>OX422212.1:92422999-97365499 GCA_949130495.1 Sambucus nigra
TAAACATAGGATAAAAATATCTGATTAATTCCTAGGTTAAATTAAATTAAATTAATTTTAGTGCTTAAATATTATTAAATGGTTTTGAATTTTTTAAATATTATTAAATTGTTTTGTAGTGTAGTGGATTCCACCATATTCTGTTATGTCTTCTTTACTAACTAGAATCTGGTTGCAGATAGGATTCCCTTTAGGGTCTTATGTCTTGAATTAATCTGAGGGGGTGGGGGTGGTGGGGTTTTGAATATTATTTACATTCAAAATAAATAATTGATAATAGTTGGATAATAATTGGATAATAATTGTTTTTATACCTATAGAACAGCTTAGATAGTGTGTGTGTGTGTGTGTATGTGGTCAATACATGAATTTATTTTTGTATTTGAATTATCCCATGAATTTATTTTTGTATTTGAATTATCCCATGAATTTATTTTTCTATTTGAATTAACCCATTATATGAAACATACTTGAAATTAAATATAGTGCGCATAGATACTAGCATTCTAGTTCTTATGCGTACGCATTCAATAACCCTTAGACCCGTTCGAGAGTCATTACCCCTGTAATGAGATCTCTCGAATTGTCCCGTTTGGACAGTTTGAGACTGTATAATTTTTGTATAATATTCTTATTGGCTTAAAGTTGTTACTTTTGGAGGAAGTTCTTCAGTCGTATCTTAATGTTCTCTGGGTACATACTAGATTGACAAGTGTGACTGTTATTTTAATTGACCAATTGAAATAACACTCACACCTGCCAATCTACGTCGTGTACTTGGAGAACTAAGGGGATATGCTGTCGAATTTTTTTCAAATCGTAACAATGTGCATGAGCTGTTAAGTATATTACAGAAAAATGCGTGTTTGTTTGTGCATTTCAAAAGGTTAAGCAAGTGTTTTACTCGGAGTATATCAACAACGAGCCGTGGTCAATTGTCCAACACGCGCTAAGGCGTCTAAATAGTAGTGTGGATGACTTGACTGCTCCTACCGAATATCAATCCATTTTTTATGATAACCCGAATTTGAAACAATTTTTCAATTTGTAATAATTATTTCAATTTGTACCGAAACATCCATTTTTAATGCTTTTACTTGATCTGCACTTTATCATTTTCACTCTTGTGTAGTGTGCGTGTGTGGAGAGGAGATTAATACATAAATATTCCAACTACATCTAAGTTTTGTTTATACTAATCCATGAATATACGCTTCTTACCTTTAATAGGTGATTAGTACATAGTTATTTGGGGTGTCCTATTTGTGGAGAGGAGACTGAATCTCTTCGTCTATCCGAACACTAAGAAATGCCATAATCCTATGGAGCGATGCTCTGCAAATTCCTCCCAACCGTTATGTAGCCAAACATCACCGGTTGAAGTTTTCAATTCCACTTTCCATACCCCACCACTTTCCATACCCCATTCAAAGGTGGAGTTGACAACTTCAACTGCTGATTTTTGGCTACACAACGGTTGGAAAGAATTTGCAACGCCTACCTTCATAGGATTATGGTATTTCTTAGTGTTTAGATATGAAGAGAATTATAATTGACACGATTGCCCGGGGTACATTAGTTGGAAGGAGGTGCCATATGAGCACAAGTTAGCTGTTTGAGTGACACTACAGGTAATGTATTTATATTTATATGTCAATTTCGATTTCGATTTCAATTACAATTTATATTTATCTATATTTGAGGGGCGGATACTAATTTTACTTTATTTCAATTCAGGGGACATGGAGTGGCCCTAAGGGTAGGGCACATATGCTCTATACTTATGTCGCTATTCGGACGAGAAGGGAAGGATAAGGAGGTGTTCCCGAGCGTCGCGGTACAAAATCTCTTTTCCATGAAAATAGTTTGTAGATTTCAGATAAAATGATGGTGATGTTGTTTCTTTTTAAATAGTTTCTTATTTGAATATATATTTGCATTATCTTTAGTTTGTTCGGATATATGATGTGTGGAACAGGTACAACGTTGCTATAACAGGTACAAATATACTGCTGGGCAGTGGCAGTGGCCATACTGCCCAGCAGTTTTTTTTTAATTCTGCCCAGAATTGTCACGGTCATTGACCGTGACACGTCCGTGACAAAATTGACACGGGCGTGTCACAGCCAATGACCGTGACAATTTTTTTTAAAAGGGTCACGGCTTTGTCACGGTTATAAACCGTGACAAACGTGTCACGATCATTGACCTTGACACGACCGTGACACAAAACGCGAGTTTTTTGTCAAGGTCAATGACCGTGACACGACCGTGACAAAAAAGTTGTCTCGCCTCGAAAT
Organism: Sambucus nigra; assembly: GCA_949130495.1. Taxonomy (NCBI): domain Eukaryota; kingdom Viridiplantae; phylum Streptophyta; class Magnoliopsida; order Dipsacales; family Adoxaceae; genus Sambucus; species Sambucus nigra. The sequence continues at coordinate 92,425,300 of OX422212.1, forward strand.
GTCACGGTCATTGACCTTGACAAGGTGAATTTGTCAAGGTTAATGACCTTGACAAATGGGCAGATTTGGTGTAGTGGAAGGTAATATCTTGAAATTAGGAGGCCAGCTCTTCTAGGTGGGATGGAAGGGTAAGAGTTTCTCATCCTTAAATTTCCATCTTCTGAGGACCTGACCAATGATAAGAGTTTCTCGTCCTTGAATTTCTCCCCCATTTTGTCTCTAATGGGCAAAGGGCAAAGAAAACTAGTAGAAATAATAAATTATTATTCTGCCATGACCATACCAATAGAATTGCGCAAAGATTCAAATTGTAGAAAGTCTAAAGGTTTGGTAAAAAGGTTGGCTAATTTCAATTCAGTAGGAAGGTAATTTATTTTTAACTCCTTAGATTCAACTAACTCACGTATGAAATGATATATGATTTTAATATGTTTGGTACGAGAGTGCTTAACATGATTTTTAGAAATATTAATCATGCTTTGATTGTCACGATAGAGATATAACTTATCTTCCGTTATACCGTAATCTTTCAGCATCAGTTTTTAGTCAAAGTAATTGAGCACAACAGCTTTCTGCTGTAATATATTCAGATTCGGCAGTAGACAAGGAAATGCAGTTTTGTTTCTTACTATTCCATCCTACCAAATTGTTACCAATGTAGTAACACGCTCTTGAAGTACTCTTACTATCATCGATACAACCGACCCAATCAACATAGGTATAACCTACTATAGTACTAGAATTTTTTTTAGTGTACTAAAGTCCTAAATTTAGAGTACCTTTGACGTATTTGATAATTCTTTTAACGCACAATAGGTGACTCTCTTTAGGATTATTTTGATATTGGGCACACATGAAGACAGAGAACATTATGTTAGGACGGGAGGCAATAAGATAAAGTAAGCTTTCTATCATACTACGGTACAAGGTAGTATCAATATATTTCACATTCTCATCTTTAGAAATTTTGACAGAGGTACTCATACGAGTCCTAGCTTCTTTAGCTGCTTCTAGGCCAAGCTTCTTGACAATCTCTAAACCGTATTTAGATTAAGATAGAAATAATCCTTCCGAATTCTGTTTAAATTGGAGTCCTAAGGAGAATTATAACTCCCCCATAAGTGACATTTGAAATTCTTTGTGCATAATGTCCGATGGTTTTAACTTCTGAAGGGGAGGTGGATCCAAAAATGATATCGTCAAAATAAAGTTAAGCAATAGTAATGTTTTTATTAAAATATTTGACAAACAAGGTTGGGTCATTCCCTCCTCTCCTAAATCCATTGTCTAAAATAAAGTTGGATAGGCTCTCATACTAAGCTCTAGGAGCCTATTTTAACCCATAAAGAGATTTTTTAAGATGATAAACATATTTGGGTGATGAGGGCCAATAAACCCTTTTGGTTGTTCTACATAGGTCTCCTAGGTTAAAATTCCATTAAGGAAGGATGACTTAACATCCATTTAATATAATGTTAAACAAAAATTGATAGGATATGGCAAAAAGTAAGCGAACAAATTCGAGGCCAGTGACAAGAGAAAAAGTTTCCTCGATATCTGTTCCTTCAATCTGATAGTAGCCCTGGGCAACTAATCTAGCTTTGTTCTGAATAATCATCCTAGATTCATGAGTCTTATTTCTAAAAATCCAACGTGTGCCAACAACCCTTTTATTTTCAGGCCTGGGTACATGATACCAAACATTATAAATGACAAATTGAAGAAGTTCCTCCTGCATAGCACTTATCCACAAAGTGTCATTCAAGTCTTCATTTACAGTTTTTGGCTTAATAAGAGACACAAAACATTAAAAATGAGCAATGTTACAAAGTTGAGATCTTGTGTGAACAGGATCAGTAGGATTACCAACTACACTATCTAAAGGATGATCTTTGGAAACCCAGTTAGGTACTTCAGGGGTCTCAGTTGGTAAAGATTCAACTATTTTTGGAGAGTCATAATTTAAAATGTTTTCAGACTCATCCACAATAATGGGTTATTTGGTCTTAATTTTTATATTAGTGTCACTTACAACCACATTAATGTATTCCCTCATAGTTTTGGTACAAATATTGTAGACACGATAGGCTCTACTATTTGGAGAATATCCTAAAAAGATGGCTTTATCTCCTCTGGTTTCGAATTTGGACAGATGTTCTCTGTCCTTACAGACATAACAGGTGCTACCAAAGGTTATAAAGTATTTTAGGTTAGGTTTCTTCCCATACCAAAGCTCATATGATATTTGTTTGGTATTCTTCCTTAACTAGACTAGATTGATAATATGGTAGGTAGTACGATTAGATTCTACCCAAAAATATTTTGGTAGGTTTTTTCATGAATCATCACACGAGTGATTTCTTGAAGAGTGCAATTTTTACGCCCAGTAATCCCATTTTGTTGAGGTGTCTTAGGGGCACTAAATTCATGTTTGTAGCCATTATATTCACAATATTCAATGACGCCTGAATCTATGAATTCTCCTCCTCTATCACTACGAATTCTATCTACTTGGGAATCCTTTCCGTTCTTTATACGAACTAAGATTTTTAAAAACTTATGAAAGGTTTTTTATTTATGTTTTAAGAAGGATACCCAAGTAAATCAAGTGAAATCATCAACCATAACAAGGATGTAACTATTGCCACAAAGACTAATAGTACGAGAATGACCCATTAGGTCCATATGGATGAGTTATAGAGGTTTAGTGGATAGAACTTCTTTAACTTTCTTATGGTGAACCTTAATAATTTTCCCTTCTTGACATGGACCACCAACAATATTTGAAATTGGTTTGATCTTGGGAAGACCTCTAACTATCTCTTGGGAGCACTATTTGCCAAGACTACCATAATTAATATGACCCAACCTATTATGCCATATCTCATTGTCATCCATTTTGGCACAGTTACAAACGCATGTACTTGGATTGACTGTGTAATAGTTATCTAGAGTACGGAGTCCTGTAATAATGCAATCACCTTTTTCATTTAAAATTTTATAATTGTTCTTTGAAAGAGTGATTTTATAGTTTGAGTCCCAAAATTGGGATATACTTAGTAAATTGGCTTAAAGTCATTTTACCAAGAGAAAATCTTCAAGAATGGGTAATCCTTCTTCATGTAGTGTTCCTTTACTAATGACCTGGGCTGATACACCGTCTCCAAACAAGGTTTTTCCTCTAGAGAAGTTAGTTTTGTTTGAAAGTTTAGAATCATCCCCGGTCATATGTTTGGAACAGCCTGAGTCTAAATATCATCCAGTTGTAGTATGTTCATCTCTAAAAGCACTCATCACTATGTTGCATTTTAATTGGGGTAAAAGATTATCTTTTCTAACCTAAATTTATCTAGTTTTCAATTTGTGCTTTTTAGCTCATATTTGATAAAACTTGCGAGCTTCTGTCTTTTCTTTAAAAGATTTTTGCGCATTTTTCTTATTGTTATAAATAGTTGGAGCAATTAGTCTAGAATAGAATCTAGGATTCCTTCTTGTTGATTGTCTTTTAGTATTAGTCCTTTTCCTTCTATTATGATAGTTAGAATTCTTGTCTGGCTGTCTAGGAAGGACAAGGTGTTTCAAATTCTCCTAGAATAATTGAAGTTATGGTAAACGGAAGAGTTATAGACTGGATTACATAGACGTTTGGAATATCAACCATCAAGGGAATGTCCATAGATATCACAATAGGATCAGTTAAGATGCCACGTAGAAATCATAACCTTAGGAAAGTTATTATTCAAAGTTTTGCCTAGGTTTTGAGCTATAGTCTTTTTCCTAGGTGAAAGAGGATGAAACGTCGAGTTTTCTTATCAAATAGGGGGAAGACTTATTTACTCTTTTGTTCAACATTATGCTTAGAGTTTCTTGATTCACTAATGTCCAACTTCATTTTTTTTTATCAAACTCATTTTTTAAACCTTGGAAATATTGACAAGTTTCAATAGGTCTTTTGCCACCAAAAATAAAGATTATAGTTTCAATGTTTTTAGTTTGTGTCTTAGAGTTGGGACAAAATCCTATTCCAGTTCTGTCATTAGAATTGGTTTTTCTTTCAACAACACAATCTTCAAAACATTTAGAATTATTTTCAAATTTTGTAAACTTTTTGAAGACCGTGGGTGTCTTTTCTTTTGTTTGTTCCAATTCTAATAATGTTCCTTTATATTTCTTTTCCAGAATTTCGTTAAAGTTAGATAACTTTTTTAGTTTTTGTTCAAAGTTTTTGGTTGCAATCTCATGAGTTAGACATTGAGCAGTGTACTCTTCATCATTTTGTTTGATGATTAGACTTAAGGTTTCTATATTCTGTCTCTTTTGGGACTGGGTTAATTGTTTCTTAAATTCCAATTCCATTTCCATGGTTCTCAGTTTTCTACTGAGGAGTTCAGGTGTAAGATTTTGATCTTCCATCTCCTCAATTGCATATCTCTTGTTATCAAATTTTTGTGGAAGTGATCTTAGTATTTTAGAGACAATTTCTTTTCTATCAGAAACCATCCCATTAGCATACAATTTGGTCACAATATCTATCATTCTAATATAGAAGTCATTAAATGACTCAGTCTCAGTCATGATCAAGGAGTTATAGTGCTGAATTAACATTTGTGGTTTAACATCTTTAACTCTTTTATAACCCTTATGTGCAGTCACTACGGTGTCCCATGCTTCTTTAGAGGTAGAATATAATGATTTCCTCTGAAATTCATGTTAATTAATAGACATGAATATGGATTTTTTTCCTTTATTATTATTAAGTGAAACATGTTTCTCTTCGTTAGTGAATTCACTTAGTAACTTTCTAATCCACACCGTACTTCCTTCAGCGGATGGTTTAGTCAAAAAAGTGTAACCATTTTAAATAACTTCCCAGACAACTCACACACACTTAAGTACAAACAGTATGAGTAACAATTTACAAACAGATCATTTAATATGCAAGATTTCTAATATCAATTTAGACAAAGTAATCACACTTGGGATCTTTAAGATATCCACGGACCAAGAGGGAATCTTGCTATAGAAACTAGCCGAGATCCAATGCACTTTACTTATTTGAAAACATTTACTTATTTCACAAAACGTGAAATATTTGAAAGTGAAATACCCAATCAATATCTCAACTAGATCTAAGTCTGAATATTTGAGTAAATCGAATTTAGAAAGGATTTTGTTGGTTTAGGGTTTGAAATCAATATATTAGTTTGAAAATAACGAACAAATAAGAAATCAAGACTAAGAACTATCTAAGTGAACTGTATCACAGAGGCGCAATCTAAAGATTCTATGAAAAGAAACAAAGATTTAACCAACATGATTAAGTTGGGAAAAAAATAAAGAACTATAGAGGATAGATTTCTCAAATCTCAAGCTAATTACTCTCAAAAAAGGGTTTTCTGGTGAGATTTGGGCTGAGTTAGGTTTAGGGTTTCATTTCTCTCTCTAAGTCTCTCTCTCACTCACTCTTATTTTCTCTTTGGTTTGGGCGAAGGGAAAAAGTCTCAAATGGCTAAGGCTTAGGTCGTTTATATAGTGAGCTAGGAAGGATCGAGAAACTCAAAGGCAATCCAATGGTTAAGATTGATCTTGACCACTTGACTAAAGATCTAATGGTTAAAATAATGTGATGGAAATAACCAACAATGATTGGTCAAGGGAGGTTCACATGGATTAAGTCTAAACACATGTAGATCATCGATAATATTGATCCAAGGATTCTCAAGGAAATAGAGTTCTGGGAGAGTAAAGAATCACTTAATCAGCCAATGAGAGAGCAACACGTGTTGAGAAAATATGGGTTATAAAATGCGTACCAAAAGAAATTATTTTTACACCCTGAAGTCTATAGTGCTTTTGTTTCCTACCCAAACAAACATTCAACTATAAAAATAATTTACACAACAACCCCAAATAATTCTAAATGACCAATTTTAATTTCTAAAAATCATTTTAAAATCTTAGAAATTATTTAACATATCCCAAAATTAGTAAGAAATTAATTTTGAGGAATTTAACTCACACATAAAAAAATAGAGTATGAGACACTGTATGTATGAAGTTCTAGTGTGGGGTGTTGGTATACTACCTTTAGGAACTTGTGGAGGAATCAAGTGTAGAGGCTGATGTTCTTTGTTAAACAAATATGGGACTCAAATTTTTTCACTATTTCCAAACTAGATGAGCACCTATAGAATATAGACTCAAGTAAGTCAAAGAGATAGGGTGCTTTACTTCCCTTGGAATCTCTGGTAGAAACTATAGTCTTCTCAATGAGTGGTTGCTCCTGATGTTGGGAACTTTTGGCCCATGAGTAGCCGTCATAGGAAAAGATCTCCATTCCTGGGTTCATATTCATGTCCACATGATCATACCAGAGTTTGAGAAAGCTGCAAAAGGGGAAATTTTAACCCTTTTTGATGAATCTTTCATTCAAGGAATCCCATGAGACAATCTTGGTACTTTCTAGCCTTCTCTTTAACCGAGGTTGGAGGAGCCTTTTGAGTTCCTCTGTTGATGGTAACCAAGGCCACAAGGAGGAAATGCCTTATTTAACACTAAGGGTTCTAGAATTCCATGTTGTCGTCTTCCCAGCCCCAGTCCAGGCATGAACTGCATGTTCTTGAATATATTTATCACATTAACATTGTCGTGAGGTCTGTGCTCTAGAGAGACTCTTTCTTTGAAATCATCCCCCATTGGGGAGTGTAAGTGGTTCGACTTGGAAACCTGAAAGAAGGATATCATTTTCCCCATATTGTATCTCTAGTACATGATGACTGGTTCTTTAATTCTCAGTATTAGCATTGTCGCCTAAGATGGTGATAACCTGTCGAGTGGCAAAAAACTTCAAATTCTAATCGAGGGAGGAAGACACACCGTTGATACCCATGAGCCATGGTCATCTGAGCAACAGGTTGAAGACAAGTCGGGATGTCAATGACTTGGAATTCGATAATGGGATTTATAGGGCCAACCCCTATTGTAAGCTTTATGGATCATATCACTTCCTGATGAGTATTATCATAAGCACGCATTGCGATAGAGGTTGGAGCAAGTTCACTCACCTTCAGTCCCAAGAAGTTAACGGTTCTCAACGAACAAACATCAAGAGAAGATTCATTGTCAACAAGTGAAAGTGGGACGATCATCCCCATGACTTCAACAAAGAGACTGCCAACATAGTTTTGATTTGGAACAAACTTAGGGATTTCTTCTTCGAAAAAGGAGATCATTCTAGTAGAGGTTAGATATTCGACCAAGTTCATTGCTTCTTCTGGCATAGTGAAAGGAGGGACTGTGGGATCGATAAGTATTTTTTTCAAAGAATTTTAGTGCAGTTGAGAAGACATAAAGATTCATCATAGAGTGATGTTAGCCTGAGTTTTCTTCAATTGATCGAGGATTTTTCTCTCCTCGAGGGTCATTTCTGGTATAGGAAGTTTCTCAACACCTCTCCCCTTATCGATCGTTGTTAATTACAGATTCAAAACCTAGTATAACCGTAAAGTTGATTCGCACACATAATGGACTATTGGAAAGGGGATTAAGAGCCTTTTGATATTTCATTCATCTTCGTTCCATTCGAAGAGTTGACCGAGGTTAAGTGAGGGCTTAAAGAACCTAGTGACCCTTCGAATGAAAATGGGTTTTTCATCTGGACTGTAGGGTTGATTCACGAACGGTGTAAGTAATTAAAAAGGGGATTAAGATCCCTTCAAAATTCATTTATATTTTTCTCAGGCAATAAAGTTAACCGGAGTGAAATGGGGATAGGGACTGCCCAATGCTCTCTAAATCGATACTCGATATATGACCTAAGGTTTGCGATGAAGGGGCTAGTGCTAGAGACAACCTAAGGAGATGCTTAAGGGGTTATAGAATGGGGTGTATACACAAGGAAAATAGAGGTTATTCGAATGATCCATCAATCTCATTAAAATAAGATGTTCAAATGAGGTTAGAACGAGGCTTGATGACTTCGGTTTGATCCATTCCTCATGCGTACTGACATATCAATAGAATATCTCGTTAGAAGTCTTGTTCAAATGAATGAGAGATCTCGTTCAAACGAGGCTCAGGGTCAATCGAATTAATGGAGATGAAATTGAAAATATTATCCTTTTTAATGTGATGTCATGATGTGGGTCGTCGAATTTGATGAAGTGTCGACTTCTCAGCAGCCCAAATCAAAATGTGGGAGAAAAGACTATATTTCCCTTGGCCTAAAGGGTTAAGTGTAAGGTCATTTGAGAGATTTCACCCCTTAGGAGTTTTGGAGTATTTATATGGGGTTTGGCCCATTTTAGGAATTTTGCATCAAATTTCGCCTCTCCCTCATGGGACTTTCCCTCCCTCAAAAACCACACACCACCCTAGAACCACTACATCTCTACCCAAAACCTCCATAGTGTAACCATATTCATCCATAATTAATCCTTATACACCCACTTCCACAATTGTTAAGCAAAGATGAAAATGATAGGACTCCTAATTTTAAAAACCTTCAATTTAAAAATCAATTTCCTTTAATGGGGAATAAAGATGGTTAAACTAAACAACAACATAAACAAGAATAAAATTCTTCACAAATTAAAACTAAAGTAAACCAAATTTTAATTTCCTCAAAATTAAAATTATACTAAAAATCAAATTTGTGAATTTTTTACTTTAATCCCAAAAATCAATTTAATGCAAGTCCTAGAAATTTTCCAAACGGTAAATATTTAATTTGAAAATTAGGCCAAACCAAATTTTAACACATATTAATAATGACTTGAATTAAATTAATATTTACCCAAATTAAATTAGCACCAAATTAAATATACCAATTTTATCTTTTTACCTAAGCATGCATCTAATGTGAATTTACAAAAGATAAAATAAATAAATAACCATTACGCCACGATGTACGACCTCGGACGACCCTAGCCTTAAGTCCACTAAGTATGGTTTTATGATTACAAGATAGATGACTTACACAACTCTACTTGACTCCGTCTAAGGCCCTGACGCATCTTCTTGCAACTACCTCTGCCTAGTCGATAATCTCGAAATCCATCGGAACCTTGGAATCCACCAATGAGGGCTTTGGAACAACCGCCAACCCGCACCCGAAGCCTTTCTCTCAGTGGGAATGCCGTATCAACAAATAAGTATTCTTCTTTGTGGGATGTATAAGTAAACTGAAACTTATCTTCTTTGAGGTGTAGAGAAAAACCGGGTGCTAAACACTCCCATCAATGATATATATGAAGAAACTTGGAATAAACAAACTATGATTGTATAAACCTTGATTTAGTTCTAAGGATTAAAATAATTTAACAAAAATCAAGGGGACTTTTTCTTGGAAGAATTTGCTCTCAAAAATTATCTTCGATGTATGAAAAAGTCTTATAAAAAATGTTGTTCCCCAAATGGTTAAATCTGTCAAAAAGTTAGTGGGGGAAAAATTAGTGGGAACATGGAAAAAACTGCCAAAAAACTGTTCCCACCAAAGTCGTTCGAATGACATTTTCGTTCGAACGACATTCTCATTCGAATGACTTTACTAACGATGTTCTAGTGAGAAAAAGGAAATCTCGTTAGAAGTCTCGTTCGAACGACTTGGGAATCTCGTTAGAACCAGATTTCAATTCGTTCGAACGACTTGTCAGAAAATGTAATATTCTTTGTAAGACCAAACCTTTTTATGAAAAGTTCTAAAAAATATTTTCTGAGTAAAACAAAGTCGCTAAAACTATTTATAAAAAATTTATAAAATACACCCAATAAATTTCCAAGCTCCTATATATATATAAAATGCTTTCATACTTAGGAGCACTGGAACAAATATTGTTGACGTAGAAACGAGGCACAATAAACCTGGTATATGATGAAGCTTTATAATCTTGGCCGCTACGCCTTCAACAAATACGTCATAGGCTTGGATGGGTACACTTGAACACTATCCTATGACTCAAATGTTCTAACCCGAAATTGAGCCAACACTATATTAAGACTCAATCGGAGACCTGTGCCCTTACAAATCTCCCCCTTTGCCATTCCGAGACAAAAACCAAACAAAAATCCTAAAGGGTCGTCAAGCTCTACTAGACTTGAAAAAATATCATACCCAAAATAAAAATTACATAGATTGACTCAAAAACCCAAGGATCAACATCTTTGCCAATAAAAGTTATCATTTAGAAGAATTCCTGCACACTTAAGAAAACTATCAAACGCATAGGGAGTATCAAGAATATTAAATGCATGTAAAATAAATACTCCTCCTAAATTAATTCTCCCATTTATCATATAAATGACCTACTTAGAAAGACATGTCCCCCTAAGTTAAATCTCCCAAACTAAGATACGATTACAATATGATTAGATACCATTTCTCCCCTGTCATTCTACCCCTTTTTGTTCAGGAATATACAAAGGATAAAAAACTAATTTAAACACTATGAAGCTTAAAGTGATAAGAACATGAAAGCATATGGGAAATAAAATCGGAACTAATCCATACAAAGAAAAATGGATACCAACGAAGATACAAAAAAAATGATATCAATGTGATACATGATATACTAAGCATGTGATATCAACAACAATATGCAACACGATAGATACTAATTATGAGTTTGAAGCATACATGGACTAGAAAGCAAGGAAAAGAAAAAAATACCATATATATGTAGACATAATGAATATCACAAATGCACACTCACATATATATATATAGAGGTATAGACACCACACATGACACAAAATATAATAAGCTTTTCACACTCATATGGAAAAAATGTGTCATATGGAAATAGATGTGTAGGGGTGTGAACTAGTGACAATTAAATTTAGACCCAATCACTTAAACCATGTTCACGGAGTTCTCATTTGATTGCAAACTTTATCACATTTGACTATAACCCCATGTGACAATATAGATTGAAGTAAATGAACAAACATATACAATGCATACACGACTAGAATTTTGATGATTCTACAAACCAATAGAGTTATGACATTGAAAGTATAGCTAGGATAAACGAACATTGTGCAAACCATTGATAAACCATCCAAACTCCCTCAAAATATACATATAGAGTTTAATCTTTTGAATGAATAAATCAACTAAATAAAATAGGTCTTGGCAAATATTTTCTTTTAATGTCATTATTCTTTTAGGCCTTTGAACCACGTATTTCTTTTAGGTCCAAGCAAAAGGTGGCTTACTCGAAAGGATGATATTTCCTTTCGGAGCCCTTCCACATGCATAATATATATATATATGTGTGTGTGTGTGTGTGTGTGTGTGTGTGTGTGTGTGTGTAATCTTTTATCGCTCAATTCTCGCGTGCAACGGATTTTAAGATGCACTAGTCCTCCTAGGTTACATAACATGTAGATGACAATATTAGTAGGAGAACACCTCACAAAGCTCAAATATACATATGAAGTTATTATTTCAAGAGAGCTCATGCATGTGTGAATTGAGTCACATAAAAATAGAATCCATTAAAGCAACACAAAGTTCAACTACTCCATGTAAGCATGGTAAAGAACATTTTAAGGATTGACAATTGTAACCAAAAGTTCTAGCCACATGGGAGCGGAACAGAAGGGATTCAAACACAAGTATATGCCACATATAGTGTGTCAAACAAAAATACACAAAAAAATCTTTTTGAGTTTTTGAAATTCTCGACAAAGCAAACAAAAATATTTACTCAAAAGAAAAACCAAAAATAATTTGAATTTTTCATTAAGCCGAAATTACTAAAAGGGTAAAACATAAATGATAAACAAAAATATTTTGTATTTTTCATTTAATTCAAACTAAAATGAAAGAACTATAATACGAAAGATTAACAACAATCATAGTTCTAGCATGTGATAAATCCTGAAGTATAGACTAGAACAATGACTAAGAAGCATACAATTAGCATGAAGTACAAAAACTAAAGTATGCAAACAACTAACACATTCAACCTTTAGATTTTTCAAGGGAGGAAGCATGTGAAAGTAAATGAGAATTAACAAATCAAATATCTACTGCGTCTAAAAATGATTTCCTAACCCATATAGATTTATATTTAAAATGATGAGATTTAGGAACTAATGGAATGCTAGACACAGACTTCCTAGAACTTCTTTTAAGATCAAAAGAAAATGACCCTAAGGTGACCTTTCCCACCATAATGCAAGCATGTGAAAAGACGAGGAATGATACCTAAGGTGTGACATTTTCTAAAGTTCTTGGATAAAGTTGACCCTCTAAAACAAACAATGGTCTTAGCTTTAGCAACGAAAATATTTGAACAAGATGAGCTAGAACCATTACAACTACTACTCGAGTCTTGTAAATCATTTTTCATTTTTAAAATTTTGGACTCAAGTAATAAATTAGACTCATCAATTTTACGGGAATCCTTCTTTAAATTTTCTATAACTCCTAGAAGGTTATCATGCACAAACTTGTCCCTAAGAGTCTTTTCTCGACTATCACTCTCTTTCTTAGACATATTTAAAATATTAAAATTATAATTTATGTCCATGAGCTTTTCACAAAAAATATCTTTTTGAGATAGCAAGGTTTGCAAAAGTTCAATTCTAGATTTAAAACATAAATTTTCATTTTCAAGAAACTTAATTCATTTTGCAAATCTCAAATTTAATTCTCTTAAGTTTTCATTACACTTATTAAGCCCATTAAATTCCTCTCGAATATCAAAAACTTCATTATCATTAGAAATGGACAAATTATCATTAAGACGTCCCATCGAGAGATATAAAAAAAAGAGTAAGTAAAAAATGAACCACCTAAAAATACAAGGAGCACAAAAATTATAAAAGTCAAAAAACGGATCTTTAACGCGATAAATTAGCACTCCGACTCTGATACCAATTTGAAAACGATATGACTCCCAATTTTAAAAACCTTCACTTTAAAAATCGATTTCCTTTAATGCGGAATAAAGATGGTTCAACTAAACAAAAACAAAAACAAGAATAAATTTCTTCACAAATTAAAACTAAAGTAAACCAAATTTTAATTTTCTCAAAATTAAAATTATACTAAAAATCAAATTTGTGATTTTTTTACTTTAATCTCAAAAATCAATTTAATGCAAATCCTAGAAATTTCCCTAACAATAAATATTTAATCTGCAAATTAGGCCAAACCAAATTTTAACACATAAAAATAATGACTTGAATTAAATTAATATTTACTCAAATTAGATTAGCACCAAATTAAATATACCAATTTTATCTCTTTACCTAAGCATGCATCTAATGTGAATTTGAAAAGGATAAAATAAACAAATAACCACTAGGCTGCGATGAATGAGGAAAAACCCACAATGGGGAAAAACCTCAGACGACCCTAGCCTTAAGTCCACTAAGTATGGTTTTATGATTACAAGACAGATGAATTACACAACTCGACTTGACTCTGTCCAAGCCCCTGACGCTTCTTCTTGCAACTAACTCTTCCTAGTCGACAATCTCGGAATCCCCCAGAACCTTAGAATCCACCAATGAGTCCTTTGGAACAACTGTCAACCCGAACCCAAAGCCTTTCTCCGAGTGGGAACACCGCAGCAACAAACAAGTATTCTTCTTTGTGGGATGTAGAAGTAAACCCAAACTTATATTATTTGAGGTGTAGGGAAAAACCCGATGACAAACACTCCAAGAAAAGATATATATGAAGAAACTTGGAATAAACAAACTATGGGTGTATAAAACTTGATTTTGTTCTAAGGATTGAAACAATTTAACAAAAATCAAGGGAAATTTTTCTTGGAAGAATTTTCTCTCAAAAACTATCTTGGATGTATGAAAAAGTCTTATAAAAAATGTTGTTCCCGCACTGGTTAAATCTGTCAAAACGTTAGTGGGGAAAAAGTAGTGGGAACATGGAAAAAACTGCCAAAAAACTGTTCCCGCCAAAGTCGTTCGAACGGCATTCTCGCTCGAACGATTTTACTAACGATGTTCCAGTGCGAAAAGGGAAATCTAGTTAGAAGTCTAGTTTGAACAACTTGGGAATCTCGTTCGAACGACTTGTCATAAAATATAATATTCCCAAAAATTTTTATGAAAAGTTCTAAAAAATATTTTCTGAGTAAAACAAATTCGTTAAAACTATTTGTAAAAAATTTATAAAATACACCCAATAAATTTCGAAGATCCTTTATATGTATAAAATGCATTCATACCTTAGGATCATTGGAACCAATATTTTTGACGTAGAAACGTGACACAATAATCCCGGTATATGATGAAGCCTTATAATCTTGACCGCTACGTTTTCAACAAACACATTATAGGCTTGGATCGATACACTTGAACACTATACTATAACTCAAATGTTTTTGTCCGGAATTGAGCCAACACTACATTAAGACTCTATCGGAGACCTCTGTCCTTACAAAAGCTATAAATTTTGGAGTTTGAATTTGGGGGGGGGGGGGGGGGGGGGTAGAGAAGAAGAAGGAAGTAGGGAGATAATTTTTTTTTCCTTAGAGCTTCCATAGAGGAAATCTTGGTGGAGCTACGCCACCTTATTAGGTGGGAGGTTGCCATATTCTTCTACATTCATCCTAGAATTTTGGAGATTCTTTGGATGTGGAAACTCTACTATTAACTTAAGAACTCTATTTTTCATATGACTGGTCTTGTAGATAGAGTTTATTAGAGTGGAATTCATATATGATTTAAGAAGGTAATATCTTATGGTTGAGTGAAAAAGAAGAAAATTTATGAAATATCCTAAGAGTTTTTAGAAAAATGATATATTTCCAGAAATCTTGATATTTAAACATTTTATTCCATAAAATGTTTGAAATGATATTTCTCTTGTTGAAAATATTTTTTGAACAAATGTCTTAAGATTTTCTTCTAAAACATGGGGTTTTTATATCAATATACATTTACTCAATTTTCGAAGAAATAAAAATATCTTTTATCTTGAAAGGCATCTTTATACCAATATTTTGAAATTTCTAGAACAACCATAAGTTTGACCCATTTAATAGTATTTTTGGACTTAAAATCCATATTCTCATGTACATAAGGTTGTAATATTTTGATGATGAACATATAAACAACTTTAATGCAGGTTTTAGTGGGTTTAAACACAAAGTAAAGAAAGTAAAATTATCATCATTTATAGTGTGTTAAAAGTTGTGGAAAATGTGACAAATGGACATTTAAAAGTACATGCGAAAATAAAGGGAAAAATGATATTTTTGTTGTGATGTAATATTAAAAGGACAAAAGGGGGTTTTCTTAGAAACAAAATAATTAAATGAATAGATTTACAACGTGAGATGTATGTTACTCCAAAGTGTTAAATAAGTGTTAATGAGTTAAAAACATTTAAAAAGTTAGAGTGTGTAACTTAATAATATTTGGGAAAATAACACTTGTAAAAATGGAGGAAGAGACAAGTTTGAAAAAAAATGGGTAAGATGATGATTTTACGTAAAGAGGAACATTTTTATGAAATAAAAATATTAAAAAAGGTGTTAGACAAAATGGTCATAGTTGAAAGTGATTTCGAGATAAAGTCAACAAAAATGAATAAAGGATAAGAAATGACAATTTTAAAGTGTAACACACGTTGGGGGAGACCTTAGCTTTTGGCTTCGGCCAGCAAAGGAAAGTGTGATAATGTGGACATTTGAAAAATATTAAAACATATTAATATGGAATCGAATGAAACCGAATATAATTAAAGAGGTCTCAGAGCATTAGGGTGAAAGACTCAAAATTACAGGCCAGAGCATATGGTAGCATAGTCAGCAGTTTGGAGCCCATTAATGTCTGCGAATATTGGAAGATTTTAAGAAAAAGATAATAAAAAAGTGTAACATGTCAAGAAATGGGTAGTGTGGCAAACATAAGAAAATACGACCTAAATTAAATGAAATTACTAAATGTTCTGGTTAAAAGATAATATGGGCAAGCAATGTGAGAAATTGGCTAATGACCATGGAATAAAAGGAGTGGTAAATCAAGTGATTAAATGGGTACCTAATGAGGTTTAACCCATAACTAACACAGTGTGTTTACGAAAGGCTTTCAAGTAAAGATAAGTATTTTCTAACACAGTGCTTAGGTGTGTTGAAAAGCGAATTCCAATGAAAATACTAATGTGAGTTTGATATGAGCGAACGGGTAATTCCTGTAACATAAATGATCTTCCTTAAACAAAGCGTATTTCTTAAAGGTATTTAACCGAGTGTGTTAAATCAATAAATAAATGTCAAGTCAAGTGAGAAGCGGTTCTTTATAAGATTAAGCAAATTAATTGGATAAGTATCGTTTCAGGAATTGAAATGTTTCCATGCATTAAAGTATATGTATGTACATATATACATAAAGTAGTTAAATGTGCACATAGATATAACGTGTTTTATTCTTTTTTCTGTCGTTTGATTCTATATTTTATCATTGTATTTTCCTACTGGGCATTTAGCTCATTCCCCCATCTTTTTTATGACAGGTTGAGTGCGGTTTTGTATTTTGAGAGTGTACAGGTAAGTATCTTCGTTTACTTTATGTTAGTAGCTCTGTATGCTTGGATTATGGGGACGCATCCCACAGGTCCCTCGCGTAGTTTGATTTAAATGGACATCGCATGCTAAATAAGTGAAATGTTAATAAAATAAAACTGAACTAGCAACATTACGTAGGTTGTCTCATTGCACTTCACACGTAATTCTTGTGTCAGATCGGATTGACCACAGGTAACCCATAAATTCGAGTCGTGGCATTACATTGTAATACCCCGTACTTTTTGGCTATATTTATTTTTGGGGTTAATTAATTAAATGCGTATTAATTAGAAATTAATCCGGGTTATAAATACTGATGTGATGCGAATTGGTATTTGATTATGTGCATATATGATTATATATGTACTTGGTATTATAAAATTTGTCGTGGGATTTATATACGGCATTTTAGAAATTTTGTTGAGACGCGTGGGACCGCCGCGTCACGGTATAATATTTTTATATTAAAAGTGAATTTAAAATCTATAATCCGTATGGTCGTTTTGAGTGCGCCAACGCGTCCGGAAGGGTCGAGATAGTCAGAAAACACTAGCCGGGGGTATAGTTTGGGTCCCGGGGTATTTTTAGACCATCCCGGTAACTTAAAGGGTATTTTAGTAATTTGGTATTTTTGGGTAATTAAAAGTGACGAAAATTGAGAGTTGTAATCTGATAAGGATTGACCCCAACCAACCCTTATTAACCCAACAAGCTACGGAGGTTTATTAAATTAGGTTTTCATAAGTTTCCCCAAAGTAAACCCTAGCCACCATAGCTTTTTGGAGAAGAAAGCTTGGAGAAGAAGAGAGAGAGAGAGAGGAAACTCTGCAGAAACTTCATCAAACCAACACCAAATCCGGAATCAAACCAAGGCAAGTGACTTTATTTCATTTAAATTCGAAGAATGTCTTTTCCATGTTAGAAATTGAAGAATCTTAATTGTTCTTGAAAGATTACAAGAAAACCCATGAAATTTGAAGTTATTATTGAATGTTGGGATAGGTTTGCATGTAGAAACATTGTTGGGAGATTTAATTTCGGAGACTTCATATCTAGGTGATGCAATAAACGAATTAAAATCTGGGAATTTATGATGAAAAAAAGTTAGGGTTTATGTTCTTGAAGAAAATTGGGAATTAAGGTAGAAATTGTGATTTAATGATGTTTAGATGATATCAAACCCTTTATTGATGTTAGTATAGCCCCTTAACATGTTGGAGGATGATTAGAGAACTCAATATATTGTGGGAACGAATTTTAGAAGAGGTTTGAGGAGTAAAAATGGTGAAAAACGATTTTTGGGAAGTTCTGGGCCGAAACTGGCATCTCGTTAGAAGCAGCCCCAGGTCGTTCGAACGAACTCGTTCGAATGAGCTTCTAACGAGTTGACCAGTCGTTATTAACGAGTAGGATTTTCGTTCGATATCTCGTTCGAACGAGATATCGTTAGAAGAGTCAGTTCGTTCGAACGAACTGGGACCTCGTTCGAACAGCCTCGTTCGAACGAGACTTCTAACGACCTGACGGTCCAAACTCGTTCGAAGCCTCGTTCGAACGAGACTTCTAACGAGTTGACAGTTTGGTCCTTTTTGGACTGTTTTGACTTTTGGAGTCCCGGAAACTGGTTCAAGGGTAGAGTTAGCATCCCTTTGATGATATAGTGATTGATTTGGGACTTTTGGGTTATTGAGATGAGTAAATCATACACGAGAGTTATATTCAAAGAACCATTTGGGTTGAGACGTGAGTGTCTACTACGATGAAAGGATGAATTATAGCGCGTATAATTATGAACCAGAATAAAATAAGTTGTGATAATTATAATTAGTACGAGAGTGCAATATGTACTACGAATATAATACGGTATTACTAAGATGTGTGTTTACTTAGTATTGATATATGGATTGTATGTATGACATACCTACCATACTTGCTATCACGGGAGGTTTCGTTCGCTTAGGACCCTCTAATCCTTGTGTGCCTACGGGGGGGATATAGACTGGTACCTTGATGAACATAGGTCATAGAAAGACTTATTGTGATATTAATAAGTCCGCTGACCATGGGAGCGTAGGTATGTGCGTGACCCATGTGATGGTGACTATGTTCGCCTCCACTATTTGTGAATTGTGTTATCTGAACTATTCCTGAGAGATTCGGAATATGTGATCCTTATGTACGTGATGTACCGGGATGGATAGCAGAGTATGTGTGCACCATAGCTTAGATTGCGGGGTGCTTGTATCGTATATTTATGATGTGAATAATATACATTGAATTTATGGAAATCCTCATGTTAATGTTGTAAAAATATTCCGGTATTGTTTCGAGTTATATAATGAGTTAGCTGATAGTTATATCAATGGCATACGTAATAACTGAGTTTACGTGAAACCTCTATTAAATTACGAGCGTTGTTATGTTAAATTAACCGAGTAAAAATGGGTAGAACCTTTGGTTGTCTAGCTAGTTTACGTTGTCACTTAGCTAGTGGAAAGGGTAGTTATAGATGGGTACTTACGTTAGGAGTGCACAGTTAGTCGAGAGGTGAGAATTTAATGTGAGTGCACGTCCTAACATGTACTTTGCATTTAATGGTTTAAATGTTTTTTAAAAGCACTTGCAGGTTTTTAAAATGACTTCCACTTTCGGGCTCTGACCCATTTGCTTCCAAATATATATTTTTGTAAAACCATTTTAGGTGCCCAGCCACAAGGACACCAAGCATAGGATTCTCATTCAGGTGACGAGCTGTAGCTGTTGGTGGAGCTACAGGGATTTGCATGTAGACGCTTCTCTCGTTTGGATTCCAGTCTCAGCATCTATCAGTTGTAGGTCATGTTGCCCAATTCTATTAGACATTTTTACATTTCAGTTTTCAGACTCTAGCATGTATTGCTCAGTATTCAGTTTTAGTTATTTATTTCAGTTTACTTATCAGTTGTGGGATTTGTATTGAGGAGTTTTTCCTCCAGGTTTTATTTACATTTTGTGATGGTTATTCGTTTCACTTCAGTATGGTGAATGGTGTTATTTATTTCTTCATTACTTTGTTGCATGTTAATCAGATTTAATAAAATTTGGCACTTACTTTTTAAATACTAGGTGGTTAGTAATCTTTAAAATGTTTTCGACAGTGATGCTATTAACTGAGCCAACTTGGCATTTTGAATTAATTTTATAAAGGAGTAGCTACCCGGTGTTTAATTAGTCGGGGTGTCACAGGTGGTATCAGAGCATCAGGTTCTAGTGTCCTTTAGGATCTGTACGGCTATTATGTTTCCGCTACGTTTTCTTTGATATAGAGCCCTATATTTTAGGACTGTTGTACTCTTTTGTGTATGCTTCGTTCTTCAGCTATATTAAGTTTATAAACTGCGAACTTATAAACTTTGTTCTTATTTCAGATGCCTCCACGACGTGCACGACGAGTTCCCAGGAATGCTACGCCCGAACCACAGCCCGCTCCAGTTCAAGGCATGTTGAACGCCACTGAGGTTGCTGCTATAGTAGCCCAAGCGGTAAATGCCGCGATTGCCGTGATTCAGCAGGCACCACCTCAGGCGCCGGTTGCCGCACCAGTACAGGTTAATGCATTCCCGTCTGCTTGGGAGCGTGTACGTGACGCTTTTCAGAAAGCGCACCCGCCAGAGTTTGCAGGTAGCTCAGACGTGGTAGTCTCGAGCCAATGGAGGAAGGACATGCAGAGGCATTTGAGGATGCATGAGTGCACAGATGTTCAGAAGCAGGTGCTAGCTACTTTCAAGCTAGTGGGATCTGCGCTACAGTGGTGGGAGTCCATTACCACCGCGGAGGAGAGGGATACCCTCACCATTCAGGAGTTCTGGGTGCGGTTTGACCGCAATTACTTTCCATCCGCAGTTCATACAGAGATGAGAAGGAAACTGATGAGTCTGAAGCAGAAAGGCAAGACAGTGGCCGAATATGAGGCCGAGTTTACTAACCTGTTGAACATCGTTCCAGACGAGATTCCAACAGAGAAGAAAAAGATAGAGAAGTTCACTGATGGGTTGAATTGGAGGATCCGTCAGCATCTGCTAGGGAACCTATCGTTGGCCACGTATTCTGATGTGGTTAACGCTGCATTACTACACTGCCAGGACCACCGCTTTCATATGACCGAGGGCAAGCGGTCAGGGGAGTCTAGCCATCAGGGCAGGACTCGAGGACATGGTGCCAGTGGGGCACAAATCGGTCAGGGGCAGAGACAGACTGAGCAGGGTAACCAGCAGGGGGACAATAAGAGGTTCCGATCAGGGAACTACAGGCAGGGACAGGGAGGTTTCCGCCAGGGCCATCAGGGTCCAAACGGCCATCAGGGCCAGCAGGGGAAGAATGGGCAACAGTTCCATCAGGGCCAGCAGGGCCAAGGGAGGAATGATAACGGCCACCAGGGCCGGGGACAGCAGGGGCAGAGGGGAAGGAACTTCCCAGGGAAGTGCTTTACTTGTGGCAAGACTGGCCATAAGAAGCAGGATTGTCCTGATAAGGGCAGGGCCTCACAGCAGCAGCAGCAGGGTGCTCGCCAGGAGCCACAGAGACCTATGTTTCCCGCCGCTCTTCCTGCACCGCCACAGATGGCAGCTTTACCACCCATTCCAGCAGTCCCAGCTCAGTAGGGGCAGCTACAGTATGGACGTGTCTACAACGTTCACCAGGCTGCAGTTCCACAGGCACCGCCCGCGATCGAGGGTACGTTTCCTATCCATGGCACTATGGGTCGGGTGTTATTTGATACGGGTGCTACACATTGTTTTATAGCTACACACTTCGCGAAAGCTTTAGGATTGTTAGCTACGGCAGAGAGCACAGTGACGTGTGTCGACTCACCATTGGGGAGTGGGTCACTTATTTTCTTTATATGCCGGGGAGTGGGGGTAGAGGTTGGTGGTTTGGTATTGCCTGCGGACATGTTAGTGTTAGACATGCATGTTCACGATGTGATCATCGGTATGGATTGGCTCGTAACTTATAGGGCCATGATTGATTGCTTCAGCGGGAGCATTGTTTTTGCCATTCCGGGGCAAGAGATGTTTGTGGTGGCGATGCCTCGCCCAGAGGGAGGATCGACCGCTCATCTGTATTACATAGAGGAGGATACCTCTAAGGAGGTTGTGATTCCTTTGGATTCGATCCCGGTTGTCAGGGAGTATTCAGATGTGTTTCAGGAGATACCAGGCTTACCACCCAGTCGAGAGATAGATTTCGTTATTGATTTGCTACCGGGTACGAGACCTATAGCACGTGCACCGTACCGTATGGCTCCAGCTGAGATGCGAGAGTTACGGGATCAAATAGAGCAGCTGTTAGGGTAGGGCTTTATTCGTAGGAGTACCTCACCTTGGGGCGCTCCAGTCTTGTTTGTTAAAAAGAGGGACGGTTCACTGAGGTTGTGTGTGGACTACCGAGAGTTGAATAAGGCCACGATACGGAATAAGTACCCGTTGCCTCGAATCGATGACTTATTCGACCAGTTGAGAGGAGCTTCTTTCTTCTCAAAGATTGACTTGAGATCGGGTTACCATCAGTTGCGTATCAGGGAGTAGGATGTCTCGAAGACTGCGTTTTTGTCGAGATATGGTTCTTACGAGTTTCGAGTTATGCCTTTCGGCTTAACCAACGCTCCAGCAGTGTTTATGGACTTGATGAACAGAGTGTTCAGGGATTTCTTAGACCAGTTTGTCATTGTCTTCATCGATGATATCCTGGTTTACTCTCAGACAGAGGAGGAGCACGCCGAGCATTTGAGGCAGGTTTTGCAGACACTTCGTCAGAACGAGCTGTATGCAGAATATGAGAAGTGCGGGTTTTGGCTGAAGGAAGTCCAGTTCTTGGGTCACATTATTTCCGACTAGGGAATATCTGTCGATCCGGGGAAGGTGTCAGCGGTGAGGGAGTGGGGACAGCCCACGACACCAACGGAGATTCGTAGTTTCTTGGGTCTAGCAGGATACTACAGGAGGTTTATTCGGGGTTTCTCGGAGATAGCAGGTCCTTTGACACATCTTACTCGTAAGGGTGTGCCATATATCTGGAGTGATGCCTGTCAGTTGGCATTCGATGAGTTGAAGGACAAATTGACCTCAGCACCTGTGTTAGCATTTCCGAGACCGGGAGCTGAGTATTTGGTTTACACCGATGCGTCTTTGCAAGGGCTTGGAGGTGTTTTGCAGCAGGAGAGACAGGCCATAGCTTATGCTTCCCGTAAGCTTAAGCCTCATGAGAAGAATTACCCCACGCATGATTTGGAGTTGGCAGCAGTAGTATTTGCCTTACGGATTTGGAGGCACTATCTTTTGGGGGAGAAGTTTCAGCTGTTCATGGACCACAAGTCACTACAGTATCTGTTCACGCAGAAGGAATTAAATATGCGGCAGCGTAGGTGGCTTGAATTTGTGAAAGACTACCAGTTCGACATTCAGTACCACCCGGGTAAGGCTAACGTGGTAGCAGACGCGTTGAGCCGCAGGCCAGCAGATGAGGTGGCAGAGGTGTGGAAGGCCAAGTGGAAGGAATTGGGACACCAAGATGCAGTGGCCCGATCTTTCATGTCTGTGATGACCGTTACCCCGCAGATTGTCACAAAGGTAGTACGGGCACAGGCTAATAACACGTTCTGTCAGGAGCAGATAGTCCGATTGCTAGCAGAGGGAGCCGAGTCCTATACCGTTAGCTCAGACGGGGGATTGCGCTTCAATGGGAGGTTGGTAGTTCTGGAAGGGGAAGAATTGCGGCACGATGTTATGGCTGAGTCGCACGGCTCACGGTTCGCGGTACATCCCGGAGGGGACAAAATGTACCAAGACATGA
Source organism: Sambucus nigra (assembly GCA_949130495.1). Classification (NCBI taxonomy): domain Eukaryota; kingdom Viridiplantae; phylum Streptophyta; class Magnoliopsida; order Dipsacales; family Adoxaceae; genus Sambucus; species Sambucus nigra. Next base: position 92,448,678 of record OX422212.1, read on the forward strand.
GACGGCAGTATTGGTGGAGCGGTATGAAGAGAGATATCGCTGAGTTTGTCTCGAAATGCGCCACTTGTCAGCTTGTAAAAGTGGATCATCAGAGACTAACAGGATTGCTACAGCCATTGGAGGTTCCGGTGTGGATGTGGGAGAGCATATCCATGGACTTTATCACGGGGTTGCCTACGTCGCAGAGGGGTCACGACTCCGTTTGGGTAATTGTGGACAGGTTGTCCAAGGTCGCTCACTTCTTACCCGTAAGGACTGACTACACTACGGGACAGTATGCCCAGCTTTTCATTTCAGAGATTGTGAGACTTCACGGTGTGCCCCTAAATATCGTGTCTGACAGAGACAAGATATTTGTTTCGAGGTTTTGGGAGAGTTTCCAGGAGGCCATGGGCACGGAATTGCGGTTGAGTACGGCTTATCATCCGCAGACTGATGGGCAGATCGAGCGCACCAATCAGATGTTGGAAGACATGCTACGCATGTGTATTATTGACTTCGGGGGTGGATGGGAGCAGTACCTTCCACTGGTGGAGTTTGCTTACAACAACTCCTATCAGTTCACGATTGGCATGGCTCCGTTTGAGGCATTGTACGGCAGGCCTTGTCGTTCCCCAGCATGTTGGTTGGAGGTGGGGGACAACAAACTACTTGGGCCGGAAGTGATTCAGGATACTTCGGCAAGGATTGAGTTGATTCGGAGTCGCATTCGGGTAGCTCAAGACAGGCAGAAGAGTTATGCTGATGCGAAGAGATTTTTCAGGGAGTTCCAAGTGGGGGACCAGGTTTTGCTCAGGGTATCTCCGATGAAGGGGATTATGCATTTCGGGAAGAAGGGGAAGTTGGCACCGAGGTATGTGGGGCCGTTTCCTATTATTGAGCGGATCGGACCGGTTGCGTATAGACTTGGACTACCGGAGCACTTGCATCGGATTCACGACGTGTTCCATATTTCCTCGCTGAGGAAATACCTTAGAGATAATTTGGCTCATTCTCACATTGCTGTGGAGGACATCGATCTCCAGCCGGATAGCTCTTATGAGGAAGGGCCGATTGCTATTTTGGACCGAAGCGAGAGGAAACTACGGTCAAAGATAGTCCCGTTAGTACGTGTTCAGTGGCGACATCACAATGTCGAGGAGTCCACATGGGAGCGCGAGGATGGGATGCGCGAGCGCTATCCAGAATTATTTTTAGCAGGTACTTTCTAGTTTCGAATTTCGGGACGAAATTCAGTTATTAGGGGGGAAGTATGTAATACCCCGTACTTTTTGGCTACATTTATTTTTGGGGTTAATTAATTAAATGCGTATTAATTAGAAATTAATCCGGGTTATAAATACTGATGTGATGCGAATTGGTATTTGATTATGTGCATATATGATTATATATGTACTTGGTATTATAAAATTTGTCGTGGGATTTATATACGGCATTTTAGAAATTTTGTTGAGACGCGTGGGACCGCCGTGTCACGGTATAATATTTTGATATTAAAAGTGAATTTAAAATCTATAATCCGTATGGTCGTTTTGAGTGCGCCAACGCGTCCGGAAGGGTCGAGATAGTCAGAAAACACTAGCCGGGGGTATAGTTTGGGTCCCGGGGTATTTTTAGACCATCCCGGTAACTTAAAGGGTATTTTAGTAATTTGGTATTTTTGGGTAATTAAAAGTGACGAAAATTGAGAGTTGTAATCTGATAAGGATTGACCCCAACCAACCCTTATTAACCCAACAAGCTACGGAGGTTTATTAAATTAGGTTTTCATAAGTTTCCCCAAAGTAAACCCTAGCCACCATAGCCTTTTGGAGAAGAAAGCTTGGAGAAGAAGAGAGAGAGAGAGGAAACTCTGCAGAAACTTCATCAAACCAACACCAAATCCGGAATCAAACCAAGGCAAGTGACTTTATTTCATTTAAATTCGAAGAATGTCTTTTCCATGTTAGAAATTGAAGAATCTTAATTGTTCTTGAAAGATTAAAAGAAAACCCATGAAATTTGAAGTTATTATTGAATGTTGGGATAGGTTTGCATGTAGAAACATTGTTGGGAGATTTAATTTCGGAGACTTCATATCTAGGTGATGCAATAAACGAATTAAAATCTGGGAATTTATGATGAGAAAAAGTTAGGGTTTATGTTCTTGAAGAAAATTGGGAATTAAGGTAGAAATTGTGATTTAATGATGTTTAGATGATATCAAACCCTTTATTGATGTTAGTATAGCCCCTTAACATGTTGGAGGATGATTAGAGAACTCAATATATTGTGGGAACGAATTTTAGAAGAGGTTTGAGGAGTAAAAATGGTGAAAAACGATTTTTGGGAAGTTCTGGGCCGAAACTGGCATCTCGTTAGAAGCAGCCCCAGGTCGTTCGAACGAACTCGTTCGAACGAGCTTCTAACGAGTTGACCAGTCGTTATTAACGAGTAGGATTTTCGTTCGATATCTCGTTCGAACGAGATATCGTTAGAAGAGTCAGTTCGTTCGAACGAACTGGGACCTCGTTCGAACAGCCTCGTTCGAACGAGACTTCTAACGACCTGACGGTCCAAACTCGTTCGAACGAGACTTCTAACGAGTTGACAGTTTGGTCCTTTTTGGACTGTTTTGACTTTTGGAGTCCCGGAAACTGGTTCAAGGGTAGAGTTAGCATCCCTTTGATGATATAGTGATTGATTTGGGACTTTTGGGTTATTGAGATGAGTAAATCATACACGAGAGTTATATTCAAAGAACCATTTGGGTTGAGACGTGAGTGTCTACTACGATGAAAGGATGAATTATAGCGCGTATAATTATGAACCGGAATAAAATAAGTTGTGATAATTATAATTAGTACGAGAGTGCAATATGTACTACGAATATAATACGGTATTACTAAGATGTGTGTTTACTTAGTATTGATATATGGATTGTATGTATGACATACCTACCATACTTGCTATCCTGGGAGGTTTCGTTCGCTTAGGACCCTCTAATCCTTGTGTGCCTACGGGGGGGATATAGACTGGTACCTTGATGAACATAGGTCATAGAAAGACTTATTGTGATATTAATAAGTCCGCTGACCATGGGAGCGTAGGTATGTGCGTGACCCATGTGATGGTGACTATGTTCGCCTCCACTATTTGTGAATTGTGTTATCTGAACTATTCCTGAGAGATTCGGAATATGTGATCCTTATGTACGTGATGTACCGGGATGGATAGCAGAGTATGTGTGCACCATAGCTTAGATTGCGGGGTGCTTGTATCGTATATTTATGATGTGAATAATATACATTGAATTTATGGAAATCCTCATGTTAATGTTGTAAAAATATTCCGGTATTGTTTCGAGTTATATAATGAGTTAGCTGATAGTTATATCAATGGCATACGTAATAACTGAGTTTACGTGAAACCTCTATTAAATTACGAGCGTTGTTATGTTAAATTAACCGAGTAAAAATGGGTAGAACCTTTGGTTGTCTAGCTAGTTTACGTTGTCACTTAGCTAGTGGAAAGGGTAGTTATAGATGGGTACTTACGTTAGGAGTGCACAGTTAGTCGAGAGTGAGAATTTAATGTGAGTGCACGTCCTAACATGTACTTTGCATTTAATGGTTTAAATGTTTTTTAAAAGCACTTGCAGGTTTTTAAAATGACTTCCACTTTCGGGCTCTGACCCATTTGCTTCCAAATATATATTTTTGTAAAACCATTTTAGGTGCCCAGCCACAAGGACACCAAGCATAGGATTCTCATTCAGGTGACGAGCTGTAGCTGTTGGTGGAAGCTACAGGGATTTGCATGTAGACGCTTCTCTCGTTTGGATTCCAGTCTCAGCATCTATCAGTTGTAGGGCATGTTGCCCAATTCTATTAGACATTTTTACATTTCAGTTTTCAGACTCTAGCATGTATTGCTCAGTATTCAGTTTTAGTTATTTATTTCAGTTTACTTATCAGTTGTGGGATTTGTATTGAGGAGTTTTTCCTCCAGGTTTTATTTACATTTTGTGATGGTTATTCGTTTCACTTCAGTATGGTGAATGGTGTTATTTATTTCTTCATTACTTTGTTGCATGTTAATCAGATTTAATAAAATTTGGCACTTACTTTTTAAATACTAGGTGATTAGTAATCTTTAAAATGTTTTCGACAGTGATGCTATTAACTGAGCCAACTTGGCATTTTGAATTAATTTTATAAAGGAGTAGCTACCCGGTGTTTAATTAGTCGGGGTGTCACATACATCCCATGCGTAGACCTCATACATATGTTTCCCCTAGGACACTCATATCTAGATTATTGGTCCCAATGTGAAACTCTGCCAAAATTTTGGGTCATTTTAGTGCCTAATTTTGTGCTCATTCGCATGTTTTTAAAACATGACTATTGATGTAAAAAAGTAGATGCAATCTAGTTTTTTAATCACAAATAAATAATGAATAAGTAAATAAGAGAATTGATTTTTAAAGTGGTTCTGCCTTATAGAAATGGCCTACGTCCACTGTTGTTGTACTGGTTGACCGTTTTCCTCAAATCTCGATAACTGGTTATTTTCCTCCTTTTTCAGAGATCCCTTCTTTCATAAGGTTACAATGTATTTATAGCCTTGAGGCTGTCTATATGAAAAGGCAACGTGCTATCACTTAGTAGACATATATATCTGTACGATAAGAATATGCATTAAATATGACATTCATTCAATGCATATTCGTCTTTTAATTTTCCAGGCGAGATGTTTTGCATGCCAAGTAGATTGGATTGCCTGAGTAGCTCGGAATTCTTAAATAACTCGAAACGCTTGAGTAGCTCAGAATGATCGAGTAGCTCGGTGCAAGCATGTATTTTCCACGTAGGTCGATACATGTCTTTAGATAATTGGTCCACGTCAGCTGACTAATTTTTGTATCAACAAAAGCCCCCAATGTTTCACAGTTGAAGTTAAACAAGAGAGTGTGGAACATTTTGTCCAAACTTGTAAATATTTGAATTTTTGACCATCGCTTCGATGTTTGTGCTCTTTTCATCATTTAACCGTAAAAAATGCAAACGTCTTTTCTGATAATCATTTCTTTTCTCTTTTCCCGATGCAAGGTATTTAAATGTGGAAGAAATCCAATCATTTTCTATTTTTCATATCCATATTTCTGAACTCTTTATTTTCTCTCGCTCTTTTGTATTATCGTTCTTTCCGTCATCCGCCATTAGCAGATTTCTCCATTTTTTGTAAGATTTTCTTCCTTTTTCTTTCTTTGCTCAAGTCATCATGGTTTACCTTATTGAATCTTTAGAAAAATTTTGGGCTGATTTCTCAATACCCTCTTGGGTTATTTTGGAGGATCCTCCTTGTCCTTATGATTTATTTTCTCTGACGGAGGGACATTGGTTTCCCCCCCTTTTTGAAGCGGAGTGCGGTTTTTCTTTCCCGCCAAATCCCATGTGTTTGGAGTTTTGTAATATTTCGATATTGTACCTGCAAGAATAGCTCCAAATACATGAAGGGTAGTTAACGGCGTATATATGTTGAATCAAATTCATGGGACTCACTTAGGAATTCCTGAAATTATGTACTGTTATAAATGGGTTACCAGTTATACTACTTTTTTATTTAAAACTAGGTTTTCGAATAGAGCTTTAGTAGTCAATCTTCCCGATGCCAACAGGGATTATTTTGATCATGGGGTTGTGATGAAAAATTGGCAACACCCGCCCTTAAATGGAAATGATGTGTATCAAGGTCCCAAATGTCCGTTTTATGGCAATGGGATATATTGTTTTTATTTTTTGAATACCACTTTCTTTGTGTTTGACAAAATGCGTCACTGACATTAATTTATTTATTTTTTACAGTTGACAGTAAAAGGAAGCCCCTAAGAGAAATTCACGTTAACATAAAAGATTTAAAAATTATCTGGAGTTTGCATCAATCAGTTACGGGGGAGCACATTAGAGCTACTTCGTATTTGTTGAGGTACAAAAACACCACCTCGTCTTTCATTGCCCGTCCTATTGCACCTCTTGTGGTAACTGATCTTGATCAATTACCAACATCTCGAGCAAGCGCGAAAGAATCTTCTGCTGATTTGGATACATCCTTAGTTGATTTGATCATAAAGAAAAGGATAATGCCTTAGTTCTTTGTCAAAGATGCCCCTGGTGTTGAGGGGTCAAAAAAAAGTAAAGGGGATGTTCCAGCTGAGGGGAGGAAGAAAATGGACATTGCTCCATCCAAGGGAATAACTACAACCGTGAAGGAGGTGGACAAAAAGACCCCGATTGTTCCAAAAGAGGCAGCACCTTTGATTGAAGGTGTTGCTATTACACAAGGAGAGGTAGCACTTTTGATTGAAAGTGGTCCTCTAAAGAGACTAAGAAGAGGTCTCACTGAAAGAGCTACAGAAACTGTTGCTCAACCTTCTAATGTTGAGGGTCCTTTGAGAGCTAAATCTCTAGCTCTCATCGCTCTGAGTTCGACCAAGGGCTTGATCAAATCTTGGGTCCTTCCCGAACATCGAACTGCTGAGGATTACCTTTCTCGGGAAAAGCTCACTGATTTATCCTCCCAACATATTGCGTCAGTAAGTATCTTTATCCCTATTACTTCCTCGTCTCTATATATTTCATTCATATTCTGAGTTGAGCTCTTTCCTTTTTCAGTTTATGGCTTGCTTTAATGGCATCTTGAAGAAAGATGAAGCTATTATGGCTTCCACTTCCTTGGGTGGGGTGGAAGAGGCTTTTACAAGTCTATCCCGCTCTTTGAATGAATCCCATCAAAAGTACGAGGAAGAAAAAGCTTCTTGGGAGAATGAACTTTAATCTGTTAAGACCACTCGAGATCAAGCTATAAGTGATTCTAAAGAGTTGGTGAACAAATTAAAGGCCGTTGATAGCAAGCTTGAATAAGTTGAACGACGTAATAAAGAGCTTGAGGATAAGTTAAAATCTGTTGAGCAGATTGAGGCCAAGCTTAAAGAGGCTGAATGGCGTAAGAAAGAGCTGGAAGAAAAGGTGAAGCTTGCCGAGGAACACGCTTTAGTGGAGAAAGTGAAGAAGAAAATGGCTGTAAAGAAGTTTTTCAGCTCTGGCTGGGATAAAGGATGGAACAAGGCCTTAACAGCCATTACTTGTCAGATGGAATATGCCAGCCTAAAATACTTTAGAGATGGATGGGTTGTAGCCTTGAAAGAATTGAATGTTGCAGACAATTTTGAATTGTTTCAAAAGCACACTTATGGCCCTCCTCCTATCATTGGCGAAGAAGAAGAAGAAGATGAGGCCGAATCTGATGAGTCTTCATTGATGGTATCAGAACAAGTTCCTATTTCTCCTGTTCCCCAAACTTTCGAGCAAGTTCAACGAGCAAGCACTTTTACTGAGAAACCACCACTTCCTTCCAAGCAACTTGTTCCTTCCTCCAGACCTACTGAAGACGTTGTAGGGAATAAGGAGAAGGTGTAAAGTTTTTCGGTTCTTTACTTATGTTATTTTCTTTCTTGTAAGTTTTGTTGTAACTTCTCTTCTTGTTATCAATAAAATGGGTTGTTGACAAATCAGAATCTCTCATTGACTTGCTCTTGCTTGTATAATTATTGATATGTTTTTATTTTTCCTTTCTAGTTTATTGCCAGAATAGAACTCTTATCTTCAGAGTTGATGAAAAAATGTAATGATTATTTCAAAGCGGGTCATGGAAATTTTACTGAAACTCAAATAATTGATATCCTTGGATCCGATGCTTCTGAACAAGCAGTTGAAGCATATAGATACTTGAAGTGTTTGCTTGATCATGCTTTAGCGAACAATGTGGCCTATTATGAAATTATTGATGATCTTCAAGGCATGATCGAGGAACTTCAACTTCAGCACAAAGAGACCACTACACTTTTGCATAAAGGTTATGAGAAAAAGTACTAACAATTGAGTGCTGACAGGGGTTATGACGAGTATATTTCTGCCCATGATAAAAAGGAAAGTGTGTTAAATCTTGCTATTGAAGTGCATAGAAACATTGCCAAGCTGTTAGAGTAAGAGACTATTGCATTGTAAGAGGAAGTGAAACAGCTCAAATCTGCTGCCTCCTCTTCTTCGGGAGCCTTGATCCCAATCAATGATGACGGTGTTTCCTTTTTAGAAACCAAAAATGCTACATTAAGGGAAGAGTTAGAGACTTTGAAACGAGCCGGACTTTCCACACCTGCTCGTGGCAGAGCAAGACCTTCTTCCCCTAGATGAGCAAGGGATGGTCGGGTTAATATCGAGGAGACAAGGACTCAATTGGTCTTATAAAATAAATCCATTTAATTGACGACAAAGAATTAAGCATTGGTATAAATGTCTAAAAAAATTCAGAGTTTTACCGACCAACTCTCCAATCAGAGTTATGCACTGAAAAGTAAAGAGATTCTGGTGAAGAAGCTCCACGAGCAGCTTGAAAGATTGACTTATCAATTTCACAAATAGCCTAAAGAGGTTTGGATGGCAGGGTACAATGAAGCTCTTTGTCATCTTGATGCTCTGTTGCAATAGTTAAATAATGAAGGGTACAAGCAGGGATGGTTGAATGCTATGTGTGTGCTGAAATCGGAGCAATGGCACTTCTTATGGGATTATTATGAGCCTGGAGTGCTTGATTTGCCCGTGCCTCCCTTTAAACTTGATCTTAGTTGGATTCTAACTCGTGCTATTCCTCAGTGTTTGATTTCCAAATATCTTGGTGATTATAGTCTTCATTCAAATTTTGATATATCTCGTCTTGAGCATTTGCTTGATCGACCATCCATAGTTAATGTCGGAATGCTACGAGATATGAATTTTATAAGCTCTCCCTATGCATTAGATGATCCTCCAGCTGGGATGGAACCTGTATCAAAAGAAGAAGCAAAGAAGCCCATAGAGTAGGACATTTGTATATAATGAATCAAATTTCATTTCATATGTAATCTGCTTGGTTTTATTAAAGAAAGATTTAGTCTTTGTGCAATTTTAGTGTTATGTGCAATTTCCTTTGTTATTTACTGATGACTTTATGTATATATATATCTGTAGAAGGACAAAGTATCCTGTTTTGTTTTAGACAATGGAATTTATCCCATTTATTATCTGATTACAGTGACTTGTCACTCTTTGTGCCTAAGCAATGGAATGATTTTCATCCCATATTCCTGCTTAGTTATAGTAATCGTGTTAGGATTACCTTGTTGCCTAGACAGTGGATGCCCCGAGAGGTCACCCATCTTCTTGTCTAGTTTGGGGTGTCCCTTGAGATCACCTGTGATCAAACAGGCTTTTTCCTTGTATGATTTTTATTTACCGACCAACCAGAGTTTGTGGTTATTGAATTACCGACCAATCATAGTTGGTAGTTGCTGAATTGTCGACCAACCGGAGTTGGTGGTTGCTTAATTACTGACCAATCGGAGTTGGTGGTTACTGAATTGTCGACCAATCAAAGTTGGTGGTTGTTGATCTGGTTTGTGTAGTGTGTAGCACGAATTCTCCAAAAAAATTCAACAAAAGAGAAAAAATGGGAAAAACATCACTTTTATTCATATTGAAAGAAATGGGTTACAAAAGAATTTTCATTACGGATAATACTTGCGCACATGCTCTGCATTCCAAGCGTTCTTGAATTCTTCTCCCTCCAAAGTTTCAATTCTGTATGTCCCAGGACGAACAAATTATGTTACTCGATAAGGCCCATGCTAGTTAACCTCAAGTTTATTGTTCTTCTGGATTACCTTTTTTAGCACATAATCTCCCTCTTTCAAATCACATTTCTTCACCCTTTTGTTGAAAAACAAGACTGGTCGTTGCTGGTAGGCTGCATTCATGGTCGTTGCTTTGTCCCTAACTTCTTTTAGCATATATAGGTCTAAACGTCTCATCAAATTGCTTACAGTAGAATTGAAATTAAGCACCCTATGTGTGGGTAAACCCAATTCAGTAGGTATGATGACTTCACTTCCGAAGACTAACATGTACGGAGATTCCCCAGTTGATGTTCGTGGTGTAGTGCGATAAGCCCACAACACAGAGTGTAGCTCATTAATCCAATTTCCCTTTGCATTATCTAGCCGTTTTTCAAACCATTTAGCAGATTTTTGTTCGTCACCTCAGTTTGCCCATTGCTCTGGGGATGACCTGGTGCAAAATGGATCTTCTGTACATTGGATTGGTGATAATATGCAACAAACTCCTCGTTGTCAAATTGGGTTCCATGGTCAGTAATTAATGCATGTGGGAGACCATATCAGCAAATAATATTCTTCCAAAATAAACTGATAGACCCTGTCATACGACATGTAAATGGGAGGCTCAACATCCACCCATTTGGTAAAATAATCCACAGCAACTACCAGATATTTCAATCTCCCTTTGGCCGTCGAAAGTGGCCCGACCAAGTCTATACCCTACATGGAAAATGGCCAAGGATACATAATGGGTGTTAACAATGCTTGGGGAGTTCTTCGGATGGAAGATAAACGTTGGCATTTATCGCACTTCTTGGTGTAAGTTGTGCAATCAGCTCTCATCGTTGGCCAAAAATATCCCTCTGTTGTTGTTCTCTGCAAAAGCGTATGACCTGCTACATGATCCCTACAAGAGCATTCGTGAACCTCCTCAATATAATCTTTAACTTTGGAGGAATGCATACATCTCTGTAGTCCTGCTATAACGCCTCTTCTATACAAAATACCATTGGTTAATATGTAACGAGCAGCTTTAAACTTCAGCTTCTTAGCTGCGAGTTTATCAGTTGGTACAACTCCCTCTCCGATATAGGCCCTTGGGTCCATCCATGATGGTCCCAAGTCTAGGGTAATGAATTTTACCATTAAATCTTCGTCTACGCTCCGATCTTCCAGAATTTCAATTGGGATTGTTCTTCGGATCTTGGTGTGTGTGGCCGAGGCTAACCGAGCTAATGTGTCAGCTCTTGCATTCTCCACTCTTGGTATTCTGATCAACTGAACTGCTATAAAAGTTGATACAACCTCCATAGCTTTAGCTTGGTACTTGAACATCAATTCTCCCTTTACTGCATACAACCGAAGAATTTGGTTTACAATTAATTGTGAATCACTAAATACAATGACTTGCTTTGCATTCATGGTTTTGGCCAAACCAAGTCCCACGATCATAGCTTCGTATTCAGCTTCATTATTGGAAGCCTTAAACTAAAAACATAGAGCGTATTCAATATCGGCTCCATCATGACTTTTTAGGATTATCCCCGCTCCACTACCCATAGCGCACGAAGAGCCATCCAAATACAAATTCCATATATCAAACTCTTGGTCATGACAAAGTTCCTAGATGGAATATTTAATACTTCCTTTTATCTTCTTATATCCTTGGGCAATTACCATACCCTTCTCGTTGCTCGTTATCTATCTCTTCCTTCCGATCTACTAGTGGAAATTGGTCGGGGGTTGCCTTCGATGATCCTATAACATCCACAGGTTGCTCTGCATTATGCTCCTGCTTTTCGAGGATGTCAGGGTAAGTAAATTTTGTAGTAAAGTCCGCTATCGCCTTCCCTTTAAGTGACGACTTAGGATCATGAACTGTGTCGTATTCACCAAGTTCTACCGCCCAGTACATCAATCTTCCCAATTTCTCTGGTTTGAGCAGAGCCTGTCTTAATGGCATATCAGTATACACTACTATAGTATGAGCATGGAAGTATGGCCTCGTCCTTCTACTTGCTTTGATCATTGCTAATTCTAGCTTCTCAAACCTTGGATATCTGACCTCTGCTCCTCGAAAAGCCTTGCTGGTGTAATACACCGGTTTTTGCACTCCGTCCTCCATTCTTATCAATGCTGAACTGACTACACTCTCTGAAACTGCAAGATACAAGTATAGTTTTTCTCCTATCACCAGTCTGGATAATAATGGAGGTGTCCCCATATATTTTTTCAACTCTTGTAAAGCCTCCTCGCATTCATCATTCCAATCAAAAGTTTTTCGAAGTGTTTTTAAAAATGGGAGGCATTTGTCTATTGCTCGTGACACAAATCTGTTAAGTGCTGCAACCCGCCCTGTAAGGCTTTGCACTTCCTTCTTCGTAACTGGAGATCGAAGCTCCAGTAGGGCTTTAATCTTCTTTGGATTCACCTCTATGCCTGGTTGATTAGCAATATGCCCGAGAAATATGTCTTTTTGTACTCCAAATATGCATTTGGTGGGATTCAACTTCATTTGATATTTCTCCTGATGATCAAAAGTTTGGCCCAAATCAACAAAATGATCAGCGGCTTTCTTACTCTTTGTCAGTATTTTGTCAACATAAACATCCGTGATATAACCGATCTGCTTTGTGAACACCTTATTCATTAGTCACTGGTATGTTGCACCTGCATTTTAAGTCCGAACGGTATAACATTATAGGAATAAGTTCACCTCGGGGTAATAAAAGACGTACTTTCCCTGTCTTTAGGTTTCATCTTATTCTGGTTGTAACGGGAATAAGCGTCCATGAAGCTCAACAATTCATGCCCCGATGTAGCATCCACCAGTTGATCGATTTAGGGTAAGGGAAAATGATCTTTTGGGCAGGCTTTATACAGATCAGTGAAGTCCACGCACATCCTCCACTTATTATTTTTCTTCTTTACCATCACAACATTTTCTAACCAATTAGGATACTTTACGTCCTCAATAAAAGAGGTCTTCTGCAACTTCTCTACTTCTTCCTGTATGCTTTAGTTCTTTTCTGGGTTGAATACTCTTCTTCGCTGCTTCATTGTCTTGACCCCTGACATGACTAATAAAGTGTCTCTAATGTGTGTTCTCTCTAGGCTCAAGTGCAAGCCTGTCGCGTTAGTAATAAACCGGGTAAGTCGGGATCGTATCCACAGGGAAATAGGATGATGGAATTGTAACGACGTTGGATAGACAAGGAAATCCTAACTCTGACTCTAAAGGGAAAAGAAAAATGATTTGGTCTGTGGAATAACTACACTAGATGCAATTTATGAAATTATGAAAAGTGCAACTATTCTAAATTACCTAAAATACTGATAAAGAATGATTTAAAACTTTAAACTATATGATGAGAAAACTAGGAGGGGAATACAATCCCCCAACCCTAGTGTATTGTAGGTATAATACCAATCGTAAATTTAAATGATTAATTAGACCCAGAATTTAGTACTCCCAAGCATTACGTATATGAGGTTCAAGCCCACACCATACTTAATCAGAGGACGAGTAAATCGATATTACGATAGTTACACTCGAATTGCATTCTAAAGCATCCTAGTTACCCAGAAGCAAACGAGATCCAAAGATCTACAATTGTCGTGTTCCTACGCAACACGGTCGTAATAAATCACTAAATTCAGACGATTAATGTTATACACATGCAAATATCACATCAGGTTGGGTTCATGTATCCCGACCTTAGAAAATCTAGCCTAACATGCTGAATCTAATGAAATTAATTTTTGACTTGCAGAAAACCATGATTAAACTAAGGAAAATTTGTAGAATGATGTAGAAAGGAATTGGACTGAAGAAATTAACTCCTAATCTTAGCAAAGCAGTAAAAGCAGCAATGAAAAATACTTGTAATCACAGAAATCTGAACAATCTTCAACTTTGGAATTAAAATTATAATCTCACTTCAAAACTAGGGTTTTTATAGAAAGGAAGGGAAAATTCTATTAATTTTCCCTACTAGAAATGATAAAAACTCGAGTTTATATACCCTACAAAAATTCAGTAGTTTTAGCTGCACTAGGATTCTCAAATAGAAGAAGATAAGAAAATCAAAACTTGACAGCCGGACCGGTCCGGGGCTCATGCGGATCGGTCTGCCTGGAATGCGGACCGGTTCTTTTATTTTTTTGGCGGACCGGTGGGGAGGATTGGTTCTTCTTATTTTCTTCAGTTTGGATCCGCCTTCGGTCTGGGGTCCTCTGGAATATGGCACTGCGGACCGGTCCGATCCTCCTGTGGTTCGGTCTGCCTCTTTAACTTTTTTCTCCAACTTGGACTGCTCATAACTTTCACATCGGGACTCTGATTGAGGTTCTGTTTCTTTCTATGTGCTCTTAATTGAATGGTCTTCAACTTTTCTTAGATGCCTCATCCGAATTCTGGATAAAAATTACACTTTTGATCTTTTGACTTTTCCTTCTTTTCTCTCTTGATTCTTTCGATTTCTTTCTTTCGTTATTGCCATTAAATACCTGCAAAATTCATACGAAATACCAGAAATGCGGTGTACTCGTTAGGATAAGTCAGTAGCAAGATTATGAGATAAAATCAAATCAATTACGTTGTTCGAGGTTCTAAAAGTAACTAAATTAAAGGGATAAATTTGGAAGAATTTATGCCTAATCAAATCCCCCTAACTTAGAAATTTGCGCATCCCGAGCAATGTAAAAGAATCCTAGCAATGCTAAACTCTTGAAAAACATTTTATTGGGATATAATACCTTTTTTGCGGGTAAACGATTGCATTTAGCATATGCAACAATCTTTTAAACCCCTAGGTCACCCTAGTAGGACGAGTAGTGTCTCGTGAGGGTTTGCATAGAATGTACCCACAAAATTCGTTATTGACTCAAAGAAAAATCAAAATACTTAAAAATTGTAAAATTCAAACTTTCCCATAAAATAGTCATCATCAAGTCATATTTACAAGTCTCAAATCATAGTGCGTGTGTGCGAAGCCAAAAATTTAACTGCGAATTTCCACCGATTGATGACTACGTTACTTTCTGAAAATTCATTTTGATTACAAATTCTCACGGAATTCTCTCCCAAACGAATCACTCACAATGTGGATATTCTCTCGGTATGCGTGATATATAGAGTAAATATAATGGACGCAAATTCACGCACACAAGTAGAAAGACGGAGAGTTTATAGTGATAGGATCTCATCAACGGAATACGGTTTTAAAAATGGGAACATTGCCTCTTATTCGCGCATTATCTCTTTTATTATCTTTTGATGTTTTAGCTCTCCACGCGCTAACCAATTTCGCAATTTAGACTCGGTTAGGTCTTTTTCGGGTTTTAAGGTATATGGGGTAAAATGAAAATGGTAGGGAGGATTGGAATTGGAAAAGTGATTTCTGATGTCCATTTGTGCTTTGTCCGGGCTATTGCTCATTTTTTTTTCTTTTTCTATTTTTTTTCTGTTTTTCACTTATTTTCTTTTCTTGCTATTTTTGTTGAGCATATCTATTTTTCCTTGCCCCTTTTTATGCACTTTTTGGACTTAAATTCTGAATTTTTCCTTTTTTTCGCAATTCCTGGCTTTTTGGTTTTTTTGGGTTGTCAAACAAAATGGAAAAATTTATTTGGCTCAATTTGGGTTACAAAGGGGATAATTTTTTACATCTTTTTATGGCTAATATTTTTGGGTAACAAACGATGGCCTACTTCATTGTTCAAAATACCAATTGCATTACCATATGCGTCTCGAGATTAAATTAATTTAGAGATTTGTAGCGCGCTTTTTAAGGCAATACCACACACGTTTTCCATAACCAATCAAAATGAAAGGATTGAGATCCTTGACGACTTTTTAAGCGCTAAAAGAACTTTGAGTTAAAAATTAACTCAGATTGATTTAAAAGCTCGCAAAAAGTGATAGGCTCGAATCTCACTGAGTTTGTTAATCTCCACACTTATTCGTTAAGTCGTCAATTTTCGCTCAATTTCCATCTATGGTTAATTTCGACTTTGTGTATTTGAATTTTACAACTTGAGACTTCAATCCGACTTTTAATGATATTTTTGAAAATTTTGAATTCCAATTTTTATTTATTTTGAACAAAAATATTTTTGGGTTTTTCAGAATTTATTAATTTTTTTGGAAATTTTTGGGCATTTATGAAAATTTGTGAACTTTTAGAAACACGCATTTGTGACCCCCCTAACTTAGACTTTTGCATTGTCCTCAAGACAAAAAGGACTAAAAGCTAAACAAGGCAAAATAATAAGTTCGATAAATAAAACATACAAATGTAGAAAATGCATATTTTTTATAAAACAGGACTGTGGTACATTAGAAAGGAAAAACATACAACCATGTAAAACGGGGAAAACAAATAGAAAAACTGCCACACACAAAATTCAGCTTCACTAGGGTGGGGGTTGTGAGGAGTCGGGCGCATCGGGGTCATAGAAGTAGGATGGCAATGGTTCGTTGGGATCCTCTTGGCGTCGATACAAGTCTGCTTGGAATCGGATCATCATGCTCGTATCGTGACGGTAGTCGGTCAAAAAGTTGTTGAATCTTGTCTCAAGAGCCAACATACGGTTCGTGAGGTCACTACCCGCCCATTCAAAATCAGGGTCGTCTTCTTCGTCTGTCGACTCTTCATCCGCACATACGTCACCCATCTCCACATCAGCACTGGCTGCTTCTTCTTCCTCTTTTTCGCTCTCACTCGAGGCAGCCTCATCCTCACTATCACTGCCCCACCTTGCCCGAAAGACGGCTAGATGTTTGGCGCTCTTGGTGCGATTCCCCTGTCCAAAAGGACCGGGGAGACGCATGCGATCCAGCGGCGCCGCAATGCCAGCGTCCTTGAGGATGGAGGTAATCAAACATGCATATGGAAGTGGGACTGTACCTTTCTCATCCAGGACTGTGACCATGATGTCGGCGTATAGGGTGCGAGACAAGTTGATGGAAGTGTGTGGATCAAATAGGTTGTAGGTCAATGTGGCTTGAAGGGCTGCATCGCTGAATCGTTGAACGTTTGCAAGATGTTTTCACACACTATTTGGAAGATGAGGCGTGCTTTCTGATTGAGGTGACCCACAACGACAAGTTTGCCCCATCCATGCAACATCGGGGGCAATGCGATCCATGATCAATTCCTTGGAGACTGGGGCGATGTTCCTTGGGTAAGTGAATTCTTGAACATCATATTACGCCAACTTGGCCATGAGAAGGGCCAACGAAAAGGGGATGACGGTACCATCCACGTATGCTTGAGCCTCGAATTGGCCCGTCCGAATAAGGTTGCCATAAAAGGAGGGGACCTCGGCCGCCCAAATTTCTTCATATGGTTCATTGAGGAATCGGCACCAACCCATATCCATGAAGATGGAGGTGATAGAGTGGGGCAGACCTGTCCATTGGACAATGTACTCCAAGTGGAGTTTGCGATCCGGACCGAAGAACTGATTGCACCAACGTTCCTCTTGGCGGGAACGAAATTCCCTATGGTTGGAGGGTAGGATCTCCGTGGAATCGTATTTGGTGGTGGCAGGTCATTGGGCCATGATAACCGGGAGACGTTTTGCTAGAAAATTTAGGAGAGAGAAGAGAGGAGTGATGTGGTTGAAGGTGTGGAGAGAAAGGGAGGGAATGAGAGGTTATTTATAGGTGGAGGGTGTGGGTAGGTTTGGAATTGGAGGGAAAAGGGGAGTGTATTTGGGAGGGAAATTGAAGGGTTAGGTGTGGGGGAGATGAATTGGGAGGGAATGAAGGGGATTGGGAAGAGGGGGTTGCACGTTGGGAAAGGGGGAAAAATTCTACAGAAAGCGGACCGGTCCGCCTGGGGACCGGACCGGTCCGATCCTCTAAATTTCGAGCCTTTTCACTATCGGACGGATCTGGCCCTAAAATAAAGGAACCGATCTGGGGTGGACTGGTCCGACCCAAAATTAAAGGAGCTGGTTCGGATCTTGTTTTTGAGCTGGACTTCCCCCTAACATAATTTTGATCGCTCTTCTCCAAAAAATTTCACGTTCACAACATACTCCCTATCAATTTTGGACTAAGAACCGCTCGATATCCATGGTCAACGCAATTTGACTCAATTTCCCGAAACATGTGAATGCATTCACCTTATTGTACCCGAATCCTATTGACTCTTACTACGCGCACGATTCTCATCTACTATACATAATAATTCACCCCATACGGGTCGGGGGTGCGACGACCTCGCTGTAGCAGCTCACTCTACCTCGTAAATGGGGTCCGATAACCAAATAGTTTTGACTTCTTCCACACACGCATCTAAATATGGATTTAGGCGTTGTCCATTTACTTTGAATGTATTTCCCCCTTTCAAATCGTCTAACTCAACAGCTTCATGAGGGAAAACATTCTTCATAACGAATGGGCCAGACCATCGTGACCATAACTTTCCCGGAAATAGATGACGCCGAGAGTTATAGAGAAACTCTTTTTGCTCGAGAAGAAACTCTTTGCGATGACTGATGATGCTAAGATTTAGCACCACCGGATAAGTGATAGTGAGCTCAAACAATGGCAGCCATAGCAGTCATAGAGAGGTATAAGTGTATAAGTATGTAGAAGGGGATGAGTATAAGAGGAACTAAGACAATGATGTATAGTGGTTCAGCCAATTTGGCCTACATCCACTGTGAGTGCGTGATCCACTAAGTATGGGCACTAATGGCCTTGGATACAATGCACATAATCTCACTTTCTCTCTCTACCGTGTGTACAAGCAGAGTTTTAGCTAGGGTTACAATTATTGATCCATCCCCTGTAGGATTGTAGGTGACAAGTATATATAGGTCTTGGGGGGTGTAGTGTACCCCCCAAGTATGCATGGTGCATGTGAATGATGATCTAGCCAATCCCCTGTTGACACCTATAGATGCCAAATGATGACATAATATTCCCTCACGTGAGGGTGTGATTTTGTTATAACGGTCTCCCATGTGCCATGTGAGCCTCATGCGCACTGTTCCATGCGTCTCCCAAACCACGCGCTGTGATGATGTCAGCCTCGGCCTATGAGCCGAGGCCGAGGGCAAAGTTCCTTCCGGTAGTGAGTCTGGCCTAATTTAGGCCTCGTACTGTCGTACCCTTGGAGGGTCGTCCGGATCCTAATGAAGGGTCGGCCCCTAAGGGGTTGTCTGGAACCTGATGAGGGGTCGGCCCTTGGAGGGTCGTTTGGGGCCTGATGAGGGGTCGTCCTCTTGGAGGGTCATCTGGCCTGATGAGGGGGTCGGCCCTCAGGAGGGTCGTCTGGGGCCTGATGAGGAGTCGGCCCCTTGGAGGGTCATCTGGCCTGCTGGAGGGGTCGGCCCCTCCAGGGGGTCTGCCCCCTGGAGGGTCGTCTGAGCCTGAACTAGGTAGAGTACGCCCTCAGCCTGGCCGAGGGTATACGCGGGTATATCTATCACCCCCAGCCCTTAGCCATATGTGCTGTTGAGATGGCTGAGGGATAATATTGCAGATGAGATGAGTGTATGGTCAGTTAGATGAATAACACATATCAAGCTGATGTTTCCAAGGCGTGGAGGCTGCACACTTGGCCTGGGACTTTGTGCCCTAATGATGCCCTCCTCGTGGGATGTGCACTTCCTTGGGTAATGGGACCACTCATTACTAAGGTATTTAAATGATTTTTGAAGTTTTATTCCCCTTCTTCTTCTTCGCGACCAAGCTCTCTCTCTCTAGCCTTTCACCAGCTTCATTGCCATTTCTGCACCTTCACCGCTTTGAGCTTTGCCAGTCTTGTTCTCTTCCCTCAGGTAACCCTCTAGCCCTGTGTCCTCTTTTACTTTCACTTCTTTCTCTGCTTTAGGCTTGTATGGTCGGACTTAAGCTGTTTTATATTATTTCCGGCATCTTCTCCGGTGACTGGTTTTTAAGTGTTCTTGAGCTTTCTTGAGTAAAACCCTTGATTTCTTTTGTTTCGATCCAAAAGTCCAACCTGGTCAACTGTAAACTTGTTTGTAGCTAGCTTAGTTAAAATCTCTAAGCGTGGGGTCTTCCCTTTAATGCTTAGGAGGCTTTATAGTTTAGCATCTGAATTCCCATCCTTGAGAGAGAAGCTCTTTGCAGAGATCAGACGAATAGAGGAAGAGGAAGAGAGGAGACGAGGGGCCGACCCTAATTAGGTACGACCCATCTTTCCCATTCCTCTAGCCATAATAAAACCATTTGAACCATCTGAGTCTTGTGGGTCGTCCCATCGTCCAACCGAGTGTCATTCAAGTGATATGGACGAGAGATCATCCTCGCCAACTGGCGCTGGACCTTCTGGTAGAATAGAGACATCTGACCTAAGCCCAGGCCGACAGGCCGAGGGTATGGTCCCCTCCGAGGTTGTCCCTGTGACAACCCTATCTCCACATGCCTTCCAGATGGCCTTTCCCCAAAGTCCTCTGGCAGATGACGAGGCCGAGGGAGAGGGGACTGAGGACGAGGGCGATGATACAGATGGCCAGGTTGATACCTCCCATGCCTCGTCCCGTATCTCCTCCATTAGGGATCGCGACCTCTTGTTGTGGAGACATGCCTATGGAGTGCCCCCCGGAATAACCATGAGGGTTCCCTCTGAGTCTGAGAGGGTTTTTGAGGGTGAAGAGGGTGAGGTTGCGGTGTATGAACAAATGTTCAAGGTTGGCGTCAAGTTCCCTCTGCATCCTGCTATCGTAGATATCTTATCAGCCCTCGGTATTGCCCCCTCTCAGCTTCCTCTCAACTACTGGAGGACGATACTAGGTTACATCTCCCTGTGGAAGAATGCTTTCACTGATGAGCCCTCGGCTGACATATTCTTGGCTTGCTACAATATCACCTTTTCGTCCAAACAGCCTGGGTACTATCATCTAGGGGCGAGGAGGTCTGAGAAAAAACTTCTCCACGTGGCGCAAACCTCCAACCACGATTGGAAGAAGAGATTCTTCTTCGTCTCTGGGGAGTGGGAGTTCTCCTCCGAGGCATCTCCTGTTGCCGATGGTCCAAGGGTCCCCCGAAGATGGTCTAACCCATCAATGAAGGCCAGGTCAGACCCCGGACTTAGCCTGGAAGAGAAAGATATTGTTGAATATCTGAGGGGACGAGGGAGAGGGAGTGAACTCCCAAATTTTGAAGATCTGATGACCCCTCGGTTCCTCAAGGAAGCTGGTCTGAAGGTCGGCCACCTTACCGAACTATGTGAGTTGTACTTTTCTTTACTTTTTCTAAGTGTTTCCTTTTTATCTCTGCATTTTTCTCATGTGTCGTACCCTTTTCAGGTCGTCCTGCCGGTGTTCCAGACTCTCTCTGGGAAATGACTGCTCCCAGTTTACTATCAGGCCTTAAAAAGAAGAAGGGTAAGGAGCCTCAGTAGGCTCCGAGGAAGACGAAGGCCGTGGGGCCGACGGTCGTTGAGCCGACAGCTGATAGCCATAAGAGAAAAGAGCCTGAGATTCCTATTAATCCTCGGCCGGATTCTCGGACGAGGGTCAGGGTCGAAGCATCTGAAGGGACTGCTTCTTCATCCAGCATGGGGGCCTTCTGGTCCCAGAACTTAGCACATCTGAGGGCCGAGTCGTCATCACTCATCGCAAATTTGAGGGCAGCCAAGGCATCAATGTTTTCTGCTCCCTCGGCTGTTAATTACGACATCTTGTCAAAGATGCCTCCAGCCAAAGTGTATGACTATGGTCTGCACGCTCTAGCCCAGGTATCGGTCTTGATTCATTTCTTTTAATTGCATTTTTTCGATAACTCTTTCCTCGGCCTCTTGACACCTGTTAATGTTTTCTGTGCAGTCTGTATGCGCCTTTACCTCGGCAACTAAATGGATGGCTGAGAATCAGGAGAAATTCCATGAGGCCGAGAAGGCCATCTAGCATGAGGCCGACCTGCAGGTTGACTTAGATACTGTAAAGGCTGAGCTAGAGAGTGCTAGAACTGAACATGCACGAATTATGGACGAGTTGATGAGGCAGCATGATGAGGACCTGAGGGCCAAAGACTTGCTTCTGAAGGAGAAGGATGAAGCCATGACCCATCGGGAAGCCCAGTTTAAGATTGAGCTATCTGAGGCTGTGAAGAAAGCCGATGCAGACACTGTGGAGGCCTATAAACTCTCCGATGAGTTCCAAGGCTTCGGCCTAGAGTACTTGGAGAGAGGGATAAAGACGGCTTGTCGGTGGGTCTTCCTCAAGTTAGGCGACGTCATCTCTTCCGTCCATGCGTCTCTTGAGGCCGTTCAACTGGACGACCCCCTGATTTCCGAGGCTCTAACTCAGGTGGAATCACAAGTGCAAGTCGAGGGGGTCGGCACGTCTGAAAACCAGCCAGTTGTGGTCATTGAGGAAGCCCCTCTTGTGGATGTTGAGGCCCTGCCCTCTGATATTGTTCCATAGGGTGGCTGTCTGTAGCCCATACCCTCTCGATGTAATTAACATTTTTGTACTATATCTTTGTATAACACTTGATATTTCATTTATACTATCGTCTCCTTTGCTGTCTTCCATGTTTTGTCTTTTGCATTATTTATGTTGTGAATCTTTGTTAATGCCACTAACCTCTCCCTCGTCTTTCTTGAGGGTGAACGAGGGGTCATCCCCTGCGTTGGCCCTCATTATAGCCGAGGATTAACCACCAAATTAATGGTTTCAAACAATGTATTCCCTCATCTTTCTTGAGGTCTGTGGTGGGGTCGTCCCCTCCACTCGCCTTCATCATAGCCGAGGGTTAATCACCAGAGTAATGGTTTTAATAAAAATTTTCCTCGTCTTTCTTGAGGACAGCGGTGGGTTCGTCCCCTCCATTGATCCTCATTATAGCCGAGGGTTCAACTTACCAAATTAATGGTTTTTAACAAAGTTTTCCCTCGTCTTTCTTGAGGACAGTGGTGGGGTCGTCCCCTCCACTGACCCTCATTATAGCCGAGGGTTTAACTTACCAAATTAATGGTTTTTAACAAAGTTTTCCCTCGTCTTTCATGAGGACAATGGTGGGGTCGTCCCCTCCACTTACCCTCATTATAGCCGAGGGTTCAACTTACCAAATTAATGGGTTTTAACAAAGTTTTCCCTCGTCTTTCTTGAGGACAGCGGTGGGGTCGTCCCCTCCACTGATCCTCATTATAGCCAAGGGTTCAACTTACTAAATTAATGGTTTTTAACAAAGTTTTCCCTTGTCTTTCTTGAGGACAGTGGTGGGGTCGTCCCCTCCACTGGCCTTCATTATAGCCGAGGGTTCAACTTACCAAATTAATGGTTTTTAACAAAGTTTTCCCTCGTCTTTCTTGAGGACAGTGGTGGGGTCGTCCCCTCCACTGACCCTCATTATAGCGGAGGGTTCAACTTACCAAATTAATGGTTCTTAACAAAGTTTTCCATCGTCTTTCTTGAGGACAGTGGTGGGGTCGTCCCCTTCCACTGACCCTCATCATAGCCGAGGGTAGTTCTTTGTAGATGTTTCCATGCGTACTAGAACTGATAACCACAGGATAAGGGGAAACATTGATATTTCTCATTAATTTTCCAAGTGTTCTGTTGGAGCAACTCTTATTACAATTATGGTCTATCAAGACTTTACAACACTACTGATAGTATTTCTTCAAATGATCTGCATTCTAGGGGTTGGAAAAGGGTTCCCCTTCTAGGTTTTCTAGTCTATAGGTCCCAGGGACGACTTCATCGATGACCCTATATGGGCCATGCCAATTAGGATGGAGCTTGTTGGGCTTTTGCCAAGTCTTCTTGAGGACCAAGTCCCCCACTGTGATTGGCCTCTGTTTCACCCTCTGATTGTAAAACCTTGCGGTCCTCTGCTGGTAGGCGGCCTGCCTTATCTCAGCGTCCTCTCTCCTTTTCTCAATCAGGTCCAAGTCGAGTCTCCTCTCTTCTGTATTTTTCTGGGGGTCATACATTTGGACCCTATGAGTAGGAAACTCAATCTCGGTGGGGATGACGGCTTCTGAACCATAAGCTAGCATGAATGGGGTCTCTCCAGTAGAGGTCCTCACTGTCGTCCTGTATGCCACAACACGGCATATAACTCATCGACCCATCTTCCTTTTGCCTCCTCAAGCCTCTTCTTGATTCCATCTAGGATTGTCCTGTTCGTAACTTCGGTTTGCCCATTGGCCTGAGGTCGGCCTGGGGTGGAGAAAAATTATTTGATACTCACCCTTTCACAGTACTTCTGTAGAGAGGTATTCTTGAACTGATTCCCGTTATCCGAGATGAGGGTGTTGGGGAGACCATATCTGCATATAATATTTTTCCAGATGAACTGGAAGGTATTCTGCTCTGTGATCGTCACCAACGGCTCCACTTCCACCCATTTGAAAAATAGTCAATGGCTACGATGAGGAACCGATAGTTATTGATGGCCCTAGGCAAGGGTCCTACTAGGTCAATTCCCCACACTGCAAATGGCCATGGGGATGTAATGGAAGTAAGAGGCTGATGGGGCTGGTGAGGGATGGTGGAAAATCTTTGACATTTGTCACACTTTTTTACATATGCTGCTGCGTCTTTCCCCAAGGTCGGCCATTAGTACCCCTGGGTGATCACCCTCTTCACTAAGGATCTTCCCCCGATGTGTCTTGAGCACGATCCTTCGTGCACATCTTGCAAAATGGAAGGGACTTCTGAGGGATGCACACACCTAAGTAAGGGGAGCAAAATTCCCTTTTTGTACAAAGTGTCTCCGATGATAGTGAATTTTGCAGCCATGTACCTTAGCTTCTTCTTTTCTTGCCTTGCTTCTGGCATCTCACCCTCTTTAATGTATCTGATCAGAGGGTCCATCCATGAAGCTTCTTGAGAAACATTTAGGCAATTTCCAAGTGTTCCCTCGGCGTCTTCAATAGTTGGCTGAAGCAAAATTTCTACTGGGACCGTCTTCCTGATGTCTGTCCTAGTTACCGAGGCCAACCTCGTAAGGGTATCAGCACGGACATTGTCGAGCCTAGGTATCCTCTTTAATTTCACTTCTCTGAAGCCTTTCAGTAATGACCTCACTTTCTCAAGGTACTTAGCCATCCTCTCGTCCTTAGCCTCGTAGGCTCCTAGTATCTGATTCACTACTAGCCTTGAATCACTATGGACCAAAATCTGGATGACACTAAGAGACTTGGCCAAGGAGAGGCCTGCTACCAAGGCCTCATATTCAGCCTCGTTGTTGGAGGCTTTGAAGTTCAACCTCAGGGCGTATTCAACGTCTGTGCCATCGGGTGCTGATAGTAACAGTCTAGCTCCACTTTCGTTGTCACAGGAGGACCCGTCAACGAAGAGGCTCCACAGAGTCTTTCCCTCTAAAAAATTTCCCTCGGAGAGGGATCCCTGTCTAAAGATGTATCTTCCCTCTTCATTTTCAGTCGCTTTCCTTCTAGTGGTGCTTGTCTCAGCCCTATCTGCGGGTGTGTCGGTGGGCCTGTCATGTTGTGTATCTGTCTTCCCGAGGGTCTCACCCTCGGCTCCATAACCTTCCCAAGTAAACTCAACCACGAAATTCGCCAGCGCTTGCCCCTTAATGGCCGTCTTAGGCTGATACACTATGCCAAACTCCCCCAACTCTATAGCCCAGGCCATTAGCCTGCCTGATTTTTCTGGCTTGTGTAGGACCTGCCTAAGAGGAGAGTCGGTGAGGATGACCATTGTATGGGACTGGAAGTACAGCTTCATCTTCCTTGAGGCATAGATCAAGGCGTAGGCTAACTTCTCCATCCTCGGGTATCTTTGCTCTGCCCCTTGAAGTGCCTTGCTATTAAAATATACAGGCTTCTGTACTCCATCTTCGTCTCTCACAATGGTTGCACTAATGGCCGACTCTGAGACGGTGAGGTATACATAAAGTTGTTCACCCTACACGGGCCTTGACAACAGCAAGGGAGACCCAAGGTATGATTTTAACTCCTTGAAGGCCTCATCGCATTCTTCACTCCATTCGAAGGCTTTTCTGAGAATTTTGAAGAATGGTAGACACCTGTCTGTGGCCCTAGATACGAACCTGTTCAAGAAAGAAACTCTCCCTGTGAACCTCTGAACGTCTTTAATGGACTTGGGGGTCTTCATCTCAATAAGGGCCTTTATCTTTTCAGATTGGCCTCGATGCCTCTTTGGCTGACAATGAACCCCAGGAACTTCCCTGCTCCGACCCCGAAGACACACTTGGACGGATTATGCTTCATCTGGTATTTGTCCATCGTATTAAAGGTCCTCTCCAGGTCTGCCACATGATCCTCTGCCTTCAGACTCTTAGTCAGCTTGTCATCTACATAGACCTCCATAGACTTCCCAATTTGGTCTTCAAACATTTTATTTACGAGGCGCTGGTACGTTGCCCCCGTATTTTTTAGGCCAAAGGGTATGACCCTGTAACAGTATGTCCCCTTGTCAGTGATGAAGGTTGTCTTCTCCGAGTCTTCAGGGTTCATGAAGATCTGGTTATACCCTGAATAGGCATCCATGAAGCTCATGAGCTCATGGCCTGAGGGTAGCGTCTACCATCTGGTCAATGCGGGGGAGAGGGAAGCTGTCTTTGGGACAGTTCTTGTTGTGGTCTGTGAAGTCCACACACATTCTCCACTTCCCGTTGGCCTTTGGAACAATGACTGCATTGGACAGCCATTCGGGGTAGATGACCTCTTTGATAAACTCAGCGTCTTCTAATTTTTTGACCTCATCCCTAATGACCTCATACTTTTCTCTAGAGTAAATTCTCCTCTTCTGCTTTACCGGCTTCACTCCCTCTACCACATTGAGCTTGAGGCACATGATTTCAGGGTCAATCCCCGGCATATCTTCATGACTCCATGCAAAGACGCTTTGCCTTCTCCTCAACAATTTAATGAGGTCTTTCTTGATATTGGGCTTCAGAGACTTGCCGACTTGGACGATTTTTTCCGGGTCATCCTCATCGAGGATGATGGATTCTACCTCTTTCGCGGCCTCTCCTTTCTTTAGCTTCGTCTCATCCCTGGGGTCTAGGGTATCAATATTGTAAGTGGTCGTAGCCCTCTTGTGTGCCTCCCTTTCTTCAGCGGAGTTATGGTAACATTCTCGCGCTGTCGTCTGGTCTCCCTGAACTTCCCCCACCCTGTAAGGGGTAGGAAATTTAATCATCTGATGGATCGTAGACGGCACAGCTTCAAACCCCTTGAGGGCCACACGCCCCAGTATGATGTTGTAAGACGAAAACACATGTTCATCCATCACAAAGAAACTGACCTTCTTGGTAAGCCATCTCGGCCACTCGTCCCCCATCCTAACATCGGCCTCATATACCCCAAGGGGATGAACCTTTTCCCCACTGAACCCAATCAATGGATGATGGTATGGGACGAGTCTAGCACGGATGAGGCCTAAGGCTTTGAAGCATGGCCAAAACATCACATCTGCATAGCTACCCCCATCTACCAGGATCCTCGGCACCTCACACCCGTGCACCCTGGTAGTGATGACGAGAGGGTCATCATGTGGGGCTAAGAGGCCTTTGAAGTCCATTCTTGAAAATTCCACTATCAGTGTGTCCATATCAACCTTCTTCCGCATTTCTGACTTTACCTCCAGAGAGGTTGAGTGTACCGTCTTCATCACTGCCTTGGCCTCAGCCACATGGGCCTTCCTGTTAGCGACCTCAGACCCTCCTCCTTCTAGACCCCCGGAGATCATTCCCACTCCGAGAGAGATCATATTAAGCCTCTTGACAGGGGCGTGGTCGTCTCTCGGTGGGAGGTCAGGGTCATCCTCATCATTAGAAGGGTCGTCCCCTCTTTTTTGAGGACCTTCTCTACATGCATCGCCTCGCTTCTTTCTGGGGTCGTCCCCTCGGCCCCTCTTGAAGGCACCTTTGTCGACATATTTTCTGAGCTTCCCTTCTTTCAGCATCTTCTCAATCTCAAATTTCAGAGCAAAGCATTTGTCTGTTACGTGGCCGTGGTCTTGGTGAAATTCACACCACAGGTTCTTATTCCTCTTGTTGGGGGCTGCCCTCAGCTTCTCAGGCCACTTCAGGGACCGGTCACTCTTTTATCTCATTGAGAATCTGTTCACAGCTGACCGTTAGAGGGGGTGTAACCAACGAACTTGTCATCCGTGGACCTCTTCTTCCCCTCTTTGTTCTTCTTAGGGTATTTACCCCCACTAGAACCTCCTTTTTCGTCTTCATATTTAGCGGCCATCGCCTCTTCAACGTTCATCACCTTTCCTGCTGTCGACAGCAATTCAGCCATCGTCCTCGGGGGGGTCTTCAGCAAGCTTCCATAACAGCTTCCCCTTTTGGAGCCCTCCAATCAGGGTTGTCATAGCTATGCTCTCCTCATAGTCTTCCACCTCCTGCTTCTCTTTATTGAATCTGGCTATGTAATCCCTCAGACTCTCATTCTTCCACTGCTTAATATAGAGCAGGTGGGTGGTCTTCTTCTGTGGACTCACCCCAAAGCAAAAGTTGTTGATGAACCGGTCTGCCAACTACTTAAAGTTTTCAATGGAATTTTTTGGAAGAGACGTGTACCAGACATGTGCAGCCCCTGTCAGGGTACCAGAAAAGGCACGACACCTCATCTTATCTGAGATAGAGAATATGTTTGCTGCTGATTGATACATCTCAACATGGTGGACAGGGTTGGTGCTCCCGTCGTATCTTGGGGTGACCTCAGGTCGCTTGAAACTTGATGGCGTAGGGAAGTTGACTATCTTCGCCACAAAGGGTGAGCCTATGGTGTATCCCTTCTGAATAGGGTCCCGGCTCTTCAGTGTATCACCGATCTTATCCTCTAGTCACTGGATTGAGTCATTCCAGGGCCTCACAGGGTCGGCTTGGCCGATGTTATCCCCTACCGCCTCTTTAAGGTGGACGGAGGGTTCTGCTGCGGCAGGCCTGTATCGGTTGTTTACTTCCCTTTGGCCGTCATCCCGCCCTTGGGGTCGGCCATCTGCTGCCTCCCTCCTGGACCTCGCAGCACTTCTTGACCTGGACAATTTTTCCCGCAGGTCATTTACTGGGCCCAGCCTCTCAAAGGCTGACCCCTTGCTCAAGCAATCAAAAGCTGAGCCTCTCGGGCGATCATCAGGATTTGTTCTCCCGCACTTTCCTCTACTATCCTGGAGAGGTCGTACAGTATTTTTGGAGACCTCATACGGTTCCCAACATTCTATTGGGGCCTCCTCTCCCTCCATATCGTCATACCTTTCCTCAGGTCAAGGGTTTCCTTGCCTCCCCAAGCGTAGACGCCGGGGGTCAGCAACATCACTATGCCGCTGAGGGGGTGGCAGGTCTTTGCGTGGTGCCTGGGGTGGTCCCCTGACCTCATGCTGTCCTGGAGCTGCTGCCGGAGTAATCATCTCAGGTGAAACCCCTGGTGGTCTTAGTATGTTCTGGCTTATAGCTGTGAACTGCTCCTGTATCATCCACTGGCTTACTTCCAGAGACTTTAAGGCTGCCGCCACATCATCCATCTCAGACTGAGGTGGCGGCTGACTGGAACTGGGTCTTCCCCCATCATCCAACGAGGGAAGCGGTGGCGGTGGCATTTCAGGTGCCATGTGTTTGAGCTATGAAAAGCTGAACTGAAGAAAAGACTGGTGAGCTTGAGAACCTTAGTGGGTCTCTCTCAATGGTGAAACATCTCCTCTCAGGGGGAGTGTTGGCTCACCACCAGAGTGCCCAGTGAGGTCAAGCTGTACAAAGGAAGAGATGTCTTCTCGTTCCCACAGACGGCGCCAAACTGATGATGCTAAGATTTAGCACCACCGAATAAGTGATAGTGAGCTCAAACAATGGCAACCATGGCAGTCATAGAGAGGTATAAGTGTATAAGTATGTAGAAGGGGTGACTATAAGAGGAACTAAGACAATGATGTATAGTGGTTCAGCCAATTTGGCCTACATCCACTGTGAGTGTGTGATCCACTAAGTATGGGCACTAATGGCCTTGGATACAATGCACATAAGCTCACTTTCTCTCTCTACTGTGTGTACAAGCCGAGTTTTAGCTAGGGTTACAATTATTGATCCATCCCCTGTAGGATTGTAGGTGACAAGTATATATAGGTCTTGGGGGGAGTAGTGTACCCCCCAAGTATGCATGGTGCATGTGAATGATGATCTAGCCAATCCCCTGTTGACACCTGTAGATGCCAAATGATGACATAATATTCACTCACGTGAGGGTGTGATTTTGTTATAATGGTCTCCCATGTGCCATGTGAGCCTCACGCGCACTATTCCACGCGTCTCCCAAACCACGCGCTGTGATGATGTCAGCCTCGACCTATGAGCCGAGGACAAGGGAAAAGTTCCTTCCGGTAGTGAGTCTGGCCTAATTTAGGCCTCGTAATGTCGTACCCTCGGAGGGTCGTCCGGAGCCTGATAAAGGGTCGGCCCCTGAGGGGTCGTCTGGAACCTGGCCTGATGAGGGGTCGGTCCCCTGGAGGGTCGTCTGGGGCCTGATGAGGGGTCGGCCCCTTGGAGGGTCATCTGGATTGCTGGAGGGGTCTGCCCCTCCAAGGGGTCGGCCCCCCTGGAGGGTCGTCTAAGCCTGAACCAGGTGGATTACGCCCTCAGCCTGGCCGAGGGCTTACGCGGGTATATCAATGACCGATGTTATCGTGAGCGAGTTTCATCCTTTCTTCGGAAATTTTAGCATTCTCATATGCATCTTGTGTAGCTCTTCTAACTCATTTAATTGAAGCTTGCGATCTTCACCAGCTTTATCCATAGCATAGTTCAACTTCTTAATTGTCCAATGCGCCTTATGTTCTAATTCCACAGGAAGATGGAAAGGTTTTCCATTCATAAAGCGAAAAGGGGACATGCCAAGTGGATTTTTATATGCGGTACGATAGGCCCAAAGTGAATCGTTCAATCTAAGTGACCAATCTTTCCGGGTAGGATTGACAGTCTTTTCAAGAATGTCCTTGATTTACCGATTTGCTAGTTCGGCCTACCCATTCGTTTGTGGGTGATAAACCATTCCAACCTTGTGAACGACGCAATACTTTCTCATTAGCTTCTCAAATGGCCTATTATAAAAGTGCGTGCCATTATCACTGATTATCGCTTTCGGAGCATCGAAGCGGGAAAGTATATGTTCCTGTAGGAACTTTATCACCACTTTGTTGTCATTTGTCTTGGTAGGTATAGCTTCCACCCATTTAGAAATGTAGTCTACCGCAACAAGGATGTATAGGAAACCAAAGGACAGGGGGAATGGACCCATGAAGTCAATACCCCAACAGTCGAAGATCTCAATAACGAGTATGGGGGTAAGAGGCATCATGTCTCGTCAGGTAATAGCTCCCATCCTTTGGAACCTATTGTAAGCTTTACAACCATTGTTTACATCCTAAAATACTGTGGGCCAATAGAGGTCGCATTAAAGAATTTTAGCGGCCGTCTTTTTCATCAAAAAGTGGCCTCCACAAGCTTCCAAATGACAAAACTAGATGACTTTGGGGATCTCGTCATCCAGTACACATCGTCGGATGATTTGGTCGGCGCAATATCTAGACAGGAAGGGATCATCATAGAAAAACATGCTCTACCAAGTAATAAACCTCTTCTTATCTTGCGGTGTCCGATCGGGAGGGAGGACTCCCGTAACAAGGTAATTCACTATGTCCGCAAACCAGAGCAAATGAGAGGTAGCAAAAAGTTTCTCATCCGGAAAGTATTTATCTATGGGTATGGGATCACTAGGTACATCGGACGAAAGCCGTGATAAATGGTCGGCAACGACGTTTTCTACCCCTTTCTTATCTTTAATGGAAAGATTGAACTCCTATAGGAGTAGGATCCACCTTATGAGGCGCAGCTTTAAATCTTTATTTGCAAGTAGGTATTTCAATGTCACGTGGTCGGTGAAGCAAGTAATGGGGGAACCGATAAGGTATGATCAAAATTTATCAAGGGCAAAGACTAACGGTAGCAACTCCTTCTCCGTGGTAAATTATTTGAGTTATGGTCCGGTAAGAGTTCGGCTAGCGTAGTAGATGACGTGAGCCTTCTTATCTTTTCTTTGGCCCAAAAGATCCCCGATCACATAATCGCTAGCATCACACATAAGTTCGAATGGTAAAGACCAATTCGGCACTTGCATGATGGGAGCGGACACAAGCATGGTTTTCAATTTTTCAAAAGAGCTTTGACATGCTTTCGTCCACTCGAATGGGGTGTTCTTCATCAGTAAGTTTCTTAAGGGTCTAGCGATGGCGCTAAAGTCCTTAATGAACCTTCGATAAAATCCCACGTGGACCAAGAAGGAGAGCACGTCTTTGAGCAATTTTGGTGGGGGAAGATCAGCTATGACATCTATCTTTGACCTATCAACTTCTATCCCTTTGGATGATACTATGTGTCCAAGAACTATTCCCTCACTTACCATGAAATGGCATTTCTCCCAATTCAGCAGTAAGTTCTTTTCCACACACCGGGTAAGCACTTGTTCCAGTTTTTCTAGACAAAGATCGAAAGAGGTGCCAAAAACTCTGAAATCGTCCATGAACACTTTGAGTCCTCTCTCGACCATGTCGCTAAATAAGCTCAACATGCACCTTTGAAATGTCGCGGGTGCATTACACAAGTCGAATGGCATATGTTTGTAGGCAAACGTACCAAAGGGGTAAGTGAATGTCGTTTTCTCCTAGTCAAGTACATCTACCTCAATTTGGTTATATCCGAAATAACCATCAAGGAAGCAATAGTAAGGGTGGCCTGCTACTCTCTCAAGCATTTGATCAATAAATGGTAAGGGGAAATGGTCTTTCCTAGTTCCCGCATTGAGTTTCTGGTAATCAATGCAAATGCGCCACCCGGTGGTGGTATGTTGGGGAACTAGCTCTCCCTTAGAATTCTCAATCACTGTCATGACCGACTTCTTCGTGGCGACTTGAATAGGGCTCACCCACTTGCTATCCGAGATTGGGTAGATAATTCCGGCATCCAATAATTTGATAATTTCGGTTCTCACTACTTCTTTCATATTGGGATTTAGCCTTCTTTGCATTTCTCTTGAGGGCTTGACGTCCTCTTCGAGATAGATCTTGTGAGTGCAAATTAAAGGACTTATCCCCTT
Organism: Sambucus nigra; assembly: GCA_949130495.1. Classification (NCBI taxonomy): domain Eukaryota; kingdom Viridiplantae; phylum Streptophyta; class Magnoliopsida; order Dipsacales; family Adoxaceae; genus Sambucus; species Sambucus nigra. The sequence goes on from OX422212.1 coordinate 92,481,444, forward strand.
CAAATCAGCAATGCACCAACCAAAAGCACTTTGGTGCTTTCTCAGAATTTTCAACAGTTTACCCTCCTGATCTTCATCTAGGCTAGAGGAGATAACAACGGGGAATGTCTCATCCTCTCCTAGGTATGCATATTTAATAAGGGAGGGAAGTTTCTTCAATTTAAGGGTTGGAAATTTATCGCTGGAGGTAACCATTCGTGTATCCCTCGGAGGTAATTCCTCGAATCTAGAAACCCAATTTATATCTCTCGTGTCCTCGTCCGATGCTCTCTCATCGAGTAACTCTCTCAACTCTTCAACCTCCCTCTCGAATTCGGTGTACGTCCCCTCACTCTCATATCTCGTTACTAAACAGGACCCTAAGGGGTCTCCATAATAATTCTCCTCAAAGTACTCCTCTACGATCTCATCTATGAAGCTCACCACGTGAAGATCATCTTCTTCCCCCATATGTTGGGCTATATGGAATATGTTGGTCTCTAAGGTCATGTTTCCAAATGTGAGTTGCATTTGCCCATTCCTAGTGTTGATAATGGTGTTAGCCGTAGATAAAAATGGGCGCCCGAGAATGATGGGAACATGATTGCTCGAGGCAAAGGAAGGCTCCGTGTCCCAAATAACAAAGACTATCGGGAAGTAGAACGTGTTAACTTGGATGATCACATCCTCAACTACACCTCGTGGGATCTTCATAGTACGATTCGCTAATTGGAGAGTGATCCTTGTGGGCTTGAGATCACCCAAATCAAGTTGCCTATAAATGGAATAAGGGGGGATATTGACACTTGGTCCCAAATCAAGTAAGGCTTTTTCGATTTTCTTTTCTCCAATAATGGAGGAAATGGTGGGTGCAAAGTGATCTTTGAATTTAGGCGGGAGATCGTTACGTAGAATGGAGCTCACGTTCTGTGCCAGAAAGACATTTTTCTTTACCTTCATCCTTCTCTATACCGTCAACAAGTCTTTGATGACTATTGCATAAGATAGTATTTTCTTAATGGCATCGAGGAAAGGAACCAACCTTTGAGGAAACGATGTCGCGGAGGGTGGTTTCAGTACTACTTCAGGCTCACCAGTGTCTTCTTTGTCACTCTCATTCAAGGGAACTTCTTTGGCCTCTTTCGTGCCGGGCAAAATCTCCTTATCATTCATTGTGTCGTGTGGGGGAGGTGATAAATCAACAACTCTCCCACTGCGAAGAGTGGTCACAACTTGACATTGCTCTTGATGTTCAGTAGAGGTGGAGCTAACACTAGTTTGACCTTGGGGAGGTCTTTGGCCTTGGGCAGGAAACTTACCCTTCTCTTGGACACTCAATGAGGATTGTATCTTTGACAGATTTGCATTTATGTCTCTGATCAGGCGATCATATTTAGCATTGGTTGCAGTATGGCTATTGATAAATTGATTCATAGTATCCTCGAGAGTTCTCTGCGGTGGAGGGATATATGTTCATTAAGGTGGTGGTGCTTGAACATGTCCTTTAATGTGCGGAGCTTGTTGAAAGTGTTGTGGTGGAGAAGGGTCAACATGTGAAGGAGGGTTCATTGCAGCATGGTGTTGCCCATAGCTAAAACCAAGATGGTTTTTCCATGAAGGGTTGTAAGAATTCTCGTGTCGTGCACCAAAATTACCCTTAAATCCTCCTATACCACTAACTTGCTCTTGAAGCATCACTTTGTAGGCGGGTATAGTCGGGCATTCCTCAGTTGAATCACCCGCCTCACAAATCGCACACACCTTCTCGATGGGGTTTGGTATGGATCCAGTTGGTCCTCCTCCATATACCTCGCATAGGTCTCGAAATCCTTTCTCAAGTGTATCTAATCGACTGTCCATCATAGAATTCTTATCTACATGAAACTGGCCGGACGCCGATGGGGTGGTGGTCACTTGACGATTTTAATTTTGAGCATTAGGATCAAAAGTATCCCAAGATTGGGTAGTCTCGGCGAAATACCTCAGGTGAATCTCAGCATCGTGGGCGTCTAGCTTGACAAACGGACCACTACCCATGGTTTCAACAAGTTGCTCAGAATTAAGATTCAGCCCATTATAGAGGAAAGAAATGATTTGTGCTGAATCAAATCCCTGATGGGGGCACAAAGTCACTAACTCATTGAAACGCTCGTAACATCGATGAAATGACTCATTTTCAGATTGTCTGAACGCTTGAATTTGAGCCTTTATGGATATTGTTCGATGTGGTGGGAAGAATTTCTTGAGAAATCTAGATTGCAAATCGTTCCAAGATGGAATCGAGCTTAGAGGTAAATACCATAGCCAGGTCTTAGCTTTATCTTTTAGCGAGAAGGGGAAGAGTTGAGGGGGATCACCTCTTGTGTGCAAGTTTGATCATTGAGAGTATCACACGCATTCTCAAATTCCCTGATATGGAGATATGGCTTTTCAAAATCCATACCATGGTAATGGGGTAACATCTGGATCATCCCATTTTTAAAACGAAATTGCCCGGCATTATACGGGAGTATAATGCATCCTGGAGTGACAGTGCGCTCAGGATATAAGATTTCTCTCAGCGGGCGGTATGGGGCCTCTTCCTCACCGACGGATGCACTACCGTGTTGCGACATCTCTCTCTCTCTCTTAACGACTCAGTGTCCTTACTTGGTGTAATCGGAGTGCTCTCTGAAGTGTGTCCAAAGAAAGAAAATGGAGTGTTATTTGAGATTGAGTGTGACGGTGTGGGAGGTGGAATATAAAACTATGGGGCGTTAGGAGTGTGGGGGCTATCAGGATCATACTCAACTATTGGATTTTCGTGAATACTGGTTGGAGCATTATGGGGTGTGGGAGTGAGTTCAGAATTTTGCATTAACAACTTGTGAGAGATGTTGATGGATCTTTTTGTGCTTTTTAAATTTTGCTTTTGTTTTTTATTTTGGATTTTTGGAAATTTTTGGTCAAAGTTTTAGATTGACTCGATCTAACCCTAAGTCTACCTAATTCCCCGGTAACGGCGATAAAAACTTGACGCAACTCAGAGAGTGTCTCTAATGTGTGTTCTCTCTAGGATCAAGTGCAAACCTGTCGCGTTAGTAATAAACCCGATAAGTCGAGATCGTATCCACAGGGAAATAGGACGATGGAATTGTAACGACGTTGGATAGACAAGGAAATCCTAACTCTGACTCTAAAGGAAAAAGAAAAATGATTTGGTTTGTGGAATAACTACACTAGATGCAATTTATAAAATTATGAAAAGTGCAACTATTCTAAATTACCTAAAATACTGATGAAGAATGATTTAAAACTTTAAACTATAGGATGAGAAAACCAGGACGGGAATACAATCCCCCAAACCTAGTGTATTGCATGTATAATAATAATCGCAAATTTAAATGATTAATTAGACCCAAAATTTAGTACTCCCAAGCATTACGTGTATGAGGTTCAAGCCCGCACCATACTTAATTAGAGGACGATTAAATCGGTATTACGATAGTTACACTCGAATTGCATTTTAAAGCATCCCGGTTACCCGGAAGCAAATGAGATCCAGAGATCTACAATTGTCATGTTCCTATGCAATACGATCATAATAAATCACTAAATTCAGACGATTAATGTTATACACATGAAACTATCACATCTGGTTGGGTTCATGTATCCCTACCTTAGAAAATCTAGCCTAGCATGCTGAATCTAATGAAAACAATTTTTGACTTGCAAAAAACCATGATTAAACTAAAAAAAATTGTAGAATGATGTAGAAAGGAATTGGACTGAAGAAATTAACTCCTAATCTTACCAAATCAGTAAAAGCAGCAATGAAAAATACTTGTAATCACAGAAATCTGAACAATCTTCAACTTTGGAATTAATATTGTAATCTCACTTCAAAACTAGGGTTTTACAGAAAGGAAGGGAAAATTCTATTAATTCTCCGTACTAAAAATGATAAAAACTCGGGCTTATATACCCTACAAAAATTCAGGAGTTTTAGCTGCACTAGGATTCTCAAATAGAAGAAGATAAGAAAATCAAAACTCGACAGCCGGACCGGTTCGGGGCTCATGCGGATCGGTCTGCCTGGAATGCGGACCGGTTCTTTTATTTTTCTAGCGGATCGGTCTGGGGCGGATCGATTCTTTTTAGTTTCTTCAGTTTGGATCCGCCTTCGGTCCGGGGTCCTCTGGAATATAGCACTACGGACTGGTCCGGTCCTCCTGCGGATCGGTCTGCCTTTTTAACTTTTTTCTCCAACTTTGACTGCTCATAACTTTCACACCGGGACTCTGATTGAGGTGTCGTTTATTCCTATGTGCTCGTAATTGAATGGCCTTAAACTTTTATTTAGATGCCTCGTTCGAATTACGGATAAAAATTATACTTTTTCTCTTTTGAATTTTCCTTCTTTTCTCTCTTGATTCTTCCAGTTTCTTTCTTTTGTTATTGACATTAAATACCTGCAAAATTCGTACGAAATACCAGAAACTCGGTGTACTCGCTTGGATAAGTCAGTAGCAAGATTATGAGATAAAATCAAATCGATTACGTTGTTCAAGGTGCTAAAAGTAACTAAATTAAAGAGATAAATTTGGAAGAATTTATGCCTAATCAACCCCCTTGTCAACATTAAGCTTGTGGCACTAGAAGTCGGGTGTATCCTTGGCATGTCTTCATGACTCCATGCAAAAGTCTAATTTCTTCCCATTAGAAATGCTACCATTTCCTGCTTTATTGATGGGTTCGACAATGCGCCAATTTGAGTTGTTCATTCTAGGCGTTCATCGCCCAGAATGATATTCTCCGTAGCTTCCATGACCTGACCTTTCACGAGTTGAGATTGATCTCTAGGGTCTAAGGTTTCAATATCTGCATCTTCTGTCTCATCCACTTTATACTTAGTAGTCTTTTTCCTGGTTTTATCCATTTCTTCTTGTTCGGCAGATGAATAGTATCAATCTCGAGCTACTTTCTGGTTGCCTTTAACAACTCCCACTCTGAAATTAGTTGGGAACTTCAAATATTAGTGTATCGTAGATGGCACTGCCTTAAACTTCTTCAGACCTACCCTCCCTATGATAATGTTGTAGGCTGATTGGCCATTTCTATCCATTACAAAAAAGCATACTTTTTTTGTTCGGCAAGCAGGCTAGGTACCAATAAGCATGTCCAACTTGATCATCCCAAGTGGAAAAACCTTCTCCCCCGTGAAGCCGAGGAGGGGTCTATGATATGGCTCCAATTGGGCTAACTTCTGGTTCAAGCTGTCGTAGCATGGGTAGAATACGATATCTGCAGAGCTACCATTATAAACAAATACTCATGAAATCACCACATCCTTCATTCTCATCTTAATCACCAAGGGGTCATCAGGAGGATATAATACCCCTGCCAGGTCGTTTTTAAAAAAGCCTATGATTAATTTATCTTTGTTCATCTTCCTCGGGCGATCATCTTCAGCCAAGTTTATACGCTGTATGTAAGAACAAGATTGGGCCGCATTGAGGTAAGCTTTCCTCTCCGCAGTAAGATCTTCGCCTCCTGCATCTACACCTGTAATGACATTACATTCAAATAATCCAAAATGGATTAAAAATACTTCGCGCTCGGGCTGCCATGGCCTTTTAGGGAGGTCGGTATCATCTTCTGGATCATCTTCGTGATCTCACTTCTTTTCTTCCTTTTCTCACAAGTATATTTAGATCTTTGCCTTTCTCTGTCATTGGTCTTTCCACCACTTTGGAGATCAACATATTTAGCCACATTTCCTCGCCCAATGAGCGTTTTGATTTCATTCTGGAGAGCTATACAACGTTTGGTCGTATGGCTATGGTCTTTGTGGAATTCATAATATTTGGAGTTGTCCTTTTTGTCAGGATCTACCTTCATTTATTCTGGTCAGGCTAGCTCCTCGGTATTCTTGTTCTCCTCCAGAATGTGGTTTATATCTACCTTTAAGGGAGTATAATTTCCATACTTCCTCATTTTCTCCAGCGTTTGTTTGCCTTTTAACTTCTTGCCACCACCTTTGTTCTTCGGGTCCTTCTTCTCGATTTTACTACCCTTAACCTTGGTCTTCTTAGTGTCTGTATTCTTCTTCGCAGCTATGTCTTCCTTAGCATTCATGATTATGGCTACCTTAGCCATCAATTCTGCTATAGTCCTGGGCAGATCCTTGGCCAAAGTATAGTATAACTTGTTCGGTAATAGACCACTCATCAGAGCAGTAATTGTTGTCTTTTCCTCATAGTCAATCACCTTAAGTTTCTCTTTATTAAAACGAGTAATATAATCCCTGGTACTTTCTCCTGTCTTTTGTCTCACGCCCAATAAGGGTGCTACTCTCTTAATCGGTTTCGCTTCAAAGCAAAAATTTCCTATGAATAACTCTGCCAACTGATGGAAAGTGGCAATCTACCCCCGAGGAAGATTGTTGTACCACATATGGGATGACCCGATGAGAGTTCTTGAAAATTCCTTGCACCTCATCTCATCAGGAATCGTGTAGATATCGGCAGCGTCATGGAATTATTCTATATGGAGGACAGGATCAGTTTTTCCATCATATTTAGGCATCACTACAGGAGCTTAAAATTTTGATGGTGTAGGAAAATATACAATTACCTGTACGAAGGGTGACCCTTGAATAAAAGTTCTTTGTAGAGGGTTCTTAGCCTTACCCATTTCCCCTAACCTATCTTCCAGCCTTTAGATAGAACCTTTCCATGCATCGTTTCCCGCTTCAGACCTATTTGGTCGAGCAACTGATCGTGATGAGTTTTCCTCTTGTAACCTTTCGCTACGGGTTATTGGGCGTGATTGGGCAGAACCTTCTCTTAGATCGGTTGGTCATTGAGAATTCCTCGACGCAATTCTAGGAGAGTTTCTATTCATCCTAGGACCCAAATGATCAAAATGAGAGACTCTACTCAAACTTTCCAAAACGCCAGTCCGTTCTGGAGTCAAAGTGACATTTCGGTGTGAATCCGTAGCTCATACAGAAGAAGTCCAGCCCGGGTGATACGAAGGATCACTAGATCTATGAGTTTGATAGGAGCCAGTACGCCTAGACTGAGAAACTTTTGGGAACAGCGTTCGTCTGATTCTTGAATATGGCAGATGAGTATTTCTTTGAATGCTTCATTGTAATGACTGGGTGGGCACTCCATCGCGAACATTTTGCATAAGTTGGCGTATGGTTTCTTGCATGGCCATTTGCCCTTGGGCTAAATTGGCCACTATGCCAACCAAATCTTGCATATTTGGGGGAGTTGAGGGGTTCAGAGGGACTCCAATAGTATTTCGATTACTGGATTCTGGGATCTCAGCCATAGATGATAAGTTTATTTGATAAAAACGCTAAGTATAGTCATTTTTCCACAGACGGCGCCAATTTGTTGACGTAAAAAATTAGATGCAATCTAGTTTTTTAATCACAGATAAATAATGAATAAGTAAATAAGATAATGGACTTTTTAAAGTGGTTCATGCTTATAGAAATGGCCTACGTCCACTGTTGTTGTATTGGTTGACTAGTTTCCTTAAATCTCGATAACAAGTCGTTTTCCCCCCTTTTTAGAGATCCCTTCTTTCATAGGGTTACAATGTATTTATAGCCTTGAGGCTTTCTATATGAAAAGGCAATGTGTTATCACTTAGTAGACATATACATCTGTACAATAAGAATGCGCATTAAATATGGCATTCATTGAATGCGTATTCGTCTTTTAATTTTCCAGGCAAGATGTGATGCACGCCAAGTAGCTCGGACCGCCTGAGTAGCTATGAACTCTTAAATAGCTCGGAACGCTTGAGTAGCTCGGAATGCTTGAGTAGCTCGAAATGATCGAGTAGCTCGGTGCAAGCATTTATTTACCACGTAGGTCGACGCATGTCTTTAGTTAATTGGTGCACGTCATCTGACTAATTTTTTGTATCAACAATGACCCCATATCTGAGTACGTAAACAATTCAAAGTGTGTCATGCATTATGAGCCATATTCTCTCATAGACTCGGGTCTTATACGTCATTTCACTTGCACCCCATACAGAAGACAATAAAAGTGGAAACTAATAACAACAATTACAATGAGGAGATCCCCACCCTTTTTTCTTTCTCCCCCTTAGAAAATGTTAATAATATTCTCTTTTCAAAGAAAAAGAAAATATAAATCACTTACCTCTCAGGTTCGACCATAGTACCCCAGTATGGCCCTAGTGCCCTACTGGCTATGATTCACCATTTGACCACTTCGGAGCTCTACTTTATCCTCCTTCTCACTAGCTCTGCTGGAAGGACTAGAGAAATCCAACAACAGCTACCTCATGGAGAATCCTAATTAAGATGACAACGTTCAATAATATTTAATGATTGTGTTAGCTCAGCTCTCTGCTAAGATCAATAGCCTACAATCAGATGTCCATGAGTTACAAAAAAACTAGGATAAAATACCAAAGATACCTGAACTAAAAGTTATGCCATATCAGATTGCCACCTTTCCACCTATTATGCTTCTAGGAATGACCGAGCCTATGTGGGCCTCTAAAGAGTATCTGAATGTTCAACACATTAAAATGACTTCGTGCTTCCCGCCTATCAATAAACTCATCCTACGCAATTACTATTTTGAATCTTCCTTTACTAGGCATTATAACTTGCCCATGCATGTTCAAACCGAACCCAAGGAATAAGGACTTGATAGGGTAAAATAAGACCTCATGATGCTCTCTCGTAAATTTCATTAAGTAAAACTCATTGGTAAATACGTGGACTATACCTACATGTCTCTCTAGCCAATGCTCGTTTGCTTAAGAAATTTAAAAACTTGATATTGAGAAGTTCGAAGGAAGTGCGCCTCCCATGGTGCATCTTAGTAACTACCATCGAACCATGAGTCTGCTAGGGGTGATGAAAGAAATTATATCCTAGATGTTTCAATAAATCCTCAAAGAGATCTCCGTCTATTGATTTCTATCTCTAGAAAAATCTTGAATCAGAAGTTGGGAAGATGTCTTCAGAGAATTCATGGCTTAGTACAAGTACACCGAAGAGCTGGAAGTAACCCGATGTGACCTTCGGATACTTAAATAAGGACTAAAGAATCTATCAATAGATTTATAACCAGATGGATAGAGAAAGATGCTAATAAGGCCAATCGCCTATCAGAGGAAGAGCAAGTCATTATTAGGAAGAAGAACTGAAAAGAGTGTGGGTGCATTCAAATAGAGATATTATTTAATTAAACACGGTTTTTATCAATTAAGTCCTAAACATGCATCTAGGTGTGATTGAATAAGATGATGAAATAAGCAAGAACATTCAAACACACACATGTGAGGAAAAATCCCCCAAAGGGGCAAAACCATTCATTTTCATTATAATATTGTAACATATAATTTCTTGGATTACAATGAAAATACAGTGACATAGAATTACCCGCAGACGTCGGATCTGTAGTCGACGACTGGAACTTTCCCTTTCCAAGAAGGAAACAATGAAGAAGAAGGATAGTATTCTCCACAATGATTTGAACAGACACAAGGTTGTGTTCTTGGGTTGCAAATGGATTCACAAGGGTTTGAAAAGTTGTGTGAATCAAAACATAAGTCTTGGGACTCACGAAGGTGAAGACTTAGAGTATTTAGGACTTTGAAAATCGTCTATGAAAGTCTTACTAAACAAATCCCAAAAGTTGATTTATAAAAGAAAACCTAGCCCTAAAAAATCTCAACACAATCTGCACGATTTTATCCCAGGTGGATCGGTCCGCTTCTGACCCGGACCGGTTCGATGTCGTATCGGTTGCTTTTTGAAAGGGCTTCTTCGATTCATAATCGGTCCGGGGTCTACTGGATTGAAGCATAAGAGGATCTGTCCGACTTGAGGTGGATCGGTCCGTTGGTGGATCGATTCTTTTTCCAAACTGGCGGATCGGTCCGGTGCGGACCGATTCCTTTTTAAAATAGGCGGACCGATCCAGCTGACCAGAAAACTGATTCCTTGAATTCTTTGATATTCGATTCCTTTGACAACGATGTGATCTTGAATTTCTCCAACGATGTAACGACTTATGGCATACACAGAAATAATGGACAAAATGTCATTACAAATCTCCCCCTATGTCTATGCCGGTACAAACATAAACCATCCGAATTATCAAATATCAAATTGCCTATAAAAATCTACCCTTCCATAACCCAAAACTGGAAAGATACAAATGAATAAGACTTCATCATTTGGTCTTCAACTCTTTAGCAATCTCAACGCTTTTCTCATCAGGGTGTGCAATTCAGAGATCATCAAAGAAGTACTTACACATATGAGACAAAGCTAATACCAAGTGATGTATCGAGTTTGAAATGAGATATAAACATATATACCAATTTATGATAGAAACTCAAAATTTCAAAATTTTAAAACTCCACCATAGTATGATAATTCTTTCTCCCCCTTTTTATGATGTCCCCAAGTAGACAAATGAGAAGAATAAATCAAACAAGAAAAATCGGGGTGTCACAAGGAATAAGCAACTATTTTGTAAATTTTTTCAAAAATTTCCAAACAAAACAAACAAAAATCACACCATGAACGAACACAAAACAACCAAGTTGATGAAAACAAAAATGTAGAGGTGTGATCAAATTCGATAGGAAAATCAATGCATACAATCATGACATATGTGCACGATGAATATCAGATACTCCTAACGAATGCGTTCAAAATCTTCCTTTGGTGTAAAAAGGTGGTAATATGAGACATTGACTCAATCAAATCAACAAATCAAAGCTGAAAATGATTTCCACACCAATAACGTCCAAAACGATTTAATGCTTTTTCAGAACTGTCAAGGAAGTGCAAACCCGTTTGAATTCTCCAACCAAACTCCCTCAGATTTATATTTTGAAAAGAGGCTATCTAAATTCTCAAATTTTGGAGAATTGATGGTGAAACCTAATGGCCCATATTTTGGCATATATTGATTTTTATTGCCTTTAAATTTTTTTGGGCTCTTTTAACCTCTTTGAACCTCGGATAATAAAATTCCTCAATTAGGTCCTTGTTAAAGGTGTCTTAGAATCGCAAAGGCTAAATGAACCTTTTGTAGCCCTTCCCCATTTTCCAATAAACAAACAGTCTCACCAAAATGGTTTTTACATGAATTCCAATCATGTCAAGTTTTGTCGCATATTGTTAGTTGTATAGACAAAATTGAGATGGAAACACTCAAGCCAATATGTGATAGACAAGTACAATAATCAAATATATCTGTGCATGTGTGCAATAAAGGAGATAGGAGTCAAACATGTTGAAAGATCTCACTAATCATATCTCAAGGACTCCAAACAATGTAAAGCACATGGATGAAATGTTGTAGCGTCTCAAATCTCTATCAAACATTCACATGGATAAATGGAACGAAGTTGTGACTTGGCTATCTTAAATGCTCATCCATAAAAGGTGCAAATAAAATACAAAAATCTTTTTGAGCTTTTCTAAAAATTTTATAAAACGAAATCTTTTTGGATTTTTAAAAAGAATAAATAAATAGCTGTACAACAAAACAATAATACATATAAAACAAACTAGCAATAGGAAGCATATGATATGAACATGAAAAATCATCCTATCCTAGTCAAAGACCAACCCCTCAGTCAACTGTGAAAATCCCCAAAGACTTCCTAAGACTCTCAAATCAAAGGGCATCTAAAGGTTTTGTGAAAATATCGGTTAACTGACTATCGGTGGGTACGAAACTAAGGGATACGACTTTCTCCTCAACTAACTGACGTATAAAGTGCTCGTGTATCCTGATATGCTTTGTGCACGAATGCTGGAATGGATTGCAGGATATGTGTATCGCACTCGTGTTGTCACGGGAAATAGTCATGGTGTCCTCTGAAATCCCATAATCCTCCAACATTTGCTTCATCCACAAGAGTTGCGTGCAACAACTCCCGGCAGTGATGTACTCAGCCTCCGCGGTGGACAAAGAGATGGAATTTTTCTTCTTGCTCAGCCATAAGACAAGAGCAGAACCAAAATAGAAACACCCACCAGAAGTGCTCCTACAACCATCTACATCCCCGACCCAATCGGCATCCGAATAGGCAGATAAACGGTCATCGATATCAAAGGAATACTAAATACCGTATGAGAGAGTCCCACTCACGTATTAAAATATACGTTTTAGAGCAAGTAAATGTGACTCTTTTGGGAACGCTTGATGTCGGGCACAGACTCCAACACTAAAGGCTATATCGGGATGATGGCAGTCAAGTACAGGAGACTACCTATCATACTCCGATACAAGGTTTGCTCTACGTCCTTGCCTGAAGCGTCCTTACTAAGCTTGGTAGAGGTACTCATAGGTGTACGTGCATACTTAGCGGAGTCTAAACCAAATTTCTTCACTACGTCTCTAGCATACATAGATTGGGAGATGAATATCCCATCCTCTAGTTGACGAATTTGGAGACCAAGGAAGAAAGTAAGCTCACCAAACATGCTCATATCAAACTCACTTTTCATCTCTTCCTCAAAGTGATTAGCATGTTGGGAGTACGTAGATCCAAAGACTATGTCATCCACATAGGTCTGAGCAACCAAAATAGCATCGTCATTTCTCCTGACGAACAACGTCATATCAACTCCACCTCTCTTGAAGCCACGTGCTATGAGATAGGAAGTAAGTCTCTCATACCAAGAACAGGGTTCTTGCTTCAAACCATACAAGTCTTTCCTTAGATAATAGACGTACTTCGGTTTCTTAGGGTCTTCAAACCCTTTTGGTTGTTCCACGTAAACCTCCTCCTGTAGAATGCCATTTAGAAAGGCACTCTTGATATTCATCTGATATAACTTGAAGCGCAGATGACATACAATGGCGAGTAGTAAGCGAACGAACTCAAGCCTCGCAACAGGAGAAAATATATCCCCAAAGTCTACACCTTCTATCTGTGTGTAGCCTTGAGTGACCAACCTAGCTTTGTTTCTGATTATGGTACCATTTTCATCCATTTTATTCTTAAAAATCCATCTGGTACCTATCACATTAGTCTCACTAGGTCGGGGGACAAGTTCCCAGACATTATTCTTTTTAAACTGAAGCAACTCATCATACACATCAGATATCTAGTGTTCATCCGTGTAGCAAATATGTCTAATAATGTTCTTGAGCAAAGAACGAGTCTTGACCCCTAGAGTGGGATCACCAACAATGGCAGAAGGGTCATGACTCTTGCGAACTCAAGCAGGTGTGTCCCCTAACACAGGAGTAGGGTCCACTGAGTGTGGGCGAGGGATAAGTAAATTACTGCCAGAAACATCCTCATCCTCTCACTGAAGGCTAGAATCAATAAATGCTGAAGGTTCGTTATCTTGCACGGTGACATTTATTGACTCCATAACCTTAGAGCACTTCAGGTTAAAAACCCGGTACGCTCTACTATTCTATGAATACCCTAGTAAGATTCCCTCGTCGCTCCGAGAGTCAAACTTTCCTAATTGCTCTCTATCCTGTAGGATGTAGCACTTACTCCCAAAAACACGGAAATATGCAAGGTTGGGTTTCTTGCCAGTCCACAATTCATAAGGCGTCTTAACTGTGTGTGGACGTAGATAAACCCTATTCCCCAGAGTTGGGGGTATTTTGGGTAAAAGGATTAAAACAAGTTTTAAACACATGTGGCATTTGTTTGTTCTTTGGTTTATTTGGCTTTAGTTGGTTTGTTGACAGCTAGAAGAAATCGTGAATGAGAAGAAAAGCAAATGGGTTGTAAATGGTAAATGATCAAAATGGGTAAAGGATTGGATCGAAGGTGAGGGGTGGGTATGGACAGGTGCGGGTCAGGCCGATGGTTGCAGGTATGCGGGTTGTTCAAGGGTGGACACCTAAAATTCCACCTTCTTCACCTTCCCAGCAAGCACCATGTTCTCTTCTGTCAGAGCTAGCTTTCTCGCACAGACCAAGTCATAGGACTGCCTTAGCTCTTCGAGTTCTTTGGTTGTCGCCTCCTTCTCTTTCTTCGTGTAGGCCAATGCGAGGTCAAAATAGTTTTGAGTAGAACTGGAAGTCTTCAAGTTGGCCTCCATATCGTTATTTTTTCCTTTCTATCTCAGTGTTCTTCCTTGCCAGCTCATCGCGATTGCGGTAGAGGATAGTGAAATTAGAAACAAACTGCAGAGAAAAGGAAAACATCAGCAAAGAAAGCATTAAAATAAGCATTACAAGAGAAGATAAGTGAAAACAGGCTTACCAAGTCTAGCCCCTGACTCACCTTTAGGGCTAACTGGTCGGTCCTTATGTTTGTCGACCTCTGGAAATCAGTTGGCAGTACTGCCCTCTAAAGTACCGCTGGAGCTAACTGAGGGGTAAGAGCATTAAAATCCCCCTTATCCAGAGTAAACACGGGCACCAGAGACTGTCGCTCCTTTATCCTCACCTCTTCTCACCTCTTCTCTTCTTCCCTCTTCTTCCTCTCCCTCTTTATCCTCTTTATCTCTTCCACTTTATTCTTCTCCTCTTCCTTCTTTCTCTCCCTCTCTCTCGCCACTTTCTCCTCTTTCTTCTTTCTCTCCTGCTCGTGAGCAATAGTCTGGGAGCCAGTGGTGGCATCCCCGCTCCCAAATTTCTATTTTTTCAACCAGTGAGAAATAATCACGTTGTCTTCATCATCATCTAGAATCAAATTCTTCCTAAAAGGAGCCATATCTTCCCCGTTGGAGCTACTTGAGTCCGCTGAAGACTCCTGAGCCTATTAACCCTCCTCCTAGATGGAAGACTCTTCACTACTTGAGCCATCCTCATTGTAACCACCTTCAGCACCACCCCTATTAGCCCTCTCGCTCTCCTCACCGGAGCTTCTTTCCTCCTCATCCAATTAGATTGGGTCGAGAGCAACCTTTTTTGTGATGTCTAGTTGCGGAATGCTATCCACAAGTCATGCAATTAAACTGGACCGAATGCTCTTGTATTCCACAAGAAATGCAGCTAATCGAGGATGCTCACCATCAGCTAAGAGTTCCCAGATTTTCCAAGCCTTAACCAGCACAGCAGATCGAATCTCGCGAAGAGTGGGTTCTGAGTTCTTTGTCTTCACTGAAAAAAGAAAGAGAGAAAAATATGACAAAGACCATAAACTAACAGAGGATCAATGAGCAGAACAAGAACTATGCCTTCCTATATATTCCTCCCCATAAAAGGGAATCACATATCTCTCAGACCTCGACCCTTCAGTATGGGGATGGAGCTGCCAATTTCTGGCAATAAACCCTGCATGCTAGTAGTCCTTGTGAGAATCAGGTAGATTTACTACTAATATCATATCAGGACTCCTAGCTTTGATGTAAAGAAGACCAGAGCTTATTCGAGAAAAATAATAGCAATAGAAGATTTCAGCAAGACCTACATTGGTTCCGTAGAGATGATTAATTATATGCACACCATTGACCATTTTCCAAACATTTGGCAAGAACTGTATAGGAACTATAATGAAGTAACTAAAAAAGTACAAAAATAAGCGATTTAGGGAAAAATTAAGACCCCCTAGGATAACAAAAGAACATGTATCCAGTGACCATCCTCAATATCTCTGACATTACGAGGAACAGGGGAACATTCGATGTCTACCAAGTTTGGAATATTGTAGAATTTCCTAAAGTCAGTTATCGGCCTATTGCCTATTTTCTTCATCAAAAAAGAGAAACCCTAGTATCGAATATGAAAAAATTCCAGTAGAAAAAAGAAAAAAAAAGAAGTGAGAAGAACTTACGAACTAAGAGTCGGCTTGAGACAATGCAAAGTCGTAAGTAGGGATGATGAGAAGATAAGAAAGAAGCTTGAAGATGGAAGATGAGACCTGGAAGTTAGAAAGAAAAGTGAAAGCTTGGAGAAATCTGGAGAATACGAAGATGTCTGAAGCGACGTTCAGGGAATGACCTCTCCAAGATGATTTAAACCTTTCTAATCATAACACATAGGAAACAAAGAAATTTGCTGCCTAAATTGATTTGGGAAGGGCGCTTCAATACCAAGGTGTGGTATGGTCCCCAAAAGTGCCATTAAGACAATCATTTAAAATTATTGAGCCTTAATTATGACCCAAAATTTTTAGGGGAAATTGTGGGTACCTCGATTAGTTCTTCCGGCCCAGACGAGTAACCCAATTGATTCCAGCCCAAAGTCTAGAGGCCTCACACTATAGGTGATTCAGTTGTGACCTATTCAATTTCTAAAATCTCTTAAGGAGATATTCTAGGGATTATGGGCTAACGTGGAGGAGTCCAATACCCCCACTCTTCGAGAAACAACATGTATATATTAAACCCTAAGCTCGGGACAAAGGGCATGTAATTTGTAAACACTCCCTGGAGTAAAGAGAAATAAAATATTGAGAGCACCATCGTGGACGTAGGCCTTCTTGCCGAACCATATATATCTTGTGTTGTATGTGATTGCAGTTCCTTTAAGTTCTTTATTTATTATAGTGATTGACTTTGCTTATTATTTTGTGTTGATTTTAATTATATCTTGTGTTGTGTGTGATTGCAGTTCCTTTAAGTACTTTAATTATTCTGGTGATTGCCTTTAATTATTATTTTGTGTTGAGTTCCACCATAGTATATATATGTATGTATGTGCATGTGTTAGTATATAGTGTGTATATATATATATATATATATATATATATATATATATATATATATATATATATATATATATATATATATAGTGTTGTGTGTGTTCGTATGTATAGATATATATATGTTTATGGTATGTGTGTGAGAGTATAAATAGAGTATATATGTAATAGTATATATATTATGTATGTGCATGAATTTACACATAGTGTTAATGTGTGAGTTAATATATATACTCACGAGTAATGTTATGAGTCCCAATTACATCCCCCAAATCACTCGAAATAAATTGGCATACCCTTAAAATATTGTATTATATCATTACTAAAGTAAAAAGGTGTAGCGTTGTAATGTTTCTTAACTCCTTTAGAATATAACTTGGGACAGTTTATTGAGACTCAAATCATTATTGTTGAACAAAAATAAGAATAAAGTAATATATAACTAATAAAATAAAAATCACGCACACCTATAATAATAAACATAGACGTGTGTATACTACTACTACTAATAAGAATAACAAGTGTAATAGTATATTAGATACATACATACATACATATATATATATATATATATATATATATATATATATATATATATATATATATATATATATAATGAAATACATACACACAACACGCGAAAGGTAAAGGGATGTCTAGGGACATGGTTTGGACGGGGTCTAGTGGGTGGTTGGTTGTCTCGACTCACATAAAATCTGACTTTAGTGCTTTTGACCACATTCTTGCTGCAATTGACTTGAATTATGTATTTTGAAACTGCAATTGTGTATAGACCTACAAGATAAAAAAAAATTAAATAAATAGGGTTAATATTAATAAGAACTAGTAGTTAAAATGAGTTTTTTATGTAGGGTAGAAATATACCCCCGGGATTCCTAAAATTGCATTATTAACTCGAATCATGTTCAATCTTGCATTTCTCTTCTAAATACCAAAAATGACTCCAAAGCTTATTATTTATGATACACCGTACCTAATAAGGCCTAGATTTGTGCATAAATAATATAAAATAATGCATTCATCAAATTCCCCCAAACCTAAACTTTGTTAGTCCTCGAGCAAAACTAAATTTTTTATAATCTAACTAACTTTTATTGGTCATTAAATGCCTAGGTTGCCCTAGTGGACGGGTTTTGTCTCGTGAGCGTCTGTAGTGAATATATTCACAAAACTCAAAAACTTAACTCAATTTACAAAAGACACAAAATTACTATAACCAAGTCTTAAATACAAATTTTATAAATATAGTAAAAATGCACTTTTCAATCTCAACTTATTGTGCATGTGTGCATAGCTACTATAATTGTCCATTTCAAAAGATTTGATCGTTAAGTTTCTTATATGAAAGTACGTTTTGATTCAAATTCTCACAAGATGCACTCACAATCGAACATTCAAATATGGTTAAATTTCTCTCGGTATATATGAATAAAAGAGTAAATTTCACGAATAAATTCACACATACATAACAAAAAATGGACTATTGATAATGGATGAATATGATCTTGAGAATCGAAAATCGATTACTTTTTGAAAACTTTGAATCACACCACATATCCTATAAATCTTTTCTCCACACCATAAATAAATGTAGTTGATATCGCTTAGGACTTTCTTTCGGTTGTATTGTGGGCATTGATTTTGGTTAGAAATAGCTAATTTTGGAGTTTTTAAAATTTCGAAGAATATAGAGGTCATCGGTATTTTGACTTTTACGTAATTTTTTTAACCTCAATTTTTTTAAAACTCACATACTATTTTTCCCTTCATTTAATATTCTTATTCATTATTTCTTCCATTTTTTCTTCTTTCTTTTCATGCATTATTCTTGCAAACATTCTTTTTTTGGTCTTTTTCTTATCATAATTTGTCCCTAAGGTTCTCATAAAATTTGTATGGAATTTTGGATTTTCAGTAAAAGGATTACATTTGTTTTTGGCACAAATAAGCTTGCAATTGAATAATGTAAAAGGTTAGTTTTGTCTTAATTTTGGGCTTTCAAAACGATGAGCTAATCCCTTTTCTAAAGTTTTGTTAAGTTATTCAATGTCTAGTGTACTTACTAAGACATCTAGTGCTTAAGATTCACGTTTTGACTTTTTGTTTTCAATAATCGAACAAAATAAAGAATTTGAGTTCATCGAAAAATTAATCAGTGAAGGAAAGTTTGAGTTATTTTAACTCGAATTAATTTAAATCTCATAAAAATGATGAATGGCACAACTTTTCACCGAGTTAAAAGATTCTTTGCATTTGTTTATTAAGCATATTAACATTCACCTCAATATCCATTATCGATCATAATATATGGATAAATATAAAAAAAATAAGTTGAGAGATTTTTGAATTAATTATATAATAAAAAATCGTTTAAAAACTCAATTATATTGAAAATCGTTTTGGATTTTTTTAAATTTTTTTATTTTTGTATATATGGAGAAATTGACCTCAATGCCCCCAAACCTAATTTCTACATTATCCTCAATGTCTAAGACAAATTGAAATGGGCTAAAAATTATTAAAGATATTACCACAATGAGAGAATTTATCCAACACACATTTCCTTAATAAAATACAAAACCAAAAAGAAATCTATGATACAACAACAATGACCCAATTTCATGTTTGCTCGTGGTATATCGGGTCTGGGAGGAAAATGTCCTCCACTTCCCAATATCACAATTCCAAATATAGATTCAACCTTTAACCATTGACTTTGAAAATTCCACTATTTTTAGGGTCTCTATCAACCACTCCGTATGGGTAAACTGTCCTAATGAAAAAGGGACCGGACCACCTAGACCTCAACTAATCGGGGAAGAGATATATCCTAAAGTTGTGCAAGATAATTTTTTTAAGATTCAATTGACTTCCTTTGGATGGAATTGTCATAGATCATTTTCATTTTCTCTTTCTACAATTTTGTGCTCTCGTATTCATCATTCCTAATCTCTTCCAACGTATTGACTTGGAGATTTCGAACCTCTCCCGTAGCAATTAAGTCAAAATTAAAGGTCTTAGTGGCCCAAATGGCCTTGTGCTCGAACTCTATCAGAGGATGACATGATTTTTTGTAGACAAGCCTATATGGGGACATACCAAGTGGGGTTTTGTAGATAGTGTCATAATCCCACAGTGCATCTAATAATCGTAAGTACAAATCCTTTCGATTCGAATTCACTGTTTTCTCAATGATTTTCTTTATTTGCCTATTAGAAACTTCTACTTGACCATTAATAACCTACTTTGTGCATGATTGGGTAACATTTCATAAGACTCTTAAACTATCGGTTACAGAAATGGGTTCCATGATTGCTAATTATGGCTCTAGGCCTACCGAAATAGGATCAAATGTTTTCTAGAATTAAGTTGAATACCACATTGTAGTCATTCGTTCTACTCAGTATAGCTTATCCCCACTTAGACACACAATCAACTGCCAAAAGTATGTAAAGATAACTGTAGCAGTTTAGGAATGGACCAATGAAATTGATGCCTTAACAATAAAAACACTTGATAATGAAAATGGGATTTAAGGGCATCATGTTACTATATGTGATCTTCCCTAACCTTTGGCATTAGTAAAAATTCCTACTATAATCTTCGAGTAAAAAAAAAAAGTGGGCCAATAGAATCCACACTTTAAAATTTCGTAGTGGTCTTCTTGGCACTTCAATGACATCCATAAGCATGCTCATGGCAGCAAGAGATTACACTTTAAATCTCGTGATCAAGGATGCACTGACTTGATCAGGATAATACTTGAAGAGGTATGGGTCATACCAAAAGAAATTCTTATCTTCCTTGAGAAATTTAAAAAAATCTTGTTTATGCGATTGTAGGGGCATCTCACCTGTCATAAGATAATTCACAATATCATCAAACCACGAAAGCTGGGAGATAAGGATTTGTTTCTCATCGAGGAAGGAATCGTGGAGTGGAAATATGTTATTAGATGGTTCAATAGTTAACCTAAATAGGTGACTTGTCAGTGAAGGACTCATTGAGTGGAAACAGATTATCAGATGGTTCAACAGTTAACCTAGACAAGTGAGCCGCCACTTCATTATCACGTCCTTTTTATCTCAAATTTCAAGATCAAACTCTTGCACTAATAGGATCCACCTAATGAGTCAGGCCTTATCATCCTTCTTATATAAAAGGTACTATAGGGCCGAATGATCCGTAAAAATGATAACTTTGGATACTATTAAGACCTAAAATTCTCTAGCCCGAAGACAATAGTGAGGAACTATTTTTTTATCGTGGAATAGTTCAATTGTGCATCATTAAGAGTCTTGTTGGTGTAGTATATGACGTGAGGAATTTTCTAGCCATGATGACCAAGAATCCCACTAATGTCATAGTCAGAAGCATCACACATGATCTAAAAGGGCTGACTCCAGTAAAGAGGTCGCATAATGGGTGCAGAGGTTAATTCATTCTTTATCATTTCAAAGTCTTGAAGGAAATCGTCGGTGAAATCAAAGCATGCGTCCTTGGCAATAATATTGCACAAATGTAGAGAGATTTTGCTAAAATATATAATAAATATCTAGTAGAGAATGGTGTGTCCTAAGAATGATCGAACTTCATGCACTGTTTTTTGGGGGTGATTACCAATGAGATCAATTTTAACTTTATGAATCTCGATGCCCTATTTAAAAATGATGTTACCTAGCAATATGCTTTGTTTTGACCATGAAATGACACTTTTCTCAATTAAGCACGAGGCTCTTTTTCTTACACCTTTTTAGTACGAGGGTGAGGTGGTGAAGGAACTCATCAAAACTGGACCTAAATACTAAAAAATCATCCATAAATACATCAAAAAATTATTCCACCATATCTAAAAATATATTCATCATGCACTGCTAAAAGGTAGAAACTGCATTGCATAATCCAAAGGGCATGCGTCGATAAGCAAAAGTACCAAATGGACAAGTGAATGTGGTTTTATCTTGATCCTTGAGAGTAATGGGAATTTGATTATATTAGGAATAACCATCAAAAAAATAGTATTATGGATGGCCAACTAATCTCTCAATCATTTGATCTATGAAAGGAAGAGGGAAGTGATCCTTCCTTGTGATGGCGTTTAACTTCTTACAATCGATACACACATGCCCACTAGTTTGAATCCTAGTTGGTACTACTCATCTTCATCATTTTTCATTACCATAACACTAAATTTCTTTGGAATAACTTGAATCGGGCTAACCCATTGGCTATTAGATATGGGATAAATGATACCCGCATCGAGAAATTTAAGCACCCCAGTTTGGATGACCTCTTTTATATTGGGATTAAGTCTATGTTATTCTTCATGGTAGTTTTTAGCATTATCTTCTAAGTGTATCCTATGCATGCACACCGACGGTCTTATCCCCTTAATGTCGGTTATGGCCCATCCAGTGGATTCTTTTTATGCTTTGATCATACAGTCCTATTCTTTGTCCAATTCAAATGCGATGATAACATGCAAGATGTTAAAAAGTCCTAAGACCCTATATTTGAGAATTTGAAGCAGTGGCTTCAATTCAAGCTCGGTAGATTTCTAAATTAAATGCAGAATAGGTGATGTGGAGAGAGAGAGAGAGAGAGAGAGAGAGAGAGAGAGAGAGAGAGAGAGACTGGCTCAGTCTTAGATTTCTAATTTCCTAATTCCATGATAAGGGCGAAGTCGAGGAGTGAGTTAACTTCTTTAATTTATTTTTTGATATCAAATCCTAAAGAAGGCGAGATATGCTTCTAGGGTGTTGTCATTATGAGTTTGCTCAAAAGTCTCCGCGATAATGTAATCAATCATGTTGATGTCCGTAGGTTCATTATCATTTGTTCATTATTTATCCAAATTAAACACATTAAGGTCCATAGTCATGTTCCCAAAGGATATGTTCAATTGGCAGCTATAACACCTAGTGATGGAATCGCACGTGGCAAGGAAGGGATGAACAAAAATAACTAAAATTTAAGCAATAGGATTATGCACGTGTTAGGTATCCAAAACTACAAAATTAATGGGAAAGACAAAGTTTCCCACTGTAATTAATGTAACAACCCGCGTAATTTTGGGCTATTTTAATTATTTTTTGGAAAATGGAGGAAAATAAAGTTTTTGATAAAATTATTTTTATTGCTCAAATATTTTGGTTATTATTTTTAAAGGCGAGAATTTCAAACGGTTTCGAAATCGGAGTTAAAACGGATTTTAAAATAATTTTTAAATATTTTTAACTCTTGGAATTCTAAGTCGGCGAACATTAAGTAATTCTCAAGAGTTGTTTTGACTTCCAACTCTTCATTTCTTTGCCTTATTTAAAGGAGTCTTTTGGATTCCAACTCTTCATTTCTTTGCATTATAAAAGGAAGTCGTGGGCAACCCTTTTAACCTACTTTTGGCACAAATTTTGGCAGCAAATATATTTTATATTCCTCTTCTTTTTATATACACATTGCCCCTTGAGATTTGTGAGTTCCAACCTTAGATTATAGGTGTTCTTGAGGCTATTTTTTTGGAAGTTCTTGGAGGATGTTTTGTAGATCTTTTATGTTGATCTTGAGGATGTGATCGTTGTTTTCTCATCATGGTTTGAGGTATGTGGTTTTACACAATATGCTCCTTAAATCTCGCGAGTGTCATTCTCTTTGAAATCTTGTTTAATTGAACTCATGTTTGAATTGTTAAATTCATTGAAATCTGGAAAAGAATTGTTGAGATTATTTTGATTAATGTGGTATGATTCATGTTGTTGAGCACGTTGTCATGAGATTTTAATATGGCACGGATGTTGGGCACCCGCCAAAATTCCTATTTCTCGGGCTATGGCTTGATAAAGCATATACGAATGTGGTGAGGTCTGGTGACCCGGTTAAAGTGTTGTTGAGAAATTATATTGATAAATGCTTTGAGATTTGCATTTCGATTTGAATATCCGTACTCGTGTTGTTACGTTTTATTCATCGCTACCATATATTTGTTGAGCATCTTTATTGTCATATTGTGTACTTCCTCATATTTTCTTTTAGTGGAAGGTTAGCGCGGATTTTGGGGCGCTATGGAGATTGATTTTAGAGAGGATTGTTGTGGAAAGATGTCGTATTTATTTTGATGTATAGAGCTTTGGGATTTATTTTATTTCGAGTTAGATGTTGTATTTATTCGAGAGACTTGTTGTATTTGAAGAATTGAGATTAGTGGATTTATATTATTGTGGATTTATTTAGATGCTCTATAACTTGCCACTTGTGGATTTGGATTTATTTTATCGCATTAGCGCTCCGTTCGCTCTTCCCGGGCGGGCGAGGTGTTACAATTAAGACGTCCTCAGTGACACCTATCATGATTTTAAGAAAATGATAAGGATAGGGTGATCCTAGTCTACCTTAAATCCCCTAAACTGAGTTTCTCATACACGGTATAGGGCATAAGGTTCACATTAGCTCTTAAATCTAGAAGCGCTTTCTTAATGATTTAATCTCGTATCTTGACAGAGATCGTCGAAGTCCTAGGATCCTTATACTTAAGGGGAGTTTTATAGGAAATAAATGAGTTTTCTTTCTCAGTAATAAAATCTTTCTTGGGCACATTACTATTTATTTTGAAGGTACAAAGATCATTTAGAAATTTGGCATAGGATGGAACTTTTTGTATAGCATAAAGCAGTGGATATTAATTTTTACTTTCTTGAATACTTCCAAAATGTTATCAAGTTGCGGCTTCTTCTTTTGTAGCACAAAACGTTAGGAAAACAGAGCTTTGGGGACATATGTCTCTATAGAAGGCTTGAGAGACGAGGTTGGGGTAGAAGTTGGACCCATGGGTTGATGTTACTTATCTTTACATTTTTCATATTCACTCTTGATGGCTGGTCTTCCTTGACAGACCTAAGCATGATTATGGTGTAAGGACATAATTTCCATAGGCTGAATTTTACATAGAGTATGTCATATACCGCTACAACCGTCGAGAGAAGCTCACGATCAATTGTTCAAGAGGACGGATTCGAATTTAAAGTATCTTCAACAAATGCGCGACATGAGGTATAATTTCATATAGAATGTTTTTAAGTTTTGTAAATGCTTTAATTTAGTATTAGGATATTTTTCGAAACTATTTTTATCAAATTGAAGCATTTTTTTCTAAGTTAAAATTAATTTTTTAAGACCTATAGGAGAGCATTTTAAAATAATATTTTGTTGCTCTTGTCGTTCAAATAACAAGGCAATGTTGTTCAAATGACATTAGCATGTCGTTCAAACGACTGCTTCTAATGACATCATATGTCATTTTAAGGGTCGCAAGAAGGGTTATTTCATTACTACTTCAAATGAACTCGTATTGTTTTGTGTTTTTAATGGTCGTTTCTTAGGTCATTAGTAACGACATCTAATGTCGTCCAAACAACATGAACATATCATTCGAACGACTTCTAACGATATGCGCCGCCTTCAAAATTTTGTTCACCTATAAATACATGTATTGGAGACCTTTTTCATTAAGTCTTTTGATACACAAAAACTGTAATTTCACCGACTTTTAGTCTTCATCTTTTAAGGTTAAAAAGTCTAGTTTTTTATTCACCAAAACATCCAAATTATTTTGTGAATCATTTTTGGAACCCAAAATACTTCTTGAAAGTTTATCTTTGTGCAGTGCCATCATTACTGTTGGATTAGTAGTTCTTGCAGGAGCTTCATGCTCACGAATGTGATCATTGAGGTTCTCGAGGGGATCTTTGCTAGTTTATGTGAATTTGTTGCAGTAAATTCATTGCAACTTTTTGTTGTGTAATTTTAAGTTGAGATTTGCATTATATAGTGAAATAAAGGTTTTACCTGAAAGGTTTTTTTCCTGATCCTCGATTTGTGATTGTTTGATTTGCGTATTAGATTTATATCACATTGATTCATGATTAGGGTTTAATTAATTTGGATCAAAGATTAACTCTAATTAAATAAGTTTAAATTTTAGAATTTGAGAATTAAATAAATAATAGATATCACGCATTCTACAAATTGGTATTAAAGCATGATACTCTAATTTATTGAGAGATTCTTTTTTCGTAAAATTTTTATGATATCGATTTTTTTTTTGAAAAATCTGATTTTGAAAAATGTCGCTATTTTTTCAATGAAGAACTTATATAATCGGTTACTCGTCTTTGATGGCACAAATTATGCCTATTTGAAAGCCCGCGTGAAATCTTGTTTAAAGCATATGGATAAACGTGTATGGATTGTTTGTGAAAGAGGGTGGACTCCTCCCACTATCACCGTTGATAATGTCACCAATCCCAAACCCATGTCAGGATGGAATGAGGATGATTTAAAATGGAGTACCTTTCATTTCCTTGGCCTTAGCATTATTTCTGGAGCCATCACCCCTGACGAGTTTCGTCGTATTATGACGTGCACCACGTCTAAAGAGGCATAGGATATCATCTGATTGACACATGAGGGTACCAATGCAGTTAAGGCGTCTAAATTACAAAATTTGACCACCCATTTGGATACAATCATAATGTTAGAGTCCGAGTGTTTTTATGAGTTTTATGCTATGCTGTCGGACATAGTCAACACAAGTTTTAATTGGGGTGAGAAAATTATTGAGACGAGAGTTGTTAAAAAAAATTGAGGTCACTTCCATCCCATTGTATTCCTAAGGTCACTGTTTTAAATTCTATGGGGATACCCTTAGGTTAAAAGAACTCGTAGGAGACCTTCAAACTTATGAGATCAACATGTTTTCAAAAACCATTAAGCCTAAGGATAGAGGGACAGTACTTAAGGCACAATGTAGAAAAGTTGAGGAAGTGTCTAGGAAGGTAGAGAAGAAGAAGAAGAAGAAGAAGAAGAAGAAGAAGAAGAAGAAGAAGAAGAAGAAGAAGAAGAAGAAAATGAAAGTTTGTGAGTCCGAGTTCGAGGGAGCGTTTCCTTTTGACGGTGTGGCCATGTTTGCTAACAAAATTTAAAAAATTCTTAAATTTTCCAAAGAAAATTCTTCCAATAAAAAGTTATTTGAGAAAAATAAAAAGAAAGAAGAGGCCTATGAGAGTGGTGATTAAGAGAAATAGGAAGAGGAGAGATGTTTTGAGTTCAAGGGAAAAGGGCACAAAGAGTTTGAATGTTCCACTATGCTAAAGAGAAAGAGTAAGAAAATTGTTATGCCATCCACTCTTTGCGATAGTGACGAAGAGATAAATGATTTCGGGGATGAGTCATCACATGGTATGTGTGTCGCCTTTATGGAAAGTCATGTGAGCACACCTAATTTGTCCCACAATGGTGATGACACTTATATACATGAGAGCCTTGATGATGATTTGAGTGTTTTGAGTGAGTGTGAGAGTGAGATTGAAAGTGAAGGTGAAAGCAAACTCCAAAAAGTGTTTAGAGAGTTATACACCAAGACCTTAAAGAAAAAGAAGTTGAATAAGGAATTAGTTCTTAAGGTGTTAGATTTGGAGAGAGAGATATAAGTTTTGAGGGTATGTTAGGTGTCGGTGAGTCAACTCGAGAAGGAGAAGATTTCTTTAAGTGATCACTTGATCATCTTTGGCCGGGAAAAGAGTGAACTTGAACCCTGTGTGTCCCAACTCGAGAGAGATCTCGAGCGTGCTTGGGAGGTCAAGGTAACTATAGAGAATACATATAAGAAGGTTGGAAAGATGATCCTCGGTCCCATTTTGGGTAATGTTGAGAGATTAGGAATAGGTTATGATGGTGCGTCTACTTCATATGTTGCACTCAAGCTAGTTCCCGAGTTTGTGATAGATCCATATGGCTCTCAACCTAACCCACTTAGGCGTCCTTTTCCTTGTAGGAGAGTGCGTCCAAAATATTTTGAGAGTGTAAGCGCGGAAGTCCCCAAATTTTAAATTCTCAAAATTAATGTGATGGTTCATTTAAATTCCCAACTAAAATTTCAATACAAATTTTAAACAAAAGCAAACTTCGAATTTTAATTTCTTTAAAATTAAAATTAAGTTAAACTAATCAAACAACTTAATTTCCACTTAAACAAAATTAATTCAACCCAAGTCCTAAAATTTGCCTAACAATGATTTATTCTAATTTTCAATATTGGCCAAACCAAATTTTATCAAATTAAATTCTGGATATGAATTAAATTAAACTTACCCAAATTATCCAAACTTACATTAGCACCAAATTAAACAAGTGTAATGATTTAAACCAATTTTTGTCTTGTTTATCCTAGCATGCATCTATGGTGAGTTTTGCAAGATAAAAATAAACACAATCACACTACAAGGCGATGTACGAGGAAAACCCAAATGGGAAAAACCTCGAAAGTTCGTTGCCTAACGAATCCACTAGATATGGTATGTTTACAAATACAATGGCAAAAAGACTTAAAACACTTGACTGACTCTTTAAAGCCCCGACGCTTCCTTCACTCTTCAACCTCTGCCTTATAGATAACACCGGAGTCCACCGAAATCTTAGAGTCCACTATTGGAGGCAGAACAACCGTCAACCACACATGGTGCCTTTCACCATGTGAGAACGCCGCATCAAACACAAGTTCTTGTCCTTCGTGGGTAGATAATAAACTCAAACTTCTCATCTTGTTTATGTGGAGAAAACCCGGTGCCAAACAAACTCTCCGAGAAATATATATATATGATTGAACTTGGATTAAAATAAACTATGGGTGTATAAACATGTGTTTTGGGAAAAGATTTTATCTAGAAATCATAACACATAAAAGGACTTTTGTTGTTGGCAATTGTTCTCTCAAAAAACTCTCTAGAAGTCCCAAAAAGTCATTTGAAAAACTGTTTCCTTGAAGTGTATCAAACTAGTAAATAAATGGGGTAGTGGGTGGTTAAATGAAAACTGCTAAAAAAAAAATTTCCCCCAACTAGGTTGTTCGAATGACTTGGCAATGTCGTTCAAACAACATCGTTTGAACATATTCTAACGAGAATTCAGAGAATTAGAGTTCAATCTTGTTTAATATCTCATTCGAACGACTTCGTTCGAACCAAACTTCTAATGAGAAAATAGAGATTTAGAAGAGCTTATCAATAGTAATGTCGTTCGAATAACCTCGGAAACTCGTTCGAACGAGTTCCCAGTTTCCTTCGAATGACTTTTCAGAAAATCCCAAATTTTTAAAATTTCATTTTAAGCCCAAATCTTTTTATACAAAGTTCTAAAAATATTTTTTGAAAATAAAAACTCATTTAGACAAAAATAAAACCCATAAAATAATCACCAAGCTCATATATATATATATATATATATATATATATATATATATATATATATAATAGAGTATTCATACATTTGGAGACTTGGAATCCTCAAATATTGATGATGTGAAACATGTGTCACGAAACCCGACAAGTATGAAACTTTAATTATAAAAGCTTGTTTACAAGGTTAATAACAAAATGTTATAAATTGTGTAAACTCCGAATAAAATTTTTGGGCAAAACTCTTTTCGAAAAATATAAGATGTGTTGTAAATACTTTATGAATGTACGGTTTAGATTTGATAGTTGGTTACCTTCTTTTTAAATTTTAAGAAACATCTACTAAAGTTACCATGAAGCTCCAATCACAAGAACAGTTAAGAACATTCAAAGAAATAGACACAGGATTTTTTAACGTGATAAAACCCTTCATCAAAGGAAACATCCATAGTGCCCTCTAAGGAACAAAACAAAAATTCACTAGGATAAAGAATCAAGTTACAATATTTAAGCCAACCATAAAGATACTAACCTAAGTTCAGAATATACCTACTTGAGATTCTCCACTCCAAAGGTAATCTGAATTGGACTAATCATTTTCGGGTGCTTCTTTGTTTTTTCCTTGATCTCCTTCTCTTTGAATTCTAGTTTAGAAACTCATTCAAAATCCGAGATTATTAGACAGAACCACAATGTCGAAGTGTTCATGTGAGATAGTGTTCGTGAGGTTCTACTACATGGAAACATGCTACTCACCCTCTCAAAATTATACAGACATTCCTAACAAATTACAGCAGTTCTAAATTGATTAGGTTATTTCCGAATCTGTATTTTCAAGTCCTGACTCCTTGATCTTTTTATTTATCCATATATCTCAAGGATACCTTGCTTCGAAGATGGCTAAGGTCTTAAACAATTTTAGTATTTTGAAAATATTTTTGAAATTGTAAACCTCCAATTGAGATCCAAACTAGACTAGAAGTCTATTTTGTTAAAACATATTCAGAATTAATATGTAGTGAATGATTCAACATATTTTGACATAAAACTTCTTTTATCAGATCTATAGTTATGCTTTTAAAACTTTAACTAAAGTTCTTTGTGTTCTTTTTATTTTTGTACTCACGTATTTCATAATCATGAAATATAAAACCAGAAACACAAACAACTCACTAGATCTGAAAATATTTTGAGACTTAGAAGTTTGTATTTAAAAATTTATCGAAACATAATGGAACTATAATACCAGATCCAAAAAGAGAAAATGAAAACAAATCGTGTGATGTTATCTTTTTAGAAGAACTCAGTTTCAACAATGAAACTTATGTTTCTCTTAGAGATGAGTTCTGAGAGAACCAAGGACTTGAAGATGTCTTAAAATGATGAATAACTTTAACATCAAAATCACAGAAACCCTAAAAATATCTAACTTTCAAGAATAGGTTTTCTGGTGTATGAAACTTTGAGGTTTTTTGGTGTTTGGTTTTTGGAGAAAAATCTCATAGGTTGAACTACGAAGAACCTAGGGTTTCTTCTTTCTTTTCTCTCTCTTTTCTTTCCATCTCTTCTCCCTTCTCTCTTCTCTCTCTACTCTCTCTTTTCTCTCTAGTTTGATGAAATGGTAAAAGTCTGTAAATGCTGAGACTTGGGCCCTATTTACAGTAAAAGAAGAAGGATCCATAACGTCTAACTCAATCCTATGGATGGGATTGAATATTGACCAATTGACTTATAATCCAACGGTTCACCACAAGCGGTAGATTAAACGACTGTTGATTGGTTTACATTTGTTTCATAAGGATTGACTCTCAACGCATGCAAATCATTAATAGGGTTGATCCAAGGGCTGAGAAGACATACACGATTTGTGCCTTAGAGAAAACACAATCTTAGCCGACGAGAAGCTAACACGTGTACGACCAAGATGTAAGCAAAATGCGTGTTGAAAAATAATAACAAAGCGCACTCTTAAGTCTCTAGCGCTTTTGTATTCTACCCAGGCAGACAATCAACAAACAAAATAACTTTCTGAAATCCAAATTTCAACCACAATACTTTTAAAAACATGCTTTAATTTATTCAAAAATTATTTGAAAGTTATATAAAATGATTTAAAAATGTTATAAAAGAATTAAATTGATTTTAAAAAGACTTAAAGTGTTTTAAAAGACCACCAATGAAAATAGGAATAAAATATTATGTACTGCAGGTGTCTTATAGTGGTTATAAGATAGAAATCACTTCCCTTTATATTGATCTTGAGGATTTTATTGGACAAGATTTCTTCATTATACTTGAACCTTTGAGGAGATGGAGTACTCATAAACTCTAAAGTATTTTGTATAGATATCCAAACTAGTTGGAACTCCAATATATGTAGACTCAAGTAAGTCAATATATAGTGTGTTCTTAGCTACGTCTTCAACCTCTTCAAACATCATAGACTTGATAAGAACAAAATGATATACCCATATATACCCTCGGCCAGGCCGAGGGTGCCCTCCACCAAGACGAGCCCAAGATGGTCTCGTGACCCTTGAAGGGGCCGACCCATCATTATGGTCTAGACGACCCTTCAAGGGGACGACCCCCCTCATCATGGTCCAGACGACCCTTCAAGGGGCCCACCCCTCATCATGGTCCAGACAACCCTTCAAGGGGCCCACCCCTCATCAGGCCCAGACGACCGTTCAAGGGACTGACCCCTCATCATGGTCCAGACGACCCTTCAAGGGGCTAACCCTTCGTCAGGCACAGACGACCCTTCAAGGGATCGACCCCTCATCAGGCTCAGACGACCCTCCAAGGGTACGAAAGTACGAGTCCTAAATTAGGCCAGACTCACTACCAGAAGGAACTTTACCCTCGGCCTCATATCGTAGGCCGAGGGTGACATCATCACATCGCGTGGTTTGGGAGACGCGTGGAATAGTGCACGTGAGTCTCACATGGCACGTGGAAGACCATCATAACAATATCACCCCCTCACATGAGGGAATATTATGTCATCATTTGGCATCTACAAGTGTCAACAGGGGATTGGCTAGATCATCATTCACATGCACCATGCATACTTGAGGGGTACACTACACCCCCCCAAGACCTATATATACTTATAACCTACAACCCTAGGGAGGGATTGAGAATTGTAACCCTAGCAAAAACTCTTCTTATACACATAGTAGAGAGAGAAAGTGAGCTTATGTGCATTGTATCCAAGGCCATTAGTTCCTATACTTAGTGGATCACACACTCATAGTGGATGTAGGCCTAATTGGCTGAACCACTATACATCATTATCTTGTTCCTCTTATACTCATCTCCTTCTATACACTTACACACTTATACATACATATCTCTATGGTTGCCATGGTTACTACTACTATTTGAGCTCATCATCACTTATCTGGTGGTGCTGAATCCAAGCATCATCAGTTTGGCACCGTCTGTGAGAATCAAGAAGACATCTCTTCCTTTATACAGCTTGACCTCACTGGGCACTCTGGTGGTGAGCCAGTTCTCCCCCTGTGTGGAGATGTTTCACCATTGAAAGAGACCCATTAAAGTTCTCGAGCTCATCAGTCTTTTCTTCAGTTCATCTTTTCATAGCTTAAACACATGGCACCGGAGATGCCACCACCATCACTTCCTCCACCAAATAGTGGGGTAGGACCCAGTTCCAGTCATCCACCACCTCAGTCTGAGATAGATGATGTGGCGATAGCCTTGAAGTCTTTAGAAGCAAGCCAGCGGATCATGCAGGAGGAGTTCACAGCTCTAATCCAGAAGATACTAAGACCACCAGGGGTATCACCTGAGATGATTACTCCGGTAGCGGCTCCAGGGCAGCATGAGGCTAGGGGACCACCCCAGGCACCACGCAAATACTTGCCACCCCCTCAGCGGCGGAGGGATGTTACTGACCCCCGGCGTCTACGCCTGGGAAGGCAAGAAAACCCTTGCCCTGAGGACAGGTATGATGATCTGAGGGAGAGGAGACCCCCATAGAGTGCTAGGAGCCATATGAGGTCTCCAAAAATACTGTACGACCTCTACAAGAGAGCAGAGGGAAGTGTGTAAGGCAAAATCCTGACGATCGCCCGAGAGGCTCTACTTTCGATCGCTTGAGTAGGGGGTCATCCTTTGAGAGGCTGGGCCCAGTAAATGACCTGCGGGAAAAATTGTCCAGATCAAGGAGTGCTGCGAGGTCCAGAAGGGAGGCAGCTGATGGTCGACCCCACGGGGGCCGACCCTTAGGACGGGACGACAGCCAGGGTGAAGTAAACAGCCGACACAGGCCTATCGCAGCAGAACCCTCCGTCCACCTCAAAGATGCGGCAGGGGATAACATCGGCCAAGCCGACCCTACGAGGCCCTGGAATGACTCAATCCAGCGATTGGAGGATAAGATCGGTGATATACTGAAGAGCCGGGACCCTCTTCAGAGAGGATACTTCATAGGCTCACCCTTTGTGGCGAAGATAGTAAATTTCCCTACGCCATCAAAGTTCAAGCCACCTGCGATCACACCAAGATATGACGGGAGCACCAACCCTGTCCACCATATTGAGATGTATTAATCAGCGGCAGACATATACTCTATCTCAGATGAGATGAGGTGTCGTGCCTTTTCTAGTACTCTGACTGGGGCTGTACATGTCCGGTATATGTCTCTTCCCAAAAACTCCATTGAAAATTTTAAGTAGTTGGTAGACCGGTTCATCCATAACTTTTTCTTTGGCACAGAAGAAGACCACACACCTGCCCTATGTTAAGCAGGGGAAGAATGAGAGCCTAAGAGACTACATAGCCAGATTCAACAAAGAAAAGTTAGAGGTTGAAGACTATGAAGAGAGCATATCCATGACCGCTCTCATTGGAGGACTACAGAAGGGGGAGCTACTATGGAAGCTTACTGAAGACCCTCCGAGGACGATGGCTGAATTGCTGTCGACAGCAGGAAGGGTGATGAACGCCAAAGAGGCGATGGCTATGAAATATGAAGATGAAAAAGGAGGCACTAGTGGGGGTAAGTAGCATAAGAAGAACAAAGAGGGGAAGAAGAGGTCAATGAACGACAAGTTCGCTAATTACACCCCTCTAACGATCAGCTATGAATATATTCTCAATGAGATAAAGAGTGAACGATCCCTAAAGTGTCCCGAGAAGTTGAGGGCAGCCCCCAACAAGAGGAACAAAAATCTGTGGTGCGAATTTCACCAAGACCATGGCCATGTGACAGACAAATCCTTTGCTCTAAAAGATGAGATTGAAAAAATGTTAAAAGAAGGGAAGCTAAGGAAGTACATTGATAAGAGTTCCTTCAAGAGGGGACGAGGGGACGACCCCAGAAAAAAGATAGGTGATTCATGCCGATAAGACCCTCCAAAAAGAGGGGACGACACTGACCTCCCTCCAAGAGAAGACCACGAGAGACTTAATATGATCTCCATCGGTGTGGGAATGATCTTCGGAGGACTAGCAGGAGGAGGGTCAGAGGTCGCAGATAGGAAGGCCCACGTGGATGAAGCCAAGGCAGTGACAAAAGCTGTACACTCAGCCTCCCTGGTGGCAAAGTCAAAAAAGAGGAAGAAGGTCGATATGGACCCCCCGATAGTGGGGTTCTCAAGAATGGATTTCAAAGGACTCTTAGCCCCACATGATGACCCTCTCATCATCACAACCAGGATACACGGGTGTGAGGTGCCAACGATCCTGGTCAACGGGGGTAGCTCTACAGATGTGATGTTTTGTCCATGCTTCAAAGCGTTAGGTCTCAGCCGTGATAGACTCGTCCTATACCATCACCCATTGATTGGGTTCAGTGGGGAAAAGTTTCATCCCCTTGGAGTGTATGAGGCCGATGTCAGGATGGGAGACGAGTGGTCGAGATGGCTTACCAAGAAGGTCAGTTTCTTTGTGATGGGTGAACATGTCTTTTCGACCTACAGCATTATACTGGGACGGGTAGCCCTCAAGGGGTTTGAAGCTGTGCCATCTACGGTCCATCAGATGTTTAAATTTCCAACTCCTTACGGGGTAGGGGAAGTTCAGGTAGACAAGACGACCGCACGGGAATGTTATTTCAACTCCGCCGAAGAAAGAGAGGCGCACAAGAAGGCAACAGATACCTACAACAATGACACCCTGGACCCCAGGGATGCGAAAAAGCTTAAGAAAGGAGAAGCCACAGAAGAGGTAGAATCCATCATCCTCAATGAGGATGAGCCAGAAAAAAACCGTCCAAATCGGCAAGACTCTGAAGCCTAACATCAAGGAAGACCTCGTCAAGCTGTTGAGAAGAACACAGAGTGTCTTTGCATGGAGTCATACAGATATGCCAAGAATAGACCCCAAAATCATGTGCCACAAGCTCAACGTGTTAGAGGGGGCAAAGCCAGTAAAGAAGAAGAGGAGAATTTACTCTCGAGAAAAATATGAGGTCATTAGGGATGAGGTCAAGAAGCTAGAAGATGCAGAGTTTATCAGGGAGGTCATCTATCCCGAATGGATGTCCAACGCAGTGATTGTCCCAAAAGACAAAGGGAAGTGGAGGATGTGTGTAGACAACACCGACCTCAATAAGCATTGTCCCGAAGATAGCTTCCCTCTCCCCCCGCATTGATCAGATGGTAGACGCTACCGCAAGCCATGAGCTCATGAGCTTTATGGATGCCTATTTAGGGTACAACTAGATCTTTATGAACCCTGAAGGCTCGGAGAAGAAAACTTTTATTACCGACAAGGGGACATACTGTTATAGGGTCATGCCCTTTGGCCTAAAAAATGCAGGGGCAACGTATCAGCGCCATCTAAATAAAATTTTTGAAGACCAAATTAGGAAATCTATGGAGGTCTATGTAGATGAAATGCTGACCAAGAGAGTGAAGGCATAGGATCATGTGGCTAACCTGGAGAGGACCTTTAATACGATGGACAAGTACCAAATGAAGCTCAACCCGTCCAAGTGTGTTTTTAGGGTCAGAGCAGGGAAGTTCTTGGGGTTCATTGTCAACCAAAGAGGCATCGAGTCCAACCCTGAAAAGATAAAGGCCCTTATAGAGATGAAGACCCCCAAGACCATTAAAGACGTTCAGAGGCTCACGGGGCGAGTGGCTTCCTTGAATAGGTTTGTGTCCAGAGCCATAGGCATGTGTTTACCATTCTTCAAAATTTTCAAAAAGGCTTTTGAATGGAGCAAAGAGTGTGATGAGGCTTTCAGGGAGCTGAAGTCATACCTAGGGTCTCCCTTGTTGTTGTCACGGCCAGTGCAGGGTGAACGACTCTATGTGTATCTAGCTGTCTCAAAGTCAGCCATTAGCGCAGAAATCGTCAGAGATGAAGACGGGGTACAAAGGCTAGTGTATTTCAATAGTAACGCACTTCAGGGGGCAGAGCAAAGATACCCGAGGATGGAGAAGTTAACCTATTCCTTGATCCATGCCTCAAGGAAGATGAAGCCATACTTCCAGTCCCATACAATGGTCATGCTCACTGACTCTCCTCTTAGGCAGGTCCTACACAAGCCAGAAAAACCAGGCAGGTTAATAGCCTGGGCTATAGAGCTGGGGGAGTTTGACATTGTGTATCAACCTAGAATGGCCATTAAGGGGCAAGCATTGGCAGATTTCATAGTCGAGTTACTTGGGAAGATGATGAAGCCGAGGATGAGAGCCTCAGGAAGACGGATACCCAACAAGACAGGCCCACTGACACACCTGCAGATAAGGCTGAGACAAGCACCGCTAGAAGGAAAGTGGCCAAAAATGAAGAGGGAAGATACCTCTTTAGACAGGGATCCCTCACCGAGGGAAATTTCTCAGAGGAAAAGACTGTGTGGAGCCTCTTCGTTTATGGGTCCTCCTGCGATAGCGAAAGTGGAGCTGGATTGATACTATCAGCGCCCGATGGCACAGATATTGAGCATGCCCTGAGGTTCAACTTTAAAGCCTCCAATAACGAGTCCGAATATAAGGCCTTAATAGCAGGTCTCTCCTTGGACAAGTCTCTTAGTGTTGGCCAGATTCTGGTCCATAGTGATTCGAGGCTAGTAGTGAATCAGATACTAGGAGCCTACGAGGCCAAGGATGAGAGCATGGCCAAGTACCTTGAGAAAGTAAGGTCATTACTGAAGAGCTTCAAATAAGTGAAATTGAAGTGAATACCTAGGCACGACAATGGTCGAGCCGATGCACTTGCCAAGATGGCCTCAGCAACTAGGACAGACATCATGAGGACAGTCCCAGTGGAAATTTTTCTTCAATCAACTATTGAAGATGATGAGGGAACACTCGACACTTGCTTAAATGTTTATAAGGAAGATTCATGGATGGACCCCCTGATCAGATACATTAAAGAGAGGGAGATGCCAGAAGCAAGGCAAGAAAGGAAGAAGTTAAGATACAGAGCTGCAAAATTCATCGTCATCAGAGACACCTGGTACAAAAAGGGGTTCTTGCTCCCATTGCTTAGGTGTGTGAACCCCTATGAAGTCCCACGCATTTTGCAAGCTGTGCATGAGGGGTCATGTTCAAGCCACATTGGGGGCAGGTCTCTGGTGAAGAGGGTGGTCACCCAGGGGTACTGGTGGCCGACCTTGGGGAAAGATGCCACGGCATATGTAAAAAAGTGTGATAAATGTCAAAGATTTGCCACCATCCCCATCATCCTCTTACCTACATTACATCTCCATGTCCCTTTACAGTGTGGGGGATCGACCTAGTAGGCTCCTTGCCTAGGGCCATCAATAACTATCGATTCCTCATCGTGGCAATTGACTATTTTTCAAAATAGGTGGAGGCAGAGCTGATGGTCACGATTATCGAGCAGAAGACCTTCCAGTTCATCTGGAAAAATATTATATGCAGATATGGTCTCCCCAAC
Source organism: Sambucus nigra (assembly GCA_949130495.1). NCBI lineage: Eukaryota > Viridiplantae > Streptophyta > Magnoliopsida > Dipsacales > Adoxaceae > Sambucus > Sambucus nigra. Next base: position 92,519,183 of record OX422212.1, read on the forward strand.
ACCCTCATCTCGGATAACGGGACTCAATTTAAGAATACATCTCTAGAGAAGTACTGTGAAAGGGTGAGTATCGAACAATTCTTCTCTACCCCAGGCCGACCTTAGGCTAATAGGCAAACATAAGTTACAAATAGGACAATCCTAGATGGGATCAAGAAGAGACTTGAGGAGGCAAAAGGAAGATGGGTTGAGGAGTTATATGCTGTATTGTGGGCCTACAGGACAACGGCGAAGACCCCTACCGGAGAGACCCCGCTCATGCTGGCTTATGGCTCAGAAGTTGTCATCCCCACCGAGATTGGCTTTCCTAGTCACAGGGTCCAAATGTATGATCCACATAGAAATATGGAAGAGAGGAGACTTGACTTAGACCTGATTGAGGAAAGGAGGGAAGACGCCGAGATAAGGCAAGCTGCCTACTAGCAAAGGACTGTAAGGTTTTACAACCAGAGGGTGAAGCAGAGGCCAATTGCAGTAGGGGACTTAGTCCTTAAAAAGACTTGGCAGAAGCCCAACAAGCTCCATCCAAATTTGCATGGCCCGTATAGGGTCATCGATGAAGTTGTCCCTAGAACCTATAGACTAGAATACCTACAAGAGGAACCCTTTTCCAACCCTTGGAATGTAGATCATTTGAAGAAATACTATGTTGTGATGTCCTATCAGACCACAATTGTAATGGGTGTTGCTCCACAGAACACGTGGAATGCTGATGAGAAATATCATATTTTTTCCTCATCTTGCTTTCGTCAGTTCTAGTATGACTGGGGATCGTCTTCGGGAAACCACCCTCGGCTATAATGAGGGTCAATGGTGTGGATGACCCCACCTTTTCCCTCACAAAAGACGAGGGAGGATAAAAACCATTAATTTGGTAAGAACAACCCTCGGCTATAATGAGGGCCAATGGTGGGGACGACCCCGTCATTGCCCTCAAGAAAGATGAGGGAGGATAAAAACAATTAATTTGGTAAAAACAACCCTCGGCTATAATGAGGGAAAATGGTGGGGACGACCCCTCATTTACCCTCAAGAAAGACAAGAGGGGGAGGGCTTGATTAAAAACCATTAATTTGGTAAGAAAAACCCTCGACTATAATGAGGACCAATGGTGGGGACGACCCCACCTTTTCCCTCAAGAAAGACAAGGGAGGATAAAAACCATTAATTTGATAAAAACAACCCTCGGCTATAATGAGGCCCAATGGTGGGGATGACCCCACCTTTGCCCTCAAGAAAGACGAGGGAGGAATTAAAAACCATTAATTTGGTAAGAACAACCCTCGGCTATAATGAGGGTCAATGGTGGGGACGACCACACCTTTGCCCTCAAGAAAGACGAGGGAGGATAAAAACCATTAATTTGGTAAGAACAACCCTCGGCTATAATGAGGGCCAATGGTGGGAACGACCCCACCTTTGCCCTCAAGAAAGACGAGGGAGGATAAAAACCATTAATTTGGTAAAAACAACCCTCAGCTATAATGAGGGACAATGGTGGGGATGACCCCACCTTTGCCCTCAAGAAAGACGAGGGAGAACTTAAAAACCATTAATTTTTTAAGAACAACCCTCGGCTATAATGAGGGCCAATGATGGGGACAACCCCACCTTTACCCTAAAGAAAGACGAGGGAGGATAAAAACCATTAATTTGGTAAAAAAAAACCTCGGTTACAATGAGGGCCAATGGTGGGGACAACCCCACCTTTGCCCACAAGAAAGACGAGGGAGGACTTAAAAACCATTAATTTGGTTAAAAACAACCCTCGACTATAATGAGGGTCAATGTTGGGGACGACCCCTCATTCACCCTCAAGAAAGACGAGGGAGGACTTTATTAAACATAAATTAAAATTGGTGGTAACTACTCTCGGCTATAATGAGGATTAAGGGCGGGGACGACCCCTCCTTTATCCTCAAGAAAGACAAGGGGGGACTTAATTTAAAACATCATTGAGTTGGTATAAAACCACCCTCAGCCATAATGAGGGTCAAGGGCGGGGACGACCCCTCCTTTACCCTCAAGAAAGACGAGGGAGGGGCTAGTGATATTGTTAATATAAAAAATTCACAAGACAAATCATACAAGAGAAGAGTATGGAAGAGAACAAGAGAGATGATACTATAAATGAAGTATTACAAAAGGATGTTTGTTCTACAAAAATAAGGTACAAAAATGGGGTACATAAAGAGGGTATTGGCTACAAACAGCCACCCTATTGAGCAGCATCAGAGGGCAGGGCCTCAACGTCGATAAGAGAAGTCTCCTCAATGACCAAGACAGGCTGGTCCTCAGACGTGCCGATACCCTCGACATGCACTTGGAACTCCACGTGGTCTAAGGCCTTAGCAATTAATGGGTCGTCCAATTGAACTGCCTCAAGAGAGGGACGGACTGAAGAGAAAGCATCACCAAACTTGAGGACGACCCACTGACAGGCTGTACTGATCCCCCTCTCTAAGTATTCGAGACCGAAGCCTTGAAACTCATCTGAGAGTTTGTAGGCCTCCACAGCATCGTCCTCTGCCTTCTTCACAGCCTCAGATAGCTCAATCTTAAATTGAGCCCCCAAGTTGGTCAAGGCCTCATCCTTCTCTTTAAGAAGCAAGTCCTTGGCCTCCAGGTCTGCATCATGCTGCTTCGTCAGCTCGTCCGGGACCCTTGCATGCTCAGCCCTGGCATTCTCCAATTCAACCCTTGTAGTCTCAAGATCTAACTGTAGATCAACCTCGTGCTGAATAGCCCTCTCATCTTCATGGAATTTTTGTTGGTTATCATCCATCCACTTAGTGGCCGAGGTAAAAGCACAGACAGACTGCATAAGAAAAAGAAACTCGTTAAGAGACTGATGAAACAGTTTGTGAAATAATTCAACTAAGGAAATGAAGAACAAGTACCTGAGCCAGAGTGTGCAGACCATAGTCATACACCTTCGACGGGGGGATCTTGGACAAGAATTCATAGTCGGCAACTGAGGGGGAAGAAAACATATATGACTTGGCCACCCTCAGGTTGGCAATCAGAGAAGACGGCTCGGCCTTCAAAAATGCTATGTTTTGGGACCAGAAGGCCCCCATACAGGAAGAGGAGGCGGTCCCCTCAGACGCCTCCACCCTTTCCCTCGTCCTAGAATTTGGTTGAGGGTCAATAAGGACTTCTGGCTCTTTCCACTTTTGCCTATCGATGGTCGGCTCAACATGCGTCGGTCCCACGGTCTTCGTCTTCCTCGGAGCTTCCTGAGGCTCCTTTACTTTCTTGTTGCCCAAACCGAATAGTAAGCTCGGGGGAGTCATTTCCCAAAAATGGTCAGATATACCTGCAGGACAACCTGAAAAGAAGACGACACATCAGAAAAATGCAGAGGCAAAGATGAAACACTTGGAAAAAAGCAAAGATTGGGCAAAAAATAATATAACTCACATAGCTCTATCAGGGGGCCGATCCTCAGACCAGATTCTTTGAGGAATCGAGGGGTCATCAGATCTTCAAACTATGCAGGTTCACCCCCTTTCCCCCATTCTCTCAGATATTCGACTATATCCCTCTCATCCAGACTATGTTCGGGGTCTATCCTGGCCTTCATCGACGGGTTAGACCATCTTCTTGGAACCCTCGGACCATCGACCAAAGGTTGAGCCTCGACGGAAAATTCCCATTCCCCAAAGATGAAGAAGAATCTCTTCTTCCAATCGTGGTTGGAGGTTTATGCCACGTGGAGAAGTTTTTCATCAGACTTCCTCGCCCCCAGATGATAGTACCCAGGCTGCTTGGACGAGGAAGTGATATTATAATAAGCCAAGAACAGATCGGCCGAAGGATCGTTAGTAAAGGCATTCTTCCATAAAGAGATGTAGCCTAGGATCATCCTCCAGGAGTTGGGAGGAAGTTGAGAGGGGGCAACGCCGAGGGCTGACAAGATATTCACAATGGAAGGGTGCAAAGGGAACCTAACACCAACCTTAAACATATGTTCATATACTACGATCTCTCCCTCTTTACCCTCAAAGACCCTCTCAGACTCAGAGGGGACCATCATACTTATGTTGGGGGACACACCAAATGCATGCCTCCACAGCAGCAGGTCATGATCCCTGACTAAGGAAATATAGGACGAGGCATGGGAGGTATCAACTGGGTCAGCATCAGAGTCCTCACCATCATCCTCAGTCCCCTCTCCCTCGGCCTCATCACCTATCAAAGGCCCATGAGGAAATTCCATCTGGAAAGCGTGGGGGGATAAAGTTGTCATAGGGACAACATCAAAAGGGACCACACCCTCGGCCTGTCGGCCTGGGCTAAGATCAGACATTTCTCTCCTCCCAGAAGGGCCAACACCTATTGGAGATGACGCTCTCTCATCCATCTCTCCTGAGTGACTCTCGGCTGGACGACAGGACGACCCATAAGACTCATATGGATTTATTATGGCTAGAGGAATGGGCAAAATTGGTCGTACCCAATTAGGGTCGTCCCCTCGTCTCCTCTCCTCCTCTTCCTCTATTCGCCCGATCTCTATGAAGAACTTCTCTCTCAGGGATGGAAACTCCTCAGCTAAACTGTAAAGCCTCCTAAGCATTAAGGGGAAGACCCTACACTTAGAAGAATTTGGCTAAGCAAACTACAAACAATCTCACAGTTGACTAGGTTGGACTTTTCAATCAAAAGCAAAGAATTAAAGGGTTTTTATCAAGAACATTCAAGAATAAACCACCGGAGAAGAATGTCAAAAAATTATGAGACAGCTAAAGAAAAAGCCTAGTCCTATAGACCTAAAGCAGTTAGGGTGTAAATAGCAATGGAACATAAATAGGGCAATTGCTCAGAGGGATTACCTGAGAAAGAACAGCGAGGCCTGATACAGAGATCGCAGAAATGGCTATGGAGCTGTTGAGAAGTTGAGAAGCTAGAGAGAGGGAGTTCAGGCGCGAAGAAGAAGAAGAAGAAGAAGAAGAAGAAAGAGAAACTTCAAAAATTGCTTAAATACCTTGATGATGAATGGGCCCATTAACCAATGCAGAGCACAGCCCACGAGGAGGGCATCATTAGGGCACAAAGTCCCAAGCAGTGTGCAGCCGCCACGCCTAGAAAACTGGAACATCATTAGATAAAAATTTAATAGGTGTCACATCATCTTGACAGGTGTCCTTCATCTAACTGACCATACACTCCTCTCAATGGAAACACTATCCCTCATCCATATCAACAACATCTATGGCTAAGGGTTGTGGCGTGATTGATATACCAATATATACCCTCGGCCAGGCCGAGGGCGCCCTCCACTAAGAAGAGCCCAAGATGGTCTCGTGACCCTTAAAGGGGACGACCCCTCATCATGGTCCAAACGACCCTTCAAGGGGCCGACCCCTCATTATGGTCCAGAAGACCCTTCAAGGGGGCAACCCCCTCATCATGGTCCAGATGACCCTTTAAGGGGTCGACCCCTCATCATGGTCTAGACGACCCTTTAAGGGGATGACCCTTCATCAGGCCGAGACGACCCTTCAAGGGGTCAACCCTCATCATGGTCTAGACGACCCTACAAGGGGCCAACCCCTCATCAGGCCCAGATAACCCTTCAAGGGGCCGACCCCTCATCATGGTCCAAACGACCCTTTAAGGGGTCGGCCCTTCATCAGGCACAGACGACCCTTCAATGGGTTGACCCCTCATGAGGCTCAGACGACCCTCTGAGGGTATGACAGTATGAGGCCTAAATTAGCCCAGACTCGCTACCAGAAGGAACTTTTCCCTCGGCCTCATATCGTAGGCTGAGGGTGACATCATCACAGCGCGTTGTTTGGGAGACACGTAGAACAGTGTGCGTGAGGCTCACATGGCACGTGGAAGACCGTTATAACAATATCACCCCCTCACATGAAGGAATATCATGTCATCATTTTGCATCTAGAGGTGTCAACATGGGATTGGCTAGATCATCGTTCATATGCACCATGCATACTTGGGGGGTACACTACACCCCCCAAGACCTATATATACTTATCACCTACAACCCTGGGGAGGGATTGAGAATTGTAACCCTACCAAAAACTCTGCTTATACACACAGTAGAGAGAGAAAGTGAGCTTATGTGCATTGTATCCAAGGCCACTAGTGCCTATACTTAGTGGATCACACACTCACAGTGGATGTAGGCCTAATTGGTTGAACCACTATACATCATTATCTTGTTCCTCTTATACTCATCCCCTTCTACACACTTACACACTTATACATACATATCTCTATGGCTTCCATGGTTACTATTGTTTGAGCTCATCATCACTTATCTGGTGGTGTTAAATCCAAGCACGGAAGTCGGTAATCTTTATATCATCCATTGATTAGACCCATGGCAAGAATGCCACTTGTTCCAATAAAATAGCCCATCTAAAAACAATCCAAAAAAGTATATATAAAAAAAAATTCCAAAAATAAATAAAAGCTAACTGGATAGCTCGTTAGGGCATTCCGAATGGCCCTCGCACCCTTGAAATGGAAAAGTCTTGGGGACATTGTTCTCCTTCATGCACCTCCTCATCTTAGGCCATGCATTAGCCTCCACCTACTTCAAACACATCAATTGGATGTTATACCCAATCACCTCATAGAAAAATACTTGAAAAGCGAAAAATGTTGATAAATACAAAAATGTTCAGAAATTATATCGCAACATTACAAAAAGAATGCAAAAATGAATTTAAAAAATTGAGTTACCTCTAATAGGTATGACATTCCAGTAAAAGTAGGATGACAACAGCAGATGAAGGCATCCAAAACGGAATGCAACGATGTAAATATCAAGCTCACCCAATCATAATGACGAATCTACGTAAAGTATCCCCAAAATGAAAGAACCAGGGATAGATTCCATCACTGTTCTTCTCCAGCAGTGTACTACCCAACAAAAATAGGATAAATAGGCGCGTCGCCAGCTACATCTGCTACTCATCTTCCACATTCAGTACTTGCCTAAACAGGATGTCTCTCAAAAGGTCCACAAAGACCAACTCCCTAAAGATACCCTCTCGATTACCCTATTTGTGAAGGGAAGGGACCGATCGACCATTACATGCCTCCCCATGCATAGTAACACCAGGATCTAATAGGTCTCCACCAGCGTGACCATCATTTCACCACACCAAAGTGGAATGTGTGGGTGATATCCCACTATCTTTCCCCGAGCGCACACAATACTAACGAAGACTGCATCGTGTCATCTAACACAGTCACCAAGCCCCCGAATCTTGCACCACACACTAGGCCCTGCACTTTACTAGGAAGTTAATCCCAAATAGCATTCACCTTATGCTAAATCCGAGAACATATTGACACAATAGGCACCCGCACCTGGAAAACACATGCCCCAAAATAAGCTAATAAATATCTCCAAAATTTCAGAATTAAATTAGTAATAAATAAATAATAAATATAATCCAAAAAAAGGCAAAAATTCAAAATCGGAAAGATACGAAGAGACAAACTTACCTAACTGCTAAGATTCAGAACAGTGGTAGAACGATGCATCTGAGACTCCATCAAAATAACTTTCTCACCCATTATCGGCTTGGCATCATGGTACACATCTCTTCCCCCATGGGCATAGCATCCATATGATCCAATTCACTATTGTCCCAATCACCAACATATGAAGTGTTCTCTAAATCCATTTCTTAAAAAAAATTATAAAATAACTAACACATGTCTTTTTCTAGAGAGGGAGTGAAAGAGAGAGAATGAGCAGTGAAGTATAAGGGTTGCCTCACCCTATTTATACAGGATAAGAAACTTGTTGACCAGCACCCCTAGGCTTGGCTATCGGCAGGCACCACTTAATAACCCACGATACTCTTAGAATCTATTCCCTTCTCGAAACTCATCGCCTAGGCACCTCTAATTTCATTAAAAAATTCCAAAAAATCACAAAAATCGTAATGACTCAAAACCCAAAAAATATCACATTTATCATAAAAAATAATAAAAAATTTAAACATTCAAAAGTCATCAAAATTAAAAATTTCTCTTGGGAAATTCAGAAATTCTCAAGAAATTCTCATCTCACCACGCATCATTTTTTAAGACACCATACACTCTTTAGGTTCTCACAGTTAGAAACTGGCCTTCAGAAATAGGTCATAATCCCCATATTGGTCGTATAAACTCTTTAGGTCCTCAGAATCAGACATTAGCCCTCAAAATTTTATAGCAATCCCTGTATGGATCTCACACACTTTTTAAATCCTCAAAATTGTCCCTTGGCCCTTAGAATTAGGTTGTAATCCCCGTATTAGTCGTATACACTCTCTATGTCCCCCAGAATTAGGTTATGATCCTTGTATTGGTCCCACACACTCTTTAGGTCCTCAAAATTATACCTTGGCCCTCATAATCAGTCCACAATCATTACTATCCACTCGAGGCCCTCAGAATCGGGCCACAACCATCGAACACTCTGTTAATCCGTTAAAATTAGGATTTTTTCTCATATATAATCAATCCCTCATAATCAAATTAGAGTCTGAATGTACATTTAACCCCTCAGAATCAGACCATAATCATTATTTACCTTTTAACACTTAGAATAATGCTACAATGCTCACACACTTAGGTCCACATAATCAAGATTCTTACTTGGCCATCAACTCTCATCACCCTGTCGAAAGGTAAGGCAGGGACCATATCGGACTACAGGTCCCTTAGGGCAGCGTTATATTTTTATCCCTTTGGGGTTTTCCCATTTTTTGAAACCCTGACCTCATTTGAGGATGACCTCAATCTCAATTTTAGTGTGACTACTTTTCTTAAATGCAACAAACATCAATTTCACCACATTCTCTCAACATTCCCTTACATCACCCTTGCTTGACATTTAGCCACCACTCCATCACCACCATATACACTTCAAAATCATCCCAAAAAATCTTCAAAAAAATAATCATCAATAACTTGAAGGTAGAAACTCACTTTCATTTCATTAGCTTAATAATATCTATTTCCAATATTTTTATGATCTTACCATATTCTTAGCTTGTTCTGCCCCTTTATACACTAATCCCACTTTTTTTGTTGCATATACGTCTTCAAGTCTATTTTAATAAACTAAAAACACCAAAAAAGGGGGTTTACACCAAAAAATCCAAATTGAAGTTTTCTCACTTTTTCTCACAATTCGACCACACAGCATACACTTGTTCCATAAATCAAAGGAGAAAATATTATTTTGGATTATGGGATACACCCCAACCTTAGTTTTAATATGAAATATGTGGGCTTTGATGTCATTTTAGGCTACGTAAGTGTCCTAAAGTCAATTTTGGATTTGAGTCCTCTTTTATTCACGTTATGTTTATATATTAGGATTTCACCCATATACATAGCGTGTCCTATTTATTTAATAGTGTTCCTACCATATTAATTCTTTAGTGATCCCATATTATGCTTATTCACTCTTCTATAGTGATATTACGGTCTTGGTATACTGTGCATACTTTAGTTATTTACACATACCTTTTAATTAGCTTATCTCCCTGGAATGATTCATTCCTATTTTTTCCATGATATGGATACTGATGTTTTCACTTGTCACACACATCCACACACTTGCACATTCATGCGTATTTTCACCTTGCACACTTCATACCCATATCACATTTTACACATAAATCATTAATTTAGGAGATGAATTTGTAGCCCATGAGAGATCGAAATGGATGGTTGGGTTCCTAACACCTTATCACTCCGTAAAATAGTCTTCGAGACCACATCTTGTTTTTTTTTCAATAACTAATTGTCCTTTATATTTTCTTTCCAGAGTAGGTACCTATTTTTCCTATTTTGTGTAAACGAGGTTGGAGAATATAATCTCGACACATTCACACACCTGACATCACTAATGAATGCCACTTTATAGTCCCTTTGGGAGCCCTCAACTCCGCGCAAGTGGAAGGATCGAGGGGAAGGTGTGTCTAAGCCTATTAGAGATGACATAAGTATGATTTGATGGCTCCTTGCTACCTATCGGTGTGATACCCCATGATTTTAATGCATTAAACTAAATTATATTATAATTTCCTACTGTGACATGTGACATCACTATTCATATTTCATATGGTTATATGTGTATGTCATTCGGAATTGGAATTCGGACTTAATACACTTTAATAAATGGTAATAAATTTACAATTATTTATAAGTGGCTATGTATTATGGGAGACAATGCAATGGCCATGGGTTTTATATCGTGAGTTCCCTTGTTTGGATTATCTTCTCAATGACAAGTTCCACCAACTGTGAAGTAGTTTCCTATAGTGTTTTGTCGCACTAAATTAATTAATAATTGTATAATGGATTTTAGGACTCGTCCCAGTTGGAATATTGGGATGTTGATATGGCATTTTGGGTCAACTTTAGGGGCATGTGGAAAGTCCGTTTATGACTTATAATAATGGGTTTTTAAGTCCTATGGGTTGGAACTTGGGATAGGTTTTGGGCCGTTTAGAGATGTATTTGGCCTCCTTAGGTTGAGGTCCATATGAGACCTAAACCTAATTTTAAAATTAGGATATTAAAAAGGTCGTTAGATTAAACCTAATTCATTATAACACTGTTGGAAACAAACCCTAGAGCTAGAGAGAGGAGGCAACTTGGAGAATAAAAGAATTTGAAGCAATTGGTCTTGGATTTTGTAAGGACAAATTTCTAAATCGAGTCAATTTGTATATTTTGGATTAATTCCATTTAGACAGAACCTTTGAGTCTTAGGTTAGGATTAGAGTTGGTTTATCCTTCAAAATCCTATGACTTGTTTGTCTGAAGACTACAGTGGACAAGTAAAGAGTTGACATCATTTTGTCATATTTCTTGCCACGAGATGTCTTCAACATCCATGGAATCTTAAAAGGTAAGGATGTATTTTAGTTTGATTCTTGGATATCAATTGGGTGTTGTTTGTAAATCTTGTTTGAGGCCATTTTTCATAAAACGTATTTTCAAGAAGAATTATTTTATTTTAATTTGTTCAAACGGGAATATTATGTTCATTCGAATGAGTTGGTGAATGTCATTCAAACGAACTTTAAATGAAGTTAAAATGACATACATTTGTTTGTTTGTGGATTATCCTTAAAATCTCATTTAAGTCTATTTGAACGAGATAAGTTATTTTATTCGTACAATATTTTTTGTTCGAACGAGATAAATGCTTTCATTTGAACGACCCTATGGTTTTCATTCGATTGACTACAAGGGATTGTTTTGGGATTGTTTTTGGTTAGGAAAATTTAAAAGAAATTAAAATACGGGAGGAAGATGTGCAGATATATCGTATACAAAACTCAGTAATAGTCTTATTCTCCATAAACTTACTGTTAATGTTATTGTTGAATTCTCTTTTCAGGACATAGGTCGTCGATACAGCCTCACCCCTGATCCTATCTTGTATTTTTTCATCGTTGCTCTTATAAGATGTTGGTGTTTAGCCTGGGTACCCAGTCTTTATATTCTTATTTACTTTTCTTTCATGTTATCTATTTAGTAGTTATTACTCTATTTGGAAAGTTGGTTTTATATTAAGACGATTATACTTTAAGTTTTGGTTTTTATTGCCGTGGATGATTATGGTATCAGATATTTATATGGGCTTGTCCATTTGATTGTATTCATTTATTAAGTTTTGCATCTTAGGTATTTTATTGCGTGTTTATAAAGATACTCAACTCTTTAGACTCGTGTTTTATTTATTTTAAACTTGATCGATTTATTTTATATTTTACAGGATGTCACAGTTGGCATCAGATTATTCCAGGTACTAGTGTCCTAGGGATCTTGAGTGTGTTCGTCTCATTTTTGTATAGCATTCTTTAACACTTTAGGTCTTATCATTTATATTTTTGTGCATATACTTATACACTTCTGTTTACCATCTTTCAAATGGTGAACATGGGACACCCCATATATTTTTAATAATTAGGTTATTAAAATATATTTACTAAAATTATACATGTCATATAAATAATTAATTATCATCTTTAGCCTGTAACAAGAAAAAAGACTGAAGTCAAAATAATATACAAAACAATATGAAAAACCTCCAACTCTGCTATTTAAATCAAATACATTTATAATTGTTTGTCAAAACCCAATATATATAAAATCTCTCATTTCTCTCACTTTACAAAATTGAATACAATCACTAGATATCTCGCATCACTCAAGCTACATGAAACAAACACTACACCAAATACTATGCATGGTCACGGCCCAAATCCCTGACCATTGGTGGTGGGTCACGGATTTTGTCAGTGACCAAATTGGACGTGACCATAATCGATGGTCACAACCCAAATCCCTGACCACCTACATTGGTCATGGACTAGATGGTCACGGCCCATGTTCACGACCCACTTTTTTGTGTCCCCAAAATATAGTCATGGCCCAAATCTGAGGCCACATTTTATCTTAAAAAAATAAAATAGTCACGGCTGTGGGCCGTGGCTATTTTATGTTTGAAATAAAAGGTGGTCACGGCTTTGGGTCGTGACTATTTTATCATTGAAATAAAAGTTCGTCACGACTTTGGACCATGACCATTTGATTTTTACGTAAAAGATGGTCAGGGTACAAAGCCATGGCCATCTGTTATTTGAAAAATAAAATAGTCAAAACCAAAAGTGGTGACAATTTTTTTAAAAGCATTTTTTCCTCGAACTGAGAGTTTAATCAGTAAACTGCTGCGAGTGCCCATTGGGTTACATTGGCCCCTTTGGGGACTACACGGACGGTTCCCACGGGTTATATTTGTCTCGTAAAGGTTCTAACATTTTGCAAATTTTGATCTTGCTCTTGAACTGGGGGTCCCGTGACTACGCGATTAGTTCCTGTGAGTTATATTGCTCTAGTGTGACGTGTTCATGCCTCTCACGGGGCCGTTTAGTGGTTGTTTTATGTCTCTCCCTTTGACGGCATGTTTTTAAGCCTATGTATAACAGTTTGCAAATTTTAGTCGTGCTCTCAAATTGGGGGTTCCGTGACTAAATGATCGGTTCTTGTGGGTCACATTGGCCACGTGCGAAGTGTTTGTGTCTCTCACGGGGCCGTTTAGTGGCTGTTTTACGTTCTCACCCTTTGACGGCGTGTTTTTAAGCCTAAGTCTAATAGTTTATAAATTTTGGTGGTGTTCTTAAATCGGGGTTCCTGTGACTATGCAGTCGGTTCCTACGGGTTACATTGGTCCCATGAGATGTGTTCGTGCCTCTCACGAAGCCATTTAGTGGTTGTTATACATTCTCACCCTTTGATGGCATGTTTTTAAGACTAAGTGTTAATGTTTTCAAATATTGGTCATGCTCTCAAACTGGGGGTCCCGTGACTACGCAATCGGTTCCTCTGGGTTATATTCGTCACGTGCGTGGTGTTTGTGTCTCTTAAGGGGCCATTTAGTGGTTTTTTTATGTTTTTACCCTTTGACGACATGTTTTTAAGCCTAAGTCTAACAGTTTGCAAATTTTAATTATGATCTCAAACTGGGAGTCCCGTGACTACGCAGTCGGTTCCTACGAGTTACAATAGTCCCGTGCGACGTTGGTGCCTTTCATTGGGCCGCTTAGTGGCTATTTTATATTCTCACCCTTTGATGACAAGTTTTTAAGTCTAATTCTAACAGTTTGAAAATTTTGGTTGTTCTCCCAAATCGAGGGTCCGATGAATACGCAGTCGGTTCCTACGGGTTAAATTGGTCCCGTGCGAAGTGTCTGTGCCTCTCACCAGGCCGTTTAGGGGATTTTTAAGTTCTCACCCTTTGAGGTAATGTTTTTAAACCTAAGTCTAACAATTCGTAAATTTTGTTCGTGCCCTCAAACCGGGGGTCCCGTGACTATGTTATCGGTTCCTGCGAGTTATATTGGTCTTCAGTGAGGTGTTCGTGCCTCCCACGGGGCCATTTAGTAGCTATTTTATGTTCTTACCCTTTAACGACATGTTTTTAAGCCTAAGTCTAAAAATTTGTAAATTTTGGTCGTACTCTCAAACCGAGGGTTCGTTGACTACGCAGTTGGTTCTTACGGGTTACATTGGTCCCGTGTGAGGTGTTCGTGCCTCTCACGGGGTCTTTCAGTGGTTGTTTTATGTTCTCACCCTTTGAGGGCATATTTTTTAGCCTAAGTCTAACAGTTTACAAATTTTGGTTGTGCAATCAAAATAAGGAGTCCCGTGACTACGCAGTCAGTTTCTGCGGGTTACATTCGTCCAGTTCGAGGTGTCTGTGCCTCTCACGGGGCCTTTTAGTGGTTGTTTTACGTTCTCACCATTTGACAAAATGTTTTTAAGCCTAAGTCTAACCATTTATAAATTTTGATCATGCTCTCAAATCGGGGGTCCCAGGACTAGGGGTCGGTTCCTGTTCGTTACATTGGTCCCGTGCGAGATGTTCGTACCTCTCACGGGGTCGTTTAGTGGATATTTTATATTTTCATTCTTTGACGGCATGTTTGTAATTCTAAGTCTAATAGTTCGCAAATTTTGTCTTTCTCTCAAATCGCTAGTCCCGTGACTATGCGGTAAGCTCCTGTGAGTTACATTGGTCCCGTACGAAGTGTTCCTGTCACTCACGGGGCCATTTAGTTATTATTATAAGTTATTAGCCTTTGACGGCATGTTTTAAGCCTAAGTCTAACACTTTGCAAATTTTGGTTGTGCTCTCAAACCAGGGGCCCCGTTACTACGCGGTCAGTTCTGGTGGGTTACATTTGTCCCTTGTGAGGTGTTCATGCCTCTCATGGGTCCGTTTAGTGGATGTTTTATGTTATCACCCTTTGATAACTTATTTTTAAGCCTAATTCTAATAGTTTGCAAATTTTGGTCGTGCTCCCAAATCGGGGGTGCCCGTGACTATGCGGTCAGTTCTTACAGGTTACATTGGTCCCGTACGAGGTGTTCTTGCCTCTCACGGAGCCTTTTAGTGGTTATTTTACATTCTCATCCTTTGATGGCATGTCTTTAAGCCTAAGTCTAAAAATTTGCAAATTTGGTCATGCTCTAAAATTGAGGGTCTCGTGACTATGCGATCGGTTTCTGTAGGTTACATTACTCTCGTGCGAAGTGTTTGTGCCTCTCATGGGGCATTTAGTGTCTATTTTATGTTCCCACCCTTTGATGGCATTTTTTTAAGCCTAAGTCTAGTAGTTTGGGGGTTGAAAGGGCATACGAGCGGTTAAAAGGGACACAATTTGTGAAAGTTTCTCATTCACGCCTCCTAATTCATCAAATCCCCATTACATCCCCTTCGATCCTAGAATAACGTTCATCATTGGACGAGAAATGTTTATTAAAAAAAGAAAGCTCATCCATGAGAGGTGTGATGTGTTAGAATCTTACTTTTAAATATGTGACACCATACCTCTCGTCCTCCCTCTACGGTCCTTCCCTAATGTCTGTACGAAGGCATCATTATCAAGGTCATCAAATGATCTTGAAGTTCACTAACTACTCATAGACTATATTGATTCTACAGTCTTATCCAAGTGAGGAGGGAATTTATTATCTTTATATCATCTTGCATGCACGTACAAGTTGGCCCAACTCCATATCTTTCCTTCATTTGGACTACCTTTTATCTTTCTCGATCACTCGTTCTTTAAATCATCATAAGATTTTGATCCAAGCTAGTGGACAACAATTTATTGGCCTTATTCTGCTTATTTTTCTCCCTTTGCAGCATTTTCGAGTTCTTTGCCTCATTTACCAGAAAATCATTCCATTGATTGACTGCCATCTCAACATTTGAAGGGACTTTTTCTTTGAGCGCTAAAATATCAGAGCTCAGTGCTCCCTTAGGGAAATTCTTATGCGTAAGGTTTCTATGATATGTTCGGACTTGTTCAGCAACCCATGAAAGGACCTTGTAGTTTGAGTTTATGAAAAATCAAAACTATTTGTTGTGTTGCTCATAGATGTCATCTTTAAGATCTTTATCTATGAGGTTCTAACTGTCAACTCCTCCCACTTCCACATTCATTTTTCCCAAGGACAAACACTGGCCTTTAATCTTTTGAACGCGATTATTATCCAATGTGGGGTTATTTTCCAATAGAGAGAACCCAATGGGCTTCTTCTCAACTGACCTAACAGTTTTAGGAGCATTGGGCGTGTCTATTGGATTACTGAGAGTACCTTGCCTACTGCAACTCAGACTAGTGGAGTGAATCATAGGTGGAATTATGTATTTCTCACCAATTATATATGATAATTCTCCTTGAGGTGGTGTCATCTCGTCAGTTGGAGCGTTGTGTCCATTACTGCCTGACATTATCAAGAAAAATGATAAAAGTCCAATGTGTATCTATAATAGATACATAATTACAAAGTTCAATATTAAATTATAACTAACAAAATAATTTTTTTGACCATATATTATAATCTACCATTTCATGGTAAGACTTTAATAAAACTTCAATGTATGTGATCTCCATCCAGACGGGATTTGTTTTTAAAAACCTGTGGATTGTTGTGCGTGGCCAATTAGGAGGAAGCACATCTATAATGTATGCATAGATGTCAGCAGCGAGAACTCTAAATCTCATCCTCTTCAGCTTATTGTCAAGATTGAGTTTGACGTGTATATGTCATGAGACATCACAGTCTTCGTCAATACTCTTTGTACGTAATTCTATCCATAATGGGTGAATTTTTTCTGCCTTTTCTAACAGCATAAGAAAGGGCAGTGCTTTATCGGGATTATGTGCGGGAAGTATATATTTTATAGCTTCATCCCAAAATTCTTGTAGGAAAAACAAAATACGAATGAACAAGTACCCTTGATGCAGATGAACTCCACGGTTTACCAGGTAGTTAAATTGTTCGATATTCCTATTCCCATGCCAATAAACCGGAGTACCCTATGAATGAGGATCATTAATAAAAGAGGTACGAGTGCGGTCTAATTGTAACCTTTCATACTCTTGTTACCATTTATTATCACAATTCCTCATATTATAAGAGTTAAATAAATACCCAAAGTAGAATTCATATTCAAGTAACAATGTATAATGGGCTATTATGCAGGACCTTAAAATAATTTCCCAAGTTTACTACGGTTGAGCGAATGACACTAGTAATAATTCGTGCGAACAAGCCCATGTGAATGGGAACTCAATAAAGTTTTGCACATGGAAGATGAAGATAATTTTTCTTAGTTCGTTTCTACGATAGCCCAAAACTCAAAACATCCTAATTATCCTCTATAATCCTATCTCCAACCTCAATTATCCTAAATTATAGCCTATGGACATTGTAAGGGTTCATTCCTTGTTAAACTTATCATTTTCACACAATCAAATGGGGAAATTTGCAACATATAACATACATAAGAGTAAACTAAAAAAAATTTATTCATATAGATTGTCCATTATAAAAAGAAAATGAGAGTCCTCTTAACATAAATCAATTAATCTAAGTTTATTTCAATGAGGACATCCAATTTAACCTTATAGTTTAATCCAAGTCAGTTATTTTAATTTAATTCTAATATACCCTAAACTTCTTCAATTCATATCAATTAAATTAGTACAAACTAATAGAATAATTATAATTTTTGGACTCATTCACTTCTTTACCAAAAATCCAAAATTTCCAATATTTGTGCCAAAAGCCTAATTATCTCTACATAATTTATATAAATAATAAAAGAAAATATTTAGGTAGAAATCATTATACACAACATAAAAGGAGGGGGTAGTATTATCTTGCCTGGTAAGAAGAATATAAAATTCAATTTATTGTAGAGAAACCCTCCTTAAGCCAAAGGAAGAATTGTTCTTTAAAAATCTACAGAAATCCCTTTTTGTTGTTGAACTTGGTTGGATATTTTTCAAAAATTAACTTTAGGATTGTAAAATTAGACTAAGACAATTTGTTAAGTCAAAGTATGAAACTTGGTGAAGTTTGGTGTAGATTACATTTTGGTGAAGATTTATTGTAAGCTTAAAATGAAATTGGAGTTTCTTCTAGGTTTATATATTAACTCCACCTAAAAGTGCCTTCCATCTTTTATGCCTGACTAAGCATAAATTCTTCTAAATTTATCCTCCTAAGTTGGTAGTTTTAGTACCTTGAACAACGTGATTGATTTTTTTTTATCCCATATCATTGCTAATGACTTTTTCTAACAAGTAACCCAAGTTTCATCTATTTCTTACTGTTTTTACAGATATTTAGTGCAAAGAAAAGAGAGAAAGAAACCGAAAGAAAGGAAGAGAATAAAGGAAGACAAGTCAAAGGGAAAACCCGTAACTCCTCACCTAGAGTTTGGATTTGAGGCCTGAATGAAAGTTGAAGATAATCAAATCACAAGAGTGTAGGAAGAAACGACAGTCAAATCTGAATCAAAAGATATGGCAAGTCAAAGTTGGAGAAAGAAAGTCAAAGTTGAAATTAATTCTGGAAGCTGAAGAGTTTCAACTCTTGAAATTTCTTGTATAATTCCTTTTTATTAGTTGTAAAACGTGGAGAGGCATGGAAAAAGTCATATTTGGGTAATATAAAAAGGAATTATACAAGTTCATATTTCCTTATTCTATTCAAGTATTGCTAATTTATACTTTCTATTTCTTCCATATTGTAAGTTTAAATTGCTCTTGTAGTTTAATTTTGTTTCTCAATTCAAGTTTCTTTTCAATGCGTAATAGACCTATGATTTCTTTCACATTTAGGATTTTGTTTTCATTTAATAAAATCATGTCTAGCTAAGTTTTTTTAGAGTTGGGATGCATGAACCCATCCCAATGTAAATTACATATGTAGAAAATAGAATTTAAATTAAAATTTTGAAAGAGTCGTGCAAGATAATTCCACAATCATTATAGGTCTTTTAATATCTCTTGCCCTAGTTACTTGGGATGTTTAAGAATATAATGTGAGTAAAATTATTTAGCACCACTTTATATTTCCCTTTGATTTATTATGATGCGGTATTGAACCTCATATATGTAATGTTTAGGATCTATAAAGACTGGATTCATTCCAACTTCTAATTTATAATTTTAGTTATGGTGAGAATTATATTCAACACAAATAAATAAGAAAAGCGCAACACCAAAGGAAAAGAAAAACATAAAATTCCAATCACACAACACAGTATGTACGTGGTTCAGTAAGAATGCCTACATACACGGTGGTGCAGTCAGTATTATTTTTATATACTTCGGGGAGTGTTTACAAAGAATACAAAATCGTGCCCTCTTTCCCCAGGCTTAGGGTTGTTATATACACATTTGTTCTCGGGGAATAGGGGTGTTGGACTCCCCCACGTCCATCTTTTACTCCTAGAATATCTCCCTGCGAGATTTTAGGAGTGGATTAAGTCGCAACTGAATTCAGTTGGGGTACGAGGGGCCCAGACTTTGGGCCATTCACATTGGGCTACTCGTTTGGGCCTATGATGGAAAATTCGGGTACCCACAATTGCCCTAAAGTTGTTAGGCCACAATTTGGGCTCAATAAATTTATATGATTTGTAATAATGGCTCTCTTATGAATTGTGTAACTCTTCCCAAAAGTTGCAAAATGATTTAGGCGGCAACTTGCTTCATGTCCTGTGCAAGATGAATGGAAGCATATAAAAGTCATTTGAAGCAGCAGTCCGTGGTTGTCGTTTCAAACTTCTTCAAGTTTTCTTATCTTTCTCAAGCTTCTGATGTTTCACACTCCTCCTGAGGTCCTTGTTTACCTTGCTTTCAATCTTCTTCATCGTCTAGGCCTGTGATCTTGCGCCATTCCAGCCAAACCTTCATCTCGTAAGTCCTTTTTGCTCTCTCTCTGTGTTGTCTCTTCTGTTAAGATTTCTTCGAATTCGTAATTAGGGTTTACAAATGGCGAAGATAGGCAATAGGACTGTGTATGAGTTTAGAGAGTTCTATAATATCCCAGACTGGGTAGATATTGAGTGCGCACCTCTCCCGAAAAATGTAAGAGAGATATTGGGTGCTTATTGGATTCATGTTCTTTTGCTGTCCCAAGGAGGCCTCACCTTCCCTCCGAGCAATTTGTTCTTACATTTCTTCGGCCATTTCAATATCATCCCTGCGTAGTTCTTGCCAAACGTTTGGAAGATAGTTAATGGTGTTCATAGGATAAACCAACCTTATGGCACCAATCTAGAGCTTGCGGAAATATTCTTATGTTATTCTTTCTCGCGAACGAGCTCTGGTCTTCTTTACCTCAAGGCCATTAGTCTTAACAGGGTATTGGTAGTAAATATACCTGATTCCCATAAGGACTATTGGCAAGAGGGTTTTCTTGCTAGAAATTGGCAATTCCCTCCCCATTCCGAGGGGTTGAGGTCTAACAGGTCCATGGTGGAGTTCATAGGTAGGGTTAATTTCTGTTTTGATCTTTCGATCTTCTTGTTAATGTATGATTTATCTGATATTCTTCTCTCTTCTTTTTAGCGAGGACAAAGAATTTGGAACCTACTCTTAGTGAGGTTCGAGCTGCTGAGCTGATCAAGGCTTGGAACATCAAAGAGCCTTTGGCTGAAGGTCAACATCCCGGGTCAGCCACTTTTCTCCTGAAGTACAAGAAAATTGGGTCTAGTTTCATTGCGCGGCCTATAAGTAGCATTCCTGTCCTAGATATTACTTAAGAAGTTGTTGTTGACCCCATTCAGTTAGACGATGAAGAGAGCAGTTCTAAAAGTGATATTAGAGGAGGTGCTGATGGTGGTTCTGGTGAGGCGAGCTCCAGTAGTGAAAGTTCTTCTAGCTCAGAAGTGGTTTCTGAGGCTCAAGAGTATTCAAGTACATCTAGCAGTTCTAGCGAGGAAATGGCTACCCTAGGAGGAACCTGATCCGTGATGGTGATAATGAGGATGATGTGCTTCTCACTCAACAGTCGAAAAAGTTAAAATCCAGTAGTGGGGCTATTGCCACTGGTTCTCAGTCTGCTACTCATGAGTAGGAGAAGAAGAGAAAATAAGAAGATAAGTTGAGAGAGAGAGAGAGAGAGAGAGAAAGAGAGAAAAGGAGAGGAAGAAGGCTGAAGAGAAAAAAAAGGTGGAGGAGAGGAAGAGGGCAGAGAAGGAGAAGGAGAGAGAGGAGGAGAGGAGGATAGTGGAAGCGAGGATGAAGATTGGGAAAGATTTAGTGCCCATGTCTGCGTTACCAGAGGGGGCCTCGATTGCCATCTCTCCCCAATTGGCTCTTGCGCTGCTCGAGAGTGCAGTCCTGCCCGCTGATCGCCAAAGGGCAATGGGGACTGACCAGTTAGCCTTGTAAGCGAGTCAGAGGCTAGCCTTGGTAAGTTTGTTTATTTTTTTAACACTTGTAAAACTCTATTTGCTTCTTTCTTCTAATGCTTTCTTTTTACTTGCAGTTCGTGACTGAATTCTCCATGCTCTATTGCTCTCACGAGAAGCTGGTGAATAAGAATGTTGAGTTGGAGAATCAGAACGCTGCTCTGAAGAGGAAGAGTATCGAGCTCGAGGCCATCTTGAAGACTACTGATACTACTCGAATGTCCTCTGATCTTGCCCTTGTTGAAGCTAGTTGGGCGAGGGAGGCAGCGGTCAAGGGTCTGAACGAGCTACAGCAGGCCTATAATTTAGTCTTCTCGAATAAGCTAGCGGTGGTGGAGGAGAATAAGGTACTGGTGGAGAAGCTGAAGGAGAAGGAGTCCAAGGCAACCACCATTAAGTAAGGTTCAAATAATTCCGGGTGGGCTACCGCATATGAGGATGTTGAGGTTCAGATAGGCTATATCAGCCGTCTGAACTTCAACAAGGGCTGGAATAAGGCTCTACTGGCTGTCGAGGAGGATGTTGATTCTCCCTTGTTCGATGAGCATGATCCAGGACCAAATCCTATCATAGACGAAGCTCCTGCCCCAGCCATTGAAGGTATTGACTCCACCTCCCATTCAGTTCTTGTTGATTCCCTTCCTGCTCGGGGGACAGAAGTTTTCCCTTCTGAGGGAGTGCTCCTACTGCTACTGATAAGGGGTAGCAGTCATCTTTTTCTGAATAAATCGACGTCGCTAGCTAGTATACTCTTAGGGTTTCTCTATATTTTTACTTTACTTGTACTTCTCTCGAACAAATCTATGTAACTGTACCCATTTATTTTAATGAAGTGAAAGTTCATTCCTTTCTGTACATTGATTCTTCTACTTTTTTATTGCTTGTATGGCTTGTAGTTGATTGATGTAAATGAGTATATACCTGGAACTTCTCAGCTGGGAAGAATCCTTGGACCTAACGCGAGCACTCAGGTTTTTCATGCCTTCGTTAGGATTTGTAAGTCCCTCAGGTCGAGAAAAATTAGCTTTAAGGACCAGTTTGAGCTCGTCGCCAAACTGAAGGACAAACTTCAAGAGATGGAAGAAGTTGGTTCCTCAGTCCAGGAAGAAGTGAATACTCTAAGAGCTAGACTTCTCGATGCCTCTGAGATCAACCAGGTCGGAGAAATTCTTCAACAGGAGAACAAGGGAGGTTTTGCGACTCAGGTAGGATGCCCCGATCATCACCCCTTGTGTTCTACGAGGTTCCTCTTCATTGGATGTTCCGTGAGCTGGCATAGAGCCGAGCGATGCTCCTCCAGCTTTGTGAGGCTCTACCTCATTAGCTACTCCACGAGATGGTCCAAACATAGGTGGTTCATCTAGGGAAATGAATGAGCTCCGAGAAGATGTTCGTCGATCATACTTGATTACTGCTGGGCTTCAAAGGGATGTTACACGACTGAGACATCTATTCAAGAAATGTCATAGGTGAGTGTGGGCTGATGGTTACGACCAAGGTTGAGTAGATGCTCCGATAAGGCTGACAGAGTTTAAAGAGCTTGCCCTTATTAGGGGATGGTTGAGGGACCTCAGGGAGCTGCAGGTTCCGAGGAATTCAGTACTTTGGTACCGTCACGAGATCTCCCCTTCAACTTTAAGGCCTAACCCTTTTAGGAGGGACGATCAATGGATCCCTATAGATGCTATTCTCAGGCAACTGTTAGAGGCAAACACGAATGAGGTCAAGGAGGAATTACCTCCTCATATAAATGACGGTCGAAGAGCACAAGTGGTTGATTATCTTATTCAGAGCCTCATTAGGATTTTACCAGCTGTAACTCTTTGTACACATGTAATGAAGTAATGCAATATTGATGTTTTAGGCGATCTTGCCGACCAAACACGGGTTGTACATTCTTGTTGTAAATGTGATGAAGTAATATAATATCTATGTTTTGGGCGATGTCTCTGACTAAACATATGTTCATAATTTATCTCTTACTTAATTATCTTGGGCCCCTAATGGCCGACTAGATTGGTAGGGTTGCAATGTTGAGTAAGTGTCCTCCCAGTCCAGTGTGATTATAAGATACCGTTCTGCCTCACTTTACCTTTTAGGTCGTGTTATCACACTCCCTTAGGCCTAAGTGTGGCAATGGAGAGGACACACCTGGTCCTGGATGTTCTATCCGAGCAGGTTCTTTGATCCAAACATAGTTTGGCGATCAATTCGCTTTTGGTCTAATTGCCTAAGGATCCCCTATAGGGCTTCATGTATTGAAGGGGCAATTCTAGGAGGTTGTTCGTGTTTCTTAACGAATACTTGAAGAGGGTGATACCCTGCTTTTATGCTTTGAGTAAGGTGACTGTTGTTTGGAAAGGGTGTGCAAGTTGTAAAGTTCTCAATACAGAATTAACACTTAATATAATTCAACTGCCAAACATCTTTCATTAATTCACGAGTAAATAAAAAATGAATTGCCTATTCCAAAAATTTGATAAAAGATCCAAGAAAAAAAAAATCTAGAAAAGGAATTTCTTTAGGTTGGCTGTGCTCCATGCTCGGGGTATTTCTCTGCCCTCCAGCGTTTCTAAGTGATAGGCTCCTTGTAGATCGTCTCTTATTATCTTGAACGGTCCTTCCCAGTTCGGCCCTAGCTTGTCGTTTGATGGTTTTACTACGCTGCCAAGGACTTTCCTTAGGACGTAGTCCCCAACCTAGAATGCCCTCGGATTGACCTTTTTGTTATATTTTTTCGCGAACTGTTATTGATAGGTCGCTAGCCTTACTAGGGCTAGTTCTCTGCGTTCGTCAGCTAGGTCAAGTTCAGCGAGTAATGCTGCATCGTTTTGGCCCTGGTCGACAAGTGTGGTTCTCATCGTTGGTAGGCCAGCTTCCAAGGGGATGATTGCTTCCATTCCATACGTTAGTGAGAATGGGGTTTCCCCAGTTGCTCACCGTGGGGTAGTACGGTAAGCCCATAAAATATGCGGCAACTCACTCATCCATACACCTTTGGCTCCCTCTAGTATCTTCTTCCGCCCATCGATCATTGTTTTATTGGAAGCCTCAGCTTGATGTTTCTCTAGGGGTATGCTACCGAGCTAAAATAGTGCCTGATCCTATGTTCATTGCAGAAGTTCTGGAAAGGGCCACTCTCGAATTGTGTTTCGTTATCGGTGATGATAGCTCTAGGGATTCCAAAACAAGTAATTTTGCTTATCCATATGAATCTCATCATATCCGTATCTCGGATGTTTGTCAGTGGGTCTACCTCGATCCATTTGGTGAAGTAATCCGTTACGATGAACAGATACTTACAGTTGCCAACGGCGGTAGGAAGAGGGCCTACGATATCCATCCCCCATTGGGCGAAGGGCCATGGGCTGGTGAGCGATTTTTGGTCGCTGGAAGGTTGGTGAACCATAGGAGCATGTAGTTGACATTTTTCGCATTTGCTAGCATATACTGCCGAATATTTTTGCATATATGGCCACCAGTAGCCTTCCTTCATTGCTCGAAAAGCTACTGACCTTCCCCCAATATGGCTTCCACAGATTCCTTCGTGAATCTCGTGTAGAACTTGCTCAACATCCTTCGGGTGGACACATTAAAGGTAAGGTCCAGTGAATGATATTTTATGTAGTTTTCCCTCAGGAGATAAGTGAAAGCGAGAAACTTTGACTCTTATCTGATGAGCGAACTTTTTGTCATTTGGAAGTGTACCATCTTTCAAATAGTCCCTCAGAGGGTCCATCCAACTGGGCGCTGACTCGATCTGGAGCATGTGTTTTAGGTTTAACGGCTCATCACTCTGGTTGATGCTCGGATGGGCGAGGAAGTCGATGGGGATCGTCCTCTTCAAGTCGAAATCGATTGCTGAACTTAGGGATGCCAGGGCGTCGGCATGGTTGTTCTATCCTCTGGGAAATTATTAGACATTAAATTTCTCAAAGCTTGACCTTTGCCAAGGCAAGGTAGGCTGTCATTCTTTCATCTCTTACGTTGAAGTCCCCACTTATCTGATTGGAGACTAATTGTGAGTCACTGAACACCTGTACTTGCTTTGCCCCTAGTTCCGATGACTTCTATAGGTCGGCTATCAAAGCTTCATATTTTGCCTCGTTGTTAGAAGCTTCAAATCCAAGCCTGAACCCTTGCTCGAGGATTGTGTCCTCTGGAGTGACGAGCACAATGCCTACTCTTGCCCCCTTTGAGTTGGAGGCTCCATCGATTAACAGTTGTCAGACCCCTTCTGATGGGTGTTTTTCCATTTCCTTCATGGGTTGAAACTGGTCATAAGGGTATTCGCCAGTGAATTCTACATTGAAATCTACGAGAACCTGCCCTTTGATTGCATTCTTGGGCTGAAATTGGACATCAAATCGTCCAAGCTCGACTGACCACTTGGATAGTTTGTTAGATAAATTCAATTATCACAGGACTGCTTTAAGGGGGTGTGATGTAAGGACGGTGATACTATGAGCTTCAAAGTAGTGCTTCAGCTTCCTCGAGGCTATTACTAGTGCGAATGCAAACTTTTCCAGTGGCAGGTAATGATTTTCGGCATCCAATAAGGTCTTGCTCGGGTAGTAGACTGGATGCTGGAGTCCTAATTTCTCGCATACGAGTGCAGAGCTGATGGCGTGGCTTGAGAGGAAGAGGTATAAGTAGAGTAAATCATCTTCTTGAGGTATAACGAGCAAAGGCGGCTTGCTAAGATAGGTCTTGAGTTCCTACAATGCTTTCGAGCAATCTTGATTCCACTCTACTATTGTGTTTCCTTTCAGGAGACGGAAGAATGGCTTGCACTTCTCAGAGGACTTTGAAATGAAACAGTTTAAGGCGGTGAGCATACCTGTGAGCTTTTTCACATCCCGTATCGTGCGAGGTGGTTGTACCCTATTGATCACATCGATCTGGTCTGGGTTGGCCTCAATGCCTCTCTTGCTAACCAAATATCCGAGGAATTTTCCTGGAAAATGAAAGAGCACTTGCTCGCATTGAGCTTCATTCAATATTTCCTGAGGATTTCAAAGGTATTGGATAGGTCTGAGAGATGGTCCTCTTTTCGCTTGCTTTTGATGAGCATATCGTCGATGTAGACTTCCATGGTTTCTCCCATTTAATTTTTGAACATATTGGTGACAAGGCTCTGGTAAGTTGCTCCTGCATTCTTGATCCCAAAGGGCATAACTTTGTAGCAGTATAATCCAACAGTAGTGATGAATGCTCTCTTATCTTGGTCTGGTGCATGCAGGGGGATCTGATGATACCCCAAATATGCGTTCAGAAAACTCATTCTCTCGTGAGCTGCTGTGGCGTCCACCAACTAGTCAATTTTTAGGAGAGGGAAACAGTCCTTAGGGCATGCCCTGTTAAGGTTGGTGAAGTCAATGCAGACTCTCTATTTCCCGTTACTCTTTGGAACTACTACTGGGTTGGATAACCATTTAGGGAATTGAACTTCCCGTATGGATCCTGCATCTAGAAGTTTTTCAACTTCTTTATCTACGGCTTTATCCTTCTCTGGCGCGGCTCGCCGTGATTTCTGTGCGATAGGCCTGATAGTGGGGTCGACCTGTAACCTATGGCAAACCACACTGGGATCAATGCCAGGCAGCTCATAAGGTTCCCACGTAAAAATGTCTAGGTTTCTTCTCAGTAACACCGTCAATTATTTATTTTCTTGTTCTGTAAGCGAAGTTACGATAAAAAAACTCCTTCCTTCCTTACTTCCATCGGCCGCTATTTCCTCTAGGTTCTCGACAACCCGCTTAGAGGGGAGGATCCTAGTCTCCTCCACTCCGGGCCTTCCATTTCTTTGTTGCTATTTTAAAGGTATCAGACCTTCCTGTTCCCCGACTTTCTCTTTGGCCTTCTCGACCTTCTTCTCTGGTTTCGGGCAGATGGCTGCTATAAAACACCTTTTTACCATCGTCTGATCCTCATGAATCTCCATTAATCCTCGCTCAGTTACGTACTTGATTTTTTTATGGTAGGTCGAAGGGACTGCATTCATTGCATGCATCCACCCCCTATCGAGGATATCTTCATATGGCGAGTCGATGTCGATCACCAAAAACTCGATCATCTTGGAGACACTTCCTACCCTTATCGATAGCACGATCTTTCCCAATGGAATAGTCACTTTTCCAGCAAACCCAACTAGAGGGACAGTGGCTTCGTTCAAGTCGGAAACGCTTAACTTCAATTTACTGAACCGGTCGAGATACATTACCTCGGATGAGTTTCCCTGGTTGACAAGTAGTTTGTCGACGTTGTAGTTGGTATCCTGAGCGTAATGATCAAAGAGTCATGATGTGGGGTTCTTACTCCCATCAGATCTTCATCTATGAACACGATATGATTGCTAGTCATTTATTGGCCGACGCTTTCCTGATTGTGCCTTTGTTGGATCGATCTGAAAAGCTTGCATCACTGTTGTAATCTTTTTTACCTCCATCCGAGCTGAATTCCCTTGAATCTACTTCATATCAGATGCTCCATGAATTATTGTGAATTCATGGTCAGCATCATCCTCGAGTACATTGTCAGGTCTTATTTCCCCGTTGGCAGCAACTTTCCCTGCCTTCTTTTCCATAAACTCGTTCAGGTGCCCGAACTGGGCCAGTTCTTCGAGGTGAGACTTAAGAGCTTTACAGTTATCAGTCTTATGTCCTCCTTTATAAAAAGCGCATCTCAGCGCATTTTTTCTCTTTGAGGGATCTCCTCCCATTTTTTGGGCCACTTAAAAAATGGCTCGTCTTTGATCTTCTCTAGGATCTTGTAGATTGGTTCTCTGAATACAGTGTTTACTGCCTAAAATGCTTTCGAACCATTATTCTTGCCTCCATTCTTGGGGCCATTCTTGCCCCCATTCTTGCCTCCTTTTTTCTGCTTTTCAGCTTTTTCGTTGCCCTTGGCAGCGAGCTTAGTCCTACTGTTCTCCCCTGTATTGAGGCATGTCACATCCTCCACTTTGACGTACTTATCGATGTGAGCCATCAGGTCATCAATGGTTATGGCCTCCTTCTTTGTCAGGGATTGGTGCAGAAGGCAAGAGTTTGGTAGGCCGATCTTAAAAGAGGCCACTATGACTTGATCTGAGTAGTCCTCGACCTCGTTGAACATCTCCCAGTACCGCTTTGCATAGTCTCGGAGGCTTTCTTGAGGCATCTTTTTCATTGTTAGTAAAGCGTCCATCCTTTTAGGATGGGAGCTAATAGTAATGAAGCGAGCCATAAAGAGCTCAGCCAGGGACTCAAAACTCCTGATAGACCTGTGAGGGAGTCTTTCGAACCATTTCTTCGCCACATCATGAAGAATCGAGGGGAAAATTCGACACATCCGTGCATCCCGGTGGTTCCAGAGAGTCATGGATTGCCTGTACTGCCTGACGTGAATATCAGAATGGTAAATTTCTTAGGGTCTTACTCTTCTTCTATTTTCCTTGAGAAAGTGGATTTCTTCTGGGTCTTGAGAGCTCGTCTAGCATGCTACCTAGTCAATCTGGCACCGCGATGCGCTGGGCGTTGGTCCATCTCCCTTCGGACCAAATTTCGTATGTTCTCATTGCTGCGAGCTGGACATCTGTAACGGTGAGTCAGTCACTGGTGCTCGAGCGAGTCGTCGCTTGACTCGTGCTTCTCATTCTTCTGGGATCCATGTCTAGGGCTCCTTCCTCGGCTGTGAGACTTTCTCGCCTGAGGTCTAGGAGTGCGATATGGACGTCGCCTAGTGCTGCGATGGAGATCTTTCTGCACCCTTTCTAATTTCCTCTTGAGGCGGGCATTCTCAGCCTCTTATTTTCGAGTGGACTCCCTATGCTCTTGGAGACTTGACTCATAGGCATCAATCAATCTGGAGATTTGTTCGGACCTTGTTGTTCCTTGTCTCTCCTCTGAGGCTGGCCTTTTTGGGCAAGCCCTCTAATCTGAATGTCGAACTTCAGATCTGATCCTGCAAGGGGCAGGCTGTTCTTGGATATCCCCTTCCTGAGAGGAGTTGCTACTGTCACCAGACATTTTAGCTTTTTTGTTGGTGAGGGCATTCTTAAAGAAGATAAACGCTTCCCACAGACGACGCCAATTGTGGTGACAATTATATTCAACACAAATAAATAAAAAAAGCGCAATCTCCAAAGGAAATAGAGAACATAAAATGCCAATCACGCAACACAGTATGTACGTGGTTTCGCGAGAATGCCTACATCCACGGTGGTGCAGTCAGTATTATTTTTATATACTACAGGGAGTGTTTACAGAGAATACAAAATCGTTCCCTCTTGCCCCGGGCTTAGGGTTGTTATACATACATTTGTTATCGGGTAATAGGGGTGTTGGACTCCCCCACCTCCATCTTCTACTCCTAGAATATCTCCCTGCGAGATTTTAGGAGTAGACTAAGTCGCAACTGAATTCATTTGGGGTACGAGGGGCCCAGACTTTGGGCTATTCCCATTGGGCTACTCGTCTGGGACTATAATGGAAAATCCGGGTACCCACATTAGAATTCTGCTAAGCAATTACTAGGGAGTGGTGGATTGTATTCCCAACCTATTTTACCCTCATTCTTATTAAGTCATTCTTAGTTAGTTAACTTTTCTCATATAGTTAATGCAGTAGTTTAATTTAGTGCGCATTTAGTTAATTAGTTATTTCCCATCTCAATCATCTTTTTATTTCTTTTTAGAGTCAAGTTAGGGTTAAA
This sequence comes from Sambucus nigra, assembly GCA_949130495.1. Classification (NCBI taxonomy): domain Eukaryota; kingdom Viridiplantae; phylum Streptophyta; class Magnoliopsida; order Dipsacales; family Adoxaceae; genus Sambucus; species Sambucus nigra. The sequence goes on from OX422212.1 coordinate 92,549,160, forward strand.
AGTTTTACCTTTGTTGTCACTTTCACTCATCCAAGTTCCCTGGGGTTTCGATACCCAGACTAGCCACTATACTCCGCAAGAGTGTAGTTAAAGCTTAGGTTTTTTTATTGCGGTTGGAAGTCGATAACAACGACTAGCGTATTTACACGGACGCTCGGTACTCTGACTCGATAAAAATAGCGTCGATGCCAGGTAATTAGGTAGACTTTAGGTTAGTTTGGTAAATCGCGAATTTGACCTAAAACAAATCCAAAAATAAAATTTCAGAAATATTGGAGTCACGTTCTAGAATTGCCCAATTTGAAATGTCTTATTTTAACTCTTTTGATGGCTTTAATTGTTATGAGTATAGTGAGGAGGAGGCCCTCAAGACTTATTAACATTGGATCAATATCACTAAAGACAAATCTCATAAATACAAGCCCATTGCTAAAGCCATCCAAATTTATCAAAATGAATTGCTTGAAGAAGAAAGACTTGAAAAAGAATATCGAGAAAAAAATCGTTATTGGGAGCAAGAGTTAGATGCATTATTTGAACCCAGTGAGGATTTTTCTTCTGATATTTTTGAAGATGAAGTAAGTTTTCGAACAAATGAGGAATCTGAGGTGCTAGAACCAAGGAGGCCTACTTTGGAAGAACTTTTGCTTATTAGCAAAAAGCAATTTGATGACCTTGCTTCTACAGAGTTAAAAATTAGAGAAACTAGCAAAGAGATTGATGCTTATCTAGAAAGCTTAAAGGTGGGCGAGACTTGCGCTTCACCTAACACTTTTGAGGATGAAATCATTGAGAGTGATCCAAGTACTTTTGAATCTCAACCTCTTATAAATATTTCAAAATCTATTGAGGTTGAAGATCCTTCGTTTCCTTGTGTCCCCACTATTATTGAACCGTTAACTCCATCACAAGAATCGGATGAAAGTCTTGAGGATGTTGACCTGATTCTTGAACGAGAATGTTTGTTTGATATGTTTCATCTTATGGGTTATTCACTTACACGTGCACTACCTCACGTTCTAACTGGAAAAAAAATTGGGAAATGAATTGAATTTTGATTCCCAAGAGTTAGTTGTAACTTTTGAAACAATTAACAGTTTTACAGATGAGGAATATTTTCTTGAATTGGTTTCCAATATAGATTCTTCCTTTTAGTGTTTCCCTCTTCCCATACAACTAGAAAAATCTTTGGGAGGGGATTCTATTTTTCTTGGATCCCAATTGTATTTTTCACCCATCATCCCTTTAAAAATAGTAATTGGTGATGGTCCATTTTTTTTGCCTTACACATGCCTTTCGTTGTTCAAACGGATTTCTTATTTTTTGGGAGGCATGCATCCTAATGAGGGTACACTCATTACCCCTCAAAGTCAAATTGTATTTTGGGTGGACCCTCAAGTTTTTTGACTTGTAGTGTATAACTTATTAGAAGTTGAAATCGTAGGTTGTACATAATTAGCTTTTTCCTTTTCCTTTTATTTTTTTATAATTTAGAGTAATTAGTTAAAGTTTTTGTTATTATTTTTGTTATGATTGGTTCTAACATATTTTGTAGATTCAATGGACTCGCACTCATCGGGGATTGCTCCATTTGGGTAATGTCTTTCTTTTCCTCTCTTTATGTTGTGTTCTTGATTCGCATTGAGGACAATGCAACATTTTAGTTAGGGAGTGTGGGATATTCTTCCCGTTTGTAGTTTAGATTCATTGATTCGATCACATGTTCTTTCCAACTGTGCTTTTTTTTAGAAAATTTCAAAAAAATTGAAAATTTTTGAAAAAAAAGCTAAAAACATTTTTCTTAAAAATGAATAAAAATTAGAATTTAATTTTTTTTAAAATATCACCTTTATTCTATTTAAAGTCTCAAATTGTTAACAATCAAAATACACTAAGCCAAAATTGACCTAAGATGGAAATTGAAAGAAAATTGACGACTTAATGAATAATTGTGGAGATTAATAAAACCCGGTGAGATTTCGAGCCTTTCAATTTTTTATGAGTTTTTAAATCAATTCGAGTTTATGATTAACTCAAAGTTCTTTTCAGCGTTTTAATAAGTCGTTGATGATCTCAATCCTTCGTTTTGATCGGTTATGGAAAATGTGTGAAATGTTGTCTCGAAATTCGTGTTAAATATATTTCTAAACTTAATTAATATCGAGATGCATATGGTAATGTGATTAGTAATTTGGACAATGAAGTAGTCCCTCTTTTGTTTAACCCAAAAATATTAGACATAATAAAGTTGTGAAAAAATTATCCCTTCGCAACCCACTTTGAGCCTAATAAAATATTTCCCTTTCGTTTGATAACCCGAAAAACCCAAATAACCCGAAATTGTAAAAAAATTGGAAATTCATCAAGTATGTCCAAAGTGTGTAATAAAAAAAGGGCAAGAAAAGAAAAATAACAAGAAAAAAAAATGAAAACTAAAAAAGAAAGAGAAAAATGAGCAAATGCTCGAAAAAGCACTAATTGACGTCATAAGAACATTTTCTAATTTTGAACATTCCGTCCATTTCCATTTTTACCCTTTACACTTTTTAATCGAAAAAGTCCTAACCGAGTCCGAATGGCAAAATTAATTACTGCATGGAGAGCTAAGACATGAAAAGATAATAAAAGAGATTAAAATGGTGTGATTAAGAGATGATGTTTCCCGTTTCCTAATAACTGTATTCCGATGATGAGATCTTTTCAACATATATTTCTTTATTTTTAATTTTGTATGCTTGAATTTGTGCCCATTATATTTACTCTGTATATCATGCATACCGAGAGAAAACAACCACAATCAGAATGATTCGTTTGTGAGTGCATCCGTAAGAATTTGAATCAAAATGAATTTTCGGAAAGTAACGTAATGCTCAATCGGTGGAAATTTGAGCTTTAATTTCTAGCTTTGCACACACACACACACACACACACCATGGTTTGAGACATTTGAATATGAATTTATGGTGATTATTTTTTGAAAAGTTTAAATTGTACAATTTTTAAGTATTTTGATATTTATTTGAGTCAATAAAGAATTTTGTGGGTGTATTCACTGCAAACGCTCACGATACAAAACTCGTCCTACTAGGGTAACCTGGGGGTTTACAGGTTTATTGCATATCCTCAATGTAATCGCTTGCCTGCGAAAGTGGAATTTTATTTTAATAAACGGAATTTCAAAAAGTCAACTCATTTCTCTTACATTGCTCGGGACGCGCAAAGTTCTAAGTTATGGGGATTTGACTAAGCATAAATTCTTTTGAATTTATCCTCTTAAGTTGGTAGTTTTAATACCTCAAACAACATAATTGATTTGTTTTTATCCCATATCATTTCTAATGAATTCTTCTAACAAGTACTTCGAGTTTTGTGTATTTCTTACTGTTTTTACAGATATTTAGTGCAAAGAAAACAGAGAAAGAAACCGAAAGAAAGGAAGAGAACAAAAGAAGACAAGTCAAAGGAAAAAAACGCAACTCTACACCCAGAGTTCAGATTTGAAGCCTAAAGAAAGTTGAAGATAATCAAATCACAAGAGTGTAGGAAGAAATAGCAGTCAAATCGGAGCTCTAGATCAAAAGATATAGCAAGTGAAAGTTAGAGAAAGAAAGTCAAAGTTGAAATTAATTCTTGAAGCTGAAGAGTTTCAACTCTTGAAATTTCTGGTATAATTCCATTTTATTAGTTGTAAAACGTGGAGAGGTATGGGAAAAGTCATATTTGGGTAATATAAAAAGCCAAGCCCTAAAGTAATGAAGGGAGGAAGAGAGATAGTTCCTTTTGTCATATAATTTCATATTTTCTTAGGATTAAGAAACCATAGTTTGTAAGTTGAACAAGAGCTATTCAAGATTGAAGTTTCAAGTTCAGATTTCGTTCTTCTATTCAAGTATTGCTAATTTATACTTTCCATTTCTTTCATATTGTAAGTTTAAATTTCTCTTGTAGTTTAATATTGTTTCTCAATTAAAGTTTCTTTTCAATGCATAATAGACCTATGATTTCTTGCGCGCTAAGGATTTTGTTTTCATTTAATAAAATCAAGTCTAGCTAAGTTTTTTTAGGGTTGGGATGCATGAACCCATACCAATATAAAATACATATATAGAAAATAGAATTTACATTAAAATTTCGAAAGAGTCGTGCAAGATAATTCCACGATCATTAAAGGTCTTTTAATCACTCTTGCCCTAGTTACTTGGGATGTTTAAGAATATAATTTGCGTAAAATTGTTTAGCACTGCTTTATATTTCCCTTTGATTTCATATGATGCAGGATTGGACCTCATATATGTAATGATTAGGATCTATAAAGACTGGATTCATTCAAACTTATAATTTATAATTTTAGTATTCTGCTAAGCAATTATTAAGGATTGGGGGATTGTATTCCCAACCTGTTTTCCCTTCATTCTTATTAAGTCATGCTAAGTTATTTAATTTTGCTCACATAGTTAATACAGTAGTTTAATTTAGTGTCCATTTAGTTAATTAGTTATTTGCCCTCTTAATCATCTTTTTATTTCTTTTAAGAGTTAAGTTAGGATTAACAGTTTTACCTTTGTCGTCACGTTCACTCGTCCTAGTTCTCTGAGGATTGGATACCCAGACTAGTTACTATACTCCGCAAGAGTGTAATTAAAGTTTAGGTTTTTTTATTGTGGTTGAAAGTCGATAACAACGACTAGCATATTTACACAGGCGCTCGGTACTCTGACTCGATCAAAATGGCGTCGTTGCCGGGGAATTAGGTAGACTTTAGGTTAGGTTTCTTAATCCCGAATTTGACCTTAAAAAATCAAAAAAAAAATAAGAAATATGGGTGTCACGTTCTTGAATTGCCCAGTTTGAAATGTCTTACTTTAACTCTTTTGGAGTCTTTAATTGTTATGATAATAGTGAGGAGGAGGCACTCAAGACTTATGAACATTGGATAAATATCACTAAAGACGAGTCTCATAAATACAAGCCCATTGTTAAGGCCATCCAGATTTATCAAAATGAATTTCTCTAAGAAGAAAGGCTTAAAAAAGAATATCGAGAAAAAAATCATTATTGGGAGCAAGAGTTAGATGCATTATTTGAACCCAAAGAGGATTTTTCTTTCGATATTTTTGAAGATGAAGTAAGTTTTTGAAAAAATGAGGAATCCGAGGTGCTAGAACCAAGTAAGCCGACTTTGAAAGAACTCTTTCTTATTAGCAAAAAGGAATTTGATGACCTTGCTTCTATAGAGTTAAAAATTAGAGAAACTAGCAAGGAGATTGATGCTTATCTAGAAAGCTTAAAGGAGGGCGAGACTTGCACTTCACCTAACACTTTCGAGGAAGAAATCATTGAGAGTGATCCAAGTACTTTTTAATCTCAACCTCTTATAAATATTTCAAAATCTATTGAGGTTGAAGATCCTTCGTTTCCTTGTGTCCCCACTATTATCGAACCGTTAACTCCATCACAAGAATCGGATGAAAGTCTTGAGGATGTTGACCCGATTATTGAACGAGAATGTTTGTTTAAGATGCTTCTTCTTATGGGTTATTCACTTACACGTGTACTACCTCCCGTTCTAACTGAAAAGAATTTGGGAGATGAATTGGATTTTGATTCCCATGAGTAGGTTGTAACTTATGAAACAGTTAAAACTTTTACCGACGATGAATCTTTGCTTGAATTGGTTTCCAAGATAGATTCTTCCTTTTAGTGTTCCCCTCTTCCCATACTACTTGAAAAATCTTTGGGAGCGGATTCTATTTTTCTTGGATCCCAGTTGTATTTTTCACCCATCATCCCTTTAAAAATAGTAATTGGTGATGGTCCATTTTTTTTGCCTTACACATGCCTTCCGTTATTCAAACAGAATTCTTATTTTTCGGGAGGCATGCATCCAAATGAGGGTACACTGATTACCCCTCAAAGTCAACTTGTATTTTGGGAGGACCCTCAAATTTTTCGACTCCTAGTGTATAACGTATTAGAAGTTGAAATTGTAGGTTGTACATAATTAGCTTTTTTCTTTTTCCTTTTCTTTCTTTTTTATAGTTTAGAGTAATTAGTTAAAGTTTTTGTTATTCTTTTTGTTATGCTTGGTTCTAACATATTTTGTAGATTCAATGGACTCGCACTCATCGGAGATCGCTCCATTTGGGTAATATCTTTATTTTCCTCTCTTTATGTTGTGTTCTTGATTCGCACTAAGGACAATGCAACATTTAAGTTAGGGGGTGTGGGATATTCTTCCCGTTTGTTGTTTAGATTCATTAATTCGATAACATGTTCTTTCCAAGTGTGTTTTTTTTAGAAAATTTCAAAAAAATTGAAAATTTATGAAAAAAAGACAAAAATATTTTTCTTCAAAATGAATAAAAATTAGAATTTAAAATTTTCAAAAATATCACCTTTATTCTCTTTAAAGTCTTAAATTGTTAACAATCAAAATGCACTTAGCCAAAATTGACCGAAGATGGAAATTGAAAGAAAATTGACGATTTAACGAATAATTGTGGAGATTAATAAAAACTCGGTGATATTTCGAGCCTTTCAATTTTTTAGGAGTTTTTAAATCAATCCGAGTTTATGATTAACTCAAAGTTCTTTTCATCTTTTTGATAAGTCGTAGATGATCTCAATCCTTTGTTTTGATTAGTTATGGGAAATGTGTGAAATGTTGTCTCGAAATTCGTGTTAAATATATCTCTAAACTTAATTAATATTGAAATTCGTGTTAAATATATCTCTAAACAAGATCTATTCAAGATTCAAGTTTCGAGTTCAGATTTCGTTCTTCTATTCAAGTATTGCTAATTTCTACTTTCCATTTCTTCCATATTATAAGTTTAAATTGCTCTTGTGGTTTAATTTTGTTTCTCAATTCTAGTTTCTTTTCAATGCGTAATAGACCTATGATTTCTTACACATTTAGAATTTTGTTTTCATTAAATAAAATCATGTTTAGCTAAGTTTTTTTAGGGTTGGGATGCATGAACCCATCCTAATGTAAATTACATGTGTATAAAATAGAATTAAAATTAAAATTTTGAAAGAGTCGTGCAAGATAATTCCACAGTCATTATAGGTCTTTTAATCTCTCTTGCCCTAGGTACTTGGGATGTTTAAGAATATAATGTGCGTAAAATTGTTTAGCACCGCTTTATATTTCCCTTTGATTCATATGATGCGGGACTGAACCTCATATATGTAATTCTCAGGATCTATAAACACTGGATTCATTCAAACTTCTAATTTATAATTTTATTATTCTGCTAAGCAATTACTAAGGATTGGGGGATTGTATTGCCATCCTGTTTTTCCTTCATTCTTATTAAGTCATTCATAGTTAGTTAATTTTCCTCACATAGTTAATGTAGTAGTTTAATTTAGTGTCCATTTAATTAATTAGTTATTTCCCATCTTAATCATCTTTTTATTTATTTTTATAGTCAAGTTAGGGTTAGCATTATTACCATTGTTGTCACGTTCACTCGTCCTAGTTCCCTGAGGATTCGATACCCAGACTAGGCACTATACTCCGCAAGAGTGTAGTTAAAGTTTAAGTTTTTGTATTGCGGTTGGAAGATGATAACAACGACTAGCGTATTTATATGGACGCTCGGTACTCCGACTCGATCAAAATGGCATCGTTGTCGGGGAATTAGGCAGACTTTAGGTTAGGTTGGTTAATCCCGAATTTGACCTTAAAGAAAATCCAAAAAAAAATTCAGAAATATGGGTGTCACATTCTTGAATTCCCCAATTTGAAATGTCTTACTTTAACTCTTTTTGTGGCTTTAAATGCTATGATAATAGTGAGGAGGAGGCGCTCAAGACTTATGAACATTGGATCAATATCACTAAAGATGAGTCCCATAAAAATAAGCCCATTGCTAAGGCCATCCAAATTTATCAGAATGAATTGCTTGAAGAAGAAAGACTTGAAAAAGAATATCGAGAATAAAATACTATTGGGATCAAGAGTTAGATGCATTATTTGAATCCAGTGAGGATTTTTCTTTCGATAATTTTGAAGATGAAGTAAGTTTTCAAACAAATGAGGAATCCGAGGTTCTAGAACCAACGAAACCTACTTTGGAAGAACTCTTGCTTATTAGCAAAAAGCAATTTGATGACCTTGCTGCTACAGAGTTGAAAATTAGAGAAACTAGGAAGGATATTGATGCTTATCTGGAAATCTTAAAGGAGGGCGAGACTTGCGCTTCACCTAACACTTTTGTGAATGAAATCATTGAGAGTGATCCAAGTACTTTTGAATCTCAACCTCTTATAAAAATTTCAAAATTAATTGAGGTTGAAGATCCTTCGTTTCCTTGTGTCCCCATTATTATCGAACCGTTAACTACATCACAAGAATTGGATGAAAGTCTTGAGGATGTTGACCCGATTCTTAAACGATAATTTTTGTTTGAGATGCTTCATCTTATGGGTTATTCACTTACACGTGCACTACCTCCCATTCAAACTCAAAAAAAATTGGGAGATGAATTGAATTTTGATTCCCATGTGTTGGTTGTAACGTTTGAAATAGTTAAAACTTTTATCGACGAGGAATCTTTGCTTGAATTGGTTTCCAAGATAGATTCTTCCTTTTTGTGTTCCCCTCTTCCAATACTACTTGAAAAATCTTTGAGAGGGGATTCTATTTTTCTTGGATCCTAATTGTATTTTTTACCCATCATCCCTTTAAAAATAGTAATTGGTGATGGTCTATTTTTTTCGTCTTACACATGCATTCCGTTGTTCAAACGGAATTCTTATTTTTCGGGAGACATGGATCCTAATGAGGGTACACTGATTTCCCCTCAAAGTCAAATTTTATTTTGGGTGGACCCTCAAATCTTTCGACTTCTAGTGTATAATTTATTAGAAGTTTAAATCGTACGTTGTACATAATTAGCTTTTTCTTTTTCCTTTTTTTTTATATTTTAGAGTAATTAGTTAAAGTTTTTGTTATTCTTTTTGTTATGCTTGGTTCGAATATATTTTGTAGATTCAATGGACTCGCACTCATCGAGGATCGCTCCATTTGGGTAATATCTTTCCTTTACTCTCTTTATGTTGTGTTCTTAATTCGCATTGAGGACAATGGAATATTTGAGTTAGGGGTGTGAGATATTCTTCTCGTTTATTTTTTAGATTCATTGATTCGATCACATGTTCTTTCCAAGTGTTTTTTTTTAAAATTTCAAAAAATTGAAATTTTTTGAAAAAAAACTAAAAATATTTTTTTTCAAAATGAATAAAAATTATAATTTAAAATTTTCAAAAATATCACCTTTATTCTATTTAAAGTCTCAAATTGTTAACAATCAAAATTCACGAAGCCAAAATTGACCGAAGATGAAAATTGATGACTTAACGAATAATTGTGGAGATTAATAAAACCCAGTGAGATTTTGAGCCTTTCAATGTTTTATGAGTTTTTAAATTAATTCGAGTTTATGATTAACTCAAAGTTTTGTTCAGCATTTTAATAAGTCGTCAATGATCTCAATCTTTTGTTTTGATCGGTTATGGGAAATGTGTGAAATGTTGTCTCGAAATTCGTGTTAAATATATCTCTAAACTTAATTAATATTGAGATGCATATGGTAATCTGATTAGCAATTTGGACAATGAAGTAGGCCCTCTTTTGTTTAACCCAAAAATATTAGACATAATAAAGTTGGGAAAAAATTATCCCTTTGCAAACCACTTTGAGCATACTAAAATATTTCCCTTTCGATTAATAATCCGAAAACTCCACGTAGCCCGGAGTTGTGAAAAATGGGAAATTCATCAAGTATGTCCAAAGTGTGTAATAAAATAAAATCGCAAGAAAAAAAAAGAAAAAAATGAAAATAGAAAAAGAAAGAGAAAGAGAAAAATGAGCAAATGCCCGAAAAAGCACTAATGGACGCCATAAGGACATTTTCCAATTCTGAACATTCCGTCCATTCTCATTTTTAACCTATACACTTTTTAACCTGAAAAGTCTTAACCGAGTCCGAATGGAGGAATTAATTACTGCATGGAGAGCTAAGATATGAAAAGGTAATAAAAGATATTAAAATGGTGTGATTAAGAGAGGGTGTTTTCCGTTTCCTAATAAATGTATTCCGATTATGATTTCTTTTCACCATATATTTCCTTATTTTCAATTTTGTATGCGTGAATTTGTGTTCATTATATTTACTCTTTATATCATGCATAACGAGAGAAAACAACAACAATTCGAGTGATTTGTTTGTGAGTGCATCCATAAGAATTTGAATCAAAATGAATTTTCAGAAAGTAACGTAATGCTCAATCGGTGGAAATTTGAGGTTAAATTTCTGGCTTTGCACACACACACATACACACTATGGTTTGAGACATTTGAATATGAATTTGTGGTGATTATTTTTCGAAAGTTTAAATTGCACAATTTTTAAGTATTTTGATATTTATTTGAGTCAAGAAAGAATTTTGTGGGTGTATTCACTGCAAACGCTCACGAGACAAAACTCGTCCTACTAGGGTAACCTAGGGGTTTATAGGCTTATTGCATATTTTAACATCCCGCTTAAAATAATAACGGGTGGCCAGCCCTATACTACATTAAATCAGGAATTTCATATGGTCCAATCTCAACATCAACTGTCGCTACAATATAATATAGGACTAACTACCCGGTATCATACAAGCGAGATGTTAAAATTATATAAAATATGCAACAGACAACAAACTAACACTACTAAAAAAGGAAAGAAAGATGCATGAAAGAACTATGAGAAATGAAATGCTAGAATAAAAAAAAAATAACTACAACAGAATATACTACAAAAATAGACCCGAATAAGCTGTCCGGTCACAGCCAATACAATAACTGGAATGGAATAAATACAAACATGTATATAAGTATCCCTCGGGTACAAACCCGGTATACAACATGAATCCTACCTAGAATTTTTCAAGGAGAAAGCGACTAAATAATACATCACGCAACAGTCCACACCTATCGCGGCTCCCAAGACTCTGGATAGAAGGTCATCCGGCATCCATGCAGTAGGACACCTGTAGTAATATATATATATATATATATATATATATATATATACAGGCAGGAGAGAAAAGTAAACGGGTCAGAGCCCGAGTTGTGAAAAATATTTAGCAAGTGTGTTCACCGTGCATAATAAATATCGGTGCACTTATTTCATAATTAAAAGTGGAATCGCACTCTCGTGGAACCCCAACTCACCTCTCCTCTAAAGGCGCGCACCTATTCGCGTCCTCAAATTTTAGTTAAATTACCCCCATTTATTAGGACAACCTAACTTATCATAGGCCTAGCCTATACCCACGAGATCTACCTTCCTATCATAATCCAAGAATCCACCACTTTTGTAAACACAGTTAAGTATTTATTTTCAATCATATGTGCCTTATTAGGCTTAGTGGATTCCGGTTTATAATTTAACCATTTATAAATTCAATAAGTTACTCAATATGCATTTGGGTTGAAACATAGGATTTAATTTATAATTAATAAGCATGCAAAATTATTATTGACACAACTTCCCTCCAATTTCAACGTTGCGCTGCGTTTCGTGCGTGGGGTGTCTCACAAAGAGAAATCCAAACAAGGAACCACCCCGTTACACTACTCCTTGTCAACGTCGATCCTGGAGATCCATTATGCCACACATAAATATCGATAGAACTTCTCTCTAATATTAACAATGTACTACGTTTCGTGTGTGGGGTGTCTCGCAAAGCGAAATCCAAACAAGGAACCACCCCGTTACACTACTCCTTGACAATGTCGATCCTAGAGATCCATAATGCCGTACATACCATAATTGGCAGAACTTTTCTCCAATTTCAACACCGCACTGCGTTTCATACGTGGGGTGTCTCGCAAAGCGAAATCCAAACAAGGAACCACCCCGTTACACTACTCCTTGACAATGTCGATCCTAGAGATCCATAATGCCATGTACACAATATTATACTACTACTACAACTAACATCTCCAATAATATCCTTAGGATGATGTAACCGAAATATTCCTTAAATGCGATATATCAACCCCCATCAATCTAGTACACCATAATCATCCAAGATGTACTCTACAAAGATTCTATATCCTTTCATCTATAGGATATATATATATATATATATATATATATATATAGGTATTTTATTCTCACCATATATAGACATATACCAATCATCCATACCCATGACCAAGTGTACATATCATATCTGATGTACAATGGACATGCACATAATCCACCCGGCTATATATATCGCCTATAAAACTGCATCAATGCTATCATCTTCCCAATGCCCGGCTCACGTAGCAACTGGGGACCACCTGGTGGGGATCAACGACACCCACCTCGTGATAACTCACACACACGACGTCCCGGGAAGCGGTCATAGCTCCAACTGGCAATGAGAAGAAACATACCCACCACGTCTCATCCCAAAAATATATCTATCGTATAATAACACACGAGATGACTATGACCTGGGGAATATCCACACCCTGCTCTATATGCAAGGATGCTCACCCTCTGCGTGGAAACTTCCCAATGATAACATGAGCGGGATATGCTTAAACACATAAGTATATATATCGCTCACATGCACAATATACATACATCCATATGATCCCATCACATGATCAAATATTAAACCATCATATACGGTTTAAATATCCATACCATGTATGTCCACAACATAAATATATCCATATATTCATATTTATATATAGATACATATATATACACATATTCACATATCCATATATCTATAAACTAATTCTCGTTAATAAGTATAAGATATATAAACCCGGCTATGAGTATACAAAATCCTCAATATACAAGCCGTCACCACAAACTCATTTCATTTACCTCGATATGTGAATACAATCCCTCATTTGAAACATATTCAATCATTTCTTTCTATGATGAATAGTCTCCCAAAATCATATGTATATATTTATACATATATATTCAACCTTAGGGTTATCACCCAAAATTTTGTGTAGTAATCCCATCACTACACATTTCATCCATATTCGAAAGTACATAATTACCTTTAGTACTATTTAACCATAAGCACATACATGACTTAATAGTCTAAAACCTCAAATTATTCCAACCTCGTTTCAAGTATTGGAATCTGAATGATTATTTCCCCCACAATTACGTGTAAACTATCCTAACTAGAATTTATGCCACTGCTTATTCTAGTCGATAGTACGATCCAAAGTGTTCCCAAATTCACCTATGGTTCAATTAATCTTATGAACCCTTACTCCTATTGAGTTGTCAATTGTTCCTTAGTCTAAACATTTCTAAGGATTTGAGACCCCTCGCTCTTTAAGAGTTCTCAACCTCACATCATATTTATACCTTTTTATCTATAATTGGTATTCCCAACCTCAATGAGGTTTCCCCACAATCTCCATATGCAACTCCAATACGTACATGGATACATTTCTCCCAAATTATCCTAAGGAGTCCCCAAAATCCTAATATGTGATAAACTCCTTATATGTCTCCAAGAACATATCTTTTACATCATAAGAGAAGGCCCCCAAATCAATAAACCCAACCAAAAAGGGTTTGAAATCACTATGGAGAAAATACCTCAAAATGCCCTGTTTTCGAATCGATTCGGCCCTATTCGAATCGATTCGGCATAGCGAATCGATTCGGCCTCCAAGGAGAATCATATCGGGTCCAAAGACCTGGACTTCAGCCACAGGCCGAATCAATTCGGCTTGGGTCCGAATAGATTCGGTCAATGCAGACCTGCCAATTTCCCTAAATCGAATCGATTCGCTTAAGGGGGAAAATCGATTTGGACCAGCAATTGTTGAAGAGTTCTTCTTCTTCATCAAAACCCACGAATTCTAACCCCTAAATCTTTCATTCTAACCCCCAAACCTTCATCAAATCATGACTTTAAGCCCATAAATCAACCTAAAGTTGATCCCAACCATTTTTATTCCATTCAATCCATATTTAAACATTGATTTCAAGATTAAACCCAAAAATCTAGGTTTCAATATTAATGCCCAAAAATCCATTTCTATAACCCACAAATTATGAAATGAAATACACAAATAGCTATTTAGCAAGATTAAACACTTGCCTCAGATTTGTAGGGGTTGGATCGTCCTCGATGTCGCGATTGGGCCGGAAATCTCAAAACTTGTCTTGCTCTCTCTCTTCCTTTATTCTTCTTTTCTCTCTTCTCTTATCTTTTCTTTCTATTTCTCTCTTTCTCAAATGAGAAGGCTTCATCCATAAGCCTCTTAAGCCTATAAAACATAAGTCCCAGTTTTAAATGTTAATACACACTTTAAATGACTCATTTACTCAATTCGAGTCAAACTAACTTAGAATATTCCGGAGCTAAAATAAAACCCAATGACAGTCATTTTGACTATCTCGACCCTTCTGGGATCAATGGTACCCTTAAAATCATCATCCGGAATACTTTAAAACGTCCTCTATTTTTGGACTTCAATTCCCAATTTTAGAATTCTCCAATCTAATTAAATTTATTTTTCCAAACTTTAATTTCTCAGCCTCCAAAAATCGTGGGGTGTTACACATATGCTCAATGCAATCGCTTGCCTACGAAAGTGGAATTTTATTTTAATAAAAGGAATTTCAAAAGTCAATTCATTTCTCTTACATTGCTCGGGACGCGCAAAGTTCTAAGTTAGGGGGATTTAACTTAACATAAGTTCTTTTGAATTTATCCTCCTAAGTTGGTAGTTTTAGTACCTCGAACAACGTAATTGATTTTTTTTTTATCCCATATCATTGCTAACGACTTCTTCTAACAAGTACCCCGAGTTTCGTGTATTTCTTACTATTTTTACCGATATTTAGTGCAAAGAAAAGAGAGAAAGAAACCAAAAGAAAGGAAGAGAACAAAGGAAGACAAGTCAAAGGGAAAAATCATAAATCTACACCCGGAGTTCAGATTTGAAGCCTAATGAAAGTTGAAGATATTCAAATCACAAGAGTGTAGGAAGAAACGACAGTCAAATCGGAGCTCTTGATCAAAATATATGGCATGTCAAAGTTGGAGAAAGAAAGTCAAAGTTAAAATTAATTCTGGAAGCTGAAGAGTTTCAACTCTTGAAATTTCTTGTATAATTCCTTTTTATTTGTTGTAAAACGTGGAGAGGCATGGGAAACTTCATATTTGGGTAATATAAAAAGTCAAGCCCTAGTGTAATGAAGGGAGGAAGAGAGAGAGTTCCTTTTGGCATATAATTTCATATTTTCTTAGGATTTAGAAACCCTAGTTTGTAAGTTGAACAAGCGCTATTCAATATTCAAATTTCAAGTTCAGATTTCCTTCTCCTATTCCCGTATTGCTAATTTCTGCTTTCCATTTCTTCCATATTGTAAGTTTAAATTTCTCTTGCTGTTTAATTTTGTTTGTCAATTCAAGTTTCTTTTCAATACATAATAGACCTATTATTTCTTACACATCTTGAATTTTGTTCTCATTTAACAAAATCATGTCTAGCTAAGGTTTTTTAGGGTTGGGATGCATGAACCCATCCTAATGTAAATTATATATCTAGAAAATAGAATTTAAATTAAAATTTTGAAAGAGTCGTGCAAGATAATTCCACAATCATTATAGGTCTTTCAATCTTTTTTTCCCTAGGTACTTGGGATGTCTAAGAATATAATGTGCGTAAAATTGTTTAACACCGCTTTATATTTCCCTTTTATTTCATATGATGCGGGATTGAACCTCATATATGTAATGCTTAGGATCTATAAAGACTGGATTCATTCAAACTTCTAATTTATAATTTTAGTATTCTGCTAAGCAATTATTAAGGATTGAGGGATTATATTCCCAACATGTTTTCCCTTCATTCTTATTAAGTCATTCTTAGTTAGTTAATTTTTCTCACATAGTTAATGCAGTAGTTTAATTTAGTGTGCATTTAGTTAATTAGTTATTTCCTATCTCAATCACCTTTTTATTTATTTTTAGAGTCAAGTTAGAGTTAACAGTCTTACCTTTGTCGTCACGTTCACTCGTCCTAGTTCCCTGAGGATTTGTTACCCAGACTAGCCACTATACTCCGCAAGAGTGTAGTTAAAGTTTAGGTTTTTGTATTGCGGTTGGAAGCCGATAACAACGACTAGCGTATTTACACGGACGCTCGTTTTTCCACCTCGATCAATGCCTAACCCTAGGTTTCTCCCCAAGTATATTCAATTTTCCAATCTACCCATGCTCTTAAGTATAATTCTCTCTTTTGTTTAATTGATACATTACTAAATTATTTAATTGATAAAATACTAAAGAAAATTCTTTAAATAGTCTTTTAAATTACAGTCAATCCCTAACTACTTTCTTTAGCCAAATATATTTTCGATAAATTTTCCATTTTTCAAAGTTTGTTATAAAACTTTATTTTCCACGAAAAATATTTCTTTAAAAACTTCTCAAAAAATTTCGAAAGTCCAATTAAATTCTTAAAATCTAGTTTAATTAATTATTTTGCTTACTTAAATTCCTAACAAAAAAAACCATCCTCAGAATTCATAATTAATTTCCTTACTTTACTAAGTCAAAAGTATATTACCTTATAAGTTAGAAACTCTCTCCTCATATAAAATGAGTCACAATGTCTCCTCATATGTGTACGAGTCAAAATCATCTCCTTATATAAGAATGAGTCAAAATCATAACCTCACATGCATGTTTGTCAAAATAGTCTCCTCGTATAAGAATGATTCAAAATCATCTTATCACATGCGTGTCAGTCAAAATTATCTCATCACATGTGTGTGAGTTAAAATCACCTCCTCATTTATTAATGAGTCAAAAATCATCTCCTCATATGCGTGCGAGTCAAAATCATCCCCTTACAAGAATGAGCCAAAATAAACTCCTCACATGCATGTGATTCAAAATCATCTCCTCATATAAGAACGAGTAAAAATACTATCTCCTCGTATAAAATAAGTTAAACTAATATCCTCATACACGAATAACTTAAAATAACCTCCTCATACACGTATGAGTCAAAAATAGTATCCTCATATACTGATGAGTAAAAAATGATCTACTCACATGCGAATGAGTCAAAATAATTCCCTCCTATACGAATGAGGTAAAATTAATATATTAAAAAGATGGGGCTACTATTGCCTCATCAAGTCCTCATTCTTACAAGTGGATTCCTCTTTGTTGTGGAGATCCACTACACACATACCATTGGTATTTTATCAAAAACTCATTTTTGGATTAACATATCCATAAGACTCATTGGTTTCTCACTGTATGACATATCCGAGTCTAACTCGATATTCTCCAAATCAACATGTTGATATGTATCAGTGTAAAAATGGATGGAGTATAAGAACATGAAACACATTAGGCATCAGATTGAGGTGGCCAAGAAGTGCTCGCTGGTACACAGATGTCATTAATTTCTCTAAAATCATGAATGGTTTAATATAACGAGGGCTAACTTCCCTCTCCTTTCGAACCTCAATACCCCTTTAATCGTGAAAGCTCATAGTATAACCCACTCTCCCAATTGAAACTGCATCGTCTCCTGATTATTATCGTCATAACTCTTCTATCTATCTTGAGCGATATTTTATTCACTTTATGCTCAACTTGAGCTTCTCAGTCATCTCTTGGACAAACTCTATTGCCAAATGTCTAACCTCACCTAGTTGTAACCAACATATCGGTGATTAACACAGTCTCCCATAAAGTGCCTCATAAGGGGAAATAAATTGGACTCCTAATAACTACTCTTATACATCAAATCAACCAATAATAAATGGTCTATGCTTTACAATATTATTGTATCAACTTTATACTACCCAAGAAAAACTACTCAACCTATACCTCCTGAATTCCCAATATTTACCCTTTCTAGACTTTATGTGTGTAACGTCTCCTAAACAAAATCCAAACCTCTCTTAACTATTTTTTTATTTTTTCCAAGTATTATCATTCCCTATTGAAATACCATTATCTACAACCTTACTTTTCCTTCAACGTCTACTATTTCAATAACCTTATTCAATAGAGATTACAAAAGAAAAATCTCAGTTCCATTTGTTATGTTAATTCAATTATTCTTAGTGCACCATTTATTTCATTCCAACCTTATAGGTACATATCCTATCATTCGTTACTCCAAGGGTACCATTATAAAATCTCACACGTTGCCATTCCTAAGGGTAAATAATGTAAGTCAACATCTTTCGCTAATTTGTTTCAAGAAAAAAAATAACAAATACCTAAAGTCATTATCTAGTGAATGAAATTATAATTTATCCAATAATAGCAATCGCCTTTATCTAAACATATCAACCCAAATCCCAAGATTATCATCCCACAAATTTATTCCCATCGTTATAACACACTAAAGACAATTCCTTCAATCAAATGCGTAATTATTTACCAAGCCATAACGTACATACTTATCCAAATCCATAAGCATTTGTCAATTATCGACACTAAATATCCAATTATTTTTTTATCTATAATCAATACCAATTTCCACTCAAATAACACAGACTAAAAATTTTAAATTTTGAGCCCAATCTTTGCAATACTATCAACTAAACAGCTCCCAACTTTAAAATTCCACCAACCTAAGTTTACCACCAGAATGTATTTGTTTATTCATTAAATTTATTATTTTTAATAATATGCATATGATACAATTTCCAAAGTTCCATGTAAGGTTCACAGTACGTTATTAGATCCGTATTAAAGTGGGATTCGTGTGAATTGCCAAACCACCAAATTATACCAAGAGACACTTAACCTCTTTTAATATTAATTGCATCTCACTTATACACCGAAAGGGTTCAAACATTTTTAACACAATACCATTTTTCATATCCCCAACACACCTATTTATTTGATTAATCTAGAATCATATCCTCAAAATACCATTTTTCATGTAATGACTACTTAATTTAGTCAATAAGTCTCAACATAACTATCCAATGATACTATAAAAAATGAGATACAATACATTCATATATCAAACTAAGGTTTGAGAAACATATATAAAATTGTATTCATATGAATTTCCCGCAACTAACTGTGTCCCAAATCATTATAAATAATTTGTATTGAAATTTCATGGGATTGATGATAATCACATTTTACATTTCAATTCTTAAAAGAATCATATGAAACCTTATAAATTATTGTCATGTTACCATATTAATCATCTTGTCCTTAGCACTTTTTAAAAAGTTTACCTAGTATACCCATTTCATAGGTATTATTACTTTCCTGAGATCTTAAGTTTCAATACTTTCCTGGGGATAATTACGTCTATCGTTTCCTAATTAGATCCCTAATAATAATATATAAATTCATATATAGATTTAAATAATATCAAAATCATTCGTGAACTATCGTAAGGTATTCGTACCTTAAATTTACTCTTCAAATGAATCACCTTTCTACATTTACTATCTCGATTTTCCAAGCAGAATCCTACCAAAAAGTTCTTGAAAGCCACAAACTTGTAGAATCTTTTATATGCCTATAATTAGGCTTGAATCAACCTAAAAAACTTTTTAAACTTGTGTTATTGTTTGATCCTTATTCTTTCATCTTTCATTTTACAGTTTTTTTCTTTCAACTCCCATTGTCAACGCTCTAATAGCTAAGCCACAACATTCGTAGTGATTATATCTTGACTAATGCATAGAATACCTCGAAAGACGTTCATATTTGCCCATAATAATAGGTCACAACCTGAGTTCCCATACACTGAAAACAAAATCTACCAGTTACCATATGTGTAATCATAAGTAATAACATATAATGATAACATCATGAGTGTCCTACACAAATCTACATTTAGGCTCTCAGAGAAATGACATCTTTTCAATTTACAAGTTGTACAACATCCTTTAGCATCTCCTCAACTATAAATGTTTGCTCATAATGAGAAATGTGGGAAAATAACTCTTGTGAAAATGTTCCCTCACCTTTTCTCAAGATGATATGGGAATCCTTTATTCTTTCACTAGCTGAGTTCTAACTCTTTGGATTCTTATCTCAACTCTAGCCATTATGGCCTCATAAATGATTACTACTAAATATCAAACTCTCACTATAAACTGACCTTGTATGGTTTGTTCTATCAAACCCATCATTTCATTAAACATTAAGGCTCTCCTGGCTTCTCTCATCCTAGTGTTCACCATCCAAATAGATAGGAACAAAATGTATCTTAGACTCAAAGTCTAAAGAGAGTACAAATTCATAAAATGTATCAAGGAACGACATGTAGAAAATCCTCAATACCTATGACCATGCTCTAATACCAATAGTGACACCTTGTAGATTTTTAACAATTAGGATAATCAAATATATTTATCAAAATTATACATGTCGCTTAAATAATTAATTATCGTCTTTATCATGTAACAAGAAACAAATACTAAAGTCAAAATAATATATAGAATGATATGAAAAACCTCCAACTTTGATATATAAATAAAATACATTTACAATTGTTTGTCAAAACCCAATTCATACAAAATCACTCACTTTGTCACTTTATCAAAATAAGTGCAACCATTAGATATCTCGCATCACTTAAGGTACATGAAATAAAGCTAGACGTAGGTGTAACTTGTACACCTTCAGAAATCAGTGGGGAATAGAAAGGACGACTCTGAGTAAGAAACTATGTCTGGTACTCTGGAGCACCTGTAACAACGCGATGGGACATTATCACTGGAGGAGTGATACCATCAATCATGAATATAAATAATAAACTCTAATTGTTGGAAATGAAGGCCCCCAATTTTTAAAAATTCTTTTACCTTAATTTCCTATATGTGCGGAATAAAGATGGATTCTAATAACAATTTAATTTTTCAAAATTTATTTAATTTAATTATCTTTAAAGGATGAAAAATTATAGTGAACACAAATTTTAATTTCTTAAAACAAATTAAAATTAAACACTACAAATTGAATTAAAGTAAACACATAAACACACATTAAATTCACTCAAACCAAATTAATTTAATTATCAAGTTTAAACAATTTAGGCAAGAATATTATGTAACACCCCGTATTTTTAGGATAAATAATTTAGCTAATTTGGAGAATTAGAATTTAAACTAAACTGATGATTTGGAGAAACTATTTAAATTGGAGAATTTATTTAAATTGGAAGATTCAATTTATTTGGAGGATTGAGATTTAAATTAATTCGGGTTATTTCTTTTAAGAATACATGTGTCGTAATTTGAGATTCTAGTTAAGTAACTCGGATGATGATTCTGAGTGTACGGTTGAGTCCGAAAGGATCGAGATAGTCAAAATAGAGTACACGGGGGTAGTAATTGGGTCTTGGGGCGTTTTTAAGCATAATCGGACACACACGGGAGTAATTGTGCCATTTTAATAAAGACCACAAGCCTAAAAAGGGGATTGGCATAATAAATCGAAATGTGAGAGGGTATGGAAGCTATAATTCATTTTAAAAAAACCCTAGTTGCAGAGGAGAAAAGAGGGATCAAGTGGGAGAGCTTTTGGGAGTCAAGCCAAAAGGAGATTGATGTGTTCTTAGTCAAAATCTCCATCTACATCAAAGGATCAGACTCTACGAAATTTCCAGAAAAGTAGTTAAATTTAAATTGCGGTATTGCGATTCATATCATGGTGGGTGTCAATCATATTCATTTTGGGATGAGTTATTATAGCAGAATTCGTTTTTGGAGGGTATCACATGTTAAATCTGGGTTTTGGGGATTTAGGCATTTTAGGTGAGATTGATGTTTAATTAATGGGAGAATACAATCATATGATGTTAGAACATGATTTATAATCGAAAACCCAGTAGGAATTGTTGTTGAATTTGAATTATTGAATCGAATTGAATTTGTGATTTAAGAAATTTTGAGAAAAACCCAATTCAGGAACCCTAGATGTTTTAATGAGAATAAATAATGATTGATGATATATATTAGTGTTATAACCTTTTTATAGATGTAATAAACATGGGGTATAAATTGAGTTTATGTTTGGGTTAAATCCATGGAGGTTTGAGGGTTATAAATGGAGAAAAACGAGTTAGAGATGAAGATGATTCGTAGTCCGTAGGAACGGTCCAATTTTGAGGCAGAAACAATCCAGTTTATCCGTTGTCAAAACATAAAACTTTTAGATCTATTTTCCACGATCGCGTGGGAACTGGCCTTGTATTTTTTTGATTTTTTTTGAATTAGTAATGATTTTTTTGCGAAAGAGTGTCTGAAACCGAAATCCCTTGTCAGAAATAAAATCTAGATTTTTAGGGATGTCCGTAGATAAGTGAAGGGGTTTGGAAAAATATAAAGGACTATTATTTTATCCTTGGATTAGATAGGAATGAATCCTGGGTATGGATTAAGGAGTATTTATAATTAACGACACTCGATAATATATGTCAAAAATATACGAACATATTCGAATGGGAATTTTGGATGAGTTTAGCATACGGGTTGGTATCTTAATGTGGAATTTAGTTGATAGAAATTAAATGGAACCTAATACTTAGAGTCTTACGAGATGAGTATTAAGGACTATTAAATTTAATAAGGGTGTTAAACTTATTAACCAAATTTGGTGAAATGAATTCTAAAAGGTTAAAATACGGGCCAATAAAGGGAGTCCGAGCATTTTGGTTGAGTGATACCACTTGAAAAAAATTAATTAATTGAGGTGATAGTATTTAAATTAAGGGTTGGGGTTTTGACTCTGATATTTCTCAGGCTAGTGCTACGGTAGTTAAGCACAGATTAGCCGGATTAATTTATAATAGAGATATATAATAAATTGTTGAATAGTGAATTTAACGAGAGGTGTTAACCTTTATAGTGGATTTTTGTGTAACAAATTCTAAAGGGTGAAGATAGAGACCATATGAGTGAGTCAAAGTATTGTAGTTGGGTGACAGTACTTTAATAAATTAATTAATGTGAAATTGATTAGATTAATCGGTGTAATTTGAAATGTAATAAATTCGGGGGATGAGCGAACCTATGACTTAGATCAATAGGATATGAGTGAATTACCTATTGCAATATTTTAAAGTAAAATTGGCACACTTCGAGTAGTGAGGGATACTAGGGAATATACGATGAGACGTATAATTGAAATTAAATAGTACGTAGGATCTTTGGGAAATATATATACTATGTATGGAATATATGATATAGGTTATGTGTATACCTATACTGATTCATATGATTTATTATGTGTATGACATACCTACCATATTTGCTATCACAGGAGGTTATTTTCAGAAAAGGGTCATCTTATCTTTGTGTGCCTTATGGGGGATTTAGATTGGTACTTTAAGGGCATGGGACTGTGAATGACTTATTTGTGAGTTGGTAAGTCAGCTGACCATGGGAGCGTAGGTATGTGCGTGACCCATGGGTATGTGAACTATGTTCGCCTCCAATATGTGTGATTTGTATTCATACGGTTCCAGAGTGATTCGAAATCTGTAGTCCTTTATATAATGTGTGATGTACCAGGACTTGATAGCAGAGTATTCATGCACCACAGGTCCCAGTCTAGGGGTGTTGTATTATATATATGTAATTAGTGTGATAAATATATATACTTGTGATTTATTCTACTACATGTGTTTGGTAGATGATGTACCAGGACATGATAGCATAGTATACACGTACCACAACTCATCTTAGGGGTGCCGTGTTAGTATATATATAATAGTGTGATATATGTATACTTGTGATTTTATTCTACTGGGTGAGTTTAGTAGACGAGAAAGATAGTGACATTAAAAATAACTATATTATGGGGAGAAATAAACATATACTGAGAAATTTATAATGGACTAAAAGACATGGAAAATTCGATAACGTATTGTATCGGCAATAGGGGTAGGCATAACAAATTATTTTATAGAAGGAGATTCGATATGGCTAGTTAGGTGGGGTAGCTTAACTAGGAAAGGTAGAAGGCGAGTGTCATCGTAACCCATACCATACCAATCACTTTTGACTTGGACGGTGCCTAACATCCTATCCAACTTCTCTGACCTAGATTCGAAGTCAAACTTAACCTTAGTCTAGTCTCTCAATTTCTCCGCTAACTCAGAAATCCTAGACTCAAGCACACACCTAGACTCCTCAAACTCTAGCAACTCCTTTTTCAAAGTCTCCATCAAACCACGAAGACTATCTCTCTCTTTCTCCACATATTTTAGATTCTCCATAAGCTTTCTCTCATGTGCCCTAAGATCCTCAATTGAAACATCATTATTTTCTATGGCACGCTCATTGAACCTAGCTTGCAATTTAGAAATCTCCTTTTTACCCTCACCGCTTCGGCATACAACTCATTAAAATTAACTTTCAAGTCTTTCACATCAACCACCTCTTCCTCACTCACTTCACCCTCACTCACTTGGGATTCAATGGCCTCGAAAGTTTTATGCACATGAGAATCTTTGTGGGAAGATTTACTTTCATCGCTCATACGACATGCCAAGAAAGCAACAAACTTGCTCTCATTGGGGGAACTTACTCCCTCTTCTGGTTCACTATCACTTAAGGAGGCATTATATACTATCGGTTTCTTACCCTCTTTCTTAAGTCTAGTGGTACACTCGATAAATCTGTGACCATACCCCTCACACCTATCCGACTCAACCCTATTAATTTTCTTACTCTTATCTTTAGGGGTGGTATCTACCATGTTGTTCATGAATTTCTCAAACTTTTTGCATCTTTCATTTTCTTGTGAAACTTAAGAAACTTTTTGAACTTCTTTGCCAATAAGGAGACATCCTCAAAATCAAAATCGGAATCAACATCCGAAACTTTAGTTTCCTCCTTTCGGGTTTTCAAAGCAATGCCCTTTTCTTTCTTTGGCACTTGTTTGGAGGTAAGCATATCGAGTTCATAGGTTTGTAAGTCATTAACAATCTCTTCAATTTTCATCAAATTAGGCATACATACGGAGTTTAAAACGACCACTTTTGAATCAAACCTACTCGGCAAAGATCGTAAAATTTTCTTTATCACATGATTATTGGGAATCCTCTCTCCTAAGTTAAACAATGAGTCGAGAATATTAGATAACCTAAGGTAAAACTCATCAAACGACTCACTATCTAACATTTTAATCATCTCAAAATGTGTAGTGAGGTTTTGTAACTTAGACGCCCTAACCATGTTAGTGCCCTCGTGAGTAAGTGGAAGTGTATCCCAAACCTCTTTTGATGTTTCACAAATCATGATTCTATTACACTCTTCAGGTGTGACATGTGCAAAAATTACGTGCAAACCTTTAGAGTTATAAAGTGCAAGCCTATGTTCATCCTCAGTCCATGACTCAACGGGTTTCAAATTAGTGACCTCACCCTCTCTTGTGACTGGTGGTGTCCAAATTTTTTCGACCGCTAACCACACACGCTCATCAGTCGATTTTAAAGAAATTCTCATTCGCATTTTCCAATAAGCATAATTTGTTCCATCAAAAATAGGAGCACGAAAACTTTCAAAACCTCCAAAATTCATTCCGAAAAACATAACGAATCAAACACAATAAAAATATGTTTCTAGCTCTGATACTAATTTGATGGTCCCTTTGTATATCTTAAGCGTAAATTGTTTTAAGGACGACAAAACAAATTCTCTTTTTATGAAAACTCTCTTTCCAATTTTAATACGCCCCAAGTTGTGAACCAATTTTAACCTAACAAAATTTTATCTTGAATATTCATAAACATCTATCTAGTGATTGAAGAAAGTAAAATAAAGTAAAGAATACTCACAACGCCAGATGTATGAGGAAACCTCAACAGGAAAAAACCTCGGACGGTCCAAGCCAGGCAATCACTATGAATGTTGAATTACAACGAACAGACATAACTCTTACTCAAAGATTCGACCCCACGAGATTTCACGCTCTTCTGATATTCAACCACTCCTCTCACACTGCCCACGCAAAAAGCACTTCTTCCACGATACCTATCCATAACACACGCGTCCATGTATATCTCGTTGTCTACCGATATGGCTTGTAACGTCTACGAAATTGGAACATGAATTCCTTCACTTTTTCTTAGCAAAACCAGCAATGTTCAAGTGTATAACAACTCTTCTTGGTGCTAATAAGATCACTATAGCATATACTAATGAAAACTCGGATCTTGTAAACTCTAAGGATGTGTTTTGCTTTGGAAAACCTTAGAAAACTATGTGCATAAACGTACTGATTCTTAAAAAAAAAATTCCAGAATGCACACTTACTAAATCAGATGGAAACACACCATCAAATAATTTTCTTTAGGTGTATCTCGTTCAAGTGAAATTGCCTGTTGCTCGAACGATATTGACATCTCGCTCGAACAACCAGACAGGTGATTTGAACAATGCGCATATTAGAGTCCCACATAAAATCAACTCTAATCCATCCTTATCAGATTAAAAATGAAGTGTAAATTGTTTCAAACACTATAAAAACATTTTTTTAAAATTCTTAATATAATAACATCCTTAAACATTTTAAAATAAATTTTGAGACTCATTAAAATTACTCATTCATACCTGAGTGATCTTGGAATGCAATTGAACTTTGAAAACGAATAAACTTTCACCAATTAAACATTAGGCATAAATAATTCCTTGAATCTCTGTCGCAACATCTTCAATAAACTTTAACACGTCATAGTCTGTATGGGATCGTGACAATAAAAATCCCCCTATGACTAGAAAACATGTTTTGTTCTGGGAATATGTCAAAACAAAACATTGGACTCAATTGGAAATTTTGTCCATACATAGTTTTAGATAAACTACTAGGATTGTGTCGTGACCATTTTGATAGGATGCCAATTTTTGTGTTAAGGAAAATAGGTACTTTTATTCATAAATGAAGAAAAACCCTTCTCAAGTGGCAAATAAAAGAATTATTTACAATGAATTTTAAAATCTTTGATGAATTCATAGTCAAATCTAGACTCTCTTTCCCTAATAAAGGTCTAGCTCTAAAATATCACAAATGGACTTGTAAATGCTTGAAATGGTAACCTCGGTCTTCATAGGATGGTTGTAAAACTTGCATCTATTTCTCCCTTTCCAAAGATCCCATGAAGTCAAACTAGTAATAGAATGCATAGAGTTACAATGAGCCCTTTTCCCTTGGTGTTTGTTCACCATACCATCAAGTGACTTCAAATTTTAAATGCATTTTATGATATCCCCACAATATGCCCAAAGTTATTCCAAGTATAAGAGGTCACTTCTCCTTCTAAGAAATGGTGATTTATAAATTTTTTATTAATGCGATAAATAATAAAAACATCTTGAAGCTAGAGGGATTTTTAGTTTGCTAATGGCATCAGAACATTATTAAGAAATTTTCATATAAATATCTATAATTTTTTTAGGAAGTGTAATATTTTATATGGAAATGAATGAGTATTGGGTGCATCTATGATGCCTAATAATGTCCCCATATGAATTTATCGAGAAGATACTATTTGAGTTGCCCTTCCATTTTCTTTATGTATATAGATTAATCTAATCCTTCACCACATCAATGTAAGTGAATTCTTTTCCATATATGGGATGAGTAGGGCCTGCATATGGAGTCTAGTGCCATACCTCATTTGCAATATATGTTTCTCATAAAAAGAGACCATGTAGAGTCTTTAGTTAACAACCTCCACCACATCTTGCAAGTTGATATTGCAACAAAGTCGTCAATTCTCTTTATGCCTTGTCCTCCCTTTTCAGAAGGAAGAAATAAATCCTTCCATTTCTTCCAATGTCTATTGAGAATCCCTTTTGTTCTTCCCCATAAAAACTTTGAGAAAATGGTCTCTAGAGATCTGATTATATCTTTAGGAGGGTTTAAGGCAGCAAAGAGATGAAAATGCATTGACTGGGAGACACGTTTGATAATAATCAATTTACCTCCAAGAGGAAGGAGCATACAAGACCAACCTTACATCCTCTTTCTGATTTTGTCCCATAAGTCATTAGAGAGGTTTGCCTTCTTTCTACCTAAATAGAGAGGAACATTAAGATAAAGGAGAGGAGGTTTTTTAAAAGATAATTGATTTGTGCTATCAATAATTCTTCTTCTAAAGGGGGCATTTTGAGTGGAGCATATAGCTACATTTAGAGTGGTTGAGACCCAGACTCTAATTCATACTTTTGAGATCCAGAAGTAAAAATAAGGACATCATCAGTAAAAAAATGCATGAAATCATGGGACTTCTTAGTGGCATTGAGAAGGCATCAATATGGCCAGACAAGAAGAGGTTGTGCATACCTCTATTGAGAGCGTTAGAAGGTAAGATAAAGAGTGAATGTGATAGTCGATCCCCTTATCTCACACCACAAGTTAATTTGAAGAAGCCTTGAGGGGAATCATTTATCAGTATGGAATACTAGCACTCGAATATGAGCCTCCACATCATATCTATAAAATATTTACAAAAGCCAAAGTGTCTTAGAACTTGAGAGTTGAATAGTCGTGACATTCTATCATATGCCTTGGACATGTCAAGCTTCCAAACAAGGTTTTTTCCTCTCCTTTTACAGCTGAAGTTACACATTATCTCCTGAGCTAAAGGAATATTCTCATTAATTTCCCACTTTTTTTAAGGAAAAGTCCTAGGCCCTAATTATTAGAATGAGGAGAAATAGCCTCTCCAAGTGGCTTAAAAATATAGAGAAACCTTGAAAAATATACTAAAACAAACACCTTAGTAGACTCTATAGTTAGGAATAACTAATCTATCCATATTGAACATGCCTTTGACTATATATGGAAGATCATAAAAACTAAAAAAAGATCTCGATATTCTTGAACTGGAAGCTTGAGTAGCTAGAGCATCTGTAACTGCATTATTCTCTCACCATGTATGCTGAATATGAATGGGATGAGAGACCAGAATTATTGAAATTTATTGGATATATGACTTTAGAAACCAAGGCACTGCCCATTATCTTCTAAGCATTTTGATATATTTAAGAGAATCTGATTTAATGAAGAGCTCCACAAAACCAATCTTCAAACACTCATGAATACCTCTAGAAATATCCCATACTTCAGCTTGCAAACTTGAAGCTATATTTTTGTATTCCTAGAAAGAAAATTTGAAAACTCCTTTGTGACCTCTAATAATACCCCAAATTCCACTTTATCCAAGATTTCCCCTACTAGACCCATCCACATTAATCTTAATAGATGATATAGGAGGACTAAACCACCTAATAACAATGAAGTCAGGACTGTAGGGGATAATTTTAAGCATGAAAGAAGAAATGATGTCTTTATGATTAACTAAGGGAGAATTCTTGAACTTCAATGACCTTACCATATCTGCAACCACTTTAGTAACTTTACTAATAATGACTGATCCTTCCATAGAAATTCCTTCAAAGAAACTATCACATCTAGCTTTCTATATTTTCCACAGAATGACTAAAGGAAGCAGCCTCTACATATATTTTAAATAGTCTTTATTGGACTTGTGGAACCACCAAGACATGAGCATAGCAGAAATAGCAGAAAAACAAGTATTAACATCCAAAAGATTTGAGAAATGAGACCAAATACTCTTGTCCATAGAACCTAATAGAAAAAGATAACCAGTTGATTCTTCCCTCTGCAAGAAGCATTGACATCTAGATGACAATTGAATTCCCAATTCCTTAATGTATGAGTCCAGAGGGATAGTTTCCTTAAGGATCTTATAGGAAGCAATAGAAATTTTAGCCGGGATACTATCATGCAATATGTTGGACCATAAAGTGCTGGAAGTGTTTTGAGGCCTGATTATCTTATAAGCAAATTTGAAAGTGAATTCCCCCGAATTTGAAGACTTCCAAATGACATATTATTGGAGTTAGATGGTATTATCATCAAAATACTGGTAAGAATCTCGAATTATTTTGATTGTATTTAATCCCCTTGATCTGGCATCCATATTCTTATACTTATTCCTCATAAATTGACCCCATAAACCATTTAACACATGACTTCTCCAAGCTATTTTGATTCCAAAAGCTACACAAATGCCTTCCAAATTTTTAACAACAAACTCTCATTCCTCTATAGGCCTGCTGATTTCATCCAACTTAACCCAAGAATGTATATGACCTCATTTTTTAGTAGCACCCCAAAAGAAGTGGCTGAAGATATTTTGAATTCTTTGAATGATTAATTTTGGAGATTTGATAGAAGCTAAGTTAAAGATAAGAATAGAAGTTAACATATGTTTGAAAAGAATTAACTTTCCAGCTGTAGATAGGATTCTAGTCTTCCACCCTTTGAGTTTTCTTCTAATGGAATCAACAACATCTGGAAAAAAAAGCTAATATTTCTTCTACCTTTGAATAAAGGACACCCAAGGTATTTAAAAGGCACGGGCTTCAATTTTATCTGCAATAAACATGAAATGTCTTATCATATTTTAAGAAGTAACTTAGGATCAATAGAGAAAGAACTTTTAGCCTTATTGATTAATTGACATGAGGCTTGTTCATACAGAGCAAGAAATTTAGAAAGATTAGCCAGGATTCTTTTGCTGCCATTGCTAAAAATAATGATTTCATCAACAAAAGAAAGATAAGAAATGAGAGGACTTCCAGATGGATGAGAAAAGGGGGTAACTTTTCCTTCATTGAATAATTTATCAATTCCTCTTCTTAAAACTTCAACCATTAAGACAAATAGATAAGGAGATAGAAGATCTCCTTTCTTGAGCCCTCTGGAAGAATTGAAAAAACCTACACCACAACCATTAACAATAATAGAAAGCCAATTGTAGGAAAAATCCTCCATATGTAATCAATGAACACCTCAATAAATCCAAATTTTCTAAGGACTTTTATGAGGAAAAGCCATGAGACTCTATCATAAGCCTTTTCCATATCCAGCTTGATTATCACATTAGATCCATGGCATTTATTGTGTAAGGAAGAAGTTATTTCATGAGGAAGGATAATATTGTCATGGATAAACACCTCAATAAATCCAAATTTTCTAAGGACTTTTATGAGGAAAATCCATGAGACTCTATCATAAGCCTTTTCCATATCCAGCTTGATTATCACTTAGATCCATGACATTTCTTGTGTAAGGAAGAAGTTATTTCATGAGGAAGGATAATATTGTCATGGATATTTCTGCCTTTAACAAATCCACTTTGGTTAGGAGATATAATAAAATCAAATTGAGAGGAAAGCCTTGAGTTCAGAATTTTGGAGATGATCTTGAAATTGAAACTACTTAAGCTTATTGGCCTAAAGTGAGAACATTGATTGGGATTGAAGATTTTAGGAATAAGAAAAATGGAAGTACTTAACCAGCATCTAGGAATTTGAGCTAGCACAAATAAAGATTTAATAGACTCAGAAAGATCCTCTTTGATAATATCCCAACATTTACTGTAGAAAACTCCCCCCAAACCGTCAGGCTCAGGGCTACAATACCCATTTAATTCAATAATGGATTTAAAAATTTCCTGTTCACTAGGAAAATTAGACAACTCAGAGTTCATATCTTCAGATATTGAAGAAAGAATGAGGTTAATCAAGTCCTCCTCTTCTGAAATATCCTCTGCCTTCCACTTCTGCAAGAAATGATCCACTATAACTTCTTTAATATCCTCCTGATTTACCTTCCTTATCCTTGATCTTATGAATGGCAATAGCAACATTTCTGGCCTTTACACTTGAGTGAAAGAACTTGGTATTAAAATCTCCTTCTTTCATCCACTTGATATTCGCTTTTTTATGCCAAAAAGTTTCCTCCTGAGCCATGGATATATTTAGATCTTCTCTAGCATTCTGCATCTTCAATCTATTCTGAATAATAGGATCATCTTCAAAGGCATACTCCTTCATCTTCACTATATCTTCAAGATTAATGACATTTTGGAAAATATTTTTGTATGTTGATTTGTTCCAAATAATCATAGCTTCTTTGATACTTTCCAACTTCTTAGAAAAATTCAACACGGGAGATCCTTGAACTTGAATTCCCTAGGCATCTTTAACTACTTGAAAAAAATAGAATGGGATAGACAAATTTTTTGGAATATAAAAGGTTTGGGGCAGGGGTCTTGGTGGTTTGAAATAGAAAGAAGGAGAGGATAATGGTCACTGCAAGATTAACCTAGGTGAGAAATGCTTGTATTAGGGAAGCTAGACTTCCAATTTAAATTAAATAAACCTCTATCTAATCTCGCACAAATAGCAGCTTCTTCAATTCTGAGATTTGTCAAAGTGAACCTATATCCATTGTATCCCATATCAAACAAACCACGGTGATTAAAGCAATCCTTGAAATCTTCACAACTTGTTGATCAACTTCATTACCTCTAAATTT
Source organism: Sambucus nigra (assembly GCA_949130495.1). Classification (NCBI taxonomy): domain Eukaryota; kingdom Viridiplantae; phylum Streptophyta; class Magnoliopsida; order Dipsacales; family Adoxaceae; genus Sambucus; species Sambucus nigra. The sequence continues at coordinate 92,581,572 of OX422212.1, forward strand.
TTCAACTTGACTAGAAATCACATTGAAGTCTCCAATAAAAACTTGGGGAAGATAAAAAACTACAAACACTTCCTCCAAATCCCTTTAAAGCTCTCTTCTTTCCTCCTTAGTACACTTTGCATAAATTAAAGTCATAATTATATCTTTAGGAAATGTTGGATGCTCAATTTTAAGAGAAATACTTTTATCTTCATCTTTAATAATTGAGATAGAAATTCCTAGTTTCCAAAAGAACCAAATCTTATTTGACTTATTGCAAATAACTTCATCAAATCTCCATTTAAGTACAAATTTCTCCATATTCTTAGGGTTGGATTTAGGCTCCAAAATGGCTAGCACTGGAAAATTATATACTCTGCACATCCTTTTTACTCTTCTACCAGTAAGCTTATTAGATATACACCTTGCATTCTAACAAAGAAAATTGATCATTGAGATGATAAAGGTTTAGAGTTAGAGTTCACCTCAGCCCTATCCCTAGTAATTATTCTAAATATAGTATCAAACGGCTACTTCTTTGACTTCATAACTTGGACCTCGTCTTCCATACTATAAGACTGTTCTTCAGTTTGAATGGCTATAGATTTCTTTTTCCTCCTCTGATTACCTGCTTGAATGATACCCCAATTTCTATCAAAAAACTCTAAAAGTTTCTTTAGATCCTCTTGCACGGTCTTAAACCTACTCTTCATATTCTCAAAATTAGACATATAACTTTTTTTCTTGGCTAAATTAATTTGATAATCTTGAAGCTCAGTTCCTCTTGGGGAAAACGTGAATTTGATTTCACAATGATAGATCTTGGAAATGAAATCTTGTATATGAGGGGATTTTTTTTGGACATCGGTATACTGATGAGGAGAATTAAAAAGAAAGGTATGGGAAGGATTTTGGATGTTTACTTAAAAATCTTGGATAGGTTGAATGGGAATTTGAACAAGGTTAATTGGGGCTGATGTTGGATTAACATTCTTACTTAAATGGGAAGGACTGTAGATATCTTCCTCTTCACTTTGCTCTTCAATATTCTCCACAGTCTCTTTTGTAATCTGCAATTGGCTAGTATTTCCTTCTTCTTCTCCAGATGGAGCAGTTCTATTGAGGATCCTCTTTGGAACATAATCTTGTTTCTTTGTTGGCTGAACAACCTAACTTGGCTTAAAAAACATACATGTCTCTTTGTCATGACCTTTCTTGTAATAATTCTTGTAATACTTTGGTTTATTTTCACTAACAATCTCTTACCAGAAACCTGTTTCACCACACCCTATCCAAATCCTCTTAGCAATTATTTTATTCAAATCAAACTCCACACAAACTCTAGTTGTGCTAGGTATGTTCAGATCCAAAGTCGAAGAATCAAGATTCAATGGTTTTCCAATCAATTTGCTAATGGAATATAGAGAGGATTTTGAGAAGAAGTTTATAGGTAATTGAGGAAAAGAGATCCAAATGGGAGAAATACTACTTTCTTTGTTAAGCCTGAAATGAGGAGACCATTTGAATATCCTCATAGGAGATTTACCAATATACCATGTATCTTTCATCCAAAGCCTAGAATAATCTTCCTCGGAATTCAATTTGATCAGTATGTGTTTATGATCTATAAGGTCTATATTAAAAGCAGTCTTAAGAGAAAACATTTGAAAAATATTCCTTATTACCTCCATAGATGGTCTTCCATGTGAAAACTTTACCACTAATTCATGCTTGAAAGGTTTAGAAAAGATCTCAATGTCTTCTTTGGGAAAAAATATTGTCGGTTCTCCTTTAAAAGATGCTGGTGTTTTAATTACAAGGTTGTGGTTTTGGGAAGATCCTTATGCAACTACTGTTTCAAAGGATCTAGACCAAACATTTGGAATATTAGGAGGCCTGGGTTCAACATGAAGGAGGTGTTATGCAGCCATACGAACCCTAATTAGGGTTTACATAGGAGGAGAGAGAGAGAGAGAGAGTTCCCTCTCTTTAATGAATCTAGCTTTATTTGGTGAGATGATTTATCCAGAAGAATCCCAATCTAATGGATAGAATTTTGACATGAATTTATTTGAGGCATTGCATAGGCTTATTAGTCTATAGTCGCTGCAGAGGCTTGGATTTTTAGTTTTGGGGATGAGGGTAATTAATGTTGAGGATGAACATTTGGGAATTGGACATCCCATAACGAAACTTGAAATGTCTTCGAACAAGTCTTTGTGAATAATGGGCTAATATTATTTATAGAAAGAGGCATTATACCCATTAGTCCTACTGAACTAGATAAGTCCATTTGCATTATCACCTACTTGATTTCTTCCAGAGATGGGATGGTAGAAAGCATGTCATTGTCTTGGTCAGTTAGGAACTTAGGGATGTGTTTAAGAAGTGTCCAGTTATCGGGAATAAATGAGGGAGTGGCGAGTATGCCTCAATATGCCTTTGAAGTGTTCAGTAAAAAATTGACAAATAGAGGAGTGATTAGAAATCCAATTGTCACTTTCATTTTTTATTTAAGATATGTGCAGAATGTTCCTAGTTTGATTCACCATAGCATGAAAGAACTTAACATTCTCATCTCCTTCTTTAAGCTATTTGACTCTAGCCTTCTTCCTCCAATAATCTTCTTCTATTGACACCTTAAATTCGAGGTTTACCATAGCCAATTTGTACTCAATATGTACTTTAGTAGTATAGTTTGATTACAGAGCCACCTCGTTTTGGAGAACAAGGTCCTCAGCTTCTCTGATGGATTGGAAGATGTCTCTAAAGGTTGATTTATTTCACTGAGATAAAGCTGACTTAGAAGCCTTTAGTCTCTAATGGAATACTACCATAAGGCTGACTGTGAAGTCAGAATTCCAATCTTGCTCTACTATTGAAGATAAGTCCTTATGATTGGTCCAAAATATTTGAAATTTAAAACTCCTATGAGAAACCTCATTGTCTTGGATCAAATTTAGAAAGAGTGGAGTCTAGTCAAATTTTGTTCTATTCAGGTGAGTGACTAAAGAAGAATTGAAAACATGAAGCCATTTGGGGTTACATACCACCCTATCAAGCATTGCCCAAATTTTGTGTGTCTCTTTTCTATGATTGCACCAAGTTTGCTTAGATCCAGTAAATGTAATCTCTGATAGGCCTAGTAAACCTACGTTGTTAACTAAATGAAGAACACCTTCTGTATTAATCCCATTTCAACCAAGTTTTGAAGTTGGGATATACACAACATTAAAATCACCACCAATAATGATTTGGGAATTACTTTGGCACTGATGAATGATCTTATCCCATAATGATTGTCTCTCCTCTTTTGTGCACCTAGCATAAAAAGCCATGAATTTAACTAGGGAGAGAATAGAAGGATTATGGATCTCAAGAGTTATGGCTTGGTTGGAGGTTTGGATGAGTTTAGTGTCCCAACTATGCTTCCACAAGATCCAAATGTTACTGGAAGAGTTTACAATACCATTGAAAAAATTCAACCTGAAAATGAGGTCCTTTAGATAAGAATCCTCAATGTTTGATTCCATTATTTCAACTACTGAGATATTATGAATCTTTATTAATTTCTTGAGTCTACGAATAGTAGTCTTGTTTACTATGCCTCTAACATTCCAAAAAATAATTTTGATCATTTAGGAATGGATGGAAAGGAAGTTTAAAGAGGCAATTTCTTACCTTGAGATCTGGTTTTAATGATTGAAATGTCCAAGGCACATTTGTTCTTCTTCTTTTTCTCCATGCTATTGGGGATCACCTACTCATTTCTAAGTCATGCATACTTGTTTGATAGGGATAATGAGAAATTTTTAAATCTATTAGTTAGGAGGTTTTGGTTAGGTTCCTCTACCTCACATTCTCCATCAAAGAGACTATTGGAATACTAGTCTTGAGAGAATCTTGAAGTCTTGTGGGATGGTTATCTAGTAGAAATGTTATTGGAGTTAATCCAGTATTTGGAGGGGATCATAAGTTTTCTTTTGGGAAGTTTTGTAACTCAAAAATAAATTTGAGGAGTTGAGGTTAACACATTGGCATTATCTACCAGTTCTCCTTCTTCAATCTCTGGGATAACTCTTGTATTAGATGATTTTCAGTAAGTCTGGCTCCTAACATATACACTGTTTTATGAGAAACATTTACATCTCCTTTCTCTATATCCATGGTAGGTGGGGGTGATCATTGACCATCTCCTTGGTATGGCCTGCTTGCCTACTAGGTTCACCTACATGAAATTTTTTAGTTAACCTTGATCCATTCTTGATTCACAATTTTAATGGATGATTCACCTCCTCTATAAATGTTGGCTTGAAATTTCTTATTCTTGGTTTTCCTTGATTGTTTCAGGACATTATAAATTTTTTTACATTCGATATTTGAGTGCCCATGATGTCTACATTGTCTAAAAAACTCAATAACTTTTTCATAGTCAATCGATTGCCAGAAACCTGTGCCACCATTTCCAATTGAAACCCTCTTAGGAGGAGTCTTGAGGATATCCACTTCCACACAAATGCGGGACAAACTAGGACGGATCATCTTAGAAGTTGATTCATCAACCTTTATAGGATTGCTAATAAGTTAAGCAATTGAGAACAAAGGAGATTTTGAGAATGGGTGAATAGGGAGATAGGGTAAGGAGATCTAAATGGGAGACATGGAGCAGTCCTCGTTTGCCTTGAGTTATGGAGTCCATTTGATGACTTTCATGGAATTTATAGATGTAGCATTGGTTTTTCAACCAACGTCTGGGGTAGTATTCTTTAGATTGAAGTTTGATGAGGACATGTTTCTCATCCAATAACCCTTAGAAAAATCATCCTCAAGGGAGAAAGAATGGAAGGTTTTCCTAATAACTTCCATTACGGATCAACCAAAACTAAATTTTCTAATAAAAAAATAATTAAAAGGTTCAAAGAGTGATTGAATATTCTAATTAGAGAACAGGATAGAAGGATCACCATTCCATGTTCATGAATTTTTCAAAGCAAGGCAAGAGTTGTTATGGTTTTCATAAAGAAGGGATGCAAAGTATTTGGATTCAAAAGGGAGGTTTAGCTAAAAAGAATGGTCTAGAGGTTAGGGTTGAGGGCTAGGGTTAAGGCCATAGCCTCCATGCAAGGAGATGAGGTAGGGTTTCAAGGGGGGGGGAGAAAGAAGCTCCAATAAAATCGAAGAGGGGGGGAGTATGGGAAATTGATGATCTTGGATGCCAACTCTCTATTGAGTTTGTGAATGTTTCAATAGTTCTAGAATCAAAATTTCAATATCCTTGTGATCAACTCGAAGACGACTCATCAAAATTCTTACTAAGATGAGTTGACCAACATGTCTATAATATATTTAAACTAATTATAAGGCATTCTTGCAACCATAATTCTTATTTCAAAATGATCTGACACACCTATACTCAAAACTAAACGTCATACATGGTTTTAAGAATAAAACCATTGTAGGTTAGACTGGAATTTTTTTATCATGCCAACGGAAAAAAAAGGTTGCCCACTGCTAAAGCATATGGTATATTCCTCATTGTCATTATTTGATCAATTTCCTTTCAATGTTGATACTTAGATAAAGAGAGTCCATGCGTGAAAGGAAAAACACTTTTTTGGGATCTTATATGCTAAAATTTGTCACCACATAATCGATATATATGGCTTAGGATAATCCCAATATAGTAATATTTTGATCATGTATAAGCTTGATCTCAAGGATATGACTGACTTCTCTTGAGTACTTGATTTCCAGTTAACTAGACAACCAAACTATTATACTAGATAATAGACTTGCATCATTCCCAATTAGGAGTATATCATCAACGTATAATAATACAAATTCAACTACATTTCCTTCATGCATCTTATTCACATAAGTCTCATTCGGGAATTGATCAAAAACCATAGGATTTTATTTTCTTATCAAAATGGATGTTCCAAGACCTTAGCGCTTGATTAACTCCACAAATGCATCTTTTAAGTTTCCACACTTTGATTTTTAGGACATTTAATATGAATCCCCAGGGTTGCGACATATAGATGCACTTGTCAATACTATCATTCAAGAATTTAGTCTTGCCTTCCATTCACTACACCAAATAGTGGAAATCGTTAAGGTCCTTAACCGTCATAAATAGTAATAGTCACTGTTATGGACCGTGGTAATTTCAAAAGTTATTATTTCAGGGGTCATGATGATGAACCATGACCATTTCTATGAGTCATAGTTGCATCCATAAAAAATATTTTGGTCCATGGTCTCGGTCTCTCATCGTGATTACCAGTCATAATTATTAACCGTTATAAGACCCGTGACCAGATTTTACATGGTCATGATCATGAACTGTAACCTCGTGCCATGAAAATAAATCAATTGGTAACAAGTTTGGATCGTGAGCAAAAGTTGTGAACATCAATTCATTGGTCATGGTTTATGACCGTAACAAATACTTATTACCATGACGCATTACTTTACCCATAAAAATTATCACGGATTTGGTCACGATTCTAGACCGTGACCAATAATAAATTTATTTAAAAATAATATTTTTGATTTGTTTTCTTCCAAAAAAATTCATGTGTGTGTTTTCAAACCCATCATAAAATTCCATTATAGAACTAACTAATACATCAATCCAAAATAAATAATATTAAAGTTATCAAGCCATTAAATTAATGACATGAATCCAAAACTAATAATATTAAAATCCTCAAAGCATTCTTTCCTCGAAGCATATGCAGTCTGATTGTAATAAACACATGCAACCACCTGACTAAAGTTACAAATATTACAAAATGTTCCGTACCCAAAGCTACAAATATAAAAAAAAATTATTGAACATGATTTATAATCAAAGAGTTATGGTCTTAATGTGTCATAATGTCAGTTGTATTATAACTACCAAACTCGAACCGTTATCTTAATAATTTTATCGTGTTAACCAGATATTGACCCAAACCCAATAGGTTGGAACCCATTCACTTAAAATTTTGTGTCATCTTATCATGTCGATTGTATCATTATTACCAAACTCGAACCGTTATCTTAATAAGTTTATTGGTCATAGTGCATGAATGTTCAAGTGTGTGAATGTGTGTGAGGATTAGAATAATCCTATCCATATCATGGAAAGAGTAAAGAAATAAGTACAAAAATTACTATATTACAATAAAAGATAGTTTCTTTAAAATCTATGTAATTTAGCTCTAGGATTTATTGGGAAATCCCATAATAAGGCAACAATGTATCCTTTTAATTTTTATCTCTTTTGATAGACACGCACGAAGTCAAGGCATAAATTCAAATTTCTCCATTTTGCGTCAATAGTTTTTCCCAGCATTGGTATTGGATCAAATCAAATCCATTAGTACGAAATTTTTTAAGCTCGTTCGCACTTGGAACTAGGTGTGTAAGCCTTGAAGAGAAATCACATATATTTATTAATGGATTTATATTAAAGTATGATTTATAATGCATGCATAAGTAACCACAACAAATGATGTGAGAATGACCTCTTTTGATACCCATTCCTTAAAACCATCCATTGCACCTGCTGCACTTTTTCGCTTCTGATTTTGGGGAAGTTCACTCTAATACTTCATATACGTGTTCATAAAATTTTGTAATTTATATGGTAATATAAAAAATACACATACTTAAATAAAATTACGTAATATATGTAGGTATATACTATCTCTAATCTTCAATTTAACCTTATGTTTCAAAGACATAAGGAGCTTCTTCCTTGAATTGAATATTGGCGAGTCTCACCTCTCTGGGCTTCCCTAATGTAAATTCATCATCAAACTTGTAAAATTCCTCAACCATTCATTCTCCACGAGAATCGAATGTCCTAAGCCCTTGTTCCATCATATTTTTCCGAGCAAATAACGACGATTCTTTTTTTATGTATTCTTCCACAATCGACCCTCTGATATATCATGTATTCTTTGAAGTTTTCATAAAGCGCTAGAAATAATACATCAAATGATACCTGATAAGTCCACAAAACAATGCATCATCACGTAGATGCACAAGGAAGTGGATGATGATATCAAAGAACGATGGAGAAAAATATTTCTCTTAGAAGTTGTTTTAGATAAAGTTGATTTTGCAGTCGTAAGGTGCTTTCTATTTAGAACTTTAAGGTGAAGCGCAGACTAATCAGCATAATTTCCTTACGGAGATCTTTGTGCTCAAATGAGAAATGCCTAAAAAATAAAAGGATTAATTAAATGATGACGTGCGAGTTGTGATACTTGAACTGTTTCAAATCATTTATTTGAGAGTTTACAAACTTGTGCAACTTATCAGAATAACTCTTCGGAGACTTCAATTTTAACAATATGTCTAGGATGATCTTTTTCTCACTAGTAGTCAAAGTGAAATCACCCGCAAGTATCGAATTTCTTCATGTTGTAGGATAAATTTTTAACCATAATTTTTTTTTATTTTCATCTCATTTAGATCATGAAGTGCCTTCTCTCCATCTTTCAAATGAGATCCACCCAAACATGTTGCTATGACATGTTGCACAAAATTCTTCTTCATGTGCATCGGATTAATTACACGCCTTACACGGTTCTTTTTCCGACACGACAAGTCAATTAACATTGATCGTCTGGACCATGCCTTCATTTTACTAGGATCTTTCATATCCTCCCTAGATTTTTTCTTTTGGCCCATAAACTGAAGGTGTTTTCCTACAAAATTATTCTCCCAAGTCGTATCCTTCATCTTCTCCTCGATTTGGTAACCAGAAAGCTAAACAGGTTGCATTCTACGCTAATGAACATCGGGTAAAAAGTTAAACTTATCTTTCCTAAAAGGGTAATTATTCGGAAAAAATCTACGATGAGAAGTATAACATATCTCACCACTATTCTTAGCCAAGTGGATTCAGTTTCCTCTACATAGATGGGACATCCATAATAACCATGAACATTGAGTCTAAATAAGTTCATGTATGATGGAAAGTCGTGGATTTCCCACAACAACATAGCTTTAAGTGCGAACTTTTCACCCTTATGAGTGTCAAATGCCATCATGGCTCAACCCATAACTCTTTCAGTTCTTCAATTAGTAAGAATAAGAAAATGTCAATATCGGCACTAGGATCATTTGGTCCAGGTATCAATAATAATAATTTGAACTCTTTAACGTTGTTGCGGGAAACCTGAAAGCAATAAGAGAACTGACCAATAACTCTGATTAGTGCTTAAATTACCAAAAAGGTTAAACCCGTTGATTGATAATCCAACATGGACATTTCACAATTCCTTTACAAATTTAGGGTGTCGTGATTTTGAAAGTTTCCATATGATTGAATCAATGGGATGATGCATGACATTCTTACTCATCTTGGCTTGAAAATGCCATGCCATGGCCTCTACTATCCATTGTATAATTAAAAAATATTTCTAACCATGGCTCGAGGGGAAAATATTTCAATACCTTATATGGAACTTACAATCATTTGATATACTTAGTGAGTTTGTATCCACTGTCACAAATTGTAAATCATGGTTCACTATATATAATACACTTATCCTTTAGTTAATGTTTATTACAGTACAATATGTAATCATACTTGCATGCATGAATATATTTTTACATCAAACTCAAACCTTTCAAGATTTTCCTCATGGTCAGATAAATATCTAGTAGCATGTTATCATTTGGGAGAATGTTTTTATCCCACTTAAGCATTCCAGTTATGCTGTTGTCCGAAAAACTATACTCATTCTTTAAATTATGCAAATTGATCATGGCATACAATGTAGAGTTATTTTTATCGTAATTTATATACAAAGGTGTAGTCGCATCGGCTTTTAACCATATGTATTCCATATCTTTGGGTAATTCATCATTAATTTGTCTATTAAATTTGTCATAATTAGCGTTATCCAAGTCCATAGGCTGGTGCTTTTGATGGTGGACTTTGTAATCATCACCAATTAGATCGTTTAAAGTATAATTCACTGATGAATCATTAGTCACTTTCACCTAGTTGGAATCTGATAATTCTGGAACATACGGTACATTCTTTTCCTCAAGGAATATCCATGTCTTATAGTCTAGTGTTGTACCCACATTCGTAAATGCAACCCAACGTCTTCCAAAGGCTTAATATTTCCCTTCATATAACAGGTTCTCAGACACGGGGTCTTATCACTGATAAGATTTTAATAAGCATGCTTAACAAATTCATGAACCCATTTTATATGCTTATTGGAGACCATATTAATCACCTTTTACAACCCGGGTAGATTTCATCCACCACTATATTAGACTCACCTTTTTATAAAAAATAATCGTGCCCACTTATTTTTGAAATCGTAGAAACGGTCGTGAACTACCTAATGAGATTATTATTAGTCAAGTTCATTATATATTACTCCTCATCTTATTAACCATTCTAGGAAGATGATGATTCTTTAATAAAGGGTGCAATAGCTGAAGGTGCATGAGAGGGGAATGTTGGAGGAGGCATTTGGGAGGGAAATGTTAGAGGAGGCATTTGGGAGGGTAAACTTGAGTCATGTGAGAGGGGAAACCTTCAGGAATTAATTGAGATTTTGTTTTTGTTTGACTAAAAATTCATAAAAATACCTTGATATCTTTTTCGAGTTGTACTAAGGTATTGTTAACCGAGTTCATGTCCATATTAAGATTCGACACTTTCCCTTCCACATTCCCCATTTCTATCACCTGGTTGGACGTGTGACTCTTTATTAAACTGAGCTCTTTCAATACAGGTGCGATTTATGATAATTTGGTCCTCTACATCTTGGATCTTACAATTCTTATCCTCACATTTTATCCTTCCTAAGTACCTTTGATATGGCATGTGATTCAATGTCATGGGGCCTACAATCTCATTGCCTGCTCATCTTTCTATCTTCGATTACTATAGTATAGTAATATATTTAGTAAAATAATTTGAACATTATTTTATTATAGAAATAATATGATCACTAAATGAAAACTCGCGAGAGTCGGAGCTAATTTGTGGGTCTTTTTATCTCATTGGGCATGCAACTACAAGCTGACCTTGTTAGGTTGTGTCCCTTATTCCGGAGTCTCCTTGGTCCACACCACCCATTAATACTTCAAATTATCGTATTATTTGGATGCAAGGTTATGGACATCAACTTTCTTTTTCAATTGCTATTTATTTTTCTCCCTCGATTTTATTTTTTTTCCTTGGCCTCTTTCTCCAAATTGGTATAACATTATGTGAAACTTGTTTTTCCATGCCAATATATTGAAACTTAATGCCCCTATTGGTAAGTGATGCTTTAAGAGGTTCTTCCCATAGGTTTTCAATTACTCACCTATTCGGGAAAGAACAATTGGCTTCGAACCCATTAGGAATACAAATTATTTGCAGAGTAGATTTTATAGGTCATCATTTATGTCCTGGCTAACCGTCTTCGAGTTGTCTTCTCCCTCAATTCCCACGATAATCTTTTTGAGCTTCATCCAACAGGCTTTAAAATTTTGGATGATATTTTTATCACTGATAGAATTCCCGTTAGCGGTGAATCCACTATGTTTGTTGCCTTGTATCTGGGATTCATCGGTAACGGGAGTTGGGGAGTTGAATTAATAAGGCTTTGGGGAGTTTGATGACTTCGAGATAGTATAGATGGAGTAGAATTAACCTGTGAAGGAGTAGAGTATTGATAAACCACATGTGTCGAGAATTCAGGCAGTGGATTAGAAGATGATTTCCATGGAGTAGGAGTGTCTTTATTTGATTGATTATCTATGTTTCTCTTCGGCATTTCCTATAAATAAATAAATTAGTGAAGAATGTATGACAATATATATATATATATATATATATATATATATATATATATGTGTGTGTGTGTGTGTGTGTGTGTGTGTGTGTGTGTGAGAGAGAGTGAGTGTGTGTGTGCAAGAGCTTTTAATACATGCTTGATGTGTGTGATTGCCATCCACATCGGACTATTTTTACAAATTGGTGAAAGACTTTATGTGGCCATCTGGGCGAAAGCATGTCTCTGTTTTTTGTATAAATGTCCATGAGAAAAACTCGAGTATTTTTCTTCTTTATATTTTTGGAAGGATCACATTTATTATGCATATGTCGTGACACGTCGTAATCTAGGTGAAATCTCTATTCACGGGATTTTATCCACAATAGATGAATATTTTTTCTTCCTATTCTAATAGTGTCACTAAGGCAATGTACGTTCGGGTTATGAATGCAAAATATATTCTCTAATGCGTCATCCTAACATTCTGTTAAGGATAATAGTATACGATCAAACAAGTTCAGTTATGAAATATCAACTCCACAACTTATAATGTAATTTAACTCTTTAATTTTCCTATACTGCTAAATAGGATTCCCCTCTGCATGGCGCGCACTAGTAAAAGCATTTTTTCTGCGGCCCAATTATAACCTCTTATTTTTTATTGAAAGTAATTATTACCATGACTCATTGAGAAGATGAATAAAAGGAGGGGTGTGAACAAGACCAGCGCGTTAAGACGTGAATGAGAAGACAAAAAGGTATAAAGTTATTTTAAATGTGGCAGAACATACAAAAGCTAGGACTATTAGTTCAATTAACCCTAAAATTACTACAAGTACAACAATTGATTATCGTTTTCCAATTAATCGATCAAACACAGTAAGTACAATTTTAATTCAACTAATCCTATAATTACTATGTGTCCACCAATGACAAATCCCTTCCACTAATTTGTGTTCACCCAAACATCAATCACTTAAGGAACGGATGAACACCTCCATAATAGACAATTAAGAAGATATATGTACTAATAAGAAATAAAATAATACACGACCTCTTAATGAAATGAAGGATCATACTTCAAGTGAAGATATCCTTCGTCCGCACAATTTGCGCATCAAGTAATTAATGATTTCCAATTAATCAATCAAACATGAGAATCCCAATTTTAGTTCAATTTTAATTCAATTAATCCTAGAATTACTATGTGTCCATGAATGAAAAAGCCCTTACACACACTAACCAATTATGGAAGAGGTGAATATGGCCACAATAGTAAACCAAGGAGTTATAAAAAGTATCTAAGACTATTTTACATAAAACAAAAGATAAGTACAAATAACTTAAAAAAGAAATAATCTAGAATTATAGGATCTTTAATAATTTTTCTCCAATTACATGCGCACACACATAGAATGAGAAGAAAAAATCTTAGCAAAAGTACAATTGTAATAAGATTTTTTTTAACAAATCTTTAGCATGTCCATGGGAAGAGAGTAAATCATTCATTAACAATTAACTAGATCATTCCTACACATATGAGGTAAAATTAGGGCTAAGTAACTTTATCTAATTTGCAATTAGGTCCAAATAACATATTATTCGATAACCAATCCAACTATTATTATACATAAAAGTTCGTAGTCCAATTCAAAATACATTTAACATGTTGATAATCTCAATTCATACTTTAAGTTTCCAAATCATAAGGGTTTTCATTAATTAAACAATAACATATGAATTCATAGTTTTTTAATTAGCGTATCCCAATAACCAATGACAGAATTATCATTAATTGATCCTTTTCTAACTATAAACCATATAGAATAAAGGCTAATTAATATCAGTCATGTGTATCTCTACATGTCATATTCATAAACCACATTAGTTCTATTTTTCCATCACTCACTTTCTCAAAATCAAAATCAATGTAACTTGGCAATAAAATTTTGTGTTCAAATTATGTATAAGTATATTTCTGTATATATATATACACACACAAGCCTTCATATACATATATTGTGTATATGTACATACACGTACATATATTGGTATATATATACATATACATACATACACAATTATAAATATATATATACAATCCAGAGCGAGAGAGTGACCTGATTGAACGAGGAAAGCCAGAATAGTTGTGGTGGTGGAGAAGCCCGAATAGTTTTTGTATTTCGCACAAAGAGATAGATAGAAAAAATAAGGGAATTAAACCCTTATGGGTTTATTTATACTTTAAAAGGGGCCACGGTCTTAGATCGTGACCATAGTTGGTCACCATTTTGAAAAAATACGCTATCACTATCAATGACAATGGTCACAGTATATGATCATGACCATTAGTTAAGTCCTGGAAAGTTGTCACACTCTAGAATTGTGACCTAATTGGTGTAACCCTTTTGCATTTAAGAGTTATCACGGATAGGGGTCATGAACCATTACCGTGACCATATTGTACCCACTATTGTTACGATCCTTAACTATTGGTCATGGTTTTGGACTATGACAACAAACGTGACCACGTTGGCACCATTTTTCCCACAAAATGCATCACGATTAACTTACGATTTTCGGCCATGACTAGTGTTTAGTATAGATCATCCCTTGGATTGAGTCACGATCGGTATTAAGTGGTCATGGATTTGTATTGTGACCATTTTGTTGTGACCATTTCTAGTTTTAGCATAGTGATTCTCCAAATCTCGAGATCTAGATGAGTTGCACTGGATAAAAGAATTATCAGCATAAATATGAGTCATGTTTGGAATTATTTCTAACATGGGGTTACTCAAACATCCAATTATTATCTTTTTATACCAAATTATCCACATATACGTGCCAACCCTCGGTTATGCCCACCATGGGGTCACACACACACACCGATTATCTTTTTATTCTCGCAATCACATGTACCAAGTTCCTCATTTAATTCACTATTCTGAATTTTACCAATCTTATTCATTTTTACAATTATCCATGACTATGTTCCACACTATTTAAACACGAAAAACTAAATATGTAATCATTTATCAATCAATTATCCTTTTTCTTAGAATTTACCAAATCCCATCAATGTTCAGGGTCTCACATCACTCGCCATAATTTTCATGGCCAATTATTTCACTAGCCAGTTATTTTTCTTCTAAGCCAAAGACGTACCCTATGGCTTAGAGCCCTTCTTAAATTTACTTCCGGTAACTCCATTGTAAAAAATCTTTCACTTTTATTAAGTTCATTCACTTACGGTCCAATAGACATATTTAAAAAAATGTTCAGCTTATTATCGTATTTATTAATTGTATAAATAACCATTATTATCACTTCTATACTTTTTTATTTTTCACACCTGGACGATGGGGCCAAACCACACAAATTACTTCACACATTATTTACACTTTACAAACTCATTGTGCGCTTAAACATGAGCCTCTTTGGGGTCGAAATCGTTGAACACATAACTTAAATTCTATTTATAATGTCTAAAATGTTGGCACTACTTTGTAATTTTTCACAAAATTCGAATCCATTGATATTTAAACATCAGGGGACAATTTTTAATAGTTAAAAGTTTGGTGGTAGTTTGGTAAAATCTAAAAGTCCAGGGTTTATTTTGAAGTATTCAAAAGTTTAGGTTATTTTTCATTATATAAAAGTCCAATTTCCACACTATTATTACCATGGTTTTTGTCCTATATGGACCTTTGTAAAAGTTTCACACTGAAACTAGAATTTACATAATTACAGGGGAAAACTTATAAGTAAACAAGGGTTTATTTGAGAAAGTTTCATAACCTTTTTATTTTTTAGTGGTCTTCTTCTCCCTACATACGTTTATATACAAATACATAATACATTTCTCGAGTCAAAATAATATATTTTGACAAGTTTAGGGTTTAAATTACAATTTCATGAAAGCTTGAAGTCAAAACCCATTTTTCAAAAATGTTCATGGGTGAGAGCAAGATTAATAAGAATTTGGATTCTAAAATAGTAATTTTCTAAAGTTCACGGGTCTATACAATATTTTCATAAATATCATAATTAATTAAAACCCTCAAATTAAACTTTTATTTTTTAGCAATTAATATTCAATGGGCACATATGCAATATTTTCTCAAAAAATCAACATATATATATATATCATGTACAAAAGACACCATATATTTGATAAATGTACACTTGATCATGCTTGACTACGAAATAGCTTAACAACCCTTACCTTTTGGAGACCAAAATTGAAGAAAATGAGTTGGTAAATAAGGCATCCCCCACTTCGAAAGGTGTCTTCGAGGGTTTTCTAAGATCTTTAAATTAAAAATGAACTATAATATATTTTTCTTTTACATTCCCACTTTAATATCCACCTAAAACACCACCTTATACACTCTTAAACTCACTCATTTTCACTTGTTTCCTCTCAAAATATTTCACCAACTAAGGAGGAAAATGTGTTTTTCTAAAACATGGTTGTCTGCCTGGACCTTTTTGCGAAAAGAATACCCTAACTTACACTTATATAAAAATAAACAGAAAAATGTGGTATCAATAGCGTCTCATTTAGTTAGTGGTCCATTCCAAATTTTGAAAAGTAATTTTTCAACTTGCACCATCCAAATCCGACATAGTCTGCCCATTATACCGGGCCTCAAGTCGATATAATGGTTGAGGAACCCCTCTATACTGGTTCTCACACGCAAATTTATTTTCTCTTCTACTACTCATTTGTGAATAATAAGATCTTATTATTATTCGATTTGAGATTTTGATGGTGAGATGGTGAGATGATGAATGATGGAATACACCCATTAGTTCAAGTGTATATATACATATGTATATACATGTTTTTATCTTAGGCTAAAAAATTTCTTATCCTAAATTAATCTAACCTGATTTAAGTACTCCAATTTTAGTCTCACTAATAGAATATTTTATCTTTAAGTTAACCAAACTAATTCAATAATTACTCAATTGCTTTAACTAAATTTATCAATGTATAATGATAATCATAAATGTTTGTGACTTTGTAGAATTTAACCTATAAAATTAAAAAAAAAATCATCTCATTACATTCTTCCATCCTTAGAAAATTTCATTCTTGAAAGTTTTATCAACGACCACTTATCAATCCATTAGTCATCATTAGATCATAAATATCAAAAACATATATCAACATTGATGCCCATATAATCATCAAAAACTCTAGTACCTTTCCTCTCTGAGGTACTAATCTTAAAAACCATCACCTTGTCATAGTTAATTATGAATATTCAATCATTCTCTTAATATTTTACTCAAAGTATGACACATGAATCTCTTCTAGTCCCACACCTAGGGAATAGAAAACACCCTGTATAGTCACGTAAACCACCTCTCATCCAATATCTAGAGACCAAAATTCCACATATACCGACACATAAATCATCTCTACTTCTGTACTTAGAGATCATCCACAACATATATCAACATACAATCTGCCTCTATATTCCACTAATTAACAAAAGGCTCTCTAATTTTCATACTTACGGAATTCACAAAACCCAGTATCTCATTTACTCGTAATTAATTCAGTTAATATAAGACTATCAAAGCCTATACTCTAAGTCTTTGACTTATTCCCTAATATTAATTCAGGTTCTATGACTTATAATCCATGCAAGTATGTTCTATATATAATATGTAAACTCGTGATAATACACAATGATACCATACACGACGCTTTCTCTCTACGAGAGGTCGAGCAATTTTAAAGTCAAATCTGTTGATCAAGTTTTTCATCTTCGAACCACAACTTTTTAAATTCCCCAAATGAAATTAACAGGTTATGAAACTTGTGTAACTACAACCTTAGTCATATGCGATGCTCTAACGCTTTAGGGCTAGAAAAAATAATCCTATCATACCACACATAACGGAATACTATGTCCCAATCGAGAAAGCAATCACATGTAATGTAAATTCTTTTACCTATACAACCAAAGCACACTAGGATTCTCATGAAATCATACACATTGATTTCTTAAATAAAGACCTTGGTTATCATGATGCATCAGCCATGCCTAACTTAACCCGCATCCAACACTGAGCTAAGACTTCCACTAGATCCAAAGAATGACTAAATATCAACCCCCAACTATGGGAAAGAAATGAAATTCAATTAGGGTGCAATGAAGAGTTTCAATACCCCTTCCTGAAACTTGAGGGTCCAAACATGGATAGACTACAAAATCTAGTCCAACTCACTACAAGACCAAATATGCGTAACCCAATCAAAGATATAACTAAGATAACAAACTTATGACTGAATTAACCTTTATACGGGAAACAAACCTTGGTCTAGGTTATTAATCCACTGCCAAAATCCAAATGGTAATTTTATAAACCTCACATAATGAAGACAAGGGTTTTATCACCAAGAATTAGACAGTGTGAATCTTTCATCCTTAAAGGTGATGTATAATTACTAATTTGTCCCTAATGAACAAAGATATATGCCAAGAATGATTGTTGATACGATAGTAACCTTTCTTGGATGTCATAAATCAAAATCCTTAGTCTTTATGAATGAAACATGTTTTGAATCAAAGTTTTGAAGCCAAAGCCAGAACACGCTTTGACCACAGTTTAGCATCAGGACGATGCAGATAATTACCTATGGATAGCACCACTAAAAATCTTTGCCTTGAGATATTCACACTTAATTATAGGTATCGTTGCCATTATGTTGATCACAACACGACTTGCAAATCTAAAACAATATTTCGACACTTGAGATACATTTCAGTTGCACAAATTGATGTTGATTCATTTTGGGAAAGTAGTGATGCTCAAATATAATTGGATTTTGGCACCATATTCTGTAAATGTCGATGCTTTCATGATGCGGGGGGTGGGGAAATTAAATCCATATTCATCGTTGTAGTTTGATTGAGGCATATGAAACCCTAAATGAAATTATGCTATAAGATGGTATGAGTTGGTTTCACGATTGAGCCTAACTTGCAATGAGTAAGGTAAATGATAATATTACTGTCATTTTCACAAAATAGGGAGTTCTAGTGAACTTATAAATAATTTCCTTTTGTCTATCATTTCACTATACTGAGATGTCAAGACCAATACATGACGTTTAGGTTACTTTCAAGTAGAAGGGTGAAGTTGATTAAGGGAGTCATTGGTCATTTCGTTAGGAATATACTTGTTCCCACCCATACTACGAATTCTCATACAAGAATTATTGATGAATCTAATGAGGATATTACTCG
Source organism: Sambucus nigra (assembly GCA_949130495.1). Taxonomy (NCBI): domain Eukaryota; kingdom Viridiplantae; phylum Streptophyta; class Magnoliopsida; order Dipsacales; family Adoxaceae; genus Sambucus; species Sambucus nigra. Next base: position 92,600,614 of record OX422212.1, read on the forward strand.
ATCTCTTAGTGTTTCAAAGACTTATGGACACCACCGTTGACTTAAACTGATGGATTCAGTTGTCGATAGACTAAAGTCACCACGAACCCTTGCCTGAAATTAAGATATAAAGATTTCATCTAGATGCCACCATTTTCGATCCATTTGGATCCCTAAGATCATGAAACCACTATCGTTCAAATGTGATGAGGATCTTTTCCTTGAATGCTGAACTCCTTACAATGTAATGAATTTTAATTCACGCTTAAAATTAGTATATGACTTGCTCTCATGGAACCTTTCTTTCAAAATATGGTGTCATCATTAATGAAATCTAGGGATAAGTGAGAATGATAATTGTCGAGGATCTTTTGGTGTTTGGTTAACATTAAGGAGAATGATAATCCTTATGCTGATGATTGTGCACGTTGGAACCCTTTATAACTAATTGGTTTACTTTATATCTCCTTAGGGATTTAACTTTCCCACAAACTACCTATAAGCTAATGAATGTTCTTATGACACTTGTTGCCATGTAGGGGTGCCTCACCATGATCCGATACATTTTGCTTGTATTAAGGATGTCGAGATTTTGACATTATTTTCATCATTATTCACATACTAGGTATCTTAACCCTTTTCAAGCATTCATCAATGATACCCGTGGGTTACGAGAACCAATTTTTCACTGCACACTTCCACTTGTCCTTGCTTTGTCATTAAAGATTATTTTACGTATGTGTTGTCTCATTTGTTTGGTTAAGGACTTCTATTGATATTGTTTGTGCCTCGTTCTCTTGATGCAACGAGAATTTGAGAGAAAGCATAACCCCAATGTTGAGCCTTCCTTGATTTTTATGGTGACTTTATGCAATAGGTGGGTGCCTATTGCAATTACTTGATAAACATATTTTGATTCTTAAGGTTAAATGCTAATAACTCATCACTAATGTCTTATTACTAATTACTATGAGATGACAGACAGTTTCAAGGAAACTAATCAATCTATTTAGTAATGATACAAGGCTTTTGAGGTTAATACTCTAATATATGACTATTGTTCAATATGAGAACTAATAGGAGACGACGCAATGGTTTGAAGTCTCAATCCAATGTTATTAAATAAAAAAATCCTCTAAGGATGTCGTAATTATCAAAATAGGATAACAAGGCTTACCCCTAAAGACTAACGCCGAGGTCAAAAAGGATAAATCCCAATGAAACAACAAAACATCACTCTCGAAATAAACTTGAACCTAAATCCTTTGATACCAGGTTATAACGCCCTGACCCGGCTTTTTAGGCTACCCATGGGTTAAATTGGTCTGGTATGGTTGGGTTAGGTGTGAAGTGATGTCAAGTAACCTAATAAGATTTGTATTCCATTTTAATTCATTATAATTACCAAATATACATGAAATTATATTTTCAAGATATATAGACATGATAAAAACAAGTTTGAAACCCATTAACCAATATCTTGGCGTTCAAATAATCAAAGATACTATCATAAGAGTAACGAAACACATACCTGTGTATGCTCTAAAATGACAAAATATCAACTAAATTGTATAACAAAGGTCATGGGTTGAGCCAATTCCCAATAGGCAATCCCAACTAAATGTAATATAAATATGAACGACAAAAGGAAAGAATCCAACAGTACACAAAATATGATTCTTACCAAAATCTATATGCAACTACTATACAGTATATGCATTAGCCATGCTTTATTTAAAAACTTAATCTTTAGTTTGGTTAAGTATCATTAACCCTTGTCTTCTCAAAATTGTCATTTTATTCTAATATGGTCCTTTAATCGATTGACTCAGAAGATTAATTTAAGAAAAATTCCCTTCTTGGATTGTCCTAAAATCATTCAATATCCTTTTAAGAAATCTATAACTTGAATTATCACATGATCGGTGTTTCTTAAATGTATCATTTCAACACATAAACCCGGTATTAGAAAGAATTATTAACAAACATATGTGTCAAGTCTGGGATTGTGCCTCTTTTGGGGGTTCCTCACACATCCAATTATTATCTTTTTATACCATGTTATCTACATACACGTGTCAAATCTTGGTTATTCCAACCATGGTATCACACACAACCCCAACTATTATCTTTTTTATTCTTGTAACTACAAGTACCAAGTTCCTCATTTAATTCATTTTTTCAGATTTTATCAATACCATTTATTTTTACAACTATCCATAACTATGATCCATGTTATTTAACTTGTTAAACCATCTCTGCAATCATTTATTAATTAATTATCATTTTTCTCGGAGTTTATCAAATCCCATCTATGTTCACAAGCTCACACAATCCTTCATAAATGATGCATCCAATGTAATACCCCGTATTTTTATGGCTTTTCAATTTAGGGATTTATTAAATTTAATTGAGATAAATTAATTTAATATTAATCTGAAAATTTGTTTTAAATATTTACTAGTGTGATGAGAGTTAGTAATTATTAGAAATTTGTTGAATATTACTAGATGAGTAAAGTAATATATAAGATTGATTTTATAAAAATTTTAACGAGTGAATAAAATGACAATTATGGAATTTAAGTCGGGATGTGCATGTGTCGTGTTAGGACTAAATTATTATTATATAAAGTGAATAAATTATAAGTCACCCGTATAGTCATTTCAAGTGCACCAATGTATCCGGAAGGGTCGAGATAGTCAAAAAAGTGTACCCAGGGGTTTAGTTTTTGTCTCGGGGCATTTTTAGGCCTAATTGACATCCCGAGAGGGTATTTTATATTTTTGGGTAATTAAACCCACGAATTCAATTAGGTTATATCAGCCATTTGGAGTTGTCTCTTAGGATTAGTAAACACATAACCTTAAAACGGCCATTAGAGAAGGAGTTGGAGAGATTTCCAAGCAACTCAATGCCAAAGACTCACCCATTTGCACCGCCACCACCACCAAAGCGTAGATCGCGCGATGGGGAACGCAACCATACCTTTTCATCCATGAAATCAAAACCTTTAATTCCAGGCAAGTATCTATCTTGCTTAGTTTTTAGTTAATGTATCACCCATGTTAGTTTAGGATTATCAAGAACATATTTTATGAAAGAAATTGATAATTTAGAGACTTTGAATCGCATGTTTAGAGAAATTTAATATATTCTGGACATACCCATCACATGGAGAGGATTACCCATGAATTAGTATGAATTTAGAAACAAGAAATCTGGGAAATAATTAGAAGAATGTATATTCCCTCCAAAATTAGGGTTCTTGAGTATTATGTCAATTTTACCCCATTAATTCGATATCATTGATGAATTTGAACATGTTTCATGTAGGAAATTATGTAGTTAGGTATATAGTACCAGTGGTAATGTTGTTTGGGAGTTTGGGCAATATTGATAGAGGTTTTGAGGCCTTTTGGTGATGAAACCCGTAGGATAGTATATGCAAAATCTGGGAAATATCTGGGCGATCGATCGATCGACCTTGAATGTCAATCGATCGATTGGATCGATCGATTGACCCCCTACCTTCGATCGATCAACCTCTTCTGAATTTTAAATCTTGTTATTTATTCTTAATGATTAACCCTGTGTCACTTTGTGGGAACCCTTATACATATTTTATTTACCATAATGGGACTTGGGAAAGACCAGTAGGGTTGTAGGCAAGATTCGGGTGATACGGTTCATACGTGATTTAACATTGGGGTTTCGAGAATATAAATTTAGTGGGAAATCGTGCGTACATTATGGTATATCTTGTGAGGATTAAGGAAGACTTAGACCAGTAGAGTAGTGAGGGTGCACCTACTGATTTTATATTATTTCGAGAGGATACACTTTGAGAGTCGAGAAGTACTTAAGGATTTGTTATACTTAATAGAATAAAAAGAGTGATTTACTAATACGTAAAACTCGAGCGTGATATGTTACGCTTTGGAAGAATAATATTATGGGTCGTTGGCGCACCTAATTTAGAATTGTGAATATATATATATATATATATATATATATATATATATATATATGACTGTTTGATTGTGCATATTATATATCTGTGTAAAAATCACACCCGGGATACTTGCTATCATGGGGGTTTCCGCACCGGGACAGTCTTATCTTGATTGGACCTTTATGGGGGATATTGACTCGTACCCTAGAAGATAGAATCCTTGATACAGGCTATCTAAAAATGAGAGTCAGATGTTCTAAGAGACGTGAGGATATGTGCTGACCTCTTAGGATCTGGAACAATGCTTCGCCTACATTTGTTTGTGTATTGTGTTAATGCAGTTCGAGAGTAATTCCGAAATAGTATTTCCCTTAGTTTGTGTGATACGGGGACTTGATAACAGAGTATGCCATCACCATAGATTTTATGTGGGGTGCCGTTAGTATATATATTATAGGTGTGACTAATATATATACGTATATTTATATGGGAACTTTCTACTATGCATATAAGTAGATAAGTAATGTATAAATGCATTAATTTTATTATAAGTGTTCGGGAATTTTATAATGGAAATGAGTTGTTCTAAATAACGTAAGAAATCTTGAAGAGAATGATTTCCTAAAGTAAATATCATAAGCTCGATTTTTACCTGATAAAACCTTATGGAGAATAAGTTAGATAAACTCATGATATTTATTAGTACGGTAGGCATGCCCACTAGATGAGAGGTGAGAATTCTCAAGAGAGTGTCGCATACTAACATGGTTGTTGCATTAGCTGGTAAGCATTTTAAATACTTGCTAAACTATTTTTAAAACTGTTTTACACTCGGGCTCTGACCCGTTTCCTGTCTTTTTCTCTCTCTTGTATATATATCTATATATATGTATGTATTACAGGTTCCCAGCCACAAGGGCGTCATGCTTAGATTCCTTGGAACGGACGCGCTGCTGCTTATGTGGGAGTTGCAGGCCATTGATTAGATGACCTCGTTGTTGACTCTACTCTTAATTTAGTTTTGATTAGTCAGGGAATATGTCGCTCGTTTCCCTGTTCAGTTGGATTTGTCAGAGATTTATGTTCATTTATTTTCAGTATTTGGTACTCTTTGGGATATAATTCGTGTCAGGATGATTTCATTTGTAGTTTTTAAACTTGGTATTGGTTTATCATAATAGTTGAATTCTTAAGTGTTTATTACCATTCTTCATATTTATGTGATTCTTAAACTATTAATTTTTAAAAAGGGTTTTATATCTGGATTTAAATAAAATGGAAATAAAGTTTTAAATTGTTTTGACACTTAGCTTAATTATTTAGGGTGTTTAAATTGGATATTTATTTTGTGACAGTGATGCTAAGAATGAACCACCCATTCAACGTACTTTCTTTGATATATAGCCCTATGTTTAGGATTGTTGATTTCTTTGGTGAGATTTCATTCTCCTGCTATCATGACTATATCAGTGAATCTTATTTACATTCGGGCGTGTTCGAATAAATAAGTATGGCAGATGATGGCCATTGGGTGAACAGCTGGACGCATGGCTTAGTTGAGGTTCTAGAGTATATTCGAGGATGATGACCGTAGTAAGGGTCACCCCTATTATGGCATGAGAAGCCAAGACTGTAAAGATGGCTAGGGCGCTGCCTAGATTTCCATGTGCTGCTATAGTCGAAATAGGTGCATGAGTAGACTCACCCAACGTAGTGTGATTGGGAAAGAGTATGATGAAACATTGAAGAGAACTGTCAGTGGAAATCCTAGAAATGAGGAGATTGCATGTGTTAGCCAAAGGAGGTAAAAATATCCAAAGGTTTGGACATATGACGGAGTGTGGCTAACTGAAAGTGAAAATTTGGAGTAAAATTTTTCTTGACTTGTCGGAACGAAGTTATAATCGTGGGAGTGATCCACCACTTTTAAAAGTGGAATTCTATGTCTATAGAAGAATCTTAGGTACATTTTGATCGCATGTTCCTTCATCAGATGTTCAGAATAAGATGTGCACGTTTTCCTGAACTCATCACAGGAGGGTCGGACAGAGGTCCATTTGTGAATATGGATCTAAACTATTAGTGAATCTTGTATCAGAGGATGTAGATTTAAATGTTGGAGAGGATTCTAAGTGACTCGTAAAAAATAGTTAATAACACTTAAAAGGAAATTTTGATGGACAGTCGATCCATATGGTGACAATGTCACGCATTATCCATGGAAATATTAACGCTCTTATGTGAAGGGAACTATAGTAATCGAAAGATTTATCGGAGAGTGAGACTAGGTGAAACGCAGTTAGCAATGAACCGCAAGGGGGAGACCCATCAGGGGCTCATTTAAATGATTCGGATAGGTAAAATTTTACCAAGAGATGGTAAATTCAGTAAGTGTTATTGAAGCCAGTAGCACGTTCCTTAGGGCAAACAAGCTAAAGTAATGATGGGGGTTGTGGCCATCCCCAATCCTCACCGCCGGCGGGAGCGTGAAGGAAGGATCCTTGGGTCCCGCTTCGACCGGCGCCGTTTGAGATGAGGTGGAAAAATGTAGAGAGATTTAGAGTCGCCAGTCTATTTTACTCAAAACAGACAAAAGAAAAAGGGGAAGCCATCCCGAAGGACGACATCCAAAGACATACTGGTGCATACGAAACCAAAATGATTCGAGAAGGGTTCGGAGGCTAAGTTATGAAATGGGAAGGTGTTAGGCACCCATTCTGCCCTTTTGGTCTCTCATGGATGTTTACTATTTTCCTTTATTTTCCCCGTGATATGTGTGCATGTGTATATATATAGTGGAGATAGGAATCCTCGAGTCGCATCATGGAAGAGATAAAGCGAGTCGTCCGCAGGAAGGTATAAGGATAATATTAGAAAATAAGATTTACACGATTACCCTTACGTTAATCGTTATAATGGAACGATAATGCATATGGAGTGATACGTCACTAAGAACAAGTATATAGAATATAAGAAAATTGGATTTAGGGAAGATAGAAAATGAGAGAGAAAGTGAGAATAGGACTCGAGTCTTGAGTTTTACCTCGATACCCCTATGTAGCCTATAAAGGCATCAATGTCCACGTAGTTCGCATGAAAAATGAGGGGTGGGGTTTATCCCATAAATCCAAATGGGGTATCTCTTATTTTTGAGTGTGTGTGTAGAAAAAGTTTTTTAGTTGTGAGAAAAGTGTGAGAAAAGTATGAGAATCCCTATTTGGAATTTATGAGCAAACCCTCTTTTTCTTGTTTTTTGGGTTTTATTTATATGAAAATAATAGATGTGCAATAATACTAAATAAAAAGTATATTAGGATGTGTGAGATGAGATAATAAAAGTGCTAAGTAATAAAACAAGTTATCGTAAATTTAAGAGAATTTGAAGATAAAGTTGAGAAAGTTGGACCTTCTTGAAGATCGTGAGCTTGATATTGAATGTTGGAGAGCAACACTTGCACTTGGATGATGATGGAGAGTGGATAATTCACCAATTTTGATGAAATGGATGATGAAAAGTGGAAGTTAGAAAGGGATTTGGATGTTGAAATTGCGATGTCTTCGAGAGAGGTTTTTGGGATTCGCTGAGAGCGATTTTTATCAGATTTGGTCCCCCTTATAAATGAGGTGAAGGCCTCCCTTTATAGGCCCAGGTCATTTCCGGTCGGCAAAGACCTATTCCTGCCTATCGGCACCTACCGATAGGTAGGGTCTGGAACCTGCCATTTGGTAGTGTGTTTCAGGCCTTTTCAAAAAATTAGCTGCCGAGGGCAAACTGTTGGTCACAATCGAGCACAGGATAGACCGTTGGAAAGGTAATTCAGAGACCTTTGAAAATACTTTGGACCGCTCCCGGGTTCGGGAGTTGACATTGGGCCAAATATGGCTCGGAAGCGTTTGTCGGTCCATTGGACGGGGAATCGTCGGACGCAAATGGATCGTTCGTCCGCATGGTAAGTCTGAATCCCACATGGGGAAGACCGTTGGAAGGGTTAGGAGATGTACTTCGACATTCCAAAGAGTTTGACCCGATTTGGGGAGTTAACTTTGGCCAATCTGGCCCTGGAAGCATTCGGTGACCTCTTGGAGTCAAACGGATCGTTCATCCGTATGGTAAGTCAGAATCGCGCATGGGGTGGAACGTTGGAAAGGGGTTTTAGTTCCCTTCAAAGATTCATTCAGTCTCGATTGAGCTAAAGAGTTGACTTAGGTCAAACAGCGCCCGGGAGCGCCCGGTGGCCTCTAGATCAAGTTTCGAACGCAAACGGATCATTCGTCTGCATGGTAAGTCAGAATCATGCACGGGATGAACCATTATAAAGGTAATTTAGTGCCTTTAGAAGATTCATTCAGCCTTGGTCGAGCTAAAGAGTTTGACTTTTTGGTCAAATGGATTCTGGGAGTGCTCGATGGCTTCCAATTCAGTACTCAGAGTATGACCTGGGTTTGTAGTGATGAAGGGAGGTACTAGGGACCTAAGGAGAGTTAGGGGGTAACATAATGGGATGTATACAGAACCCCTCAAGGGTGAGTTTGGAAAAAATAATAACCGTTGAATAGACACCACATGATGCTTTTGAGGGAGTATGACTGATTCAGAGGGTTGAGGCCGATTCTGAGGACCTGAGGGGTGTGCTGGGGATGGTTTGAAAGAAGATCAAAAGTTTAGGTTGATTTTGAGGACCTGAAGTGGTGCTGGGGGATGACCAATTTTGTGGGTCAAAGCTAAATCTACAGGCTTAAGTGATAAGGGTGACCGATTCTGCGGGTCAATGCCAATTTTGTGGGCTTAGGATGAAGATCTAATAACCGAGGTCAATTCGGACCTAAGAGTGGTGACGACCGAGGACCGAGGTCAATTCTGATCTAAGAGTGGTGACGATCGAAGATCGAGGTCAATTCTGACTTAAGAGTGGTGACGATCGAGGACCAAGATCAATTCTGACCTAACTTAGGTGACGATCCAAGATCGAAGTCAATTCTGACCTAAGAGTGGGGATGACCGAGGACTGAGGTCAATTCTGACCTAACTCAGGTGATGATCTAAGACCGAGTTCAATTCTGACCTAAGAGTGGTGACGACCGAGGACCGAGGTCATTTCTGACCTAACTCAGGTGACGATCCAAAACCGAGGTCAAGTTTGACCTAAGAGTGGTGACGACTAAGGGTCGAGGTCAATTCTGACCTAACTCAGGTGACGATCCAAGACCGAGGTGAATTCTGACCTAAGAGTGGTGACGATCGAGGATCGAGGTCAATTCTGACCTAACTCATGTGACGATCTAAGACCGAGGTCAATTCTAACCTAAGAGTGGTGACGATCGAGGACCGAGGTTAATTCTGACCTAACTCAGGTGATGATCTAAGACTGAGGTCAATTCTGACCTAAGAGTGGTGACAACCGAGAATCAAGGTCAATTTTGACCTAACTCAAGTGACGATCCAAGATCGAGGTCAATTCTGACCTAAGAGTGGTGACGAACGAGGACCGAGGTCAATTCTGACCTAACTCAGGTGACGATCCAAGATTGAGGTCAATTCTGACCTAAGAGTGGTGACGATCGAGGACCAAGGTCAATTCTGACCTAACTCAGGTGACGATCTAAGACCGAAGTCAATTCCGACCTAAGATTGGTGACGACCGAGGACCGAGGTCATTTCTGACCTAACTCAGGTGACGATCCAAGACCGAGGTCAATTCTGACCTAAGAGTGGATAAATATTAGATTTTGATTCCGCTAGAGAAAGTACCTTGTGATTTTGATCTGAGCTGGGGAGTTGATAGCTGGGGAAGCTTTTGTTTCTTTAAGAGGCCTCGCAAGGGGGAACAACAAATTTTGGTGCTGTAAAAACTCCGCTGGGTAAGTGATCAGTCGATCCTTAGAAATCCTCCGTAGCTTTTTCGGGAGGAGATTCACTTGGTTTTTGAGGATTTCGCTGGGAAAAAGGGATTCAGCTTGAGGGAATGCAAAATTTTCCTGGTGAAAATGTTCTAAATCCTTCCTGGGATTTTTAAGAATTTTTCGAGGACTTTTCGGGGATTTTTGGTATTTTTTGGGAATTTCTGTATGAAATTTAAGGGGGTGCCAATCGGCATGGTATGCGGGGTGCCATTTGGCAGTGGCACAGACTTTTGGACTACCTCGGGAAGGTAAGGAGTCAGTGTCAATCGATATGGTTGGGGTCAGTGCCGATCGGCATGGCATTTGTCATACTATATAAAGGGGGTGAATCCCTTCATTTTTTCACAGCTTCTTTGCTTTCTCTCTTTCTACGATTTCTCTACAAATCTTTCTAGCATTTCAATCCTCAAGAAATGGCCACTTTTGTGAGCACTGCAGTCCACAGGGAGTGGTTGATCGTTGATGACTGGGCGAATGTGGAGTGGAGGGAAAGGGCACCTCTTGCTTTGGGGAGTGATAACTCCTTTGATGCGTTTGAGCCTGTTGCGAATGAGCGGACTTTGCTGCGGGAGCCATCGCATCATCGCACTTCGAGAGTGAATCCTAGCGGTTATGTAAGTAACCTGACCTTGGGCATTCCTTTCTTTTTGGTGATTTTTCTTTCTATATTGACTTCTGATGAGATTTTTTCCTTTTACCAGTCTGATATTTCTTTGAAGAACATGCGCGCCCACAGGACGATGGGGCTCAGGGATGTTTGGGAGCATCTCACACCGGTGGTGCGTTGGGTGGTATCATCAACGGGTTTTGGGAGGTTGGTATCTGCGCTGGATGAGACGCCTCGTTCGACAGCGGTCATGTGCTCTTTGGGTGAGAGGTGATGGGATACTACCCACACCTTCCATTTCAGCTTCGGGGAGATGATTGTGACTCCCATAGACGTACAGCAACTGTTGGGGCTGGATTGTGATGGAGAATAGATATAGGTGGATCGTTCTTTGTGTGTGAGACCGGAGGCAGTGCGTGCGACACTTCGTGATGTAGGGAGGATAGTTTCTTGGGGTTCTATCCGGTTGTCCCGATTCAAGGATGTTTTGTTGGGCAGGGTGATTGATGTGGAGGATGGGCTTCAAGTGAGGTAGATGGCCCAGTTATTTATTTTGCTGGTGTCGGGAGGTTTCATGGTGGCGTCGAGCGGCGACGTCATCCATTTGTGGTTATTGTCTTACTTAAGGATGCTTTCGAACATCCCTTTCTATGATTGGGGGAGTCTGACTTTGGCGACCCTTTACTCTTCTTTGTATGCATTCAGCCGGGGCTACCGGCAGACCTTTACTGGATCCACGTACCTTCTTCAGGTATTCTTCAGTTTGCGCATTTCTTTTCATGCATTCGCATTTTCCTTTCATGCATTCGCATTTTACTTATGCATCTCTTTTTGTTTGTGAATTCTTATCTTTTGACAGACGTGGTTTTATGAGGTGATTGGGTGCAATACCCCGCTGATCGCTCTGAAGGGTGACACCGTTGGGGACTCCTACCGATGGTATCGATGGCGTAAGGTCAATCGACAGTCGAAGGGATCTCTCTCTCTGGAGGCGGTGTGTCAGGTCTTGAATGACCTGACCAGTGATAGGATAAGACTCTTTCCATTTTTAGTCTTGGTTTTTGTGCCTTCTGATCTTGTATTGATTTATACCTTCTTAGAGATTTTCAGGTGACCTTTTATCCCTGGGGGATAGCCATTCAGGATGCGGGGACGACCGGGGTGAACATGCAGATGAGGCGTTTGCTGGAGCATGAGTTCGGCCATTACTAGTATCTCGGGGAGAGGGTGGTTCTCCAGATTCTGAGGAGGAGGTGGTGGTGCCTCCTGCGCAACCTCCTACGTCTATGAGGCGGGAGTGACTGTTGTCGAAGGACGCGAGGATCGCGCCGATGATCGGCGAGTCCTACTTATTCTACACAGATACGGCTGCGTCGTATGACTATATGGACTTTGTGATGAGCTGGTTGATGGTGTCTAGCATATACGATGCCCTACCTTTCCTTCCTACGGGTTCGAGTCGGGCGGTGGGATCTTCCCACAGTGGCGGCGGTCCGACAGCATCTGCGGCGGTGACGACCTCGGAGGTTACTTTTGTGCGGTTGCACATTCCTTCATATAACATTCGGTGGGCTAATGCAGGGATGGTGCCTATGTTTCAGCATCCTCATACAATGGATCCGGAAGAGTTAGGTTTGACAGAGGAGGTCCTCCGACCTGCTGTATACCTTTATGTTCTTCTCTTTCATTCTTTCTTGTTTTGGTAATCCCTGCTTTGATACGAATTTTGCCTTTTCTTCCAGCAAGTTCGAGTGTCGACTGATAAACACCCAAAATTGTACATTTTATACCCCAAATAGACATACCTTACTTGCTAATTCTCGGCAATATAGATCTTATGCGCATAAATGTTTATCTTTTTTTTATAAGTATTAAATGCTTATCTTGTAGGTCAAACATCCGTTTGCAGTGTCAAAAGCTATATATCGAGGCAAATGCACGTTTTATGGACCTAATTCCCTCTCCCATAACCAAACCCGATCCTAAACCAAGTCCAAAGCATCACCCCAACACTGTGAGTGTTTAGTTTGTATCATTTTTATATTTTATTAGATTTTTAGTTTGAGTTATTTTATTTTTAGGATTTATTTTTTATTTATTTAGGATTTTTAGGTTTTATTTCCTATTTTTTTATTTTATTAGTATATTTTTATTTCATCTTTATTTTTATTAGTTATTATTTTTATATTTATTAGGATTAGATTTTTTTTTAGGATTTCATTTATTAGTTTTATTTGATTTTACATTTAATTAGAATTTTAGTTTTAGTTTTAGTTTTATTATATTTTATTTTTATTTTTATTTTATTTCTCTTTTTAGTTTCAGTTTTATTTGAGTCTTTGTTTTATTTTAGAATAGGATTTTATTAGGTTTTTATTTTATTTTATTAGTGTTACTTTTATGTGTCCAACTTAAACACACACACCCTAAAACCTACACACTACCAAACACGCCCTAACACCTCACTCATCCCCACCTAACTCCCCTACACCCTACCACACCACATGCCCCCTACCCATCTTCTTCCCCCAACAAATCGCTCTCTCTCCTCTCTCCTCCATAACCAAACATCTATTTCTCTCTCATCCACCATTAACAACAAACCCATCATCTTACACAACCCAAAACCCCTATCCTCTTTCTCTACCACCTAAACCACCAACACCAAACCCATTTATCTCATAAACCGTTCTGTAGACCCATAACCTCCATAACCAACAAACAACATAACCAACCTCCATAACCCATCTCCCATTCACCATTCCATCCCTCACCCCATGACACCCACAACCCACATCAGGTCTGAAACCTCACCTGTCAACCCGCCGGAACTGAACTCCGGCGACCAACATGAACCCGGCGCCCCTGCCTTTACCCCCAACTCCGGTGGTGACCCAACCGACCCACCCCTACCCGTTAACCACCTCCCGCCAATGAGCTCCGATAGCGCCCCTACCTTCTAACCCCTTCGTCTGGCGAAGCCGCCCAGCACCGAAGACCTCCTCACTTCGACCCACTCCTTCACCTTCGGCAGTCGCAACTCCGACCGCGACATAGCCGTCCGATCCTAACACGCCGGTGGCATGACCACCCATTTCCACCTTTGACCCATCTCATCCCAAGACCCATACCCATTTCGTTCCAACCCCAAAGCCTTTCAACCCAAACCAAATCATGAGTTGCGAAAAACCAAACAAAATAAGACCAAATTAAAACAAATACCCACATGTCTTAAAATCTCACTTATTCCCCCTTTAAACCCATTTCCCCAAATTACCCCAAACTAAACATTTTCTCCATATATCCCAAAACACCCTTGTACCAAATCAGATTTGTTATCTCTCCTCATCCACATGACCTCACGCCCCATTTCCATGCACATTAAACTTTCCCAAAATATCTCTTAGCCCCATGTGTGCCATGCATCTACTATAAAAGAAGACTCAAGACCCCATTTGAGAGGAGACTTATCATCAAAAAGAGAGAGAGAATTCTAGACAAAAGTAGAGAGTTAGGTTAGAATAAATTAGGTAGAAATAGTTGTAAATAGTTTTATTTTTATCTATTTTTAGATATTTGTGAGTGATAAATCTGTGAAATTCAATTGAGTTTATTATTTTTGGATGCTCATATTGGATGGATTGTGCTTGATTTCAATGAAATAAGAGTTCAATTTCACTTCAAGAGATTGGGTTTGATTGTTCTCTTCTCTTCTTATTTATTTTATGCCTTTAATTATTAATTAGTCTAATCTTATACCATGATAGGCTAAATCCCCTTTCAAGGGGTGGGGGGAACCCTTATTTGATGTTATTTTAGTTTAATTAGTTTGATTACTTGAAATTTCCCTTTAAATTTTAGATTTGATCCCTCACCCTTATATTTACGCCTCGAGATAGGGTAAATAATTTTCGAGAGAAAATCGAAATTCTAGTTATAATACCCATTTTAGATTCGAACTAGAGATAGGAGTTTCTTAAGTGGGGTATTATAACTTGAATTTCAACTCTAAATTTGTTTTCTAAGATTTACATAAATTTTAATTGATCGATCCTAGCGGGTGATTAATTAAAAGGAGTGTAGATCTATTTTTCTAGAGTTGTGGGTTGATAAACTTAATTTTTTTAAATATTACTATTATAATTACACTTGCAAAGAGAGTTGGTTTGTAATTTTGATATTAATTTGGCAAAATTCAAATAATTAAATTAATTAATTATAATAACTAAAATTTGTGGTGTAATCTCATTCCTTGATTGTTCTCACAATTATTTACCTCAATTTATCTCTTATTTTAGTTTAGAATTTATTTTTCATTTTAGTAATTTAGTTTAGTTTAGTTTAAATCATCACCTCACCCAATTGTTTTAATATTTGAAAAAGCTAAAAAAAATTAGAAAAGTAAAAAAGCACAAAAAGAAATTAAAAATTGAATTACAATTTTGTTCCCTTTGCTTTACAACCTTGAAAGTGGATTGATACCCTTATTTACCGCTACACTTAAGTTTGTCATATTTTGTAGGTAATTGAGGTTTTGATTAGAAGGACTTTTCAAGAAATGACAAAAGAAAAAAATACACCGAAAAGTTCTTTGTATCAAATGGAGTCGTTGCCGGGGATATAAAAAGTCAAGTTATCGAATGGCGTCGTTACCATTCTTGGGAGCGTGAAGCACTCGGAGCGGATTCAATTTTGTAGTTCATTTATTTCCCATACTTTGTTGTTTTTAGTACCATTTTTATATTTCTATAAGGCTTGTATTAGGATTTTTATCATTTCTTGTATTGCGGTGCTTAGAGACACCTTTATTTTTATTTTTCATTTTAAAAATTGTAATAATTGAAGACAAGTGTGATAGGGAAACCGGACAAGGTAGAGAGAGGGCGTCCAAAGGCGAGGATTTAGAAGCCTCTCTACCTTGGGTCGGTAGGACTCCCGTGCCGACTGAGATGGGCGTAATCTCCCCCTAGTGGACTCAAAATTTTTCAGCACTCCACGGCCTAGAAACCGTGGGAGGTATATTTCTCAACCCTCGCGCCTCTCCTGTTAGCGAGTCAATTATTGTGTGTGCTTTGTGTGCTATTACTTGATTTTATTCTTGCATTTATTTTCGAATGGTGTGATGAATTAAATTACTAAGACCTACACCCAGTCACTAACGAGAAGGGATTTCATCACCCGACTCACTCGCTTACCATTGTGTGCTACTCTAGCCATCACTAAATTTAAAATTAATCAACCAGGTAGCCCACTAGGAGAAAATTTCGCAAAGGCGATCACAAAGAGATTTTTGTGATTTTTTATCGCCCGCGGACTTAATTAAAATTTGACTACCCTTTCACTAATTTTGAAGATAAAAATTGGCTATGTGCTAGTTAGGATTTCTCCTTGACTTGTGTGTGTGTCCAATTCATTTTTTGGTAGTCAGTTTTAGTTAGTTCGTCCCAAATTTCTGAGTCCATATTTTTCCCCACCTTTTCTTCCAAAAAAATCCAAAATATTTTCTTCCTTTATTTTTCACAAATCCCCAAAAATATTTTCTTTTATTATTTTTATAAAAAATCCAAAAATATTTTCTTCCTTTATTTTTCACAAAAATCCAAAAAATGTTTTCTTCCATTATTTTTAGAAAAATCCAAAAATATTTTCCTTTCTTTTGAAAAAAAATATTCAAAATTCGAAAAAAATATTTCTCTCCACATGGCCGAAGAACGTCCTTTACGGGACTACTTTGATCATTTTTCATTGTCACGCGACACGTGTGAGAGTGATCCTGAGCCGTCTCTTTATGATATTTTTAATGGTTTCACCTCTCTCACGAGTTCCCTTGATACTCTTGACCCGTCCATGCACACACCTCCTATTCCATCACCCTCGGTGTCAAGTGTCGATTTGTCTCATCCTTTGTTGTGCACCCACCGTTATTATGCCGATCACATGTCCCATGAGTGCCCTTAGACTCCATATCCATCTGAACCCACTATGGAACATGTGTATCCATATGACACTGTTCCGGAACCCACCTCGGCCATTATCATGATATACCAAATCCCGAGTGGTGTGAGTACCCGAGCTATTCGTGGAGGCCTGATCACCCTTCCACGCAATACGAATCCCAACCCGATTTTGTGGATCCTCACACGTTCCAACAATCATCATGGCAACTTTGTGCACCCATTCACAATCAGTTCCCTCACAACGCACCCCATGAGTATCAACTGTTTGTCCATCACGAAAGCGATCCTTTCGTGTATGATGAACTTGACCCCACCCCACCCACTTTATATGAGTATTCTCCGTACAGTCATGATAGTAACGAGTTGTGTCCACCTCTCCCACCACCACCACCCATCAATTCACCACCATCATCCACCTCTGCTCTCGAGGCACTCTTGCAAAAGTTCATACTCGAGCAAGAGCAAGCCACTCAAATTCAAAATGAAGCCATCCAACGGCTTGAGCAAATATTAAATGAAATTGAGTGTGAGCGCGAGTCATACACTCCCATGCATCCACCCATCGTTGCAACCGAGTGTGATGATGTGTCCCCCTGTGACATGGATTTTGAGTGTGACCAATCCAACCACCACAAGAATCTTGAAGTTGAGACCATCCCATGGTCCGGGTCCCAAGTTGACAATTGTGTTGACTTACCTTTCGATAGTGAGCCTAATCCCACCATGTCCACATGAACCCCATTTTGAGGTTTTTCACTCCCGAGATATCCAAAAATATGCCTGAGCTTTTACTTTATGCCCCAATTGCATATGTCTCTGACATGACCATATCTTTTAGGTTCGCTCCGGCTATGAGTGCTCACCATTTTTCCGAGATAGAATCAGTGATAGTTCCTAACTTTCCGGATATGGATGATGTCCCACCATGCATGGATCCCTTTGAGCCTGATATTTCTAGTGATTACTCTATCTTAGATCTTGGTGCCTCATCTTAGCCAACCACAACATTCACCGATGATACTTTTGTGGAGAAGTTGACCACTCCATCTTTAGAAACCACACTCCCTTGTGAGTATTCCTTTACTCCTCCCAATGAGTGTGTGTCTCCCACGCTTGAGTTGGATCATCTTCCTCTACCATTTATGACAGCCGCCCCACCGTTTATCCCACCCGACCCACCTATTGTCCTTTCCACCCCACTACCTGGTTTGGATCTTGACTTTACACATTTTAAGTTTGCATCTACATTTTTAGATCCTCACCTGAAACCATCCACCACCCATGAGAGTATATGTGGTGCTCTCTCCACTTCCGTGACATCGAGCTTGTTCCTCCATGCACACCACTTCCTTATGGTGTTGATTTTTCCCATCAACAGCTCCCTGGCGTGTCACGACGTAACCATTATCATCGCCCATTTATAGAATGGTCGTGTGATTTCTATGAGCCCCACCCCATTCCGCTTTCTACACCATTACTCCTCCCTCACCAACTACAGCACCATGCTTATAGGGCCCTTGTTTCCCTCGCATTTCGGCTCAATAAGGACCATGATCAATGCTTCATCACCCATGCCTTTCTCACCTTTGCCCTTTATCCCACCCGCTCATGGTCCACCGATGCTTTGTGAATGGGCATAAATATTGTATATTTATTCCCCTAATTTCGGTACATTTGTGAACCCGAGTGATGTAACATATATGTATTTGATTCACATTTATGCTACAAACCTTCGTGGCGAGTATTTCGTGTTTCGTGCTTCTCTTTTTGGTTTTACAGGTTAATTATGCAAGCAGTGCAAAAGAGGAAGCAAGGCAATGCTAGAAAAGCTAAGAAGGCAAGTTCAAGGGTAAATTGGTAATTTTGTAGCTAGATCCGGAAAGATAAGTCAACTGGAAAGTTGAAGAGCTCGGAACAACGAGAACACTGGAAGAAACGGCACCCAAATCCGAGCTACGGTTGAAAAGTTATGCTCAGTTGAAGTTGAAGAAAAATCTAAGAAAAGAAGGGAAAAGCCAAAAAATCCTAAGTGTTGAACTCCAGGCCAGCATACATTCGCGAACCCCAGGCCGAACCGGTTTGGGGGGGCGAACCGGTTCGCCGGTACACCCGAACCGGTTCGGGGTACCTGATGCGCGAATTTTGTCTTTTATGTTGATTGGTTCCCAAGACTCCTATTAGGTTTTTAACACTCCAAAATTGTAGGGAATGGAGGCAGTAGCTGAGGAACAGCTATTAGGGCTAGTTTTAGAGAGTTTTTGAGGGAAATAAAGGAGAGGAACATCTAGGAATATCAAGGGATTATATTGCTTCAAGATTTCATTGTTTCGGGTTTGTTTTTCAAGTTTTAATTCAAGATTCAAGATTTTTGTCGTTGTTCTTGCATGCTTAGTTTTCGTAGTCGATTCAACTTGTTTTCACATTCATAGTATATCTTTCCATGTTTCAATCTTGTTTCCTCATGAATTCATACACATGCAACGTTAATATTTCATGCATTAGGCCATTTAACATGTCCGGCTAGGTTTTAAAGGTTGGGATGCATGAACCCAACCTGATGTGTTAGTGTATGTGTACAACGTGAATCCGATAAATTTAATGATTGATTTTGATCGTATCGCATAATTACATAATAATTGTGGATCTTTATATCTCGTTTACCTTTGGGTACTCGTGATGATTTAAAGTACAATTTGAATGCAATTACCGCGATACCGATTTACTCATCCTCAGATTAGGTATGACGCGGGCTTGAACCTCGTATACATAATGCTTGGGAGTCCTAAATTCCGGGTCGAATTAATCGGATAAATTTATGATTGGCGTTGTCACTGCACTACACTAGGGTTGGGGGATTGTATTCCCATCCTGTTTTCTTATCATTTAGGTTCAAAAAGTTTCAATTTAATTCTTCATTCCTCATTTAGATAATTTAGTTAGTTGCACAGTTCATCCTAATTTCATAATTTCATTTAGTTTAATCAATCCCAAAAACCAAAACCAAATCTTTTCCTTCCTTTTTAGAGTCATCGTTGGGATTCCTCCGTCTGATTCCATCGTCACAACTCCGTTGTCCTTTTTCCCTGAGGATCGATACCCGACTTGTCGGATTATTACTTGAGCGACAGGCTTGCACTTGAGCCTAGAGATTACACACTTTAGAGACACATTCTGAGTCGTGTCACTTTGCATCGTGTGATGCACTTTGCCATACAGGTGCATTGACCATTTTAGCCTTTATCCAGCAAGACTGACGCTTCAGTCTTGTTTGGGGGTGATCTTCATCACCCAATTTTTCTGCCACCCCGCACTTTCATAGATCTTATCTTTAGGGTGATAATGGTTCGGTCTGTCTGAAGACATTAAACTTAGCGCTATCAGGAGGCAGCCCGCATTTCTGGTATGAGTCTGATCCTATTTGAGGGTGGTTTTTTCACATCACCCTATGTTTTACCATGCTTATAGACTTGTACACATTTTTTCTCTTATCATTTATTCAGGTTTATTCTTGCCTATATCTTTCCAGTTCATTAGCGGTTTATTCTAGTAAACTCTTTCCTACCTTATGCTCTCAATTTTAAAAACCGTTTTATCTAACATCGAGGATGATGTTCCTTTTTGTTTGGGGTTGGGGAATTTTATCAAAATCGTACCTCTTTTGAAAAATTTTGATTTTTAAACTTGATTTTTAAAATTTCGTGCTGTTTCTTTCATCTCAATCATTGATGTGAATTTTGAATCATCCATCTTTCAAAAGTCTAGGAATCAAGCTAGAGAATATTTTTTTTTCTTTTCTAAATTGCTTATGTAATACATAACAAAGCATATTGCACCATGAATTTCTAGACTCAACAAAATTTGCGCACTCGTCACATCAATACGGTTTAGAGTTGAGGAGTACTAAAATTCTAAACAGAACCTTAAGGATCACGAGTAGAGACTTTAGCTTATGAGATTTGTGCTTTTCACCCTTTTAGACTGTTTTATGCAATCTCCGACTCACAAGTTGATTCAATTTCTTTGGGTCCGCATTAAATTGTTGTATGATTTCATTATTTTTCATAAAATTTTGACTTGATCACTGAGAATGACATCACTTTCGAGTTGTAAGAAACGCGTGTCTTGAAATTTGTTCCGATCACTAGGATTTTCATCCAAACACCTACCATTTTTCCCACCATATCCTATTCTCATTCATTTCACCCATTTTTACCATATTTCCTATATATTACCCTCACTATCCATATATTTCTCCACATCATCACCTATCATCTTTCATTTTCAAATAAAAGAGTGTGATTTCACATGCAAAAAGTATTCATTGTTGGTTTGAAAAGAGAGAGGAAAAAAAATAAAAAAAATAGAAAAATAGTAAATTAAAGAAAAAGAAAAAAGAGAGAAAAGAAAAGAGAAAGAGAGTTTGTAGTTAGTAATAAAGACACTTGTGCCTAAAGTGTGTACACTCTTCTCAATCTTATCGCATTCATCATTCATCATCCATCCATCATACAACCATCATATCCTACCTACATCATCCTATCCTTCCCATTTCATTCCCCCTCACCCATAATCATCCATATATTACCCCTAGGTGTTCGGGCAAATGAAAGTCAACGTGGTGAATAACTCGACGTTATCACTATAGTGATTGATTAACATTATTTCCATGAGATCAATTTTCTTTCAAATTGTTCGTTCTTTCTGATGTGTGTGTGAGATGTTTGAACTTGCTTACATTTACTCACCTCCTCACACACAAGAGCGATACACTAACCCTAATTTCAAGAGTTCGTTTGAGAGAGATATATCTGTGAGATTTGGAAGTTAAAGCGTTGATTCCGAAAAGGAAATCTAGGAATTAATCTTATGATACTTGACCCGTTTTTACTGATTCACATTACACACATTGAGTTCTAGGAAGGATGTGCCTTGTGCATTTACTTAGCTAATCTTTTTACACATTCTAGCTTGTATTTCTGAAATATTTCTCATATGATGGATTGTGCGATTATTCTAAGTCTAATAAGAGATTGACTACCTTTCAATAAATTTTTGCAAATAAGAATTTTGTGGGAATATTCGCGGCAAACCCTCACGAGACACAACTCGTCCTGTAGGGCAACCTATAGGTTTAAAAGCTTTTTGCACATGCTAAGTGCAATCACAAGTGCCCGCGAAAGTGGTACACTTTTGGTTTCTTATCTTTCTCTTTCTCTCTATCTTATTGCTCAAGGACTAGCAACGCTCTGTTTGGGGGTGGAGTGATAAGCACCCAAAACTGTACATTTTATACCCCAAATAGACGTACTTTAGTTGCTAATTCTCGATAATATGGGTCGTACGCGCTTAAATGTTTATCTTGTAGGTCAAACGTCCGTTTGCGGTGTCAAAAGCTATATATCAAGACAAATGCGCATTTTATGGAGCTAATTCCCCCTCCCATAACCAAACCCGATCCTAAATCAAGCCCAAAGCATCACCCCAACCCTGTGAGTGTTTAGTTTGTATCATTTTTATATCTTTTTAGATTTTTAGTTTGAGTTATTTTATTTTTAGGATTTATTTTTGATTTATTTAGGATTTTTAGGTTTTATTTTTTATTTATTTAGGATTTTTAGGTTTTATTTACTATTTTTCTTTCATCTTTATTTTTATTAGTTATTAGTTTTATTTTTATTAGGATTATATTTTTTTTTAGGATTTCATTTATTAGTTTTATTTGATTTTACATTTAATTAGAATTTTAGTTTTAGTTTTATTAGATTTTATTTTTATTTTTATTTTTATTTTATTTCTCTTTTTAGTTTCAATTTTATTTGCGTCTTTGTTTTATTTCAGAAAATGATTTTATTAGGTTTTTATTTTATTTTATTAGTGTTACTTTTATGTGTCCAACTTAAACACACACACCCTAAAACCTACACACTACCAAACACACCCTAACACCTCACTCATCCCCCACCTAACTCCCCTACACCCTACCACACCACATGCCCCCCACCCATCTTCTTCCTCCAATAACTCACTCCCTCTCCTCTCTCCTCCATATACCAAACATCTATTTCTCTCTCATCCACCAATAACAACAAACCCATCATCTTACACAACCCAAAACCCCTACCCTCTTTCTCTACCACCTAAACCACCAACACCAAACCCATTTATCGCATAAACCATTCTGTAGACCCATAACCTCCATAACCAACAAACAACACAAACAACCTCCATAACCCACCTATCATTCACCATTCCAGACCTCATCTCATGGCAGCGACAACCCACATCAGGTCGGAAACCTCACCCGTCAACCCGTCGGAACCGAACTTCGGCGACCAACCCGAACCCGGCGCCACCTGCCTTTACCCCCAACTCCGGTGGTGACCCAACCGACCCACCCCTACCCGCGAACCACCTGCCGCCAACGAGATCCGCAGCGCCCCTACCTTCTAACCACTCCGTCTGACGAAGTCGCCCATCACCGGCAACCTCCTTACTCCGACCCTCTCCTTCACCTCCGGCAGTCGCAACTCCGACCACGACATAGACGTCCGATCCTAACACGCCGACGGCATGACCACCCATTTCCACCTTTGACCCATCTCATTCCAGGACCCGTACCCATTTCATTCCAACCCCAAAGCCTTTCAACCCAAACCAAATCGTGAGCTGCCAAAAACCAAACCAAATAAGACCAAAATTAAAACAAATATCCACATGTCTTAAAACCTCACTTATTCCCCCTTTAAACCCATTTCCCCAAATTACCCCCAACTAAACATTTTTCCCATATATCCCAAAACAACCTTGTACCAAATCAGATTTGTTATCTCTCCTCATCCGCATGACCTCACACCCCATTTCCATGCACATTAAACTTTCCCAAAAATATCCCTTAGCCCCATGTGTGCCATGCATCTACTATAAAAGAAGACTCAAGAACCCATTTGAGAGGAGACTAATCATCAAATAGAGAGAGAAGATTCTAGAGAAAAGTAGAGAGTTAGGTTAGAATAAATTAGGTAGAAATATTTGTAAATAGTTTTATTTTTATTTATTTTTAGATATTTGTGAGTGATAAATGTGTGAAATTTAATTGAGTTGATTATTGTTGGATGGTCATATTGGATGGATTGTGCTTGATTTCAAGGAAATAAGAGTTCAATTTCACTTCAAGAGATTGGGCTTGATTGTTCTCTTCTCTTCTTATTTATTTTATGCCTTTGATTATTAATTTGTCAAATCTTATACCATGATAGGCTAAATCCCCTTTCAATGGGTGAGGGGAAACCCTTATTTGATGTTATTTTAGTTTAATTAGTTTGATTACTTGAAAATTCCCTTTGAATGTTAATTTTGATCCCTCACTCTTAAATTTACGCCTCGAGAGAGGGTAAATGATTTTTGAGTGAAAATCGAACTTCTAGTTATAATACCCATTTTAGATTCGAACTAGAGATAGGAGTTTCTTAAGTAGGGTATTATAACTTGAATTTTAACTCTAAATTTGTTTTCTAAGATTTACATAAATTTTAATTGATCGATCCTAGCGGGTGATTAATTAAAAGGAGTGTAGATCTATTTTTCCAGAGTTGTGGGATGTTAAACTTAATTTTCTAAAATATTACTATTATAATTACACTTGCAACAAGAGTTGGTTTGTAATTTTAATATTAATTTGGGAGAATTCAAATAATTAAATTAATTAATTAGAATAACTAAAATTTGTAGTGTAATCCCATTCCTTGATTGTTCTCACAATTATTTACCTCACTTTATCTCTTATTTTAGTTTAGACTTTATTTTTCATTTTAGTAATTTTCTAGTTAGTTATTATCATATCACATGTAGTTTAGTTTAGTTTAAATCATCACCTCCCCCAATTGTTTTAATATTTGAAAAAGCTAAAAAAAATTAGAAAAGTGAAAAAGCACAAAAAGAAAATAATAATTGAATTACAATTTTGTTCCCTTTGCTTTACAACCTTGAAAGTTGATTGATACCCTTATTTACCGCTACACTTGAGTTTGTTATATTTTGTAGGTAATTGAGGTTTTGATTAGAAGCACTTTTCAAGCAACGACAAAAGAAAAAAATACACCAAAAAGTTCTTTCTATCATCGACCACTTGGCTAAGAGACATCAGACGCTGGATATCTTCGGCGACTGCCCATATTCGGGATGCGGTTCCTGTTCCTTCTTGCTTAGTGCCGTCTGCTTCGTTCGGAGAGGACTCTGGCTCGGGCAGTGGTGGTGCATCGTCTCGCCGTATGGGAAAGAGAGAACGTCGCAGGGGTGGAAGCTCTTAGAGAGAAAGGTGGGTGAGAGGGAGAGAATGCGGGTTCGGGCTGAGTCCCGTTGTTTTTTCTTTTTCTTTTTATTTCCTGCAAAATTTATGTAACACAAAATGTAAATAAATGCAATGAAATGGAGTTTTTTATTATCCTTTATTAATGATGAATGAATGCATGCACATGCGCTTTTTACTTTGCTGCTGAGACCGTAAAAACGAGTATTTTTGGAATTTTTGAAGGAAAGTTTTTAATTAAAAGGGGAAATTATATAAGGAGGAAAAGGGATTTTGAAATTATTTTGAGAATATCAATTTATTTTTATTGAGTTTTCTGATTTGACAAAAGAGGAAAAAGGGAAATTTCTAAAAATGGGGGGTTGCCGATCGGCAAGCACCCTGTCCTGCCTATCGGCAGTTCAGTCCAGTCCCATCAATTCAAAGCTTTGAATGGTACCCTCTTCAGCCTTTTGTATTTTGTGGGGTAGGATTCATACCGATTTCTGCAGGGATTATGTCTCTTGTGAGGGTTCTCAAGTATAAAAAGGGGGGAGGGTGGAGTGTTTCCATCACACCTTCACTTATCTATTGTTTCTTAGTCTCTGTAAGATGGCTCTCCCTGGTAGCATTGAGTTTGCTAACTACCTCAAAGCCTTGTAAGCAATGTTCTCTTATAATGTCGACTATGATGCATTCAACATGCGTCGAGTCTCCTTGTGGAGCAATCGGCCTTTTGAGTGGAACATGTTGATGGCGGCGGTACAATTCTAGTACCCCGAAGACCATGTATTCCACTTTGGGTTGGATGAAGTTTTTCCTACCTACGAGGAATTTTCTGCCATGCTGGGTATAAATCCCAGTGTTGCTACGGCTTTGCCCGAATTTTCCCATTCTCCCAGGGATTTGTTGGTCGGGCTTCTTCATATTTTGCCTTCAGCGGCCAGATCACTGGTTCCTGAAGGAATGATCTCCCTCCCGGGAGTGTTGCCGTCCGTGCATTTTCGGGAAGTAGGTGATGCTGGAGCCGTTGCTCTGGGCCTCGTTTTAAAATTGCTGCTGGTGATTGGGGAACTGATGGTAGACTCGTAATTTGCAGCCATTACTTCATGGATGTCATACCATCATAATCCTGCGGTGATGATACTGGCGGAGATGCTGAATGGTCTGGATGCCTGGCGAGAAGGTCGTTCTGACTTCCTAAGGGGTAGCCCTGTGATACTGTTCATGTGGTTGTCTGAAATACTCCACTTGGTGGCCCCTCCAGAGTATCCTTTGTTCGTTGTACCCAACTTCTTTTCGCATTACTTCTTCAGCATTGGCTTGGATATTGAGAGCTGGGAAAACTGGTTTGTGGAGAATGGGGCCGAAATCAGTATTGGTCAGTGCCTTGGTGGGGGAAGTTTCAGCCTTTTCTGGAGCTAGGAGAGTATTCATATGTGCGACTGGTTGGTCTCAGACAGACCTCTTTTTATTTCCATTGGCGTCTTCTGTGCCAATTTGGCTGGGCACGAGTCGTGCCACCTCGGACCTCAAATTTCTTTCTAGTAGACATTTTGACCGAGCGCCTGTGTCTATTGCTTGGATCTCTGTGGGAAGATCGACGTTCGTCGCCCTGTCCCTCTCAGTCTATCGGGAGAGTTTGGCATGTCCCTAGAGATTATATGAAGTGGTTTTGGAGGAGAGTAGTCAGCAAGATATAGGCAGTGGAGACTGGACAAAGGTGGTTCATTTTATTTAACACCATGGAAGGGGGTGTTATGGTTTTTTTGAAGCTGGTTCAGGCTTATTGGTCCATGGAGTGTTTACGACACTCTGTTCAGGCAGTGGAAATTTGGGGACCCCAGGATGTAGATGATGAGGGTGCAGGCTCCTCTGATAGCTGTGGGTAGGACTCTTGGAGAGTTTATTTGTGTAATAGGGAATTTTATTTGGCTTTTTATGGCAGTAGGGGGGAGGGAGTTATCCGTTCCTTTTCTTATAAATCTGTGCTGTAATTTCTTATTAATGAAATAAGCAAGTTTATGATCATCCAGATGTGCCTTTCGATGAATTTTATAATTTTGAATTATCTATACTGATCGCTAAGGCATACATAATCCTTTTGTTCAAGTATTTGTTAGAATGAACTGTCGTTCTAGGAGATAAGAAAAGAATAATATTTTATGATAAAGAAAGGATTGTGCTCCTGTAAGATGTATGAGCTGCCTACGTACCTCTGGGGATTTTGATTTTCTTTTTTTTTAATTTTTCTTGAAAAATGGTTGTTTTTTTTTTGCAGAGGATCAGGCCCACGTAGTTCTGGGTAGAGGGAAATGAAGAGAGTTGTTTTTTTTATAATAGAAGGGAGATGATAAGAGTCGTAGCGCGCCGAGATTTCAGACTAGGGGTAGAATTTCTTGAGACGGTCTAGGTTGAGTGGACGAGCCATCTCCTCCCGATCTAGGTCAGTGAGCATGGAGTCACTACCGGATAAAATTTTCTTCACAATATAAGGGCCGCTCCAATTGGGCTTGAATTTCACTCTGGGGTCCCAGATGGGTTCTATTATCTCCTTGAGGGCTAAATCCCCATCCCGAACACCACAGTCCTTGACTCTCTCGTTGAATGATCGTGCTATTCGGGGATGGTACCCTTGTATCTGGTAAAGATCTTTCAATCTCCTTTCATCTAGGAGGGTTAGCTCGTCGAGACGGCTTTGGCACCAGTCTTCTTCGCTAATTTTTCTTTCGAGAATGACGTGTAGCAAGGGTATTTCCATCTCCATAGGTAGGACTGCTTCCATGCCGTGGACCAGAGAGTAAGGGGTATCCCCAGTAGAGGTTCGGATTGAGGTTCGATAGCCCCAGAGGGCGTACGGGATTCGATCAGCCCAATCCTTACAGCTTCCGGTCATCTTGCTAATGATGGCTTTGAGGTTCTTATTGGCGTCTTCAATTGAACCATTGGTCTGAGGTCGGTAGGGAGAAGATTTTTGTCTCTGAATCCCGTATTCGTTGACTACTTATGTGACTTCTACTTCGAAGTGCAGCCCATTATCTGACATTAGCTCGTGCAGGGCCCCATATCGGCAGATGATATTTTTCTTGAGGAAGTTAGCCACTTTCTTGGCATTCAATATTGCATATGACTCAGCTTCGACCCATTTAGTGAAGTAATTAATGGAACTAGGATGAACTCATGTTCGTTTGAATCCTTTGGTGTAACCTTCCCTATGATGTCGACACCCCAGGTGGAGAACGGCCAGGGAGAGGTCATGTTGTATAATTCTCGCGGAGGTAGGTGTTGAAGATTGGAGAACTGTTGGCATTTGAGGCATCTCTGGACATAGGCGGTACAATCTTGGGCCATAGTGATCGAGTAGTAGCCCTGTTGGGTGATCTTCTTAGCAAGCATGTGACCGTTCATGTGGGCCCCTCATTCCTCGCTGTGGATCTTCTGCATTATTTTCTCAATCTCAGCCCAGTGATGCAGTGTAGATGAGTTCCATCGAAGTTCCTCTTGAGTAGAGCTTTATGACAGATGATGTACTGGGCGGACAGTCTTCGGAGGGTT
Source organism: Sambucus nigra (assembly GCA_949130495.1). NCBI lineage: Eukaryota > Viridiplantae > Streptophyta > Magnoliopsida > Dipsacales > Adoxaceae > Sambucus > Sambucus nigra. Next base: position 92,628,852 of record OX422212.1, read on the forward strand.
ATTCGGTCTTTCTTATTGGAACCATCAGGATACCTACCATGTTTGAGGAGGCACCTGATATCTTAATACCAGCAATCGGCTAGTTCGGGATCTTTGGTGGAGATAAGCTCAATATGGTAGCAGTGGGTTGGTCTATCTTGCTTTTGAACTAGGAAGGGCGTCATTGTTATTCCTTAGGGCATGTCGACCATGGAGGCCAAGGTAGCGAGAGCATCGGCTAGGTTATTCTTTACTCAAGGTAGGTAATGGAAGGTGATATCTCGGAATCGGGAGGCTAACTCCTCTAAGTGGGTATGAAAGGGTTGGAGCTTTTCGTCCTTCACTTTCCACTTTCTGAGTACTTGACCAATCATGAGGATAGAACCCCGTAGACATCAAAGTATTGAATACCTTTCTTGAGAGCAACTTTGAGTCCTACTGTGCATTCCTTGTATTCCGTCATGTTATTGGTGCAAGGGAAATCCAATTTAATGGAGATGGGAGTGTGGGAGTCATCAGGGCCAATCAGAAGTATCCCAATGCCATATCCCTTTTTATTGGCAGCGCCATCAAAGAATATTTTCCATTGAAGGTTGTCTTGAGCGGTGCAAAGGATGTTTTCATTTGGGAATTCGTAGATCCAGACATCGTCTTCTTCTACGGGGTAATCAGCGAGGTAGTCAGAGATGGCTCTTCCTTTAACAACTTTCTGCGTGACATACACGATATCGAACTCAGTTAGGAGCATTATCCATCAAGCCATTCGACTGGATAAGGCGGGTTTCTTAAGCAGGTATTTGATGGGATCCATTCGGGATACAAGTTTGATGGGGAAGGCGAGCTTATACTTTCGTAACTTTTGGGCGACCCAGACAAGTGCAACACACGCCTTTTCCAAAGAATTATAGTTAACCTTGTACCCAATCAATTTGTGACTGGCGTAATAGATGGTTGTTTCTTTGCGGGAGTCTTTAAGGTATTAGGCTAGCAAATCCCCAACTGCAGTGTCGGTTATGGTTAGGTATAGGAGCAAAGGGAGACCAGGCTGCGGTGGCATGAGCACTGGAGGTTGGGTTAGATATTGTTTGATTTGGTCAAAAGATTCTTGGCAGGCCTCATTCCAAACCTTGGTTAAATCCTTTTGGAGGAGCTTGAAGATCGGTTCACAGATGGAGGTTAGCTGACTGATGAATCGACTAATATATTATAATTTCCCAAGAAAATCTTGAACTTCTTTCTCTGTTCGGGGCGATGGCATCTCAAGTATGGCCTTCAACTTTGCAGGATTTGCTTATATCCCCTTCTCACTAACCTTTAATCCCAAGAGTTTTCCCTTTGTAATGCCGAAGACACATTTCTGTGGATTGAGTCTCATCTGATACTGTCGTAGTCATTCGAAGAACTTTCGGAGAGCGATAACATGACCTTCTCTAGTTTTGGACTTGATAATCATATCATCCACATAAACCTCAACTTCTTTGTGAATCAGATTGTGCAGGATGGTTGTGGCAGCCCTTTAGTAGGTAGCCCCAGCATTCTTTAGACCAAATGGCATAACGGTGTAGAAAAAGGTTCACTATGGGGTGATGAATGGGGTTTTTTCTTGGTGGTCTGCGTGCATCTTGATTTGGTTGTATCCGGCAAACCCGTCAATGAATGACTTGAGAGCATGATTGGCTGTGTTTTCCACGATCATGTCGATATTGGGTAGCGTATAATCATCCTTTGGAGAAGCTTTGCTTAAATCTCGGTAGTCCACACACATTCGAACCTTCCCTCATGATTTCGACACAGGTACTATGTCGGCTAGCCATGTGGGATATTCGATCAGACGAATGAAGCCCACGGTCAACTGTTTGACCACCTCTTCTTTGACCTTGAGCGACCATTCAGTGCGAAGCTTCCTCAATTTTTGTTTAACCGGATTGTAATCTGGGAGAGTGGGGATCTCATACTGAGCTATTTCAGGATCAATGTCGGGCATATCATTATACAACCATGCGAAGACATCCATGAATTCCTTTAGCAATTCTTCGAGTTGTGCGCGCTCATGCTCGTCAATGGTGACCCCTATCCTAATCTTGCGCAGTTTTCTACTAGAACCGAGATTCATAACAACAGTCTCTTATTTATTAACTTGAACGTGGTTATGTTGTTTATTATTAACCTTATTTAGATCAGTTAAGAATTGTTCATTTTCAAAATCATCATCATCAAAAGTTTGATTAGAATTCGAAGAATTAATGTAAGGCACAGGAAGATACTCAAAATCTTTGTTTATTTCATTGATAGGAAAAACAGCCTTGAGAACCTTATCAAAAGAGGTATCGGTTACATTTAAACAAGGATAGACAATAGAAGAAGAAATAGGGTAAACATTGGGGTTAGGGGAGATTTCAAGAGGTAGAACTGGCGCAGCATGCCAGTCGAGGAGGGGTGTATCAACAACTTTAATCAGATGGGATGGATCCATTGATGTTGTTCCTAAATAAACCATGCAGAGTGCCAACCCCATTATCTGTAAGTTGAAGGAATCTTCGGAATCACTTTCCTCAGTCTCTTCTATATCTTTGATGAGTGGTTTTACTCGGTGCTGGAAACTCTAAGCCCATGGGTAGCTATCTTGGAAAAATATCTCCATTCCAGGCTTCATCTTCTTGACTGTGGGGTCATACCATGGTTCTGGAAAATCGCAAAAGGGGAAGTCTTCGCCTTCTTTGATGAATCTTCCATTCAAAGAGTCTCTTGGGATAGTTTGGATTTAGTTTAATCTTCTCTTTGGTCGAGCCTGGTGGATCATTCCGACTCTTGTTTTGATGGTTGATACCCCAAGCAACAAGGAGGGAAAGTTTTCTTCAGTTCGATGGGATTAAGTATCCCTTGATGTCTTTGCCCTAGCCCCAGTTCGGGCATGAAGTGCATGTTTCTGAACATCTGAATCACATTGACATTGCCATGAGGGTCATATTTTGGACAAACCCTTTATTTGAAATCGTCCTCTGCCAACAGTAGGAGTGGCTCACTCGGAATCCAGATAGGAGAATATCATTTGACCCATGTTGTATCTTAAGGATTGGACTGCTGGTGCTTGCACCCTCGACATTTTCGTCGTCGCCCAAAATGGTGATGACTCGCCCGTCGGCGAAGAACTTCAATTTCTGATGGAATGAGGAAGATACACCCTTGATACTATGGAGCTAGGGTCGTCCGAGCAATAGGTTGAAACAAGATGGGATGTCTATGACTTAGAATTCAACGACAGGGTTTATAGGGCCAGCCCCTAGTACAAGTTTTATGGATCCCATCACCTCCCGACGGGTATTATCGTAGGCATGTACAACGACGAAGGTTGGAGCGAGGTCTCTTTCTTTCTGGCCTAAACACTTGAAGGTTCTCAGTGGGCAGACATTCAAGGCGGATATGTTATCGATAAGAGAGAGTGCCACGGACTTCCCCATAACTTCGACGGCGATGTTGAGTGCATGATTGTGATTTGGCCCAATTCTGGGGATTTCTTCTTTAGAAAATGATAGCATTCAGGTAGAGGTCAAGGATCCGACCAGATTTACCGCTTCTTCTGGTGTGGTAGAAGGAGGAACTGTGGGTCTAGTGAGCAGCTTGATTAAAGCATTTTTGTGCAGCTGGGAAGACATGAAAAGCCCCCATAGAGTGATGTTAGCTTGAGTTTTCTTCAGTTGATCGAGGATTTTTCTCTCCTCGATGGTCATCTTTGGCATAGGAAGGTTTTCAACGCCCTTTCCTTTGTCATTTGCTGGTAGTGAGCTTGGAACCTGGTAATGTCTCCCTGATCTGCTCATGTGATTTACTGAAGAAGGGAAGAACATGAATCCCGTTTCCTTGTCAATCTCAGGTTGTTTGTCACCCTATTTATTTCTCCGAGGAGTTCTTCAAATGATATAATCCCACATATGTCAGCTACTGGGCCAGTTCTTCCTCAAGCTTGTTCTCCACTCGAATCTTCGAATTATTCCCCCCATCCGGTGGAAATAATTATGTCTTTCCATATAAAGTCAATACATTCCACAACTTCAATGGCTTCTTCATACAGGTCTTCCCATTCTGTGGGCATATGTCTGGTTGAAGGGACCAAGCGCCCTTGTAGCTTCAAAATGTTAAGTAACCCGGTGATACTACAAATGCTGTTGGTTTGCCTGAATAATTCTGCCATAATCTGGACAACATCATCTAGGCTAACTTTGTCGGTTGGTACCACCCACTTATCTGAATCTCGGGCCCATTTTCGTGCTTCCAAGAACAGTGTACTGAACCTTTGGCAATTGATGACCATCTGTGAGGGCAATTTCATCCCGAACTCTAGGAGTTAGTTTAACACCTCTGACAATTCCATACTTCCATTTTTAGAATGGGTATGGACAACTATGCATGCTCTGGTAAGGAGCGACATTGTCTGATCAATGAGGCTAGTAGGGTGTAGGAGGAAATATGGGCAAATTTGAAGAGGTTTAGGAGAGTATATGGGTGTGATTTGAGTTAAGGGATCGAAATCTGGGTTTTCTTCTAAGAAGATGGCATTGGTATGATTTGGGAGTGGATTGTGAGTAGTGTTTGGCTTAGGATTGGTTGGTGGGGATATGGTACCCCGGTCAATGAGATCTTGGATTATGTTTCGGAGGTGAAAGCATTAGTCGGTGGTATGACCAGCAGTTTGGTGAAAGGCGCAATGAGCGTCGGCCTTGAAGTTTCTTGGGAGTGGATTTAGAAATGGACGGGGATCCAAGGGTTTGATGAGGTTTCGGCTTAACAAGGCTTAGTAAACATTGGAGAGGGGAGCATGGAGCTTAGTGTATTCCCTTTGGATGGGGGTTGGGTGGCTTTCTGGTTCCCATGATGTCGTTGGTTGAGAGATGTTATTGATGGTTGAGATTGTAGCACTGGCAGGCTTGTCATACTTTCTAGGGGTGAACTATCCGGACACCTTCTTCGGTTCAATCTCTGTTTTAATAAGGCTTTTCTCTATTTCTAATCCTTCTTCTCTGAGAACTTGGAAGTGGGGATATTATTGTCCTCCCATCGTCGCTCGGACATAGGGCAAGAAGTTCTTCTTCACTATATTGACCTATTCTTCCTCAGATGGTCGATTTGTCATGGTAGCTGCTTTCTCCCTCCACCGAGTTATGAAGTTACTGTGTTTGAGCATCTCTAAATCACGACGGCTGACCTCAAGCTCTTCGTTGTATTTGTACTGCGACGTGAATTCTCGGGCTACATCCTCCCAGCTACGGAATTTGGATTCTTCGAGGGACAAAAACCATCGGAGGGCACTATCCTTCAAAGTTTGCTGAAGCAATTGGGCCATCACTTCTTCAAAAGCCCCTAGTAGAGTCATGGAACGGTGATAACTGTGAAGATGAACAATCGGGGGTCCACTCCCTCTGAGCTTCTCGATATTTGGCATCTTGAACTTCTCGGGTAACCTCTCTTTAGGATATGGAGACATGTGGGTGTAGTTCATGTAATTCCCAGAGATTCTGACTTGGTAGAACTTCTTGGTGAGAATCTTGAGATACTCTTTAACTTTATTCAAATCCTACTCTTTTGGATCAACGACCATAGGCAGGTTAGCCACAGGCTGGGCAATGTTTGGCATCGAAAGATGGGCAGGTGACGACTCATTGACAGGAGGGGCAGGTGGAGCGTGTTGATATTCTTCGAAAACCCAGATAGGCTCGAGTGGACCCATAGCACGAGGGAATAGGGCCTCGGGCTCTTGAGGAATAGGAACATGGTTTCGTTGCATCTCTCGAACCTCAGTTTGGAGGTTGTCAATCTTGGACACGAGCTGAGCTAGGACTGCTGTCAGATCTGGCTGTATGACTGGTACTTGATCTTTATTCTCCATGGAAGGTGGATAGATTCTGGACTCGAAAGAAGTAGTAGAGGAACGAACGAAACTCTGGGGTGATTTGACTGAAGACTGAAGCCAATAGGGAGCAAGGTCAAGGGCTTGCGATTCACCTGAGAAGGGGTAGAATGGGATTTATTTTTGAGAAAAAAGAGAAGAAACTATTTTTGGATTTTTGATAAGGAAGGGAGAAATGTTTTTTGAAACGGAACTCAGCATGATTATTACGATTATTATGTTCTCACTTGTATTTAATTCTCCTAAATGCAATGCCGGATGGGACCCGAGCCTGAAAAAGTGGGGTTTTTAATTTATGCGAAGCTATGGCTGGACTTGTAACTAGGCTCGCGGACAGGGTCCCATTTTAAAAATGCGCGAAAATTTGAGCGGAAGGCCGACCCAAAATTTCAACAGAGTTTCGGGTTGAAACCGAAAAACTAAAGTGCATGTCCTAGGTTTGACACCTATATGCGGGTATGCAGTTAGTTGGGTGAATCGGAATGGGTTCCCCCCTTTGGCATGACTTCCACGATATACGTCTTGCTCTTTGCGAGAAATCGGTACGTGTGGACAAGACATTTGATATACCCGAGTGTACGTGAATTGCCTCACTATATACCTCGTGGGGATGGTACGTGTGAGAGAGAATTCGATATACTCGACGTACGTGAACGAATTCCCTGTGATATACCTCACGTCATGACTTCGGTCAAGCGGTGCGATGTGGAGGAACCGTTCTATATACGTCGAAGGTACTTGGACAATGGAAGGTGAGAGTCATATCGCTTAGGCTAACTGTGCCCTGCCGGACCAGCACCCATCACGAAGTGACCTTCCAGTTACTGGGTAAAAAAATTTCAATAACAATGCTCTTTGGTGATGTCGTGTGAATCATACATGATTATCTTATTAGTATCTTATGATGAGAATGCTTTTCTTGATTATGCCAAACAGGGAGCGAAGTACAAGTACCAAAGGTACACCAAGTATGGATGGGTGATGCGTACAACATGTAGATATATGTGATCCTAGGTTCACATGGTGTGAAGTGTACATGGATATTTTTCTACAAGTGTGTGAACAGAAGCATAAGCATGGGATACACATAGAAAAGGGGAACATGAAGATATAGGGGAAAATATAAACAAATATAACATCCATTTAAATAGAGTCAAGCCCTTATATAGTCCCCAGTAGAGTCGCTACTGTGGCCATCCCCGATCCTCTCCGTGGGCGGGAGCGTGAAGGAAGGATCCTCGGGTCCCTCTCGGGAGCGCTTCGGTCGGCGTCATTTGAGATGAAGTGAAAAATGTAGAGAGAATTAGATTCGCCAGTCTATTTTACTCAAAACAGACAAAAGAAAAAGGGGAAGCCATCCCGAAGGACGGCATCCAAATACATACTGGTGCATACGAAACCAAAATGATTCGAGAAGGGTTCGGAGGCTAAGTTACGAAATGGGAAGGTGTTAGGCACCCATTCCTCCCTTTCGGTCTCTCATGGATTTTTGCTATTTTCTTTTATTTTCCCGTGATATGTGTGCATGTGTATATATATAGTGGAGATAGGAATCCTCAACTTGTATCAGGGAAAAGATAAAGAGAGTCATCCGCAGGAAGGTATAAGGATAATATTAGAAATTAAGATTTACTCGATTACCCTTATGTTGATCGTTATAATGGAACGATAATGCATATGGAGTGATACGTCACTAAGAAAAAGTATATAAAATATAATAAAATTGGATTTAGAGAAGATAGAAAATGAGAGAGAAAGTGAGAATAGAACTCGAGTCTCGAGTTTTACCCCGAGACGCCTACGTAGCCTATAAAGGCATCAAAGTCCACGTTGGTCGCATACAAAATGAGGGGTGGGGTTTATCCCATAAATCCAAATGGGGGATCTCTTATTTGTGAGTGTGTGTGTGTGTGTAGAAAAAGTATTTTAGTTGTGAGAAAAGTGTGAGAAAAGTATGAGAATCCCTATTTGGAATTTATGAGCAAACCCTCTTTTTCTTATTTTTTGGGTTTTATTTATATGAAAATAAGAGATGTACAATAATACTAAATAAAAAGTATATTAGGATGTGTGAGATGAGATAATAAAAGTGCTGAGTAATAAAATAAGTTATTGCGAATTTAAGAGAATTTGAAGAGAAAGTTGAGAAAGTTGGACCTTATTGAAGATCGTGAGCTTGATCTTGAATATTGGAGAGCAGCCCTTGCACTTGGATGATGATGGAAAGTGGATAATTCACCAAGTTTGATTAAAAGGATGATGAAAAGTGGAAGTTAGAAAGGGATTTGGATGTTGAAATCGCGTTGTCTTTGAGAGAGGTTTTTGAGATTCGTTGAGAGCGATTTTTATCAGATTTGGCCCCCCTTGTAAATGAGGTGAAGGCCTCCTTTTATAGGCCCAGGTCATTGTCGATCGGCATAGACCTAGTCCTGCCTATCGGCACCTGCTGATAGGCAGGGTCTGGAGCCTGCCATTTGGTAGTGTGGTTCAGGCCTTTTCGGAAAAATGGGTGCCGAGGGCAAACCGTTGGTCATAATTGTGCACGCGGTAGACTGTTGGAAAGGTAATTTAGAGACTTTTTAAAGTCCTTTATACCTCTCCCAGGTTCGGGAGTTGACTTTAGGTTAAATATGGCTCGGAAGCGTTTGTCGGTCCATCAGACGGGGAATCGTTCGGACGTAAATGGATCGTTCGTTCACATGGTGAATCTGAATTGTTCACGGGGTGGACCGTTGGAAAGGAAATTAAGTTCCATTAGAAGATTCATTCAGCTTTGGTCGAGCTGAAGAGTTTGACCTTTTGGTCAAACGGAGGCTGGGAGTGCCCGATGGCTTCCAAGTCAGTACTCGGGGTATGACCTGGGTTTGTAGTGATGAAGGGAGGTACTAGGGACCTAAGGAGAGTTAGGGGGTAACAGATTGGGGTGTCTATATGGGTATCCATTATGATAGAGACTATTTAAGTTCGAAAGAAGGACAACCCTAATAGGGTCAGTATGGCAGAAGATAAGTGGGTTGTGTGTTGAGGTATTTTGCGGATGGTAAAACCACACGAGTTGACATTTTTCGAAGTGATAAAAAGGACAAGAGTATAGTGCTTGCAAGAGAAATGGTTAACGTAATTTTTTATTTGGTTTAGACAGACGCGTTATGTCTGGAAGACCATTAAGTAGCCAAGGCGATTGGCAAAGTATAAGTATGAGTTTTATCCTCGAAGGAGGAGGCGTATTTACGTGACACAAACAAGTCATTACATTTTTTATTTATTGCTAGATTTTCATGTGAGGAATTTAGTGCGTATACCTATAGCGTTATAATTATGTGTATGTTATGGGTGAATTATTTGTGTTATATATTTCATGGAGGTTACTCATTTTAGTGATGTGAGATACGAGTATGATATTGTCTTGGTTACAACTTTATAGTGATGGTTAGTAAGATAGTAGGCAGTTATTGTAAGGCTATCATAGTGGTTGCCTTAGTGCAACATGTTTTGTTCTGGAGAGGCCTCACTTGCGAGAGGGTCGGGCTCGCACTTATATTATCTATTTTAAAGACTTCAGAGGGGATAGTGGGCTCAAAATATTCAATCCCAATGTGCGTAGGGACTTTGTTGTTATGATTCAGTATGTATTGGATTTACTATTGAGTGAAAAGATTTAACTCATTATTATTTTTAGCGCTTAGGACTTGGTAATAGGAAGAGTGCATTGATATATCTATCCTTTAGAGATGTGGGAGTTAAGAGTTATACCCATATGTTTGCAAAAAAAATTTCGAGAGTCCCGATTGTATGTACTCGAGGTTTATAGAATGTGATTGCCACCAATACTGAGCAATAGTGCAATTAGTAAAAGGTTCTTTGTTTCAGTACGATTACAGGAGATGTAGTTTTTATGTTAAGAAACGGAATGTAGGGGTACATGTTATGGACAGAGGGACTAACAGATTTCGATAACCGACAGTGTTGAGTAGTAGTGTATTGGGGGGGGGTTCCTTATTTGGATTTCTCTTTGCGAGACATCCCGCACATAAAACTTAGCGTAAGGTTGGAAATGGGAAGATGTTTGGTCATTAGTCCATGAGTTAGGTGCCTCAGTCATAATAGAACAAGTAATTATAACTATAAGTTGGAAGATAAATTACAATCTAAGGCCAGTGGAGCCGGTTGTATGGTAAGAAAGCATTAAAAGTTTTATCACCATGAGTTGAGGAGTGGAACAATGATAAGGAGAATTTAAAATTTCGATTTCTAGGAGTGATTGAGATTACCCAAGTGTTGTAACCGCATTAGAAACACAAGGGAAATAAAGAGTTGGGATGATTTTTTTTAGCATGGATTATATGGGAAGAAATTTTAATACAAGGAAGGAGACTTGTATTTATTTTGATGTATAGAGTATTGGTGATTTATTTTAGTTGTTTTATTTATTCGAGAGAATTATTGTACTTATCTGAAGAGATTTTAGATTAGTGGTTTCTCTTTTTTTGTTGTGGGATTTAGATGCTCTATACCTTGTATTTTGTTGGATTTGGGTAGTTTTATCGATGAGTAGTGCGTCGTTCGCTCTCCCCGGGCGGGCGGGGTGTTACAGAATGCCGACATCCTAGGTAGCTAATTTTAGAATCGTCCGAGTTGAAGGGACGTGGGAATAGATATATGGAATATATGTTTGTGGGACTAGCATAACGAGGTGGAAGTGGTAGAGTGGATTAAGCGTTGCATGAAGAACGATAATCCATATATACGTGTGTGATTAGAGCAGCGCGAATTTGGCTGGAAGGCTGTGGGAAGCCATTTAGAACGGAGTATTCCTTGAAAAGGGTAGAATTTAATGGGGAACACTCAGAGCGGAGTTGTAATTAGTCAAAGGTGAGAGCGACTTGCGCATACAAGAGTGATGATGTTATTGTGGTATAAAAGCTCCAGAAGTGCACATCGTGGAGAAAAGTGCACGGATCGAAACATTCAAAATACGCAAAGGAAAGAAAGGGAGTAATAAATGTCTGTTAATGTGAGACATTACAAGAAGAAGTCGATGTTTAGTTGGACATAGTGAGTAGTCTCTGCATGCACCACTCATAGATAGAAAACGGTTGAAATAAGAGGATCAACTAGAGAATTTTGTGGCTATCGACAATTCCTATAAAGGAAGAGACCAGTAAAGTCGGTAAAGTTTCTTGGATGGGTTTCCACCTTCAAGGCAAGATCAAGGTTTCATCCGAACATGTGAAACAACTCTGCCAAGAAGTAAGTGATTGATATTCCTTTGGAGTGATTTACAATATTAACTAGTGTGCCTAATTTTCCTTTGAAAGGAAGGATCGCGTTAGTACGTGGTCCCACACGGTATTATTTTTTGAATCGGAATGAGATTTTTGATTCCCACATTCAATATGGGATTTCAGGAAGCAGCGAGGATAACGTTTCATTTTGAGAAGGATGTATCACCCATAGTCGTGGAGTAAGCGCACGGTGATTAACGATTATTAGAGACGCGTGAAGGTAATTTTGGAATCTTCGTGATCATTTCATTTCGACGACGGATATATCTAGCAAGTGAAGTATAGTAAGGTAGAGTTCCGTGGGAGCACTCGTACCTCTTTGTCGCGAACGGGGTGCTTATTGAGGTTTTGGAGTAGAAAAACCTTAACTATTATCCCTCTGTATGTTTAGAGGTGAGCGGATAATCATAATTTTGGATCGGTCGAGAATAATCCGATGACTAAGGTGGAATTACCATGAACCATTTTAGGCGGCTTAGAATTTCGTAACCAAAAATCGAGATTTAAAGAACTGACAAAAGTGGCCAGATGTTCATATAGTTTCTCTCAGCATGGGAGTTTTTTATTTGGATAAATCCGAGTAGTTGTCATGTAGTGAGGTGCAGCCTCCCAATGATATTGAAATAATGGTAATTAATAATGTATAGGCATGTCTTATGCGAATGTTATCGTATAGGAGCACAATGTGAAGTGTCTTTAATGAGAATTTTAGACAAGCTTGCTATGAGGCGGAAGCTATAGTGATTGAGCGCCTTATTATGTAGATAGTTTGCATACTAATATGGTATGCAGACTTGTTTTACCTGGTAGGAATTTTGGGACGAAATTCCGTAATTAGGGGAGAAGTATGTAATACCCCGTATTTTTATGGCTTTTAAATTTAGGGATTTATTAAATTTAAATGAGATAAATTAATTTAATATTAATCCAAAAACTTGTTTTAAATATTTACTAGTGTGATGAGAGTTAGTAATTATTAGAAATTTGTTGAATATTACTAGATGAGTAAAGTAATATTTAAGATTGATTTTATAAAAATGTCACGAGTGAATAAAATGGCAATTATGGAACTTAAGTCGGGATGCGCCTGTGTCGTGTTAGGACTAAATTATTATTATATAAAGTGAATAAATTATAAGTCGCCCGTATAGTCATTTCGAGTGCACCAGTGTGTCCGGAAGGGCCGAGATAATCAAAAAAGTGTACTTGGGGGTTTAGTTTGGGTCTCGGGGCGTTTTTATGCCTAATTGACATCTCGGGAGGGTATTATAGATATTTTGTATTTTTGGGTAATTAAACCCACGAATTTAATTAAGTTATATCAGCCAATTGGAGTTGTCTCTTAGGGTTATCAAATACAGAACCTTAGAACGACCATTAGAGAAGGAGTTGGAGAGCTTTCCAAGCAACTCAAGGCCAAAGACTCACCCGTTTGCATTGCCACCACCACCGAAGCGTAGATCGCGCGACGGGGAATGCAACCATACCTTTTCATCCACGAAATCAAAAACTTGAATTCCAGGAAAGTATCTATCTTGCTTTGTTTTTAGTTAATGTCTCACCCATATGTTTGTTTAGGATTATCAAGAGCATATTTTATGAAAGAAATTGATAATTTAGAGACTTTAAATTGTATGTTTAGAGAAATTTAATATATTTTGGACATACCCATCACATGTAGAGGATTACCCACGAATTAGTATGAATTTAGAAACAAGAAATCTGGAAAATAATTAGAAGATTGTATGTTCCCTCCAAAATTAGGGTTCTTGAGGATTATGTCAATTTTACCCCATTAATTCGATATCCTTGTTGAATTTGAACATGTTTCACGTAGGAAATCATGTAGTTAGGTATATAGTACCAGTAGTAATGTTGTTTGGGAGTTTGGCCAAAATTGATAGAGGTTTTGAGGACTTTTGGTGATGAAACCCGTAGGATAGTATATGCAGAATCTGGGAAACATCTGGGCGATCGATCGATCGACCTTGAATGTCGATCGATCGACCGGATTGATCGATTGATCCCTACCTTCGATCGATCGACCTCTTTTGAATTTTGAAGCTTGTTCTTTATTCTTAATAATTAACCCTGTGTCACTTTGTGGGAACCCTTATACGTATTTCATTTACCATAATGGGACTTGGGAAAGACCAGTAGGGTTGTAGGCAAGGTTCGGGTGATATGGTTCATATGCGATTTAACCATGGGGTTTCAAGAATATAAATTTAGTGGGAAATCGTGCGTATGTTATGGTATATCTTGTGAGGATTAAGGAAGACTTAGACCAGTAGAGTAGTAAGGGTGCACCTACTGATTTTATATTATTGCAAAACGATACACTTCGAGAGTCGAGAAGTACTTAAGGATTTGTTATACTTAATAGAATAAAAAGAGTGATTTACTTATACGTAAAACTCGAGCGCGATATGTTACGCATGGATAGAATAATATTATGGGTCGTGGACGTACCTAATTTAGAAATGTGAATATATATATATATATATATATGACTGTGTGATTGTGCATATTATATATCTGTGCAAAAATCATACCCGGGCTACTTGTTATCACGGGCTTTTCGCACCGGGACAGTCTTATCTCGATTGGACCTTTATGGGGGATATTGACTCGTACCCTAGAAGATAGTATCCTCGATTCAGGCTGTCTGAAAATGTTAGTCAGATGTTCTAAGAGACGTGAGGGTATATGCTGACCTCTTAGGACCTGCAACTATGTTTCGCCTCCATTTGTTTGTGTATTGTGTTAATACAGTTCGAGAGTGATTCCGAACTAGTATTTCCCTTAGTTTATGTGATACGGGGACTTGATAGTAGAGTATGCCAACACCATAGATTTTATGTGGGGTGTCGTTAGTATATATAGTATATGTGTGACTAATATATATACGTATATCTATATGGAAACTTTCTATTGTGCGTATAAGTATATAAGTAATGTATAAATGCTTTAATTTTATTATAAGTGTTCGAGAATTTTATAATGGAAATGAGTTGTTCTAAATAACGTAAGAAATCTTAAAGAGAATGATTTTCTAAAGTAAATATCATAACCTCGCTTTTCACCTAATAAAACCTTATGGAAAATAAGTTAGAGAAAATCATGAGATTTATTAGTACGGTAGGCGTGTGCACTAGATAAGAGGTGAGAAATATCAAGAGAGTGTCGCATACTAACATGATTGTTGCATTAGCCGGTAAGCATTTTAAATACTTGATAAACTATTTTTAAAACCGTTTTACACTCGGGCTCTGACCCGTTTCCTGTCTATTTCTCTCTCTTGTACATATATGTATGTATTACAGGTGCCCATCCACAGGGGCATCATGCTTAGATTCCTTGAAACGGACGCGCTGCAGCTTATGTGGGAGTTGCAGGCCATTGCTTAGACGACCTCGTTGTTGACTCTACTCTTAATTTAGTTCTGATTAGTCAGGGCATGTGTCGCCCGTTTCCCTATTCTGTTGGATTTGTCAAAGATTTGTGTTCATTTATTTTCAGTATTTGGTACTCTTTGGGATGTAATTCGTGTTAGGATGATTTCATTTGTAGTTTTTAAACTTGGTATTGGTTTATCTGAATGGTTGAATTCTTGGGTGTTTATTACCATTCTTCATATTTATGTGATTCTTAAACTGTTAATTATTAAAAAGTTTTTATATCTGCATTTAAATAAAATGGAAATAAAGTTTTAAATTGTTTTGACACTGAGCTTAATTATTTAGGGTGTTTAAATTGGAAATTTATTTTGCGACGGTGATGCTAAGAATGAACCAACCGTTCACCTTGATTTTATTTCAATAAAGGACTGATCACCCTGTATTTAATTAGGCGGGGTGTCACATCCAATTTCTTCCCTGGTTAGTTGTTTGGAGTCTAAGATGAAGTTGCGCCATAGAGCTCCGGGACCTTCTTAAATTTATCCACAATAACTTTTTTGTTAAACTCTTTCATTTTCAATAAGTTTATTTATTTACAATTCGACCGTCATTTTTACAAAAATGCTCGGCTCATCGCCGTATTTATTACTTGTATAAACGTCCTTTAGTATCACTTTTTACTTCCATTTTTTTTTTGCATACCCGGCTAATGAGGCCAAACCACATGAATTACTTCATGCATGATTTACATTTTAGATGCTCCTTATGTACTTAAACATGCATTTCAAATTTTGAGCCTTCTGGGGTTAAATTCATTTAACACAATACATAGGGTCTTTTTATAATTCCTAAAATGGTGGGACTGATTTGTAATTTTTCACAAAATTCACAATCTAATGACGTTTAAATATGAGGGGCTGATTTCTAATAGTCATAAGTTTGAGAGAAATTTTGTAATGTTTAAAAGTCCAAGGGTCGTTTTGCAATATCTAAAAGTTTGGCACACTTTACAATATTCAAAAGTTGTGGGTTATTTTGCAATACATAAAGTCCTATTTTCACACTATTACAACCATAGTTTTTGTCCTACATATACCCTTATAAAATTGTTGAGTTTCACACCCAAATTGTAATTCGCGTAATTATAGGGGCAAACTTGTAAATAAAATGGGATCTATGCAAGAGAATTTCTTAACATTTTATTTTTTAATGGTATTTTTCTCCCAACATACCGTTATATAAAATACATAACACATTTTTCAGATCAAAATTAAATATTCTGACAAGTTTAGATTTTAAATTATAATTTCACGAAATTTTGATGTCAAAACTCATTCTTTTTCACTTGTTCATGGATTGGAGCAAGATTTATAACAACTTAAATTCCAAAAATGTAAATTTCTAAAGCTCAGAGGTTTATACCAAAATTTGAAAAAATATTATAATGAATTACAACCCTCGAGCTATACTTTTATTTTTCTGTAAATAATATTCAACAGTCACATTTCCACTATTTTCGCAGAAAATCAACACCCATAAATACATGCATATAACTTGGGCTTTGGGATTTGGTCTTTAACTTGGCCAAAGTATAAATTTTGGGGCCAAATTTTAATGGGTTTTTATTATTTTTATGGGTTATATATATATATATATATATATATATAATAAGTTACAAGTGTATTTTTACTGTTTCATAAGTTCATAAGATAGATTAACGGTTGAGAAGAGTTGTGAGAGATTAACGGTTCTGATTGCCTTGAACTTGAGAAGATTATTTGATTAAAAAAGTACACGCACAAAGCTCAAGAGCACATGGCTCAAGGCATACGGCTGAGATTAATGCCAACAAGGCAATACAGATTTCTGTTGTCATAAAAACTTCCCGCCCAACTCTAATAAAGACAAGCATACTCCTTTAATATTTGGTTAAAAAAGTACACGGACAAGGCTCGAGAGCACACCCAATGCCAATACAGTTCATGCGTCTAAAAAAACCCAATACAGTTCACATGTCTGACATGGACAGTTCATGGGTCTCAAAAAGAAAGGAATAAACCCATCATATCATATTCAGCCCTTTTTTCTCTCTCTCTCTCTCTCACTCTCAGAACTCAAGGTTCCGACGCTGTGAGTTGTTTCAAAAATTCTTTTTAATTTTTGCAGGTGAGATCAGTGAAGGATAATCTTACGGTTTAAGTTTTTGCAGGTGAAACCATTAAATCGCAGCCCTCCCACCACCATGGTGTCTTTCAGAGGTACTGAAAATACAGAGATCTGAAGCTGCAGGGTTCGATTTTCTTTCTCTCTCTTCTACCCGTAGCAAGGTTGTCACTCCCATGGTGGCTTCAACAACCGGTATCTTACTCCTCTCTCTCTCTTACCGAATATCTCTGTTTTTACCGTTGTATATTTTTGAATTTGATGTTTTCTTAAAACTAATTTACAGATATGATACGGGTGGAGGTTAAGCTAAGGCAGGTGGTTCGGGTTTAGATTTCTCCGAGTAGAGGAAAAATTTGGATATGGGTTTAGAGCATGTAGGTGGGTCGGCCCTAACTGGCAGGGTCAGTGGAGGTTGACCGTCGGTTTGGTTCAGGCGGGTGGCCAGATTTTGTAGGTGGGTTAGAGTTCCCAACATCCAATTTAATGTTTGAAACTTCGTAGATTTGTTGCTTTCTTTAGGGGTTTATTACCAATGTTTAATTAATGGATTTTTATTAGAACATCAAATTGAGTTTATACGAATATACTTCAGAGGCGTTTTCTACTTTTTTTCTCAAATCAGTGAGTTTTTAGTTTGTTGGTTTGGAGTGCTAATTTATTTTTTTTTTGTTTCTAACATGTGGTGGTCCTAGACCAAGTAAAAAACTAAGTATACTGGGTTGGGAACTTGAGACATATCAAGCAAAAGATGGGTCTACAATGTGTGAAACTGCAATGGGTTTAGACTCGATAACTTGGTTGCTATATGTATATGTGAGCTATGTTGAGACACCATGATGGGTTTCAGCTCTGTTGTGTATATTTGAGCTCTGTTGAGACATATCAAGTATCCCCTACTGATTTTAGCAACCTTATATTTGTTTTGGATGATATGGAAATAACCTGACTAGCATATGAAATAATTTAGTGAGATCTTTGGTGTATAAACTTTTTTTTTATAAATTTAAATATATGCAAGAGATTCTCCCCAGAACAACCGTGAAAATTAGTTGCTGGTATCCCCCCTCTCTCCTCTATTTTTCTAATATCTTATCTTCTAATGTTCTCATTTTTTTCTATTACGGTAGGCTTTTTTAATATGTGCTTTTTTTTTGTTTAATCTTCACTTTGCTATCCCCTGTATATATAAGAGGGTGCAAAGGACATGGGCGTCTCCAAGTGGTAGTGAGAGAATGATATGAAGCATTGGTAAAGGGCGTGATTTTTTTCCGGAGGTGAGAGAACCTTGCAAAAAAGAGGGATTTCCTTTTTTTTTTGTTGAGTGACACAGTGAAAATTTGGGGAAGAGTAATGAGTTTGTGTGATCTGATTGATCTCTTACAGGTAAAAAGCACCGCACACTTCGTTGACCAGAAACCAACAATGGTGTGTTTAAATAATAGATGTTTAAATGCCTAGAAGGTGTTTAAAGAGTATATAATTAGTCGAACCATTAATTTGTTGCTTATGATAATAACCAAAGTTTTATTTTATTATTCATTAAACTAAGATTGGTATGATAAAGCTATGTATTTTTCTCTTCTAATCAAGAAGACAAAGGTGATGGTGTCTTATAATATATGGTCGTTGCCTTTTCTACCAATTGCTTTACTACTAAATTGTCACTCTTTTCAACCTGTACAGATAAGTCCATGACTATAAGGATGTACTTTTTAATGTTAGCTTCTTTGGTTTTTATTTAGAAATTATAGTGTTAAAATTTTAAATAAACATACAAAACAAACTTTTTTTATATACAAAATAAAAATAACGGTTTATACAAAAACGCGTATACTAATAAATTCAATAAAATATCTTCACTGTGCCATCGGCACGGGTACACCCTAAAATATCTTCTTCAATCTGTCAATTCATTTTTATCAATTTTTTGTCGATCTTCTATAATCCGTCAAAATTTTAGTCCAACTCCATTTTCTTCACGGGTAGCTCGCGCCATCCGGTATCCACCAATTTTTCAGTATCAAGCCAAAATTCCACTAGAACTAATTTGTAATTCCGACATGCAATATTCAAAACATTTTTATAACCGTGCCATCGGCACGGGTACACCCTAAGAGTTATTATTATTTGGTAGAATGCCTACCAAAAAACATTCTATAAGGCATGTGGCACGATGCATGTTTTTTTATTAACACCACCTCTAATGTCAATTTGACACGCATGAAATTTAGTACACGGTGCATGTTTTTGTAAAAAAAATCGTTTTGCAATTATGTACTTTGGAAATTTTTTTCCTTTTGTGATTACATTCTTTTTGAAAATACTCATCGTGCCTTCAGGCACGGGCATACCCTAGTCTATATATATATATATATCATGTGCAAAAAATAGATACCCTTAATCATGCTTGACTAAGAAATAACTTAACACCCCTACCTGTTGGAGACCAAAAATTAAGAAACTAAGTCGATGAAGAAGGCAACCCCCAACTCCGAAGATGGCCTCAAGGGGATACAAAGCTCCCTAACTTAAAAATTAACTCTAATATATTTGTCCTCTACATTTCATCTTCAAATTCCACCAAAAACACATCCTTATACACCCTAAAACTCACTCATTTTGCCTTGTTTCATCTCAAGATATTGCAACAACTAAAGAGGAATAATGTGTTTTTCTCAAACACGTTATTCCAACAAGACCTTTCTACTCAAAGAATATTATCATTTACACTTATATAAAAAGAACTAGAAGCATTTGGTATCAGGAAACATTTCGTTTAGTTGGTGGTTCAATTAGAATTTCTAAAACTCATTTACAAGCTTGTAGAGTCTAGAACTGCCATATCGCATAGCCTACCCGTTATAGCGGGCCTCAAGTCTCTACAGTGTTTGAGGAACCCCACTATAGTAGTCCTTAACCAAAAATTTCTTTTCTTTTTTGTTGTTCCTTTCTGAATAATAAACTCTTATCCTAAATGAATCTGACATAATATCAAGTTTTGTTTAGTTGGTGGTCCAATACATATGTACATACATGTTGTAATCTTAACTTTATTTTTTCTCATCCTAAGTGAATCTGACCCAATGTAATTACTTTAGTTTAAGTCACACCAATATCATATTTAATCTCTTAATTACCCAACCAAATTAAATGATTACTTAATTTATCCAATTAAATCTATCAATGTAAAATAAAAATCATAAGTGTACGTGACTTTGTAAAATTCAATACCCATAAAATTAATAAATAAAAAGTTGGTTCATTATGTTCAAGAAGATCCACACTAAAGGTAAGGTCATAGAAATGTACTTGTGTAGAGGCTTCGGACTAAAATAGTATGACGATGGGAGAGACATGTGTCGTTTCGGATTTTATGATTAGGATTAGCATGTCCTGCAATAGAGACATCCAAGTGTCCATCCAGGTCAGCGACCGAGTCTTGGTCATAGATTGTTTGGTCAATAATAACGAGGCTAGTAAAGCAAGCATCAGGGATGATTGCGCTAACAAGGCAATCCTTATGTCCCTCAATTACCTACACTCTCCCCAGTTCTCAGTTAAAGGACTCATATAGACCTCATGGTGGACCTTTAATTGGTATTTTTTTCAATTATGGAGGGAATGGACACAAGTTTTATTTGTTCACTTCTCCTCATCAAGATCAACACGAGGATCATGGACAGGGGACACCATCTCGTACCTATGAAGTTTTACCATGACTATATAATGTTAAATGTACTCTTGATTTATATCCTCTTATGATCATGTTTTATTGGATTCTGGTCCTTCTCATTTATTTATTTTTAGACAACTAATTTTAAAGGTAGGCTTGTAATCGTCTATTTTCCCTCTATTAATGCATGTTGAGCCTCCTTTAGGAGGATCGTTTTCCTTTAGTTAATTTTATTAGGAAGTTGAGAGTTGCCTATCCATAAATTTATTTGTCACTGACCTCATCATATTTGATTTTGAGGTGTTCAGAATAATTTTATGCATGGATTGACCTATTATGGAGTGATTCTAGATTGTTCTAGAAGGACCACGACTATCCAAATACTTAGATAGGATGGGTTAATTATATTTTTGGTAATGGTAAGGATTCTATGTTGACCAACTTTTATATCCTCGATGGACAATACTAGAAGGATCTCAATGATGTCGAGGTCATTCCGCATTTTGTTAACAACCTTTTAAAGATTCGTGGGTTGCCGTCTCGAAGGGAAGTGGAGTTCAGGATCGATCCTACCTAACACTATTCCTATTTCAAAATCATCATACATGATGGAACCCATGGATCTACAAGAGATAAAAGTGCAACTAGAATATATATTGTAGAAATGGTAAGTGTTTCAGTTAATGTGTAGTGGATTTATTCATTTTTTCGTATAAGTTTTCCTTATATTGTCTTTCATAGGGTTTAAGTTTTTTAGGTGTATATGGAGTAGGTTTATTAGTCCTAGCACTTCATCATTGGTAGCATCGACTATTTTTATGTCCATTAAAGATAATACTCTGGCGATGTGGTTTGATTATTGAGACCTTAACAAGGTTGCTATAAGGAAAAAGTACCCATTACCCAGGATAAATGGTCTTTTTGATTAGTTGAGGGGTGAAACCATGTTATCCTAATTTGACTTATGGACTATATACCATCATATAAGAGATGATGAGTCTTATATTTTGATCATCTTCTTTCTTACACGATATAGACTCTTCAATTTCCAAGTTATAACTTTTTGTTTTATGAACTCTCTGACTTTCTTTGTGGACCTCATTAATAGAGTGTTCAGATCATATTTGGATATATTATTAATGTTTTTTTTTATGACATATCAGTGTATTTTTTTACAAAACATGCGCATAGATAGAATTTGAGGATAGCATTACATGTTCTTAGAGAGCAACAACTATATGGTAAGTTTAATAAATGTCACCTTTAGGAGAATGAGGTAAGATGTGCCAAGAGATGATATTTTAGTTAATTTGGTAAAAGTAGTGATAGTTTTTAAAACCAAAATTTACCACCCTATGTGGTCCAATTACAAGCCAGCATGTGTCATCCAATGTGGCACAAGTCCAAGTCATCCTGATACAAAAGCCCGACCAATAACCTGTATTGCCAACAAAGAGACAATATTCATATATTTAATTTTCATTATGTATTGATGTGAATGTCGAACAAATGAAGGCATTCCATCCTTTCACACGACAACTATCAAGACCCCTCTTGGGCTATAAATACATTGTATCACCCCTCATTGCGAAGGATGGGAAAAACAACTGAAGGCAATAAATACATAACAATGGACGTAGGCTATTCCGTTGAGCCGAACCACTTTAAAATTTCTTGTGTCTTGTTTGTTTTCTTTATTTTATCTGTGATCAATTAATTAGGCCTAGTTTAGTTTTTTTCATCAATAATGGTAAAAGAATGGAAGCATCCTACTAATTCCACTGAAGTGAGATGTTTTCTTGGGTTAACTAGTCATTATCTCATATTTATAGACATGTTCTGACTGAGCTAAATTCACCACTAAAGACTAATACAACTAATGCCCTCCCAGATCAAGAAATGGAAATTCAATCTTGTATAAGTCTTCAACTGAAAATTTTTCATCTTGTGCAGTCCATGAAATCATCATCAAGGAGGAATGACCAACACATATGAGACAAAATAAATACCATGACGCATATGAATTTTAAAAGATAAATAAAAATCCCCCTCAATTCAGGAATTCTATGGAATGATTCATATCTTAGACCAAACACACACAAATTCAGTTTTAGAAAATTTTACCTTGAATTAATTCAGTGTGTATGTAATGATTAGTTCGAAATATATATTGCAAACCTTCTTGAAATCATGCAAAGAAGTATGAAATATCCCTTTCGGGCAAAACTTTATCTCAGCAATGTACCATATTTAACAGACACGGTATGACTTATAGACTACTTAGCTCTCTAAGTATAGTGCACGGTTCTTCAATTCTTTTGTAGCAACGGCACAGTCTATCACCACGCATAGGAAGTAGTCTTCCCTCGGTATTCATATATCATCCTTCTTCTTCAGCAATAGATCCTCTGCTCCACAAATCAGCAGTAGAGATGAACACTGCAAGGGATCTTAAACATGAAAGTGTTCTTCTTGATTTCATAAAGTGATCTCTAAATTTTCAAGGGGCTTGGATGAAAATTGGTAGGGTTTAATCACAAAATGAACTCTAAAAGGGTGTGGAAAAGTGTTAAAAATAGTTCTTTTAGAATCTAATCTCACATCTCTATTTAAAAGAAAGTTGGTTGCAAAAGGATAAACATTAGATATTTGGATCAAATTTAATGAAAAAATAAAATCTTTCACATTCTTTCGAGTGACCAAGTACCTCATTCGAACGACGTAACCTTTTTCATTAGATCCAACTTCCAACGACATTCCACTTCTTGACAAAAAATCATCTCGATCGATCATGGGGACCCTCGTTCTAACGAAATACCCTATCTCGTTTGAATGAATACCAATGAGCCTTCGAATGACATCCCAAAAGTGACCAAAAGGCATTGTCCCGGATCTCATTCGAATGTATGAAATCTCGTTTTAACGGCTTAGTGTAACTCATTTGAACGATAAGCAAAACTCATTCTAAACAGTCGTCAAAATTTTAAAAATTTTCTTTAAAACATTTCGAAATCAAACTCTTAAAAAGATGTAATCCCCTGAAAAAGCAACGACTTTACCAAACTACCATAACTATTCTGAATATTGTTGAGACGGGCGATTCTTCAATCTTCCAAAAGTCTTCAACTTTGTCTTAGAATATGTAAAAGCAGTCATGATGGTTCAGTGTATGTGTAACGGAATAAGCCAAATAAAAATAAATAAATTGAGAAATTATAAGACTTGCTCTTCCAAATCTCCCCCTTTGACTATTCCGGTACAAAACACAAACTGAAGCCAAATTTACCCCTAAGGACTAATACAACTAATACCCTCCCAAAATAAGAAACGTAAATGCAATCTTGTATAAGTCTTCAATTGAAAAGTCTTCACCTTTGGCGGTCCATGAAATCCTCAATAAGGTGGGATGATGTATACACATGAGACAAAAGAAATACCGTGACGCATACGAGTTTTAAAAGATAAATAAAACACCACCTTAATTTGTTCTCCCCTTTTTTATCCGCAATAAAGAAAGGACTTGAATCTAAACTTGAATAATAAGCATCACATGAAGCAAGATACCATCACAAAGATATACAATTAAGCATATGCGAAGAATATCCAAAAAAACAGGACGTGTTCTCCTATCAAACAACTATTTTTAAGTTTTTCAAAATTTTCAAGCATAAAGTATAAAAAGTACAAATAGGTAAAAAAAAAGCACAAAATCGCCATGGAATAACACTAAAATATCCAAATCGTGAAACCATAATGTAATCGTGTGAACAGTTTCCATAGGAAAATCAACATAACATTCATAACATAGGTGCACGAAGTCATGAGATAGTTCTAAAGAAAGAACTCAATTTAAAATTAGGTGTAAAATATTTATCTTAAATGAAATTGACTCGACTTATGAAGTATGCCATGAATTTTAATGATTCTCTCTAAACAATTTAATGATTTTCAAGAAAGTACATTGTGCAAACTCATTGATCTTCTACTTTATAACTTCCTCAAAATCTCTCATATATAATAATTCACTCTCAAAATTTTTGAAGAAATCATAATGCTAATATGTAGCGAAGCATCAATGAAGATAAACTAAATGGCCTTGGCACTCTTGTTTGTGTGTCGCTAATCTTTTTAGGTTTCTTTTGCAAACGGTGTATTTTAACTCAAAGAGAATTTTGTTCTTTCGTAGCCCCTTTCCATTGCTCAACAAAGATCAATATTTTCCGCGAAATGAAATTAGGGCAATGGTTCTTACAAGCATGTAACACCCCGCCCGCCCGGGGAGAGCGAATAGAGCGTCACTCATCGATAAAACTATATAATATCCAAAAATCACAAGGTATAGAGCATCTAAATCCCACAAAAGAACCAAAACCACTAATCTCAAATTTCTTCAAATTAATTCAATAATTCTCTCAAAATAAAAAATACAACATCTAAAATAAATCTCCAATGTTTTATACATAAAAAATAAATACAAGTCTTCTCTCTCGAATATTCTCGAATATTCTTCCCAAAAATAATCCACGCTAAAATTCATCTCCAAAAATCCAAAGCACCCAAAATCCGCGCTAGCCTGCCACTAAAAGAAAATATGGGAAAGTACACAATACGATAGGAAGATGCTCAACAAATATTAGCGGTGAATAAAACGTAAAAATACGAGTACGAATATTCAAATCAAACGCGAATCCATAAGCAATTATATCAATATAATATCTCAACAACACATTAACCGGGTCACCAGGACTCACCACCATACCGCGCCTATGCATTTTTTTAGCATATCCGAAAAAAGAAATATTGGCGGGTGCCCAACATCCGTACCATATTAAAATCTCATGACAACATTCTCAACACCAAATAATAATACCACATGAATCAAAATTAGATTCCAACATACAATTTCCAGATTCCAATGAATTTAGCAATTCAAATATGAGTCAATAATCATAAGAAAACAATTAGAATGATACTCGTGAGATTAAGGATCATATTGTGTAAAACCCCATACCTCAAACCACCAAAAGGATACCAAAAGAATCTGCCCAGAAACGCAGATAACACCATCAAAATCAGTCCTCAAACATCATTAAAACTTCCTCCAATATCAACCTCAAAATAGCCCCAAGAACACTTCCAAAAACCTAAGGTTGAATGCATAAATTAAAGGGCTTCTTTGTGTATAAAAAGAGAGGAATTAAAGTTTGCTGCCAAAAAGTTGTACCAAAAAGGATCACCCAAGACCTTATTTTATAAGGCAAAGAAGTAGAGTTGGGAACAAATCAAACTCTCAAAATTGCTTGATGCGCACGTTTTCTGAAGGCATCGATCGATCGATGCCCATGCGTCGATCGATCAATCACCCAGGAAATCTAGCAGTTCGCCTAGAAAAAATTATAAGGGGCAATTATTTTAAAAATCAATATAAAATCCGTTTTAACTCAGAATCCGAAACCGTTTGAAATTCTCGCCTTAAAAATAATTCTCAACATAATTGAGCAATAAAAATAATTTTATCTCAAAATTTATTTTTCTATAAATTTTGAAAATACCCCAAAAATTACGCGGGTTGTTACACTTCCCCACTAACAATGAAATTTCTCCCTCGAAATTCGCCGAAAGTCTAACTCTCGAAAATCAGGCCAACAATCTCCAAAAATAATCTCGTCTCCAAAGATTCCAATATCTCACATATAATCTAGATGCCTAATACGAAACGATCATCTAAAAACTCTATCTCCAAAAATACGCGACACAAAAATGCAACAGACCCAAAACCCAAGACCCGAGGGTGGTCGTATACCTAAGCTCTGATACCATTCTGTAACACCCCGCCCGCCCGAGGAGAGCGAACAGAGCGCCAGTCATCGATAAAACTATAATACATCCACAAATCACAAGGTATAGAGCATCTAAATCCCACAAAAGAACCAAAACCACTAATCTCAAATTTCTTCAAATTAATACAACAATTCTCTCGAAATAAAATACAACATCGAAAATAAATCTCCAATGTTCTATACATAAAAAATAAATACAAGTCTTCTCTCTCGAATATTCTCGAATATTCTTCCCAAAAATAATCCACACTAAAATCCATCTCCAAAAATCCCAAGTACCCAAAATCCGCGCTAACCTGCCACTAAAAGAAAATATGGGAAAGTACACAATACGACAGGAAGATGCTCGAAAAATATTACCGGTGAATAAAACATAATAATGCGAGTAAGAATATTCAAATCAAACGCAAATCTCGTAAGAAATTATATCAATATAATTTCTCAACAACACGTTAACTGGGTCACCAGGCCTCACCACCGTACCATGCCTACGCATTTTTTTAGCATATCTAGAAAAAGGAATATTGGCGGGTGCCCAACCTTCGCTCCATATTAAAATCTCATGACAACATGCTCAACACCAGATAATAATACCACATGAATCGAAATGAGATTCCAAAAAATAATTTTTAGATTCCAATGAATTTAGAAATTAAAATATGAGTACTTCTAGTTCGTCCCACGTTGATGAAGATATTTTTAAACATGAGTGCATCGATGGTGGTTTGAATCATTCTGGAGAGAGTGACTGTGAGGGAGATGGAGGACTCCAAAAATTCTTTCATGAACTTTACACTAAGACATTAAAAATTAAAACTTCTAATAAAGATTTCTCTCTTAGGGTGTGTAATTTAGAGAAGGAGGTGAAAGTTTTGAGCGAGTGTGAGGCATCGGTGATTCAACTCAATAAGGTAAAAGTTTCTTTGTGTGAGCAGTTAATTGTTATGGATAGGGAGAAGACCGATTTGACCAACACCGTATCTAGTCTTACGAGAGATCTTCAAACTTCATTAAAGTTCCATAATAAACTTGAAACCTTTGTATCCCAACTCAAGATTGATCTCGAATGTTCCCGTCACATTAGAGGACACATATAGGATTTTTGGAAAGATGCTCCTCCATCCCCTGTTAGGTAACATTGAGAGGCAAGGAATAGGTTATGACGCTGCATCCATTTACCATGTCGCACCCAATATGGTTACCGATTTTATGATGGATTCATATGTACCTCCTCCTAACTCACTTAGGAGACAGAGCCTACGAATAAGAGCTCGTCCAATAATTTTTTATCAAGGTGGATCCAAGACCATTTATGTTTATTCACATTATAAACGAAGAGGCCACCTTAGAGAGTTTTGCTTTAAGCTAGGGAGATTTTCTCATATGCATGTTCCCCGGTATGCTTCCACACGAGTTTGTAGATATTTTTTTGCACGCACTCCCACATGTGTTGCTCCACTTGCTCCTACAGAATACCATAAAGGTCTTAAGATTTTTCGAAAGCAAGTAGAGTTTTAGTCAAGACTTCACGATATTTGATGGAGGAATTTCATACGATGTCTTCTCCTTTTGAGAACTCCTCTGGGCCTAATGATTAAAGTTAAGACATGTTTCTATCATAGGGTGATTATCATGTTCATATCTTATATTCCTATCGCTAGATTGTATTATTATTATTATTATTATTATTATTATTATTATTATTATTATTATTATTATTATTATTATTATTATTATTATTGTGTTGATATGTTTTTTCTTTTTGATATATATGTTGAAAATTTCCAAAAAGCCTTTTGTTTTTATGAAAAAAAATTATTTAATTCAAAAAGATTTTTTGTTTTTAAGAAAAAACTTTAAAAATTTAAAAAGATTTTATGTTTGATAAAATTTTATAAAACGACAAAAAGATTTTTGCATTTTTATTTTTTCACCGTATATGGATAAACATTTAAGATTTTCGGGTCACCCCAACATTCCATCCATTCACGTGACTTTTTCATAGTGCTTTGAGACAATGTGTGGATATCATTACGTTGCTCATTGTTGATTACTTTCTAAATGTTAGACTCTTTGTCACCTTTATTGCAGATCTTCACAGATTTTTTTAACATTGTACTTACTTGTCATGTGCCAAAATACGATATTCTCATCTCAATTATGCTTAATAACGAACCAAATGTAAAAAGAGAATAAGTTGTGCTTGTAAGAACCATTGCTCGAATTTCATTTCCAAAAAATATTTATATATGTTAAGAAATGGAAAAGGGCTACGAAAGATAAAAATTATCTTTACATTAAAATCCACCATTTGCAAAAATGGCCTAAAAAGATTAACGGCGCACAAAAACAGAAGTGACAGGGACATTTAGTTTATCTTCATTGATATTTTTTTATTAAAAACGAGATTTATCTTCATTGATACTTCACTATATATAAGCATTATGATTTCTTCAAAAAATTTGAGAGTGAATTCTTATATATGAGAGTTTTTTAGGGAGTTATGTAGTAGAAGATCAATAGGTTTGCACAAAATAATTTCTTGAAAATCATTAAATAGTTTGGCGTTATTGTTTTAAGGATCATTAAAATTCATGGCATAACTCATAAGTCGAGTCAATTTCATTTAAGTTAAACATTTTACACCTAAGGTTCAAATCGAGTTCTTTCTTTAGAAGTATCTCATGACTTTCTGCACTTATGTTATGAATGTTTATGTAAATTTGCCTATGGAAAATGTTCACATAATTACATTTCGTTTTCACGATTCAAATACTTTCATGTTATTCCATGGTGACTATATGTTTTTGTACCTATATGTACTTTTTATACTTGATACTTGAAAATTTTGAAAAACTTCAAAAATTGTTATTTGATAGGATGAGAACACATAATGTCCTTTGGATATTCATCGCATGTGCTTAATTATTTATTTTTGTGACAGTATCATAGTTCTTTATGTAATGCGTATTATTCATGTTTAGATTCTACTTCTTTGTCTATTGCGAACAAAAAGGAGGGGAAATAATTTGACAGGGAGTTTTATCATTTAAAAATCATATTCATTACGGTATTTCTTTTGTCTCACTTGTTTAGGTCATTCCGCCTTGATGATGATTTCTTGAACCGCAGAAGATGGAGACTTTTCAATTAAAAACTTATACAATTATGCATTTTCATTTTCTTGATTCGAGAGGGTATTTGTTATATTAGCCTTTATGGATCATTTTGGCTTCAGTTTGTGTTTTGTACCGAAATAACCAAAAGGGTAGATTTCGAAGAGAAAGTTTTATAATTGCTAAGTTTATTTTTTATTTGCTAATTCGGTTGCACATACACTGCACCATCATGACTGCCTCTACGTATTCGAAGACAAAGTTTAAGACTTTTGGAAAGATTGAAGAATCATTTGTCTCAACAATATTCGGAAGAGCTATGATAGTTTGGTTAAGCCTTTACTTTTCCAAGGGATTACATATTTTTAATATTTTTCATTTCAAAATGTTTTAAAATATTTTGATAATTTTTTTTTAAAATTTGAACGACTTGTTAAAATGAGTTTTGCTAGTCATTCGAATGAGTTATGATATGTCATTAGAACGAGATCTCAAACGTTCTAACGAAATCTGAGAAAAAGCCTTTTAGTCAATTTAGAATGTCGTTAAAAGGCTCATTGGAAGTCATTCAAATGAGATAGGGTATATCATTAGAACAAGGGTTCCCATGATCGAATGTGATGATTTTACATCAATCACTGGAATGTCATACCCTATCTCGTTCGTCAAGAAATGAAATGGCATACCATATCTTGTTTGTTAACTAACTTCCTTATACATTTCCAATGACATTCTAGTGCTTGACGAAAAATCATCTCGTTCGATCGTGGGAGCCGACATTCTAATGACATACCCTATCTCATTTGAACGTCATCCCAGAATTGAACAAAAAGCATTGTCCTAGATTTCATTCGAATGTTTGAAATCTCATTCTAACGAAATAGTGTAACTCTTTTAAATGACAAGAAAAACTCGTTCTAAAGAGTCATCAAAATTTTCAAAATTTTCTTTAAAACATTTTGAAATAAACTCTTAAAAATATGTAATCCCTTGAAAAAGTAAAGGTTTTACCAAACTACCATAACTCTTATGAATATTGTTGACATGAATGATTCTTAAATATTCCAAAAGTCATCAACTTTGTCTTTGAATACGTAGAAGCAGTCATGATGGTTCAGTGCATGTGTAATGGGATAATCCAAATCAAAAAATAAACTGAGAAATTATAAAACTTGCTCTTACAATCGCTACCAAGTTGATAAAGAAGAATATTATTTTTTTGTGGACCTATGATTATGATAAAGACTTTCGAGATATCAAGTAGATATTGATTACTTCATCTCTTATCACCATTCCAATCCGTAAAGGTGGTTTAGTGGTGTTCACCGAATCTTATAGGATAAGTCTTGAAGGAGTTTTGATGAAATATGGGAAATTTTGGATTATGCATCTCGAAGTTGAAATCCCATGAGAGAACGTATTCGCCTCATGATTGAGAGTTGGCACCAGTGGTGTTCTCTTTGAAGATTTAGTGATAATATTTTCTTGTAGAGAGATTTAATCTCTATAATGATTATAAGGGTTTGAAGTACTTGTTCTCTCAAAAGGAATTGAATATGACGCATCAATGTTAGATGGAGTTTATTAGTAAATACGACTTGAAGATCCTCTATACTCTAGGAAAGGTCAATATGGTAGTTGATGACCTAAGTAAAAAACATAGTGTCCTGACCTCAATGTTCTTAAGGGGGTGGAAAGACTTGGAAACATTGTCATTTTTTATATTCACCATGTAACGGGTCCTTGTTCTATGTGTTTGGCTAGATATAGTGTTCACCCATAGTTGTTATCTCAGATTGGTGCTTAGAAAAGGATTGGACCTTTACATAGGCGGATAATGGAACACTTTTTTATGGAACTTATTATTGATTTCCCTGACCATTGGTCTAATGATTCTGATGGGAGGTTGATATTTTGGTGGGAGAGTATATGTGTTGAACATTCTTGAGCTTAAGAAAAAGACCGTGGATGAGTCACAATATCCTTGATTTACCATTCCTCCCAGTGGAACCAAGATCTATAGATATTTGAGGAGAATATTATGGTGGGATTGAATGAAGAGAGATATGGAGAGTATGTTTCATTATTTTTCACTTTCCAGTATGTGAATGTAGAGCATCAATGACCCTTAGGGTTGTTATAACCATCAGGGATTCCTATGCACAAATGGGAGTCTATCTTTATGGATTTTGTGGATGGGTTTCCAAGTTTCCATAAGGGGGGAATGATTCTATCTGGGCTATAATTTTTCGATTAACGAAGGCATATCATTATATTCCAGTTAGTGTTCACCTTATTACGGATAGTTTAACAAGGTTATATATTGGGGAGGTGCTTGAGTTGCAAGGGATTCAAGTGTCAAACGTCTCAGATAGATATGCCTCATTTTTGTTTGAGTTTTGGGATAACTTTCTATGTGATCTAGCAACAAAGATGGATTTGAGTATGGACTATCACCCATAGACAAGTGGTTAAATTGAGAGGGTAAATCAATTATTAGAGGATATGCATTGAGCTTGTGTACTAGATTTTGGAGGTTCGTGGGAGAATCATTTGCCACAAGTATAATTATCCTATAACAACAACTACCATTTCATTATTCGTATCGAAACATTTGAGGCACTTTATAGGAGGTCATGTCGATCACCGGATACTTGGGCAAAAGGTTGGAGGTGAAATTGTTCTAGGATCAGATTGTGTGAATAAACCTACCAAGAAGGTAGTTCTCATTTGAGAGAGGATTAAAATCGACTAAAGTAGGTAGAAAATTATTCTGAAAAATAAAAGGAAGGATGTGGATTTTGTAGTGGGGGTCTTCATATTTCACAAGATTTTCTCAATGCATGGCATGATGAAGTTTCAGAAAACGGTAAATTGGCAACTCGAATTTCGGATCCTTTTGAGATCATTTCCCAAGTTGCAAGTGTGACTTATCATTTTTCTTTTCCTTCTAACTTGTCCTTGACACATAATGGCATTCATGTCTCACAACTTTGATAGTGTGTGAGGGATAACTCAATGATTGTTGAACCAGTTGAACTTGAGATTGGGGATG
Source organism: Sambucus nigra (assembly GCA_949130495.1). NCBI lineage: Eukaryota > Viridiplantae > Streptophyta > Magnoliopsida > Dipsacales > Adoxaceae > Sambucus > Sambucus nigra. The sequence goes on from OX422212.1 coordinate 92,661,269, forward strand.
ATTTGACTTATGTGCATATAAAAATTTCCATTGTAGACGAAGATGTTAAGAAAGTCTACCAAATGATAGTGAACCTTATGAATGTTCAATGGATTGAGGATTTTAATGATGCCACCTAGAAGTTTGAGGAAAAAGTTCATTGTTTATATCCTGAGTTGTTTCCATAAGCTTTTTGTTGCTGATCTCGTGGACGATATCCATTTCAGTTGTGTATATTGTAGAAACGTGAATTTTTATATTTAATAATTTATAGTGTTTGATAATTTTTTAAATAATAATATGTAACTTAAGTGATTAGTAAAAATAAATAATAAAATAATAAGGTTTTTTTAATCTGATACGTCCATAATTACCTTGTTTTGAGTTTGGTACTTTTAACTATTTTTTTTTTTTTTTTTGCTAAATGTGAAAATTTCATAGCAAAAATGATATGTGATTATATCCAACGATGAAAATTGTGCTAAAGTCAAAATAAAATTATTGAAAGGTAACAAACTCAAAACGAGATAATTATGGACGTATTAAAGTAAAAAAAATAATAAATAAATTAGTAAATATACTTATTTAATCACATGACGGTTTAATTTAGTCATAATAATGGGTTACTCCCATTTAGTTGGTCAAAGATTCATAAAAACGTATTGACTTTTCTTTAATTCATGAAGTTCTTTTCTTTAGAAGCACACATATTTAGACAATTATACTCCTCACCCATATCCATTATAAACCAACTTAATCTCTCTATATAAATAAACACACATATAACTCTCTTTCTCTCTAGCAACCTTATCCCCACCCCATCCTCGCTGGAGTAACACCTCCCCTCGTCGGAGCAACCTCGCCCAAGAAACTCTCTCTCTCTCTCTCTCTCTCTCTCCATTTTTCTCTATTTTCTTTCCAAACATTTATTGGTCAGCGCCAGCAGCATCATCAAGCCAAAGAAGAAGGGAAGTTTGCCGAAAAAATAGAGTTTTTACACACATAGATAATTTATCTATATTATTATTTTCATAGAAGATATTGAATATGGGTCTTGTTCAATAGATCTAAGTGAGTAGATTCAAAATATATGATTTTTTTGAATTAGATTTGTAGATTTGAAGTTATGGACTTGTAAATATTGAACAAACTTTTTTGGCAAAAAATGAGGTAGTTCTAAAAGAACATTGGGTCAATTTTTGGGAGTCTGAAGTTTAAAACACAAAACAAATAAATTTACAACTTAGATGTTTATGGAATTTCACTAAAATTTTGAGTGCATTTATTGTTGAATTTAAACAATTAACTTACATATCATCTTTTGAAGCTACTTAGACAATGCATTATATCTGTTTAATTTATTGAAAACACTCAAGTAGTAATTTTTTTTTAATTTTTTTTTACATAATTAAATATTCAATGTGGATCTTTTTCATAGATCTTGAAGATCGGTTTTCAAAATACAAATGTTACAAAAAAAATGGATATGTAGATGTGAAGGTATGGACTTTTAAAGTTTGGAAATAAAAAAAAAAATGATTTAGATGTTACTAAGGGACAATATCAAATTTGGAGGGTTGATTAGCCATTCTAATATGTTGAGATAGAGTAAAAGGACTTTGTGTCTTAACAATATTGAAAAGGACTTGGTGGACTAAATAATACATAATTAGGACTTCTCATTAACTATCCCTCTAATTTTACATAAAATCTTAAAAATGGATAGGAAACTAAATCAACTTTTATAGAAAGTTGGTAACCTAAACAAATGTAATGGCATATTATTTATGTTCACTAAAAATAATTTAGGTAAACTTGGAAAGTTGAGGAGTTTAGATCATTTCTCGTCCATTTTATCCATTACAGTTACTTTTTAAGTGCAAGACTTAACCCTAATCAATATTAAATGCAAACATAAGAAAAAATAAAGGAATTAAGGTAGAGAGAGAGAGAGAGAGAGAGAGAGAGAGAGAGAGAGAGAGGGACGAAATTCTTGAGTTAGGGAGGATAAATCTTTTGTTGATAATTTTTCATCTTCAATTCAATTCCAATATTTTTTCTTAAGGCTCCAAGTGAAATTTGGGTGGAAGATCTCTCTAAAACAAGTAAGTGTTGATGTATATATATATATATATATATATACACACACACACACACACACATATATTTGCGATTCAAGTGTGTAATAATCTCCACACTTAATTTATGTTAATTAAAATTATAAATATATTATATTATATGAGATTAATAAACGTAAAAATAATGTTGAATGGGGTAAAAAAGAAGAGTTAGATTTATCCCCCAAAGTCATTGTGTTAAATTCATTAGGTAATTTGAGTAGGCTGAAATTAGAAGAGTTAGTTGGAGACCTACAGACCTATGAAATCGACATGTTCCCAAACACGATAAAATCAAAAAACAAAGGGGTAGCTCTTAAAGCCCAGGGCAGAAAGAGTGAGGGGTCAAAGAGAGGTGAGTCGTCTAAGAAAATAGAGGAAGATATGTTTGATTCTGATTCTAATTTTGACTTAGATAATTTGGTCCTATTTTCTAAATTTTTTTAAAAAAATCTCAAATTAAAGAAAAATGGGAATTTTAAAGATAAAAAAATTCTAAGAAAAATAAATCTAAAAAAAAATTGAGAAAGATAAAAAGGAAACCCCTAAGAAAGAAGGTGAGAGATGCTTTGGGTGCAGAGGTAGAGATCATAGGGGGTTTGAGTGTTCAACTAGGTAGAAACGTCTAGAATAATCCAAAGTTGCGTTAAATACCACCTTTAGTGACGATAACGAGGTCGATTCAGTGGACTCTGGAGATGAGTCACCGCGTGAATGTAACTTCACCACATTTATGGCTAGTCATGTGAGTACTGAAAATGATCCTCATGAAGACGAGGATGCAAGATCATAGGGACACCTCGACAGTGACATCGGTGTGAGCGAGGGGGAGGAAGAAGCAAGTGAGAGCGAGAGTGATCTCCAATGTGCGTACGCTGATTTATATGTTGATACTTTCAAGACCAAAAGGCATAAAAAATTGTTCGCTCTTAGGATAACAGCTCTAGAGAAGTATTTAGGAGAGATGAGATAGAGAGAGGGAGACCTCCATGTCCACTACGTTGAGAGAGAGAGACCGCCTATGTTGAAAGAGAGAAAGTTTGTTTAAAGAGAGAAAATTTCTTTAGGGAAGGAGAGAAAGTGTTTTAAGAAAGAAAAAGGGGACCTGACTAATAAAGTGGATGATCTGACGAGTGAGATCCATTCCTCCCTGGACACTCGAAAGAAACTAGAAGCCCTTATAGCCCAACTCACTCATGACCTTGAGAGAGCACGGGAAGTCAATATAAGAATTGAGGACCGATCTGGTAAGATGGGAAAGATGCTCCTCGTCCGTGCTTTGGCTTTAGGTGAGAGGTCGGGAATAGGTTTTGATGGCGCTTCCACATCCTATATGATATTGGAACCGATTCCCGAGTTTATTAAAAATCCATATGGCGACCCACCTAAAAATCAGAAGAGAGTTCGACCAAGAAAAGTAAATCAAAGTCGGCCTAAGTCTACATATTTTTGTACTTACTGCAAAAGAAAAGGCCATCTTCATGAGTATTGTTATAATTTGGGTCAGACACAACATACTTTTGCTCTGTCACATGCCACTATTGATTTTTAAAGTCATTGAGAGAAAGTTGAGTTTCTAGTCGCCACATCTCAGAGTATAATGGAAGAGTTCCAACGAAATTCTATGCCGTTAGAGGACAATTCTAAAATCCTGACTAGAGTCAATAATGACAAGTTCAAACAAAAAGTTAGCACATCTTAGGTGCCTAAACACAACGCAAAATCCCTTGTTGTTCATGTTTCTCTTAAAGCACATAATTCTCTAGAGTGGTACTTCAATAGTGGGTGCTCCAGGCACATGACCGGTGATGTTTCTCTACTTATTTCCCTAGAGCATCCAAAGGAAGGTAAAGTCACATTTGGAGATGGGAGAAAGTCTAACATAGTAGGACGAGGTACAATAGAGCGACCAAGATTTCCTAAGCTAGAGAATGTGTTGTACGTCAAGGGATTGAAAGAAAATTTACTCAACATTAACCAGATGTGCGACGCTAACTTTGTAGTAAAGTTTGACCGAAATGAATGCCACGTTTATGATCAAGACGATAAACTTATATTGCAAAGGGTAAGGACTGAAGAAAATTTCTATAAGATCATGCATAAATACTCATTTGTCTGCAACAGCCCCACGATAACCACTATGGATCTATGGCATCAACGTCTAGGTCATGTGATTTTTTAAGATTTGGAGAAGTTAGTTAAAACAGACCTAGTACGTGGCTTTCCATCGCTTGGAAAGCCAACTTCCACAGTTTGTGGACGCTGACAGTTGGGAAAGAAAATTTATAGCCACCCCCATCAGAAGTTGAATTCTATTACCCCCTCACGAACACTTGAGTTAATACATATAGATCTTATGGGTCCTACTCGTACTGAAAGACTTTAGGTGGTAAGAGGTTCATTCTCGTGATGGTAAATGATTTCTCACGATACTCAGTTGTAGGTTTTCTGCAAGAAAAATCCGATGTTGTGAATTTTCTTACGACCAAGTGTCGTGTCCTGCAAAATCAACATGGTGTCATTATCAATAGAATACGTAGTGACAACGACACTGAGTTCAAAGAAGCAAAAGTATATCTTTTCTATTATAGCCTCGGAATCAAACACAATTTTTTTGTCATTAGTACTCCTCGGCAAAAATGGGATTGTTGAGTGGAAGAATCGAAAGATTTAGGAGATGGATAGATCTATGCCTTTGGGTCGTAAAGTGGCAAGAAGATTTTGGGCAGAGGCAGTGTCTACTGCATGCCATACGGTGAATAGTGTATATCTTCGTCCACACACACTTATGACACCCTATGAATTATGGACTGGAAAGAAGCCCAACCTTTCCTATTTTCGTGTCTTTGGTAGCAAATGCTACATCCTATGGGATAGAGAGAATTTACGAAAGTTTAACTCTCGAAACGACGAGGGGATACTTTTAGGTTATTTATCGTCCAATAGAGCTTATCGGGTGTATAACCTGAATAGCTCTAAGGTTATGGAGTTAATAAACGTCACCATTCAAGACAACGAACAATCAGTGTTCGTTGATATTAACCTTTTGGGTGAGGTAGACGCACTTTCTACTGATGTTCCCATTGTTCCTTCCATATCCAGAGTGGACCCCATTCCTGACTTAGGGGACACTCCTGCTCGGGTTTGGAAGAGTTATAATCCTTATACTATTCTAGGAGACCCCACCCTAGGGGTCAAGACTTGTGCTCATCTATAGAACTGTTTTAGCCACGTTTGCTACACATCCAAAGTCGAGCCCAAGAACTATAAGGAAACACTCAATAATGAACACTGGATACGTGCTATGCAGGATGAGTTGCTTCAGTTGAGAAAGAATGATGTCTGGGAATTGTTCCCCCGACCTAGTGGGACAAATGTGATAGGTAAAAAGTGGATCTTCAAGAATAAAGGGGATGAGACAAGTACTATTATTCGAAATAAGGCTAGGTTGGTCACATTTAATTCTCTTAAATTTTCATTATATTTATTAAGTCCATTAAATTCATCTCGAATATCAAAAACTTCATTATCATTAGAAATGGACAAATTATCATTAAGACGTCCCATCGAGAGATACAAAATAAAAATGAGAGTGAGTCAAAAATGAAGCACCTAAAAATACAAGGAGTACAAAAATTATAAAAGTCGAAAAACGAATCTTTAACGCGATAAATTAGCATTCCGGCTCTAATACCACTTGTTGAAGGACCCCCAATTTTTAAAACCATTCAAATTAAAATATAATTTCCTTTAAATGCGGAATAAGGATGGTTCAACCCAATAATTTAATTTTCCAAAACACAAAAATAACTTAATAATTTTAATTTCTTTCAAATTAAAATAAACTAAACTTAAAGTGACATTAAATTATTCAACAAATTGATTTTCACTTAAACAACATAATTTAACCCAAGTCCTAGAAATATGCCTAACAATACATATTCATTTTGCAATTTACGCCAAATTGAATTTTATCCAATAAAATGAATGACTTGAATTATATCAATATTTACCCAAATTAAATTAGCACCAAATTAAATAAATCAATTTTATCTTTTTACCTAAGCATGGATTTAATGTGATATTGCAAATGATAAAATGAGTAAACAACCACTGCGCCACGATGTACGAGGAAAAACCCACAAGGGGAAAAAACCTCGGACGACCCTAGCCTTAAGTCCACTAAGTACAAAATTACAATTACAAGACAGATGGCTTACCTCATCTCGACTCGACTCCTTCACGCCCTGATGCGTCTTCTTGCATCTACTTCTGCTTAGACGACAATCCCGGAATCCACCGAAACCTTGGAGTCCACCAATGAAGCTTTAGGGAATACCGTTAACCACACACGGTGCCTTTCACCGTATGAGAATGCCGCAGCCAAAAATTAAACTTCTTCTTTGAGGGATGTATAAGTAAACCCAAACTTCTCTTCTTTGCGGTGTAGAGAAAACCGGTGTCAAACACTCCAAGCAAAGATATATATGAAGAAACTTGGAATAAACAAACTATGGGTGTATAAACCTTGATTTTATTCAAAGGATTAAAAAATTTTAACAAAATTCAAGGGGAATTTTTCTTCGAAGAATTTTCTCTCAAAAGGCTCTCAAATAGGTTGTAAAAGTCTTATCAAAAGTGTGTCTCGGAATTGGTTTAAATATTCTTTTAAAATGAACTATAATTTCCTTTTAAGATGAGAAATAAGATGGTTCAACACAACACACACAAATGATAAATTTTAATTTCTTAAAACAAATTAAAATTAAACCTTAATACTTGAATTATGGTGAACACACACACACACGAAATTCACACAAACCAAATTTAACAAATTAAATTACCGACATGAGTTAAATTAACTTAAACTTTTACCCAAACATTTAATTAGCGCCAAAATAAACAAGGAGTGATTTAAACCATATTTTATCTTTTAGTCCTAAGCATGCGTTCGAGGTGATTTTCCAAGATAAAATAAATTCACAATACACTACGCCGCGATGTACGAGGAAAAACTCACAATGGGAAAAAACCTCGGATGGTCCTAGCCTTAAGTCCACTAAGTACGGAATTACAATTATAAGACAGATGACTTACTACATCTCAACTCAACTCCTTCATGCCCCGACGCGTCTTCTTGCAACTACCTCAGCTTATCCGAAGATCTGGAACCTTGGAGTCCACCAATGAAGCTTTAGGGAACACCGTCAACCACAGAAAATGCCTTTCACCGTATGAGAATGCCACAGCCAAAAACTAAACTTCTTCTTTGAGGGATATAGAAGTAAACCCAAACTTCTCTTCTTTGAGATGTGGAGAAAATCGGTGCCAAACACTCCAAGCAAAGATATATATGAAGAAACTTGGAATAAACAAACTATGGGTGTATAAACCTTGATTTTGTTCTAAGGATTAAAACTTTTTAACAAAAATCAAGGGGACTTTTTCTTGGAAGAATTTTCTCTCAAAAACTATCTTAGATGTGTGAAAAAGCCTTCGAAAAAAGTCTGCTCTCGAAGTACATTTATTTGGCAAAAACATAGTGGGGCTAAAAGTGGGAAAATGGGATAAAAGTGCCAAACTGTTCCTGCCCAGAAATCTCGTTCGAACGACATTCTCGTTCGAAAGACCCTTCTAATGAAGTTCCATAGGCCAAAGGGAAAAGTTGATGGCAAACACGTTTGAATGACATTCTCGTTCAAATAAAAAACTCGTTAGAACGACAATATCGAACGAAGTCCCAGAAAGTTTATAATTCGATTTTAAGCCCAGAATATTTTAAAGTTCGAAAGTAACCTTCTGAAAATAAACGCCAGTTTAAAATAAAATTACACCCTTTATAAAATTATTCCATGTTTCCCTACATATATAAAAATGCATTCATACCTTTTGGAGACTATGGAATATGACGTTGATGACGTGAAACGAGGCACATGTAAACCGACAATGATGTTCTCTTGATAAGTAGGCCGCAACGTCTTCAACTTCAACATGTCATATACTTGAAGGATACACTTGAACACTATCCTATGACTCAAATATTTTTATCCGGAATTGAGCCAACACTACATTAAGACTCAATCGGAGACTTGTGTCCTTACAAACCTAATTTGTTGGACATGGGTTCATTGGAAGGGTAATTTTAAGAGAAAATTAAAAAAAATGCTTTTTAGGGCCTACAACTATGTGTGATGTATGAATGATGGATAGAGCATGATATAGGTTAGAATTATCATATATATATATATATATATATATCAAATCCCTTAGCTTCTACATCTTAAGACTTAGCACAAGTGATTCATGTGGGTGTGACAACCCGCGATCCGAGATAAGGGGTGGCCAGCCCGATACTCAAATGTAACAGGAATCAGGGATGGATATCATTCTCAGCATCACAACAATAAACTGAGTATACGGGAAAACCACCCAATAAATCAGAAAACGAGTTGCCAAAAAGTTTAGAATTTAGTTAAATTTTTTAAACCAGTTAAGAAAATTAAATTGAACAACCCAATCTGACAAGCAAGTGGAATTCCAAAAGAGTATATATAATACATCTAAAACGAATATACCAGAAAATGACCGAATATGATGTCGGTCCATAGTTACATCTAACGCATTACAACAGTTTAATATCTAACGTAATACATTCATTAATCAATTACAGAAGTTTGGGCCATACGCCCGAGTAAAGACCCGATCATAGCTAGAATACAAAAATGAAAGCGTCTAATACAACGTCCTGTAATATCCACAAAATCTTACAGCTCGTCAAAATTACGGGAATTGGGAATAATCACAACGGGCGCCCTTGCGGTGGAGCACCTGAGCGGATACAATAACATACACAACATAGAAAATGAACGGGTCAGGGCCCGATTTTATATGATCACCAGAAGAATAAAAAGCATGATAGAAATGAACAGTTATGCATGGATGATGAGGATGAAAATCTAGCATGTTAAACTTACAATACAATTTAAGGCATTTTAACTAACTATGAAATGTAAATCATTAACACAAGAGAATTATAAGTAAACATCATTAATTAAAAACCTTTTCTCATTTATCATATTACCGTTTCCTCCTTACATTACTTAATAGGAAATACAATCTTTCATTCGGTTTAATCAAGAAGATATAATTTCACTTCATTAATTAAAACTTCCATCATTAATCATCATTTCCATTTTTATCTTTCCATTCCTTAACAGGAATACAATTTCTATCAGGTTCTCTTTATGGCACATATCTCAATCACATGCTCTTTGTGGCACGTATCCATGCTCTTTATGGCATTAATATCCATCAAGTCCCACTTGATGCAGAAAAGTTATATTCTCATACATATAACTATTCTAAGACCTCCCCTCCGAGTTTACCCACTGGGCGCGCCCCTAAATAACTATCATCTTCCAGGGCCTATCATATAAGACAACCTGGGCTCATAACGCAACGTCGGGAAGCGGCCATATGCCTGCAGGATAGTCAATACCACACCCGGAATCTCCTACCCATCGCAGAAAAATACATATATATAACAGAACTCATATGGCCTAGGACTATATCCACTCTGCGTTAATTTGTCAGGGGGCATCACCTCGCGCGCGAACTTCCCTTATGATAGTATTTAGAGAGGTGTGTATCAGTAAATTAACATTTACCATTTTAAATCTCATTTTCATTTTCAATTTTCATTACCAATTTCCATTTCCATTATCCATGTGTCTGGTTCATTTTATTCGAACCTATCCTCATTGAATAGTTTGGTTCATTTTATTCGAACATCTCATCATTGAATATCATCATTAATATTCCTCAAATTACAAGTCCCGACTTAGTCTCCAAATAATTATTATGACTCTATAATTCCCAAAGTTCGTATGACTCTGATAAGCCCCTAAAGTCTCCAAGCATGGGCATTAAAGTTCCTAACATGTAAAAATTCAATAAAAGAAGTAATGCCTTAACATTACTTTAAACATCTCCGGAATAAACCCCCAGATGAATCCATTCTAATCTAGGGTGGAGACCAAACTCAACTAAAACTCTAGGACTCTAAGTTTACTTCATTCAAGAAGGTTCCTAGGTCTAAGCCTAGAGAAAAAGGTTAAAAATTAAATAAGAAAATAACTGAAAACTGCAGGACCCAAATCGATTCGCCCTAAGGGCCGAATCGATTCGCCCTGGCGAATCGATTCGCTCTGAAAGAGAATCGATTCAGAAGACAAGCACAAGTTTCTGCAAATGCCAAATCGATTCGGTCTTAACCCGAATCGATTCGGGTACACAGACCTGGGAAACTGCTTTTATGCGAATCGATTCGCCCTAGGGGCCGAATCGATTCGCCCCTGCGAAAATGCCAAGTTTGGCTATGGAGTCTTGAACTCCAAATTTCTCCTTAAACCCAAAATCAACCAAACCAAGATCATTTGATGGAACTAATACACCACAAATACATCTAACTACCCTCATTTGCAATATTTATCATCCAAATCCATTTCCAAGAGTTATAATACCCAAAAATCTAACAAAACCCTAAAATGACAAACCATAACAATTCATAACTATCAAAACTAATTATTCTCCTTAAATCACATAGTAGCAAGTAGATAACTTGGCTTGATCTTGCAAATTCATATTTGATTTGGTGGAGGCAACAATCCAAGCTTGAATCTCCAAATCCCTCTTTATCTCCAAATTTCTCTTCCTCTCTCTACTCTCTCTAGGGCTCAAATGTGAAATGGAAGAATAGAAATAGGGTTGGGGGACTTAAAACGTGGCTTAAGTCTAAAAGCCCACTTAAATGATCAATACGCGATATAATTACTCACAACTACACATTTAAGCTATAACCAGTCAAAAGTGCCCGAAATACTAAAATGCAATATAACACTTATTTTGACTGTCTCGCACCTACCTGGACTAACTACACCCTCCAAATTATCATTTGGAAATTTTATAACTTATTTTAACTTCCGGTTTCATATTAAGCCAAAATGTCATTTTAAACCGTATGACACAATAAATCACAACATGGATACTTTTACCTACTCACAAGGTAATTATACAACATCTCAGTAAATATTAACCTTTTCCACATTAAATTAATATTTACTCCACATTCCATCATTTTATATATAATTACTACACATAGTAAATAAATATAAAATAAGCTCTCAAAAGTGAGGGTTGTTACAGTGGGTCTATCATATTAATTTTCAGATCGATGAATACCAAAACCTATGGGTTGTGCAAGTTACTGGAGTGGAGAGCAACTTGATTGCTGGTGCATGCATAAATGACAAGCCAAGAGCACTAGTTAAAATTCATATTTAGATATTAAGTCTTATGTAAGTTGTGTGTAATGCATGTACAAACATTAGTATCACTAGTGGACTTGAGTTTAGGAGCCCGGTAGTGATTTTTCCTACAAGACTTTTCACTCTAAATACTTTTATCATGTGATTTTCTTATTTTTCGCATTCTTATTTTACACATCACATGAAAATCATATGTCATGTATAGAATTGGTTAAATTAATAAATTTGTCTTTATTCTAGATAATTCAATTAAACCGGTATTTGTGGACTAATTAAAATTTAGAACTAATTAATTGTCTTAGGTTAATTTACTGAACATAAACATAGGATTTTCATGGACTCAGTGATGTATTCTCGCGACATCGATACTTGTATATGTTATACACATAAGTCTTGTCTCGGGTTAACGCAAGTCGATAAGCAAGATTCTTAATATTCTCCAATAGTATAAAAGGTCCCACATACCATTGACTAACTTGCATTTCTTCTCAATTCTCATGACTCCCTTTCAAGGTGATAATTTAAAGAAAACTTGGTCCCGATATCAAATTATACGTCTCTTAATCTAACGCCATCCCAATTTTTAGCCTACTTTGTGCAATATTCGTTATGTTGTCTTTTGCATTACAAATATATGAATCTTTGATTTTTTTTTTCTTTTTTCGGGGATCTTTTTATGAAAACTTATCCATGTAAAAACATTAATCTTTAACTTCCAATTGTGGAGTGCAGCTAATCTCCAATTATAGTATTGTGGAGGTGGGTACTATTGGAAGAAATTTATTCTTGATTTGTAGTGAAAATTCTTACACAAAAAACAACTCTCATTCAAAGACCAAGAATACAAGAGAGAGATAAGGGAAAATGTTATTTTGCTATATAGTAGTATTAAACTCTTTCTAAAGAGAGAGAAAGTAGACTCTCATACATACCACATAATTAGGTCCATCTATAAAATTCATCAATAAAGACTATTTGTTTTAATAATAAAAATAAATAAATAGTAAGAAAATTAATTTTAAGTTGATTTTTTTGTGTGGTATTTAAACATTTCAGTGAACCTCACAAAAATAAATCATCTCAAAATGATAATTTTTTAAAAGCTCTTATATTTTGACCGATTTTTTCAAAAATAGAAAAACAAATTATTGAGTTGATTTTTTTTATACGGTTAACTGAAATGTTTAAATATCTTTAAAAAATTCACCTAAAATTATTGATTTTACTATTTTTTCTAAAATGGTCCGCGTGGGTGGACCTTATAGGTGGTACGTATGAGAGTCGCACTCTCTTTCATACATATTACCTATAAGATCCATCCATACGGACCATTTTTTTTAAATACTAAAAAAAAATAATATATATTCAATATGTACATACATATATATATGTGTGTGTGTGTGTGTGTGTGTGTGTGTGTGTGCGCGCGAGAGAGAGAGAGAGAGTGTGTGTGTGTGTGTAGTATATTCAAAATTACCAAATATAAAAAATGTTAAGTGGAATTATAAAAGGTCATTTACTGTTTTAGGTCCAATAGTTCTCATTATTTTTAGTTTTGATCCATTAGTTTTCGTATTACTTGGTTGGGGTCCAAAACTAACGGAAACCGTCAGTTGATCAGTTTGACCGTTAGTTATCTACTTTGTCAACTAAAAAGACTGTTTCATCCCTGGATACATTAATATGCATTATTATACTTGTACACTATACATTTATATGATTAATATATACATCTGATATTAAAAATATATTAACATATAAATTTAGTTTAATACATTCACATGTATATATAAAAATGATAATTGAAAAATATTTTTATAGCAGAATAGTTTTTGTTGAAAATGCGTAAAAAAAATTGTTTTCTATTAGTAAAAATGTTAAAAAGCTATTTTTTTTATTCAAATATGTTTTGTAAATGATACATTAAAAAACTATTTTGTATAAAAATACGTTAAAAACTATTTTCTACAAGTAAAAATGTTAAACAACTATTTTTTTTCAACAAGTAAATACGTTAAAAAGCACGTATAAAAACTGTTTTCTATGTTAAAAAATGTTTAAAAACTATCTTTTTAAAATTGTTTTGTACACAATACATTAAAATCTATTTTGTATAAAAATGCATTAAAACTATTTTGTATGCAGTAAAAACACGTTAAAAACTGTATTGAATAAAAACACGTCAAAAACTGTTTTTTCTTAAAAACTATTTTGTACAAAAACGTTAAAGTCTGTTTTCTACATATAAAAAATTTAAAACTATTTTGTTAAACCGTCTGTAGAAAAGACGTTAAAAGATTATTTTTGTATAAAACCACGTTAAAAAACTATTATGACTAGTTTTTGAAAACGAATTTGCTTTGTATAAAAACATGTTTAAAAATGTGTTCGGTAAGTAAAAATGTTAAAACAACTATTTTAGTTTTATTTTAAAAAATTTTTGTACAAAATACATTAAAAACTTTTTATGACAAGTTAGAAAACAGTTTTTTATAAGAAAACACGTTAAAATCAACTTTCTTATAAAAAGAACAGTTTCTTAACGTGGTTTTTAACATATACAAAACAGTGTTACACGTATTTTTATACAAAGCAGTTTTTAACATATTTTGTAGAAATATGTTTTTTTAGGGGAAAAAAACAGTTTTATAACATTTTTACTTATATAAAACGGTTTTTTACGTGTGTGTTTTTACAAAATAGTTTTAACGTATTTTGTACAAAATATTTTTTTTTAAAAAAAACGGTTTATCTACTTTATTTTAACTAAGAAAAAGTTTTATAAGATATACTAAATAGTTCTTTATCGTGTTTTGTACAAAACATTATTTTAAAACATTTTTACTTATAGAAAAAAGTTTTTTAACATGTTTTTATAGAAAAACAATTTTTTTTAAATAGCTTTTTTTTTATCATTTTTACTCATAAATTTTTTTTTTAGCTCATTTTCATTTAAAAAATTGTTTTGTTATAAAGCTGCTTTTTTAATTAAATTGTCTTTTAGTTTTAAGCGGGGTATATATATATATGTGTGTGTGAATGTATTAAACTAGATTAATATATTAATGTGTTTTTAATATTAGATATATATATATTGAACATATAAATGTATAGTATACAATTCTAATAATGTATATTAATGTAATGAGGGGTAGAAATGTCTTTTAAATTAATAAAGTGGATCAACTAACGATTAAAGTGATCAATTCACTATTTTAGTTAGTTTTAAACCCCAACCAATTAATACAAAAATTACTGAATCCAAAATTAAAATAATAAGAACTTTTGAATTCCAAAGAGTAAATAATCTGATTATAAATAAAATTTATATTTAGTTAGAAGAAAACAATGGTGAAAAGAATCTCCCACAGAAAGAATTTATTTTTAGGGGGGTTTGAAGAATGATCATCATAATTGTCAAAGTGTATGACACTCAAAATAATTTTATAAATTTAGTTCCTGTATTAAAAATTCCATGGAAAATGGTGAAAAATGGTGCCGCTGGCGCAGACCAAAAAAATGAATTCCTAACTCTAAAGGGCCCGCAGAAATAAATGCTATTGTGCTACAGAGACTAAATTTATAAACTTGAAAAATATTATTTTAAAAATTCAAATATGTGAAGGAACATGACCTTTACCTTAATTCTCTATTATTTTTATAGTAATGTTAGGAAGATTCCTTTTTGTTATTTTTTTTTGTTACTTCCGGTTTTAAAGTATTGTACAATACTTTATTTTTATTTATATGAATTCAATCAAAACATAAAAAACAAAATAAAATACAATATTTAAAATTGAGAATAACAAAAAGAGATAACAAAAAGCATCTCCCTATGAGATCTCTTATATTCAACTTTTGTTTAGTTGCATTTCTGATTTTTCACAGCTAACGAAAGAATCTCCCACCGACTCAAGTTTGACCAAACAAATGTAAACAAGTCACCATTAGTGGGGGCAACTATTTTCATTGCTCCTTCTATTTTAATTTCCATTTTAGCCGCTACAACCGACACTTCTATGCTTTCATAGTTTCACTTCTCCAATTAAAATCAAACATTATTATTCTTAAAATTATTATTATTATATTGTACACAAATTCTTACAAACTGATATGGCATCCTAGAACGTCATATATGGGTCGTACAAACTGATATGACATCCATGATATAGGCCAATAATGTTCCTTAATGAAAATATTGACTTAAAAAGGTTTGGAGAACAGGAAATACTTCTATACCTTGACGTATCATGATATTATTTTCAAAACTTTGAAAAATCCGTTCATTTAACTTTCAAAATAAATGTTAAGTGGGGTTATGGTTTCCATAAAAAAATCAAATCAGTAGCATTAATCATATAACTTGTTGTCCAGATGCAAAAACGGAAATATGAAAACAAAGCCGCCTAAAATGACTATGAATTGGAGAAAAAAATATTGGTGAGGCTCCACTACAATTATTTTTCTTTCAAGTCATATGGTTCTAAATTGTGTGGCGTATGAACTCTAAGGACAAGCACAGCCATGTTAAGAGAAGATTTGTTTTGTTTTTCTTTTTGATTGTTGAAATAATATTTTTTTGCCGATTTAAATGTTAAATTAATATCATTAATTATTTTTTTTCTTTTTAATTTTGTCACTATTATTACTTTGTAGAATTAACAAATAATTCCAATTGTATGGAAATCCAAATAATTAATTATGATATTCTAGAAAATGACCATAATCTAGGGTTCGTTTTTTTAGAGGTTCAATAATTTTCATGGAAATAAAAAATGGAGAAGGACCGTAACGAAATTCCCTGAAACAAAAATTAATCTATAAAGATTTAATTTTTTTTTGAAAATTCACATAATTTATGGGAAATTTTCTTGCCATTATCCTTGAATATAACATTATTTGAAAACTACATTTAAAAAAAATAAAGATAAAATTAGATGTCCCTAAAAAAATGGATGAGAATGCATGAACTTTCAAGGAAAGTCATGCAGTTTTTGGAAAAGGGCAAGAACATTCCCAGAATATTAAGGAAATAAAATTACAAAATAAAAGACAAGGGTGTGTCACACACTCACACACACACACACGCACATACACACACACACACACACACACACACAAAGAAAGAAAGAGAGATAGAGAGACTCAATTTTTGCCATTAGGGGTGCTCACGGGTCGGTTCGATTCGGTTTTGAAAAAAGTCAGACCGAAACCAAACTGACGATGAAAAAAATCGTCGGTTTCGGTTCGGGTCTGTTTCGGATCGATTTTCGGCGGTTTTCGGTTTTGGCCAGTTTTTTTAAGGTCGGTTTTCGGTTTTGGTAAGTTTTTAAGGGTGATTAATGGTTTTTGGATACAAAAATATTAGTTGTTTAGTTTTTTTTTAAATATAAATATTGATTTCGGTTTGAATCGATTTTTTTCATGTCAAAATCGTCAACCGAACCGACATGGTCGATTTTTTAAACCCGTAAATCATAGACCGAATCGGGCTATAAAAACCCGTTGGTTTCGGTTTGGTTCAGGCCGGTTCGGTTCGGTTTTCGTGCCGATCGATTTTTTTGCACACCCCTATTTGCCATAGTGGAGCAAGAGGGAGAGGGAGGGAGGGAGGAGACTAGAATGCGATGGAGACACGTGAATAATGTATTAGGATTTTTAAAACAATATACATTTCTCATGTATTAAGGGTGTTTTTGTAACTTATTAGGAAAACAATGAGTCATATTCTTTAACAAATATAAATTATCTAAATGGGGAGAGGGGGGAGGGGGGGATTTCAAAAAATGAAATCATGTGAGGGATAAAGTCCAAGGTGGCAAAACTTTTGGGATCTCTAAAAAAAAGCCATTGAAAATTTTTATTCTCTATATAAAATCTCATTTCTATCTCCACAAAACTGACAAGTTGGATTTGAAAAGCCTTAATATTACATAAATGATTTTCGTGAAGAGATAGAAATCACATTCTCAATTGCAAATAATGTGCTTCCATCATAAATCCCTAATATCTCTCTGCAAATCTATATTGGTTCATCTTGAATGAGGCAAAATTTGGCATTATCCTTCCAAATTCAATCAATACAAAACAAACTCACTTTCTCTCTCCTCTCAACCCACCCCGTCTCCTTCTCCCTCTCCTATTACATCTCAAATTTATCTCATGAACTAATGTCATATTATAACCGGATGAAAAGGGAGAATGATAAATTAGATTTAATAAAGAGATACATAGACTCTTGAGAGCATACTATTAGAATTATTACTTAATTATTTATTAATTAAGAAATTCGATCAAATTTTGTAATTATAAATTAAATAAATTATTGCTTCTATTAGTATGGTCCATATAAGAGGACAAACTTGATTATAAATTATTAAAAATTAGTCTTAGAAAAGATTCCGAGAGACACATGACTCTAGAAATCCATGTGAGTCCCTTAAGCTACTTTGTGGAGAGTAGATAATGAGACACAAGGAAATTTCGAGTCCCCCCTCACCCTATATATAGTGAGACATTCTTCACCAAATGATTCACTCAAAGACACACAAATATATCTGGACTAGGAAGGAAAATTTTTGAATTTTCAAATTACCCCAATTTCGTGCAATTCTGGGTTGTTTTGAAAGTACTATTCAAGAGCTTTGGTAGGAAGTGTTAAGGATCCTTTAGGAGTCATTCAAAGATACATCAATAACAATAAACATATAAACAAGCAATGGATAAAGGTATTTTTCCATAACTGTTTGTAGTCAATTTTATACGGTGATTGCATGAAGAAATTAAAAATACAATAAGAACTAATAATATGTGTATATATTGTTCTTATTCATGTTTATAATATATTACATGTGGTATCAGAGCCTTGTTTATATATTCTCATGCTATTCCT
This sequence comes from Sambucus nigra, assembly GCA_949130495.1. Taxonomy (NCBI): domain Eukaryota; kingdom Viridiplantae; phylum Streptophyta; class Magnoliopsida; order Dipsacales; family Adoxaceae; genus Sambucus; species Sambucus nigra. The sequence continues at coordinate 92,679,583 of OX422212.1, forward strand.
TTACGAATTTGACTGATCAATCTATCACTGTTGATATATCAAGTATTAGGGATTAATTCTGTAATTTTTTAAGCCATTTTTTTATTCGGACCATATAAATTGTGTTGATGATATTTTACTGGTTCCCTAATCCATTTATAATAACCCGCCAAATTTCAATCAATCCTGGAAGAAATTTTTTTAAAAAGCGCTTGCGGTGAATAGTATTTTTTTCACCGAACTTATTCTGGTTGCGATGAAATTTGGTAGTCTGATTGGAAATGGGACAGAGACCAATTTTCACGACCTTCGGTCATGATGTAAACTCATTTATGGTAATAATCTTAGAGGATATATCTCGCTTCAGAAAAATTATTTTTGAATTCCGTCGAATGTTTTGAGATTCTAGAGTACTTTTCTAAAGTTTCATGATGCTAACTCATTTTTTTTCATTTTTCGCAAAAAATTAAGTTTTTACATATTTCATGAATGTTACATCTAGAACTGTTTTAAAACATTGTTCTAAAGATCCTGTTTTAGTTGAATATTCGTTCCAAACACAGACCATTGTATTTCATATAGTAGGTTATTAGACTTGTGTTAATTTTAACATTCATATTTTTTATGCATCTCGTGCCAAACGCTGGTCAATGATTCATAACATTGAATATTAGATTTTTTTTATTATTTATATTTTTTATGAGTCTCATGCCAAATACAGGCCAACGACTCACATTGTTAAATATTATTGATATTCATGTTTTAACGCGTCTCGTGTCAAGCACAGGCCAACCACTGAGAAAGTAGAATATGAAAATTATTGTTTATTATAATGTTTGTTATTATTAATGCAAAGTAGATGCTAAAATATAAACTTAGAATTATTGATTGAATGCTAAGTTGTCAAATAATGCGTTTATTAAATCACAATTTTCTATGTCATACATACAATACATATTCTACTTTTATGGTTTTATGATTTAATAAACATTAAAGGGAAAATTATTATAAATAACAAAATAATGTGACACAATTTATTATAAATCTGCCATTAAAATTTTGGCAATTATATATATTCATTTCCGTGGAAATATCAGTTATGTGTTTTTTTATTAATTTGAGTGAGCATTTTGTAGGAAATCTTAACATGTTTTCTCAAGCCTCAACATTTTTGAAATTTGATGCAACTAATATGTCGGAATTGTGCGAGCAAATTGAATTCAGTCTTGGTGTTTTAGACCTTGATGTAGCACTCCTGACTGACGAACCCACTGCTATTACTGAAAAAAGTAATGAGGATGATGTGCTCATTTACAGTACATGGTCAAGATCGAACAGGCTTTGTCTGATGTTCATTAATGTGCATCGCAACAAATGTGAAAACTTTTCTACCTGAAACAACCAACGTAAACAATATCTGGAAAATATTAAGGATAGATTTTGCACTGCTGACAAATCCTTGACTGGAAAACTTATGGCTGACCTGACTACTATGAGGTTCGATGGAACTCAGACCATGAACGAACACATAATTGAAATAACCAACATTGCTGCTAAACTGAGGACTTTAGGCATGACAGTGGATGATTATTTCTTAGTACAATTTGTCCTAAACTCGTTGCCTCCTGATTGTGGGTCTTTCGAGATTCATTACAATACCATCAAGGATAAATGGAATGTTAATGAACTACAAAGCGTGTTAGTTCATGAGAAAGGACGTATCAAGCAGCAAGGAGGTAAGGTGTCCAAATTACAAGTGGCGAATGTGGTGGTCAATAAAGGAGCTGGTTAGAAAAAGAAAAGAAAGGGCATAAAGACAGATCTAGGTCCTTTCAACAATGAACTTGGTCTTTCACATCAAAAGAAAGATAAAGTAGTCACATGTCACTTTTGTCACAAGAAAGGGAATATTTAGAAAGACTAAATTAAGCGTAAAGCTTGGTTTGAAAAGAAAGGTAAGTCTTGTGCTTTTATTTGTTTCGAATCAAACTTAATTGATGTTCCTTCTAACACATAGTGGATTGATTCTGGTTCTACATGTCATGTTTCAAATTCTATGCAGGTATTCCTTTCAATTTGGAAAATAAAACCAAATGAAGATTTTCTTTACATGGAAAACCGGTCAAAAGCAAAAGTTGGAGCAATAGGAGTTTTTTTTTTATTAAAATTACAATTTGGGTTTTATTTGGATCTTGAAGATACTCTTCTTATACCCACAATTTCTAGAAATTTAATTTCCTTATTTAGACTTTCAATAAAAGGCTTTACTTTTACCTTTAAGGATAATGGTTTTACTTTATATAAGAATAATTCTGTTTTTGGCTTGGGTGTCTTGTCAAATGGTTTGTTTCAAATTAATCTTGATCATAATTTTTTGAAATCGTTATTATCTCTACATACTAATGTTGGAACTAAATGTTCCTCATTCAATGAGAATTCTACTTACTTGTGGCATAAAAGATTAGGACACATATCCAGAGAAAGAATTGAAAGGCTTATTAAAGAGGGAATTATCCTTGATCTGGATTAGTTCGTTTATAGTGTATGTGTGGACCGTATTAAGGGTAAACAGGCCAAACACACAAATAAATCAGTCACAAGAGGCACACAACTTCTTGAAATTATATATATAGACATTTGTGGTCCTTTTGATGTTCCATCCATTAGTGAAGAGAAATACTTTATCACTTTTATAGGTGATTTTTCACAATATTGCACATTTTATCTATTAAATGATAAATCTCAATCATTTGATGCAGTTGAAGTATATATTATAGAAGTAGAATGACAATTAGGTAAAAAGGTGAAAATTATTAGATTGGATAAATGTGGTGAGTTTTATGCAAAATATGATGAATCGGGAAAATATCATGGTCCTTTTGCTAAACTCCTTGAACGTTTAGGTATTTGCACACAATACAGTATGCCAGGTTCACCTTGGCAGAATGGTGTAGCTGAAAGGCCCAATTGTACTCTTATTGAAATGGCTAGGAGTATGATAAGTAGAACCAATTTACCTATATTTTTGTAGATGCATGCTCTCATGAATCCTGTTCATATCTTAAATAGGGTTCCTAGTAAGGCAGTCCCAAAGACTCCTTTTGAAATGTGGAAAATATGGAAACCCCCTTTAAATCATTTTTCGTGTTTGGGGATGCATATAAAAAGCAAGAATTTATAATCCACATGAAAAGAAATTGGATCGTAGTACATTAACTTGCTATTTTATTGGGTATTCAGAAAAATCTAAAGGGTAGAAATTCTACTATCCTAACCATACAACAAGAATTATTAAAATCGAAAATGTTAAATTCATCGAACATGGTGAAGTTAGTGGGAGTAATGAAGTTAAGAATGTGATTATTCAATAAATCAAGGAAAATACTCATCTTCCAAGAAATCAGGATAATCACAATATTCCTAATGAGGTTCATAATGTTCCTATTGTTCATAATGATGTTGTTGAACCGATTAATGATCCGACCGACAACGGAGACCAAATGAATAAACCACATAATGAGACTATTATTGAAACACTAGAAGATATAGTTTTAAGGAGATCTCAGAGAAATCGTAGATGAACTATTTCGAATGACTATGTAGCATATCTATAAGACAATGAATTTAACATTGGAGATATTCATGATCTAGTATCCTATGAAAAAGTTATTTCTAGCATTGATTCTAATAAATAATTTGATGTCATGAATGAAGAAATAATATCTATGGAATTTAATCAAGTCTGGGAGGTAGTCGATTTACCTGAAGGTTATAAAGCAGTCGGGTGTAATTTTATGTATGAGACCAAACGTGACTCAGATGGAAAAATTGAACGATATAAAGCTAGACTTTTTTCTAAAGGTAATATAGTGAAACCTTTTCTCCTATTTCAAAAAAGGATTCTCTTAGAATCATATTAGCACTCGTAGCTCATTATGACTTAGAGCTACACCAAATGGATGTTAAAATAGCTTTTCTTAATGGGAGTTTAGAGGAAGAAGTCTATATGGAATAACCAAAGGGCTTCATTAAGGAAGGAAAGGAACACAAAGTCTATTTGTTAAAGGAATCAATATATGGACTTAAATAATCTTCTCGTCAATGGTATTTTGATATTTACAATACCATTACATCCTTTGGGTGTAAGGAAAACACTATTGATTGGTGTATATACCTAAAGAACAGTGGGAGTAAGTTTGTATTCTTGGTACTATATGTTGATGACTTGCTTATAGCCAGCAGTGGCATTGGCTTATTATAGGAAACTAAGAAGTACCTTTCGCAGAACTTTGAAATGAAAGATCTCGACGAGGCATCCTTCGTGATCGGGATAGAGATTTATCGTGATCGATAATGTGAATTGATAGGATTGTCTTAGAAGGCTTACATTAACAAAGTTTTGACATGAAAAATTGTAATTCCATTGATGTTCCAATTCAAAAAGGGGAGAAATTCAGCTTAAGTCAATGTCCAAAAACTAAATTGAAAAGGGATCACATAAAAAGTGTGTCGTATGGTTCTCTTGTAGGGATTTATTATATGCATAGGTTTATACTAGATCGGATATCATTTTTTCTATTGGAATGCTACGCAGATGTCAAAGCAATTTGGGTCACTTCCATTAGAAGGCTGCAAAAAAATTGTTATGGTACTTACAAAGGACCAAAGACTACATGCTCACTTATAGGAGATTCGATCATCGAGAGGTGGTTGGTTATTCAGACTCAGATTTTAGAGGATGCCTTTATAGAAGAAAGAGCACTTTAGGTTATGTTTACCTTCTAGCAGGAGGGGCCATTTCATGAAAAAGTGCTAAGCAGAGTGCCATTGCCTCTTCCACTATAGAAGTTGAGTTTGTGGCTTGTTTTGAAGCTATAAATCATGGATTATGGCTGCGAAATTTTATTTCAGGATTTAGTATTATGGGTTCAGTATCTAATCCGCTGAAAATTTATCATGATTGTCGATACCAAAAATTATCCACCTACCTGGACTAATAAAAAATGAACACGTGCCATCCAACATGGAAAGAATCCTATTTATTAGACTTGCTGACCTACACATGGGAGGCCGAACAATATACAGAATGTTTACCAACATGCATAATGTCGACCAACAGTAAGAAGACTGACCAACAGGGTCTGCAAAGCGTCAACAATCATGTACATTGTGAATGCCATGTACTGATGTAAATGCCTAATTTATAAAGGCATTCCATCCTTTTACATCCCACCTCTCAATCTCCTTATGAGACTATAAATACATTGTAATCCCTTCATCAAGTGCAAGTTGAAGCCATTCAAAAGTAAGAAAGGAAAAATAGAATACAAGGCAATAAGAATTACGTTGGATGTAGGCTTTTCCCTTATAGCCAAACCACTTTAAAAACCTTTTTGCTTCTATTTTATTTATAGATATTATTTATGATTAAATAATTAGACATGGTCTAGTTTTTTACATCAATAGATTGTCATCGTCTTCGGGAATGTATTTCTAAACATTCTCACTCATTCATTTATCAGTATTCCAAAAATGACTCATATTCCTGAATCCAGTGCCAGAAATGATGGCAATCCGCCTATTCCATTTGTTCATCCAATAAATAATAATCTGATTGGGATCTTGGTTAGTCTCACTAGAGGACAGGAGGCTATGACGAATACTATTAGGAAATTGGACCAAACACTACAAGTTGGATCTCATGCCTTGTCTAGTCATAGGATTAGGAATATGCCACCACCGCCTCCAAGAACTAGTAGGCACAACCAATCCAGGACTACCATAGACACGTCCTACCACCCAGGAGAAAGTTCTTCTCTTAGGACTTCAGAACCTTATGATGAGCAATCCTTTACTCCTGAAAGATTAAGTTCTTTACAAGGTTAAGCAGGGAATCTCCCTTTGACCATCTAGGACCTAGAGGGAACAGCAATATTCCCAGGGCATTATCGAAGAATACTCGATGACCAGCCGATCAACTTCAGGACTCATCCCAATCCAGATCAGATACCCAACGATCTATCCATGCCGAGCAGAACTCATAGGAGGAGAGCGCGGCACAAATAATTGGTCATGATAGTTGAGCTGCAACGTAAAAATCTAATTTTGGAAATAATGGATGGATGGGCTCTATTCTATGATTGGAAGATAGGTTGGGAGAGATGGTAAAGGCAAAGAACCATTTGCAATGAAGCTTTGGGAAAGGGTCTCCTTTTGTACCATCTATTGTGGATTTTCCTACTCCTTCAAAGTTTAAAGATCTCATGGTTACTCATAAGTATGACGGGAAGACAAATCCTATTCTTCATATAGAGAAGTATCAAGCAGTAGCTGATATTTATGTTGTACCTGATGAAATGAGATACATGGCGTTCTCATGTACAATCACAGGTACTGCTAAGATTTGGTCCAACAGCCTTCCTTGGGGACAAATTTTTAATTTCAACCAGCTTGCCGAGCTATTTATTAATAACTTCTGCTTTGGAGCCAAACCGATAAAAAGAGTAGCTCATTTGCTAAGTGTGAGGCAGCGGGTAGGAGAAAGCACCAAGGATTACATCACTCTCTTTAACAATGAGAAGTTGGAGGTGATTGATTACGAGGAGAAACTCTCATGAGTGGACTGCTTCCTGAGAATCTTTATTACACTCTTGCTAAAGATCCTCATAAAACCATGACTAAATTAATAGCCAAAGCATCCAAGATAATGAACGTCGAGGAAGCCATGGCAGCAAAAAAGGCTCAGGCATAAAGTCTGAGGGAAAAATAAAAAAGAAGGAGCAGAAGGAACACAAGGAGAAAATCGATTCAAGGAAAATGAAGATTTATGATAGGATCGGGAAGTACAATAATTACACTCCATTAAATATGGTAATTCACCATATTTTGGAGGAAATTAAGCACAGCTAGGAGAGCACCTGTTGGTAAGAGGGATAGATCCAAATACTACGAATTTTAGAAGTACTATGGCCATACTACAGATCATTATATTGCTCATTAAAATGAGATGAAAACCCTAGTTTGATGAGGAAAACTGGACAAGTTTGTTGATTAACAGGATGACAGAGGAGCTCGACAAAGGTCTAAGTCTTCATGCAGGCCTAGGGAAGAAAAGAAAAGGAATCATCAAGATGATCTTAAAAATGATCCCAATTTTCCAAAAAAACCCAAACAACTAGAACGTGAGGTATTTACACTTAGTGTTGGTTCCTTCAGATGATTACAAGTGGAGATGCGAGAGGTGAAGATCACACTGCAGAGAGAAAAGCTTACCTCAATAATGCTTTAGCTTGTTCTTACATCCAGAGTATTAATTTAGCCGAGGAAGATAGGCCGAGGAAGGTGAATAAAGAAAAATTGGTGATTGGGTTTTCCAAAAATGATCTCTTAGGAATTTTGTACCACCATGACGACCCTTTAGTGGTCAAATTTAGATATCAGGATACAATCATTTCCAGGGTGTTAATTGACAATGGTAGCTCAACAGATATCATGTTTTATTCATGCTTTCAAAATCTAGATTTAAAGATCAGTCAACTAGATCTGTACCATAGGCCCTTAATCAGTTTTTATGGTGAAAAAGTTTATCCTTTGGGCACAATCAAGCTGGAGGTGTTGCTCGGCACCTGGTTAGCAAGTTGGACAGAGAAAATGTATTTCTTTATGATGGATAAGATCCTGCAGTCAGCCTATAACGTCATCATGGGCAGAGTAGGGTTGAAGAAGTTTAAATTAGTTCCCTCAACAGTCCATCAATGTTTGAAGTTATCGACCAACTTCGAAGTAGGTCTAGTGAAGGGTGATCAAAAAGTAGCCTAAGAATGTTATTACTGCTTAGCCGAGCAAGAAGCTATTGAGGAAATAAAGTAGAAGACCACCACTTACCAAGTGGACATTACTGATCCCAATAGTGAATCCGAGGTTGAAACCTTAGATCCCATGGAGGAGACAGAGCTGGTGACAGGCCAAATTATGGAAGAAACAGAGAATATCATCTTAGATGACGATAATCCAGAGCGAACTACATAGGTGGGTTCAACACTAGACCATGTTCTTAAAGAGGAGATAGTGATGTTCCTAAGACAGAGAAAGCATGTGTTCGCCTGGAGTCATGAGTATATGCTTGGGATTGATCCCAATTTCCTCTGACATGAACTCAACATTAATAAGGATATCAATCCAGTGAAATAAAGGCACAAAGTGTTTAGCCCCGAGAAGAATAAAGCTATTCAGGAGGAGGTAAAGAAGCTTCAAAAATATTCATTCATTAAAGATGTGAAATATCCAGATTGATTGGCCAATATTGTTATAGTGAAGAAGAAAAATAATAAGTGGAGAATGTGTGTAGACTTAACTGATTTGAATAAAGCATGTCCAGAGGATCATTTACCTTTGCCTGGGATTAACCAGCTTGTGGATGCTATGTCGGGACATGAGGACTCAAGTTTTATGGACGCCTATTCTAGTTACAACCATATTAAAATGAAGCCTAAAGATAGGGAAAGTACCTCTTTCATTAATCCCCAATGAACTTATTATTATAATGTGATGCGCTTTGGTTTGAAAAATGCAGGTGCCACCTACCAGAGGTTAGTAAATAGGTCTTTGAAGATCAAATAGGTAAGAACATGATAGTGTATGTGGATAATATACTAACAAAGAGTAAAAAAACTTCTAATCATATTACCGACCTTAGCCAAACCTTTGGTGAGTTAAAAAAGCACCAGATGAAGCTAAATCCGACCAAGTGTGTGTTCAGTGTGCATAAAGGAATGTTCCTCGGGTACATAGTGAATCATAAGGAAATAAATGATAATTATGATAAAATAAAGGCATAAATTGAAATACAGTCTTCGACTTGCAATAATGATGTTCAAAGGCTTACTAGGCGAGTAATTGCTTTGAATAGATTCATGTCCCGAGCAGTAGACAGGTGTTTTCCATTCTTTAAGGTGCCAAGGAAGACCTTTAAATGGAACAACAAATGCCAAAAAACCTTCTAGGAGTTGAGAAAGTATCTAGGATCACCCCTATTGCTCTCTCGACCAGTTTTGGGAGAAAAATAATATTTGTACTTAGCCGTTTCTGAGTCGGTTCTAAGTTCCGCTTTGATATGAGAAGATAACGGAGTTTAGAAGCCATCCTACTACACCAGTAAATCCTTTTGAGGAGCAGAAATCAGATATCCACGACTGGAGAAACTTGCTTTGGCGCTTATAGAGGCATCCAGATGTATGAAGCTTTATTTCCAAGCGCATACTATAGTGGTGTACACTGACATGCCTCTTCGGCAAGCTCTTCATAAGATTGAGAAGCCTGAGAGATTAATGTATTGTGCAATAGAATTGGGGGCATATGACATTGTGTATAAACCAAGGTCCTCATTAAAGGGCCAAATTATGGCATACTTCATTACAGAATTCACTTATTCGGAGGTCCCCGAGCAACATCGAGCTCAAGTCGAGCAAACCCCAACAAAAATAGGAGTCATCACCAATCAGCAGTTCGAGCAGACCCCAATAAGGAAGAGCTCAAAAGAAGTTGTTACCGACCTATCAAAAAAATCATCCAGGATGAAGGAGATGGATCAAAGATATGATGAAGTAAGAAAGAAGGTATTCCACTATGGGACATTATTAGACCAAGGCTTTGACAATTGCATCCCAGTATGGAATCTATACGCGGATGGATCTTCATGTGCTATAGGAAGTGGAGTAGATATTATACTTAATACCCCTAACGGGATTGATATTGAGTACGCTCTTAGATTCCAAATACAGGCCTCAAACAATGAAGCGGAGTGCGGAGCATTAATTGTGGGATTAAGTTTGGATCAAACACTAAATTCAACACAGGTTGTGGCACAGAGTGATTCTCAGTTAGTGGTCAATCAGTTCTTAAGTTTATACAGAGCCAAAGGAGAATTGATGACAAGGTACCTCTCTAAAGCACTGGAGATCATAGCAATATTACCAATTTTTCGGATGAGCAGAATTCTAAGACAAAGTAATCCCCGGGCGGATGCACTTGCTCGGTTTACATCAGCAACCATGATTGAACTCAGGAGAACAATCTCCATTGAGATTTTATCAAGTAGGAGCATTGATGAAAACTTGATGGTTAATTTCATTACTGTACATATGGGACCTTTATGTATTGATCCCATTAGAATTTATATTGAGCAAGGAACTCTACCAGCAGATCTAATTAAGGCCAAAAAATTTAAGTATAAAGCGGCGAGGTATGCGTTAGACAAAGGAGTATTATGCAGGAGAGGGTTAACAACTACTTTATAGCATTGTGTCCACCCAATGGAGGTTCAAGATCTGATAGGAGAAGTTCATGAAGGATCTTATGGATCTCATGTGGCAGGAAGATCATTACTACAATGAATTCACACATAAGGATACTACTGGATGACCACGAGGGCAGATTGTATAGATTTTGCAAAGAAGTGTGAGAAGTTCCAAAAGTTCTCTAACATTCGCAAAACTCCACATGCTGCTTTAACTCCCATTACTTTACCTTGTCCATTTTCTATTTGGGGAATAGACTTGGTCGAGCCATTGCCGACCACCAGAGGAAGAATCAGATACTTGGTCGTAGTTGTTGATTACTTTACCAAATGGGTTGAAGCATAGCCATTAGTGGATATGCCCTATGAAAAGGTGTAATAGTTCATCTAGAAAGACATCATTTATAGATACAGTTTGCCATATGCCTTCATTACAGATCACGACACACCGTTCAATAATGATGAGTTTGCAGCGTATTGCGCCCAGTCTAAGATTCAGAAGTTACATTCTGCTCCAGGTCATCCCCAAAGTAATGGACATACCGAGGTGACTAATAGGACTTTGCTCAATGGGTTGAAGAAGAGACTTGATGATGCATAGAATAAATGAATTGCACTCAGTATTATGGCCCTACCGAATAACTCCTAGGGATGCAATAGGGGAACCCCATACATGCTATCATTTAAGACTGCAGTAGTAGTACCAGTTGAGATAGGTTTGCCAACTCATAGAGTGTTAAATTTTGATTCTATCATCAGTGATTTTATGCGAAGGCTAGATATTAATATGATGGAAGAGGTGAAAGAATATGCATCCTTGAGGAATATTGCTTATCAACAACAAACATCACGCTTTTATAACAAAAGGGTAAAGCCGACCAACTTAAAAGAGGGGAATTATGTACTTAAAAAGGTGATTCAGATGACCAACAAGCTTGAAGCCAATTGGCATGGGCCTTATCGTATCTCAACAGTTGTTCGACCAGGAACTTATCAAATTGAAACTTTGGAGGGGAAGAATTCAAAAATCTTTAGAATGTCGAGTATCTTAGGAAATACTACCAGTAATGTAGCAAGCAACATCTTTTGTAATCAATTTGCTTCAGTATCAATAAAAAGTTATTTTTTTCCATTTTTTCAGTTTTGGGGGGAATATTGGTGATATGGATCCCCCAATACTTGGTTGGCAGATTTTCAGTAATTGGCCGAACTTTTTTGAAAAGGCGATACTTGATTGGAAAGACAATAGAAATTCAGTACTTGATCGGCAAAACACAAAATTAACTCAAAATCGGATTTTAAGTCCTCGGTACTTGGTCAAGAAAAATCAGAGATAAAACTCTGTATAAAAATCAACAAGTTTAATCCGAACTGAGAAAAATGGAGGAAGAACATTGTCAAGATTCCTAAATAGGAATGTAGACACATATTCCACATACGTTGTCACCACTGGTAACTAATGCTAAACTTAACAATTTAGGTGCATTAGTAGAACCTATGGTAATACCATAGGTGACTAGTACTAAACTTGGATTCTAATCTAGGTTCACTAGTGGAACACATATGACCACATCAATGGTAACTGGTATTAAACCTAAAAATCTAATCATATCAGTAGAACCTATGATAATCTCATTGGCAACGGATACTAAATTTATGAAAATGCCTAAGTGTATCAGTAGAACTAATGAAACAACAAAGTCATTAAGGCATTCATAAATTGTGACACCCAGCCTAATAAAATACCGGGTGATTAGTCCTTTATTAAATTAAAATCAAGGTGAACGGTTGGTTCAATCTTAGCATCACTGTCGCAAAATAATTATTTCCAATTTAAACACCCTAAATAATTAAGCTAAGTGTCAAAACAATTTAAAGTCTTATTTTCATTTTTATTGAATTCCAATATGAAAACCTTTTTAATAACCAACAGTTTAAGAATCAGATAAATGCTAAGGATGGAAATTAACACACAAGAATTTAAACCATCTAGATAAACCAAACCAAGTTTAAGAACCATAAATGAAATCATCCTGACAATAGTTAACTCTCACAGAGTACTGAATACTAGAAATATAAATTAACATAAATCTCTGACAAATCCAAACGGAATAGGAAATCGGAGACACATGCCCTAACTATGAAGAACTACAATAGGAACTGAGTCAATGAAGAGGTCATCTAAAACAAAGGTCAGCAACTTCCATAAAAGCTGCAACACGTCCATTGCAAAGAATTTATGCATGACGCATATGTGGCTGGGCACCTGTAATACATACATATATATATATATATATATATATATATATATATATACAAGAGAGAGAGAAAGAAATGATAGAAAATGGGTCAGAGCCCGAGTGTAAAACAATTTAAAAATAGTTTAGCAAGTATTTAAAATGCTTACTGACTAATGTGACAACCATGTTAATACGCGACACTCTCTTGAGAATCCTCACCTCTCATCTAGTGTGCACGCCTACCGTATTACTGATCTCATAAGTCTATATAACTTATTTTCCATAAAGTTTTATCCCGAGAAGTACTAAGGATATGATATTTAGTTTTAGGAAATTAATCTCTTCCATTTTCCTACGTTACTTAGAACAACCCAGTATCGTTACAAATTCCCGAACACTTATTATAAACATGGAGCATTTATTCATTACTTAACTACTTACACGCATAGTATAAAGTTTCCATATATATAAGTATATATATTTTAATCACTCATATAATATATATACTATCGACACCCCACATAAAGTCTATGGTACTGGCATACTCTGGTATCAAGTCCCCGTATCACTCGTATGAAGGGAATTACTAGTTCGGAATCACTCTCGAACTGTATTAACACAATACACACAAAATAGAGGTGAAGCATAGTTCCAAGTCACTAAGAGGCCAGCACATACCCCTCATGTCTCTTAGGATCATCTGACTATCATTCTCTGATAGCATGTACCAAGGAATCCTATGTTCTAGGGAACAAGTCAATATCTCCCATAAAGGTCCCATCAAGATAAGACTGTCCCGGTGTGGCAACCTCTGTGATAGCAAGTAGCGCGGGTATGATTATTCACAAACATAATACTTAATATATATACAGTCACACAATTATATATATAGATATTCACATTTTCCAAATTAGGTTCTCCCACGACCCATAATTATTATTATCCGTTCTTAGCATAAATTTTACTCAATTATCTCGCATAACGGGTTCATCTCTTTTATTCTCATTTATAATCTATTCCATACTTACTTCTCATCTCTCGAAGTATTCTCTCTCACTAAGTATAATTTTAGTAGGTATACCCTCACTAACCTTCTGGTCTAAATCTTCACGACTCTCAATGCTTTAGTGATCGTACGCACAATTTCTAATGTGTGACGAAACTCCCCGTTAACCAATAATTTCATCCCGTATAATATTTCATTCAACGGAGTCTACTTAGACCCTACTGGTCCTCTTCATGTCCCATTATACTATTTAAAGGATACTCAAGGATTCCCACGTACTTTATCCGGATTAAACATAAAGGGGAAAAATATGAAGTTTTCCAGGAGGGATCGATCGATCGAGGAATGGAGTCGATCGATCGATGATCTTGGTCGATCGATCGATGCTCTTGGTTAATTGATCGATAAAGCAGTTCTTGCCTAGAAACTGCAAATTCGACCAACAGGATTCATCCAACAATTTTCTCCAAAACGCTATTAATGATCCCCAAAATCCCAAATAAGATTACTACTGGTTATATATATATACTTATATGCATGATTTCCTATGTAAAACATACACAAATTCATCAAATGGATTGAATTAATGGGTTAAATTGACATAATTATCAAGAACCCTAATGTTTCATGAAACTTTCATTCTTCTAATTCTTTTCCAGATTTCTTGCTTCTAAATCAAAAAATTTGTGGGTAATCCTCTACATATGATTGAGATGTCCAGAATATATCTATTTCCTCTAAAACATGTGATTTAAATTCTCTAAATTATCAAATTATTCCATGAAACATGCTTTTATCGATCCTAATCTAACATGAGTGAAACATTAACTAAAAACAAAGAAAGATAGATACTTGCCTAGGATTCAAGGGTCTGATTTATTGATAAAAAAGATATGGTTACATTTCTCATCGTGCGATCTACGTTTCGGTGGTGGTGGTGCAATCGAGTGAGTTCTTGGTCTTGAATTGCTTGGAAAGCTTCCTACCTTCCTCTTTAATAGTCGTTCTTATGTTCCGTGATTGATAACCCTAAAAGACAACTCCTAATGGCTGATATATCTAGGAAAATTCGTGGGTTTAATTACCCAAAAATATAAAATGTCTATAATACCCCCTCGGGATGTCAATTAGGCCTAAAAATGCCTCGAGACCCAAACTAAACCCCTCGGTACACTCTTCTGACTATTTCGACCCTTTCGGACACTTTAGCGCACTCGAAACGACCATACGAGCGACTTATAATTTATTCACTTTTATAATAATAATTTAGTCCAGACATGACACACGCGCGTCCCGACTTAAATTTTCATAATTGCCATTTTATTCACTCATGAAAATTTTAATAAAACCAATCTTATATATTAATTTACTCATCTAGTAATATTCAACAAATTCTCAATAATTACTAACTCGCATAACACTAGTAAATATTAAAAAAAAATCGAATTAATATCTCAAATTAAATTTGATAAATCCTCAAATTTAAAATCCATAAAAATACGGGGTATTACATACTCCCCCCCCCCCCCCCCAATAACGGAATTTTGTCTTGAAATTCAGGAAATAAGGCGTACCTGCTAAAAATAGATCTGGATATTTTTCGCGCAGATCTGCCTCGCGCTCCCAAGTGGATTCCTCCACATTATGATGCTCCCACTGGACCCGTACAAGTGGAACTACCTTCGACCTTAATTTCGTCTCTCTATGGTTTAGGATAGCCACTGGTCTCTCCTCATAAGAACTGTCGGGCTGTAAGTCAACCTCCTTTATCGCAATGTGAGTGTAGGCCATATCATCCCGAAGATATCATCTCAACGATGAAATGTGGAATACATAGTGAATACGGTGTAAGTGCTCTGGAAACCCCAATCTGTATGCCATCGACCCAATCCTCTCAATAATGGGAAATGGGCCCACATACCTCGGAGCCAACTTCCCCTTCTTCCCGAACCTCATTACTCCTTCCATGGGAGATACACGTAGTAATACTTGGTCCCCCACGCTAAAATCTCGAAAGTATTGCTTCGCATCGACGTATCTCTTCTGTGATCTCGGGCTACCCGAATGCGACTCCTAATAAGCTCAATCCTAGCTGAAGTCTCCTGAATCACCTTTGGTCCGAGAAGCTTGTTGTCCCCCACCTCTAGCCAACAAGTGGGAGAACGACAAGGACTTCCATACAATGCCTCAAATGGGGCCATGTCGATCGTGAATTGATAGGATTTATTATAAGCGAACTCCACTAGTGGAAGATAAGGCTCCTAACTTCCTCCAAAATCAAAGACACACATGCATAGAATATCTTCTAGCATCTGATTCGTATGTTCTGTTTGTCCATGTGTCTGTGGGTGGTAAGCTGAACTCAATCTCAACTCTGTACCCATTACCTCCTGAAAGCTCTCCCAAAAGTGTGACACAAAAATCTTGTCTCTATCAGACATAATATCCAAGGGCACCCCATGTAGCCTAACGATCTCGATAATGAATAACTAGGCATACTGGCCCGTGGTGTAGTGTGTCCGTACTAGCAAAAAATGAGCTACTTTGGTCAATCGATCCACTATAACCCATACAGAATCGTGATCTCGCTTTGACGTAGGAAGGCCAGTAATGAAGTCTAAGGAAATATTTTCCCATTTCCACGTAGGTATCTCCAACGGCTGAAATAACCCTAGTGGTCTCTGGTGGTCCACCTTTACCATCTGACAGGTAGAACATTTGGACACAAACTCAGCAATGTCCTTATTCATCCCACTCCACTAGTACTTCCGCCTCATATCCTGGTACATCTTATCCCCTTCGGGATGTACCTTAAATCTAGACCCGTGCGATTATGTCATCACTACATGACGTAAGTCTTATCCTTCTGGGACCACCAATTTCCCATTAAATCTCAAACCCCCATCAAAGCTCACTGAATAGGATTCAACACCCTCAGCTAAGAGTCGTACAATCTGCTCCTGGAAAAACGTATCCGCTGCCTATGCCTGTATCACCCTCGTGACAATCTCAGGTGTGACTGACATAACCGATATAAAGAAACGGGCTACCGCATCCTAGTAACCCAATTCTTTCCACTTCACTCTCCATACATCCGCTACGTCAGCTTCCGGTCTACGTCTTTATGCATTAGTAAATATGTTAGCCTTCCCCGAATGGTACTGTATCTCGAACTGGTAGTCTTTCACAAACTCTAATAATCTGCGCTGACACATGTTCAACTCTCGCTAAGTGAGCAAGTGGAGTGACTTGTGGTCTGTAAACAAGCGAAACCTATCCCCCAACAAGTAATGTCTCCAAATTCGTAATGCAAATACGACCGCTGCTAGCTCCAGGTCGTGGGCAGGGTAATTCCTTTCATGAGGCTTAAGCTTATGGGAGGTAAAAACTATAGCCTACTCCTCCTGATGAAGTACACCCCCGAGTCCTCATAAAGAGGCGTCAGTGTACACCAGGTACTCCACTCTCGACTTGGGCAAAGCAAGAAGTGGCACCGAAGTTAACTTATCTTTCCGCTCATCAAAAGCCAATTGACAAGCATCATCCCAAACATACGGTACTCCTTTATGAGTCAGATTCGTCAATGGACCCGCTATCTTCAAAAAGCCTCGAATGAACCTCCTGTAGTACCCAACTAACCCCAAGAAACTATGAACCTCTATCGGTGTCGTGGGTTATCCCTACTCCCTCACTGCCGACACTTTACTTGGGTCAATCGATATCCCAAATTTTGACATAACATTCCCCAAAAACTGTACTTCTCGTAACTAAAATCCGTACTTCTCATACTTAGCACACAAGTGATGATCTCCTAGAGTCTGAAGAATCCGTCTCAAGTGCTCGACTTGCTCTTCCTCAGTCTGTGAGTAAATCAGGATGTCATCTATGAAGATGATGACAAACTGATCCAAGAACTCTCTGAACACTCGGTTCATTAAATCCATGAATATGGTTGGATTATTTATCAGCCCAAACGACATGACTCTGAACTCATAGGATCCATATCTCGTCAAGAAAGAAGTCTTCGACACATCCTGCTCCTTAATTTGTAGCTGATGGTATCCCAATCTCAAATCTATCTTCGAAAAAGAAGGTTGCTCCTCTCAGCTGGTCGAATAGGTCATCGATTCGGGGCAACAGATATTTATTCCGTATCGTGACCTTGTTCAACTCCCGATAATCCACGCATAACCTCAGTGAACCATCTTTCTTGTTCATAAACAACACTAGAGCACCCCAAGGAGAGGTGCTCCTACGAATGAAGCCCTGGCCTAACAGCTGCTCTATCTGATCTCATAACTCCCTCATCTCCGATGGAGCCATACGGTATGGTGTACGTGCTATCGATCGAGTTCCCAGCATCAAGGCTATGACAAAATCTATTTCTCGTCTGGGGGTAGGCCCAGTATCTCCTAAAATACATCCGAATACTCATGAATGACTGGAATCGAATCCAGGGGAATCACAATATCCTTAGAGGTACCCTCCTCTATGTAATACAAATGGGTTGAAGATCCTCCCTCTGGGTGAGGTATCGCCACCAAAAATATCTCCTACCTCGAAATGGCAAAGACAATACTCCTACCGAAATAATCTATCTTGGCTCTGTATGCGGTAATTCAATCCATGCCAATAATGACATTGTGCTCATGCATATCTAACGCTAACATGTCTTCAGGTAAAATCAAGCTGCCAATCTCTATACCTACACCCCGGCATATAAAGAAAATAAAAGACCTGTTCCCCAGTGGTGAGCCTATGCAGGTCACTGTATTCTCTGCCGTGTCTCATAACCCTAAGGCCCGTGCAAAATGAGTAGATATAAAACAGTGTGACACCCCAGTATCAAATAAAACTCGACCTATAGTTACATGTATAGGAAACGTACCCTCAATCGCGGGTGGTGCCTGAGGTGTTACTGCCTGGTGGACGTTATAGACATATCCATACTATAATTGTCCCTGCCAACTAGGGCTACTGGGATGGCTGGTAGAGCTGGCATCTGAGCTGGCGCTGGGAGGGCGGCTGGAAAGAGTGGCCTCTGCAGCTCATTATGAGCACCCTGCTGCTGTGGGGCCTTATCCCCTATGGGAAAGTCTAATATTTATAGCCATTCTCGCCACATCCAAAACATCTGCCCCTGAAATTAACTCCCTTTTGTCCCTATTAACCACGACCCTATTGCCCATTACCACCCCGCCAGTGGCCCTTCTAGCCCTGCTAAAAACGTTGTTGGCCCTGATGGCCCTGCTGTTATCCCTGATGTTGATGGTGTTGGCCCTGCTGGCCATGCTGACAGGACTGGCCCTGCTGGCCCTGTCTAAATCCCCCAAATCCCTTCCTGGAATCACCTAATTGGAATCGCTTAACAGGGTCCCCCTGATAAGAACTCTACTAACCGTGACGAGTCTGTCCTTGGGTTACTGGTACCCCACTAGTACTACTACTTCCCCTGTCCTGCCCTGATGGCTGGGTTACCCTGCTCATTTACTTCTCTGCTAATGGAAGCGGTGATCCTGATAGTGCAACAAAGCAGCATTAAGTACGTCACTCTAAGTATTCAACGATAGATTGCCTATGAGGTGCTGACGAATCCTCCAGACCAATCCATCTAAAATCAACAGTATCTTCTTATTCTCACTGGGTGCCTCATCTGGCACTATAGTGAGAAGTCTAGTGAACTCCTCCTCATACTCAACAATAGTCATGCTCTCCTTCTTGAGATTCAGTAACCTCCGCCTCATCTCAGTCTGCACGGTGGATGGGAAATACTTACGGTCAAACTACACCTAAAATGACTGAATCGATATGTTGTCCCTCTCCTCCAAGGTAGGGGTGGCCGTGGGCCGGGCCTGGGCAGGCCCGGTCGGGCTCGGGCCGGTCTTGAAAAATTAAGTGTTATCCCAAGCCCGCTCGGGCCCAGATCGGGCCTTATTATGTAATCCCAAGCCCGCCCAGATTTGAAAGTTCTTTACCCAGGCCCGCCCAATCGGGCCTTGTTATGTTAATTAAAAGATTTTTTAAAAAATTAAAATACCTATTTTTTTATTTAAAGACCAATTTTTTTAATTAAAAATCTGTTTTAAACTCCATGTATTACAAAGTCCATGTATAAAGTTTTTCACTCTACATGAAAAGACTTGATACACGTTTTTATATTTATAAAAGTTTCCCCCCCCCCATATATATATATATATATATATATATATAGAGAGAGAGAGAGAGAGAGAGAGAGAGGCAGGCTCCTGTGCACACTAAGTTTGCACATTACCTTATATATATAGTAAAAAAAATATTTTTGAGGTGATTTTTTTTGTGTGATATTTAAACATTTCAATGAACCCATATAAAAAAAATCAGCTCAAAAAAACTTTTTTTCCTATTTTTAAAAAATCGGTCAAACTTTCGCAGTTTTTAAGCCCTTTAAAAACTGCGAAAGTTTGACCGATTTTTTAAAAATAGCAAAAAAAGTTTTTTTGAGCTAATTTTTTTTATGTGAGTCCGTTGAAATGTTAAAATATCACATAAAAAAATTGGTGTGTGCCAGCACTAAGTTTGCACACTTTTAAAAGGTAATGTGCAAACTTAGTGTGCACAGGAGCCTGCCTCTCTCTCTCTATATATATATATATATTTTTCGGGCCTCGGGCCGGGCCAGGCCTCATCGGGCTTAAGAACTCATGCCCAAGCCCGCCCGAAAAAAAATCGGGCTTATAAAATTTTGCCAGGCCCGCTCTCCGGGCCTATTCACCTTACCCAAGCCCTATTTTTTTATTGGGCGGGTTGGGCGGGCTTGGCGGGCCTCGGGCCTATGACCACCCCTACTCCAAGGTGGTGGTGGACTCCCACCACTACAAAGCAGCCCCCACTATTTTAAAGGAAGCCAGTAACTGTCTCTCCACATCGGTGCAATCATACATGCGCAGATGCCTCTGGATGTCCTTCTTTCATTGGCTGGAGCCTGCTTCACCACCGCTAATGCGGCATTCACCGCCTGAGCAATAATGGCAGCTACTTCAGTTGCATTCATTATTCCCTAAGCCGGAGCTACTGGCTGCTCGGGCTGGGCATTCTTGTCTCGGGGTGCGCATCTCGGAGGCATCTGAAATGAGAAGGAAGTTTATTAGTCTACAATTATTAGCAGATATCAAATAGCTAAATACGTAAGCATAAATACAAGAATACAACAGTCCTAAAAATAGGGCTCTAAATCAAAGACGTTAAGCTGGAATGAAATAAGTCGTACAGATCCTAAAGGACACTAGAACCTTTTGCTCTGATACCACCTGTGACACCCCGCCTAATAAAATACCGGGTGATCGGTTATTTATTAAATTAAAATCAGGGTGACCGATTGGTTCATTCTTAGCATCACTATCGCAAAATAATTATTTTCAATTTAAACACCCTAAATAATTAAGCGCTTTGTCAAAAAAGTTTAAAGTCTTATTTTCGTTTTTATTGAATTCCAATATGAAAATCTTTTTAATAACCAACAGTTTAAGAATCACATAAATGTTAAGGATGGAAATTAACACACAAGAATTTAAGCCATCTAGATAAACCAAACCAAGTTTAAGAACCATAAATGAAATCATCGTGACAATAGTTAACTCTCACAGAGTACTGAATACTAGAAATATAAATAAACATAAATCTCTGACAAATCCAAATGGAAGAGGAAATTGGGTGACACATGCCCTAACTATGAAGAACTAAAATAGGAACTGAGTTAATGAAGAGGTCGTCTAAAACAAAGGGATGTAACTTCCGCATAAGCTGCAGCGTGTCCAGTTCAAAGAATCTATGCATGACGCCCCTGTGGCTGGGCACCTATAACACACACACACACACACACACACACACACACACATATATATATATATATATATATATATATATATATATATATATATATATATATATATATATATATATATATACATACACTAGGGTATACCCGTGCCTAAAGGCACGTTGATAATTTTGAAAAGCATAAAGTCGTGCCTTAGTGCGATGAAAAATGCCCTCGCCAAAGCTATTGGTGTGAGGTTCAAGACACGGGGGAGCAGAGTTTTCATATATGGGAGGTAAACAAGCCGACATCCGCCTATTAAAGATCATGCAGTTGTGCATATTGTCCATTGGCTGAAGGCACCAAGAAATTTTTTCAAAATATCAAGTCATGTATAATTTAAGTCTAATTTTTTTATATAAATAAATAATTTAAGTTTAGGGTATGCCCGTGCCTGAAGACACGACGCAAACTTTCGAAAGTGTATGTCGTTTATTGGACCATACGTTATATTTAGTTCGCAACAATAATAATAGTCTATTTTGGTCCTCGTATAATACATCGTAATAGCACGGTGAAAATATTTCAGTAATTTATTATTCCTAAAATTTATTACTTTTAATCATTATAAAGTAGTTGGAAATTTTACACACGAAAGGAAAATCAACGCCTTGATTCGAAATTGACATTTTTGAAGGCGTATATATGTCGAGATTTTCTTTCATGAACACGCAATGTTCGCTTCAAAATTTTGACTGTATTTTAAATAGATAAACATTTTATGTTTATTATAAATGCAAAAGTGGTACAGAAATTATATATTTTAAAAATAATGAAAAACATGAGGCATTCCACTAAAGACAATTCAATTACCCAAACATTGATACAAACGGGGTCAATCTCCATAAAGCTTAAAAAATGATGTTATATTATTTTTTTAAATGGCCATTAATAAAAAAAACTTTCATTATTGAATTTTAAAAATGGACGTCATTTTTTAATAAAAACTCGACGGATTAATTATTTCGGTAGGGGTCGTGTTTTTCACCTAACATTAATACAATGAAATTTATAAGTTACGTTATTCATGTCGTTTATTAAAGTCTAAAAACATTATAAAAAAATACATTTTTAAAAAATTATGTTTTACAAAAACTTGCAAAACAACGAAGTTTAAAAAAATATCATGTATACTAAAAGTTTTGTCCAATGTTTATTAAAAAATGATATCAAGTTTGTTTTTTTAATATAACTAACGTCAACTTTTTTAAAAATAAATATTGAAACACTTTTTTTTATTCCCGTCCATTTTAAAACTTTAGGAAAAAAATGTTCAAATAAGATTTGCCATTAACTTGAATTATTTCTCAGTATATTTGTAATAGAGTTTGCCATTAATTGTAGCTTTAGTTATATAAATGTAGCTTTAGTTTATATACTGCCTATAACTAAAATAATAAAGCTACAGTATATTTATATCACTAATCAATTTATTACAATTTGCTCAGTATATTTATATAACTAAAGCTACAGTTAATGTAACTCTATTATTTGCTTAGTATTTTGCTGAAAATGAAGGTTTTGAGGTGTTGCCACACGTAACCTACTCCTGATAACCAATCAGATTTTCCATTAACTTGAATAATAATGTTGCTCAGTATATTTTGAAGTTGGTTAGTGATAAAAAGCAAAATACAAAAGATATTGACTATAAAATATATTGCCTAAACATTTATTTGAAAAAAATGCAGGGACATCATATAAAACTTGCCAAAAATATACATTCAAGAGAAATTAAAATCCCACTTAAATGAAATATTATCTCCTCAAAATTAATCTAAAAAATCATAAAAATTTGTACAAAAAAGGCATAAAGATGGAACCCAGAGTTGTATATGAAACACTTTATTACATAACATATCGTCATTTATATGCTGCGTATATATTAGAAAACAAAATAATTATTAAATTTTACACTATTGTACTTCTAATACTAACAAACTTCACATTTAAAGTGAAGAAGACTCCAACACCTCATCGTCATCCTGTTCAGATTCAAACTGCCAAAACAAATCAAAATAAAATAAGTTATGAAAGTAGATGCTCTGATTCACTTGCGGACACAACAATATTGGAGCCATTAGACTATGTAATACCTATCAACCAACAACGAAAATGTAATAGCTCACTTACCTTTGAGACATATATTTCAGAGACCCAGGCTTAAATGGCCTGGTGGTCATACCTGTGATATGAGTAATTTGTCATGGTTTCGAGCTTGGGTAGCGTGAACTCTGTCTCTCACAAACAAAAAATATATTTCAGAGACTTTGATAAAGCACCTTACTTGGGACCTTGTTTGGGATTTCCCATCAATAATATATTTCAGTACATTGTTTTTCCTCCGTAAACAACAGAGGTCCGGAGAAAGGAACAACCTTTCTTATTTAATGGAAGCACAATTCCCATCAAATGCAAGGGAAGTACAGTAATAAAACAACCACCTTGCTTATTTATTATTCCAAAAGTAAACAAAAAATGACACATATACTCTCAAAACTTACATAAAAAGATGCACCAAATATTATCACTCTCTGACGAAGGAACAAATAATGTAAGTACAGTAAAAAACAACAACCTTGCTTATTTATTATTTAAAAAGTAAACAAAAAAAGAGACACGTATTGTCAAAACTCACATAAAAAGATGCACCAAATATTTTTACTCCCTAAAGAAGGAACAGACACGTCAAGATAAAAAGGTGCACCAAATATTTTCACTCTCTGAGATTAACATCTATCAAAACTCACATAAAAAAATCATAATTAACATTAGAAATATTTAGATAGAGGATGAGGAAACCCAAGACAAGCGAGGCGGAAACCCATTATACCCACACTCCAATATAAATAACCCACCACCTCCACTCAAGCTAACAAAAGCATCTTGGTAATAACTAAACTGGAAACATGATGGTAATATCTAAACTGGAAACATGAGTGAGATAAAGTAAAGAGAAAATAAAAAACGTAAGAGAAAATAAAGACACATACCATGGAGAACAAAAAAATGTAAGCTAGTCCCCTGCAACTAAAAAAAATTAACTAAGGAATCTAAAAAAAAATAGAGGACAAAGTGAGTATGCAAGATATAGAGAGAAACATATCTTACCTTTCTAAGTAGGTGACGTTCTTGATGATGGTCAATTACAAAAGAGTGAAAAGCTCCGAAGACGGGTTCACAAACCCACAATAATCTTAAAAAATAATCACTACAAAAGAAAAGACAAAAGTGGGTTCATAAATAGAACCTTAATCAAAACCTAATGGTTCTAAAATGGGCCAGAACAAAATTGAATATCTCAACATTGAAGAATGGTTCAAAAAGAAACACAACTGAAAGAGACAAAAACGTTAGTTGTTGGTCAGGTTTATCGACAGTAAGGAACAAAGTTTGTCGGCATTAATGATGGTGGGGTGTTTATGGTGATAGAGAGGTTTTAGAGAGAGAGAAAATGGTGTTTCAAAACCATAAAACCTAAAGAATAGTGTTTCTATACTACTACATCATCAGTCTCAAGTTTTGTTTAACACTGTGGAAGATGAGAGAATATGAGAGGGAGAGAGTTAGCGTGGAGATGTACAGAATCTGACATGACTTTGTGTGTGAGGTATGGGTGAAAAAGGGCCCAGTGGAAGGCTTGAGGTACATCATTTTACTGAGATGCACATCGCCCACCCATGCTAGCATATCTTTTTATTGATATCCGCATCACCCGCAAAAGCAGTCCTCCACGTGCCACTTTAGATACAAACCTTTCATATTTAATCCCAGCCTCATGGTATATTGCAAGTCCTTTGAGTGTAATTTACTTTGAAGAGTACAATTTACTTTAGTACCCATGATTTTGAATTAAAAAAATAAGAAGATAAATTAGAGTGTGTTAAAAGAGGTGGAACTTAAATGTGTTGAGGGCAAAAAAGATAGTTCATGAAAAGTTCATATAGATGACATCATGAGACAAACTTGTGACATACATATGTTTATACTTTATTATATATATATATATATATACTAGGGTATGCCCGTGCCTGAAGGCACGATGAACATTTTCAAAAAGCACGTAATCGCAAAACAGTAAAAATTTCCAAAATACGTAATTATGAAACGGAAATATTTATGTTCCCCCAACAAAACAAAGTGTTATGTCGAATATAATTTAAACATCTTATAAACAAAATCATCAATTCAACTCAATTCGTGAGAATAACACTAATACTTGAGTCGAAATTTTTTATTATATAACATAAAAAATCGTAAACAATTTAAAAAAATTGGCCAGAATTTCCTCTATTTATAGGACTAACCATCTTGTTTAAGAAATAAAAACACAACACAACAACAATATTCAAAGAGATAATTTATCAGTCAAAATTAAATATTCATAGTTTGTTATGCATCGCCTTTATGGGTCTATCCCTAAAACAAAATGCGACATATGTCGATACTCCTGATACCACTAAATCAATAGTGCTCCGTCACATCATCCTGACAACCATGTTCTACAAAATGAAAAGATTGGACAATTAAAATTTAAATACTTTATACATAAACATGTAACGTCAATCAGTCTTGCAAGCACATGACGTAACTACTTGTTTAGTCATAAAAAAAAGTTAATAGCAACGTAAATGGGGGTCAAGATATATCTATGTTGTAGCCTCACATACAATTGTTTCTAAAACTTTCCACGTGCATAGAAATATATATATGTGTTGTAAGCTAATAAGAGACTTATAAGATTTACAACATATTGGCACAATGCCACTATGAAATTACATAAATAATTTTTTATATAAATGTGATCTAAGATAAGTTTGTTTAAATTTAAATTTATAAGTTTGCCATTTAAGATATATAAATGTCATTTAATAAACTGGTTCAGATATTTAGCTCGAATAGTCAAGCCATAGCTTCTTTATTCCACCTTAAACATCAAAGTCCCCAAAAATACAAAATGAAGACCATAGCTCGCATTGAGAGGGGACGAATCCTTCTTCTCAGTTGTTGGAGGGATCCTAAAAAACCCCGATCTATAACTAAGAAAATCCATCTGAAGAATACCCCAAACTTATTGAAAATTATAAAAGAAAAGAGAAAAAATTGAAAAGAAAAGAAAAGGAAGACCTGTGTATTGTACTCGTCTTTGACTGGAGTCTAAAACTCTTATTTTTGAAATTAGAATTTCAAGTCCTGTGCATAATCAACAGGTTCTTACCGTAGATCATTTGGAAGCTCTGCACATGGTCAGTAGGTTCTTACCTGCACATTATATACAAACTAATAAGGTTAGTATAATAAAATAACAACAAAACGAACACATTTACTTGGGAACAAAACCTATAAGTTACAGTATTTCTGGCCCCCCAAAATGCATAGAACAAAAGAGAATGACAAAAAAATGATGCAGTTTAGAATTAACCCTATGTTTTCATCTTTCACAACTCATTAATTCAGCTCTGGTTAGAATGTAGAATTCAGTTGTAAGGAACCTGCCTCGAAAAGGCTTTCAAGACCACCTGGGTGTGCCTCAGAATTCATATCATTACCAAAATGAATGTGACAATTAGCCTTTTATATCACAAACATGCAAAACTCAATATTGAAAGACACAATGTGAACCCCAAGTGTCGTATAAATGGAAAATGTCTAAATGCTTAAGGGATATCACTCGTTAAAAAGAAAAAGAAATTTAACATCCATGAAAACAAACACTGTATGAAATGACGCCACAAATGTTTTTGCGCTGGCTTTTTTTGCGTTGACGCCACATACAAATAATTTTTTAAAAAATGGGAGTAATTATTTAAATTACTTTAGATAATATTACTACAAACATGCCAAAAATAATCGTCTGAACCTTTTTTCAAATGTATGGAAGGCATCACTTGAGTATAAAAAACAGTACTTCATATGTAGTTTCATTCCCCACTAAAGAGAGCGAGGTCGTTAACAATAATTCAAGGATGAATCTCATTTCGAACTCATTCGGTGTGACTCATTAATGATCACACATATACCCTCGCATTCAAATGTATAGAGACACAAATGCTCACAATTTGAAGTTAAATCAAAGATTTTATCGAACTAAAATTGTTGGAATTCATCGTGTTCAAAACAACACAAAAATGTGTTAATACAACAAAATAAAGATAGTTATGCTATTAAAAATAGTTCTTGTTAGCAATAACTATGCCTCAAATCAATGCGCATGATACTCAAGTTGAATATACAACATATATCTTAGGTATATACAGGTACATATTGCAACTTCTTCTGGGACTAAAGTCGGTAAAGATCTAAGACATAGTAGCTGGATAGATGGATAACTGGTCCGACTGAAATTATGCTTTTCGCAACTGATCTGGCTAAATAGTTGGATAGCTGATCCAACTGAATAACAGAATAGCTGATCCGAAGGAATAACTGAAAATGTTACATAGAAAAACAGAAGTTTTCATGTCCAAATTTTTCTTCCGATCTGAGTTATACCTAAATAGAAAGTAGGACTTGGGTTGATTCATTTTCGTGTTGGAAAAAACGTTGGTGGAGAGGCAAATCGCAGAAGAGTATTTTGCAATTCAAACGTTCGATGCCACACTGCATAGAAAATTTTACTTCCGGTAAATGCAAAAGGAAAATCTGTGAATAAATAAAGAGATTGAAGTTAAAAAATAAAAATAAAAAATTACCACAAATCATCTACTTAAGCTTCTTTATTCAAGGGAAAGAACGAAGAATTGCAATTCCAGCCTCCCCATATCCAACAGGATCTGTTTAGTGAAAGACAATATAATAGAACATAAAAGGTTAGTTAAAGGAAGAACATATCAAAAGGTTAGAAAATTAATTAAAGATTGTCAAGCATACCCCCATTTTCTGGAAGTATCTTGATAACCTCTCCAGATATGTCATATTATGAAAATGAAAGGTAAAAAAAATAAGTACCATCTTCAAAAATATGATTCACTAATGGGTGCGAAACACTCATTAGCATCACTTGTTGTTCCAGACTCTTTCTTGTGAATTCGATATCACTCTCTTGTCTCTATTGCAACAGTTTTAGCCACAACAACATTGAATTACATCCATATTACTGTTTCATATAAAATTACATTTCCTGAATTGAAAAACAAATCAAGTTGAAAGATCCATGACATACCTATTAATTCTCGGTCCTCTGTGTAAACTGTTCTCAGAAGTTAGAATGTGTAACATGTGTAGAAATGTAATGTTTGAGACTCAAACATTAGTTTTGCTTCCTGTAATGACTCGGTGATATTGTTGGTGGTATCAACTCATTTCAGACCTTCATTTCAGACCTGCTTCCTGTAATGACTTGGTGTAATACAACTATAACACATGAGGTCTACTATACTGGGGGCTTCGTCTCACTGTGAAAACAACCAAATAACACATTTTAAATCACTCGAAAGATTTTATTACTGGCATAAATATTGTAAATATTATAAATCAAATATAGTGAGATAGAGATAATTAAAACAAAAATATACATAATAAGAATAGAGATCTAAAAATAGAGATCTAAAAATAATATTTCTACAGTAGCAGATCCCTCATCATCTTTGTGCCATGCTGCGCATATGCCGATGCGATCCTAAAATCCTAACCTCAACCTTAATCAACCCCCAAGTATTTACATAATAGTACCACCACCACCGAGTATCTACACAACAGTACAACTGCAAGGGAAATAGAAGGATACTACCTTTAAAATAAGCAATACATGCCTGCAAGTTATAGAATATGATAGTTATAGAAGGTATGTCAAATACTCCACTCACTGAAATACCAGGTATGTCAAATAATCCACTCACTGTGAATCTATATAAAGGCAAAACTCTATTAAAAAACTATTAGGATAGTTTGAGGTTGCACAGTGGCGGGTACCATTGTGAATCTGCACAACGGATGGTACCTGCTACTGCTACTTACATACACTTCGGGATAATATAACCAAGGACTATAGTGATATGGGAATATGTGGGATGCATAAAATATTCAGTTGCACAGTGGTTGTGGCTTAAAACCAAAAATTACAGATTACATTATTGCAAGTGTTCTCAATCAATTGTAGATTACATTATTGTATGGGATATGCCCTATTGTGGCTTGTGATTTTGGCTTAGAACCAAAAGTTGTGGTTGTGTCTTAAAACCAATAGATGTAAAAATTAGTCAGAATGAGATTACATCTTTGATATACCCTATCAAAGATGTAATCTGCAAAACCACACCGTTCAAAACCACACTGTAATATGCTATAAAGAAGCATTCATATCCTCATCTATCTCACTGTTCGGCTTCGACTCTACAACATCATCAGTAGAATGGAAAATTTTGGATAGAATTCCTCACCCCTGCCTTAATGCTTTATTTTGTTTCTATGGGAATTTAACAACATTTTCGTTTAAATTAACCCAACTAAGTTTAAGTGTTGGTAGAAAATGACAAACCAATATAAGTATAGACACAATATAATATCCGTCGAATCCTAAAAAAAGTTAATTAAACTACTAAAATGAATCAATTTTAACACATACCTATGCGTGTGAACGTGGTGACTTGGGTTAACCCTAGAACCGCGAAACATAAAAATAAGAGTATATACCTATAATATACATTACAAAAGACTAAAATAAGTATAAGAATCTAAGAGTATATACCTGTACTTCATTAGTGTTTTACAGTAGAGGACGTGTAGCTTGGGCGAATTCTATTAGGTAATGGCCTAGCAATAAGACCATCAACTACCCAACCAGCTAGGTCACTGTCATTTTTTACGTGGTTGAATTCCCTCTGAATATATTCTAGTGAAATTTGAAGCTTTCCCCCTGGTTTACAATCGTTATAGGCATAATTCACATGTAAATCGTTATGCACACAGACCCTAAATCACTCTACCCCCACGCAATTCCTTACCTCTGATCCTAACCTTCTGACACGCACACATGAAACACCATACCGAACTACCCCTGCTTCCACTTCCCTGATCCCCCTGCTACTTCCCCTACCACTCTCAAACCGAGATAACCTCGAACCACATCTACTATAAATACACACACGCACCCTCTACCCAGCAGTACCCACCCCCTTGCACCTCCTGCTACGCACACACAAACCCACAGTCCCCACATTGAGGATGAAAATGGTGACAACAGCATCTTGGATTAAGGCCCTGCACCTTCACCTCCGCCAGGTAGTTTAGAAGAGAGGAAACTGTGTTCAAAATGAGAGAGAGAAATGTTTAGAAGAATATTTGAGCTTTAAATAGAGAGAAACAATAAAGATCATGCGTTTTAAGTTATAAAAAAATTACTAATAAAACTCCAATCTATAAAAAAACACTCACCTCATGTAAATGAGATGATGGAGAAACTCTGCTGCGGCTTCAAGTTTCTCCTGTAGCTTCATGTTGGATCCTATTTATTAAATCTCATCTTATAATTATTATTATTCCAAAAGTAAACAAAAGTAATAAAACAACCACCTTGCTTATTTATTATTCCAAAAGTAAACAAAAAATGACACATATACTCTCAAAACTTACATAAAAAGATGCACCAAATATTATCACTCTCTGACGAAGGAACAAATAATGGAAGTACAGTAAAAAACAACAACCTTGCTTATTTATTATTTAAAAAGTAAACAAAAAAAGAGACACGTATTGTCAAAACTCACATAAAAAGATGCACCAAATATTTTTACTCCCTAAAGAAGGAACAGACACGTCAAGATAAAAAGGTGCACCAAATATTTTCACTCTCTGAGATTAACATCTATCAAAACTCACATAAAAAAATCATAATTAACATTAGAAATATTTAGATAGAGGATGAGGAAACCCAAGACAAGCGAGGCGGAAACCCATTATACCCACACTCCAATATCAATAACCCACCACCTCCACTCAAGCTAACAAAAGCATCTTGGTAATAACTAAACCGGAAACATGATGGTAATATCTAAACAGGAAACATGAGTGAGATAAAGTAAAGAGAAAATAAAAAACGTAAGAGAAAATAAAGACACATACCATGGAGAACAAAAAAATGTAAGCTAGTCCCCTGCAACTAAAAAAATTAACTAAGGAATCTAAAAAAAAAAAATAGAGGACAAAGTGAGCATGCAAGATATAGAGAGAAACATATCTTACCTTTCTAAGTAGGTGACGTTCTTGATGATGGTCAATTACAAAAGAGTGAAAAGCTCCGAATACGGGTTCACAAACCCACAATAATCTTAAAAAATAATCACTACAAAAGAAAAGACAAAAGTGGGTTCATAAATAGAACCTTAATCAAAACCTAATGGTTCTAAAATGGGCCAGAACAAAATTGAATGTCTCAACATTGAAGAATGGTTCAAAAAGAAACACAACTGAAAGAGACAAAAACGTTAGTTGTTAGTCAGGTTTATCGACAGTAAGGAACAAAGTTTGTCGGCATTAATGATGGTGGGGTGTTTATGGTGATAGAGAGGTTTTAGAGAGAGAGAAAATGGTGTTTCAAAACCATAAAACCTAAAGAATAGTGTTTCTATACTACTACATCATCAGTCTCAAGTTTTGTTTAACACTGTGGAAGATGAGAGAATATGAGAGGGAGAGAGTTAGCGTGGAGATGTATAGAATCTGACATGACTTTGTGTGTGAGGTATGGGTGAAAAAGGGCCCAGTGGAAGGCTCGAGGTACATCATTTTACTGAGATGCACATCACCCACCCATGCTAGCATATCTTTTTATTGATATCCGCATCACCCGCAAAAGCAGTCCTCCACGTGCCATTTTAGATACAAACCTTTCATATTTAATCCCAGCCTCATGGTATATTGCAAGTCCTTTGAGTGTAATTTACTTTGAAGAGTACAATTTACTTTAGTACCCATGATTTTGAATTAAAAAAATAAGAAGATAAATTAGAGTGTGTTAAAAGAGGTGGAACTTAAATGTGTTGAGGGCAAAAAAGATAGTTCATGAAAAGTTCATATAGATGACATCATGAGACAAACTTGTGACATACATATGTTTATACTTTATTATATATATATATATATATACAGACACACACACAAGAGAGAGAAAGAAATAACAGAAAATGGGTCCGAGCTCGAGTGTAAAACAGTTTAAAAATAGTTTAGCAAGTATTTAAAATGCTTAGCGGCTAATGTGATAACGATGTTAGTATGCAACACTCTCTTGAAAATCCTCACCTCTCATCTAGTGTGCACTCCTATTGTACTACTGATCTCATAAGTCTATCTAACTTATTTTCCACAAAGTTTTATCCCGAGAAGTACTAAGGCTATGATATTTAGTTTTAGGAAATTAATATCTTCCATTTTCTTACGTTTCTTAGAATAACCGAGTACCGTTACAAATTCCCGAACACTTATTATAAAGATGGAGCATTTATTCATTACTTAACTACTCATACGTACAGTAGAAAGTTTCCATAGATATAAGTATATATATTTTAATCACTTATATAATATATATACTATCAACACCCCACATAAAGTCTGTGGTGCTGGCATACTCTGGTATCAAGTCCCCGTATCACTCGTACTAAGGAAAATACTAGTTCAGAATCACTGTCGAACTGTATTAACACAATACACACAAAATGGAGGCGAACAATAGTTCCAATTCAGTAAGAGGTCGGAACATACCCCTCACGTCTCTTAGGATCGTCTGACTATCATTCTCAGATAGCATGTACCAAGGAATACTCTGTTCTAGGGTACAAGTCAATATCCCCCATAAAGGTCCCATCGAGACAAGACTGTCCCGGCGTAGCAACCTCTGTGATAGAAAGTAACACGGGTATGATTATTCACAAACATAATACTTAATATATGTACAGTCACACAGTCATATATATAGATATTCATATTTTCCAAATTAGGTTCGCCCACGACCCATAATTATTATTATCCGTTCTTAGCAAAAATTTTACTCAATTATCTCACATAATGGGTTCCTCTCTTTTATTCTCATTTATAATTTATTTCATACTTACTTCTCATCTCTCAAAGTATTCTCTCTCACTAAGTATAATTTCAGTAGGTATACCCTCACTAACCTTCTGGTCTAAATCTTTCACGACTCTCAATGCTTTAGTGAATGTACGCACAATTTTTAATGTGTGACGAAACTCCCCGTTAACCCAAAATTTCATCCCATATCAAATTTCATTCAACCGAGTCTACTTAGACTCTATTGGTCCTCTTCATGTCCCATTATACTATTTAAAGGATATTCAAGGGTTCACACGTACTTTATCCGGATTAAACAAAAAGGGGAAAAACATGCGGTTTTCCGGGAGGGATCGATCGAACGATAAGGCAGTACTTGCCCAGAAACTGCAAATTCGACCTACGGGTTTCATCCAATAATTTTTTCCAAAACGCCATTAATGATCCCCAAACTCCCAAACAAGATTACTACTGTTATATATACCTATATGCATGATTTCTTACGTGAAACATGTACAAATTCATCAAAGTGATTGAATTAATGGGGTAAATTAACATAATTATCAAGAACCCTAATTTTTCATGAAACTTCCATTCTTTTAATTCTTTTCCATATTTCTTGCTTCTAAATCCATAAAATTTCATCAGTAATCCTCTACATATGAATGAGATGTCCAAAATATATCTATTTCCTCTAAAACATGTGATTTAAATTCTCTAAGTTATCAAATTCTTCCATGAAACATGCTTTTATTAATCCTAATCTAACATGGGTGAAACATTAACTAAAAACGAAGTAAGATAGATACTTTCCTAGTATTCAAGGGTTTGATTTGTTGATGGAAAAGATATGGTTGTGTTCCTCATTGTGCGATTTACGTTTTGGTGGTGGTGGTGGTGCAATCGAGTGAGTTCTTGGCCTTGGATTGCTTGGAAAGCTTCCTACCTTCCTCTCTAATGGTTGTTCTTATGTTCTGTGATTAATAAACCTAATAGAAAACTCCTAATGGCTGATATATCTTAGGAAAATTCGTGGGTTTAACTACCCAAAAATACAAAATGTCTATAATACCCAATCGGGATGTCAATTAGGCCTAAAAATACCTCGAGACCCAAACTAAACCCCCGGGTACACTTTTCTGACTATTTCGACCCTTTCGGACACTTTGGCGTACTCGAAATGACCATACGAGTGACTTATAATTTATTCACTTTTATAATAATAATTTAGTACCGACACGTCACAGGCGTGTCCTGACTTAAATTTCCATAATTGCCATTTTATTCCCTCGTGAAAATTTTAATAAAATCAATCTTATATATTACTTTACTCATCTAGTAGTATTCAACAAATTCCCAATAATTACTAACTCTCGTCACCCTAGTAAATATTAAAAATAAATTTCTAAATTAATATTTGATTAATATCTCAAATTAAATTTAATAAATCCTCAAATTTAAAAGCCATAAAAATACGGAGTATTACATAAATTAACAAGATAACTTTAGAGGACCTAGGAGCTGGTTCCATACCGACTAGAGGATCATCCAATGTGTATGGAGAGTTGATACAGGTAAAATTATGAAGTACTCTCCTGTTACGGCTGCTCGGAGTATTCAATAAATGAGGGGGAAAACTATTTCCAGCTCATTGTGTAAGTCCTCTAAATATTTGAAGATCAAACATTGGGGAATGGTTTCTACAGAAATCCATCTAATGTCAAGTTTGAAGGGGCATTTGTCACAGTCTAAGAACCCAGGATCATCTCAGTACCATAGTTTGTTGTCCTGTTCAACCTTCATAATTGTAAGGTAATTAGTCCATTTATAGCCTTCGCGCTGAGCCTAATTAAAATGATCATCAAATTGTCCACGGGCTATATTATACCCTTATATCCAAACTTCTCTAGGTTGCTTGTGAAACTGGAAGTTTAATCTTTTAACATGGTGTTGCAGTTTCTTCAACACTGCATACTTAATTTATAATTGAAAAGACTGGGTGGAAAGTTGCTCATCTTGAGTTTGGATCTTTTGAGACATATCAACAATGGCTAAGTTCTTGGCCTTTTTCTGTGCAACCTGATTGCCAAGTGTTTGTTGAGTCTTGGCCTCATCAGTTGTAGGTTGGCTAGATCTAGATATTTGTTAGGAAGTGGAAGCGGTTTTGGATTTTTTCAAGGCTTTTAGTTCCTCCATTAGCCTAGCATTCCCAGTTTCTAAGAGTGATGCCCCTTCATCATTAGTAGAAGTTGTAGAAGGAGCCTTCAAGGAGTCTAGTTTACTCATTATCTTGTTATTTTCTTCCTCTGATAACTTGGCAATGGATCTAGCTTCATCAGCCTCACACTTGAGTAGAAATCCCTTCTTCCTAAAAGAAAAAAATGTTCTTTTCTAATTTCTCCTCAAAGCCTCGAGCTCCACTTAAGGCCTTTTACTTGGCCTCATAATCATCATGAAGGAGAGCCTTAGATTTATTAGGCTCTTCTTGAAGTTCTTCAATAATTTCAAAGTAATCCACATTATTGGCCATAACTCAATCAAGAAGAAACTTGAGATAAATATACGCATATTTGGATTGATCAGTGGCATCTACTCCGAGCAAGTTTAAAAAATCTTTATTGAACAAAGTCATATGACCAGCCTTGAACAAACTATTCCAATACTTGAGTAGATCTGAATCATTGGAAGAGAGCTATTCCATCTTGGCCATGAACTAGAAAAATATAGAGATATCTAATCAACAATAAGAAAAGGAATATATGTTAGTAATCAAGAAATAATGAACAACCAAGAAACGACAAGCAGTATGAAGAAAAAAGTCCTTTTATTAATATGAAGGAAAATTACAAGTACAATAGAAAAGAAACTAAAGAAAGGTAGAAAATATAGAGACCAACTGTCGAGAAAATCTACACCTTCTCTCTTTTAGTTTCAACTTCAGATTCGTTGGCACAGGGGATGGTTGGAGTGACTTGCTCGGTGGATGGGGGGAATGACTCAACAACATTCTTAGGTTGGAAGGATGAAGACTCAACAACCAGAGATGACTCCCCAGAACCAACATCGTCTTCAATTTCATCGTTCATGTTTGGGGGAGAGCCAGGCTCATGTCTTCGGAAGAACTCAGAGTCTTCTACTGTGCCAACCTTCTTCAATGCAACCGACCAACCATCTTTGAAAAAGTTCTTGTTTGCATACTCAATCTAAGCATAAGCAGCAGTGATAGATTTATCCCAGTCTTTATTGAAGGAATTTTCCCTCACCTTCTTTCTTTTGGCCTTCTCAGCGGTTAGGCCCTTAGACAACTCAGCTACTTGCTTTTGAGCTTCAGCAGCATCATTTTTATCTTTCCGCCGAGCTTCCTCAACAATTTTTATTTTATTGTCCCAAATTTTTTTTCATTATATAATGCTTACTGGGAATCAAGCAAGGACTTATTGATACCAACAAAGGCCTCTTTAACATTGGTTGACGAAGAATGAAGAGAATCGTCCTTCTCCAATATCTAGTTAAAATCAACCATGAACTACAAAGAAGAAAGGAAAAATCAGTACAAGAAATCAAAGACAAAGTACAAAGTACGGAAGAGCAAAAGAAAAATTCTCACCATAGCAAGGCTTTGAGAAGGCCTTTCAGAAATTTTAAGTCGGGGCATAGAAGAAGCATCATCCTTGTGGTCTGAAGATTAGCGGACTTAATCAATTTCCTAGCCAAGATAGGACATATGGCTAGAGAGGATCCAAAAACATATAGAGTAACACCGACCAAGATCTGTTGGTCGGCATTAATAGTTTCTTCAACCTGCTTAGCAGAAAGACCTCTCATCTATCTTTTTAAGAGAGAATCATCTCCTGGGGTCTTCTTCCCAATATCATTCTTATTTTTGGCCCCACCATATACATGCTTGTGGACTCTAGTAGCAGCAGCAGCATCTCCAAGAAGGTTGGGAAATTTTCTTTTACCCATGGTTGCAAAGAGAGGAACGTCTAACTCAAAGGAAGAAGGGGCAACATCAAGTTCACCACTGCCTGATGAAGTCGACATTGGGTCCTAGTCCAAGTCAATCACAATGGTGTGAGCAACAGTAGAAGTTCGGGCAACAAAGGAGGTGATAGATCTCCTGTATTTTAGCAAGTATGAGAACGACCTAGTACGATCTTCACTAATTTTTTAATGAAGGACCGAGAGAAACTTGGGCTTGTCAAGCTTAATATCACCTTCCTTGGGACACTTTCTCTTCCTATCAATTACAAGTAAACAAACAACCAATGTTAATTGACATTTTAGCAGATAATTCAGCAACATAAACATATAAAATATATTTAGTAAAACCTCCTCTTGATGGCATCTTGGTCCAGTATATACTACTTCCCCTTTAAGATGTACATATTGTAAATTTTTGGCAATAACTCCATGATCGAAGTAATCCCTGTTGGAATCACACAGATTGATGACTAAAGCTTTATTAACAGACCTTGTTTTCAAAAAATATGTACTGCCACTAGTGACCCATTTGTAACAGAACATAATCTCAGGGATAACGATATGGGTCGTATGGATTTAATTGAGCTTATGGACACCATTAATTATTCTCCAAGTGTTAGGGGCTACTCTAGCAAGTATAATATCAAAGTATTGATAAAACTCTAAACAAAAATGATTTGGGGGAAAAGTGAAGCCACATTCAGCTATGAATAAGGAAGGAATCCAATGACCTTCATACAAAGAGAAGAAATCTACAGGGGGATTGGGGAACTCTATGTCTACCCAGTATGGTATATTCCATTCCTTTCTAAACTCATCTAGAGAAATAACAATGTAAACAATGATTCGATATGAAGAAAAGAAGAAAAAGAAACAATTCTTACAAAAACTTAAGGATTCAATAAGAACTAGAAGACAGGAAGAACGATCGCATAAAAGCTAAAGAATTTGCAGGAAAAATTTAGAAGGTTTGAGGTAAGAGACAACCAAAAATATACCGCCTTTTATAGATTTCCTCGAAAATCGGTGAGTGCAATGATTAAAGAGAAACGACGATTGAAATTTTGGCAGCGAAGCGAAAAAAGATGTATTTTCCCTAAGACTATTCGCTAAAGTTCAAAATATTTATAAAAATGCCATCAACAACACACGCTACCAGCCATACCAATAAAAGTTTACAAGTAGGAGAAGTCGACAACTGACTAAGAATCAGGGATATAGCCTAAGCTACTACCAAGACTAAATGCTCCATATTTTCAAGCAAGCATCAAGCATGGAACATTGGGAGCTTATGTTCATACCAAAAATTATTCACCTACCTGGATCAATCAGAAACTAACACTTGTCATCCAACATGGCAAGAATCATATTCATTAGACTCACCGACCAACATGCAAAATGCCGACCAATATGCCGATTACCGACTAATAAGGTCAGCAAAGCGTCAACAGTTATGTTCATTATGAATGCCATGTAATGATGTGAATGCCTAATTTATAAAGGCATTCCATCCTTTTACATTCCACCTCTTTATCTCCTTATGAGACTATAATACATTGTAATCCCTTCATCAAGGGAAAGTTGAAGCCTTTCAAAAATACGAATGGCAAAACATAATATAAGGCAATAAGAAATAAAGTGGATGTAGGATTTCCCTTATATCCGAACCACTATAAAAACCTTTTTGCCTCTATTTTATTTACATATTTGATATGTGATTAAATAATTAGACATGGTCTAGTTTTTTACATCAACAATGATAATGTCGCAACAGTCTTCCTTTTAAAGAATGATAGATATTCTAAAATAGCTAAGCATATTGATATGAAGTATCTATCTGTCAAAGAAGAAGTTCATAAACAAAATGTATCTTGAGCACATTAGTACTAGTGTTAACATAACAAATCCTTTAACGAAAGGTCTATCTCCAAAGATATTTTTGCAATATACTAAAGAGATGGGTCTCGAGTAGTTTATTGTGTAATTGTTATTTTCTTAGTTATTTGACATAACTTTTGATATCAATAAATAGTTTTTGATTCTAAATTTATGTCTTTATTGTATACATGCATGAGAATGAGTAACTATGACAGAAATCGTCTTTTATAAAGACATTTTGAGACCATTATGATACCTCACATATTTATTCTTATTAAATATGACATTGGTGGCGTGGTACATAGAAGGAACCATGCTCTTGAATTAGTATGGAACCGCCATGACTCACACTAATGAAGTATTTAGATAAGGTACTTGAAGTGGGAGGCTATTGGAATTATTATTTAATTATTTCTTAATCATGAAATTCGGTCAACTTTTGTAGTGTGGTCCATATATGGGGACGAATGTAATACCCCGTATTTCTGCATATTTGAAGTTTAATTAATTTCGAAATTAATTGGGAGTAATACTTTTTAATTACATTACATGCGTGATGTAATTTAATGTGATTAAAAAATAAATGTGATTATTAAATATTAATTCAACGATAGGAACTGATTAATATTATGAAATAAAATTTACTAAGTGTGAATAGTAAATAATTGATAATTATTGATTTACGTCATAGCGAGTGATATGGAGGTATTTAATTTTATCTCAATCGGGAGTCGCGTGTAGACTAAATTAGGGACTAGACATGAAATATATTTAGAGTGACTCAGATGATGATTTCGAAGTCACGGATGGTTCCAAAAGGGTTGAAATAGTCAGAATAGTATACTCGGGGGTATAGTTTGGGTCCCAGGTCAATTTAGACCAAACTGACACCTATTAAGGGCATTTTGGTCATTTGGAAAAAGCAAGTTTAGGGACCTACAAAATTAACAACTCTATATCAGATGTCAAGAGGCATAAACTAGGGTTAGAAACATACAAACCAAAGGGAGGGCATTAGAGAAGGATGAGAGACCATTCTCAAAGCTTAAGGAGGTGTTCTCGAAGAATTGGACCTTGTTCTTTCATCCTAATAATCTAAGGAGTGAGGACTGGAAGAGAAGAACATCAATCCATCATCACCACCATGAAATCAGATCACACCTGTTGATTCAAGTGCTTATATACAGTGTTTTTGAAGTTAACTATGTGTAGGGTTGTCAAAATAAACTTGATTTAATTATGATTCTTAGAAGAAAAAGAATGGATTTCGATGCATCATTGGGTAGGTTTGCATGTAAAATGATTTACTATGTGTAGAAAAGTAGAAATCATATGATAAGGACCTATAATTTCGAATTAAATATGATTTTATGAATGAATGTATTGGGAAGAACACAAAACTAGGGTTTTTGAAGAAGTTTTAGGTTTTTACTCGTTCTTAATTGAATTCTATGAAGATTTGATATGTTTAAGACATTAGAAATCACCCTAATGCACGTAGAAATGGTTAGGAATAATTGGTTGTGATTTTGGTATAGTATAATGTAAGTTTGGTAATTGAAAATGGTGGGAAAACGCATGAACAAGACGAAGTAGACAAACGGTACCTATTCGAATCGATTCAGCCAGGGGCGACTCGATGCAGTTATGATTTATACTTCTCTATGGATATTAAATCATTCTACATGCAAAACTAGGGTTTTTGAAGAAGTTTTGGGTATTTAATTGTTCTTGATTGAATTCTATGAAGATTTGATATGTTTAAAACATTAGAAATCACCCTAATACATGTAGAAATAGTTAGGAATAATTGGTTGTGATTTTGGTATAGTATAATGTAAGTTTGGTAAATGAAAATGGTGGAAAAACGCATGAAGAAGACGAAGTAGACAAACTTTACATATTCGAATTGATTCAGCCAGGGGCGAATCGATTCGATTTATCAGAAAACTTGATTTTCCCCTTTTAAGCCTAGAATTCCTAAATCGTTGTCATGAAAACCTTTAGGACCTTGTTAAATGATAATTGGGGACTTATTATATTACAATAGGCTTATGATAGGGGTATGTACTAGTCTTATTGAGAGGATTAAGACGAGATTGAATTGGGTAAAACTACATTGTAATTAATCTGAGAGATTGATAAAGAAATACAAAAATTTTGAAACAATTGTATATAGACGAGTATGGTAAGTTAGACTTAACTACTTAAATTAATAAAGGGGTAACTAGGACCATTATAGTTGTGTGAATACTCATATAAAGGCGATAAGCGTGATATATCGTAAAATAATAATACTAGGAGTATGCGAGAGAAAGATACTACGTACGAGCATGGATAATTAGGCTATGTATATACCTACTGATGTAATTATAGGTGGAGTGAATACCAATTATGTACTTGATTGAAAAGTTCGATGAGAAAATCTGAACCAAGTTCGAGGGGACAGTTCGAACTACTTGATTGATAAGTTCGATGAGATAATTCGAACGAAGTTTGATGAGACAATCCAAACCAAGTTCGATGGTACAATCCAAACCAAGTTCAATGAGACATTTCGAACCAAGTTCAATGAAATATTGCAAACCAAGTTTGAGGGGACATTCTGAACTAATAGTCCTTAATGTTTAATATGGGGACATAAATGCAAAGTATGCACTTATAATATATATTGTGTGGAAAATATATATACCGTATAAATAATTTACTTATGTGTGATAGTAGTGATATTATATGGTGTATACCTAAATTATGTTTAATCTACTTATGCGTGATAGTAGTGAGAATAGATAGTGCATATCTAAAACTGTATTTTATTCTACTTATGGGTGATAGTTGTGAGGCAAGATGGCTCATATATAATATAATGATAAGCTACTTAGGCTGATAGTAGTGAGATTATATGGCATATATCTAAAGTAATGATCAACTACTTATGTGCAATAGTAGTGAGACTAGGTAGTGTATATCTAACAATGCTGAATCTACTAATGTGTAAATAGTAGGGAAAAAAATAGTTAACATATGTTTAAAATGAAATTTAAGTGGAGAAACTTAATGATATGGTGTGCACGATAACATGTGTGAAATGTTAACTTAACATCTGGGTGATGTTAATTATTAGTTGTTCGGTAATGTATTGTATGGGCGGTACATGAACTTAGATGCGTACATAAGTTCAGTTGGATACTTTAGTCTTATTAGCTTGGGTAGTATAGCTAGGTGGGATAAGTATAGAACGTTAGGCTTGCACTATAGATGAGAGGTGAGAAAACTCAAGAGAGTGTACATGAACCTAATATGTGTAATATATAACTGATTTTAAATTGTGATAAATGCTTGCTAAATATTTTCACAACGTTTTAAGTACTAACTCTTGATGTCAAATATTTTCAAAACCTTTTAGCTGTCCAGCCACAGGGACGCCAAACTTGATTATTCTATTCTAGGGATGCGTTGCTGCAACACATGTGGATGCATGCAGGGTTCAGACTAAATGACTCATTTCTTTATTCAAAGATTAGGATTTCAGATTTAGTATATCAGTTAGGGCGTGTTGCCCCCATCATTTACTTTTTATTTGATTCAGATCATTATTCAGTTTATGAGTATTATTGGATTACCATTTAGTTTGGGATATTTGTAACCGATGGTTTATTTGGCAAGATTTTTAATTCATTCATTTTATTGCGCATTGGTTTAGATGTTTCATGTGGTGAATGATTTATTTAGCTTTCCACTTGGTTATTTATTTGTCTAATGAAAGATAAAATTTCGTACCGGCTTTTGAATACTAGGTGGTTAGTAAAGCTTTAAAAAGTTTTCAACAATGATGCTGAGAATGAACCATATGTAAATCCTATTTTAATTTAATAAAAGCCTGATCACCCGGTATTTAATTTGGTAGGATGTCACATATGGTATAAGAGCATCAGGTTCTAGTGTCCATATGATATGTACGGCTTTTCACGTTTCAACGTAGCATTCTTTGATATAGAGCCTTATCATAGGATTATTGCATTCCTCCTCGTATGAGATTTACGTTCTCCGGTTATTAAGTATAGTTGATGTGATTCATATACGAGTTCAGTTGCGCTTTGTATATCGAACATGATAGGATGACCAACAAGGGTCGTTAAGAGGATTGCAGGAGAAGAAACTCAGTAAGTATTATGGAAATGGTGATCGTGATAGAAGTCACTATGATTATAGTTCAGGAAAGTGATAATAGGATAGTCTCTTGGGAACAGTAGTTTCCCCAAGCACTGTCATAGAGAATAGTAGTACGATTTTAGACTCATCCAGTGTTGTAGGCAAAGGGAGAGTTAGGGGGACTCTTTTGAAGAGTCGCCTGTAAGATTTCGGTAAAGAAAATAAGAAAAGAGTGCAAGGTGGAGTGCAGCGTTACCCAAGACTAAATTTAGGGCCAAATTCTTGCTCATAAGAGCAGCTTGGTGGTAATAGGAGTGAGTCACCCCATATTAGGAAGTGGATATAGGATGAATTGAAAAACTTGGGAAAAGGGATTGTAAGGTCTTACATGTGCTGTTTTGACATAAATGCGATTGGAGTTTCGAAACTCATCACAAGGGAGGCAGAAA
This sequence comes from Sambucus nigra, assembly GCA_949130495.1. Taxonomy (NCBI): domain Eukaryota; kingdom Viridiplantae; phylum Streptophyta; class Magnoliopsida; order Dipsacales; family Adoxaceae; genus Sambucus; species Sambucus nigra. Next base: position 92,723,420 of record OX422212.1, read on the forward strand.
AAGACCGATCTTGAGAGAGATAATGACTTGTTTAGCGAACTTCGTAATCGATGTAGAGGATACAGAGAGTGATGAAAAGGGTCCATGAGATGATAATGGACTCATGTGTAGAATACATAAACGTTGATGTGAACTCTGAATAGGATGACTAGTGCCGATCTCTCCAAGGTCATACGTTTATATGTTTACATCAACGCTTCCCAAAGAAGGGAGCCAAGTGAGTGAACTGGATTAAATGGTGATTGTGAAGCATCACAAAAGGGTATACCCAGTAGGGGTCCATTCCAATGATTAAGAGTAATATAATTCCTAATAAGAGATGGTGAATTTATTTAGGGCCTTCAAGGCCAGCAACGAGTCCCATAGGGCCAGCGAAGCCAAAGGGACAAAGGAGGTAGCAATCAGGGTCTAGGCTACCAGGTCCGCGAGAAGGACTACCCTGATATCTCCAATGGGGCCAGTGAGAGTGGAATGGCACATGGAGGTGTATTATGTGTAAGGAATGAGAACACATGTGTGAATCTTTTCCGTAATGAGATAAGGGACATGAGCAAGATCCCAGTAGGGGCAATAATTATAAGAAGATTTTTGGTTTTTCATTGGGACGAGAGTGTTACCAGAGTAGTTAACAATTGAAAATATGAACTTTATCCCAGGGTGGATAGATTCTATTTTGTGTGACATGAATAGGTCATAGTGGTTTGTTAGCACTAAATTCGTAAGTGAAATGAGTTTAGTGGAAGTATTGTTAATAGTAATATAGTTGTACATAATTATCGTTAGGTAACGAAGCTCTCTTTTGTCCCATCTAAAGGGGAGTAGATATGGGAACAAAGAGAATGTTTACATTATGTGGTAGTTTGCTCCTTCTGAGGGTTATGGTAGGAGAGTATAGTATGATCTTGTGTAGTGACCGGATATCGAGGGTTTAAACTTTAGTATAATGTTTGTAAGACTTACATGATCGCTATGCCAGAGAGAGATATTTTTTTGCGAGGCATCACCTGAAAGAGGGTTGAGCCTACATACATATTATATTGTATCATAGACTTCGGTGAGTATAACTACCTCATTACATTTAATCCCGGTGCATGGGGACTTTTAATGAGGAGATTCAGGGTATACTGGATTATCATTGAGTAGAGAGATTTAGCTCATTATTATTTACGCACAGAGAACTTAGTAATTATGAGAGTGTCGCATCATGTGACGCCTTGAGTGTTATGAGTAGAGACAAACTGATTTAGGTATCAAGAGACATGATTTGTGATATCCTAGTTATGTTCTTTGGAACCACGGATTACGATGATCGATAAGTCCAGAGAATAGTGCATTGGGAAAAGTTCTTTTGGGCTTTGTTGTGAGATGTTATACGCATAAGCCTTAATAAACGTCGAGAGTGGAGAGACGTCGTTGGATGCTAAGGAATCGATTTAAATGATAATTAATTAACGAGTGGGGAAAGCACTTTGGGTTGAGAGTTATTACGAAATAGGCCAGCGGAGCTGGGAAGTGTTGCAAAAGAAGTACTGAGAAAACTTTTTCACCATCAGTTGATGAGTGGGGAAATATCGGGAAGAAATAAATGGTGATTTGTGAAGTAATCATGAATACCAATATGATATATCCACGCCAAGAGTGCACGGACCGAGTTTGAGGTAACTATATTGCGTATGTGACGGTTGTGCAAATATGCACGGGTTATAGGGTGTATGGACGCCCTGGTTTGGCAATTTTAATTCGTCTAGTACAAAGGAATGTGGAGTTAAGTGTGTTGAATGTATGCCTGTGGAGCAATTAGAATAATTAGTGGACAGAAAGGATGGACTGAAATCCGTTTAAGAAAGGGAACGGTCCGATAATGTGTATATCAAGGAGGACTATCAAAACTGGGGGAGTTGAAAGATAGTGAGTAGAGTCTCACTTAGTCAAACACCTAGAGTGGTCTATACATAATTAAGATGTTGAGTGGAACATAGGGTAGTTGGCTCTAGATACACCATTTAGTGAGGGGAAAAGGTTGATCCGAAGTTATCAACCACGATTGTAAATTTAATGGTCCGAGTGATGGGATTGATAAACATGAGTGATGAAATTCACATTTGGGATATCTAACTTTTCATTTGAATAGAATAAATGAAATGGAAAAAGGTGTTTTGCAATATTGTTGTGAATTAGGATGAAACCTTTCAGTTCCAGTTATGATAGGAAGTGTAAGGAGGCGATCGGAACGCAGTTGCATATTGTGCTAGACGTGTCAACCAAAAGTTGATGGGTAGATGAAAAGCGATTAAGTCATGACAAAAATTAAGAAAGGTGTATTTTAGATTTATGGGTAATTAAGAGTATTCATTTGTCTAGTAGAGTTACGTATGATACCTCGCAGCGATTATTATCTATGAGATACTCTTTGGTAGATAAGGGGTGGGGAATAACAAGTTTTTATAACCAAAAGTGATTTATGGTCCATCAGCAGGAATTAAGTAAACCACACCCTTTAGTGAAAGGCCAGAAACGTAATGAGAATTACGTCACCGTGGGTTGAAGGTTGGAGGCCTAACATGGGTGGTTAGGAAATTGTTATGGGCATCTGCTCTGAGGAGAGTTATGTGTCTGACGGTATGGAAATTGGCACCCTTAAAGGTGGGGGCTTTCCTAACATAGAGGTAGTAAAGCCGACAGGGTATAAACTGTGTTATGGGATACTATATGGTCGGAGACCATCGAGTTAGATATTTGTGACCAAGTGATGGTTCGGGTGTCTCCCATGAAGGGGTTCATGAGGTTCGTCAAGAAGGGGAGGCTAGTGCCGAGATATACGAGTATGTTCCCTATTATTGACAGGGTGGGATCGGTTTCATATAGATTGGGACATTCAGAGCATCTTCAGCGAATACACGATGTGTTCCATGTGGCATCGCTGAAGAAGTGTCGTAGGAGCGATAGAGCCTTATGGAACGGTCCACTTGAGGAGATTGATTTGTAGACAGGCATCTCGTATGAGCAGAGACCCGTCACCATTTAGGATCGTAATGAGTGTAACTTATAATCCAGGGTGGTGCCACTAGTGCGAGTTCAGTGGGGACACCATAATTTTGATGAGTCGACTTGAGAGCGGGAGGATGACATGCGAGAGGAGTATTTAGAATTATTCATCACAAGTATGTCCTAATTTCAGGGACAAAATTCCTTTGTAAGGGGGAAAGTATGCAATACTCCATATTTTGGCGTATTTGAAATTTCATTAATTCAAAAATTAATTGGGAGAAATATGTTTTAATCAAATTACACGAGTGATGTAATTTAATGTGATTAAATAATAAATGTCATTATTAAATATTAATTGAGAGATAAATATTGATTAATATTATCAAATGAAATTTACTAAATGTGAATAGTAAACAACTAATTATTATTGATTTACATCACAGCGAGTGATATGGGCGTATTTGATTTTATATCAACCGGTAGTTGCGTGTAGACTAAATTGGGGTCGAGATAGTAAATATATTGAGAGTGACTCGGATAATGATTTCAAGGTTGTAGATGGTTTCGAAAGGGTCAAAATAGTCAGAATAGTATACTCGGGGGTATAGTTTGGGTCCCGGGTCAATTTTAGACCAAATCGACACCTATTAAGGGCATTTTGGTAATTTGGCAAAAGCAAGTTTAGGGACCTACCAAATTTACAACTCTATATCAGATGTCAAGAGGTATAAGTTAGGGTTAGAGGCACAAAAATCTAAGGGAGGCCATTAGAGAAGGAAGAGAGACCATTCTCAAAGCTTAAGGAGGTGTTCTTGAAGAATTGGACCTTGTTTTTGCATCCTAATCATCTAAAGGGTGAGTATTGGAAGAGAATAACATCAATCCATCATCACCACCATGAAATCAGATCACACCGGCTGAGTAGACCTGTTAGCGGGTCGATTTGGGTCGTGTACGGGTTATCGATTACGGGTCAAAACACCCCTAACCCATACACGATCCGTTAAGGCTAACGGGTCTAATGACAATACTTAAACACAAACCATTAATATTAATGGGTACACGACCTGAACCATCCCTATAGTACCCGTTAGTCTTTAATAGTTTAAAAATAATGGGTTTTAATTGTAATTCTTATTGGGTATAGGTTAGGTGACGCTATAGTACCCGTTAGTCTTAAAGGATTTAGAAATAATTGGTTTTTATAGTTATTCTTATCGGGTACGATTTGGGGGAACCTATAGTACCCGTTAGTGTTAAAGGGTAGAATCGGGTTAAAAGGGATACAGGTAAATTTCCAAACCCAAACCGTTAGTATTAATGGGTCTACCGTGTTAACCCTCTAATGACTTAAACCTAATAAAGGTAAACTCATTAACTTATAATTTCGTGTTGGGTCGTGTCGTGTTAATGTGTTATCATGTTTTTTAACAGGTGTACTGTTGAGGCAAGTGTTTATATACAATGTTTTTGAAGTTATAATAACCATGTGTAGGGTTTTAAACATAAACTTGATTTAATTATAATTCTTGGAAGAAAAAGAATGGATTTTGATGCATAATTGGATAGGTTTGCATGTAGAATGATTTACTATCTGTAGACAAGAAGAAATCATATGATAAGGACCTATCATTTTGAATTAAATATGAATTTATGAATGAATGTATTGGGAAGAACACAAAAGTAGGGTTTTTGAAGAAGCTTTGGGTTTCGATTCGTTCTTAATTGAATTCTATGAAGATTTGATACATTTAGAACGTTAGAAATCACCCTAAGTGGATGTAGAAATGGTTAGGAATGGTTGGGTGTGATTTCGGTATAGTATAGTGTAAGTTTGGTAAATGAAAATGGTGGAAAAATGCATGAAGAAGATGAAGTATCCAAACTATACATTTTCGAATCGATTCATCCAGGGGCGAATCGATTGGGTTTACCAAAAAACTTGATTTTGCCCCTTTTAAGCCTAGAATTCTGAAATCATTATCATGAAAACCTTTCAGACCTTGTTAAATGATAATGGTGGACTTATTTATTATAGTAGGCTTATGATAGGGGTATGTACTATTCTTATTGAGAGGATTAAGACGAGATTGAATTGGGCGAAACTACATCATAATTAACCTGAAAGATGGATAAAGAATTTCTGGAATTTCAAAAGAATTGTATATAGACCAATAGGGTAAGTTAAAATTAACTACTGAGATTAATAAAGGGGTAACTAGTACCCTTAGAGTTATGTGAATACTCAAATAAATTCAATAAGAGTGATAAATCATAAGGTAATAACTACGGGTAGTATGCGAGAGAAAGATACTACGTATGAGTATGGATAATTAGATTGTATGTATACCTACTAATTTAATTATCAATGGAGTGAATACCTATTATGTACTTAATTGAAAATTTTGATGAGATAATCCGAACCAAGTTTGAGGGGACATTCCGAACTAACTTGATTGATAAGTTAGATGACTGAATCCGAACCATGGTCGATGAGACAATCAGAACCATGTTCGATGAGACATTCTGAACCAAGTTGGAGGGGACATTCTGAACTAATAGTCCTTAATGTACGATATGGGGACATTAATGCAAAGTATTCACTTATAATATATATTGTGTGTGAAATATTTATACCATACAAATAATCTACTTATGTGTGATAGTAGTGAGATTAGATGGTATATACCTTAATTACATTTAATCTACTCATGTGTGATAGTAGTGAGAATACATAATGCAAGTCTAAAACGATAGTTTATTCTACTTCTAGGTGATAGTAGTGAGAGTAGATGGCACATATCTAAAATAATGATAATCTACTTAGGGTGATAATAGTGAGATTAGATGGTGTATATCTAAAGTAATGATTAGTTACTTATGTGCGATCGTAGTGAGACTAGATAGTGTATATCTAAACAATGTTGAATCTACTAATGTGTAAAAAGTAGGAAAAAATAGTTAACGTATGTTTGAAATGAAATTTTAGTGGAGAAACTTTGTGATATGGTGTGAATGATAAAATGTGTGAAATGTTAACTTGAATTAATAATAACATCAGGGTGATGTTAATTATTAGTTGTTCGACAACGTAATGTATGGGCGGTATGGGAACTCATATGCATAGATAAGTTTAGTTGGATACATTAGTCTAGTCAGCTTGGGTAGTATAGCTAGGTGGGATAAGTATAGAATGTTAGGCGCGCACTATAGAAGAGAGGTGAGAAAACTCAAGAGACTGTACGTGAACCTAACATGTGTAATAAATAACTGATTTTAAATTGTGATAAATGCTTGCTAAATATTTTCACAACGTTTTGAGTACTAAATCTTACTCTCAAATATTTTCAAAACCTTTTAAGTGTCCAGCCATAGTGACGCCAGACTTGATTATTCGATTCTAGGGATGCGTTGCTGTAGCACATGTGGATGCAATGCAGGGTTCAGACTTGACGCCTTGTTTTTTCATTCCTAAATTAGGATTTCAGATACAGTATTTTAGTTTGGGCGTGTCCCCATCATCTTGATTCAAGCAGTTATTCAGTTTATGAGTATTATTGGATTTCTATTTGGTTTGGGATATTTGTAGCCGATGGTTTATTCGGCAAGATTTTTAGTTCATTCATTTTATTGTGCATTGGTTTTTATATTCCATGTGGTGAATGATTTTTTTAGTTTTCCACTTGGTTATTTATTTGTCTGGTGAAAGATAAAATTTGGCACCGAATTTTGAATACTAGGTGGTTAGTAAAGTTTTAAACAGTTTTTGACAGTGATACTATGATTAAACCGTATGTAAATCATGTTTTAATTTAATAAAGTCCTAATCACCCATTATTTAATTAGGCGGGGTGTCACAACGAATTTGATTATAAATTATTAAAAATTAGTCTAAGAAAATATTCCAAGAGACACGTGACTCTAGGAATTCATGTGCGTCCCTTAAGTTACTTTTGGTTAAGAGTAGATGATGAGACACAAGGTAATTATGGGTTGCCTTTCACCGTATATATAGTGATCCATTATTCACCAAATGATTCACTAAAAAACACGAAAATATATCTGAACTAGGAAGGAGAAATTTTGAATTTCTAAATTACCCCAATTTCATGCAATTATGGGTTGTTTTGAATGGACTATTCAGGAGCTTTGTGAGGAAGTGTTAAGGATCCTTTAGGAGTCATTTAAGGATACATCAACAACAACAAAGATATCAACGAGCAATCGACAAAGGTATTTTTTCATAATTGTTTGTAGTCAATTTTATATGGTGATTGCAGGAAGAAATTAAAGATCCTATAAGAACTAATAATATTTGTCTATATTGTTCTTATTCATGTTTATAATATATTACACATGTAGCCCCATTTTTTCTTTTCTTTATCGTTATCTTTTTCTTTAATGGGTTGCCTTCTCTTAATTTTTCTTTTCTTCATCGTCTAATTTCACTTACTTCTTGCCCACATGGTTCACATCATGGTAACTATGTATTATATAATCTGAATTTGGTGAATTATGAGAAGCTTTGAGAAATTTATGACATTATTATTTAATTCTTGGTATATTATTACATTGTTATTCCCTTAATAAAAATTTATTTGTTTTTCTTTTCCTTATGTTTTCCATCTACTTTAATTCAGTGTCATTCAATTTCTTTTGTCTTCTCCCCGGCTAAGTGGCATTTTACTTGATGTGTCTTTTTTCCCTTTTGAACTAGTTGATTTTTTTGTCCAAATGTTCTTCTCATTTCCATTTTTTCCTTTCAGTTTCAATTCATTCATTATTTTTTTTCTGTTTTCGAGCTTCTGTCTATTTTTTTATTTGCACTAAATTTTAGTTTTTTCATGACCTGTGTTACTCGAGGTTGTTTTGTTTTCTTTTCTTTTTTTTATTTCTTTTGAACCAATAAACATAATGGTGCAGTTTTTCTTCTTATTCCCATCACTATTATATACTTAAAGTATTTTTTGTATAATTTTTACGTTTTATCATTGGCTAATTCTAATCTGATGTGTTAGTTATATTCAAATTTTCATAAATTTCATGAAATAATATCTAATGCAGAATATAAAGAGTACAATGCTGTAAATTGTTTAAAACATCTATTTATAACGACCTAGCTTGAGGTAAGACCAAATAAAAAATCTTATTTATATGAAACACTTTATAGTAGTTGTTGTGTCATGCTACCTTGCCCATATGATGTTTAACAATATTTAAAGTAAAATGTAAATTTTGTTGCGTCACGATGTTTAAATGTTAACTTTTTGAGTTTATAAAAAATGTTAAAATTTTGGTGGATATACGTATACAATAATTACAAAACATAATTTTATTTGTGCAAACATCTCACGAGTTAAATACTAATTAATACTAATTTCTTATTTTGTTGTAATAAAATGCAAATTTTAGCCCAATAAACTAGAACCGTTAACTCCCAACAATCGTACAAATAAAGAATTGAAGAATCTATAATGATGTGATTGTAAGATAACGCCAGCCATCAAATAACCTTAATCACACATGAGAATGCTATCCTTTTACATCCCCTTTTTATTTTTTGAGGCAATATAAATGAGAAATATGTACATGATTAAATCCCTTGATTCTTGGGGCGTATACATTAGAGTTAAAACTAAGGCATACTCTCTTGGAATCAAGAATGAAAGAATGAAATATATTAGATTCGGATTCGCAAACTAAAATTATATTTGGTCCGGACCAACTAATAGAAAACCTTCTCAAATTTGGAATTGGGCTCTAACCTGGTCTGTCGAAAAACTTTTTAAAGTTACTAACCACCGGGTAAATTAATTAGACCGGTGCCAAATTTTATCTTTCATTAATTAACAACATGCGAAAATAAATAATAATTAAACCATCAATACAAACTGATAACTGAATCCAACATAGATGAATAATACAAATTTAGATGACTGAATCAACTATCAGTCCCACAATAAAATCCAACACAATATTGAAACAATAACCTGGATACACAAAGTCCAATAAATAACTGAATACTAAATCTGAGGGCGACATGCCTAAATGAGTATTAAAGTAAAGTCCCTACACTAGGAATGAATAAATGAAACGTCTATAGCAAAGTCCTGCAACTTCCACAAGAGCTGTAGTTGTGCATCCCTAGATAGAATCCTCAAACTGGGTGTCCCTGTGGCTGGACACCTAAAATATTTTGGAAACAATTTTGACACAGGTCAGAGCCCAAGCAAAACATTTTGATAATATTTAGCAAGCAGTTAAATTTCAATAAATAAATATGCATTCACAGTTTTCATATAATTAAGCTAGTGTCGCACTCTCTTGAGGTATCACTCACCCCTCATCTAATGTGCATACCTAACAATTGCCTTCTAACATTCCTAGTTATGCTACCCTTCTTAACTAGTCGTATCACACCTCTTTCTACCGTACTACTGTAACCCGAGTATTCCTACCTTGATTATTAAGTTATCTTCTCATTAACTTGTTAATAGGTTCAACTATAGTAAAATATATAACGTTCACACTAGTATATAGGAAACCCCCTTTTCAATTCATATAACTTTCACACTAGTTATGTAAGAAATCTCTTTTTAAATCATATAACTTTCACCCAAGTTATATAAGAAATACATTCACATTAATCCCGTATATAATTATCTACTCATATAATATATGTACTAGTATACTACACATTCACATACATGTCGCATATAATAACCATCCATTCCCGAGTAATAACTTGCTGGATGCTTTATCTAAAATACTATCATCCCAAGCATGCTCGCTCTAATCTGGTACCATAAGTCAGACTAATTCACATCGAAAAATATCGCAAACGTAGTGGAGGTGGTCATATTTCCCCTAGAGTGAGACCGAATCATACCCAAGACGTCTCACCCAAAAATAAATCACATAATAAAAATCCTGGAAGATATGATATGGGGACTATACTCTCCCTCCTCCTCAATCCAATGGATTTACCCACATCGCGCAACCTCTTATGATATCACTAGAGGGGTATGTATTCCTATAAATATCATTCACACTGATATCTACAAAGCACACACAAATATATATATATATCACACAATCGTATACATATATTTAATAATAGTCCCCTAACCCGTGCCTAACACTTGTAGAACTAACCCAAAAATACCCAAGTCTATATCCCGACTTGTAATTGAATTAACACACATTAATTAATTTTCATTCAAGTTGCGTCAACAAACTATAATACCCAGAATCCCTCAGTCGGTTCGTGTCTTCATCTCTTAGAATTTGTTACATAAAGTCCCACTATAAATTTTAACACTCCTCTTTAATTTTAATATTCGATAATTTATTATATATCTCTATAATAAATTAAATCGTCTAACCTCCATACCATACCCAAAATTCATTCCCATACAATTTCAAGGTAAAAATAATGTTCCTTAATATTTTTCAGAGTCCTATAATCATCTACAGACATTCCTAAATAATCAAGATTTGATTACTCACAAAGGATTTCGGTTTCAAATACCCTTCGGTAGAAAAATCATAACTAATTAAAAAAATCAGAAAAATATGAGGTCGGAGTCCATGCTATCATAACAAAAAGATCTACAAATTTTATTTTTGACAAACAGGTAAATTGAACAGGCTTCGGCCTCAAAACCTAACCGGTTCCTCGTACCAGATCTGCAAACCATCTTCTTCTCTAACTCATTTTTCCTCCATTAACAAACTTCTAAGCTTTCTGGCCCCAACCTTAATACAATCATTCTAAATATAAATAAACCTCCAAATCAAATTTTAAACATCATCGAAACCTTTAAAAACTATTGATTTCAATCACAATCCATCAATTTCTAAATTGGATTTTTATCCTGGTTTCATTCAATCAGTTATAGATTTCATTCTATAATCCAAAATTAAACATCAATCTCTACTGGGTTTATCATAGGATTTAGATTTCTATAACCTAGAATCATATAGCATCATCAATTTTCCATTTAATCTACACAACATGATTAAATCATCCAAAGACCCTTTTTCGTACCACCCAAAACAAATTTTGATATAATAACCCATCCCAAAATGAATATGGTTTACACCCACCGTGATATGAATTGCAATACCACAATTCAAATGAAAGAGAGTTTAACTACTTGCTTGAATAAATTTGTAGGGTCAGATTTCCATTGTTGTAGGCGAAGGTTTTGATGAAGAACACTCAAATTTCTTCTTGGTTTGGCTCCTAAGAGTTCTCCCAATTTTTCCACCTTTTATCCTCTACAAAACTAGGTCTTTCTTATTGAATTGTGTCTTCCACAAACTCCCCAAATTAGTTTTTATGTCACTAATCCCAAAATTAAGCCCATGGGACAAATTAAAATGACCTAAACACGCCCCGTGTGAACCCGATTATGCCTAAAAAAGCCCCGAGACCCAATTAGTACCCCTGAGTACTCTTTTTCGACTATCTCAACCTTTTCGAAACCAATCGTGCACTCAAAATCTCCATCTGAGTTGCTCAACTAAAATTTCCAACCTTTTCAAATTACGACACATATAATAAAAAATAACTCGAATTAATTAAATCTCAATTCACTAATTTAATTAAATCTTCCAAATAAATTAAATCCTTAAACACCAAATTAATTAAATTCCAAATCCTCATAAATACGGGTTGTTGCATACTTCCCCCCTTACAAAGGAATTTCGTCCTCAAAATTAGGATGATTTTAGTACTCCAAGCCTCGAATATTTCCTTAGTCACATGCCCTTAAGATCGTTACACATATCTCTACCCCTTCTAATCGCGAATTATAGTAAAATTAAATTAATTACCCCGAGAGCCCATACACCTTGTACCCATTCTTCTTTGCTTGAGTGTTACCCAACTCTACTAGCCTTAAATTGTAATATAAATTTAAAATCATAGTTATAACCACATATGTGTATATTAACCAAGGTACTGAACTCATGTCCTAATGACCACACATCTCCCCACTTCCAACATTTCTCAATGTTTCATGTGTGGGACGTCTCACCAAGTGAAATTCAAATAAGGAAACCCCAGATACACTACTACCCAACATTTCCAGTCGTGAGATCCGATAGGCCCTCAATCCATAACACGTACCCCCAAATTATCGTATCCTGACATAAAAGTATACTCGTCCATTCTCATGTTACAAAAGACATCATACCATACAACGCCCCTTAATATCACTAGTTTTTTCGCGCGAATCAATCACGAGTTATATCTCCTCGCTCGATAATAAAACTATCCACCCTAAATCCCATTAAAAAATGTCCCTACTCCCCGGGATTAAATATAACAATATAAACATTTTCTCATAAGCCTATTATGCAACACACAATAACATACATACACTTATATATAGACTAGGCCGTCTTTCGGGTGATAACTAGCACAAGTAAATCATATCTTGGAATAGCGAACACAAAGTCTCACAATATTATATACGTTAGCCCAAACATCCCGGCATAAATATCACTAACGTCTCGTACGTAACATACTTATCTCAAGCTCATCTCCTCACTCTCAGCGTGGCTATATCAAGTAGGTATTCTCGATTACCCCAAAATTTGCAATTTGATTCTTCTCGATATTGCTTCACCCTTTAACTAGTGGTACAAAGGTTTTCTCAGTGCTTCCTTCGCAGCACTACCCGACTCCACCGTCCATATACCGTAATAACTCTCAACTTAAAGTGTTTCCTTTACACATTCAATAATTTAATCATTTTAAAACCGATGCACTAGCAGCCAATAATGTATCATTACTACTAACATTTATTAAGGTCTATGTGTGTAACATCCCATAACAAAGCCCAAAAGAACTTTCCCCAATGCACTATCTCCTAGCATTTTCGATCATCAAAATATGTGGGTCCAGAGCACATAACTAAGATATTATAAATTTTGTCTCCTGACACATAAATCAAATCGTCTATAACCAAGTATCTCAATGAGTCACAAGATATGATGCTCTCACTAGCACTAAGTTCTCAACACGTAAACAACAATGAGGTAAAAACTCTCTGCTCAACGGTGAACCCGATATACCCTAAATCACATCAGTACAAGTACCTACGCATCAGGATCCAATATAACTAGACAACTGTACTCTCTATAGTCTACTTCATAAAAATATCGCCACGAGCTCGACCCTCTTTCAGGTTAGACATCTTAAAAATATACATCCTGCCCTGAAACAACGAACATAATAGTCTTGCTCTAACCGCCCACCATCGCTCAACAGTCCATACCCAGGATAAAACCATACCTCAAATATCACCTCTAAAATTGAGTTATCCTCATAAAGTATATCTCCTATCAGTGTCCATACCCGCTCTCCTGCAGATGGAACTAAATAGATCCCCACTAACTCAATGATAAATATACGCACATTATAGTAATATTAACGATACCTCTACTATACCTGTGTTCTCATGTGAATATAGTACTAATGAATTATTGTGACTCAATCGTGTCACATGAAATAAACCCCAATCACCCCGGGATATAACTCATACTTTTAATTGCCAATATTACTGATGGTTTAAATGGTTCCTAGACATAACACCCTTGTCCCAACCAAAACAAAAAATTCTTATAACTGTTGCCCTACTAAGTATCTCGTCCTTTTCCCCCAATTCACCACGGATAATATCCACATATGTGTTCCTACTCTTTAAACATAAGACACCTCTCTGTGTCATCCCCCTTTCCCTGGACTACTGGCCATGCCGACGACATCCTTCTCGCAGACCTAGTAGTCTTTACCCAGATTGCTACCCCCATTGTCCCTTTGGCTTCCCTGGACCTATCTGAATCGTTGCTATCCTTGACGGCCCTGGCTGAATTCGCCGTCATCTAGTAGGAATTATATTGATCTCAATTATTAAAATAAGTCCTCTACCGGGTATCTCCTCCCGTGGTACCTCACTAGCACAGATAAGTCCAGTATTACCCTTCGATTAGGTTCTCCAACTCTCTTGGCTCCCATCTCACAGAAGCATTGATATGAAATTGTAAATGTACGACATTGATGATAATGGTACCAATCATTTTAGACGAATTTCCCCATCCCTTCTTGTATATCCTACCCACGAGTCCATCATTGACTTACGGATCTCCTTGATCGTCCATATCCACCTTGTCGGGTACAAAGTTCGCTTAACCCATGAAATCTCCTTCATGACCGACTACTATACGACCCTTTTTGAATCAAGTCTAGAAATTTCCTTTGCCTCTCGGTATAAACAGTTGATGAGAGGATTTGCAGTCAAATAGAAGCCCAAATTCCTTATTATTCACAATATCTCTCCATAGTTATGATGAATGACTCCTACCACTATAACGTCGCTCTTATGAGCCAAATCTCGCCCGAAATTTAATCATGGGTGCCACTACACTCCACCCTACACAATTGCCTTTGGGTTATCTCATACCATTGATCCATCATACTCCCCCTTTTTCCCTAATCCTTACGGATGGCTCTTTGGAACAGTTACTCTGATTTCCCCCACTTTACTGCCTATGCTGGGTGGGTATGAATTTACACCACCGCTTCCTAGGAAGGTATTTAGGGAAACTATTATACCCTAGTGAATACCCCAAGGTCACTTGCTAGAACAATATCCATAGTGACTTCTATTGCAGTCACCATTCACAGAATTTTCCATGGCTTTTGCTGAGCCTCTCTCCCTGCAGTCCTTCTAACAGCCCTCGTTGGTCGTCCAAAATTATTCGGTGTATGAAGCCCAACCAAAGTCAAAGATGAATCACATCAACTATACTTATTAGCAGGAGAACGTAAATCGCATACATGAAGGAATAAAATAATCATATAATAGGGTTTTATATCAAAGAACGCTACGCGAAAACGTAGTAAGCCATACAGATCCTAAGGACTCTAGAACCTGATGCTCTGATACCATCTGTGACACCCCGCCTTATGAAATACCGGGTGACCAACTCGTGATCAAAATAAAATGTTGGTCTCATATGGCACATTCTTAGCATCACTATCGATTTTTTTTAAAGTTACTAACCACCTAGTAAATTAATCAGAACTGTGCCAAATTTTATCTTTCATTAGTTAACAACATGCAAAAATAAATAATAATTAAACCATTAACACAGACGGATAACTGAATCCAACATAAATTAATAATACAAATAAAGATGATCAAATCAAAAATCGATCCCACAATAAAATCCAATACTAAACTGAAATAATAACATGGACACACAAAGTCCAATAAATAACTGAATACTAAATCTGAGGGCGACATGACTAAATGAGTACTAAAGTAAAGTCCCTATATTAATAATGAATGAATCAAGCGTCTATAGCATAGTCCTGCAACTTCCACAAGAGCTGCAGTTGCGCATCCTTGGATATAATCCTCAAACTGGGCGTCCCTGTGGCTGGACACCTAAAATGTTTTGGAAAAGATTTTGACACGGGTCAGAGCCCAAGGAATTTTTTTTGATAATATTTAGCAAGAAGTTAAATTTTAATAAATAAATATGAATGCACACTTTTCATATTTAAGCTAGTGTCGCACTCTCTTGAGGTATAACTCACCCCTCATATAATGTACACACCTAACGCTTGTCTTTTAACCTTCCTAGTTATGCTACCCTACTTAACTAGTCGCATCGCACCTCTTTCTACTATACTACTCTAACCTGATTATTCTTAGCTTGATTATTAAGTTATCATCACATTAACTTATTAATCGGTTCAACTATATAAAATGATATAATGTTCACACTAGTATATAGGAAACCCCATTTTCAATTCATATAACTTTCACACTAGTTATGTAAGAAATTCCTTTTTAAATCATATAACTTTCGCCCTAGTTATATAAGAAAAACATTCACACTTATGTATTAATCCCGTATATAATTATCTACTCATATAATATATGTACTAGAATACTACACATTCACACACATATCGCATATAATAACCATCCATTCCCAAGTAATAACTCACCGGATGATTTCACTAAAATGTTATCATAACATAAGTGAGACTAACTCACACCGAACTTAGGTAAAATATCAAAAACGTTGCGAGGGCGGTCATATTTTTCCGAGAGTGAGACCAAATCATACCCAAGATGTCACACCTAAAAAATAAATCACACAATATAAATTCTGGACGATATGGCTTGGGGACTATACTCTCCTGGCTCCTCAAGCCAGGGGATTCACTCACATCGCGCAACCTCCTATGATAGAACTGGAGGGGTATGTGTTCCTATAAATATTATTCACACCGATATCTATAAAGTACACAAATATATATATATATATATATATATATATATATATATATATATATATACTATCACACTATCATATACATATATTTAATAATAGTCCGGCTAACCCGTGCCTAACACTCGTAGCATTAGCCCAAAAATACCCAAGTCTATATCCCTACTTGTAATTTAATTAATCACACATTAGTTACTTTTCATTCAAGTTCTGGAACCCAACTATAACACCCTGACTCCTTCAGTCAATCCGTATTTCCATCTCTTAGAATTTGTTATACAAAGTTCCACTATCAAGTTTAACACTCCTCATTAATTTTAATATTCAATAATTTATTATATACCTCTATAATTAATTAAACTGGCTACCCTTCATACCCCAAATTCATTCCCATCCAATTCCAAGGAAAAAATAATGTTCATTAATATTTTACATAGTCCTACATCATCTACGAACATCCCTAAATAATCCAGATTTGATTTCTCCCAAAGGATTTCGGTTTCAGACACACCCTCGTAGAAAAATCATAACTAATTAAAAAAAATAAAAAAATTACGAGGTCGGCGCCCATGCGATCGTAACGAAAAGATCTAAGAATTTATTTTTGACAACCAGGTAAACGAATCATTTCGGCCTCAAAACCGAATCAATTCGCCATACCAGATTTGCGAACCATCTTCTTCTCTAACTCGTTTTTTCTCCATTAATAAACTTCTAAGCTTTCTGGTTCTACCCCCAACCTTAATACGATCATTCTAAACATAAATATTCCTCCAAATAAGGTTTTAAACATCATCCAAACTTTTATATACTATCAATTTCAATCACAATCCATCAATTTCTAAATTGAATTTTTATCCTGGTTTCATTCAATCAGTTATAGATTTCATTCTATAATCTGAAATTAAACATCAATCTCGACTGGGTATATCATAGGATTTATATTTCTACAACCTAGAATCATATAGCATCATCAATTTTGCATTTAATCTACACAACATGATTAAATCATCCAAAGACCCTTTTTTGTATGAGAACCCACCCAAAATAAATTTTGATATAATAACGCATCCGAAAATGAACATGGTTTAGACGCACCATGATATGAATCATAATACCGGAATTTAGTTGAAAGCGAGTTTAACTACTTGCCTGGGTAAATTTTTAGAGGCAGATTTCCATTTTTTGTAGACGAAGATTTTGACAAAGAACACTCCAATTTCTTCTTGGTTTTGCTCCTAAGAGTTCTTCAATTTATCTATCCTTTCTCCTCTACAAAACTAGAGTTTTCTTATTGAGTTGTGTCTGCCAAAAACTCTCCTACTTAGGTTTTATATCATTAATTTCGAAATTAAGATTATGGGGGCCAAATTAAAATGACCCAAAACACTCCCTGTGTGAGCCCTATTATTCATAAAAATTCCTCGAGGCCTAATTACTACCCCCGGGTACTCTTTTCCGACTATCTCGACCTATTTGGAACCAACAATGCACGCATAATCTCCATCCGAGTTACTTAACTAAATTTTTCAACCTTGCCCTCAAATTACGACACATGTAATAAAAAATAACTCGAATTAATTAAATCTCAATTCACTGATTTAATTAAATCCTCCGGATAAATTAAATTCTTAAACACCAAATTAACTAAATTTTAAATCCTCAAAAATATGGGGTCTTACACCAGTCACTTACTACTTCTCCCTAAATCCAAGAATTCTCCATTGAGTTTAAATTGATGACCCATTTTGAAAGTATGTTAAATTGGGTTGATAAATGTAAACCCTTTTCTTTTTAGGGATAATTTATACATATACATAGTCATGTTATTTAAAAGTTATATGAATACTAAATAACAAGGGTCATTTGACTTGTTGAATTTGTAGAAAATAGAATTTACATTTATAAAAGTGTGTTTCCCATTTTTTTATTATATTATAATATGAAAATAATTATTCTACTAAAGTGAGAATAATTTTATAAATGAGAATAGTTTGCTATAAACACGGAATGGATAAATATTACAATACCATAGCTCTTCGAAAACAAAAAAAGTTATATATGAAATATGTTAGGAATATTTATCCTCGCGAATATTATGGTACGAAAAAACTAATATACAAGAGGACCAAATCCATATAGCTTCATTAGAAGATTTTCGTAAATATTTGGATTTTGATATTTGATCTTTTACGAAAAATCTTGAATACCGTCTCACTATAATTACTAGTATCACATATGGCAAGACTTTATGACAATATCCATGTAGGTAAAATAATAGAAAGTTATTATTATTTTTTCTATATGGATGTTGTCATAAAGTCTTGCCATATATATATATATATATATATATATATATATATATATATATATATATATATATATATGAGACTTAGGATTAGGACTCCATACCTACCAGTCTTTAAATACAACCAAGTTTATTCGTATTATAAATACAATCACCTAAAACATTTAATTTAATAGTTTGCACATACCAACCCTACTTATATATCAATTTCCCAAAATCTTTTGTCATTACATAAAATACCTTTAGAACTTTTATTCTTTCCCTAACTCTGTTGTTCCGTGTGACCCATTAAGTTCACTTTTGGGCTATAAATGACATTAATTAATCACCTAGTGAATTAACTAATCATAATTAGACTAAATTATTTCAAGCAGTGTCAATCAAAATTTAATCTTATTAACTCACAATCAAAAGTGACATTTAGGAATCCATGTTTTACGATTTTAGATTAGTGACAATGACTATTCTAAACCTTTCAGCTATATATTGTAATATACTCTAATCCGCTTATCATATCCAATTTCCATGACAAGCTATATAAGGAATGGATTATTACCATCAATCTAAGAATTTAACCATATGTATTTAGATATTATTCTCTTAACGATACAAATTAAAAACTGAATTTCCGATTATTGTCTTGCATAGACACGAACTTCTAGAGAATTAATCATTATGAGAATACATAGGATATTCTCTCTTTGCTAGGAGTGAAGGATTCATTGGTTCTACAAATATTAATCTTCATATGAAAGAGAATAAACATAACATTGATATACTTTTCCCTAAGTCAGACAAATCGTTCTTGAACATCAAGATGATATCCATATACACTTAAGATTACCGTGATGCCTCCCGTAAAGGATTATATGTATTAACCATAATGTAAAAATATATATTGATAGATTAGCATTCCCATTGGATGTTATGGATTTGGTCACGTTTAATATACATGTCATCTAACACAAATCCATTTGTTTGACTTAGTATCTACACATAACTAATTTGAGGTATGCTACCCTAGTAGTAGGCATAACATATGTTATCCAGAGAAGATACACTTTACATATATACTTCTCACTAATAATTATTTATAGAAGAAGAAGAAGTAGATTAATGAAAACCTCACAATCATAATCCACTATCATGGTTCAATCTCACTATAATTTTCTACGAGACTAAATAGGTGATTATAATTTGTTATTATAATGTTATATTAAATGCAATGTCACCTTGAATTCACTAGGGATAATTTTCCAAAGATATAAGTAATTAATTACTGTTAGGGAAATTTTTTGACAAACTCCCACTCTCACTAAAGCCAAATGACAATACACCTTAACTCCCATCTTCTTAAGATGATGATATAAATTATTCAGGGTTTAATTATTTAGTGCGAGGATCCGCCGTGTCATTCTCTAGCATGAATTTTTGAATATTAATATCCCAATTACCATTTATATCTTATATAATAAGATAATGGAGCTATATGTGCATTGACTTTTGATGAAATATCACTACAAGAATTATGGCTTTTAGCAAGAAAAAAAATCATTGCAAAAGGTAGGTGTTCATTGTAAAATTCCTTTTGCAATGATTTTTTTCCTTGTAGTGTTCCTCGCACTAGCCATCATGCTATAGATCTTTTGCAAGAAAATTTTGTCATCGTCGCTAAAAATATTTTGCAATGAATTTTTTCATTGGGGAAAACAAGATTTTTCATTGCAAAAAAGTTCTCATATCTTGATTAAAAAGATTTTGCAATCAATATTTCGTTGCAAAAATACTAATAAATCCTCGCAAAAGATATTTTGAGAGAATTAAAATTCCTTGCTAAATGTTAATTTTACGTTGCTAAAAGTCTTTTTTAACACTCTTTTTCGTTGCAAAAAAGTTCTCATATTTTTACTAAAAATCATTTAGACTGAATATTTCGTTGCAAAAGATACTAACAAATCCTTCAAAAGATATTTTGAGAGAATTACAATTGCTTGCCAAATGTTAATTATACATTGCTAAAAGTCTTTTGCAACAAATATTTTATGATGAATATTTTGTTGCAAAAGATACTAATAAATCCTCACAAAAGATATTTTGAGGAAATTAAAATTCCTTGCCAAATGTCAAATCTTCATTGCTAATAGTCTTTTGTAACACTCTTTTTCGTTGCAACATTTATTTCGTTGTAGAATTATATTAAATAATGAAATAAATAAAAAGAAAATTGAGAAAATACACATACTTAAAAGATGTTATATTATATTCAAAAAATAAATGTACTAGTATTCATGTCACAATGAAGCTGAAAAATAAATAATACTTCATAACTAAAAGATGAGTTTAAACTAGTTTTCTCATCATAAACCAAATGATAAAATCAACACTTGTCATCATTGACGCGACAAAAAAATGCTTATCTAATGCGCATGATTACATCTCAAGTACAAGTTGGTTGCTCAAGTAATAATCCGGTAAATTGGGTGTCGAATTCATGGAATATGACGAATCCTTATGACGATAAATAGGAGGAACGATTAGACCTAAGATTGACCTCGGAGAAAGAACGAAAAAAATGATGAGTTTGTGACTTTCTGTGGGTACCTCGATTTGTCACTTTGGCCCACACAAGAAGCCCAATTAAACACGGCCCAAAGTCTAAAGGTCCCGCGCCTCAATCAATTCAGTTTTGACCCACTCAGTTCCTAAAATCTCTCTTCAGAGATACTTTAGGGATTATGGGCTAACGTAGGGGAGTTCCACTCCTCCACTCTCCTAAATAACATGTATATAACAAACCCTCCACCCGGGACAAAGGGCATGCATTATTTTCTATAAAACACTCCACGGAGTAAAGAGAAATAAGATACCGAGAGCACCACCGTGGACGTAGGCCTTCTTGCTGAACCACGTACATCCTGTGTTGTGTGTGATTGTCATTCTTTTCAATTCTTTATTTATTCTGGTGATTGCTTTTATTTGTTAATTTGTGCTGAATTTATTTATCACCATAATTGGTGTTGTCTATGGGAAGCGTTTGTTTTCCTTTAAGAAAGCCTTCACCAAAAATAATTTGGAATGTCTAGTCATAACAACAATGCCCCTCAAGCAGGGGATATCCAATAGCATCTTGCCCCTCGTAGGATAAGATCTAAAGTTCAACGTTTAAATCCTAGGGCTCGCCCAGAGCGATAAGCCTCAGAAGAAAGGCAAGGGCCATCTAGGTCCACACAAGTCTCCAGGCTAATCGATGCCTATGAGGACAGGCTCCAAGAGCAAGAGGAGGCCACTCGCAAGAAAGAAGCTAAGAATGCACATCTCAAAAGAAGAATGGAGAGAGAACTCCATCATAGCACTAGGCAACGTCAATACAACACTCCTATCCCTCAGGTGAGCAAGTCTCGCAGCCGAGGAAGGAGACCTAGACGTGGATCTCAAAGGCTTGAGGGACACAAATCATATGATGACTTGCTCGAGCAACAACAACCTGCTTGCCGTTATAAGAGCCCAGCTCGAGGAAATGATGACATACGAAATTTGGTTCGAAGAGAAATGGATCAGCACCCAGCACATCGGGGTGCCAGATCGAGCAGAGAGCTATCCAGGAGAGCTCTCAGGACCCAGATGAAATCCCTTTCTCAAGGGAGATAGAAGAAGATGAAGCCCCCAAGAAGTTCGCGATTCCTAGATTCAAGATCTACGATGGAAAGACTGATCCTATTGACCATGTTAGGCAGTACAGGCAGGCCATGACCCTCTGGAACCATAAGGACGCCCTAATGTGTTGAATCTTTCCATTAAGCTTGCACAATGTGGCCCAAAAATGGTTCGAGAGACTCCTTCACAGATCCATCAGGAGCTTCGAGTCCCTGACAGAGCTCTTCACAACTCGCTTAATTACCATCAGCTCCCATCCGAAGAGGATGGATACCTTGTTGACAATAAAGAAAATGCCTTAGGAGAGCCTCAAGGACTATACAAAAATATATTGGGAGTTGTTCAACGAGGTCGAGGACTGCTCAGAGCAGGTCGCTGTGGCATATTTTAAGATTGGCCTACCCAGCTCTTTCCTCTTGCACCAATCCCTCACTAAGAAGGAGGCCACAACCATTGATGACCTAATGGCTCGCATCGATAAAAATGCCAAAGTTGAGGATGTGACCCGCCTCAGTGCAGGGGAGAATGGTCGAGCTAAGTTCACTGACAAGGGCAGCGAAAAAGCTGAGAACCAGAAAAAAGGAGGCAAGAATAGGGGCAAGAGTGGTTCCAAGAGTGGGAATAAAAATGATGCTTCAAAAGAATTCCAGGCAGTGAACACTGTCTTTAAAGAACCAATCTACATGATCCTAGCAAAGATCAAGGATGAGCCGTTCGTTAAGTGGCCCAAAAAGATGGGAGGAGATCCCTCAAAGAGGAATAACGTGAAAGATGCGCTTTTCACAAGGAAGGCGGGCATAAACCTAAGCACTGCAAATCTCTCAAGTCTCATATTGAAGAATTAGCCCAGGCTGGGCACCTGAACGAATTTATGGAGAATAAGGTAGAGAAGGTCGCTGCCAATGGAGATACAAGGCCCGCTAACGTGATCAATGAGGATGTTGGACATGAGTTCACAGTAATTCATGGGGCATCGAACCTAGAGCAGATTTAAGAAAACTCAGCTCGGATGGAAGTAAAAAATCTTATGACAGTAATGTAAGCTTTTCAAATCGATCCAGCTATAACACAGTCAGGGAAACATTGGCGAGCAGATGATATCGACTACAGCAAACACATTATGTTCATAGATGAAGATTTGGTGGGAGTAAGGACCACACATCATGATGCCTTGATTATTACACTAAGGATATCTAACTACGATGTCGAAAAGTTTCTCATCAACTAGGGTAGCTCGTCCGAAGTAATGTATCTCGATCTACTTAGAAAGTTGAAGCTAAGCATAGCCGACTTAAAGGAAGACATTATCCCTCTAGTTGGCTTCGCTAGTAAAGTGACCATCCCTTTGGGAAAGATTCTACTGCCAGTAAGGGAAGGAAACATCTCTTAGATGATCGAGTTTTTGGTGGTTGACATCAACTCGCCCTACCAGGACATCCTTAGCAGATGATGGCTACATGCAATGAAGGACGTCACCTCCACCTACCACCAGGAAATCAAATATGTGACTGAGCAAGGAGTAATGGAAATCCACGGAGATCAGGCGATGCAAGAAAGTGCTTTATAGTAGCCATTTGCCCAAATTCATAGAAGAAGGTCGAGAAGGCCAAGGAGAAAGATGAAGAACAAGAGGTTTGATACCATCCAAATAAAAGTTAAAATATGGAAGACCTGGAGTGGAGGAGACCAGGCTCCTCCCCTCTGAGCGGGTCATGAAGAACCTGGAGGAGGTCGCAGCCGGGGGAAGCAATAAAGATAGGATGTTCTTGATCGAAGCTTCTCTCACAGATCGAGAGAAGAAGGAATTAACAGCACTTCTGCGAAACAACTTGGATATTTTCGCGTGGGAACCCTACGAGTTTATCGGGATTGATCCCAGTGTGGTTTGTCATCAGTTGCACATTGAACCCAGCCTTCATACCAATCTCACAAAACGCACGATGAACTGCACCCGAGAAGGCCAAGTCTATGGAGAGAGAAGTGGAGAAGCTTCTGGATGTAGGATCCATATGGGAAGTTCAATTACCTAAATGGATATCCAACCTAGTAGTAGTTACAAGGACCAATGGGAAATGGAGAGTTTGTATTGACTTCACTGACCATAACAAGGCGTGCCCTAAGGATAGTTTTGCTCTCCCAAAGATTGACCAGTTGGTAGACGCCAAAGTAGCTCATGAAAGAATGAGCTTCCTGGACGCATACTCCGGGTACCACCAGATTCCTCTATACGTACCAAATCAATACAAGACAACGTTCATCACCACTGTCGAATTATATTGTTACAAAGTTATGCCATTTGGGCTAAAAAATGCAGGAGCAACCTACCAGCGACTGGTCACCAAATATTTAAAGACCAAATGGGAGATACCATGGAGGTATACATCGATGATATGCTCATCAAGAGCAGGCATGGATAAGACCACCTCTCGAACCTATCAAGGACCTTCGAAATCCTCAGGAAATACCGAATGAAGCTTAACACAAGCAAGTGTTCCTTCGGTGTTCGATCAGGAAAATTTATCCGGTACTTGGTTAGCGAGAGAGGCATTGAAGACAATTAGGACCATATTGACGCAATCAATAGGGTGTAGCCCCCATATGATAAAAGACGTATAAAATATCAGAGGCATGCTCGCCGCCTTAAATCGGTTCATCTCGAAGTCATCCGAAAAGTGCCAGTTGTTCTTCCAGCGATTGAAGAAAAGCAAAACTGTGGAGTGGAACCAGGATTTCTCAAAAGCATTAGAGGAGCTCAAAGCTTATCTCAGCACACCACCCTTGCTCGTAATACCTCAAAGGACGATTCGTTGTACCTATACCTTGCAGTTTCTAGCCACGCTGTCAGTTCTGCACTGTTATGTGAAAGAACGGGAATCCAACACCCAGTTTACTATGCGAGCAAGACCCTCTTGGACGCTGAACAACGATACCTACCACTGGAAAAGAATGCCTTTGCACTAGTGGTAGCCTCGAGGAAATTAAAACACTACTTTGAAGATCACTCTATCATCGTCGTTACATCTCACCCCCTAAAAGCAGTCCTGCGAAAAGCAAATTTATTTAGCAGACTATCCAAGTGGTCAGTCGAGCTCGGGAGATTTGACATTCAATTTCAACCAAGGAATCCAATCAAGGGACAGGTCCTCGCCGACTTCATCGCATTCACAGGAGATCATCCTCACAATCAACTTTAACTCTTTGGTCAGAACGAAGATCACTCGGCGCAAGGTTTTTAGTGACTGTTCATTGACGGAGCCTCCAACTCCAAAGGGGAAGGAATGGGAATTGTGGTGGTCACCCCAGAAGATACAATCCTTGAGCAAGGAATCAGGCTTAGATTTGAAGTCTCCAACAACGAAGCAGAGTACGAAGCATTGATAACAGGCCTACAGAAGGCACAGGCGTTGGGTGCAAAATAACTTCAGGTGTTCGGTGACTCACAACTCATCTTCAATCAGATAAATGGAGACTTTAACGCAAGGGATGAGAAAATGGCGGCCAACCTTGCCACAGCGAAAAAGTTCATGTCTAACTTCGAACAAGCCAGCGTCCAACAATTTACTAAAGGATAAAATAGTCATGTTGACGCTCTAGTGGCCTTAAACTGAGCGATCAATTCTGACTTGAAGAGGACAATTCTGATCGACTTCCTCACCCAGCCGAGAATTAACTCGAGAAATAAGCAGCGAGATGCAGGTCATGTTCTCCAGATTGAACTAGTTACCAGTTGGATGGGCCCCCTGAGGGATTATTTGAAGGATGGTGCCCTACCAGACGATAAAAAGTCCACACATCAGATAAGAGTCAAAGCTGCTCGCTTTCACTTATCTCCCGAAGGCAAATTATATAAGAGGTCTTTTACTAGACCTTACCTCCAATGCGTTCACCCAAAGGACATCGAGCAAGTTCTACACGAGCTCCATGAGGGAATATATGGAGGTCATATTGGGGGCATGTCGCTAGACTTTCGAGGAATGAAGGAAGGCTACTGGTGGCCGTACATGTAGAAGGATTCTAGGATATATGCTCGCAAGTGTGAAAAATGTCAACTAGACGCTCCTATGGTTAACTAACCCTCCAGCGACCTAAAATTACTTACCAGCCCCTAGCCTTTCGCTCAATAGGGAATGGACATCGTGGGCCCTCTCCTTATCGCTGCCGATAATCGCAAGTATTTGTTGGTCACGATAGAGTACTTCACCAAATGGATAGAGGCAGAGCCGCTGGCAAACATCAGAGATGAGGATATGATAAAGTTCGTATAAAAGAACATTATCACTCGCTTTGGGATCCCCAAGACCATAATCACTGACAATGGAACCCAGCTCGAGAGTGTCCTCTTCCAGGGTTTCTGTAAGGACCACAGAATCAGGCACCATTTCAGCTCGATGGCATACCCCCAAAGAAACACATAAGCTGAAGCTTCCAACAAAACAGTGATTGATGGATTAAAGAAGCGTTTGGAGCGAGCCACGGGGTCATGGGTGAACAAGCTACCACATATCCTATGGGCTTATCGCACTACCCCATGGCGAGCAACTGGGGAAACCCTATTCTCATTGATATATGGTATGGAGGAAATCATCCCCTTAGAAGATGGCTTCCCCACCTTGAGGTCCATCCTGGTCGACCAAGGCTAGAACGATGCAGCATTACTCACTGAACTTGACCTAGCTGACGAATGTAGAGAGCTGGCTCTAGTGAAACTAGCAGGATATCATCAACAGCTAGGGAAGCACTAGAAGAAGAAGGTCAATCCAAGGGCATTCTAAGTTGGGGACTACGTCCTAAGGAAAGTTCTTGGTAGTGCAGTAAAACCATCGAATGACAAACTATGACCAAACTGAGAGGGACCATTCAAGGTGATAAGGTACAACCTGCAAGGAGCCTATCACTTATAAATGCTGGAGGGCAGGGAGATACCTCGAGCTTGAAACGCAACCAATTTAAAGAAATTATACTTCTAGTTTTCTATTTTGATCTTTTAAAAGATTTTTTGGCAATAGCATTCTATGAAGTGTTGATTTCTTTTCAGAAACTTTATAACTTATGAACCTTTTCTAAGTGATAGTCTCTCCTCTTGACACATATAAGTAGGATATTGCCCTCCTTAGATTCTTATCATTTGACACGAGAAACCTTTTAGCATTTCCCTTGGCAATATATGAAGCCCTAAAGGGGACCCTTAGGCATCTCGACCAACTCAAAATTTGTCTCCAAATGATATTTGGCTAAAAAAAAACCCTACTCGGATGGAACATCCAACACCAGGTGTGTCCTCGCCATTGCCACACTTAGGCCTAAGGGAGTGTGATGACACGACCTAAAAGGTAAAGTAGGGCAGAATGGTATCTTGTAACCATACTGGACTCAGAGGATACTCACGCAATATAACTCTAGTCGGCTAAGAAAAGCCCAAGATAATCAAAATAACAAATCAATGAAGTGGACAATACTCAACACATGTTTAGTTGGCAAATTGCCCAAAACATAATTATTTTATTACTTCACTGCATTTACAAAGAGTTACATTGGATGAATTAAATAGATCCTAATGAGGATTAGGCCTCCAAGCAAGGTAATCAGCTACTTGCGCTCTTCGGTTGTCATCTGGGTGAGGAGCTAACTCCAACTCGACTTCATTTGCATCTGGATCCAGTAGCTGCCTTGGGATAGCATCTATGGGGACCCACTCATCGTCCCTCTTGAAAGTCTTAGGCATCAGAGTCGAAGGGGAGATCTCATGACGATACCAGAGTATTGAGTTCCTAGGGACGTTCAGCTCCCTAAGAGCATTCAACCATCCCCTAATAAAGGATAGCTCTTCAACCTCTACCAACCTCGTCGGAGCATCTATCCAACCCTGATCATAACCATCAGCCCACACTTGTCGAGGACCTTTCTTGAATAGATGCCTCAGCAGCATAACATCTCTTTTGAGCCCAATAGTTATCATGTATGCTCGACAAACATCTCCTTGAAGGTCGTCAATCTCCCTAGCTGAGCCTCTATCATCTGTACCAGCTTGCGAACCAGCCGATGAAGAGGAACCCCACAAAAATTAAGGGGCAACACTCGGCACATGCTCTCTAAGTCGCGACACCTCCCTCCTCAGAGCTTCATTCTCTTGTTGAAGAACTTCTCTGACTTGATTAATCTCAGAGGCATCCAAAAGTTTAGCTCTCAGATAATTCACTTCCTCTTGAACGTAAGCGCCAACCTCTTCCATCTCCTGAAGTCTATCCTTCAGTTTGGCAACAAGCTCTAACTAGTCTTTAAAGCTCTGGTTTCGAGACCTAAGGGACTTGTAAATCCTTACAAAGGATTGGCGAACTTGGTTACTATCATTAGGACCAAGAATCATTCCTAGTTGAGAAGAAGCAGGTATATACTCATCGACATCAATCAGCTACAAACCATATAAGCATTGAAGAATGAAATCAGTACGCAGAAGGGAGCAAAATTTCATTTCATTAAGAAAGGATCCATAGTACATAATCAAAAGGAAAAAAACAAACAAAATGAAAAATACAAAGAGTTCCCTAGAGAAGGATAGCAGGCAACCTCAGTTTGCTCTAAGATCGCTGGTTGCTTTCCCTTATCCGCAGCGGCAGGAATGCCTCCCTCAGATGGAGCGATTGCTATCCCCTGGTTAGAAGTAGCATTAACAGGGACGGTCTGGGCAGCAAGAAACACCTTCATCGATGGCAGGAGCAGGTGCCTCATCCACAATGAGCTTAGGGCCAGGATCATGCTCATCAAAGAGTGGGGAGTCGATGTCCACCTCAGCCACCAGAAGAGCCTTGTTCCAACCCTTCTTGAAATTAAGATGGCTAATGTAGCCAATCTAAACATCAGTATCCTCGTATGCAGTAGCCCACCCGACATTATACGAGCTCTCCTTAAGATAGGAGGCCTTGGATTCCACCTTTTTCGTGAGTACCTTCTTCTCCTCTACCTCGACTAATTTTCTCGAGCAGACCAAGTCGTAGGACTGCCTCAACTCCTCGAGCTACTTGGTCACCGCCTCCTTTGCTCGATTGGATTTAGATAGAGCAAGGTCGGAAGACTTTTAGATGCATTGGCAGTCTTCAAACTGGCCTCCAACTCGACATTTTTTCTCTCTAGCTCGACATTCTTCCTCACCAGCTCGTCTCGGTTGTGGTAGAGGATAGCGAAATAGGTCACAAACTACAGAAGAGAGATATATTAGCAAGAGAAGTGTTGAACAGAGTATTGCAAGCATAGAGAAGAAAAATTAGACTTACCAAGGCGAGCCTCTGACTCGCCTTCATGGCTAACTGGTCAGTACCCATCGCCTTCTGACGATCAGTCGGCAAAATTTCTCTTTCAAGCAGCGCAGGAGACAACTGAGGGGACAAGGAAACATAATCCCCCTCAGGCAGAGCAGACACGGGCACTAGATATTTCCCTGACTTCTTCCTCACCTTCTCTCTCCTATTTTCTTCTTTTCTCTCTTTCTTCTCCCTTTCAACTCTCTTCCTCTCCTTTACTTTTTTCTTATTTTCTACCTTCTTCTTCTCCTCTTCCTTCTTCCTCTCCCTCTCTCTCACCAGATCCTCCTCTTTCTTTTTCTTCTCTTACTCATGGGCAGCAGATTGAGAACCAGTGGAAACATCCCCACTTCCAGACTTCTACTTCTTTAACCGGCGAGATAGAAGTAGGTCATCATCATCATTATCTCAGATTAAATTCTTCCTGGGAGTAGCCATGTATTCCTCGCTAGAACTACTTGATTCACCCAAAGACT
This sequence comes from Sambucus nigra, assembly GCA_949130495.1. NCBI lineage: Eukaryota > Viridiplantae > Streptophyta > Magnoliopsida > Dipsacales > Adoxaceae > Sambucus > Sambucus nigra. Next base: position 92,753,461 of record OX422212.1, read on the forward strand.
CTTGAACCTCTGAACCCTCTTCTGAGCTGGAAGATTCTTCACTACCAGAGCTCTCCTCACTGGAATTACCTTTATCCCCGCACCTATTAGCACCCTCGCTCTCCTCACCAGAGCTGCTCTCCTGCTCATCCAATTGGATTGGGTCGGCAACAACCTCTTCTGAGATTTCTAGCTCAGGGATGCTATCCATAGGTCGCATAGTAAAACTGGACCCAACGTTCTTATATTCTAAAAGGAACGCCGCTGATCGAGGATGCTCGCCGTCAGTTAAGAGTTCCCTCATTTTCCAGGCTTTAATCAGTTCGGTAGCGCGAATCTCGCGAAGATCCAGTGCTAAGTTCTTTATCTTCGCTGGAAAAAGAAAGAGAAAAAGATATGAGAAAAACCATACACAAACAGAGAATCAACGAGCAAAGAAGGACTAAGCCTACCTATGTACTCCTCCCCATAAAAGGGAATCACAAATCTCCCAGACCTCGACCCTTCAGTTTGGGGAGGGAACTACCAATTTCTAGCAATAAACCCCTCATGCCAGTAGTCCTTGTGGGAATAAGGTAGATTTACTACCAATACCCTATCAGGACTCCTGGCCTTGAGGTACAGAAGACTAGAACTTGTTCCAGAAAAAGAATAACAGAAGCAGATTTCAGCAAGCCCTAGATTGGTGCAATAGAGCTGATTTATCCTATGAACACCATTGAAAATTTTCTAGACATTGGCTGAGCACTGTGCATGAACTATGTTGAAGTGACCAAAAAATGAAAAAATAAATTATTTGGGGGAAAAGTAAGACCCCCCTGGGACAACAAGAGAACATGAATCCAGTGACCATCCTCAACTTCTCTGACATTACGAGGGACAGGGGCACATTCAATGTCCACCCAGTTTGGAATGTTATAGTATTTCCTAAATTCAGTTATCGATTTATTGCCTATTTTCGACATCGGAAAAGAAAAACCTAATAGCGGATTTGAAGAAATTCCAATAGAAAAAGGAAAAAGAAGAAGTGAGAAGAACTTACAATGTAAGAGTCATCTTGAGACGAGGAAAAGTCACAAGAAAGGACGATGAGAAGATGTGAAAAAAGCTCGAAAATGGTAGACGAGACCTGGGAGTAAAAATAGCTACAATGAAAGCTTGGAGAAATTGAGAGAATGTACAGAGATACGAAAGCGACGATTCAAGGAATGGCCTCTCTAAAATGATTTAAACCTTTCTAATCATGATGCACTATAAATAAGGAAACCTGCTGACTAAGTTAGTTTGGGAAGAGAGCTTCAGTTCAAAAGTGTTGCACGAATCACAGAAATGCCATTAAGACAAATCATTTAAAATTATTGAGCCCAAATTGTGACCTAAAAATTTTAGGGGCAATTGTGGGTACCTCGATTTGTCACTTTAGCCCAGATAAGAAGACCAATTAAACACGACCAAAAGTCTAAAGGTCCCGCACCTCAACAAATTCAGTTTTGACCCATTCAGTTCCTAAAATCTCTCTTCAGAGATACTTTAGGGATTGTGGGATAACGTGGGGGATTCCCACTCCTCCACTCTCCGAAATAACATGTATATAACAAACCCTCCGTCCGGGGTAAAGGGCATGCATTATTTTCTGTAAAACACTCCCCAGAGTAAAGAGAAATAAGATACCGAGAGGACCACCATGGACATAGGCCTTCTTGCCGAACCACGTACATCTTGTGTTGTGTGTGATTGTCATTCTTTTCAATTCTTTATTTATTCTGGGGATTTCTTTTATTTGTTAATTTGTGCTGAATTTATTTATCACCACACTTTCCTATAAACTAATGCAACTTAATTAAACTAGTAACTAAACTACGCATGCAGAAGAACCAAACAAATTGTAAATAAATATGAGAAAATAGAGGTAAGGTACACTCCCCATTACCTTCGGTGATTACGTAGAACATAAAAGTTTCAAAAATCTAATTCTCAATTCAAAGACACATCAAACATGTTTTAAGTATTAGACATATGTGAATTTCACTGCTCACAATATCAAAAATCAAAAAGTATATTCGATGAGAGTGATAAATTATCAAAACACCAACTGCACCCTTAAACATTTCGGTTACCTAGGGTAAACGGAATTAAAAGACCTACAACTTTTCTTTTGATAAAGTTCAAACCTTTGAATTGTTAATTATATTTTATTCAGTTTTAAATCCATTCATAAACCCTAGATTGGGTTCATGTACCCCAACTCACTAAAAACTTAGCTGGATATATCTATGTTGGAAACAAACATAAATTTAACACTGGATGCTTTGGAAATCCTAATTAAACTTTTACAAAACATGCATGATAATTTTAGACTCCAAAAAAAATAAAGAAACATGCAAGAACAAAAAAAAATAATACAAACTTGCTTAAAAAAAACCTTGAGAACTTAGTCAACAATGTAAAATCTTAATGCAATAATTGAAACTAAGGTTATTGCCTCCTTCTCTCTCTAATTCTCCAGTAAAAAGAAGCTTAAAGATACCTAACCTCCTAATAAAATAATAATACCACATTTTTACATGTGTTTGAAACCAAACAAACTCTTCAAAATAAGAAATTAAGTTCAGAAACTCGCTAAAAAGAAAAATGAACCGGTTCCACATTAGAACCGAACCGGTTATGACTTCTTAAAAATCTCTAAAAAAGCGAACCGATTGTACTTTGAAACCGAACCAGTTCTGATTTCCTTTTTATTCTTCTCATCTTTTAACTCTCATATTTTTTGAACCGTTGCTCGAATTAGGTTGTTGTTTCTTCCTATATTCTTGTGAGCTTGCAGTCTTCAATTTCTCTTAGGTTCGACATTCAAATTTTGATTGTATAATTACAAATTTTCCTTTGACTTTTCTTCTTCTCTTTTCGATCTTCACTCTGGTTTCTCTCTTTTCTTTTTGTGCATGAATTACCAAAAAAATCTAAGAGAAATACACGAAACTCGGTGTACTTGTTAAAAGATGTCAATAACAATGATATGGGATAAATACACTTCAATTGCACTGTAAGGGGTGAGAAAGGCCTCTAAATTATGGGGAATAAATGTGAAGAATTTATGCCCAATCAATCATGCAACTTGATTCGAAGGGACAAAAGATCCTTTAGGAACATCTTCCTCGGGAGCAACATCTTTATCTAGCAGTAATGTGGCCTTCATTGTAGCCATCTCTGACACAAGACCTTGGACTAGGATTTTCAAATCTACAATCTCTGTTTGTAACTTTTTGTTCTCCAAATCAAAATTTTGCCTACATAATGAATTCTAAGGTCGGGTACCTATACCCTTCACGTATCCCGACCTCTTTCCAAGGACTTTTCGACAGATTGATGCTTCGTCAGAATGTTTCGAGCTTTTTTATAATTCAATCATCTCTTTCTACAAAGAATAAGAAAACAATAAGTTACACTATCGGTTTGACTATTTCTTAAACTTTAAAAAAAAATCAACAGAGATTTCTTTTTTTATTTAATAAATCCAACATGTTGTGACGCATAAATCACTAATCCAACAACTATAGATACAAGTAAATCATCAATGCATCTCTTCCATCGATTTCACTATATTTTAAAATAATCGACATAATTTTTTCTATTTATTCATGAAATCCAAACTATTGTGACACAAATCAATAATCCAACAACTCCCGTCCACCTATTTCAACAAAAATCAATCCAGCCCGCACGGCTTGGGAATAATGCTCTATGTTTAAGCATGTAAAATTATTTTTATTTATATACTTACATAGTCAGACTCCGCTTATTCACTAGTCCACTCGTTGTCTTTCGTCCGATGATTATCATAAAATACTTCAATTTGTCCTTTCGGCATTTCAAATGCATTACCTGTCTATTAACATACGAAGATAAAATACATAAGTACATGTATCCACATAAATTAAAATTTAACAAATTTCAATCGCTAAAAAAATTACCCTGTCTTCATACAAGTATTGGACAAAAGACTTTGTCCCACCGCGATGAACATACTTGGCATTTGAGCGACTAGTAGAGCAAGCATCATATTTTTGCTATAAAAATTGATATAATTCAAGTTAATTTTCTGAAACTAAATAAAACATACAATTTTAACATAAAACATACATAAAAAATCATTACCTTATGTTCCTTTGTTCTAAAAAAATGAGCGAAGAAACTTCCAATCTTCATCCTTTTTTACGTCACTAGGTTTGTTGTTGTTCGCCTCCTCAATATTCGAAAATTTAGCAAAATGTTTTTCAATGTGTTACGGAATCCATTATAACGCACGGACATTGATGTATGCAAATAGCTCACAACTGCCAAATTTATGATGTATAACTCAAATTTTGACTGGACAAGTTTTAATGAGTTTAGAATATAAAATTATAACTTTTTAGGGGAATAGAACACAAAAATTAAATATAACAAAACTCGATCAATCATTGATATCTTCTCATTCTCTTCAATCTTTCCCCATTTTTCTACCTTAACGGGGCAAAATTTCGTATGACAAAGACAATTTCATTAGATAAAGAGATAATGGTACATCCAATCAGTTTACTATGCATAGAGTCCCATCGAACTGGAATTTTAGAACCCCTAAAACTTTTAATAATAGCATCAGTTGCTATCCCACGTGTTCTGCCCCAAACTTTTTTCTTGGAGGTGGATCCACATTTTGAAAAACACCACAAATCTATCTTATATGTTTTGTATCCACAATAGCATAAACATGCAAGTATACCATTATGATATAAAAGTCAACTATATTAAAATGTACCAAATTCAACTATATTCTATTATATTAAACTGGTTACTCTTTTTAGTATCAAACAAGTGATTACTGTTTTCTAGATCCATTCTCATTAAATTAAGGACAATATATCATTAAATCGGGAAGACGTTACACCAAATGGATCATATTAGAAACAAAGAAATCATAAGACTAGTAATGGCCCCCATAACATTACAAAGACTTTGGTGGAAATAGAAAATCAATTGCAAAATTAAGAGAATGATGGCCTGAACATGGAACAAAATAATAAACTTAATTAGGAAGATGTTATTGAGAGTCTTTCTAAGGGTACTGCATATCAAAGTCTTTCTATGACTCGGCATTAGCCGAATGTCTCAAAACATCTTGCGTATTGACTTATTTTTTCGTATGCCACCTCATATCAGTGGCTTGATTTCAATGGGAAGTAGCGCACTACTTTATGAGGATAATTCTTCCCTTTCTTATCATCATACTTGTACTTAGGCTCATCACAAATCGGACACCTATCTGGATTTTGATTCTCTTTCCAAAATAATGGACAATCATATTTGCACACGTGAATCATATCACAATCAACTCCCAAATCTCACAACTTTTGTTTTAATTCATAATATGAAGAGGGGATATTTGAACCTGAATAGGCTTCCTTCAACAGTTGGAGTATCATATCAAATGATTTGTTGCTCCAATGGTTAAGAAACTTAACATGCATGAACTTTATGAAAAACTGAAATAATGAGAATTTTTTACATCCCAGATATAGCTCTTCTCCGAGTTCACCATATATTTTTTTATATATCCTAGAAACATTTTCACAATAGTCTAGAGAACCATTGGGGCCAAACATATCGTTTAACAGTCTGAACACGTCATCATATTCCTCCTCAACTTCTACATTTTTTGGCACTTGTGCACTTAAAAAGTTTTGTTCATCATGCACCTCCTCACCCTAATTTATCAAGTACGTATAAATATAAGACATTCCACGACCCAAAAAATGACTTCTAATAGTTATCAGATAATGGAAATATGCTTTTGAACAATCTCTACATGGACACCGTGACTTGTTACTTTCATCAAGGTGATCTTTTGCGATCTCGATGAGCAAATCAACACCAGATTTATATTTCTTAGACAACCCATTAGGCAGAAACATCCAACTCTTATCCATATTTATCTTCCTATTATTTCACACAACCATATCATTACTTGTTTTGTTACTTGTTTGGAAAAATAAATTATGATTGTTGTAATTAATCATTATTAAGACAGATAACACAACATCATAACAACATGAGTAATATGAATAAATACCAAATATACCAAAGCAAATCTTGGAATTAAATAGCACATCAAAAAACCAAACCTAAAAATAATTGAAACATAAAGACGAGAGACAAAACAAACCCATATGAATATTGATGATAAAATATTAGAGACAATCTAAAATATAGGTCGTATTTCACAGTTTGTGTGTGTGTGTGTGTGTGTGTGTGTGTGTGTGTGTGTATGTGTGTGTGTGTGTGAATTTTTGTGCAATATATTTATCTCTTAACAATGCATATGTGATCGAAACATTGGGCTTTTGCCATAAGCTTGATTATGCAATGCATTTAGCACTATGATTACTAATTTTATTATCATTACCTAAAAAGCGTAAAAGAATTACAGTGTGTGTGGTCTTACCTTAAAACATATATCGATTGCCCAGACCAAACCGAATAGGGAAACACGCTTAGTTATGCCCGAAATTTCAAATCCTTAATTTCAATTACATCTCTCATTCTTTTAATTCTTTTGAACTAAAGACTTTAACAGACAAATCTACTATCTCTCACCGAAATTTAAATTCCCTAATTCATATTACATCTCAGTGAATGAATTTTTTTCCCTTTTTTGAATCTCACAACTTACTCAATCTTTTGTGCTCATTTATTGATCTTTCAATATTGATAAATGAAAAAAATGTGGATTGTATTATTATTTCCAATACCCATTAGTAGCCAGGGACAAAACTAAGATTTATTGATGGATTGCCATAAAAAATATAAAAAATATTTGTTTAGCGCCAATATAATAAATATTTATTCATTTAAAGTTAAAAGTTTCATTACATGAAAAAAGAATTTATTTTCTAAGATAATGATATAATATGCTTCACAATGATAACATGAAAAAAAGTGATAAATTATTATTTTCAAGTCACTCTCCTATTGGACAAATCAAAATCTACTTAATAGTCTTTACGAAATCCCACTCTCCTATTGGTCAAATCAAATTCTACCCAAAGCTTTTTCTGATGAAAATTATCAATTATATTACTCAGTACACCAAGAAAATCTGACATTGCAATCCCCACATAATAGTGTAAGAATAAGTGAGGAAGAGTCTCAATAGCATGATTATAGTAACATTGATGTCAGAAGATAAGGCCTTTTACAGTCGAAGCATTTATAACATTTCATTACTATTAAATCTGTTAAGCACCAAAGACCCTAAAAAATAAATTTTTTTTCAGGGTAATTTTAGCTTCCCAATTAAAATTAGATAGTGGGCATACCTAAAGAATCCTTCTTCAAGACCTTACTATCAAAATCAGAGGTCAAGTGACATTAATAAAGAGAGATTAGATTCAGAACATCCACGGATTCATATCTTACTATCTAAATCAGAGGTCAAGAAACACAGGTTGTCTCCCGGGTGATGGAATAAGAAATTGTAGTCATGAATAGTAGATAAGCAATACAAATGAGAATGAGAGATATTTTGAAATTGATTACCTGTGTTACTGACGATCGACGACTCCTTCGTACCATGACAAACAAATTGAGATGGGTGTGACACCCCGCCTAATTAAATACAGGGTGATCGGTCCTTTATTGATTGAAAGAGGTTTCTCATTCTATTCATTCTCAGCATCACTGTCGAAAACCATAATAATTACTAACCACCTATTAGTTAATTAAGACGGTGCCAAAATTTTATCTTGCATTAAACAGATAATAATAATATGTGGAAAACTGAATTAAAACATTAACACAATACTAATGTCCAAAACACCTCAAGTAAATAAATAAATAAAGTCTTGTCGAATAAACCATGAGCTAAAACCAAATCGAATAATAATCCAACACTAATAACTATGCCAAATCAAAGTCTGAACATAATACATAAATTTGAATGGGGCAACATGCCCAATTGAAATTACTAAAATATTGCTAAGAGATCCTACACTAGGAATGAATAAGTGATGCGTCTAATCGAACTCCTACATGCATCCACCCGCGCTACAACTATATATCCATGGAATAGAATATCAAGTCTGGCGTCCATGTGGTTGGACACCTAAAAGGTTTTGAAAATATTTTTACAGCAAGGGTTAGAACCCAAAACATTTTGAAAACATTCAACAAGTATTTATCACAGTTTAGAAATCAGTTATTGATTACACATGTTATGTTCACATACACTCTCTTTAGTTTCCTCACCTCTCAACTATTGTGCACACCAAATGTTCTCTACTTAACCCACCTAGTTATACAACCCAGGCTCACTAGATATATATATCTATCTATACTATCGACATCTATAAGTCCCCGTACCGCCCATACAGTACGCTGTCCAAATTAACACTTCTCGTATGTTGTTAATATCATTGGTAACATTCTACCCTTTACCATTTTAATCATTCAATTAAGTTTCACTACTTAATTCATTTCTTTAGAAATATACGCTTTACCCGTCTACTGCCACACGTAACTAGAATATTCAAAAAAGTATATATTTATCTCACTGATATATATAAGCACGACGTCCCTCAAAACGACCACCATGAAATAAGCATACTCTGCTATCAGTCCAAGTACCTCTCGCACTAACTAGGGACTCTTGGTTTGTTAAGTCTCCTCGAACCCTAAATCAAACAATAAACAATGGAGGCGAACATAGTTCTAATCCTTTGGGCTACGTACATACCTAACGTACCCAAATGACACGCCGATCCCACTACTACATGACACATAACGATCCACTCTAAGTTCTATGTTCTGGGGCACAAATCTAGACCTCCCTAGAATCGACAAGGTGGGATCGCCCACTGCCCGGGAACCTCTGTGATAGCAAGTAGCGTAGGTATGTTCATGCAAAAAGATCAATCATATAATAGGTACACCCACAACCTATATATGTACATATTCAGTAGGTATTCACGCAACCTAATTATCAACATTCGTACGTAGTATATATCACTCGAATACTCACTGTACCTTCTACTTACGATTATTCTCACTATCGCTTTCAATTGAGTATTATTATCTTCTCTAATGTCTCTACTTACCCCTTATTATTTCAGTAGCTAAGTCTTCCTTACCCTACTGGTCTATACAATAATCTCACTCACGCTTTCCCATAATTTTATTCTCATTCTCTCGAATTAAATCACGTTACAATTTGATCTCATTTAATTATCGTTTTACTCATCTCGATAAATCTAAGATCATAACCCCATCATAGGCCTACTATAATATAATTAATCTCTCTTTATATTCTAACAAACTACAAAAAGTTTCCCTGTTAACAATTTAGGAGTTCTAGGCTTAAAAGGATAAATTTCACTTTTTTGGGATACTGAATCGATTCGCCAGGAGGCCGAATCGATTCGCCTCTGGGCCGAATCAATTCAAATTTCTGCAGAATCGTCTTCTTCCTTACGAAGTTGCATTTTTCACCATTTTCATTCCCATAACTTACATGTTTCTCCACCAAACATGAAATCAATTGTCCCAAATCTTTTTTACATTGGTTAGTCCTCTATAGATGTTATCATTCAAGAACGAATTGAATCATGTTAATCCTCAAAAACCCTAGATTTCTATCTTCTTTTTTTCATATCCAACATAAAACCCAAATTTAATTCATGGAGATTATCATATATCGTTTGATTTCTTATCCTCTATAGATGTTAAATCCAACTACATGCAATTCCTACCCAAACATGAGTTTTAATCATTGTTTTCATCCAAAAATATCAATTTAATCAAACTTATAATGAAACCCTCACAACATAGGTATTATAACCCCAAAAGAATTTACAATAAACGCTTCCCTTGATCAGTAGGGTCTGATTTCGTGGTTAGGGTGATGGATTAATGGTCTCCTCTTTCAATCCTCACTCCAAAGTTGTTTGTGGTGCAAGAACAAGATGAAAGCTCCAAGAATTTCTTCAAAACCTTCAAGAACTCTCTCATTTTCTTGTCTAATGGTCTCCCTTTATTTTCAACAATCTTAACCCTAGACCCTTGTATCTAACATCTGATATAAGGTTGGGAAATTCGTAGCCCCCTCTACCCTAACCTACTAAAAGACTAAATTACCCTCATACGGTCCCTGTTTATTCTAAAAATTCCCCAGGATCCAAACAATAACCCCGAGTATACTATTTCGACCCTTTAGGAATCATCTGTGACCTCGAAATCATCATCCAAGTCACTCTACACAAATATACTATCTCGACCTCAATTAGTCTACACGTGACTCTTAGTTGAGATAAATCCAATTACATCAGTATCACTCGCTACGACGCGTAATAATTTCCATATGTTATTTACTATTAACTTAGTAAATCCAATTCATAATATTACCATTATCTCTTTCTCGATTAATATTTAATAAGGACATTATCATTCAATTTAATTAAGTTACGTCTTTCATGTAATTTAAACTAAAACGAATTAATTAAATTTCAAATATGCAAAAATATGGGGTATTACAAGGGGGAGAGAGAGGATAGCTATCTGAGAAAGAATGGAAAAGATGCCGATTTCTTTTAACCCTACACGCTCAATAAGAGATTTTTTTTTTAATTATATGTGCGACTTTTAGCAAGGAAAATTATTAAAACATCGGAGTAAATGTTATGAATAGTCAAAAAAGGAGGGAAATTTTACCGCCATATTTTTTAGCAAGAATTCTAAAATTTTCTTGCTAAAAGTTATATTTTGCAAGGAAATATTTCCTTGCAAAATGTTTATAACAATATTATATTTTTAGAAACTTTTTTTTTTCATTTTCCTTGATAAAATACACTTTTAGCAATGAAAATTACTTCCTTGCTAAAGAATTCATTGCTGAAATCAAATTTTCTTGTAGTGTATAGCTCTTTAGCCTGTGTTATGACCTCATTGTTATCACAATAAATATTATTGCAGCATACCAGGTTCATTAAAGAGTTTTCTAAATTCAAACAACCTCCACATCAATATTAGATGCAACTACATAATTTTATTCTAGTGTAAAACCCGTTGTAATGCAATACCTATTATTTTACATGATTGCATCTCGTGATGGTTTATTCGTGGTTATGTTTGGTTGCATTGGACTCCTTTATATAGGCATATGATATATTTCAAATATTTATTATTTTGGGAGGTATATTCCCGTGTAGAGTTTCTTGGTCAGACTAGAGGACATTCAGAGGCACGGACCTCATTAATGTAAAACATGATGACATTTTAAGGTTGTTTCCCTAAAAACTCATGTCGGTATTGTTCACCAATTTATTCATGAATCATTTAAGTAGTTCTGCCTGAATTACAACATGAACAAACTTTTTTACTCCTTGGTGAAACTCCTTAAATAAGAAACTAATGTTCATATTAGAAACTCACAAAGTTTTTTGTTTTCAAGAAACATTTTACTTCTAAGTCCAGTTGCAAGAAAAAGAAAAAAAAGGTCATAAATAGGTTGTGGCCCCTCAGCAAGGTGTGGGCCTTAGCGAGATACCAAAAATCCTAAGGTAAAGGGTTTTCACTTCAAGTAGTGAGGGCACTGGAATAACGATTGTCTTATTTAATAAACATAATAACACATGTATATTTCATTCACTAATCGTTGAATCATGTTTTTTATTCGTTATTCTTGTATTTGGTGTGTAGATAAAAGAGGCACTTATATCGTTTATAATATTTTTCATAAATCAATAGGATAAAATTAATTGAAAAAGGTAACCTTCCTAGTGAAACAAACGTACATTTTGCACTTATGCCTGAGTCATATTATTTTGAAAAGGATCCATAAAGTGGTATCAAGTGGGCAATTAAGTTCATTGGAAGTAGAGGAACTTCCATTTTATTAATCCTTTTCTAAAAAAAAAATGATCGAGAGGCCATTCTCACCTAAGGGAAATAAAGAGAAATAACTTTTATTATGATTCTAATATATGTGCTCCATTAACACAACATGCAATTAGGGGTTTAAGTATGATATGACATTCATATCTAACTACTCAAGGTTCAAGTACATTTACTTAATGAACCATGAGTTTAAAGCTTGTGAGAAATTCAAAATTTATAGGAGGAAGTGGAGAACCATCAAGGTAAAAGGATTAGGACATTATGGTCTAATTGTTATGGTAAGTACCTTTTTGGTTATTCTAGAAAATATTTAAAAGATCAAAGGAGTAGATCCCTATCTCTGCACCTTAAATGCCTCAATAGAATAGTGTAGTAAATAGGAAGAACATGACTCTTGTAGATTTGGTCTGCAGGTATATGAAATATCTCCTATTGCTGAGGTAACTTTATTAGAAGTGGAAACATATCCATTAAACTTGGTGCCTTCAAAGGTAGTTTTTACTACATCCTAAAAATAATGACTTTGGCACAAGCCTATATGAAACGTAATCTGATATTGGTTCATTTGGGACACGTGTTGAAAAGAGATCCTGGTAAGTTGAAATCAAGATCAGAAGTATAATATTTTTTAGGATATGCAAAGTAACCATGGTATATGTATTCAGTGATATTAAGGATCAGAAGGTCATTGTTATCACCAATGACCGATTTTTGGAAGAGTGTTATATGATGGATCATAAATCCTGAAGTAATTTATTTAAAAGTGTTAAAAAAATTTCAATCAAATCCATCAACACCACTAGTAAAAGATGAGATGACATGATTGTTTCCACTAATGCACCAGCCTAAGGATAACTCCATTATAGTAGGATAATTTTTCATACAAACCAATGGTTTATATTCTTGAAGAGTTTTCTGACTAGTTCCCTCATGAACTTGAATTCGATCAACGAAATTACAATGAGTATATCCAAAATAAAGATGTATAGTGTTGTCTTAAAGTTATGGACTTTGAGATAGATTCCATGTATTTTAATCAAGTCTGGAATCTTATAGATTATCTAAAAGGGATGTGACCATTGGGTTAATATTGGGGGTCCATGAGAGGAAGAGAGGGGTAGACAAAAAAGTAAAACCTACAAGGCATATCTTGTAGCAAATTGGTTTTACTCTAGAAAAAGGACGTAGGAGAAGTGTTAATAACATTCTTGGGATCAAGCTTATGCGAGATTGCAAGAACATAATTTTTGTCTTATTACAAGCTGATTATATTGACTTCCTTCTTGTTAGATTTGGATTGCAAAATTCTAATAAAGGGTTCCTCCCTTTTAGACATTATTTATATTTAATTAGTAATGTCTCAAGACACCTGAACGGTTTCTCTTATGCTTCAACATTTAGGATATTTATGTATGCTATGAAATTAATTAGGCTCAATGCCTTCTTTGTTATTGGCAAGGTAAATATATATTAGTCTAACCCTAGGAAAAAACAATATACTGTGATAAAGACTCGAGTACTTTGTATGACACCCCGCCTAATTAAATACCGGGCGATCACTCCTTTATTAAATTAAATCAAGGTAAACAGTTGGTTCATTCTCAGCATCACTGTCGATAAAAATAATTTTCCAATTTAACACCCTAAATAATTAAGCTAAGTGTCAAAACCATTTTTCATACAACTTCCAAATTTTAATTAAAGAAAAGATTTATTAATTCAAAACAACCTTTCTACAATATAGAATCGCACCACTATGAACTAAAATAAAACCATACATTCACCAATCGAATGTCAACAAAATAAAACTAAAAATCATAAACAATCCTGAATAAATTCCATAAACAAACTGGAATAACTGAAATACAAAATCCCAACAATAAATGAAATGCTGAAAGGGGCGACACGTGCCCAATAAATGAGAGTAATGAGAGTGGAGTCAATAACAGAAGCCGTCTACTCAAGTGACCTGCAACTCCCACCTAAGCTGCAGCTCGTTCTTCTCAAAGGATCCTAACTAAGACGCCCCTGTGGCTGGGCACCTGAAAATATACATATATATACACAAGAGAGAAAGAGAGAAGGAAACGGGTCAGGGCCCGAAAGTGTGTTTGATTTTAAAAATACGTTAAGCAAGTATTTAAAATGATACAGGCCAATGCAACATCATATTAGTTCGTCTCTCTCTTGAGAAAATACTCACCTCTCTTCTAATGTGCACTCCTATCGCACTAACTTACCCAACGATTTGTTTATCTTAGCTTACGCATATATTTTTTCAAAACCAAACGATGGCAATGTTTTTAAAAAGGTTACTTTCAATATGTAGTACTCTTATCGTTTTAGCTTCATTAAATTATAAGCTTCCCAGTGTTTTCTCATACTTTCACAAAACAAGTATTTAATAATCTGAGTCAACAACCATGTTCTACTTATCAAATCACAGTAGGCAGTTTAAAGTTTATAACCTCATATATATATTAACTACTCGTATAATATATATATATATAACAGCACCCCAACTAAACTATGGTGCGGGCATACTCTGCTATCCAATCCCCGTATCGCTCACACAAAGGGAAATACAAGTTCGGAATCACTCTCGAACTGTATTAACATATATAAAACAACGTTGAGGCGAAGCATAGATTCCAAGTCCAAGAGGTCAGTACATACCCACACGTCTCTTAAGACCGTCCGACTATCAATCTGATAGCCCGTACCTAGGATCTCTATCTTCTAGGGTACGAATCAATATCCCCCATAAAGCAACACAGGATAAGATCGTCCCAGCGCGGTAACCTCAGGGATAGCAAGTAGCGTGGGTAAGTTTTTCACATGTATATAATATATGTACACACAATCATATAAATATACCAATTTCATTATGTTAATATAGGTCACTCTCCTTACCCATAATTACAACATTTATCTTTAATTTCTCATTATTATGATTACGTATAAGGTTTCGTCTCTAACCTTAACTCGAAGAGTTTTCTCACTCATTACCTAATACTCATGGGTCATATCCTTACCAATCTAAAATTCAGTAAGTAACTTTATTTAAATTCCAACGTAACTCTCTTACGCACCTCACCCTTACGTTTCATAAATTCAACCCTAAGTAAATATCCCATAATTACCCTTCTCGTTGAAGATTAAAGGTTCTAACATTGATCCCTATACCCTACTGGTCCTCAATATCTCCCAAATCCTTTTATTTATAATGCCCAAGAAATATTCCACAGTAAATTAATTCAACTAATTAAACAAGGGGAAAAAGAGTTTGCCAGATGGGGTCGATCGATCGACGTCTGGGGCTCGATCGATCGAACCTTCGATCGATCGACGCTCTAGGTTCGATCGATCGATCAAACAGGTATTTCGATTTCTGCAGAAGTGCAGTTACGGGTTTGACTAATATTCTTCATTCAAATCCATAATTTCCAACACTAATCGTCGCAAAACTTATACTACAATCATGGTAATATATATCCAGATGTTTCTAACGTTAAGCATGCATATAACCAACATTAAGCATGATTAAACAACCTAAAATCTCATCTAATCATCAAGAACCCTAAGTTTTCTTAATTTTTGTTCTAATCAGTTTTCTCCAGAATTTTCTTCTAACATAACATCAAAATTTCGTGGGTTGATCATCTATTTCACATATTATTTCCAGAATATGGTTATAACGATTTCTACATGCAAATCCCTATCAAAAATTGGGGTTTTCTTCCTTTAATTATACTCCTAATCATTCCTACACTAATATGATTATTGCACCAACGAAAATACGCAAGTTAAACACCTGCCTGGGATTTCAGAGGTCTGGTTTCCTGCTGATATTGGTGTGGTTGCGTTCTCCTCCTCGCGATCTACGCGTTGGTGGTGATGGCGGTGCAATCGGTGGTGTTTTGGGCCTTGAATCACCTTGAGAGATCTCTCCTCTCTTCTCCAATGGCCGTTCTAGGGTTCTGAATGTTCTAACCCTAAGAGGCTGACTTAAATGGCTGCTAAGGATGGCTGAAATTCGTGGGTTTAATTACCCTATTTTGTAAAATGACCAAAATGCCCTCCCGGGTCACTAATTAAGCCTAAAAACATCCCGAGACCCAAACTAAACCCCCGGGTACACTTTTCTGACTATCTCGACCTTTCCGGACGCGTTGGCGCACTCAAAACGACCATACGGACAACTTATAAAATATTCACTTTTTAATTAACATAATTAGTCCCGACGTGGCACGGGCACGTCCCGACTTAAATTTCCGAAATAGTCATTTAATTCACTTATGACATTCAATATAACCAATATAATATATTACTATGATCATTAGTAATATTCAACATGTTTCCCATAATTACTAACTCTAGTCACGTTAATAATTATAACATAATTAATTTCCGGATCTTTATTAAATAAATCATCACATTAAATTTAATAAATCCCCAAATTAAATATAGAATAAAAATACGGGGTATTACATACTCCCCCCCTAATAACGGAATTTCGTCCCTAAATTCGGAAACTAAGGCATACCTGGTAAAAACAAATCTGGATATCTCTCGCGCATATCTGCCTCACGCTCCCAAGTCGATTCCTCCACATTATGATGCTCCCACTGGACTCGCACAAGTGGAACTACTTTCGACCTCAATCTCCTCTCACTATAGTCTAGAATAGCCACTGGTCTCTCCTCGTAAGAGCTATCAGACTGTAAGTCTATCTTGTCTATCGCAATGTGAGTATGGGCCATATCATCCCGAAGATATCGTCTCAACGACGAGATGTGGAATACATCATGGATGCGATGTAAATGTTCTGGCAATCCCAACCTGTATGCTACTGGCCCAATTCTCTCGATGATGGGAAATGGTCCTACGTACCTCGGAGCCAACTTACCCTTCTTCCCGAACCTCATCACTCCTTTCATAGGAGATACACGCAACAACACTTGATCTCCCACATTAAACTCCCGGAAGAACCGTTTCGCATCGGCGTAGCTCTTCTGCCTGTCTTGGGCTACCCGAATACGACTCCTGATTATCTCAATCCTCGCGGAGGTCTCCTGAATCACTTCTGGTCCTAATAACTTCTTCTCTCCCACCTCGAGCCAACAAGTTGGAGAACGACAAGGCCTGCCGTACAAAGCCTCAAATGGAGCCATGCCAATCGTAAACTGATAGGAGTTATTATAAGCAAACTCTACCAGTGGAAGGTGTGGTTCCCAACCCCCTCCGAAATCGAGAACACACATGCGTAGCATATCTTCCAACATCTGATTAGTACGCTCTGTCTGTCCATCTGTCTGTGGGTGGTAGGCTGAACTCAGTCTCAACTCTGTACCCATAGCCTCCTGAAAGCTCTCCTAGAAACGTGACACAAAAATCTTGTCTCTATCTGACACAATATTCAGGGGCACCCCATGTAATCTGACAATCTCAGCGATGAACATCTGGGCATACTGACCCGTGGTATAATCTGTCCTCACTGGCAGAAAATGAGCCACCTTGGTCAAACGGTCTACAATCACCCAGATAGAATCATGGCCCCTCTGTGATGTAGGCAACCCGGTAATGAAATCCATGGAAATACTTTCCCACTTCCACGCGGGTATTTCCAACGGCTGAAGTAATCCCGATGGTTTCTGATGGTCCACCTTCACCAGCTGGCAAGTAGAACACTTGGACACAAATTCAGCGATGTCCCTCTTCATCCCACTCCACCAGTACTGTCGTCTCATGTCATGGTACATCTTATCGCCTCCCGGATGTACTGCAAATCGGGAGCCATGAGAATGAGTCATCACTTCATGACGTAGCTCCTCTCCTTCTGGGACCACTAATCTCCCATTAAACCGCAACCCTCCATCCGAACTAACAGAATAGGACTCAGCACCCTCGGCCAGAAGTCGTACAATCTGCTCCTGACAAAACGGGTCTGTGGTCTGTGCCTGTATCACCCTTGTAACAATCTCGGGTGTGACTGACATGACGGATATGAACGAACGGGCTACTGCGTCTTGGTGACCCAACTCCTTCCACTTTGCTTTCTAAACGTCGGCTACATCGTCTACCGGTCTACGGCTCAACGCATCAGCAACTATGTTGGCCTTCCCCGGATGGTACTGTATGTCGAACTGGTAATATTTCACAAACTCTAACCATCTGCGCTGACGCATATTCAGCTCTCGCTGAGTGAACAGGTACTGCAGTGACTTATGGTCTATGAACAAACGGAATTTCTCGCCCAATAAATAGTGCCTCCAAATTCTCAATGCAAAGACGACCGCAGCTAACTCCAGGTCGTGAGTGGGGTAATTCTTCTCATGTGGCTTAAGCTTGCGGGAAGCAAAAGATATAGCCTTCTCCTCCTGCTGAAGTACTCCCCCAAGTCCTCGTAAGGACGCATCTGTGTAAACCAGGTACTCTACACCCGGCTTCGGTAAAGCAAGGACTGGTGCCGAAGTAAGCTTGTCCTTCAGCTCGTCGAAAGCCAACTGACAAGCGTCATCCCAGATATATGGTACTCCCTTGCGAGTCAAATTCGTCAATGGACCCGCTATTTTGGAGAATCCCCAAATGAATCTCCTGTAGTATCCGGCTAACCCCAAGAAACTACGCACTTCCGTCGGTGTCGTGGGCTGCCCCCACTCCCTCACCGCTGACACTTTGCTCGGGTCAACTGCTATCCCTTTCTCAGAAACAACATGGCCCAAGAATTGTACCTCTCGCAACCAGAATCCACACTTCTCGTACTTAGCATACAACTGATGCTCTCGTAGAGTCTGAAGAACCTGCCTCAAGTGTTCGGCATGCTCCTCCTCGGAGTGTGAATATATCAAAATATCATCTATGAAGACGATGACGAACTGATCCAAGAACTCTCTGAACACTCGGTTCATCAGGTCCATGAAAACGGCTGGGGCATTTTTGAGTCCGAACGGCATCACCCTGAACTCATAGGACCCATATCTCGACAAGAAGGCAGTCTTTGAAACATCCTGCTCTCTAATCCGTAACTGATGGTACCCCGACCTCAGATCTATCTTCGAAAAGAAAGTTGCTCCCCTCAACTGGTCGAATAGATCATCGATTCGTGGTAACGGATACTTATTCCGTATCGTGACCTTATTCAACTCCCGGTAGTCCACGCACAATCTCAGTGAACCATCTCTCTTCTTTACAAATAAGACTGGAGCGCCCCAAGGTGAGGTACTCCTACGAATGAAGCCCTGACCTAATAGCTGCTCAATCTGATCTCGTAGCTCTCGCATCTCTGCCGGAGCCATACGGTACGGTGCGCGTGCTATAGGTCTCGTATCCGGCACTAAATCTATAACAAAGTCTATCTCACGACTGGGCGGTAGGCCTGGTATCTCCTGAAATACATCGGAATACTCCCTAACAACTGGGATCGAATCCAAAGGAATTACAACCTCCTTAGAGGTATCCTCCTCAATGTAATATAAATGAGCGGTCGAACCTCCCTTTGGGCGAGGCATCGCTACTACAAACATCTCTTGCCCCGGAATGGCAAAAACAATGCTCCCACTGAAGCAATCAATCATGGCTCTATAAGATACGAGCCAATCCATACCAATAATCACATCATGCTCGTGCATGTCTAAGACTAGCCTGTCTGCAGGCAATACCAAGCTACCAATCGCTATCCCTACTCCCCGGCATATAAAGAATATAAGTGACCCACTCCCCAGTGGTGAGTCGACACACGTCACGGTGCTCTCTGCTGTGGCTAATAACCCTAAGGACTTCGCAAAATGCGTAGCTATAAAACAATGCGTTGCCCCCGTATCAAATAAAACTTTACCCATAGTACCATGGATAGGAAACATACCCTCAATCGCGGGTGGTGCCTGTGGAGCTGCTGCCTGGTGGACGTTATAGACACGTCCATACTGTAATTGCCCCTGCTGTACTGGAGCTGCTGGAATGGCTGGTAGGGCTGGCACCTGGGCTGGAGCTGGAAGGGCAGGTGGAAAGAGTGGCCTCTGCGGCTCATTACGGGCTCCCTGCTGCTGTGGGGCCCTATCGCCCTCTGGGCAATCCTGACGCTTATGGCCGTGCTTGCCGCACACAAAACACCGGCCTCTGAAATTACCTCCCCTCTGTCCCTGCTGACCACGGCCCTGCTGGCCGTTACCTCCACGCCATTGGCCCTGTTGGCCCTGATGTGCACGCTGTTGGCCTTGCTGGCCCTGCTGCTGTCCTTGCGGTCGGTGTTGGCCCTGCTGGCCCTGCTGATTAGGCTGACCCTGATGGCCCTGCCTGAATCCTCTGAATCCCTGCCTAGAATCACCTGAATGGAATCGTTTAGCAGGGTCCCCTGATGGGAACTCTGCTCGTGCTGACGAGTCTGCCCATGAGTTGGTGCCCCACCGGCACTATTACCCCCGGTCCTGCCCTGCTGGCTGGACTCTCCTGCTCTCTTGCTTCCCTGAAGATGGAAGCAGTGATCCTGGCAATGTAGTAACGCTGCATTGAGTACGTCAGTGAAAGAACTCAGGGATAGATTCCCAATAAGGTGCTGACGGATCCTCCAAGCTAACCCATCGACGAACAGCAAAATTTTCTTGCCCTCAGTGGGTGCCTCATCTGGCACAATAGTGAGAAGTCTCGTGAACTCCTCCTTATACTCGGCTACAGTAAGGTTCTCCTGCTTCAGATTTAGTAATTTCTGCCTCATCTCAGTCTGCACTGCGGGTGGAAAATACTTGCGGTCAAACCGCTCCCAGAACATCTGAATAGGGATCGTGTCCCTCTCCTCCAAAGTAGTAGTGGACTCCCACCACTGTAATGCGGCTCCCACTAGCTTAAAATAAGCCAATAACTACTTTTGTACCTCGGTACACTCATACATGCGAAGATGCCGCTGGATGTCTTTCTTCCATTGGCTGACAGTAACAATATCGGAGCTACCAGAAAACTCAGGGGGATGTGCTTTCTGAAAAGCATCCCGAACCCTCTCCCATGCAGATGGAAGCTGTGCTGGTACTGGCGCCACTGCCTGAACCTGGGGTGGAGCCTGTTGAGTCATCGCTATCGCGGCATTCACCGCCTGAGCAACTATGGCGGCTACTTCATTAGCATTCATTATGCCTGGTGCCTGAGCTGCTGGCTGCTCGGCTTGGGCACGCCTATCTTTCGGAGCACGTCTCGGAGGCATCTGAAACGTGAACAAGATTTATCAGTCTACAGTTATCATCGAATCTCAATTAACTGAAGACTTAAACGTAAAAGCAGGAATACAACAATCCTAAAAATAGGGCTCTATAACAAAAACGTTAAGCTGAAAGCGAAATAAGCCATACAGATCCTAAGGACACTAGAACCTGATGCTCTGATACCACCTATGACACCCCGCCTAATTAAATACCGGGCGATCACTCCTTTATTAAATTAAATCAAGGTAAACAGTTGGTTCATTCTCAGCATCACTGTCGATAAAAATAATTTTCCAATTTAACACCCTAAATAATTAAGCTAAGTGTCAAAACCATTTTTCATACAACTTCCAAATTTTAATTAAAGAAAAGATTTATTAATTCAAAACAACCTTTCTACAATATAGAATCGCACCACTATGAACTAAAATAAAACCATACATTCACCAATCGAATGTCAACAAAATAAAACTAAAAATCATAAACCATCCTGAATAAATCCCATAAACAAACTGGAATAACTGAAATATAAAATCCCAACAATAAATGAAATGCTGAAAGGGGCGACACGTGCCCAATAAATGAGAGTAATGAGAGTGGAGTCAATAACAGAAGCCGTCTACTCAAGTGACCTGCAACTCCCACCTAAGCTGCAGCTCGTTCTTCTCAAAGGATCCTAACCAAGACGCCCCTGTGGCTGGGCACCTGAAAATATACATATATATACACAAGAGAGAAAGAGAGAAGGAAACGGGTCAGGGCCCGAAAGTGTGTTTGATTTTAAAAATACGTTAAGCAAGTATTTAAAATGATACAGGCCAATGCAACATCATATTAGTTCGTCTCTCTCTTGAGAAAATACTCACCTCTCTTCTAATGTGCACTCCTATCGCACTAACTTACCCAACGATTTGTTTATCTTAGCTTACGCATATATTTTTTCAAAACCGAACGATGGCAATGTTTTTAAAAAGGTTACTTTCAATATGTAGTACTCTTATCGTTTTAGCTTCATTAAATTATAAGCTTCCCAATGTTTTCTCATACTTTCACAAAACAAGTATTTAATAATCTGAGTCAACAACCATGTTCTACTTATCAAATCACAGTAGGCAGTTTAAAGTTTATAACCTCATATATATATTAACTACTCGTATAATATATATATATATAACAGCACCCCAACTAAACTATGGTGCGGGCATACTCTGCTATCCAATCCCCGTATCGCTCACACAAAGGGAAATACAAGTTCGGAATCACTCTCGAACTGTATTAACATATATAAAACAACGTTGAGGCGAAGCATAGATTCCAAGTCCAAGAGGTCAGTACATACCCACACGTCTCTTAGGACCGTCCGACTATCAATCTGATAGCCCGTACCTAGGATCTCTATCTTCTAGGGTACGAATCAATATCCCCCATAAAGCAACACAGGATAAGATCGTCCCAGCGCGGTAACCTCAGGGATAGCAAGTAGCGCGGGTAAGTTTTTCACATGTATATAATATATGTACACACAATCATATAAATATACCAATTTCATTATGTTAATATAGGTCACTCTCCTTACCCATAATTACAACATTTATCTTTAATTTCTCATTATTATGATTACGTATAAGGTTTCGTCTCTAACCTTAACTCGAAGAGTTTTCTCACTCATTACCTAATACTCATGGGTCATATCCTTACCAATCTAAAATTTAGTAAGTAACTTTATTTAAATTCCAACGTAACTCTCTTACGCACCTCACCCTTACGTTTCATAAATTCAACCCTAAGTAAATATCCCATAATTACCCTTCTCGTTGAAGATTAAAGGTTCTAACATTGATCCCTATACCCTACTGGTCCTCAATATCTCCCAAATCCTTTTATTTATAATGCCCAAGAAATATTCCACGGTAAATTAATTCAACTAATTAAACAAGGGGAAAAAGAGTTTTCCAGAAGGGGTCGATCGATCGACGTCTGGGGCTCGATCGATCGAACCTTTGATCGATCGACGCTCTAGGTTCGATCGATCGATCAAACAGGTATTTCGATTTCTGCAGAAGTGCAGTTACGGGTTTGACTAATATTCTTCATTCAAATCCATAATTTCCAACACTAATCATCCCAAAACTTATACTACAATCATGGTAATATATATCCAGATGTTTCTAACGTTAAGCATGCATATAACCAACATTAAGCATGATTAAACAACCTAAAATCTCATCTAATCATCAAGAACCCTAAGTTTTCATAATTTTTGTTCTAATCAGTTTTCTCCAGAATTTTCTTCTAACATAACATCACAATTTCGTGGGTTTATCATCTATTTCACATATTATTTCCAGAATATGGTTATAACGATTTCTACATGCAAATCCCTATCAAAAATTGGGGTTTTCTTCCTTTAATTATACTCCTAATCATTCCTACACTAATATGATTATTGCACCAACGAAAATACGCAAGTTAAACACTTACCTGGGATTTCAGAGGTCTGGTTTCCTGCTGATATTGGTGTGGTTGCGTTCTCCTCCTCGCGATCTACGCGTTGGTGGTGACGGCGGTGCAATCGGTGGTGTTTTGGGCCTTGAATCACCTTGAGAGCTCTCTCCTCTCTTCTCCAATGGCCGTTCTAGGGTTATGAATGTTCTAACCCTAAGAGGCTGACTTAAATGCCTGCTAAGGATGGCTGAAATTCGTGGGTTTAATTACCCTATTTTGTAAAATGACCAAAATGCCCTCCCGGGTCACTAATTAAGCCTAAAAACATCCCGAGACCCAAACTAAACCCCCGGGTACACTTTTCTGACTATCTCGACCTTTCTGGACGCGTTGGCGTACTCAAAACGACCATACAGACAACTTATAAAATATTCACTTTTTAATTAACATAATTAGTCCCGACGTGGCACGGGCACGTCCCGACTTAAATTTCCGAAATAGTCATTTAATTCACTTATGACATTCAATATAACCAATATAATATATTACTATGCTCATTAGTAATATTCAACAAGTTTCCCATAATTACTAACTCTAGTCACGTTAATAATTATAACATAATTAATTTCCGGATCTTTATTAAATAAATAATCACATTAAATTTAATAAATCCCCAAATTAAATATAGCATAAAAATACGGGGTATTACACTTTGGACACAAGACTATATGTTAGGTTACTATACAAAGAGGTTGGTGCCCATTGGGTACACCAACTTAGATTTTTAGTCAGATAAAGATTCTAAAAAATCTACCTTATAATATGTGCATACCTTAGGAGGTGGAGCTATCAGTTGGAGAAGTATCAAACAATCATTTATACCTGATTCCAAAGTCAAATAAATGAAATCATCTAATTTAGCCAAAGAAGGCAATATGGATAAGGAACTTCCTGAAGGATGTAGGTTTGATACCTTTGGCATCATTGGAAATTACATCTTACTGTGATAATAACAATCCTATTAATAACTCAAAGGAATTTGTAAGTATTATCTAATTCGAAAGATTGTGAAGCGGGTGATGTCATAATTAATGATATTACATTAGAGAATAACTTGCCAGACCATTTCACAAAGTGCTTACTGTGCAAAAGTTTTTGCAGTCATGTAGAAAAGATAGGATTGATATGCATTATAGCATGGCTTTTAGTCTAAATGGAGATTTTTGGGGAAACATAATAAAACCATGTTTTTTATAATACTTATAGTTATGAATTTATTGCTTTGATTAACTAAATTAGTTTTCCTCAACTTTAATGCAAGTCATGTATTGTATAATGATTTCATTTTTTATTATATTACTAGTGTATTTTATTTTATATAGTAGGAAATATGGTATGTAGAGTATGCTCAAAATATCATATCATCGATTTATAGAATATAAGTCTCTCGTTCACGGCCTTAAATATAACATAACGCATCACTGGTAGGGATCTCGCATAATAATTCAGTAATATTTTTATGATTATGAGAGACTGTATTGCTTGAACTTATCGCTCTAATACACTTTGTGTGTATGGAACTGGACCACCTTGATGTCATTGTCTTTTTATTGATTTAATAAGACAATGTACACCTCATAATTATTATGAAAACTTGCACCAATTAGTCAATGATTTGACCTATTGAGTGAGACTCATCATATGAGATATATAAATTAAGCTACACATAATGAATACATGATAACCCCTTATTTTTTATAATGATGAACCAATTAATGGATATGTTTCTCGTGATTTTTCTATATAAGGAAAACTTTCTACACCAAGGTAGTTCATGAGTTAAAGGGGCACTTTGATGCTAAATGTTTCTGTCATTTTGATAAAATGAATATACCAAGTTGTTCATCAACTCAAGGGAAATGCGTCGGTAGCCTAACCTAACATTTTTATATTATGGATTACAGATTAATTAATGGTCAAAATTTACCAATATATTATTTGGTCAAAACAATTAATTGGGTTTGAAATAACCTAATTCATCCAACAGTAGCTACATGAAATATTTGGACTCCGTTCTTGATTTATTCTCTTAAACCTTTAAAGAATCAAAACCCACCCCCACCCACCCACCCCACCCCCAAAAAATACTCCCCTTAAAATCCATGACTTGCAATTTGGGGTTTTAAGTTCTTTGAAATTTTCATGGTAGTATGAGACAAATCTTAATTGTTACAACTTGTGAAATTCGGCCACTAGATTCTCATGGACTCAACTAAAAATCTTATTCATTGAACCTTCACAAAATTTCCTCACTCATAGTCTTCCTTATGCTCTTGAAAATCTTGGACCAAAAATCGCCTTTGCCATCAAAATACATTAATGCATGACTGACTTATTGATGTTAAGCTGTTAGATATTTCTAAACGTTAGAGTTTTGATTTTGCAGTGTGTTATTGCTTTGTTAATAATCCCTATTATTTATGGAGTGTTTGTTAGTTTGACCTATTCCTTAGCTAGTTTCCACATTCGTAAAGTTTGTTAGACATGGGTTGATTTTGTTTTTATTTAGTTTTCTTAAAAGCCTATATATATATAGTACTAAACTTATGCGAAATAGTCTGGATTTTAAAAGTACGGACCTGATATGTGTCACCCGGCGGTGAGCCTAGAAATTTTTGACTAAATTATAGGCACACTCTATCTCTTTTTTAGGCTCATTGTCAGCTGACACATATCCGATTTGCACTCTTAAAGTGCGGACTGGTCCGCACAATAAAGTGCGGACTGGTCCGCACAAGAGAAGTAATATATATATATATATATATATATATATATATATATATATATATATATATATATATATATATATATATATATATATAGTACTGCTCTTATGCATACCAATCCGCATTTTAAGAGTGCGAACCGGACATGTATCACCTGGCGGTGAGCCTAGAAATTATAGGCACTCTGACTCTCCTTTCTGGGCTCACCGCCAGGTGACACATATTCGGTTCGCATTCTTAAAATGCGGACTGGTATGAAAAAGAGCAGTACTGTATATATATATATATATATATAGTCCTGCTCGTGTGTGGACTAGTCCGCATTTTAAGAATGCGGACCGGACATGTGTCACCTAACGGTGAGCCCAGAAAAGAGAGAGAGTATGCCTATAATTGACCCATTTTCTAGAGTATGTATACACTTTATCCCTCGATGTTTTATTCCTTTTAGGTATATTTGTCATTAAAATCAGATTCAAAAGCATTTTTTTTTTACTTTTATTAAGGTTCTAAAAATTATATTTATGAGATATCATAGATGAGCACAACGTTTTATAGTTTGCCTTAAAATTAAGAGGTGAAGACGACTTAAGGGTTCCGGTATAAATTAGGATTCATTTAAAAATTTAGTACTAATTTCCATCTTCATGTAATGATTAGCGTTTTTTATATTTATTCTCAGTAGTACAAAGATCACTATATTGATTAATACTGTATATTAAGATTATGTCATTTATGTCACACTCGATGTTCTTTATTGTCCGTGCGATTATTTCAATATAACATAATAGTTATGGATATTGAGGTCATATTTACTGCTTTGGAATATGTCTTGGGTTTAATTGATTATTGTTTATTGGAATTATTTATTTGCTTTTCCTAATCTTTTTTCCAAATAATTGAAAAACATTTTATTAGTGCTCCTACAGTACAATTAAGGCTCGATTATTGTTTGTTCATATGAAAGTAATCTCCGTACCTGCTGCCCAACTGCTGTTAAAGTTTGGTATGTACAGGTAACCAACATTTCGGCATGACCTTTTATGTAAATGTTTTTTAAATACAATATGCATGACCTTTTATACAAATGTTAGGAAAATAAGGATTTTCAAATTCATGAGGTGAACTGGGAGCAGACTTGGCTGCTACTACCTACCCGAGGGGTACTTATGGGAGATATGTCTGTGTCTTTCTTTCTATTTTGTGTTGGGTTGTTTGCCTCATTAAGTTAGGTATGTTTGCTATTATATATATATATATTTACTGCATTAAGTTAGGTTCCTGGTGTACTATTTTTTAGTTTCCTATGTAACTAAAAAGAAAGAAAAAAGTCCAATCCCTCCTGTAAGTCTGGCGTCCACTACTGTGAGCTAGAACTGGATTTTTTATTTAGTTAAGACTTTGGTTGGGAATAAAATTCATAAGTTGTTATTTTTCCATGGATATGTTTGATATTCTGATTACGTTGGAATTTGAAGTTTCGCGTGACTTGATTAGTTTATATGCGGTGGATTAATAACATAATGTGGTAACTAGAAATGTAAAATCGTGCATTTAGTAACAGCCATGCCAAATTTTTAATTTCAGTTTCTCATGCTTTTGTAGATCAAAATCACATCCAAGAGTGCTTCAAAACCATCGAGTTAGTGGCCATTTCATCCCTTAAGTGAAGAAAGGGTTGTATTAATTTTTTTTCCATCTTGTATACTAATTATTGGGTTTTGGTAAATTGTTGACATTTTTTTATCTGATGTAGGAAAGTATAGAAGGATTTGTAGGAGATAGTGGTAGGAAATGGAAATCATGTAGTAGGCACGAGGTGTATACCCCGTTTTGATTTTTTTTAATTTTTATTTGTGTATTTTACATGTGCTCATTTAAACATGTACACTTCCATTGCAGGTAGATATTATAGCAGAATACTTGAGATATTGGAATTATGTCACACCTAAGTGGTGTTTGGATGTGTAGCAGAATACATTTGTATGGACCTATGCTATTGACATCCTAGACCCCTCAACAATATGAGGCTTTTGTAGAAGAATACATGTGTATTTTCTATTTTTTTAAATTACGCTTTTTTTGTTTTGTTTTGTTTTGTTAGGGGAACGAAATGTTTTCCATTTTGAAATTATGTACTTTAAATTTTTTTATCATTTTGCGATTACATACTTTTTGAAAAATTTCGTTGTGCCTTCAGGCACGGGCATACCCTAGTGTGTATATATATATATATATATATATATATATATATATATATATATATATATATATATATAACTCGTTTGTTTAACCTAATAAGATATTTTCTCCTAAACCTTACATACTTTACATAAGTATTTCTGGTTCCTAACATCTGGTATCAGAGCTCCACTAGGACTGATTGAAATTAGAGAAGCAACAATCATCCAAGTGTGTAACAGTAAGAACATGGCATCATAAAGTAGTAGATTTGTGCAACCAGTGATTCCAAAATTTGATGGGTATTACGACCATTGGGCTATGCTCATGGAGAACTTTTTGATATTAATGGATTTTTGGAACTTGGTGGAACATGGAATTCCTGTAGCAGCAAAGGAACAATGCTCATCAATGTACAAAAGAAGGTTATTAAAGATCATAAATTGAAGGACCTGAAAACAAAGAATTACCTCTTCCAAACAATTGATCGCTTAATTCTGGAGACTATCCTGAACAAAGACACAATAAAGAGTATCTGGAATTTTTTTAGGCAAAAATATTAAGGTACAAAACGAGTCAATCGTGTACAATTGAAAGCTCTCTGGAAGGAGTTTAAAATTATTCACATGAGGGCAGTTGAATCTATCAATGAATACTTTTCTCGGACCCTTACCATACCCAATAAGATGAAAGTAAATGGTGAGGACATGAGTGATATTTCTATCATTGAAAATATTTTGAGATCCATGACTCCTAAGTTTGTTTATGTTGCGTATTTCATCGAGGAATCTAAGGATACATACACCTTGACCATTGATGAGTTACAAAGCACGAACAATGCATGAGTTATCATGTTGAAGAAGAACAAGTTTTGAATATTACTCAAGGAGATCAATCTGGAGGAAGTGATCAAGACCATGGAAATTTTAGAGGAAGATGAAGAGGAAGAGGCAGACATAGCTTTGGAAAATCCACTATGGAGTGCTATCACTGTCATAAGCTAGGAGATTTTCAATATGAATGTCCAGATCTGAAGAAGGAAGCTCACTACATGGAAGTTAATGAGGCTATGTTCCTGATGGCCTATATGAATGTCAATAAAGCTAGTAAAAAATTTCTGCTTCTAGTGCTTATTTGTTGGTTTGAGTTCATGGTCGTTGTCTTGCATGTCTAGTCATGTTGTGGACGTCATTTTGTGGTGCTTATTAGGTTCGTTGGGTTCGGCAAAGGTTCATCTTGTGGTGTTTTTGCTTCGTTGAGTTGTGGGGGTAGAAGATTCTTGGCGCTTGTAGGTGTATTCTGTGATGATTTCTTGTGTTGTTGGTTTTCTTTGAGTTGTTGTATGTGTTTGTTGTTTTTTGATGTAGGTGTTTTTTGGTCTCGTCTTTCTTTTGGTTGTGTTGTATACTCAGAAGCAAGGTGAAAATGATTCAATTATTTATGGAAGATAAATTAATTGACATCTTTGCTCTACATGGAAAATTCGTACATTTTTGGTAAGTTGTATTGCTAAATTTTATGCTTGTTTTATATGGCTTTGTTAACTTTTTTTCTCGTAATGTTGGTGTAACTCGTGGTTTTAATGGGTTTTGAGTAATTACGATGTTGTAATTACAAAATTTGTTCGAGATTTGATGTTTATGTTTTACTCATTTTTTGCGTTTAAATTGTAAAATTTTGATAGACTTGTTTACCTGTTTATCGATTTTTTATCTTTTATATGTCTATACGAATGTTTGTAAAAGTAATAATTGGTTTTGATGGTTATCTAACGTGGTCATGTGTAAAAAACTACATCATTTTTGTGTTTAATGTTAATTTTATATTGAATAATTATTTTTTATAATGATAACCTCAACATTTGATTTCAATGTATACGATGAATACCGATTACCAAATGCAATATACAATAAGGAAAAAATAATATCAGAAGATAACATACATACTAAAATATTGTAGTATAGTTATTACAATTTTTTTTCGTTATCAATAATTATTTCGGGAAAAAAATACAACACTGTTGTTGACATTTGGTTTTTTATTTTATGATATGGTTTGTTTGTTGGTATTTTTTTGTTTTGATTGAATAAACTTCGCATGACAACATCATTTACTGAGTGTATATTAAAACATTTGTGTTTTATATAGCAGGTCCCACAGTAACATTTATTGTCTGACCTGTTACAACTCATATATGCATAACATAATTAACTATCCCACACAATAAATGTAATTGTGTGACATGTTGTGTATACTGTATGCATAACATAATTGAAAATCCCAGGCATTAAATGTAACTATTTAACATGTTATGCATTCCACATCACCAAAATAATGATTTAATGTCAAACTAATATTCATTTGACTGACTGCGCAGTTAGTTTTACGTCTAGTATTAATGATTAAGCTTACATCAAACATAAATGTATTGAATAATTTTTTTCCATTAACTTTTATCTGGTTAAAAAAGCTTGTATGCTTATGCGCAATGGTAATTGGAGACACAATACATTAATCTATGAGTGGTAGGTAGAATAGTTGTAGTCATTAAGTATTGTCGAGGTAGTTTTAGTCTCGATGATGTGGAATAAATGACAGGTTAAACAATAACATATAGTGTCGGAGATTTTCAACTATGTTATTTATAAATGAAACATAATAGGTTACACCGTAGTATTTACTGTATGAGATATTAATGTGTAGTATATGTAAATTGCTTATGTTTCAATCACACGAATTTTGTTTATTTTCTTAGAAATTGCTCTTTTTAGTGAGGTGTAAAAAGTTTGTAATAACAGTAACATGTAATGTATGTGAATCGAACGACGATGAAAGCATATTAGAAAATAACATAATATACAAAATATTGGAGTGTATCTTGTAACGTTAGTCTTCTTTTAATTGTTTGTAAAAGTAACATAATTTTTGTATGACAACTTTTTTTAATGTATACATTTATGGTTGTTTTGGAGTTTTTTGGGTTTAAGGTTTATAAAGTTGTGTTAACAACAATATATACCGAATATGCATTTTCTGCTGTGTATATTGGAAATGCATATGTGTTTTTTAATGTTCTTGTTTTTTAGTTTATCTTTTATAATAAGATAAGAACAATTGAAATGTTTGCATGAGTATTTATCTGATGGTATCGTTCAATTTCATAATTGCATATTAAATATATGTTTAACTACTAAGAAAATCATATGGTGTGGTGAACTTATAAATTTCATTAGTAATTTTTCTATTTTGTTGTAGTAATCACGGAAGGGTTTGTTACATTTTTTCGCAAGTACATGGATATGACACTTGTCAAGATGTTACAAGATCGAACGACGGTTACAGACTTGGATCACTCTATTTGTATCAAGTGGATTGATATATTTGATGCCTCAATTTCATTGTCTTACAATTTGACAGGGCACCCTCAATGTGCACTTGATTTTTAAAAAGATATTGCTATTTTGTTATCACATTGCCGTAAACACGTCACTGAAACTGTGGATGTCAATATCACGACTCAGGAGGCATTTCTGAGTGATGGATAAGGGATTTTGAAAGATTCTAATGACGATGTTTTAACCGGAGGTAGAAATTTTGAGCGCTTGGATGAGGTATTACATGAAAACTTTATATTACGACTAAACATTTGTTACTATTTAGTTGGTTGAACTGTATTAATGAGGTTGGTCAATGATATATAGGTGGGGTGATTGGATTCAGTGATGTGCTTTAAAGTATACAACTAAAGTGGGCTTCGAATTCAACTACATTAAGAATGATTTGAAACAAATTGTTGCCAAGTATAAATATATATTATCGACAGGTTGTGGTTGGTATGTGCATGGTAGGGTTGAAACGATTAATGTATTATTTTGTGTTAAGAAATTTAATGGTGACCACCCATGTGGAGTGGCATACAGAATTCGTAAACATAGTCGTTTATCTTCAGGGTTAATTATGAACGAAATAACAAATCGTGTAAGATTGAATCATATGACTCGCCCCATTGATATCATGACATTTATCTTAGATGAGTATGGATATGATCTTGAATATAATAGGGCATAATGGGATGTGGAAAAAATGAAGAGATAGGTGTTTGGAGACCAATCATTGTCGTTTAACATATTAAGACGGTATATGGACGTGACCATGAATTTAAACTCTGGTAGTTGTTTATCGAGTGAGTATTAGTCTGATAGTGGTCAATCCAAAAGGATGTTCGTAGCATTTCATGCATGTATAGAAGGTTTAAGCATTTCTCCGTCTAATTTTATTGGATGGCACGTATTTTAATAGTAGGTACAAAGGAAATATATTGGCCACAATGGGAAAAAATGTGAACTAAGGTATTTACATTAACATTATTAAATACATTGATACTACTTAATGAACTCATATATAGTTTTTATATGATGGGATATTAGTATATTTTTTAAATTTTGAATGAGTATTGTCTGAAAATTAGGAAGGTAGAATGCGTACAGTATACATTTAACTCCCTATTATTCATCACGTTAATTGTGATTATTCTGTCATGTTGAAATATTGTTATTTCTCAATTGGAATAAGCCAAAAGGTATACAATAAATGTGAATTATATAGATAATACAACACCACGAAGTACCAAACTAACATTAACTGATTTAATATAATTTATTTTGTATTTTATCGGTAGAAAAAACCTCTATGCAAATTTACAAAACTAATTGGTGACATAATCCATTAATCTATATGTGGTAAAATTTATGGTTGTAGTTAATATATTTTGTCCAGGTAATATTTGTTTGGGCGATGTGGAATACATATCATGCTAAATAGTTACATTTACTGTGTGAGATTTTCAATCATGTTATGCATACACGATATACAACAGGTCACACAATAACATTTACTGCCTCACCTGTTACAACTCATGTATGCATAATAGAGTTAAATATCTCACATAGTAAATGTTATTATGTGACCTGTTGTCTATCGTATATGCATAACATAATTGAAAATCTGACACAGTGAATGTTATTGCTTAACATGTTATATATTCCACATCACCGAAATAAAGATTTAATGCGAAAATAATATTTATTTGATTGAGTATGTGGTTAGTTTTACATATAGTATTAACGCTTAAGCTTACATCAAACATAAATGTATTGAATATTCTTTTCAATTGTCTTTTATCTGGGTAAAAAAGCTTGTATGCATATGTAAGATGGTAATTTTGGACATAATACATTAATCTCTAAGTGTTAAGTAGAATACTTATAGTCATTATGTGTTCTCTAAGTAGTTTTGTGTCTCGATGAAGAGGAATAAATGACATGTTAAATAATAACATTTTGTGTTTGAGATTTTCGATTATGTTATTTAAACACGATACTGTATGGGATATTCAACTCCTTTATCTATACATAATCTGTAATAGGTCTAGCAGTGTTTGGTTACCACCTCATATGTTCAACAAATGTTTGAGTGTTTTTTAAAATTACATGCATGTTTCCTATTGCATTCTCGATTGTCTAATGACGATAACTAGAAATTGTTCCTGATGCAGTTTTCAATCATCGTTGATACTTTAATGGTATACACGTTTGTTTCGAATCATAATAATGGTTTGTTGAAGTCAGTTCCAAAAGTTTTCCCCGAATCTCATCATGGATATTGTTTGCAATATTTGAAATGTAATTTGAGGGACAAATTAACTAGATTTCATAACAAAGTGAAGGAAAAAATCATTAGCATATTTGTACTTTGCACATACACACCTAATGAAGAAACATTCAACAAACGTATGGGTTAGTTATTGGTTGAAGGAGGAGAGGGAGAGTTTGAGAATTTTTGTCCACGATATCAAATGAGCATTGGATCAATGCACATTTTCGTGGTCAACGTTATAGTAAAATGTATTCAAATGTATATGAATCATTTAATTCTTGGACACGTGATGCTCGTCACCTCGCAATCACAGATTTATTAGATATAATTAGATGTAAGATTATGAAGTTGAATGCTACCAGGTAAGACAAAGAGAAAGCATGGACTATATTCCTTTCTCCACGTATGGATCGCCATTTCATAGAGTCGTTGGAAACAGGTCGTACTTGGTTTGTGGACAAGGCAAGTGATTACATATTCGAGGTTCGATCGGATGAAGCGTTCATCATTAATACACACAGTCGGATGTGCTCATGCTGTAAATAGTAGCTTAATGGATTTCCTATGTGATCATGCTACTATAGCAACTCAG
Source organism: Sambucus nigra (assembly GCA_949130495.1). Lineage (NCBI taxonomy): Eukaryota > Viridiplantae > Streptophyta > Magnoliopsida > Dipsacales > Adoxaceae > Sambucus > Sambucus nigra. The sequence goes on from OX422212.1 coordinate 92,788,215, forward strand.
AGATGCGAATATGAGTTAGAGGATACATTGATGACCATTACTCAGTCGATTGCTTCTTGAAAACATATGTATTTGCAATATTACCAATTCCTATATTTAATAAAGTCAAGATACCTACTAAGGATGTGGTAATAAGGCCACCAGATGTTAAACGTCCACCCAATAGACCGAAGAACAAGTGTATACATTCTAGGGGGAGAAACCTGAGATAATTACTAGTAGCAAGTGCAAAAAATATGGCCATCAAGATATGAAGACGTTCCTAGAACCATTGAACAAGTGATGATGTATTGTAATTTTTATGCTATTGTGTTTGAAATTGAATATTTCATAACTTTCAAATACTTTGATGGTTTTATGTGGATGATTATTTTCTAGTTTTACGTTTCATTGTACAAATTAATGTGAAACAATGGATAAATGTATGGATAAGTAGATGCCCATATTGTGAGCAAACCATACGTACATATGAGTTTTGTTCATTTGTTTTCTTGAAGGTATATTTTTACATGAAAACAATAAAATAGTTATGTAAATTTGTAGAAAAAAATTATAATGGTACGTGTTACATCGAGCACGAATAAGTCTATACATTAAAAATCAATATACTAAATGTTATTGTATATAACTCAATTATTAAATTTTATTTATACTGAAAAGAATAATTTTATTAAATTTGATTGAATTTTACATATAATAATATATTCTCCATAGCCTTTCTGGATTAGACTGTGACTAATACAACTATGCAGTAAATGTCACTATATGCAATTTTGCTGATTGTAAAAGAACAATTGCAATATTAGAGTTCAATACCATAATGTTACCTTTATCGAATTTTACACAGTGAAGTTTACTCTATGTAGGATAATTGCGTAATAAATTTTAGTTATACTGAAATTATGTCAACATAATATATATTATTGTAGGTATACTCAATTTTACATAAAGGTAAAAAAAATTAGCAAATTAGCAAGATTTATTACGTATATATTTCTATATGTATAACTCATAATGTAACGAAAAAGTAGGCGGAAGAAAGGTTAGATTTATGTAGATTTCGTACAACGTGTTATTGTATGTTTGAATTGACATTAAATATATATGTCAACTACGTTTTTAGTTATAAGGACAATTAATTTTGAATTGACGTTAAGTATTTCTTCCGCGATATCAAGTTTTTATCAACGTGTTGAAAATACTGTGTAAACGCCGACTATTTCTCGTACATAGAATTAGTGGGAACATTAGAGTTTCGAATTCTGCCATTCATCATAAATAGAATTAACACCATTTAATTAGTATGTTGATGATAAAGTCAAAACATAATACGTCTCGGCATGTATTTGCAACTATTATAAGGAAAACATCCATAAGACTCATTTTCATTACTTTTTTGTAATTATCATTCAAAATATAAAAACAACACACTAGTTATGTAAAAGCATGACATGCTATTTGTAATTTTATTCTGCAAACCACGTGAGAAAAAATGACTGCGCAAATTAACTCCATAAAGTAATAATTACGAAATTCGTTGTGTGACAACCCGAATATAATTATGATAAATCATGTTTAAATCATGATTAGCTTATGTGATATGGATAATATGTTATTAGTATATATAATATTAAAGTCATTATGTTTAGTCTAGTCCTACCTTCATAAAGCATTAAATATCGAATTAGTTACAAATGTAAAATTTTGAAGTTTTCGGTAGGAATGTTCATGTTTAAGACTAGTTTTGACCTTTATGCCATAACAATTGACTTGAGGTGAAAGCTATATAGTTATAGACACGTGATTTATGGTTTTAACATAACAAACGGTGTGAGAAACGAATGTCCGAGTAAGAAGTTATACTGAAATTACTAACCAAGGGCAAATATGTCCATTCGTTTAAGTGGTAATTTCTCCTTTATACACAATAAGTGTCTTAAATTGATTAGGTGGAGGTGGAGGTTGGTTTGGTCGAATTAAATCCTTGAGATATCCTCCTTTATTCAGCAAAATCAGTTTGAGAGAGTTTTAGGTTGAGGAAAAATAATTATGAAGGTTAGGAAGAAGAAAGAAAGGAGAAAAATTCACAAATATTCAAAAAAAATTACATAAAAGACCTTAAGGTAATTCCACCCATGAATCTTGTTATTTTTCTTGTATTTATGATTTATATGATAGAAATAATTGATTTTTTATTGACCTTTCATGCCTGGGCGCATATGTATGGATATATGCAAGTTTAAACAAAGTTGAATGTGTAAACCCTTAAATTGCTTCGTGTAGTAACCTTGTTTATTCAAACTTCCATATCTTTTTGTATGATTATTGAAATTGATTAATTCCAGTTGGAGATTAAAATAGACCCATATATTCATAAAATATCCTAAAATTATGTAAAAATAGCAAGAAATGGACCTTGGGTGATGGTTTGATGTTCGGGTGTGAAATCTGCCCCGAAAGAGTAAATATGCATACCATATGTTTGATGCTTTACTTGACATAGCAAATGAACTCTGAAAATTATGAAATTTTAATCTTGTATTATTAAATATGTTTAATGAAATTGGGATAAATATTATATAAAGTTATGAATTATAAAAATTATGAAAATTCTTGGAAGATGACTGAATGATAAAGGAGCCTGTAGGGCGGATTTGCTATAAAGTAAAGAAATGGCCATATCTTGCTCTAGGAAACTTGGAATGATGTGTCGTATTTTGTGTTGGAAATATAATATGTTAAGGATTGGATTACCAAGAAGATTAAAGTAGTTTTAGGCTATCATTTGAACATGTTAGATATCATAACCTGAATCTAGATGGGACTTCATTTATGATGAATGATTTGAATAGAATCATATAATGCTTATGAATTGAGTTATGTTGAAGTTATTCTTTGAATTTTATTATTATTATAATGATACTAATATTGTAAGAATGATAGAAAGAGAAGAAGAATCAACTGAACAAGAGCCAGATAAAGGAAAAGGGAAAGCTTGTTAAATTTCCAAGGTGAGTGTACTTCTGATTGTTTTGCATATAGTATGAAAATGATATGATGGTTATGAATATAGCTCTAAGAGCAGAATTTGTTTGGATATTAAATTACCAAGGATTGGTTTGAATACTTCGGTATTCCGGATTTGTTTGGGTCTTATGATCCAGGATTGGAATTGGACAAAGATCCAATGATTTGTTGGAACTTATGTTCCAGGATTCATTATTGTCAACGGGCAGGATTGTTTGGATTTTATATCCACGTATTTGATATAGAACTGTTAATTTACTGCAGGGAAGGAGTACCTCACTAAGCTTAATGCTTATGGTTTATATTTTAACATTTTCAGGTTTATATACTGCCAGTTAGGATGTCGTATGATTGGTGATTTTGAGAGCTACACCGTTAAAAAGAGTTGGGGTTTAAATATGGGGATTTTGTTATTATCACAAGGAAGATTTTACTACACTTACACATGGTATATATTGAGTTAGTGTGAATGGATTTGATGATTATAAAATTTAATCGTAGTTAATCACAGTATTGTATAATCTCTAATTATGACTCTGATGTTAACTTCGTCATGGCACAAGAACAATTTTATGTTCATTATGTACATTATGCATGAAAATATTAATAAATGAATTACTTTTCAAATGGACTGAAGATCATGATTTAATTGTTGTGAAAATAAATGATTAGAATAGATTTGGGTTCGGGGTGTGATAATTAGTGTTATCAGAGCGTCTAGGTTATTAATTTTGGACGTGTGTGACGATTAGATGGCAGTCATTGAGTTGATTTAATATTTATGAATATTTTTTTTGTACTAACCAATAGTTTAGTATTATAAATTGATTATATTTGTTGTTAGAACTTTGTTGTATTACAGATAATTCCACATGGAACCTGGGAATGGACAACATAGAGAAGAGGGAGTAGCTTCTTATACAGATAATACTGAAGTAGTGCAAAGTGTTGTTGGAAGGTCTAGAGAGCATGAGCAGCCTACAGAGATGAAAATAATGGCACATGTAACACTGAGGATGGCACAACAACAGGAAAGAAATATTGCATTAATAGCAGAGCTACAAACTAAATATCTAGAATAAAAAATGATAGCTAGAATTGAGAAGAGGCAAGGAAGGAAATGAAAGATTCCATGCATGAGAAGTTCCTGAAGTTGAATCCTTCAGAATATTCAGGGTCAGTGGAACCTGCAGAAGCTGAGATGTGGGTCAGAGATCTACAGACCATCTTTGCAGTGATGAAAGTTCCATATAACCAGAAAGTAAATTTGGCTGTGTTTAGGGTGAAAGGGGAGGCCAAATATTGGTGAGAAGCCAACAACCATTTAGTGCCCAGGATGGAATGTATTGATGTTATTACTTGGGCTGAATTTATTAAAGCTTTGTATGTTAAGTATTTTCCTAAAGTCTATAGGAGGGAGAAAGTGAGGGAATTTATAAACTTGACCCAAGGGAAAATGTTTGTGAGGGAGTATGAGGTTAAATTTATAGCCGTGTCTATATTTGCTACTAAATATGTGGAGGATGAAGAAGAGAAATGTAGTAAGTTTCAAGAGGGACTAATTTGGCCCAATGAAAATAGAGTGGCTACTTATGAGTTAGAAGATTACGCTTCTCTGGTGAATAAAGCCACGATAGCAGAAAGGCAAATGAACCAAGGGGTAGCGAGTAGAGAGAGTTTTAAGAATAGATTCGATGCATCTCTGTATAAGGGAGGTGAGGGTGGAAGTGTTAAGATGGAACCTCATAAATTTCAGATAGGTCAGGGGAGATTTGGCAGAGATACTAGGGTTGGAGAATCTTCTAGTCTGGTTAGGAGGTCAGGAAAAGGTGAGGCACCGACGAGAGTGGTTACATGTTTCTTTTGTAAAGAGGAGGGGCATTATAAATCCGAGTATCCTAAGCTCAAAGGAGTGGAATGCTACCATTGTCATCAAGTGGGGAATATTAAGAATAATTGTCCGTGGTTAGTAGAGACTCCAGTAGCACCTAGTGAAGCAGCAAGCAGAGTGTTACCTCCAGGCAGTGGAGAGAAAAGTGTGGGTAGAGGACAAGCTAGTGTTTCCAGGCTTGGTGGATGAGTCTTTACGATGAAAAAGGCTCATATTACCCTGGATGTGGTGACAGGTACACTTTCTCTTACTGATAGAAGTGCTTATGTTTTGATTGATCCTAGTTCCACACATTCTTTTGTGTCCTATGATTTTGTTGTATACATGAATAGACCATGTACTCGTTTAGATGTGGGGTTGGGATATGGTTGTAGACGAATATGTTTTTCGTGATTGTGTTTTGATTTTGGGGGTTAGAGATACAATTATAGATTTACTTCCATTGGATATTTCTGATTTTGATATAATTCTGGGAATGGATTGGTTATCTAAATGTCATGCATCTATGGATTGTTTCTGTAAGGAAGTTATTTTTAATATGCCTAGTGAGTCTGAATTTAAATTTATGGGGGAAAGAAAAATTGCTCCCAGTTGCGTCATTTTTGTTATTCAGACGAGGAAATTATTGAGTAAGGGTTGTGAGGGTTTTATTACATATGTTCTTGACACTAGGAAGGGAGCTTTACAGTTAGTTGATGCTCCTATTTATACGAGATTTTCTAGATGTGTTTTCTAGTGAGTTGCCTGGTTTACCTCCATAGAGAGAAGTTGAATTTAGCATTGAATTAGAACCAGGGACATACCCTTCTTCTATGGTACCGTATAGAATGGCACCTGTTGAATTGAAAAAACTTAAGATTCAGTTGCAGGATTTACTTGATAGGGGGTTTATACAACCTAGTGTATCTCCATGGGGTGCACCAGTTTTATTTGTGAAAAAGAAGGATGGTACTATGCATTTGTGTATTGATTATAGGCAACTGAATAAAGCTACAGTTTAGAACAAATATCCTTTACCTCATATAGATGATTTGTTTTATCAGTTACAGGGTGCTAAAGTGTTTTTAAAAATAGACTTGCGATCGGGTTATCATCAGTTGAGGGTCAAGGAGAGTGATATTTCTAAAACTTCTTATCGTACTCGGTATGGTCATTTTGAATTTCTGGTGATGCCCTTTGGGGTAACTAATGCTCCAGCTGTATTTATGGATCTTATGAATCCGGTACTGCATCCTTTTGTTGATTCATTTTGATAGTTTTTATTGATGATATTTTGATTTATTCACATGATATGGTTGAACATGAAAAGCATCTCATAACTATTTTGAATCTGTTGAAAGATAAGAAGTTGTATGATAAGTTTAGCAAGTATGAATTTTGGCTATCATAAGTTGTATTTTTAGGCTGTGTTAGTTCTGGAGATGGTATATGTGTTGATCCTAAAAAGGTAGAAGCTATTGTAAAATGGGAGAGGCCCAATAATGTGACTCAGGTGAGGAGTTTTCTGGGTATAACTGGGTATTATAGAAGGCTTATTAAGGGATTTTCTTCGATTGCGTTGCCAATGACTAAACTAACCTGAAAAGATCTTAAGTTTGAATGGAATTCTGATTGCGAAAATACTATCGATGAATTGAAAAAGAGGTTGGTAACTGCACCTGTTCTTACTATTCCACATGGTGGAGATGGTTTTGTTATTTACACCGATGCTTCACATCAGGGGTTAGGTTATGTTTTTATGCAGCATGGTAAAGTTATTGCTTATGCTTCTCGGCAGTTGCGTACACATGAACGTAATTATCCTACACGTGATTAGAACTTACTGCTATTGTGTTTGCTTTGAAATTATGGCGTCATTATCTACATGGTGAGGTATGTGAAATTTTTACTGACCATCAAAGCCTTAAGTATTTATTTACTCAGAAGGAGTTAAATTTGAGGCAGAGGCGATGGATGGAGTTAATTAAAGATTATGATTGTACAATTCACTACCACCCAGGGAAGGCAAATGTAGTTGCAGATGCTCTGAGTAGAAAGGCTTTGGGCATGTTATCTTGTATTCGGTGTGGTAGAGTTTCCCACATCATGGAGCTGAGATTGATGGGAGTAGTATTGAAGCTAGCAGACGGGGACAGGTTCTTTGCTCATCTAAGCGTGAGGCATTTCTTAGCTACCCGTATTCGTGATTTGCAAAGTCAAGATCCTTTTCTTGAGAAGAAACGACAAGATGTCCGAGATGGTAAGTCTGAATATTTTTGTATTGTGAATGATGGAACTTTATTGTATAAACAACGATTATGTGTGCCTAATGTGGGTGGATTGAAAGAGGAAATTTTAGATGAGGCTCATAATTCCATTTATACTATGCATCCTAGTAGTACTAAAATGTATAGGGATTTAAAGGAGCATTATTGGTGGAATAATATGAAGAAGGAAATAGATGATTTTGTTGCTAGGTGCCTTATATGTCAGCAAGTGAAAGTGGAGCACCAGAAACCTACTGGTCTGCTTCAACCATTGTCAATAACGAAATGGAAATGGGATCATGTAACGACGGATTTTGTGGTTGGGCTTCCTCGATTTTAGAAGGGGTCAGATTCAATTTGGGTAGTGATGGACATATTGACCAAGTTCGCTCATTTTCTAGCAGTTAAGACTACGTATACAGTTGATAGGTATGCTAGATTGTATGTTAATGAGATTATTCGTTTTCATGGAGCACCGGTACTTATTGTTTCAGATAGGGACCCTACTTTTACATCCAGATTTTGGGATAGCTTGCAGTATGCTATGGGTACTAACTTAAAGTTTAGTACGACTTTTCATCCTCAAATAGATGGGCAGTCTGAAAGGACAATACAGATTTTAGAAGATATGCTTAGAGCCTGTGTGCTTGATTTTAAAGGAAATTGGGATGAATATTGGCCTTTGATAGAATTTGCATATAACAATAGTTTTTCAGTCTACTATTTATATGGCACCATATGAAGCGTTGCATGGTTTACGGTGTCATACAACCGTATATTAAGGTGAAGTTAGTGAAAGGAAGACAGAGGGTCCAGAGTTGATTGAAGTCACCACTAAAAAAGTGAAGATTATTCAAGATAGAATGAGAACGACTCAAAGTAAACAGAAAAGTTATGCGCATAAGCGATGGAAAGATTTAGAATTTTAGAAGGGGGATTACGTGCTTCTTCGAATATCACCATGGAAAGGAGTTATGAGGTTTGGAAAGAAAGGTAAATTAAGTCTACACTACATTGGACCTTATGAAATTCTTGAGAAAGTCGGGATGGTTGCCTACAAGTTAGCGTTACCATAAGAGTTAGCTCGATTACATGATGTTTTCCATGTTTCTATGTTGAGAAAGTATGTAGCGGATCCTTTACATGTATTGGTGGAACAACATATTGAGTTGAAGGAAGATTTGAGCTATGTGGAAGAACCACTTGCAATCGTCGATAGGAAAGAACAAATATTGAGATAAAAAGTGATCCCACTTGTGAAAGTTGTGTGGAGAAGGAATTCCATGGAAGAGGCTACATGGGAGAGCGAGGATACAATGAAGATGCGTTATCCGTATTTGTTTTATTCATACAACCAAGGTATGTCAATTTCGGGGACGAAATATCCTAACAGGGGGAGAATTGTGACAACCCGAATATAATTATGATAAATTATGTTTAAATCATGATTAGCTTATGTGATATGAATAATATGTTATTAGTATATATAATGTTAAAGTCATTATGTTTAGTCTAATCCTACCTTCATAAAGCATGAAATATCAAATTAGTTACAAATGTGAAATTTTGAAGTTTTCGGTAGGAATGTTCATGTTTAAGACTAGTTTTGACCTTTATGACATAACAATTGACTTGACGTGAAAACTAGATAGTTGTAGACAGGTGAGTTATTGTTGTAACACAACAAAGGGTGTGAGAAACAGAGATCCAAGTAAGAAGTTATACTGAAATTACTAACCAATGGCAAATCTGTCCATTCGTTTAAATGGTAATTTGTCCTTTATACACAATAAGTGTCTTAAATTGATTGGTTGGAGGTGGAGGTTGGTTTGGTCGACTTAAACCCTTGATATATCCTCATTTCTTCAGCAAACTCAGTTTGGGAGAGTTTTAGGTTGAGAAAAAACAATTGTGAAGGTTAGGAAGAAGAAAGAAAGGAGAAAAGTTCACAAAAATTCATAGAAAATTACGTAAAAGCCCTTAAGGTAATTCCACCCATGAATCTTGTTTTTTTTTTTCTTGTGTTTATGATTTATATGATAGAAATACTTGATATTTTATTGACCTTTCATGCTTGGGTGCATATTTATGGATATATGCAAGTTTAAACAAGTTGAATGTGTAAACCCTGAAATTGCTTCGTTTAGTAACCTTGTTTATTAAAACTTAAATATCTTTTTGTATGATTACTGAAATTGATTAATTCTAGTTGGAGATTAACATAGACCCATATATTCATAACATATCCAAAATTATGTAAAAATAGCAAGAAATGAACCTTGGGTGATGGTTTGAAGTTCGGGTATGAAATCTGCCCCGAAAGAGTAAATATGCATACCATATGTTTGATTCTTTGCTTGGCATAGCAAATTAACTCTGAAAATTATGAAATTTAGTTCTTGTATTATTCAATATGTTTACTGAAATTGGGTGAATTGTCATAGAAATTTATTAAGTATAAAAATTATGAAAATTCTTGGAAGATGACTGAATGATAAAGGAGCCTATAGGTCGGATTTTCTATGTAGTAAAGAAATGGGCATATCTTGCTCTAGGAAACTTGGAATGATATGTCCTATTTTGTGTTGGAAACCTAATATGATAAGGATTGGATTACCAATAAGAATTAAAGTAGGTTTTGGCAATCATTTGAATATGTTAGATATCATAACCTGAATCTAGATGTGACTTCATTTATGATAAATGATTTTATTAGAATCATATGACGCTTATGAATTGAGTTATGTTGACGTTATTCTTTGAATTTTTAATATTCATATGATTATACTAATATTGTAAGAATGATAGGAAGAGAAAAAGAATCGACTGAACAAGATCTAGATAAAGGAAAGGGGAAAGCTTGTTAAATTTCTAAGGTGAGTGTACTTCTGATTGTTTCGCATATAGATATGAAAATGATATGATGGTTATGAATATAGATCTAAGAGTAGGATTTTTTTGGATATTAAATTATTCAGGATTGGTTTGAATACTTCGGTATTTATGATTTGTTTGGATTTTCAAATATCCAGGATTTGTTTGGATCTTATGATCCATGATTGGAATTGGACAAAGATCCAATGATTTGTTGGAACTTATGTTCCAGGATTTGTTATTGTCAATGGGAAGGATTGTTTGGATTTTATATCCATATATTTGATATAGAACTATTAATTCATTGAAGGGAAGGAGTACCTCACTAAGCTTAATGCTTATGGTTTATATTTTAACATTTTCAGGTTTGTATGCTGCCAGCTAGGATACTGTATGATCGGTGATTTTGAGAGCTGCACCGTTAGAAAGATTTGGGGTTTAAATATGGAAATTTTGTTAATGTCACAAGGAGGATTTTACTAAACTCACACATAGTATATATTGAGTTAGTGTGAATGGATTTCATGATTGTAAAATTTAATCGTAGTTAATCATAGTATTGTATAATCTCTAATTATGACTCTGATGTTGACTTTGTTATGGCACAAGAACAATATTATGATCATTATGTACATTATGCATGAAAATATTAATAAATGAATTAATTTTCAAATAGACTGAAGATCATGATTTAATTGTTATGAAAATAAATGATTAGAATGGATTTGGGTTCGGGGTGTGACACACTGTGCATGATGGGTAACGATTCAAATGAAGACACAACCATTCGGTGACATTTACTGTATAAACTAAATCTGAGTAGTGAATTTTAATTTTATTAAAATTACTATCACATAGTAAATATTAATGTACGTTGAACTCATAGAGTAGTGTAAACTTTTGGAAAAACATTATAGACAATAATTTTGGCATAAAATGTTACTTTCTAGATGAAATCAAAAACGAATATTTTTTGAAAAAATTATTCAGCACTAAGAACATAACTACTTGACGTCGTTATTCTCCCACGATACGTTATTTTATCAAATTCAAGATTTACTCTGATATCTACTCTAATACTATTTTTCATATTCCCAATTTACATTACGAACATAATAACTATCAACTAGGTAAAAACATATGCTTATATCATCCCCAATAAAAATTTGGAGTTCAAACTAACAAAAATTTAATGATTATATAGCTATCATTGTATACATGCAATTCAAAGTAAAATAGAAGTACAATTACTTTCGCAACATAAAATGGATATTGTCGTGTCATAACCACATCATCATAGAACTTAATTATAGCCAAAAATCATCCTAAGGTTATATGTTTGGAAAACAAACATCTAAGTAACGCATTCTTGATTATAAGAAAATTTGAATCCAAAAGATATTAGTCATGATTTCTATGTGTCTGCTTGCGATGGGAAAATGTTCATAATACTTCCGACCAAATGCGCCCTAAATTCTCGTATAGTCTCTTTACTCATTTTCAGCAGACTGGCCTCTCCTTTTGAGATATTTGACATGTAGTAGCAAATAGCAACTCAACAATCAACCCTAAAAAATAGATTGAATTATTAATACATGTATGTTTGAAAAAAAAACATTATAGTGATGATGAAGATATTGTCAAAGTATTACATTCCCGAATTTTGCTATGGACAATCAAGAACTTGATGAACTAGATGCATAAAATCTTGAGTTGTTGGATTCAGATGTGATTTATTTGACCATCGACATCTCCTTTTTTGTTCTGTTTATTCTTGATGTTTGTGAGGGTCATTTTCACATATTCCTTCTTCACAGACGTAAAATTATTCAAGTTAAATGTCATATGATTTAAGTTCATAAATACAATTTGATAGTTAATTTCGTACGTATAATCCATTCAATAAAACTAATTGTTTGGAGGAATCATTTATATTGCAGCATAGGCATCTGTAGTACCCTGTAGTTTTTTTATATATATATATTTTATTGGATATTTAAATTATGTGGGTGATACATAATTTAATTTAAAAAATAATGAAAAATTAAATAAATATTAATTTAGAGTGAAATGAATTAATATTTATGTGATTATGTATTTACTAGTTTGATACAGTAAATAAAATGGAATTAAGTCGTAAGTGAGTAAACGCGATGAAATTTAACAATATCTCAACCAGGACAAGAGTGATTAAATTAACATAGGTAGAGATGGAAAATTATTGTTGAGTGACTCGTGTGTCAAAATTGAGTGCCCAGGAGTTGTGTTTGGGTCTCAAGAGCTTTTAAGATTAATCAGGACTAATTTAAGTGACTTTTGGACTTCTTATTAGTATGTGAATAGCGAAAATAGAATTAGACTTATAAAATGAAGGGTTTGAGTTGAAGGAAGAGTCATTTCACAAATCTAAAACGTTGGAAGAGTTATACAAAGAGATATGGGGAAAGTGAAGCGAGTTGAGAAGAAAATTTAAGAGTCCAAGTGAGGAATCGATGAATATTTCAAGAACACTCTAGGATTGAAGAAGTGAAAGGAAATTCCAGGAAGACTACTAACATCTTCATCAAATTCAGACCCTACAAACTTTACGGGAAGTAATTAATTTGCTACTTAATTTATGTATTCAATTTTAGTCATATCATAGTTGGGAAATGATATTTTTGGGATGAATTCACATATATCAACTATGGGATTTTGAAAAATGATATAAATTATGGATTTTAAAGAATTAAAATTGATTAAGAGTTCTAAAATTTTTAGAATTGATATTGATATTGATAGGAAGAATGGGAAATGGAAATGATTATGGGATAAGATTATTAAAATGATGCAATTCTGGAATTTAGTTATCAGTCCCATTAATTAATGATTAATCTTTTAAATTAAAGTGATTACTAAATATTAGTGTGACACCCCACCTATTCTAATCTTGGGTGATCAGTCATTTATTAAATTAAACAGGAACCATTAATGGTTTTATTCTTAGCATCACTATCGGAAACCAATTAATTACTAATACCCTAATGGCCCGGTGTCAATTAATTTAAATTCTTATTATTAACATGCAGTAAATATAAACTAAATAAATTACATCCACCATTTCCACGCACATAATAATGAATAATGAGATAACGACATAAATAAATATGTCTGCAAGAACACTTTAGATAAAATCCCCATATAATCATCCATAAATAAAGTCTAAATCAAATACTGGAAATACAATGTCTCTGTAAATAATAACCAAATAGGAATGGGCAACATGCCCGATTGAGATGAATAAAAAAGATAAATAAGAACAGAGAAATGTGGAGGCGTCTACTAGCAAGGTCCTGCAACTTCCACAACAGTTGTAGCATGTCAAATGTAGGAAATCCTATGCCTGGCATCCCGATGGCTGGGCACCTAAAATTATTTTTACAAAAATGGATTTGAAACGAGTCAGAGCCCAAGTAAAACAGTTGAAAAGGTTTAAGTATTTAAAATGCATCAAGATGAGATATTATATACATGTTAGCTCCGCGTGCTCTCACTTAAGATCCCTACCTCAGCTATTGTGCATGCCTAACGTAGTATTCTAACCCACCTAGTTATGCTACCCCGTAACTAGTTTGACTTACATCTCTTCTCCTACCTAATAAGTTATTGTGCCCACCCGTATTGCCCATACAATACGATATTATATTTGTTCATTCTTTATATTCATCTATCTATCTTGTGTACTAATACACTCGTAGTAGTATTAATCACACGTATATATATATATATATATATATATATATATATATATATATATATATATATATATATATATATATATATATATAGACACACACACACACACACACACACACACACACATCACCCTTATGATAAATACGTATACAATACCCCTATGATGTTTATACATAAATACTTATACGAATTTATGAAGATTAATCTTGATTTATGATAAGAACATGTATAAACATCACTCTTATCAAGATTAATCAAGAACATCACTCTTATCATAAATATGAATTTATCAAGATTAATCAAGAACATCAACATAACTCCAAATTTCTTCATAAATTCATGATATTACACATCAAATTCGTCCTACATGTATAAGGAGTCAATTCTATCACCATTCCTACCCAAGAGCATGATTTATATCTTAAAATTTAAGGCCAAAATTCATGAAATTCATAAGGTAATCATCCTACTCTAACATGGTTGGTTTTTCAAATCATAAATCAACAAGATAAACATTTGCCTAAATTTTGAGGTCAGATTTTTGTAGAATTGATGGTGGGATTTGTGTTATTCTCCTCCCGATCTACAATTCGGTGGTGCAAGAATGTAGTTTTTGGCCTTGGAACACCTCTCCTTCTCCGTCGTGTGGTCTCTCGTTGGTTTGGTAACTCATAACCCTTACTTCGCTTAGGTAACTCTCCAATTTTCATAGATTTCTTTTTCCCAAAGTTTCAAAGGACCAAAATACCCCTCCGGGGTGCCAGTTTGGCCTAAAAATTGCCTCGGAACCCAAACTAACACCCTAGTACACTTTTCTGACTATTTTGACCCTTTTGGAAACACTGACGTACTCTAAATGACCATTTGAATTATAAAAAATAAAACTATATTTTATTTCCCAAATTAAGTTCCGACACGACTAGCACGCGTGTCCCGACTAAATTTATTGTAACTGTCGTGTTTCTCACTCACGACAATCATAATATTTTCTTATCATTATTATTACTCATTCATTAAGTAATATTCAATATAAATAAATATTTACCCTTTTCTCGATAATTACTAATTATTTTACCGGATAAATTTTCTAAATATAATTTAATTAACCCCAATTAATTCCCAATATAAAAGTCAATAAAATTATGGGGTGTTACATACTTCCCCTTAATAACGGAATTTCATCCCAAAATTTGGAAAAAGAAAATACCTGGTATGAATAAATCTAGATATTTGTCGCGCATCTCATCATCGCGCTCTGAAGTGGATTCGTCGGCATTATGATGCCCCCACTGAACACGTACAAGTGGAACTACCTTTGACCTCAGTCTCCTCTCGATATGGTCTAAGATAGAAACTGGCCTCTCCTCATATGAAATATCAGGTTGTAGATCAATCTTGTCCCAGGCAATGTGAGTGTGATCCAACTCATCCCAGAGATATTGCCTCAACAAAAAAATGTGATAGGCATCATGAATCCGATGCAATTTCTCCGATAACTCGAGTCTATATGCAATTGGACTAATCCGCTCAATGATAGGGAATGGACCTACGTACCTTGGCACCAACTTCCCTTTCTTCTCTAACCTCATTATACCCTTCATAGCAGATACACATGGCAGCACCTGGTCCCCAACACTAAACTCTAGGAAGAATCACTTGGCATCGGCATAATTCTTCTGTCGGTCCTGGGCTATCCGTATGCAACTCTGAATCAACTCAATTTTGGCCAATGTATCCTAAATAAACTCCAGTCCAAGAAGCTTATGGTCCCCCACCTCCAACCAACAAGCGGGTGAATGATAAGCCCTACCGTACAATGCCTCAAATGGTGCCATGCCAATCGTAAAATGGTAGGAGTTATTGTACACAAACTCCACCAGTGGAAGATATTTCTCCCAACCTCCCCTAAAATCAAGTATACACATCTGTAGCATATCTTCCTACATCTAATTCATCCTCTTTGTCTTATCGTCCGTCTGTGGGTGATAAGCCATACTCAAATGCAACTCGGTACTCATGGCCTCCTGGAAACTCTCCCAAAACTGAGACATAAAAATCTTGTCCATGTCGAAAACAATATCTAGTGGATCCCCATGCAACCTCACTATCTCAGCAATAAAAATTTGGGTATATTTTCCCATAGTATAATCAATCTGAACTGGCATAAAATGAGCTGCCTTGGTGAACTGATCCACTATCATCCATATGGAATCGTGACTTATCTGTGAATTAGGCAACCCAGTAATAAAATTCATGGAAATGCTCTCCCATTTCCACATCGGGATCTCTAACGGTAGTAGAACCCCTGTCGGGTTCTGATGGTCCACTTTCACCAACTGGTGGTACACCTCGAAACAAACTCGGTAGTGTCTCTCTTCATACCATTCCATCAGTTTTGTCATATCATGTCTTGATACATCTTATCCCCTCCGGGATGTACTGTAAACCATGACATGTGTGACTATGCCATCACTGCATGTCGCAAGTCCTCCCCCTTTGGGATAATTAATATCCTGTTGAATCGTAAACCTCCCTCTAAATTCATGGAGTATGACTTGGCTCCCCGACTAAAAGCTGCTTGATCCTATCCTAACAAAACAAATTTGTTTTTTGTGCTTGTACCACCCTCGTGACAATCTGGGGATGATGGTCATAACTAACATAAATGATCGGGCAATTGAATCTTGATGTCCCAACTCCTTCCATTTTGCCTTCCAAACTTCAACTACATCTCCTGCTGGCCTGCGACTCAATGCGTCTGCCACTACATTAGCCTTTCCTAGGTGATATCGGATGTCAAACTGATAATCTTTCACAAATTCAAGCCACCTAAGATGATGCATATTCAGCTCCCTCTGAGTGACAAGTACTGTAGTTGATGATGCCGGAATCAGCACCACCAGATAAGGTGTTTTCAAGCTCAATCTAAGAACAAAAATGGCAGCATAGTTATGTAATAGGTAAGAGAATGAGATGATGGGAAGAGGAGAGAGCACCAGGATATAAGTGGTTCAGCCTAACTTGGCCTACGTCCACTGTGTGTGTATAATCTCACTGCAATAAGGCACTAATGGCCATGGATACAATCTCTCAAGCTTTCTCTCTCTATTGTGTATCTAGACAGGGTTTCAGCTAGGGTTGATTATATGGGGATCCTTTTGCAAGGTAGAGGATGACCTCTATATATAGTACCTAGGGGGTGTAATGTACCCTCCATGCATGCAATGAGCATGTGTGTGGTTACCTCACCAATATGGGAGTGCCATCTGTCACTGTCACATGTAGAGAATGATGATGCAATAGTCTCCCCACGTGTGGGGAATAATTTTGTTATAACTGATTTGTGTCCACGTGTCCTTATCTAAATGTCAGCAGGTGCTCGGCTATTGCGTCTGGGGTATGACCTCGGCCTTGGTGAGGCCGAGGTTGGTGAGTCTTGATACCTGTTCAGTCCGAGGATTCCATGGAGGTCTCGGCCTAATCCTGGCCGAGACAATGGGCAAGGTCGGCCTGAGACGAGGTTGAACTGGTGGCTTGATGAGGTTGCTGGTGAGTTGATGCGAGCTCGGCCTACATCTGGCCGAGGTTGCCATTCCAAGGTATACGAGAATGCTGCCGATCCTTGTGACGTCCCTTGGAGAGGCTCATGGTAGTGTCAGCCTGGGCCGACCTTGATATGGCCGAGGGGTGATATCGCGTATCCAAGACATGCCCAGCGTCGGCCATAATATCGGCCGAGGTTGGTGTCTCTAGGCCGAGGTTACACTTGGGGCATATCAGTAGTGACTTATGATCTGTGAATAGGAAAAATCTCTCCCCAATAGAGTCTCCAAATCTGCAACGCAGACACGACTTCTGCTAACACCAAGTTTTGGGTGGGGTAATTCCTCTCGTGAGGCTTAAGCTTGCGAGAAGCATAAGCTATATCCCGATCATAATGCTGTAACGAACCCCCAAGTCCTTGTAGTTACGCATCGATAAAAACAAGATACTCCACTCCTGCCCTTGGAAGTGGTAGTACGGGTGTTGAAGTCAACTTGTCCATAAACTCATCAAAAGCCAACTGACAAGTGTCATACCAGACAAACGGTACACCTTTGCGAGTCAAATTAGTCAACGGACCTACAATCTTCAAAAATCCTTCAATAAACCATCTATAGTACCCGGCTAACCCTAAGAAATTGCGCACCTCTATCGGTGTCGTATGTTATCCCCAATCCCTCACCACTGACACCTTACTCGGATCCACTAATTGAGAACACACTACATGGTTGACTTACTTGAGTCTATGCCATATATGCGTTCAAACTAGTTTGGATATCGAGACAAAATAGATTTAAATTTATTATGCATTACTCTATCTCGAAAAAGGGAATCAAAGCTTCATCAAAATAGATCCCAGTCCAAGCACCTCAATGCACTCCGAAAAAGGGAAGTTATTTTGAACCACATTAGGACACACACACACACTCTGCATATATATGTTTATTATGTGTGCTCATTTTTTTGTGGTTAGATTTTGTTAGACCTCGTCAAACATTTTTGGATAAGAAAAGGGACATATGCCAAATAGTCCCTCGGACATTTTTTAATACCCATTTAGTCCAAACTTTTTTATTTTGTCTCAAAAAGTCCTTTGCCACATATTTTAGAGAGGGAGTGCCGCTGGCGCGGACCTCTAAAAATAAGAGGATATTGAGTGCTTGAGGGACTAAATGGGTTAAACTAAAAATATGTGTCATTTTAAAAAAATATATATTTATAGTAGGGACTATTTAATAATTGACCCATAAGAAAAAGTCATTTAAAATTTTTTATCATTTGAATTTTTCAAAACTTAAAAATGCCATTACGTGTTTTTTAACCTGTTAAGTTTTTAACTCAGGTTTTTGAGTTTTTGTACATCCGAGATGTTTCATCCAATCGTAGGCTTGATCTTGAGTCTTCAATGGCCAAACCTGGTTCTGCCTTCAATCCGTGTGGCATCCTTTTCAGCCAATCAGTGGCAGCTGCCCCAAATCGTAACATACCAATTACAGCTCAATCCCTGCATTATATTTGTTAATCGAGATATACCGTTGGATTTACAGTTGGTAAATAAGAAACCCATCTCGATCTTTCGTTTGTAACAAACCATTCTCAGCCTTCAGATTATAACAACTCTTGCGATCTGGGTATATATCTAGTAGGGTTTCGTAAAGCAGCGGCTAATAGAGAAAATAGAGAGAGAACCAAGAGCTGTTGAAAAAGACAATAGAGAGAGGAAATAGGGAGGAAGCCGAGAGAACTGTTTAGAGAGAGAGAGAGGCTCATCTCCATTAGAGATCTCCAAGAGAGAGCGTGGAAGAAAACCGAGAGAGAGAAAGACAGAGTCCAAGTACACCCATACACGACTTTCTTCTCAAAATCCCAAATACCCACATTCTTCTTCCAAAACAAAATACTCTCAACCTTTTTATTATCCATATCCATATACAAACACTAACCCACACTTTAAAGTTAAATATATTGGGGGCTTGTTTGATGTTGGGGGTATTATTGGTGTGCTTGTGTGGAAGACCTCTACAACTCTATATCTCCCTAAGAACCTACTTAATTCACATAAAACTTTTTTTTGGTTCTTTAATTTATTTCTTGGATCATTTTATTTTGTGGTTGTTGTTACTGATTGATCCAAGATAGTAATCTCAAATTTATTTTGAGAGATTTGACTTCTCATAGTTTTGTGTATATTCTCAGATCTGAAATAATTTTTTTTATTTCAAAATATTTTTTTCACATTTTGTGAAATCGGTTTGAACATAAATAAATTTTGTTTGAAACAAAAACTTAAGATATTTTTTTTTGACAAATCTGAAAAATTCTTAAAGTCATATTGCTCAAAGTACATTTGAAATTACTTGTATATCATATAGAAATGACTTGTAATTTGTAGGTATTTCTTTGTATTATTCATTGAGAGAGTGAGAAGCATTTTTCATATTTATTTAATTCACAAACACTATCACTCTCACACGAACACATAGGATTTGTGGTTCTTGGTGAGATATTTTGTTTGTGGAGCTGCTGGAATCCGGGATTCATGGACAAAATAAGGAAGCTGTGTGGATAAGAGCAAATCAAGACAGAAGACCTTTGAGAGTGGAGTAACTCGTGTAGGTAAGTTTTCTGATCTTGTATTTTGGTTCTTAGTTGCATGCTTAGGTGTTGTAACTTGATTGTGATTCTAGTGGATTTATCATTTTGCTCCGCAGAGGGGGCCGTGGATGTTTCCTTTATTTTAGGGTTTTACTACGTTAAAAATCATGTGTTAATTTGCATGAATGTTCTTAATTACTTTGGCGAACAATATCGCACTTGAGACTTAATTGTAGGTTTTGAATTTTAAAAACCTAAGGTAATCAAACTAACAAGTCTAGAGATCATATTCAAAAAAATTGTTTTAACACATCTAGTGTTCATTTTGAAAGAGTTTTCTTCAACGAGTTTATTTCAGAGTTTACTCGACTTATAACTTTTTGTTATTAATATTGTAAACAAGTTTTTCACCAATATCCCCAAATCATTAACGATATGCCCCCAAAACTGAACCTTACGCAGCCAAAACCCGCATTTTTCAAACTTCGCATACAAATGGTGCTCATGTAGTGTCTGTAAAACCCGACACAAATGTTTGGCATGCTCCTCCTCAGTTCGGGAATAAATCAAGTTGTCATCAATAAAGACGATGATAAAATGATCCAATAACTGTCTGAACACCCTATTCATAAATTCCATAAATACAGTTGCCACATTGGTTAGCCCAAATGGCATAACTCAAAACTCGTAAGACCCATATCTCGTCAAAAAAGGTAGTCTTCGATACGCCCTACTCCTGGATGCGTAACTAGTGATACCTAGCTCTCAAATCTATCTTAGAGAAGTAAGCGGCTCCTCTCAGTTGGTTAAATAAGTCATCTAATTGGGGCAACGGATACTTATTCCATATCGTGACTTTATTCAACTCCCGGTAATCCATACACGGGTGTAAAGACCCATATCCCTTCTTCGCAAATAATACTGGGGCACCCCTAGGCAAAGTACTCCGACGTGTAAAGCCCTGCCCTAACATCTGCTCAATTTGATCCCTTAGCTCCCTCATCTCCATAGGAGCCATACAATATGGATCACGATCTATCAATCGAGTGACCGACACTAAATCAATAATAAATTATATCTCCCTACCAGGTGGTAATCCCGGTATCTCCTGAAACACGTTCGCGAACTCACACACACCAGAGATAGAATATAGGGAAATAGCTACTCCCTGCGAGGTCTCCTCCTCTATGTAATACAGATGAGTGGATGATCCTCCTTCCGGATGAGGCATCGTCACTAAGAACATCTTCTAGCCGGGAATCACAAACATTATGCTTCGACTATAGCAGTCAATCATGACCTTATACTCTATTAGCCAATCCTTGCCTATAACGGCATCATTATATGACATATCGCCGGGAAAAACTCGTCTCCCAAAATCTATACTCACGCTGACGTAAACCACCCGTCAAAAGGCTCCTAAAATATCTAAGACACACTTTTAGAGAAAGAAACAACTCTTTTCTATATTCCAAATCAAGATCTACCTCAAATGAGATTACAAGGGGTCTATTTATAAGTGGAGAAGGGGAGTACTAAATGGGTCTCTAACCAATGTGGGACTCCCACTTTACAAATAAGCCTAATACCCATTTGTGCTCACTTATGTCCAAACTTACAAATAAACAACCAAACAAAATTAATAAAAATGACAAAAAGAAAATAAAAATAATAATATGCCCAAAAGACAATAATACCGTCGATTCACATCAATCTCCCCCTCTTAAGACCAAGCTCGTCCTTGAGCATTAAATATTAAGGATTCATGAGGAAAGCCCAAAAAACAAATTGGAATCAAAACTTGCGGGGGACCAAAAATAATTTTTTTGAAACTTGAGGGTGCCATCCCTTAATTTTCTTCATCTCTTATTTGTCTTCACCCAAATAAACCTTAGACTTCTCCTCCCGGGTCAAAAACTATGTGTGTGGAGGAGTGAAAGTGGGCATCAGGAGGGTCGAGGGGGTTAAGGGGATAGAATGGAGTTGGATTGGGGTTTTTTGGTTTGGGTGAGGTTTAAAAGTAGGTTAACTAGGGTTTGGGATGAGGCCGAACGGGTTTGGAGGTTTTTCGATGGCCGTGGGGAAAAGGATGGCGTCAGAAGTGGGGTGGTGTGGTTGGAGTTAAGGGACGAGCAGGTCGTCCAACCCTAGGGGTGGTTTTGGCTGCCTTAGGGGTTATTTATGGTGGTTGACGGTTGTTGGAGGGAGTTTCGAGGGTGTTGGGGTGGTACCGGGGTAAAAAAAAAGGTGGGAAGGGTTTCGATTGGGACTGGGTGGGTCGCAGGTGCAATGACCTAGGTTTTTGTGGGCGGGAATTTTTATTTTTTTAGTGTTTGGGGTCCGTTGGTGGCGGGGTAAGGCTGAGGCGGCGGGGCGAAAGCTAGGGTCAGGGTTTGAAAAGAGGGGGGCAAGGGTTTGTGTCTCTTTTAGAGTTGAGGCAACCATGGGAGTTGGGGGTGAGGTTTTAGCTCTAGGTTAGAAAGGAGTAGGGCCATTTTTTGTTGCAACTCTGCCATTTGTTGCCTCAAATCTTGCATCTCTTCATTAAGTTGGTTGGATTTCTTAGGAGCCATTGAAGGTAGTGTACGATTTGAAAAAAAATGTCCAATACACTAGCATCAATGTAGAGCTTCACCCGCTCTGATACAAATTTGATGTAAACCACGCGTCGAAGGCTTCTAAAATATCTAGCACACACTTTTAGAGAGAGAAATAACTTTTTTCTATAATTCAAATCAAGGTCTACCTCAAATGAGGTTACAATGGGTCTATTTATAAGTGGGTAAGGGGAGCACTAAATGGGTCTCTAACCAATATGGGACTCCCACTTTACAAATAAGCCTAATACCTATTTGTGCTCACCCATGTCCCAACTTACAAATAAACAACGAAACAAAATTAACAAAAATAAAGAAAAATAACAAAAAGAAAATAAAACTACTAATATGCCCAAAAAGACAATAATGCCCTTGATTCACATCACACACCCAGACAAATAAAGAAGATAAGTGTCCCGCTACCCAGTGGAGAATCTACACATGTGATTGTACTATTTGTCGTCTCTAATAATCCTGCAGCTTGTACAAACCTAATGGCTATGAGTGAGTGTGAAGCCCCAGTGTTAAATAAAATTCTCCCCGAAGTACCATGGATAAGAAACATACTCTCAACTGCGGGTGGAGCCTGTGGAGCTTCATCCTGGTGGACGTGGTACACGTGCCCATACTGTAACTACCCCTACTGGGTGGGGCTGCTGGAACGGTTGGTGCTACAGGAAAGGTTGGTACGGGTGCTGGTGCTCGGAGGGTAGTGGGGAAGATAGGTCTCTAAGGCTCCTGGCAGGCGACCTGCTGCTGAACTCTTCCCTTATCAGGGCAATCCTGACATTTGTGGCCAGTCTTACCACATATGAAAGACATGCCTATAAAATTTCCTCCCTCCTGGCCTTGCTGGCCATTACCACCTCTACCCTCGCCCTACTGACCCTGATGAAAATGATGTGGCCCAGCTGGCCTTGCCTTGATCCACCCCGTCCCTATCTGTAATCCCCCGAATAGAACCTCTTAGCATTATCCCCCTGGTGGGGGCCCTGCTCACTCTGCCTTAGCTGACTCTGAGTCGACTGTGCCCTACCGGCACTGCTACCCCATGTCCTGCCCTGCTAGCTGGACTCTCTTGAGTGATTTTTTCCTTAACATGGAAGTGGTGGTCCTCATAGTGTAGTAGTGCTACATTCAACACCTTTGTATATTTCTTCAAGGTCGGATTACCCAACAAATGCTATCAGATCCTCCAGGTAAGACCATACACAAAAAATTGAATCCTCTTATCTTCTGTAGGCACCTTCATTAGGAATAAAATTTGCTAGTCTGGTAAATTCCTCCTCATACTCTTCTATAGTCCTCCCCTCCTGAGAAACATCCAAAAAATTTCACCTGATTTCTATCTAGATGACAGAAGGGAAGTATTTACGGTTGAACTGCTCCCAAAACTCCTAAATCATTAAGGTGCCACTCTCATGTATGGCGGTAATGGACTCCCACCACTATAATTCTTCCCCTACTGGATTAAGGGTAGCTAGTATCTATTTCTATACCTCTGTGCACTCATACATCCTCAAGTTCCTTTGGATATCCTTCTTCCATTGGCATGCTACAACTACATCGAAACTCCCCTTAAATTCTAGAGGATGTGCCTTCCAAAAGGCATCTTGGAATCGCTCCCAGGTAGAAGGGAACGAGTGTGAAGGAGATGGAGAAAAAACCTGAGGTTGGAGTGGCACTTGGGTGCCTACTGGGCAAAGTTAGTCAAGGCTGCATTAACTGCTTGTGCTATAATGGCAGCAACCTCGGCAGCATTCATGGTCCCTGGAGCCTGAGCTGGTTGTGCCTATAGGTTGGCTCATGGTGCACGTCAAGGAGTCATATGAAATGAAAAGAATTTCTATTCGTCAACAGTTCAAGATATCTCAAAATAGTTGAAGACGTAAATGCAAAATTGTGAATATAAAAATCCTAACAATATGACTTTATATCAAAGAACGTTACGCGGAAAATGTAATAAGTCGCAAAGATCCTAAGGACACTAGAACCTGATGCTCTAATACCATCTGTGACACCCCGCCTATTCTAATCCTGGGTGATCAGTCCATTATTAAATTAAACAGTAATCAATAATGGTTTCATTCTTAGCATCACTATCGAAAACCAATTAATTACTAATACCCTAATGACCTGGTGTCAATTATTTTAAATTCTTATTATTAACATGCAGTATATATAAACTGAATAAATTACATCCACCGTTTCCACACACATAATAATGAATAATGAGATAACGACATAAATAAATATGTCTGGAAGAACACTCCAGATAAAATCCTCATACAATCATCCATAAATAAAGTCTAAATCAAATACTGGAAGTACATTGTTTCTGTAAATAATAACAAACTGGGAATGGGCGACATGCCGGACTGAGATAGATAACAAAGACAAATAAGAACTGAGACGTGTGGAGGCATATACTAGCAAGGTCCTGCAACTTCCACAATAGCTGCAGCACGTCAAATATAGAAACTCCTAGGCTTGGCGTCCCTGTGGATGGGCACCTAAAATTGTTTTTACAAAAATGAATTTGAAACGAGTCAGAGCCAAAGTAAAACAGTTGAAAAAGTTTAGCAAGTATTTAAAATGTATCAAGATGAGATATTATATACATGTTAGCTCTGTATGCTCTCACTTGAGATCCTCAACTCTTAGCTATTATGCACGCCTAACGTACTACTCTAACCCACCTAGTTATGCTACACGCCTAACTAGTTTGACTGACATCTCTTCTTCCACCTAATAAGTTCTTGTGCCCACCCGTATTACCCACACAATACGATACTACATTTTCTCATTCTTTATATTCATTAAGAGTTACGAGTAATTGATTAAGTTCTCATACACTTTGAGTAATTTAGATATCACTATCTATCTTATCTACTAATCCACTCGTAGTAGAATTAATCTCACACACACACACACACACATATATATATATATACCTCACTCTTAGGTGGAGACCTGAGGTGCGTGCTTACTGTGCAATCAAGTCTTAGTACATCATATACTGAATAAGGACACCCGTTTAGATAATCTACCTCGAACCATAAATCAAATCACACATAAGCCTTTGGGATACGCTCATACCTATGCACCCAAATGACCTGTCACACCCCTATTCACACAAGTGGTGATCAATCCCTAAGTTCTATATTTTGAGGTACAAGTCAATATCCCCCCAATGAGCTCATCAGAATAAGACTGTACACGATGCAAAACCTCCCATGATAGAAAGTAGCCTAGGTAAGATTACTCATAATAAATCAAACAATAGGTATTCACACTATATATATATATATATATATATATATATATATATATATAATCATTATAAGTATACACATAACCTATATCATATACTCCATACATAGTATAGTAACTCTCGAATACTCTACGTATCATTACTTTATCATAATACCTCCAATTGTATAATCCCGAGTGCTTCCCAATGCCCAAAGGGTTACCAATTTGTCCCTTAATTAAATGTAGTAGGTATCTCATTCATGAACTACTAGTTTATGTCCTACGTTCCCATAATTTTCCACGCCACGAAATCATGATCCCAATTAGATTTTTATTATCCTGTTAAACATAATAAACTATGGCCTTAAGATCTCCTCGTATGATTAACCTCAATTCCAACCTTAACCTACTGGTAATTAGAATATCTCTCATTAGGATTTAAAATTACTTCAAAGGTCAACCTAATCGTTTCCTATGAATTCTAAGCATAAAGGGAAAAATTGTTCAAATTTGGGAAACAAATCAATTCGGTCTTCGTCTGAATCGATTCGCTTTCCAAATCGATTCGACCAAGGGGCTGAATCGATCCGTTCTAACATGTATCATCTTCTCCATTAAACTGTTACAGGAATTTACCATTTTTAATCCTCTAAACCACTATTACACTATCCAAAACTCTTAACCAAGGGTCTCAAACATCATAATAACATGTATAAATGATTTTTAATGTAATAGAATCATTAAATCCTTAAAGAACAACTTCAAATGGAACTGAATCAAGATTAATCTTTAAAAACTCTAGATTATCATTCTTGTTTGAGAACTTCAACATAACTCCAGATTTCTTCATAAATTCTTGATATTACTCATCAAATGTTTCCTACATGTATAAGGAATCAAGTCTACCACCCTTCGTACCCAAGAAATCTTCAAATTTAAGGCCAAAATTCATGAAATTTGTAAGGTAATAATACTACTCTAATATGGATGGTATATCAAGTCATGAATCAATAATATAAACACTTTCCTTAATTCGAAGGTTTGATTTTTGCAGAATTGATGGTGGGATTTGTGTTCTCCTCCTCCCGATGTACAATCTGGTGGTGGTGGTGCAAGAATGTGATTTTTGGCCTTAGAACACCTCTTCTTCTCCCTCATATGGTCTCTCTTTGGTTTGGTAACTGATAACCCTAACCCCCTTACATAATTGCAGATATAAACTCCAATTTTTGTACGTTTCTTTGCCCCAAAATTTCAAAGGATCAAAATACCCTTTTGGGGTGCCGGTTTGGCCTAAAAACGCCCCGGGACCCAAACTAAACCCTCGAGTATACTTTTCTAACTATTTAGACCCTTCTGGACACATTGCCGCACTCAAAATGACCATTTGAATTATCAAAAATTAAATTATATTTTATTTTCTAAATTAAGTCCCGTCACAACTAACATGCGCATCCCGACTAAATATACCGTAACTGTCGCGTTTCTCAGTCACGACAATCGTAATATTTTCTTATCATTATTATTACTCATTAACTAAGTAATATTCAATATAAATAAATTTTAAGCCTTATCTCACTAATTAATATTTATTTTACCGGAAAAATTCTCCAAATTTAATTTAATTGATACCAATAAATTCCCAATATAAAAGTCAATAAAATTATTGGGTGTTACATTTAGAAACATCTTAGAAATATCCCTTTATACTCTCTATGGATTGGCTAGTGTATAATATTATTTTGAGGATGATTGGGACAAAATTGGGGAAGAAAATAGGGGTTGAGATTCGCTGACTGCAAAAATGAACCGGTTAGCTTTTGGACAGATTCAGTCCGAATTTCTTGGTTCAGACATAACCGGTTTTCTTTTAGACAGGCACTACACCAAATCTGCACTATTGTCAAGGTCAATGACCGTGACATTTCGAGGCGAGACAACTTTTTTTGTCACGGTCGTGTCACGATCATTGACCTTGACACAAAACTCGCGTTTTGTGTCACGGTCGTGTCGCGGTCAATGACGGTGACACGTTTGTCACGGTTTATAACCGTGACAAAGCAGTGACCCTTTTTAAAAAAATTGTCACGGCCATTGACCGTGACAATTATGGGCAGAATTTAAAAAAAATCTGCTGGGCAGTATGGCCACTACCACTGCCCAACAGTATATTTGTACATGTTATAGCAACGTTGTACCTGTTCCAAACATCATATATCCAAACAAACTAAAGATAATGCAAATATATATTCAAAATAGAAAATATTTAAGAAGAAACAACATCACCATCAATTACCTCAAATCTACAAACTATTTGCATGGAAAAGAGATTTTGTACCGCGACGCTCGGGGACACCTCCTTATCCTTCCCTTCTTGTCCGAATAGCCACATAAGTATAGAGCATATATGGCCTACCCTTAGGGCCACTCCCTGTCCCCTTAATTGAAATAAAGTAAAATTAGTATCCGCCCCTCAAATATAGATAAATATAAATCGTAGTTGAAATCGAAATCGAAATTGACATATAAATATAAATACATTACCTGTAGTGTCACTCAAACAGCTAACTTGAGCTCATATGGCACCTCCTTCCAACTAATGTACCCCGGGCAATCGTGTCAAATATAATTCTCTTCTTATCTAAACACTAAGAAATACCATAATCCTATTGAGTTATGTGTTGCAAATTCCTTCCAACCGTTGTGTAGCCAAAAATCAGCAGTTGAAGTTGTCAATTCCACCTTTCAATGGTCTCCCATGTTTTGCTAGAAGTTCCAAGTGGTGGGGTATGGAAAGTGGAATTGACAACTTCAACTGGTGATGTTTGGCTACATAACGGTTGGGAGGAATTTGCAGAGCATCGCTCCATAGGATTATGGCATTTCTTAGTGTTCGGATAGACGAAGAGATTCAGTCTCCTCTCCACAAATAGGACACCCCAAATAACTATGTACTAATCACCTATTAAAGGTAAGAAGCGTATATTCATGGATTAGTTGTAATACCCCGTATTTTTATAGCTTTTAAATTATGGGATTTATTAAATTTAATTGAGATAAATTAATTTAATTTTAATCCGGAATGTTGCTTTAAATATTTACTAGCGTGACGAGAGTTAGTAATTATTGGAAATTTGTTATTTGTTGCATAATACTGGATGAGTATAGTAATATATAAGAGTTATTTTTATAATATTGTCACGTGTGAATAAAATGACAATTGTGGAAATTTAAGTCGGGACGCGCCTGTGTCGTGTCGAGACTAAATGTGGATTAATAAAAGTGAATATTTTATAAGTTGTTCGTATGGTCATTTTGAGTGCGCCAACGCGTCCAGAAGGGTCGAGATAGTCAGAAAAGTGTACCCGGGGGTTTAGTTCGGGTCTCGGGGCGTTTTTAGGCCTAATTAGTACCCCAGGAGGGCATTTTAGTCATTTTGTATTTTTGGGTAATTAAACCCACGAAAATTAGAGGAGTTATATCAGATACCTAGGTTACCTTCTAGGGTTAGAAACTCTAAACACAAGTGACGGCCATAGGAGAGGAAGGAGAGAGCTCTCAAGGCAAATTCAAGGCCCAAAACTCAACGGTTTGCACCGCCGCCACCACCAACGCGTAGATCGCGAGACGGGGAACGCAACCATACCAAATTCGGCACCAAACCAGACCTCTGAAAATCCCAGGCAAGTGTTTATCTTGCTTATTTCGTTGGTGCATCTTTCATATTAGTTTAGGAGTAATTAAGATGAGTTTTAATGGAGGAAAACCCGATTTATGATAGGAAAATCCATGTAGTATTGGTCTAATTGATAATTCTGGAAACCCTTGCCATGTAGAGGAAATTAAACCACGAAATTATGATGTGTATAAGAAGAGAATTCTGGAAGTAATTGTTAGAACCATGTTTAAGAGAATTTTAGGGTTCTTGAGGTTTTGTATGAAATTGGGGCTGTTAATTCATGATTTAATCACAGAAATTCACATGCTTTACGTTGAAAATACCTAATATGATGATATAAGGTTAGTAGCATCAATTCTGGGATGATTGGGATTAGACAATATGGAAATTGTTGGTGTTTGGAGATGAAACCCGTAACTGCAGAATTTCAGTTTTCGCAGACCTGCTTGATCGATCGATCGAGCCCAGAGCTTCGATCGATCGAAGGTTCGATCGATCGAGCCCCAGACCTCGATCGATCGACCCCTCCTGGCAGACTCCTATTTCTCTTTTTATATGAGTTAAATTCGATTTATTGTGAGATAATTCTTGGGCATCCTTAATAAAATGTTTTAAGAGATAGGGAAGACCAGTAGGACATGTGAATAGATTTTGGGGACCCTTGATGTCGGGCAAAGTTTGTATTTTGGGGATAATTACATAAGGGTCGATGAATGTATGATTTAAAGAGAGAGACACGTAAGAGAGTTACTTTGGGACAAATGTGTATACCTACTGAATTTTATACTTGGGAGGATAGAATCCATGAGCGTTATGTAGTAAGTGGAAAAGTTCCTCAAATTAAAATAAGATGTGAATGGTTATACGTGATAACTACATAATGAGAAATAAATACAAATGTCGTAATTATGGAAATTGAGAATTTACCCATTATTGATATGGTAATATTAGGATAGTTATATGATTGTGTTTGCATATACTATCTATGTGTGAAAATCATGCCCACGCTACTTGCTATCCCTGAGGTTTCCGTGCTGGGACAGTCTTATCTCGATGGGACCTTTATGGGGGATATTGACTTGTACCCTAGAAGATAGATATCCTTGGTACAGGCTATCGGAATGATAGTTCAGACGGTCCTAAGAGATGCGGGTATGTGCTTTCCTCTTATAGACTTGGAATCTATGCTTCGCCTCATTTTGTTTGTGTATAGGTATCCTTGGTACAGGCTATCGCAGTGATAGTTCAGACGGTCCTGAGGGACTTGGAATCTATACTTTGTCTCAATATTGTTTGAGTATGTGTTAATACAGTTCAAGAGTGATTCCGAATCTGTATTCCCTTAGTACGAGTGATACGGGGATTGGATAGTAGAGTATGCCCGCACCATAGTTGTTATTTGGGGTGCTGTTGTTATATATATATATATTTTATGAGTAGTTAATATATATATGAAATTCTGAAATCTGGAACTACCTACTGTGATGAGATATGTAGGACATGGTTGATGACTCAAATTGTAAATACTTGTTTTGAAAAAGTATAATATGACACTGGAAAACTTTATTGATTTATAAAGTTAAAATGAGAACCTTGGGTTGCTAATTGAAATATCCTTTTCAAACAATTGAATCGTTAAATTTTGAATCTTACGAGTAAGCTAAGATAAGTTAAATCATTGGGAAGATTAGTGCGATAAATGATAAGACAAACCGTTGGGAAGGGTTAGTGCGATAGGTGTGCACATTAGAAGAGAGGTGAGAATTTCTCAAGGGAGTGTCGCACTAATATGTTGTTGCATTGGCCTGTATCAATTTAAATACTTGCTAAATAATTTTTAAATCATATAAACTATCGGGATCTGACCCGTTTTTTTTCTCTCTCTCTCTCTCTCTCTCTTGTATATATATGTATGTATTACAGGTGCCCAGCTACAGGGGCGCCTTGCTTAGGATCTCTTGGAAGGAACGCGCTGCAGCTTAGGTGGGAGTTGCAGGTCTCTTGATTAGACGACTTCGTTCATTCGGATCCACTCTTACTACTTTCATCTAGTTGGGCATGTGTAGCTCTTTCCATTATTTCGTTGTTATTGGACATTTGTATTTCAGTTATTTCCAGCATTGTTACTATGGGATTTATTCAGTTTGGATGTGTGATTTTAGATTTCGTATGTTGACATTCGAGTGACGAATGTATTAAATTAATTGGATTATGTTGCAGAATTTAATGTGGTGTGATTTCTTACTTATTGAATGTTGTTAATAAAATAAATGATTTTTCTTTAAATAAAATTTGGAAAGTATGTATGAAAATGGTTTTGACACTTAGCTTAATTAATTAGGGTGTTAAATTGGAAAAATTTATTTTTCGACAGTGATGCTAAGAATGGACCAACTGTTCACCTTGATTTAATTTAATAAAGGAGTGATCGCCCGGTATTTAATTAGGCGGGGTGTCACATTAGTATAAACAAAACTTAGATGTAGTTGGAATATTTATGTATTAATCTCCTCTCCACACACGCACACTACACAAGAGTGAAAATGATAAAGTGCAGATCAATTAAAAGCATTAAAAATGGATGTTACGGTACAAATTGAAATATTTATTACAAATTGAAAAATTGTTTCAAATTCGGGTTATCATAAAAAATGGATTGATATTCGGTAGGAGTAGCCAAGTCATCCACACTACTATTTAGACGTCTTGGCGCGTGTTGGACAATTGACCACGGCTCGTTGTTGATATACTCCGAGTAAAACACTTGCTTAACCTTTTGAAATGCACAAACAAACGGCTCATCGCTCACGTGGTCGTTGCTCTTCAACTTGGACAAGTCAACCATGATCAAATTGGTGACAGGATCAACTTTACAAGCATTTCTATCCTCAACTCTTACCTATTCACAGTAAAATACAACCTCTTTGAAGCTTATATAATCCAATTCAAATATATTTTGGATTACACCATAGTAAGTCATTTCAGCTTCAACGAGGTTTTTATCTTTTGCGCTCGCTCGAAAGAAAGTAAGAACCTTCTATGAAATTCCCGAGTTCTGTACATTTGTACTTTCCTCGTACACTTTAGCGCCGAAAATATAACCGTTCAATCGATACTTTTTGTACTCTTGTGCCACGAACAAGGGTCCAGTGGCTAGACGAGCAAGCCTTGATGTCGCATCACCCATCTTTAGGAGCTGAGAATATAGATAAATTAATTATATTAGTGGTAAAATTTGAGTGTAATGTAACGTTATATAACGACTGTTTTCATTATAATTACCTCTTGTGTCAACCATAGCCTAAATTCGCTGTCTGATTGTACCATTGTTTTTCGTCTTTTATTGTTCTCACAGGCTTCATATTTACTACATATTACAAAATTAATCATGTATAAAATAATCTAAAATAATGTTAAATATTATAATATTCGAAACTTACTTTTTCCATTCTTCGACATCTTCATGTGTGTCAAATAGATAACGAGCTACTTGTTCATGTTGCAAACTCGTTAATTTCACTCGTTTTCCCATCACATTACCACCATCATCGAGGAATTCATCAGTGTCATCAACGCTGGTCGAGTCAGGCATATATTCCCGAGTATATATTGATGACTCCACGGTGATGTATTCCTCTGCAATTGATCCTGCAATATATCGCGTATTCTTGACGTAATCTTTAAAAACTTTCATCAATCTTTCAAACGGATACATCCACCGATATCTAACTGGACCACAAAGAAGTGCCTCGTCCCATAGGTGTACCAACAAGTGAACACTTATGTCAAAGAATGCTGGGGGAAAGGTACTTCTCCAATACACAAATCTCTTCGTTCACAGCCAATTTTGCGGCCACTATGTGTTCTCGATTCACTACCTTCTCACACAAGAGGGAGAAGGTAATACTAATTTTCATAATAGCCCTACGCAAATCCTTGTACTTGGAGAAACAGTGCTTAAACAATAGAGGAACCAATTGCATGATCACATGCCAATCGTGGGACTTACACCTATGTAAATCATGAGTAGCATAATTCACAATCCTTTGCAAGTTGGACGAAAAAGTAGATGGGCCCTTCAAATTATATATTGTGTCTAGAAGCACCTTTCTTTCCCCACTCATCAAAGTAAAAGCACCAGGGGGAATTATTGTCCTTCCCCTACTATCTTCTTTCAACCATAGTTGTGGCTTAAGTTTTAACGTTTTAAGGTCTTTTCGTGCATTTTCTCCATCCTTCGAATGACTCCCCCCCAAGGTAAGTACCCACAATATGTTCAACGAAGTTCTTCTCTGCATGCATCACATCCAATACATGGCGCACCGGGTTTTTCTTCTAATAAGGCAAGTCAAATAAAATTGACCTCCGAGACCATGCCTTTCTTATCTCAGTTTCATTCCCAGTTGTGGTCTTCTTATGCTTGACATTCTTAAATTTGGGATTCTTACCTGGCATATTTGGGCCACATTCAGAAGATTTACTTTCAATTTCTAAACCCGAAAGTTGTCTCGGCGGTAGCCTATGTTCAACTCCACCCAATAAAAAAATGGAACCTTTCTCAAATCTGAAACTATGAGCTGGGGGTAAAAACCTCCTGTGGCAATGGTATACATTTTTTAAGCTAGAGGATAGACGAAGAGATTCAGTCTCCTCTCCATAAATAGGACACCCCAAATAACCATGTACTACACATCCGGATAATGTCCCATAAGCTGGAAAATCATGAATTGCCCACATCAACATAGCTTTCAGCGTAAACTCTTCTTTTCTAAAAGAATCAAATGATTGCACGCCCTCTTCCCACAAATCATTTAATTCTTCTACCAAAGGAGCCAGGTAGATATCAATGTCATCACTTGGTGCCTTTGGCCCAGGTATCAATAAAGCCATCATCGAAAATTCAGGTCTCATACACTGTGAAGGAGGGAGGTTGAGTGGGGCTAGGATCACTGGTCATACACTCTGATTGGTGCTTAGATTTCCAAATGGATTGAAACCATCTGTTGATATAGCCAAACGAATTTTGAGTTGTTCTTGAGCAAAATCGGGATACTCAAAATTCATCCTCCGCCAGGCAGTAGAATCAATAGGATGACGTATGATATTACCCCTTACTTCTGCCCTAGCATGCCAAGTCATTGCCTCTGCAATCCATGGTACTGTGAAAAATCGCTTTAATCTAGGCCCAACGGGAAAATATTTCAATACTTTTTGAGGCACTTTTGAGCTTGTGCCTTCCTTACTAGTAGATTGGACATATCTAGGTTCATCGCATACCGGACAACGATCGAGATTTTCATACTCCTTTCGGTATAGTATGCAGTCATACACACAAGCATGAATCGATTTATACTTCATTCCCAAACCTTTCAAACTGTTCTTCATAACAGGATATCTATTTGGAAGTGTATTCACCTTGGGTAATAAGCCCTTCACCCATTTCAGAATTCCCGTCACGCTATTGCCAAACAAACCGTACTGCGTCTTCAAACTGTGCAAACCAACCATGGCATGTAAAGTTGTTTGATCTTTCTCACAGCCAGAGTATAACGGTTGGGTCGCCTTAAATTTTAAACTTTGGTAGTCATCGTCAAGTTTTATCGTGTTATCTTCACGAGCACTTGAATCTTCTACATCATCAGTAACCTCATTCTCCTCAGCTTCATAAACTCCGTACGCATCATCAACTAAATCCTCTAACATATTATGATCTACGTCGTCCCCTTCTACATCTATTTTACTTGTTGAAGGTTGTTGTGAAGGTTGGTCGGGGACAAAAGGAACTTTCAATTCACCGTGAAAACTCCAAAATCGATAACTATCTTGCATACCCGATCTTAACAAATGTAGTTCAACTGTTTTCCACTCAAACACCTTACCATTCTTACACCTAGCACACGGACACGGAAACTCTTCATCATTACGATATCTCTTTGCATATTTCACAAATTCGTTAGCACCTCTGCGAAACACATCCCCCATTCTATTAGTCTCACCCATCCACTCTTTGTATTTCGGATTTCCATCACAACTACCACAACTAAACACCTATTAAAGGTAAACAAAACTTAGATTTATAGTATGTTTTATTTAATTATCCCATCATTTAATTATCCTATTAAAGGGTAAGTGGTCCTATCCCATTCAAGACTGCATTTTTCTGTAATATACTTAACAGCTCATGCACATTGTTACGATTTGAAAAAAATTCGACAGCATATCCCCTTAGTTATCCAAGTACACGACGTAGATTGGCAGGTGTGAGTGTTATTTCAATTGGTCAATTGAAATAACAGTCACACTTGTCAATCTAGTATGTACCCAGAGAACATTAAGATACGACTGCAGAACTTCCTCCAAAAGTAACAACTTTAAGCCAATAAGAATATTATACAGAAATTATACAGTCTCAAACTGTCCAAACGGGACAATTCGAGAGATCTCATTACATGGGTAATGACTCTCGAACGGGTCTAAGGGTTATTGAATGCGTACGCATAAGAACTAGAATGCTAGTATCTATGCGCACTATATTTAATTTCAAGTATGTTTCATATAATGGGTTAATTCAAATACAAAAATAAATTCATGGGTTAATTCAAATACAAAAATACAAATTCATGGGTTAATTCAAACACACACACACACACACACACACACACACCTCCCTCCACACCCCCCACTCACCACATACACACACACCCCCACCTACCTCCACACCCCCCACTCACCACATACACACACACCACCACCCCCACTCACCACATACATACACAAACACACACACAATAGCCCCCCCTCCCCCCCCCCCACACACAGTAGTGACTGTCTATTTAAAATAATATCAATGTTAATTTCATGTATTGAATTTCTACTATTGTTTTGTGCTTTTTATAAATCATATTCAATGTTAGATATGTGTTTTGTTAAGATATCTAAGCTGTTCTATAGAATTATTTTTTGTATCTTGAAGTTTAAGTTCTAAAATAATCAACCTAAAGTTGTGGTTCATAAAGTATTATCACAAATATAAACTAAGAGTGATAAAATAACTTTGAGACATATAAATTAATTGTGACAAAGTAAGATTATGCACCAGAACCTAAAATTTAAAAAAAGTGTTTTTATTTAAACCCCACTTTTCTTTCTATAACTCCTATTTTATTAAACTTTAAATATAATTAAGGGTGTATAGAAAGAAAAGTTAAATAGGAATAAAAATAACATTTTTAAAATATGAAGGGCTCACCAATTTGATCAAATTTTTCAACAACATAGACTAATTGATCTTTATTATAAGACAATTACTACAAATTTACGCGCATCGCCCGAATTCAAAAAGTAATTTAATGACTAAAGTAATACTTTTTTTAACTTTATTTATTCACCACAAATCTTAAAAAATATTTTATTTTTCATGCTTTTTTAACTTCGGATGCTTTTAGCAACTTCGGATGACAATTACTACAAATTTACATTTTTGGATATTATTTACATTTACATTTTTGGATATTATTTTTGGAAATTTATAGAAAATTACTTATTTATTTACATTTTTAACCCCCTACCCCCTACCCCTACCCCCACCCTGCCCCACCCCTGCCCCCCACCCTGCCCCCACCCCCTACCCCCACCCTGTTCCACCCCCACACACGCACACACACACGCACATATATACACACATACACACATATATATACACACAAACATATATATAAATGGAAGAGAGAGAGAGAGAGGGAGGGAACGGCGCGGGAGGGAAAAAAGAAGGGGGAAAGGGTTTTTGCTGTATACATTGTCACGGTCGTGTCAAGGTCATTGACCGTGACAATTATTTAAAGAATTGTCACGGTCATTGACCGTGACAAGTCTGTGACAAGTAAATTTGTCACGGGCTTGTCACGGTCAATGATCGTGACAATTTCTTATCACGATCGTGTCAAGGTCAATGATCGTGACACAAAACGCGTGTTTTTTGTCACGGTCAATGACCTTGACAAGGGTGGCCGGCTGAAAGGTGACAATTTGGCCATTTTGGTGAATCCTAGGATTGGTTCGGGTTTCTGGAAATTTTTAGATCAGGCTTTCTTTATTTAATTAGAGATAAATTAAATTATTAAGGATATGATAAATCCAGAGTTACTTTTATGTTTCTAGAAATCGAATAAAGTTGGTATTAGAAGCTTGCGTTAAAGGAGACTTTTTATTCGGGGTTATGAATTTAGAATAATTGAGGAATATTATTGAATGCGAATAATTTTGATGGAAATTCGAAAATTAGGATACGGGCTGAGTGATGATTAATTGCGTATCGAAAAATTTTATTTGAAAAATAATTAATTAAATAATGAATAATTAATTAATTAAATGAATAATTAATTAATTAAATGAAAAATTAATTAATTGAGTATATAATGGAGCATTGAAAAATAATGCATTTGTGCCATTAGTCATAGTCATGATTAAATAAATTATTGAGAAATACATACATGTGTGGAAATTGTGTACGTGTGTATAAATATATATCGGTGTGTATATGAATATAATAGCATACCCCTCTAGTGCTATCATCGGAGGTTTCACGAGTGAGTGATCTTCCCTGGCTAGTGAATGCAGGGTAAGTACTATCCTCAGGTCATAGCCACCACACATGTGCTTGATAAGATTGAAGTTCGAAGTGAGGTAATTACGGATATAATTATGGCTCACTATCGAGGAACATATGACCGCCTCCAGCATTATTGTTTTCTATCGCAGTTCGATGTGAGATCCCGACCCGGTAGCCAGGATGATGTGAGTATTCCCTGGATTACGATAGGGTCGTAGATACTCGCATCCGGTAAATTATTATTATTATTATTATTATTATTATTATTATTATTATTATTATTATTATTATTATTATTATTATTATTGAGGTTATACATATATAGTGAGTGATATATATGTATGCATGATGTAATGATACATACATACATACATACATACATACATACACACACACACACACACACACACACACACACACACACTATATATATATATATATATATATATATATATATATATATATATATATATATATATATATATATATATATATATATATATATTCGCGCGTGTGTGTGTGTGTGTGCCAAAAAATATATACGGGCGTGACGAATTAAAATGTGAATATTGATAACTATTGAAAGTTCTTAGAAATGATACAATAAATTATAATTGATAATTATAATGAATAGCAAAAATTAAAGATAAATAAATAAAGTACGCATGACGGGATAGCGTATGGAATTTAAGGATACTTGGGAATTACTTAGGCGAGCAGCATAACTAGGTGATTAAAATGCATACATTAGGTGCGCACTAATTTAAATATGAGTAAATGGATATATATTTATTTATGCATTTTAATTACTTGCAAAATATTTTCAAATGGATTTGGGCCCTGACCCTTATCAAAATATATTTTTCGAATCATTTTAGGGGTCCAGCCACAGGGATGCCAAGCGTGATCATCTATCTAGGTACCGGAGCTGCGACAACTATGGATTGTTGCAGGTTTTTTTTTAGTCATTTCTATTCTTATGTTCTAGTTCAGGGCTCTTTTCTTATTTAGGCATGTTACCTATGTCAAACGATTTATTTTAGTTTATGTTTTGTTCATTCTGGGATTATTGTATGGAGAATTTTTCGATGGTTTATTTGGAAAAGTTTGGCATGCAATAAATTTACAGTTGGATTTATCTATGGTTGTGAATTTTATTTAAAGTGTTTAGATGAATGTGTATGATAGTTATACTTTGTGTCACGTTAATAAAGATTAAAAATTGACACATGGAATAATTTAATAATAATTGATCAATAATTAATTGGTTCGACAGTGATGCTAAGAATGAGCCAATGAGATTCATGTTTTATTTTAGTAGAAGGGTGGCTACCCGTTACTTTAATAAGTGGGGTGTCACAGCATCAGCTAGTCTGCATCATTTAATTTAATAATATTACATAACATGCATCAATTAATATGTCTAACTAGCATTTTAGTAACAAACACAAAACCCATAAAAAAGTATACAATAAAATAGAACTATTCAGATAATAATTTAAGTCAATTAGAATGCGCACTATTGATATGTGCACTAGAAACAATAGGAAATGAAGTTACTGTTGGAATAAAGATTATTTGCAAATAAACGAGTTAACAATTAGTATTCATTATACATGAAATTCTACAAAGACATTGAAATGTGAATAAAATGCTACACAATTATATATTTTTTGGGATTTACACTTTTTAGTGACATGTTTAGGCTTTTCGACATTGGTTACATACTTGTTAATGTCATATGTAAATTTAAGTAACAAGGCTTCAATTTATGTCTTTGCATACAGTATGAGAGAGCAACAAATAAAAACTTAAGGTCCATTTACAAGTTATACCCATATGTAATTAGTAGGCATACCAGCATTACTAACACGAAAAAATTATAGTGTTCAATTTAAGGTAATCAATATAGTGCTTCTAATATTAACACTATATTGTATGTCTTGTTCGCTACTACAATTTCAGTGTTAATGAGTTTTACATAGTGAAGTTTAATATATGTAGGATACATGGGTTTTACATTTAAGTTATAATAATATTTTTAAGAAATATATTTATTTGTTTGGATGGTGTATAATGCATAATAAGTATAACAGTAAACTTTATTGTATACATACACTCATCTATGCTATGTATAGATGGTTATAAACAGGTCAAGAAGAAAATCTATACTTTGGTGTAGATGTATCGAGAATATATCACCTATAAGGACCAAACAAACATTAACCGATTGAATATTACCTTTGTTGTATTTTGTCCTGTAAATAAATCTTGTATGGATAACAACTATAACAACAAACTTTACTATATACATACCCTCAACTATGCTATGTATAGATAATAATATTTGTTTAGATGGTGTATAATGCATAACAAATATACATACTTTCAACTATGCTATGTATAGAAGATAATATTTATTTGAATGGCGTATAATTCATAAGAAGTATAATAGTAACTTTACTGTATACATACTCTCAAGTATAACAGTAGAATGTTATGGAAACGTGATTCATAAAAGGTAACGATGTGTACGTTAATTATATAATGTATTCAACAATTGCTTGATACATAACATGAAAACTATGATTTTATAAATCAATGTTTGGTTAGTATTTAATAAGCATAATGTAACCGCAATAGGCTTCAACCTATGTCTTTTCATTCAAAATGAGAGAACGATAAATATAATAGTATATTTTTTTTTAAAAATTCCACTAATATGTATTTTGGTATACTAGCATTACTAATCCCAAAAAACTGTAGAGTTCGGTTTATATTATTCAATTCATTGATAAATGAAATATAATATTACAGAAGACAGAGATGATAGGCACATACGTTGTGAAGATTATGTAAGAAACTAACAAAAAGTAGTACTTACTAATCTATGGGCATCCGATAGGTATAAATCCTCCATCCTACCCCTGGATATGAGGGGGTTGTAGTGCTTCCAATAGCCCAAGTGCATGTCGAACACCATAAGATGGAATGATACCCCTCTCTTAGTTCTTCTGATGATGCATATATTATCAGGAAAAAATACCAGCGCATCACTCTTGAAGCTAGTTCAAGTTGGGTATCAATGAAACATTTTTGTAATCCACTCATGATGTCACGAATCATGGGTTGCACATTACGAACAATTAGTGTAATAACAGTAAATAATATAAAAATTATATTCGAACAATATCACGTACAAACAAATTTGTAAACAAGAATTCACCGAACACATACTCGTGAAGAACTAGGATTGATTGACAAGTGTAACACCTCGACCCGGATTTAAGGGTTATTAAAGGATCAACCCGATCTGGTCCATACGTTAATTGTGAAGTGCAGTGAAACAACC
Source organism: Sambucus nigra (assembly GCA_949130495.1). Lineage (NCBI taxonomy): Eukaryota > Viridiplantae > Streptophyta > Magnoliopsida > Dipsacales > Adoxaceae > Sambucus > Sambucus nigra. The sequence continues at coordinate 92,829,617 of OX422212.1, forward strand.
TAAATAATGTTTCTAGTCCAGTTTTACTATTATGTAATGTTACTCTTGTTAGCATGCGATTCCAGTTATAATCAACTACGTGTTAGGACCCAAGGGAAGTAACCCCAAGGACAAGTAAAAAGATCCACTAATCGCAAATGTAAATAATTATTTACCTGTATAACGCTCTCAAAGTACGGAGAAATATACAACCTATCGTAACAAAAGGAGGGATGTGAGCAGAATGTTCAGTGGGAACATATACAAATGCAATATAGAAATGAACGGTAGAAAGAACAACCACACGCTACAATCTTATTCATGTGAAAATACATATATATCTACATATATATACTTTTGGAAATACATGTCCCAGTGTATTAAATCATTTTATTTCAAAAACATTATTTAAAGTTGTTTGTCCTCCTTGTCTTTACAAAATAATCATTTTATATCTTATGCTTAAAATTAGCAGATTCTTGTCGTCAACTCACCCAATTAACAATTTAGAATTGTTGGGAAAAATCTTTAATTCACTTTCAAACCTTTATTACTCAACGTTATTAACTCATGTCGAGTTAATGATCATTACTTAAGACTTCATTTGAAAGAACGTATACACCGTGTTTAGAAAATACTCATCCTACTTTCAAAGCCTCATATAACACACGCTTTTTCATTATGATTCAAACCTCATTAGGTATCTTGAATACCATTTAATCATCTCATTTAACCATCCCGTATTACCACGTGAATATTAAACATTTGGTGCATTATTCTTGTATTAGAAATTCAATGAATCAATACCATTCATTTATGCTTCTTTCATGAATATTCAATTCACCACTTATCATTATCTTTAGGGATTCTACCAAAAGGCACACACCCATCACAACACACGCACACCCATGGTTTCATGAAATTTCACCGTCCGGCACCGAGCGCCAAGTAAACTGCAGTTGGTTTGGGGTCTTTCGCCACTAGGGACAACATAGCCCTGCTTAATTATTTAACCCGAGATCATCTAATATCATTATCTTGCCAATGTGTTAATTATTTTCATAATGTTCACATTAATTTGCTTTTTCGGGCTGAAGCTAAAGCCTTGGACTTAACCGTCCGTTTTCCATTATTCACTTAGGAAAAATCATTATATTCCATTACAATCCTTTTTCACGCACGCATTGATTGTTACACCAAAAATCACTTTAGGACATAATTCATTTTCACCCACACTAGGGTAAAAACATTCATCAACATTTTTAATTCATAAAAATGTTACACTTTAAGTAAATTTACCAATTTACACTTTTACTCCCAAAACTTACAATTTAGCCCTTTAACAAGCATCATTTTCCAAAATGGTAGTTTACGTTTCCAATTTAACACTTAAACACATTTAACCATTAAAAATACTTGTTTATTAGCATACTTTACTCAATTTTCACATTTTACACTTCACATACCTTTAATATACAAATTCATACATTTTATATATTAAAATCTCATTTTTCACATATTTGATAAACACACTTTATTTTTGAGTTTTTACGTCTTACATCCATTTACAAATATTTACACAATAACCTATACTTTTTTCTTATTATGAGTTTACACACTTTAAAATACCCATTTAATGTGAAAGATTCCCTTTTTACATTTATCTTCATTATTCAAGTAGAAAATCACATTTTTATCTCGTCAAACTCGCATTATGGGATTTTAAAAACAGGCCTAATGCATTTCTTTGCACAAACTCGCATTATGTATCTTTAAAACATCATTCTAATACACTTTATTTTTTAAAATGCCTTTGAATAGTGTAACGGGATTTTTAACACCTTTAAAACCTTATTTTCAATGCCCCTTTTTATCCAAAACATTAATAATGAAATTAATGAGTCCATTAATGCAATATAACCATCATCCTACACATTTTACACCCGATATGTGTAAATAAGTATTCTGGAAATTATCTTCTTTCAAAACTCATTTCAAAACCTCTCTTTGAAATCCATTTTCACCCAAAATGGTGAGAATTCTACTAAGCGAATCAAACATGCAAAATAACCCATGTCCTACATATATTTAGTCTAATTTATGCAAATAAACAAGCTGGAAATATACACAACAATAAACCTATTCCAAGGTTAGTTTTTCCACCTCTATAGTCACCAAAATGGTGGTGGAATTAGTGGTGTAGGAGGAGCAACCAGGAGGTTACCAAAAACCCTCCCATGCTAGCTCTAAAGTTGCTCCAATAAATGCTCCCAAAGACCCACCTCAAGAAAATCTTCTTCAAAACCCTCTAAGAATATCTCCTTCTTCAATGACCAAAACCCACTTGAAAATGAGATGATGAAATGTAGAAATGAAGATGATAAATATTAACTCATAGTACACACCAAGAGATGCTACAAAACTCCCTTTTACCAAGTTCCCACAAGTTTTCCCACCTTGGAGTGAAGCTTTAATGGAGGTTTGGAGTTATTTTAATGGGATTGTTTAGCGAGAGAAAGTGGGGGCAAAGGAAGCTACGAATTTTGGACATAACTTTTGGGTATTGAGAGCTCCAATAGTTAGGAGGAAAGGTTAAAATCTGATAACATTTGTGTACCCAAACCTTAGAACCCCTCTCTCTCTATCTCTCTCTTATAACCCACTTTTGTCCCTCATGAATGCTTTGACCCATTTCGTAACCCATGGCTTCCACAAAAAAAGTAAGGGTGCTCAAACAAAGGTCTGGAACAAAGTTTGAAAGGGACTACACATATCACCAATCTGAACACTCAACAAACCCATTTAAAAATGCCCAAAACCACCCACAAAATGCTAATTTGCATCACTTTCTTTCCCTAAAAATAATTTTGAAACTTTTAACTTGAGATTCATATTTCTTGCATTTTTTGGCTAAATAATCATATTTACAATAGTCGTTTGGCCTCCCGGATTGTCCTATAAGGCGCGCAAGAATCGGGACCTCCGAGAAAAACATAGTTTTTTTTATTTTTCTTCGCATGGTAATATTCCTTATATTTTTATGTGTCTAAATATATGGTTGGAATATTTTTTTTGACTTACCAATTGTCCTAAACAATTCGCTCAAAACTAGACTTTCTCAGTGTCACGCACCGTCAGACAATTTGTACCTAGGCTTCCGTAGCGCTCATTGCCTGTCCAAATTGCGTGAAAATTAACGAAGTACTTAAAATAATTATATAAACTCAAAATAATACTCATGTGGACCATGAAACATAAAAATTTCTCGTTTAATCCATATTGCGACACTTTGCTTTTCGTACCATTTAAGTGTTGCGTCATTTAACCTTGTCCGTGTCACAGTCGCTCCTCGATATTTTTCCCTCAAACTTAATGGACATTCGAGCTACTATTATTAGATATTAAATATGCATTCACACGACACAGGTATCGTGGGATTTTTCTCGTTTAAACTATTTACGTAATACGCCATCTTACGTATTACTTGACGCGTTACACTTGAATTATTTATTCCTCAAATTTTCTTTTGTAGAAAACACTTCAAATAATGTTAAATACCTTTTTCAAGGGTGGGGTATTACATTCTTCCCTACTTAGAAAATTTCATCCTCGAAATTTATGATCATCAAGCTAACAAATCATTCATCCAACAATTTAACTCAAATCCTAGATATCTTTAACATTATAGTTTAACGCAAATATTTCATACCATTAATTTGACATAACCACGGTGGATCCTAAGGTATTATTGCTAAGTCCCAAGCATGCCTAACATGTCCATTTAAACAATACCTGAAAGTAGTTGATAGTCATTAAATATCATGCTAACATTCCAAAGAACTCTTTATCATGAATTGTTCTGAACATCGAGATTTACATGCCTACATTTCATCAAAGGATTTGGATCTTTCCTAGCCTAGGAAGATACATCCTCAACATCAATAACCATTCACATAAATGATTTAGAGACATCCATTTAATCACAATGGTCCATCTGACCGATACCTCTTACGAGACTACACATTAAGCTAGAGTCATCCTAGTTACGACAACCAAAATACACATGAAAGACTACATTTTCAATCTGCACATTCCATATGGAGATAAACACTAGCATTTAATATTCCATCAAGTTATAATATTCATATCTTGGATTCGTGACCTCAAATCCACGATATACATTGTAATCAGCTACATCGGTTAACTAGTGAGTGTGTTAACCTAAATCTATCAAGTACACATGCAAACTACATGCAACAAATCGTGAGACCATGCGTACACTCCAACCGATATAAAACAAAGGTGTTTCCAAAGAGGAGCACAATCATGTGCCGTGATGCATCAGCCTCAACCCGGCCTATCTCGCATCACTATTGAGCTTATGCAACGCTATACCTGAATAAAGACCCGTAACTAAAATAACAACTTCCCATTATCAGGATCAAAGAAAACATAAGAAGATGTAACGAATCAGGCGGCTGCCACGCCAAAATGAAAAAATTGAATTCGGGCAACTAACTATGCCACACAAAGTATGAACCACAATGTACACTTGAAGTCTAAGATTTTCACTGACTTATACGTACATTAAGGTATTATCCTAACTACGTTCCCTGGCTTGAATTACTAATAATGACTACTCATTTTCAAAGACAACGACTTGGGAACCGATTAACTTAGGAAGCTAAAACGCTAGGTTTCCATCCTTAAGACTGAGGTTATTTGCTATTAAAAAGAAATTATATTTCTCATTCCATAATGTTAATCATTGACCTATATACTCAAGTCTCCACAATGTCCACATGTGACTGCTAACTTTCAAACGTCGAGATCTTTCTCATCTAGTGAAACACAACACTCACATAATTTTACCCTACGACCATCGCTACAATCCTTAGCAACGTCCTATATGATCCTAAATCATAACTATCGTACTAGTTACAATGACACGTCAAATTTTCAAGCATTATCCATGCCTAATACTTAATGATTCTCCTCACTAAAGTCATATTAAGCCACACGGGTTGCACACGTAGGTGCTATAATCAAGCCCAACACTCCATTCCGAGTGTTATCTCCAAAACCATGATAAACATCATCGTATCCTAAGTGTACCAAGTGTAAAAACTAGTACGTATCAACCTATTTTCAATATTATCCATAAGGGTTATAGCTTAAAACAAGCTTATCATCAAGCCATGGTGTAGCCATAAAACGACACGACTAAATCGAACTACCAACATCAACAGCCTCTACATCCACATAGTAAATTTCCCAACACTTTATGGAAATGATACGAATTCAATTTTCTCCAACACTCATGCACATTCTAGAGTAGGAGTGATCATGACAAAATCCTACTAAGTATAACAAACTATCATGGCCGTCAATTATTTTTTTAGGGCCAAACACTAACCCAATTACTACATGTTACACCAACTGTAACTCTATGTCCTTGACGTCATAAGAAATCCTCAAAGTTCAAAGAGAGACATCCTTGTTATCGTAATACACAAAGTTCAATCTAAAGTTCACCATTACTAGGGAGTGTCTATCACTTGTACTAATAACACATTATCTAATCCATAACACATATCTCCTAAGGCATTATCAGTATGGATTCACATGCCTGTTCATAAAAATAACCCGAGATCAAACTCATTACGACATATTACTTAACCTTATTGAACACTCATCTATGATAGCTAAGTTGTCTCACTACATATCCATCACACTCATTTGATAGACCATAAGCTATCACCACTATAAAACTTTTGCTAGGGTACGGTGCATCGAGTACTACCTATAAAAATTTGGTCCAATACTTTTGACGCCACAATAGATCAGTTTCCTCAATACCACTTTATTTTTCTAAAACCATAATTCAATACCACCATTTCTAACACTAAGTCCCAAGGACAATATAAATTCATTCTTAAATTACACTAAATCACTATGATTATCTAAACTCAAATCATAATCAAGTCACTTAGGCATTCTAATTTCCATAGAATTATTTATTCACAAGCCACGCTACTTAGTCACCTAATACCGTAGATGAAACCACAAGCATACCATCTAAGATGCAACTGAAATCATTAAGACTTTCTAATCATCAAACTTCCACGTGATACATCTCACACAAACCTAATGTGCCACCACCTAACGGCCTACACCAAAAGTCGATACTTGCTAGCTAACATTACTAGAATAAAAGCAACGAAATAAGAATGGATACTAACTTAGATGATCACCAAATCATATATAAGGGAATAACGTGCTCAAGTCCTCGACTTTACCATCAAAGTACAAATCAAAACCGTCATAAGGAAAGTGTGACCGTCTCCAACCAACAAAGATGCCGACATATCCACTATCGACCTCACCACATCACACCCAAAAGGAATATTAAACCTAAAACTTTGATACCAAGTTGTAATGCCCCGACCCGAATTTAAGGGTTATTAAGGGATCAACTCAATCCGGTTCATACGTTAATTGTGAAGTGTAGTGAAACAACCTAAATAATGTTTCTAGTCCAGTTGTACTATTATGTAATGTTACTCTTGTTAGCATGTGATTCCAATTTTCATCAACTACGTGTTAGGACCCAAGGCAAGTGCCCCCAAGGCCAAGTAAACAGATCCACTAATCGTAAATATAAATAATTACTTACTAGTATAATGCTCTCAAAGTACGGAACAATATGCAACTTGACGTAACAAAAGGAGAGATGTGAGCAGAATGCTCAGTGGGAACATATACAAATGCAATATATAAATGAATGGAAGAAAGGGCACTCACACGCTATAATCACATGCATGTGAAAATACGTATATATCTACATATGTAATTTTGGAAATACAAGTCCTGATGTATTAAACCATTTTATTTCAAAAATGTTATTTAAAGTCGTTTGTCCTACTTGTCTTTACAAAATAATCATTTTATGTCTTATGCTTAAAATTAGCATATTCTTCCCGTCAACTCACCCAATTAAACAATTTACAATTTTTGGGAAAAACCTTTCATTCACTTTCAAACCTTTACTACTCGGCGTTATTAACTCACGTCGAGTTATTAATCATTACTAAGACTTCATTTCAAAGCACGCACACACCGTGTTTAGAAAAATACTCATCTTCCTTTCAAATCCTCATATAACACACGATTTTTTCATTATGATTCCAACCTCATTAGGTAGCTTGAACATCATTTAATCACCTCATTTAACCATCCCATGTTCCCATATAAATATTAAACATTTGGTACTTTATTCTTGTATTTGCAATTCAATGAATCAATACCATTCATATATGCTTCTTTTATGCATACTCAATTCATCACTTAGCATTATCTTTACGGATTTCGCCAACACACACACCCATCACAACACATGCACACCCACGATTTCATGGAATCTCATCATTCGGCACCGAGCGCCAAGTAAACTGCAGTTGGTTTAGGGTCTTTCGCCACTAGGGACAGCTTAGCCCTGCTTAATTATTTAACCCAACGTCATCCAATATCATTATCGTTTCGATGTGTTAAACATTTTCATAGTGTTCGCATTAATTTTTCTTTTTGGGCCTAAGCTAAAGCCTTGGACTTAACCATTCATTCTCCATTATTCACTTAGGAAAAATCATTATATTCCACTATGGTCCTTTTTCACGCACTTTTACATAGGACTTAATTCGTTTTCACCCACGCTAGTGTAAAAACATTCATCAACATTTTGAATTCATAAAAATATTCCACTTTAAGTAAATTTACCCGTTTATTGCCAAAACTTGCAATTTATTCCTTTAGCAAGTGTCATTTTTTTAAAAGGTAGTTTAATTTTCCAATTCAACACTTAAACATATTTAACCATTAAAAACACTTGTTTATTAGCATACTTTACTCAATTTTCACATTTTACACTTCACACACCTTTAATATACAAATTCATACATTTTATATATTAAAATCTCGTTTTTCACATATTTGATAAACACATATTATTTTTGAATTTTTACATCTTACACCCATTTACCAATATTTACATAATAACCCATACTATTTTCTTATTATGAATTTACATACTTAAAAATACCCATTTAAAGTGAAAGATTCATTTTTTACATTTATCTTCACTATTCAAGTAAAAATCACATTTTTATCTCATCAAATGACTTAAAAAAGCCTAATGCATTTCTTTGCATAAAATCACATTATTTATCTTTAAGCCATCATTTTAACACATTTTATTTTTTAAAATGCCTATGAATAGTGTTATGGGATTTTTAACACCTTTAAAACTTTCTTTTAAATGCCCCTTTTTATCCAAAACATTAAGAATGCAATTAATAAGTCCATTAATTCAATATAACCATTATCTTACACATTTTACATCCAATATGTGTAAATAAGTATTCTGAAAATTATCTTCTTTCAAAGCCCATTTCAAATCTCTCTTTGAAACCCATTTTCACCCAAAATGGTGAGAATGCAACTAAGTGAATCATAGATGAAAAATAACCCATGTCCTATATATATTTAGTCTAATATATACAAATAAATAAGCTGGAAATATACACAATAATTAACCTATTCCAAGGTTAGTTTTTCCACCTCTAAAGTCGCCAAAATGGTGGTGGAATGGGTGGTGTAGGAGGAGCAACACCAACCTCCAAAGGTAGCCCGAGGGGTTACCAAAATCCCTCCAATGCTAGTTCTAAAGTTGCTCCAAGAAATGCTCCCAAAGACCCACTTCAAGAAAATATTCTTCAAAATCCTCCAAGAACTTCTCCTTCTTCAACCAATAAGACCCACTTGCAAATGAGAAGATGAAATGTAGAAATGATGAAGATTAACTCCTAGTCCACACCAAGAGATGCTCCAAAAATTCCTTCTACCAAGTTCCCACAAGTTATCTTACCTTGGAGTGAAGCTTTAATGGAGGTTTGGAGTTATTTTAATGGGGTTTCTAGTGAGAAAAAGTGGGGGTAAAGGGAGCTATGAATTTTGGACAAAATTTTTGGGTATTGAGAGCTCCAATGGGTTTGAGGAGAGGTTAAAATCTGATAATATTTGTGTACCCAAACCTTGGAACCCATCTCTCTCTCTTATAACCCACTTATGTCTCTCATGAATGCTTTGACCCATTTTACAACCCATGGCTTACCAAAAGAAGGATGCTCTAACCAAGTTCTAGAACAAAATTTGAAGGGGAATACATATATCACCAATCAAAACACTCAACAAACCCATTTAAAAATGCCCAAAATCACCCACAAAATGTTGATTTGCATAACTTTCTCTCTCTAATTTTTTTTTAAAACCTTTAACTTGAGATTCACATTCCTTACATGTTTTGGCTAAATAATCATATTTACAATAGTCGTTTGGCTTCCCGAATTTGTCTTGTACAAGGCGCGCAAGAATCGGGATCTCCACGCAAAACATATTTTTTTTTATTTTTCTTTGCATGGTAATATTCCTTATATTTTTATGAGTCTAAATATATGGTTGGAATCTTTTTTGACTTATCAATTATCCTAAATAATTCGTGCAAAACTGTACTTTCGTAGTGTCATGTACCATCAGACAAATTATACCCAGGCTCGCGTAACGCTCGTTGCTCGTCCAAATCACATGAAATTTAACCAAAGTACTTAAAGTAATTATATAAACTCAAAATAATACTCATGTGAACCATGAAACGTAAAGCTTTCTAGTTTAATCCATATTGCGATACTTTGCTTTTCGTACCATTTTAATGTCGCGTCATATTAACCTTGTCCGTGTCACATCCGTTCCTCGATACTTTTCCCTCAAACGTAACGAAAATTCGAGCTAATATTATTAGAGATTAAATATCCATTCATGCGACACATGCATCATGGAAATTTTCTCGTTTAAACCTTTTACGTAATACGCCACCTTACGTATTACTTGACGTGTTACACTTGAATTATGTATTCTTCGAATTTTCCTTTGGAGAAAACACTTCAAATAATGTTAAATACCTATTTTCTAGGGTGGGGTATTATAGAAAGAGTATCATCCGGATGAGTTAATGCATACTCACTGAGTTCCTTGTTCAAAATATTTGTGTACACATCAATAACCTATACAAATACGTTATCTCGAATATTAGTTTATAGCTACATGATATTTTTGTAAAAAAAATGGGATGGATGTCATAATTTTGTAGTTAATGAAATAATGGAATGCAATTAGATTACTAACATTAGTTCCAAAACATTATTCGGATATGACCTTTAATAAATGTCTTCGAAAAACCAAATACCCGAGGTCTCCACTATAATGCATGACATGCCTACAAGAAAAAAAGGGTAAATTAAACTATAAAATAAATATAACATCACGTAAGTTGTGGATGTTATGTCATGCTGAAATATTATTAATTCTGAATTGGAATAAGCCAACAGGTATAGAGTAAATGTGTATTATTTCAAGAATACAACACCTTGAAATATTATTTCAAGAATACAACACCTTAAAATACCAAACAAACATTAACCGATTGAATATTATTTTTTTTGCATTTTATCTGGTAAAAAAAAACTCTTTGCAAAATTACAATGCTAATTGAAGACATAATCCATTAATCTACGAGTGGTAAAATTTATGGTTGTAGTCATTAAGTTCTATTCAGGTAGTATTTATTTGGGTGATGTGGAATACATCACATGATAAATAGTAATATTTACTGTGTGAGATTTTCAATTATATTATGCATACACTATGCACAATAGGTCACATAGTAACAATTGTTGCCTAAACTGTTACATCTCAAGTATGCATAACGGGGTTAAATATCCCACATAGTAAATATTATTGTATGCTCTGTTGTGTATGCGTAATACAATTGAAACTCTCACATAGTAAATGTTACTATTTAACATGTTACGTATTCCATATCACTCAAATAAAGATTGAATACGAAAACAATGCAAAGTAACTAATACCCGAAGTCGTCATTGCTCCACGATTTTAACATTTAAAGTGTTGACTCACATAAATACTTCGCGACAACACCTCACTACATTAACACATTCCACTTCAACTTTATTTTTTTTAATCTCGAGTGTTGACCCTTCATCCTTATTCTCGACATCTTTAACATCAAACCTTTTTTATTTCTTCTTTTCTCGGCTTTTTGTACAAGGTTTGGACGCTCTCCTCTTCAGCCTACCCCTAACCAGTGGTTCATACACAACTACATCTGACTTTTTTGCCTTTCGATCATTCTTAACCTTTATTCGTCGGACAATTGAATTCATTAATTGTTGAAGATGAGTAGGTGTGACGTCGAAGACATCTACCCTCTTCTCAGCTCACTTACTTGTGCTATCACTCCCATGATACTGCAGAGTGTGGGAAATGACTTTGTCAGCTTATCGTATAACAATTTTGGATCGGGGGAAGTACGCACATTTGCATTAGTTATGAAGTCATTCGATGGAGTAGTTGTTTTAGGGATTTTTTGTGGAAAACCTCCGCCTCAACTCGTTACACGACTAATTCTTCAATGTGTTCATTCACCCTTGCCAATTCGTCCTCCAAACTACTTAACTCAGATCTCTCTTTTTCTTCCGTTACTTTTACTTGCTTTTAAAGTTATTCAATCTAATTCCACATTTTTGTAATTTTCTCATCCTTCTCTTCTTCCATTTCATCCTTCATCCTTTTCATATCCGAACGTTCATCGGATAAACCCTTGTACATAATATCCTTCTCGTTACACAATATTTGCAGTCGTTGAATTTCTTTTTCCATCTCTTTGATATTCTTCAAATTGGGGTCATTTTGTTTTTCAGATGATGCTACCCAAAAAGTCCCCTCACCATCCGCATTAGTGCTACTGAATGGGATATCATTATGTGTGTAACTTGCATCATAGACGTCATCAAGAAACAATTTATCTTCTGCATTGGAATCAATGGCCTCCCAACTCTTCCTCTTCTAATTCTATTTTGTGTAGCCTTCCATTGATAAACTGTGCACAAAAAAATTGAATTAGCTCATGGGTATTACATGTAACAAATATCATATGCTAATTTATTTAGCAAACATTATTAAATATGAAAAATGTTCATGTATTTGCATAACATATTTGAAATGATAAGCTTATTCAAAACTCAAATAATAAAAGATATAAAAGAAAAAAAAATGATCACTACTAATGCGTGAACAACACAATATGTTTATCAAAAAGATTTTAAAACATAGGCAGTTTAATTTGATCTAATATATGAATTAATGTTTCAATAGTAACACGTACACACTACCTACTAAATTACACGTGTATTAAAATTTTAGGATATATAGGAAATATATGTGGTATCTACTGTTACATATCGTATGAACAAAAAATAGTGGTCATGAACTAAATGTGTGACATAATTGAACCCATAGCAGTATAAATTTACAGTTTATTAGTTAATTGGAAAAATGGGTGTTACGAAATTAAGCACATAGATCTTTTCATAGTAGATAATGTATGAAGTGAACTTTACTTTGTGGATATCTATTACTTATAATATTCCATAACCAAATTTTAGCCAAACAGTAATAGTTTCTGATATACCAAAGTACACCCTCGTCCAGGCCGAGGGTATCCCCATCTCAAACGAGGGCCCAAGTTCAGGACGAGGGTCCAACTTTGCTAGTCCATTAAAGGAAGGGTTGGCCATGCCGACCCCTTATCCCAGATAGGATGAACTGGAGACAGGCCGACCCCAGAGCATAGGTCAGATGACATTATAAGGGGCCGACCCCTCATCATGGACCATACGACCCTATAAGGGGTCGACCCTTCATCACAGGACGGACGACCCTATGAGGGGATGACAGTACGAGGCCCACATCCATCCTATCCCAATGCCAGCATGAACTTTATACTCGGCCTGGCATCCTAGGCCGAGGGTGACATCATCACAGCACGTGATTTGGGAGACGTATGGAACAGTGCGCGAGCGACTCATATAGCACGTGGACTAGACCGTAATAATAATATCATCCCCTAATGTGAGGGAATATTATGTCATCATTAATCATAAGTGGCACATCCAGGTGTCAACAGGGAATTGGATAGATCGTTATTAACATGCTCAACGCATGCTTGGGGCATACACTACACCACCTAAGCCTTATATATATTTGTCATCTTCAACCTTGCAAAAGGATCGGTAATTGTAACCCTAGCTAAAACTCTGCTTGTACACATAGTAAAGTGAGAATGAGTTTATGAGCATTGTATCCAAGGACATTAGTGCCCATATTTAATGGATCATACACTCAAAGTGGATGTAGGCCTAATTGGATGAACCACTATACATCATTGTCTTCATTCCTCTTATACTCATCCCCTTCTATATACTTATACGCATACAACTCTATTGCTTCCATTGTTATTACTATTTGAGCTCATCATATGTTATCTGGTGGAGCTAAATCTTAGCATCATCCGTTTGGCACCGTTTGTGAGAACGAGAATCTCTTTCTTCCTTTATACAGCTTGACCTCACCGAAAACTCTGGTGGTGAACCAGTTGTCCCCCTTCGTGTGGAGCTGTTTCACCATTGAAAGAGACACATTAAGGTTCTGGAGCTCTTTCGATCATCACAGCTCAAGCATATGGCACCAGAGTTACCACCACCACCTCCTCCATCGGCTAGTGGAATAGGACCTTCTTCATGTCAAGTACCACCTCAAGCTGAGATGGCAGATGTGGCTGATGCCTTGAAGTCCTTAGCAGCAAGTTAGCAGATTATGAAGGAGAAATTTGTAGCTCTTAGCCAAAACATATTGAGACCACTCGGAGTCTCACCGGAGATGATTACTCCGGTAGCAGCTCCATGGCAGCATGAGGCTAGGGACCACCCTAGGTGCCACATAAAGACTTGCCACCTCCACAACGATGGAGGGATGTTGTTGACCCCTGGCGCCTATGCCTGGGGACGTAAGGAAACCCTTGCTCAGAGGATAGATACAATGACATAGAAGGGGAAAAGGGTCTGATAGAATGCTGGGATCCGTATGAGGTCTCCAACAATACTGTGAGACCTATCCTAGAAAGCAGAGGGAAGTGTGGAAAGCAAAATCCCGACGATTTCCCGAGGGGATCTACTTTCGATCATCTGAGCAGGGGGTCGGCCTTTGTGAGGTTGGGCCCAGTAAATGACCTGTGGGAAAAATTGTCCAGATCAAGAATTATTGCGAGGTCCAGAAGGGAGGCAGTAGATGGCCGACCCCATGGATGGGATGACGGTCAGGACAAAGTGAACAGCCAATACAGACCTATCATAGAAGAACCCTCAGTTCACTCCAAAGAGGCGATAGGGGATAACATCGACCAATCCAACCCTACGAGGCCATGGAACGACTCGATCCAAAGGGTGGAGGATAAAATTAGTAATATCTTGAGAAGCAGGGACCCCCTTCAAAGAGGATGCTCCATAGGCTCACCCTTTATGGCGAAGATAGTCAACTTCCCAACGCCATCCAAGTTTAAGCCACCTGTGGTCACCCCAAGGTATGATGGGAGTACCAACCATGTCCATCATATTGAGATGTACTAATCAGCGACATACATATACTCTATCTCAGATGAGATAAGGTGTTGTGCATTTCTCGGCACTCTGACTGGGGCTGCACATGTCTGGTACATGTCTCTTCCAAAGAACTCCATTAAAACTTTTGAGCAGTTAGTAGATCGGTTTATCCATAATTTTTGCTTTAGTGTGAGGCCACAGAAGAAGACCACACACCTGGTCTATGTTAAGCAGGGGAGGAACGAGAGCCTAAGAGACTACATCGCCAGATTCAACAAAGAAAATTTAGAGTTCAAAGATTACAAAGAGTGTATAGCCATGACAACCTTCATTGGAGGACTCCAGAAGCGGAAAAATTGTTGGATTCAGTGGGAAAGGTGATGAACGCCGTAGAGGCGATGGATGCAAAATACAAAGATGAAAAAGGAGGCACTATTGGGGGTAAGTACCAGAAAAAGAATAAGGAGGGGAAAAAGAGGATAGAAGATGAAAAATTTGTTAATTATACCCCTATGACAGTCAGCTGCGAACACATCCTGAATGAGATAAAGAGTGATCGATCCTTGAAATGGACAGAGAAGATGAGGGAACCTACCCACATGAGGAAAAAAAAACCTGTAGTGTGAATTACACTAAGACCACGACCATGTGACCGACAAGTGTTTTGCTCCGAAAGATAAGATTGAAAAATGTTAAAAAAAGGTAAGTTAATGAAATATGTTGACAAAGGTGCCTTTAAGAGGGGATGAGGGGACAACCCAGGAAGAAGAGAGGTGATAGTTGTAGAGAAGATACTCCAAATAGAAGGGACGATCCTTTGGATGATGAGGACGAATTTGACGTCCTAACAAGAGATGACCACGACCTATAAAAAGACTTAATATGATCTCATTCGGTGTTGGGATGATATCAGGGGGATTAGCACGAGGAGGATCAAAGGTTGTCGACAGGAAGGCACATGTAGTTGAAGCCAAGGCAGTAAAAAAAGTTGTACACTCTACCTCTATTGAAGTAATGCCAGAAAAGAGGAAGAAAATTGATATGGATACTCTGATAATGAGTTTCTCAAGAATGGACTTCAAGGGCCTCTAAGCCACGCATGATGACCCTCTTGTAATCACCACCAGGGTACAAGGATGTGAGGTGCTGAGGATCTTAGTGGATGGGGGTAGTTCTGCAGATGTGATGTTCTGGCCGTGATAGGCTCGTCACATACCATCACCCCATGATTGGTTTAAGTGGGTAAAAAGTTCATCCCCTAGGAGTGTATGAGGTTGATGTTAAAATGGGGGACGAGTGACCGAGATGGCTTACAAAGAAGGTCAATTTTTTTTTGTGATGGATGAACAAGTCTTCTCAGCCTACAACATTATACTGGGGCGAGTTCCCTTAAGGAATTTGAGGTCGTGCCTTCCACGGTTCATCAGATGATAAAATTCATGACCCCTTATGGGGTAGGGGAAGTTTAGGGAGACCAGACGATAGCACATGAATTATACTTCAATTCCATCGAAGAAAGAGAGGCGCACAAGAAAGCAATAACCACTTACAATATTAATACCCTCGACCCCAGGGATGAGACAAATCTGAAGAAAGGAGAAGCCACAGAAGAGGTAGAATCCATCGTCCTCAATGAGGATGAGCCGGAAAAAAATGTCCAAATTGGAAAATCTCTAAAGACAAAAATAAAAGAAGATCTCATCAAGCTGCTAAGGAGGAGACAGAGTGTCTTTGCATGGAGTCGTGAAGACATACCGGGGATCAACCCCAAAATCATGTGTCACAAGCTCAACATGGTAGTGAACGCAAAGCCAGTGAAGCAGAAGAGGCGTATTTATTCTCGAGAAAAGTATGAGGTCATTAGGGATGAGGTTAAGAAGATGGAAGAGGCCAAGTTCATCAGGGAGGTCATTTATCCTGAATGGCTATCTAATGCGGTCATAGTCCCCGAAGCCAACGGGAAATGGAGAATGTGTGTAGACTTCACCGACCTCAACAAATATTGTACCAAAGATAGTTTTCCTCTCCCCCGCATTGATCAGATAGTAGATGATACCGCGGGACATGAGTTAATGAGCTTCATGGATGACTATTCAGGCTACAACCAGATCTTCATGAGCCCTGAGGACTCAGAAAAAATGTCTTTCATTATCGACAACGGGACATACTATTATAGGGTCATGCCCTTTGGCCTAAAGAATGTGGGGGCAACGTATCAGCGCCTTGTGAATAAAATGTTTGAAGACCAAATAGGGAAGTATATGGAGATCTATGTAGATGACATGTTGACCAAGATTTTGAAGGCCGAAGATCATATGGCCGACCTCGAGAAGACCTTTAACACGATGGATAAGTACCGGATGAAGTTGAACCCTGCCAAATGTGTCTTCGAGGTCAGAGAAAGGAAGTTCTTGGGGTTCATCGTCAATCAAAGAGGCATTGAGGCCAATCCTTAGAAGATAAATTCCCTCCTAGAAATGAAGACCCCTAGTACTATTAAAGACATTTAGAGACTGATAGGGCGAGTGACTGCTTTGAATAGGTTCGTATCTAGAGCCACAGACAAGTGTCTACCATTCTTCAAAATTCTCAGAAAAGACTTCAAATGGAAAAAAGAGTGTGACTAGGCTTTCAAATAACTAAAGTAATACCTAGGGTCTCCCTTACTGTTATCACAACCAGTGCAGGGCGAATGATTATATGTGTACCTAGCCGTCTCAGAGTCAGACATCAGCGCAGCCATTGTGAGAGACGAAGAGGGGGTGCATAAGCCTGTGTATTTCAATAGTAAGGCACTCCAATGGGCCGAGAAAAGATACCCTAGGATGGAAAAGTTAGCCTATACCTTGATCCATGCATCAATAAAGATGAAGTCGTACTTCCAGTCCCATATAATGGTCATCCTCACTGACTCTCCTCTTAGGCAGGTCATACACAAGCCAAAAAAATCAGGGAGACTAATGGCTTGGGCTATATAGTTAGGAGAGTTTGACATTGTGTATCAACCTAGGGTGGCCATTAAGGGGAAAGCATTAGTATATTTTGTGGCTGAATTTACTTGGGAAGAGGATGAGGCTGAAGATGAGAACCTCGAGAAAACAGATACCCAACAAGGCAGAATTATTGACCTGTCCACTGATAAGGCTGAGACAAACACCGCTAGAGAAAACTTTGTTGAAAAAGAGGAGGGAAGATATCTCTTTAGACAGGGATCTCTCATAGAGAGAAATTTCTCATAAGAATAAGCCGTGTCGAACCTCTTCATTGACGGGTCCTCTTGTGAGAGCGAAAGTGGGGATGGATTAATAGTATGAGCATCTGAAAACTCCCTGAGGTTCAACTTCAAAGCCTCCAACAATGAGTCTGAATATAAGGCCCTGATAGCAGGCCTCTCCTTGGCTAGGTCTTTTAGTGTTAGCCAAATCTTGGTCTATAGTGATTGAATAATGGTAGTGAATCAGATTCTAGGAGCATACGAGGCTAAAGATGAGTGAATGGCCAAATATCTTGAAAGAGTGAAGTCACTAATAAAAAAAATCATAGAAGTAAAGTTGAAGAGGATACCTAGGCTTAATAATGGCCGAGACGATGCACTTGCTAGGCTAGCCTCAGTAACTAGGACATATATCAGGAGGACAATCCAAGTGGAAATCTTACTTCGACCAATGATTAAAGATGCAGATGGAACGCTTAGCTCTTGATTAAATATTAGCAGGGAAGATTCATGGATGGACCCTCTAATCAGATACATTAAAGAGGGGGAGATGGCAGAAGCAAAACAAGAAAGGAAGAAGTTGAGATACAGAGCTGTAAAGTTCACTGTCATCGGAGACACCTTGTACAAAAAGGGATTCTTTCTCCCTTTACTCAGATGTGTGCACCCGACTGAAGTCCCACACATCTTGCAAGATGTGCACGAGGGGTATTGTTCGAGCCATATTGGGTGCAGGTCGTTAGTAAAGAGGATAGTCACCCAGGGATACTAGTGGATGACCTTGGGGAAGGATGCTACAGCATACGTTAAGAAGTGCGATAAATGTCAGAGGTTCGCTACCGTCCTTCATCAGACCCATTATCCTCTTACCTCCATCACGTCCCTATGGCTATTCGAGGTATGGGGAATCGATTTGGTAGGACCCTTTCCCAAGGTCGTCAATAACTATCAATACTTGGTCGTAGCAATTGACTAGTTCTCAAAGTGGGTGGAAGCGGAGCCAATAGTCATGATTACTGAGCAGAAGACCTTCCAGTTCATCGGGAAAAACATTATATGAAGATATGGTCTCCCTAACACCCTCATCTCCGATAACGGGACTCAATTTAAGAATATATCCTTAGAGAAATACTGCGAAAGAGTGGGGGTCAAACAGTTCTTCTCTACCCCAGGATGACCTCAGGCTAATGGGCAAACTGAAGTTACAAATAAAAAAATTCTAGACACTATCAAGAAAAAAATCGAGGCAGAAGGAAGATGGGTTCAGGAATTATACACTGTACCGTGGGCGTAGAGGACGACGACCAAAATCCTACCGGGGAAACCCGTTCATGCTGGCGTATGGCTTAGAAGCCGTCATTCCCATCGAGATTGGGTTTCCTACTCATAGAGTCCAAATGTATGGCCCCCAGATAAATATGGAAGAAAGGATACTTGATCTAGACTTGATCAAGGAGAGAAGAGAAGACGCTGAGATAAGACAAGCAGCCTATCAGCAAAGGACTGCCAAGTTTTATAACTAAAGGGTGAAGCAAAGACCAATTACTGTGGGGGGACCTAGTCCTCAAAAAGACATGGAAGAAACCTAACAAGATCCACCCAAATTGGCATGGCCCATATAGGGTCATTGATAAAGTTGTCCTTGGAACCTATAGACTAGAGAACCTTGAAGGGGAACCCTTTTCAAACCCCTAGAATGCAGATCATTTGAAGCAATGCTATCAATAATGTTGTAACATCCTATCGGACCACAGTTGTAGTGAATGTGTTGCTCCAATAGAACAATGAAATGTTAATGAGAATATTGACCCTTCATCTTGTGTTTGTCAATTTAGATATGTTGGGGTAATTCTTGCTAAACCACCCTAAAAAATAATGAGGGTGAATGATAGGGACAACACTCCATTCACTCTCAAGAAAGACGAGGGGGGACTTAAAATTGAAAACCATTAATTTGGTGATAGCCATCCTCGGCTATAATGAGGGTCAATGGTAGGGACGACCCTCTATTCACTCTCAAGAAAGACAGCAAGGAATTTCCGATCCTCAGAGACGAAGAAGAACCTCTTCTTCCAATTATGGTTGGAAGTTTGTGATACATGAAGAAGTCTTTTATCGGACTTCCTAGCCCCTAGATGAAAATACCCAGGCTGCATGGACGAGGAAGTTATATTGTAACAGGCTATGAACAAGCTGATCGAGGTCTCGTCGGTGAAATTATTCTTTCAGAGGGAGACATAGCCGAGGATGGTCCTCCAGGAGTTTGGAGGAAGTTGAGAGGGAGCAACCCCAAGGGAAAAAAGTATATTAACTATTGTATGGTGCAGAGGAAACCTAACACCTACCCTGAGCATCTGCTCATAAATGGTAACTTTCCCTTCATTCCCTTGGAAGACCCTCTCATCTGTATTTGGGACCCTCATATTTACATTGGGCTGTATACCAAAGATGTGCCTCCACAGTAAGAGGTCGCGATCCTTAACAGATGATACATAGGCCGAGGCACTAGAAGTGTCAACTTGATCAGTATCATAATTCTCACTATCGTCCTCAGCCCCCTCATCCCCAGATCTCTCAGTCTCGTCGCCTGTCGGTGGGCCATCTGAAAAAGGCCACCTGAAAGGCAAGAAGGGACAGGGCTATCACAGGGATAGCCTCAGAATGATTTGTACCCTCGGCCTATCGGTTTGGTCTAAGTGTTGATGTCTCTCTTCTTCCAAAAGGCCTAACACCCATTGGTGACGATGCTCTCTCGTTCATTTCTCCCTCATGTATCTGACACTCGGTTGGACGATAAGAATACCCAAAGGGCTCAGATGGTATAATTATGGCTAAAGGAATGGGGAAGATGGGTTGTACCTAATTAGGTTTGGCCCCTCATCTTCGCTCATTCTCTTCCTCTATTCGCCTAATCTCTGCAAAGAATTTCTCCCTCAAAGTTGGAAACTCCTCAGCTAAACCATAGAGTCTTTTGAGCATTAAGAGGGGGACCCTACACTTTAAGGAATTTATTCAAACTAACTACAAACACGTTTACAGTTTGACCAAATTAACTTTTGGATCAAACCTAAAGAAATAAAGGGTTTTTGTGGGTGGACACTCAAGAACAAGTGGAACAAAGTTGACCGAAGAAGAACGTAGGAGAGCAACAAGAAATCCTATGAAGCGTCACAAAGAGGCACTAAACCACCACGAAAAGGTGGAGGAAGAAGCCTGGGATGCCTAAAGCCTAATGTTTATCCCTATAATGCCACAGGAGGGCGGGTCCTCACACCAGAAAAATAAAATAACTAAACAAATGGAAAAGAAACCCCAAAGCAAGAATCAAGTGAAAATGGAATATAAAAAGGGAATCTAGGGCGGAGAAAATACCTGAGGATGAAGACGAAGACTGAACAAAGCTTGGAACACGGAAGAGAAGGCTGAAATTGCAGGAATGGTGTTTGAACTGCTAAGGAACTAGAGAGAGAGAGCTTACGCACGAAGAAGAAGAAGAAGAAGAAGAAGAAGAAGAAGAAGAAGAAAAGGAATGATTATTTGAAAAATCATTTAAATACTTTGTTGTTAGTGGGCCCATTAATCAAAGTAGTTCACAACCCACGAGGAAAAGCATCATTAAGGAACAAAGTCCCAAGAGTGGTGTGTAGCCGTCGCACCTAGGAAACATAAACGATGATGGACACCTCACAAGATGTCAATCAACTTGACAAATGTCACTCATCAACCTGACCACTCAGTTGGAATTTAAAGGCAACATTATACCTCAGTCGTCTTAATGACATCGATGGATAAGGGCTAGGGGTGATTGATATACCAAAATACACCATCGACCAGGCCGAGGGTATCCCCATCTCAGACGAGGTCCCAAGTCCTGGACAAGGGTCCAAGTTTGCTAGTCCATTGAAGGAAGGGTCGGCCATGCTGACCACTGATACTAGAGCGGACGACCCGAAGATAGTCCAACCCAGAGCATAGGTCAGATGGCACTATAAGGGGCCGACCCCTCATCATGGACCAGGCGACCCTATAAGAGGTCGACCCTTCATCACAGGATAGACGAACCTATGAGGGGATGAAAGTAAGAGGCCCACATCCATCCAAACCCAATGCCATCATGAACTTTAGCCTCGGCCTGGCATCCTAGGTCTAGGGTGACATCATCACAACACGTGATTTGGGAGATACGTGGAACAGTGTGCATGGGACTCATATAGCACGTGGGCTAGACCGTTATAACAATATCATCCCCTCACGTGATGGAATATTATGTCATCATTAATCACAAGTGGCACATCCAGGTGTCAACAGGGAATTGGTTAGATCGTTATTCACATGCTCAATGCATTCTTGGGGGTACACTACACCACTCAAGCCTTATATATATTTGTCATCTTCAACCTTGCAAAAGGATTGGTAATTGTAACCCTAGCTAAAACTCTGCTTGTACACACAGTAAAGTGAGAATGAGCTTATGAGCATTGTATCCAAGGCCATTAGTGACCATATTTAGTGGATCATACACTCACAGTGGATGTAGGCCTAATTGGCTGAACCACTATACATCATTGTCTTCATTCCTTTTATACTCATCCCCTTCTATATACTTATACACATACAACTCTATTGCTGCCATTGTTATTATTGTTTGATCTCATCATCTGTTATCTGGTGGAGCTAAATCTTAGCATCATCAGTTTCCATGTCATAACAATTAACAATTGTAACTATTGATTTTTAGATCTCGTCTATTATCAATTTATAACCAATTCGTATAATGTCGATGCGATATTAACCAACATTCTTCAAACATCTAGTATAAACTCAAACTAATTTGCAAGTCTTGCAAACCAATTATGACCATGTAAAATGATATGTCGACAATAAACAGGCATGTGAATATGTACGCTGGAAAAATGAGTGGTACATAAATACCTTCATGGCCATGATGTAAGTAGGTAATTGATTAGGCACATATTCTTCACATTTATCCCCTTAATTTCGGTATTTTTATGATCCCGTGCAGTGTATTTATCTTGGATTTGTCTCGTATTTATGCTACTAACCTTTTTTGGCAAGTATTTCTTGTTTTGTGTATTTCTCATGTATTTTACAGGTATTTCATGCAAGTTAGTGCAAAGGAGAACTCAAAACAGTGAAAGAAACCAAGAAATGGAGAGTTGAAGGGCATTTTCGTAATTTTTCAGCCTTAGTCCGGAGGTGGGGCCAACTAGAAAGTTGAAGAGCTCTAAATTACAAGAATACTGGAAAAAACGGCACCTCAATTCGAGCTACGGTGAAGAAGTTACGATGTTTTGAAGTTGCGCGATAATGAAGAGTCTGGATGTGCAGATTTCTGTCATTAATTATGCAGATTTTATGGTGATTGGTTGGAAAAAACTTGTTCCACAAGCGAAATTTGATGCCAAATTCGTGCAACTTGGTGCTATAAAAGACCAAGCCCTACCTCATTTTCAAGGGGAGTTGAATTCTAGAGAGAGGGAGTCAAATTCTAGAGAGTAGAATAGAATTCTAGAGAGAGAATTAGATTTTAGAGAGTCTTTTTGTAAGTTTGAAGAAGAAGAATTTTTCTTGATTCAAGTTCATCTCTTTTCCCTGTTCCTGAATTCAAGTAAAATATTTCCATTCTCTAGTTTTATTATTTGAAATTTACTTACAATGCCTTGTGGATCCATATTTTTACATATGAATTTGTTCGTTAATCAAATCATGAGTAGCTAAATTCCCAAGGGTTGGGGTACATGAACTCAATCCAAGGCAAATTATTTATGTAGAAAATAGATGTTAAATTAAAATATTGATTGAATCGTGAAAGAAACTCATACAAACATTGTCAATCTTTTAATCTCTCTTGCCCTAGGTACTTGAGATGTTTAAGAACGCTTTATGAGTATGATTTAGCATTCACCGCTTTATAGTTACCTTTGATTTCGTATGGTGCGGGCTTGAACCTCATATACGTAATGCTTAGAATCTATAAAGACTGGATCTAGTCAATAGTTTTAATTTACAATTCTATTATTCTATAGGATAATTTGTTAAGGATTGAGGGATTGTACCCTACCCTATTTTCTCCCATTTGTCAGATCTAAATCTTTTTACAATTTTCAGTCTGTTTCTTTTAAGTAAAGTTTTTAATTCATTAGAAATTTTCCCAATCTTTAATCATCTTTTTGTTTCTTTTGAGAAATCATTTCAAGATTTAATAATTTTTCTGATTATTATTTGGCAATCTCGATCCCTGTGGATACGATCCCGATTTACCGGGTTACTACTTCAGCGACAGGCTTGCACTTGAGCCTAGAGTGAACGCACTTTTGAGCCAAATTCTAAGTCGCGTCAAGTTTTTGGCGCCGTTGCCGGGGATCCGAAATTGTTAAATTTTCAAGAAAGTTATTTTTATCTACAAGTGATTTCCAATAAAAAAAAATAATAATAAAAAAAAATATATATATATATATATATATATATATATATATATATATATATATATATATATAAATTGTGTGCTTATATGCAGAATTCATCTCCCACCCAAATTCACGAAAATCCTATTGCCGAAGCAAGTTCTGAATATTCTGAGTCTCTGCCTTTTTGGGTTCCACCTCCTTCGCCTAATAATTCCATCACGAGTCTTTCATTGAGTCAAACCGGGAGTGAGAATTCTGAACCTTTCGGTAGTGATATGTCGGATCATGGTAGTGTCGGTGTTGGTGTTGGAGAGGAAGAGATACCTTACCTTCCCATAAAAGATTTGTTATTTCCGGAGAGAACTGTTACCCCTGGTTGCATTTTACTCCCGTATAATGCCGGTCAGTTTCACTTTCGGAATGGTATGATCCAAATTCTTCCTACATTTCATGGGATGGATTCTGAAAAACCATATCTCCATCTTAGAGAATTTGAAGATACGTGTGAAATGTTTGGTGACCAAGCTTGTCCACAAGATGTGATCCGGTTGAAGCTCTTCCCTTTTTCCTTAAAGGATAAAGCTAAAACTTGGTTATGGTCCCCACCCCCAAATTCTGTGTTATCATGGAAAGATATGCAAACCAAGTTTATATCAAAAAATTTTCCACAACACAAAACCAATTCTGTTAAAGCCCAAATTCAAACTTTTCGTCAAAATGAGAATGAGGCTTTTGATAAGTGTTGGGAGAGATATCAGGAGTTAGTTAATGCGTGCCCCCATCATGGTTTTGAAAAGCATCATCTGATTTCATTTTTCCATCAAGGCCTTACTGTAGCGTCTAAACAACTTGTTCAAACCATGTGTGAGAGACCTTTTTGGGAGTTAAGTTCGAGCGATGCTGAGGCTCATTTGAAATATGTGGCAGAAACTACCCAAGCATGGGATACTTCTGATCCCAATAGTCAAAATAGAAATCGACAAGTGTCCAACTTGCCTGCTGCGTCCGGTATTTATCACTTGGACAAGGACACTTTGTTGGATCGAAAATTTGACCAATTGGAGAAGAATTTCAGAGATATGCTAGATATGCAATTGAGAGATGTGTCTGTACCCGTACAAGCAGGAAAGGAGAACTTATGTGCCATTTGTAATGCAGACCATTCTACCGAAGGATGTCCTACCATTTCTGCATACAAGGCAATGTACACTGAACAGGTTGATGCAATAGGGGGTTTTCGAGGAAATTATAATGCACAGCAAGGAAATGCATATAATCAATCGTGGAGGAATCCTGGGTTCAATTATGGACAACCCCAAGGTGGGATGGTTCCTAACCCACACATGACTCTACCACCACCTCCACAATTTCAGCAAGTGGCCCCTCCAATGCCAAATTCTATGCAGGTACCACCTCCCGGTCCGTATGTAGCTCCACCTAGGAGATCTCTTGAAGATAATTTCAATCAATTCATCCAATCCCAAAAAGAAAGAGATGCTAAATATGATCGAATGTTCGCTGAAATGCATACTAATATCTCTAGGTTGCAATCTGCAGTGAATACTCAAGAGAATGGTAAACTTCCAGCCCAAGGCCAAAGACCTCCTCTTCAAGGTCAATCCACAGTTGGCTCCACATCATCGGATTTGCAAGAACACTGTCAAGCTGTTACTACTCTTCGTAGTGGCCGCGTAATTGATCTATCACCAAAGCTTCCAAAGGTGAACGATGATGGAGTTGAACCCGAAATTTCTAAGGAATCTGAAACTCCCGAGTATGTAGAACCTCCCTTAGAAAAGGAATTGAAAGATGAGGAAGATGAACTTGAAATTGCAGTCAAGTTGCCTACTGTTGCTCCATTTCCTCAACGCTTAGAGTCACCCACAAAAGGGGCTTCGCGTACCGAGGTGTTGGATGTGTTGAAGCAAGTAAAATTGAACTTGTCGTTCCTTGATGCTATTCAACAAATTCCAGCATATGCTAAGGTTATCAAAGATCTTTTGACTGTCAAACGACGGCTTAAGGTGAAGAATAATGTTTTCTTGGCACAAAATGTGAGCTCGGTGCTTCTCAATGATCTTCCACCAAAATTCAAGGATCCAGGTGCACCTACAATTTCGTGCATCATAGGAGAAAAAAGAGTGGAAAAAGCATTGCTTGATTTAGGTGCGAGTGTAAACATCCTTCCATATTCCATCTATAAGCAACTTGATTTAGGTGATTTAAAACCTACCCGAATCACTCTACAGTTAGCGGATAGAACAGTGAAAGTGCCTCGTGGGGTTGTAGAAGACGTGATAGTTCAAGTGGACACGTTCTACTTTCCTGTTGATTTTATCATTTGGGACACTGAGCCTGTTCCCCATACGAGAAATCATGTTCCAATAATCTTGGGCCGTCCATTCTTAGCTACTGCTAATGCTCTGATTAATATACAGAATGGCCAAATGCAACTCACTTTTGGAAACATGACTCTCGAGACCAATATTTTCAATGTCGATAACCAAATGGGTGATGAGGATGAGATTCTTGAGGTTGATCTTATTGAAGAAGTGGTGGATGATAACATTGAGAGAATTATAGGAGGAGATGCATTGGAAGTGTGTTTAGTGCAAAGTGGTGAGAACAAGAGTTCTTATACTGAGTTTGAGCATGAGGTTGAGGAGTTTAAAATTTGGTTACAAGGAGATGAGAGTTTTGAGAGTTTAAGAGATGTTGACTGGATTTCTAGGTATGAAGAATTGCCTCTAAGGGAGACAACCATGGTTCCCTCTGAAAATAGATTTCCTAGTCTTGAGTTGAAGAAACTACCCTCCCATGTCAAATATGCTTTTCTAGGAGAGAATGATACATTTCCTGTTGTTGTGTCTTCCCGTCTAGAAAAAGGGCAAGAGGGTATGTTGTTGGATGTGTTGAGAAAGCATGGAAGTGCTTTTGGTTGGACAATAGCAGATTTGAAAGGTATAAGTACGTTGATTTGTACCCATAAAATCCATCTTGAGGAAGAAGTGAAGCCCTCGCGAGAGATGCAAAGGCGATTAAACCCAACCATGAAAGATGTAGTAAGAGCGGAAATAATCAAATTGCTAGATGCTGGGATTATCTATCCCATTTCGGATAGTAAATGGGTGAGCCCAATTCAAGTCGTTCCAAAAAAATCAGGAATGACCGTGGTTGAAAATGCTAAGGGAGAATTAATACCTCAACGCACCACCACCGGGTGGCGTGTTTGCATTGACTACCGAAAGCTCAATGCCGGAACTCGAAAAGATCATTTTACCTTACCATTTATCGATCAAGTGATTGAACGAGTGGCGGTCCATCCTTACTATTGTTTCCTAGATGGGTATTCCGGATACAATCAGATTGAAGTGGATGTACTTGATCAAGAAAAGACGATTTTTACATGTCCGTTTGGTACGTTTGCCTATAAACGTATGCCATTTGGGTTATGTAATACGCCAGCAACTTTTCAAAGGTGCATGTTAAGTCTCTTTAGCGACATGATTGAAAAAGGTATTGAGGTGTTCATGGACGATTTCAGCGTTTTCGGTCCATCTTTTGACCAATGTTTAGCTAAACTTGAAAGAGTTCTATTCCGATGTGTGGAAAAGACTTAGTCCTCAATTGGGAAAAATGCCATTTTATGGTTACCGAGGGCTTAGTTTTAGGTCACATAGTCTCATATAGAGGAATTGAAGTTGATCGAGAAAAAATTGACGTAATAGCTGAGTTACCCCCGCCAAAATCACTTAAAGATGTGAGGTCCTTTCTAGGCCATGCTGGATTTTATAGAAGGTTTATCAAAGACTTTAGCGCCATCGCTAGACCTTTGAGTAATCTTCTTATGAAAGACACTCCATTTGAGTGGAATAAAGCATGTCAAGAGGCTTTTGATAAACTTAAAAGCATGCTTATTTCCGCTCCTATCATGCAAGCTCCGGATTGGTTACTTCCCTTTGAGCTTATGTGTGATGCAAGTGATTACGCGATTGGGGATGTTCTTGGATAGAGGAAAGACAAGAAAGCTCATGTTATTTACTATGCTAGCAGAACATTATCTGGCCCTCAGCTTAATTACTCTACTACAGAGAAAGAGTTATTAGCAGTCATTTTTGCTCTCGACAAATTTCGCTCTTACATTGTTGGGTCGCCTATCATTTGCTTCACCGATCATTCGGCACTGAAATATCTATTGAGTAAAAAAGATGCCAAACCCCGTCTAATCAGGTGGATCCTACTCTTACAAGAGTTTAATCTCTCGATTAAAGATAAGAAAGGAGTAGAAAACGTCGTCGCTGACCATTTGTCACGCCTCTCGTCCGACGTGCCTATAGATCCCATTCCCATAGACGAGTATTTTCCAGATGAAAATTTATTTGCTACTTCTTCTCTCCCTTGGTTTGCGGATATAGTCAATTATCTTGTCACGGGAGTTGTTCCATCTAATTGGAATCCGCAAGAGAGAAGAAAGTTCATTACATGGTCACGCATGTTCTTTTATGATGATCCATATTTGTTTAAGTATTGTGCTGATCAAATCATCCAGAGATGTGTACCCGATGAGGAAATCCAAGGGGTAATTCGATTCTGTCATTCGGAAGCATGTGGAGGTCATTTTTCTAAAAATAAAACTGCTGCGAAAATCCTTCAAAGTGGTCTTTATTGGCCCACAATCTTCCGGGATGTGAATGCTTTTTGTAAATCATGCGATAGATGCCAAAGAATGGGTGCTATTACTCGCCGTGACATGATGCCATTAACCCCAATTCTAGTATTGGAGTTGTTTGATTGTTGGGGTATTTATTTCATGGGCCCATTTCCACCTTCTTTTGGTTTTCTATACATCCTAGTTGCTGTAGATTACGTCTCCAAATGGGTTGAGGTGATAGCTACAAGGACGAATGATAATAAAGTGGTGATAAAATTCATTCAAGAAAATATAATTTCTCGTTTTGGAATGCCTAAGGCCATAATTAGTGATAATGGAACTCATTTTTGCAATAGGCCTATGGAGAAACTAATGCGAAAGTATGGCATTGTCCATAAAGTTGGAACAACTTATCACCCTCAATCGAATGGCCAAGCCGAGCTTGCTAATCGGTAAATCAAAAATATCTTGGAAAAGACAGTCGATCCTAATAGGAAAGATTGGTCTCTCAGATTAAATGATGCGCTCTGGGCTTATAGAACCGCATATAAGAATCCCCTTGGGATGTCCCTGATGATACTGAGATTTAGCACCACCAGATAAGTGATAGTGAGCTCAAACAGTAGCAGCCATGGCAGCCATTGAGATGTATGAGTGTATCAGTATGTAGAAGGGGATGAGTATAAGAGGAAATAAGACAATAATGTATAGTGGTTCAGCCAATTTGGCCTACATCCACTGTGAGTGTGTGATCCACTAAGTATGGGCACTAACGGCCTTGGATACAATGAACATAACCCTCTCCCTCTCTACTGTGTGTACAAGCAGAGTTTTAGCTAGGGCTACCGTTAATGGATCGATCCCCTGTAGGGTTGTAGGTGACAAGTATATATAGGTCTTGGGGGGTGTAGTGTACCCCCCAAGTATGCATGGTGCATGTGAATGATGATCTAGCCAATCCCCTGTTGACACCTGTAGATGCCAAATGATGACATAATATTCCCTCACGTGAGGGTGTGATTTTGTTATAACGATCTGCCACGTGTCATATGAGCCTCACGCGCACTGTTCCACGCGTCTCCCAAACCACGCGCTGTCATGATGTCACCCTCGACCTATGAGCCGAGGCCGAGGGCAAAGTTTCTTCCAGTAGTGAGCCTGGCCCAGATCTGGCCTCGTACTGTCGACCCCTCGTAGGGTCGTCTGGAGCTTGGTGGAGGGTCGGCCCCTCGTACTGTCGTCTGGAGTCTGGTGGAGGGTCGTCCGGAACTTGGTGAAGGGTCGGCCCCTCGTAGGGTCGTAGGTAATCCTCATCCAGGCTGAGGATATAAACGGGTATATCAATCATCACCAGCCCTTAGCCATAGGTGCCATTGAGATGGCTGAGGGATATTTGTTGAAATTGAGATGCGTGTATGATCAGTTAGGTGAGTGACACCTGGGAAGATACTCATTGCTGTTTCAGTTTCCAAGGCATGGCGATTGCGCAGTGCACTTGGGGCCTTGTGCCCTAATTATACCTTTCTTGGTAAATGGGTCTACTCATTACCAAAGTATTTAAGAGATTTTCAAACTCTCTCTCTCCTTCTTCTTCTTCTTCGCGCCTAAGCATTCTCTCTCTAGAACCAGTTTCCATCGCCATTTTCAGCCTTCAAACCTTCAGGCCTAGCAGCGTTCTTGTTCTCTCCTCATCAGGTAACCTCTTTCATCCAGCGCTTTCTTTTGTCTTCATTTCTGTTTGTTTTTTAGGGTCGTAGGGCTGCACTTTCCTTGAGTTGCCCCATAGCTTTTTCCGGCGTTCTCTCCGGTCATTGGTTCTTGAATCATTCTTGACGAAAACCTTTGAGTTCTTTGTTTAATCCAAAAGTCAAACCTGGTCAATTCCCCACTTGTTTGTAGCTAAATTAGTCAAGTCTAGTGTAATTTCTCCAAGTGTAGAGTCTTCCCTTTAATGCTTAGGAGGCTTTACAACTTAGTGTCTGAATTCCCATCTTTGAGAGAGAAACTCTTTACCGAGATCAGACGAATAGAGGAGACGAGGGGCCGACCCTACTTGGGTACGACCCATCTTTCCCATTCCTCTTGCCACCATAAGACCATCTGAACCATCTGAGTCTTGTGGGTCGTCATCTCGTCCAGCCGAGACTCCCAAACCAAGTGAGATGGAAGAGAGAGCATCCTCGCCAACTGGTGCTGGAACTTCTGGTAGGAGGGACACATCTGACCTTAGCCCAGGCCGAGAGGCCGAGGGTACGGCCCCCTCTGAGGCTGTCCCTGTGACAACCCTGTCCCCCAATGCCTTCCAAGTGGCTTTTCCTCAGGGTCCTCCTGCAGGTGATGAGGGGGAAGGGAATGAGGATGAGGACGACGATACGGATGACGAGGTTGACACCTCCCGTGCCTCGTCCTTTATCTCCTCAGTTAGGGATATAGACCTTCTGATATGGAGGCATATTTACGGAGTGCCCTCTGGGGTAACTATGAGGGTTCCCTCTGATTCTGAGAGAGTTTTTTATTGTGAAGAGGGAGAGGTTGCAGTCTATGAACAAATGTTCAAGGTTGGAGTCAGGCTCCCTCTGCACCCTGCCATTGCAGATATTCTGTTTGCCCTCGGCGTATCCCCCTCTCAACTTCCCCCCAACTCTTGGAGGATGATCTTGGGCTATATCTCTTTGTGGAAGAATTCTTTCACCGACGAGCCCTCGGCTGCCCTATTTCTGGGCTGCTATAACATCACCTCCTTTTCCAAACAACCTGGATATTATCACCTGGGGGCAAGGAGGTCTGAGAAGAAACTCCTCCACGTGGCACAAACTTCCAACCACGATTGGAAGAAGAGGTTTTTCTTTATTTCTGGGGAATGGGAGCCCACCGCCGATGTTCCGAGGGTCCCCTGAAAATGGTCGAACCCCTCAATGAAGGCCAGGTCAGACCCTGGACTTAGTCTGGAGGAGAAAGACATCGTAGATTATCTGAGAGGACGAGGGCGAGAGGGTGAGCTTGCAAAATTCGAAGACTTGATGACCCCTCGGTTCCTTAAAGAAGCTGGTCTGAGGGTCGGCCCTCTGACAGAACTATGTGAGTTATACTGAACATTTTCCATTCTTTACTTATTTTTAAAGTGTTCTCTCTTAATCTCTGAATTTTTCTGACATGTCGTCCTCTTATCAGATCGTCCTGCAGGTACACCAGACTATCTTTGGGAAATGACAGCTCCCAGCTTACTGTCTGGATTGGCCAAGAAGAAGGGGAAGGAGCCTCAGCAGGCTCCGAGGAAGACAAAGGCCGCTGGGCCGACAGTGGTGGAGCCGACCACTGACAGTAACAAAAGGAAGGAGCCTGAGGGCCCAGTTGAGCCTCGGCCTGATTCTCGGACGAGGGCCAGAGTCGACGCCTCTGAGGGGACGACCTCTTCGTCCAGCATGGGGGCCTTCTGGTCTCAAAATCTCGCCCATCTGAGGGCCGACCCCTCGTCACTGATCACGAACTTAAGGGCTGCCAAGGCCTCGATGTTCTCTACACCGTCGGCCTCTGACTTCGAGTTCTTAGCAAAGATGCCTCCTGCTAAAGTGTACGACTATGGTCTGCACTCCCTTGCTCAGGTATTGGTCTTGACCTACTTCTTTAATTCCATTTCATTTTTTTCAATAAACTGTTCCCTCGGCCCCTCTTGATATTTGTTCATTTTCCTTGCAGTCTGTTTGTGCCCTCACCTCAGCCACCAAGTGGATGGCCGAGAATCAGGTGAAGTTTCATGAGGCTGAAAGGGCTATTCAGCATGAGGCTGATCTTCAGTCTGAGCTTGACACTGCAAGGGCCGAGTTGGAAAGTTCCAGGACTGAGCATGCAAGGATCCTGGATGAGCTGACGAGGCATCACGACGAGGACATTAAGACTAGGGATAAGGACATTAAGGCCAAGGACCTGCTTCTCAAGGAAAAAGACGAGGCCTTGACCAACATGGAGGCCAAGTACAAAGCTGACCTTGAAGTAGCCATTACGAAAGCCGAGGCCGATGCTGTTGAGGCTTACAAAGCTTCTGATGAGTTTCAGGGTTTCGGCCTTGAGTACCTGGAGAGGGGAATCAGGACGGCCTGCCGATGGGTCGTCCTCAAATTCGGTGATGTCGTCTCCTCAGTTCGTCCTTCATTGGAGGCAGTCGGATTGGACGACCCTCTAATCGCTGAGGCCCTGTCCCAGGTGGAATCCCAAGTGCAGACTGAGGGGGTCGGCACATCTGAAGATCATCCGGTCGTGATTGTTGAAGAGACCCCCTTGGTTGATGTTGAGGCTCTGCCTTCTGATGTCGTCCCTTAGGGTGGCTGTCTGTAGCCCATACCCTCATTTTTGTATTTTCTTTGTAAAACATCTGGGACATCTTGTATTACATTTTTATTAATATCATCGTCTCTTCTTCTACTGTCTTCCATAATTGCTGTCTTCCATATTTAATTCTTTTATGGTTTGCCCCTTGCTGATTTGCTCTTTGTTGATGATGCTACTAACCCCTCCCTCGTCTTTTTTGAGGACCAATGTGGGGTCGTCCCCTCATGTGGCCTCACTATAGCCGAGGGTTCAAGTAACCAAATTAATGGTTTTGAATAAAGTCTACCCTCGTCTTTCTTGAGAACAGTAGTGGGGTCGTCCCTTCCACTGGTCCTCATTATAGCCGAGGGCTCAAGTAACCAATTTAATGATTTTAATTAAAGTCTACCTTCGTCTTTCTTGAGAACAGTGGTGGGGTCGTCCCCTCCACTGGTCCTCATTATAGACGAGGGTTCAACTTACCAAATTAATGGTTTTGAATAAAGTCTACCCTCGTCTTTCTTGAGAACAGTAGTGGGGTCGTCCCCTCCACTGGTCCTCATTATAGCCGAGGGTTCAAGTAACCAATTTAATGGTTTTTAATTAAAGTCTACCCTCGTCTTTCTTGAGAACAGTGGTGGGGTCGTCCCCTCCACTGGTCCTCACTATAGCCGAGGGTTCAACTTACCAAATTAATGGTTTTTAACAAAGTTTACCCTCGTCTTTCTTGAGGACAGTGGTGGGGTCATCCCCTCCACTGACCCTCATTATAGCCGAGGGTTCAAGTAACCAATTTAATGATTTTAATTAAAGTCTACCCTCGTCTTTATTGAGAACAGTGGTGGGGTCGTCCCCTCCACTGGTCCTCATTATAGCCGAGGGTTTAACTTACCAAATTAATGGTTTTGAATAAAGTCTACCCTCGTCTTTCTTGAGAACAGTAGTGGGGTCGTCCCCTCCACTGGTCCTCATTATAGCCGAGGGTTCAAGTAACCAATTTAATGGTTTTTAATTAAAGTCTACCCTCGTCTTTCTTGAGAACAGTGGTGGGGTCGTCCCCTCCACTGGTCCTCATTATAGCCGAGGGTTCAACTTACCAAATTAATGGTTTTTAACAAAGTTTACCCTCGTCTTTCTTGAGGACAGTGGTGGGGTCGTCCCCTCCACTGACCCTCATTATAGCCGAGGGTTCAAGTAACCAATTTAATGATTTTTAATTAAAGTCTACCCTCGTCTTTCTTGAGAACAGTGGTGGGGTCGTCCCCTCCACTAGTCCTCATTATAGCCGAGGGTTCAACTTACCAAATTAATGGTTTTCTGTAGATTTTTCCATGCGTACTAGAACTGATAACCACTGGATGAGGGGAAACACTGATATTTCTCATTAATTTTCCCAAGTGTTCTGTTGGAGCAATTCTCATTACAATTATAATTATGGCCTTTCAAGACCTTACAACACTACTGATAGTATTTCTTCAAATGATCTGCATTCCAGGGGTTGGAAAAAGGTTCCCCTTCTAGGTTTTCTAGTCTATAGGTCCCTGGGACAACTTCATCGATGACCCTATATGGGCCATGCCAATTAGGATGGAGCTTGTTGGGCCTTTTCCAAGCCTTCTTGAGAACCAAGTCTCCTACTGCTATAGGTCTCTGTTTCACCCTCTGATTATAAAACCTTGCGGTCCTCTGCTGGTAGGAAGCCTGCCTTATCTCAGCGTCCTCCCTCCTTTCCCCAATCAGGTCCAAGTCAAGTCTCCTTTCTTCCGCGTTTCCCTGGGGGTCATACATTTGGACCCTATGAGTAGGAAAATTGACTTCGGTGGGGATGACGGCTTCTGATCTATAAGCTAGCATGAATGGGGTCTCCTCGGTAGAAGTCCTCACTATCGTCCTGTATGCCCACAGTACGGCATGTAACTCCTCGACCCATCTTCCTTTTGCTTCCTCAAGCTTCTTCTTGATTCCATCTAGGATTGTCCTGTTTGTTACTTCGGTTTGCCCATTGGCCTGAGGTCGGCCTGGGGTGGAGAAAAATTGTTTGATATTTACCCTCTCACAGTACTTCTGCAGAGAGGCATTCTTGAACTGCGTCCCGTTATCTGAAATGAGGGTGTTGGGCAGACCATATCTGCATATCACATTTTTCCAGATGAACTGGAAGGTCTTCTGCTCTGTAATTGTGACCATCGCTTCGGCCTCTACCCACTTTGAGAAGTAGTCAATCGCTACAATGAGGAACCGATAGTTATTGACTGCTCTTGGTAAGGGCCCTACCAGGTCAATCCCCCACACTGCGAACGGCCATGAAGATGTAATGGAGGTAAGAGGCTGATGGGGTTGATGAGGGATGGTAGCAAATCTTTGGCATTTATCACACTTTTTTACATATGCTGCGGCGTCTTTCCCCAAGGTCGGCCACCAGTAGCCTTGGGTGATCACCCTCTTCCCTAAGGATCTGCCCCCGATATGGCTTGAGCACGATCCTTCGTGCACATCTTGCAAAATGGAAGGGACTTCTGAGGGATGCACACACCTAAGTAAGGGGAGCAAAAACCCCTTTTTGTACAAGGTGTCTCCGATGACAGTGAATTTTGCAGCCCTGTACCTCAGCTTCTTCCTTTCCTGCCTTGCTTCTGGCATCTCACCCTCTTTAATGTATCTGATCAGGGGGTTCATCCACGAAGCTTCTTGAGAGACATTCAGGCAATTGCCAAGTGTTCCCTCGGGGTCCTCAATAGTTGGCTGAAGCAAAATTTCCATTGGGACCGCCCTCCTGATGTCTGTCCTAGTCGCCGAGGCCAATCTCGCAAGGGCATCAGCACGGTCGTTGTCTAGCCTAGGTATCCTCTTTAATTTTACTTCTCTGAAGCCTTTCAGTATTGACCTCACCTTCTCGAGGTATCTAGCCATTCTCTCGTCCTTAGCCTCGTAGGCCCCTAGTATCTGATTCACCACTAGCCTTGAATCACTATGGACCAGAATCTGGCCGACACTAAGAGACTTGGCCAAGGAGAGGCCTGCTACTAAGGCCTCATATTCGACCTCATTCTTGGAGGCTTTGAAGTTGAACCTCAGGGCGTATTCGACGTCTGTGCCATCGGGTGCTGACAGTATCAGTCCAGCCCCACTTTCGCTGTCACAGGAGGACCCGTCAATGAAGAGGCTCCACAGAGTCTTTCCCTCTAAAAAATTTCCCTCAGAGAGGGACCCCTGTCTAAAGATGTACCTTCCCTCTTCGTTTTCAGTTGCTTTCCTTCTAGCGGTGCTTGTCTCAGCCCTATCTGCGGGTGTGTCAGCGGGTCTATCTTCTATATCCGTCTTCCCGAGAGTCTCACCCTCGGCCTTATCATCTTCCCAAGTGAACTCAGCCACGAAGTCTGCCAATGCCTGCCCCTTAATGGCCGTCCTAGGCTGATACACAATGTCAAACTCCCCCAGCTCTATAGCCCAGGCCATCAACCTACCTGATTTTTCTGGCTTGTGTAGGACCTGCCTAAGAGGAGAGTCGGTGAGGATGACCATTGTATGGGACTGGAAGTACGACTTCATCTTCCTCGAGGCATGGATCAAGGCGTAGGCCAACTTCTCCATCCTCGGGTATCTTTGCTCTGCCCCCTGGAGTGCCTTGCTGTTGAAATACACAGGCTTCTGTATTTCGTCTTCGTCTCTCACAATGGCTGCGCTGATGGCCGACTCTGAGACGGCGAGGTACACGTAAAGTCGTTCACCCTGCACGGGTCGTGACAGCAGCAAGGGAGACCCTAAGTATGATTTTAGCTCCTTGAAAGCCTCATCACACTCTTCACTCCATTCGAAGGCCTTCCTGAGGATCTTGAAGAATGGTAAACACCTGTATGTGGCTCTTGACACAAATCTGTTCAGGGCATCCACTCTCCCTATAAGCCTCTGAACGTCTTTAATGGACTTGGGGGTCTTCATCTCAACAAGGGCCTTTATCTTTTCAGGATTGGCCTCGATGCCTCTTTGGTTGACAATGAACCCTAGAAACTTCCCTGCCCCGAACCCGAAGACACATTTGTCCAGGTTAAGCTTCATCTGGTATTTGTCCATCGTATTAAAGGTCCTTTCCAGGTCTGCCACATGGTCCTCTGCCTTCAAACTCTTGGTCAGCATGTCATCCACGTAGACCTCCATGGACTTCCCAATTTGGTCTTCGAACATTTTGTTTACGAGGCGCTGGTACGTTGCCCCCGCATTTTTTAGACCAAAGGGCATGACCCTATAGCAGTATGTCCCCTTATCAGTGATGAAGGCAGTCCTCTCCGAGTCTTCAGGGTTCATGAAGATCTGGTTGTACCCTGAGTAGGCATCCATAAAACTCATGAGCTCATGGCCTGCAGTAGCGTCTACCATCTGGTCAATGCGGGGGAGAGGGAAACTGTCTTTGGGGCAGTGCTTGTTGACATCTGTGAAGTCCACACACATTCGCCACTTCCCGTTGGCCTTTGGGACAATGACTGCATTGGACAACCATTCAGGGTAGATGACCTCTCTGATAAATTCAGCGTCTTCTAATTTTTTGACCTCATCCCTGATGACCTCGTACTTCTCTCTAGAGTAAATCCTCCTTTTCTGCTTTACCGGCTTCACTCCCTCTACCACATTGAGCTTGTGGCACATGATTTCAGGGTCGATCCCCGGCATATCTACATGACTCCACGCGAAGACGCTTCGTCTTCTCCTTAACAGCTTGATGAGGTCTTCCTTGATATTGGGATTCAGAGACTTGCCAACTTGGACGATTTTTCCCGGGTCATCCTCATCGAGGATGATGGGTTCTACCTCCTCGGCGGCCTCTCCTTTTTGAGCTTTGTCTCATCCCTGGGGTCTAGGGTATCAATGTTGTAAGTGGCTGTAGCCCTCTTGTGTGCCTCCCTTTCTTCAGCAGAGTTGTAGTAACATTCTCTCGCTGCCGTCTGGTCTCCCTGAACTTCCCCCACCCCGTAAGGGGTTGGAAATTTGATCATCTGATGGACTGTAGAGGGCACGGCTTCAAACCCCTTGAGGGCCACACGCCCCAGTATGATGTTGTAGGCCGAAAACACCTGCTCATCCATCACAAAGAAACTGACCTTCTTGGTGATCCATCTCGGCCACTCGTCCCCCATCCTCACATCGGCCTCATATACCCCAAGGGGGTGAACCTTTTCCCCACTGAACCCAATCAATGGATGATGGTAGGGGACGAGTCTAGCACGGCTGAGACCCAAGGCTTTGAAGCATGGCCAAAACATCACATCTGCAGAACTACCCCCATCTACCAAGATCCTCGGCACTTCGCATCCGTGCACCCTGGTAGTGATGACGAGAGGGTCATCGTGTGGGGCCAAGAGGTCTCTGAAGTCCATTCTTGAAAATCCCACTATCAGTGTGTCCATATCAACCTTCTTCCTTTTTTCTGACTTGACCTCCAGGGAAGTCGTGTGTACCGTCTTCGTCACTGCCTTGGCCTCAGCCACATGGGCCTTCCTATCGGCGACCTCAGACCCTCATTCTGCAAGTCCCCCGGAGATCATTCCCACTCCGAGCGAGATCATATTAAGCCTCTTGACAGGGCCATGGTCGTCTCTCGGCGGGAGGTCAGGGTCGTCCTCATCATCAGAGGGTTCGTCCCCTCTTTTTTGAGGACCTTCTCTGCATGCGTCGCCTCGCTTCTTTCTGGGGTCGTCCCCTCGGCCCCTCTTGAAGGTGCCTTTGTCGACGTACTTTCTGAGCTTCCCTTCCTTCAGCATCTTCTGAATCTCGTCTTTCAGAGCAAAGCATTTATCCGTTACATGGCCGTGGTCTTGGTGAAATTCACACCACAGGTTCTTATTCCTCTTGCCGGGGGCTGCCCTCAGCTTCTCAGGCCACTTCAGCGACCGGTCACTCTTTATCTCATTCAGAATCTGTTCACAGCTGACCGTCAGAGGAGTGTACCCAGCGAACTTGTCATCCGCGGATCTCTTCTTCCCCTCTTTGTTCTTCTTGGGGTATTTACTCCCACTTGCACCTCCTCTTTCGTCCTCATATTTTGCATCCATCGCCTCTTCGGCGTTCATCACCTTTCCTGCTGTCGACAACAGCTCGTCCATCGTCCTCAGAGGGTCTTCAGCAAGCTTCCATAACAGCTTCCCCTTTTGGAGTCCTCCAATCAGGGCTGTCATAGCTATGCTCTCCTCATAGTCTTCCACCTCCAGCTTCTCCTTATTGAATCTGGCTATATAGTCCCTCAGACTCTCACTCTTCCCCTGCTTAACATAGAGCAGGTGGGTGGTCTTCTTCTGTGGCCTCACTCCAAAGCAGAAATTATGGATGAACAGGTCTGCCAACTGCTTAAAGTTTCCAATGGAATTTTTTGGAAGAGACGTATACCAGACATGCGCAGCCCCTGTCAGGGTACCAGAGAAGGCACGACACCTCATCTCATCTGAGATAGAGTATATGTCTGCCGCCGACTGATACATCTCCACATGGTGGACGGGGTTGGTGCTCCCGTCATACCTTGGGGTGACCATAGGTGGCTTGAACTTTGACGGCGTGGGGAAGTTGACTATCTTTGCCACAAAGGGTGAGCCTATGGTGTATCCCCTCTGAAAAGGGTCTCGGCTATTCAATATATCACCAATCTTATCCTCTAACCGCTGGCTTGAGTCATTCCAGGGCCTCATAGGATCGGCCTGGCCGATGTTATGTCTGCTGCCTCTCCGAGGTGGACTGAGGGTTCTGCTGCAGCAGGCCTGTGTCGACTGTTCACTTCCCTTTGGCCGTCATCTCGTCCTCGGGGTCGGCCATCTGCTGCCTCCCTCCTGGATCTTGCAGCACTCCTTGTCCTGGACAACTGTTCTCGCAGGTCATTTACTGGGCCTAGCCTCTCAAAGGCCGACCCCCTGCTCAAGCGATCAAAAGCAGAGCCTTTTGGGCGATCATCAGGGTTCGGTCTCCCGCACTTTCCCCTGCTGTCCTGAAGGGGTCGCACAGTGTTGTTGGAGACCTCGTAAGGTTCCCAGCACTCTATAGGAGCCTCCTCTCCCTCCAGATCTCCATACCTATCCTCAGGGCAAGGGTTTTCTTGCCTCCCCAGGCGTAGACGCCGGGGTTCAGCAACATCCCTACGCCGCTGAGGGGGTGGAAGGTCTTTGCGTGGTGCCTGGGGTGGCCCCCTGGCCTCATGCTGTCCTGGAGCTGCTGCCGGAGTAATCATCTCAGGCGAAACCCCTGGTGCTCTTAGTATGTTCTGGCTTAGAGCTGTGAACTGCTCCTGCAGCATCCGCTGGCTTGCTGCCAGAGACTTTAGTGCTGCCGCCACATCAACCATCTCAGA
The DNA here is from genome assembly GCA_949130495.1 of Sambucus nigra. NCBI lineage: Eukaryota > Viridiplantae > Streptophyta > Magnoliopsida > Dipsacales > Adoxaceae > Sambucus > Sambucus nigra. The sequence continues at coordinate 92,870,085 of OX422212.1, forward strand.
CTGAGGCGGCGGCTGACTGGAACTGGGTCTTCCCCCTCATCTGACGGGGGAAGTGGTGACGGTGGCATCTCAGGTGCCATGTGCTTGAGCTATGAAAAGTTGAACTGAAGAAAATACTGGTGAGCTTAGGAACCTTAATGGGTATCTTTCAATGGTGAAACACCTCCTCTCAGGGGGAGTGTTGGTTCACCACCAGAGTGCCCAGTGAGGTCAAGCTGTACAAAGGAAGAGATGTCTTCTCGTTCCCACAGACGGCGCCAAGCTGATGATGCTGAGATTTAGCACCACCAGATAAGTGACAGTGAGCTCAAACAGTATCAGCCATGGCAGCCATTGAGATGTATGAGTGTATAAGTATGTAGAAGGGTATGAGTATAAGAGAAAATAAGACAATAATGTATAGTGGTTCAGCCAATTTGGCCTACATCCACTGTGAGTGTGTGATCCACTAAGTATGGGCACTAACGGCCTTGGATACAATGCACATAACCCTCTCCCTCTCTACTGTGTGTACAAGCAGAGTTTTAGCTAGGGCTACCGTTAATGGATCGATCCCCTGTAGGGTTGTAGGTGACAAGTATATATAGGTCTTGAGGGGTGTAGTGTACCCCCCAAGTATGCATGGTGCATGTGAATGATGATCTAGCCAATCCCCTGTTGACACCTGTAGATGCCAAATGATGACATAATATTCCCTCACGTGAGGGTGTGATTTTGTTATAACGGTCTGCCACGTGTCATATGAGCCTCACGCGCATTGTTCCACGCGTCCCCCAAACCACGCGCTGTCATGATGTCACCCTCGGCCTATGAGCCGAGGCCGAGGGCAAAGTTACTTCCAGTAGTGAGCCTGGCCCAGATCTGGCCTCGTACTGTCGACCCCTCGTAAGGTCGTCTGGAGCCTGGTGGAGGGTCGGCCCCTCGTACTGTCGTCTGGAGCCTGGTGGAGGGTCGGCCCCTCGTACTGTCGTCTGGAGCCTGGTGGAGGGTTGGCCCCTTGTACTGTCGTCTGGAGCCTGGTGGAGGGTCGGCCCCTCGTACTGTCGTCTGGAGTCTGGTGAAGGGTCGTCCGGAACTTGGTGAAGGGTCGGCCCCTCATAGGGTCGTAGGTAATCCTCATCCAGGCTGAGGATATAAACGGGTATATCAGTCCCCATTTCGTTTTGTGTATGGAAAATCTTGTCATCTTCCGGTTGAGATCGAACACAAAGCGTATTGGGCTATCAAAAGGGTGAACTTCAATATGGATAAAGCCGGTGAAACAAGGAAACTTCAGTTGAATGAGTTGGAAGAAATACGCAATGATGCATATGAAAGTGCTAAAATATCCAAGGACCGAATGAAACGAGCCCATGACGGAATCATTCGTAAAAAAGAGTTTCATTCGGGACAAAAAGTACTTCTCTACAACTCGAGGTTGCACTTGTTTCCCGGAAAATTGCGGTCAAGATGGTCAGGTCCATTCATTGTGAAAGAGGTATTTCCCCATGGAGCGGTTGAACTCAAAGATGAGAAAGGGGAAAACACCTTTAAAGTTAATGGGCATCGTCTCCAGCCCTATTTGGAAGCAATTGTTAAAGAAGCCGACATAATCTGGCTGTGGGACCCCATTTATGGAGATTGACTGAACAAAAAGAGGTGAGGTCGTCGCACCCCCGACGCGTATGGGGTGATTTTTGTTGTATTTTTGAGTCATGTATAAGTGTCTTGTTGCATTTAAAGTAATTAGTTCAAGTATTGTTATTTTTTTGTATGCTTGGTTCTAATATGTTTTGTAGATTCAATGGACTCGCACTCATCAGGGATCGCTCCATTTGGGTAATATCTTTCTTTTCCTCTCTTTATGTTGTGTTCTTGATTTGCATTGAGGACAATGCAACATTTAAGTTAGGGGGTGTGGGATATTCTTCCCATTTATTGTTTAGATTCATTGATTCGATCACATATTCTTTCCAAGTGTATCTTTTAAAAAAAAATTGAAAAAAGCCAAAAAAAGCCAAAAAAAAATTTCTTCAAAATAAATAAGAATTGGAATTTAAATTTTTCAAAAATATTATCTTTATTCTATTTAAAGTCTCAAATTGTAAAATTCATAATGCACTAAGCCAAAATTGACCGAAGATGGAAATTGAAAGAAAATTGACGACTTTACGAATAAGTGTGGAGATTGATCAAACCCGGTGAGATGTTGAGCCTTTCAATTTTTTATGAGTTTTTAAATCAATCCGAGTTTATTATTAACTCAAAGTCCTTTTCAGCGTTTTAATAAGTCGTTGATGATCTTAATCCTTTGTTTTGACCGGTTATGGGAAATGTGTGAAATGTTGTCTAAAAATTCGTGCTAAATACATCTCTAAACTAAATTAATCTCGAGATGCATATGGTAATGTGATTAGAAATTTGGACGATGAAGTAGGCCCTCGTTTGTTACCCAAAAACATTAGCCATAAAAAGTTGTGAAAAACAAAATTATCCCTTTGCAACCCAAGTTGAGCCTAATAAAATATTTTCCTTTCGTTTGATAACCCGAAAAACCCAAATAGCCCGGAATTGTGAAAATGGAATATTCATTAAGTCCGAAAAGTGCAACAAAAAGGGGCAAGAAGAAGAAAAAAAAAATAGATATGCTCAACAAAAATAGCAAGAAAAGAAAAAAAGAAAGAGAAAAATGAGCAAATGCCCGAAAAAGCACTAATGGACGTCATCAGGACATTTTCTAATTCCGAACATTCCGTTTATTCCCATTTTTACCATTTACACCTTTTAACCCAAAAAGTCCTAACTGAGTCCGAATTGCGAAATTAATTACTGCATGGAGAGCTAAAACATGAAAATATAAAATGAGAGATTAAATGGTGTGAAATAGAGATGATGTTTCCCGTTTCCTAGTAACTGTACTCCGATGATGAGATCTTTTCACCATAAATTTTATTCTTTTCAATTTTGTATGCATGAATTTGTGTCCATTATATTTACTCTTTATATCATGCATACCGAGAGAAAATAGCCACAATCCGAGTGATTCGTTTGTGAGTGCATCCGTAAGAATTTGAATCAAAACGAATTTTCGAAAAGTAACGTAATGCTCAATCGGTGGAAATTTGAGGTTTAATTTTTGGCTTTGCACATACAAACTATGGTTTGAGACAATTGAATATGAATTTATGGTGATCATTTTTCGAAAAGTTTAAATTGTACAATTTTTAGGTATTTTGATATTTATTTGAGTCAATAAAGAATTTTGTGGGTAAATTCACTGCAAACCTTCACGAGACAAAACTCGTCCTACTAGGGTAACCTAGGGGTTTAAAGGCTTATTGCATACGCTAAATGCAATCGCTTGCCTGCGAAAGTGGAATTTTATTTTAATAAAGGATTTTTCAAGAGTGGATTTTTGGTTAGATTCATTTACATTGCTCGGGACGCGCAAAGTTCTAAGTTAGGGGGTGTGATTAGGCACATATTCTTCACATTTATCCCCTTAATTTCGGTATTTTTATGATCCCGTGCAGTGTATTTATCTTGGAGTTGTCTCGTATTTATGCTACTAACCTTTTTTGGCAAGTAATTCTTGTTTTGTGTATTTCTCATGTATTTTACAGGTATTTCATGCAAGTTAGTGCAAAGGAGAACTCAAAACAGTGAAAGAAACCAAGAAATGGAGAGTTGAAGGGCATTTTCGTAATTTTTCAGCCTTAGTCCGGAGGTGGGGCCAACTAGAAAGTTTAAGATCTCTAAATTACAAGAATACGGGAAAAAACGGCACCTCAATCCGAGCTACGGTGAAGAAGTTACGATGTTTTGAAGTTGCGCGATAATGAAGAGTCTGGATGTGCGGATTTCTGTCATTAATTATGCAGATTTTATGGTGATTGGTTGGAAAAAACTTGTTCCACAAGCGAAATTTGATGCCAAATTCGTGCAACTTGGTGTTATAAAAGACCAAGCCCTACCTCATTTTCAAGGGGAGTTGAATTCTAGAGAGAGGGAGTCAAATTCTAGAGAGTAGAATAGAATTCTAGAGAGAGAATTAGATTTTAGAGAGTCTTTTTGTAAGTTTGAAGAAGAAGAATTTTTCTTGATTCAAGTTCATCTCTTTTCCCTATTGCTGAATTCAAGTAAAATATTTCCATTCTCTAGTTTTATTATTTGCAATTTACTTACAATGCATTGTGGATCCATATTTTTACATATGAATTTGTTCGTTAATCAAATCATGAGTAGCTAAATTCCCAAGGGTTGGGGTACATGAACTCAATCCAAGGCAAATTATTTATGTAGAAAATAGATGTTAAATTAAAATATTGATTGAATCGTGAAAGAAACTCATACAAACATTGTCAATCTTTTAATCTCTTTTGCCCTAGGTACTTGAGATGTTTAAGAACGCTTTGCGAGTATGATTTATCATTCACCGCTTTATAGTTACCTTTGATTTCGTATGGTGCGGGCTTGAACCTCATATACGTAATGCTTAGAATCTATAAAGACTGGATCTAGTCAATAGTTTTAATTTACAATTCTATTATTCTATAGGATAATTTGTTAAGGATTGAGGGATTGTACCCTACCCTATTTTCTCCCATTTGTCAGATCTAAATCTTTTTGCAATTTTCAGTCTGTTTCTTTTAAGTAAAGTTTTTAATTCATTAGAAATTTTCCCAATCTTTAATCATCTTTTTGTTTCTTTTGAGAAATTATTTCAAGATTTAATAATTTTTCTGATTATTATTTGGCAATCTCGATCCCTGTGGATACGACCCCGATTTACCGGGTTACTACTTGAGCGACAAGCTTGCACTTGAGCCTAGAGTGAACGCACTTTTGAGCCAAATTCTAAGTCGCGTCAGTAATGCACCATTATATAAACACAATTACAACCTAACTGTAGCATTTATTATCTTACAATAGTTAAAAAAAACATATTTAGGTCATCATACATCTTCAAGTTTCAAATAGACATAAATTAGTTTTGTATAAAATTCATATTCATGACAATACCACTGTTGATACCAAATTTAATCTGCTGATGTGGACCAATCATATGAAGACATGTGGCTATCTACATGGCAACTACAAACACTTCCGAGGAACCCAATCGCTCCGAGGAACAAGACTACAACGAGGAAGACTAGTTCCCTGAGGAATGTTGCTTACTCCGAGGAACTTCCACGCTCCGAGGAACAAAACTTCTTACACGAGGAACTCATAGTTCCCCAAGGAACACTGCTCACCCGAGGAACTCACATGCTCCGAGGAACAAACCTCTCCGAGGAACTCTTGAATAAAAGGAAGCTCAGGCGGTCCGAGCAACTCAGGCGGTCCGAGATGCATCTCGAACAAAGCATTAATAGCTGGATAACCAACAGGTCAACTGGTTCATTAAATGCTTATCATTTAGACACACACGCTTAAAGGGCATTAAATGTATTACCCTTTCATATGTATATCATTTAATGTATCACCCTTTCAGATGACAGCCTCGAGGCTATAAATACGTTGTACAATCCTCATTGTAAAAGGACCTAAATCCTGAATCCAAACTCTGGGATCCAAGACGGAATTTCTTGTAATCGAGAATTCCCAAATACTTAACAATAAAACAACAGTGGACGTAGGCAATTCTTATAAGGCTGAACCACTTAAAAATCTTTTGTCTCATTTATTTATCTGTGACTGAATTATTAGAGTGATCTAATTTTTTACATCAACAGATTGGCGCCGTCTGTGGGAAACGACTGGTAAAATCGTTTTCTCATAAAAAACAATCCATTATCAATGGCTGATATTCCTGAATCCAGCAATCGAAACGCTGGAACCCCTCCAAATCCATCTGCTCCACCAATTGTTCCAGATCTGACTGAAATAATGGTGAATCTGGCTCAGGGCCAGACCGTCATGCAAGAAATAATGCGACAACTTATCCAAACCCTCCATGGCGGTGCATCAGGCCATTCCGGACCACGAAGCATTCAAAGAAATACCCGTGTGCCTTCTCCGCGTACTAGGCGTACTAACTCACATCGCAATGAGGAATCTGATGATTTCTCTTATCAACCTGGGCGAACTTCGTCTGTGCGAGCCACAGATACTGAACAACGTGTCACCCTCTCCCTAGAAAGGGCCAGCGCATTGGAAAGATTAAGTAGGGACTCTCCTTTTGATCGATTAGGCCCTAGGAGGAACAAAAGTCCTCTTAATGCAGCGTCGAGGAGCTTTCGACGACCATCAGATTTAAGGGAAGAATCTACCCAGTCGCGACCAGCTGCTCGTCAAGATGGATCCTATGACTAACCAGCTGCTCGTCGAGATAAATCCCAGGAAGCCACTTCAACACGATCAGTTGCTCGAACCAATAGGCCCGAGGAAGGAAATGATGCATGGAAATGATGCATGGAAATGATCTATTCAGAGGTTGGAGGATAGATTAGGGGAAATGGCTAAGGCCAAGAACCCTCTACAACGAACCTTTGTTCGAGGAACACCTTTTGTCCAGGACATTGTTGATTTTCCAACACCTTCAAAGTTCAAAGCACCTGTTGTGACTCCCAAGTATGATGGGAAGACTGACCCTGTCCTTCATATAGAACAATATCAAGCTGCTGCCGACATCTATGCTGTCCCAGACGAGATGAGATGCAGGGCATTCTTGGGAACTCTTGTCGGATCTGCTCAGATATGGTATAATAATCTTCCTCGAGGTAAGATTTCAACTTTTCTTCAATTGGCCGAGTTATTCATTGGGAATTTCTGCTTTGGAGCAAAGCCAGTTAAACGAGTAGCACATTTGTTAAGTGTTAGACAAAAGGATGGTGAGAGTATCAGAGATTATATAACTCATTTTAATAATGAGAAACTCGAAGTCATTGATTACGAGGAGAAGACAACTATTACTGCTTTGATGAGTGGACTACTGCCGAACAAGTTGTACTACACTTTAGCCAAAGATCCACCTCGCACTATGTCGGACCTGATGGGAAAAGCGTCCAAGATTATGAATGTCGAGGAGGCTATGTCTGCGAAGAAGAATATGGATGCCAAAGAAACCAAGGCGGAAGGTGATAAAGCTAAGAAGAAAGAGCATAAGAACGATAGTGGTGACAAACATTCCAAAAATAGGTCGTCATGGGAAGTCTTGAGTAAATTTGATAATTACACACCTTTGAAGGCGAATATCAACCACGTCCTGAAAGAAATTAAGAACAGCGAGGAGTTAAACTGGCCAAAGAAAATGAAATCAGACCCTGACACGAGGAATAGGGAGAAATATTGCGAGTTCCACAAGGATCATGGCCATATGACTAAAAATTGCATAGCTCTTCAGAATGAGATTGAAACACTCATCCGACGAGGAAAGCTATCGAAGTATGTTGATCGGGGAGGCGAAAGAAAAAACAACGATCGAACTAGAGAGAGATCTAGATATCCTCGTTGAGCAGAGGAGAACAAGAAGAGAAACCATGAAGTTGATCCAGAGGATGACCCCGATCTTCCTAAGAAACCAAGGCAGCCAGAACGAGAGGTATTTTCAATACGCTTTGGGTCATTTGATTGTAATGTTATTACAGGGGGAGATGCAGGAGGAGGAGAACTTACTGCAGAAAGAAAAGCTTACCTTGGTGAGGCTCAAGCTTGCTCGTACATTCAGCGAATAAATTTAGCTGAGGAAGATCGCCCGAGAAAGGTGAACAAGGAGAAGTTGGTCATTGGGTTCTCAAAGAATGACCTTGCAGGTGTTCTATATCCTCATGATGACCCGTTGGTGATCAAAATGAGGATGAAGGAGGTTATGATTTCAAGAGTACTGGTCGACAATGGTAGCTCGGCAGACATCATGTTCTACTCGTGTTTCGATAGTTTAAACCTAAAGCTATCTCAACTGGAGCCTTACCACAGACCTCTCATCGGTTTTGCTGGCGAGAAAGTATTTCCACTTGGGATGATCAAGTTGGATATATTCATTGGTACGTGGCCTGCTTGTCGGACATAAAGAATACGTTTCTTCGTGATGGATAAGAATGTCCAATCATCGTACAATATCATCATGGGAAGAGTAGGATTGAAAAAATTCAAGGTTGTGCCATCTACAGTGCATCAGTGCCTAAAATTTCCAACAAACTTTGGAGTAGGAGTTGGGAAAGGTGATCAGAAAGTGCTATTATTCAGCCGCCGAGCAAGAAGAACTGGAAGAATCAAAGAAAAAGACTACGACCTATCAAGTGGAGGAAGGTGCAGAAATTGAAACCTTGGATCCTCGGGATGAGTCGCAACTCGTGAAGGGTCAAGTGGTGGAAGCTAATGAAAATATCATTCTGGACAACGAACACCCTGAGCGAACTACTCAGATAGGTTCATCGTTGGAAGCCTCATTAAAACAGGAATTGATAACTTTCCTTAGAAGCAGAAGATAAACTTTTGCGTGGAGTCATGAAGATATGCCCGGGATAGACCCAAACTTCTTATGTCACGAGCTCAATGTGAATAAGGAGATCAAGCCTGTGAAGAAGAAAAGAAGATTATTCAGTCCCGAGAAGAATCAAGCTATACAGGAGGAAGTCGAGAAGCTCCAGAAAGCTCGTTTCATTGAAGATGTTAAATATCCGGATTGGTTGGCCAATGTGGTGATGGTAAAGAAGAAGAACAACAAGTGGAGGATGTGTGTAGACTTCACCGACCTCAACAAAGCGTGCCCAAAAGATCACTTTCCATTGCCCCGAATTAATCAACTGGTGGATGCTACCTCGGGACACGAGTTGCTGAGCTTTATGGATGCTTATTCTGGCTACAATCAAATTAAAATGAAACCTAAAGACAGGGAAAGTACTTCTTTTATTACCCCTAGGGGAACTTATTGTTATAATGTTATGCCTTTTGGTTTGAAAAATACAGGTGCGACATATCAGAGGCTGATGAACAAGGTCTTTGATGAACAAATCAGTGACAATATGGAAGTCTATGTTGACGATATGCTGACAAAAAGCAAGAAATCTACCGATCATCTAGTAGACTTAAGCCAGACTTTTGATCAACTAGATAAATATCAAATGAAGCTGAACCCGACGAAGTGCATCTTTGGAGTACGAGAAGGCATGTTTCTCGGGTACATTGTCAATCAACGAGGCATTGAAGCAAATCCTGAAAAGATCAAAGCTCTATTAGGGCTGTGATCTCCAACAACGAAGAATGAAGTACAGAGTCTCACAGAACGAGTAGCGACACTCAACAGATTTGTGTCACGAGCAACTGATAGATGTCTCCCATTCTTCAAGACACTCAGAAAGACTTTTGAGTGGAATGATGAATGTGAAAAGGCTTTTCAAGACTTGAAGAAATACTTGGGAGTACCTCCACTATTGTCCAGGCCGGTGATGGGAGAAAAATTGTATTTATACCTTATAGTATCCGAGAATGCAGTTAGCTCGGCGTTGATCAGAGTGGAGAATGGAGTACAAAAGCCAATTTACTACACAAGTAAGGCCTTCCGAGGAGCAGAGATCAGATATCCAAGGGTGGAGAAATTGGCACTGGCGCTGATTGAGGCGAGTAGGAGAATGAGACCATACTTCTAGGTTCATACTAGAATAGTATATATCGATGTGCCATTGAGGCAAGCCCTTCATAAGCCAGAAAAATCAGGAAGATTGATGTACTGGGCAATAGAACTCGGTGAATATGATATAATTTATGAACCCAGATCATCACTAAAAGGGCACGCTGTAGCAGATTTCATAGCGGAGTTCACCTATCCTGAAACCCCCGAGGAGCAAAAGTTGCTCGCTGATCAACCTGTGGATGTTACAGGATCGACAAACACTAGCTCAGACCAACTCCGGTTGGTAAAAGGGCAAGTGGATGTTACAAAATCATTAAATTCGAGCCCAGATCAACCCCGGTTGGTAAAAGGGCAAGAAGAAACGATCGACGAGGAGCGAGAAAAATCTGGGGAGGATGAAAAGAAGCAGCAAATATTTCACCGAGGAACTCTGACTGATTCGACATTTGAAGACGAGTTACCTATATGGAGGCTATATGTAGATGGCTCATCTTGCAATACAGGATGTGGCGCGGGGATAGTTTTGAGCACTCCGGACGAGGTCGACATGGAATACGCTTTGCGTTTCCAATTCAAAGCTTCCAACAATGAGGCTGAATATGAGGCCATGATTGCAGGGCTTAATTTGGCAAAAGTTATGGAGGCGCAGCAAGTTATGATCTTCAGTAACTCTCAACTGATTGTAAACCAAATGATGGGAGTATATGCAGTTAGAGGAGAATTAATTATCAGATATCATACAAAGGCAAAGGAGCTGGTATCAGAATTTGCAGCTATTCAGCTGGCCAGAATACCAATAATGGAGAATACGAGAGCAGACGCCCTAGCTCGACTAGCATCAGCAACTCGCACCGAGCTACGACGAACAATCCCAATTGAAGTGTTGGCTGGTCGGAGTATAGATGAAGATCTGACGATGAACTTTATCACCCTTGATTTAGGTCCATCTTGGATGGATCCCATCAGGGTGTATATCGAGGAGGGAGAGTTGCCAATTGATAAGCTCGCAACCAATAAATTAAAGTTTAAAGCTGCTCGGTATGTACTAACTAATGGTGTTTTATATCGACGAGGAATAATGGCAAGTTTGCAGAGATGTGTACATCCCTCCGAGGTGAAAGAATTAATTGAAGAGATCCACGAGGGGTCTTGTGGAGCACATGTAGCAGGTCAGACGCTTTTGCAAAGGGTGATGACGCAGGGATACTACTGGCCAACAATGAGGGCTGATTGTATAGCTTATGCCAAGAAATGTGACAAGTGCTAGCGTTTCTCCTCCATCCGAAGAACTCCACAAGCATTGCTGACACCCATAACTTCCCCTTGGCCATTTGCCATGTGGGGAATTGATTTGGTTGGACCACTGCCAACGACCAGAGGAAGGTTCAAGTACCTCGTCGTCGCAGTGGATTATTTTACTAAGTGGGTAGAAGCTGAGCCACTCATTGATATGACGTACGAGAAGGTTTACAAATTTGTTTGGAAGAACATCATTTGCCGATATGGTCTCCCTCATGCCTTCATCACAGACCATGGAACACAATTTAATAACGAGGAGTTTGCCGCCTATTGTCATCAGTCAAACATTTTAAAGGTTCATTCAGCACCAGGCCATCCTCAAAGCAATGGACAAACTGAAGTGACAAACAGAACGCTGCTGAACGGTTTGAAGAAACGATTGGACGATGAAAAAGAAAACTGGATCAACGAGCTACAATCAGTACTTTGGGCTTACCGAACTACTCCCCGAGTAGCAACTGGAGAATCACCATATATGATGGCGTTTGGAAGTGAAGCTGTCATACCTGCCGAGTTGGGCCTCCCAACACACAGGGTACTGAATTTCAATTCCCCTGTCAACGAATTAATGAGAAGACTGGATTTAAACATGCTCGAGGAAGTTAGAGAAGAAGCATCCATTAGAAATGCTGCTTACCAGCAGCGAACAACTTTGTTCTACAACAAGAGGGTGAAGAAGTGCGACCTGAAAGAAGGAGACTATGTGCTGAAGAAAGTAATTCAAAAGCATAACAAACTGGAGGCAAACCGGCATGGACCATACCGAGTTACAGAAGTTGTTCGACCAGGAACTTACCGAATAGCAACTCTAGAAGGCGAGGAGTTTAAGAATGCATGGAACGCAGAGCACCTGCGCAAGTATTATCAGTGATGTATATGTAACGCAGTTCCATCATTATGAATAAAATAAAAATATTCTGCAAGTCTCTCTGTTTATTGAAAAAATTTCGGGGAATACTAGTGCTACGCACTACTCGGCACAGCTCGACAGACTACTCAAGAAAATATTCCAAACTGTACCAACTTAGTTGGTCGACGAGGAAAAAATATTCCAAACTGTACCAACTTAGTTGGTCGACGAGGAGAAAATATTCCAAACTGTACCAACTTAGTTGGTCGACGAGGAGAAAATATTCCAAACTGTACCAACATAGTTGGTCGACGAGGAGAAAATATTCCAAACTGTACCAACTTAGTTGGTCGACGAGGAGAAAATATTCCAAACTGTACCAACTTAGTTGGTCGACGAGGAGAAAATATTCCAAACTGTACCAACTTAGTTGGTCGACGAGGAGAAAATATTCCAAACTGTACCAACTTAGTTGGTCGACGAGGAGAAAATGTTCTAAAATTTACCAAGTATGGTTAGTCGGGGATAAAACTCTCACTAACTATAATTGGTCGGCGAGCACAATTTAACAACCTTGGTTGGTTGGAAAAATTTTAAACATTTTTATACTCATTAATTTATTATTAAGTGATCGAGCAACATTACTGATACTTGTAACTTTTTTACTAAGTTGGTCGATGAACAACACTATTATTATCTTTTTAACAGATCTGCATAAAAATGTTTGATATTTACAAGACAATAGCAATTAAGATTTGCAAGCAATAATGAAAGTTTTTCATTAAATTCGAAATAAATTACATTGATGATAAAATAAAAGTTACATTGATATGTATGCTAACTATTACATCAAAAATTCCTATTCTATTGGTTTTTTCCCCTCAGCTTTCGATACAGGTTCCTCGCCAGCAGGCGGATCATTTAAAGACTGAGGAGAATTGATGAAGTTCAAATCCTTCAGCATCCTGACGTTCATCACAGAAGGTCGATCTAAAAGATGCTCGGGACGAGATACCTCAATTTGAGAATGTAAATTATAGTCACCGAGGTATTTTGAAATTAAGCTCCGAGGAATGGCACGAGCTGGGATCCATTCCATGTCCAAATTATACGGTGGCACAGGCAAGTCGAGCAACCCGAGATCATGGTAGTCCCACAGATAGTGTCCTTGTTCGAGCTTCAGCACACCTAAGGCATTCAGCCAGCCTTGTTTGTAGCCCTCATTGTTGGCATTCTGGATACGATCGTCCAAGTGGAATAGTGCTTCGTTGTATCCAGCCATCCAGAATTCCCTGGGCTGTTTGTGGAATTGATATGTTAACTTTTCCAGCTGCTCGTGGAGATTCTTGATGAAAAGCTCCTTATTCTCCAAGACTAACTTCTGCGCAGAGAGCTATTTCTCCAAGTCCCTTATCTTCTTTGACATGTCAGACAAAGCCTGGTTCTTAGCCATTAATTGGAAGGCTTGGTTCTCTAAGGTAGATGATGTCCTCTGTTCCTCGACAAGCACCCGAGCCGCTCTTCCTCGTCCCCGAGGAGCTCTTGCTCGACCACGAGAAGATGTCGAGGTACCAGAACTCCTCAAAGTCTCCAACTCTTCCCTCAATTTGGCATTCTCAACTTATAAGAATGAAAATCCCTCGTCAGTCACTGGGATTAGGGCTGTTGAAGAAGAGGCTGCAGACTTCAACTGTGCTAGTTCCTTCTGCAAATTATTATTTTCTCGCTCCAACAGCTCGGAAATCTATCTACATTCTTCAACTTCACCCTTACGGTTCTCTCCCTGACATCGTACCCAACAAAGAGCTTCTCATAGCCCTTCTCGGTAGAAAGTTGCTGATACTTCTTCTCATACCCCTCATGCAACAGGGCAGTTGATTCCTTGTACTGATTCTGAAGGTCTTAGAGGGTACACTGGAGATCCTCGATCATTTCATAGTAAGACACATTATTGGCCACAGCTCGGTCAAGTAGACACTTCAAGTACTGATATGCTTCCACTGCCTGTTCTGAAGCATCCTGGCCAAGGATGTCGGCAACTTGTGCAGCACTGAAGTCTGTGTGACCAGCCTTAAAGTAATCATTACATTGCCTCAGCAGCACAGTGTCATGGGAAGATAGAAGTTCCATCCTAGCCAGAAACTAGCAGAGAAAGAAAGAGCAATCATCAATAAGAACATCAAGATAGAGTACAAACAGAAAATTGACAACATTATGCAAAAAGAACTCAAGTTTTATTAGATCATGAAATTTGGAATTACAAGTTCTGGGTTACATTTGATAAAAAGAAAAATAAAAAGAAAACCGAATAACATTACACCTTTTCCTTATCTCCCAAAACCTTCTCGGAAGGTTGGGAGGAGGAAGCAGGTTGCTCGGAGGGAACTGTGGGTTGTTCAGAAAGCACCAGTTGTTGCTCGGAAGAAGAAACGACTTGCTCGGCAGTAGACTAGATGACTAAGGGGTGATCTCCCATCCCCATCGAAGACTCTTCAGAGGTAGCTTCGTCCTCTTCTAATTCTTCTGGAGTTGGAGGGGGACCAGGGATATGTCTCTGGAACAGCTCAGATGACTCGTCGACCTTCATTTCCTTAAGGGCAGCAACCCATCCGTCCCTAAAGTACTTTAGGCTTCCATAGTCCACTTGAGATACCATGGCAGCACATCCCTTATTCCACCCCTTGTCCCAGCCAGAGCTGAAGGACTTCTTCACAGCAGCTTTCCTTTTGGCCTTCTCCAAGGCAATCTTCTCGGACAGCAAATCATCAGCAGCTTTCAGCTTTTGTTCAGCTTCTTCCTTCTGCCGAGTTACTTCCTGGAGCTGGTCCAACCTCTCCTCAGCAATTTTGAGTTTATTTTCCAACTCTCCAACGGCTTTGAGCTTTTCTTCAAGCTCTTTATTTGCCTTCTCCAAGGCATTCTTTTTCTTCTCCAACTCCTTGGAGGCATCAGTAACTCGAGCTTTTTCTTGCTCGGAGGAGGAAAGTTTTTTCTCCCAGATAGCCTTATCAGTGGCATACTTCTGGCGGGAGTCTTCCAAAGATTTGATAGCCTCTTCCATAGCTCCCTCCACACTGGACGAGGAGCATGAGGCTTTAATAGCTTCATCCTTTTTCAGGATTATGTTAAAGCAGCTCGTCAACTATAAACAGAAAAAGAAAAGCAAGTTAGAAACAAGAAAAGACAAAGGAAAATATGAAAAGTTCAAAGTGAATGGACTTACTGAAGCAAGATGACGAGCAGCTAAAGAAGTAACCATGTCCCGAGTAAGGTTTTCTTCGGTACCTTGAACCTCGGGAATGGTCAAGGACTTTACCGAGCTCATGTCAGAGCTCGGGGGAACAAAATTGGGAACTCTAGTCCCAGCAGCTGGGGGCTGAGTAGTGGGGACAACCAAATTGATCAAGGAGATCTTCTTTAGCCTCCTCGGGAGAACTGGTACCGATTCAACCAAGGAAGAGCCCTTGGTCGGTGATATCACAATCACCTCTCCCGGAGCAGCAGACCTGCTCGGAGCCACTGCGGGCTTATCGACAGTTTTGGCAGGAGCAGCTGGAGGAGCTGCAGCAGTCTTCTTTGTCCCCTCCTTTGGGACATCAATCTTAATCCTTTTTACTTCCCCAGAACCGGAGGCGGTTTTCTCAAACAAAGCAGGAGTTCTTTTCTTCTTCATCCTTTCGCTCAATGGAATATGAGATTCAGGTGAAGAACTTGCAGAGGCTGGTACTAGCTCTGCTTCACTGATTACTGGACGAGCAGTGAAGGAAGTTGTGTAGATCTTGTACTGGAGCAGATATGAGGCCGACCTGATATGCTCGTCGGCAATACGTTGATGCAAACCCCAGATAAGTCCCAAATGCCTTATATTGACATCTGTTTCTTTTGGGCACTTTCTCTTACTATCAACTGCAAATAAACAAACATTGTTACCAGTGACACATTTTATCAAACACAAAACAAACATGATTTCAAAATAAATAAAATAAAACAAAAATAACCTATCCCATTGCCATAAGGAGGGCATCTGGGACCCCGGTAAACTTCATCTCCAGTTAATAGAAGGTGTTGATAATTTTTTACGACAACCCCATGTTCAAAATAATCCCTATTGGCATCAGGGAGATTGACTACTAAGGCTCTATTTATAAACCTAGTTTTTAAATAATAAATATTATCATTAACTGCCCATCTATAGCAGTACATGATTTCTGGAATTCCTATACGAGTTCCATGCACTTGATTTAATTTATGCACCCCATTAAATATTCTCCATGTGTAGGGGGCTATTCGTGCAGGAACAACATCGAAATACTGACAGAATTCTAGACACAAGGAATTCGGTGGAAAAGAAAATCCACATTCAGCAAAAAATAGACCGGGGAACCAATGTCCCTCAGCCAAATTGAAATAATTAGAAGGCTCAGAAAGCTCTTCCAAGACGACCCAAGAAGGAATGGAAAAATCAGAACGAAATCTCTCAAGAGACTCAACAGGATAAACCATGGTGAATAAAGAAACAAAGATGAAGGAAGAAGATCTTACAGGGAAAGAACGGATCTGTTGACAACGAATGACGGAAAAGATGAGCGCACGAGAGAGTAGGAAGAGACGATGTAAAACTCAAAAGATGAAAATTTGAAAAGATAGAAGACAATGGGAGTGTCTGTGAAGTTTAAATACCTTACCTTGGGAACTGGCGAAGTAATGATTACAAAAAGGATGATTATGTTACTGGCGGCTAAAAAGATGAAAAGTGGCGCGGGAACCAAAGCGAGCAACAGCGGCTGAAAAGACGAAAAATAACGCGGGAATCGAAGCACGCAAAAAAGTCCAAAAAAGCACGATTCTACGAATTGGGAAGGAGAAAATAAATACAAGGGAGATGCTCCTAAAAATCAGGAAGACTATTTAAAGCTACCATACTCCGAGAAAGAATGTTCCATACTCCTCAAATTTCGAACTATGAAACATTGGGGGCTTCTGTTGATACCAAATTTAATCTGCTGATGTGGACCAATCATATGAAGACACGTGGCTATCTACATGGCAACTACAAACACTTCCGAGGAACCCAATCGCTCCGAGGAACAAGACTACAACGAGGAAGACTAGTTCCCTGAGGAATGTTGCTTACTCCGAGGAACTTCCATGCTCCGAGGAACAAAACTGCTTACACGAGGAACTCATAGTTCCCCAAGGAACACTGCTCACCCATGGAACTCACAAGCTCCGAGGAACAAACCTCTCCGAGTAACTCTTGAATACCAGGAAGCTCAGGCGGTCCGAGCAACTCAGGCGGTCCGAGCTGCATCTCGAACAAAGCATTAATAGCTGGATAACCAACAGTTCAACTGGTTCATTATCATTTAGACACACACGCTTAAAGGGCATTAAATGTATTACCCTTTCATATGTATATCATTTAATGTATCACCCTTTCAGATGACAGCCTCAAGGCTATAAATACGCTGTACAATCCTCATTGTAAAAGGACCTGAATCCTGAATCCAAACTCTGGGATCCAGGACGGAATTTCTTGTAATCGAGAATTCCCAAATACTCAACAATAAAACAACAGTGGACGTAGGCCATTCTTATAAGGCTGAACCACTTAAAAATCTTTTGTCTCATTTATTTATCTGTGACTGAATTATTAGAGTGATCTAATTTTTTACATCAACAACCACCCCCACCCCACCCCACCCCAAAAAAGGCCTTAATTAATAGTACAAATTTTGGCAAACAATAACAAGATATACAATTCATGGAAACCAAATCTTTTCATCTACTATAATAAGATATATAAGTCTTACAAACAAATTATATCAATGTACAATAATATATAAACAATCAAAAGGCATTTGGTTACGTACGAGGGGAAAAGGGTTTGGTACATTTATACCTACATTGCCATGATTTTAGTAAGTAATGCATACAATTAACTTTGTTGTGTGAGTATTTATTGCATAACAATTCCTTAAACATAACTACAAAACATCTGTAATATTGACTTAGGTCATCATACACTAGTTACTTTCAAATAGACATAAATTAATTTTGTATTAAAGTCATAGCCATGAAAATGCCCCCCCCCCCCCCCCCCCCCAACCCATCCAAAAAAAAGTCAGTTTAAATTATAGTAAAAATTTATGCAAATAATAACAAGACATACAAGTCATGGAAACAAATTCTTTGCATCTACTCTGATATATCAACGATTAAAATCCATGTATCCACCGATTGGGGAAAATTGTTGGTACATAATCACCTAAATTTGAGTGTCATCTATTGTCAACTAATAACCAATTCATATCATACCAAGGCCACATTAGCCAAAATTCTTGACACATCTTGTGTAAACTCAAGCTACTTTATAAGTCTTAGAAACCAATTCTAACCATGTACAATAATATATCAACAATCAACATCCATGTGACTATGTACGTGGGGAAAATAGGTTGTACATAAATACATATACGGCTATATTGTTAGTAGGTAATGCATACGGTAAACTTTACTATGTGTAGTTTACATTACAAACACTATTCAATAAATATAATTACAACCTCGCAGTAACATGTACTATCTGCCCATATTAAAAAAAAGGCATGTATAGGTCACTCATACATCATCTATTTTCAGGTACACATAAATTACTTTTTTTTATCAAAGTCATTGTCATGACACAATCCCCCCCCCCCCCCCCCCCCCCCAAATAAAAAAAAAGTCACAAATAATAGTACAAATTTAGGAAAACAATAACAAGATATACAAGTCATAGAAAGTTTAGTCTTTGCATCTACTCTAATGAGAACTCAAACTAATTTACAAGATTTACAAAGAAATTATATTAATGTACAATTATATATCAACAATCAACAGGCATGTGGTTACATGGGGAAACAAGTTGGTACATTTATACCTACATAGATATGATGTTAGTAGGTAATGCATACAGTAAACTTTATTGTGTGATCATTTATTGCATAAACTTTTCAGTAAACATAGCTACAAAACACAGTCACTCCAAAAATAAGAAATAAATGGTATATTTTGTTAAATCAAACTTTACATGTCCATACATGATGTTGGTACATTGAATATTACTGATATATAATGTGCCTAACGTATTCAAAAAACTTCAACTAGTATATCGTTGTGAATTCAAAGTTCTCACAATTCTCTAAAAAAACTGACGTAAGATAGAGTACGAAATTTACTGAGTTCATAGATGGTATAATTTTTAATCAAATGTACAATTTCAACCTACTAAAACAATAAATTTCATTGAATGTTCTTTATTTATACCTAAAATCTTAAAATTTTTGACCACCTAGTTCAACTAAATAAATGGTTTTACTACAACAAAATACATTTAAAACAATTGTTATTATTTTTTGTATAACAAGCACATGATTCATTCGATAACCTAATGTACTAATTGTATATTAGTAATAAATAATTTTCCCGATGTAGTAAGATAAACACATATGATATATATACAATCAACATACCTGAAGTTCAACATGTCCACAGAGAACAATGTCATCTTCGAGTACAGTGCTCAAGTTTGCATGATCCACTTCATGAATCTAGGGTACAAAGTCACATTCACAGGCTGTATAATATTCTTCCTCTCGTAGAGCTAATACTGAATTCAAATAAACAATTCGTGCAAAATGTTGTAAGTACACTCTTATGTCATAAAAATCTAACAAAGATATAATTTGAAAGATTATTATCAGCAATCTAATGACGCATCCATAACATTTACGGGCGGTATTGTTATTTTTATCAAGAGATCCCATCAAGTAGTCATATATCAACACTAGACAATTGAAATTTCCAGTTTCCTCCATCCTCGATACACAGTCCATGAAAGTCCACTTCACGGAAACTCCGCTTGCCAGAAAAAACAATGTATAGAATGTGTACGAGGCAAGAAATATTTACCTGGAAATGTTGTTGATTCATAATGACATTCATTGTTTAATTTTAGCAGATGATGCATACAGTAAGATTTACTGTGTGGATTGATATGTACATGAAAAATGGTATAATTTCATCTTGTATATGATTTACGTACAGTTAGTAACAAGCTTATTTTGTGTCAAAGTCATAGCCATTACATATGAAATGTATTATCCATAACCATTCACTATATACTATTTGCAATACTTCTTGCATAGTACTCACTTTGACTACAAATAGTGAACTTCACTATTTCATAACATCTTTAAGTCAGTACTCATGATTCAAACTTCATTGCAAACAGTAAAGTAGAACACATTTTAGGAAACCACAAATATGGTTCATACATTTATTAGTATGGATGTATCACGTACCAAATATCTTGGGTGATGTGGAATACATAACATGTTAAACAGTATCATTTACTAGGTGAGATTTTCAATCATGCTTGGCATACATGATATACAACAGTCAGATAATAACAATTACTGTCTATCCTGTTGCAACTCATGTATGAATAACATGGTTGAATATCCCACAGTGTAAATATTATTGTGTGACCTATTGTGTATCGTGTATGCATACCATAATTGAAAATCTCACAAAGTAAATGTTATTGTTTAATTTATTTTCTTATTATTTCTTTATCGCTTACAATATTCACTAATAACAACTTTCACCACAAAGTAACATTTACCATTGACTAACAATACATGTATTTACCAATTGTTAAAATGCAAAACAATACATGACTTTACATCACCTAGTTATCCAATATAAAAATTTCACCTACACACTGAATATTAAGACTATAAAATTGAATGTCACACAAAAAAATGATGGTTATGCAAAAAATTTGTTATAATATACAAAACATCATCTTCAATCACACATTACAACGAACTACTAAATTATAAACAAAATATATAACAACAACATATAACTGTTCATAGAAACACTTAAGCAACCCACATAAAAATGTTACTAGACAAGTACCTATGTGGAATTCTAACTCTAACTTGATAAGGAATACAATAATATCTATTGGCTGAATATATTTGCAATGAGTAAACTAATGACTACCAAAAACACTCAGAACAAAGTAGCATTTACCATCGGAATAGTAACATTTTATGTGGTAAGAATGGTGGGATTGAAAAGGGGTAAAAGGTTACTTGACAAGTACCTACGAGGATTTCTAACCCTTAATTGATAAGGAATATAGTAGTATTGACTGTTTGAATATTTGTGCAATGAGTAAGCTATGTACTAGCAACAACACTCACCACAAAGTAACATTTCTTTTATTTTTAAGGGTCCGCACTAGCGGCACCCCACTCCCACCCCCACCCACCCCACTGTCAAATCTTCGGTGGGCTTAAACACCCATTACCCAATATTATCTTATATTGTTAGGTCCGCGCTAGTAGAACACAATCCCCACGCGCACCCACCCCACTGTCAGAGGTCCGATGACCCCTATAGGAGCTCCGACAGTGGGGTGGGTAGTGGTCAGATGGGTGCCGCTAGCGCCGACTTTTAAAAATAAGAGAGAATATTGGACAAATGATCAATGTTAGTAACATGTTATCGATTACTAAATTTCAATACATAACGTAAATTTTACTACCTACAAAAGTCTTTCATATTGTCAAACTTCACTACGACTCATTCACGCCAAAGTAAAAGTATTGAAAACAAAATGTGTACTAGATAAGGCATATAGTGAATTATATTGTTTCGATATTTTTTGTCTACTGCAATACACACTAACAATAATATGACCACAAGTAAACAGGGACTATACACTCATACGAGAAATCACTTCAATAAATTAGACAAATATTACATTCTTCAACAAAACCCACACGTTCATTAAATCACAAATGACTTGTGACACCCTTCCTAATTAAATACTGGGTGATCTGTCCTTTATAAAATTAAAACAGAATATCCGGTTGGTACAGATTATGCATCACTGTCGAAAGTCATTAATTTTATTTAATAAAATCTAGCCACCTAATATTTAAAAAGGTTGATGTCAAAAATTTTATCTTGATATTTATCGTCATATAAAAAAGGAAATATTTAATCGTTACCATACATCACAATGGAAATAAGAAAAGAACTAACTGAGTTTAAATAAAGAACTGGAGTAAACACATCCAGTGAAAATCCCATACAATAATCCAATAATGTGAAATCAAAGTCTAATGATATAATAAAAACAACTCTAAATATCTGAATGTAAAATAGGAGGGACAACATGTCCAACTGAAATGAAATGACTGATGCATAAGGAGAAATAGACTCAGAAATGTCTACTAGAAATATCTTGTAGCTTCCACAGCAGCTACAACTCGGCAAAATGAATGGAATCTCCTAAGTCTGGTGCCCCTATGGCTGAGCACCTAAAATAATAGAAAATAAAAGAGATTTGCAAAAAAACGGGTCAGAGCCTGAGTATAAAACAGTTTAAATATAGCAAGTGCTTAAATTGACTTAATTACCACATATATTATCCATGTTAACTTAGCGTACTAACTTGATATGCCCACCTCTCATCTAATATGCACACCTAGCGAGTCTAACTATCCATACTAGTCTCGTCACTCTAACTGACTATATGTAGGATAAACACTATGCGAGATACAATATCGAAATAACCCGAAGCCAATATATTACTATTATTTAGGAATAGGTTTAAAGATGTTATAAATCATTCTCATAGAATTCTTTATTCCCAACTGGTGACCCAATAAGTATATACTTTGATAAAGTAGCCCACATGAAACACAGAATAGGAACTCAGTATACATATATAAAATCTCACAATGTATACATACAAATATATCAATACTGCACCCATGGTCTTGTGCTAGGCATACTCGTCTATCTAGTCCCATTGCAATGCTCACGCATAAAGGACAATAGGTTCGATCTCTCAAGAACCAATAAAATATATACATATATTTGAGGCGAATATAGTCTTAAGCCGATGGGCTACGCACATACCTACGCACCCATACGACCGTAATCACTATCATTCTCATAGATAGCCCGTACCTAGGTTCCATACTCTAGTGGTACAACTCAAAATCCCCCGAAGGCACACAAGATATGGTCGTCCATAACGCGTTAACACCCGTTCGATAACCAGTAGCTAGGTAAGTCATACACATGATATTCCAAGTAATAAGCATGCACACAACTTATATACATTAATAGGTATTCACATAACCCAAATATTATAATCCATAGGTAATATTAATGCCATTACTCTCCACGATATACGTTTATATATAGCCACTCTAAGACTTACCTTCTCTCTTAGGTTTTCACACAAATTCAATACCCCGAGAACCATTACACCCTTAATCCCCCAAAACTTTGGAATTTGAGCCACACGTTACTCACGTAGGTTAATACACTCGCTTGGATAACCCTAGGACGGTTTTTAACTCGAACGAACCCTAAAAACCCATTCTGGAATCTCGTTAGAAGTTCCAGGATTCTCGTTCGAATGAGGTCTTTCGAACGAGTTCGATCGAACGAAGTTCCCACTTTGAACGAACTCAACAACTCATTAGAAAGGTCATTGGAAATCTCGTTAGAAGGTTCGTTCGAACGAGGTCGTTCAAATGACCTAGGCAGGTCTTCGAACGAGAATTCTGGATATACCTAGTTCTTCCAAATTTCGATTTTTCTCAACATTCCAAACCTCAAACTCAATCCAAATTTCATCCAACATCAGTTTAAATGTTTTTAAACTAACCCTGATCATTATGGGGAAATTTCTAACACAAATTAGTATTCAAATCTTTATGTTTTCAAAAGGGAAAATAATAATTTCTAAAATTTCTAAGAATCCTCTTATAATGAACCCAACACTTTAGTTATTTCTAATCCTTAAATTCAATTCGTGATTTTTACATAAAATCTATAGATTTAGTAGTCTACAAATGGGGAAAATCCTCTACATGCAACCCATCACCAAAATCTAATGTTCTTCTACGATTAAACCTAATGAAACCCAAATTTCCATTATATGATGTCTAAATCATTAACAGAGTTTAACAAGAACAATATATGCTAAATAAACTAGCAAGATAAACACTTGCCTCGAAAATTGATTTTTGATTCGGACTAAAATTGGTATGGGAACGATACTCTTGACATGATCTATGTGTTGGTGTAATTTTTGGTGTAAAAGCTTGAGTTCTTGGCTTAGGGATCCAATGGAGTCTTCTTCTTCCTTGGTTCTCTCTCTTTTTCTCTCTCTTCCTCACGTAAGTTGAAACTGACAGACCACAAACCCTCAATATTTTTAATTAAACCTAATTTTCGTCCATTTAATTATCCAAAAATCCCAAAAGACCAAAATACCCCTCTGAGGTGTCATTTTGGGCTAAAATACCCCGGACTCCAAATATAACACCTGAGTAGTGTTTTCTGACTATTTTGACCCTTCCGAACACTTTGGCTCACTTAAAATAGTCATTCGAGTTATATAAAAATAATTTACCTTTAAACCCCCCCAAATACATACTAGTGACGCGAATTATACGCGCGTCCCAAATAATTATATCATGACTGTTGTGTATCTCATCCCGGCCATAATATTATTTTCGATAACTACTAACTCTCGTCAGGCTAGTAATTATTACCATTAAATCAGATTAATTACAAATTAAATTTTCACCCTTTAAATTAATTAATCCCCCCTTTTCATAATTTCATAATAAAATAAATATGCGTAAATATACGGGGTATTACATGACTAATGGATTACCTGAATGAGAACAAACATATGGTATGTTCAATTAATGAGATTAATGTTGAATATACACACCGTGAATTTTACTACATATAATAGTCTTGCATACCGTCACACTTTACTACACGTCATGCACCCCAAAGTAACAATAATGCAAACAAATTGTTTACTAGATAAGGAATACAATGAAGTCTACTGTTTCGCTATTTTTTCACATATAAAAATACACATTAATAATGAATATGACCAAAAGTCAAAAAAATGACTATACACTAATACGAGAAATCACTCGTGCAAGAGAACAAACCTATGGTATATTCAATTAACGATATTAACGTTGACTCTTTCCAAATGTAAATGATTACTAAATTTTACTACATAACATAAAATTTTACTAAGTACAATAGTCATGTATAGCGTTAAAAGTATTACAAACAAATTTGGTGTTACAATTATAAAGTTCCTAACATCAACATCCAAATACATACATCATCTACTAAAAAAGAATAGACATATACCTGTAACATTCAACGTAGGTCATTATTCTTCAAACATCTTGTATGAACTCAAATTATTTTACAAGTCTTACAAAACATATATAACCATGTACAATAATTTATCAACACTCAATAGTCATGTAGTTACATATGTGGGAAAAATGGGTGGTACATAAATACCTACATGGCTACATTGTTAGTAGGTAATGCATACAATACACTTTATTATGTGTTATTTACATTAGATAAACTATTCAAGAAACATAAGAAATTTTTATAAATAGGTCTTATTCTCTTATAGTTCTAGTTTCGCACTAGCGGAACCCAATCCCCACATCCACCCACCCTACTATCGGAGGTCTGACAACCCCCATCAGAGCTCCGACAGTGGATTGGGTAGTGGTGGGGTGTGATACTGCTAGCGTTGACCTTTAAAAATAAGAGAACACGGACAAACGATCAATATTTTTAACATGTTATCGATTACTAAATTTGAATACATACTGTAAATTTTACTATGTGGAAAAGTCTTACATAACGTCAAACTTTACTACAATTCATTCACACTAAAGTAAAATTAATGGAAGCAAAATGTGTACTAGATAAGGCACACAGTGAATTTTACTGTTTCACTATTTTTTCATCTACTGTAATACACATTAACAATGAATATGAGCACAAGTAAATAGGGGACTATACACAATTACAAGAAATCACTTCAATAAATTTGACAAATCTTACATTCTTCAATAAAAACCACTCGTTTAATAAATCACAAATGACTAATGGAGCCCGTAAATGAGAACAAACATATGGTATGTTCAATCAAAGAGATTAGCGTTGAATCTTCGCAAATGTAATTGATTACTAAATTTCAATACACACTTTGAGTTTTAATACATACAATAGTCTTGCATAACCTCAAACTTTACTACACGTCATACACCCCAAAGTAAAAGTAATGCAAATAAATTGTTTACTAGATAAGGCATACAGTGAAATTTATCGTTTCGCTATTTTTTTCACCTATAAAAATACGCACTAACAACGAATATGACCACAATTAAATAGGGGACTATCACTAATACAAGAAATCACT
Organism: Sambucus nigra; assembly: GCA_949130495.1. Classification (NCBI taxonomy): domain Eukaryota; kingdom Viridiplantae; phylum Streptophyta; class Magnoliopsida; order Dipsacales; family Adoxaceae; genus Sambucus; species Sambucus nigra. The sequence continues at coordinate 92,896,131 of OX422212.1, forward strand.
CGTGAAAGAGAACAAACATATGGTATGTTCAATCAACGAGATTAACATTGACTCTTTCCAGGTGTAAATGATTAGTAAATTTCACTACATAACATAAATTTTACCAAGTATAATAGTGATGTATAATGTTAAAAGTAATGCAAACCAATTTGGTACTACAACTATAAAGATCCTAACATCGACATTAAAATACATACATCATCTACTAAAAATAGACATATACCAATAACATATTCAATGTAGGTCATTATTCTTCAAACATCTTGTCGAACTCAAACTATTTTACAAGTCTTACAAACCAAATCTTACCATGTACAATATTATATCAGCACTCAACAGGCATGTGGTTACATACGTGGAAAAAATGGGTGGTACATAAATACCTACATGAATGCGTTCTTAGTAGGTAATGCATATTGTACACTTTACTGTGTTTAGTTTACATTAGATAAATTCAATAAACTCAATTACAACCTCACAATAACATTTACTTTCTTATCACGGTAAAAAAAAAAGTGTATTTGGGTGACATTACATCAACATACTTATATAATAGGCATAAAATAACTTTTGTATCAAAGTTTACTCTCATCAAAATTCAACCCCCCCACTCCACCCCACCCAGGCAACAAAGAAAAGCAATAAAATTTACATATAAAATTTAGGCAAATAATTACAAGATATAAAATTCTGGAAAACAAATTCTTTGCATATGCTGTAATATATTTAGGATTAAAAGTCATGTATTCACTGATTGGAGAAAATGGTTGCTACGTAAGGACCTACATTTTGTTAGTTAGGAGATGTATACAGTAAACTATACTATGTGGATATTAATTTCATAAATTCTTCAACAAATATTACTACCACACAGTAAAAATGATATATTTTGTAAATAAAATGTTATCGATCAGTATTGAATCTTGTGTAATACCCCGTATTTTTACTGATTTTAATTATAGGATTAATTAAATTAATTGGAAAATTAATTGGTAATTAATCTAGATTTAAATACTAGCGAGACGAGAGTTAGTATTTGATTATGATAATTATATTGAATATTACTGAGCGAATATAGTAATATATGACTATGAAACTTTTAAAATTGTCACGTGTAGAAAATATGACAATTTTGGAAATTAAGTTAGGGCGCGCGTGTCAGTTATGTTGCGACCAATTTAATGGATTATAAGGTAATTTATTTTTATGTCTTTTTAATTGTAATTTTGAGTGCGCCAATGTGTCTAGGAGTATTGAAATAGTCAAAAAAATCTACCCGGGGGTTTAGTTTGGGTCCCGGAGCAGTTTTAGGCCTAACCGGCTACCCGGGAGGGTATTTTCGTCATTTTACTATTTGGTGAATAGTGACCTATGAAATTTAGGTTAAATATATCATCCAACCCTTACAATCATTAGAGTATTGGCTACTACAAATTTGAGAGGGAGAAGTAGAGAGAAAGGAAGGGTTTCCAAGGGTTGCTAGGGCCAAACAACCATCTTACACCACCACCACCGTCGGATTTGTGATAGGAGATAGAACACCACCCCCATATCATCTTCTCCCAAGGATATAAAATTCTATTTACAGGCAAGTGATTTAGATTGTTATGATTCAGTGAATATATTATCCATGGTAGTTTAGATTTGGAGGGAGAATTTAATTATGAATATGGGTAGGATTTGCATGTAGATAAACTCTGGGAAGATTAGAGGATTGAATCAGATCCTAAATGTTATGAATCATGGATTAAAATCTGAGTAATTGGATATCTTGAATTGAGAAGTTATTCTAAGGTTTAACCATGAAAATTTGATGAGCAATGGAATTGGTGGGTAATTTTTGTGATGATTTGATGATTCTGGAACATTAGAAATCATGTGTTCAGATTGTTATAACATCTAGTACGTGTACTTTGAGAATGGGATCACGTAATAAAATTTGGAGATAAAACGATGGCCAAAAACTTTAACAGTTCTGGGTTGTAACTAGTCGGTCGATCGATCGACATTCATAGTCGATCGATCTACTGCTTCGATCGATCGACATTCTTGAGTAGATCAACTCACTCCCAGGCATTTGTGACAAAATTTCCTTTTAAGGTTTAACCAAATCTCAACTTTTAAGAATTATTGGTATGCTATTTGAACATATTGGTACTTAGGGAAGGTCGGTTTAGATATATTTGAGGCTGGAAAATATTAGTTTGGTTTGGGATTAACTGATAAACTTACGAGTGTCCGACGAGAGTGTTACAGTTGGAAATTATGGAAACTTAAGTTTAATTAGGTTAAAAAATAACTTGAGGTTAGAGATAGTAGTAGGGGGACTTTAAATTACTGAAATTACCTCAGAGATAAGTGGGATACTTCGTAACCTTTTGGGATAGATTTAAGTACTCGGATATATACGATGAGAGTTGTCGTTCTAAATGTTATTGCGTAAAGTAATTGGGATAAAAATATATTACGTATGAGACTTGTAATATAGGACATGAGTATATCTATATTGAAATGATGATTATTTAGTTTGTGTGATTACCTAATATATGGATTATTGTGTGTATGACATACCTACCATACTTGCTATCACGGGAGGTTGTAGGAAGAGGACAATCTTATCTTGTGTGCCTTTGGGGGGATTTAGATTTGGTACCTCAAGAGCATAGGACTGTGAAGACTTATTTGTGAGTTGATAAGTCAGTTGATCATGGGAGCATATGTATGTGCATGACCGATGGGTATGTGAACTATGTTCGCCTCCAATATGTGTGATTTCTATTGTTATGGTTCATGAGTGATTCAAAACTCGTGATCCTCATGTACATCATGTATCGAGATTCGATAGCTGAGTATGCGAGCACCACAACGTAGCCTAGGGGTGCCATATGTATATATATTTACTGAGTGTGATATAAATATATACTTGTGATTGTTCACCATTGCTTAGTAGATGAGAATGGCTAATATAGTTAAATAACTTAAAGATGTGGGAACTAAAATAATATATGAGATAATGGATTCAAATAACGAGTATTTTAAATGTAAGTATGTCTTAATTGAGTAATACGAGTGGATCCATGTAGTAATCCCTATAGTTAGATTTAATATAGACTAGTTAGTTAGAATCATAACTAAGACGGGTTGAGGGCAGACGATAGGCGAGCACAATAGTTGAGGGGAGAGAATCTCAAGTGAGAGCACGTGACTAACATGTATATAATATTTACTATTTATTGCAATTAAAACACTTGATTTTTTAAAATGTTTTCACCTCAGGCTCTGACCCGTTTGCTTCCAAATCTAATTTTTTATTGTAAAAACCTTTTAGGTGCCAGCCAAAGGGACGCTAAGCATAGTATTTCCATTCTATTGACATGCTGTAGCTGTTGTGGAAGTTACAGGATCTCGGTATTAGATGCCTCAATATCTATCTTTGCTTCCTTTGGTGTTATTAATATCAATTAGGGCATGTTGCCCATTCTTATTTAGAGATATCAGTTTTAGACTTTCATTTATTTCAGTTATTGGATTTATTTATTCAGAAGCTTGTACTGGGATTATTTCTCTTTTAGACTATTATTGGAGTGCTTACTCCAGACTCAGTTTATTTCATTATATTTTTACCTCTATGAGATTTTTTATGTGGATGTTGAATGGTTGGTTACTCATTACTTAACTGTAAGTTAATTTATTTAATAAGACTAGTCATCTCTCTTTTTAAATATTAGGTAGCTAGAAATTAATTAAATATTTTTCGACAGTGATGCTAAGACTGAACCAACTTGATATTATGTATTAATTTAATAAAGGAGTAGCTACTCGGTATTTAATTAGACGGGGTGTCACATCTTGGTACATTAAAATTTACTGATATATGATGTACCAATCATCTTATAAAAACTCAAATTAGTATGTTGTTGAAAAGTCATAGTTACTACAACTCTCCAAAAAAAGCAGATGTAAGATAGATAAAAAAATTAACTAATTTCGTAGATGGAAAAATTTGAAATTCAGATGTACAATTTCAAACTACTCAAACAATTAATTTGATTGAATGCTTTGTATTCATATCTAAACTCTTATAATTTCTAATGGCCAATTGTAAATACATTAATGGTTTATTACTATTTCACATTGGGTAATAGATAATGCATAGAATTTCAACCTACTCAAACCATAAATTTAAATGATTGTTCTATATTCATACCTAAACTCTTATAATTTCTAATTACCAATTGTAAATACATAAATGGTTTTATTACAATAGATAACAAAAATTAATATCTTACAAATGAAGACAAAAAACAAACTGACCAAATTAATTTCACTGAAAATTCAAGAACTCCAAAAAAAACCAAACGTTTTCATTGGTCTTCATACAATATTTACTGTAACATGCAATATGATTCCTTGTATCATTTAGTATATTGAACAAAAAACGATAATGTTTAAGTAGTTACCTTGACAATAGAGAAAAATCTTATAAATATGCGTATCTATTTCACACAACCAGTCACCAAATTAGGGTTCTGAGGAATGACGATGTCAACCAACAACCCCAAAATCTAAAACCTTGACTTCTTTAGCAAAGAGAAATGAAACAAATCAATGATGGAAAGGTTCATATGCTGAAGAAAACATGAATTGATTTTATTCTGGATATGGATAGCCAATTTACGAACGACTCGGTTGTGTCTTGGGTATAAAGACGAATTATTGAGGATGATTTGGGATAGGTACTAAAACATTTTCTGCAGAAAATAGGAGAAGAAAGTGGAAGGGATATTTGCGCCCAAAAAGCGTAGTGGGTTTAGAAAGGGTTATTTTCGTAAAATATATTAGCCAGTTTTTTCTAACTTCTTAACTATGGGACTTATGTGATGGTGTAAAATTGAGTGGGACTTAAACGTGTAAAAAAAGTTTAACTATTGCGTTTGTTTTTCATCTGAATCTGAAGTCTGACTCTGAAATCTCAAGACTAAATCTGAAATCTAAATCTGAATATATGTTTTTTTTGTATGAATGTACCTCTGAATGAATGTATTTAAACTATTTTTGACTTCAGAGGTAACAAATATAACCGTTAGCATCTTAATCATTTAAAAAAACAAATACTATTTGGTACGTCTTAAGTCTGAATGGTTCATGTAGGGGGAGTCCCCACCAAATATTAATTAGCTAAGTTAATCCTATACTTAGAAAATAAAGAAGGAAGACAAAAATCGCTCAAGGGACTTCCAACGAAGACCCTCCAAAGACACTCCTCGAAGAACTCCCTTCGAAGGACAAAGTTATTCGAATAACGATATTTTATAATATGAAGCAAAATGTATTTGATCGTGTACTTTATTTATTGAATAATACTTTGTAATGTGGGTGAGGTTGCTCGGTACCCTCGAGGGACCATGCCTAGCAGGGCATGGGAGAGCTCACATGCTCTATTGAACGACTTCCTCTTAGGAACCTCACAGGGACATGGTTTGGAGGATTGGGAGCAAGGCAATGTTGGTAATACAATGAACAACCCTCTTGGCACACTTGGGAAAAACTTCATTCAGTACATATGGTTGCTCGAGTTACTTCCAGATGAGCTACCATGACTTCAACCTATTTGGGGGAACCTCCTTGAGGAACCCAATCTTGTACCCTTATCCTAAAGATAGTTCTTTGCCAACAAAAAACATACTAAACACTCAAGATACCTTACAGCCGAGCAACCTCAATCCATACACTATCCACTAGGATTTATGTGACCACACGTCTAGTGGGGTCAATGTTGGACTACTTTATGACGTCATGATGTCTGGCATTAAGGAACTCGAAGTTACCAAACTCAAGTGAGTTTATCCTTAGGATGGCAGGCCTTGTCCACCAAATCTAATTTCATAGCTATTTTAAAGTAAGCCTTTGAGCTGCCACGTCATGTCCCTCACTAATGCCACCATGCTTCTAACCGGTTAGGCAATTTCCCGCCAAAATATAATATCCCATGCATTTTATGCAGTATGGTACTTTAGCATGCTATGGTACTTTAGCAATTAATGCTATGGTACTTTTGCATTTAATGTCGATCAATCACATTTAGTGCCAGCAAGGTTACTCAAGTAACCTTGCCTATATATAAATAAACCAACCAAACCATTTACAAGGATGGCAATCTTGATCCCGAATTACTGTTGGATTTTCCTCATAACGAGAGCTTCTGTGAGAATATTTATTGTCCAAATATTCTCCCTACACCCATTAATACCCATATTATTGAGAATCAACTGATCTTGAAGCTCCTGCCTTGCCTTTATTATGCCGAGAGTACTTGCTCTTTCTCCCTGCAACCAAGTTACTTGCTAGTCCCATCTATTTATTGTATTTACAGTGCATTTATGGTGTAAAGATCTCATTTAGTACTAGTTTGAGTGTTGAATGTTATTGTCTCTCTTTCCCTCATTTATTGTCATTATTAAATATCATCTTGGGCATTAATCCCGATCTTGATAAGGGTTACACCTCGCTTGATACTAACTGCATTCCAAGAACCCACATCTTATATTTGGAGACTCCGCTGGGGAGGTATTATTTTTTGAAAAGATGCCAAAGGATAATACTGCCAGGACCATTGATTTTGACGCCATGCAGCATGAGGAAGAGGCAGATATTGATGTATTGACTAAAGGAGTAAGAGTAACGCGAACGGAGCCTAGCACATCTGTTACTAGTGTGACGGAGATGGCAGGCATGCAGACAGGAATAGGCTCAGTGAAAATGGTGGGGCCTATGATTGTTTGCGGAGATCATCAAAACTCGAGCAACCCAGGTGTTGTTGGGAATCACTGAAGGAGCAAACTCATTCATGACACCACTGGCGAGGATACCAGCTCCCTCCGTTACGGGTGGATTTGCCACACCTGCTTTTAATAGTGTTCCTGCCACTGCTCCACCTACCTTTGGCAACGTTCCTCCCACCTCTCCACCACCCATTATCCCACCTGTAACAACGGTATCGGTGGCTCAAGGCCAGGGGATAGCTTCAATGGCACCTACAAATGCCAAAGGTGCAAGGAAGAGTGCACCAACTACGCCAGCAATGCCAGTTGTCATGATAACACTATCGATTATCTCTCCACCACCTAGAATGGAGGAAATGAAGAAGGATCTATTAATGTTTCTAACAGTGTCCAAAGCTAGAAATAGTTCATCGGTGTACAATGACTTTTGCACTCTATACCCGGAGGAATATAATAATGAACCTTACCCAATAAGGTATATTCCATCAATATTCAAAAAGTAGACAGGTAAGGGTGCAAACCCTAAGGAGCACGTGAAAAGGTTCATTAAAAGCCTTGGGGCCCATTGTAATGACAAAAAACTGAGGCTGAGGGAATTTTCAAAATTCCTGACGGAGAAAGCCTACACGTGGTACTCCCACTTGGCCCCGGGTAGCATGGCCACTAGGGAGGATTGCATGTTTTGTTCATACAAAAGTTCTTTTTGGCTGAGGACGAGTCTACACTTACACAACTGGTGCGCGAGAAGCAAAGGCTAGGGGAGGACATTATTGCCTATATTAGGGCATTTTGCCAGCGCTCCCTGGACATAAGGGAAGAAATGCGAGAAGATAAGCTCTTGCAAGTTTATGTAGAGGGGTTGCTGGCGGAATATATCTACCATTTGATTAATGAAACATGATAGGGTACATTCACAGCATTTCTAAAGGCAGCGAGGAAAATTGCCCTAGTGGTAAAACCCACACCACCCCCACCTGCCTTGTCAAGTTTATTGTTAAGGCCATCAGTTGCCTCGGGAAGGGGAATACCCTCGAGTGTGAATTATGAAGACGATGGAGGCAGTGGGAAGGTAGTGGTGGCCGAGGAAGAAGAGGTAGAAACAACAAGGGAATATTTGAAGGCGAAGAGGATCCCCCCGAGCTTTCATGCTCCGTGAAGAAAGCTCTAAGCCTATATAATCTCATGGTTTAAGACAAAATTTGTAGATCGATCAATGACAGTACAACTCAGCTTTCTCAAGAGGATAGAGAGAAATCAAACTATTATGCACTTCACAATGTATGTTTTTTGTTGAGGTGATTGATAGATTACCATGTGAAGAAGGGAGACATTGAATTTCCCCAAGGCAATGTAAATGACAATCCTTTGTCGGCTCATGGGTCCCACGTGGCCAGTTTTTTAGATGAAGAGGCTGAGCAACTATTGAGGGAGCATGGCTCCTCAAGAAGGATTTTGAGGAATATTTGGAGGAATGCACCTTTGAGCTGGCTTAGCTGGAATTAGAGGATAAGTTCGACGAAGACGATGAAGATGAAGAGGATCCCATCGAGAGTCTAAGAAGACAAATGGGGAATTGTTCTTAAGAGATAGTAAATGCATTTATAGTCTACGGTGAGGATCCTTATAGAGATATAGAGGAAGTTTATGAACTTGAACAAGAATAAACAGACCATTGGGTTGAATGTGCAGCAGTTTCATGCTCGTAGAAGTTCAGTTAGTTCTTTGGTCAGGTTGGGCTTCTCGAGCACTCATGAATGGAGGTCACTCGAGCCATCCTGGAGATCGCTAAGAGGAACATGGCACCACACTTGAAATGGAAGGGGCCTATGGCCAAGCTGATGAGGAGATAATTTTCTGAAGTCACATTTTCGGAAGAAAATAGATTGGTCAGGTCTCCTCACAATAGGCCACTTTATGTTATTGCATCTGTAAATGATTTTGTTTTCTCCCGTGAGTTATTAGATGGAGGGGAACCCACTAACATAATGCCCATCAGATCTTTTTATGTTATTAGCCTGTCTGAAATAAAGTAGTACCACACTGATTGGCAATTTCGGGGTACAACAACTAGTCATCTAAATATGTGGGATATGTTAGCGTGGGCATAACAATCGAGAATATTACTTCCCACATTAAATTCCACATCATGGATTGAAAGACATCATACCAGTTGCTAGTAGGAAGAGTGTGGATGCACAACCATGGTTTGGTGCCCCCCACTTACCACCAATATGTCAAGGCGAACATAAAGGGAAAACAACTGGTGATCCGAGCATCTAAGAAGCCCTTTTATAAGGGAAAAATCAGACTTGCTGGACGTTTCCTTTTACACTGAGTTGTTCGAGGAGGCCATGGTGGTAACAAAGTATACTAGAGGAATAAGGATTCCAACCACTCAAGAGAGGGTGCATGCACTTGCTCGACCAGTGGTGACCTATGAAGAAGAGACGACTAAGAGTCAGTGAGGCCCCTAAGTTTGTTGAAGCAGTTGCGCGATTAAATGACACCACGCATTGACCCAATCGAACGCCAGGTCCGCACCCATAGTATTCTCAACAGGAACTCTGCGAGCGAGTTAGAAAAAAATTATTAAAAGAGGCCTCATAGGGAGGAAAATTTTTGGTAGTGCAAGAGATTGATTTTGCCTAATGGCAGAATCATTTATAAGTTATGAAGGTGTGAGCGGGCAGTTGAAGGCCCGGACGATGAGGCTGGACGAGTTTATAAATGCTTCTTGGTATACAACCAAGGGCAATTCTTGGTGATTGATAACTCAAACGTCCAAGAGTTTATAAAAGAGGTAGCAGAAGAGCCTGAGTGCATGAAGGACATAGCCAGGATAAAAATTCAAGAGCCAGAGAAGATAGACTTGGATAAGGAGGGAGATGACCCTAGCCCTATTTTAATCTCGAAGGAACTGAAAGGGGCACCTCGAGAGAATTTTATCAAGTTGCTCCAAGAATTCAAGGACGTCTTCGCGTGGAAATATACTGAGATACTTGGGGTTGATAAGGAGATGAGTTGCCATAAGTTGAACGTTTTTCCATCAGCCATCCTAGTGAAGCAGGCCACTTGAATGTACAAGGCAGAGTTAGATCTGAAGATCAAAGAAGAGGTTCAAAGGTTACTTAAAACTGGCTTTATTGTCCCCATCCAGCACTCGATTTGGCTGTCTACCATTGTGTCTGTGGGAAATAAAGAAAAAAGCCAGACCCAAATCTGTGTGGATATCTGGGACCTGAATCGAGCGTGCCCAAAAGACTGTAACACCTCATATTTTTTAGTATTTAAATTTAATTAATTCGGTAATTAATTAGTTTTATTTTAAATTACGTGAGAGAAGTAATTTAATTGAATTGAGTAATAATGTGCTTCCTATATATTAATCACGAGTGAGATTAATATTATGAATTTAATATACTAGGTGAATAGTAAATAATGTATGAAAATTATTACGCATAATAGCGAGTGAGATTGGCATAATTGGAATTATTAAAATCGGGAGTCGCGTGTAGACTAATTTGGGGTTGAGATGGAATAATTATGTAGAGTGACTCGGATGATGATTTTGAGGTCACAGATGATTCTGAAAGGGTCAAAATAGTCAAAATAGTATACCCGGGGGTACTATTTGGATCCCAAGGCATTTTTAGACTAAACTGGGTCCGTATAAGGGTAATTTAGTCTTTTGGTAGCCCAGTGTAAAAGGATCTACGAATGTCCCAACCTTATATCAGATGTTAGATATAAGGGTCTAGGTTTAAGAGTGTTAAAAGCCAAGGGAAATCATTAGAGAGGAAAATGAGAGATTCCTTGGAGCTTTTGAAAAGATTCTTCGAGCTTTTCATCTCAATCTTGCACCATAAACAACCTAGGAGTGAGGAATGAAAGAAAAGACAATCAAATCCATCACCAAGCCAAGAAATCATACCCTAATGATCAAAGTCAAGTGTTTATATAGAATTTATTTGAAGTTATAATACCCGTGACTAGGGTTTCATCATATTTTGATTAAAGTAATGGTTCTTGGAAGAAAAGAATGATTCAAACGCATGTTTGGGTAGGAATTTCATGTAGAAAGATTTGATATCAGTAGAGGATAATAAATTAGATATTTTGTGTTATTATCCACGAATTAAATCTTGGTTTTTGATGAATAATGGTGGAAGAATATAAAACCTAGGGTTTTGAGGAATAGATGTTTAAATCCCTTCTTGAATGAAAATTATAATGTTCTGATGTTGTATTTATGTTAGAAATCATCCTAATGCATGTAGAAATGGTTTCAAATTTGCTGAATAAATATGTAAGTTATGTGGATGTTAATGGTGAATTACGCACTTGCGTAAGGAAGAAGATGGTACAACAGGATTTTGAATTGATTCGGCCAAGAGATGAATCAATTCGACAAGGTGAATAGATTCGGCCTCCTAGAGAATCGATTCGGTTGCCCCAAAAATATGAAATTTTCCCCTTTTAACCCTAGAACTCCTAAATTGTTGTGAGGAAATTTTTTAGGACATTGTTGTAATATAATGAGGGATCTATTATATTGCAGTAGGCCATGATAAGGTTATGGGAATTAAGTCTTCGAGAGAATTAAGACGATTATTAAATGGGATTAAATGATAATGTAATTAATTCGTCAGAATGAGAATGTAATTACGGGAAAGCGTGAGTGAGATTATGGCATGAACCAGTAGGGTAAAGAAGACTTATCTATTGAAAAAAACAAGGGGTGACTAGGATCCTTAGAGTAGAGAACAATACTCCATTAAATGCGATAGTGAGAATAATCGTAAATTGAATGTAAGGTGAGTATTAGAGTGATAGATATACTACGTACAAATGATGATGATTAGGTTGTGTGAATACCTACTAAATATATATAGGTTGTGTGTGTACCTATTATATAATTGATGATATATGTTAACATACCCACGTTGTCTGCTATCATGGAGGTTCCCGTACCTTGCCAATTTTAGATAGGCCTGGATTTGTTCCCCAAAACATAGAACTTAGGAAAGCTCACTACGTGTCATGTATTAGTGTGTTCGGTATGTCGTTTGGGTATGTTAGGTATGTGCGTAGCCTAAAGGCTTAGAACTATGTTCACCTCCACTACTTGTTATTTGATTTTGGGTTCGAGGAGATGTACTGAACCATTTGTCCCTATTTAGTACGAGAGTTACTTGGACTTAAAATATCAGAGTATGCTCATGTTTCATGGTGGCCCTTTTGAGAGACGTCGTATATATATATATATATATATATATATATATACCGATGTGAATATTCTACTTATGTGTGATAGTAGACGATTAGATAGTGTATATCTAAAAATCGAATTAAGTAGTGAAACTTAACTAATTGAATAGTGAGAATATAATGGAAATGGTAATTTCAACTCTTATTACGAGAACAGAGATGTGTTCATTTCATAAATACTTAAGTCCAGTTAGCTTGGGTAAAATAGCTAGGTGGGCTTAGTAGAAACGTTAGACGTGCACAATAGTTGAGAGGTGAGGAAACACAAGAGAGTGTAAGCGTACCTAACATGTGTAATCAATAACTTATTTTAAATTGTGATAAATACTTGCTAAATATTTTCAAAATGTTTTGGGTTCTAACCCTTACTATAAAATCTTTTCAAAACCTTTTAGGTGTCTAGCCACAGATATGCCAAACTTGATGATTCTTTATAGGGATGTATAGCTGTAGCGCTGGGGAGATTAGCAGGGTTTTGATTAGATGCGTCATTCCTTCATTACTAGAGTAGGACCTCTCAATAGTATTTCTTTTGTGTGTGTTGCCCCAGTTAGACTTTATTCATTCAGTATTTCAGACTTGTATTCATATATTCTTATTAGTCGAATTCATTATTTGGTTGGGATTTTAAACCGATGGTTTATTCGGTAAGACTTTAATTATTTCTTTATTTGAGATGGTTTGGACTCTAGTATTGTGTGAATGTTGTAATTCAATTTTTTGGCTTATTATTATTTGTCTGTTTAATGCAAGAAAAAATTTGGCACCGAATTAATTAACTAATAGGTGATTAGTAATTAATTTGGTTTTCGACAGTGATGCTAAGAATGAACCATTTTGTAAATCATGTTTTAATTTAATAAAGGCCTGATCGCCCAGTATTTAATTAGGAGAAGTGTCACAGATGGTATCAGAGCATCAGTTTCTAGTGTCCATAAGATCTACACGGCTTATTACGATTTTAGTGTATCATTCTTTTGTTATAGATCCTTATTATTAGGACTGTTTCTTTTATCTTCGCGTGTTTTGGATGTCTTTCTTCTGCTATTAATTTTTGTATAAACTGTGTGTTTATATAATTCAATTTATTTTCAGATGCCACTGAAGAGAGAGCGAGCAACTAGACAAACGACTAGGGATGAGGTGAGGGAGGCTCACTAGGAGCCACAAGAGGTGCCTCAACTACAACCACCACCAGAGATGATCTCGACAGCCCAAGTCGCAGAGATTGTAGGCCAACCAATCAATTCAGTGATGATTGATATGGTCGTGAATTTCCCACAGCCCCAGTAGTAGCATCCAGTGGCACCGGTCATTCAGGCCCAGACAGGGCCATCTACTTGGCAGAGAGTCAGAGAGACATTTAAGAAGGGTCACCCACACGAGTTTCAGGGTACTTCTGATGTGGTGGAGGCGTATCAGTGGAAGAAGAATATTCAGCACAATCTACGCATAATGGAGTGTACTGATATGCAAAAATATATGTTAGTTACTTTTAGACTCGTGGAGCATCCTTATAGTGGTGGGATTCGGTTACCACCACTAAGAAGACAAATATGATGACCATTATCAAGTTCTGGGTGCGGTTTAACCTCAAATACTTTCCGCCTGCAATTGAGTCAGAGATGTAGAGGAAGTTTAGGGAAGTAGCACTTGGTAGCTGGGTACGAGGAGGAGTTCCCCCGTCTGGAAACTTTTATGCTAGATGAAGTGAGAAATAAGGAAAGGAAGAAAGCAAAGTTTATGGACTGTTTAGCCTTGAAGATCAAGCAGCACTTGATAGGTAACCCCACGTTGTTGACATATACGGATGTCATCAATGTCACCCGTGTACATTGTTGTGGTCATCACTTCCACGTAAAGTGAAGAAAGAGAGGCAGTCAGTAGGGGTACTGCAGCAGTAGATAGGTAGTCAGTAGGGGTATGATTCCTAACAGGGGAACCATGCCAAGAGATTCAGGCACAGAGGGTACCGACTAGAGGGGAAGAGTTATAGACATGGTCAGCAAGGCCCAAATCAGCTGTAGTTTCCTCAGGGCCATCGGGGTTAAGGGAACCAAAGGGAGGCCATCAGGGCCAGTAGGGCCATAGACAGAGAGAGTTCCCAGGGCAGTGCTTCATCTATGGCCAGCAGGGCAAGGCACGGAAGCAGGGTGACCAACAGGGATAGCAGGCTCCTTTACCCCCTATAGCACCAGTTCTTCAACAGCAGTAAGGACAGATGCACTATAGGAGTGTGTATAATGTCCATGGCATACCGATGCCACCTGCATCTCAAGCGTCGCCAATAGTAAAGAGCATGTTTCCTATTCATGTTCTTGAGGGTGGGATCCTTTTTATATTAGGGCATCACATTTGTTTATTAAGACCAAATTTTCACGAGTTGCTGGATTATTAGAGACCGTCAGCAGTCTCCTTATGTGTGTTGAGTCCACGATAGGTAGAGGTTCACTGATACACTCGATGTGTAGAGGAAGTCGATATCATTATAGGGAGACTAAGCTTAGAGGCAAACCTTATAGTGTTAGACATGGAGGGGTATGATGTGATTCTGGGTAAGGTTTAGTTGGCACGATGCAAGGCGATGGTAGACTATTATGATAGAACCATAGTGTTCTCCATCCCAGGAAAAGAGATGTTCTTAGTGGCGATGCCTCTTCCTGAGGGAGGGTCGCGCACCCACTTATACTACATTGAGGAGGAGACCTCATAGGGGGTAGTGATTCCATTAGACTCGATTCCAGTCATGAGAGATTTCAAGGATGTATTCCAGGGGATACTCAATTTGCCAACCAATCGCGAAATTGAGTTCTGATCAACTTAGCACCGGGTACGAGACCAATTGCCCGAGCACCTTACCGCATGGCCCCATCGAAGATGCGAGAGTTGAGAGAGAAAATTTAATAGCTCTTGGGTCAGGGTTTCATTCAGCGGAGTACATCGTCGTGCAGTGTATCGGTATTTTGTGTAAAAAAAATGGATGGTTATCTTCACTTATGTGTGGATTACAGGGAGTTGAACAAGGTTACAATATGGAATAATTATACATTACCGAAGATCAATGACCTATTTTATCAGTTGAGAGGGGCGGCCTACTTCTCAAAGATTTATTCGAGATTAAATTATCACCAGCTACGTATTCTAGAAGAGTATGTTCCCAAGACCGTTTGTCTATCATGGTACGGGTCATATGAGTTCAAGGTGATGTCGTTTGGTCTCACTAATGCACCAGCGGTGTTCATGAATCTCATGAACATAGTATTCAAATAGTTCTCAGACCAGTTCGTGATCGCGTTTATAGACGATATTCTGGTTTACTCTCGTACGAAGGAGGAGCACGCCAAGCATCTACATAGGGTCTTGCAAACAGTTCGGGACCATCAGTTGTATGTCAAATTCGAAAGTGTGGATTTTGGCTATGGGAGATGCAATTTCTTAGCCACATCGTATCCGACAGAGGCATTGAAATGGATTCGAGAAAGGTATCAGCGGTGAGGGAGTGGGGACAGCCCACGACACCAAAAGAGATTTGCATCTTCTAGGGTTTGGCTTGGTATTATCGCCGCTTCATTAAGGGATTTTCGAAGATTGTGAGTGTCACACCCCAAACCCATATCAGTGCTAATCAATTATTTGATCGTATTTAAATTATAATCTTAAACCAATCAAAATATAATTCGTTTTAAGATTTCATGTATGATGTATATAATTAATGTAATTATATTATTTGTATCATAACGTAATTAATATCAGAGTCATAATTAAGAAAACCTACCATACTATGATTAACTGTACTCTCATAAAATTAAAATACTCTACCTAAGTATATCCAATGTATGAGTGTAGTAAAATCATCAATGTGACAATAACGATATTTCCATATTTAAACCCCACCTCTCTCTAACGGT
The DNA here is from genome assembly GCA_949130495.1 of Sambucus nigra. NCBI lineage: Eukaryota > Viridiplantae > Streptophyta > Magnoliopsida > Dipsacales > Adoxaceae > Sambucus > Sambucus nigra. The sequence goes on from OX422212.1 coordinate 92,912,089, forward strand.
GTCGCTCTCCTAATTACCGATCATAGGGTGTCCTAGCTGGCAGTATACAAACCTAAAAATGTAAACATATAAAACCATGAGTAAAAAAAAACTCAGTGAATGTAATACATCTCTATATAGTAAAAGTACTATATTACATCTCTTGGCAGTTGATAGGCCATAACATCACTTGATTGTTGATAAGTCATAACATCTCTTGGCTATTGATAAGCCATAACATCTCTTGGATATAAATAAGCCATAAAATCTCTAAGAAGTTAATAATCCATAACATATCTTGTCTATAAATAATCCATAACATCTCTTGGCTGGTGATAAGCCATAACATCTCTTGGCTATTGATAAGCCATAACATCTCTAGGCTATAAATAAGCCATAACATATCTTCGTTGTTAATAAGCCATAACATCTCTTGGTTGTTAACAAGCCATAAAATCTCTTAGGTATAAATAAGCCATAAGATCTCTTCAGAATAAATACATATCATATCCATAATCAACTCAATAATTACACATATCATATCCAAAATCAACTCAGTAACTGCCCATATCATATCTATATTCCACTCAGTAAGTACCACATATCATATTTATAATCAACTCAACAACCATATCTGTATCCAACTCATTAAGCAAACATATCATGTCCATATTCAACTCAGTAACCACACATATCATATATATATTCAACTCAACAGCCACCCATATCATATCCATATTCAACTCAGTAAGTACCACATATCATAGCTATAATCAACTCAGTAACCATATCCATATCCAACTCAGTAACTACACATATCATGTCCATATTCAGTAACCACACATATCATATCTATATTTAACTCAATAACCACCCATATCATATCCATATTCAACTCAGTAAGTACCACATATCATATCGATAATCAACTCAGTAACCATATCCATATCTAACTTAATAACCACACATATCATATCCATATTCAACTCAGTAACCACACATATAATATCTATATTCAACTCAATAACCACTTATATCATATCCATATTAACCTCAATAAGTACCACATACCATATCTATAATCAACTCAGTAACCATATCCATATCTAACTCAACAACCACACATATCATATCCATATTCAACTCAGTAACCACACATATCATATCTATATTCAACTCAATAACCATCCATATCGTATCAATATTCAACTCAGTAAGTACCACATATCATATATATAATCAACTCAGTAACCATATCCATATCCAATAGAGTAACCATGCATATCGTATCCATATTCAACTCAATAACCACACATATCATATTTATATTCAACTCGATAACCACTCACATCATATCCATATTCAACTCAGTAAGTATATCATATCTATACACATACTCAACTCAATAACCACCCATATCATATCCATATTCAACTCTATAACCACCCATATCATATCCATATTCAACTCAATAAGTACATCATATTTATACATATATTCAGCTCAATAACCACCCATATCATATCCATATTCAACTCAGTAAGTATATAGTATCTATACCCATATTCAACTCAATAACCACCCATATCATATTCATATTCAACTCAGTAAGTATATCGTATCTATACACATATTCAACTCAATAACCACCCATATCATATCCATATTCAACTCCGTAAGTACACTCACCTTGGCAACTTAATGGGCTTCTTCATTTGCCTTTGCTTGGCATTTGTCCAACCAGTTCTTCTTCCCTTCCTATCATTCTTACAATATTAGTAACATCATAAGAATATTAATAATCCAAATAGTAACTTAAATGTAAATCAATTAATAAGCATCATATGATCCCATTCACATCACATATCATAGATGAAGTTCCATCTAAATTCATGTTAAGATAGTTAACATATCCAAATCATATACTAAATATGCTTTCATTTCTTATTGTTAATCCAATTATTATCATATTATATTTCCAATAAAATAGTTGAAACATAAATTCAGGTGCCTAGAGCAACTTATGCCCATTTCTTCAATACATAGCAAATATATCTTATAGGTTCATCCATCGTTCAGTCAACTACCAGGAATTTTCATAATTTATCTACCTCATAGATTTATATGATATTCCATTCAATATCAATAAACATATTGAATAATAACAAATTAAAGTTTCATAATTTTTAGATTTCATTTTCTATGTCAGGCCAAACATCGAACACATGGTATACGTACTTACACTTTTGGGGCAGATTTTATACCCAAATTTCCAACTATCACCCAAGATTCATTTCTTAGTATTTTTACCTAATATTCGGATATGTTATACATATATTATTCTATTTTCATCTCCAATTATAATTACTCAATTCCAGTTAGCATATAAAAAGATATAGAAGTTTGACTACATAAGGTTCCTAACCGAAGCAATTTTAATTAAGGGTTTACACGTTCAATTTTTGAGTAAACTTGCATATATTCATACATATAAACCAAGGAATGAAAGTTAAATAAAAAATATATGATTTATAACATTTCAATCAGTAACACAAGAAAAATAACAAGACTTACATATAGAATTACCTTAAGGACTTTTTCGTAATTTCCCACTGATTTTTCTCATCAATTCTTCTTCTTTGACTTCCCACTTCTCTTCCTCTCAATCCAAACTCTTTAATGGCTGAGTTTTGTCTGAAGGATGAGGTTATCTAAAGGGTGTAAAGTTGGCCAAAGTCACATCCTTCCTTAACCAATCAAAATCCACCATTTGTTATACTAATAAGACGAAATTTCATTTAACGAATGGACAAATTTGACCCTGCTTCATAGTTCTGGCATATTTTCTTACTCGGACCTACTTTTAACACACCGGTTTTAGTGTTACAAACCTAACTAATATATCTAAAACTTTGTAGTTTTCACCTCAAGTCATTTATTATATTATAAGGGTCAAAACGAGTCTCCAACATTAGCATTCCTACCGAAAACTTCAAAATTTTGTGTTTAAAACTAATTCGATATTTCATGATTTATGAAGGTAGGATTTGAGTAAACATAATAACCTAGTACTATATATTAATACACATTATCCATATCCCAAATTATATTCGGGTTGTCACAGTGAGTCCATTAACGAACCTGACTCACAAAGGGGTACCGTTCGTGTGGAGTGACCACTGTCAGCTGGCCTTCGATTAGATAAAGGACAAGTTAACATCAGCGTTATTACTTAATTTTCCTAGGAGTGGGGTGGAGTATCAAGTTTACACTGATGCATCCTTACAGGGACTTAGGGGTGTATTACAGCAGGAGGAGAGGGCCATATCTTATGAGTCTCAAAAGCTTAAGCCTCCTGAGAAGAATTACCCTACCCACGACCTCGAGTTAGCAGCGGTGGTATTTTTCCTCTGGATAGGGAGGCACTTGAAATAACCTAAACACCCTAACGTGTTTCAGTTAATAAATAAAACTCTTAACTCTTTTAATTTCAATTTAAAGCCTTGATTGAAACTGTTGTTCACACACACAAATTGAAAATCAAATTTGTGATGAAGTTGTTGAAATAAAATAATTTAGAATGGGATGAGGCAAAGAAGAAATTGACACAGTATTTTTTCTCGAGGAAACCACCGTGATGGAAAATACCGTGTATTTATCCCCAGGATAACTCTCACACCCAAGTCCACTATTACCAATTACTAGTTACAGATTGCAGCCCACCAGTTTACAATGATTTAAGCTAACACTACACAAAAAATAACATTTTGGCACACCCTGATATTAGAAATCTGGCACACTTTTAAGCTGTACCAGATTTTGGCACGGTTTGATAGAAATTTGGCACACTTTAAAACAGTGCCAAAATTTGGCACTGTTTTAAAGTGTGCCAAAATTGAGTACACTTACTAAAATATATAATACCCCCAAAAAATCATTGCACTCCTCTCTCTCTCTTGTTCCCGCTCACGGGTTCCCGCCCCGCTCACTCCGTCTTCGCTCAGTCCCTCTCTCTCACCTCTTGGTCGGAGTTCACTCCCTCTCCGTGGTCAGCATCCACTCTCTCTCTAGGTCGGCTGCAGGCGGTCTATTCTCTCTCTAGGTCGGCATCCATTCTCTCTCTAGGTCGCATCTAAGTTGCTAGTCGGAATCTCTACGGCCGATGCTCTCTCTTCGACCCATTCTCTCTTTCTCTGGTCACTGCATTGTTCTCTCACTCCACTCATCCCAATCAGGTAATTGTTTAAAGCATTGTATTTTTTTCAACCTAAGTTAGGTATAAGATTTGATCCTAGAGTTTATGATATGCCTGATTTGATTCGTATTTGCTTTTTAGGGTTTTATATATACATATTTAAATATGTATTGCTTTTTTTTTTTTAATTTGTGAGTTTTTGCTGCAAATTGAATATTGATAATGAAAAAAAAATCATTGGTTTTTAGATGGACCTTGGAATCTTTTAGTGGTAAATTATGTTTTTATGTTCTTACCCCTTTAATTAAAATGCATATTTGATCTGATTCGTACATGTTACGGAGTTTTAAGAAAATTTAAGTGCTAAATATTCAATAATAATGTAAAAATAACAAATTGAAAAGTAGACACCCCACTAATTAAATGGATAAATGAGATTATGTGTTGAAAATTTAATAAAAAATAAAAAATAAAACTATTTAAATAGTAAGTAGTCATTAATACTATACATTCAATAATGATGTTACACATGTAGAAAAACCTTAGACTCGTTCAAGAGGTCTCACTATGACTGTGGTGAGAACTCTTGAATTGTCCCATTTTTGGACAGTTTGTAAATGCAAAAGTTTGTATTGTACATAATGTTTATTCTTGTCCTATTTTGAAAAATTCGGTGGCATCTCTTTATGTTCTTTGGGTGAATACTATATTCATGTAGTGTTTTATGTTTTCTTGGTTGAAAAACTTAACTAACACATGAACACTCCCAATTTAAGTTGTGTACTTGAAGAACTGTAGGGAGATGCTGGTGAAATTTTCTAGATTAGGACATGGCATGAGACATTATGACCGATACAAAATATGCATTTTCGAATGGGATAGGACCCTTACCCTGTAGATGAGATGGAGGAAATATAGGAGCTCAAATATATGCATATTTACACTTGAATAAACTTCAATATATTTATAGTAAGCATTTATATTATAATGTGTGTTCTTTAAACTTATCAGGATGTCGTCGGGAATCAACAAAGAGTGGATAAATGAGAAAAATATCAAGACCGATACATATAGAGATGGGGTGTTACAGTTTCTACATTATGTGCGTAGTAATAGTTCGAATGCTAAACATTCATGTCCCTGTAGACGTTGTCGAATGGGAAAGGACATGTTGTTATAGATGACATATTCATTCATTTAATGAAATATGGTATGGACATGAACTATACCTTATGGCATTGTCATAGTGAGACATTAGTTGTTGATCAAGTACAACCACCACCGTAATCTGTGACACCAACAGAACACGCTGATGTGCATAATATTCCAATTTTGAATGATCTTGTGAATGATGATTGTGAGATATTTATGGGTTAAGCGGAACTTAGTGAACCTAATTATGTAGGCAGTGATGAATCCCCCCCCCCCAACTTCTGAGGTTCCCAATGATTCGTACACACATAAATACAAAGGCAAGAAGTACGATCGTTTACATCAACTCGCACAGGAGCCATTGCACCCATCTACCGGCTCTTCGCGTCATACCACAATGTATGCTCTTATAAAGTTGAATGATTTTAAAACACAATTCAATTTATTGGATGGTGCTACAGGTGGAATTCTTAGATTATTAAATGAATTACTTCCCGAAGAGAACAACTTGACAACTAGTTATACAGAAATGAAAAACACCGTTAGAGATCTCGATATAGATTATGTTAAGTATGATGTATGCATTAACAACTGTATGATATTTTGGAAAGAGCATGAAAAATCTACTAGATGTATAAAATGTGGTTCTTTACGCTACAAGTTTACTTGTCTAGACGAGGATGGCATAGAAATTCAAAATAATAATGGAAAAAAAGTACTCTAGGGTTCCTAAGAAGGTAATGCGACATTTCCCTCTAATCCCTAGGCTAAAATGGTTTTATACCATAAATGGATAGTAGAGAAAATGACTTGGCACGCTATTGCAAGCTCTTGTATGGAATTCTTGCATCATCCCCGATATTCAGCAAAATGGGTAAATTCAAACATTATGTGGAGAGATTTTGCAAAAGATCCGCGGAATATTCGACTTGCATTAGCAACTGATGGTTTCAGCCCGAATAACATGTTTGGCCGTAAGTATAGTTGTTGGCCAGTGATAATTCAACCTCTCAACCCTCCCCCGTCAATGTGTATGAAAAGTGAGTTTTCAATGTTGTCTGTATTGATTCCCGAACTAAAGTCACCATCAAGTAATATTGATGTCTTCCTCCAACCGAGTTAAAGATCTTATGGTTTGGATTTGAGGCTTGGGATGCATACAAAAATGAGAAATTTAAATTAAAAGCCATGTTGATGTGGGGTATACATGATTTTCCAGCTTATGGGATGTTAGCAGGTTGTTCAACTCAAGGTTACAATGAGTTCCCTGTTTGTTCTACAAATACACCTTCTGAATATCTTCCTAAGTCAACGAAATGTTGTTACAAACGATCTCATATGTTCCTTCCTAAAGACCATCCTTACAGGTTTGACACATCAAAGCAAACATTTAATGGTAAAATAGAGTATGCTATGGCTCCAAGAAAGTTAACAAGTGTGGAAGTTGAGCAGATAGTGTCACTTATCGCTCGAGAAGATGTTCAAAGAGAGGGAGAGGGAGATGGAGACAAGAAGGGGAAGGGAAATGTGAAGGGGAAGGGGAAGGAGGATGTCCTAATGTAAGACGATGATTATCCAAGTGAGGGTGATGATGAGAATCTCGCACGTACAGAGGGTTTTTCAAGGAGTTCAATTTTCTTTGACTTAGAGTACTGGAAGGATCATGATATTAGACATAATTTAGATGTTATGCATGTTGAAAAGAATGTCACAGAGACTCTTTTAGGTACAATACTCTCGGTGAAAGGTTCATCAAATAAAGATACGGTCAAAGCCCGTGAAGACTTGAAAGTTCATTTGAATCTTAAAAGGAAATTATGGATGAAAGATGTTAAAGGCAGTAACAAAAGGCTTATGCCATAGGCACCTTTCGCATTAGGAAAGGAAGAGAAAGAAGCCTTTTTTCATACACTAAAAACATTAAAGGTACCGATTGGATTTTCATCAAATTTTAGCAACAATGTTAACCTCGATCCACCTGGATTTACCAATGTCAAGGCCCACGATTATCACGTCATTATGCAACGGTTGCTTCCTGCGTTGCTTATGCATTCATTTTTGGATGATAAGCCTTTGTTTAAAGCTATACAGCGGATAAGCATATTCTTTAATGTGTTGTGTGCCAAAGTGATATTTATGGAACATCTTTTAAAGGCTAAAAACGCATTGGTAGAGGCACTTTGTGTCTTTGAAATTTATTTTCCACCTGCCTTTTTTATGGTGATGATCCACCTCATGCACCATTTAGCCAATGAAGCTTTGATAGCTAGGCCACCAAGATATCGGGTGATGTGGTTGTTTGAGAGAGAAATGGGAAGATATAAAAAGTGGTCACGAAACAAGAGGTACATTGAAGGGAGCATTGCTAATGCATATTTATTACATGAAGCTTCTTTGTATGCCATGGAGTACATATCTAAAAGTGGTGAAGGAACTCATAAGAGGAATCTTGAGGATTTTCTTGATGATGAGTTTGATGACTCGGAATGCCAACGACCATTGGGTAAAAGTAAAGAATTGATCTTAAATAATGTACAATATGAGAAAGTGCGAAGATGGGTTTTATCTCAATGCGACGATGTTGTTGAATGGAGAAGGTACACACTTAGTTCTATGTTAATTCATATTAATTGATTATAATGTGATATTTCTTAATTTTGAAATTAATTTCTTGTAGAAAATTTGTGGTAACTGAGACTCAATCGAGGCATAGAATTGATGATTTCATCCCATAGCTAAGGAACGAGGCAAGTCTTTATTTATACATATACTTTTTTATCAACCGTAATTATTTTTAAAGAAACTTTAAAAAATTGTCAATTCCTTACAGGCCTCAAGATTTAATGATACTGGAATTTTGCCATATGCTGATGGTCTGATCCATAGGGCTACCAGTTATGAGAAATTTCAATGCAATGGGTATACCTTTTGTACTTCTCGACATGAAGATAATCATAACTTTCAGAGTAGTGGTGTATCCACTAAGGCCTTTAATAAGAAGGGGATTATGACAACCTTTTATGGAGTTATTAGACAAGTACTCGACCTCAATTACATTGATTTCGCACATACTATCTTTTATTGTGATTGGGTGGATGTTGATGATAAGAATGCTTGCAAAGTTGAACCCACCTCAAAATTGGTGACGGTGAATCTTAGTAAGCTCGTGAGTAAAAATACCATTCACGATGATCCGTTCATCGTTGCATCTCAAGCCAGTCAAGTATTTTATTGTCAAGATGTAAAGCTGAATGGGTGGTCAGTTGTTTTACACTCTCCCAAGAGACTGTCGAAAGAAATAGATACGATTGATATTGATTGTACTATGTATGACTCCATTCTCGAGGAAAATGATAAATTACGGAAGCTTTTTGGACACGGATTTCTAGTGCAATGATTTAGTTATGAACTTGTTTTTTAATATGCAATATTCTATTTATTCCGTTTGTTGTTGTTGTTGTAAACATTTAATGGTTTATTGTTGTTTGAACATTTAATACATGTATGGTTGTTTGAACTTATAATTCTATGTTTACTGATGCTTAAGCATGTAATATACCGGTGTCTATTTGAACATGTAATCTTCTTTATATTGCTATTTGAACATGTATTATTCTTGTAAATGTTTATTCTGATTATTTTGGTGTCCAATAGTCACTTTTTTCCAGATAAATGTCTCACATGGGTGATACTTCGCAACCGTCAATAAATGGGGAGACACCTATATCAACCTCCTGTTCTAAGGTTGCTTCGGGTGCTTCAAGAGTAGGTGATGACTCTTCCACTAAGAAGTTAAAATTTAATGAGCACGGCCTTCCAGTTGGTGAAGACTCATATACACTCTCAACCATGTTGGGAGACTTAGCAAGGACACATGTTCCCATTTCTTATACGAGTTGGAAACAAGTGGATGTGCGATATAAGAACTCAGTTTGGTCATCATTAATGGTATAATATTCCTTTTTATTCCAAAGAATGTAAATTCAATTATGTGATGTTTTAATTTTATTTCTTCATATATTGTAGCAAGAGTTCCCAGATGTGCGTGAAAGTCAGAAGCAATTTTTTATGAAAAAAGCGAACGATGTTTGGAAAAAGTTCAAGTCAAAGCTAAGGGTTAATTTGGAGGATGGTGATGTTGGAAAGTGGAAGGAGAAAATGTCACGAAATGTCAAATCTGAGGACTGGGAGGTGTTTTGCAATAATAAAGCTTTAGAGGTTCAAAAAAATTTGCGAAGAAAGAACAAAGAGACTAAACAAAATTGTGTGAGAAAGATAACTCATAATACAGGTCGTTATGGTTATGCCCGAGCTTCAGAGAATTGGAGAAAGTAGCATGGGCATGCACCCACTCGTGCTGAATTGTGGTTGGAAACTCATATAATCAAAGGAGGTGGTTATGCCCCTCATGATAAAATATTTGCGGTAATTTAAATTTTGTAATGTTCGTTTTGTTTAAAAAAAGTATCGTATCATCAAACCTAATGTTCATATATTTTTGTACAAGACCAAATTCAAATGCTTCTAGATGTATACAAAGCGAGTGGTCAGGAGGAGACCTTGAATGTTGGGCCTATTTTTGAGTTTTTTGAAAAAGATACACGAGGACATGTTCGTTGTGTTGGGTCCACAATTTCGAGAACCTCTATATTAGGGTCGGCATTTTCTAGCGAAATGCTTGAGGAGGTGAAAGAGGACACCGAAAATTGGAAGGATCATGTTGATCACCTTAGGAGTGACATAGAGGGGATAAAATCCTCATTAGATGAATTCATTACTAACTTCAAAACCGGGAAATTTTCATGTGTTGGACACAACATTCAAGAGTTGCCTACTATAGGCAATGGAACTCCTTTGTGTTCTCGTTCCTCCCCTGCATTCGCGGTTCCAAATTTCACCTCTCTAATTGAATGCAAAATACTATCCCACACACGTGAACTTGTTGGTTATGGGAGGAAAACGCAACCAGGAGCCGTCTCGACTATTCACTTCCATACATTGAGAAAGAATGAAGTGCGAGTTTTACTCGATGACATCAAAGTGCCCGGGTATCCAGTTTAGTGTGGAAAACAAGCTCATTGCGAGAACTTGGAAGATGTTGGTAAAAATGGAATTACGTATTGGCTCGACGACCTTTGTCCTCCCATTGGTGACACCGAAGAATAACCTTTGTCCTCCCACTGGTGACACCGGCGACCTACGCCACCTTGCTTCGAAGTACTTCCCTCTAAGGTACAAATCTGCAAAATCTCTACTTATATTCCAAATTTAATTGAGCTATCGTTATGAAATCAACTATTGAATTGAGTTATCGTTATGCAATCAACTATTGAATTGAGTTATCGTTATCCAATCAATAATTGAATTGAGTTATCGTTATGCAATCAACTATTGAATTGATTTATCGTTATGCAATCAACTATTGAATTGAGTTGTCGTTATGCAATCAACTATTGAATTGAGTTAGCGTTATGCGCGGAACAACAATTCTTATATGCACGGAATTGAGTTATCGTTATGCGCAGAATTGAGTTATCATTATGCAAGATGTTATATATAACAATTGTTATATATAATAGCTCTGATATATATAACACCTATTATATATAACAGAGTTGTTATATATACCATTTGTTATATATAACACCTGTTATATATAACAGAGGTGTTATATATAACAGCTGTTATATGTAACCTCTGTTATATATAACAGAGTTGTTATATATCACAGAGTTGTTATATATAACACCTATTATATATAACAGGTTGCCCGCGCTTCCGCGCTTCAGTGCATAACGATAACTCAATAACAATTATTAGCATATAACAATTGCTATATATATAAACGCTTGCCCGTAGGATATAACTTAAACTTAAAAACAAGCCGTTAAAGGGTGAAAACCAAAAATAGCCCCCAAACGATCCCGTAGGAGGCACGGACACCTCGCACGGGACCAATGTAACTTGTAGGAACTGATCGCGTAGTCCTGGATCTCTCAATTTGAGAATATGACGATAATTTACAAAACTCAACACTTAAACTTAAAAACAAGACGTTAAAGGAGAAAAACCCAAACCATCCCCCAAACGACCCCGTAAGAGGCACGAACACCTCGTACAGCACCAATGTAACTTGTAGGAACTGACCGCGTAGTCCCGGGTATCCCGATTTGAGAATATGATGATAATTTGCAAAAATCACACTTAGACTTAAAAACAAGCCGTTAAAGGGTGAAAACCCAAACCAACCCCCAAACGACCCCGTAGGAGGCACGAACACCTCACACGGGACCAATGTAACTTGTAGGAACTGACCGCGTAGTCCCGAGTCTCTCGGTTTAAGAATATGACGATAATTTACAAAAGTCAACACTTAAAATTACTAATAAGCCGTTAAAGGGTGAAAACCCAAACCAGCCCCTAAACAACCCCGTAAGAGGCACGAACAGCTCGCACGGGACCAATGGAACTTGTAGGAACTAGCCGCGTAGTCTCGGGTCTCCCGGTTTGAGAATATGACGACAATTTGGAAAACTCACACTTACACTTTAAAACAAGATGTTAAAGGGTGTAAACCCAAACCAGCCCTGAAACGACCCCGTAGGAGGCACGAACACCTCGCATGGGACCAATGTAACTTGTAGGAATTGACCGCGTAGTCCCGGTTTGAGAATATGACGATAATTTGTGAAAATGAACACTTAAACTAAAAAACAAGTCGTTAAAGGGTGAAAACCCAAACCAGCCCCCAAACGACCCCGTGAGAGGCACGAACACCTCGCACGGGACCAATGGAACTTGTAGGAACTGATCACATAGTCTCGGGTCTCCCGATTTGAGAATATGACGATAATTTGCAAAAATTACACCTAGACTTAAAAACATGCCGTTAAAGGGTGAAAACCCAAACCAGTCCCCAAATGACCCCGTAGGAGGCACGAACACCTCGCACGGGACCAATGTAACTTGTAGGAACTGACCGCGTAGTCCCGGGTCTCCCGGTTTGAAAGTATGATGATAATTTGCAAAAATCACACTTAGACTTAAAAACAGGCCGTTAAGTGGTGAAAACCCAAACCAGCCCCCAAACGACCCCGTAGGAGGCACGAACACTTCGCACGGAACCAATGTAACTTGTAGGAACTGAACGCGTACTCTCGGGTCTCCCGGTTTGAGAATATGACGATAATTTGCAAACCTCACACTTAGACTTTAAAACAAGATGTTAAAGGGTGTAAACCCAAACCAACCCCGAAACGACCCCGTAGGAGGCACGAACACCTCGCATGGGACCAATGTAACTTGTAGGAACTGACCGGATAGTTCCGGGTCTCCCGGTTGGAGAATATGATGATAATTTATGAAAATGAACACTTAAACTTAAAAATAAGTCGTTAAAGGGTGAAAACCCAAACCAGCCCCCAAACGACCCCGTGAGAGGCACAAACACCTCGCACGGGACCAATGGAACTTGTAGGAACTGATCACATAGTCCCGGGTCTCCCGATTTGAGAATATGACGATAATTTGCAAAATTACACTTAGACTTAAAAACATGCCGTTAAAGGGAGAAAACCCAAACCAGCCCCCAAATGACCCCGTAGGAGGCACGAACACCTCGCACGGGACCAATGTAACTTGTAGGAACTGACCGCGTAGTCCCGGGTCTCCCGGTTTGAGAGTATGACGATAATTTGCAAAAATCACACTTAGACTTGAAAACAGGCCGTTAAGGGGTGAAAACCCAAACCAACCCCCAAACGACCCCGTAGGAGGCACGAACACCTCGCATGGGACCAATGTAACTGTAGGAACTGACCGCGTAGTCTCCCGATTTAAGAATATGATGATAATTTGCAAAAATCACACTTAGACTTAAAAACAAGACGTTAAAGGGTGAAAACCCAAAGTAGCCCTCAAACGACCCCGTAGGAGGCACGAACACCTCGCACGGGACCAATGTAACTTTTAGGAACTGATCGCGTAGTCTCGGGTCTCCTGGATTGTGAATATGATGATAATTTGCAATAATCACACTTAGACTGAAAAACAAGCCGTTAAAGGGTGAAAACCCAAACTAGACCCCAAATGACCCCGTAGGAGGCTCGAACACCTCGCACGGGACCAATGTAACTTGTAGAAACTGACCGCGTAGTCTCAGGTATCCCGATTTGAGAATATGACGATATTTTGCAAAAATCACACTTAGTGAAAAATCCCCGGATTGTATAAATTTCTTTCAATTAAAAATATTGTAATTTCCTTTTATATAAATTCAAGATGATGCGGAAGCGGTGAATGATGTGATGGTTCAACTAAAACAAACAAATAACAAATTTTAATTTTCTTAAACAAAAAACAATTAAATCGAGTGAAATAAACTTAAACACACACAAACAATAATTTCACTTAAACCAATTAATTCAACTCCAAGTCCTAGAATTTGCCTAAGTCATATTTATCAATATTAACAAATTAAGCGAAACCAAATTTTAGCAAATGAGTTAGGCCAAACCAATTTTAGCAAATGACTTGAGTTAAACAACTTTACCCAATATTTAATATAAGTCCTAAATTAAATTGAGTGTGATAATTTAAACCAAATTTTATCTTGATTTATCCTAAGCATGCGTTCTAAATTATTTAAGCAAGATAAAATAAATCAATCACACTACGCCGCGATGTACGAGGAAAAACCCAAGACGGGAAACAACCTCGGACGGCCCTATACACAAATTCACTAGATACGGAATTACATGTACAAGACAAAAGACTTACAACACACGACTCGATCCCTCTCAAACCCCTATGCTTCTTCTTGTAGACACATCTTCCTAGCGGATAACCTTGGAACACCATCGCGGTCTCGGAATCCACCGATAGGACTTTATATGGTCACCGTCACCCGAGCAAGGAGCCTTTCTCCAAGTGGGTAGAATCGCAACAAAATGTCTTCTTCTTTGATGGATGTAGAAGCAAACCAAAACTTCTCTTTGAAACGGAAGAGATAAACCAGTGCCAAACTCCAAGCAATTGATATGTATATATGTGAACTTGGATAAACAATATGGGTGTAAAACTATAGTGATAAAATATTTTCTCTTGAAAAATAGCACTCAAAACTTGAACATTTTCTTTAAACAATTTTAGCTCTCAAACTCTCTCTAAGAGATAAACTAGGATGGAAAAGTTAAGAAAAGTTAAGTTGGAAAATGTTGTTCCCGCATACGATAAAATCTGAAAAAGTTAGTTAAAAACTAAGTGGGGAAGTGGGTGAAAAACTGCCAAAAACTGTTCCCGCCTGGCATCTCGTTCGAATGACATTTCGTTCGAACGAAATCTCGTTCGAACGAGACTTCTAACGACGTTCCAGATTGAACTCGTTAGAATCTCGTTGGATATCTCGTTCGAACAGAAGGTTCGTTCGAACGACACTTCACAGGCCTATATTGGAACCTCGTTGGCAAACTCGTTCGAACGACATTTGGTTCGAACGAAAATCTCGTTCGAACAACATATCGAACGACCCTCCAGAATGTTTGGAAAATTAGATTTTGGCCCAGAAAACTTTATAAATTTATTTCAAAGTTTTATTTAATTCTTTCTGAAAATTAAAACACAGTTTTTATAAAACCTAACACCCAATAAACTTGTTCCAAGCTCCTATATATATAATATTGCATTCATACCTTGGGAGCATGGAACCATAGTTGATGACGTAGAAACGAGGCACGCAAACCGGCACATTTGATGAAGTTTTATACTCTTTGCCGCTACGTCTTCAATAAACACTTCATAGGCTTGAGAGTATTATAATTACATACTATCCTATGAATAAATGTTTTTGTCCGGAATTGAGCCAACACAATACATGGACTCAACTGGAAATTTGTGACCTTACACTTGGACTTAAAAATAAGTCGTTAAAGGGTGAAAACCCAAACCAGCCACCAAACGACCCTGTAGGAGGCACGAACACCTCACAAGGGCCCAATGTAACTTGTAGGAACTGACCGCGTAGTCCCGGGTCTCTCGATTTGAGCATATGACAATAATTTGCAAAAATCAACACTTAAACTTAAAAATAAGTCGTTAAAGGGTGAAAATACAAACTAGCCCCGAAACGACCCCGTGAGAGGCACGAAAACCTCGCACGGGACCAATGGAACTTGTAGGAACAAATCCCATATTCCCGGGTCTCCCGATTTGAGAATATGATGATAATTTGCAAAAATTACACTTAGACTTAAAAACATGACGTTAAAGGGTGAAAACCCAAACCAGCCCCCAAACGACCCCGCTTGAGGCACGAACACCTCGCACGGGACCAATGTAACTTGTAGGAACTGACCGCGTAGTCTCGGGTCTCCCGGTTTGAGAATATGACGATAATTTGCAAAAATCCACACTTAAACTTAAAAATAATCCATTAAAGGGTGAAAACCCAAACCAGCTCCCAAACGACCCCGTAGGAGACCCGAACACCTCGCACGGGACCAATGTAACTTGTAGGAACTGACCGCGCAGTCCCGGGTCTCCCAGTTTAATAATATGAAAATAATTTGCAAAAATCACACTTAGACTTAAAAACAAGTCGTTAAAGGGTAAAAACCCAAACCAGCCCCCAAACGACCCCGTAGGAGGCACGAACACCTCGCACAGGACCAATGTAACTTATAGGAACTGATCGCATAGTCTCGGGTCTCCCGGTTTGAGAATATGACGATAATTTGCAAAAATCACACTTAGACTTAAAAACAAGCCGTTAAAGGGTGAAAACCCAAACTAGCTCCCAAACGACCCCATAAGAGGCACGAGCACCTTGCACGGGACCAATGTAACTTATAGGAACTGACCGCATAGTATCAGGTCTCTCGGTTTGAGAATATGATGACAATTTGCAAAAATCAACACTTAAACCTAAAAATAAGTCGTTAAAGGGTGAAAACCCAAACTAGCCCCCAAACGACCCAGTAAGAGGCACGAACACCTCGCACGAGACTAATGTAACTTATAGGAACTCACCGCGTAGTCCCGGGTCTCTCGGTTTGAGAATATGATGATAATTTGCAAAAATAAACACTTAAACTTTAAAACAAGCCGTTAAGGGCGAAAACCCAAACCAGCCACCAAACGACCCCGTAAAAGGCACGAACACCTCGCACGGGACTAATGTAACTTATAGGAACTGATCGCATAGTCTTGGGTCTCCCGGTTTGAGAATATGACTGATGATGCTGGAAACAACACCACTCTTCAAGGTGTTCGTAAGCTCAAATTAGCGATAATAATGGCAGCACAAGAGTATATTAAATATAAGAGATTGAGATGAGGAGAAGAGGATGAACACCAATATATAAGTGGTTCGGCCAATTAGGCCTACATCCACTGTGAAAGTGAGTAAGTGAGGTCACCAGAATAAGGCACTAATGGCCATGGATACAATCTCTCAAGCTTTCTCTCTCTACTTTGTAACTGGACAGAATTTTAGTTAGGGTTGTTCATTTTCGATCCCCCTCCATGTAGGAGTAGGCAAGCATATATAGTGTGTGGGGGGTGTAATGCACCCCCATGCATGCAATGAGCATGTGTGTGTTGATCTAGCCAATCCAATGAAGACATCTGTCACTATCACATGTAGAGAATGATGATAAAATATTCCCCCACGTGAGGGGATTGATTTGTTACAACTGATTTAGTACACGTGTTCCCAGCCACACATATGCGAGTAAAGGTTCGACTGCCTTCGATTGGCACCAACCTCATCCTAAAAGAGTACGAGGTTGGTGAAGTCTAGTTGCTATGGAATCAGAGGTTATTCATAATGGCCTCGGCTCAGTAGAAATCTGAGTTGAGGTAGGTGGAGTTATAACATCGACTCGGGCTGGGATTATATAGGAGTAGTTAGAACATCGGTTGATTCCAAGCCGAGGTTGATTATGATGATGGTGTAGTCCTTCCTTCCTCAGCTTATACACAGCCGAGGTTGCTGTATGAGGTAGACGTGATGTCAGCTCCGGACGACCTGATGAATAACTGCTCCAATGGATCATGAAGACCTCACCTATTATCTGACTATAACATCGGACATGGCCAACCTTGCTTTGGACGAGACCGCTAGTTGCCAATCTGGGACCCTTATAACCTCAGCCATTTTCCTTGGCCGAGGTTGGTATCTTCGAATTGTTGGGTACATATAGGGCATATCAATCACCCCCTAGCCTTTAGTTACCTATGTGAACAGGTGACTAAGGGGTATATATGTCCGAGGTTGGATTTCTTTATGTGCCCACTTTTTCTTGACAAGTGTCAGTTTTTGAAGTAGGTTGCATGCTTGGCAAGTGCAATGATGATGGTCTTTTGGGCTCCCGAGGCAATGATGGGCCTTGGGGTTCGTGCAAGTGGATTTTGAGGGTTTTAACCATTTTCTCTCTCTTTCTTCTTCATTTTCTTTCATTTTCCTGCCTGAACCTTCTTCATTTCCTCTCTCTTCCAGACCTTGATCAAGGGTGCTTTTTGTGGATTTTTCTTGCCAATCTTCCCCTTCTTCTCCTCGTATTTCATCAGGTATTTTTTATTACCTCCTCTTTGCCATTTGTTTTTTTCAGCCTTGTTTTTCCATTTATTGCATTTTTCGGTGAGTTTATGAGTTTTTCGGTGAGATTATGAGTTTTTTGCTGAGCTGTTCTTGACTGTCTTTGGTTGGCTTTCTTTTCAAATAGCCATATTTGATCTTTAACTGCTGTGTCATCCTGCTTGTTTTTAGCTTGTGTCCGCAAGTGTAAGGTCGTCCCCATATGCTCAGACCCCTTTATCAACTCTTAGAGGAATTCCCTTCTCTTAGGGAGAAAATCTTACATAAAATTAGACAAATAGAACGAGCCCAAGAGGAAGCTCGTAGGGCAGAGGCCTTCCCTCTCAGGCCTATATTCCCACCTCCTTTGAAAGTGATATATCCTGAGTCATCTGTGCCTGTAGAGGTCCCAGTAGAACCTGTTCCGATGTCTGAGTCTGAGTCGTCTACCTCAGACCCTATGTCTGTGGATTCTTTCCAAGAGGCCATGGATTATTTCGTCCGGATGGACCAGACCCCTTATCAAGCCGAGGTTTCCAGTCGTGCCTCGTCTGATAAGAGTTTTAGCACCTCATATTCTTCCTTCGATGTTGAAATTGTAGGACCTAGTGTGGCTGTTCCCCCAATACTTGATGTTATTCCCCTGTCGACGCTGAGTTTGCTCAGAGGTTCCCTAATGGTGCTCCCTCGTCTGCTCGAGCCGATGTTAGCCGGGATGAGGATGATGGTAGCGAAAGCTATGTTGACACCTCAAAGGCAGCCGATATAGAGAGCACTTTCAGCGAACTAGACCTCCTAGCTTTCAGACATCTGTATTCTATAAGTCTATCCATAAAACTTAGGAGACCTCTGAGGGACTAGAGGGCCTTTGGCGGCCAAGATGATGAGATCTGCTTATACGAGCAGATGTTTAAGTTAGGATTTCATCTTCCCATTCATCCAATAATTAGGGCTATGCTTTCCTATATTAACTTGGATCCTTACCAATTATCCCCCAATGCCTGGAGGGTGATAATTTGAGTTATAGTCTTATGGAGGGCAGTCCATCATTCAGACCTTCCTGTCCAGGTCTTCACAGGGTGCTACGTCCCCTCTTCTGCTAGGAATCATCAGAGTTATTACCACTTTGTAGCTCAAAAGTCCAATAAGAAGATGTTTCTGGTTACTCAGACTTCGAACCACAACTGGAAACCACGATATTTTTTCGCCTCAGGGTCATGGGAGTTTGGCCCCTGTGCCCCACTCTTCTTCCCTAGAGCCAAGAATACCTCTGAAATGGGGAAAGGTGTCAATGGCTGCTAGGGCCGATCGTGGGTTAATCCAGAATAACCTTCAGAAGGTCAAAAACCTTCAAGATCAAGGGGAACATGGTCTGTTGGTCAAGTACGAGCATTTGATGACCCCCTACTACCTCTCTGAAACTGGCCTTGGGGGGAGTCCTCTGACCGAGCTCCGTAAGTTACTTTATTATTTCAACAAGTTATACCTTTGATTTTGGTACGCCTCTTATCTTTTAACTCAGATCTTTCTTTTTGCAGAGCGTCCAAAAGGAATTTCGGATGACCTTTGGGAGATGGAAGCCCCCAGTATTACAAAACTTATGAAAAGAACGGGTCTAAATGCGCCTCCACCTCCCCCACCACTTCAAGGGCCGATGCCTCAAAGAAAAGGAAGTCCAGTTACCCTACCCCTGAGGATCAGAGGCAGAAGAAGAAAACTTACAAGGGGGATTGCACGATCCCTATCTCCTCTGAGGACGCGTTAGTTTCTAGTCTAGAGCAACTAAAGATTGGCGATAATTTTATCGGCCAGAGTCTGAAGACCCTGGATGCTATCGGCTCCGTCATGACCGACTCTAACAAAAGGTTCTGTCGTTCTCTAGACACCCCTCTGTTGTACGAGTTTTCCCTCCATCGATCAATCCAAGTAAGACTTTTTGCTTTTGCTAAATAAGTGTAACATCGGCTTTAAATTATACCAAATCTTGAACTGACATTTCTGCACACGCTTTGCAGGGTCTCCTCACCATGCACCAGTTTTTTGACTGGACTCTAAGGAAACTTCCTCTGATTGAGAAGGGCAAGGAGGCCCAAAAGACTGAGGCTGCTCTGAATACTGAAGTGGAGCGTTTGAAGGCTTCCTTAGAGAAGTATGAGGCTAATGTTAAGCGGCTGGAGAAGGACATGGACAAGCTCAAGAAAGATCATAGTTCTTCCCTGTAGACTCAGGTTGACTCTCTTCAACGCATGGTCGATGTCACTGTGAAGGCTACTTTGGATGATGCCTCAGAGAAAATTTTGGAGGACTACAAGGTCTCTGACGAATTAGTCAGCTTTGGCGTTGAATACCTCGAAAGAGGTGTTAAGGCCACTGGAAAATGGGCTGGAATAAAGGAGAAAGAGTCAGGGACCTTGGCAGCCTCTAACTTTGTGGGTCTGGGTTATGCCGATCCTCGATTTTCTCAGGCCTTACAGGAGGTCGAGGAAGAAGGAGGTGTTGCACCCGACGAGATTGTTCTATAAGAAGATACCAGGACTGAAGACGTTGGTCCTCACGATGATGGGGTAGAAGTGACCAACCTCGGCTAAGGAGATGGGGGAATGACTACTAACCCTAAGACTGCAGATACTTAAATCCATTTTGTGAAGCCCTTGTAATTTTTATTTCTGATCCATATCGATCTGTAACTTCTGATAACATTTTATGTTAGATCTTGACTTGTAATTCTTAATTTCATGCTATATCAACCTCTGAAGAGGGCTTTATTCCTTTTGTTGAATGTTCTTTGAATGGTTCTTTATTTCATGCAGTGTGTTTGTTTTAAGCTCTGAGATCATCAACTAAGATGTGACCCCCATAAGATATTCACCAAATTAATGATGTCTAAGGTCTGAGGTCATCCAAGTGTGATGTTCACCTCAGACCTTGTCACCAAACTGTGATGTTTTAAGGTCTGAGGTCATCAACTAAGATGTTACCCCCATAAGATATTCACCAAATTAATGATGTTTTAAGGTTTGAGGTCATCCAAGTGTGATGTTCACCTCAGACCTTGTCATCAAACTATAATGTTTTAAGGTCTGAGGTCATCAACTAAGATGTTACCCCCATAAAATATTCAATAAATTAATGATGTTTAAGGTCTGAGGTCATCCAAGTGTGATGTTCACCTCAGACCTTATCACCAAACTATGATGTTTTAAGGTCTGAGGTCATCAACTAAGATATTACCCCCATAAAATATTCACCAAATTAATAATGTTTAAGGCCTGAGGTCATCCAAGTGTGATGTTCACCTCAGACCTTGTCACCAAACTATGATGTTTTAAGGTCTGAGGTCATTAACTAAGATGTTACCCCTATAAAATATTCACCAAATTAATGATGTTTAAGGTCTGAGGTCATCCAAGTGTGATGTTCACCTCAGACCTTGTACCAAACTATGATGTTTTAAGGTCTGATGTCATCAACTAAGATGTTACCCCCATAAAATAGTCACCAAACTAATGATGTTTAAGGTCTGAGGTCATCCAAGTGTGATGTTCACCTTAGACCTTGTCACCAAACTATAATGTTTTAGGGTCTGAGTTGATCAACTAAGATGTTACCCGCATAAAATATTCATCGAAGCATCATGAACCAAGAGTTGACCCAGGAACTAATCTTCTCATTAATAATCTCCTCATAAGTTGATACATTTTCATAGGAATCATTGCAACATCATATGTAGTACTTTTTCAAATGATCAGCATTCCATGAATTAGAAAAAGGTTCCCCCTCAAGATTTTCCAACTTGTAGGTCCCGGGTAAAACTTCTTCAATCACTTTGTAAGGACCATGCCAATTTGGGTGAAGTTTGTTTGCTTTCTGCAACATCTTCTTCAACACTAGGTCTCCCATGGCTATGGGTCTTGATTTCACCCTTTAATTGTAGAACTTTGTTGTTCTCTGTTGGTAGGCTGCCTATCTGATCTCTGCGTTTTCCCTTCACTCTTCAATCAAATCTAGGTAAAGTATTCTCTCCTCCCCATTCTTCTCAGGGTCATAGGTCTGAACCTTGTGAGTGGGGATGTCTACCTCGGTTGGTATGATAGCTTCTGAGCCATGTGC
The DNA here is from genome assembly GCA_949130495.1 of Sambucus nigra. Taxonomy (NCBI): domain Eukaryota; kingdom Viridiplantae; phylum Streptophyta; class Magnoliopsida; order Dipsacales; family Adoxaceae; genus Sambucus; species Sambucus nigra. The sequence goes on from OX422212.1 coordinate 92,934,099, forward strand.
AAACATAAATGGGGTTTCCCCCATTGGTGTCCTAGCCAGTGTTCTGTAGGCCCATAATACAGCATAAACCTCTTCAGTCCATCTCCCTTTAGCTTCTTCTAACCTCTTCTTGATCATGTCAAGGATTATTCTATTTGTGAATTTGGTCTGACCGTTTGCCTGAGGTCGGCCTGGAGAAGAGAAAAATTGCTTGATTCCAACTTTCTCGCAATACTTTTCTAAGGAAGAATTCTTGAACTGGGTTTCGTTGTACTAGATGAGGGTGTTTGGAAGGCCATTTCTGCATATGATGCTCTTCCAAATGAATTGGAAGGCCTTCAGCTCTGTAATCATGACCATCGACTCAGCCCCTACCAATTTAGAAAAGTAGTCAATGGAAACTATCAAAAACCTGTAGTTATTCGCAGCTCTTGGTAAGGGACCTACCAAGTCAACTCCTCATACTGCAAATGTCCAAGGAGAACTTATTGACGTAATAGGCTGATGAGGTTGATGGGGGGTAGTGGATAATCTTTGGCATTTGTCACACCTCTTTACATAGGCTGCAACATCCTTGGCCAAGGTTGGCCACCAGTATCCCTGCATGATAATCCTCTTAGCTAAAGGTCTTCCTCCTATGTGACTGGAGCAAGAACCCTCGTGTACCTCTTGCAGGATGCGGGGGACCTCTGTGGGATGAACGCACCTGAGGAGGGGTAATATAAATCCCTTCTTATATAGGACATATCCTATTATTGAGAACTTTGCAGCTCTGTACCTCAATTTCCTCCTCTCTAGCTTTGATTCCGGCAGCTCTCCCTCTCTGATATATCTGATAATAGGGTCCATCCATGAGTCCTTTAGGTTTAAATTGAGGCAAGTGTTAGTAAACTCTTATTCTTTTTCAATGGTCGGCTTAAGCAGGATCTCGATCGGAACCGTCCTTCTGATATATGTCCTTATTGCTGAGGCCAGCCTTGCTAGTGCATCTGCCTGGCTATTGTTTTGTCGAGGTACCCTCTTCATCTTTACCTCTTCTAAACCATCTAGCATCATTCTTATCCTCTTTAGGTATTTGGCCATCCTTCCATCCTTGGCCTCATAAACTCCAAACACTTGGTTAACAACTAACCTTGAGTCACTATGAAGTAGGAGTCATCTTATTCTGGGGGTCTTTGCCAAGGAGAGGACCGCTATCATGGCCTCATATTCTGACTCATTGTTTGATGCCTTGAAGTTAAACCTTAGTGCATATTCAATGTTAGTACCATCTGGGGATGAGAGTATTAGTCCTGCATCGCTTCCACTTTCACAAGAAGACCCATCAATAAAGAGGTTCTAGATATCTTTATCTGATGAGAAGCTCCCCTCTGACATGATTCCTTGCTTGAAGAGGTACCGATCTTCCTCATTCTCGGCTATTCCGTTTTTGGCTCTGTTGGACACAACCTCTTCTAGTTCTCGGAAGATGTTGCTGTTTGATCCCTCTGCAGTCTCTAGGTTATTCTCAACCTCGGTCTCTTCCCATGTGAATTCAACGATAAAATTTGCGAGTGCCTACCCTTTAATGGACACCCTAGGTTGATAAGTAAGGTCGTACTCACCCAACTCAATGGCCCAGGTCATCAACCTTCCTGACTTCTCAAGCTTGTGTAAGACTTACCTTAACAGGGAGTCAGTGAGGATGACCATAGAGTGGGCTTGGAAATAGGGCTTTATCTTCCTAGAAGAACGTATCAAAGCATAGGCCAAATTTTCCATCCGAGGGTAATTCTGTTTAGACCCTTGAAGGGCCTTACTGTTGAAGTATAAAGGCCTTTGGACTCTAACGTCTTCCCATACTATTGCTGCACTTATAGCTGACTCAGAGACTGTTAGATAAACATATAACTTCTCTCCCACTATGGACCGAGATAGGAGCAAGGGAGATCCGAGGTAAAACTTGAGTTGATTAAAAGCCTCCTCACACTCTTTTTCCCATTCAAAGGCCTTTCTAAGCACCTTAAAGAACGAAAGACACTTGTCCAATGCTCTGGAAACAAATCTGTTGAGTGCAGCCACTCTTTTAGTGAGCCTCTGAACGTCTTTGATATTTCTTAGTGTCTTCATGTCAAGTAAAGCCTTGATTTTTTCAGGGTTCGCCTATATTCATGAATCCAAGAAATTTCCCAGCTCGTACCCCGAAGACACACTTCGCGGGATTGAGTTTCATTCTTTACAAGTCCATGGTATCGAAGCTCTTTTCTAGGTCTACCACATGAGTGTGGGCTTTTAAGCTCTTCATCAATACATTGTCTACATACACCTCCATAGTCTTGCCTATTTTATTTTCAAACATCTTATTTACAAGACGTTGATACGTTGCCCCGGTATTTTTCAAGCCGAAGGGCATGACCTTGTAGCAGTATGTCCCCTTATCAGTGATGAAGGTTGTCTTCTCTGAGTCTTCAGCATCCATGAAGATCTAGTTATAGCCTGAGTATGGGTCCATGATCTCATGACCTGCAGTTGCATCTACCATCTGATCAATTCGAGGTAAGGGATAACTATCTTTTGGGCAAGACTTGTTCAGGTCGGTAAAATCTATGCACATCTTCCATTTTCCATTGACCTTGGGGACAATAACAGTGTTTGATAACCACTCCGGATATATGACTTCCTTGATAAATTCGGCCTCCTCCAACTTCCTGACTTCTTCCTGGATGACATCATACTTCTCCCTAGAGTAAACTCTTCGTCTTTGTTTGATTGGCTTAGCATCCTTAGTCGCATTGAGTTTGTCGCACATAACCTCAGGGTCGATTCCAGGCCTGTCCGCGTGTCTCCATGCGAAGACACTCTGCCTCTTCCTCAAGAAATTTATCAGCTCCTACTTGATCTTCGCTTTTAAGTCCTTTCCTACCTGGACGATTTTTACCGGTTCGTCCTCATTGAGGGCGATGGATTCTACCTCTTCCGCGACCTCTCCTTTCATTAACTTCATTTCATCTCTAGGGTCAAGTGTATCAATGTTACACGTGGTGGTTTCTCTCTTATGGTCCTCTCTCTCTTCGACCGAGTTAAAGTAGCATTCTCTTGCTATGGTCTGGTCGCCCTACACTTCCCCTATCCTATAAGGGGGCGGTAATTTTAGCATTTGGTGGACCGTCGACGGCACAACTTCAAACTCCTTAAGGGCTACTCTTCCTATTATGAGGTAATAGGAAGAGAAGATATTTTCATCCATAACGAAAAAATTAATCTTTCCTGTCAACCTCTTAGTCCACTCATCACCCATTCGCACGTCCATCTCATACCTTCCCAACGGATGGACCTTTTCGCCGCTGAAGCCCATTAACGGATGATGATAGGGTACCAGCCTAGCTCTACTAAGGCTTAGGCTTTTAAAATAGGGCCAGAACATCATATCTGCTGAACTTCCTCCATCTATAAGAATTATCTATACCTAGCATTCATGCACTCTTGTTGTAATTACCAAAGAATCATCATGCGGGGCTAAGATGCCTTTGAAGTCGAGTCAGGAGAATTCGACTATAAGAGTGTCCATATCCACTTTCTTTCTCTTCTGCTTGGTTTTTGAAGACGCCAGATTTACCACTTCTAGTTGGCCACTGACTTGGCCTCTGCCACATGAGCTTTTCGGCCAGCCACTTCAGAGCCACCCCCTGCTAATCCTCTGCATATGATGTTAACTCCAAAGGAGATCGTACCAACCCTCTTCACCCAGGTGTTTTCATATTTTAGTGGGAGGTCTGGATCGTCCTCATCATCACCATCTGAGTCATTATCTCTTCTTGTTGGAGTATCGTCATGACATCTGTCGTTTATCTTCTTTTTCGGGTCATGTCTTCCCCTCTTAGGAGCCTTGCCATCAACATACTTTCTCAACTTTTCAGATTTCAACATCATCTCGATCTCATCCTTTAAGGCGAAGCATTTGTCTGTCACATGTCCATGGTCTTGGTGGAACTCGCACCATAAGTTCTTGTTCCTCTTATGCGGAGGAGCCTTCAGCTTCTCTGTCCATCTCAGAGAGCGATCATTCTTGATCTCATTGAGGATGTGTTCGCAGCTCACAGTTAAAGGGGTATAACGTGAAAACTTGTCATCAGTTGACCTCGTATTTTCGTCCTTCTTTCTTTGGAACTTCCCGCTGACACTGTCGTTCTCATCCTCATACTTTGCTATCATGGCCTCCTCAGCGTTCATGACCTTACCTACAGTTGCCAATAACTCTTCCATGGACTTGGGAGGGTCTTCTGCGAGTTTCCACAACAACTTTCCTTTCTGGAGACCTCCTATGAGAGCGGTCATAGCTATGTTCTCTTCATAATTTTCAACCTCCAATTTTTCTTTATTAAATCTTGCGATGTAGTCTCTTAGGCTCTCATTCTTCCCTTGTTTGACACATAGCAGATGAGTGGTCTTCTTTTGAGATTTTACCCCAAAACAGAAATTGTGGATGAATCGTTCAGCCAAACCCTTAAAGTTCTCTATTGATTTCTTCGAAAAAGAGGTAACCAGATGTGTGGAACTCCCATCAAAGTCCCGGAGAAGACCCGACACTTCATCTCATCTGGTAATGAGTAAATGTCTACCACAAACTAGTACATCTCAATATGATGTAGAGGGTTAGTGCTACCATCATACTTGGGAGACACCGTAGGTGGCTTGAACTTGGCAGGGGTTAGGAAGCTCACTATCTTAGCCACGAACGAAGAGCCCTCTGAGAAACCTCTTTGCAGTGGGTCTCGGCTTTTAATAAGGTCTCCTATCTTTTCCTCAAGACGTTGGATGGAGTCATTCCATGGCCTTGCAACGTCGGCCTGGCCGAGGTTGTCCCCAACCACCTCCAAGGGGTGGACTGAGGGTTCCCCAGCCGCAGCACAATGTCGGCTATTGACCTCTTCCTGGTCCCTACCTCGTCCTATGTGGGGTCGGCCTTGATGAGGTCGATGTTTCTTTTCTTCCCTTTGTGAGCTGGCATAACTTCTCGACCTGCGAAACCTCTGCCTCAGGTCATTTACTGGGCCGAGCCTTTCAAAGGCTGAACTCTACTCAATCAATCAAAAGTTGACCCTCTTTGTTGCTAGATATCTAGTTTGCCAACAGGTGAAGGTGGAGCATCAGAAGCCAAGTGGTTTACTACAAACCTTACCTATCCCTGAGTGGAAATGGGAGCATGTTACTACAGATTTTGTTGTAGGTTTACCAAAATCATCATGAGGGTTTGATTCTATTTGGGTTGTCGTTGATAGGTTGACTAAGTCTGCACATTTTTTTCCTGTTAAAACTACTTGCTCCATGGATAGATATGCCAAATTATATGTGGATGAGATTATTAGATTGCACGGTGCACCTGTTTCTATTATTTCTGATCGAGATCCTAAGTTTACTTCTCACTTTTGGCCTAGTTTACAAGAAGCTTTGGGGACTAAATTGAAATTTAGTACAGCTTTTCATCCTCAGACTGATGGGCAGTCAGAAAGAACGATTCAGACACTCGAAGATATGTTACGAATTTGTGTATTGGAGTTCAAGGGAAGTTGGGATTAACACTTGCCACTAATAGAGTTTGCTTATAATAATAGCTATCATTCGAGTATTGAGATGGCTCCTTATGAAGCTTTGTACGGGAGAAAATGCAGAACTCCAGTGTGTTGGACTGAAGTAGGAGAACGAAAACTTCTTGGGCCAGAAATTGTACAGCAGTCTACTGAAAAGATCAATCTCATCCATAATCACTTAAAGGTGGCGCAAAGTAGACAGAAAAGTTATGCAGATAACCGAAGGAAAGAATTGAAATTTGAGGAAGGTGATCGAGTATTCCTACGTGTTTCTCCTTGGAGAGGGGTTATGAGATTTGGGAAGAAGGGAAAGTTAAGTCCCAAGTACATTGGCCCTTATGAGATAGTGAAACGGGTTGGATCTATAGCTTATAAGTTGGCATTACCACCAGAATTGTCTCGGATACACGATGTTTTTCATATTCATGTTACGTAAGTATGTGCCCGATCCTTCACATGTGTTTATTTCACAACTGATAGAGCTTCAAGATGACTTAACCTACATGGAGGAACCAATTGCTATTGTAGATCGAAAGGAGCAAGTGTTACGTAGTAAAACCATTTCACTAGTTAAGGTGATGTGGAGAAGTCAGAATGTGGAGTATGCCACCTGGTAAGGGGAGGATAACATGAAGAAGCAATATCCTCATTTGTTTGGTAAGTTTCTTATGCGTTAAATTTCGAGGACGAAATTTTTATAAGAGGGGTAGAATTGTAAGGCCCTAAAACACGATTAGTAAGGTTAATTATACGATTAAGTATAAGTTATGAGTTATAAGTTATAAATTGGTTATGTGGTTAAATGCATCATGAAAATATGTTTCTAAATGCATCATTATGTTTATAAAAAGTAAGCTAGAGTGTTCGTGCGAAAGTGGCGATGTTTGGTCGCCTAGTGTGAAAGTTATGAAATTTTGAGTAAATAATTACTCTTCTGTTCGAGCCCAAATTAAGTGTACTAGTTTTATGATTTTGGGAAAACACAAAACATGAAAGTTGTATATGTTTAAGTTATATACTTATAGACACAAAGTGAGAGTAAATCGGGGCCCGAAATAGTGAGTTATGGTGATTTTACGAGGCAGAACAAATCTGTCATTAACGGAATTGTCCTATTGGACCCCTTCCCCAACGAATCGCATAATACCACCTTAAAGTGGTCCCATAGCCACGTTTTTTAGCTCATAAGGAAGAACTTATCATCTTTTTCATTTCCTATTACAAGCTTGAGAAAAAATATGCTTATGGAGAGAGAAAAACAAAGTTAAGGAAGAATTTCTTTGAAAAATTCACCATAAATCGAGGAATTCTCGTAAGGTAATTACATCTTTATTAAAGTTTGTCACATGGATGAGTTATATACTTGGCATGTTTTTATTCCTGATTTGGATATATATTTTAATGATACCCATATTGCTGAATTGTGTTGGAACAAGGATGGGTTAAGAACATATGTTAAAACCAGAGCTAGGATTGTAAATGCATACTTTAAAGTCCTAAATTTACATCATCTTTTCGTAAAGCATTTTGATTTAGAAAATTCATGATTATGATGTATATTTCTGCTAAAACATGTTTATTATATGTTTCCATGAATTATACTCAAGGTCAAGGTTATGTATGCTTAAAAATGTTAAGTTATGCCTTAATGTTGTATTTTGACCTAGTTATGCTAAAAATGGAATAAATCATGGAATACTTATTGGAATTGAGTGATTCAAGTTGTAGAGTAAAATAAACTCATACATGTATAACATATCCGAAATTTGGGTTAAAATACCAAGGAATGAACCCTTGGTGATAGTTTGAAGTCTTGGTTTAAAATCTGCCCTAAAGGTGCAAGAATGCATACCAAGTGTTTGACGTTTTGCTCGACATAGAAAATGAGCCCTAGAAATTATGAAACATTAAATTTGTATTATTCAATGTGTTTAATGATATTGGGTGGAATATCATGAAAACTTATGTTGTACAAAAATTATGAGAATTCCAGGAAGTTGAAGTTGTGTTGTTGTTTTTCTTGAGAAACGATTTGGAAAAGGCTGTAATAAAATGGGCATAACTTTGTCTAGCAAATTCGTAATTTAATTCTGTAAATTGTGTTAGAACCCTAATTACTTGGGTTTTATAGAAATGTGAAGTATCATATTTATTTCCTCCTCAGTTATTTCTGATTGACCAAATGATGTGATGTATTACTAGGTTTAATGCTAATTGGTGTATTCAGATACTAATGACGTTGACTTGTTAGGTGGGGAAGCAACTAATACCACCATACCAAGGAAGTAGTTTGGTATTAATATTAGCACCAAATCCAAGGTGAGTGACCTTCCTTATGAAATATAAATGCTTATAATTTCATATGGAAATGTGTAGTTAAACACATGTGTGAAAATTTTTATGGGAGTGATGTTGTATTTATGAAACATATGCATATGATTAAAAATGTTAAGCGATGTTATATAATGATATGGACTAGTGAGTCCTTTATCTAATGTTAAGGACTTTGGTGGGTCCTACAAGATGTGGCGGTCCTGTTAATCCAACTTAAAGGTTTGTGTACTCGGGCCTAATAAAGGGATGTGGTGGTCCCCGATAACTGTGGTGGATTAATTGGATTGTGGCGGGTCCAGGCTTGCGAGAGTTTCACAATTCTTGTTGGGTTATAGCATTAAAACAAAATAAAAATGGTTATTCAATTTGGTTATAGAGGTGGTATATGGTCATTCACTAAGCTTATATTGCTTACACTCCTGTAATGTTATGTTTCAGGTATGCCTACCGTTTGGAGTTCACTGCCAAGTTAGGACCTTAAAACGGGGGAGTGACGGATATTTAGTATGGTTTGAATATCATGATTTCTTTTGTGTAATTATTAAACTAAGTATCTTGGTTATGTAAAGTTATGTAGTACTTATTAGTTATAAGTAAAGGCAGTTATGTTTTCATCTACACATACCTTTGGAAAAAAAAATCTTATGCTATTTTCCTTAGAGATTTAAATTAAAGCATTGTTTAAGCCAATTTATCTCTAACTAAAAGTATGAGTTTAACAAAATTAAGTCGGGGAGCGACACCGGTGCCATACGTTAACACTAAAAAGCTTGTGGAGTAGATGAGCTTTGTACCTTAATGGACCTCTTTCAAAGGTGAAACAACTCCATGCAAGGGGTGAGGCCTGGTTCACCACCAGAATCTCCAGTGAGGTTAAGAAGAAAAAGAGGAAGGGACACCTTCTCGTTCCCATAGACGGCGCCAAAACGATGATGCTGGAAATAGCACCACCCTTCAAGGTGTTCGTAAGATCAAATTAGCGATAACAATGGCAGAACAAGAGTATATTAAATTTAAGAGATTGAGATGAGGAGAAGAGGATGAACACCAATATATAAGTGGTTCAGCCAATTAGGCCTACGTCAACTGTGCAAGTGAGTAAGTGAGGTCACCAGAATAAGACACTAATGGCCATGGATACAATCTCTCAAGCTCTCTCTCTATAGTGTAACTGGGTAGAGTTTCAGTTAGGGTTGTTCATTTTAAATCCCCCTCTATGTAGGAGTGGGCAAGCATATATAGTGTGTGGGGGGGTGTAATGCACCCCCCATGCATGCAATGAGCATGTGTGTGTTGATCTAGCCAATCCAATGAAGACATTTGTCACTGTCACATGTAGAGAATGATGATAAAATATTCCCCCACGTGAGGGGATTCATTTGTTACAACTGATTTAGTACACATGTTCCCAGCGACACATATGCGAGTAAAGGCTCGGTTGTCTTCGATTGGCACTAACCTCGGCCGGGAAGAGTACGAGGTTGGTGAAGTCTGGCTGCTACAGAATCAGAGGTTATTCATAATGGTCTCGGCTCAGCAAAAATATGAGGTGAGGCAGGTGGAGTTATAACATCGACCCGGGATTATGTAGGAGTAGTTGGAAGATCGGTTGATTCCCAGCTGAGGTTGATTATGATGATGGTGTAGTCCTTCCTCCCTCGGCTTATACACAGTTGAGGTTTCTCTTTGAGGTAGACGTGATGTCAGCTCCGGACGACCAGATGAATAACTGCCCCCATAGATTATGAAGACCTCAGCTGTTGTCTGACTGTGAGGTAACTAGTAACGTCGGCCATAGCCGACCTTGCTTTGGACGAGAGCGCTGGTTGCCAATTTGGGGCCTTTGTAACCTCGTCCATTTCATTGGCCGAGGTTGGTGTCTCTGAACTGTTGGGTACATATAGGGCATATCAATGACGATAATTTGCAAAAATCACACTTAGACTTAAAATAAGTTGTTAAAGGGTGAAAACCCAAACCAGACTCCAAACGACCCCGTAAGAGGCACGAACACCTCGCATGAAACCAATGTAACTTGTATAAACTGACCGCGTAGTCTCGAGTCTCCCGATTTGAGAATATGACGATAATTTTCAAAAATCAACATTTAAACTTAAAAACAAGCTGTTAAAGGGTGCAAGCCCAAACCATCTCCCAAACTACCTCGTAAGGGGCACAAACACCTCGCACGGGACCAATGTAACTTGTAGGAACTGACCGCGTAGTCCCGGGTCTCTTGGTTTGAGAATATGACAATAATTCGCAAAAATCATACTTAGACAGAAAAATAAGCCGTTAAAGACTGAAAACCCAAACTAGCCCCCAAACGACCCCGTAGGAGGCACGAACACCTCGCACGGGACCAATGTAACTTGTAGCAACTGATCGCGTAGTCTCGAGTATCCCGGTTTAATAATATGACGATAATTTGAAAAAATCACACTTAGACTTAAAAATAAGCTGTTAAAAGGTGAAAACCAAAACTAGTCCCCAAACGACACCGTAAGAGGCACGAACACCTCGCACGGGACCAATGTAACTTGTAGGAACTAACCGCGTAGTCCCGAGTCTCCCGGTTTGAGAATATAATGATAATTTGGAAAAATCACACTTAGACTTAAGAACAAGCTGTTAAAGGGTGAAAACCCAAACCAGCCCCCAAACGACCCCGTAAGAGGCACGAACACCTCGCACGGGACCAATATAACTTGTAAAAATTGACCGCGTAGACCTGGGTCTCCCGATTTGAGAATATGACGATAATTTGCAAAAATCACACTTAGACTTAAAAACAAGTCGTTAAAGGGTGAAAACCCAAACCAACCTCCAAACGACCCCGTAGGAGGCACGAACACCTCGCACGGGACCAATGTAACTTGTAGGAACTGACCGCGTAGTCTCGGGTCTCCCGGTTTGAGAATATGACGATAATTTGCAAAAATCATGCTTAGACTTAAAAACAAGCCGTTAGAGGGTGAAACCCAAACCAACCCCCAAACAACCCCGTAGGAGGCACGAACACCTCGCACGGGACCAATGTAACTTATAGGAACTGACCTCGTAGTCCCGAGTCTCCCGGTTTGAGAATATGACGATTATTTGCAAAAATCACACTTAGACTTCAAAACAAGCCGTTAAAGGGTGAAAACCAAAACTAGCCCCCAAACGACCACATAAGAGGCACAAACAGCTCGCACGGGACCAATGTTACTTGTAGGAACTGACCGCGTAGTCCCGGGTCTCCCAATTTGAGAATATGACGATAATTTGCAAAAATCAACACTTAAACTTAAAAACAAGCCGTTATAGGGTGAAAACCCAAACCAGCCCCCAAACGACCCTGTAAGAGGCACGAACACCTCGTACGGGACCAATGTAACTTGTAGGAACTGACCGCATAGTCCTGGGTCTCCCGGTTTGAGAATATGATGATAATTTGCAAAAATCAACACTTAAACTTTAAAACAAGCCGTTAAAGGGTGAAAACCCAAACCAACCTCCAAACGACCCCGTAGGAGGCACGAACACCTCGCACGGGACCAATGTAACTTGTAGGAATTGATCGCGTAGTTCCGAGTCTCTGGGTTTGAGAATATGACGATAATTTCCACTCCTATATGTAATTTTTTAGTTTGAGTAAAAAAAATTTAAAATTATTCGGTTACTAATATCGTATCTTTTTTATATCCTATTTTTTTATCAATATAACCGTTTATCGTTGGCATTTATTCATGTGGAACACACAGACAACTCAATGGTTTACAACAAGGGTTTTATTCATGATTCCATTTTTTTGTGTTATGGCCGTGCAATCTTTTGTAGTTTTATTGTTAACTTTTATGGCCGTGCGGGCTTTTATAGGTTAATTGTTATATTTTGTGATCGTGCGGGCTTTATGTTAGGGAGGTTTTGTATTAGCCGATTTTGGAATGTCCAGAAAATAGAGGAAACTCTGCCCAATTTTTTTCCCTGTGAACTATTAAAGACTTGTAATATTTTGAAGTTTGTATGTACATTAGTTTATTAACAACGTGCAATATTATTAATTTGTGAATTTTTGTACTTTCAAATAATTATTTTTTTTCTCTTTATAAAAAATTTGGCACAATTCAAAATCGTGACAAAAGTGTATCATATTTTGGCACCGTTTTGAACTGTGGCAAATTTTTTTAAACTGTGCTGAATCTGGCACAATTAAAAACTGTGCCAAAAGTGTGCTAGAAATATCAAATTCTGGCACGGTTTAAAAGTACGCCAGAAGAGCTCCTGTTTGGCGAAATCTGACATAATTTTGAGCCGAGCAAGAAAAAAATAGCCATTTTGGAACACCTAATTCTGGCACAGTTTAAAACCGTGCCACATTTGATTTGGCACAGTTTTAAACCATGCCAGATTCCTATTTTTGGTGTAGTGTAAGTAAATACAAGCCGTACAACCAGCCTAGTCTAAATACAACCCAACTTGATTGAAAATCAGCCAACCCAATAACACCCAGGTAATAGTGACTTGAACACACGCATAGCCACACACTCAAACCCGAGACCCTATGAAGTTGTGCAACACACAGAATTAATTAAAAGATTTCTTTTAATTAGAACATAAAAATTATCTTGTTTAATAAAATGGGACTAAACACACACCAGGTTATGTATATTTTAGCTAACAAGAAAAATACCAATCAGTAACTAAATGAAAGGTAGGTACAGATCCAAACACACACTCCTAAACATGTTTTTGTAGAAGCCAAACACACGCCAACACTCTTGTGTTTAAACTCTACTTAACTCAGATTAAGTTTTAACTTAAATTAATTATGTTAAAAACAATTAATTTTATAAAAAAAAATTAATTTTAATCATATCTGAAAACTTAGTCAAAACACACACGAGTCCACACACTAAGTTTAGAACGAGTTAACACACTGAGTTTAGAACCGAGTTAAACCTAACTCTCACACACACCAAAAAAAAACTAAGTTAATCCACTCGCGAGTTTAACTCAACCCAGATCCAAAACAAATATATGTAAAAACAGTGCTAAGAGTAATACACAACCCACACACACACAAACCTTTAGATCAGTTTTAACTTAAGTTTAGATAAGTCCAAGATTTTAAATAAGTCCTTTTTAACATACACGCTATAAACCACCACATATCTAAATCACAAACAAAAATCAAAGCTACAAACCATATATATATATATATATATATATATATAGAGAGAGAGAGAGAGAGAGAAAGAGAGAGAGAGAGAGAGAGGAGAAAAAATCTCACAATAGGCACAAGATGAGGTATGGTAGACGAGATTTTGTAATAAGAAATGTTATGACATGACCAAGGCTTTAACAAGCATCTCATAGCCCAAGAACACAAAGCCAACAAACCTCAACACCTCAGACCACCAACCAGTTTGCAAAAACTATAAATCAAACACCCAACAAACACAAACTAGCACACAGCTCTTGGAGACACGAGGGCACCACTCAAACTCATAAACTAGTGTAAGAGTATACCATAATTGGGTTGATCTCACAAAAATATATCACACTCAAATAGGTTTTGATCGAAGTAAAATACAGAGATAAAGTTAGAGAGAAAACGAAAATATTGGTTGATCCAAAACTCTAACCAAAAAAACTACCTCAATCGCAAACTATATAAAGGGACCTCAAAGTGGCATGGTTCGTAAATAATAAACCGCACAAGTAGCAGTAACAACGTATAAGAACAGGGGAGGCTGAAAGAAAAATAAAATAAAAACATAGCCCAAGGTCAGTTGTGTAAAACACCATTGCTGCAGGAGGGGAAAAAGGGGCAAACACAAGGAGACAGCCAAATGTCTCAAATAACAAACCAGGTCTCGAGAAGACCAAAGCCATCAGACCTCGAGCTCCCAAAATAACCAGCCAAATCGCTAACTGAAACCAATGGCACACTAAAATACAAACTCAACCTATTTTAATATAAGGATATAAATGTTTGAATTTAAACAAATGTTAAGTTTAACTCGTCTAATTTATATATCCAAAAAAGAACCTAAAACAATAAATTAAACAATAAAAACAAATTTAAAAAAAAAGAAAATAATATAAGGATAAGATAAAAAAATATCTTAGTAAAAGTACACACTAAAAATAATTTAAGAATTAAATTATATAACTAGATTTTGTAAATAATTTTAACTCCAAAATGTTGAAAATAGAAGTAAGGACACCAAGTTTGGACAAACAAAATAATCTCAAAATTGAGACAAACAAAATAAGAGACAATTTCAATCTCCCCTTTGGACAATTTCGAGACAAACAAATCTTTGAGACCAAATACATAACTCAACTAATAACATTTTGATTCCTAGACACTTCGTACCTCAACTAAAAACATTTTGAGTCCTAATGAAAATTGAAAAAGTACATAACTCAACTAACAACAAAAACCTAGACGACCAAATCTCAAATTCTCCCCCTATTTGTCTCAAAGGGAGAAAGGGAGGAAACTAAAATTAAATTAGGTTGGAAACGCACACACACCAACAGAAATTCTTGGAATCTCAAATCTATGATTATCCAATTATTTAGTAAATAAATCATCTAGTTGGTCTTTAGTGTTAAGATATTCGATACAAATTTCCTTTTTCTCTACAAGTTCTCTAATAAAGTGTTCATGCATTTTGATATATTTGGTACGTGAGTGAAAAACATTATTCTTTGAAATACTAATGGCACTTTTATTATCACATAAAATGACTGTAGTAGGCTTAATAATACCATAGTCATTTAGTATTTGTTTCATCCACAAAAGTTGAGTACAACAACTACCGACAGCGATACACTCTGCTTCGGTGGAGGAAAGAGACACACAATTCTTCTTTTTAGATGACCAAGAGACTGGTTTGTGACCTAAGTAAAAACATCCATCGGAAGTGCTTTTACTATCCTCGGCACAACCAGCCCAATCGGCATCCGTATACCCAATTATTTTGGAATTTGTGTCAATCGTGTACATAATACCAAAACTTAAAGTACCACTAACATATTTTAGTATGCGCTTAATCGCAACCATGTGAGATTATTTAGGTTCACATTGATATCTAGCACACACACACACTATGCATTATATCAGGTCTAGTAGCCATTAAATAAAGAAGGCTACCAATTATACTACGATAAATAGTGACTTCAACCTTTTTACCCGATAAATCTTTAGATAGCTTAGTAGTGGAACTCATAGGAGTCCCAGAAGTTTTTGCATTCGTTAACCCAAAATGCTTAACCAATTCAGTAGCATTTTTAGTTTGGGATATAAAAATGCAATCCAATTTTTGAGACACTTGTAAACACAAGAAAAATTGCAACTCACCCATCACGGACATTTGAAATTCAGATTTCATAATGTTAGAAAAAATTTCAGCCTCTTGAGGAGGTGTAGACCCAAAAACAATTTCATTAACATATATTTGAGCAATAAGCAAGCAGGTTGAGTTCCTTTTAACAAACATTATTAGTTCTACTCCACCTCGATTAAAGTTGTGGGTTAAAAGAAAAGAACTAAGACGCTCATACTAAGCACAAGGGGCTTGTTTGAGCCCATAAAGAGCTTTCTTTAATCTAAACATGTGATCGGGAAGAAAAGGATCAATAAAAACTTTAGGATGTTCAACATAAAATTCTTCATTTAAAAATGTAGATTTTAAGTCCATTTGGTATAATTTAAATTTTAAATGACACAAAATGACAAGTAAAAGTCTAATAGACTCTATTCTACCAAACGGGGCAAATGCCTCATCGACATCAATCCAATCAATTTGGAAGTACCCTTGAGCTACTAGTCTAGCTTTATTATGCAAAATATTACCGGTTTCATCACATTTGTTTTTAAATATCCACTTAGTTACAATTACATTAGTATGAGTAGGATGAGGAACTAAAAACCAAACATTATGGATCTTAAATTGACTCAACTCTTCTTGCATGGCAAGAAACCAAGATTCATCAATAAGAGCATCTTATATATTTTTAGGTTCTATCAGAGAGACAAAAGAAGACACGTAGGCATTTAGAGTTTTAGATCTACTTTTAATTGGTTCTTTAACATCACCCAAAATGTTCTTTTTAGGATGATTTGCCCTAACCCAATTTGTAACATCAAGGTCTTCCAGTGGAAGGGAGTCCAATTCACTATTTATTAATTATTTTGGTGAATCATTTGACGCAATATTTTCAACGGGTAATGATTTCAGACTATCTTCTACCAAATGGGCAACACAGTCATTTATCACAACATTAATGGATTCCATAATAGACTTAGTTTTCAAATTATAAACTCTATAAGCCTGACTATTTTGAATGTACTTGAAAAAAACAACCTTGTCTCCTCTAGTGTCAAATTTAGAAAAGTGTTCATGATCCTTACACACATAGCATTCACAACCAAATACCCTAAAATATTTCAGATTAGGTTGTCTACCATTCCATAATTCATAGGGAGTTTGTTTAGTATTTTTTCTTAAATGAACCCTATTAATTATGTGAAAAATTATTTGAGTGGCTTCAACCCAAAAATATTTTGGTAAATTCTTAGCATGAATCAAAACACGAACCATTTCTTGAATGGCTTTATTTTTTATTTCTACAATACTATTTTGTTGAGGTATCTTTGTAACACTAAATTCATGTTGATACCCATTACCAATACAATTGTTAATGACATCTGTGTCTTTAGATTCCCCACCCCTATCACTACGAATACAAGAGACTTAAGTATCTTTCTCATTTTTAATTTTTAACAAAACTTTCAAATAATGATTAAAGGTGTCTAATTTTTCTTTCATAATAGCAACCCACGTAAATTTAGTGAAATCATGAACAATAGCAAGAATATAAGAATTACCACATAAATAAATTGTCCTAGAGGGGTCCATTAAGTCCATATGCAATAACTCCAAAGGGTGAGTAGTAAAAATATCAGTCACTTTCTTATGAGGTGACTTATGAATTTTACCAATTTCACACAAACCACAAATAGAGTTTTTAACTTTGGTTATTTTGGGTATGCATGAACAAGATTCTGATTAGTCAATTTAGATAAGCTATCATAGGTTAAAAGTCCTAATCTCTCATGCCATAGGTCTAAATCACTCATCCTAGAAGATGAACAATTTTCAGATTCATGATCATGTTTAACGGCATAGCAATTGACTAAATTCCTAGTACCACACAAAATAACATTCCCATTTAGGTCTAAAATTTTACAATAAGATTTGGAGAAATTAATAGCATGATCGGTGTCACAAAATTGACTACTACTCAATAGATTTTCTTTTAATCCTTCAACAAGTAAAACTTCCTGCAAGTTAGGGATCTCATATATCTTAATCGACCCTCTGCTTATGATGTGGGACATCTTTCCATCACCAAAAGTTACAGCACCACCAATAAAATATTTGAAGTTGGTAAATTTGGATATGTCCCCCGTCATATGCCTAGAGCAACCAGAATCTAAATACCATTGAGAGTTTTTACTACGAGCATTTAGTGCTGATAAAATAGTATTACATCTCAATGTGTCATTTGATTCAGATGTTTTAGCCTAATCAGCCTTAGTTTTTTCAAAAACAGTTTTAGTTTGAAAAGGTTGCTTGTTGGATAGATAAGGCTTCTTAACTAATTCAGTTTTATCATAAAACTGGCTCTGTTTGGTTCTAGCATGCAGTCTTTTATAACAAAACTCAACCAAATGCCCATATTTATGATAAAAATCACAACGAAAGAATTTCCTATAAGCAGGTTTTAATGGAACAATAACTCTATGAGCAGTATTAGAACTAAACTGGTTTGACTTTTTAAAACAAAATGGTTCTAAGTGACCATTTTTAGAACAAAAACCATACTGAAAAATAGGCTTAGCAGTTTGAATTTTCTTATTTATTTCAGTTTGCCTACATTTTCCTAAAGCATGTTTATTCTGTCCTAATTTCTTAAAGAGGAATTTTTTTAAATGTCCAGCTTTATGACAAAAACTTTAAACACAGGTTTAGAAGAGGTAGAACGGCCCTCATTTTTAACATGTTTATATGACATCCTAATTTCAGAAGAGTTGGGACATTGTTCCTTTGAATTGAAAAAATTAGTTACATCCAATTCTTCTTCTTCAAAACCAAGTCCTTTAGTAGAAACAAACTCTGAATAATTGTTAGATGGATCACAAAACTTATTTAAAGATTTTATCTTAATACTTGCATTTGAATAATCGCTTAACTGTTTTAAGGTGACATCAAGTTCTTTTTTAGATTCATCAAATTTAACCAAAACTTCCTTGTTTTTAGTCTAAAGAGAGTAATTTAATTCAGTTAGCATAGCAATCCTTTTTTCAAGTAAAACAACATATTTTTCCAACTCTTCCATGTGAAATGCAGATTCTTCAGGATATTAGTCTGATTTGATATTCAAAAGGTTAATTTTACCTAATAATCTTTCATTCACTTCGCCTAAGTGTGCGCTGTTATCAAGTGTGTCATTTTCAGAAATAACACACACACACACACACACACACTCTTCAACATTTGTAGGGTCCTCAATTATATTAGATTCATCCAAATCAACATAAATATTTCCAATATCAAAGAGAGAAGCCGTGACAGTAGGGTGATTTGGAGCAAGAAAGGTGTGAGAAAAATTTACAAAGTCTAAATCATAATTATGAACATCCAAATCAGAAATATCAGAAAGAGCAGATATATTATCAAAGATGTCCTCCCATATGATGTTGCACATGGAGGTAAAAGCTATAAGATTATCAAAAGTTTCTTCATTATCACTATCGGAACTATAATCCCAAGTTTTAGACAAATGTGCTTTATTTGATGGTTCCCACTTAGTTTTAGAAATGCACATATCAGCATAGTGACCATATTCATTGCACTATCGGCATAGAATATGGCTCAAATCCTTTTTAGGTCCAGAATTTTCAAATCTTTTCTTCTCAAAATATTTTACATGGGGTCTATTAGAATAACTAGTAGGGATGTAAACAGATATTCAAAAATCCACATCCGTCTAATATCCAAATCCGAATTTGCAGATATTTATCCAAAAAATGGAAACGGATACGAATATGGATACTCTATAAAAATATCCGATAAAACGGATACGGATAGTACTACTATCCAACACGAATAATCCATATTCGATACGGAGTATCCATTTTATCGGATATCTATTTTACCGAATATCCATATCCGTCAAACATATATTTAAAATATTACTAATAATATTAGTATTAGTATTACTAATAAAATAATATTAAAAAAATCTTAATCGTTTATTCCCTAAAATAAAATAAACACATACTCCACTCAAATTAAAAACACCCTAAAGTTATTATTTTATTGGGCATATTATAAAATGTCATGTATTATTATTTTATTGGGTATATTATCAAGTAGTTACACTAAAGTTACAATACACTCTATCACACACAACATACACCCATTAAAGAACATATACTCCACTCAAAACAAAACAATCCCAAATTCATTTCATTTCTCTTTCGTACAAAACAAGAGAAAAGAAATCCTCATTTCACTCCACAAAAAACCCTCATTCTGCCACCCCCCCCCCCCTCCGTCGCATCCGCCCGTCGCTGATCATCAACCCTACCACTTCTTCTCATCAATCCCACCGCTGCGCATCAACTCCACTACTCCACCGCTGCGCATCCCCTCCTCTTGCAACAGAATGTTAGTAACAACAGGTACATACAAAATAAAAATAAAAATATATAATTGTATATATATACAAGGTTCATGTGGTTTTTCATTAGTTTCCTTAATTATAAATAAATGTAGGAGATAAACAAAAAAGTAAAGAGATGGTTTTGATTGTGATGAGAACTGAACTTAACAATAGGTATATTATAAACAAAATAAAAATGTATACTTATTAAAATAAAATTTAACTGTATGTTTTGAAGACTAAAAGATCCATGAGATTATCATTTTCAATAAATTTGATTTATTCTAAAAGGTGCATATTTATTTCTACTGTTATCGAATGCCACTGTTTTATTTATGTCTTTAAGCTTATATGGTTGTAAAGTATGGATGGATTTAAGCCATATTATCATTGTGGAATGCTAATATTATAATGAAAGTAATAATTGTTGATGTTAGGAGGTAGTAATTTTGTTATATATTTATTTGGATTGGATTGAATTTCATTGGATTGGATATTTTAATAGTTATTTTTTTGCAATGGCTAAACAAAGTAAATGGATATAAATATTATTCGAATCCGAGGTATCCGGGCGGATACGGATATGGATAGTTGTTTTAACTATATGGATGGATACGGATAGTGCATCCCGATAGAGGATACGGATATGGAAAACATGGTATTCGATCCGTATCCGTCCGTTTACCACCCCTAACTAGGTTGACCATCTTTTAAAGCGAACTTTTTCCTAAATTTCACAAATTTCTTAAAATGTTTGGTCATGAGAGAAATTACATTATCCAAAGAATCCAAACAAATTTCAGATTCATTCACATTAGATAGTAAAGATACAAAAGCCAAACTATTTTCCCTAGTTCTAAAATTAAGCACATTTTGAGTTTCGTTGTGTGCAGGGGCTTTGCCTATTTTCTCATCTCTTAAAGTATTTTGAAATTCAAAAGTTTTAAGTTTACTACACAAGATATGAGGAGTATAATTATCCAAATTATCAGTTATAATGTGAGCAATTAAATCAAAACTCTTAGGAAGAAACCTAAGGATTTTATCACATATTTCAGAGTCGGCATAAATGACACCATTAGCATGTGATTGATTTACAACATCTTGCAATTTTATATAAAAATCATCAAATTTCTCATTATCTTTCATGTAGAGAGAATCATAGAGTCTGACTAGCATTTGGGACTTGACCCATTAACTCTAGAGTCTCCTTCATGGGTAGTCATTACAATGTCCCAAGCCGCTTTAGATGTAGTGCAAGCTGAAATTATTTTAAATTCAGTTGCACCCATCGCTTAGAAAATAGCATTTTTACCTTTGTTATTAGACTGGGAGCATAGATTTTCCTCTTTGGACCATTCTGAAAGGGGTTTTCGAACAAAAATTTCATCATCATCATCATCACTAGGTTTAGTAGGAGTAGAAAAAACAGTTTCAACCGTATCCTATACCTCATCTCCTAAGTGTTGGAAGTGCGCATCCATTCTTACTTTCCAGTAAGCGAAGTTGTCACCATCAAACAGGAAAGGATGTACGGAAGACCCATTATGGTCACCCATGATAAAAAGTTGGATATTTTAAAACAAAAGAGTTAAGGAT
Organism: Sambucus nigra; assembly: GCA_949130495.1. Taxonomy (NCBI): domain Eukaryota; kingdom Viridiplantae; phylum Streptophyta; class Magnoliopsida; order Dipsacales; family Adoxaceae; genus Sambucus; species Sambucus nigra. The sequence continues at coordinate 92,955,308 of OX422212.1, forward strand.
CTTTGCGGAAAAAAACTTTTAAAAAGTGAGTAATGACGCTCTGATACCACTTGAAATAACCTAAACACCCTAACATGTTTCAGTTAATAAATAAAACTCTTAACTCTTTTAATTTCAATTTAAAGCCCCGATTGAAACTATTGTATACACACACATAAATTGAAAAACAAATTTTTGATGAAGTTTCTGAAATAAAATAATTTAGAATGGGATGAGGCAAAGCTGAAATTGGCATAATATTTATTCTCGAGGAAACCATCGTGATGAAAAACACCGTGTCCAAAGTCCGAGGACAACTCACACACCCAAGTCCACTATTACCAATTACTAGTTACAGAATATAGTCCACCAGTTTACAGTGATTCAAACTAAGAAAATACAAGTCGGACAACCAGCCTAGTCTAAATACAACTCAACTTGACTGAAAATCAGTCAACCCAATAACACCCAGGTAATAGTGACTAGAACACGCGCACAACCACACACTCAAACCCGAGACCCCGTGAAGTTGTGCAACACACAAAATTATTAAAAGATTTGTTTTAATTAGAACATAAAAATTATCTTGTTTAATAAAATAGGACTAAACACACATCAGGTTATGTCTATTTTAGTTAACAAGAAAAATTCAAATCAGTGACTAAATGAAAGGTAGCTATAGATCCAAACACACTCTCCTAAATAGGTTTCACTACAAGAAAAAAGACTTTTAGTTGCAAAATAAAATTGTGACTAATCATTAAAAATTTGCCATTAAATCATTTAGTGGCAAAAAAAAACTTGTCACAACTTTGGTACTAAAGACCTGCTGCTAATACCTTTAGTGGAAATTTTGTTGGCATTTGCCACTAAATGTTACAAATTTAGTGGCAAATTATTTTCTACAAAAAATAATCAAGATTGTCAGTAAAAACATGTTATTTGCCACTAAGAGATACTCTTTGTAGCAAATATATGATTTGCTACCAAAACTAAGTTTTGGCTTAAGATCAAGATAGTTCTATGGCAATTCAGATTTGCCACTAAAAAGTTCTGTTTGTAGCAAATATAAGATTTTCTACCAAAATTAAATTTTTGCTTAAGGTCAATATAGTTATGTGGCACTTCAAATTTTCCACTAAAAATACTTTTCTGTAACAAATTATTACCTCCACTAATAGTTATTGCATTTAATATTCATATTTTATGCATAAAATAATTAACCAATAATATTAATGCATTCAATTTTCTTATTTAATATTTGAGATAATTACAAAAATCTAGAAAGAACTTTTATGCTTCATTAGTTCATAAAATATATTTATAATATTGTATACTCAATGTCTTTATAATATTCTACATCAAAATCAAGTCAAATACATAAATTATTTTATCATTCACAAAAAAAAAACAGTACCAAAGAAATAGATATGAGACGATTGATAATTTATGCTTCATGCATCTCTTCTCGCCTCATCAGCTTCCCTCATTGCCTACGAGATGATGATTTCGATATTCTCCTCCCTTTCAAGTTTCTTTTGAAAACCAATTCCTCGTGTTGGTCCTCTGACTCATTTCTTGAAAGATGAACCTATTAAAATGTAAGTACAATGAAAACATCAGCCTACGAATTTAGATGTTAAATGTTAATGGACAATAAATTTATGAACATTAACGAATAAATTTAGATGCAAAACAACCAATAAATTTCTATGCTAAATTTATGAACATCACCGAACATTAACGAATAAATTTAGATGCAAAACAACCAATAAATTTTGATGCAAATCAATTTTCATCTATGAAAAGTAGAACCCCCAATTTTAAAATGTCTTTTTATACTTTAAAATCAATTTCCTTGTGAAATATATGCGGAAGCGTAACGGTGATGGTTCAACACAATAAACAAATAAACAAATTTTATTTTCTCTTTAAATTAAAATTAAACACAAGTGAAATAATATGGAATTACTCAAACAATATTAATTTCACTTAAACACAATTAATTCAAGTCCTAGAATTTTCCTAAGTCATATTTATCATTATTTCCAAACTAGGCCAAACTAGTTTTAACAATAGACTTGAATTAAATAAACTTTACCCAAATTTAATTATGCACCAAATTAAATTAAGTGTGACAATTAAAACCAGTTTTATCTTGAATTATCCTAAGCATGAGTTCTAAGTTATTATGCAAGATAAAAAATAAATCAATCACACTACGCAGCGATGTACAAGGAAAAACCCACAACGGGAAACAACCTCGGACGGCCCTAGCCACAAATCCACTAAGTACGGAATTTACATTTACAAGACAGATGACTTACTTCCTCAACTCGAACCCTATCAAGCCTTGACGCGTCTTCTTGTAACAACCTCTGCCTAGATGATAACCACGGAGCTCCACCACGATCTCGGAACCACCAATCGGATAATAGGCACACCGTCAACCACACATGGCGCCTTTCACCATGTGAGAAAGTCGCAGCTAAACAATTCTTCTTCTTTGAGGGATTTAGAAGAAAACCCAAACTTCTTTTCAAACAAATGTAGAGATAAACCGGTGCCAAAATGCTCCAAGAAAAGTATATGTATATATGAACTTGGAAGAAACAAATATGGGTGTAACTAAGTGTTTAAAGGATTTTTCTTTATAAAATAAACAATCAAACTCATGAACTTTTTCTTGGAAGAAGCAACTCTCAAAACTCTCTCTAGGAGTTAGAATATTGTGAAAAAGTTATCTTACAAACTTTGGTTCCCGCACTATAATAATCTGTCAAAAGTTAGTGGGGTAAGGAAGTGGGAAACATGGGTAAAAACTTCCAAAAACTGTTCCCGCCTAACATCTCGTTCGAATGACATTTTCGTTCAACGAATTTCCATAGTGAACTCGTTAGAAATCTCGTTGGATATCTCGTTCGAACATAAGGTTCGTTCGAACGACATATCGAACGACATTTCAATGGCCTATTCTGGGAACTCGTTGGCAAACTCGTTTGAACGACATCTGGTTCGAACGAAAAACTCGTTCGAACGACATATAAAACGAACTTCCAAAAAGTTCATAAATTTCGATTTTAGCCCAGAAACTTTATATACTTTATTTTAAAGTTTGATAAAATCTTTCTGAAATTAAAACAACAGTTTTAAATAAACCTAACACTCAAATAAACTTGTTCCAAGCTCCTATATATATAAAATGCATTCATACATTGGGAGCATGGAACTGCTGTTGATGACGTTGAAACGAGGCACATAAACTCGGCATTTGATAAAGCTTTATACTCTTTGTCGCTACGTCTTCAACTAAACACATCATAGGCTTGAGTAGGTACCCTTGAACACTATCCTATGACATAAATGTTTTTGTCCGAAATTGAGCCAAAACTTCAAAGGACTCAATTGGAAATTTGTGTCCTTACAAATCTCCCCCTTTGGCTATTCCGGGACAAAAACTAAACAAAAATCATAAAGGGCCGTCGATATCACTAGACTAAAAAACATCCCACCCAAAATAACGAGTACAATGCTTGACTCGAATACCACTTTAGAATTAAACACTTTGCCACTTGAAGGTTGCCTCTTTAGAAGAATTCCTGCACACTTAATCAAACTATCAAATGCATATGGAATATCAAATTATCAAAGTATTTAAAGCAATTAAAATAAATACTCCCCCGAAATTAATTCTCCCTTATCCACAATGATTAACCCAAGAAGTTAGCTACTCCCCTTAATTTAAATTGCCTAAACTTAGATAAAATTACAATAGGATTAGATACCATTTATCCCCCTATCATTCTCCCCCCTTTTGTTCAGGAATAGGCAAAGGATAAAACTAATTGATACATGATAATGCATAAGAAGTTAAGAACATGAAAGCATATGGGCAACAAACATCCAACTAATCCACATAAAGATATTAATATCAAGTAAGATGCAAGAAAACGATACCAATATGATACATAAAGGATTAAGCATGTGATATTTAACAAGAATGCACCAAGATTGATACCAATAATGAAATATAAGCTTAGTTGAACTAGAAAACAAGGCAAAGACAAACAAAAAATCATATATATACATACTAGAAATATATCAATGATTCACACGCGCATATATATAGATATAAACACACAAATGACACAAAAATACAATAATTTTAGCACACTCGTATGGCAAAAATGTGTCATATGGAAACGGTAGTGTAGGGGTGTGAACTAGTAACAATTAAATTTAGACCCAAACACTTAAAATACGTTCACGGAGTTCTCATTTGATTGCAAACTTTATCACATTTGAATATAACCTCATGTGACAATAAAGATTGAACTCAATGAACAAATATACACAATGCATACAAGACTAGATTTTTTATGATTCTACAAACCACATAGAGTCATGACAATAAAGACAACTAGGATAAACGGACATTGTGCAAATTGTTGATATACCATCCAATCTCCCTCATTAAGCATATATATTCTTTATATTTTGAATGAATATAGCAATCAAACATAGGCCTTGGCAATTATTTTTTCTTTTAGTGCCATTTTTCTGTTTTTAGGCCTTTGGACCACGTATTTCTTTTAGGTCCATTTCAAACGGTGGCTTACTATTCGCAAAGGAAACTAAGTCCTTTCGGAGCCATTCCTCGTGCACATTTAAATATAACATTTTTATATTTCACCCAAATCTCACGTGCAACTGATTTTGACTGCACTAGTCCTCCTAGATCATAAATATGTAGATGACTAGATTTGTAGGAGAACACCTCACAAAGCTCAAATATAACATGTGACATTAAATTTTCAAAGGAGCTCGTGCATGTGTTAATAGAGGCATATAAAAATATAATCCATTTAATCAATACAAAATCCAACTACTCCATAAAAATATGGTAAAGAACATTTTAAGGATTGACAATCGAAACCAAAAGTTCTAGCCACATGGGAGCGTTAAAGGAGGGATTCAAACACAAGTATATGCCACTTAAAGTGTGTCAAACCAAAATACACACAAAATAAAATCTTTTTGAGTTTTTGAACTTTTTAACCAAAAAAAATATTTACTCAAAAGACAAACAAAAATCATTTGTATTTTTCATTAAGCCTAAATTACCAAACAAGTAAAAACACAAATGATAAACAAAAATCTTTTTGTATTTTTCATTTAATGCAGACAAAAATGAAAGAAATATAATACAAAAGATAAACAAAAATAATAATTCTAGCATGCGATTAAACATGGAGCATAGACTAGAAAATGATTAAAACAAGCATACATTTAGCATGTAGATATAGCGTGAAGCACAAAAGCTAAAGTATGCAAATAGAACTAACACATTCAACCTTTAGATTTTGCAAGGGAGGAAGCATGTGAAAGTAAATGAGAATCAAACGTCCTATTTTGCAAGGCAATCAAGTCGGTTTTCCTAACCCAAATTAATGAAGAATGACTATCTTAGGGTGTAGGAATTTTAACTACATTGATTGCTTTACGTTGGAATTTTCTAGGAATTCGTTTAAGATCAAAACAAAATTTTCTAAGATGACCTTTTTGACCCCAATGAGTACAAGTAAAATTACGTCGAAATTTGGTACCTAAGGAATGATCTCGAAATGCTTTCCTAGTAGATTCTCCTAAAATATTGGTTTTGGCTTTATGAGTAGATTCATTACAAGTATTAAAGCCTAAACCACACATGTCATTTTTAATTTGGACTGTTCCTAAGATTTTATCTAATTTTTCCGAATGACACTCCAAATCAAATTTGATATTACTAGAGTCTTTTAATTTATTTTGTAATTCTAAAATGTTAGACTCTAATAAAACATTTCGCTCTTCAAAAGCAAGAAGCTCCTTTTTCAAGGATTCCATTAAACCCCTAAGGTTGTCTCTCTCGCCTTCTACGTATGCAAGCTTCTCTCGAAGAGTCCTCTTACGTGTTCTAAGGTCTTCTACCAACATACTATCATCAATGACCTTGACACGCTCTTTTAAACTAGATTCTAACTTCAAATTAGCTCTTTTTAATTTAATTTATTCATCATATAATTCTTGAAAAGCATTTTGAAGTTCACTCACATTAACCTCTTCTTCATTTTCACTCTCTCTTTCTTCTTCACTCTCACTACCATCAAAGACAGGGGATTCATAAACTTTGATCAAGGAAGTGTCATGTGTTTGAATATTTTCATGAAAAGATTCATTATCGGTGCTCACATGACTAGCCATAAAAGCCACAAAGTTGGGCTTAGTGGGGGAATCGGGTCCCTCTTCCTTATCACTATCACTAAGGGTCGCATTATATGAAATGGGTCGCTTACCCTATCTCCTTAGTTTAGTTGGGCACTCAGAAGCCCTATGGCCATAACCCTCACAACCAAAACACCTATTTGACTCGTCCCTATTTAAATTTTCATTAATAGTTTTAGGGATCCTCTCGGCTTTGTCATGCTTAGAAGTTTCAAATTTTTTAAAATCATTTTTAAATTTATCTTTGTTAAATTTAAGAAATTTTCTAAATTTCCGAGCAAACAAGGCCATGTCTTCTGAGTCACTATTACTCTCGCTCTCTACTACTTGTTTGACCTCTTTTCGGGCTTTTAAAGCAACGCCCTTTTCTATTTTCTTTTCAGTTTTAGAAGGAAAGATGTCTAGTTCATAGGTTTGTCAATCACCTAGAAGCTCTTCTAATTTCGTAGAGGCTAAAGTTGGTAAAAAATTTAAAATGGTCACTTTTGAGATAAATCTATCGGGTAGGGACCTTAAAATTTTCTTTACAACTCGGTTGTCGGGTATTTTCTCTCCCAAATTAAAAGATGAATTGACAATATTGGAAAGTCTAGCATAAAATTCATCAAAAATTTCATTATCGTTCATTTTGATGGTTTCAAATTGAATGGTAAGGTTTTGGAGTTTAGAAGCCTTAACGACACTAGTTCTTTCATGAGTTAGTTCTAAAATATCCCAAGCTTCTTTGGCGGTCTCACACGTCATAATGAGTCGGAATTCATCCGGTGTGACAGCGCTAAACAAAGCATTTAAACCATAGAAATTAAAATTTGAAAGTTTAAACTCATTTTCAGTCCATCTATCGGACGGTTTGGGAACACGTTCATTTTCAACTAAATGAGTTGGTGGAGACCACCCGTTAACTACCGATAACCAAACCCTCTTGTCGATAGATTTAAGTGCCGATTTCATACGCGCTTTCCAGTACGCGTAATTAGAACCATAGAAAATAGAAAATTTAAAAAATGGGGAAAATTCCATTTTAGCCAAAAATTATTTAAAGGATCTTAACGAAATAATTTATCACGTTAGCTCTGATACCAATTTGAAAAGTAGAACCTCCGATTTTAAAATGTCTTTTTATACTTTAAAATCAATTTCCTTGTGAAATATATGAGGAAGAGTAACGGTGATGTTTCAACACAATAAACAAATAAACAAATTTTAATATCTATTTAAATTAAAATTAAACACAAATGAAATAAGATGGAATTACTCAAACAATATTAATTTTACTTAAACACAATTAATTCAAGTCCTAGAATTTGCCTAAGTCATATTTATCATTATTTCTTAACTAGGCCAAACCAATTTTAACAATAGACTTGAATTAAATAAACTTTACCCAAATTAAATTATGCACCAAATTAAATTAAGTGTGACAATTAAAACCAGTTTTAGCTTGAATAATCCTAAGCATGAGTTCTAAGTTATTATGCAAGATAAAAAATAAATCAATCACACTACGCCGCGATGTACGAGGAAAAACCACAACATGAAACAACCTCAGACGGCCCTAGCCACAAACACACTAAGTACGGAATTTACATTTACAAGACAGATGACTTACTTCCTCAACTCGAACCCTCTCAAGCCTTGACGCGTCTTCTTCTAACAACATATACCTAGAGGATAACCATGGAGATCCACCGCGATTTCGGAATCACCGATCGGACAATAGGCACACTGTCAACCACACATGGTGCCTTTCACCATGTGAGAAAGCCGCAGCTAAACAATTCTTCTTCTTTGAGGTATTTAGAAGAAAACCCAAACTTCTCTTCAAACAAATGTAGATATCAACCGGTGCCAAAATGCTCCAAGAAAAGTATATGTATATATGAACTTAGAAGAAACAAATATGGGTGTAACTAAGTGTTTAAAGGATTTTTCTTTATAAAATAAACACTCAACCTCATGAACTTTTTCTTGGAAGAAGCAACTCTCAAAACTCTCTCTAGGAGTTAGAATATTGTGAAAAAGTTATCTTAAAAACTTTTGTTCCCGCACTATAATAACCTGTCAAAAGTTAGTGGGGTAAGGAAGTGGGAAACATGGGTAAAAACTGCTAAAAACTTCCAAAAACTATTCCCGCCTAACATCTCGGTCAAACGACATTTTCGTTCGAACGAAATATCGTTCGAACGAGACTTCTAACGAAGTTCCAGAGTGAACTCGTTAGAAATCTCGTTGGATATCTCGTTCGAACATAAGGTTCGTTCGAATGACATATCAAACGACATTTCATGGCCTATTGTGGGAACTTGTTGGCAAACTCGTTCGAACGACATCTGGTTCGAACGAAAAACTCGTTCGAACGACATATCGAACGAACTTCCAGAAAGTTCATAAATTTTGATTTTAGCCCAGAAACTTTATATACTTTATTTTAAAGTTTGATAAAATCTTTCTGAAATTAAAAAAACAATTTTAAATAAACCTAACACCCAAATAAACTTGTTCCAAGCTCCTATATATATAAAATGCATTCATACCTTGGGAGCATGGAACCACTGTTGATGACGTTCAAACGAGGCACATAAACTTGACATTTGATAAAGCTTTATACTCTTTGTCGCTACATCTTCAACTAAACACATCATAGGCTTGAGTAGGTACACTTGAACACTATCCTATGACATAAACGTTTTTGTCCGGAATTGAGCCAAAACTACAAAGGACTCAATTGAAAATTTGTGTCCTTACAAATCTCCCCCTTTGGCTATTCCGGGACAAAAACTAAACAAAAATACTAAAGGGCCGTCAAGTTCACTTGACTCAACAACATCCCACACAAAATAAAGAGTATAATGCTTGACTCGAATACCACTTTAGAATTAAACGCTTTGCCACTTGAAGGTTGCCGCTTTAGAAGAATTTCTGCACACTTAAGCAAACTATCAAATGCATAGGGAATATCAAATTATCAAAGTATTTAAAACAATTAAAATAAATACTCCCCTGAAATTAATTCTCCCTTATCCACAATGATCAACCCAAGAAGTTAGCTACTCCCCCTAAGTTAAATCGCCTAAACTTAGATAAAATTACAATAGGATTAGATACCATTTCTCCCCCTATCAATCTGAGACCTAATTGATAAATGAAAAAGGGGAGAAAAAGTAAGTGTGCATGTGTATATATATAAGAGAGACTTTTGGAAATGAAACTTCAAATGGCGCTTACATGATTTTGTCTGAGATAAAACAATATTTTCTTTTCAACACTATTCCTGCAAAACATGGAAACCACCACAAGCATTAGGAATATAAATTCAAAAGTAAAAATTCGACAAGGAATGTTATGGAGGACTACCCCTATTGCTTGTCTTGATCTATGAGGAGAGGCATCCATTTCCCCCCAATATTCAGGAGGGTAAAACAAACAAACAATCAATTAAGTTCCATCTCAAGCATGTAACTCATGAAGTCGTCATGTGAAAAGAATATATAAGTCAACAATGAAAGTTCATATTCCCAGTAAAACACACACACTAATGTCTTTCATATATAGTAGAGTAACAAAGCTTTATTAATAAAATTTGAAACATAAATAGCTAACATAAAAACACCATTACACTTTACCACTTCACTATAAAGTTTCTCTCTACCATCCATTCCAAGCAAGTGTCAAAAATAGATGCTAAAAATAGCTAACATGTTTCCTCTATTGAGGGTATTATAATAGATGCTAAAAAAATAGCAGTAGTTCACTATACAAGGTGAGAACGTTAGGTTTAGTTTTGGATTGCAGTCGTCATTGGATCCTATACAGCAGAGTCCGAAGAAGGATGATCTGATAGTGTCGGATAATTTGGACTCGATGATGCAGTTGTTGTTTATGGCGTGTAGAGGGGATGTGTATGGGGTGGAGGATTTGTTGGGGAGTTTAGTGTATGTTAATAGTATTAATTTGGATGGGATGACGGCATTGCATATTGCCGCATGTGAGGGGCATGTGGAGGTGGTGAAGGTGTTGTTAAGCCAAACGGTGAATATTGATGCGAGGGATAGTTGGGGGAGTATGGAAGTTTTTGATACTAAGAAATATGGGCATATAGAGGCTTACCATATTTTGAAGGTGCGGGTAGAGAAAACTCCTAAAACCAGAAAGATGCTAATGGTAGTTGCACAAGCCAAACACACATCAACACTCTTGTCTTTAAACTCTACTTAACTCAAATTAAGTTTTAACTTAAATTAATTCTCTTAAAAATAATTAATTGTAATCAGATCTAAAAACTTAGTTAAAACGCACACTAAGTTTATAACGAGTTAACACGCTAAGTTTAGAACCGAGTTAAACCTAACTCATGCACACCAAAAAAAACACTGAGTTGATCTACTCACGAGTTTAACTCAACACAGATACAAAACAAATATATGTAAAAAGAGTGCCAAGAGTAACACACAAACCTTTAGATAAGTTTTAACTTAAGTTCAGATAAGTCCAAGATTTGAAATAGGTCCTTTTTAACATACACGCTATAAACACCATAGATCTAAATCACAAACAAAAATCAAAGCTACAAACTGTATGTGTGTGTGTGTGTGTGAATATATGCCAGATTTAGTGTATATATATATATATATATATATATATATGTATGAGAAAAAAATCTCACAGTAGGCTCAAGACGAGCTATGGCAGTTGAGATATGGAAATAAGAAATACTATGATGTGACCAAGGCTTCAACAAGAATCTCACAACCCAAGAACATAAAGCCAGCAAACCTCAACACCTCAGACCACTAACCAGTTCGCAAAAAACACAAATCAAACACCCAACAAACACAAACTATCACCAAGATCTTGGAGCACGAGGGCACCACTCAAACTCATAAACTAGTGTAAGAGTATACTAAAAAATGGGTTGATCTCACAAAAATAAGTCATACTCAAATATGTTCTGATTGAAGTAAAATAGAGAGAGAGAGTGAGAGAGAAAATGAAAATGTTGGCTGAGTTTAAACTTCCAAAACCCTAACAAAAAAACTGCCTCGATCATAAACTATATCAAGGACCCTGAAATGCGCATGGTTGGTAAATAATAAATCACACAAGTAGGGGTAACAACTGTAACACCCCGCCCGCCCAAGGAGAACGAGCGACTCGCTACTCATCGATAAAACTAAACTAATCCACAATATAACAAGGTATAGAGCATCTAAATCCCACAACAACAAAAGAGAAGCCACTAATCTCAAATCTCTTCAAATAAATACAACAATTCTATCAAATAAATACAATAACTAAAATAAATCTACAATGCTCTATACATCAAAATAAATAAAATACAAGTCTTCTCTCTTGTATTAAAATTCTTCCCAAAATAATCCTCGCTAAAATCAATCTCCATAGCGCCCCAAAATTCGCGCTAACCTTCCACTAAAAGAAAATATGGGGAAGTACACAATACGACAGGAAAGATGCTCAACAAATATTAGCGGTGAATAAAGCGTAACAATATGAGTACGAATATTCAAATCAAATGCGAATCTCATAAGCATTTTTATCAATATAATTTCTTAACAACACATTAACCGGTCACCAGGCCTCACCACCATACCGCGCCTATGCATTTTTTTAGCATATCCGAAAAAAGGAATATTGGCGGGTGTCCAACCTCAGTGTCATATTAAAATCTCATGACAACATGCTCAACACCAAATATAATACCACGTGAATCGAAACTAGATTCCAACAAATATTTCCAGATTTCCAAATGAATTTATCAATTCAAATATGAGTCAATAATCACAAGAAAACAACGAGAATAATACTCGCGAGATTAAGGAGCATATTGTGTAAAACCCCATACCTCAAACCACCAAAAGGATACCAATATAAACTTGCCCCCAAAACGCAGATAACGCTATCAAAATCAGTCCTCAAACATCATCAAAACTTCCTCCAAGATCAACCTCAAAACAGACCCAAAAACACCTCCAAAAACCTAAGGTTGAAAGAATAAATTAAAGGCCTTTGTGTATATAAAAAGAGAGAAAAATAAAATATGTTTGCTGCCAAAAAGTTGTACTAAAAAGGGTCACCCACGACCTTATTTTATAAGTTAAAACCACAAGAGTTGTAAACAAACCAAACTTCTCAAAGTTACCTGTTGTGCACGTTTTCTGGGGGCATCGATCGATCGATGGCCTAGAAAAACTGGCAGTTCGCCCAAAAAAATTATAAGGGACAAATAATTAAAAATCATTTTAAAATCCATTTTAACTCCGATTTCGAAACTGTTTAAAATTCTCGCCTTTAAAAATAATTATCAACATAATTCAGCAATAAAAGTAATTTTATCTCAAAATTTATTTTTCCTCTTTATTATGAAAATACCCCAAAAATTACGCAGGTTGTTACACTTTCCCACTAATAATGGAATTTCGCCCTCGAAATTCGTCGAATGCCTAACTCTCAAAAATCAGGCCAACAATCTCCAAAAATAAATCTCGTCTCCAAAAAATAAATTCCTCATATCTAATCTAGATGCCTAACACGACTTATCACCAAAAATTTCTAACTCCAAAACTATGTGTAGACACCCCATTCTGTTACCCCCTAAGTCTCCTTAGGTCCCTAGTACCTCCCTTCATCACCGTAAACCCAGGTCATGTCCCGAGTATAGACCTGGAGGCCATCGGGCACTCCCCGACTCAGTTTGACCCAAAATTCAAACTCTTCGTCTCGACCGAGACTGAATGAATCTTTAAAGGGCACTAAATACCCTTTTCAACGGTCCACCCCATGAGCGATTTCAACTTACAATGCGGACAAACAATCTGTTTGCGTCCGAAACCTGACCTAGAGGCCACTGGGCGTTCCCGAGCTCTGTTTGACCTAAGTCAACTCTTCAGCTCAACCGAGGCTAAATGAATCTTCGAAGGGCACTGAATACCCTTTCCAATGGTCCATCCCGAGCACGATTCTGACTTTCCATGCGGACGAACGATCCGTTTGACTCCGGGAGGTCACCGAATGCTTCCCGGGCCCGGTTGACCAAAGTCAACTCCCCAAACTGGGTCAAACTCTTTGGAATGTCTAATTACATCTCCTAACCTTTCCAACGGTCCACCCCGTGCGCGATTCGGACTTACCATGTGGACGAACGATCCATTTGCGTGCGAACGATTCCCCGTCCAATGGACCGACAAATGCTTCCGAGCCGTATTTGACCCGAAGTCAACTCCCGAACCTGGGAGCGGTCCAAAGGACTTTCAAAGGTCTCTAAATTACCTTTCGAATGATATGCCCCATTGTGATTCTGAGCAACGGTTCTCCCTCGGCGGGCGATTTTCCGAAAAATCCTGAAGCGCACTGCCAAATGGCAGGTTCCAGACCCTGCCTATCGGCACCTGCCGATAGGCAAGAACAGGTCTATGCCAATCGGCACTCACCTGGGCATATAAAAGTAGGCCTTCACCTCATTTTCAAAGGAGGCCCATATCTGATAAAAATCTCTCTGAACGAATCCCAGAAACCTCTCTCGAAGGCAGCGTGATTTCAACTTCCAAATCCCTTTTTTACTTCGACTTTTCATCACCCTTTTCATCAAATTTGGTCAATTAGCCACTCTCCATCATCATCCAAGTGCAAGGGATTCTCTTCAACATTCAAGATCAAGTTCAAGATCTTCAAGAAGGTCCAACTTTCTCAAACTCTCTCTTAAATTCTCTTAAATTCCCAATAACTTGTTTTCTTGTTTAGCACTTTTATTATCTCATCTCACACATCCTAATATACTTTTTATTTAGCATTATTGTACATCTTTTATTTTCATAAAACCCAAAAAATAAGAAAAAGAGGGTTTGCTCAAAAATTCCAAGTGGGATTCTCACTCTTTTTTCACACTTTTCTCACAATCAAAACACTTTTTCTACACACACACACACACTTACAAATAAGAGATTCCCCATTTGGATTTATGGGATAAACCCCACCCCTCATTTTGTATGAGAACTACGTGAATTTTGATGCCTTTATAGGCTACGTAGGCGTCTCGGGGTAAAACCCGAGACTCGAGTCCTTTTTCTCACTTTTTCTCTCATTTTTTATCTTCTCTAAATCCATTTTACTTATATTTTATATACTTGCCCTTAATAACGTATTGCTCCATATGCGTTATCGTTCCATTATAACGGTCAACGTAGGGGTAATCGCGTAAATCTTATTTTTCTAATACTATCCTTATGCCTTCCTACGGACGGCTCGCTTTATCTTTCCCATTATACAAGTCGAGGATTTCTACCTCCATTCTATATATATACACATGCACACATATCACGGGGGAAACAAAAGGAAAATAGCAAATATTCATGAGAGACCGAAAGGGCGGAATGGGTGCCTAACACCCTCCCATTTCGTAACTAAGCCTCCGAACCCTTCACGAATCATCTTGGTTTCGAACGCACCAGTATGGCTTTGGATGCCATCCTTCGAGGTGGCTTCCCCTTTTTCTTTTGTCTTTTTTTAGTAAAATAAACAAACGACTCTGAATCTCTCTACATTTTTACACCACATCTCAATTGACGTTGGCTGAAGCGCTCCCGAGAGGGACGCGCAGGACCCTAAGGATCCTTTCCTCCACGGCCCACCCGCACGGCGAGGATCGGGAATGGCCACAGCTGCGACTTCACTAAGGATTATGTGTTTTTATTTGTGGGCTTGACTCTATTTACATGAATTCTATATTTGCTTATGTTTCCCCCCATATCTGTATGTTCCCCTTTATCATATGTATCCCATGCTTATGCTTATGTTCACACACTTGTAGAAATTTCTCCATGTACACTTCACACCACGTGCACCTAGGATCACGTATATCCCCATGTTGCACGCATCACCCATCCATACTTGGTGTACCTTTTGGGGTAGTTATACTTTGCTCCCTATTTGGCATAATCAAGAAAGGCATTCTCATCATAAGATACTAATGAGAGAATCAGGCATGATTCACACGACATCACCAAAGAGCATTGATATTGACCAAATTTTACCCAGTAACTGGAGGGTCACTTCATGATGGGTGCTGGTCCGGCAGGTCGCAGTTAGCCTAAGCAATATGACTCTCACCTTCCATTGGCCAAGTACCTTCGACGTATATCGAACGATTCCCCCGCATCGTACCGCTTGACCGAAGTCATGATGGGAGGTATTTCGCAGGGAATACGTTCACGTACGTCGACTATATCGAATTCTCTCTCACACGTACCATCCCCATGAGGTATATGGTGAGGCAATTCACGTACACTTAGGTATATCAAATGGCTTGTCCACACGTACCGATTGCCCGCAAGAGCAAGACGTATATTGTGGAAGTCACGCCAAAGGGGGGAACCCCTAACGATTCACCCAACCAACTTCATAGCCGCATATAGGTGTCAAACCTAGGACACGCACTTTAGATTGTCAGTTTCAACCCGAAACTCTGCCAAAATTTCGAGTCGATCTGCCACCCAATTTTCGCACATTTTTAAAATGGGACCCTGTCCGTGAGCCTGGTTATAAGTCCAAACTGTAGATTTGCATATATTAAGACCCCCACTTTTCCAAGCTCGGGTCCCGTTCGGCATTGCATTTAGGATAATTAAATACAAGTGAAAACATAATAATCATAATAATCATGTTGAGTTCCATCTCCAAAATCATTTTTCCCTTCTTTATAAAAAATCCAAAAACATTTCTCCCTTCTTTATCAAAAAATACAAAAAAAATTCTCCCTTCTTTATCAAAAATCCAAAAATAGTTCTTCCTTTTTTTTCAAAAATAAATCTCATCCTACGCCTTCTCAGATCGATCGCAAGCCCTTGGCTTGGCTCCCTATTGTCTTCGGTCTTCAGTCAAATCACCCCGGAGTTTCATCCGTTCTTCTACTACTTCTTTCGAGTCCAAAATCCATCCATCTTCCATGGAGAATACAAATCAAGCACCAGTCATACAGCCGAATCTGACGACAGTCCTAGCTCAGCTCGTGTCCAAGATCGACAACCTCCAAACCGAGGTCCAAGAGATGCAACGAAACCAATTTTCAATTCCTCAAGAGCCCGAGGCTCTATTCCCTCGTGTTATGGGTCCACTCGAGCCTATCTGGGTTCCGGAAGAATATTAGCACGCTCCACGTGCCCCTCCTACCAATGGGCCGCCCCCTGCCCAGCTTCCAATGCCAAACATTGCCCAGCCTATGGCTAACCTGCCTGTGGTCGCTGATCCAAAGGAGGAGGAGTTGAATAAAGTAAAATACGATCTCAAGATGCTCACCAAGAAGTTTGACCAAGTCAGGATATCTGGGAATTACATGGACTACACCCACATGTCTCCTTATCCTAAAGCAAGGTTACCCGAGAAGTTCAAGATGCCAAATATCGAGAAGTTCGGGGGGAGTAGACCCCCAATTGTTCGTCTTCGCAGTTATCATTGTTCCATGACTCTACTAGGGGCTTCTGAATAGGTGATGGCCCAATTATTTTAGCAAACTTTGAAGGATAGTTCCCTCTGATGGTTTTTATCTCTTGAGGAATCCAGAATCCGTAGCTGGGAGGATGTAGCCCAAGAATTCATGTCGCAGTACAAATACAACGAAGATCTTGAGGTCACATGTCGTGATTTAGAGCTGCTCAAACAGAATGCTGAAGAACCAGTCAGTAACTTCATAACTCGGTGGAGGGAGAAAGAAGCTACCATGACTAATCGGCCATCCGAGGAAGAACAGGTCAACATAGTGAAGAAGAACTTCTTGCCCCATGTCCGAGCAACGACGGGAGGATAATACTATCCCCACTTCCGAGCTCTCAGAGAGGTTGGAGTCGAAATCGATGAAAGCCTCGTTGAAACAGAGGTTGAACCAAAGAAGGTGTCCGAACAATTCACCCCTATAAAGTATGACAAGCATGCCAGTGCTACCGTTTCGACCATCAACAACATCTCTCAACCAACCACATCATGGGCACCAGAAAGCCGTCCTGCCCCTATGAGAAGGGAATACACTGAGCTCCATGCTCCCCTCTCCAAAGTTTACCAAGCCCTGTTAAGCCAAAACCTCATCAAATCCTTGGATCCACATCCATTTCCAAACCCACTCCCAAGAAACTTCAAGATCGATGCTCATTGCGCCTTCCACCAAACTGTCGGCCATACCACCGACCAATTCTTTCACCTTCGGAACATAATCCAAGATCTCATTGACCGGGGTACCATCGCCCCACCAGCCAATCCTAAGCCAAACACTACTCACAACCCACTCCCAAATCACACCACTTCCATCTTCTTGGAAGAAAACCCCGATTTCGATCCCTCAACTCAAATCACACCCATATACTCTCCTAAACCTCTTCAAACTTGCCCATATTTCCTCCTACACCCTGCTAGCCTCGTTGATCAAGCACTGTCACTCCTTACCAGAGCATGCATCGTTTTCCGTACCCATTCTGAAAATGGAAGTATGGAATTGTCATAGGTGTTAACCAACTCCTAGTGTTCGGGATGAAATTGCCCTCACAGATGGTCATCGATTGCCAAAAGTTCAGCACACTGTTCTTGGAGGCACGAAAATGGGCCCGAGATTCAAACAAGTGGGTAGTACCAACCGATGAAGTCAGACTAGATGATGTTGTCCAGACTATGGCAGAATTATTCGGGCAAACCAACAGCATTTGCAGTATCACCGGGTTACTTGAAACTTTGAAGCTATAAGGGCGCTTGGTCCCTTCAATCACACATATCCCCACAAAATGGGAGAACTTATATGAAGAAGCCATTGAAGTTGTGGAATGGATCGAATTCACATGGAAAGATAGAGTTACTACCACCGGATGGGGGGAAGAATTCGAATATTCGAGTGAAGAACACGCTTCAGGAAGAGATGGCCCAGTAGCCGACATATGTGGGATGATATCATTTGAAGAACTCCTCGGAGAAATAAATAGGGTGGCAGCACAACCTGAGATTAACGAAGAAATTGGATTCATGTTCTTTCCTTCTTTAGTAAATCACATGACCAGATCAGGGAGACATTACCAGGTTCCAAGCTCACTACCAGCAAATGACAAAGGGAGGGGCGTTGAAAACCTTCCTATGCCAGAGATGACCTCCGAGGAGAGCAAGATCCTCGATCAACTGAAGAAAACTCAAGCTAACATCACTCTATAGAGACTTTTCATGTCTTCCCAGCTACACAGAAATGCTTTAATCAAATTACTCACTGGACCCATAGTTCCTCCCTCTACCACACCAGAAGAAGCGGTATATCTGGTCGGATCCTTGACCTCTACCCGAATGCTATCATTCTCTAAAGAAGAAATCCCCAGAAATGGGTCGAATCACAATCATGCACTCAATATCTCCGTTAAAGTTATGGGAAAGGCCGTGCCACTCTCTCTTATCGATAACGGATCCGCCTTCAATGTTTGCCCATTGAGAACCTTCAAGTGTTTAGGCCTGAAAGAAAGCGATCTCGCTCCCACCTCCACCGCTGTGCGTACCTACGATAATACCCGTCGTGAGGTGATGGGGTCCATAAAACTTGCAATAGGGGTTGGACCTATAAACCCCGTCGTTGAATTCCAAGTCATAGACATCCCAGCTTGTTTCAACCTGTTGCTCGGATGCCCCTGGCTCCACAATATCCAGGGTGTGTCTTCCTCACTCCATCAGAAATTGAAGTTCTTCGCTGACGGGCGAGTCATCACCATTTTGGGTGACAATGAAAATATCGAGGGGGCAAACACTAGCAGTCTAATTCTCGAGATACAGCACGGGTCAAATGATATGCTCCTATGAGGATTCCGAGTCAAGCCACTCCTACTCCCAGCAGGGGACAGTTTCAAAGAAAGGGTTTGTCCAGAATATGACCCTCACGGCAATGTCAATGTGATTCAGATGTTCAGAAACATGCACTTCATGCCTGGACTGGGGATAGGGAAAAGGCAGCAAGGGATACTCAAGCCCATCAAACTGAAGAAAGCTTTCCTTCCTTATGGCTTGGGGTATCATCCATCAGAACAAGAGCTCAGAATGATCCGCCAGTCTCGGCCAAAGAGAAGATTAGACTGTATCCGAATTATCTTAGGAGACTCCTTAAATGGATGATTCATCAAAGAAGGCGAAGACTTCCCCTTTTGCAGTTTTCTAGAACCATGGTATGACCACACAGATAAGAAAATGAGGCCGAGAATGGAGATCTTTTTCCAAGACAGCTAACCATGGGCTGAAAGTTTCCCATACTAGGTACAATCGTTCATCAAAGATGTCGAAGAGACTGAGGAAAGAGATTCCATACATTCCTTCAACTTACAAATACTGGGGCTGACACTCTGCATGGTTATTCAGTCACTACATTAATGGACCCATCCCGTCTGATTAAAGCTGCTGATACTCCTCTCCTCAACTGGCATGTTGTGCCAGTTCTACCTCGTGAAATCTCCCCTGACCCCAATGTTTACCCTATTTCTTCTTCTGTTGTCTATCCTTGCTCAAATGTAATCGACACCTCTTTTGATGAGGTTCTCAATGATGTTTTTCCTATCAATGAAATAAATGAAGATTTTGAGTATCTTGTTGTGCCTTACATTAACTGCTTGAATTCTAATCAAACTTTTGATGATGATGATTTTGCAAATGAACAATTCTAAACTGATCTAAATAAGGTTAATAATAAATAACATAACCACGTTCAAGTTAATGAAGAAGAGACTGTTGTTATTAATCTCGGTTCTAGTAGCCAACTGCGCGAGATTAGGATAGGGGCCACCCTTGATAACCATGAGCGCGCACAACTCGAAAAATTACTGAAGGAGTTCGTAAATATCTTTGCATGGTCGTATGATGATATGCCAGGCATCGATCCTGAAATAGCTCAGCACGAGATCCCCACTCTCCAAGATTACAAGCCAGTTAAATAAAAATTGAGAAAACTCCGCACCGAATGGTCGCTCAAGGTCAAAGAAGAGGTGGTCAAACTGTTAAACATGGGTTTCATTCGGGTGATCGAATATCCCACATGGCTAGCAAACATTGTACCTGTGCCGAAATCAGGAGGGAAGGTTCGAATGTGTGTAGATTATCGAGATTTAAATAAAGCTTCTCCAAAGAATGATTATCCGCTACCCAATATCGACATGATGGTGGACAACACAGCCAGTCATGCTCTCAAGTCATTTGTTGACGGGTTTGACGGATACAACCAAATCAAGATGCACCCATACCACCAAGAAAAAACCGCATTCATCACCCCATGGGGAACCTTTTGCTACATCGTCATGCCATTTGGTCTCAAGAATGATGGGGCTACCTACCAAAGGGCTGCCACAACCATCCTGCATGATCTGATCTACAAGGAGGTCGAGGTTTATGTGGATGATATGATTATCAAGTCCAAAACTAGAGAAGGTCATCTTCCCGCTCTCCAAAAGTTCTTTGAACGACTGCGACGGTATCAGATGCGGCTTAATCCATAGAAGTGTGTCTTCGGCGTTACAAAGGGAAAACTCTTAGGATTCATTGTCAGCAAAAAAGAGATAGAAGCAGATCCTGCAAAGCTGAAGGCCATACTTGAGATGCCACCGCCCCGAACAAAGAAAGAAGTTTGAGGTTTTCTTGGGAAATTACAATATATCATCCGGTTTATCATCCAGCTAACCTCCATCTGTGAACCGATCTTTAAGATCCTTTGAAAAGATTCAACCAAGGTTTGGAACGAGTCCTGCCAAGAATCTTTTGACCGAATCAAACCTAACCCAACCTCCAATGCTCATGCCACCATAGTCTGGTCTCCCTTTGCTCCTATACCTAACCATAACCGACACTGCAACTGGGGCTTTTCTAGCCCAATACCTTGAGGACTCTCGTAAAGAAAGATCCAACTATTATACCAGTCGCAAATTGGTCGGGTACGAGGTCAACCACACTTCTTTAGAAAAGGCATGTGTCACACTTATCTGAGTCACCCAAAATTTGCGACACTACATGATCGCCTTCCCTATCAAACTTGTATCCCGAATGGATCCCATCAAATACCTGCTTGAGAAACCCGCCTTATCCAATCGAACGGCCCGATGGTTGATGATCCTAACCGAGTTCGATATGGTGTATGTCACATAGAAAGCTATTAAAAGAAGAGACATTTTTTACTACCTTGTCGATTACCCCATAGACGAAGCAGATGTTCGGATCTCTGAATTCCCAGATGAAAATATCCTCTGCACCACTCAAGACCGCCTTCGATGGAAAATGTTCTTTGACAGCTCTGCCAACAAAAAGGGATATGGCATTGGGATACTTCTGATCTCCCCAGATGACTCCGACACTCCCATCTCCATTAAATTGGATTTCCCTTGCAACAACAACATGACGAAATACGAGGATTGCACAGTGGGCCTCAAGGTTGATCTCAAGAAAGGTATTCAATACCTTGATGTCTACGAGGATTCTGCCCTCATCATCGATCAAGTGCTCAAAAAGTGGAAAGTCAAGGACGAAAAGCTCCAACCCTTTCATGCCCAATTAGAAGAGTTAGCCTCTCAATTCTGAGATATCACCTTCCATTACCTACCTCGAGCAAAGAATAACCTAGCCTATGCTATTGCCACCTTGGCCTCCATGGTCGACATGCCTGAAAGAATAACAATGACCCCCTTCCTAGTTCAAAAGCAAGACAAACAGAACCATTGCTACCACATTGAGCTTATCTCCACCAAAGATCCCGAACCAACCGATTATTGGTACTATGATATCTGGTGCCTCCTCAAACATGGTAGGTATCCCAAGGGTTCCAACAAGAAAGAGTGAATGACCTTCCAAAGACTAGCCTCCCAGTACATCATCTGTCATAAAGCTCTACTTAAGAGGAATTTCGATGGAACTCATCTACACTACATCGCAGGGGATGAAATTGAGAAAACAATGCAGAAAATCCACAGCGGGGAATACGAACCCCACATGAATAGTCACATGCTCGCCAAGAAGATCATCCAATAGGGCTACTCCTGGTCCACCATGATCTCCTATGTCCAGAGGTGCCTCAAATGCAAATAATTCTCCAATCTTCAACACTTGCCTCGGCGAGAATTATACAACATGACCTCTCCCTGGCCATTCTCCACCTGGGGTATCGACATCATAAGGAAGGTTACACCAAAGGCTTCAAACGGACTTGAGTTCATCCCAGTCGCCATCGATTACTTCACCAAATGGGTCAAAGCTGAGTCATACGCGGTATTGAATGCCAAGAAAGTGGCCAAATTCCTCAAGAAAAATGACATCTGCCGATATGGGGTCCCGCATGAGCTGGTATTAGATAACGGGTTGCATTTCGAAGTAGAAGTCACAGAAGTAGTCAACGAGTACGGAATTTAGAGACACAAATCTTCTCCCTACCGACCTCAGACCAATGGTGCAGTTGAAGCCGCCAACAAAAACCTCAAAGCCATCATCAGCAAGATGACCGAAAGTTATAGAGATTGGGCTGACCGGATCCCGTACGCCCTCTTGGGCTATCGAACCTCAATCCGAACCTCCACTCGGGCTACCCCTTACTCCCCGGTCTACGGCATGGAAGCAGTCCTACCTATGGAGCTGAAAATACCCTCGCTACACGTTATGCTCGAAAGCAAAGTTAGTGAAGAAGACTGGTGCCAAAGCCGTTTTGATGAGCTAGCCCTCCTAGATGAAATATGATTAAAAGATCTTTACCACATACAGGGGTACCATCGCTGAATAGCACGATCATTCAACAAGAAAGTCAAGAACCGCAGTGTCCGGGAGGGGGATTTAGCCCTCAAGGAGATAGTAGAACCCATCCGGGACCCCAGAGGGAAATTCAAGCCCAATTGGAGCGACCCCTACATTGTGAAGAAAATCTTATTCGGCGGTGCCGCCATGCTCACTGACCTAGATGGGGAGGAGATGGCTCGTCTAGTCAACCTGGACCGTCTCAAGAAATTCTACCCCTAGTCCGAAATCTAGGAGCGCTACGACTCTTCTCATCCCCCTTCTATTCTTAAAAAAAAAACTCTTCATTTCCCTCTACCCATAACTATGTGGGCATGATCCTCTATAAAAACTATTTTAAAACTTTTCAAAAAACCCTAGAGGTACGTAGGCAGCTCATACTCCTCACATGAGTGCGACCCTTTCTTTTTCACAAAATACTATTCTTTTCTTACCTCCGAGAACGGTGGTTCATTATAAGAATATTTGAACAAAAGATTACGTATGCCTTAGCTATCAGTATAGATAATTCAAAAAACAAAAACTCATCGAAAGGCATAGCTGGATGATCAGAAACTTGTTAATTTCATTAATAAGAAATTACAGTACAGATTACATAAAAAAAGGAACGGATAACTCCCTTCCCCCTACTACCATAAAAAGCCAAATAAAATCCCCACATACATTCCCTATTACATAAATAAACTCCCCAGGAGTCCTACCCACAGCTACCGGAGGAGCCTGCACCCTCATCATCTACATCCTGAGGTCCCCAAGTTTCCCCTGCCTGAATAGAGTGCCGTAAACATTCCATGGATCGATGAGCCTTAACCGTCTTCGAAAAGACCACAACACCCCCTTCTATGGTGTCAGATAAAACAAACCACCTTTGTCCAGTCTCCACTGCAAACATCTTGCTGACTACTCACCTCCACAACCACTTCATATAATCTTTGGGTTCATGCCAAACCTTCCCGACAGACTGAGAGGAACGGGTCGACGGACGCCGATTTTCCCACAGAGATCCAAGCAACAGACTCAGGCGCTCAGTCAAATCTTCTACCGGAAAGAAATTTAGTGTCTGAGGTGCCACAACTTGTGCCCATCCAAATTGGAGCAGAAGCCGCCAAGGGAAATAAAAGGAGGTCTGCCTGAGACCAATGAGCCGCACATATGAATACTCTCCTAGCTCCAAGACAGGATGCAACTACCCCCACAAGGTACCAAAGGCTGAAGAGGGTACCATTCAAAGCTTTGAATTGATGGGACTGGACTGAACTGCCGATAGGCAGGTCAGGGTGCTTGCCGATCCGCAACCCCCCATTTTTAGAAATTTCAATTTTTTCTCTTTTGTCAAATAAAAAAAACTCAATAAAAATATATTGATATTCTCAACAGAATTTCAAAACCCCTTTTTCTCCTTACATAATTTCCCTTTTTAATTAAAAAATTTCCTTCAAAAAACTCCAAAAATATTCCTTTTTACGGTCTCAGCAGCAAAGTAAAAAGCGCATGCGCATGCATTCATTCATCATTAAATAAAAGATAATCATAAAACTCCATTGCATTGCATATATCTATTTTCTGTGTTACATCATTTTGCAGGAAATAGAAAGAAAAAGAAAAAAATGGGACTCAGCCCGAACCCACATCCTTTCTCTCCCTCTCTCTCTCTCTCTCAAGAGCTTCCACCCCTGTGGCGTCCTCTCTTCCCCCTACGGTGAGACGACGCACCCCCACTACCCAAACCAGAGTCCTCTCCAGACGAGGCAGACGGCACCAAGCAAGAAGGAACGGGAATTGTACCCCAAATATGGGCACTCACCAAAGATATCCAGTCTCTAATATCCCTGAGCCAAGTGGTCGACACCCGGACTTGCTGAAAGAAAAAGTGAAATCGGTATCAAAGTAGAAATGACCAAAATAGAAAAGAAAGAAAGAGAAGAACAGAAAGGTATACCGCAGGTCGAAGGACCTCTATCAAACCCAACTCCTCCGGACCCATCGCATGAGACGGTGCAGCATAGGCACCATCCCTTCATCAGCCCGCCAAATGTTGTATGAAGGGGTATGCAGCCGTACCTCCGAGGTCGCCGCCGCCAGAGATGCTGACGGACCACCACCACTGTGGGAAGATCCCACCGCCCAACTCGAACCCGCCGGAGGGAAGGGCAGCGCACCATATATGTTGGACACCATCAACCAGCTCGTCACAAAATCCATATAGTCATACGGTGCAGCCGTATCAGTGTATAGAAAGTAGGACTCGCCAATCATCACCGCAATCCTCTCATCCTCTGACAGCAGTCACTCTCACCTCATAGATGTAGGAGGCTGCACAGGTGGCACCACCACCTCCTCCTCGCCAATCTGACGAACCACCCTCTCCCCAAGTTACCAAGAATGACCGAACTCATGCACCAGCAAACGCCTCATCTACGCGTTCACCCCGGTCGCCCCCGCATCCTGAATGGCTGTCCCCCACGGGTAAAAGGTCACCTGAAAATCTCCGAGCGAGCATAAATCAATACAAGATCAGAAGGAGCAAAAACCAAGATTGAAATGGAAAAAGTCTTACCCTACCACTGGTCAGGTCATTCAAGACCTGACGCACCGCCTCTAGGGAAAGAGATCCCTTCGACTATTGATTGGCCTTACGCCATCGATATAATTGACAGAAGTCCCCAACAGTGTCATCCTTTAAAGCCATCAGCGGGGTATTGCACCCAATCACCTCATAAAACCACGTCTGAATTCACAAGCAAAAAGAGACACATAAGGAAAATGCAAATGCATGAAAAGAAATGCACAAACTGAAGAATACCTCAAGAAGGTACGTGGCCCCAGTAAAGGTCTACAGGCAGCACCGACTGAATGCATCCAGAGAAAACTAAAGGTTCACCAAGGTTAGAGTCCCCCAATCATAAAAAGGGATGTTCGAAAACATCCTCAAGTACGTCAGAAACCACAAATGAACGACGTCGCCGCTCGACGCCACCATGAAACCTCCCAATACCAGCAAAATGAATAACCGGGCCATCTGCCTGGCTTGCAGCCCGTCCTCCACATCAATTACCCTGCTCAACAGAACATCCTTCAACAGGGACAACAGGATTGAATCCCTAAAAACTATCCTCCCTACATCACCAACTGTCGCACGCACTACCTCCGGTCTCACCCGTAAAGAGCAATCCACCTCTATCTGCTCTCCATCACAATCCATCTGTAGCAGCTGCTGCACGTCTATGGGAGTCACAGTCATCTCCCAAAGCCGAAATGAAAGGTGTGGGTAGTGTCCCACCACCTCTCTCCCAAAGTGCACAAGACCGCTATCGAACGAGGCATCTCATCCAGCACCGATGCCAACTACCCAAAACCCGCTGATGAGACCACCCAGCGCACCATGGGTGGGTGGTGCTCCCAGACAACCTTGAGCCCCGTTGTCCCACGGGCACGCATGTTCTTCAAAGAAATATTAGACTGGCAAAAAGGAAAGTCTCATCAAAAGTCTGTGCCACTACCGAATGGCACCCTTCATACTATGCCGACCGGCACCCCCCTTAAAATTTTGTACAGAAATTCCCAGAAATACTAGAAAACCTCGAAAATGCCCAAAAAAATCCCAAAAATTCCAGGAAGGTTTTAAAGCCTTTTTACCAAGAAAATTTTGCATTCCCTCAAGCGGAACCCCTCTTCCCCAGCGGAATCCTAAAAAAAATAACAAGTGAAAACTCCTCCCGGCAAAGCTCCGGAGGATCCCTAAGGATCACCTGATCACTTCCCCAATAGAATTCTCTTATAGCACCCAAAATAGGTTATCCCCCCTATGAGGTCTCCTAATAGCTTCCCCAGCTATCAGCTCCCTAGATCAGATCAAAATCATAAAGGTCTTTCTCCAGCAGAATCAAAATCCAACCTTTATCTACTCTTGGGTCAGAATTGGCCCCGGTCTTGGATCGTCACCTGAGTTAGGTCAGAATTGACCTCAGTCCTCGGTCGTCGCCACTCTTGGGTCAGAATTGGCCCCGGTCTTGGATCGTAACCTGAGTTAGGTCAGAATTGACCTCGGTCCTCGGTCGTCACCACTCTTGGGTCAGAATTGGCCCCGGTCTTGGATTGTCACCTGAGTTAGGTCAAAATTGATCTCGATCCTTAGTCGTCACCACTCTTGGGTCAGAATTGGCCCCGGTCTTGGATCGTCACCTGAGTTAGGTCAGAATTGACCTCGGTCCTCTGTCGTCACCACTCTTGGGTCAGAATTGGCCCCAGTCTTGGATCGTCACCTGAGTTAGGTCAGAATTGAGCTTGGTCCTTGGTCGTCACCATTTTTGGGTCAGAATTGGCCCCGGCCTTGGATCGTCACCTGAGTTAGGTCAGAATTGACCTCGATCCTCGATCGTCACCACTCTTGGGTCAGAATTGGCCCCGGTCTTGGATCGTCACCTAAGTTAGGTCAGAATTGACCTCGGTCCTCGGTCATCACCACTATTGGGTCAGAATTGGCCCCGGTCTTGGATCGTCACCTGAGTTAGGTCAGAATTGACCTCGGTCCTCGGTCCTCGGTCGTCACCACTCTTGGGTCAGAATTGGCCCCGATCTTGGATCGTCACCTGAGTTAGGTCAGAATTGACCTCGATCCTTAGTCGTCACCACTCTTGGGTCAGAATTAGCCCCGGTCTTGGATCGTCACCTGAGTTAGGTCAGAATTGACCTCGGTA
This sequence comes from Sambucus nigra, assembly GCA_949130495.1. Lineage (NCBI taxonomy): Eukaryota > Viridiplantae > Streptophyta > Magnoliopsida > Dipsacales > Adoxaceae > Sambucus > Sambucus nigra. The sequence goes on from OX422212.1 coordinate 92,983,015, forward strand.
CTCGATCGCCACCACTCTTGGGTCAGAATTGACCCTGGTCTTGGATCGTCACCTGAGTTAGGTCAGAATTGACCTCGGTCCTCGGTCGTCACCACTCTTGGATCAGAATTGGACACGGTCTTGGATCGTCACCTGAGTTAGGTAAGAATTCATCTCGGTCCTAGGTCATCACGGGTCTTGGATCGTCACCTGAGTTAGGTCAGAATTGACCTCGATCCTCGATCGTCACTACTCTTAAGTCAGAATTGACCTCGGTTATTAGACCTTTACCATAAGCTCGTAGATTCGGCTTTGACCCATAGAATTGATCATCCCCAGCACACTCCTTAGGTCCTCAGAATCGGTCTCGACCCTCTGAATCGGTCATACTCCCTCAAGATCATCATGTGGTGTCTATTCGACGGTCATCATTTGTTCCAAACTCACCCGTCGAGGGGCTCTGTAGACACCCAATTATGTTATCGCCCCTAAGTCTCCTTAGGTCCCTAGTACCTCCCTTCATCATCGTAAACCCAGGTCATGTCCCGAGTACTGACCTGGAGGCCATTGGGCACTCCCCGGCTCAGTTTGACCCAAAATTCAAACTCTTTGTCTCGACCGAGACTAAATGAATCTTTGAAGGGAACTGAATAACCTTTCCAATGGTCCACCCTATGCGCGGTTCCGACTTACCATGCGGACGAACGATCCCTTTGCGTCCAAAATCTGAACTAGAGGCCGTCGGGTGCTCCCGGGCTCTATTTGACCTAAGTCAACTCATCAGCTCAACCGAGGCTAAATGAATCTTCAAAGGTCACTGAATACCCTTTCCAACGGTCCATCCCGTGCACGATTCCAACTTTCCATGCAGACGAACGATCGGTTTGACTCGGGGAGGTCACCGAATGCTTCCCGAGCCCAGTTGACCAAAGTTAACTCCCCAAACTGGGTCAAACTCTTTGGAATGTCAAATTACATCTCATAAAATTTCCAACGGTCTGTCCCATGTGCAATTTGGACTTACCATGCGGTCAAACGATCCATTTGCGTCTGAAACGATTCCCCGTCCAATGGACCGGTAAATGCTTCCGAGCCATATTTGACCCGAAGTCAACTCCCGAACCTGAGAGTGGTCCAAAGGACTTTCAAAGGTCTCTGAATTACCTTTCTAATGGTATGCCCCGTGCACGATTCTGACCATCGGTTTTCCTTCGGCGGCCGATTTTCCGAAAAATCCAGAAGCGCACTGCCAAATGGCAGGTTCCAGACCCTGCCTATCGGCACCTGCCGATAGGCAGGAACAGGTCTATGTCGATCGTCACTCACCTGGGCCGATAAAAGTAGGCCTTCACCTCATTTGCAAAGGAGGCCCAGATCTAATAAAAATCTCTCTGAACGAATCCCAGAAACCTCTCTCGAAGGCAGCGTGATTTCAACTTCCAAATCCTTTTTTTACTTCCACTTTTCATCACCCTTTTCATCAAATTTGGTGAATTAGCCACTCTCCATCATCATCCAAGTGCAAGGGCTGCTCTCCAATGTTCAACATCAAGTTCAAGATCTTCAACAAGGTCCAACTTTCTCAAACTCTCTCTTAAATTATCTTAAATTCCCAATAACTTGTTTTCTTATTTTGCACTTTTATTATCTCATCTCACACATCCTAATATACTTTTTATTTAGTATTATTGTACATCTTTTATTTTCGTAAAACCCAAAAAACAAGAAAAAGAGGGTTTGCTCATAAATTTCAAGTAGGGATTCTCACACTTTTTCTACACACACACACACACTTACAAATAAGAGATTCCCCATTTGGATTTATGGGATAAACCCCACCCCTCATTTTGTATGCGAACTACGTGGACTTTGATGCCTTTATAGGCTATGTAGGCGTCTCGGGGTAAAACCCGAGACTCGAGTCCTTTTTCTCACTTTTTCTCTCATTTTCTATCTTCTCTAAATCCATTTTCCTTATATTTTATATACTTGCCCTTAATAACGTATTGTTCCATATGCGTTATCATTCCATTATAACGGTCAACATAGGGGTAATCGCGTAAATCTTATTTTTCTAATACTATTTTTATGTCTTACTACGGACGACTCGCTTTATCTTTCCCATGATACAAGTCGAGGATTCCTACCTCCATTCTATATATATACACATGCACACATATCAGGGGGGGAAACAAAAGGAAAATAGAAAATATTCATGAGAGACCGAAAGGGCGGAATGGGTGCCTAATACCTTCCCATTTCGTAACTAAGCCTCCGAACCCTTCACGAATCATCTTGGTTTCGCATGCACCAGTATGTCTTTGGATGCCATCCTTCGGGGTGGCTTCCCCTTTTTCTTTTGTCTATTTTGAGTAAAATAGGCTGGCGACTCTGAATCTCTCTACATTTTTACACCACATCTCAATTGACGCCGGCCGAAGCGCTCCCGAGAGGGACGCGCGGGACCCGAAGGATCCTTCCCTCCATGCGCCCTCCTGCACGGCGAGGATCAGGGATGGCCACAATATGCTCCACAACAACGCAACAGACCCCAAACCCAAGACCCGAGGGTTGTTGTGTACCTAGGCTCTGATACCATTCTGTAACTCCCCGCCTGCCCAGGGAAAGCGAGCGGCACGCTAATCATAGATAAAACTAAACCCTAACAAAAAAACTGCCTCGATCATAAACTATATCAAGGACCCTGAAATGCGCATGGTTGGTAAATAATAAATCACACAAGTAGGGGTAACAACTGTAACACCCCGCCCGCCCAAGGAGAACGAGCGACTCGCTACTCATCGATAAAACTAAACTAATCCACAATATAACAAGGTATAGAGCATCTAAATCCCACAACAACAAAAGAGAAACCACTAATCTCAAATCTCTTCAAATAAATACAACAATTCTCTCGAATAAATACAACAACTAAAATAAATCTACAATGCTCTATACATCAAAATAAATAAAATACAAGTCTTCTCTCTTGTATTAAAATTCTTCCAAAAATAATCCTCGCTAAAATCAATCTCCATAGCGCCCCAAAATCCGTGCTAACCTGCCCCTAAAAGAAAATATGGGGAAGTACACAGTACGATTGGAAAGATGCTCAACAAATATTAGTGGTGAATAAAGTGTAACAGTACGAGTACGAATATTCAAATCAAATGCGAATCTCATAAGCATTTTTATCAATATAATTTCTCAACAACACATTAACCGGGTCACCAGGACTCACCACCATACCGCGCCTATGCATTTTTTTAGCATATCCGGAAAAAGGAATATTGGTGGGTGCCCAACCTCAGTGTCATATTAAAATCTCATGACAACATGCACAACACCAAATATAATACCACATGAATCGTAATTAGATTCCAACAAATATTTCCAGATTTCCAAATGAATTTATCAATTCAAATATGAGTCAATAATAACAAGAAAACAACAATAATAATACTCGCGAGATTAAGGAGCATATTGTGTAAAACCCCATACCTCAAACCACCAAAAGGATACCAACATAAATCTGCACCCGAAACGCAGATAACGCCATCAAAATCAGTCCTCAAACATCATCAAAACTTCCTCCAAGAACACCTCCAAAAACCTAAGGTTGAAAGAATAAATTACAGGGCTTTGTGTATATAAAAAGAGAGGAAAATAAAATATGTTTGCTGCCAAAAAGTTGTACGAAAAAGGGTCACCCACGACCTTATTTCATAAGGCGAAATCACAAGAGTTGTAAACAAACCAAACTTCTCAAAGTTACCTGCTGCGTACGTTTTCTGGGGGCATCGATCGTGCATCGATCGATCGATGGCCTAGAAAAACTGGCAGTTCGCCCAAAAAAATTATAAGGGACAAATAATTAATAATTATTTTAAAATCCCTTTTAACTCCGATTTCGAAATCGTTTGAAATTCTTGCCTTTAAAAATAATTCTCAACATAATTGAGCAATAAAAATAATTTTATCTCAAAATTTATTTTTCCTCTTTATTTTGAAAATACCCCAAAAATTATGCGTATTGTTACAACAACGTATAAGAACAGGGGCGGCTGAGAGAAAAAAATAAAAACACATCCCAAGGTCAGTTGCGTAAAACACCATTGCCATAGGAGGGGAAAAAGGGGCAAACACAAGGAGACAGCCAAATGTCTTAGACGCGATAAACTAGGTCTCGAGAAGACCAAAGCCATCAGACCTCGAGCTCAGAAAACAACCATCCAAACCGCTAACTGAAACCAATGGTACACTAAAATACAAACTCAACCTATTTTAATATAACGATATAAATGTTTAAATTTAAACAAATGTTAAGTTTAACTCATCTGATTTATATATCCCAAAAATAACGTGAAACAATAAATTAAACAATAAAAAAAATTAAAAATAATATAAGGATAAGATAAAAAAAATATCTTAGTATAAGTATACACTAAAAATAATTTAAGAAATAAACTATATAACTAGATTTTGTAAATAATTTAACTCCAAAATGTTGAAAATATAAATAAGGACATCAAATTTGGACGAACAACACAATCTCAAAATTGAGACAAATAAAATAAGAGACAATTTCAGCACTATCTGCTAGCTGCATTGTTTACATTATTCACAGACTATAAGTCACTTCAGTATCTCTTCACATAGAAGGATCTGAACATGAGACGGAGGCGATGGCTAGAGTTCGTGAAGGATCACCAGTTTGATATACAGTATCATCCTGGTAAGGCTAACGTGGTAGCAGACGCGTTGAGCCGACGACCTACTAGAAAGTTAGCGGAGGTTTGTAAAGCGAAGTGGAGTGAACTTCGACATGATGATGAGGTTGCTATAGCGCGTATATAAGTGTTATCTATCACTCCCGAGATTTTGATGCAGGTGGTAAAAGCGCAGGTAGAGGATCATTTCTATCAGGATAGGGTGTGGCAGTTATTAGCTGAGGGTGAGGAGTCTTACTCGATCAGCTCGGAGGGAGTTCTACATTTTAATGGGAGATTAGTTGTGCCTGAGGGGGTCATGAGTTTTGGCAATAAAGGGATGTTAGCACAGAGATATGTGGGACCTTTCCCTATTATTGAGAGAGTGGGACCAGTAGCTTATAGACTGGGTTTACCAAAGCATCTTTAGTGGTTACATGATATTTTCTATGTAGCATCGCTTAAGACGTACAGGAGGAGAGATAGAGCTTTCTGGCACATTCCACTCAAGGAGATTGATTTGTATCCAGACGTCTTGTATGAGGAGAGACCCATGGCTATTCTGGATCATAGTCAGCGTAAGTTGTGATTTAAGGTGGTTCCACTAGTCAGAGTTCAATGGGGACACCACATGTTGATGAGTCTACTTGGGAGCGAGAGGATGACATGCAAGAAAAGTATCCAGAGTTGTTTACCACAAGTATTACCTAATTTCGAAGACAAAATTTCTTTGTAAGGGGGGAAGTATACAACACCCCGTATTTTCGAGCATTTGAATATAATTAATTTGGTAATTAATTAGTTTTATTTTAAATTACACAATAGAAGTAATTTAATTGAATTGGGTACTAATGTGCTTACTATATATTAATTGCGAGTGATATTAATATTATGAATTTAATTTACTAAGTGGATAGTAAATAACGTACGGAAATTATTACGTGTAATAGCGAGTGATATTGGCGTAATTGGAATTATCTCAACCAGGAGTCGCGTGTAGACTATTTTGGGGTCGAGATGGAATAATTATGTAGAGTGACTCGAATGATGATTTCGAGGTCACGGATGATTTCGAAAAGGGTCGAAATAGTCAGAATAGTATACCCGAGGGTATTGTTTGGATCCTGGGGAATTTTTAGACTAAACCGGGGTTGTATAAGGGTAATTTCATCTTTTGGTAGCCTAGGGTAGAAGGAGCTACGAATTTCCCAACCTAATATCAGATGTTAGATAGAAGGGTCTATATTTAATAGTGTTAAAAACCAAGGGAAACCATTTGAGAGGAAAAGAGAGAGTCCTTGGAGCTTTTGAAGAGATTCTTAGAGCTTTTCATCTCAATCTTGCACCACAAACAACCTGGGAGTGAGGATTAAAAGAGAAGACAATCAAATACATCACCAATCCATGAAATCCGACCCTACTAATCAAAGGCAAGTGTTTATATAGAAGTTATTTGAAGTTATAATACCCACGTGACTAGGGTTTTATCATATTTCTTCAAAGGCAAGTGTTTATATTGAATAATTTAAACGCATGTTTGGGTAGGAATTGCATGTAGAAAGACTTGATATCAGCAGAGGATAATAAATTATAGATTTTGCGTTATTATCCATGAATTAAATCTGGGTTTTTGATGAATAATGGTGGAAAAACATAAAACCTAAGGTTTTGAGGATTAGATGTTTAAATACATTCTTGAATGAAAATTATAAGGTTTTGATGTTGTATTTACATTAGAAATCAACCTAATGCATGTAGAAATGCTTAAGGACAATTGGTTTCAAATTTGGTGAAGAAATATATAATTTATATGGTTGATAATGGTGAGAAATGCACTGGCGTAAGGAATAAGATGATACAACAGTATTTCGAATCGATTAGGCCTCCTGGAAAATCGATTCGGTCGCCCAAAAAATATGAAAATTTCCCCTTTTAAGCCTAGAACTCCTAAATTGTTGTCAGGAAAACTTTAAAGAAATTGTTAGAATATAATAGGGGATCTATTATATTGCACTAGGCCATCATAGGGTTATGGGAATTAAGTCTTCGAGGAAATTAAGACGATGATTAAATGGGATTAAACGATAATGTAATTAATTCGTGAGAATGACAATGTAATTACAGGAAAGCGTGAGTGAGCTTATGGCATGGACCAGTAGGACAAGGAACACTTAGCTACTGAAATAAAACAAGGGGTAACTAAGACCCTTATAGTAAAGAACAATAATCCATTAAATGCGATAGTGAGAATAATCATAAATTGAATGTATGGTGAGTATTAGAGTGATAGATATACTACGTACAAGTGATGATAATTAAGTCGTGTGAATACCTACTGAATATATACATAGGTTGTGTGTGTACCTATTATATGATTGATGATATATGTTAACATACCTACACTACCTCCTATCACAGAGGTTCCCTCGCAATGGGCGAACCCACGTTGCCGATTCCAGAGAGGTATAAATTTGTGCCCCAGAACATAGAACTGTGACACCCCGCCTAATTAAATACCGGGTGATCAGCTATCTGAATCATTTAAATGGGTCCCCTGATGGGTCTCCCCCTGTGGTGTTTTACTAACACTGTTTCGCCCAGTCTTATTCTCTAACTAAATTTTTCAATTCTTTTAGCTTCCCACATAAAGAAGCGTTAACATCTCTATGAACATTGGGTGACCTTTCCACCATATGGATCAACTGTCCAGTATAATTCTCTTTAAGTGTTGTCAACTTTTCTTACGAGTTAATTTCCCTCTTGATATCCTCTTTCTCCATTTGTATCTACTTCTTCCGGCACGAGACTCGCTAAATAATTAAATTCATTTTCACACGTGGACCTCTGTTCGGCACTCCTGTGATGAGTTCAGAACAACGTTCACATCTTATCCTGAACAACTGATGAAGGAACCTGCGGTTAAACTGTACCTAAGTTCCTTCTATAGACATAGAATTCCACTTCTAAAAGTGGTGGTGGACTCCACTATTATAACTTCGTTCCGATGAGCCAAGAAAAATTTTACCCCAAATTTTCACTTTCAGTTAGCCACACTCCGTCATATGCCCAAGCCTTTGGATATTTTACCTCCTTTGTCTAACACACAATCCCCGCGTTTCTAGAATTTTCATCGATAATTCTCCTAAATGCTTCATCTGACTCTTTCCCAGTCATACCATGTTGGGTGAGTCTACTTTTGCACCACTTTCGACTATAGCAGTGTTTGGAAACCATCAGCTGCGCCCTAGCCGTCTTTACAGTCATGGCCTCTCGTACCATAGTAGGGGTGACCTCGACTATGGTCATCATTCTTGAATATACTATACAACCTCAACTAACCCTTACCTCCTGTTGTCCGCCCAATGGCCCATGCCTACCATACTTCATTATTCGAACACGCCCGAATGAAAATCAGATTCACTAATATACATACATAATAGCAGGAGAACGGAATCTCACCATAGAAATCAACAATCCCAAACATATCTATATCAAACAAAGCAACGCTAGAAGCCTAATAATCCGCACAGATCCTAAAGGACACTAGAACTTGATGCTCTGATACCACCTGTGACACCCCGCCTAATTAAATATCGGGTGATCAACCCTTTGTTAAATTAACTCAAAGTGTCAAGTTGGTTCATTCTTAGCATCACTATCGAAAACCATTTTCTTAATTACTCACCTAATAAATAATTAAGCTAAGTGTCAAAACATTTAATTTTATTAATTAAATCTGATTGTTATTATTAACTATGAAACCATTTCCATGAATACAAATGATAGGGTTAAAACCAAACCATCCAAATGAAAGAACATGCTAGATAAATCAATTCAATTAAAATATCCCAAAACGCAGGACAAGGAAATAAATAGAATAATCTCAACTAAACTGAATATTGACATGAATAAAGAGTACAATTCTATGGACTTGATAAAAACTGGAAATGGGAGACACATGCCCTGTGTCATGAGAACTAAATGAAAGACTGAGAAGACAAGGTTGAAGTTGTCTACTGCAAAGACCTATAACTCCCACACTAGCTGCATCATGTCAATCGTCCAAAGATCCAAGCCTGACTCCCCATATATATATATATATATATATATATATATATATATATATATATATATACACACAAAAGAGAAAAGATGACAGGAAATAGATCAGAGCCCGAGTGTAAAACAGATTTAAAATAGTTTAGCAAGTATTTAAAATGCATACAAGTTGATATTACATACATGCTAGTACTCGACACTCTCTTGAGAATTCTCACCTCTCATCTAGTGTGCACGCCTATCGTACTACTAAAATTACTCATAAGTCTATCATAATTCTCCTCCCATAGATTCTGATTCGTGACACCGTATGTCTATGATTTATTAAAATAACATCTTATTGAGGACCAATTAAGTTAATTATGTATATCTCAGTACTGCTATGAAATCTCAAGCACTTACTATGATTAGGAATGTTTATTCAACATTTATCTACTTACACACAGTAGAAGATTTCCAGGTATATGTATATATATTAATCACTCATACAATATATATATACTAATCGGCACCCCACATAAAATCTATGGTGCTGGCATACTCTGCTATCAAGTCCCTATACCTCTCGTACGAATGAGGGAAATACTAGCTCGGACTCACTCTCGAATTGTATTAACACAAAATACACATATTTGAGGTGAAGCATAGTTCCAAGTCACTAAGAGGTTAGCACATACCCTCACGTCTCTTAGGACCGTCTGACTATCATTCTCAGATGGCCTATACCAAGGAATCCTATGTTCTTGGGTACAAGTCAATATCCCCCATAAAGGTCACATCGAGATAAGACTGTCCCAGTGCGAAAACCTCCGTGATAGCAAGTAGCGCGGGTATGATTAACTACACATAATGATATGACAAGCATACATAAACACAATTATGTATTTCCATATTTCATATAGGTACCCTCACAACCCATAATATTTTTATACTAACCATACATGGTACTCACTCTCAAAACTTATGTATTATTAGCTTATCCTTCTTCACGTTTATCACACGTTCCCAATTACTTCTCAACCTCCGAAGTGTATCATTTTTATCACCATAATGTCAGTAGGTTACGCTCTCTAACCTACTAGACTAAGTCATCAATCATGCTCACTCAACCCAATGTGTCGCACATACAAACATATTTTATTATTCTATACCCCTCGTGACACTCGGGTAAGTCTCGTATTAATCCATATTATTCGGACCTAAATCACAACCCTACTGGTCCCTCATAAATCCTATAATAATAATCTCATTACATGCAAATTCCCCTCGTAGTGGTGTTACGTCATCATTAAAGAAGAGGAAAAATTTCCAAAAATCAGCAGGAGTCAATCGATCACCCTTCAGGTCTCAACCCAGATTTACTTATAACAGCTACGGGTTCAATCATTCTAACTCCTAAAAACCTCTATAATTTCATCCCAAACTCCCAACAAAGTAATCCAAATGTATAATAAATATATATAAATAAGTTCTAACATAACAACATCAATAAATCCTCAACGAATCAATCAAAAAGGGGTTTAATTCCAGATTTCTTTATAAAACCTAATTTTGCATGAATAATCAAGAATCTCTATTTCAATCCATATTTTCTTCCCAAATATCATAATAAGTTTGTGGGTAATCCTCTACATATGATCAAGATTTCATACTACATGGATTCTCCCTACAATATATAAATTCTCTTCCGAAACATATAATTATTCAATTAAAACATATGATTTTCATTCCTAGGCTAACATGGAAGGGATATCAACTAGAAATCAGCAAGATAGATACTTGCCTTAGAAATGAAAGTCTGAATCGTTGATGATGATGGGTATAGTTTCGTTCCTCGTTCCCCGATCTACGCATTGGTGGTGTAATTGGTGAGGATGGTGTTGGCTAGGTGGTTCTCTCCCTTGGAAGCCTTCCCTCTTCTCTCTTCCTTAGCCTCTTTATAACTCCAAAGTTTCTAAACCTCGAGGACTCTCTCTTCCCACATATATAAACTCTCTATTTTTGTCATTAATTAAAGTCAAAAATGGAAAATTACCAAAATGCCCTCCTGGGTTACCAGTTGGGCTTAAAAACGTCCCGAGACCCAAACTAAACCCCCGGGTACACTTTACTAACTATCTCGACCCTTACGGACACATTGACGCACTCGAAATGACCATACGGGCGACTTATAATTAATTCACTTTTATTCCATTAATTTATTCCCGACACAACACATACGCGTCCCGACTTAATTTCTATAATTGTTGTATTATTCGCTCGCGACAATTTTTAATAAATTCAATCTCATATATTACTTTACTCGTCTAGTAATATTCAACATAATTCTTACCAATAATTACTAACTCTTGTCACGCTAGTAAATATTCAATTTAAAAAAATCCAAACTAATATTAAATTAATTTATCCCAGTAAAATTCAATTAATCCCATAATTAAATGCTATAAAAATACGAGGTATGTATCGTGTATTAGTGTGTTAGGCATGGCATTTGGGTACCTTAGGTATGTGCGTAGCCCAAAGGCTTAGAACTATGTTCGCCTCCACTACTTGTTATTTGATTTTGGGTTCCAAGGAGATGTACCAAACCATTTGTCCATATTTAGTACGAGAGGTACTTGAACTGATATCAGAGTATGCCCATGTTTCACGGTTGTCCTTTTGAGAGACGTCATATATATATATATATATATATATATATATATATATATATATATATATATATACCGATGTGAATATTCTACTTACGTGTGACAGTACACGATTAGATAGAGTATATCTAAAATTTGATTTAATTAGTGAAAATTAATTAATTGAATAATGATAATATAAGGGAAATGGTAATTTTAACTCTTATAACGTATGAAAAATGTTAACTAATGGGTGAAGTACTGTATGGGCGGTACGGGAACAGAGGCGTATTCATTTCAGAAATACTTAAGTCTAGTTAGCTTGGGTAGAATAGCTAGGTGGGCTAAGTAGAAACGTTAGGTGTGCACAATAGTTGAGAGGTGAGTAAACTCAAGAGAGTGTACGCATACTAAACATGTGTAATTAATAACTGATTTTAAATTGTGATAAATACTTTCTAAATATTTTCAAAATATTTTGGGTTCTAACGCTTGCTATAAAATCTTTTGAAAACATTTTAGGTGTCGAGCCACAAAGACGCCATACTTAACGATTCTTTACATGGACGTATAGCTGCAGCATTGTGGAGGCTTGCAGGGTTTTGATTAGACGCATCATTCCTTCATTCTTATACTAGAACCTCTCAGCAGTATTTTAGTATTTCTTCTAGGCATGTTGCCCCGGTTAGACTTTATTCATTCAATATTTCAGTTTCAGACTTGTATTTAGATATTCTTATTAGTTGGATTCATTATTTTGTTGGGATTTTTAGCCGATGGTTTATTCGGCAAGACTTTATTTATTTTTTTATTTGAGCTGGATTGGACTTTAGTATTGTGTGAATGTTGTAATTCAGTTTTTTCACTTATTATTAATTGTCTATTTAATGCAAGATAAAATTTTGCACCGACTTAATTAACTAATAGGTGATTAGTAATTAATTTGGTTTTCGACAGTGATGCTAAGAATAAACCAGTTTGTAAATCATGTTTTAATTTAAGGAATGCCTGATCACTCGATATTTACTTAGGCGGGGTGTCACAAAGACGAGTTCTCGTTGCTTTCCATTAATAGCCTGATCGATGCAACTGCAGGACACGAGATGTACAGCTTCATGGACGGATATATGGGATATAATCAGATCAAGATGGATCCAGCTGATGCTGATAAGATCGCTTTTCGAATGCCTTTAGGCACGTTTATGTACACAATTATTCCCTTTGGTTTGAAGAATGCAGGAGTCACCTACCAGAGGACTATGATGGCTATCTTCCACAACCTATTTCATAAGATCGTGGAATTTTATGTCGATGACCGGGTAATCATGTCCAAAAAGGAGACTTCTCACTTGGATGATTTGAGGAAGGTGTTAACCTGATGCAGAAAGTACAAGTTGAGGATAAATCCCCTTAAAAATGCGTTTGGGGTAACAAGTGGGAAGTTCCTCGGGTTTGTGGTAAATCGAAAAGGCGTTAAGATGGAATTAGATAAGTAGTGAGCTATTCTTGATATGACAAGGCCAAAATCGGCGAGGGATTTAAAGAGCTTCCTAGGGAAAGTCTCCTACCTGAGAAGGTTTATGCCAGGGCTGGCCGAAGTGACGCATCGACAGATAGAGGTGTTGAGAAAAGTCTCCAAGTTCACATGGGAACAGATGCACCAGGATGCCATGGACAAGCAGAAAATGCTCCTCACATCATGGAGATGATGCCCACAGAATATAGCAATCATTGGAGGGTGTCACACCCCGCAAAATCCGACTGACGGGGTGGCTAGCCACCGCCGCTGAACTATGTCGGGCGTGAACTAAATAAATACCATTCTTAGCATGAGACAGATATGAGACATAAATAAATCAGTCCATAAGATAAATAATCGAATCAATCTCAAATGATCATAAACAACTAAGCGATAAAAGATCCATCAAATGCTAAGTCCGATTAAATCCAATCTCTAAAAATGATTAAATAAAACCTGAATAATAAATATCTGAATAATCCCACATAAATCCTCTAAACAACTTTGGAACCGAATGGCCGAATAAAACTCCAATAAATTCTCATAATTAAATACGACTGGAAAAGAAAGTCTAACTAAACTATGCCATAAAATAAATAACTCCAGTTGCCCCTCCAAATGATAACTCTGATAAACTAATGCAGCTTCTCCAATTCTAATCCTAAAAAGATTAGTCAATGCATGGGTCAGAGCCAAAGCCCTGAGCAAGAATACACACTACTCCCCTCAAATAGGATCCTTGAATCCAGACAGTAGCATTATACGCAATAAATATCACAATAGAATATTTTAAATTAAACTAGATAATTAAATACGATAAATATAAATTACTAATTACCCGTAGGAATCCCCATTTAAAAGGCACACCAATATGATTTTAAAATTCTCAAGTCCCATGATGTTAATTTATTAAATTAACCAGTTTTTATTATTGTTCTCACTTTTTATTTAAGTGACACACTTCCCCTTGTCAATCGCCCTCTGACCCGTTTAAACGGTAGGCCCCGAAACATGACAATGTTCCACACACGACACGACATAAATCGCCCTCTGAACCATTTAAACTGTCGGCCCCGACACATTATGTCACCACAAATTTTAATACCCGTTTTTATCTTAGGCATTAATTCTCAATTTCTCAATTTCATAATTTATAAATTAACCCACCCTTATTATCGATTTGAGATCCTCAAAATACCCCTTAGTCCCATACCTAAGGGTCCCCAAGTTATCAATACATCCTAACCTATGTATAGGAGGATTTTCTAACATAAATCTTGACCTAGTCTCGTACCTAGACCAGCGTAACGACGATAAAGTAATAAAAATCAGTCCACCCTCAAGATGATAAAAATGCAATAATCTACCCTCACTAGTCCCATACCTAGAAGGCGTAAATCATTAAAAGGCTTACCCACTAGTCCCATACCTAGAAGGCATCCTAAAGTATAGGGAGAGCAAAATTACCCAACAACCCGTCGTCACAAGGCAATATAATAATACCAAAAAGTCACACAAACAAGCATAATTAATCAACGTATAAAACTACGCATGATAGTCCAATTCAATTAAATGTTAATTTAATTATCACCTCGTCAACAATACCCAATTAATCTCATTTAATTATTTTAAATTAAATATACCAAGTTTTCATCATATATTCATCAAAAACCAAATTTTATTATCTCTACATGTATTACATGAGTTATACGCACACAAAAATTATTTATTTTAAAACTAGGGTTTTTCTACATGCAACCTACACCAATAAAACCCAAAATCCACTCATCAATCCTACGTACCCAAGGGTTATGAATATTATTCAGATTAAAAGATCTAATAAAAACAGCCCCATAATTAGTTTCCACTTTTCCTAATTAAGTCACTACTTTATTTTAAGAAAACATGTAATTAAGTGTTTACGCGAAACTTAAAACACATAATACTAAAGGAAAAGAATAGAGTATCCATGCCTGTAAAGATCGTGCTGAAAATCTGATTAGAAATCTGGATTCCTCTCGAAAAATTAGCAAGTAAGTGTTCTTGAACAATCTCGATTAAGCCCCAAATAAGCCTCCCAAAACTTGTGACAAAAAATTTGATTATGAAGAAGGTTGATGATTATGAGTGAGAGGAAAAATATTTGGATGTGTTCTCTGGTAAAAAACTGAAGAAAATTTGATTATGAGAAGTCCACCTACGGATTAACAAGGTTATATAGTGATTAAGAGTCCTAATCCTACACAAACTCTAATTAAAAACAACCTCAGCACACATTTTCTAAAGGCATCGATCGATCAATGCCCAGGCGTCGATCGATCGATCGCCCAGAAAAACTGACAATTTTGCTTAAAAAATATAAGGGACAAATATTTCAAAAAATCATATAAAATCCATTTTAATTCCGATTTTAAGACCGCTTGAAGTTTTATTATTCTAAAATCATAAACAACATATTTAGCCAATAAAAATTATAAAATTCAAAATTTTATTTTTCCCAAAAATTCCAATTAATTAATAAATAATAAATAAAAACACGAGGTGTTACATACTTCCCCACTAGCAAAGAATTTCATCCTCGAAATTAGACGAAGCATACACATCAATGCGTAAATCTCGCAAAAGAAAATAAGGCTCACATATGCCTACTTGTAGAACACCACAATTAGGTGCCCATACACCTAAACCACCCAAACGTAATCCTTAACGAAAATACAATATATAAATCCTACATATATTGGAATCTACGGAGGTATTACGTACCACGATATGCCACTAGACACATAACCTATCCTTCTCTGACAAAACTTGTGGCACATATCACCTCCCATAACTGAGATTGGTTGGTACAGTGACCAACCCCTACCCACCTGACGCTGTCGGTACCGCTGGTGCTGTTGGCGCCCCCTGAACGCTAACTGCTACTAAGACTGGAGGCCTCAGTCCTAGGTGCCCCTGAACTCCTTTACCTTGATGACCTTGTGCACATTGACCTTTTTGGGTTGGTTCTCCTTGGTTTTGTTAGCCCACTCTCTTGTAACACTTTGCCGTTCATGTCCTACTTTTCCACATACAAAGAATTCACCTTAAAAAGGTCTGAAATGCCTAGTATTAGCTTGCTCCTCTCCTTAACCTTGTTGTTCTTGATTGGTCCTCTGCCTCTTCCATGTTTGATCATTGCGACCTTTATTCTCACCTGCCTGTCCATTAGACTCTTATCTCTTGCCCAACTTCTTCTGATAATTGGCCTTTTCTTGCCACAGCAACATTGCGACATCTACTTCCAGAGCATAAGTAGTGTATGCCTAATTCCCCAACACCATCTGCCTAAATGACCAAGACAATCCCTTTATGAAACACTCCATCTTCTTTATCTCAGTGCTAACCTCTTCTGGTACAAACATAGATAAATTGACGAACTCCTATTCATACTCGATAATCGACTTTGAACCTTGATCCAACTCCATAAATTCTCTCTTCTTTGCAATCCTAATTGCATACGGAAAGTACTTATTATTGAACTTGATCAGAAACTCTGCATAGCCCAACTGATCTCTCTCCTCTGATGTGGTGGCACTCTCCCACCATTGAAACGCATCCCCCGTCAGCTTAAATGTTGTTAACATCTTCTTCTACACATCCGTACACTCCACCATCCTCAAATGCCTCTCCATATCCCTCCTCCACTAGTGAGCAACCGTTGGGTCAGATCCCCCTCCAAAGGTGGGAGGATTTCCCTTAAAGAAAATGGTTCTCACCCTATCCCAAGATGAGACGTGTGTACCCCGCTGATGTGCCTCTAAAGTCACCCTCTTTATCTCCCCATCTCCAAACTGGTCGTTGTGGCCTCAAGAATGATAGTCGCTAACTCCTCGGCCTCCAAAGTAATCTGACGCCGCCTCTCCTGAGTTGCGGGACTAGAAACAGACTCCTCTCTCCTATTCCCAGCTCTCCTTGTATTCGCCATATGAAAAGATAGGAACAAAACAACATTAGACTCAGAATGACTTAGAGTACAAATCATCAAAATGAAATCAAAGATAAGCAACATGAAAGATAAATCGGACTCATAACCTATGAGACCTAAGACAATGCTCTGATACCATCTGTAACACCCCGCAAAATTAGACCGACGGAGTGGCCAGCCACCACCACAGAACTATGCCGAGCGTGAACTAAATAAATACTATTCTTAGCATGAGATAGATATGAGACAAAAATAAATCAGTTCATAAGATAAATAATTGAATCAATCTCAAATGATCATAAACAACTAAGCGATAAAAGATCCATCACATGCTAACTCCGAATAAATCCAATCTCCAAAAATAATTAAATAAAACTGAATAATAAAGATCTGAATAATCCCACATAAATCCTCTAAACAACTTTGGAACTGAATGGCCCAATAAAACTCCAATGAAGTCTCATTATTAAATACGACTAGAAAATAAAGTCTAATTAAACTACGCCATAAAAATAATAACTCTTGTTGCACCTCCAAGTGATAACTCCGATAAACTTATGCATATTCTCCAATTCTAATCCTGAAAAAGATTAGTCAACGTATGGGTCAGAGCCAAAGCCCCGAGCAAGAATACACACTACTCATCTCAAATAGGATCCTTGAATCCGAACAGTAGCAACATACGCAATAAATATCACAATAGAATATTTTAAATTAAACGAGATAATTAAATACGATAAATATAATTTACTAATTACCCGTAGCAATCCCCATTTAAAAGGCACACCAATATGATTTTAAAATTCTCAAGGCCCACGATGTTAATTTATTAAATTAACCAGTTTTTATTATTGTTCTCACTTTTTATTAAAGTGACACACTTCCCCGTGTCAATTGCCCTCTGATCCGTTTAAACTGTCGGCCCCGACATATGACAAGGTTCCACACACGAAACGACATAAATCGCCTTTTGACCCGTTTAAATTGTCGGCCCCGACACATTATGTCGCCACAAATTTTAATACCCGTTTTTATCTTAGGCATTAATTCTCAATCTCACAATTTATAAATTACCCCCACCCTTTTATCGATGTGAGATCCCCAAAATACCCCTTAGTCCCATACCTAAGGGTCCCCAAGTTATCAATACGTCCTAACCTATGTATAGGAGGATTTTCTAACATAAATCTCGACCTAGTGTCTTACCTAGACCAGCGTAACGACGATAAAGTAATAAAATCAGCGCACCCTCAAGATGATAAAAGCACAATAATCTACCCTCACTAGTCCCATACCTAGAAGGCGTAAATCATTAAAAGGCTTACCCACTAGTCCCATACCTAGAAGGCATCCTAAAGTATATGGAGAGCAAAATTACCCAACAAGTCGTCGTCACAAGGCAATATAATAATACCAAAAAGTCACACATACTGGCATAATTAATCAACATATAAAACTACGCATGATAGTCCAATTCAATTAAATCTTAATTTAATTATCACCTCATCAACAATACCCAATTAATCTCATTTAATTATTTTAAATTAAATATACAAAGTTTTCATCATATATTCATCAAAACCCAAATTTTATTATCTCTACATGTAGTACATGAGTTATACGCACCCAAAAATTATTTATTTTAAAACTAGGGTTTTTCTACATGCAACCTACACCAATAAAACTCAAAATCCACTCATCAATCCTACGTACCCAAGGGTTATGAATATTATTCAGATTAAAAGATTTAATAAAAATAGCCCCATAATTAGTTTCTACTTTTCCTAATTAAGTCACTACTTTATTTTAAGAAAACATGTAATTAAGTGTTTACGCGAAACTTAAAATGCATAATAGTAAAGGAAAAGAATAGAGTATTCATGCCTGTAAAGATCGTGTTTAAAATTTGATTAGGAATTTGGATTCCTTTCGAAAAATTAGCAAGTAAGTGTTCTTGAAAAATCTTGATTAAGCCCCAAATAAGCCTCCCAAAAACTTGTGACAAAAAACTTGATTATGAAGAAGGTTGATGATTATGAGTGAGAGGAAAAATATTTGGAAGTGTTCTCTAGTGAAAAACTGAAGAAAAAGTGATTATGAGAAGTCCCTCTACGGATTAACAAGGTTATATAGTGATTAGGAGTCCTAATCCTACACAAACTCTAATTAAAAACAACCTCAGTGGACGTTTTCTGAAGGCGTCGATCGATCGACCGCCCAGAAAAACTGACAGTTTTGCTTAAAAAATATAAGGGACAAATATTTCAAAAAATCATATAAAATCCATTTTAATTCCGATTTTAAGACCGCTTGAAGTTTTATTATTCTAAAATCATAACCAACCTATTTAGCCAATAAAAATTATTAAATTTAAAATTTTATTTTTCCCAAAAATTCTAATTAATTAATTAAAATAATAAATAAAAACACGGGGTGTTAAATACCTCCCCACTAGCAAAGAATTTTGTCCTCGAAATTAGACGAAGCATACACATCAACGCGTAAATCTCGTAAAAGAAAATAAGGCTCACATATACCTACCCGTAGAATACCACAATTAGGCGCCCATACACCTAAAGCACCCAAACGTAATCCTTAACGAAAATACAATATATAAATCCTACATATATAGGAATCTAAGAAGTTATTACATACCGCAATACGCCACTAGCCATGCAACCTATCCTTCTCTGACTGAACTTGTGGCACATAGCACCTGTAATACCCCGTATTTCTGAATATTCCAAATCATTCTATTTAATTAGATTGGAGAATTAAATGAAAAAAATTTTGGCTTAATTTAAATTACGTAAGAGTGGTAATTTAAGGAGTTTTATTTAAAAAAATTATAATTATGGAATATTAATCGAGAAATAGATACCGATATATATTGCCTCATTTTATTTACTTAGTGCGAGTGGTAAATAGTTACTTAACGCGTGTAGACCGTGTTGGGGTGAGAACAAGTAATATTTTTTAAGTGACTCAAATGATAATTTAGAGGTCACCGATGAGTCCGGAAGGGTCAAATTAGTCAAAATAGTATACCCGGGGGTACTAGTTGAGTCCCGGAGTAATTTTGGACTAAACCGAGACCGTTCGGGGGCGTTTTGGTCTTTTAACATGAGAGGGTATGAAGACCTACGAAATTGAGAGCTTTATATTAGCCGAATGATAGAGGTATTAGGGTTAGAACACCCATGACAACACCAATACCATTAGAGAGAGGAGAGGAACAACTTTCTAAGGCAAAAGAAGGAATTGGGAAAGATTCAAAGGAGATTGTCACTATTAACTTGTTGGGGAAGAAGGATTGAATGATGAAGATCATCAATCATCAACAACAACCACAAATTCAGACCCTACTGATCATAAGGCAAGTTGTTTATTGCAAAAATTATAAAGTTATAATACCCATGTGTAGGGTTTTTGAATAGTGTTGTTTAAATCATTATTTTGATTGGAGAAAGATGATATTTATACATGTTGGGATAGGAATCGCATGTAGAATGATTTACCTTATGTAGAGGATTAAGATTCATATTAGACTTGATGATTTTCGGATTAAAATCTGGATTTTGAAGGAAAATATGGGAAGAACACCATAACTAGGGTTTCAAGAAATTCTGGGTTTTAATTCATTATTTCTTTAAAGTAATTGGAGTTTTGATGTATTTGACACGTTAGAAACTGTCCTAGTATATGTGGAAATATGTTAGGATCATTGGGTCAAAGTTTGGTGGACTATAATGGAGTTTGAAGGTTTGTTAATGGAGGAAAAATCTTAACGAAGAAGACAACTGCGTCTGTCCCTGTTCGATCGATCGATCGATCTCGAACTATCGATCGATCGACTATGTCGATCGATCGAACCCAGCCGTCGATCGATCGAAGCAAGATGTTTCCGAAAATTTTGTGTTTAATCCTTCGTTGAGTTCGGGAATGAATGAGTATTCTAGGATTTACATTATACTTATATGGGAGTAAGAATAAGACCAGTAGGTATATTGTTGAGGTCCAATAAGGCCATTGGGTATAGGGCTTGGATTACGGACCGAGGAGAATAATCCGATTTAGTAGAGTATCGGTGACTTCGAAATTGAGTTACGGGGTGAAGTAAATCCAATTTAAGTAATAGACCAGTAGGGTAAGCAATAACTACTGAAATTATATTTAAGGGGTAACTAGGACCCTTAGAGTTGTGTGAATACTCAAATAAATACGATTAATGAGATAAATCGTAAAGTGAATATTGTATGGTAAATATATGAGATTAAAATATTACGTACGTATATGATTAATAGGTCGGGCGTGTACCTACTGAATTATGTGATCTTTTAGGTAGAGCGATTATACCTAAATTAATTATGTTAGGGTCGATGAGACATTCCGAACTAACATAAAGTTATTATATGTTTGGGGTCGATGAGAAATGCCGAACCAAACTTTGAACTGGTGTCGCGATGAGAGAGTCCCGAACCAGAATATGTGTATATATATATTTTTAAAATAGTTGGGGTCGATGGATAATTCCGAACCAACTCTCACTTGGGGTCGATGAATCATTCTGAACCAAGAGATCTTTATTTGTGTATATAAATAATTGGGGTCGATGTATCATTCCAAACCAATTCTTACTTGGGGTCGATGAATCATTCCGAACCAAGAGTCCTTTACGTGTATAAAAAGGGCAAAATAGTAATGACTGATATTTAGTATATATTGTGTGTGAAATATATATACTTGATGATATTCTACTTCCGTGTATTAGTAGATTGATATATATTATGTATTTAAAGATACATACTGAATTGGTAAGTTAAGTAGTGAAACTTAATTACGAAATGCACCTTTAGATAGAGAAAATCTATTTAGTAATTCAAGTAGTGAAACTTAATTACATAAGTGGGAAAGTTAACAATTGTGAGAATTGTAGTAATTTTAGTAGTGAAACTAAATGAGAATTATTGAAAAATAACATAGAGGAAATGTTACCTGAGAATTAATTAACATACGCGAGATGTTAGTGAAATGGTTGTACCGTATGGGCGGTAATGGAACTTAAGTATAGATAAGTTCAGATGATTACTTAGTCCTAGATAGCTTGAAATATATGGCTAGGTAGGCTAAGTGTAGAACGTTAGGTGTGCACAAAAAATGAGGGGTGAGTTAACTCAAGAGAGTGTACGAGAACCTAACATGTGTAATCAATAACCGCATTTTATTGTGATAAACGCTTGTTAAATATTTTCAAAATGTTTTGAGTACTAACTCTTGCTATAAAATATTTTCAAAACCTTTTAGGTGTCCAGCCACAGGGACACCATGTATGATGATTCCATTCCAGAGACTCGGAGCTGTAGCATAGTGGATGATTACAGGATTTTGACTAGACGATATCTCTCATTCAGATCTAGTATAGGATCTCACACTCTTCTATGCATGGACTTGTGGTCCGGTATTAGTCTTAGATGTTATTTCAGACTAGTGGTTATTCTATTGTTGTTTGGGATTTTTAGCCGATGGTTTATTCGATAATACTTTGGTTCTGTTGTACTTTTACTTTGTTGTTTGAATTATAGTACATGAATATTTGTACTTTGTTCCGTATGGTTGATTTATCTGTATTAAGAAAGATAAAATTTGGCACCGGTCTAATTTTACTTAGGGGATTAGTAATTAAAAAGTTTTCGACAGTGATGCTAAGAATGAACCATTTGAGAAACCTGTTTTAATTTAATAAATGCCTGATCACCCGATTTTTAATTAGGCGGGGTGTCACAGCACCTCCCATAACTGAGATTGGTTGGTGCAATGACCACCCCCTGCGCACCGGATTTTGCCGGTGCTGCTAGTGCTACTGGCGCCCCCTGAACACTAACTGCTTCTAAGACTGGAGGCCTCAGTCCCAGCTACCCCCGAACTCCTTACCCTTGATGACCTTGCGCACCTTGACCTTGTTGGGCTGGTTCTCCTTGGTTTTGTTGGCCCGCTCTCTTGTAACACTTTGCCACTAGATGTCTTACTTTTCTACATACAAAGCATTCACCTCTGAAAGGTCTAAAACGCCTAGTATTGACTTGATCCTCTCCTTGACCTTGTTGTTCTTGATTTGTCCTCTGCCTCTTCCATGTTTGATCATTGTGACCTTTATTCTCACCTGCCTGTCCATTAGACTCTTGTCTCTTGCCCAACTTCTTCGGATAATTGGCCTTTTCTTGCCACAGCATCATTGCGACATCCACTACCGTAGCATAAGTAGTGTATCTAGGATTCCCCAACACCATCTGCCTAATTGACCAAGACAATCCCTTTATGAAACACTCCATCTTCTTTATCTCAGTGCTAACCTCTTCTGGTATAAATATAGATAAATTGGTGAACTCCTGCTCATACTCGACAATCGACTTTGACCTTGCTCCAAGTCCATAAATTCTATCTTCTTTGCGTTCCTAATTGCATACGGAAAGTACTTATTATTGAACTTGATCAGAAACTCTGCATAACCCAACTGATCTCTCTCCTCTGATGTGCTGGAACTCTCCCACCATTGCAACGCATCCCCTGTTAGCTTAAATGTTGATAACATCTGCTTCTGCACATCCGTGCACTCTACCATCCTCCAATGCCTCTCCATATCCCTCCTCCACTGGTGAGCAACCATTGGTTCAAATCCCCCTCCAAAGGTGGGATAATTGACCTTAAAGAAACTTGTTCTCACCCTATCCCAAGTTGAGACCCCGTTGTTGTGCCTCAAAAGTCACCCCTCTCTGTCTCCCCATCTCTAAACTGGCCGTTGTGGCATCACGAATGATAGTTGTTAACTCCTCGGCCTCCAAAGTAATCTGACGCCGCCTCTCCTGAGTTGGGGGACCAAAAACAGACTCCTCTGTCCTATTCCCAGCTCTCCTTGTGTTTGCCATCTGAAAAGATAGGAACAAATAAACATCAGACTCGGAATGACTAAGATTACAAATCATCAAAATGAAATCAAAGATAAGCAACGCGGAAGCTAAAACGGACTCATAACCTATGAGACCTAAGACCATGCTCTGATACCATCTGTCACACCCCGAAAAAATCGACTGACGAGGTGGCCATCCACCGCCGTCGAACTATGTGGGGCGTGAACTAAATAAATACCATTCTTAACATGAGACAAATATGAAACATAAATAAATCAGTCCATAAGATAAATAATTGAATCAATCCCAAATGATCATAAACAACTAAGCGATAAAAGATCCATCACATGCTAACTCCGATTAAATCCAATCTCTAAAAATGATTAAATAAAACCTGAATAATAAATATCTGAATAATCCCACATAAATCCTCTAAACAACTTTGGAACCGAATGGCCCAATAAAACTCCAATGAAGTCTCATAATTAAATACGACTGGAAAAGAAAGTCTAACTAAACTATGCCATAAAATAAATAACTGCAGCTACACCTCCAAATGATAATTCCGATAAACTTATGCATCTTCTCTAATTCTAATCCTGAAAAAGATTAATCAACGCATGGGTCAAAGCCAAAGTCCCGAGCAAGAATACACACTACTCCCCTCAAATAGGATCCTTGAATCCAGATAGTAGCATTATATGCAATAAATATCACAATAGAATATATTAAATTAAATGAGATAATTAAATACGAAAAATATAAATTACTAATTACCCGTAGGAATCCCCATTTAAAAGGCACACCAATATGATTTTAAAATTCTCAAGTCCCACGATGTTAATTTATTAAATTAACCAGTCTTTATTATTGTTCTCATTTTTTATTAAAGTGACACACTTCACCTTGTCAATCGCCCTCTGACCCGTTTAGACTGTCGGCCCCGACACATGACAAGGTTTCACACATGACACGACATAAATCGCCCTCTGACCCATTTAAACTGTCGGCCCCGACACATTATGTCGCCACAAATTTTAATACCCATTTTTATCTTAGGCATTAACTCTCAATTTCTCAATTTCACAATTTATAAATTACCCCACCATTTTTATCGATGTGAGATCCTCAAAATACCCAATTGTCCCATACCAAAGGGTCCCCAAGTTATCAATACATCATAACCTATGTATAGGAGGATTTTTTAACATAAATCTCGGCCTAATCTCCTACCTAGACCAGCGTAACGACGATAAAGTAATAAAAATCAGCCCACTCTCAAGATGACAAAAACACAATAATCTATCCTCACTAGTCCCATACCTAGAAGGCATAAATCATTAAAAGGCTTACCCACTAGTCCCATACCTGGAAGGCATCCCCAAGTATAGGGAGAGGAAAATTACCCAACAACCCGTCGTCATAAGATAATATAATAATACCAAAAAGTCACACAAACAAGCATAATTAATCAACGTATAAAACTACGCATGATAGTCCAATTCAATTAAATCTTAATTTAATTATCACCTCGTCAACAATACCCAATTAATCTCATTTAATTGTTTTAAATTAAATATAGCAAGTTTTCATCATATATTCATCAAAAACCAAATTTTATTATCTCTACATGTAATACATGAGTTATATGCACCCAAAAATTATTTATTTTAAAACTAAGGTTTTTCTACATGCAACCTACACTAACAAAACCCAAAATCCACTCATCATTCTTACGTACCCAAGGGTTAGGAATATTATTCTGATTAAAAGATTTAATAAAAATAGCCCCATAATTAGTTTCCACTTTTCCTAATTAAGTCACTACTTTTTTTTAAGAAAACATGTAATTAAGTGTTTACGCGAAACTTAAAATGCATTATACTAAAGGAAAAGAATAGAGTATTCATGCCTGTAAATATCGTGTTGAAAATCTTATTAGAAATATGGATTCCTCTCGAAAAATTAGCAAGTAAGTGTTCTTGAACAATCTTGATTAAGCCCCAAATAAGCCTCCCAAAACTTGTGACAAAAAACTTGATTATGAAGAAGGTAGATGATTATGAGTGAGAGGTAAAATATTTGGAAGTGTTCTCTGGTGAAAAACTGAAGAAAAAGTGATTATGATAAGTCCCCCTACGAATTAAGAAGGTTGTATAGTGATTATGAGACCTAATCCTACACAAACTCTAATTAAAAACAATCTCAGCGGACATTTTCTGAAGGCATCGATCGATCGATGCCCAGTCGTCGATCGATCGATCGCCCAGCAAAACTATTTCAAAAAATCATATAAAATCCATTTTAATTCTAATTTTAATTCGTCTTGAAGTTTTATTCTTTTAAAATCATAAACAACATATTTAGCCAATAAAAATTATTTAATTCAAAATTTTATTTTTTCCAAAATTTACAATTAATTAATTAAAATAATAAATAAAAACACGAGGTTTTACATACTTCCCCACTAGCAAAGAATTTCGTCCTCAAAATTATACGAAGAATGCACATCAACGCGTAAATCTCGCAAAAGAAAATAAGGCTCACATATGCCTACCCGTAGAATACCACAATTAGGTGCGCATACACCTAAACCACCCAAACGTAATCCTTAACGAAAATACAATATATAAATCCTACATATATAGGTATCTAAGAAGGTATTACGTACTGCGATACGCAACTAACCACGCAACCTATCCTACTCTGACTGAACCTGTGGCACATAGCACCTCCCATAACTGAGATTGGTTAGTGCAGTGACCACCCCCTGCGCACCTGACGCTGCCGGTGTTGCTGGTGCTGCTGGCGCCACCTGAACGCTAACTGCTACTAATACTGGAGGCCTCAGTCCTAGCTGCCCCTGAACTCCTTGCCCTTGATGACCTTGCGCACCTTGACCTTGTTGGGCTGGTTCCCCTTTGTTTTTGTTGGCCCGCTCTCTTGTAACACTTTGTCGTTGGATGTCCTACTTTTCCACATACAAAGCATTCATCTCTAAAAGGTCCAAAATGCATAGTATTGTCTTGCTCCTCTCCTTAACCTTGTTGTTATTGATTGGTCCTCTGCCTCTTCCATGTTTGATCATTGCGACCTTTATCCTCATCTGCCTGTCCATTAGACTCTTGCCTCTTTCCCAATTTCTTCTGAAAATTGGCCTTTTCTTGCCACAGCAACATTGCAACATCCACTACCTGAGTATAAGTAGTGTATGCCGGATTCCCCAACACCATCTGCCTAATTTACCAAGACAATCCCTTTATTAAACACTCCATCTTCTTTATCTCAATGCTAACCTCTTCTGGTACAAACATAGATAAATTGGTGAACTCCTGTTCATACTCGACAATCGACTTTGAACCTTGCTCCATGTCCCTAAATTCTCTCTTCTTTGTGTTCCTAATTGCATACGGAAAGTACTTATTATTAAACTTGATTAGAAACTCTGCATAGCCCAATTGATCTCTCTCCTCTAATGTGGTGGCACTCTCCCATCATTGCAACGCATCCCCTGTCAGCTTAAATGTTGCTAACATCTGCTTCTGCACATCCGTGCACTCTACCATCCTAAAATGCCTCTCCATATCCCTCCTCCACTGGTGAGCAACCGTTGGGTCAGATCACCCTCCAAAGGTGGGAGGATTTCCCTTAAAGAAACTGGTTCTCACCCTATCCCAAGTTGAGATGGGTGTACCCCATTGTTGTTCCTCAAAAGTCACCCCTCTCTGTCTCCCCTTCTCCAAACTGGCCGTTGTGTCCTCACGAATGATAGTCGCTAACTACTCAGCCTCCAAAGTAATCTAACGCCGCCTCTCCTGAGTTGCGAGACCAGAAATCGACTCATCTCTCCTATTCCCAGCTCTCCTTGTGTTCACCATCTGAAAAGATAGGAACAAAACAACATCACAGTCGGCATGACTAAGAGTACAAATAATCAAAATGAAATCAAAGATAATCAATGCGGAAGCTAGAACAGACTCATAACTTACGAGACCTAAGACCACGCTCTGATACCATCTTTCACACCCCGCAAAATTTAAAATAATTTTGGCACTCTTATTTCCATTTTTTATTTGTTGAAACTAAAGTATATTATGTGCAATCCTTGAATGATTTTAAGGTCACTAATAACTCTTTTTTCATTTGTATACAAATGAGCTAATGTTTAGATCATGCCTAGTTGTCTTTGCATCTTTTTCTTGTGGCACAAAAGCGTGTATGTACAAGGTTCTGCAGGTAATTCTCTTGGATAACTTGTATGAGAATGTGTTTAATGGTGAATTTAAATTTCCTATTGCTTCTATTATGAGTTCACATAGATAAGTTTTAATAATTTTCTCTCTTTTGGTTGCAGATAATTAAGGGGAAATGTGAAAATCATTTCAATCTGGTAGGCTTTATTCAACTTATACGTATGTGTCGTCATTTTGTCTTGTGAACTTTGATATTTCGATATGTTTATTTGTGAGTGAAGGTTATGGATTTGTTTGTTTGGTGCTTGCTCCTTGTGTCTTGACTTCACTAAATTTACTTGCTAGAGGACAAGATCTTCAATGGGGGAGTGAAATGTTAGTTAGTTTTAGACGCTCAACACTTGATTGTATTTTATAAAAGAATGGGATAACGAAATACCATAGTCTTTTCATAAATTAATAAGAAAAACGTGAAGTAGTGGTCACATACCTTATTAATCTTATCCCTAACTGATCTAACCATCTAATTCATTAATTGTGATGGGAAATAGTCTTAACATCAAAGTATCAATGTCGAAGAGACGATTCTAAGCCTGAGACAAATATTTATAATCAACCTGTGCAAGGTCAGTATATGAAAGTTCACTAAGAGGTCTCAGTATCTTAAGACAGTAGGCATTGCAATTGAAAATAGCATTGAGGGTCATAATAAAGTGAATACTGCTTATAAGAAATTAATCCAGTCAGTGATTTTATTTTATTAGAGAGAAGTACCAATTGTTATCATGCCTACGAGGGTGCGCACTTTTGTGTCTTTGACGCATGCACTGCGTTAGACTCGTGCAATCTCAATTGTGGACTACCTTTTCTTATACTTTGGCTTTGTAGATGTCAACATGCTCCTTGATAGTACTAGCAGTATTACTAACTTTTTCCTTTACAGAGGTACTCCACCCTTTTTTATTAGCATTTCACTGAAAGATGCTTTTTTAAGTAAAATAAATATTATTTTATCTTATGTTCTTAATCCTATTCATGAAGGGGAATGATAGTATTTAACTTTTCTGATTGTCAAAGTTAACTACATTCATAAATTACACCAGTTAGGTCCACTTGCTTTTTAAATCAAAAGATGCACGCTACGGCCATCATTGGTTTCTCGTTGTGCAATTAGTGTCGGTAATATAAGTGTTGCCTGAAATAATGTCTACCCTCATTGAGTCGATCCAAAGATCTAACCCTTTTGATAAACCATTGGGGGAAACATAATGGAAATTAAAATATCCATGACCCCACGAATGCGCTCCAGCTTATTAATTTATTTTTTGTCGCTATCAAGAAGATGATAGAGGGGCGATGAGTTAATTCTCTCCTTTAACATATCGACTATTTGGGGTCGCCTGACTCCATGACAGTTTCCCAAGACCATTAAGATCTCCCTTGTGGCTATTTTGGTTCAGCCACCATAATCCATCAACTTTATCTTCATCAATATCATTATTTCTCTCAAAATTTCTCATGTCGATTACTATTGGCACATCCATTAAGCCTATTTCTACAGTTATGATTTTTTTTTGGGCCTTTTGAGCTTGAAATCAAAATTTCCTCCTGCCTTTAGCCCCCATTCCTCCATAGTTCGACAAAAGAGGAGCATACACCACCCTGCTTATCTTGGTTAGCCCATTAGTATCCCTAAACTTAAATTTTCTAATTTTATGAACTATTTTATTAACTTAGGCTGGAGATCAGGTTTTTCATGTCATCATTAATAGAGATTATATCATACTTGGGCACCTTGGATGTGCGTTGAATTGATATAGCACGTGAGGAATTCATATTCGCATCCATTATGGGCAGCTTGCGTACATTATCCCTTGTGCTCATATTCTCTGTCACCCTCACACCCACTAATTGGCCTTATTCCATACAAATGGTAATTTTTATCTGTTGTTTTTGTATTCTGTTTATCTCACGCATTAGGATATTATTGAGGTGTTGGGTTTATAAAGACCTTTCATTATTGTCGGGGGGCCCTATATGCATAAAATCTGAGTCCAGGATCATAAATAACTCATCCTTTCACTGTGGTTACTTGATAGTAGAGGTTCTCACGATCGTTCCCTATCCCCTGCCATCATAGAAAAAGGGTGAATTATTTATATGTGAAACCCACCCATGATCCCTCATTTTCAATCTAATGGAGTTCTAACTTATGGCTATTATAACTGGTTTTCTCATTTGTTTACCAGATTTCAGTCTTCATTTATTTATATGAGTTGAGATTTTTCTATGAGTATATTATAACTGGTATTCCTGATAAAAACCTTTGATTAGTAGGTCCGATCTTTTTACCAACTAGTGAATATTCTTATGTGGTATATGGGACATACCATGTTTTAATTACTATGAATTAGTTCAAATTTGTTAACTGTGAACAATAACACTGATAACCTTTTGTGCGTAATAGTCAGTTTGAATTTTGATTGTTATTATGTAAATCGTTGATTGTGATTGTTGAATTGAAAACCAGGCATATACCTTGAGTTGATGGACCGAGTCTCTTATTATTGTTAAATTGTTGAAATGATAGAAATTATGACATAATTCTTCTTATCTTTATCAATTTCATTTTATTTTTACCTTTCGAAAATGTGATTTCATCAGAGTTGATTTCAATTAGTCTTGTTATTGATTTGTTTGTAATATGTACATACAGTTCGATATTGCGTGAAGAAGATGCGGGCGTTGTAGGACAAAAAGCAACTGCTAAAGGCTTTCTTGCTCCGGTAATACTGTTACAATGTTTTCAATTGTAGAAACTATTATGTAGTGTTTTTATTTGATTCTTTTAAAATCTAATGCTCAATTATCTCTCTCTATCTATCTCTCTTCAATAGTCCATGAAATCACTCTCAGGTACATGAATGGCATGTTGTTCATGCATGAATTATATCCGTGTAATTCTGTATTATTTTGACATACTATGTTTAATTTTGTCCCCCCATCCAGGAATTATTTCGTTTATACGTTCCTAAGGTTTAACTTTAATGAGTTTTTTTTATTGATAGGCTACCATTATGTTTGTGACTTTGGACAAAATTTCTCAGGCAGATCCAAAATATGTTGATATTTTGATTCTAGAGAACTATGCTGCATTTCAGAATAGGTACAGTGACATTTAAACGCAGATATGAGGTATTGCATTGATAACTTATTTTAGAATAGCGTATTCATTTCTTAACCATCATTACGCCAGAAGAGGCATAGTGACACGTGTATCGATATACCACAACCATCATCAATTTGGCTTATTGTATTTGTGTTCTCATATTTTCTTTCTTTTCTTTTTTTGGTTTGGAATCTTTTAGGTACTTGATTCTTGAGTAAGGTTTAGTGCGGCTATGGGGATGCTACGATACTGCTATGGGGTGCTATGGGGATACTACGAGGCCTCTATGGAGATGCTATGGGTAATGTTCCTTTTCATCATTTTGGCATTTCGACCAAGTCGGCTCTTTTTTTAGGTGTAGACATTTACTTATTACCTTTTCACCCTCATTACTTTTTATATGACACTTGCTTTGAGTTATTTTTTGGGATTCTTGAATTGCTGTTGACTGATGGATTTGAACATTTAAATGGCCATTGAGTTGGTTGGCCCTAGGAATTTCTAATATATTGCATTATTATTTGAATTTTTGTTGGGGATTCTTGAATTGTTGTTGACTGGTGGATTTGCACATTTAGATGGCCATTGAGTTGGTTGGCCCTAGGCATTTATAACATTTAGGGTTGGGATTAAACTAAATATGAAAAAGAAATAAATAAAACATACTATAAATTTAAAAACCTTGTTGTTAAACAATTACTACCGAATAAATGAAACATACTTACCATGGTCACGTGATAGGTACCAACACCTCACACGGGATCAATGTAACTAGTAGGAACTGACCGCGCAATCATGGGACTACCGATTTGAGAATACGATGATAGTTTGAAAACATGTAGATTTAGGCTTAAAAATGACATTAGAGGGAGAAACCCCAAAATAACAAGTGAACGGTCCCTGAGAGGCACCAACACCTCACACGGGACAATTGTAACTCGTATAGACTCACCGTGAAGTCATGGGACTCCTGGATTGAGAATACGACGATAATTTGAAAATATTTAAACTTAGTCTTAAGAACTTGGTGTTAGAGGGTGAAAACCCGAAACAAACCCTGAACAGACTCGTGAGACGCACAAACACTTCGCACGGGACCCATGTAACTCCTAGGAACTGACCACGCGATCACGCTACTCCCGATTTGAGAATATGATTATAATTTGCATATTTCTAGACTTAGGCTTAAGAACATGGCGTTAGTGGGTGAAAACCCGAAACAGCCTCCGAACTTACCGCGTGAACACCGGACTTCCGATTTGAGAATACGACGATAATTTGCATATTTCTATACTTAGGCTTAAAAACATGGCGTTAGTGGGTGAAAACCTGAAACAGCGCCCTAATGGCCTCGTAAGTGGCACCAACACCTCACTCGAGACCAATGTAACTCGTAGGAACTGACCGCACGATCATGGGACACCAGATTTGAGAATACGACGATAATTTGCATATTCCTAGACTTAGGTTTAAAAATATGGCGTTAGTGGGTGAAAACTCGAAACAACCCCTGAACGGCCTCGTGAGTGGCACCAACACCTTGCACGGGACCAATGTAACTCGTAGGAACTTACCGCACGATCACGGGACTCCCGATTTGAGAATATGATGATAATTTAAAAATATCAGTACTTCAGTAAAACATTACGTTAGTGGGTGAAAAGTCAAAACATCCCTCGAACGGCCCCGTGAGTAGCATCAACACGTTGCACGGGACTAATATAACTCATAGGAACTGACCGCGCGATCACAGGACTCCCGGTTTGATAATATAATGATAATTTGCATATTTATATACTTAGGCATAAAAACATGGCGTTAGTGGGTGAAAACTCGAAACAGCCTCCGAATGGCCCCGTGAGTGGCACAAACACCTCGCACGGGACCAATGTAACTCGTACGAACGGACCGCGTGATCAAGGGACTCCCAATTTGAGAATATGATAATAATTTGCATATTTCTAGACGTAGGCTTAAAAATCTGGCGTTAGTGGGGGAAAACCCGAAACAGCACCCGAATGGCCCAGTGAGTGGGACCAACACCTCGTATGGGACCAATGTAACTCGTAGGAACTTATCGCGCGATCACGGGACTCTCGATTTGAGAATACGACGATAATTTAAAAATATTTGACTTAAGAAAAACACGATGTTAGTACGTAAAAACCCAAAATAGCCCCCCGAAAGGCCCCGTGAGTGGCACCAACACCTCACATGGGACCAATATAACTTGAAGGAACTGACCGCACGATCACGGGGCTGCTGATTTGAGAATATGATGATAATTTGCATATTTCTAGACTTAGGTATCAAAACATGGCGTTAGTGTGTGAAAACCCGAAACATCCCCCGAACTGCCCCATGAGTGGCACTAACACCTCCCACGGAACCAATATAACCCGTAGGAACTTACCGTTCGATCACGGGACTCCTGGTTTGAGAATACAATGATAATTTATATATTTCTAGACTTAGGCTTAAAAACATGGCATTAGTGGGTGAAAACCTGAAATAACCCCGAATGGCCCCATGAGTGGCACCGACACCTCGCACGGAACCAATATAACTCGTAGGAACTGACCGCACGATCACGGGACTCCCGACTTCAGAATACGACAATAATTTGGATATTTCTAGACTTAGGCATAAAAGCATGACGTTAGTGGGGGAAAACCCGAACGGCCCCGTAAGTGGTACCAACACCTCGCACGGGACCAATGTAACTCGAAGGAACTTATCGCGCGACCATGGGACTCTCCGTTTGAGAATACGATGATAATTTTCATATTTCTAGACTTAGGCTTGAAAACATTGCATTAAAAGGCAAAAAATCGACACGACCCTTGAACGACCCCATGAGTGGCACCAACTCCTTGCACATGATCAATGTAACTCGTAGGAACTAACCGCGCGATCACGGGACTCCCAGTTTGAGAATATGATGATAATTTGCATATTTCTAGACTTACGCTTAAAAACATGGCGTTAGCGGATGAAAACACAAAATGGCCCCGTGAGTGGCACCAACACCTCGTACGGGACCTAATGTAACTCGTAAAAACTTATCGAGCGATCACAGGACTCCCGGTTTGAGAATACGACGATAATTTAAAAATACCAGGACTTAAGCAAAATATGGCGTTAGTGGGTGAAAACCCGAAACAGGCCCAGAATGGCCCTGTGAGTGGCACCAACACCTCGCACGGGACCAATGTAACTCGTAGGAACTGGCCGCGTGATCATGGGACTCCCAGTTTGAGAATACGACGATAATTGAAATATTTCTAGACTTAGGCTTGAAAACATGGCGTTAGTGGGTGAAAACCCAAAACAGCCCCAGAACGGCCCTGTGAGTGGCACCAACACCTTGTACGGGACCAATATATCTCGTAGAAACTTACCGCACGGTCACGAGATTCCTGGCTTGAGAATACGACTATAATATAAAAATATCAAGACTTAAACAAAACATGGCGTTAGTGGGTGAAAACCTAAAATAGTCCCCGAACGGCCCTGTGAGTGGCAACAACACCTCACACGGGATCAATGTAACTAGTGGGAACTGACCGCACGATCAGGGGACTCCCAATTTGAGAATACGACGATAATTTGTGTATTTCTAGACTTGGGCTTAAAACCATGGCATTAGTGGGTGAAACTCGAAACAACCCTCGAACGGCCCCGTGAGTGGCACCAACTCCTCGCACTAGACCAATATAACTCGTAGGAATTGACCGCGCAATCACGGGACTCCCAGTTTGAGAATATGAAGATAATTTTCATATTTCTAGACTTAGGTTTAAAAACATGGCGTTAGCGGGTGAAAATCCAAAATATCCCCCCGAACGTCCCCAAGAGTGGCACCTACTCCTTGCACATGACCAATCTAACTCGTAGGAACTGACCGCGCGATCACGGGACTCCCGATTTGAGAATACGATGATAATTTGCATATTTCTAGACTTACGCTTAACAACATGGCGTTAGTGGGTGAAAATACAAAACGTCCCCGTGAGTGGCACCAACACCTCGTACGAGACCAATGTAACTCGTAGGAACTTATCGTGCGATCACGGGAGTCCCGCTTTCATAATACGATGATAATTCAAAAATATCATGACTTAAGCAAAATATGGCGTTAGTGGGTGAAAACCCAAAACAGCCTCAGAATCGCCCTGTGAGTGGCACCAACACCTCGCACGGGACCAATGTAACTCGTAGGAACTGACCGCGTGATCACGGGACTCCCGGTTTGAGAATACGATGATAATTTGCATATTTCTAAACTTAGGCTTGAAAACATGGCGTTAGTGGGTGAAAACCCGAAACAGCCTCTGAACGGCCCTGTGAGTGGTACCAACACCTCACACGGGACCAACATAACTCGTAGGAACTTACCGCATGATCACGAGATTCCTAATTTGAGATTACAATGATAATTTATAAATATCAGGACATAAGCAAAACATGGCGTTAGTGGGTGAAAACCCGAAACAGCCCCCGAAACAGCCCCGTGAGTGATGGCAACACCTCGCGTGGGACCATTATAACTCGTCGGATCAGACCGCGTGATCACGGGACTCTCGGTTTTAGAATATGATGATAATTTTTATATTTCTAGACTTAGGCAAAAAACATGGCGTTAGTGGGTGAAACCCGAAATAGCCCCCGAATGTCCCTATGAGTGGCACACTAACACCTCGTACAAGACCAATGTAACTCGTAGGAACCTATCGCGCGATCACGGGACTCCCGGTTTGAGAATACGATGATAATTTGCATATTTCTAGACTTAGTTTTAAAAAGATGCTGTTAGAAGGTAAAACCCCGACACATCCCTCGAATGGCCCCGTGAGTGGCACCAACTCCTCGCACTGGACGAATGTAACTCGTAGCAACTGATTGCGTGATCACGGGACTCTCGATTTGAGAATACGAGGATAATTTATATATTTCTAGACTTGGGCTTAAAAAGATAGCGTTAGCGGGTGAAAACATAAAATAGCCCCCGAATGGCTCTCTGAATGGCACCAACACCTAGTACGGGACCAATGTAACTCGTAGAAACTTATCGTGTGATCACGGAACTCCCCGCTTGAGAATACAACGATAATTTAGAAATATCAGAACTTAAGCAAAGCATGGCCTTGGTGGATGAAAACCCTAAATATCCCCCGAACGGCTCGGTGAGTGGCACCAATACCTCGTACGGGACTAATGTAACTCGTAGGAACTCACCGTGCGATCACAGGACTCCCGATTTGAGAATACGACGATAATTTGTATATTTCTAAACTTGGGCTTAAAAACACGACGTTAGTGGGTGAAAACCCGAAACAACTCCCGAACGGCACCGTGAGTGGCACCAACTCCCCGAATAGGAACAATGTAACTCATAGGAACTAACCTCACGATCACGGTACTCTTGGTTTGAGAATACGATGATAATTTGCATATTTCTAGACTTAGGCTTAAAAACATGGTATTAGTGGGTGAAACCCTAAAACAACCATCGAACGATCCCGTGAGTGGCACCAACACCTCGCACGGGACTAATGTAACTCGTAGGAACTTACCGCGCGATCAAGGGACTCCCGATTTTAGAATACGACGATAATTTAAAAATATCACGACTTAAGCAAAACAAGGCATTAGTGGGTGAAAATCCGAAACAGCCCCCGAACGGTCCTGTGAGTGGCACCTAC
Organism: Sambucus nigra; assembly: GCA_949130495.1. Classification (NCBI taxonomy): domain Eukaryota; kingdom Viridiplantae; phylum Streptophyta; class Magnoliopsida; order Dipsacales; family Adoxaceae; genus Sambucus; species Sambucus nigra. Next base: position 93,019,850 of record OX422212.1, read on the forward strand.
ACCTCGCACGGGACCAATGTAACTCACAGAAACTGACCGCGCGATCACAGGACTCCCAGTTTGAGAATATAACAATAATTTGCATATTTCTCGACTTAGGCTTAAAAACATGGCGTTAGCGGGTGAAAACCCAAAAAAGGCCCCGAACGACCCCGTGAGGGCTACCAACACCTCGCACGGGACCAATGTAACTCGTAGGAAATTATCGCACGATCAAGAGACTCCCGGTTTGAGAATACGATGATAATTTAAAAATATAGGAGTTAAACAAAACATGGCGTTAATGGGTGAAAATCAAAAACAGCACCCGAACTACCCCATGAATGGCAGTAACACCTCGCACGGGACTAATATAACTCGTAGGAACTTACCGTTTGATCATGGGACTCCCGATTTGGGAATACGATGATAATTTATATATTTCTAGACTTAGGCTTAAAAACATGGCGTTAGTGGGTGAAAACCCGAAACAACCCCCGAACGGCCCCGTGAGTGGAACCAACACCTCGTACGAAACCAATATAACTCGTAGGAACTGCCCGCGAGATCATGGGACTCACGGTTTGAAATACGACAATATTTTGGATAATTCTAAAGTTAGGCATAAAAATATGGCGTTAGTGGGGGGGATTCGAAATAGCACCCGAACGACCCCGTGAGTGGCACCAACACCTCGCACGGGACCAATGTAACTCGAAGGACCTTACCGCGTGATCACGGGGCTCCCAGTTTGAGAATACGACGATATTTGCATATTTCTAGACTTAGGCATAAAAACATGGCGATAGTGGGTGAAAACCCAAAACGGCCCCCGAACGACCCCGTGGGTGGCACCAACACCTCGCATGGGACCAATGTAACTCTTAGGAACTGACCGCGTGATCATGGGATTCCCGATTTGAGAATACGATGATAATTTGCATATTTCTAGACATAGGCTTGAAAACATGGCGTTAGCGGGTGAAAACCCGAAAAAACCCCCGAACACCCCTTTGAGTGGTACCAACACCTCATATGGGACCAATGTAACTCATAAAAAATTATCACGCGATCACGGGACTCACGGTTTGAGAATACGATGATAATTTAAAAATATCAGGACTTAAGCAAAATACGGCGTTAGTGGGTGAAAATCTGAAACAGCCCCCGAACAGCCGTGTGAGTGGCACCAACACCTCGCACGGGACCAATATAAATCGCAAGAACTAACAGCGTCATCACGGGACTCCCGATTTGAGAATACAATGACACTTTGCATATTTCTAGACTTAGGCATAAAAACATGGCGTTAGAGGGTGAAAACCCGAAACAGCCCCCGAATGGCTCCGTGAGTGGCACTAACACCTTGCATGGGACCAATGTAACTCATAGGAACTTACTGCATGATCACGGGACTCACGGTTTGAGAATGCAACAATAATTTAAAAATATTAGGACTTAAGCAAAATATGGCGTTAATGGGTGAAAACTCAAAACAGCCCCCGAACGGCCCCGTGAGTGGAACCAATACCTCGCACGGGACCAATGTAACTCCTAGGAACTGATCGCGCGATCACGGAACTCCAATTTGAGAATACGATGATAATTTGTATATTTCTCAACTTAGGCATAAAAACATGGCGTAAGTGGGTGAAACCCCCAAACAGCCCCCAAACGGCCCCGTGAGTGGCACAAACAACTCGCACGGGACCAATGTAACTCGTACGAACTGACCGCGCGATCATGGGACTCCCGATTTCATAATATAATAATAATTTTCATATTTCTAGACTTAGTCTTAAAAACATGGCGTTAGTGGGTGAAAACCCGAAACAACCCCGAACGGCCCAGTGAGGGGCACAAACACCTTGCACGGAACCAATATAACTCGTAGGAACTAACCACGCGATCACAGGACTTCCGGTTTGAGAATACGACAATAATTTGGATATTTCTACAGTTAGGCATAAAAATATGGCGTTAGTGGGGGAAAACTCAAAACAGCACCCGAACGGCCCCATGAGTGGCACTAACACCTCGCACGGGACCAATGTAACTCAAAGGAACTTACCGCATGATCACGGGACCCCCATTTTGAGAATAAGATGATAATTTGCATATTTCTAGACTTAGGCATAAAAACATGGCGATAGTGGGTGAAAACCCGAAACAACCCCCGAACGGCCCCGTGAGTGGCACTAACTCCTCGCATGGGACCAATGTAACTCGTAGGAACAAACCGCGGGATGACGGGATTCTAGATTTGAGAATATGACGATAATTTTCATATTTCTAGACTTAGGCTTGAAAACATGGCGTTAGTGGGTGAAAACCCGACACAATCCTCGAATGGCCCCGTGAGTGCCACCAACTACTTGCACGGGACCAGTGTAACTCGTAGCAGCTGACCGCACGATCACGGGACTCTCGGTTTAAAAATACGAGGATAATTTGTATATTTCTAGACTTGGGCTTAAAAACATGGCGTTAGCGGATGAAAACACAAAACAGCCCCCGAACGGCCCCGTGAGTGGCACCAACACCTCGTACAGGACAATTGTAACTCGTAGAAACTTATCGTGCGATCACAAAACTCCTAGTTTGATAATATGATGATAATTTAAAAATATCAGGACTTAAGCAAAACATGGCGTTAGTGGATGAAAACTCAAAACAGCCCCCAAATGGCCCGATGAGTGGCACCAATACCTCGTACGGGACCAATGTAACTCGTAGGAACTCATCGCACGATCACGGGACTCCCAATTTGAGAATACGATGATAATTTCCATATTTCTAAACTTAGGCTTAAAAACACCGCATTAGTGGATGAAAACTCGAAACAAATCCCGAACGGCACCGTGAGTGATAGCAACTCCCCGAACAGGACAAAAGTAACTCATAGGAACTGACCTCGAGATCACGAGACTCTCGATTTGAGAATACGACGGTAATTTGCATATTTCTAGACTTAGGCTTAAAAACATGTCGTTAGTGAGTGAAAACCCAAAACAGCGCCCTAACGACCCCATGAGTGGCACCAACACCTCGCATGGGACCAATGTAACTCATAGGAACTTACCGCATGATCACGAGACTCCCGATTTTAGAATACGATGATAATTTAAAAATATCATGACTTAAGAAAAACATGGCGTTAGTGGGTGAAAACTCGAAACAACCCCCGAACGGCCCTATGTGTGGCACCTACACCTCGCACGGGACCAATGTAACTCACAGGAACTGACAGCGTGATCACATGACTCCCGGTTTGAGAATACAATGATAATTTGCATATTTCTCGACTTAGGCTTAAAAACATGGCGTTAGTGGGTGAAAACCCGAAAAATCCTCCGAACGGCCCAGTAAATGGTACCAACACCTCGCATAGGACCATTGTCACTCGTAGGAAATTATCACGTGATCACGGGACTCCCGGTTTGAGAATACGACGATAGTTTAAAAATATCAAGACTTAAGCAAAACATGGCGTTAGTGGGTGAAAATCCGAAACAGCTCCTGAACGGCCCCATGAGTGGCACTAACACCTCGCACAAGACCAACATAACTCGTAAAAATTGGTAGCGCCATCACGAGACTCCCAGTTTGAGAATACAATGATAATTTGCATTTTTGGGCCCCGTGAGTGGCACCAACACATCGCATGGGACAAGTGTAACTCGTAGGAACTTACCGCGCAATCACATGACTCACGGTTTGAGAATGCGACGATAATTTAAAAATATAGGACTTAAGCAAAACATGGCTTTAATGGGTGAAAACCCGAAATAGCCCCCGAACGGCCCCGTGAGTGGCACCAACACCTCGCACGGGACCAATGTAACTCGTAGGAACTGATCACGCGATTACGAGACTCCCGATTTGAGAATATGACTATAATTCGCATATTTCTCGACTCAGACATAAAAACATGGCGCTAGTTTGTGGAAACCCCAAACATCCCCCGAATGGCCCCGTGAGTGGCACCAACACCTCGCGTGGGACCAATGCAACTCATAGGAACTTACCGCATGATCACGGGACTCCCAATTTGAGAAACGACGATAATTTAAAAATATTTGGACTTAAGCAAAACATGGCGTTAGTGGGTGAAAACCCGAAACAGCCCCCGAACGGCCCCGTGAGTGGCACCAACACCTCGCACGGGACCAATATAACTAGTAGGAACTGATCGTGTGATCATGGGACTCCTGGTTTTAGAATACGACAGTAATTTGTAAATTCCTAGACTTAGGCATAAAAACATGGCGTTAGTGGGTTAAAACTCAAAACAACCCCCCGAACGGCCCCGTGAGTGGCTCCAACACCTCGCATGGGACCAATGTAACTCGTTGGAACTTACTGCACGATCACGGGACTCCCTGTTTGAGAATACGACGATAATTTAAAAATATCAAGAGTTAAGAAAAACATGGCGTTAGTGGGCGGAAACTCGAAACAACCCTTGAACGGCCCCGTGAGTGGCACCAACTCCTCGCACAGGACCAATGTAACTCATAGGAACTGACCGCGCGATTACGGGACTCCCGTTTGAGAATACGACGATAATTTTCATATTTGTATATTTAGGCTTAAAAACTTTGCGTTAGTGGGTGAAAACCCTAAACAGCCCCCGAACAGCCCCGTGAGTGGCACCAACACCTCGCAACGGACCAATGTAACTCATAGGAACTGATTGTGCAATCATGGGACTCCATATGATAACGGGACTCCCTATTTGAGAATACGACTATAATTTGAAAATGTCTAGACTTAGGCTTAAAAACATGGCGCTAGAGGGGGAAAACCCGAAACAAACCCGTTAGTGGCACCGACATCTCGCACAGGACCAATGTAACTTGTAGGAACTGATATGTTGATAATTATAACTCATATATGCAATTTTTCAGCATGAATAATTTTTTTGTAAAACTACTTGGTTACTTATATCAGTTTTTTTGTATCCAATCATTTGCAGGATAACATTGTATCGTTTGCTTTTTTTGCACGTGGTACAAATGAAGGAGGCAATGGTTTACAACATGAAGATTGTTTATATAATGTTGTGGACATTCAGGATTATGTTTTTTATATGTTACAGCCATGTGGGCTTTTATTGTCTTATTGTTTAGTTTTATGGGCGTGCGGGTTTTTATAATTTGATTGTTAAATTTTATGGTCGTGCGGGCTTTATAATAAGCAGGTTTTATATATATACAGGGTTTGGAATGTCCAGAAAACAAAGGAAACTCTACCCAATTTTTTTTTGGTCTGTGAATTATTAAGACGTGTAATATTTTTAAGTTTGTATATACATGAGTTTATTAACAACATTCCCGATTCGCAATTTATGATTTTGTTATTGTTTTGCCAATAATAAATATTTATAACACCTCGTATGCATCCAACGTTACACGTAGCAACCGACCGTGCAGTCACAGGACCCCCAATTTTAGGATTGGACCAAAAAAGACATTTTTTAAAAATTATAGTTAAATATTGTCATGGACTTTGTCCATGACCTTTTTTATGCTTTTCGTTGCGCATAAAAATGGTCGCGGCCAAAGCCCATGGCCCCTAACCGTGACGAAAAATGGTTGCGGACAAAGTCCACGATCATTTTTTTCCTTTTTTTCATCGCGGTGTAGGTCACGGACTTTGCCCACGAATAATTTTTGTCACGGTTGTGGGTCACGGACTTCGACCGCGACCATTTTTTTCTTTTTTCATCATAGTGTGGGTCACGGACTTTGGCCACAACCAATTTTTATCACGGTTGTGGGTCACAGACTTGGGCCGCGACCATTTTTTCCCCGTTGCGATTTGGGTCACGGCCCAAGTCTGTGACCATTTGCCGTGACCCCTGCTGGACGTGACCATTTTATGGTCACGGACTTGGGCCACGACCCATGATATTAGTCGCGCCCGAAATGATCACGGCCCAATTTCGCAACCCACAGTCTTGTTCAGGGATTTTGGCCATGACCATTCGCCAGTTTTGGTGTAGTGTTCTATTCTCTATAGCCTATGAAGTGCCATGTCGTCATATAGCCAGCATGTACAACTCGAAGCGCTAGAAGAACATAGAGACTATGCTGCGAGGCACTTTGAAATGTATAAAAAGAAGTTGTCTATATCCTATGATCAAATGGTAAGGCCAAGAAAGTTCAAGGAAGGAGACCTAGTCTTGAAGGATTGCACAAGGTACATCAGCGTATTGTCATTGCCTAAGTTTAAAGCCAACTGGGAAGGACCCTACATCGTTCGAGCAGCTCATGATTTGAACTACTACGAGATATCCAAAGTGGAATATGATGTTACTTTCAAACCAAACAACAAGTGTCTCAAAACCTACTATGTTTGAATTTACTGGATTCACAACCAAAAATTTAATTTATTTCATTATGTTTTGTTAATACTTTTGGGGGATAATGTTCGTTGAAAATGTTGGGCTATCTATTTAACATGGTATAAAGTCGTCTTTGTTCAGAAAGCTTTGGCCCATTTTTTCTTTCCTTATTTTACATAGTGTAAATTACATTGATGTACTAGATCAGTCAATATTTAAATAAGACAGAAAAGGAAGAAAGCCAAATGCCAAGAAGTTTATTTAAATAAATAAGTATTGTGATTATATGCCACGAAGATTCGAAGATAGTAAAAACATGAGATACAACAAAGGGGAAACTTAAAAAAGATACTAGGGACATCCATTATAAAGAGCAAATTGACCAAACCAAGAAGTCAATGGTGGTTATGAAGAAGTATCTATTCGAGGTTACTCTGGTCAGATATTAGATCAGCCAAGCCCTTCTGGCAGCGCTCCCTTCTCTGTTGAATGTTATCCCAATGTTGCTCAGTCTTGAGTAGCTCAGCCTCTGCTCGGGTAACAGCACTATGCGCATCCTCCACTTTCTTCTCAGACATAACTAATTCGACCTCCAAGCTTACTAGTTCCTCTGAGATAGCCACCTGCGAGCAATGAGAACTTTACATCCAATGATAAAGAGTAGGCAGGTCAGCCTTCTTGAAGTCATGCAGCAACTTCACCAACCAAGACAGTGAAAACCCATCATTAATAAGCAGATTGACCTTCCCCAACAAAACCTTCATTGTATTGGAACTTAAAGACTCCAAAGGAGTGTTGAGAATTTCATTCAAAATGGTGGCTAGGCCAAGCAGTCTGCAGGCCATCATCACTAGTAAGGGTTGAATGCTGCGAGGGGAAAAAGTTGAAGGAAATTTGTCTAGAAGCTTCTCAATCAATTCATGAGTACCATCAGTCAAAATATGAGGGAAATCGAGCAAGGTATGCCTTACAACCACTTCGGGGGCTGCCTTAGGAGGGTGCACACTAAAAACACTATCGCTAGCAAAAGGACGTCGATTGTGCAAAGCACTGTCACTTTGTTACAATCTGGAAGTAACTACCTCGGGAATCCCACCAATAATTGAAGTCGTTACTTGAACTTGCAAACCAAGGGACTCTCCTATTGCTGCCAAACCAGCTATTATCCTCACCTACGCGATCGCATGCGCAACATCTTCAACTTCTGGCTGGTGTGCTGTCGATTGCTCCACTTCAACCTAAAATACAAAAAATTACCAAGTCAGAAAATATACAAACTGGCTTGCAAGCAAAACTAAAGTCCAATATAACTTGACCCGCCTGACCCTCGATTATAGGAGATTGTTTTAAGTCCAATATGACTTGGCCCACCTGACCTTCGGTTATGGGAGATTTTAGGACCAATATGACTTGGTCTGCCTAACCCTCAGTTATGGGAGATTTTAAGACCAACATGACTTGTTGGCCCACCTGACCCTCGGTTATGGGAGATTTTAAGACTAATATGACTTAGCCCGCCTGGCCCTCGATTATGGGAGATTTTATAACCAATATGACTTGGCCCGCCTGACCCTTGGTTATGGGAGATTTTAAGACCTATATGACTTGGCCCGCCTGACCCTCGATTGTGGGAGATTTTAAGACCAATATGATTTGGCCCGCCTGACCCTATGTTATGGGAGATTTAAAGTACTATTTCCTAGGTAACGCTAACAACATTTAAATGCAGGAGTTGCACAAAAGAAGAGCATACCTTTGGTTGTTGATCATCAGCGAACTTCCGGGTATCTATCTGTATTAAATCTTCCTCCTCATGTGAATCTCGAGGCACCACCAAAAGGCACTGCTCTGATGGAACAATAACACTACCTCCCACTTCAGAAACTTCCTCCTACCGACCTCCTACCTAACCTGACACAACAACCTTGGATCCCTCTGGATTGAGTATTGAGGGCCCAAAAAGAGTAACCAGAACCTAGTCATTGGAGGGGGAGGGGCTAGCAGGGAAGCTTGTTCAGGAAGTGAAACCTGCAAAGCACAACAGAGAACAAGATGAGAACAATGTGAGCAAGGAAAAAGGAGTTCGAAAAGACAAATAAAAAGTTTACCATAACTGACGATACAACAGCGGGGGACATTCTAACAACAGAATCAACAACGCCGGCATTATGAGCACTTGCCTCGATACAAATCTACTCGTGCAAGAAGGCAGAATCAGGAGAATATCCACTATTGGATTCAATAGAACAAAGAGATATATCTTCCCTTAGGGGGGAAATTTGTAGTTACCTGCGAGGCTATAGGGGCAGGTATCCCCTTTGGTGCAAGTTCCTTCGAGACAGGTGAAACTTCAGTTGCCTCCTCTAATGGGTCACCAACTTCAACATCATCGTGCAAATCACCTCGAATATCAACCTGAAAAGGACAAACTGGGGTAAATATTATAAGGGAAAAGAGGAAAAGTTTAAAACTTAAAATGAGAATAGCGGATGTACCTCTTCCTCCAAAACATCCTCCAAAACATCATAATCTTGAGGAGGTGAAGCAGGATCGGAAGAAGAAACCATTATTCGCAACCTACGTCGTCGAATAAGAGGAGACTCTTCTTCCTCTTCCTCTTCCTCTTCTTCTTCCTCTTCCTCTTCCTCTTCCTCTTACTCATCCTCTTCATCATCCTCTTCATCCATCTCCTCTTCACCAACAACTACCTCCTCTTCATAATGCTCCCCCTCGCTCATCTCACCTGTCTCCTCTAGAACAATTTTAACAGGACTAGCCAACTTTCTCTTCTTTCTACCTCCAGCAGCTGGGGGATTATAGGAAAACCCTATAGAGGGTATCTCAGCTGACATAAAAACCTTATCTTCCACATAAATATTATCCAAAGTCTGCTAAAGCCGTTCGAACATCAGGTTGATTTGTTGAATAATCTTAGAAGCAGGAGTCAGATTTGGTGAGACCTCTTAGCTAACCTTAAGCTTTTTCTTTGGGACCTTTCTGGTAACCCTCATAACGTCCCCAGTCGAATCAGCATGGGGAGTGTCACCCCTTCGATTGGCCTCGAGGGACAAGGGGAAACAAAAGCTACTTCGACTGGAAGGGAAGATTGAATCGCTTTCTTCTTCTTAACCACGTCTTAATCCACGGGGGCCAACGGAGGTAACTAAGAGGGAATAGAATTGTTGGTGGTGCTGAGAGAGAATAGAGAGCTGGAAGTAGTGCAGTTCCTCAACCCCAACTCTATCGGGCAAAACCTTTCAACATCAGGGTACCGGGGCTCCTTGTGAATATTGTTTTGGAAACGGCCTAGTTCATTCGGCCAAATTACTGTCAAGTACATCGCAGACCTTCACCCTCTATCTCCCTTGCTCAGGACAACAGAGTTGGCACGGTGTTTGATTAGGCGTAAAGTCTTTCGATTTATTCCCTTAATTTAGAGGCTTTTATCACCTCGTAACATGTAAAATGCATTGATTTATCTCATATCCTTGCTACTGACATTTCCTATAGATTGCATTGAGTTTTGTGTATTCTTCATACTTTTTATAGGTATTTTATACAAGTGAAGAGAAGAGGAAACTCAAAACCAAGAAACCAAGGAATAAAGAAAGGAAGAAAAGTCAGAGGGATAAAAAGTAATTTTAATTCTGGAGTTCGAAAGAGGAACCAACATGAAAGTTGAAGATCTTGAGTCTACAAACACGTAGGAAGAAACAGCGTCCAAATCTGAGTCCCAAATCAGAAGTTATTAAGTTTCAAAAATGAGAGAAAATCACCACTAGAGCAGAGAGAAAAGGACCTTCAGACCGATCCAGTTATTCCCAAAAATGATCCGGTCCGGAGGAGGCTGAGATCTTGAATAGAATTTACACTTGGAGCGATACGGGTATTCCCAAAAATGATCCGATTTGGAAGCTTAAAAGTTCTTGCATAATATTTACAACTGGACCGATTCGATTTTAAGCAAAAACGAACTGATCTAGTATTCATAGGACCGAGCCGATAGACCAGGTCGGACTAGTCTAGGTGGCTAATTTTCGTTTTATCTTTTTCAAAATAAGATTTGTATCTAGTTCAAGCTCTTGTAATTTTGTAGAGTATTTATTCCAACTAATTCCTAGACATTAAGGAGTTATCTTTTTTATAGTTTTAGAGAACTTTTGCAACTAAGAACCCTAGGTTTTAATTTCTGCAACAATTATTGAAGTTTTAAGCTTTAATTTCAGAATTCTTCATTGCAGGTATTATTTATTTTCTGCTTTTAATTGCTTTCATAGTTTACCTTGATTAGTCATTAAATTTTAGGTTGCAATTTTTATTTACAAAATTTCTTCCCAAGTTCTCATGTAGTTATGAATTCATGCACAGTAGGTTTTGTGTTCACACTTAGTTTAATTATGTCCAGCTAAATTTCTAAGGGATGGGATGCATGAACCCGATTCGATGTAATTTGCATGTGTAGAAAATAGGTTTTGAATTGAAAATTTATTGAATCATGTTATGTAGTATGCACAACCATCGTATGCCTTTTAACCTCATTTTCCCTAGGTAACCGGGGTGTTTATAGATGCGATGCGCGTGTTAGCTATTCGGCACCACTTTATTCTTACCTTTGATTACGTATGATGCGGACTAGTACCCTCATATATGTAATGCTTAGGATTAATAAAGACTGGGTTCAATCAACTTTCTAATTCAAATGCTAGTATTCTATCCGGTAAATGTACTAGAGTTCGGGGGATTGTATCCTAACCTATCTTTCCCTTATTTATATTTACTTCGCTATAGTAGTTTATTTATGTGCTCTTAGTTTAATCAGTAGTTTAAATTTCCTTTACATTTAGTTAGTAGTCATTTAGTTCACAATTAATCATCTTTTTAGTTTCTTTTCTCTAATCAATTTAGGGTTAGTCTTCTATTCCTTCGTCGTCACAAATTTCCGCCCTAGTTCCCTATGGAGGAGATCCCGACTAATCGAATTATTACTTGAGTGACAGGTTTGCACTTGAGCCTATGTACGCACGCACTTTAGACACATTTGTGGTCGCATCAAGTTTTTGGCACCATTTCCAGGGAATTAGGTAGACTTTAGGTTAGTAAATTCAATCCCAAATTTGATTCCAAAAAAAAATTAAAATGGAAAAAAAAATAAAAAATAAATAAAAATTCAGAAAAATAAAAAGCCAAAAAGAAGCCATCTCTCAAAAGCCCTTTCATGCGAAATCCAGAACAAAATCCTCAAAATACTCCAATAAGAATCCACGAAAATCTGATCATTGAGTATAATCCCGATAGCCCCCATACCCCTCGCATTCCACAATTCTGAGTTCCACCTCCTACACCTCCAAAATCCATCACAAGTCACATGCTGAGTCACACTTATAGAACACTGAGTGAGGATTTTGAGTCCCTTGGAGAGAGAGCAATGTCGGATATTGGCAGTTTCAGTATGGGTGAGGGAAACCAACCGTATCGTCCTATGAAGGAACTTTTATTTCCTGAGCAAACTGTCACACCTGGATGCATTCTACTTCTATACATTGAAGGACATGTCCACTTCCGTAATAGGATGATACAAATTCTTCCAACATTTCATGGCATGGATTCGGAGAAACCATATCTCCCTATCCGAGAGTTCGAAGAGGAGTTCGAAACCTTTAGTGATCAAGTTTGCACGCAAGATGTCGCTCGCCTAAAGCTTCTTCCCTTTTCCTTAAAGGATAAAGCTAAGACCTGGCTTTGTTCTTTACCACTGAACTTTATCATATCATGGAAGGATAAGCAATCTAAGTTTCTTTCGAAGTTCTTTCCACAACATAAAACCAACTCCGTCAAGGCTCAAATTCAAGCTTTTCGACAACAAGATCACGAGTTATTTGACAAGTTTCAGGAATGATTCCAAGAGTTGGTTAACGTTTTCCCCCATCACGGATTTGAGAAACATCAGCTTATCTCTTTCTTCCATCACGGGCTTACTACAGCGTCTAAACAATTTGTTCAAACAATGTGTGAAAGATCATTTTGGGAATTAGATGCGAGTGACGCTAAGGCTCATCTTAAGTATGTTACCGAGACTACTCAAGCATGGGACACATCCGATCATAATGCCAAAAGTTGACCTCGACATGTGTCCACTACTCCTGTTGCTTTTGGCTTATACCAATTTAATCATGATACCTTGGTAGACCGTAGACTTGATAAATTTGAGAAAAGTATTAGAGACCTACTCGAGGTACGACTAAGAGAAGCTAAAGGATCCACTCGTGCTGTGAAAGAAAAGGTGTGTGCCATTTTTGAGGCAACCCATTAAACAAAGAAATGTCCGACGATACCCTCTTACAAAGCCATGCTTACCGAGCAAGTATAAGCAATAGGAAGGTTTAAGGGAAATTTTAACGCCCCTCACGAAAATGCATATAAACCATCGAGGAGAAACCATCCTGGTTTTAGCTACGGGAAACAACAAGCTGCGTTAAATCCAAATTCACATGTTGCCCTACCTCCACCCCCTCCTCAATTTCAACAAGAACCACCTATGCAAGCACACATGCAAGCTCCACCTCCAGGACCATATGTTACCCCCACCGTGGAGGACTTTTGATGACAACTTAACCCAGTTCATCCAATCACAAAATGCAACTAATGCCAAGTTTGAGCGCATGTTCACTGAAATGAATACGAGGATATCTAAGTTGCAATACTCGTTAAGTGTCCAAGAGAAGGTCAAGTTTTCATCTCAAGGCCAAAGACCTCCTCAAGGTTAAGACAATGTTATCTCTACATCTTTCGCTCAGCAAGAGCAATTCCAAGCCATCACCACTCTACGTAGTGGTTGAGTCATTTATTTATTACCCCCCCCCCCCCCACCACACGAGAAGCCAAAGGACAATGAGGTTTTTGCCCGGTACGAAGAGGCCAAAGATGCCCCCTTGAGTGAGAGTGACAAGGATGACGCTAGTGAGCCATAAGTTGTTGTGAAACTGCCCACCGCCGCTCCGTTACCTCAACAGTTGGCCCAGACTTAAAAGGGAGCCTCCCTTGCAAATGCGTTAGATGTTCTCGAGCAAGTTAAACTGAATTTGCCATTCCTAGATGCCATATAGCAAATTCCCTCCTACGCCAAGGTCATTAAAGATCTTTTGACTGTGAAAAGATGGTTAAATGTGAAGAAGAATGTCTTACTAGCACATAATGTGATCTCCGTTCTACTTAATGACCTTCCACCCAAGTTTAAAGATTCGGGTGCACCCACGATCACATGTGTTATTGGAGAGCGTTGAAATGAGGAAACCTTATTGGATTTAGGCGCGAGTGTTAATATCCTTCCCTATTCCATTTATAGGCAACTTGAGTTGGGTGACCTTAAGCCCACACGAATCACTCTCCAATTAGCGTATCGCACAGTGAAGGTGCCTCGAGGGATTATTGAGGACATGATAATCCAAATGGGCACTTTTTATTCCCGGTAGACTTTGTCATTTGGGACACGAAGCCCTCCATCCATTGTAGAAACCACGTTCCATCATTCTAGATTGTCCAGTCTTATCTATGTCTAATGCCTTGATCAATACACAAAATGGGCACATACAGCTCACTTTTGGTAACATAACCCTCGAGACGAACATCTTCAATGTTTCTAACCAAGTGGGTAATGAAGATGAAATCCATATGGTCGAATCATAGAGGAGGTAGTAGAAGATCACATCAAGAGAACCATGGGTGGGGGCACTTTAGAAGCATGCCTAGTGAGAGGTGATGAGAGCGAGATACCATACACTGAGTTTGAGCGAGAAGTAGAGGAGTTGAAAGCGATACTAGACGGGGGAGCGTCGATAGAGGAGTTGAGAGATGTTCATTGGGTTTATAGATTCGAGGAGTTACCCCCATGGGAGTCATGCTTGATCCCTTCCGAAGAGAAATTTTCTACCCTCAATTTGAAGAAACTACCCTCTAATGTTAAATATGGTTTTTTAAGAGAGGATGAGACATTTCTTGTTGTTGTCTCCTCTAGCCTAGATAAAGAGTAATAGGGTAAGCTGCTAGAAATTTTGAGGAAGCATAGAGGTGCTTTTGGTTTGTCTGTAGCGGATTTGAAGGGTATAAGTCCCCTGATTTGTACCCATAAAATCCACCTCGAGGAGAACATAAAGCCCTCGGGAGAAATGCAAAGGCGACTAAACCCAACCATGAAAGAAGTTGTTAGAGAGGAAATTATCAAGTTATTAGATTCCGGTATTATCTACCCTATATCGAATAGTAAATGGGTGAGACCAATCCAATTCGTTTCGAAGAAGTCGGGAATGATGGTGGTCAAAAACTCTAAGGGAGAATTAATTCCTCAACGCACCACCACCGGGCGGCGCGTTTGCATTGATTATCGAAAACTCAATGCCGAAACAAGAAAAGACCATTCCTCATTGCCTTTCATCAACCAAATGCTTGAACGCGTAGCGGGTCACCCATACGATTGCTTCCTTGATGGTTGTTCTGAATATAACCAAATTGAGGTAAACATACTTGATCAAGAAAAAAAGACTTTTATATGTCCATTTGGCATGTTTTCCTACAAATGTATGCCTTTTGGATTGTTCAATGCACCCGCGACCTTTCAACGGTGCATGCTAAGTCTCTTTAGCGAAATGGTAGAGAGAGGACTTGAGGTTTTCATGGATGATTCGAGTATTTTGGGCCCCTCTTTTGACCAATGCCTAGAAAATCTTGAATAAGTTTTATCCCGATGTGTGGAGAAGAACTTAGTCCTCAATTGGGAAAAATGCCACTTCATGGTTACCGAGGGCATAGTTCTGGGCCACATAGTCTCGTCTAAAGGCATAGAAGTTGACCGAGAAAAAATAGATGTCATAACCGAGCTTCCCCGCCTAAATCACTAAAGGATGTGCGGTCCTTCTTGGTCCACACAGGATTTTTTAGAAGGTTTATCAAGGATTTTAACGTCATCGCTAGACCCTTGAGTAATTTCCTTATGAAGGATGCACCCTTTTAGTGGAATGATGCATGACAAGAGGCCTTCGATAAATTAAAAAGCATGTTAATTTCCACCCCCATCATGCAAGATCCGGATTGGTCCCTTCCATTTGATCTCATGTGTAATGCTAGTGATTACGCGATTTTGGGGCAGAAAAAGAATAAGAAAGCTCATGTCATCTAT
This sequence comes from Sambucus nigra, assembly GCA_949130495.1. NCBI lineage: Eukaryota > Viridiplantae > Streptophyta > Magnoliopsida > Dipsacales > Adoxaceae > Sambucus > Sambucus nigra. The sequence goes on from OX422212.1 coordinate 93,035,347, forward strand.
TACGCTAGTCGAACGTTGATCGGGCCACAACTTAACTACTCTACTACGGAGAAAGAGTTGCTATCGATTATTTTTGCTTTGGATAAATTTCATTCATACCTTGTTGGGTCGCCCATCACATGCTTTACCGACCACATGGCCCTTAAATATCTCCTTACTAAGAAGGATGCGAAGTCGCGCCTCATAAGGTGGATCCTACTCCTACAAGAGTTCAGCTTCTCTATAAAAGATAAAAAGGGGTAGAAAACATCATCATCGACCATTTGTCACAGCTCTCATCCGACGTGACTAGTTATCCAATACCCATAGATGAGTATTTTTTGGATGGGTAACTCTTTGCTACTTCTTCCCTGCCTTGGTTTGCGGACATTGTTAATTATCTTGTCACAGGAGTCGTTCCTCTCGGGTGGACACCACAAGAAAAGAAGAAATTCCTCACTTGTTCCCGCTTGTTTTTCAATGACAATCCATTCTTATTCAAATATTGTGCGGACCATCTCATCCGAAGATGTGTTTCGGATGAGGAAATATTCAAAGAGTAATCCAGTTTTGTCATATGGAAGCTTGTGGAGGCCACTTCTCCAAGAATAAGATGGTCACTAAAATCCTCCAAGGCGATCTCTATTGGCCCACAATATTTCGGGATGTGAACTCCTATTGCAAATCTTGCGATAGATGTCAAAGGATGGTAAATATTACCCCCCGAGACATTATTCCACTAACCCCTATACTCGTCATTGAGTTATTTGATTGTTGGGGTATTGACTTCATGGGAACATTCCCTCCCTCCTTCGGCTTACATCCTCGTTGTGGTAGACTACGTCTCTATATGCGTAGAGGCAATAACTACCAAGATTAATGACAATAAAGTAGTGATAAAGTTCTTACAAGAACACATACTCTCTCGCTTCGGTGCTCCGAAGGTGATCATAAGTGATAACGACATGCATTTTTGCAATAAGCTATTTGAAAAGTTAATGAGAAAGTATGGGGTCATCCACAAGGTTGGAACGACTTATCACCCCCAAACAAGTGGGCAAGCCAAGTTAGAAAATAGTGAGATCAAAACCATCCTTAAAAAACCGTTGATCCTACCCGAAAAGATTGGTCACTTCGATTAAACGATGCGTTATGGGCTTACTGTACCGCCTACAAGAACCCCCTTGGGATGTCCCCATTTCGTTTTGTCTATGGCAAGCTTTTCCATATCCCCATGGAGCTAGAGCACAAAGACTATTGGGCCATCAAGAGGTTGAACTACAATCTAGATAGAGTCGGTGAAGCTCGCAAGCTTCAATTGAACAAGTTGGAAGAGATGCGTAATGACGCATATGAGAATGCTAATATTTCAAAGGAACGAATGAAACTCGCGCATGACAAGATAATTCGACGCAAGGATTTTCATCCGACATAAAAAAATTCTTCTCTATAACTCTCGATTACACTTGTTTCCCAACAAGTTGCGTTCAAGGTGGATGGGCCCATTCGTGGTAAGAGAAGTGTTCCCCCATGGAGATATAGAGTTAGAATATTCAAAAGGGGGAAATACTTTCAAGGTGAATGGCCAACGCCTTAAACCGTACTTTGAGGCATGCGCCGAAAAAGTCGACACAATTTGGTTATCGGACGCCATTTATGGGGATTGATTGAGAAGTACGAGAAGGTCGTTGCACCCCCGATGCGTATGGGGTGATTCTTGTTTATAGTAGTTGTGAGTTGGTTAGGGTAGTTAGAGTCAGTAGGTCTAACTCACATAGGATAGGAGCGGGAGCACACAAACTGAGAGAGAATCTAGGTTTTTGAAGCAAGCATTGGGAGGTTCTAGGTCGATCATGCGAAGGAACAATTGTGGGAACACACAGGAATTTGAGAGAGAAGAAGTTCATTCTAAGTAAGGGAAGCAGGGAGTTTTGAGCAACTGGACCGGTCCTCCCTTGGCATCTAGATCGGTCCGACTATGCTGAAATCAAAAATAAAAAAAAACTGGACCGATCCGATCCTGGTACCTAGTTCGGTCCGATGTCTGTATTTTCTTGCCCCTTACCAAGATGCATGCCACCTTCCCCCAATCCATTATCTTCTCTCCATATCCGTACCCCCCCCCCCCCCCCCCCTCTTCCCCATGCAAATTCCCTCCCAAAATCCACCCCCCTTCCCCTCCCAAACCCTTTTCCCTCCAAAATCCACCCTTCCCTCCACCCACCACCTATAAATACACCTCCTTTCCCCCCATTTCACCACCACTCCATTCACCCAACTCTATTACTCTCTCTTCCATATTCTAACTCAAACCCACTTCATTCCCACATGGAAAATAGGGCCTTCCCTAAAAAATACGCCTCCGTCGAGGTTCTTGACGACAGAAATAAGGCGTTCCGATCACGCCAAGAGCAAATTTAGTAAGAGCATTATTTCAGCCATACACGAAAACTACACATATGCGCCAAGTGCCCTGGAATGAGCTTCCCCAATTCGTCACTAGTCTCTTCCTTTCATTCCTTCCGAGTGGTGTGCCATTTTCTCAAAGAGCCCCACGGGGCGGTGTGGGAAACCGAGGTGCGTGCCTTCTACGGTTCGCTCATCTGCATCGCTGAGTTCACTTCCAAAGCATATGTTGACACCACTCCCGTCCCATTCTCTTTGGACACTTTGATCCGGAAGTTAATGAAAAAAGGGGTCCTGAGCCCGACCCAATTTACATATCCTAACAATCGCGTTCCCCTTATGAAAGCCATATGCATGTCTCGCATCACACCCGACGAGCAATGGGGTTTCGAGACATTCCCGGTGGGCTAGATGAATGACAAGGCCCGCATAACTTTGCAAATAGTGTGCACAAATATCCTTCAAACCTCAAATGACTCTGCAATGCGCCCACATCAAGCAACCGTCATCTATCACCTCTTCGACCCCACTACCCCTATCCACCTAGCCTGCATTCTCTACAAAGACATTTTCTACGCGGCCTTGGATAATAAGGGTACAACCCCTCTCCCATATTCCTGGATCATCACTTCTATTTTAGCCGATGCTGGCATTGTTCCTCCCCAAACCTTCACTCTCCTTCCCAATCCTTATGGGTAGGGCACACGCACAAAAAGTGAGCGGCAAAGGGAGATCATTTGGGCATGGAGGGAGGAAGACGATTCGGATGAGGATATGACGAAGTTGATGAGTAAGAGGGGGTTGGGGTTGCTGATGTTAAAATGGGTAAGGGAGAAGAAGATGCGTATGATGAGGAGGCAGATTCTGATTTTGAGCTGCCGGGAGCAGATTTGGATCGTCACATCACCGCGCTAGAATTGTTCTTCGATGGTTTCATCAATGAATACTGCGCTGGCCATGATGTGGATCGTCGGTCCTACCAGCGCGACACTAGCATGATGCATACTTTGAAGAAAAATATTTTTGTATTTTTGGAAAATTTTCTAATTTTTTTGGTTTTGTGGCATTTTGAACTTTGTCAAATTTTTGAAGCGCATGCATACCCCCCTAGACTTTTGTAGTAATTCGAACAAAGACTGACAATGGCAGAAGTGAGAAAGTTGTTGCATGCAAAAGAAAAGTTGGTAAGCTTCTCCCGGGTGAAATGACTTAACATGTGATTACCTTGATCATAACCAAATTGCATGGCCACAGAATTTGGGAAATATATGGAATAAAAAGAGAGTCATTCCATGTATGAAGGCAGATAAGAGGGAATCAGCAGCAGAGGAACATTGTTCATCGAAAAGTTCTTGGCTAACGATTCCTCGATGGGGACAATGGGACGCTCCTCATCCGAAAAAAAACTAGTTCGAAAAAAATTGATCCACCCCAACATAGGGGTGAGGGACAAACTTCTCCACTTTATCGATTAAAGAGATAAAGGGCTTTTTGGAACTCTTATGGTTCCAGCAACAGATTCGAGGGACCTTTATGGGATGAGATCTAGGGTAATTACCATCTTGGGCATACTCCAGGAAATGGGCATACAAAAAGGTTGTCAACAGCACATAGTTTGCGTAGTTAGAGACATCAAACATGTCGATGCTTCGAGCCGAATCAGCTTTCACTCGATCTAGCCAAGTTTATAATGAACCAAAAGTGATGGAAGCTAGAGGAATCTTGGTTCCACTGGCCATTAGAACGGACATGTTAATCAGATCCTTCCTGGGGCAGTCATGGGGTTTGTCGAGAAGAAGTATCTTCGACAGGACGACCCAAATATAACCCATAAGCTCAATCTTCGAATCAAACCCCTTCCCAGCTGGAGGATACTCAAATACTTGCTTCCCCTTTGGATTCTCTTTGGTTTCTTCGTGGTCCTTAATCACAGCCTTATCTTCAATGAAGTAGAAATACCGAATCACCTCCGAGTAAGTACACTTACTGTACGTCACCATGTAGTTTTTCACTACCGCCTCCCATTCTGTTTGAGTGGACTTCTTGGCAATTGACACGTCCTTCTCAAAGAAGGTGTCAAAACCTGCTGCTTCCAAACCTAATAACTCACAAACATCCTCAAGAGTAATGGTGAATTCACCCCAAGAGGCAACGAATGTGTGGGACCTGTGGCTCCATTGAGATACAAGTAAACGAAGAGTATTGTTGTTCTTCGCAAGGGTGAGATCACCCAACCAGCTGGTAGACGACAAACCAATCAAAGTTAATTGCACAGGATACTTGGCATGGATATAGTCGGTCCAGGGGGACTCAAATTCCACCTTGAAAAAAGGTTAATCACCTTGCTCAATACGAAATCGGGTGACGATGGCAGTGGGGATATAGGCAAAATCCTCAGTGTTGTCACTCTCCTCCATCAGTAGATTTGCTGGCTCCACCGGCACAAGGTCACAATGGGAAATGTTCAGCCAGCGTCTAAAAGCGATCGGACTCACCAAAATATGGCACACGATGGTAGCGTGCCCACTAGTTTTGGCGTGCCTGAGTACGGGGGGAGGCGCCCCTTGCAGATTGAGTTCTCTTCACAACATGTGCCATGGATACATAAAAGTTAAAAAGAGAAGAAAAGTGAGTGGTTAGGGTTTTGGAACGAAGGCATAAGGCAAACGTTGGAACTTCTCTCTCTCAAAATCCACGATTACAAATAAACCCAAGGGTGAAGGTTTGGAAATGCAAGTATGCCTTTTTATATGAGCAGTAAAAACCCCAACGGGCGGTAAATGACAGCACTTTGGGAAACATAGCGACGATCGAGTTATTTCACGTGTCCTGCATGCACGCACAGGGGAAGGAATTCAAAGGTTGTAATGATGATGCTTCAAGAAGCGATGCGTGAATATCATCGCATGAGGAAAATGCACTAACCCCAAAGCCGCCATGTGTAAAGCGCAAAAGTACAAATGACAACCTCATTAAATGTGATACGACCATAGTAATAATGAGGCATGTTTAAAGTTTCTTCAACTTAGGTGAGTTGAAGCGCTTTATGGGAAATTTGAAAAACCAATTCACTTCCCCTAAGGCAACTGTCACACACAATCATAACGTCCCATCAAGGAATGGTGACCCGACTCAGAATGTGTCTTAAAAATGCGTACTCTCTAGGCTCAAGTGCAAGACTGTTGCTCAAGTAATAATTCGATAAGTCGGGTATCGATCCTCAGGGAAATAGGACAACACAGTTGTGACGACATTGGGCAGACGAAGGAAACCTAACTTTGACTCTAAAGAAAAAGAAAAAGATGATTTGTTTTGGATATTCACTATAACTAAATGCAATTTTGAAACTATTTAATCAATGAACTAAAGTATGAATGGAATGCAACTATTCTAAATTACCTAAATTGAGCTGAAACTATATGATGAATAAAATAGGACCAAAATACAATCCCTCAACCCTAGTGTATTGCTGGTATAAAACTAATCGTAAATTTAAGTGATTAATTAGACCCAGAATTTAGTACTCCTAAGCATTACGTATATGAGGTTCAAACCCGCATCATACTTAATCAGAGGATGAGTAAATCGATATTGCGATAGTGACACTCGAATTTCATTCTGAAGCATCCCGGTTACCCTGAAGCAAATGAAATCCAAAGATCTATAATTGTTGTGTTTCTACGCAATACGGTCATAATCAAATCATTAAATTTAGAGGACTAATTTTATACACATGCAACTACCACATCAGGTTGACTTCATGTATCCCGACCTTTAAAATCTAGCCGGACATATAAAAACTTGAAAACAACATGTTAAGAATGAAAGAAACCATATTTATTTATAAATGAAGATGAAGAAAGGTAAAATTAGTAATGAACAAGCAACTAGAATAAGTATTGAAACAGAAATTGGAATGCTTTTACTTGAATTGCAACTTGAAAATAACTAGGGTTTGTTGTTCTTCCTCTTTAAAATGGATTACAAAGATTCCTTCAGGAATTAGAAGCCTCCTCCTCTACGTTTGGGAGGATTTACAATTTATATTCTTCGAAATACAAGAGTTTGAACCAAATAGGACTCTATTTTTACAAGTGGATAAATCCAAAAATTCGAGAACAGAACTGATACGGGTAAATGGTTCGGTTCGGTTCCATCTTTTGTAGCCTTTATAGAAAACTCTTTGAGCATGGAATCGGTTCGTTATTTTCCAGCTTCGGTTCGGTTCCATCTTTTCATCTCTTCACAAGAAGTTTTCCCAAGGTGGATTCGGTTCGTTTTTTAGCTCCCTTGGGTTCGGTTCCCTTTTATCGATCTTTTCAGAAACCTTGCTTTCTTGTGTTTCTTTGAAGCTTTTGGTACGGAACTTGAATTAGAACACCGAACACCTGCAAAATAAATGACAAACACACGAAACTCGACGTACTTATTAGAAACTTGCCATTATCGAAGATATTATATAAATGCACTTGAATTACATTACGCGGAGCGATAAAACCCTCTAATTTAAGGGGATAAATGGGAAGAATTTATGCCTAATTAAACCCCCCAAACTTAGAACGTTGATCATCCCGAGCAATGTAAAAGAATTAAAACATGGTCCAACTCATAAATGGGATAAGATACCTTTTTCGCGGGCAAGCGATTGCATTTATCGTATGTAACAAGTCTTTAAACCCCTACATTACCCAAGTAGGACGAGTTGTGTCTCGTGAGGGTTTGCAGAGAATATATCCACAAAATTTGACTCAAAGAAACTTCAAAATACGCAAAAATTGTATAATTCAAACTTTTACTGGAAAGAATCATCATCAAGTCATGTTGAGTGGTTTCAAATCATAGTGCGCGTGTGAAGCCGAAGATTTAACCGCGAATTTCCACCGATTGACCATTGCGTTACTTATTCAAAAATTCGTTTTGATTTCAAAATCTCACGGAATGCTCTCACAAACGAATTACTCGGAATGTGTTTATTCTCTCGGTGTGCGTGATATAAAGAGTAAACATATTGGAACCAAGTTCACACACACAAGTAGAAGGATGAAAATTTTATGGTAATCGGATCTCATCAAAGGATTACGGATATAAGAAACGGGAACATTGCCTCTAATTCACATTTTTGATCTCTTTTATTATCTGTTGGTGTTTTTAGCTCTCCACGCGGTAATAAATTTCATAATTTTGGACTCGGTTAGGACTTTTACGGGTAAAAGGTGTATTGGATAAAATTGGAAAAGGTTAAGAATTTCAGAATTAGAAAGTTTTGCATGTGATGTCTGTTAGTGCTTTTCCGGGCTATTGCTCATTTTCTTCTTCTTTTTATATTTTTTCCTATTTTTCACTTATTTTCTTTTCTTGCTATTTTTGTTGAGAATTTCTATTCTTTTTCTTGCCCCTTCTTATGCACTTTCCGGACTTTAATGAATATTCCATTTTCACAATTCTGGGCTACTTGGGTTTTTCGAGTTACCAAATAAAAAGGATAAATTTTATTCGGCTCAATTGGATTATCAAAGGGATAATTTTTCACATCTTTTTATGGCTAATATTTTTGGGTAAAAAACGATGGCCTATTTCCTTGTTTGAATTACTTATTAATTTACCATATGCGTTTCTAGATGAATTAAGTTTAGAGATCAATTTCGGCACCTTTTTTTCAAGGCAAGATCGCACACATTTTCTATAAGCGATCAAAATGAAAGGATTGAGATCTTTGACGACTTTTTAGATGCTGAAAAGAACTTTGAGTTAACAATTAACTCGGATTGATTTATGAATTTCACAAAGATGAAAGGCTCGAATCTCACCGGGGTTGTTAATCTCCACACTTATTCGTTAAGTCGCCTACGTTCGCTCAATTTCCATCTTTGGTCAATTTCGACTTTGTGTATTTTGAATTTTACAACTTGAGACTTTAAACCGACTTTTAATGATATTTTCAAAAAATTGAATTCCATTTTTTATTTATTTTGAACAAAAAATATTTTTGGGTTTTTCAAGATTTTATGATTTTTTTGAAATTTCTGGGCATTGTTGAAAATTTGTGAAGTTTTAGAAATACGCACTTGTGGCCCCCCCTAACTTAGACTTTTGCATTGTCCTTAAGAAAAAAGGACTAAAATCTAACTCAAAGTGAATTAAAAGTGCGAAAGCGTAAAACAAACAAATGAAACAGAAATGCAGCTTTTATATATAGAAAGAACAAACAGTGTTACATAGGATAAGGGGAGAACATGATAACAACATTGAGCAAACAACCACTTTAAATACAAACAAACAGCAAACACCGACGGGGTTTCATTGGGAGGGCTGATTGGAGGACCCGGGTGCGCGCGGATCATAAGGGTCATAAAAGAAAGATGGTGGGGGACCGCCAAAAGTGAGCTCATAGAGGTGGGCTTGGAGTTGGTGCATCATCCTTGTGTCTCTCCGATAAGCCTCTTGGTCCCTGCGATAGGCGGCTTGATCTTGGTTGCATTGGGTGATGAACCCGTCAAAATTGGATTCCACCGCTGCCAGCCATCTATCAAAATCAGTACCCAGGGGCTCGAAATCTGAGTCATCGTCTTCATTGTATTCTTCTTCATCATCCCCTTCCATCTTAAAGTCTTACGCCATCGTCTCTTCAACCTAAATTTCTTACTCGGCCTCTAAATTGATCGCCTCCCGGGCTGCTTGAATGGCAGCCCGTTGCTGGGCACTCCTCGTGCGGGATGTCTTTCCAATGGCCTCCAGGAGACGGGGGAAAGCTTGGGGTGGTTGGATACTAGCATCGGCTAACAGGGACGTGATGAGGTGGGCATACGGGAGGGGTACCGCGCCTTTGTGCTCCCAGGCGGCAAAAATGATATCTGCATAAAGCATCCTGGCCAGGTTGAGGGTGAAATCAGGGTCGAACAGGTGGTACACAAGGGTCGCTTGGCAAGGGCGCATCGCCAAGTCATTGGAAGTTTGAAGAAAATTGGCGCACAGGATATGGAACATGATGCGTGCCTTGTCATTGAGACGGCCCACGGGAAAAGTACCACGGTCAATGCACTGCTGTTTGGGGATGGTTGGGGCGTTGGTTGGGTAGTCGTATACGTCCGGGTGGGGAACGCCCTTTTCAGCAAGCTTACGGGCGAGGATGGATAAGGAAAATGGGATAGGGAGTCCGTCAACAAAGGATTGGCATGCAAAATTGCCAGTGCAGACGAGAGTGCCATAGAAAGCCCGGACTTCCCCCGCCCATACGACTGGATGAGGCTCTTGCAAGTATTGTGTCCACCCCCTTCGGCGAAAAAGGGCTGTGACGGGGCGGGGAAGCTCGTCCCAGTTGACCACCCGATCAATGTGCAATTGGAGGGCAAAAATGAAGAAGCATTCACACCATACTCGCTCCATATGGGAGCGGTATTACCCGTTGCCGTTGGGCAGAACTTCGGTTGACAGATATTTTGGCGGGAGAGCGGGATTGGCCATTGGGGAAATCTGAGACTTAAGAGAGGGGGGACTAGGGTTTGTAAAGAGAGAGAGAGAGAGTTGGAGGTGTGAGGGAAAGAGGAAGGAAGATAAGGTATATATAGATGGTGGCGAGGGGTGTGGGTGGGGAATTTTTTAGGGAAAAGGGGGTGGTTTTGTTGGAGGTAAAAGGGGAAGAATGGGGGGAAGAGAGGGGATAGAGGGGTTGAATGGGTTCCTCAGGAAGAAGCAAAATCGCAGGAACCGAATCGATCCGATTTAGGGGCGATTCGGTTCGGTTCTGGGGATTTTTATTTTTTCAATTTTTCCAAACCGAACCAATCCATCTTGGGGATTCGGTTCGGTTACAACTGTGACAGAACCCCTTATCTCAGTCTGTTGCTCTGGAATCCTATTCTCTCACTTTTCTAGACACTTTCACTTATTCTCTCACTTGAATTCATCGATGCCCTTATGAAATTTGTGTTAGAATGTGTGATCTTACCCCTATCCTTACGTAACCTATATACGGACTCACTCTAATCTACCGAAGCCTAACTACTATACACAAGAATTCACCCCATACACATCGGGGGTGCGACGACCTCTCTTGTCAGCTCAATCGACACCGTAAATGGGGTTCGACAACCAAACGGTGTCGACTTCTTCCACACACACCTCTAGATATGGCTTTAGGCGTTGTCCATTTACTTTGAATGTATTTCCCCCTTTCAAATCGTCTAACTCAACAGCTCCATAAAGAAAAACATTCCTTACAACGAACGGGACAGACCATCGTGACCGCAACTTGTCGGGAAAGAGATGAAGCCGAGAGTTATATAGAAGCACTTTTTATTCAGGAAAAAACTCTTTGCGTTGAATTATATTATCATGCGCGAGTTTCATCCTTTTTTTGGAAATTTTTGCGTTCTCGTACGCATCATTGCGTATCTCTTCTAACTCAATTAGCTGAAGCTTACAAACTTCACCGGCTTTATCCATGTCATAATTCAACTTCTTAATCGCCCAATACACCTTGTGCTCTAATTCTACGGGAAGACGGCAAGGTTTTCCATACACAAAGCGGAATGGGGACATGCCGAGAGGATTTTTGTATGCAGTACGATAGGCCCATAGTGAATCGTTGAATCTAAGTGACCAATCTTTTTGGGTAGGATTGATAGTCTTTTTGAGAATGTTCTTGATCTCCCAATTCACTAGTTCTGCCTGCCCATTCGTTTGTGGGTGATAGGTCGTTCCAACTTTGTGAACGATGCCATACTTTCTCATAAGCGTCTCGAATGGCCTATTGCAAAAGTGCGTGCCATTATCGTTGATTATCGCTTTCAGAGCGCCGAAGTGGGAAAGTATGTGTTCCTGTAGGAACTTAATCACCACTTTATTGTCAATTGTCTTGGTAGCTATAGCTTCAACCCATCTGGAAACTTAGTCGATCGCAACAAGGATGTATAGGAAACCAAAGGACGGGGGGAAAGGGCCCATGAAGTCAATACCCCAGCAGTCGAAGATCTCAATAATGAGTATCGGGGTTAAGGGCATCATGTCTCGTTGGGTAATAGTTTCCATCCTTTGGCACCTATTGCAAGATTTATAAGCATTGTTCACATCCCGAAATATTGTTGGCCAATAGAGGCCGCATTGCAGAATTTTTACGGCCGTCTTTTTCGTCAAAAAGTGGCCTCCACAAGCTTTCGAATGACAACATTGGATGACTTTCGGGATCTCATCATCCGGTACACAACGTCGGATGATTTGGTCGGCGCAATATTTAAATAGGAAAGGATCATCATAGAAAAACATGATTATGAATGGAGTATTCCTTGAATGGAGCAGAATTAAATGATTATGAACAACACTCGGAACAGAAATTGTTAGTAATCAAATGTGAGAGCGACTCACACATATAAAGGGTGATGATGTTAGTACGGTATAAGAGGTCCAGAAGTGCGCTTCGTGGAGAGAAGAGCACGGGTCGAAACTTTCGGCATACTCCAAGGAAGGAAGGGGAGTATTACGTGTCACTTAATGTGAGACATTTCAAGGAAGAATCGATGTTTAGCGGGACATAGTGAATAGTCTCTACATGCACTGCCCATAGGTAAGGCTTGGTTGAAAGAGGAGATCAACCAAAGAATTTTGTGTTTATCGACAATTCCTGAAATTGGAAGAGTTCGGTAAAGTCGGTACAGTCCTTGGATGGGTTGCCATCGTCAAAACAAGATCGAGGGTTAATCCTGAACATGTGAATTAAGACGCTGAGAAGGAAGTGATTGATATTCCTTTGGAATCATTTACAATATTAACTAGTATGCCCCAGACTTCCTTTGAAAGGAAGGATCGCACCAGTGCATGGTCCGGCGCAGTATAAATTTCCGAATCAAGATGAGATTGGTGAATCCCACCTTTGATATGGAATTTCAGGAACCAACAAAGATAAGGTTTCGTTTCGAGTGGGATGTATCACCCTTAGCCAAGGAATAGGCGCATAGTGATTAAATATTTGGGAAGCTACATGAAGGAGATTTTAGAATCTTGATGCGATGATTTCAAGAATGCTCTGTAGAAGCACACGTACCTGTTTGTCGCGTACGAGGTACTTATTAAGGTTTTGTTACGGAAGAACCTCGACTATTATCCTTCTGTATGTTTAGAGGAGAGTAGATAATCAGAATCTTTGGATCGGTCGAGAGAACATCCGATAAATGTGGTAGAATTCCACGACTGTTTTAGGCGAGCAAGAGTGATCAAATGTTCGTATAATTTTCTCAGAATGGGAGTTTTGTATATGAATAAATCCGAGTATTTGTCATGTAGTGAGGTGCGGCCTCCTAATGATAGTGAGATAATGAAATTTATAACGTATAGGCGTGACCTATACGAATGTTGTCGGTTGGGAGCACAATGTGAAGTGTCTCCAATGAGAATGTAAAACAATGTTGCCGTGAAGAAAGGGCTATAGTGATTGAGCGCCGTAACGTGTAATTAGTTTGTGTACGGAAAAGGATATCCAAAATTGTGCTACCTTATAGGCCTTATTTTCCAAATTTCGGGACGAAATTCCGTTATTAGGGGGGAAGTATGTAATACCCCGTATTTTCATGGCTTTTAAATTTAAGGATTTATTAAATTTAATTGAGATAAATTAATTTAATTTTAATCCGAAATGTTGTTTTAAATATTTACTAGCGTGACAAGAGTTAGTAATTATTGGGAATATATTATTTGTTGCATATTACTGGATGAGTATAGTAATATATGAGATTTATTTTTATAATATTGTCACGTGTGAATAAAATGACAATTGTGGAAATTTAAGTCGGGACGCGCCTGTGTCGTGTCGGGACTAAATGTGGATTAATAAAAGTGAATATTTTATAAGTTGTCCGTATGGTCATTTTGAGTGCGCCAACGCGTCCGGAAGGGTCGAGATAGTCAGAAAAGTATACCCGGGGGTTTTATTTGGGTCTCGGGGCGTTTTTAGGCCTAATTAGTACCCCGGGAGGGCATTTTAGTCATATTGTATTTTTGGGTAATTAAACCCACGAAATTTCAAGGGTTATATCAGATGTCTAAGGTTGTCTTCTAGGGTTAGAACAACCAAAGACAAGAGACGGCCATAGGAGAGGGAAGGAGAGAGCTTCCAAAGCAATCCAAGGCCCGAAATCCATCCGTTTGCACCGCCACCACCACCAACGCGTAGATCGTGCGACGGGCTACGCAACCACACCAAAATCATCTGCAAATCAGAACACCAAAAATCCCAGGCAAGTGTTTATCTTGCTTATTTCGTTGGTGCATCTTTCATATTAGTTTAGGGGTAATTAGAATGAGTTTTTATGGAAGAAAACCAAAGATTTGAGATAGGAATTGCATGTAGTGATGGATAAATTGATAATTCTGGAAACCCTTGCCATGTAGAGGAATTACCCACGAAATTATGATGTTTATAAGAAGAAATTTCTGGAAATACTTGTTAGAACCATGTTTAAGAGAATTCTAGGGTTCTTGATAATTATAATAATTTTGGGCTGATTAATCCATGTTTAGTGATAGAAATCTACATGCTTTACGTTGGAAATATCTGGTATGATGATATAATGTTAGTAGTATAAATTTTGGGACGACTGGGATTGAAAAATATGGATTTGGTGAAGGTTAGAAGATGAAACCCGTAACTGCAAAACTGCAGAAATCGCAATACCTGTTTGATCGATTGATCGAGCCCAGAGCTTCGATCGATCGAATGTTCGATCGATCGAGCCCCAGACCTCGATCGATCGACCCCTCCTGGCAGACTTAAGTTTACCCTTTTAAATTGTTAAATTGATTCTAAATGAAGAAAACTCCTTAGACATCCTTGTTAAGATAATTTGGGAGATAATGATGACCAGTAAGATTCATTAATGAATAAGAGACCTTTGATGTAAGGCGAAATCTATATTTTTGGGATATTTTACATAAGGGACAATATAAGTATATGTTAAAGGGGAGAGACACGTAAGAGAGAGTTACGTCGGAACATAAATGGATACCTACTGAATTGGACATTTGGGAGAAAGAGTCCATGAGGGCTACGTAGTAAGTTGGAGAAACCCTTCGAATTAAAGTGAGAAACGAACCATTATACGTGATAATTAATAATGGAAAAATAAGGATAAATGTTGTGAATATGGGTTATGAGATAAACCTAAATTGATATAATAAAAGGGGTATATTTATATGATTGTGTATGCATATAGTATATACTTGTGAAAATCATGTTCGCGCTACTTGTTATCCCTGAGGTTACCGCGCTGAGACAGTCTTATCTCGATGTGCTTTTATGGGGGATATTAACTCGTACCCTAGAAGATAGATGTCCTTGGTACAGGCTATCGAATTGATAGTTCAGACGGTCCTAAGAGACGTGAGGGTATGTACTGACCTCTTAGAGACTTGGAATCTATGCTTCGCCTCAATGTTGTTTGTGTTTGTGTTAATACAGTTCGAGAGTGATTCCGAACTAGTATTTCCCTTAATTTGTGTGATACGGGGACTTGATAGCAGAGTATGCCAGCACCATAGATTTTATGTGGGGTGCCGTTAGTATATATATAATTCATGAGTGATTGGTATATATATACTTATATATGGGAGACCGCACCATAGTTGTTATGTGGGATGCCGTTATGATATATATATATTATACGAGTAGTTAATATATATATATATGAAATTCTAAAATCTGGAACTGCCTACTGTGATTTGATATGTAGGACATGGTTGATGACTCAAATTATAAATACTTGTTTTGAGAAAGTATAATATGGCACTGGAAAACTTTATTGATTAATCAAGTAAAAAGGAGAACTTTGGTTACAAATTGAAATCTTACGTTTTAAATACTTGTGTTGTTCCGTTGTAAATCCTGCGAATAACCTAAGATAAGTTAAATCATTGGGAAAGATAGTGTGGTATATGACGAGATAGACCATTGGGAAGGTTAGTGCGATAGGTGTGCACATTAGAAGAGATGTGAGAATTTCTCAAGAGAGTGTCGCACTAATATGATGTTCCATTGGCCTGTAATCAATTTAAATACTTGCTAAACTATTTTTAAAACGGTTCTACATTCGGGCTCTGACCCGTTTGCTGTTACTTCTTCTTTATTGTGTGTGTATATATATATATATATATATATATATATATATATATATATATATGTATTACAGGTGCCCAGCCACAAGGGTGTCTTACTTAAGATTCTTTGGATGTGACGTGCTGTAGCTTTTGTGGGAGTTGCAGGCCATTGCTTAGACGACCTCATTGTTGACTCTACTTCTAGTTCAGTTTTATCCAGCAGGGGCATGTGTCGCCCTTTCCATTATTTAGTTGGTATTGTAAGAGATTGTAATTCTTTTATATTTCAGTATCTTTATTTCGAAATTGTTACTGTCAGGATGTTTTTCCTTAGTATATTAATGTCGGGATTTATTATTGTTGGGGAAACTCTTAAATGTTCATTTTATTCTTCTACTTATTGTGTGACTCTTAAAAATGTAAATGGTTAAAGGTTTTATAACTGAATTTAATAAAAATGAGAATAAGGTTTTAAATGGTTTTGATACTTAGCTTAATTATTTAGGGTGTTTAAATTGGAAAAGTATTTTTACGACAGTGATGCTGAGAATGAACCAACTGTTCACCTTGATTTTAATTTAATAAAGGAGTAATCACCCGGTATTTAATTAGGCGGGGTGTCACACCTAGGTACGTCGAACAAAAATCGTGATAAGTGGTCGGCAACGACGTTTTCTACTCATTTCTTATCTTTAATGGAGAGATTAAACTCTTGTAGGAGTAGGATCCATCTTATGAGGCGCGACTTTACGTCTTTCTTCGCAAGTAGGTATTTCAATTTTGCGTGGTCGGTGAAGCAAGTGATGGGAGAACCAATAAGGTAGGACCGAAATTTGTCAAGGGCAAAGACTACCGCTAGCAACTCCTTCTCTGTGGTAGAGTAATTGAGTTGTGGTCCAGTAAGAGTCCGGCTAGCGTAGTAGATGACATGATCCTGTTTGTCTTTTCTTTGGACCAAACCAACCCCTGTCGCATAATCACTAGCATCACACATGAGTTCGAATGGTAAAGACCAATACGGAACTTGCATGATGGGAGCAGACACAAGCATGGTTTTTAGTTTTTCAAAAGCGCTATGGCATGCTTATGTCCATTCAAATGGGGTGTCCTTCATGAGGAGGTTGCTTAAGGGCCTAGCGATGGCGCTAAAGTCCTTAATGAAATATCGATAAAACCCCGCGTGGACCAAGAAGGAGCACACATCTTTGAGCGATTTTGGTGGGGGTAGATCGGCTATGACATCTATCTTATCTCTATAAACTTCTATCCCCTTGGATGAAACTATGTGGCCAAGAACTATTCCCTCAGTGACCATAAAATTGAATTTCTCCCAATTTAGCACTAAGTTCTTTTCCACACACCGGGCAAGTACCTTTTCCAGTTTTTCTAGACAAAGGTCGAAAGAGGTGCCAAAAACGCTAAAATCATCCATGAACACTTCAAGTCCTTCTCGACCATGTCGCTAAATAGGCTCAACATGCACCTTTGAAAGGTCGCGGGTGCATTACACAAGCCAAATTGCATACGTTTGTAGGCAAACGTACCAAAAGGGAAAGTGAAGGTCGTTTTCTCCTGGTTAAGTAAGTCTACCTCAATTTGGTTATATCCAGAATAACCATCAAGGAAGCAATAGTAAGGGTGGCCCGCTACTCTCTCAAGCATCTGATCAATAAATGGCAAGGAGAAATGGTCTTTCCTAGTTCCCGCATTGAGTTTCCGGTAATCAATGCAAACTCATCACCCGGTGGTGGTACATTAGGGAACTAGCTCTCCTTAGCATTCTCAATCACTGCCATGCCCAACTTCTTCGGGACAACTTGAATAGGGCTCACCCACTTGCTGTCCGAGATTGGGTAGATAATCCCGGCATCCAATAGCTTAATTATTTCGGTCCTCACCACTTCTTTCATATTAGGATTTAGCCTTCTTTGCATTTCTCTCGAGGGCTTGACATCCTCTTCGAGATGGATCTTGTGAGTGCAAATCAAAGGAGTTATCCCTTTCAAACCAGCAATGCACCAACCAAAAGCACCTTGGTGCTTCGTCAGAATCTTTAGCAATTTACCCTCCTGCTTTTCGTCTAGGCTAAAGGAGACAACAACAGGAAATGTCTCATCATCTTCGAGATATGCATATTTTATATGGGAGGATAGTTTCTTCAATTCGTGGGTTGGAAATATGTTGCTGGAGGGAACCATGCGTGTCTCCCTCGGTGGTAACTCCTCGAATCTAGAAACACAACTTGCATCTCTCGCGTCCTCATCCGACGCTCTAAGTAACTCTCTTAACTCCTTAACCTCCTTCTCAAATTCGGTGTACGTTCCCTCACTCTCGTGGCTCGACACTAAACAGGACTCTAAGGCATCTCCATAATAGTTTTCCTCAAAATACTCCTCTAAGATCTCATCTATTAAGCTCACCACGTGAAGATCATCATCTTCCCCCGTCTGTTGGGCTATATAGAAGATGTTAGTCTCTAAATTCATGTTCCCAATGGTGAGTTGCATTTGCCCATTTCGAGTATTGATGATGGCATTAGATGTAGCTAAGAATGGGCGCCCAAGAATGATGGGAACATGGTTGCTCGAGGTGAAGGAGGGCTCCGTGTCCCAAATGACAAAGTCTACCGGGAAGTAGAAAGTGACAACTTAGACAATCATGTCCTCAACTATGCCTCTTGGGATCTTCATAGTTCGATCCGCTAACTGAAGAGTGACCTTTGTGGGCTTGAGGTCGCCCAAATCAAGTTGCTTATAGATGGTGTAAGGGAGGATATTGACACTTGATCCCAAATCAAGTAAGGCTTTCTCAATTTTATTTTTTCCAATGATGCAGGAAATGGTGGGTGCACCGGGATCTTTAAATTTTTGCGAAAGATCGTTAAGTAAAATGGAGCTCATGTTTTGTGCTAGAAAGACATATTTCTTTACCTTCATCCTCCTCGTTACCGTCAACAAGTCTTTGATGACTTTTGCATAAGCTCGAATTTTCTTAATAGCATCGAGGAAAGGTAAATTTAGCTTCACTTGCTTTAATATGTCTAGCACTTCATCACGGGGGTTTCCTTTGTGAGAAGGAATCAACCTTTGAGGAAAAGGTGCCGCGGTGGGTGGTTTCACTACTACCTCGGGCTCACTAGTGTCCTCTTTATCACTATCCTTCAAGGGGACATCTTCGGCCTCTTTCACGTCGGGCGAAATCTCCTTGTCTTTGGTTGTGTCGTATGGGGGAGGTGATAAATCAACGACTCTCCCACTACGAAGAGTGGTCACATCTTGACATTGCTCCTGATGTTCTGTCGAGGTGGAGCTAATACTAGTTTGACCTTGGGCGGTCTTTGGCCCTGGGCAGGAAACTTGCCTTTCTCTTGGATACTCAACGATGATTGCAACTGTTAAATGTTCGCATTCATGTCGTTGATCATGCGCTCATGCCTAGCATTAGTTGCAATCTGGGTATTGATAAAGTGGTTCATCGTATCCTCGAGATTTCTCCGCGGTGGAGTGATATATGCTCCTTGAGGTGGTGGTGCTTGCACATGTCCTTTCATGTGTGGAGCTTGTTGAAAGTGTTATGGTGGAGGAGGGGCAACATGTGAATTAGGATTCATGGCAGCATGTTATTGCCCATAGCTAAAACCAGGGTGGTTTTTCCATGAAGGATTGTAAGAATTCCTGTGCGGTGCACCGAAATTACCCTTGAATCCTCCTATACCAATTACTTGTTCTTGAAGCATCACTTTATAGGCGGGTATAGTTGGGCATTCCCCAGTTGAATGACCCACCTCATAAATCGCACACACCTTCTCGAAGGGGATTGGGATGGATCCAGTTAGTCCTCTTCCATATACCTCACGTAGGTCTCGCAGTCCTTTCTCAAGTATATCGAGTCGACTACCCGTCATAGAATTCTTTTCTACATGAAATAGGCCGAACGCCGATGGGGTGGTGGTCACTTGACGATTTTGATTTTTAGCATTAGGGTCAGATGTATCCCAGGATTGGGTAGTCTCGGCGACATACCTCAGGTGAAGCTCAGCATCGTGGGCGTCTATGTCGACAAACGGACCACTACCTAAGGTTTCAATGAGTTGTTTGGAATTAATGTTCAGCCCATTATGGATAAAGGAAATGATTTTCGTTTTATCAAAACCATGATGGGGACACGAAGCAATTAACTGATTGAAACGCTCGTAGCATCGATCGAATGACTCATTTTCTAATTGTCAAAAAAATTTGAATTTGAGCCTTGATGGAATTCGTTCGATGTGGAGGAAAGAACTTCTTGAGAAGTTTGAATTGTAGCTCGTTCCATAATGAAATCGAATTTGGAGGTAAAGACCATAGCCATGTCTTAGCATTATCTTTTAGCGAGAATGGGAAGAGTTTAAGGCGGAGGACATCTTTTGTGCAATTTTGATCACTGAGAGTCTCGCACGCCTCCTCAAATTCCATGATGTGGGCATATGGTTTTTCTGAATCCATTCCATGGTAAGTGGGAATTATCTGGATCATCCCATTACTAAAGAGAAATTTCCCTACATTATATGGGAGTAAAATGCATCTCGGAGTGACAGTGCGCTCGGGATATAAGGTGTCTCTCAAAGGGCGGTATGGGGCTTCTCCCTCATCGGCGGCTGTACTACCGTGTTGTGACTTGTCTCTCTCTCTCTCAAAGACTCAGTATCCCCACTTGGTATGCTGGGGCGTGCTCTTAAGTGTGTCCTAAGAGAGAAAACGGAGTGGTATTTGCAATTGAGTGCGACAGTGTGGGAGGTGGTACCCAGAATTATGGAGCGTTAGGAGTGTGAGGGCTATTAGGGTCGTATTCAACTGAGAGATGATGATGAATATTTTTGTGCTTTTTAATTTTTTTATGTTTTTTTTTTTGGATTTTTGGAAATTTTTTTGGTCAAAGTTTGAGATTAACTTGATCTAATCCTAAGTCTACCTAGATCCCCGGCAACGGCACCAAAAACTTGACGCGACTCAGAATGTGTCTCAGAAATGCGTACTCTCTAGGCTCAAGTGCAAGTCTGTAGCTCAAGTAATAATCCGATAAGTCGGGTATCGATCCTCAGGTAAATAGGATAACAGAGTTGTGACAACGTTGGACAGACGAAGGAAACCTAACTTTGACTCTAAAGAAAAAGAAAAGGATGATTTGTTTTGGAGATTGACTACAACTAATTGTAATTTTGAAACTATTTAATCAATGAACTAAAGTATGAATGGAATGCAACTATTCTAAATTACCTAAATTGAACTGAGACTATATGATGAATAAAATAGGGCGGGAATACAATCCCTCAACCCTAGTGTATTGCTGGTATAAAACTAATCGTAAATTTAAGTGATTAATTAGACCCAGAATTTAGTACTCCCAAGCATTACGTATATGAGGTTCAAGCCCGCTCCATACTTAATCAGAGGACGAGTAAATCGGTATTGCGATAGTGACACTCGAATTGCATTCTGAAGCATCCTGGTTACCCTGAAGCAAACGAGATCCAAAGATCTACAATTGTCGTGTTTCTACACAATACGGTCATAATCAAATCATTAAATTTAGAGGACTAATTTAATACACATGCAACTACCACATCAGGTTGACTTCATGTATCCCGACCTTTAAAATCTAGCCGGACATATGAAAACTTGAAAACAACACGTTAAGAATGAAAGAAACCATATTTATTTATAAATGAAGATGAAGAACGGTAAAATTAGTAATGAACAAGCAACTAGAATAAGTATTGAAACAGAAATTGGAATGGTTTTACTTAAATTGCAACTTGAAAATAACTATGGTTTGTTGTTCTTCCTCTCTAAAATGGATTACAAAGCTTCCTTCGGGAATTAGAAGCCTCCTCCTCTATGTTTGGGAGGAGTTACAATTTATATTCTTCGAAATACAAGAGTTTGAACCAAATAGGACTCTATTTTTACAAGTGGATAAATTCGGAAATTCGAGAACAGAACCGATCCGAGTAAACGGTTCGGTTCAGTTCCATCTTTCGTAGCCTTTATAGAAAACTCTTCGAGCATGGGATCGGTTCGTTATTTGCCAGCTTCGGTTCGGTTCCATCTTTTCATCTCTTCACAGGAAGTGTTCCCAAGGTGGATTCGGTTCATTTTTTAGCTCCCTTGGGTTCGGTTCCCTTTTACCAGTCTTTGCAGAAACCTTGCTTTCTTGTGTTTCTTTAAAGCTTTTGGTACAGAACTCAAATTAGAACACCGAACACTTGCAAAAATAGATGACGAACACACGAAACTCGACGTACTCATTAGAAACTTTCCATTATCGAAGATATGATATAAATCCACTTGAATTACATTACGCGGAGCGATAAAACCCTCTAATTTAAGGGGATAAATGGGAAGAATTTATGCCTAATCAAATGGCGCTATTAGAAAAATCATAAGGCATTTAAAAGACGAAGTAGTTCGAAGGAAGGACTAGATAAGCTCCTCTCACACACTTATATTTAAAGAATAACTTGATATTTATTGTGATATGATTATCTGCCTATGGATATTGCCTGTTTTTTACAGAAATGATTTGAAGATCAACCTAGTATTTCGTACATATATTTCATCATGCAATAAACAAATATCTCTACGAAGAGGAAAATATAGGGGGGAGTCCCCACCAAATATTGATTAGCTAAGTTAATCCTATACTTAGCAAATAAAAGAGGAAAACAAAGATCGCTCGAGGGACTTCCCAAGAAGACCCTCCAAAGACACTCCTCGAAAGACTCCCTTCGAAGGCCAAAGTTATTCGAATAACGATATTTTGTAATATGAAGCATAATGTATTTGATCATATACTTTATTTATTGAACAAGACTTTGTAATGTGGGTGAGGTTGTTCGCTACCTACGAGGGACCATGCCTGGCAGGGCATGGGAGAGCTCACATGCTCTATCGAATGACCTCCTCTTAGGAACCTCGCAGGGACATGGTTTGGAGGATTGGGGGCAAGGCAACGTTGGGAATACAATGACCAACCCTCTTGGCACACTTGGGAAAACTTCATTCAGTACAAATGGTTGCTCGAGTCACTTCCAGACGAGTTACCATGACTTCAACCTATTCGGGGGAACCTCCTCGAGGAACCCCAATCTTGTACCCTTAGCCTAAAGATAGATCTTAGCCAACAAATAGCATATTAAACACTCCAGCTACCTTCCAGCCAAGCAACCTCAAGCCATACACTATCCACTGGGATTGATGTGACCACACGTCTAGTGGGGTCACTGTTCGCCTACTTTATGACATCATGACGTCTGGTGTTGAGGAACTTGAAGTTACCGCACTCAAGTGAGTTTATCCTTAGGACGGCAGGCCTAGTCCACCAAATCTGGTTTATAGCCATTCTAAGGTAAGCCTTTGAGCTGCCACATCACGTCCCTCATTAATGCCACCATGCTTCTAACCGAGTAGGCAATTTCCCTCCAAAATATAACATCCCATTCATTTAAGGCAATATCTTCGACATTAATGCTACGGTACTTTAGCATTTAATGTCAGTCAATCACATTTAGTGCCAACAAGGTTACTCAAGTAACCTTGCCTCCATATAAATAACCCAACCATACAGTTTACAAGGAAGACAATCTTGATCCCGAATTGCTGTTGGATTTTTCTCATACACGAGAGCTTCTGTGAGAACATTTATTGTCTAAGCATTCTCCCTGCAACCATTAATACCCATATCATTGAGCATTAACTGAGCTTGAAGTTCCTGCCTTGCTTTTATTGTGTCGAG
Organism: Sambucus nigra; assembly: GCA_949130495.1. Classification (NCBI taxonomy): domain Eukaryota; kingdom Viridiplantae; phylum Streptophyta; class Magnoliopsida; order Dipsacales; family Adoxaceae; genus Sambucus; species Sambucus nigra. Next base: position 93,058,585 of record OX422212.1, read on the forward strand.
AGTATTTGCTCTTTCTCCCTCCAACCAAGTTACTTGCTAGTCCCATTAATTTATTGTATTTACAGTGCATTTATGGTGTAAAGATCTCATTTAATGCTAGCTTGAGTGTTGAATGTTATTATCTCTCTTTCCCTCATTTATTTTCATTATTAAATATCGTCTTGGGCATTAATCCCGATCTTGCTAAGGGGTTACACCTCGCTTGATACTAATTGTATTCCAAGAACCCACATCTTACAGTTTAGATTCAGACTTAAGAGGTAAAAACAAATACCATCAGTACCTATATGAGAAGCCCCCCCCCCCCCCCCCCCCCCTATGTAATCTGGTTTGGTACGAAAGAGTAGTTCAATGGGTGTTTTTTCTGGATTGTTCGTGGATGGTAGTAATCTATTAATTAGATAACACATTGTTGTAACAGAGTCTTTTAAGGTTATTCCCATCAAATTTTTAAAAATCAGGCTTAGGTAGCTTGGATTGATTTCCAAAATTATGAGTGTCAGACATGGCCGTTAGATTACCTCTCTCAATATTCGTGTTGGAAAAAAAAATCCTTTATTGGAAGGAAAATAATTATCACACTCTATCTCCTTCCCACTTAAATTTAAGGGGTATATACCAAGTAACCCCTCAAACATTTTTTAATACACGTTCAGTTCAAACCTTTGTTATTTTGTGTCAAAAAATCCATCACCACATAAAAACATTCAAAAAAAGGCGCTCCATTGAGGGTCGTCAGACCTCGCTAGTGCGACCCCTTAAAAATAAGAAAATATTGATTAAATAAGTGTTTAAAGGACTTTTTGAAATAAAATTAAAAAGCTTCGACTAACTGTGTTTTTAAAAAATGTTTGAGACTTTTTAGTAATTGATCCTAAATTTAATTGTTTAGCAAGGACCACTGTTTTAAAAAATTCACCTAGGCTCCACCTAGGCACGCCTAGGCTTGAGGGTTGGGAGAAACGCTCCGCCTTAAGCTTTTGACGCCTTTTGCTTGGTAAAACCTTTAAGACACTTTTTTCTCTAAAAACAACAATGCTATAGTGAAACGATATCGCCTTTTAAAGATGTTTTTACAAACCGGACCATTATCTCATCCAAAATAATCAAATAGTATTTTAATTTACAAATATACAGACATATTTTTATGATATGTACAATTTTAGTATTTTAATAGCTTTGTTATGATTAAAAAATATTAAAAAGGCATAAACGTCTTTTTATGCCTTTTTACGCCTAAGACCCACCTAGGCTTCTACGACTTAAGGCTTGGCCTCCACGCCTCACGTCCCGCGTTTTTTAGAACCTTGTCAAGGACCAAACCTACGTTTTCTTGAAATTTGCTTCATATTGAGCTCCATTTGCTTCATACTTTCCTGCAACCCAATCACATATTCATGGACACCTTGAATCTTGTCACTGCGTTTCTCAACTATTTCTTGAAGTTCAATAAACTGTGTACCCTCCACCATCCTCTCAAATGGAAATTCAAGTCTCCAACAACTTTGATACCAAACTATTACACTCTAAGAGTTATACCGCAAATAATTATGAATATATTTTGCTGGGTTGAGTTGAGTAGTGCTCTTTAATCTATAGTTGTTTCGTGCACTTTATAATTTATTGGGAAAGCCTAATTTTTTTCTGTGAAATAAATTTACCCATCAAACACTTCAAATATAATACTTCCAACTGCATTTCAGACAAAAATGCAACTTTCTCCCAAAAAAATAAATTAGGCGGGATAGAATTTGCACTTCTCAGAAGATTGCTGTTTTTTTGTCTTCAGTAATATTTCTGTAATTCAGAAGTTTCTCCCAAATGGGGAGATTTAAGACTATTCATATATATGACCATTTAAATGGGGCCACAGAAGATGCATCTTTGAAAGAAAATACAGTGGCTCATTTGAAAACCATATTGCTGCAAGTTGTGTCACAGGGGTAGGCACAGTCAATGGCCTTAGTGGCCTCTCGGTCGAAGTACCAATCTCCAACAGCTACTGCAATACCCTGCACATCATAACACAATTAAGATGAGATACTTCAAAGCTTTTTCACTAATGATAATAACTACTGTCATCCCAAATTAATTGATTTTTGTGTTTTATACTTGTCGTCCACACCTAATATGTAAACGTGATGCATCTCTATATGCTTTATTTGTACATACATCTTGTTATTGCTACACACATGATTATATGCTTATGTGCATGCCATGTAAATTAGGTATCCGTTTGATGACTTTGATTCATGTATGTGGGAATAGATTCGGGTAGAATTCATAAATGTTGATTATGGGAATTGTATCTTCTATAATAGATACTATTTTGAGAGTTGGGTCATATGTTTTATATGAGTGATGGATTCTAGGCAAATAACCCACTTTATGTGGTATGCAGTTTGGGCTCGTGAGTCGCGCCACGGTTTGGTTTATTAAGCCATTTGGATAGGACGATGAGATGATGCACCGTGCCTTTTGAGATTTGTGGGGCTATGCTGGAAGGATGGATGGTATCGAAGGAGATGACGTTTCACACTTTACGGATGGACATGCGGTGGGGATTGTGTATATGGAGATTTGGGAAGCGTAGATACATGGATCATTACTTTCCTTGGGACTTACTTGGAGTGTCATATGCATACGCTTTATATGTTGTGCATGTACGAGTATGTGTAGACACTTTCGAGCAATTATACAACCTCTAAGCTGTCTAACTTACTTCCTCCCAGTTTTATATATTTTCAGGACATGTACAAGTATTTGGTTGATTATAGCTTTAGGGGCGAGTTTTGCTTATCAAGATCAAAGTTTTAAATCGCGGTCGCGCAGGGTGTCGCGTTCTGGCTCCAAAGTAGCGTCGCGCTAATCGCGTCGCACATTGCGCAAGCAATTCATGCATTCCCACTTTTTAATTAAAAAACTTATAAATAAAATAAAAATAAAAATAAAAACATTTTAAAATGAAATTTGTAAGAAGGTAACATTTTAAACTGAAATTGGTAAAAAAAAGTTATAATTGAAATTGATTTTTTTTATTTTTTTCTAAAGTTCCTTTTTAAATTAACAATTAAGAAAATAATAATAATAATAATAATAACATTTTAAACAGAATTCTGAAAATAAGTAATTCAAAGCTAAAAATAATAAAATAAATAAAATTTTAATATGAAATTTGTAAAATAAGTAAAGTTTAAACTTAAAATTATAATATAATAACATTTTAAACATAAATTTATAAAACAAGTAGTATTTTAAATTGATAAATATAAAAATAATAATAATAATAATAATAATAATAATAATAACATTTTAAACAGAAATCTGTAAAATAAGTAACATTTAAAGCTGAAAATTATAAAATAAATAACAATTTAAACAGATATTTATGACACATGTAGCATTTTAAACTGACAATTATTATAAAATAAAAAACATTTTGAACTGAGATTTGAAAAATTATTAACATTTAAAACTGGAAATTATAAAATAAAAAACATTATTTACTGAAAATGTAAAATAAGTAAACGTTAAAGTAAACCGAGAGTTTGGAATAGAAAATATTAAATAAAAGTAACCTTTTAAGCTAAACTTTTTAAAATAAGCAAATAACATCATTGAAACCTTCGTAAATAAGTAAATTGCAGGTTTGGAACAAAGAATACCTCACCCAAACAAAGTCCGTACGTGAAATAAGGAAGCACTTTTTCCCCTCCTTAGTTAAACTGAGATTTCTAAAAAAAACATGAATAACGTTCCTGTTGCGCCAAATAGCGCACAATAGCGTACAATAGCGCAAAATAGCGTACAATAGCGCACAAAAATACTGAGCTACTAATCGTCCATGTATCTTGATTCAAGATACATGGACGATTAGCGTACAATAGCGCACAAAAATACTGAGCTGCTAATCGTCCATGTATCTTGATTCAAGATATATGGACGATTAGCAGCTCAGTATTTTTATACATTTTTGTCAAAATGATTGTACGGTTTTATTTCTTTGTAAAAGCAAATGTATTTCCCGGTAAAAAGAGGCTTTGGGATTGATGAGCATAAAGTGATTTATGTATTCAAATTATGTCATTTAGCTTCCGCGAATGTTTTAGTTAGCCTTTGGGCATCAGAAAATGGTTTTTATGAAGTTTAAATTTTGTTCGGATTTTTAATTTTATTTAACACCTTGGATTTTCTCGTCCACTTGTTTATCTCAAGTCAAGCCACACATGACAGGCCGTGTTGAGAATATATGCCCCCACCATTAGCAACTTAAAGTTTTGCAGCTCAAGAATATAAGGGCGTGTTTAGTTTGCAACTGTAATTCTGTTTTCTTTGTTTAAATACAATTCTGATAAAAATCTGCATTTGACAACCTATTTTTAAACACATAATTATAATATTTCTGTGTTATAATCAAGTTTTTCAGAAAAACAGGTTTAGGGTGTTTTATAACTTCTGTTTTTTATTTTTCATTCAAAATTCTCGGGGCTCTCCAGCTATTATCAATTGGTTTTGGGTTGGGGGCCACAATATAAGTTATAACGATAAGAATGTGGGATAGGCTAGAAGCCCATAAACACAAGTGCCAATTTGATCTTGAGAAGGCACATAAAGTACTCAATGGTATTTCCTTATGAATATTTTGGTGGCTACGACACATCCGGATACAAGATACGGATACGAATATACGGATACGAATATACTGATACAACATTTTCAATTCCGAATAGGTGAACATATATTTACCATTTTATTTAGTATATATGTGAAAAAATTTCACCCCAGACCAAATGGAGCCTTAAGGGAACTAGGTATGTTGTATCCCTTTACTTATTCCTGTTAGTGATGTAAGCATTTGGTGGCATTACTATGTTCATCAAAATGAGTTTAAACTTTAAACTCCATCCCAAATGCAAAGATTAAAATGTCAGCCAAATTTTGGAGATGAACTATTTCATTCTTAATGGGGCTGAAGATAGATCTCCTCAACTGATACACAAGCTCTTGAGGAATCTGATGAACTATCTGGTCTCGGGCCTAACATATTCAAGAGTCTATTCTTTCATTTCATTTTTAATTTTGTTGATGAAGATTTGAGGGAGCATTTTTGTCAAATTGTGGGTAAGGAAGAAAAGTAATTTTAAGCTAAACACCTTGAAGTTCCCTTGGTCTCTAATGGAACTCCATTATTCATATTTCCGAAGAGAGTGATGAAAGACAAATTACAAGGCCCCGTTTGGTACAGGGTGAAATATTTTCTGATGTAAACTATACGTCAAATGGCTAAAAAGAAATTACCAACCCCTAATTTTAGAGAGAGAATCAAAATTGTATTATATTTCAAGAATGGCAAAAGTGAGTACAAATGAGAATACAAACCCTGAATTACTTGCTAATCAAGGTAATTAACTAAAATGACTAAAAGAGCCTACTAAAAATAAAAGAATGCATAATTAGTCCCAAACATGCTTGGCAACTAATTAAGGAAAATGCCTAAAAAGAACTAAAAATAGAAAATACAATGAAAATAAAAGGAACATAAAATGGATCCCCATCACTCTTCCCCCCCAACAAAAAAAGAGTTCGTCCACGAACTCAAAGGGGAAGACCAACAGAATCTCCCTCTAAAACTCTAATCAATGCATGGCCAGGGGACTGCTCGATCTCGTCGAGATACTCTAAGGGCTGATCCATCGCTAGCAGGGCCCGTCGAGGTGGCTGAGGACAATTAGAAGTTCGGTGTCCCACGGTGCTGCAATTAAAGCATCGAAATGTGGAAGGGCAGCAGCGGAAGTGGCAGTAACTGGAGTAATGGCTAAAGATGTCGAGGCTGATGCTGTAGGAACAAAACTCAAGAAAGATGGAGGTCGGGATACTGGAGAAACTGCTAGGGATGCATGATAGGCCTCGACCTTAGTAGCATACTCTACCGCCTTCAAAAAGGTCGGTATCTCTCTGAATCCAAGGTCGCGAAAATATGTGGTTGTAGTACCAAAATGTAGCGGTTGATCCACTGATTCTCCGTCTCGGGCAGGTATGCTCTAGTGCAGAGGAGTTAGAACTGCTCCGTATACTCTACTACCGACGACGTGTCCTGCTGGAGAGACTGAATATGCGTAAAGAGGTCTCTCTCATACGTCGGAGGTATAAAGGAGGCCTGAAGAGCTGCCTTGAGATCGAACCAGTCTTGGATAGGAGGGAGTCCTGCAGCCGTTCTACGATAACAAAGGTCATTCCACCAAACACGGGCAAAACTCTGAAATTTGTTGCAGCTAGAAGAACACATGAGCGGCCCTGAATCCGCTTGTAATCGAAAATTGTCTCCATAGCTGCAAGCCAGTCAGTCGTATCATCTGGGAAGAATCTACCATCAAACATAGGAATATCGATGCGAATATCTCCTTGGAGACTGCTCAAAAGTAACTGAAGTGCTAATGAAAGTGAGTCTCCATCCTGATGAGCTCCTAAACCAATCACAACCCGGCACCTGTGCAACAGGGGCAATCGGAATCAGAGGTACCTGGACAGGTGTTGGATGAAGAGGATGAGTATGTGGGACCACAGGAGGTGCTGGGGGGCAGCGATGGGGACATGTGCCAATCAAATGGCCAAGCTCTCAACAATAGTAACACTGGCGATCGCGGAGGGGTACAAAACGAGGGCCACCAGGTGGGGGTGGGGGAATCCAATCCAGGATGCTACGGCGGGTATCTCCAATGTCAAGAGGAAGATGAGGAATCGGTGTAAAGTAAAGAGAGGTCATGATGAGAGGGTGTGTGATGTGATGATAGGGGGTGGTATGTGTGGTGGTGCGTGGGGATGCAAACGTGGATCAATATTCTGAAAAATACCAAAATCAAATGGGTCGGGTGGTTCGAGAGGTCGAATAGGGTTGAGATTGGGTGGATGGTTGAGGGGAATTGGTTCTTGGCAAAAATGTGGTGGGGTTAGGTTTTTTTCTTGGTCGAAAAAGGGGAAAAGATGATTGGTAGTAAGATCGGTGGGTTTGGGATGTATTGATCCTCCGATGAAACCGGGATCAGGGGCGGAACTCGCTGATTTTTCAGCTAAGGCTGCGTGGTGGCAATTTTGTCTGGAGAAGGGGCGGCCCGGATCATCTCCATAGGCGGGATCAGCAGTGGCGTCTCCCGGTTCAGAACACCCTCGGCGACGGTCCAAATCCTGGATTTTCTTGGAAGATTTGGGCACTGTGCTTGTGCCGACAAGGGTTACACCCCTGCCTAGGGCAGCAGCCCCAATTGCGGATGCAGGAGGATTCTTACCTCCAATCGGACAGCCAGGGAGAGGAGAGACGTCGACTGTGTCAAGGATGCGACCCGGATGCTTGACCCGATGATGGCGGAATTCGCGCCTAGGGTTGGGGCTGAGATTTCAATATTGGCCTCTTTCCCGATTTTATATGAAAGGTTTTCCGGTGATTTTTTTGTGGTGGTGGGCTGAATTTTGGAGAATTGTTGCAAGAACGCCTCAAATTGTTGTTGTTGTCTTGGAACCATCTCTTCCATTCTTGTCATTTGATCTTTCAATTCTTGAATCTCTCCCATTTGAGCCTTGGATTTCTTTGGAGTCATCACGAGTAGTGTACGATTTTGAATATCAACACACCAATACACCACTTGGGGAACGACACCTCGCTCTAATACCAATTTGACGTAAACTACACGTTAAATGGCTCAAAAGAAATTACCGAACCCTAATTTTAGAGAGAGAATCAAAATTGTACTATATTTCACGAATGGCAAAAGTGAGTACAAATGAGAATACAAGCCCTGAATTACTTGCTAATCAAGTAATTAGCTAAAATGACTAAAAGGGCTTACTAAAAAGAAAAGAATGCCTAATTAGTCCCAAACATGCTTGGCAACTAATTAAGGAAGGAAAACGCCTAAAAAGAACTAAAAATAGAAAATACAATGAATATAAAAAAAAAGGAAGATAAAATGGATCCCCATCATTTTCACATAGGTGAAAAGTAAAATGGTGAAAATAATTTTACCTGTAGTCCGTACAAGACTGTCAACAAGCTTACAAATTACAATTATGTGGATTTGGACAAACTATTGAATAAAATTTAACTTAATAGGTGTAAATATTCTTGGCAATGTTGATGTGTGTTTGTTGTATTTTTTGGTTCCGTTTTGTTTTTTTATTATTCCTTAAGTAGCCTTTTTCGTTCTAGTCTGGATTCTTAGTATATAGTATGTTGTTTGTATAGCTTGCTTTTGCTTTCGAGCCTCTTTTTTGGTCTTTAATAGTTCTTCTACTTGTATCTCTTGAAATTTTGTACTGATATGTTTAATACATTTAACTTTCCTAAAAGAGTGTTCTTGAGAGGGTGTGTGTGTGTGTAATCTGTCTGTCTTTGTGCAAGGAAATAGATGTAAATCAATAATGACTAAGAAATATGTCATATGGTGTTTTTAAGCAGAAGAGCAGTGGCTGATCAAGAAACAATGTTTCATCCTGAACCAAACAAAACAGAGCCTTAGAGATATTGATTTACCTTGTTGCCAATATGAGGAGAATTAACTGCAAACCATGTATTCTGAGTTTCTGATTGGCAGTGAGAAAAACATGAATTTAAGAAGAGTCCATTTTGGGGGGACATTGAGAAGCCTTTTGTCAAATTCAGCATCTGGCTCCTAAATTCTGCTCCAAAATGTCATTGAAAATATTAAAATTATATAATATGTCTCGACGACAATTTCTGATTTATGGAAAATTGAGTATTACCTTGCAGAAATTGGATCTGTGACGCTGAACAACGGGCATAGTTCATTCTACATTCATGCCAGTTTCCATGAGGATCAGCTGATGGAGGAGCTAAGCTGGACTGGACCTGAATTCAAGTATGAAAAAATTCTTATGTTTCTCATTCAGGTCATTCAACAGTTATTGTGCTTTGAAAAACATATATCATAGTGCAAATCATTGACTGGTGATAAATCTCATTCTAGCGGTAGTAATTGTGTCATGACGTGTTCTAATCATTTCATTTTGGGTTCGGACTATTACTAATCAACCACAACCCATCTCGTTTATTAATCAAATCAAATGCCTTGATACTAACCTAACCTGCTTATTAAGTGTGTTGTGTGTACATGTATAACCAGGAATCAGAAACTCATAATCGGGAAACTTTACTTTCTCAACTAAACACACCATCCACGAGTTCGCCATAATTAAATTCCCAAAAATTCCAAATACTAACAATTAAAAACCGACAAAAAAATAATTTAATACTACAAGAATTTGATAAATGTCATATCCATTAATAAATAGAAATAGAAATTAAAATTAAAATGAAAATCCCATCAGTCTCCCCAATTCCGTGTAACAGGTTTGTTGTGTCAGTATCGAGACTATCTAGTTATACCTGCTTAAACTAACCCAACCTGTTTACTCTTCTTCTTAAGAGATTGTGTCAATTATGGGTGTATGCCAAATACTGGTCACCCTTAACCTCCTAACGTCATATCGGATTTGAGCCATTTTGAAGTGTTGTGTCCAAATAGCCACTCTCTGTTGCGTCAGTATCAAGTTACTCACGTTTAAACTAACACACTCTGTTTATTCTTCTTCTTAAGAGATCATGTCATTTATTGGTTCATGCCAAACAATGGTCACCCTTAACTGGCTAATTCGTATTGAGCGAGGGTTTTTTTAAAGTGTTAGTGTCCAAATGGTCACCTTACCTCAGTGCATCTCCAGGTGATACCAGTACCACTTTATAAGAACGGAATCATACCTGCCATGAATCATAGGCTGCATTGAGAAGAAATAGAGGGGTTCTGACGTTGGCAATCAAGTTTTGAGGGAAGAAGCACTGAAAAGGGAGAAAATATACACAAATTAAAAGTGAGTTTGAGATCAATGCAAAGAAACATAATTTCCCATGCTTCCTATCCAAATATATCATACATTTGCGAGAGAAATAAAGGACGAGGGCTTACTGAAGTTGGATCGAGGTGATCCGTACAAGTGCTTGGCAGGTTCTTTTGCACACCCTATCAAGATTTTACGAATTTCCAGGAGCAATAATGAAAACAACATCACATATCCATGATTAAAGATGAAATATCCATACAAAATATTTTTTAATGTCCAAATTTGCACTCAAAATGTTCTGTGCCAAAATTGCATTTCAAAATCTAGTCCGATTAACTCCATTGAGGTTCTTTGTCTCTTTAATGGTTTTATATGTCACCCATCTGATTTCATTGTGATCATGTTGGACCTAATTGCTTGCTCAATTTTACTATTTACAAAGGTAAACTGCATGGTGTAACTTGTAATTTATTTGCCTATTTGTATACAGAAAATTGGATGTTACACAATTAAATGGAACAAGGCCCAGAATTTCATTATCTACGCTAGATAATTGTAGGTCAAAGATTCAATCGATATCCAATCCTCGATATTATTTTACCATATTTCAAATATGTGTGATTGTCGCAAACAAAAGTATATATTCTTCATAATGTAACAAATATAAGTATCGAGGCCTTAATTGTTTAGATTGCTAATTTAGAGGCAGCCTATGAATGGCTTATGTTTCTATAATTCGCTTAAATGTTCTTACGAGAAAGTGAAAACCCACTATAGTACTATACAATTTGTTGCAAAGACCCCCTTTTGGAGGCTTTATAACAATAGATTATGTACTTTTAGGACTTAAAATAATATTGATTATGGATATAGGACAACAAACATTTCTTTTCTATTTTTAGTCCCTATTTTCAAATTAAAGGGATACGTGGCATGCCATGATTGATTGACGTTTTATGAAAATGGGTCCGCGCCAGCGGCTTTATTCAAAAATAGGGACTAAAACTATAAATAAAATGTTTGTTGTCCTATTTCCAAAATACATATTACAGTAGGTCCTAAATTTACAAAGCCCCTATAACAACAACAGTAATAATAATAATTATAAATTTTAAAAAAATAGCAGAAGGTGGGGGATTTGTAAGAAAATGCATAATCCAGGGGTTTTCGCACACTAACATAGCTCAATGGGGTTCTTTGCAAATATGCCAAGTTCAGGGTTTTTTTTAACTTCATTAATATTTTGATTTCAACAGCTTACTTTGAGTACCACAATAACCAACACACATGGAGGAGATGTGAATTTCATGATCATATGACAATTAGAAGCAAAAAAGTTATTGGATAAGTACCTGCAAGCTAACCACACCTCCAAACAGATTCTTGAGGGTGTGCCCACCAGATACGTCAACCCTAAATTCCAAAAAGGACCATACAAACAAACATATTTAAGTACAAACAACTAAGCGGGGGACAACATCCAAATAAAAGTTCTACAGAATATGTATAGAGAACTATAGATTTGGTCATTACGCATCCAAGAATAATCCAGCATCACTTAGGCACTTGACTCTAGTACTGCTGGGAAATAAATCCCTGAATTCATCACAATGTAAAATAGAAGCTAGACCCCCGGCAGAGCACCCAGAAAGAAGAGTCTGAAATACAAGTAACTTTGATTTGCACAAAGAATAGCAAAATAGAGGGGAAAAAATAAAAATAAAAACGGGTGTAAATCGCAAGAAAGCCCCTAGATTATCACGCCAGTTGCAAAAACCTCCTTGCACAGTTCAATTCCTTTGCAATCTCCCCCAAGTCGCTAAAAAAGTTTATAGTGATACATAAGGTGATATTCAAAAAACAACTATAGTTTAGGGGGTAGTTTGCAAGGCTAGGGGTTAATTCAAAATGAGGAGTTCTACACAGACCACCACTTTGAACCAAATAGAAACCACCTGGGTATGTGGCAATCACAGGTTGTGTTTGACTCCATAGGAAGTGGGAATTAGTGGGGTCACAAACAACCTGTAATTGACACGTACACAGGTGGTTTCTATCTGGTTCAAAATGGTGGTCTAAATAAAGTTTTCCATTTGAAATTTGGCTGATCGTTTTGGCAGAGTTCTTGCATTTTACCTGAAAAAAATGAATAAAACTTTAGAATATAAAACCTGTTTAGCAGTTCGCATCCCCTTTGGCATTAACTCTTCCATAGCAGCTAACCATATTCGCTGTCCTCTGAATTGCAATTGTTTATCCTAGAGAGTGAACAATTTTAGCACAATTAATATAGAAAAAACAGTGACCAGAGGTGTGGGATTAACATAGAACAATAAATTGCTGCTCAATTTTATTCAACCAAGTCACTAGAATAATCTTTATAAGGTAACATCTCAAACTTCAATGGAATCACAATAAAAAGAATTATATACTATCTTTAATCTCCTCTCCATTTTCCTATTTAGTAATACAAAATTTAGGTCGATTTCTGCAGATAAAGTTATCTGAGATGAACATTCATTCGAGATATAATGAGAAAGAGTCAAAATAGCAGTGGACTTTACTCTGTTAAGAACTGGCACCAAAAACCTAACCAACATGAGAAAGTGACACCAGATAGCAGTGGCTTTAAATACCATCTACAATGCACCTGTGAGAGAAACAGCCAGAGCATAAAAGGGACATTTTGACTTTCACCCCCACTATTATTCCAGCATTTGTGTTGCACCCAACTTTTTTATAAATGTAAGCTACGCCCTTAAAAGTGTCGCTAAAACTCACAAGGTGTCACTTTTTGAGTGTCGTTTACGAAACTTAATGAACTTCAGCGACCCTTCACGTATCTCAAAAAAATTTTAAAGATGGGGGTGAAAGTCTTGATCCAAAACTAAAATTAAAATTACCTCCACCCACAAAGTAAAAATAAAGAACATAATATATTTCGGGAACTGGAAACAAGTTATAGTTACCAGCATAGTTGTCAAATCGCGAATCGTATCGTGAATTGTTTATCCCCCGAATCGCGAATCGTGAATCGAATCGGTCGAATCGGAACCAAATGATAAAAACATAGAAAAACATACATAAATGGGATTTAACACTATAGAATTGGTAATTAAGTGTAATATGACAAAAAACTAATCATAGCACGTGATAATATACCAAAATATATCACAAAAATTAACGGTAGCACATGTTCTCATTCATTTTAAGCTTAAAAATGTAAAAAAATAAAAATATATCATAAAACAGCCTACATATTAATATAAAACAATAAAATAAATACTAAGGTTAATTTAAAACTGTAAAACTAAAACTGTAAAACAAATACTTCCAAAAATTTTAAACTGCCTACTTACTAAGATTAACAATATTAATTTAAAACGGCCTACAAAATTAATTTAAAACAGTAAACCAAATTAATTTAAAACAATAAAACAAATACTAAGATTAACTATCAAACAATATTAATTTAAAATTGTCTTCATATTTATTTAAAGCAACAAAAAAATATACCTTCAAAGATTTTATAACAAATACAAAAGTTTTATAACAAAAAAAAAGTAAAAGATAGAAGACACTCAGCCAAGAGAATAGACAAGAAAAGTCAGCTGATAATAACCGAGCCAAGAGAACATGTTTTTCTCTAAAACTCAGTATCTTAACGGTATCCTTTGTTGTTTGCTTCTTTTTTTATTTGTTTTATTAAAACACACGTATGGTTATAAGGTAAAAAAAAAAAGGTGAATCGGATCCAAATCGGGAATCGGACCCGAATCGGAAGATTCGAATCGTGAATCGCCGATTCGGTCCGATTCTTTAGACAATTGCATGTCTCAACTCGATTCGAATCGTTTTATGTGTGAATCGAATCGAATCGTAAGATTCGAATCGCGAATCGTACGATTTTGACAACTATGGTTGCCAGTGCATAAATGGAAAAGTAGTCCCTATGATTATGTCCATCCTGATCTAAGGATTCACAAGAAATGATGTAAGATTAGGTAGGTTCAAAAGATATAATGTTGACTCCCAAAGCCAACAGGAATTTTATTGTCTTAAAAACCACATAACTTGTGCACGTGATAACCTTTGTTGTTAGTATCTTACGCTACATGATACGTATCCAGATACGATACATGATACACAAGTAAAATGATACGAATCATACCTCTGTATCGCAAATGTCATGTATATACCCAAATTTTAGGCCAATAAAACTCTAATTATGAACTCTTTTGGGCTTCCAACTGTACGATTATTCTCTTCGTCTTTTGAAAGGACCAAAAATTTTAAAAATAACAAAACACTAAAATAATTCTAAGACTTTTCTCAATTTCTTCTCTTGTGCAATATGCCACTTCCTTCCCATTGTGTGAAACCTCCCCCCACCATTTTTTACATTCGTGAATCTCATTAAGTGCTTTCGTTGGATTATTTTGCCTCTATGTAACTTATATATAAAGTTGTACATGTCAATAGATTGTTTTGCTAACTTGGTCTTTATTTATTATAGAATATTAAAGTCGACTAGACTGACACGCGTTAGTACACTCACTAAAACAACATTATGCATATTAATTAATGATTTTCAATTTATCAAATTCATGCATTATTAATCTTATTTTTGAAAAAAAAAAAAATTATTGGACTCTTTAAATAGTGTGTCGTTTCGTATCGCCTAATACCGTGACCGAGTTGAAAAATTGGGCGTTTGAGTCTTAGACCGCAACGGAGATTTTTAACCATGAATTGATAAATCCGATTTGTTTAAAATTCTTTTTTACATTTCTTTTTTCTTTCATGTTGCGACATTACCACAAAAGGCAAACTTCTTACTATCACACAATGTAATTATGGCATAAAATTGGTTAAAAACCATAATATGTTGGATAACTGACTGTAAAGTGTTTTCCATAGATTTATTTAGTTTTCACTTTTTATTTTTGTATCGTATCGTATCTTACGATATATATCCCGCTACGATTTACGATACACGATACATAGGGGTTTCGATACGCGATATGTATCCCAATTTGACAACTATGGTGATAACAACAAAAGGTAGAAGAAAAAAACACAATGAAACTTGTTCTTAAGACAATTAAATTACCCCAGAAACATAATTTCTCCACTTTGATAACTGCCTTAGTTACAGCATATCCAAGTAAAACTGGCATTCCACATCTATTGACGCTTAGACACTATTTCCTCCAAATTGCATATCTGTATTCCCAATTTGGCCTCAGAAAAGACAGGAAGGGAATAAAGATAAACCAACATCTTACGGAGTACTATTATTTAGTCCAGTGTGTATTTTTATATACATCCTCTTTGCAGCCATATATTAAAATTATGTCAATCCAACATGGAAAACAGAAAACTGCCGCATAGTACCACCAACCTTATTTTCACCCTCCCCTGCAAAAGAGGCACCATCGCAATATCGAAGCTTTACTCTATTCCAGTTGAAAAAATCTGCATATGGAAACCCCTATGTGAGTAAGAAAAATGTAATCACGTAAAACAGAAACGCCAAAAAGTGAAAAAGTTAGATTTGTGTTGATAATTTAAGGGGCATAGCCCCGCAGTTGTGAAGCACCTCCCAAGTATGAGAGGATGTGGATCGAAACCCTTTGATTCAGATATAAAATTAGGGGACTACCCCCAGTTGTGCAGTCCATTTTCTTAATAAAATAAACTAAATCTCTAGCTTCTCTAACTTCCTTTCTTTTCTTATATTAAACAAGATTTATGTAGATAATTTAAGATATGTGGTTTTGATAGGAAAACCTGGATTTTCTTCAGCCTTATTGCTAAGTATTCCTGTGAATGGTAGCATCTTCTCCATTATGTTTGATGATCCCCGCCTAGTCGTTTTGCGGAAAACACAAGATCTAATGGTGTTACACCATCCTCCACCCTGTCACAAGATGTCTCACAAATTAAGAATCTCATTTTTGTTGTTCTTTTTTTTTTGGGTGGGGGTGGGGGGCCTTTAGTCACAGTTGCTAACAAAAACATCAAAAAAAGTAACAAACTTCTAGTAGCGAAAAAAATGTGAAAGAGAGACAATTTAGAACCGTTACTTAAAAGTTAAATATATATATAATAAGCATCACAGTAATATGTTGTTAGAGCCAAAGCTACAGAAATGGTATAAGAACTCTTCACGTATTGCTCAACACTCCCCTAAAATCTCAATAACCAGAAAATTTGGCATTTCCTGGT
This sequence comes from Sambucus nigra, assembly GCA_949130495.1. Lineage (NCBI taxonomy): Eukaryota > Viridiplantae > Streptophyta > Magnoliopsida > Dipsacales > Adoxaceae > Sambucus > Sambucus nigra. The sequence goes on from OX422212.1 coordinate 93,074,665, forward strand.
CAAAATAAACATCGACATTCTTTTGAAAGTATGAGGAAATATTATATGGTAATTATTAACAATGAAATCTAGATGCTGAGAGATAACAATAGCACGGATCAGTACAACAGTGAGAAAAAGAGTACCAAAAAATTTAGTATACGTGTTACAACAAACACACTATTGAAGCACAGGAAATATCACGAAGGAGGACAAAACGGAAATACCAATCGGACACAAAAACCCATTGCTCGTGGTTTGATCAAATTTGGCGCACGTCCACCAAAAAGGGGGCAAGTTTTCCCTAATTTGAAGCATCAAGAGTTACATATTTCCATTCTTTCTTTGGAAAAACGTATCTCCCCAATGCTTACACGAGACTATTTATATGACAAGTATGCCTAAACAAATTAGAGTTTCACCATATACCAATAAACGACGAAATTGGCCTCCAGAACTGTAAAATATGAAAAACAGCATATCTAGCCAGTGTGTCAAAGGAGAGAATTTGAGCCACAACTCAACAATATAATCACACTTAATTTAGCAAGATGAACAATAAACACACCAGAATCATTAATGTAAGCAAGCATGTACATGTTGAATTTTGCTATCAACTATCAAAAGTTTAGAAATCACAAACCTCCAATTGAATGAGCCAATTGTTGGCCCCTGAACCGAAACCACGATGCAAATGATAGCCCGGTAGTGTTCCATCCAAACATACTAAAAGGAAACACGACGACAAATATTAGAGAAATGCAGTAGGCAAATTTATTAGGACTTCACACAAATAAAGATTCACAAATCAAGATCAAAAGTAAAAAAGACCACATTTTTTTCTATTCAATTGTGTCATTCATCTAATCATGTATTCAGCAAGGATCCAAAAGTGAAATTTTCATAAATAGTACAGGCAGATCTAATGGGTATCCAAGTGTGTGTGTGTGTGTGTAGACAAGAATTAAAAACCATTATGAAATTAATAGAAGCAAAAACCATTATGAAATTAATAGAAGCAAAAACCATTATGAAATTAATAGTGTGTATATATCACACACACACACACACACACACACACACATATATATATATATATATATAGAGAGAGAGAGAGAGAGAGAGAGAGAGACCAGCGCCTTTGGCTTGAGCTCCTTGAATGAGAGTGAGGGGTACTATAACAGAGTTAATAGGGGCAGCAGCAGCAGAGACTCCATAAACAGAGTCCCAAAGGGAGAGCTCTTTCTTATTAAAATACCCATTATCATACTCCAAACCATCTACCCATTTGCTACACACAACAAACCCAATAGCAAAAACACCCAGAAAACACAAATGATTCGCCATAGCTCTACCTTTAGCCTCTCCACCTAACAATTCTACAATTCATTCATATATATTTTCTCAAACTTACATTATGTGGGTGCGTATATGTCTTTATCAGAGCATACAAATCGGAGATAAATAAGGACAGGATGTAAATGTTTAGCTAAAAGACAAAGATTTTTGTGTGAATCTGCGTGAGAGAGAGAGAGAGAGAATATACGTTGAAGCTGTAACCGAGTGAGGAAAGTAGTGTGCTTTGCTTGGCTGTTCATAGTAAGTTTTTTATGTTTGAAACGTGATTGGTGCTCCTTAATTAATTAGCTAGAATAGTTTTTTTAAATCAAATCTCAAATACAATATTTTATTTACTCCCACCTATGGTTGCCAATTGAGCCGAGTAAGTCTCAAGTTCGTTCGTTTGGCCACGATACTATACCTGGTCTTTAAGTGAGTTGACCTTGAGTCAAACTTTCAAATTCAAAATGAGCTCGATCGCGAATAATTACACGCGCGGCGCGCGCGCGCGCGCACACACGTATATAAAGAGGAAGAGAAAGAGAGATTCTAAACTGAATCTAAAAATCGAACTTTTTAATGAACCTAATAAAATATTAAAAAATAATAATTTTAATTCCTATGTTATAAGTGGTCCGCGTCAGCGGCACCCGAAACCATTCATATATTGTCATACGATCAAATATTTTTTTACACAACCCCCACCCCCCACCCCCTCTCCAAACTTAAACCCACACCTGCTTCTAATCCTAAAAGATGGGACACGAGCCCCCTTTACACCCCTTACCTTGCTCACTTCCACCATCGTCGGCGACAACCTCCAGTCTGTTTAAACTCAGACCCACTGGAAACATCTCTTCAACCCGATACCTATCTAACCTAAACCCACCTCCGGTGTTGCCATACCTCAACTGCCACCCATACCCGAAATCAAGCCTCCATACTAGACTAAGACTAAGACCAAATGTTTGTTGCCTTCCACCAACACCCCTGGTATATACACTTACAAAACATTACTGAACTTGCATCATACGAAGTCTAAATAGGACCGAAAGTCTAAACAATACTGAAGTTTAAATACGTACAAAATACAAAGTTTAAGCAGGACTGAAATTGCAACATACGAAGTTTATTTTCGAAATTAAAGTTTGGTTCAGTTCTGAAATTGAACTCATCGAACACGACCTGAAAGTCTAAACTTGGCTCCGGCTAGATCCAATTTCACCTGTTGTCTTCCACCAAAATCCGGCGCTAAAAAAAATATTCGATCGACACGCATGTCCGTTGCTAAAACATAGGAATTAAAATTAATGGGTTATTTTTTAATGTTTTATTAGGTTCATTAAAAAGTTTGATTTTTAAGTTCACTTTAGGAAACCCTCTCTCTCTCTCTCTCTCTCTCTCTGTATATATATATATATATATATATAGCATGTAACTTGACAAAAACAAAACTTATTAGAAATTTATATAAAAATATTTAGCTATTTAAGTAAATAGTTATATACAACTACATGCTAATATATTGTAATATTCTTTTTAACCTTTTTAAAATAACTTGCTATTAGTTCTTGTAATAACATGACTATAGTACGAGTATTGAAAAGAATAAAAAAAAAATCATTTTGAGTTTAAGTTGTAAAATAATCCTTTAATCTCGACTGACTTTCTGAATAAATATATGAATTTTCTTTCCGTCAGGTGGTGTTTATAAAATGTATGTTGTAAATCTTTCATGGGGAAACAAATAACAAAAAGAAAAAAGATAATGTTCTTTATTCGGGTAGGCCCAAATAAGAGTCTGAAATCCGCTATCAAGTGTGAGCCAAGTCTGAGCCTAGGTCCTCCAAACTCAAATAACCTAAAGCCCGAAATAATTTTGACCCGAGCTTAAGCATAACTAAGCCCAACTCACCTAGCCCGATTGACGGGTTTACTCCGATCCCATATTCCATCTGAAAATATAATATTTTAAGTTATTTAAAATTTAATTTTAATTTTTCTTTGAATTTTATTTTATTTCATTTAAGAGCGTCCATAATGGAATGGGATTGTAGAAAACATGGTATGAAAAAATAATGGGCTTTAAAGTAAAGTGAGAAGGAGTGAGAAAAAAATTACAAATAGGGGTTGTCTAGGGCAGTTTTGGAGGACCAAGGCTTATTTGTGACAACAACTTTGCCAATAACTTGCCCTCACAGACAAGAGTTGTTTGTGCCAACAGTGCCCCTTACTTACTGTTTGAGCAATAATAGTTATGCCTTCCTCCCTATATGAATTATTCCATTTCACCACACGCCACAATATCCAAAAACTCACACCTTATGACAATTTCATTAGTACGACCAACATTATATTCTCTAAACTTTACTTTTAATAGTTAGGATTTATGGTCATTCCATAAATTTCAAACATGTATACTATTATTTTGGTCGCAATGATACTTCATAAACTTAATCGAAAATTTGACCAAGAAAAAGGTCAATTAATCCTCCCTCACCAGTTTGGGAAGGTCGTTGGCTCGTTATGGAAGGAATTAATCATGTGCCCTCTCATATATCAGAGGTGCATCAAAAACCATTTGTTTTATGTGTTTCTAATGCATTGGAGTTTGAACGGTGCAACTAAACTTTACACACGTATATACGCGCGTGATCTCGAAGAAGAGCGTTAATTGATTTAAATTGTTTCTGAGAGCATAAGGATACCCTTGTGCCTTTAAATTATTTTGGTTCTCATGATTATCTTACCTCTTGTGATCATTTTGTAAGAATTTGTGTGATTCCATTTAAGTTTTCTACCTTCCTTGCACCATACTTTGTGTAAGGTGGCGTCTCATCTCGCCTATTAAGAGACTTGTCTGTTTTTATATATCTTGGGTGTATCAATATGATTTTATAAGTGTACGAGAGTGTATGAAGATTGATTTTGAACTCATATCCCTTGAGAGAGATTCTCTATACCTGAGAGAAAAATAACCCTAAGTCATACTTGTTAAACTCTTATTTCTTTGTTATTGATCACCTCTTTTCTCGAGTTTGATCAATAACAAAGAAGAAAAAAGACAATTTGTTTGAGCCTACAATCCTTTATTCATTTATTCGCCCATACACTTTGGGTATCTATTTCTAAGAGAAGTTTGTGATCATTATCGCTCCTTTGTGGTTACTTTTTCTAATAATCAAAGATTCTTCTTATTTAAAGAAGACTTTTCATACCATATGGTCTAAGGGAAAAAGTTTATCAATAGTACATGGGTGTGTGTAGGTCTAAAACATCCATAAGGAGTACTAAAGGTAGTTAATAACACTTTATAAAACTGATTGCAAATTATTCCCAAATCATGTTTCATGGTGATCAAATTGATTAGGACTCGACCTCACCAATAATTACTGAAGTGTAATACCCCGTGATTTTTAATGACTTTTAAAATGGGTTATATTTTAAATTAATGGATTAATTGGATTTTATTATTAATTAATTCATTTAGGTTTTATCCGAATTGAGGATGTTAAAATGGATGATTCTGAATATTACTTAAAGATATTTAGGTAATATATGAATGTGATGTCATTGATATGACGGTGTGATATAAAATCGATAATTTGAATTTTTAGTCAGACGCGGTATGGGACGTGTCGAGACTAATTTATTAAATTAAAAAGGAAATTTATTTTCTATCGACCTTATAGTCATTTCGGCTGCGCCGTTGCGTCCGGAAGGTTCGAAATAGTCAGAAAAGTCTATTTGGATATTAATTTTGAGTCTCGGGTCATTTGGAAATGAATAGACAATCCAAAAGGGCATTTTGGTTATTTTTACAAGGGGGATGAATAGTGATTTCGGGTTTTGTCTTATTATAAGTATTTGGAGATTAGTTGAATGTGGGTTCATTTATCTCTTCTACACAAAATTGAAAGTTCATCTTCTTAGAGAGAGTGAAAGGTTGCTTGGGAAGAGAAAAGCTTGCTTAGAAAGGAGGAGAACTAAAGACTAAAGGTCACCACCACCAACCACCACCGAAAGTGGCTGAAAAAAGGGAGAACCACCTATGTTATTCAACTCCAAAGGATCAGATCTTCATTAAAGGCAAGTGTTTGATATTTGCAATTTAAGTTCGTATATTGTCCATGTTAGGATAGTTATAAAAAGAGATGATTTTCATGCTTGGAAGATGAAAGGATATAGTTGTTAATGGATTTTTGGAATCTAAAAATATATAGGAATTAAACTCATGTTGTAGGTAGTTAGTAATCCAATAAATATTCATCAATTTGTGGAAGAAATTCTGAAAATAATTTAGTGTTCTTGAAGATAATATGTTGATAATTTTCTGGAAAAAGAGGCAAAAACGAGTGGAATGAGAAGAGCCAATTTGAAATGTTTAGATCTTCTTTTTTGAGTGCATTTGGATGAGATTTAAGAAAAACTCAAAACACATACTTGACTCAATTTTTCGTGTAGAATCCAAATCTGAAGTCGGATTGGTGATTTGAAAAATTTTTGGATCTGATTTTTCTGAGTATTTATAATATGAGAATTCATGATGTTGTTTCTTTTTAATGTTGGTTCTTATCCCAAAACTTTTGTAGATCTTTGGTGATTATTAATTGGATATTATGGGACTTAGAGAAGATTAGTAAGCCCTAGTTAAGATTTGAATTAATTTGATTGGGATTTAATTGATTAGAATTATGATAATTAAAGTTAAAGAGATTTCGGTTGCTAGATTCATGTGTTGGATTCTAATCTGTTTGTATGAGGATTAAGGATAGTTCAAGTAGGGGAGATTTAATATAACACCTGGGTAGCCTTAGGGTTATAATTTAAACATCAATGACTGAGTTTAAGCTCATTATTGATTTCGCAAGGGCTGAGTGTAGTACAAGAGCGTAGTGGTATGGCTCCTGGATAGAGATGGGAGTTTAGAACACATTTGGTTGAAAGAGGGGATGAGGTTATTCCGATCGCATATTTGAAGTTGACAAATCTCCTCGATCGACAAAGTTAAGTAGTAGTGTATTTGAGCGGTTCCTTATTTGGATTTCGCTTTGCGAGACGCTCCACGCATGAACCTTAACGACGTCGGGAGTGGAGAGATGTTATAGGATGCGAGGATAATTAAATTATGAAGTAAAGATATGACATTTTAATACGTGGGATTTAAAGAGATATAATGCTACGTAAGGGAATAATCTAAGGTTAATGTGAGTACCTTGTTGTTACTATAGGTATGATAATACCTATTTGATTGATTGATGATTTATGTGTATGACATACCTAGCTTACTTGTTGTCGGTGGGAGGTTTGCGCGTGAGGGCAGTCATATCCTGATGAATCCATGGGATCTTTGATTTGTCGCTCGAGAACATAGGTCTATGAAAGACTTATCGGGGAGTTGATAAGTCCGCTGACTATGGGTACGTAGGTATGTGCGTGACCCATGGGTATGAGAACTATGTTCGCCTCCAATGATTGTGTTGTTATTTATGGTTCGAGGAATCTTAACGAACCTTTAGTCCCTTATTCGGCGACAAGCGATATTGGGACATGATAGCAGAGTAATGCATTGCACCGCAGCTGTGACTCGGGGTGCCGTATTATATATGAATATATATATATATAATGGATTAAATGAATGATTGGATTTATTGTGGTTAAATCATCTACTGTGTGATAATTGTAGATAACGGAGAATATAGAAAGATAATGGAATTAAGTTAATGAATGTTTATTCTTAAAGAATTGAAAAGCTTAACTCATATTGATTCATGTTAATGAGAAACTAATCATATAAATGAGAAATGTAAATGAATAATAATGTGACGTATGGTATGGGACATACGGGGATTATGATATGATAATGGAATTATAATATGGAGACTAGAAAAGAGGAACCATTAACTAGGAGGTTAATAGAAAACGTTAAGTGTACACTCTAGTTGAGAGGTGAGAATAGCAAGTGAGAATTGGATCTAACATGTACATAATAAATGCTTTATTGCACTTGTTATATACTTGCTGTTTTAAAAATCATTTACACATTCGGGCTCTGACCCGTTTCCTTGCATATTTTTTTTTTCTATTATATCTTCTATATCAGGTGTCCAGCAACAGGGACGCCAACCTTAGCGGATTATGACAGGCTATAGATTTATGGAGTTTTGCTTAGACGCCTATCTTCATTTGATTCACAATATTCTTAGTTAGGGCATGTCGCCCAAAGGATTCAGTTATCATTTTCTATCGGAGTCAAATATTATTGTATTCGTGTCTTTTTAATACAGTTGTTATTGATGGGATTACTGTAATGGATTAATACTATTTGGGAATGTTTATTCCAACTGCATTTAAATTCTTTTGTGTTATCTACTTGGTTATCAGTGTTGTAGAATAAAAATGTGTTGTGTTATTCGTAAACTGGAAATGGATTTTTTTTAAAATTAAAATTTGGAAAGTTTTTAACACCAGCTTAATTGAGTATTGGGTGAGTTGTAAATGTTTTCAACAGTGATGCTAAGAATGAGTCAATTGTATATTCTGTTTTAATTTGGTATGGGACTGGCCACCCGGTATTTAATTAGGCGGTGTGTTACATGAAGCACCTTATACTCTTGACTTACTTGAGTCTACATTGTATAAGTGCTCTTCTAGTTTGGAAATTATGACAAAATATTGAGTCCCATCCCCTAGATACCAAAGAACCTCAGATACTACACTTGATGCCTCAATTGATTCATTCAAAGGTAAAATTCTCAACTCCACACACACTAGGATTGCATACATTCATATATAGTGCATTAATTGGTTTCGTGAGTTAATTCCCTTTTAAAATAAGGTTTTAATATTTTTGGGAATTTTTAAACAATTTTTAAAATGATTTTTATCATAATAAAAGTTGGTTTTATAAATTTTTGGGGTCACTTTGTAATTTTTGGTTTTATCTTAACTTGCTGAATGTTTGGTTGGGTAGAATTCGAAAGAGCTTGAGACTTAAGGGTGCGTGTGTAATTATTTTAAAGTACACGTTTAAGATTAATCTGATCCCTACGCCTGTCATTGTTATACCGACATGATTTGTGTTTGTTGGTAGACTCAGTTCCTGTTTGCAATCTCAACCCTTGGATTGTTTTCATCAACGATCTGCATGAGTTTTATCCCAATCCATGTGAACCCTTTTAGACCAATCAGCGTATGTTTAATCCACCGCTGATGATAAACCGTTGGATGAGAGTCAACAACCCATGACCAAATCTTAGCCATTAGATTTGGGTTGATGTTCTCGATCCTTCCTTGCTTAGTATAAAAGGAGGTTGGGTCTCACCATTCAAGGACTTTTGCCAGTTCATCTAAACTAAGAGAAAAAGAGAAGAGAGAGAATTAAAGAGCAAACCCTAAATCGTTCAAACCCTAATCTCATTTTCAAACCCTAAATTCTTTTTTCCAAAATCAGTTTACATCAAAACCAAACCTGAGCGTTTGAGAGTTATTTTGGTAGTGGTTTGAAGGCAGTTCGTGGTTTGAATCATCTGAGTTTGAGATCTTGTAACCAACTTAAGCATTTCAGTTTGATCTCTATTTCTTTTTTTATAGAAAGTGTAGATCTTGCTATTTTATGTTATATTACACTTAGATCTGCATTTCTACGTTTCTCATCTTGAGAAATTAGATTTGTTGATTATTTTTCTGTAATTTTTTTTCACAACTCTAGAATCAACAAATTCTTTTCTGTTTCTAGTTCTTATGAAACAAGACTTCTGATCTAGTTGGAATCGCAATCGGTGATTTTTAATTTTAAAAATATTTTCAAAACCCTCTGAAATTGATTAAGACCTTGAACCTGTCTTTCGAGCAAGGTAACATTGGATTCTGGGTTAGTTTAAAAATCAAGGAAGTCATTTATTTATAAAGAATAGAGAAACTGAAAAACTTATTCATTTATATCTTTCTGTAATTTAATAGGATTTGTTTGTATATTTAAGTGTGCGTACGTGCATGTATGTGTTAGATCACTTTCACAAACACTTGTCACACTACAACACATAAGTGTTGGCTGTAAGATCTTGAAACGTCAAGAGTCGATGTAAAGCTGAAACAAAGTATTGAGAAGTTAGCAAGCTGAGAAAGCAACATCAACATCAGAACTGCAGAAATGTTAGAATCAACCCGTGGGTACATATTCTAAACTTGTATAGGTATTTTTTATTTGCATGTGTATTAAATAGCTTGTAACTTGTATATTTTATTTTAGTGGTTTTTTGGTTTGTGACATAGAAGTCACCATGGATGTTTCCTTAGTTGTGTGAGGTTTTACCATGTTAAAAACTGTGTGTACTTAATATTTCTACATCTCCTCATCTCATTCTTGTTGGTGTGATCATATAAACTGTTTTAGTTTTTTTTTTCAAAACTAGTTATATAATCTTGATCATATCTCGTACATTTTTTATTAAACACATCTTTGGTTAATATGTTTTGATTTAAAGAAAAGAGTTTCTCCTAAAAACAGTTTGGAGTTACTTAGATAGTTTAATCTTGAATTAAACGGCTTAAGTAACATCTTTTCAATTGGTATCAGAGCTTGGGAAATTTCTTTTAAAGATCTTGTGTTTCTGAAATTATTTTCTTAAAATCAAACAATGGACGAGAAAAATGAAAGATTTGGTAACTTGACCAGACCTCCTCTCTTTAATGGAAATAACTTTTCTTACTGGAAAGTAAGGATGGTTGCTTTCATACAAGGAACCCTGGGGGATGATGTCTGGGACATTGTTGAAAATGGATATACTTATCCTACAAAACCAGCCAGTGAAGGAAGCAATGAGAGGATTAAGAAAGTATTAAGTGAATTCACTCAAGAAGATAAGCAAGCCTATCGAAACAATAACAAAGGCAAGAATGCCATATTTATGTCTATAAATGAACATGAGTTCAAAAGGATATCATCTTGTATCACTTCTAAGGAAGCTTGGGATACTCTAGTTACTACTCATGAAGGCGACACTAGAGTTAAGGCTGCTAAAACACAGATGCTTATCCGGCAGTATAACTCCTTAGTCATGTCAGATTCTGAATCATTTGATGACTTTTACATGAGTTTAAGTGATATTGTGACCAAATTACATGCTAATGGGATAACCTATGATAGAAATGAAATTGTCTAAAAAATTCTAAGGTCATTGCCACATAAATTTGATAACAATAGATATGCTATTGAGGAAATGAGTGATCAAAACCTCACTCTAAAATTACTCAGTAGTAAACTAATAACTGTGGAAATGGAACTACAATTCAAGAAACAATTAACTCAGTCCCATAAGAAGCAGATTAGTTCCAACTTGAGTTTTTCTTCTAAGCTGATAAACCTGCGCTTAGTATTACCAATAATTATTCTTATTCTGATGAGGAGTGTGATATAGATAGTTCAGACAATCAGATTGCCTTGATGTCAAAGCAGTTTAAGAAGATTGTGAAATTTAGAAACAACCAGACAAGGCAAGTCAAATTACCCAACTCAGTCTAATCACAAACCTCATGAGAAAGGTCAAGACAAACATCATGAGGACATTCATATGAGACCTAACAAAGACTTTAAGAATATTGAATGTTTTAGAAATGGAAAATCGGGTCATATAGCACAAGACTGTAGAGTTAACTTGAACACGACCAATAAACATACTAGAGCCAACATTTGCAAGACATGGGATGATTCAAGTGACTATGAGAATGAGGAACCCGAGTCATCTGATGTTTTTGATTCTTGCATGTCTTTCTTTTCTAAGATAATCTATAATGATGATATGTCTGTGCCTAAGTATAAAAATGATGCTAGTAGCTCTACTTCTGTTGTTATGAATCATGTTGCTACTGGTTTTGATGCTTTAATTTTTTAGAACATTACTAGTTCTACAGCGGGGTGTGTGAGTCAAAGGGAAAGCAATAATGACGATGCCAATGTGTGTGTGTGTGTTCAAGAATTGAATCCTTAGGGGTCACTTTACACACTACACTTAGTGATTCGGACACTGAAGACCTCCCTGATATTCACACACTTTATGCCAAAACTCTCAAGAAATGTTCTAGACTAGAGAAGATAGTGAAAAACCTCACTAAGAAACTAGAAGACCTAAGTCTAATGGTTAAACTTAACGCTGAAGAGTACACTACCCAATGTCTAACTCATCAAAATGAAGTCAAAATTTTTTATTAAAAATTGAAAGATTTAATTGAAACAAATGAAACTCCGGAGAAAAAATATAAAGGAACATTATTAGAATTGGAACAAGCCAAAGAAAAAGCATCAACTGTTTTCAAAAAATTTGCTAAGTTTGAAAATAATTCCAATTGTTTTATGATGTTGTTGCTGATTCAAAAACCAATTCTGATGATCGAACTGGGATAGGATTTTGCCCAAAATTAAAGACATAAATTAAAAACTTTTAATCAATCAAGTTTGTGTCAGGTGGCAAAAGACCTATGGAAACATGTCCAGATTTTCAATCTCTAAAAGACGAGTTTGATCAAAAACATCAAAAGTTGGATATTGGGGAGTCAAGTAACTCTAAGTGTGAAAGTCCACCTAAGGCTAAATACGTCTGCCCTCCTATTAGGAAGAGTGATTCTGCATTCCAAACTGTACTCCCTAGGAATAAGGTTCAACATCAAAATTCCATGAAACCTATGTTTAGAGACTTTCTTAAGGAGATACCCTCTTCAAGGAATCTGTATTGTTCTTACTGTGACATATTCAGACATTATTTTGAAGGTTGCTACTCTAGACGTTTAGTTAACCATGTCAGTAATACTCCTTTATACCAAAACTTTAACTACTTTAGGAGAAGCCGTAACAATTATGTTCTGCCTAGACAACCAGATAAAAACTCTAACTATAGAAAGAGAAAGACCAAACCTAAAAGATCATTTACAAGAAGGATTCCTAGAAACTTTTCTAAACCAAATGATCATATTCTCCATAAAACTCAAATGCATGCGCAAAATATTTTTCAACAAAAATCTAATGATCGCAAGTTTTATCAAATGAGAGCAAATATGCACAAAACAAAAACAAGAGCTATTTGGGTTAGAAAAGATGAACTATTGCCCCAATTGAAGTGTAATATTGTGATTACTGCTTTAAAAGCTGAACACACCTCTTCTAGTTGGTATTTAGACTATGGGTGCTCAAAACATATGACTGGGGATGATACAAAACTTTTAGACATAACTAACTTTGCTGGAGGAAAAGTTATTTTCGGTGATGGTGTATCATCTCAAATAATTGGCAAAGGAACACTCAAAGAAGAAGGAATGTCTGTGCTTGAAAATGTTCTTCTAGTAAAAGGTCTTAAGGCTAATCTACTTAGTATCTCGTAATTTTGTGACTCAAATCATACTGTCACATTTTCAAAGAATAATTGTAAGATTTTAAATGAAAAAGGTGAGTACATAATTACAGGATTCATAACTCCTGACAATTGTTATACTATCATGAATAGTACTAAAATCTGTAACGTTGCCAGAATGGATGACAATGAAATATGGCATAATATGATGGGTCGCATAAATTACGATAGCCTTAGTAGATTGTCTTCACAAGAAATATTTAGAGGAATTACAAAAACCAAACCTATCTCTAATATTGTATGTGAATCATGTCAGGAAGGAAAAATTATTAAGGCACATTATAAGAAAGTTAAAGATATCCTTACGTCTAAACCCTTGGAGCTCATCCATATGGACCTAATGGGTCCTTCTCGTACTGTTAGTCTATGTGGACACAGTTACATCCTAGTTATGGCAGATGACTTCACCAGGTTTACTTGGGTAGCCTTCTTAAAACAAAAGCAGACACTTTCAGAACTTTTTTAAAAATCTTACTTCGTATTGAAAATGAGAAGGACACTCAAGTAAATAGAATTTGTAGTGATAGAGGAGGAGAATTCATAGATACATGTATTATAGAGTATTGTAACTATAATGGTTACAAACATGAGTTTAGTGCTCCTAAAACTCCTCAATAAAATGGAATTACTGAGCAAAAGAATCGTACCCTTCAAGAGATGGCACGCGTTATGATTCATGCCAAATGTTTACCTAAATATTTTTGGGTAGAATTAATTCGTACTGCATGTCACATCATTAATAGGGTCTATCTTAGGAAGAATTCTAAACAAACTCCTTACGAACTATGGTATGGGAATAAGCCCAATCTTAAATACCTTAGAACTTTTGGTAGTACTTGTTATGTCTGCAAAGACAGAGAACACTTATCCAAATTTGAGACTCATGGAGATAAAGCTATCTTCCTAGGATATTCACCTGACAGTAGAGCATACCGTGTCTATAATCTTTGCACAAAGACCTTAATGGAATCCATAAACGTTATTGTAAGTGACACTACTATTGAGAGTAAGACTGGAGAACCAACTATTATGGAAGAGTCTGAAATTGTTTTAGAAAATGACTCTCCAGAAATAGATAATTCTTTACCAATTGAGACACCTGAAGTACCTAACTGGATTTCAAAAGATCATCCCATAGATAACGTTGTTGGTAACCCTTATGAGACTATGCGTACAACATCTCAATTAAGAAACTATGCTCATTATGCATGTTTTGTTTCCCTTGTGGAACCAAAGACTGTAAATGAGGCATTGAATGACCCACAATGGATTTCTGCTATGCAGGAAGAACTTATTCAATTTGTCATTCATGATGTTTGGTATTTTGTACCTAGGACTGATCATAAAAAGGTTATTGGCACACGTTGGATATTTAAAAACAAATCTGATGAAAGTGGGATAATCATTAGAAACAAAGCCAGATTATTGGCTCAAAGATATTCTCAAATTGAAGGAATAGATTTTAACGAGACATTTTCTCTAGTTACTCGTCTAGAATTTATTCGTCTTCTCTTTGCAATAACTTGGTACTTGTACTTTAAGCTTTACCAAATGGATGTTAAATTAGCCTTTCTTAATGGAATCTTGACTGAAGAGACCTATGTTGAACAACCCAAAGGGTTTATTGACCCTCAGTATCCAAATCATGTTTATCGTCTTAAAAAGGCATTGTATGGTCTAAAACAAGCACCAAGAGATTGGTATGAGCGTCTTTCCAACTTTCTCTTGGATAAAGGTTTTAAGAGAGGAAGAAATTATCAAACCCTTTTTGTCAAACATTTTGGCAAAGATATCATTATAGCTCAAGTCTATGTCGACGATATCATTTTTGGATCCACTTCCCCTTCAGAAGTTAAATCTTTTTCTGAAATTATGCATAAAGAATTTCAAATTTCTCTTATGTGGGAGTTTCAATTTTTCTTTGGTCTTCAAGTCAAACAGAATTTAGAAGGTTTATTTGTGTCGCAATCAAAATATGCTTTAGAGATTGTCAAAAAACTCGGTCTTGAAAGTGCTAAAGAAGCTAAAACTCCCATGATTACTACGGTAAAATTATCTAAAGATGAGAGTGGTAAATCCATAGATCGTACTCTATATCGTAGTATGATAGGAAGTTTACTATACCTTACCGCCTCGCGTCTTGATATTATGTACACAGTTTGCATGTGTGCCCATTATCAAAATAATCCAAAAGAGAGCCACCTGGTATGTGTAAAAAGAATCATTAAATACATAAAAGGCACTCTAAATTTGGGACTTTGGTACACCAATGATACTCCTAGTAATATAATAGGATACACTGATGTCGATTGGGCAGGGTGTATTGATGATAGTAATAGCACATCAGGAGCGTGTTACTAAATTGGTAACAATTTGGTAGGATAGAGTAGTAAGAAACAAAACTGCACTTCGTTATCTACAACTGAATTTGAATATATAGTTGCTGGTAGTTGCGGTACCCAATTACTTTGGATTAAATAAATGCTAAATGATTATGGCATTCAAGAAGACCAACTTCATCTCTATTGTGATAATCAAAGCGCATTCAATATCTCTAAAAATCCTGTTCAACACTCGCGAACAAAACATATAAAAATTAGACATCATTTTATACGCGAATTAGTTAAGACTAAGGAATTAGAAATTAATTATCTTCCTACTGATTTGCAGCTCGCAGATATGTTTACAAAACCTTTGGATTACAATAGATTTAATTCTTTGCGAAAATCGATAGGAATGGTTTGTGCTGAATAAACTTGTGTGACTTAAGTATTTTTTCCCTTTGTCCATTTGAGACAAAATGGGGGAGAAATTTGAGTCTTATGAGTTCATTTTTTTCTTAAATATTTCTAAAAATCTTGATCTTAGTCTTATTTGCAGGAATATGTACCATTGTCTACAACAGATGTTATTATGGTATTGGTTTGTAATTAGCTGAGTTATGTAATTTTCTTTTTCTAGGATATGGGTAGATAGAATTTTGTATAGGAATAGGCTTTTCTTATTCTTTTCGTATCCCTACGAGTCCTAGGTGACTCAAAGGAGATTTTGTCTCATATTTCCAAAGGGGGAGATTGAAGCACCTTATACTCTTGACTTACTTGAGTCTACATTGTATAAGTGCTCATCTAGTTTGGAAATTGTGATAAAATATTGAGTCCTATCCCCTAGATACCAAAAAACCTCAGATACTACACTTGGTGCCTCAATTAATTCATTCAAAGGTAAAATTCTCAACTCCACACATACTAGGATTGCATACATTCATATATAGTGCATTAATTGCTTGTGTGAGTTAATTCCCTTTTAAAATAAGGTTTTAATATTCTTGGAAATTTTTAAACAATTTTTAAAATGATTTTTATCATAATAAAAGTTGGTTTTATAAATTTTTGGGGTCACTTTGTAATTTTTGGTTTTATCTTAACTTGCTGAATGTTTGGTTGGGTAGAATCCGAAAGCGCTTGAGACTTAAAGGTGCGCGTGTAATTATTTTAAAGCACGCATTTGAGATTAATCTGAGCCCTACACCTATCATTGTTATACCGACCTGATTTGTGTTTGTTGGTAGACTCAGTTCTTGTTTGCAATCTCAGCCCTTGGATTGTTTTCATCAATGATCTGCATGCATTTTATCCCAATCCCTGTGAACCCTTTTAGACCAATTAGTGTATGTTTAATCCACCACTAATGATAAACCGTTGGATGAGAGTCAACAGCCTATGACCAAATCTTAGCCATTAGATTTGAGCTGATGTTCTCGATCCGTCCTTGCTTAGTATAAAAGGAGGTTGGGTCTCATCATTTAAGGATTTTTGAAAGTTCGTCCAAACTGAGAGAAAAAGAGAAGAGAGAGAAATCAGAGAGAAAACCCTAAATCGTTCAAAACCTAATCTCATTTTAAAACCCTAAATTCTTTTTTCCAAAATCAGTTTACATCAAAACCAAACCTGAGTGTTTGAGAGTTATTTTGGTAGTGGTTTGAAGGCAGTTCGTGGTTTGAATCCTCTAAGTTTGAGATCTTATGACCAACTTAAGCATTTCAGTTTGATCTCTATTTCTTTTTTATAGAAACTGTAGATCTTGCTATTTTATGTTATAATACACTTAGATCTGTATTTTTACGTTTCTCGTCTTGAGAAATCAAGTTTGTTGATTATTTTTCTATAAATATTTTTCACAACTCTAGAATCAACAAATTCTTTTATGTTTCTAGTTCTTATGAAACAAGACTTCTGATATAGTTAGAATTGCAATCGGTGGTTTTTAATTTCAAAAATATTTTCAAAACCCTTTGAAATTGATTAATACCTTGAACCGTCTTTCGAGCAAGGTAACCTTGGATTCTTGGTTACTTTAAAGATCAAGAAAGTCATTTGTTTCTAAAGAAGAGAGAAACTGAAAAACTTATTCATTTAGATCTTTTTGTAATTTGATAGGACTTGTTTGTATAAATAAGTCTGCGTGTGTGCATGCATGTGTTAGATCACTTTCACAAACACTTGTCACACTACAACACAGAAGTGTTGGCTGTAAGATCTTGAAATGTCAAGAGTCGACGTAAAGCTGAAACAAAGTATTGAGAAGTTAGCAAGCTGAGAAAGCAACATCAACATCAGAACTGTAGAAAAGTTAGAATCAACCAGTGGGTACATATTCTAAACTTGTATTGGTCTGTTTTGTTTGCATGTGTGTTAAATAGCTTGTAACTTATATATTTTGTTTTAGTGATTTTTTGGTTTGTGACTTAGAAGTCACCATGATGTTTCCTCAGTGTGGTAAGGTTTTACCACGTTAAAAACTGTGTGTACTTAATATTTCTACATCTCCTCATCTCATTCTTGTTGGTGTGCTGATATAAACTGTTTTAGTTTTATTTTTCAAAACTAGTTACATAATCTTAATCATATCTCGTAAATTTTTTATTAAACACATCTTGTGGTAAATCTGTTTTGATTTAAAGAAAAGAGTTTCTCCAAAAAAATAATTCGGAGTTACTTAGACAGTTTAATCTTGAATTAAACGGCTTAAGTAACATCTTTTCAATTACTCCTTGAATTTGAAGGAGGTGTTCTTAGATTAAAAACAATAAATACGCGCAAATGTATAGTTGTTCAGTACCTCAGTTGAGGTACTTCCATCCGCTTTTAAGATGTTTCTCATAATTGCATTTAATATGAAGATGAATGATACAAATGTAACTAGCCTTAAACATAAGTCAAGATAGTATTAAGGAATAAAAGATCTTTGTGATGAGAAAAGATATCTTGGAAAGCAATTGATTAACTTCTCAATGTGTTTTTAACTCGCTTAGGACTCACGAGACTAAAACAAAACTAAGCCACATAAGTATGGTGCGTAGAATATAAATGCGAGAGATAGAAGTGGTTTAAACTCCTTTGCAAATGATAAATATTAACTCTAACACTTGTTATCTTGAATGATCTCTCGAATTTAATCCTTTACATTCTTTCACAAACACTCATTATATATCCACTTGCTTAGAGTAGCTGAGAAGTGATAGTTGAGGCATGGGCGGCCATGGTTGAGCTCTACTGTTGTGTGCTTATTAAAATAATGAGTGGCCATCCCTCTACTAAAATAAATAGGAGTCCCATTTGGCTCATTCTTGGTATCAGTGTCAAAATCCAATTTATTACTAATCACCTATTATTAATCAAGTTGTGTTAATTTTTAACTTTATTAAAAAGCTGTAAATAAAACCATTCACCATAACTCCTTCAGATAAATAATTAAATCCATAATTAAATATGAACTACTAGAATACAATAAACACCAACTAATTAACAAACCATTGGTATACAATCCCATACAATAATCCAAATAAATTGAATTAAATAAAACTGAAATAAAATTGTCATTGGGCAATATGCCCGGATAGTAACTGACCGAGTCCTATCTAGAATCTCCAAGATAGAAAACGGCTATAGAAATCCCTTCAAGCATTCTACAGCTGTTGCAGCTCCTATAACCTGGAAAGGATATGCATGTTTGGAGTCCTTGAGGCTGGACACCTAAAAGTTTTTGAAATATGAGTCAGACCCCAAAACCTTTTGAAAATATTTTGCAAGTAATTAAAATATATTAATAAATATGTGTGTATTCTTCCATATTTAAACTGGTGTCGCACATGAGGTTCCACAAAGGCTCCTACGACTGCTGAATCTCAGTCGTTGCACCTTTAGGTTCTAAAACATGAGTTTTTTGG
Organism: Sambucus nigra; assembly: GCA_949130495.1. Lineage (NCBI taxonomy): Eukaryota > Viridiplantae > Streptophyta > Magnoliopsida > Dipsacales > Adoxaceae > Sambucus > Sambucus nigra. The sequence goes on from OX422212.1 coordinate 93,093,616, forward strand.
ATATTTTTTTTGCATTTGGACACTTATCCCCCCATTGTTTTTTGAAAAAACAGAAGTTTTACACATTTTTTTACAAATGATGATACGAGAATACCATGCAATGTATTCACCTTAGAGACGGGGTTTGCACAGTTGTAATTAAACTGTAAATACTCATATAAACTCATATAAGGGATGCGAGAAAAGAGATCAATACAGGTATTTAAGTGGTTCGGCCTTATCATGCATCCAATATAAGAGTATGATACTGATTTTCACTATATTCAGGCACTAACAACCATTGAAGACATATATGAAGCTTTCTCTCTCTAATAGAAGTTTGATGGAGTAATAGTTTTTTTGGAATTCGATCCAAATGAAGAAGACATAGTGTGCCTTATATAGACTGGGGTGTGTGCAGTGTCGCCCCCAAAGATTCATTACTTGCCCAATTGAGGTCATGGCCAATGAGAGAGTGCCAGTTGCATGTGTACAAAGTAAGATCATCATGAAGAATATTCCCTCACATGGGTAATTGATATTCGATAACGATTTTATATGATATGACGGCTATGCCCTTGTTATGCATTCCATTCTTATAGAACGTGTCGGAGGTAGGAGGTCTCAACCGAACCGAGGCTGCCAAATCCCTAATCTATGTTATAGGTTGAGACGAGATTTTATAGTCATTTTTGAAAGACGCACCCATCTCAGACTGAGGTTACCGTCTTGTACTATTGGTGTCATCTGAGGCCGACACCTATGTTAATAGATATGGGGTTGGTCTTTACTACAAGAAGAGACTAGGGAGTCTAGTAGACTATCTGTATGTCATCCGGATGAATCCTTTATGGGATAAAACATCTGTGGGACGAGACGTCTGGGGACAAAACTGCTCATATGGTCTTAGGTGAGTGTACTGGTCTCTTTTGAAAGATGAGTTATTAACGGACACTTATGTATATCAATTACCCCTAGAGCTTAGCCTTCGACATCAATAGGAGGTTGAGGTTTAAGAGTGGTTGATTAGGCATAAATATTTCATTTTTATTCCCTTAATTTCGGTCTATTTATGGTCCCGTGCATCATAATTGACTTAGTTTTATCTCATATTCATCCTACTAACTCTACCTGGCAATTGTTTCATGTTTTGGATATCTCTTATGTGTTTTGCAGATATTTCATGCAAGTTAGTGCAAAAGAGAACTCAAAACAAGGAAGAAACCCAAGAAAAAGAGAATTGAAGGGCATTTTGGTAATTTTCAGCCTTAGTACGAAATCAAGACTAATTGGAAAGTCGAGGACGATGAAGTCCCAAGAAAAATGGAAAAATGGTACTCCAATTCGAGGTTCAATGAAAGAGTTGTGCCATTTTGAAGATTGAGAAAAAAACATGAGAAAAATCTAAGTCCCAAAAGAAGAAAAGAGAGCCAAAAACTAGTAGGAAAATTCAAAACCCCACCTCGAACTGGTTTGGGGGAGAACCGGTTCAGATGTACCCGTGAACCGATTTGGGGGGTCTGATGCGCGGAAAGTTATTTCTTTTCTATTGGTTCTAAGAGTTGGATAGGGGAATGACTCTTACAAAAAAAACGTGAATGTAACAAGATAGCTAGGCATTAGACTTAGTTTTTTAGGAAGTTTTATAGAGAATTAGAGGAGAATAGAGAGAGGAACCCTAGTTTTGAATTTCATAGATTTGTTCATGCATGATTGAAGATTAAACTTTCAAGATTTCAATACCAAGTTTGTTTCTCTATAATGTCTTTGCATGTTTTTCTTCTCTGCATGTTTCTTCCTTTTTCTAAATATCTAAATATCTCATGCATTCTTAGTATTAATTTAATCATGAATTTCCTTCCATTTAATTTTAAAACTTCGTGTATTTCTTGCATAGCCATGCTAGGCTAAACTTTTAGCTGGTTCAGGTATATGAACCCAACCTAGGTAACACATATGGATTTAAAATTGAATAACAACTAATTCAACATTCAAAGGTTTGAACTTTATCAAGATAAAAGTTGTAGGTCTTTTGATCCCGTTTGCCCTAGGTAACCGGAATGTTTAAGGGTGCAACTGGCTTCTTGATAATTTCTCATCCTCGTCAAATACAATTTTTGATTTGATGTTGTGCGGAGTAAAGTCCTCATATGTCGAATGATTAGAGAGTATTTGATCTCTCTAGGAATGAAGATTTAGATTTTTGAAGATTTTATGTTCTATGCAATTACCGCCAGTTCAGGGGGTGTACCCTAATCCCATTTTCTCATAAAGTTTAAAACTAATTCATTATTATTTCATGCGTAGTTAAGTCAGTAGTTTAAATTTACTTGTTTTAGTTAGTTAACGGATCTCAAATCAATCCTCTTTTCCTTCTTTTTCTAGAGTCACTTCACGGTTAATCATCTTCCCTATTCGTCGTCATGAGCTTTCGTCCTATTCCCTGAGTTCGACACCCAATTTACCAGATTTATACTTAAGCGACCGACTTACACTTGAGTCGATAGAAGCACGCAGTAGAAACACTTTTAAAGTCGCGTCAAGTGTTTTGTACCGTTGCCGGGGAACTAGGTAGACTTTTAGGTTAGGTTGATGTAATTCAAAAATTTTACTCTGATTCTTAAAAAGCCAAAAAAATCATAAAATCCAAAATCCAAAAAAAAAATCAGAAAAGTAAAAAGTAAAAAAAATATAGCATCTCTCAAGTCCTTTCATGCAAAATCCGCAACAAACTCCTCAAGCCACTCCTACATGCAATCACGAAAATCCTACAGTAGAGTATGACCCCGATAGTCCACACACTCCTAACGCTCCGCAATTTTGGGTTCCACTTCCTACACCGCCCAATTACATTATGAGTCGTCACACTTCGAGGGAGCCGAGTGAGGATATCTAGTCAATTGGAGAGAGAGAGAGAGATGGAAGATAAGGCTAGTTTTGGTATAGGTGAGGGTGAGATGTCGTATCATCCCATGGGAGACCTCTTATACCCTTAGTGAACCGTCACTCCGGGGTGCATTTTACTTTCATATAATGCAGGATAATTTCACTTTCATAATAGGATGATCCATATTCTTTCCACTTTTCACGGTATGGATTCGAAGAAACCTTATCTCCACATCTGTGAGTTTGAAGAGGCATGCGATACGTTTATCGATCAATCTTGCACTCAAGACATCATTCACCTCAAACTTTTTCCTTTATCTTTAAAGGATAAAGCTAAGACCTGGCTATGGTCTTTATCACCGAACTCATTTGGATTGTGGAGAGATATCCAAACCAAATTTATTTTGAAATTCTTCCCCCAACATAGAACGAATTCAATCAAGGCTCAAATTCAATCTTTTAGACAACAAGAAAATGAGGCATTCGGTCAATGTTGGGAACGTTTCAACGAGTTAGTCAACATATGCCCACATCATGGTTTTGAGAAATATTGTCTTATCTCTTTCTTCCACAAAGGGCTAAGAATAGCTTCCAAACAACTCATTGAGACTATGTGTGATGGAGAATTTTTTGGGTTAGTAGAGACTATTCAAGTATGGGACACATCCGACCCTAACACCCAAACCCAAGTTCGACAAATGTCTGCTCCTTCTGCATATGGTCTCTATCAATTGGACAAGGAAGCTGAGTGGAAACTTCAAGTCGACCAAATTGAGAAAAGACCGGAAGACATAATCGACTCACTGGAAAGAGAAACAATTGGATCCACCCGAGCAATGAAAGAGAAGGTGTGTGCAATTTATGACGCGAGACATTCAACAAAGGAATGCTTGACGATACCCACCTACAAATTCATGTTTCATGAGCAAGTGAAAGTGGTAGGAGGGTTTAAGGGAAATTTCAATACCCCTCATGGGAATTATTACAAACCTTAATAGAGGAACCATCCTGGTTTTAGTTATGGGCAACAAAACGCAGCATTGAATCCTAATTCATGTGTTTCCCTTCCTCCACCGCCACCTACGTATTTTTAGCAAACTCCACATATGCAAGCACCACCTCCCGCTCCGTATATCGCCCCACCGAGGAGAAATTTCATGGATATGATAAATCAATTCATACAATCTCAAAATGCAACCAATGCTCAAAATGCTCGAATGTTTGCCGAAATACATGTGAGCATTTCAATGTTGCAATCATCCTTAAGTATCGAAGAGAAGGGTATGTTTCTGGCCCAAGGCCAAAGACCTCCCCAAGGTCAACCTAGTGTTAGCTCTACATCCAACGACCATCAAGAGCAATGTCAAGCGGTCACCACTCTACGTAGTGGGAGAGTTATTGATTTATCACCTCCCCCACACGACGAACCTAAAGATAAGTAGGTTTTACTCGACACGAAAGAGGCCAAAGATGCCCCCTTAAATGGAGTGACAACGAAGACAACACTAGTGGGCCTGAAGTCGTAGTGAAACCACCTGCTGCTGCAGTTTTCCCTCAACGGTTGGTTCCACCTCAAAAAGGGGCCTCCCGCGATGATGTGCTAGATGTATTTAAGCAAGTAAAATTGAATTTACCTTTTCTCGATGCCATAAAGAAAATTTACGCCTATGCTAAAGTCTTTAAGGAATTATTGTCGGTGAAACTAAGACTAAAGGTGAAAAAGAACATTTTCCTAGCACAGAACGTTAGCTTAGTACTATTGAGTGACCTTCCACCAAAATTTAAAGATCCATGTGCACCTACCATTTCGTGCATCACGGGGAAGAACAAAATCGAGAGAAGCACTAATATATTTAGGGGCCAGTGTTATCATCCTCCCCTATTCCATCTATAAGAAATTAGGTTTTTGGGACTTAAGCCCACAAAAATGACTCTCCAACTCACAGATCGTTCCGTGAAGATACCTCTGGGGGTCGTTGAGGATGTGATTGTCCAAGTTGACACTTTTTACTTCCCGATGGATTTTTTCATTTGAGACGATGAGCCCTCCGCTTTATCGAGTAATCATGTTTCCGTGATCCTTGTCCACCCATTCTTAGCATGGCTAATGAATTGATTAATACGCACAATGGGCAAATGCAACTCACATTCGGGAACATGACTCTCAAAATAAATATCTTCAACATCACCAAGCATGAGGGTGACGAGAGAGAACTGGGAGAGACGGATACATTAAAAGAAATAGTAAATGAGCACATCCAGAGGAATCACATGAGAGAGCCGATGGGGGTATGTCTTGTTACATCAAGTGAGTGAGATAATCCTGACATTGATCAAGAAGTGGGGGAGGGGTGTTTAGTGACCGCTATTGAGAGCTAGAGTGATCACGTAGTTGAGAGCGATAGAGAGGATTTGGAGATTGAGCGAGAGAGAGAGGACTTAGATATTAATAAATAGAGAAAGGATTAGGAGTTATGACCCTAGAAGATTTTGAAGAAGAATTCAAACCGGTGGATGAGAGCCTCACTGTTGAAGCCTAAACTCTATTGGACTCAATTAGTCACTTAGAAGTGAGCAAATGGAAAGATAGGATAGATGAATTCTTTCTTTGTGACCATCTACCCATACCACTTGAGTCCTCAAATGCGATTAAGGAGAGGACTCAAGTCTCGTCCGATTTAAAGCCCGACCCATGCATTACAGAAGTTAAAGGAGATCTAGGTTTATTACGTCCTTCCAATTTTCACCAAGATGTTCTCTCCAAGTTGGGACAAGTATGTTGCGATACGATTAGGCACCATGAGGATCTCATTCACCCTAGTCATCACGAGCCTCAAGGTGTCCCTCTTATCTATGGGACTGGTACCAACTTGTTCCAACTATTGGTTTACGATGTGAGGAAGAGGGAGGCGAGGAGAGCATCGGACGCTGTACAGGGGGTCGAATGAGTTTTTAGGGGATAGAGAGAGGTCGTCGCATCCCCGACGTGTATGGGGTAATTTTTGTTGTATTTTTGAGTCGTGTGTTGGAGTTATATAGTGTCTTATTGCATTTTAATACTTGTTCATTTTAATTTCATTCTCTTTCTTCCTTAGATTTTAGTCCTTTTGATTAAGGACAATGTAAAAGTCTAAGTTAAGGGGGGTGACAAGTGCGTCTTTTAAAAACTTCACAAAATTTTAAAATGCCCCCAAAAATAGAAAATTTAAAAAAAAATTGAAAATTTTCGAAAAAGTCAAAAATATTTTTTCTTCAAAATAAATAAAAATTGGAATTTAAAATTTTCGAAAATGTCACTAAAATTTTATTTCAAGTCTCAAATTGTAAAAAACAAATTCTCGAAGTCGAAATTGACCAAACATGGAAATTGAGCAAAAATTGACGACTTTATGAATAAGTGTGGAGATTATTAACCCGGTGAGATTTCGAGTCTTTCACTTTTTGCCAGTTTTTAAATCAATCCAAGTTAATGGTTAACTCAAAGTTCAATTCAGCATTTAAAATAAGTCGTTGAGGATCTATATTCCTTTGTTTTGACCGATTATGAGAAACGAGTGAGATGTTGTCTTGAAAATGTGCTAAAATATCTAAATTAAAATTAATCTCGAGACACATATGGTAAAGTAATTAGTAATTCGGATAATGAAGTAGGCCCTTGTATGTTACCTAAAAATATTAGCCATAAAAAGTAATGAAAAATTATCCTTTTGCTAGCCATTTTGAGCCCAATAAAAAAATCAATTTCGTTTGATAACCCCTGATCGACGTGAAAACTGAGCGTCCGTGTAAATACGCTAATCGTTTCTATTGACTTTCAATCGCAATACAAAAACCTAAACTTTAACTACACTCTTGTGGAGTATAGTGGCTAGTCTGGGTATCGAATCCTCAGGAAACTAGGACGAGTGAACGTGACGACAAAGGTAAGACTGTTAGCCCTAACTTGACTCTAAAAAGAAACAAAAAGATGGTTGAGATGGGAAATAACTAATTAACTAAATGCAAACTAAATTAAACTACTGCATTAACTATGTGAGGAAAATTAACTAACTAAGAATGACTTAATAAGGATGAAGGGAAAACAGGTTGGGAATACAAACCTCCAAACCCTAGTAAATTTACCGTATAGAATGCTAGAATTTTGAATTAGAAATTTAATTGAACCCAGTCTTTAGTACTCCCAAGCATTACATATATGAGGGATCGTAGCCCGCATCATACATAATCAAAGGATGAGTAAAGCAGTGTCGCAATAGCTACACGTGCATCACATCCTTAAACACCACGGTTACCTAGGGTCAATCGAGGTAAAAAGGTCTATGATGGTTGTGACAACTACACAACACGATTCATTCAAATTTCAATTCAAACCCTAATTTCTACATGGCTAAATCACATCAGGTTGGGTTCATGCACACGAACCCTTAGAAATCTAGCCTAACATGATGAAATTAATTAAAAACATGAATCCTATGTTGCATGTACTTGAATCAATAAGAAAACTATCTCTAAGCATGTATAAACGAATTGAAACCCAGAAAATAAAGAAATCTTGTAAATAAATTAACTACAAGATTAAGAAAGAAAGGAACAAACTTTATTTAAAGAAAACTTGTAATTCAAACAATAAAAGTTCCTACATGATGGAGAATTGTTTTCTATGGTTCTAAGCTACTCTCCTACCTTCCTTTCTATGAAAAACTCTTCAAAACTATCTTTTCTAAGTCATTATAAAGATACAAATCCGTTTTAGAAGAGTTTGTAACATATTAACACTCTTTGGACCAATCAGCATTCATGTGAAAATTCGCACATCAAGTACCCCGAACCGGTTCTGGATGTACCTCGAACCGGTTCCCCCGCAAACCGATTCACCCCGTGGTTCTGGGGAACTTGCTGGAAATTCACACTTAGAAATATTTTCATGCTTTTTTCTTTTCTTTCTTGAATTTTTTCTCAAATTCAAATGATCATAACTCCTGAACCGTAGTTCGAATTTGGGTGCTATTTTTTCTAGTGTTATCATTGTTCCGAGATCTTCAAGTTTCCAGTTGGCCCCATCCTAAGGATTAGGTTGCATAATTATGAAAATGCCCTTGAATGTGCCTTCCTAGCCTTTCTTTCATTGTTTCGATTTCTCTTTCGCGCCGCTTGCATACTTTACATGTAAAACACATAAGAGAAACACAAAACACGAAATACTTGCCAACGAAGGTTAGTAGCATAATTATGAGTTAAATACATATCAATTGCACCATTGGGGTTCACAAAGGTACCGAAATTAAGTGGATAAATATACAATATTTATGCCCAATCACCTCCCCCCCCAAAAAAACTACTTAGCCCGGAGTTGTGAAAATCGAAAAATTCATCAAGTAAATCCAAATGGTGAAAAAAAATAAAAAAATAAAATTTCTCAACAAAAGTAGAAAAGAAAAATATGAAACATAGAAGGAAAAAATATAGAAAAAGAAAAAGAAAATGAGCAAAAGCCCAAAAAAGCACTAAGGGACATCATAAGAACATTGTTCCAATTCCGAATCTCCCAACCATTTTCAATTTTACCTAATGCACCTTATAACCCGAAAAAGTCATAATCAAGTCCAAATGAAGAAATTAATTACCGCGTAGAGAGCCTAAGACATGAAAATATAATTAGAGAGATTAATTGGTGCGAATAAGAGGAGGGCAATGTTTTTCGTTTTCCAATAACTGTATTCTGACCCATTAAAATTTTGTCTTTCAAAATTATGTGCGTGAACTTGTTTCTCTTATGTTTACTCTTATAAATCACGCACACTAATTGAATTAGCCACATTTCGAGTGATTTGTTTGTCAGAGCATCCTGTGAGAAATTGAATCAAAATGAATTTTCGGATAATAACGTAATGATCAATCGGTGGAAATTCGCGGTTTGATTTCCGGCTTTGCACACACACATAATGAATTGAGACTCTTGAATATGAATTTACAGTAACTATTTTGGGGAATTTAAATTGTACAATTTTTAAGTGTTTTAATTTTTCATTGAGTCAAAAGTGAGTTTTGTGGGTATTTTCACTGCAAACCCTCACGAGGCACCACTCGTCCTACTAGGGTAGCCTAGGGGTTTAACGGCTTGTTGCATACGCTAAATGCAATCGATTGCCCATGAAAAAGGTATTTTTTCCCAATAAAGTATTTAAAAAGTCCTTAACTCATACTCTTATGATGTTACATTGCTCGAGACGCGCAAAGTTCTAAGTTAGGGGATTTGATTAGGCATAAATATTTCATTTTTATCCCCATAATTTCGGTCTTTTTATGATCCAGTGCATCGTAATTGACTTAGTTTTATCTCATATTCATGGTACTAACTCTACTTGGCAAGTGTTTTGTGTTTTGGGTATCTCTTATGTGTTTTATATGTATTTCATGCAAGTTAGTGCGAAAGAGAACTCGAAACAAGGAAGAAACGCAAGAAAAAAATAATTGAAGGGCATTTTGTAATTTTTCAGCCTTAGTCTGGAAGTGGGACCAACTGGAAAGTCAATGATGATGAAGTCTCAAGAACACTAGAAAAATGACACCCCAATCCGAGCTTCGGTAAAAGAGTTATGCCATTTTGAAGATTGAGAAGAAAACATGAGAAAAATCAAAGTTCGAAAAGAATAAAAGAGAGCAAAAAACAAATAGGAAAATTCAAACCCCACCTTGAACCGATTTGGTGGAGAACCGGTTCGGATGTACCTACGACCCGGTTCTGGGGGTCTGATGCGCAAAAATTTGTTTCTTTTTTATTGGTTCTAAGTGTTGGAAAGCGGAAGGACTCTTGCAAAAAAATATGAATTTAACAAGATAGCTAGGCATTAGACTTAATTTTTTATGGAGTTTCATAGAGAGTTGGATGAGAATAGAGAGAGGAACCCTAGTTTTGAATTTCATAGATTGTTCATGCATGATTGAAGATTAAAGTTTCAAGATTTCAATACCAAGTTTGTTTCTCTATATTGTCTTTTCATGTTTTTCTTCTCTGCATGTTTCTTCCTTTTTCTAGATATCTAAATATCTCATACATGCTTATTATTAATTTAATCATGAATTTCCTTCCATGCAACGTTAAAACTTCGTGTAATTATTATGTAGTCATGCTAACTAAATTTTTAGCGGGTTGGGGTACATGAACCAAACCTAGGTAACACATATGGATTTAAAAGTGAATAAAAAGTAATTCAGGATTCAAAGGTTTGAACTTTATCAAGATAAAAGTTGTAGGTCTTTTGATTTCGTTTGCCCTAGGTAACCGAAATGTTTAAGGGTGCAACTAGCTTTTTGATAATTTCTCATCCTCGTCAAATACATTTTTTGATTTGATATTGTGCGGGGTAAAGTCCTCATATGTCGAATTCTTAGAGAGTATTTGATGTCTCTTGGAATGAAGAATTAGATTTTTGAAGCTTTTATGTTCTATGCAATTACCGCCGATTCGGGGGTGTACCCTAATCCCATTTTCTCATTAAGTTTTAAACTAATTCTTTATTATTGCATACGTAGTTAAGTCAGAAGGTTAATTTTACTTGTTATAGTTAGTTAACGGATCTCAAATCAATCATCTTTTCCTTCTTTTTATAGAGTCACTTTACGATTAATCATCTTTCATATTCGTCGTCACGAGCTTTCGTCCAATTCCCTAAGTTCGACACCCGGTTTATCGGATTTATACTTGAGCTAACAACTTACACTTAAGTCGATAGAAACACACACTAGAAACACTTTTAAAGTCACGTAAGTGGTTCTCGTTATCTCATCTCATCTTGATATATAGTCCTTAGTTTGTGTTCAAGGATACCCAAGGGTCAAGTAAGATATAATGATGATATCAACCCACATGCTTTGGCCTCACCCACATATGAGAAGTTATCCAGTTGTCGTCCATTACTTAGTTGTTCCAGAGGTGGCATAACTTCCCAAATAGGCTTGACCCATACGCGCAGTCATTGCATCACCCTATGCCTTGGGATATTTGTCTAATCATCACAGACATTTGAGACTATAAATGGGTATTCCCCTTGAAACCTAAGAGAATAGTAATACCAGTTAAGGCTTAACCCCTATATATATGGTGATAAATGATAACCCAAGAAGTCTTTGAACAAAGACAATGAACACAAAATATTATATATAATCAATACTTAGATTGAACTCAAAAGTCTCTCGTGTATAACTCAAATAATAATAAAGGAAACTCAGAAGCAACTCATTTAAAGGGAGAGATAAGTAAGCACCCTAGATACACCATGATAGTCACCCAATACACCAACAACCTCTAAAGGATCTCTGGTTAGGTATTAAAAGCTTTATAATAAATGACAATGGTGGGTAAGTAAACTCCCTGCTTTGTAATAACTTCCCTCTAATATGTTCTCTCTCTAGTAATAAATCTCTCGCAAGAACTCCCTTATCTCAGAAGTGGTTGAGGCTCATAAATAGCCCCATAACCCTTCCCGAGACATCTCAGTCTTCATTAATGTGAAAGACCTGCCTTTCACACTTTAAGTCCCAAACATCAAATGCATGATGGATTAGCACACCTTATGTCATAATCATTAAATTCCAGGACATGCCTTTTTCCTATACACTGTGCGTCAGAGGACTATCAGACATAGGTATCTCACCAAAACATCTGACAGCGCCAATAACACAGTGGGTTACACAAGTTTGGATTGGATAGCGGGAAGGTGGCTTGCGACATCTACTGTAAAGTAAATATGACATTTGGTAGGGGACTATTTGGCTCAAAGCTTAATATGTGATGGAACTCAATGTTACTCTACACAATCTTCCACGATGAAAAGATCTCTCAATGTTTACCAGGTGTATCTAAGATGGTGAGGATAAGCCCTAATGCTGCCTCACTTCTCAATCCTCCAAACTAAGTCCCTCTGAAGTTCCCATGGCGAGGTCATTCAATAGAGCATATAATATCTCCCAGGCTCGGTCTCTCGCGAGTACCGTTTGACCTCACACTTAATATTACAAATCGCTACAGCATTACAATCAATGTATTTGAAAGATATAGTTTGAATAAGTAAGAAAGGAAGATAAATAAGAGCTTTTTCATCCAGTTTCCTTGCTGTGCTGCATCACTGAGCCTCTTCGCTGAGCTTTTTCAGTGTGTTGCCTCACTGAGCTACCTCCGTACTTCCTTCTTTAGGGTCTGTTATATTAACTGGGGAAGCTTTCTCTAATTCAGAGATTACCTTTAAGCCCCCTATATTTTCCCCTTCATGTAAAGATTTATTGTGATAACAAGGAATGTCTGAACAAAAAGCTTCTCAATTCGATAAACCATCTTCTTGTGTGAGCGAAAAATTCTTCCATCTCTGCCTTCGTTGCAACTGATTGCCAATATTTAGAAAAAAGTGAAATTGTACCCTATGTACATGAACTAAGGCTCTACAACATCTGGGCCTATGGCGAGGGGACATCGTAATTTTTTTCGATCGTTAGGTCCCAGCCATTCCATCTTCTATTTGTTCGAAAAGAAAAATTATCCCCGATGCATCTTCAAATTATTTTATCATCGTTCAGTCTTACATCGTGAGAACTTGATTTAATTAACCGTTTTGGCTTTAAATACCTATCTCAAAAAGTTCTAGTACCAAAAATCATTACTTCTCTTGTAAGCAACCCTCTCTCTTCCAAGCGTCACCCCATTAATGACGTAGGGTTGTCTTTTCAACTGTTAGAGAGCTCCCTAAAGCGCCATGTGTCACTTTTGTAATCATTTTGGTGGCTTGACACGTGCCTCTGTGGGAAACTCAAATGCCCACTTACTTTTCAAACGTCTAATACTCAACAACCATTTTTCTCTTTCGTCTCTTTATTTTCCTCCATACTTACAGAGCTTTTAGAGAGAGAAAGTGATATCCACCATTGTTGCTCAAGCTTTTCTTTTATTTCTTTCTTCCTATGCCGTCTTCAACCTTTATTACTCTATTATTTCAAACCCCCTTTATATTCTTTTAAGATTTTTATCGTAAGCCTCTCCCATGGCATTCTTTTTCAGTGCACTAGGCATACTATTAGTCCCCACCACCATTTCTCCGTCTGTTACCAACACTACTCATTTCCCTGCTTTGGATTCCACCGCTGTGATGGTAGCTCGTAAAGAGAAACTGCACTTCTACCGCCGCTGTCCTATTTTTGGCAAGGGTGATGAGTTCTAGGGTGCCTGTAAGACTTGCACTTTGAGTGCCAAGTGTGACCCTTTACTCTTGGGTTATGAAGATGGAGACTTTGCTATTTAGGGTTTCTTTACCCCAGATGGAATTATGTGGTTTTGCATCAATCAAGGTTACTTCCCCCATGACCATATTGATTTCGAATGACCTGCTGGTTCCCCATCCCTCTTTGCTGATTGGAACTCTTTCATGTAGTCCACATATGTTGATGCCCTCACCAAAGTTGGTCTTCATCGTGCCACCTAGTTTAGGAATTCACTCTCTCTAAACCCAACGTTGCCTTATAAGTCATAGTTTCACGTTGGAACACCACAACCCACGCAGTCATTGTCTCATGGGGAGATTTCATCATTACCCTTGAGGATGTTTATGAGCTACTTGAGCTTGAGCCCGTAGGTACTTATCCCTTACACGATTAGGCTTTGAATGCTAAAGGAATGAAGGCCCGAGCAGACTTAGATCAGATTTGTAGGAGATGCATGGTACTTCTAATAAAACTAACTTCACCCTTCTCATTATCTTTTTGTCGTATGATTATTTTTATTGCCTTAATTTGTTTTTCTCGGGCTCTTTTAAACGGTGGCTTTCACGATGTGATTATTATTCACTTGCAGCCCTTTCCCGTCTACGCTCATTATTTTTTTATATTAAACAAATTCCTCACGGGCAATGGTTCTTACATGCATTCTTTTATTGTCAAGTTTTATCGCATATGGTTCGTTTTAAAGACATGATTGAGATGGAAACACTTCGACCAACAAGTGATAGACAAGTACAATAATCAAACAAATCCGTGCAAGTGTGCATTGAAGGAAATCATGAGTCAAACATGTAGAAAGTAATCTCAGATCTTATCTTAATGACTCCAAACATTATAAAGCACATGGATGAAATGATGTATCGTCTCAAAACACTATCGAATATTCACATGGATATGGAATGATATTGTGACTTGGTCATATTAAACGTCCATCCATAAACGGTGTAAACAAAATACAAATATCTTTTTATCTTTTTCCAAAAAAAATATCAATAATTATTTTGGAATTTTCATTTTTTTCTAAAAAAAAGAGAATCTAATACAAACATTACACATATCATAACACTAGCACAAAAATATCAAATAACACAACTAGCGTATGACAAACCAACCGTGCAAGCAATCAACGATATGAAATAGCAAGTGATGCATCATGTGAAAGCATGTGAGACTCAACCAATCTACAATTTAGCATCTCCAAAAGTGATTTCCTAACCCAAACCGGTGTGTACCTAACTCGAGGGGTTATGGGAACTGACGGGACACTATCCTTAAACTTCCTAGGACCTCTTCCAAGATCAAGACAAAAACGCCTAAGGTGACATTTCCTACCACAATGAGAACATATGAAAACACGAGGAAAGTTACATATGGCTCGACCTTTTCTAACGTCCTTGGGTTTGGTTGCCCCTCTAAAACAAACAATGGTTTTGGCTTTAACACTCGAACATGAGAGCAAGATGAGCCATTACCATCACTACTCAAACTACTCGAGTATTTTAAATCATTTTTCAACATCAAAATTTTTTACTCAAGCAAAGAATTAGACTCTTTCAATTTTAGGGACTCCCACTTCATTTGTTCAATCATTCCTAGAAGGTTATGTCTCTCTCCATCAGTAAACGTAAACTTTTCCCTAAGAGTCTTCTCACGTGCCTTAAAATCATTTATCAAAATATTTTTATCCTCTTTAGTACAAACACAAATCCTAGAATTTTTAAAGTCCTCCAACTCTTTTTCAAAAACTAGGACTCTATCATCACTCTCTTTCTTGGACAATTTTAAATCACTAAAGTCATGGTCCAAGGCAATAAATTTTTCACGAAAAAAATCTCTTTGGTTTTGAATAGTTTGCAAAAGTTCCAAAGAGGTTTTAAAACGTGAATTCTCTTTTTCAATAATTTCAATTCTTTTAGCAAACTTTGAGTTCAAATGATTTATGTAGTAAAACTATGATTTGTTCCATCAAATACGGGCAACTGATTATATTAGTTTTCCATCGAAAAAATTGCGAAAGTTTTTAAAAATAGATTTTTCAAAAAAAATCAATATCACAAAAACTTTGCCAAAAACAAGGATCAAACACAATAACTTAGTGCAACAGGATCTGATACCAATTTGAGAAGGTAACATCACTTAAAAAGCTCTAATACCAATTTGAGAATTCTATGTGATATCGATTTTAACCAATTCGCAAATTATAATTTAAACTTATTTAATTGGAGTCAATTTGAGAAAACCCCGCCTAATTAAATACCGGGTGATCATTCCTTTATTAAATTAATATGAAAGTGTCCGCTTGGTTCATTCTTAGCATCACTGTCGATTTTTTTATTATTAATCACCTAATAATTAATTAAGCAAAGTGTCAAAACATTTTTTTAAATTAGTTATACCCAATTAATCCATTAATAAATTCCATGCTTTAAGATATATGCCATTCCCATCCCACAAGAATAAATATTGAACATGAATTTAAATACTGAAATAAATGAGACTGGATAAAACATTCCAGTTCAAAGTCTAAAACCAATAGAATCATAATACTCAATCCAACAGGAAAAGAAAAGCTAAAAGAAAATACAATCTCTGAAATAACTAAACTGGAAACGGGCGAAACATGCCCTATCTGAAATGTCTGAACTAAGAACTGGATGAAAAGAGATAAGCGTCTAATATCAATAACCTACAGATTTCACAACACGTGCAGCTCATCGAATGATCCACGCGTCTAAGTCTGGCAGTGACCGTGTGGTTGGATACCCGGTATAATATATATATATATATATATATATATATATATATATATATATATATATATATATATATATATATATATATATATATATATATATATATATAGCAAAAGAGAAGAGAAATAGCAAGAAACGGGTCAAAGCTCGATTTGTAAAAATATTTGTTTTAGCAAGTATTTAAAATTGCATTAATGCAATTATTATATGCATATTAGTTCTGAACTCTCGCCTGAGATCCTCATACCTCTACTAATGTGCACACCTAGTGTATGTCTACCCCAACCTAGTCATCTATAATATTCCCAACTAGGTTATTTACATTAACTCCTAAATATATCTCAAGGGAGTAACCCGTATCACCCATACAATACACTAATAATATTCTTTGATGCAAGTTACCCATTTTATATTCACTAGTTTGATAGGAAGTCTTTTATCCACTGGAATTACTTTACTTATCCATACTTAAACATTTTCTAATTTCATACATTAGAATCATTCATTCTCAAGTATATATATATATATATATATATATATATATATATAACCTGTGCCCCTTGGTTAGGATCACTTGGCGCAATGCATACTCTGCTATCGTATCCCGGTGCATCGCTCGCTGCATAAAGGACAATTGGTTCGGCGTCTTTCATGAACCGTAAATCTCATAACAAAAATATTGGAGGTGAGCATACTCACCAGCTAAATGGCTCACGCACATACCCACGCTCCCATTCAACTGTCGAAACTATCCTACGTAACAGATAACACTTATCAAAGTTCATATGCTCTGGGTACAAGTCAAAGATCCCCCTATCGGGTCACCCATGATAAGACTGTTCACTGCGTGAAACCTCTGCTTGATAACAAGCAGCGTAGGTACGCTATACACACAATAATGATAAACATATAATAATAGGCATTCCCGAAGCCTTATAATAATTTAGGTATTCACCCAACCCATATTTATGTTTCTTCACGTAATATTTTTCTCTTTACTACTTACATAATTTACTCGGTTATTCACACTCTCGAATTTCCCAAGGTTAATTCACCATTTCAATACTCAAGGTTTCATTCTAGGATTATTTCCCAAATATTTCTGCACTAAGTTAATATTAGTAAATGGCAGTTTTCCTGACATAATTAACTGGGTAACATGATCTGGGGAAAATGGAATTTTTGGGCTTTTTCTGGACCTGTCGTTCGAATGAGTTAGCAGGTCATTTGAACGACGCTGAATTCTCATTCGAACGAGACTCCATCTCATTCGAACGAGATGGGGTCTTTCTCTGGTTTGACCAGACCTGTTACGTTTTACTGTTCATACTTCGTCTTCCTCAAAATTTCAGTCCTAAAACCTCTAAATTTCTCAACCCCAATACCAAAACAGTAATCCTAATTAATTTTCTAACATGTATAAATGATTTCCCTTAACTTTGAACCGTTAATTCAACTTAAATGAATTATAAAATCTAAAATCCCCAATTTAACAATTCTAAACCCTAGTTTATCAAATTTTCACACACGAACATCAATTTCAGTTTTGTCCATCATCAATACTCATTAGTTTGGGATTTCTAAATTATCTACATGAGGGATTTATCCTAATTCATTTTTCATATTTCAATTCATATCCTTAAATCTCCAATTTCATTAAAACTTATAAATCAAACGTGAATATAATCTACCTACACCAATATGAACATATTTATTGCTATGAATCGTAAGTAATAAACACTTGCCTTAATTTTGATGGTCTGATCCGCTGTTGATATGGGTATGGATGCGTTCCTCATCTGGCGATATACATTTTGATATAGTTTTTGGTGTGTGTTCTTGAGTTAGGCACCAAGAACACCAATAGCTTCTTCTTCCTTCCTCTGTGCCTTTCTCTTTTCTCTCACGTAGGTTTAGAGCTGATAACCCCCCACTAACCCATGTAACTGCTTATTTAATTTCTTAATTTTCATCCATATTATTACTCTAAAATTCCAAAGGACAAAAATACCCCAACGGGGTGTCAGTTAGGTCTAAAATTACCCCGGAGTCCAAATAAAATGCCAAGGTAGAGTTTTCTGACTATCTTGACCATTTCGGACTCAATAGCGCACTCAAAATTACCATACGAGTTATAAAAAATAATTTATCTTTTTATTCCCTATAATTAGTCCCGACATGACTCACACACGCGTCCTGACTTAAAATACCAAACTCTCGTATTTCGCACTCCGACAATGTATAAAAAAATATAATTCCATATTACATATATCCACAGAAATAATCAATGATTTCCATCATTAAGTATTAACCCTTGGCACGCTAGTTAATAATTATTTTTAATTCGGATTAATTAAAAAATAAATTTCCCAACCTTTTTAATTTAATTAATCAAACAATAATAATGAATCTCATAATTATTTAATACTATAAAAATACGGGGTATTACACATCTAAATGGGTAAATAAAATCATTGCAAATAAATTGTTGACACACAGATTTCAGGAAAAATCCCAAAAGGGGAAACCGTTTTATTTCAATATGCAAAAGTAAATCGAAACTTACATACATAATGAAATATGCAATGAATATTCGTAGACACTCACATAGACACGCAACTTAGAGTCAGCAATGGATCAACCGCAACAAACCCACAAGAACATGCAACTATGAATTAGCTAGAAAAACCCTCAAGCAATCCCAATAACACGCAGTCGTCAGCCGTAGATTTATATTCTATACAAGAGAAACTTTAACAAGATCGTATCCTGGGCTCCAAAATAATTCACTAAACTATTGGAATTTTTTGTGAATTGACAAACAAAGTTTAAACCCAAATGAAGAAGACAAAATTATTCTGCAATGTGCAGTTTTTGTGGACTAAAAAGCGTCAGGTATTCTTAAGGAAAAATGACTCATTTAACACGTTATTTATAAAAAACTTGAGTAGGCACGTTACTCGAACGAAAATATGATGTCGCTCGAATGAGTTAAGATGTCGCTAGAACGAGGACATCGCGTGACATAACATTGTTTTTTGAACAACACTGGCTTGTCGCTCGAATGACCAAAACATCAAAATGTATTTTTAAACTCCGCCACAACACTTAGAAAAAATTCTTTTGACAAAAAATGACGCCTCAGATTTTTAAAAAAAGTTTAGAAAAATTATCCCCATACTTCAAATGAACCATTAAGGGACTTAAATACACTAGGATGGAGCACACAAAACCGACTACCAAAGGATTGGAATTAGACACGTACAAGCAAAGGAAAAATCCTAACTAGCACATAGCCAATTGTTGTCTTCAATTAGGTGAATGGGTAGTCAAATTTTAATTACTCCGCGGGCGAGAAGAAGCACGATAGTTGGCATGCTAGTTGATTGGTACCTATAAACACACTAAATTGTATATTGGCAAGTAAGGGGTCAATATGCGCTCTCTAATGTGGACAAGAACAAAGTGAAAAAAAGTATGATTTTTAAAACAATTATGAAGGGATATTTATACTACTAATTATAAGCTAAAATTAAAACTACACTAATAAATAAAGAAAATGATAAAGTGAGCTAAATATGAGGTTAAAATAATTATGAGATAATTCAAGGGATTAAAATTCACCACTTACCCTATTTATTTTAATCAATTAGTTTGTCTATTTGAAATACTCCAAAAAATATATAAATTCACAAGTCAACTCTCGTTGCAAATGTAAAGTTACATATAGTCCTTTTAGAAGATTAATATTTAAATTTCACATACTCACAAAAATTAGATTTAAACATTTTCTAATAAATCACCCATTAGGAAAAATTTACTAAAAGCATTTAAATCATAAAAAAAAATACGTTTTAGAGTTGAGAAATTCAAACTAGAATATCATTCAAAAATTTCATATCTCTAGTTTAATTAGTGAATAAATATTATAATTTGAATTTACGATTTTCTCTCGAAAATAATTCACCCTCTCTCGAGGCGTAATATAAATTGAAGAATTTTAATATTAATATTCAAAGGGGTATAATAAATAAACAAACCAAAAATAAAAATAACTAAGTAAAGGGTTCCATCTCACCTCTTAAATGGGGTATTTAGCCTCTCATTTTGGTATTATTACATATAAAATATAATAATGACACAATAAGAGACAGAATAAATAAAATGGAATGGGAAAAAAAAATAATTAAACCAAGTCTACTTGAACTCAATAATAATTTCCCAAATGTGAACAATTAATTTCACCCACAAATCTGAGTTTTACAACACAAAAATATCACTCAACTCACAATTTCTGGCTCAATATTTTTTGGCTCAGAGTCAAGTCACTGTATATATAAAAGAAAAATATAGAAGAAGAAGAAATAAAAAAAATTGTACAATACTACACCAAAAATGTGCTCCTAAACTAAACTATATACATGACTTCTCTCTCTCTACTTGCTCTGTTCAATTTCTCTCCCCCCCCCCTCTCCTTTGAAGAGTGATCTCCTTTTATCAGAGGTATGAGGCTAGGACTACTGTAGGTAATGGGTTAATCCGATTGAGAGTGTCTTCCAACTGGGTTAATGGATTTTTTTTTTCTGTTTTGGTCTGATTTATGTGACAGGTTGGGTTTGATGTGGTGTTTTTTGCGGGGCACAGAGATGTCAGAGGTAGGTAGGTGAGTTTTCGTGTTAAAATGGGATTTCGTGTAGGAGCAGAACCGGTTTTAGGAATTCGTAGCTATGGATCTCGAGTTGCTGGTGAACGGGTTGGAGGTCATGAGTTGACTCGGGAAGTGGGTATATGGGTTATAAGCAGAAATGGGAACGGGTTGTGGGTAGGTCCAGGTTAAAGGGGCCGAACTCGGGTAGGTTTTGAGTTGCTGGATTGAGAGGGGTTGGTACCGAGCCTCGGGTTGGGGTAACTGGTGTAGCAGGTCGGGGTTGCGGGTTTAAATGGGTTGAAACAAAAGGGTTAGCAACCACCACCTGGTGGTGGTGGTCCGGTAATGGGTCAGAGGTTTGGTTCCGGTCGGGTTGTGGCAGTTGGGTAGCGAGAATGGGTATTTGGGAAATGGGTTTGTATGGAGTTTATGGGTTTAGATTGGGATTATGGTGGTAGGAGAGATGTTGGGTTAATGGGTTATGGTGGAGAGAGAGAGAGAGATAGAGAGAGAGAGGGGTAGGAAAGATAATGAAGGTGATCGTGTTAGGGTGTGTGAGTGTGTATGGTGATGGTGTGTGGGTGAGGAGTTAGTTAGGTGTATGTGAGTGTGTTAGTGTGTATATGAGTGTAGGATAGTGTGGTGTGTGTGTGTTTAATTTTGCACCCTAAATAAAATAAAATGAGAAAATAATAAAATAAACCTAATAAAATAAAAATAAGTAAAATAAAAATAAAAACTTAAATAAACTAAAAATAAAAATCAACTAAAAATAAAACTCACTAAAAACTAAAAAAAATAAAAATAACACGACACACAATACAAATATTAAAAACTAAACACGACTAATATAAAAACTAATAAAATAAAACAAAACAAAACAAAAATAAATAATAATAAACTAACTAAAAACTAAAAACAAAATAAAAGAAAACAAATACTCGACGCACTAAAATATATCCTCTAAAAATAAAGAAAATCTATTACAAATAAAAATAAAAAATACAAAAGAAGTAAAAATAAAACCTAAAGTCCTAAAAATCTAAAATCTAAAAATAAATACTGCAATTAAAAACTAATAAAAATTAAAAAGAAAAAGAAATATAAAATAAATTTTAGAAAATTCTAAATAAATCTAAAATAAATCCTAAAAATAAAAACGACTCAAACTAAAAATCTAAAAAAAATAATAATAAAGGTATAAACTCAACACACACAGGCTCGGGTGAAGGTTTGGACTCGGGTTTGAAGTATATCTAGATATCAATGAAACAACCAACTAATAATGATCAACAATATCAAATCCGTAGCTAGCAAACAGTAATCACACAACATGAATCAACAATCTGAGCAGGTGTGCCTAAACGAACACAATGTAGTAAAATATGATTAATGATAATCTGCATATAATAAAATGTCCAGAAGAAACCCAATAGTACCAAAAACTAATGTCAACCAAGAACAGGGTACTGAAATAGAAGGGAAAAAAATTCCAGAGGATTGCTCGAATGAGACAGCCTTGTCGTTCAAACGACATAGGTTTCTTGCGAGATAGCTTCACGCGACATCTGTTTCTCCCTCGAACAAGAAAATTAAACTCTCACATCCAGTTCTTAAAATTAAACAGTTTCGTCCAACGAAAAAATTTCTTGAAAAAACTAACAGGAAGTGGCAGAAAACTGCAAAACAGTAGCGGTAACAATAAAAACAATATGAGTTAGATGCTAACATAGTACCGATGTGGGCGTGAACTACAACAAATGAATCACAATTCCAACACATCGAAATGATCAAGAAGCTCTAATTGATAGATATAAATCAACAAACTTTATCTTAGCTATATGTGACATTTAAAGTGTGATCTTAATGAAGTAAACAAACATCAAGCACACAAATTTAGAATTTTGATGATCCTACAAACAATAACATCATGATACGATTTCTCAATGTTAGGATTCATACTGTAAACCCATTTAGATATCCATCCAAACTCCCTCAAATATATATCATATTTTTCTTTTGGAATGAACAATAACTAATTTGACCCATTTTGGCATATGATTTTTTTATTGCCTTCAATTTTTCGAGCTCTTTTAAACGGTGGCTCTCACGACGAGTTAATTTAACACTCTCGTAGCCCTTTCCCATGAACACTCATCATTTTTTTTACAATTTCAATCCTCACAGTAAACGGTTCTTACATGAACACCTCCTCCTAAGTCTACTTACGCATATATGACAAAATTGAGATAAGAATGTCTCACCAAACTCAAATACGCTAGAGTAGTCAAACATTCATATAAACTCGTGCATGTGTGCAATTATGGCATATAAACAAAGTCGAATCAATATGCATATCAACTTCAAAACAACCCCATAATACAATGGTTAAGATCATTCTAAGCATCAATAATTATGACCAAATGTCCTATCCACATGGATAATGAAAGGAAGGGGGTCCAAGAACACCAATATGCCACATCAAACATGTAAACTCATGACACAAAAATAAAATGAAAATATTTTTGGTTTTTAAACATATTTTGACTCAAATAAAAATAAAATCTTTTTGTATTTTTCTTAAAAATATTTAAACCAAAAATCTTTTTGTATTTTTCAAATAAGACTCAATAAATGAAAAATATATAATACAAAAGATATACATGTCATAACACTATCAAGATATAAATCATGATGCAAAGACTAGCGTACGACAAACATGGCAGCACAATCATCCTTTAGATATAGCATGGGAAGAATCGAGTGCAACCAAATGAGAACCATGAAGTTTAAGTCCTAAAGCCTCTAAGTCCGATTTCCTAACCCATGTAGGTGTGAACTTATGAATGGGGGTTTAGGGAACCGAAATGACTTTATTCCTTAACTTCCTAGGAGCATTCCTAAGGTCATAACAAAACAATCTAAGGTGACCTTTCCTGCCACAATGTGTACAAGTGTAAAGATGGCAGACATGATTACCAAAATATCGACCCCTCCTCACGTTCCTAGTGGTCTCTCTCACACGGTTGGTATTGGATTTGGGAATGAGAACAACTCTATCATCTTAGCCTATACCACACCTGTCAGTTTTGACTTGGATGGTGCCTAACATAATATCCAACTTCTCCGACCTAGATTTCAAGTCAAACTTAACCTTACTTGAGTCTTTCAACTTCTCCTCTAACTCACAAATCCTAGACTCAAGAACACGTCTAGACTCCTCAAACTCTAGAATCTCCTTTTTCAATGCCTCCATCAAACCACGAAGGCTATCTCTATCTTTCTCCACATATTCTAGTTTCTCCCTAAGCATCCTCTCCCGTGCCCTAATATCCTCAATCAAAACATCGTTATTTTCTACGACATGCTTATTCAACCTAGCTTGCAATTTAGAGTTTGCCTTTTTCACCTTTACCACTTCGTCATACAACTCATTAAATGCAAATTGTAACTCTTTCACATTAACCTCCTCCTCCTCACTCACTTCACCCTCACTCACTTGGGATTTAACGGCCTCGGAAGTGTCATGCACATGACAATCTTCATGGGAAGATTTATCGTCGTCGCTCACATGACATGCCAAGAAAGTAACAAACTTGCTCTCATTGGGGGAACTCTCTCCCTCTTCCGGATAACTATCATTTAAGGAGGCACTATAAGCTATCAATTTCTTACCCACTTTCTTAAGTCTAGTGGGACACTCAACAACTTTATGACCATACACCTCACACCCAAAATACCTATCCGACTCGACCCTATTAAATTTATCACTTTTATCTTTAGGGTTGAAATCTACCTTATTGTTCTTGAATTTCTCAAAATTTTTGGCATCTTTCGATTGCTTTTAAAATTTAAGAAACTTTTAACTTCTTTTCCAACAAAATCGGAATCGGAATCATCATCTGAAACTTTAGTCCCTCCTTCCAGACTTTCAAAGCAATGCCCTTTTCTTTCTTTGGCAGTTGCTTGGAGGTAAACATATTGAGTTCATAGGTTTGTACGTCACCTACAATCTCTCCTAGTTTTGTCGATTAAAGAATACCTAAGGAGTTTAAAACGGTCACTTCTGCATCAAACCTAATCGTCAAAGATCTCAATTTTTTTTATCACACGGTTGTCGGGAATCTTCTCTCCTAAGTTAAACGACGAGTTGAAAATATTAGACAACCTAGCGTAAAACTCATCAAACGACTCACTCTCTAACATCTTAATCGTCTTAAACTATGTAGTGAGGTTTTGTAGCGTAGATGCCCTAACCATGCTAGTGCCCTCGTGAGTAAGTGCAAGTGTATCCTAAGCCTCTTTTGACGTTTCACAAGTCATGGTTCTATTGTACTCTTCAGGTGTGACATGTGAGGAAATAACATACAGACCTTTAGAGTTGTAAAGTGCAAGACTATGTTCAGCCTCGATCCATGGCTCAACGAGTTTCAAACTACTGACCTCACCCTCTCGTGTGACTGGTGGAGACCAACCATTTTCAATCACTAACCACACACGCTCATCAATGGATTTTAAAGCACTACTCATACGCATTTTCCAATAAGCATAATTTGTGCCATAAAAAATAGGAGCACGAAAACTTTCAAAACCACCAAAATTCATCCTCAAAAACTCAAGGGATTAACATAATAAAAATATGTCTCTAGCTCTGATACTAATTTGTAGGACCCTTTTTCTATGCGAAAAGTGTTTTAAGGATGACAAACAATTTTCTTTTTATGAAAAAGCTTTTTCTAATTTTTAATTCATATCAAGTTGTGAATCAATTTTAACTTAACTAAATTTTATCTTGATTAATGCTAAACATGCATCTAGTGATTAAAGCAAATAAAATAAAATAAAGAATACTCACAACACCGAATGTATTAGGAAACCACCAAGGGAAAAAACTCAGACGACCCAAGCCAGACAATCACTATGAACATGAGACTTGACGCTCTTCTGATCTTCAACCACTCCTCCCCAGTGCCCACGCACAAAGTCCTTATTCCACGATGCTCGTCCGTAACACAAGTATCCACGTATATCTCGGTGTCCACCGATATGGCTTTGTGATGTCTACGATATTGAACACGGCTCGTCCGCTTCTCCACCGTAAAACCCAATAAAGTTCTATGTAGAACAAACTCTTCTTAGTGCAAAAAAATATCACAATAACATATAGTAATAATAACTCATATCTTTGAAACTCTAAGGATGTATTTATCTTTAGAAATTCTTAGAAAACATGTGCAAATGATATTCTGGTCAAATACTATTTTTGCAGAATGCACACTTACAAAATTCTGATGAAAACACGCCTCTTATAATTTTCTTGAGGCGGTGGGTCGTTCAAGCGACTTTGACCTATCGCTCGAATGAAATGGAAATGTCGTTCGAATGACCAAGCCATCTCACTCGAACGACTAATCAAGTCGTTTGAGCGACACTGCGAATTAGAGTTTGAAGAGTGCGCTTGCGTTCAAATTAAGAAATTATTTAATTATATCTCAATTTTTCAATTAAATCCTAAAACATGCATCTAGGTGTGATTGAAATCAATATGATCATGCAAGAATAATTAATCACACACAAAAAACACAAATGAGGAAAAATCCCCCAAAGAGGCAAAACCTTTTTATTTTCACTATAATTTGTAAAAACGATTACATGGATTACAATGAAAATAAGTGTGACAAAGAAATACCCTCGGGTGTCGGGTTCGATGTCATCGGCTGGAATCTCTCTCATGAACTCTAGGTGGGCTTAGTAGAGAAGAAGACGACTCCTCCACAAAGTACTCCAGGTGAGTAGTAAATGATCCTCTTGAAGGTTTAAAGATTCACATAATAGATGGGAGTGTTTATGTGAATAAACAAGGTGTAAAACCTTAAAAAGGTGAAGTCCGTTTCTGGGTAGTTTTTCACAGAAATCGTGTTGTGAAAAGACTTGGGAAAACGTGTAGAAGGTACACTGGTATTTATACGAAAATCGAGATGGTGGCGTTGCTCGAACGAGATAGGCATCTCGCTCGAACGAAGGACACGTGTTGTTCGAACGACTTCGCGCGAGATGCTGATCTCGTTCGAACGACAGTGCTGACTCATTTGAATGAGCCCGTCGATCGAGGCACTCCGCTTCTACACTTAGAAAAAATTCTTCTTTTGATAAAAAATATTTCAGACTTCAAAAATTATTTTTTGAAAAATTTCTCAAATATTTATGCAAATATAAACAACTCCAATAAATCATTTTACCAATAATGTGTAGAGGAGTAGTGGGAAACAGATGAGCAGCACGTCGCATGTAGGATGATGCAGGTGTGAAGATGATGGATGCATAGATTTGGATAGAGGCCATTGTGGATGATCGTGATGACGTACCGAATGTAGCGGTATCAGATATACAAACTGTGATCTAGGAAAAATAGAAAATTCCTAGATTCTACCCCGGACATTTATAAAATTATGTTCTTACAGAGTTCCAATAAAACACTACTCTAATTCGCCTTATCAGAATAAAACAAAGTGTAAACGTTCTCAAACTCTTTTAAAAACATTTTAAAATATTTCTTTAATAAAATAACATCCTTAAACATTAACATAAATTTTGAGTCCCATTAAAATTACGCATTCATACCTGAGTGATCTTGGAATGCAATTAAACTTAAAGACGGAACATGCACCATAAATTAACATGATAAATCTTTGAAGTTTTGTCGCAACGCCATCAATAAACTTCAATACGTCATAGTCTATATGGGATCGTGACAATAAAAATATGATCTATGACTCAAACGTGTTTTGTTTTAGAAATAAGTCAAATAAACTTGCAACAGACTCAATTGGAAATATTGTCCTTACAGTAATGCAAGATAAACACTTGCCTTGATAAAGTAGGATTGATTTTCATTCTAAGATAATGGAGTTGATCTTTCCTCGCTCCATTCACAAATTCGGCAACATTGGTGGTGCGAAAGGCTATGGAATAGCCTATGTTTCTTCTCCTCTTCCTCTCCCATGGCATCCTCTTTATCCCAAGTGTTTTAGACCTAGCCCTAACCCATAACTGAAAGGGGCTGATATAATACTCTATATTTTGGAGTTTCATCTACTCTAGGCTCCTAAATGATTGAAAAGCCCTTACGTGGTGCTGGGTTGGTCTAGAATTGCCCCGGGACCCAAACAGTACACATGAGTACACTATTCTAACTATTTTGACCATTCGGAATCAACCGTGACCTAGAAATCATCATTCGAGTCACTCTACATAACTTTTCTATCTCGACCTCGATATAGTCCAGACACGACTCTCGATTGATGTATAATAATTATCATAAGTTATTTACTACTCACTTAGTAAATTTATTCCATAAATATTAATCATTATCTCTCTTTATTAATATTTTAATAAACACATAATATTTAGTTCAATTAAATTACGATATACGTGTAATTTTAAATAATCGAATTAACTAAATTCTAAATACTCATAAGTACGGGATGTTATAGTCAGGCACATGGTTCTCAACCTTCGAACCTCCACCATTTTTCTGATTTGGTCTTTGACCATTTTATTAACTAGTCCTTGGTAGTTTGCCTTTGTATTCTTTAAATCGAATGACATTACCTTGTTGCAATAAGGCCCTTTATCAGTTATGAAGGATGTCTTCTCAGCATCACCTTTATACATAGAGATCTGATTATAACCTAAGTAAGCATCTACGAAGCTCATCAGCTCACACCCTATCATGGTGTCTACCATTTGATCAATTCTCGAAAATGAAAACTGTCCTTTGGGCAATCCTTGTTGAGATCTGTAAAATCTACACACATCCTCCATTTGTCATTTTGCTTAGGAACCATGATGATATTGGATAGCCATTCTGGGTATTACACTTATTTAATGAAGTATGTTGTCTGCAGTTTTTTACCTCTTCTTGGATAACTTCGTACCTGTCTTTAGCAAAAGTATGCCTTATCTTATTTACTGTCTTAACTTTATCGTCCATGTCTTCAGCAAAAGAGGACTTCGTACGTTAGGTTTAATTCCTGACATGTAATTGTGACTCCATGGACACTTTGCCTTTTTTTTCAACAGTTCAATCGGTTCCTTATTTATTGATGGTTCTAGGGACGAGCTAAGTTGGATAGTTTTTTTTGGTTCATACTCATCAAGGCTTATGGATTTTACCTCTTTTAAAACCTCTCCCTTTTTTAATTTCTCCTTGTCTCTTGGGTCAATAATATCAACATTGTACGAGGTCCTCTTCCTCTTATAATCTTCTCTTTCTTCTGCTGAGGTGAAGTTGAATTCACACACTTCCACTTGATCACCATTAACCTCCCCTCCTCCATAAGGACTCGAGAATTCCTTTAGAGCTACTCTCCCTACAATGATATTATAGGATGAGTAGACATTCTCATACATCATAAAAATCTTATCCTTTTGGTCAAGCATCTCGTCCAAGTGACCATGCAAATGTCCATTTTAAATAGTCCTAGTGGGTGGAATTTCTGTCCACTATGTCTGATCAATGGGTGATAATATAAGACGAGTCTCTTCTTACTGAGCTTAAGGCCTTTGAGACAATCACTGAACATGACATTGGCCGAGCTCCCCCTATCAACCATAATACGAGACACATTGTAATCATGAACTCGTGTGCTGACGAAGAGTGGGTCATCATGTGGGGAAAAAATTCCCTTGAAGTCCTGCTTAGAGAAACCTACAATGAGACTCTCCTTGTCAACCTTCTTCAACTTGCTCAATTTTACCCCGGCTTCCGTCAAATTTACTTTAACCCTTTTTAATCCATCTTTGGCCTTGAGAGTGCGCTATAGGTCTATTGGCATAACTTA
Organism: Sambucus nigra; assembly: GCA_949130495.1. Lineage (NCBI taxonomy): Eukaryota > Viridiplantae > Streptophyta > Magnoliopsida > Dipsacales > Adoxaceae > Sambucus > Sambucus nigra. The sequence continues at coordinate 93,122,988 of OX422212.1, forward strand.
TTTAATTAGATATCAACCCACACAAACAAATTTTTATCTTTTTATCCTAAGACATGCATCTAAGTGATAAATTAGATAAATATGTATTCAACAAAAGCAAAATGTGAGAAAAAACCTTTATTCAACACTGTAGAAATATTACAATATAATCGACTTATAGACTACTTTATACCATCCAGAAGTTAACGTGCTAGTCTTTGAAAATATCTAAAGAATACTACTTGTCACCAAGTAGTCCACAAGAGGCCTTCCAACCTCGGTATCCATTGACCAATCTTTATCTTTAGCAATGATCCCCTAAATAATCATAATGGTTAGTCATGAAGATGATATCTCCATAAGAGTTGTGTATACAAGGATATAAACTATCTAGGGTTTAAAAAGATTCACACAAATATATATTGGGGATGTGTTTCGTGAATTGAATTTTTTTTCTAAACTCAAAAGGTTGAAAACATTTGCAAAGGATATACATAAATAGTTCTGGCAAAAGTCATAACAAAAATAAATATGAAACATGTATTTATAAGGAGAGCATAAATTTTGAGGCGACAACTCGTTCAAATTAAAATGATGCTCGTTCGAACGAGGATAGTAGATCGTTCAAACAAAAATTGATCTCATTCAAACGAGTTTTACATCTCATTTGAAAAGGTTTCAAATGGCCTTCAAATGATGTCAAACAGTACACCCTCGTTAGATGCTCATTAGATGTAAGATCAAACGACACTTCGAACGAGTGAGACATCTCGTTCGAACAAGAATTCCTTCTCAATTGAATAAGGCATGTGAACTTTGAAAAAATTCAAACAAAAAATGCCTCGATTTAAAAAAAAAAACTCCTGTTCATTTTAATAAAAATAAAAATAAAAACATCCCAAAATAAATTTAATGAATAAATTTAAACACTTTTTACCTTTACGGGATAAAGGGAAGTCTTGAGTGTTGATGTCGGTTTGCCGTGTTGGTGCGTGATGGTATGTAACAGGATACTGTAAGGACACAAATTTCCAATTGAGTCCATATATATTTTTGGCTCAATTCCGGACAAAAACATTTATTCATAGGATAGTATTTATTGTAATATTCTCAAGCCTATGAAGTGTATGTTGAAGACGTAGCGGCAAAGAATTTAAAGCTTCATCAAAATGCCGGTTTGCGTGCCTCGTTTCTACGTTATCAACTAAGGTTCCATGCTCCCAAGGTATGAATGTAATTATATGTATATACGAGCTTGGAACAATTTGTATTGGGTGTTAGGTGAAATAAAAACTGCATTTTATTTTCAGAAAGAATCAATTAAGAACTTTAAAAATAAGTATATAAAAGTTTCTGGGTCAAAATCAAATTTTTCAATCTTTCTGTTTGTTCGTTTGAAATGTCGTTCGAACGAGTTTTTTCGTTCGAACCAAATTTCGTTCGAACGAGTTTTTTTCGTTCGAACCAAATTTCGTTTTTTTCGTTCGAACCAAATTTCGTTCGAACGAGTTTTGCCAATGACCCTAACTGGACAGTCGTTCGATACGTCGTTCGAACGAAGGTTCGTTCTAACGAGGTATCTAACGAACCTCTAACGAGCCCAGGCTGGTCACTCGTTAGAAGTCTCGTTCGAACGAGAATCACGTTCGTTCGAACGAACTTCCAGCGGGAACAGTTATTTGGCAATTTTTTTGCAGTTTTTCCCCACTCCTCCACTTGGTTTTCAACCAACATTTTTCATACTTTATTATGTGCGGGAAACACATTTTCCAAGACAACTTTTCCATTTCATATCCATCTCTTAGAGAGAGTTTGAGAGCAAATTTATTTAGGGAAAATGTTCAAGTTTTGAGTGTTAATTTTTAATGGAAAATTCATACACACTCTAGTTTACACCCATTGTTGTTTATTCCAAGTTCTATATATACATATCCTTACTTGGAGTTTTTGGCACCGGTTTTCTCTACCGAATTCAAGAGACGTTTCGGGTTTGCTTCTACACCCCATCACAAATAAGACCTTTGTTGAGATTCTACCCGTTTGGAGAAAGGCTCCATGTTCAGGTGACGGTGACCGTTTAAAGTCCTATCGGTGTATTCCGAGACCACGGTGGAGCTCCGTTGGTTATCCGCTAATTGGAGGTTGATACAAGAAGGAACATCACGGCTTGAGAGGGTTCGAGTTTAGGAAGTAAGTCTTTTGTCTTATATTTTGTAATACCATTTTTAGTGGATTTGAGGCTAGGGCCGTCCCGAGGTTTTTTCCCGTTAGTTGGTTTTTCCTCGTACATCGCGGTGTAGTGTGACTGTTGATTTTATCTTGCTCTATATCACTTAGAACGCATGCTAGATTAATTTCAAAATAAAATTTAGTTTTACAATCATACTAATTTAAATTGGGACTTTAATATAATATTGGGTAAAATTGGTTTATTCAAGTCACTTGCTAAAATTGGTTTCGCCTAACTTTGTTTATATGAATAATCATGACTTAGGCAAATTCTAGGACTTGAATTATGTTGTTTTAATTTGTTTCTTGAAGATACTAAAATTCGGCCTTGTTTATTTGTTGAACCATCACTTTGTATTTAACGCTTCCGCATTTATTTGAAAAAGGAAATTACTATTTTAATTTGAGATTATTATTCTCAAACCCGAGGATCCAACTCCGCTTTTTCAAATTGGTATCAGAGCCAAAAACGATAAATTATTTCGTTAAAGATCCTTTACTTTTTGGCTAAATATGGATTTTTCCCCATTTTCAAAATTTCCTATTTTTGATGGTTCTAACTACGCGTATTGGAAAGCGCGAATGAAATCGGCACTTAAATCTATCGATGAATGTGTTTGGATGTCTGTTGTTAACTGTTGGACCCCACCAACACATTTAATTGAAAATGTACATGTTCCCAAACCCGTTGATAGATGGACTGAAAATGAGTTTAAGCTAGCAAACTTTAATTCCCGAGGTTTAAATGCCTTGTTTAGCGCTGTCGCACCGGATGAATTCCGACGTATTATGACGTGTGAAACCGCTAAAGAAGCTTGGGATATTTTACAATTAACTCATGAAAGAACGAGTGTCGTTAAAGCTTCTAAACTCCAAAACCTCACTACTCAATTTGAAACTATCAAAATGGATGAAAAAGAAACTTTTGATAAATTCTATGCTAGACTGTCTGATATTGTTAATTCATCCTTTAACTTGGGAGAGAAAATACCTGACGACCGTGTTGTAAAGAAAATTTTGAGGTCACTACCCGATAGATTTATTCCAAAGGTGACCGTTTTAAATTCTTTACCCACTTTAGCCTCTACGAAATTAGAAGACCTTGTAGGTGATTTACAAACCTATGAACTAGATATGTTTCCCTCTAAAACTGAAAAGAAAATTGAAAAGGGCGTTGCTTTAAAAGCCCGCAAAGAGGTTAAACAAGTAGTAGAGAGCGATAGTGATAGTGACTCGGAAGATATGACTTTGTTTGCTCGTAAATTTAGAAAATTTCTTAAATTTAACAAAGATAAAGTTAAAAATGATTTTAAGAAATTTGAATCTTCTAAACATGATAAAAACGAGAAGATTTCTAAAGCCGATAAGATCCCTAAACCTAGTAATGAAAATATTGATAGGGACGAGTCTAATAAATGTTTTGGTTGTGAAGGTTATGGCCATAGGGCTTTTGAGTGCCCCACTAAACTAAGGAAAGAGGGTAAACGACCCGTTTCATATAATGCGACCCTTAGTGATAGTGATAAGGAAGAGAAGCCCGATTCACCCACTAAGAAAAATTTTGTGGCTTTTATGGCTAGACATGTGAGTGATAATGAGAACTCATCGGATGATGAAATTATAGCACATGCCACTTCCAAGGTCATTGTACATGATTCTCTTATTTTTGATGATAGTGAGAGTGAAGAAGAAAGAGAGAGTGAAAATGAAGATGAGATTGATATGAGTGAACTTCAAAATGATTTTCATGAATTATATAAAGAATCTATTAAATTGAAAAGAGCTAATTTGAAGTTAGAAGCGAGTTTAAGAGAGAGTGTCAAGGTCATTGATGAAAGTGCCTTAATAGAAGACCTTAGGACACATGTGAGGACTCTTCAAGATAAGCTTGAATATGTAGAAGGCGAGAGAGATAGCCTTAGGGGTTTAATGGAATCCTTGAAAAAGGAGCTTCTTGCTTTTGAAGAGCGTAATTCTTTACTAGAATCTAACATTGTTGAATTGGAAAATAAATTAAAAGATTCTAGTAATGTCAAATTTGATTTGGAGTGTTGTTCGGAAAAACTAGATAAAATGTTAGGAACGGTCCAAATTAAAAATGACACTTTTGGTTTAGGCTTCAATTCTTGTAATGATTTTAACCCTAAAGTCAAAACCAATGTTTTAGGAGAATCTTCTAGGAATGCATTTAATGATCACTCCTTAGATAAATCTTTTCGACATGTTCTTACTTGTACACATTGTGGTCGAAAAGGTCATCTTAGGCAATTTTGTTTAGATCTTAAACGAATTCCTAGAAAATCCCATAGTAAAGTAACCACGATAGCTAACGTTCCTACACCCCAAGATAGTAATTCTTCATTTATTTGGGTTAGGAAATCCGACTTGGTTGCCTTACAAAATAGGGATTTTGATTCTCATTTACTTACACATACTTCCTCCCTTGCTAAATCTAATGGATGAATGTGTTAGTGTTTGCATACTTTAGCTTTTGTACTTCATGCCATAATCATATGCTAAATGTATGCTTATTTAGTCATTTTCTAGTCATTGCCTATTTTCATATCTCATGCTAGAAATCACGACTTGTTTATCTTTTTGTATTATATTTTGTGTTTGATTTAACTGAAAAATATAAAAAGATTTTTGTTTATCATTTGTGTTTTATTTATTTCATTTAAGCTTAATGAAAAATACAAATGATTTTTGTTTGTCCTTTTGAGTAAATATTTATTTTTGATTAAAAATGTTAAAAACTCAAAAAGATTTTGTTTGGTGTGTATTTTTGTTTGACACACTTTATGTGGCATATACTTGTGTTTGAATCCCATCATTTACGCTCCCACGTGGCTAGAACTTTTGGTTTAGATTTTCAATCCTTATTATGTTCTTTACCATATTTTATGGAGTAGTTTGATTTTGTATTGTTTAAATGGATTCTATTTCTATATGCCTCTATTCACACATGCACGAGCTCTTTTGAAATCTTAATATCACATGTTATATTTGAGCTTTTTGAGGTGTTCTCCTATCAATCTAGTCATCTACATATCTATGACCTAGGAGGACTAGTGCATGTCAAACTCCGTTGCATGTGAGATTTGTGCGAAAAATGAAAACATGATCAATAAATATATGCACAGGGAAGGGCTCCGAAAGGATGAATTAAATCCTTTGCGATTGTAAGCCACCGTTGATTGGATCTAAAAGAAATACGTGATCCAAAGGCCTAAAAACAGAATATTTGGCATTCAAAGAAAGCAATTGCCAAGGCCTATGTTTGTTTGATATATTCATTCGAAAACAAAAGAATATATATGCTTATTGAGGGAGAATTGGATGGTATATCAACGGTTTGCACAATGTCCGTTTATCCTAGTTGTCTTTAATGTCATGACTCTATTTGGTTTGTAGAATCATCATCATGCTAGGCTTGTATGCATTGTGTATGTTTGTTCATTGAGTTCAATCTTTATATTGTCACATGAGGTTATATTTAACTGCGATGAAGTTTGCAATCAAATGAGAACCCCGTGAACGTTTCTTAAGTGTTTGGGTCTAAATTTAATTGTTGCTAGTTCACACCCCTACACTTCCGTTTCCATATGACACATTTTTGCCATACGAGTGTGCAAACTTATTGTATTTTTGTGTTTATATCTATCTATATATGCACGTACTTATTGGTATATTTATAGTATATATATATATATATATATATATATATATATATATGATATTTGTTTGTCTTTGCCTTGCTTTTATTGCCCATATGCTTTCATGTCGTTTCACTTTAAGCTTTCACATGTTGTTTATTAGTTCTTTATCCTTTGCCTATTCCCGAATAAAAAGGGGGAGAATGATGATAGGGGGAGAAATGGTATCTAATCCTATTATTATCGTATCTTCTTTTGGGGAGATTTATCTTAGGGGGAGACGTCTTTCTAAGTAGGTCATGTGTTTAAAGGGAGAATTAATTTAGGGGGAGTAATTAATTAATTGCATTTAATACTTTGATATTCCCTATGCATTTGATGAGTTTGCTTAAGTGTGCAGGAATTATTCTAAAGCGGCATCTTTCTATGGCAAAGCGTTTGATCCTTGGGTTGAGTCAAGATTGGGCGGGTAATGTTTTGAGTCTAGTAGAGCTTGACGGCCCTTTAGGATTTTTGTTTGGTTTTTGTCCCGGAATAGCCAAAGGGGGAGATTTGTAAGGACACAAATTTCCAATTGAGTCCATATATAGTTTTGGCTCAATTCCGGACAAAAACATTTATTCATAGGATAGTATTTATTGTAATATTCTCAAGCCTATGAAGTGTATGTTGAAGACGTAGCGGCAAAGAATTTAAAGCTTCATCAAAATGCCGGTTTGCGTGCCTCGTTTCTACATTATCAACTAAGGTTCCATGCTCCCAAGGTATGAATGTAATTATATGTATATACGAGCTTGGAACAATTTGTATTGGGTGTTAGGTGAAATAAAAACTGCATTTTATTTTCAGAAAGAATCAATTAAGAACTTTAAAAATAAGTATATAAAAGTTTCTGGGTCAAAATCGAATTTTTCAATCTTTCTGTTTGTTCGTTTGAAATGTCGTTCGAACGAGTTTTTTCGTTCGAACCAAATTTCGTTCGAATGAGTTTTTTTCGTTCGAACCAAATTTCGTTCGAACGAGTTTTGCCAACGACCCTAACTGGACAGTCGTTCGATATGTCGTTCGATATGTCGTTCGAACGAAGGTTCGTTCTAACGAGGTATCTAACGAACCTCTAATGAGCCCAGGCTGGTCACTCGTTAGAAGTATCGTTCGAACGAGAATCACGTTCGTTCGAACGAACTTCCAGCGGGAACAGTTATTTGGCAATTTTTTTGCAGTTTTTCCCCACTCCTCCACTTGGTTTTCAACCAACATTTTTCATACTTTATTATGTGCGGGAAACACATTTTCCAAGACAACTTTTCCATTCCATATCCATCTCTTAGAGAGAGTTTGAGAGCAAATTTATTTAGGGAAAATGTTCAAGTTTTGAGTGTTAATTTTTAATGGAAAATTCATACACACTCTAGTTTACACCCATTGTTGTTTATTCCAAGTTCTATATATACATATCCTTACTTGGAGTTTTTGGCACCGATTTTCTCTACCGAATTCAAGAGACGTTTCAGGTTTTCTTCTACACCCCATCACAAAGAAGACCTTTGTTGAGATTCTACCCGTTTGGAGAAAGGCTCCATGTTCGGGTGACGGTGACCGTTTAAAGTCCTATCGGTGTATTCCGAGACCACGGTGGAGCTCCGTTGGTTATCCGCTAATTGGAGGTTGATACAAGAAGGAGAATCAAGGCTTGAGAGGGTTCGAGTTTAGGAAGTAAGTCTTTTGTCTTGTATTTTGTAATACCATTTTTAGTGGATTTGAGGCTAGGGCCGTCCCGAGGTTTTTTCCCGTTAGTGGGTTTTTCCTCGTACATCGCGGTGTAGTGTGACTGTTGATTTTATCTTGCTCTATATCACTTAGAACGCATGCTAGATTAATTTCAAAATAAAATTTGGTTTTACAATCACACTAATTTAAATTGGGACTTTAATATAATATTGGGTAAAATTGGTTTATTCAAGTCACTTGCTAAAATTGGTTTCGCCTAACTTTGTTTATATGAATAATCATGACTTAGGCAAATTCTAGGACTTGAATTATGTTGTTTTAATTTGTTTCTTGAAGATACTAAAATTCGGCCTTGTTTATTTGTTGAACCATCACTTTGTATTTAACGCTTCCGCATTTATTTGAAAAAGGAAATTACTATTTTAATTTGAGATTATTATTTTCAAACCCGGGGATCCAACTCCGCTTTTTCAGATACGCCAAACTAACCTTGAACATTACAAGGCCTATACTATGAGAAATATCATCGAATTTCCTTTTACAGGCCTTAACAATGTGAGCATTTATATCGACCAGCTCTATTCCTCCACCTATCATTCCCCCAAATATCATTTTAACATCAAATGAGATCATGTGAAGGTTACCTTTAACCGCGCTAGGATTTGCTGGAGGATCAGGGTGTTCCTCGCCATCATCGTTCGACTCTATATCATTTTGGTTCACCTAGAACTCCTTCTTTCTTTGTCCTGTCATCTTTTGATCAACTTCCACCCTTGTCTATGTACTTTCTTAGCTTTACCTTCTTCAGCATCTTCCCAATCTCATCCTTCATAGCAAAGCACTTATCAGTCGTGTGGCCTTGATCCTGGTAGAATTCGCACCACTTACTCTTGTCCCTCTTGTGAGGAGGATCTTTTAATTTACCAGGCCATTAAAGTTCTTTGTCATCTTTAATCTCGTTTAGAATGAGATCATGACAAACTGTTACTAGGGTTTACTTTATAAACTTTTCATAGTTCAACTTTATCTTCCCCTCCTTATCTTTTTCCTTATCTCGGCCTTGCCCTGACTGCCATTTATCTCTTTTTGGTCTCTTCTCTTAGCCACCATGGCCTCCTCCACATTCATGATTCTCCTGACCTTAGTGAAAAGTTTTATCCTAGACTTAGGAGAATCTATAGAGAGTTTCCAATAGAGCTTCCCTAGTTGGAGCTCACTGATGAGGGATGTCATAACAATGATCTCATTGAAGTCTTCGACTTTTAATTTTTACTTGTTGAACTAAGATATGAAGTCTGTTAAGGGCTCAATCTTTCCTTGACGGACGTTTAACAAGTAAGTCATGCACTTTATGAGCTTTATGCTGAAATAAAAATTATGAATAAATTTATCATCCAACTTATTAAAGTTCTCTATCGATCCCCTCAGCAAGCTGGAATACCATATATGGGTAGCAGTGACAGCACTGCAGAAAGCTCGACACCTTATCTTGTTCGGGGTAGAATGTATGTTGACACCTGATTGATACATCTCTATCTTATGGACAAGGTTCGTACATCCATCATTTTTGGGCATCACAACTGGTGACTTAAACTTGCTAGGTACTGGATAGCTGAATATGCTCGGCATAAAAGGAGGACCCTCCATATACCCCCTTATGGCTGGGGTGTTGGCTTTTGATGACTTAGTCGATCTTATCCTCTAGCCTCTGGATTGAGTTATTCCAAGGATTGTTGTCCAGAGAAACACTATCACCTGCACCTTCCACTTTAGAGATGACCCTGTAGGTGGACCTTTTGTTTTGATTCCTTTGTGTGTTATTCACTTACTTATGGTTTGTGAGGTGTCTCGGTCAAGCTTTGTTAAGATGACTAGTGATTTTGGTTCCATAGATGTAGTTAGGGATGATGTCTCGACTACAACCCCTACTTAGTATGGTGAATGTGTTATCCTTTTGATGACTCTGAGGGGTATACTGAACACTCTTACCTTAATGAGTAAGAGGAGGGGTTCCACCTAGCCAATATGATGTGACTAACATCTCGTACCTCTCGCCATAATCCCAATAGCACTCATCTCCTTATGCAATTTGTTTTGGTCCACCTTTCTCCTCCTTATCGAGACGGAGACGGGGAGGGTCTGTAATCGCTCTTTGCTTGAGATCGTACTAGAATTATCTAGGACCCGCTTCATGATATCTTGCCTGAATTCCAAGAACTGGTGTTCCATCTTATGCTGACTGGCTATAAGTGACCACATCATCGCCAGTACGTCGACCATCTCATACTAAGGGGGTGGTTGTCTGGAATCATTCCTGATGTTTGACGGTGGATCGAAAGACATATCCAATCAAAGAGAATAACAACATTAACAAAAGTGAAAAAGTCCCAGAAAATAGGTTGAACCGAAAGGCAAGTGGTGAAATCCTCCTCCCAAGCTCTTTCAACTGCGATTTGGATCCAATAATAGTGGACTTAAATCACTACCGGAGATGAGTGAGAAATCCAATCTCAAGATGGGGACACTAAAATTGTTCTCACAGACGATGCTAAATTAATGACACTAGAATATCATGTAATGAATTCACCATAGAGATGGGGTTTTCACATATGTTGTTAAATTGTAAATATTCAGATAAACTCACAGAAAGGATGAGAGAAAAGAGATGAAAACAAGTTTCTAAGTGGTTCGGCCTTAACTTACATCCAATGTAAAAGTATGATATTGGTTTTCACTATATTTAGGCACTAATGACTATGAAAGACATACATGTAAACTTCTCTCTCTAATTTAAGTTTGACAGAGTAGTAGTTAACCTTCTTGAATTCGATCCAAATGAAAAAGATATAGTGTGACTTATATAGGTTGGGGGTGCACAGTGTCACCCTCAAGCATGCATTCCATGCCCAAATGTGGTCATGGCCAATGAGAGAGTGATAATTGTATATGTACATAGTAAGATCATCATGAAGAATATTCGCTCATGTGGGTTATTGATCTTTAATAATAATTTTATATGGTATGCCCAAAATGCCCTTATCTTGTAGAAGGTGTTGAAGGTAAGAGGTCTCAGCTCAGCTGAGACTTTTGAAGAACTGCTCCTTATCGTAGGCCAAGACAAGACTTGATGGTTGTTTATGACTAACACACCCATCACAGATTGAGGTTAGTTTTTTGTAATATTGATGAGTTTTAGGTGGACACTTATGTAAATAGAGATGAGGTTGGTCTCTGCTACGTAACAAGTTTAAGAAGTCCGATAGACTACCTGTATGTCGTTCGAACGAATCCTTTGTACGATGAGACATCTATTGGACATCTGTGGACAAAACTGCTCATGTGGGCTTGGGTGAGTGTAATAGTCTCTTCTAAAGGATGAGTTATTAATAGTCATTTAGGGTGTCGTCTGGATGTGAGCAAACTTATGTATATCAATGAAGACGTAGGTCAAATATGTTTTTTGATAGTAATCTCGTCCTAATTTAATATACTTTTTAATGCGAAAAAAATCCTCTAGACTGACTTTTGTGGTTCCTTAGACCTTAGTCCATTTGAATAGGATCAAAGGTGAAAGCCTCTATGATTGATTTATTATTTTTTGGGTGACTGTTAGTCTTAAGACAAGGATAGAGTTCTTACAACTTAAGTTTTGGGTTTTGAGACCTTAGCTTAAACCTAGAGCCAAGGTTGGATTCCTTGCAACACTTTATTTTGGGTCTTTAGACCTTGGTTTATGTTTTGAGCCAAGGTTAAAGTCCTTGCAACTCGATTTGTGGGTCCTTAGACATTAATTTTTTAGCTAGTGTTGAACTCCTTGCAACTCTTAAAGATGACTTATATTCAACACATCATGGGGAACAACAAGATTCTTTTCATTTTATTCGGGGATTGAATACATTAATGATAGTATTTTTTAGGTGCCCCACATTCCAGGGATGAGGAATTTCATATTCCTTTATATCCTTGAGGTAGTAGAAACTAGGCCTTGTAATTTTGGTGATTACATATGGGTTTTCCCACTTTGCACCTAGCTTTCCTTCATTTGGATTCTCAGTTTCAAGGGTTACCTCCCCCAGGACCAATTTTCCTACCTTGAATTCTCCGTGGTGGAGTTTCTTGTTACAATATGAGGTCGTCTTCTACTTGTATGCTACCATTTGTATAAAATCATTTTTCATTTTTCTTCTAATTCGTCTAGAGACCTCTTGAGTCCCTCATTATTAGCTTCTAGTTTGAAGTGAGCTACCTGCTACGTGGGTACTTATACCTCAATAAAAATAACCTCTTTTGTAATAAAGTTAGTGAGAATGAATTTTCCCCTAATGGACATCTGATAATGATTCTGTAGGCTCATAAAATGCTCGATAACTCTTCAGCCTAGGTCCATTTATCCTTTTCCAACCTCTTTTTTAGGATGTGGAAAATGGTTCTTTTAATTTCTTCATTTTTCCATTGGCCTAAGGGTGGCCCGAAGATGAGTAGTGATTACTTGTGCCATAATTCGATCAGAATTCTTTGAAGGTTGGATTGACAAATTGTTTATCATTATCTGGGATGATGAATTTGGGCAAGATGAACGTAAATATGATGTTATTCTAAATAAAGTTTGTCATTTTTTGCTCTATGATAGTGGATAAGGGCTTAGCCTCAGCCCACTTGGTGAAGTATTCAATGGACACAATATAAAAATTGCTTTGTCCTTTGCTGAGGGGCAGAGGACCTACCAAATCCACTCCTCATTGGGAAAAAGTCCATATACTTAGCATTGGATCCATCTTCTCTTTTAGTTTCTTTAGAATAAAATAAAATCTTTGAAACTTTCCACAACACTTGATCAGGTCCTTGGCTTCCTTTCCTAACATTGCCTAGAAGTACCCTATCTCAAAACTTTATCAACTAAGGTCTTTAGGCTTGTGTGGCCACCGCATACACCTTCATTGAGGTATTTAAGGACATAACTAGCTTTTAGCGAGCTTAGATATCATTTCAGTGCTGATCCATATCCATTATTGAATAAGACCCCATTGTCCAAGTAGTACCTGGAAGCTATTGACTTCATTTGGCTGGCTTAGATCTTATCATTGGGAAGGACATCATCTCTGAAGTAGACTTTGATTAAGGTAGTACAATATGAGCTCTGATCAATCTATACCATGTTAATATGAATTTGAGTGATGCTTAACTGATCGAGGGTGAAAATTAGGACATCCGGGTCTATCATATCTCATGAATCAGCTCGTGTAAAATGATCAACTTTTGAGTTCTCGACCCATGGGACCGTTCTGATGGAAAATATAGGGATCCTCTTAATGAGCTGTTGTATAATTGCAAGGTACCCTACCATCTTATCACCTTTATACTCACAGACATCATATAACTAGTTGACGACAACTAGGAGTCACTAATGGCCTCTCCTTGCTATACTTTTAAGTGGAAGGACATGCCCAAGCTTGCCACCAAGGCTTTGAATTTAAAGTGAAGAGAAAAGAGATATTACCTCCTTGAGGAATTAATAGGTGAAGTCCAACTCCACTTCCTGAGTTCTTTGCGGAGATATCCATGTGTAATACCTATGTGGGGGAGCTGAGGTCTATATCTCGAAACAAAGGTCGTCTGGGTTCTTTGGATGCTGCTACAGCTTAAGCCTTAGGGTCTATGGGTGCTCTACTTTCACCTCCTCAAAGTTGCTAAGATCCACAATTAAACCAACTAAGGTCTAGACTTTAACAACACATCGAGGTTGACATTTGAAGTTAAACTCTCCCAACTCTAATACCATTTAACAAGCCTTCCTGAGGTGTCAGTATTATCGAGTACCTATTAAAGGGGTTGATTGCTTATCACGACGATGGTATGGGACTGGAAGTAAATACTCAGGCTTTTTATTGAGATGATAAGGCAAAGGGCTAACTTTTATATCTTGACATAACTGTCACCCCCTAAAGGGATCATCTTACATGGTAGAGAACCCCAAACTCTTCTCTGATAAGAGCTGATTTAATTGTAGTTAGAGAGGTAGCAATATATATATATATATATATATATATATATATATATATATATATAAATCTTCCCTAATGACGGTCTAGGAAAGCATAGGTGGGGACCCAAGGTAATTATTAAGGTTTTAGAAAGCCTCCTTAGCCCGAGGAGTCCATTTAAATGCCATTCTGAGCACCTTGAAGAAGGGTAAGCACTTGTCTGTGGACTTTGAGACAAAGCAGTTGAGGGAAAGTACTCTCCCAGTTAAGCTCTGGAACTCCCTGACTGTTCTGGGATATTCCATATCCAGTAGGTCTTGAATCTTCTCTGTATTACCCTCAATGCCCCACTTGATTACCATAAACCCAAGGAATTTACCCCCAACAATACCAAAAGCACATTTCTTTTAGTTAAGGCTCATTTGGTTCCTCTAGCGAATAACAAAGGGTTCTCTTAGGTTATGCACATGGTCCCGAGCCTCCAAGATTTTGACCAATATGTCATAAATATAAATCTCCATGGACTTGTTGACCAATAGTTCACCATACTCTGATACGTTGCCCCTGCATTTTTTAGTTTGAAAGTAGTAACTTAATAATGGTAAGTGCTTTTGTCTTTGGTAAATGAGGTATTTTCTTCATTGATGGTGACCATTCTGATTTGGTTGTACCTAAAGTAGACATGCATAAAGGAGAGGAGCTTATAATCGAATGTGGATTCCACCAAGGTATCAACCCAAGGTAGAGGATATCATTCTTTAGGAAATTCCTTGTTTAGGTGGATGAAATTAATGCACATCCTCTATTTTTTATTAGCTTTGGGCACAAGTACCATGTTGGGGATCCATTCTGGGTACTTGACTTCTCTAATGAAGTTAGATGCAAGGATATTATCAACTTCTTCGGCCATAACATTGATCCTCTCTCGTTCAAAGAACCTCTTTTGTTATCGGATTGACTTGTGATTTGGGTCCACACTGAGGTGATCGATCATGATGTCGAGGTCCACCCAAATCATATCTGAGTGGCTTCAGGCGAAGATGTCTTTATTATCCCTTAGGAACTGAATAGTTCTTCTCTAAGGGAGGGGCCCAATCCAACCCTAATTTGAACTTCTTTGGTCGAATCCTCCGCATTGATGCATATAGTGATCAGATCCTCAAAAATTTCACCCCCTTGCTAATTTTTTTCATCTCATAGATCTAAGGTATCCATATTTAGCAACTCCACAACTATTTTTTTTTGTTTGGGAGAGTGAGCCAAAAGGGCATTAGCTGACATCCTAAATATAGTAAGATGTGTATTTAAAAAAGAATGGAACTTCTCATTCCTACATACGGTGCCAAACTTATGGCTGTAGAAATTGTAAATAACTTTAACCCACAGGTGCTCCCTTCTGTACCTTAGACAAGTAAAAGAAGAGAAGAGAAGTGTTAAAGTGTAAGACAATAATTTAAAGTTCGAACCTTGGAAGAGGGTCCTATGTCCACTATCAAAGGTGTTGAACTTGTTTATTAGATCGTTAATGAGTCATTACAGTCTAAGGGGCTCCTTGAGCTTTGGTGAAAAGAGTATAAGGTCTTGCGTCCTTTGTTAATAGTCAAGCGGACATTAGGAAGTAACTTAACGTACTTTTCTAAAGGTTCCTATCTAATAACCCAACTTTTATATGCCTAAATATTTTTATATATTTTGTGTTTCTTAGCATATGATAAAATTCCACTTGGTAAGTATTTATTGTTATAGAATTTTTAAATAAATATATATTTGTTAGAATGATCATGTAATGGGGAGAACATTACAATAATGATCCTCTTATATTTGTTGAGCATGCCTACATATTAGACTATGTTAATTCACTACACTCTTAGTAATACATCCTAAATAACTATATTTTTTTTTTATTTCTAGAGACTACAACTAAACCTTAATCCTAATATGTAGAGTTTTAACATTGAATTATATTATCTTAGAGATTAACTTTATAGTCAAAGTTATTTTAAAACCTAGAGTTCGTATTGAGGTTGAGTTTTAGCAAGATGATATGTTTTAGGATAGAAATATAATTTTACCAAACTTTAGGAACTTTTTTAATAATAAAATGTATCAAGGACCAAAATAAAAAAAAGAAGGAAAATGTGCTTTTTTGAATAAAATATTTTCAAGGAACTCTAAGAAATATTAAAAATATATAGTGTGAAATTATCAAAATACCCTTCATGTGTAATATTACCTTTATACCCTTGCCACCATTCCACCTCGTGCTTAACACCTTTCTACCTCAAGATTGACACCTCGTGCTTTATTTTGACAATTCTACCTTACACGTGTCATCCATAAAAAGAATTCTTAGAACACTTGCCATATTTTGGTGAAACACGACACCTTAACATTGACTCATCAATGTAAAAGACTAGTCACCTAGACATGATCCACCACCGTAATGTATTTAGAAACCTATAAAAATGAGCTTTGGAAAACAATTGAAATTCACACCAATTCTTTGAGAATTATAGAAAAAAAATTAAGAGAAGGTATGGGAAAGTTTAAGAAGAAGTTATTAAAGTTCTTCGGGATATTCATTTTAAGGTAGTCTTCTAAGAATATTATAATGCATATTTATAGTTTAAATGTATTTTTTTATAGCTATACTTAGTAGAGATATTGGTAAAAACACAAAAAATCCATTTTAGTGAACATAAAATTGTAGGTTTTTCTAAATTGAATTATTTTGGAAATTGAAACATATAACTCTTTTCATAATGAATTATTGAGTTTTAAAAAGGGATTTTCACTTATGAATTTATAGTCTTTTGGTAATGAAAAATAATATTGCTTATTATTTCTGAATACGTAATTGATAAAATAATTTAAGATGGAATTTACATATTTTCAAAATTGAACTTGTTTAAAGTTGTATGTGGGCTTTTGAAATGATTTTTGTTATTGGGGAATCCTATTAAGTAATTCTAAAGTTAGGCCCAGTGAAATTCTATCTAGACGAGATTGTATTTAAGTGGTGTCCCTGTGACCCTCCATTCTACTCTGAATGAATCTGGAAATATTTTGTCTAGATGAGTTGGTATATAAGTTGTTCCCCTATAACCCACCATCTCAATTGGGAACCGATTGATTATGAAGAACTATGAATTGAATTCTTCAATTATGATCAATGATTTTAAAAGGTGAGAAAATGATTTTTAGTAATCCTTTAAAACAAGTTATTATAGGATTAAAATACAATATATAAACTGTACTTTGTTCTAAATATGTAATTAAACATTTTTTGTATTTCTTAGAATAACCTGTTATCCAAGACTCAATATTTGAATTTTTTAACCTTTGTTTTAGGTGAGTAGTCTATCCCATTTCTTGGACATTTCAATTATATGATATTATTCAAACTATATGTATTTTTTGAACTTATTTTACTCTGAAAAAGTATGTGATACCGATGATTGATTCATCTGTGATATGTTTATATCTCTCCATATAAACATACTGATTGAAATGACTATTGAAAATGAGATGGTATTGAACATTGAAAATGAGATTCGGCCTAAGGTACCTCTCTTACTGATTGACCTTTCCCGTTAGTTATCATTAGTGTGACCTAAATAAGGCATTGTGTTGAACTAGTTCGATTTACCCTCAACTATCGAGGAATAATACAGTAGAAGAACAAAATATTAGAGTGTACGTAACCAAATTGATATGACTGAAAGAAAAAGTTATTGCATTTGACTTGTCACATTCATTCTATTATAATCTATTCATTTTTATGTACTTTCATTCACTTATAATTATATTACTACAAGTTCCTATACATATATGTATATGCCTTATGTTCTTACTTTGCTAGGTTTCCATTTTATGAAAAACCTTAGAATATCTAGATATTGAATCCCACTCAACTTTTACATGATGTTGTATAAATAACCCTTTTTCAAGTTATAGTTAGAGAGGAGGATGGATATGTGAAGACTGAATTAAGGATTATATTTTGAGATTTATTTTGTGGCTAGAGGCTAGTGTAGAATTAGATGTTAGAAATTTATTTCTCTTTAAGTTATTCGAGAACGACTTGTAATAGAATTTAGTTATTTACGAGAATAAGAAGTTATGTTTCAGAAGCTCTGATGACGTGCTAACTTTCAACTAGTTACAACTCATAACCAAGTGAAAGTATTTTTTGATACATATATTTTAAGAAAAAATTATGAGGCTAGAATATTCAATGCCTTGGTGGCATGTCATGACACTAGTTTCCTATTATTTTTGGGTTGGGGTTGGGATATAAGTGTTATTAGAGCATATCTTACGAAATTATAGATTAGCTTAAGATGAGATAGGTTAGGTTGTGCTTAAGCTAGTATTATAAGACTAGTTCCTATCAAAATTGCATGTGCTAGAGGATTACCTATTTATTAATACGCCGTTTCAAGATATAAAAGGATGTTGATCGTATTCAATTTGGTAATGCATTAAATAGTGACTAAGATAAGATTAGTAGAGGTAGACTTTAAAATAGTCTTTGATTTTTATAGATATTTTATGTGAGAGTTAGGATGTAATTATAGGAATTAACCATTCGGTGGAAATTGTAAGAATTATGCGGGTAAGGTTTTAGACATTGTTTAGCAGATATGATCAACAGATATAATTTTGAGATTGAAATGATTATTTTATCGAATATTATTATTAGAGTAGACTAATAGAATTTTATTATAAGAATACCTAAGAAAATATAAGTACAAATAATATTAAGTGTATTAAGGATTCCATTGTGGTTGAGGTATAGGGTCATATATAAGAAGCTCTTGAAATATCTAGAGTATTTTTCGTCCATCCTTTGACTTTGATTCTCATCGAACGAACATTTCTTCATTTACACGACTTTATAAAATTTGATCCTACTCTCATTTCTTGAACTGTTGTTATCTATTTTATATTATATACTTTTCATATGTTATACTTTCCGTATGATGAATATATACATTATAGATTTTTAGAGAGATAAGAAGATAAGCGTTATTATAGTGCGAGATAGTATTGGTAGATATCTTTAAAGAATTCATTAGTTGGCTTAAGATAATTGGTTAACTTTTCCCTTCACTTGGTGAAATAGTATATTTTTATATTAAGATAAATTATTTATAGCATACTTATATTGATTGATATACTTAAGTTTAGGATTATATTTGTTTTTTTTATTATAACTGATACACATAATTGTGATATATATATATATATATATATATATATATATATATATATATATATATATATATATATATATATATATATACACACACACACACACACACACACACTAGATGAGTACAAAAGGATTTTGTATGCTAATCTGATAACCTATTACATATTGCATCCTTAGCAACATATTTACCATAAGATACTAACTTGATAGTTAGAGACATTCGATAGTTATAATTGATATTGCTAGTATAATACCCTGTTATGATAATTTTTTTTTTTGAAAAAGTTCACATTTTTAGTAGTCAATTAGATTCACCCAATTTACATCTCAATTAGTAAAATAGAATTTACCATTCACCTCGTTCACAAAAATAGAACACTTTCTAAACCATTTTCTAATAGAGAACCATTTGAGGTAAGTGAGTTAAAGGTTCAATTATATGATGTTTTGGATAAGGGTGTTATCAAACCAAGTATATTATCATGAAGTGCTCTAGACTTAAATAATTAAGGACTATACAATGAGATTTTGTATGGATTATTAAGAATTAAATAAGGTAACCATTAAGTATAGTACGCTTTTCCTTGTATAAACAGTTTGTTTAAACTGACTACAAGGTTCACCATTACTACCTAAGATTGACGTTAGGTTAGGATATCGTCAATTGCGAATGAGAAAGATGATAATTGGAAGTTAAATTTTTATATTAGGTATGGTCGTTAGTCGCTATTAATTCCTAGTGATGCCATTTGGACTAACTATTTAAACAACTTCTATCCTGAATGCAGTGAACATAATTTATAAGAAGCATTTGTACTAGCTTGTTAAAGAACATGAGAGGAATTTAAAAGTCCCTAGGTAAGAGAAGTTATATATTGATTAAAGAAGGTTAACTATGAGTGCTCTATATAAGTTGAGAGTAAATCTTAGGAACATAAGAGTTAGTTAGTAATTGTCTTACTTTTAAATATTCATTTGGAGAAAGAGTATTGGTAAATTATATTGATACATCTAGAACTTATTTTTTTTAATGTGGGTTAATTTAGGATAGAATAAAATCACTTATCTTCAAGGAAGAGCATAAATACCTCACCAATGACTTAGAATTAATTATGGTTAGTTGTGGTCACAAACTTTCGAGGTATTATTCTTGTGGGAAGACTTTCGATTTTAATATGGATCATAATAATATAAAGTACATGTTAAAAAATAATTGAAGATAAGACCATGAATATTGTCAAATTTATAAAGGGTTATGACTTGAATATTTATTAAGATTAGTGGAAAGCTAATGTATTAGTGTTCCCCTTAAGAATGAATTTTAGGAAAAATTTAGAATGGTTATCAATCATGAATTATTGTAAAGGGATGCAAGAAGTATGGACGTAAATGTAGGTATTCATAGTTAATATGGAATGACTATAAATATAACATGTAAAGGATTAATATTTTATAAGTAGATGACCCATCTTTGTTAGAAGATTAAATGATTTAAAAAACACAACTAAATTTCTAGTCTAAGATGGAATGTTGAGATTAAGAAATATAATGTGTGTTGCAAGTAATATACGACTTTATAGTTAAATATTATAAGATGGCATTTTTACAAATTTCATCTTTCATCCCGACTATAAAAATATGTGTAAGGATCTTCAAGAAGTGTTTTAGTGAAACTATATGAAGAGAGATATGTCATAGTTTATATTTGTTTGCTTGATTTGTCAACAATTAAAAGCTTCTTACTAGAAACTACTAGAATAGTTACAAACATCTACCTAGAAAATAGTGCAAATAGAATAATATTATATATATATATATATATATATATATATATATATATATATATATATATATATATATATATATATATATTGGTAAGTTTACTTAAGTGTTCATAGTAAAGATTCCATTAGGTTATAGTATATTGGTTAATTCATTTATATAACGTTCTTCCCATAAAGATTTCTGATTCTTTAGAGAATCGAGCACAATAGTATATTTTTGGAATTATTTAACTTCATAAAACTTCGGGATCAATTACTTATGACCGTGATAATGTGTGTCTATATTCTAAGAAGAATTTGCCTTAACCCAAGAAATAAAGTTGAAAGTTAAATTCTAAGTCTACACGAATTATTATTTTGTCAAAATCGTGTAATATAGAAGAAGGTATATTTATCTGCTATAAAGATTAGATGGAAGAAAGATATTAATGCAAATTTAAAAATTAGCATAGGTCAAATTTGGAGACAAAATTTCTTATAAGGAAGGTGGGCTGTAATAACCTGACTTCTATATGCCTAAATCTATTTATATATTTTGGGTTTCTTAGCATTTGATAAAATTCCACCTGGTAAGTATTTATGATTATATAATTTTTAGATAAATATATACTTATTAAGCTGCTCATGTAATGGTAATAACTTTACAGTAATGACCCCCTTATATTTGTTAAGCATACCTACATATTAGAATATGAAATTAATTCACTAAAATCTTAGTAATACATCCTAATAAACTATATTTTGATTTCTAGAGACTACAACTAAACCTTAATCCTAATATATAGAGTTTTAGCATTGAATTATATTACATTAGAGATTAAATTAATAGTCAAAAGATAAACCTAGATTTTGTATTGAGGTTGAGTTTTAGGAAGATGATAAGTTTTAGGGTGGAAAATATAATTTTACCAAACCTTAGGGACCTTGTTTTGATATAGAAAGTATCAGGGACAAAAATAAAAAATCGAAAAGGAGATTTTTGTAAATAAAATATTTTCATGTAACTCTAAGAAATATTGAAAATATATAGTGTGAAATTACCAAAATAACCTTCAGGTGTAAAATGACCCTTATACCCTTACCACTATCCACCTCGTGCTTAACACCATTCCACCTCATGCTTCATTTTGAGACTTTGACCTTACACGTGTCATCCATAAAGAGAAGGCTTAGATCACTTGTCACACTTTGGTGAAAAGAAGACTACAAGACTCTCCCGTTACGCGACATCTGAATGTTGACTCACCAATATAAAAGTCTAGTCACCTAGACATGTGTCACCATCGTAATGTCTTTAGAAACCTATAAATAGGATCTTTGAAAATCAATAAAACTCACACCAATACCTTGATAATTATAGAAAGAAATCGTGAGAGAAAGTGTGGGAAAGTTTAAGGAGAAGTTCTTAAAGTTCTTAGGGATATTCATATTAAGGTAATATTCAAGTAATGTTATAATGCATTTCTATAGTTTTAATATATTGTTTTATAGCTATTCTAAGTAGAAATGTTAGTAAAAATGGTAAAGATCCATTTTATTGAACATAAAATTGCATGGTTTTCAAAGTTCCATTCTTTTATGAAATTGAAATATAGAAATCTTTTCATAATGAATTATTGAGTTTCAAAAAGGGATTTTCACTATGAATTTGTAGTCTTTTAATGATGAAAATTAATATTATTTATTATTTCTAAACACGTAATAAATAAATTACATTTACAATTAAATTAAATTATTTTAAAAATTGAACTTGTTTAATGTCGTATATGGGATTTTGAAATTATTTTTATTATTGTAAAATCTTATTAAGTAATTCTAAAGTCAGGTCCGGTAAAATTATGTCTAGATGAGATGATATTTAAGTGGTGCCCCTGTGACCCTCCATCACTACTTGGAATGAATTAAAAAATGTTCTATTTAGATGAGTTGCTATTTAAGTGGTGTCCATGTGACCTACGATATCTACTGGGAAATGACTGATTAGGAAGAACTATGAATTGAATTCTTCAATTGCTGTTGATACCAAATTTAGTCTGCTGACGTGGCCAAATTGAATAAAGACACATGGCAATCTACGTGGCAACAACAAATACTTCCGAGGAACTCACACGCTCCGAGGAACCATACTACAACGAGGAACACGCTCCGAGGAACCATGCTACAATGAGGAACACTGCTTCCCCGAGGAACTCATACGATCCGAGGAACAAGAACGCTCCGAAGAACAAGAACTCCCCGAGGAACTCACACGCTCCGAGGAACAAGAACTCTCCGAGGAAATCTTGAGTATTGAGAAGCTTAGGCGGTCCGAGCTGCACCTCGAACAAAGTATTAATAGCAGGATACCAACAGTTTGACTGTTCATTAAATGCTTATCATTCAGACGCACACGCTAAAGAGGTATTGAATGTATTACCCTTTCATATGTACATCATTTAATGTATTACCCTTTCACATTACAGCCTCAGGGCTATAAATACATTGTACAATCCTCTTTAGAAGGGGACCGAAATTTCTGGAGAGAACTTGTAATCGAGAATTCCCAAACAGTCAACAATAACATAACAGTGGACGTAGGCCATTCTTATAAGGCTGAACCACTTTAAAATTCTTTGTCTCATTTATTTATCTGTGATTGAATTATTAGATAAGATCTAATTTTTTACATCAACAGATTTGCGCCGTCTGTGGGAAACGACTGGTAATATCGTTTTTCACCAAAAATAATTCATCACCAATGGCTGATGTTCCAGAATCCAGCAATTGAAATGCTGGAAGCCCTCCAAATCCATCTGCTCCGCCAAATATTCCAGATCTGGCTGGAATAATGACAAATCTGGCTCAGGGCCAGACCGTCATGCAAGAAATAATGCGACAACTCATCCAAACCCTCCATGGCGGTGCACCAACCCATTCAGGACCACGAAGCATTCAAAGGAATACCCGTGCACATTCTTCACGTACTAGGCGTACTGATTCATACCATAATGAGGAGTCTGAAGATTTCTCTTATCAACCTAGGCGAACTTCATCAGTGCGAGCCACAGATACTGAACAACGTGTCACTCTATCTCCAAAAAGGACTAGTGCCCGAGAAAGATTAAGCAGAGTATCTCCTTTTGATCGATTAGGCCATAGGAGGAGCAAAAGTCCTCCTAGAGCCCCATCGAGGAGCTTTCGACGACCATCAAACTTAAGGGAAGGATCTGCCCAGTCGCGACCAGCTGCTCGTCAAGATAGATCTCAAGAAGCCACTTTAACGCGATCAGTTGCTCGAACCAATAGGCCCGAGGAAGGAAATGATGCATGGAAAGGCTCTATTCAAAGGATGGAGGATAGATTAGGGGAAATGGCTAAGGCCAAGAACCCTCTACAACGAACCTTTGTTCGAGGAACACCTTTTGTCCAGTCCATTATAGATTTTCCAAAACCATCAAAGTTAAAAGCACCTGTTGTGACCCCCAAATATGATGGAAAGACTGACCCTATCCTTTATATAGAATAATACCAAGCTGCAGCCGACATCTATGCTGTTCCAGATGAGATGAGATGTAGAGCATTCTCGGGAACTCTTACCGCATCTGCTCAAATATGGTATAATAATCTTCCTTGGGGTAAGATCTCAACTTTTCTTCAACTGGCCGAGTTATTCATTGGGAAGTTCTGTTTTGGGGCAAAGCCAGTCAAATGAGTAGCACATTTGTTAAGTGTTAGACAAAAAGCTGGTGAGAGTACCCGAGATTATATAACTCATTTTAATAACGAGAAACTTGAAGTCATTAATTATGAGGATAAGATAGCGATTACTGCCTTGTTGAGTGGACTACTTCCCAACAAGTTGTACTACACTTTGGCCAAAGATCCACCTAGAACCATGTCAGATCTGATGGAAAAAGCGTCCAAGATTATGAATGCCGAGGAGGCTATGGATGCGAAGAAGAACATGGATGCTAAAGAAACCAAGGTGGAAGGTGATAAAGCCAAGAAGAAAGAGCATAAGAATAATGGTAATGACAAACATTCAAAAAATAGGTCGGTATGGGACGTAATGAAGAAATATGACAATTATACTCCTTTGAAGAAGGACATCAACCATGTTTTAGAAGAAATTAAGAACAACGAGGAACTAAACTGGACAGAGAAAATGAAGGCAGACCGTGACAAGAGGAATAAGGCAAAGTATTGCGAGTTTCATAAAGATCATGGTCATATGACCAAAAATTGCATAGCTCTTCAAAATGAGATTGAAACACTCATCCGACGAGGAAAGCTGTCAAAGTATGTTGATCGTGGAAACGAAAGAAGAAACAATGACCGAACAAGAGAGAGGTCTAGATCTCCTCATCGAGCAGAGGAGAATAAAAAAAGAAACCATGAAAATGATCCAGAAGACGACCCCGATCTTCCCAAGAGACCAAGGCAGCCAGAACGAGAGGTATTTTCAATACGCTTTGGGTCATTTGACTGTAATGTTATCACAGATGGAGATGCAGGAGGAGGAGACCTTAATGCCGAAAGAAAAGCTTACCTCTGTGAGGCTCAAGCTTTCTCGTACATTCAACGAGTAAATCTAGCTGAGGAGGATCGCCCGAGAAAGGTGAACAAAGAGAAATTAGTCATTGGTTTCTCAAAGAATGACCTTGCAGGTGTTCTATATCCTCATGATGACCCATTGGTGATCAAGATGAGAATGAAGGAAGTAATGATTTCAAGAGTACTGGTAGATAATGGTAGCTCGACAGACATCATGTTCTACTCGTTCTTCAATAGTTTAAACCTAAAGCTATCTTAATTAGAGCCTTATCATAGACCCCTCCTCGGTTTTGCTGGCGAGAAAGTATTTCCACTTGGGACGATTAAGTTGGATATATTCATCGGTACGTGGCCTGCTTGTCGAACAGAAAGAATACACTTCTTAGTGATGGATAAGAATGTTCAATCATCATACAATATCATCATGGGAAGGGTAGGATTGCAAAAGTTCGAGGTTGTACCATCTATAGTGCACCAGTGCCTAAAATTTCCAACAAATTTTGGAGTAGGAGTTGTGAAGGGTGATCAGAAAGTAGCTCGGGAATGCTATTATTCATCCACCGAGCAAGATGAACTGGAGGAATAAAAAAAAAGATTACTACCTATCAAGTGGATGAAAGTACAAAAATCGAAACATTAGATCCTAGAGATGAGTCGCAACTCGTAAAGGGTCAAGTGGTGGAAGCTACTGAAAACATCATTCTGGACGACGAGCACCCTGAACGAACTACTCAAGTAGGTTCGTCATTAGAAGCTTCATTAAAACAGGAATTGATAAGTTTCCTAAGAAGCAGAAAGCAAACTTTCGCATGGAGTCATGAAGATATGCCTGGGATAGACCCAAATTTCTTATATCATGAGCTCAATGTGAATAAGGATATCAAGCCAGTAAAGCAGAGAAGAAGAGTGTTTAGCCCCGAGAAGAACCAAGCTATACAGGAGGAAGTCGAGAAGCTCCAAAAAGATTATTTTATTGAAGATGTTAAATATCCAGACTGGTTAGCCAATGTCGTGATGGTAAAGAAGAAAAACAACAAGTGGAGGATGTGTGTAGACTTCACCGACCTCAACAAAGCATGCCCGAAGGATCACTTTCCATTGCCCCGAATTGATCAACTGGTAGATGCTACCTCGGGACACGAGCTGCTGAGCTTCATGGATGCTTATTCTGGCTACAATCAAATTAAAATAAAACCTGAAGATAGGGAGAGTACTTCTTTCATTACCCCTAGGGGAACTTATTGTTATAATGTTATGCCTTTTGGTTTGAAAAATGCAGGTGCGACATATCAGCGGGTGATGAACAAGGTCTTTGCTGAACAAATCAGTAACAATATGGAAGTCTATGTTGACGATATGCTGACAAAGAGCAAGAAAGCTGCCGATCATCTAGTTGACTTAAGTCAGACTTTTGATTAACTGGATAAATATCAAATGAAGCTGAACCCGACGAAGTGCATATTTGGAGTACGAGAAGGCATGTTTCTCGGGTACATTGTCAATCAACGAGGCATTGAGGCAAATCCTAAAAAGATCAAAGCTCTATTAGGGCTGCAATCTCCAACGACGAAGAAAGATGTGCAAAGTCTTACGGAACGAGTAGCAGCACTCAACAGATTTGTATCGCGAGCAACTGACCGATGTCTCCCATTCTTTAAGACGCTCAGAAAGACTTTTGAATGGAATGATGAATGTGATAAGGCTTTTCAAGACTTGAAGAAATACTTGGGTGCACCTCCACTGTTGTCCAGGCCGGTGATGGGAGAAAAATTGTATTTGTATCTAGCAGTATCGGAGAATGCAGTTAGCTCAGCGTTGATCAGAGTGGAGAATAGAGTACAAAAAATAATCTACTACACAAGTAAGGCCTTCCGAGGAGCAGAGATCAGATATCCAAGGCTGGAAAAATTAGCGCTGGCGCTGATTGAGGCGAGTAGGAGAATGAGGCCATACTTCCAGGATCTCACTATAGTCGTATATACTGATATGCCATTGAGGCAAGCCCTTCATAAGCCAGAAAAATCAGGGAGATTGATGTACTGGGCAATAGAGCTCGGTGAATATGATATAGTCTATGAACCCAGATCATCGCTAAAAGGGCAAGCTGTGGCAGATTTTATAGTAGAGTTCACCTATCATGATACCCCCGAGGAGCAAAAGTTGCTCGCTGATCAACCTGTGGATGTTACAGGATCAACAAACACAAGCTCAAACCAACTCCGATTGGTAAAAGGGCAAGTGGATGTTACAGGATCATCAAATTTGAGCTCAGACCAACTTCGGTTGGTAAAAGGGCAAGAAAAGATGATTGACGAAGGGCAAGAAATATTCGGGGAGGATGAAAGGAAGCAACAAATATTTCACCGAGGAACTCTGACTGATCAGAAATTTGAAGACGAGTTACCTATATGGAGGCTATATGTAGATGGCTCATCTTGCACTACAGGATGTGGCGCGGTGATAGTTTTGAGCACTCGGGACGAGATCGACATGGAATACGCCCTACGTTTCCAATTCAAAGCTTCCAATAATGAGGCTGAGTATGAGGCCATGATTGCAGGTCTTAATTTGGCAAAAATTATGGAGGCGCAACAGGTTATTGTTTTCAGTGATTCTCAATTGATCGTAAACCAAATGATGGGAGTATATGCAGTCAAAGGAGAGTTAATGATCAGATATCATGAAAAGGTGATGGAGTTAGTATCAGAATTTGCTGCTATTCAGCTGGTCAGGATACCAAGAATGGAGAATGCAAAAGCAGACGCCTTAGCTCTATTAGCATCAGCTACTCGTACCGAGCTACGACGAACAATCCCAATTGAAGTGTTGGCTGGTCGGAGTATAGATGAAGATCTGACGATGAACTTTATTACCCTTGATGTAGGACCATCTTGGATGGATCCTATCAGGGCATATATTGAGGAGGGAGAATTACCAATTGACAAGCTTGCAGCCAAGAAATTAAAGTTTAAAGCTGCTTAGTATGTATTAACTAATGGTATTTTATATAGACGAGGAATTATGGCAGGTTTGAAGAGATGTGTACATCCCTCTGAGGTGAATGAATTGATTGAAGAGATCCATGAAGGGTCCTGTGGAGCTCATGTAGCAGGTCGGACGCTTTTGCAAAGGGTGATGACGTAAGGATACTACTGGCCGACGATGAGGGCTGATTGTATAGCCTATGCCAAGAAATGTGACAAGTGCCAACGTTTTTCCTCCATCCGAAGAACTCCACAAGCATTGTTGACACCCATAACTTCCCCTTGACCATTTTCCATGTGGGGAATTGATTTGGTTGGGCCACTGCCAACGACCAGATGAAGGTTCAAATACCTCGTCGTCGCAGTGGATTATTTTACTAAGTGGGTAGAAGCTGAGCCTCTCATCGATATGACGTATGACAAGGTGTACCAATTTATTTGGAAGAACATCATTTGTCGATATGGTCTCCCTCATGCTTTCATTACAGACCATGGAACACAATTTGATAACGAGGAGTTCGCTGCCTATTGCCATTAGTCAAATATTTTGAAGGTCCATTCAGCGCCAGGCCATCCTCAAAGCAATGGACAAACTGAAGTGATAAACAGAATGTTGTTAAATGGCTTGAAGAAAAGACTGGATGATGCGAAAGCGAATTAGATCAACGAGTTACAATCAGTACTATGGGCTTACCGAACTACTCCCCGAGTAGCGACAGAAGAATCACCATATATGCTGGCGTTTGGAAGTGAAGCTATTATACCTGCCGAGTTGGGCTTCCCAACACACAGGGTACTGAATTTCAATTCCCCGGTCAGCGACTTAATGAGAAGATTGGATTTAGAGATGCTCGAGGAATTTAGAGAAGAAGCAGCCATTCGAAATGCTGCTTACCAGCAGCGAACAACTTTGTTTTACAACAAAAGGGTGAAGAAGTGCGACCTGAAAGAAGGAGACTATGTGCTGAAGAAAGTAATTCAAAAGCACAATAAACTGGAGGCAAACTGGCATGGACCATACCGAGTTACAGAAGTTGTTCGACCGGGAACTTACCGAATAGAGACTTTAGAAGGGGAGGAGTTTAAGAATGCATGGAACGCAGAGCACCTATGCAAGTATTATCAGTGATGAATAAAATGAAGATATTCTGCTGAATTCTTTCTTTTTATTGAAAGTTTTTAGGGGAATACTAGAGCTACACACTACTCGGGTCAAAACTCGGAAGAGCTCAGAAGGCAAAGCTCAGAAGAATACTCAAATTTTTTCTCAAAAACTCCAATTAAGGTTGGTCGAGAAACCAATATTCCTCCGGGAAGTAAAGCAACCAATATTCCTCCGAGAAGTAAAGCTACCAATATTCCTCCGGGAAGCTACCAATATTCCTCCGAAAAGTAAAGCTACCTGTATTCCTCCGGGAAGTAAAGCTACTTATATTCCTCCGGGAAGAAAAATTTTGTATTCCTCCGGGAAGAAAAACTTTGTATTCCTACGGGAAGTAAAACTATATGTTCCTCAGGAAATAAAAGTATTCCTAAAAATGCCAACTTATGTCGGTTAGGAAGTAAATATATTCTCGAAAATTCCAATTAAGGTTGGTCGGGAGCTACAACTATTCCAAAAATACTAACTATGGTTGGTCGGGGATAAAAACCCACTAACTATAGTTGGTCGACAAGGAAAATTTATCGACCTTGGTTGGCCGAAAACATTTTATGAAAACGAGAAAGTGATCAAACAACATTTTTATACTCGTAACTTTTTACTAAGTTGGTCGAGAAACAAAAAATTATGTTTGCCAAATGACTACCACAACATTTTTGGTACTAGTAACTTTTTAATTATTACTGAGTTGGTCGAGAAAACAAAACTTGGGTAAACAAGAAATTCACACTACTCGACAATAAGTTGGTCGAAAAACAACACAATATTGTTATTTTTTTTACAGATACACATGCATAGATGTAAAGTATTACAAGACGATAGCGACTAAGATTGCAAACAAAAATGAAAGTCTTTCATTAAATTCAAAACAAATTACATTGATTGTCAAATGTATACAAATTTGTTACATTAATATTCCTATTCTACTAGTCTTTTACCCTCTGCTTTTGACACAGGTTCCTCGCCAGCAGGCGGATCATTTAAAGTCAAAGGAGAATTTGTAAAGTTGAGATCCTTCAACATCCTAACATTAATCATGGATGGTCGATCTAAGAGGTGCTCGGGACGAGATATCTCGGCATTTGAATGGAGATTGTAGTCACCGAGATATTTGGAAATCAAGCTCCGAGGAATGGCCCGAGCAGGGATCCAACTCATATCCAGTTTGTATGGTGGCACAGGTAAGTCAAGCATCCCGGGATCATGGTAGTCCCA
This sequence comes from Sambucus nigra, assembly GCA_949130495.1. Lineage (NCBI taxonomy): Eukaryota > Viridiplantae > Streptophyta > Magnoliopsida > Dipsacales > Adoxaceae > Sambucus > Sambucus nigra. The sequence continues at coordinate 93,153,460 of OX422212.1, forward strand.
CAGGTAATGACCCTGTTCGAGTTACAACACACCTAAGGCATTCAACCAGCCTTGCTTGTAGCCCTCATTAATGGCATTCTGGATACGATCGTCTAAATGGTAGAGCACCTCGTTGTATCCAGCCATCCAGAACTCCCTGGGCTGTTTGTGGAACTGATATGTTAGTCTTTCTAGCTGCTCGTGAAGATTTTTGATGAAGATCTCTTTGTTCTCCAAGGTAGACTTCTGCGTGGAGAGCTCCTCCTCCAGGTCTCTGATCTTCTTTGACATTTCAGCCAACGCCTGGTTCTTCGCCATTAACTAGAAGGCCTGGTTCTCTAAGGCAGACTGAGTCCTTTGTTCCTCGACAGGAATCCGAGCTGCTCTTGCTCATCCCTGAGGAGCTCTTGCTCATCCCCGAGAAGAAGAAGAAGGGCCAACTCTTTTCAAGGTTTCCAACTCGTCCCTCAAGTTGGCGTTCTCGACCTCCAAGAACGAAAATCCCTCATCAGTCACTGGGATCAAGGCTTTTGAAGTGGAAGCTGCAGACTTCAAGTGTGACAACTCCCTTTGCAGGTTGTTGTTCTCTTGCTCTAATAATTCGGAAATTTGTCTGCACTTCTCGACCTCACCCCTCAGAGTTCTCTCCCTCACATCGTACCCAGTAAAAAGCTTCTCGTAGCCCTTGTCGGCAATGATTTGTTGGTACTTCTTCTTGTACCCCTCACGCAAGAGGGCAGTGGATTCTTTGTATTTTTGCTGAAGATCCTCGAGGGTGCCTTGGAGATCCTCGATCATCTCATAATAAGCCACATTATTGGCTACCGCCCGATCAAGTAGAAACTTCAGATATTGGTATGCTTCAACTGCCTGTTCTGAAGCATCTTGGCCGAGGATGTCGACGACTTGTGCTGCACTCAAGTCTGTGTGAACAACCTTAAAGTATTCATTACATTGTCGTAGCAGCTTTGTATCATGGGCAGATAGTAATTCCATCCTGGACAGAAACTAGAAGAGGAAGAAAAAGCAATAATCAATAAGAAGTACAAGCAGAGTACGAAGATCAGAAACGACAGTAAGCATAAACAAAAGTTCAAATTTTATTATATCATAAGGTTCAGAATTACATGTTCAGGATTACATATGACAAAAGAAAAATATAAAGAGAAACCCGAACAACTCTACACCTTTTCCTTGTCTCCCAACACCTTCTCGGGAGGCTGGGACGAGGAAGTAGGTTGCTCAGAGGGAATAGAAAGTTGCCCAGGGAGCGCCAGCAGTTTCTCGGAAGGATTAATGATTTAATGAGGTTCCTCGTTAGCAGGCTGGATGGCTGGGGGATGATCTCCCATCACCATAGAAGATTCTTTGGAGGCAGCTTCGTCCTCTTCTTCATCCTCAGGAGTTGGAGGGGGACCAGGGGTGTGTCACTGGAAGAGCTCAGAAGTTTCATCAATCTTCATCTCCTGAAGAGCAGCGACCCACCCATCTCTGAAATACTTGAGGCTGCCATATTCTACTTGGGACATCATGTCAGCCAACCCATTGTTCCACCCCTTGTCCCAGCCAACGCTGAAGGACTTCTTCACAGCAATTTTTCTCTTCAGCTTCTCCGAGGAAAGATTCTCGGACAGAAGGTTCTCAGCAATCTTCAGTTTGTTCTCAACCTCCTCCTTCTGCCGACTTACTTCCTGAAGTTGGCCCAACCTTTCCTCAGCAACCTTAAGCTTATCCTCAAGCTCCCCACCAGTTTTGAGCTTCTCGTCGAGCTCTTTATTTTTCTTCTCCAGAATATTCACTTTTTTCTCCAATTCCTTGGAGACATCAACAACTCGAGCTTTCTCCTGCTCGGTGGAGGCAAGCTTGTTCTCCCAGATTGCCTTGTCAGTAGCATATTTCTGGCGAGAATCTTCTTGAGACTTAATAGCTTCCTCCACAGCTTCCTCCACACTAGACGAGGAGCATGAAGCTTTAATTGCCTCGTCTTTCTTCACAATTATATTAAAGCAGCTCACCAACTGTAAAAAGAAAATGAAGCAAGTCAGAGACAGGTATAATAAAGAAAAGATGAAAATTTCAAAATAATGGGACTTACAGAAGCAATATGGCGAGTAGCTAACGAAGTGACCATGTCCCGAGTAAGGTTTTCTTCAGTACCTTGGACCTCGAGAATGATCCAAGACTTTACCGAGCTCATGGAAGAACTCGGGGGAACAAAGGTAGGAACCCCAGTTCCAGTGGTTGGGGGCTGTGAGATGGTTTCAGCCAAATTGACCGAGGAGCTCTTTTTCAGCCTCCTCGGGGGAACAGGAACAGTTTCGACCAAGGAAGAACTCTTGGTCGGTGATATTACAATCACCTCTCCTGGAGCAGCAGACCTACTCGGGGCCACTCGGGGCTTCTCGGCAACCTTCATAACAGCAGCCGAGGAAGGTGCATCAGTTTTCTTCGTCCCCTCCCCTGGGACATCAACCTTACTTATTTTTGCCTCTCTAGCACCAGAGGCAGGTTTCTCGAAAAGGGTGGGAGGTCTTCTCTTCTTCATCCTTTCACTTAAAGGGATATGTGATTCAGGCGAGGAACTGGTAGAAGCTGGTACAGGTTCTGCTTCACTTATCACCGGACGAGCAGTGAAAGAAGTGGTATAGCTCTTGTACTGCAACAGATACGAAGCCGAGCTAATGTGCTCGTCGGTAACAGACTGATGCAAACTCTAGATAAGTTTCAAATGTCTTACATTAACATCTGCTTCGTTTGGACACTTCTTGCTATTAACTGCAAATAAATAAACATTGCCATCAGTGACACATTTTATCAAACATAAAGGAATCATAATTTCAAAATAAATAAATTGAAATAAAAATAACCTATCCCATTGCCATAGGGAGGGCATCTGGGACCCTGATAAACTTCATCTCTAGATAAAGGAGCATGTTGCCAATTTTTTATGACAACCCCATGCTCAAAATAAACCCTATTGGCATCCGAGAGATTGACTACTAAGGCCCTATTTAAAAATCTAGTTTTTAAATAAAAGGTGTTATCACCAACAACCCATCTATAGTAATACATGATTTCTGAATTCCTATGCGAGTTCCATGTATTTGATTTAACCTATGAACCCCATTAACTATTCTCCATGTGTTGGGGGCTATTCGTGCAGGAACAACGTCAAAATATTAACAAAATTCGAGACATAGAGGATTTGGTGGGAAAGAAAACCCACACTCAGCAATAAAGAGACTGGGGAACCAATGTCCCTCAGCCAAATTGAAAGAATCAGAAGGCTCAAAAAGCTCTTCCAAGACAACCCAGGAGGGAATAGAAAAATCAGAGAAAAACTTATCAAGAGATTCAATAGGATAAACCATGATGAAAGAAGGAAATGAAGAAGAAGGAAGAAGATCTTACAGAAAAAGAGTGGATCTGTTGACAACGAACGATGGAAAAGATGAACGCACAAGAGGGTAAAGCAATGGAAAATTCTAAGAAACAACTTTGAAAAGGTAGGGGACGATGGGATTGTTTGTGACGCTTAAATATCTTGCCTTGGGAAAAGCAAAAAGTAATGATTACAAAAAGAAACGATTACGCTACCGGCGGTTAAAAGGATAAAAAGGGCGCGACAATCGAAGCGGTTATAAAAATTCAAAAAAAGGCTGATTCTACGAATTTGGAAGGTGAAATAAATACAAGACTCCTAAATATCAGGAGGACCATTTAAAACTGCCATATTCCGAGAAAGAATGTTCCATACTCCTCAAATTTTGAACTATGAAACATTGGGGGCTTCTGTTGATACCAAATTTAGTGTGCTGACGTGGCCAAATTGAATAAAGACACATGGCAATCTACGTGGAAACAACAAATAATTCCGAGAAACTCACACGCTTCGAGGAACCATACTACAACGAGGAACACGCTCCGAGGAACCATACTACAATGAGGAACACTGCTTCCCCAAGGAACTCATACGATCCGAGGAATAAGAACGCTTCGAAGAACAAGAACTCCCCGAGGAGCTCACACGCTCCGAGGAACAAGAAATCTCCGAGGAACTCTTGAGTACCGAGAAGCTTAGGAGGTCCGAGCAACTCAGGCGGTCCGAGCTGCACCTTGAACAAAGTATTAATAACAGGATACCAACAGTTTGACTGTTCATTAAATGCTTATCATTCAGAAGCACACGCTAAAGGGGCATTGAATGTATTACCCTTTTATATGTACATCATTTAATGTATTACCCTTTCACATTACAGCCTCAGGGCTATAAATACATTGTACAATCCTCATTAGAAGGGGACCGGAATTTCTGGAGAGAACTTGTAATCGAGAATTCCCAAACAGTCAGCAATAACATAACAGTGGACGTAGGCCATTCTTATAAGGCTGAACCACTTTAAAATTCTTTGTCTCATTTATTTATCTGTGATTGAATTATTAGATAAGATCTAATTTTTTACATCAACAATTGCGATCAATGAGTTCTAAAATGTGAAAAAATATTTTTTGTAATCATTTAAAACAAGTTATTATAGGATTAAAATAAAATATATAAATTATACTTTGTTTAGAATATATAATTAAATATGTAATGTATTTATTAGATTAACATGTGATCCAATACTCAATATTGTATTTTCGGATCTCTATTTTAGGTGAGTACTCTATAATATTTATTGTTCATTTCAATTATATGATATTATATCAAATATATATATTTTGTGAACTTATTTTATTCTAAAAAATAATCTGATGTCGATGATTGGTTCATGTGTGATATGTTAATATCTCTCGATATAGACATACTGATTGAAATGTGTATTGAAAATGAGATTGTATTGAATGTTGGAAATAAGATTCGACCTATGGAACCTCTTTTACTAACTGACCTTCTGAGCTGGGCTATCGCTAGTCTGCATAAATAAGGTGTTGTGACGAACTATTTCGACTGAACCTCAACTACTGGGGAATAACACGGTAAAAAAAACATGGTATTAAAGTGTAATTGGCCACTAAAATGATATGAATGAAAGAAAAATATATCGCATTTGATTTTTCGCATCCATTCTATTTTGAGTTATTCATTTATATATACTGTCATTCACTTATAATTATATTACTACAAGTTCCTATACATATATGTATATGCCTTATGTTCTTACTTTGCTACGTTTCCATTTTATGAAAAACCTTAGAATGTCTAGATATTGAATCCCATTCAGCTTTTACATGATGTTGTATAAATAACCCTTTTTCAAGTTATAGTTAGAGAGGAGGATGGATATGTGAAGATTGAATTAAGGATTATATTTTGAGATTTATTTTGTGTCTATAGGCTAGTGTAGAATTAGATATTAGAAATTTATTTCATTTTAAGTTATTCGGGAACGACTTGTAATAGAATTTAGTTATTTATGAGAATAAGAAGTTATGTTTTAGAAGCTCTGTTGACGTGTTAACTTTCAACTAGTTACAACTCATTACCAAGTGAAAGTATTTTTTGATACATATATTTTAAGAGAAAATTACAAGGCTAGAATATTCAATGCCTTGGTGGCATGACGTAACACTCGTTCCCTACTATGTTTGGGTTAGGGTCGTGACATCCCGAGTACTGTTTTAGGGATTAATAAGATACAAAGTATTTGATAACTAAAGGGGAGCTTTTAATGAAAATGGAGCTGGGTAATGGTGGTATGTTGAATAGTGTTGTAATTTCCACCTAACCGATAGCTTGATTGCTAATGCACTACTAGAGGTCTGAGAGCTTTGGAAGTATTATAGGATTTCCATAAGTTTTCCTTGAGGTGGTATATAGTAATCCAACTTAGTTTTGAGAGTTAGGCGACATTAGAAGGTTATTTCTCTTTGGATGAAGGCTTGTTCTGGGTGTCTGACTTGGCGAAACCTTGATATTGTGGTCCATGAGCTTGATTGAGGAGACATGTTCGAATGATTAATCATATTAAGAAGAAGGAAAAATGACTGAAGCCTGCTACAATATCGTGGCCTACCTTAGAGGGCAATTGAGGTCTTTGGGACTACGTAATGATCTACTTGAGGTCAGGGATCAACTATATAACTTTCGTCCTTTCTTGAGGATAGTTGAGGAGCTTAAGATCCTTTGAAAGGTCAAGGGTCAACTATGATATCATCACCATAAAAGAATTATTATAAATACATAAGAATAAAAGATTATGCACTATATATTAAGCTCGAATCTATAAAATCAAACCTAAGTCTTCATAACATCTTAAATGTAGATGCCCTAGTATAATACCCCCTAAATACTTCCTTAGGTCCCAACCACTCCTCCTCCCATCATAAGACCCTAGGTCCTAATCCAAATCCTGGTCTGTAGGCCATCGAGCGCTCTCCCCGTCTCACCTCTGTCAACCCTCTAACTTGAATGAAGCTTATTAGAATATTATAAGGATCTGAATTCTCTTTATAACGATCCATACCATGCATGAATCGGCCTCACAATGCGCGCATACTCACCTTTTTACTCCAAACCCTGATCTAGAGGCCACCAGGTGCTCTTGAGCCCCATTTGACCTCTGTCAGCCATCCAAACTGAGCGAAGCTCATGGAAACCTCATAGGGCTTTGAATCAATTTACTAATGGTCCATACCATGCAGGAATCGGCCTCACGGCTCACATGTACTTGCCTTTTTACTTCAAGAACCCCATTCAAAGGCCATCGAGTGCTTTTGAGCCCCGTTTGACTTCGGTCTACTCAAACGTGATAGTTGATAAAAGGATTCTTGTATGGATGAATACCCTTTCTAACGGTCCCGACCATGCGTGATTTGAACTTATGATTTGCATTTTATGCCCTTTTTAGAAATATTCTGTTTCGGACTGCCTATAGGTACCCAGACCCCCGCATATTGACATGGTGTACTTTTCTTTGCCAGCAAGGTACGGGTGAGCCAATAGGAAGGCAAGGGGACATTTCGTTTGCACCCCCTAAATCCCTATTTTATACTATTTAATGGAATCATGACCTCATTCACAAGGGGACCCATTTCTGAAGTCAAAACAATCTCCTCAAAATCAGTGCACCGAAATTCCATTTTCCCACACATTCTCTCCAATTTCTTACATCACTCTCAACCATCTTTCAATACACTTTTTACTCTTACCTCACCAACATCCAACCACCTAAAATTTCAGCCTCTACTACTACAAAATCAGAATTAAAGTCCTTTAGAAGGTCTATTCTTATCCATTTACAAATCATTTAATTAGTATTAGTTATTTACTTTTCTTTCCACTTTTGATATATCTTTACTTCGTTTCTTCGATTCAAAACTAATCTTCGTTTTTATTATTTAGTACAAACAAATGTTATTTTCATAAAATCTAAAAAAGCTGAAAAAGGGTTTTCCTATAAATCTTAAACTCGAATTTCCTCATATTCCACACTACTTACACTTGTGCACATTTTTCAAAAACAAAACTAAAGGAATTTATAATTTTACATTTATGGGTTAAACCCCACCCTTGTGTGTTATCGAACTACGTGGACTTTGATGCCTTTTGGGATATGTAGGTGTCCGGGGCCAATCTTTGGATTCGATTCCTATTTTCTCATTTAGTCAATTTATATTTTATTGCGTTTAGCAGTATTGCGAATACGCGTTCTCCTACATATTCATGTCTAGCTTGATATGCACTTTCACTCCTTCATAGTTATTAGTGATTTGACAGACACTCCCATTTTATTTCTATATTTTTCTTTTGTACACTTCTTAGGATGATTATGCTCCGTCTTTTCCATGATGTGAGTCGGATGGTTTCTTTCTCTCTTTGTTCACATCATGCACATGCACAAACGCATCACATTTTGGAGAAAAAAATAGAATATTATCATAGCCCATGAGAGATAGAACTGACGTAATGAATGCCTAACACCTTCCCAATTCGTAACTTAATCCCTGGACCCTCGACACATTTGGTTTCGTATGCATTTGTATGTCTTGTGATGTCGTTCTCTTGGGACGGCTATATTATTTTGCCTGTTTTGAGAAAATTAGGCTAGTGAATCTGTAAACACCCCATCCTTGGACCCCCTAAGCACCTCCTTAGGTCCCTAGCACTCACTCATTCACCATAAAGTCACACTATGAGTATCGATTTAGAGGCCATCAGATGATATCGGGCCCCATTTGACTCCGATAAACTTCCTCGCCTGAGCAAAAACGCAATAAATATTCGAATGCTCTGAATCTCCTTTCTAACAGTCCACCTCGTGCACGAATCAGCCTTATGATTTGGACAAACGATCCGTTTTACCTCAAAAGATGATCTAGAGGCCACCGGACACTCTCGGGACACATTTGACTCTGATAAACTTCCTTGCCTAAGCAAAAGATCAATGAATCTTAGAAGGTACCTGAATCCCCTTTCTAACAGTCTGCCCCATTCGCGAATCAGTCTTATGGTTCGGATGAACGATCCGTTTTACCTTGAAAACTGATCTAGAGGACATAGGGCACTACCGAGCCCCCTTCGACTCTGATTAACTCTTCATCTTGAATAAAGTTAAATGAATCTTCAAAGGTCTCTAAATACCATTTCTAATGGTCCTCCCCATGCATGAATGAGCCTTACGGTATGGAAAAATGACCCATTTTACTCTAAAGAGTCAATAGGCATTTCTGGGCCACATTTGACCTTGGTCAACTATCCGAACCGAATGAAGATGAATGAAATCTTGAAGGTCTATAAAAACCCTTTCCAACGGTACATCCTGTGTGTGAATTGACCTTACGGTTCAGATGAATGAACCATTTTCTCTGAAAATTTTCTTTCCAACGACCAATGAGCGCTTTCAGGCCTCGTTTGACCTCAGCCAACCCTCGAACCTAGGAGCGACTCAATGGATTTCTAAAGGTCTCTGAATACCCTTTCCAACGGTCAATCCCGTGTGCAATTCTAACTTACGATTCTCATTTTACAATTGTCTTCTCGAAAAACCTTCCTCAAACTGCTGAATAGCACCCCCAGGACCCTGCCTATCGGTAGTGTGTCTGGGGTTCTATATCGATAGGCAGTTAGCTCCCTTTAACTGCGCATATGCCTTGATTTAGAGGATTTGAATCCTCAAGATGCATTTAACCTACACAATAAACAATTACATGCATAAGACCCATTTTGTTGAGAATTAGCAATTAAAAACTTTCTATTCGGGGTATAAAGTATACACTTTTGGGTGCTTATCCCACCACCCCAAATAGAACATTGCTATTCCTCGAGCAAAATATAGAGAGAAAGAAATAAGAAACCAAAAGTGTACCACTTTCGCGGGCACTTGCGATTTCACTTAGAATGTGCAATAAGCCTTTAAACCCATAGGTTTCCCTACAGGACGAGTTTTGTCTCGTGAGGATTTGCAGGGAATTTACCCACAAAATAATTATTTGCAATGGCAATTAATCTCTTATTAGACATAGAATAATCGCACAATCCATCATGAGATCAATATTTTGAGAAATACAAGCTAGAAGTGTAAAAAGCTTTAGATAAGTAAATAATCAAGGAACATCCTTCCTAGAACTCAACGCGTGTAGTGTGAATCAGTCAAAATGGGTCGAGTATCATAAGAGTAATTCCTAGATTGCCTTTTCGGAATCAACGCTTCAATTTCAAAATCTCACGGATATCTCTCTCTCAAACGATCTCTTGAGATTTGGGTCAGTGTATCGCTCTTGAGTGTGTGGAGGTGATTAAATGTAAACAAGTTCAAACGTCTCACAGACATATAAGAAAGAACGTACATTTTAGAAAGAAAATGATCTCATGAAAGAATTCTAATCACTATAGTGAGAACGTCGAGTTTTTCACCACGTTGACTTTCATTTGCCTGAACACCTAGGGGAAATATGGATGGTTGGGTGAGGGGGAAATGAAATGAGATGGATGGATGATGGATGAAGTATGTAGGATAGAATGGTGATATTAATGATGAGTGATGGATGTGTGAAAATAGTGTATAGTACTTTAGGCACTAATGTCTTTATTTCAAAAGAACTAACTACAAACTCTCCTTTTCTTTTCTTTTCTCACTTTTCTCATTTTCTTTTCTTTTCTATTTTTCTATTTTTTTCTTTTTCTATTTTTTTTCTTTTATACTCTCAACATGGAAGACATTTTTGAAAAACACTCTTTTTCAAAAAGAAATTAATGGATGATATATAAATGGAGTGGGGTATATGGATGATGTGGGAATAGATGGGGATATGGGTGAAATGAATGGTTAGTGTATGGGTGAAAATCAAGTGATCGGGACAAATTTTAAGAAACGTGTTTCTTACAACTTGAAAGTGATGTCGTTCTCAGTGATCAAGCCAAAATTTTTAATGAAGAATAATGAGATCATACAACAATTAAAGTGTGGACCCAAAGGAAGTTAAATCAACTTGTGTCTCGGAGATTGCATAAAATGCTATAAAAGGGTGAAAGGAACAAATCTCACAAGTTAAAGTCTCTACTAGTGATCCTTAAGGGTTTCTTCAGAATTTTAATACTCCTTAACTCTAAACTGTAGTGACGTGATAAGTGCGCAATTTTTGTTGAGTCTAGAAATTCAGGGTGCAACAGGCCTTGTTATGTATTACATAAGATATTTAGAAAAAAATAAATCCTTTAGCTTGATTCCTAGACTTAAAATATGGATGATAGAAAATTCACATCAATGAATGAGATGAAAGAAACTGCACGAATATTTTAAAAATCAGGTTTTGAAATCAAAATTTTTCAAAAGAGGCACAATTTCGATAAAATTCCCCACCTCCAAACAAAAAGAAACATTATCCTCGATGTTAAAGAAAATGATTTTTAAAATTGAAAGCAGAAGGGAGGAAAGATATTACAAGAATCAACCACTAATGAAGTTGACAGATATAGCCAAAGTGAAACCAGAATGAGTGATAAGATAAAAATATGTTTACAAGTCTAAAAACATGTAAAGCCTTAGTGATGTGAAACACCACCCCCAAACAGAATAAGACTCATACTAGAAACCACGGGCTGCCTCCCGGTAGCGCTAAGTTTAATATCTTCAGCCAGATCAAACCTATTCTCACCCCAAAGATAAGAACTAAGAAAGCACGGGGTGGAAAAAAAATAGGTGATGATACTCACCTCCAAACATGACTGAAGCGTCAGTTTTGTTGGATAAAATTGACAAAGGTGAGGGTGAAGAAACACCGATCACGACCTTATTTTTATTCGCAATATTTTCTTTGTCTTTTTTTAAAAAGAAAGAAAATATTTTTGTGATTTTTGAAAAATATTATGAAAAAGAAAAATATTTTTGGATTTTTTTTTGAAAAATGAAAGAAAGAAAATATTTTTAGATTTTTATAAAAATAAAGGAAGAAAATATTTTGGATTTTTTTAGAAAATGAAATAAAGAAAATGTTTTTGGATTTTTTTGGAAGAAAAGAGCGGGAAAAATATTTGGACTCTTAAATTTGCTACGAACTCACTAAAATCGACTATAAAAAAATTGAATTGGACACACACAAGTCAAGGATAAATCCTAACTAGCACATAACCAGTTTTAATTTTTAAATTTAGTGAAAGGGTAGTCAACTTTTAATTAGGTCCGCGGGCGATAAAAATCACGGAATTATGTGAGTGATCGCCTTTGCAAAAATGTTCTCCTATTGGGCTACCTAGTTGATGGATTTTAATTTTAATGACGGCTAGGGTAGCACACAATTGGTAAGCGAGTGAGTCAGGTGATGAAAACCCTTCTCGTGAATGACCGAGTGTATGTCTTAGTAATTTAATTCACCACATCATTCGAAAATAAATGCGAGAAAAAAAATTACACAAGAGCACGTAATCACACACAAAAATTAACTCGCTTGCAGGAGAGGCGCGAGAGTTTAGAAATGTACCTCCCACGGTTTTTACACCGTGGGGTGCTGAAAAATTTGAGTCGGCCAGGGGAAGATTACACCTATCTCAGTCGGCCCCGGGAGTCCCACCGATCCAAAGTAGAGAGGCTTCGTTTCCTCGCCTTTGGATGCCTCTCTCTACCTTGTCCGATTTTCCTATCAAGCTTTCTTCGATTATTATAATTTTAAATGTGAAATAATAAGGTGTCTCTATGCACTGCAATACAAGCCAAGAATAAAAATCCTAATACAAGCCTTCTAAATAAAAGTGAAAATGGTATGAAAAAATAAAAATAAACAGAATACAAATGAATTACAATAGAAATCCTCACAAGTGCTTCAATCTCCAAAGATCGAAAACGACGCCATTTGATAGAGTAAAAAAAATGCTTCTCTGTGCATAATGTATTTTTTTGTCATTGTTGCAACTTCTTTTCTATAAAAATTACCTTTAACCTATAAATAAACTCAAAATATGTATAGGGGAAAGTAAGGAAGTATCAATCCAACTCTAAGGATGAAACACAAAATATGAGAAGACAAAAGTGTAAATTCATTTGTATTTTATTATATTTTTCTTTTTATATTTTTTATGGATTTTTTAAGGGATTATTAATTAACTAACTATATACTAATTTTTAAAGTACTAAATAAGATGTAAATGCTAATAAAAAAAATGAGGTAAACAAAATTGTGCTAAAAAGCAAACTAACTAAATTGGACTCATGAGGGCTTCAATATACATCCAATGAATGGGAGATTAGCCCTCAATAATCATCATGCAAAAATATAAGATAAACAAATGAAAGCATGTGATGATTAAAATAAAAGTAATAAGAGAGGAATAGATCAAACCAATTTAAGCCTTAAATTGAATGGGATCTTCAATTATATCAACACTCTCTCAATTACAATCACTCACAAATGTATTTATTGAATCTAAAATAAAAATTACAAAATCAAAATAAAATAAAAAAGGATAATGGATGAAATGATAATGGATAATTAAATAATAAAAGAGATTTGCTAAAAATGCAAATCCTAACATTATAAAATTGTACATTAGAACTCATCCAAAGAAATAAATTTTATATAATTACTTTATATTGAGATAATTGCTAAAAATGCAAAATCTCAACATAAAGGAATGGATTAGAATTTACCTCCCATAAGGGATGAATTCAACCACATCAATCTATTTTGAAATAATTGCTCAAAATGCAAAAAAATGATTATAGATAGGTGACGTGGAATTCATCCTAGAGATAAATTTCACTACACACTTGAGATATTTACTAAAAATGCAAATACTCTCTATAGAGGAGTGTAGAGAAATTTATCACACAATAGTTTTAAAAACTAAATATAGAGGTGTGATAAATTTCAAATTTAGGTGAAAGAATCTAGGGGTATTTTTGGGCGATGCACACATGTGTGCATGTGTGTTGAGTGAGGTAACAATCTAATTCGGGTGAGGGAATGCACATATGAGAAGTGGGGTCATGTGAGGGTATTTTTGGAAAAGGCATAAGTGGTTAGAAGACATGTGGTTTTTTTTTGCCCTGGCTTTGGAATTTATACAGGTAAAAAATCATGGCTTGGGTAACAAATGGGAAATGGGTAAGGATGGTTGAGGCTTGGCTTGAGGTTTCGGATATAGAGACGGGTTCGGGTATCTGGGTTGAGGTTGGTTCGCAATTTGATGGGTGGCTCCAGGTTTGTGGTTGTCATCATCTCGGGTTGCTCCGAGTTGAGGGTCCACGACGGGTTTTTTGTTTGAGAAGGGTATCCGGTTTGGAGATCCGAAGAAGTTAGTGCCCTGAGTTTTGTGGGGTAATGGGTTGCACAGGTTTGATGCAGAAGGGGTTAGCAGTAGGTTAAGGGTCGGCGAAGGTGTTGAGGTCAACGACGTGTCGGGTTGAAGGGGTTTGGCAGGGTTATGGCTTGGGTCTGTCTCGATTTCTGGTCTGGTTAGACGAGAGGTTTAGGTTGGTGGGTTAAGGCTCATGGAAAGCAGGTGGGTAAGTTTTAAGGTTTTGTTATGGGGTTGAGATAGCAACCGAGTTCTGGATTGAATCGGGGCACTGCAGGCCGAAAAGGTTTAGGTTGCGGGTTTGGTCGCCGGAGATTGGGTTTTTTGGTGTTAAAACCGGGTTAGAGTTTCCAGGTTCAAGGTTCTATTGGGTCGAAGTGGTTGGAAATGGGAGCGGGTATTGGATTTGGGAGGCAAACCTGGGTTTCGGCAGTGGGTTGCTTTGGTTATGGAGTTTTGATGATAATGGAGGTGAGAGGTAGGAGAAAGGGGTGTGTTTGAGGATGAAGATGATATTGGGGTGATAAGGTGTAGTGAGGGTGTAGGTGAGTTGGGTGTGGGTGAGTGAGGTGTTTAGTTTAGGTGTAAATGGTGTGTATGGAATTTGGGTGTGAGTGAGTGTGTAGGATGTGTGTGTGTGTATGTGTGTGTGTGTGTGTTTAATTTGTGACCCCATTAAAATAAAATTAAGACCAAACTAAAAACATAAAAAAATTAAAATTTAATTAAAATTGAAATGATAATCTGATAAAAACTAAATATTTACAATCTAAAAAAATAAAAATAAATAAACTAAAGAAATTATAACATCAAAATTCCTAATCCAAAAATAAAAGACACAAAGTAAAATAATCCTAATAAATCTAACTAAACTAGTACAAAAAACTAAAATCAAATAAAAATAAAAGTTAAATAAACTAAACGCACACGTATAAAATATAAAAATAATAACACTATAATAATTGTTACAATTAACCTTGAAATTTTTCGTAGCTAAAAGTTCATATTTCGTTGTTGATAGTTTTTGGCAACGAAAATTATTTCGTAGAAAGTTCGTGGCCAAAGGGCCGTTGCTGACTGTATATGGCCACGAAATTAACTTTCGTTGCCAATTATTTAGGTCATTTGCCACGAAAATATTTTCGTTGCCAATTATCATATTTAGCCTAAAATTTATTTCGTAGCTAATTGTCCAACATTTCGTTGCTAAATGTCTTCATTTCGTTGCCAATTCTATGTGTAAACTAATGTATTAGAAGCTTTTAGCTACGAAATTTATAATTTGTTTTGTAGCTAATTGTTCAACATTTCGTTGCTAAATGTCTACATTTCGTTGACAATTCTATCAGTAAACTAGTCGTTAGAAGCTTTTAGCTACAAAATTTGTAACTTCGCTCAAGATCTATTGGCTACGAAATTTAATTATTGAAGGATGATTCTTAATCATTAATTTTTCAATAACAAACTATCAAATCTTAAGCCGCACTATTATTTATCAATTGCATATTTAACTACTAAAATATTTATTTTGGTAACAGAATGTTTCCAAATATATATTTTTTATTTTGAATTTGATAAATTAGTGTATACCACCAAATTTAAACAAATTACCATCTAAAAAAACACATTCTTTAAAATCCACAAAATAACTAAATTATCATAAATAAAATTCACATTAAGTCACGTACACATACATTGTCAAGTCAACTAAACACTAGTTAAAGGACGTAGAAGTCTCACATTTCATCCCCTTACAAACGACAAATATCCATGATTCCAAAAAATAATGTAAACAATTAAAATGAATTAGAAATCTTCGATTCCATTTACAAATGTCAAAAGTTCGTGGCGCCCCAAAAATAACTTCTCGTCACATCAAATCTGCAATTAAGAGAATACAATATCATTAGCTAAGATAAATTAGGATTTGATTCGTCTTTATCGTTAAAAAGTTATAACGATGAACAAAAGTTGATAATTAAAGAGATAATAATCGACTACGAATGTGAACATTTTAAAAGCATACGAGTAGTAAAACTAAAGGATGTTTAAATTACCATCATTCGGAAGATGAGGAATGTGATGCAATCAACGACTGAATCAACTTATCAGACTCCACTTGTAGAGCTAGAATAGCATCTAGCATTGCACGTTGATTCTCCATATCAGCCTTTTGTGCCACTAACTCTTCTCGTTGAATTGTTGCCTCTACCTTACGAGCTTGCAAACAGTCCATCAAATCTTCTTGAACTTTCATAGACTTCTTAAGTGCCTCTTCCAATTCGGCATCGCATATATTAATTCTAGAATCCTTTCTTCTAGGACCATACCCAAGACTGTTAATACCAAGAACTTTATTTGCTACCTCGTCTGAGCTCATCATGGTACCATCCTCGGATATTGATTCAGATTTAAGGTGTTTTATCTCAATCTGCAAACAAAATAAAAGAAAAAGGATTACAGGTTTGGCCAAACTGTTAAGTTGTTTACAATTTTTAAGCTACTTAAAGACAAAATAATTTTAAAATAGTAAAGCATAATGCATTATGTGTAATTTTTATACCAAATATAATAGTACCAAAGGAATTACAAACCAGCAATGTTTGTTGGCTTGTAATTCATCAACAATAGGGTAAATTCAAAATAAAACTGATAAGACTTACATAGAGCGTTTCGTCTTCGGGAGATGTCCACTTTTCATCTTTACAATGAGTTTCTTTATAAAACATGATCATATTCGGCTCTTGACCGTCCACCTCTTTACTCCGCTATTAAACAACAAACAATTAATAATTATACTTGTAAAATAAAATTCTCAATTGACACACAAAAATAAATACTATAGTAGCTGTGGAGTGTACAGGGCCTTCAAGTATTATAGCTTCTATAATAAAGAAATACTATCGTAGCTGCTGCTATAATACAGAAGGAACTCTATCCCAAACATAATACTATCCAAAATGTCCTATAAAAAGGATCCTCTCCAAAATCAAAGATGCATTGATTGACAAGCAATGAGTGAGTTCAAGAGCTGGAAATTACTATTTTAAGGTTAATAGTGTACTGATCTTCACTCCAACCCTTAATTTTCTCAATTAATCTCAAATAAACATTTTCTCAATTGTTGAGGTTAACAACATTATATCATGTGTTTTTATTCTGGCTAATAACATTTTATTGAATCTAGTAAGCAAAAGATATGATAACAAGTTACACAAAAGTGTAAGAATACCAGGCATATTATCACCCTAACCAAGAGAAATCGCAAGCTTAGGCATCTGCTTCTGCCATGCAGACACAATAACAAGCTTCCTATACAAGCCTAAATCCTCCTTCTTAACAATCAGGAAAGTGACCTGTATGCACATCGCTTGGGTCCTGTTATATGCATAGTCCCAATAACTAAATAATTATATATATAATCAACAATCCAAATAACTAAGTAATCCACATCATATAACAGTCCAAATAACTAAGTAATCAACAACATATATATATATATATATATATATATACCGCCACAACTAAACCGGTTTAGGGCCTTCGCAACTATCAATCTCAATTATAAAAAATGACATCCAATAAATTCAAGTAGGAGATGTCAATACCATATTCGGATAATAAAGGCAGGTATGCATTTTTTTTGTTAAACTCAATCCACTAGCAGATTTACAGAGTCTATGGGCTTCTATTTCAAAGGAGAAATTATAGAATATATACACAGATGAAATTATAGGGTGGTTTACTTGTCAGGAATGGCCTTCATTTCCTTGACCAAATCAGTGAGGAACTTGCTATGTATCTCATCATTAACAAGGAACTCCTTCCTTTTTTTCTGATTAGCAGTTATGGATTTGTCTGGTTCTCTGTCAGCCTCAACCATCACTATTTTAACAGCCTTGCAAACATCCTCTTTACTAAAATCTCCATTCTCGTCATTTCGGTTTATCTCCATGCCAGCATTAAGGTACAAACCCACGAGCTTAGAATTTAGAAAATGGTCACCCTTTTGAGCCAACATTACCACCTGACAGTCATTCACAAGAGCTTCTGTAATAGAACATTACCACCTGACATTCATATAGACTATATCAGTTCAATATCATAAAGGCATAGAATTAAAGTAGCAGGTATGCGTACTTGGATCTTATAGACTATATCAGTTCAATACACTAATTTACTCAAAATTCATACCAGTATACACTAATTCACCATTCAGACCAGTTCATGTATATACTAATTCACCATGTGTACACAATTCAAAACATTAAATCACCCCATAAAAAATGCTATCCAGTAAATTCAAGTAGGAGCTATGAATACCATATTTGGTACCACAATGTTTGATCACGCTTAATAAAACATTTTTTTATAATAGAATCGTTCATTTATTCAACTGCCATCCCAAATTTAATACATACAAAGCGGAATAAGAGAACCAACACATCACAGTTGTAATATTCATATTACAGTTATAATATGGTCCTAGTCCATATGCATATATGTTCCATATGCATATCTCTTTTCATACTACAGTTGTATCAAATATATATATATATATATATATATATATATATATATAAGTGGGTGTGGGTGTAGGTGTGTTAATAACAAGTAAATATCATGATTTACATTGGTTGAATTTGCAGAGTTGTATTTGGATTTTAATGGTATAGATGGGAGAAAAATTTGTCTAAGATGATTGAGGCATGGGATATAGGGTGTTGCTTCTAATAAAAAAAATTTAAAAATAAGGCCAAATTAATACTTCCTAACTCAGAAAAGAGAACAAATACAAAATTAGAGGTGTAATTACTTGCAACTGCTCTTTTTAGTTTTAGTTATTTTTTCTTTTATGTTGCTTTGTACTAAAGTGGTATGGGCATGTTGTGTTTCTTTATGACAGAGATTTCATATGAATCATCACTTCAGAGTACATGACAAGGGATTTGGGATCACTTCTTCCTTCTGGGATAGGGTGTTTGGAACACTTCCTCCGAAATTTGGCTAGAAAAAATAGGTTTGTAAGGGGATTTATAGACAAAATTGTATACATGTTTATATGGTGCGGGAGTTTTTGCAAATGAAAGAACCCAGGTGATAAGAGTACTTTTGTAGCACAATTTTATAATATATATTCTTTGATTTATTAAGTTCTCTTCCTTCATATCCATTATGTTCGCTGTCTCTATCAATATCCTGTTGTGAAAACTAGTAGGGCTCTAGTCGAATAGGTGTATCAAAACTTTTCCAAAATTAATCAATTCATTATAGACTTAAAAATGATTTCAACAATTTGTTGTTTTTGACTTTTGAGAGAAAAAATACTAAGTTCGTTCTAAATTAATATTAATGCTTTCTTCTTTAGTATTTTCTAAATTGATAGTCGTATTTCTTAATATAGTTTAAAACTAGATGAGAGTACAATAGTAACCGATCCAGACAATACTCATGCAGACAATGATTGAGTGTATGTTTTATATTTAAAGGTATTCATATTTTTGGAGTATATTAGTTGATAGCCTTTTTCAAATATTCAATGATTTATCTCTCTACCGAATTGGTGGTGGACCACAGCCACAGGCCCCACGGTCTTCTTTGCCAATTGGTGCAGAGCGTAGTGCAGACCGTATAAGATTTGTTCTTGTGAACAGAGACAAAGACCGTACAAGATTTATTCTTGATGACGAGTTCAAGACAAAAGCGTTGACATGGTCACCAAAAACATCTCCGATTGTGCTCACCTTTGAATCTTTGAAAGATTAGCAAGGTTACCTACATCTACAGCTTGTCTTTTCCAGTTTCTTGCTGAGCAGGCTTATCAGTTTCTTGTTGGGCAGGCTTATCACAATTCTTCTGAATAAAATCAATAATATCTTCCTTGGTCCTGTCCCCATCATATAGGGACACATTTCTATCAACAGTCTTGAAGTACAATGTTGGGTAACCTTTGACGTCAAAAGTTTCATTCGGTATATCATTCGCAGTAGCATCAATCTTACCAATGACAACATCTACATCATTTTCAAATGAAACAACAACTTCATCTAATATTGGAGCCAACTTTTTGCAGTGTCCACACCAGAGTGCATAAAACTCTACTAGAACATTTTTCCAGAATTGAAAATAATTTCCTGGAAGGTGTTAGCAACAACCACCTTAATCGGTTCATTGTTAACCTCAAGTATGGGTTTTGACTTTTTGTATGATTGCACATTTCCTTTCTTGTACTTCTTCATCCATGATGCAATATGGTCAGGCTCCACCTTTGGCTTGAGATACTTCTGTCCATCGTTGGCTTGTACGATGATGAGAGACGCCTGGTCTTCTGTAACTCCAAAACACTGGAATGCACCTTGACTAGCTTCCAGGTCTCCAATCAAGAAACTTATTCCCTTTCCTTTGTATTGCTTCGCAACTTCCTCATAGTTTGACGTAAAAGCATCAACAAGATTATTGCTGAAGTTCAAAAACAACATGGCCTTATCATTGGGGCTGTTGAAAAATTTGATAACAAAGGGATGATTGCTAGGGTCTTTGTTGAACTCAGTTACAATGGGAATACTTTCTTCTTCAATAAACTTTTCTAAAGCATCCGCACTAAAATACTGAAAATCAACAACGAGCTCATCAAATGGCTTGAATAACCTAATCAGAGGTCCAGACACTAATGATTCACCAAGTGGTAAGATTTTAGCATCCGTTGTATGACAAAACTCGTATTCAGAACGCAATTTATCAGCTAGGGCTGTAAAAGTGTCAAACTTCTCTCCTGAAAATTCTGGGAACACCCCAACAACAACAATATTTTTGCCATCGATAAGAGTACTAGCAACTTCCACAGATTTTAATTGGAGAGATGCAGGGCCACTTTAATTTTTCAAGTATTCAACAATACCCTCTGCATCACGAGGTCATTTGTATTCTTGAACATTTTTCCCTCCATTTCTCAATATCTTAAGTGTCGGGTAACCTATAACCTCAAATTCACCCGCAAAAACTTTGTTTTTCTCCTCATTGGCATCAAATTTCGCTAGAATTATAGGAGGATCATGACTACTCAATATGGATGTAGCTTTCTCATACTCTGGCACAAGTTTCTTGTAGTGACCACACCATGGAGCGTAAAACTCGACAACAATGAAGTTATGTTTGCTAATAGTTTTAGTGAAAACAGAGTGATCCAAACTGAGAACAAACTCCTCAGATGGGGCCGCCGCCTCCTCGCTTTTAGAAGTTGAGATCCCACTCACAAACAAAATCACAAACACACAGATCCAAGCCGTACACGCCATCGCAAAAAAACCCTCGATTTTCTTTGAATTTTCTCAATATGTATATCACAACATCACAATCAACAGGAGCTTTATATTCAAGTATTTCCCCAAATGCATGACGAGATTTGTAAACAGACCTCATGCAAATGATAAAATTTGGGATAGAAAAATAAATGTGTTAAAAAATGCAAGATTTTGGTTGTGGGTGAAATTTAAATGCAACACTTCTCGCAAAGAAAATACAAATAATCACGTATTCTTCCTAATCAAACTAAACAATCCCAAACCCAAAGTAATAATGATTGAATGAGTCAAAAGGTACATATCATCTACCACCATAATGCCATGAAACTATCTTAATTTTTCTTATCCAAAATGAGTTTGCAAATCAATAATAACAAGACCCTTTAACCACACCACAAAAATTTAACTCTGTGGTGTAATTCAACTCTGTAAAACCAAGTTATACATAAAAAAAATTTCGTCAAAAGGATTTGGGTTATCATCACCCATATATTCCAATTTTGATTAAACAAGTTGCTAAATTAGAAAATATATTACTATTTTTTATTCTATAGAGTTACCACATAGGATTGGGTGAAAAAACACATAGAATATAGATTTGAATGTATAGTTCAAATTAGAGTAAATGACGATTTGGAGTTTAACCGATCAATTATTTTTCATCTTTTAACTAAATGGAGTAATCAAAATTAACTCACTCAAAATTGAATAAGCGGGGAGAGTGATTTAGTAGGTGTAAATAAAAACACTCTGTATTTAAGATCATTCTTGCTCCAAACCACAAAGCCAAAGCATAACTACACATCATAACCATCATAAATAAGCCATCACCTAATCTAGAAACCCAAACCTCTTGCACACCAGATTTATAAGCTTTGTTAAATATGAACTTAAACTAAAATGATTATTTGATGGATGAAGAATTTGAATCTTCTTCGACTAACTACAGATTCTAGAAGGACATCCATAAGTGAATGAATTTTTGCTCGCGTTGAACACAAAATTATTTAGGAAACCACGAAACTAGATTAATTCTCCATTGAATGAATTGCTTTAAATGTTAAGCGAATAAATGGATTTTAACCCAGTTAAACCTCTAAAAAATAGCCCAATTAACATGTTATGGCTGAAATCAAGAAGTTGAAGTTGCTTTAAATTTAAGAG
Source organism: Sambucus nigra (assembly GCA_949130495.1). Taxonomy (NCBI): domain Eukaryota; kingdom Viridiplantae; phylum Streptophyta; class Magnoliopsida; order Dipsacales; family Adoxaceae; genus Sambucus; species Sambucus nigra. Next base: position 93,175,636 of record OX422212.1, read on the forward strand.
TGTGGGGGTAATCCACTTTCTAATTGATTGTGTGAAAGATCAACGAGTTTCAACTACTGCAAACATCCCAAAGAGAGTGAAATTAATCCTCTCATACCTTTCCTGTTGGATAAAGTGGTTATGAGAAGTACCCCTATGGATTATAAGTCTAATATAACAATTAAGAGTCATAATCCCAATCCGACTCTAAAATTTGACTGAATCGCACAAAAACTGGGCATGGTCGATCGATCGACCATTTCGCTTCGTTACTTTTTCACTAAGAAATATAATGTCATGTACTTTGCTATTTCTTATAATGCAACAACTATGATCTGGTGAGTTCAATTTTCTCATGAGAAAACTATAAACAAGATAAATGGTCAAAATCATAACTTCTAAGTTGAAGAAAGTTGCCTTTCAAAGTAAGAATACGGCTTGCTCTGGAACGCATTATTAGCCAAAAGCAAGTTTGCTAAGTTAAAAACACCGGGCATAAGGACAATTTATCCACCATGAAGTTTTCAAATAGTGCCAGAGAATTGGACCAATAAACCAAAATAAACAAGTCACTTAGAGTGAATTGAAGCATCAGTCTAACTTGATAATTAGCAAACAAGTACAATTTCACCAAACCTACAAAGAATATATGAGAGATAGAATCGAATCACCTTATAGCCATCAAGCGCACTCTGCACCAGCTGTGATATTTCCACGAACACATCCTTTTTAGAGGCATCATGTGAGAACACCTTGTCAAATGTGAATGGATACTTCAGACCTGTTCACAATTAATTACTAGTATTAATAATCTTCAACTACAAAGATGTCATTGTTAAACAAAAATTTCATTTGAAATTTATGAACAATATTAGAGATAAACGTGATGTCATCTTTCTAGCTTCAATTATGTAAACAACTCTAGTATATGATGACATAAATTAGTATAGTATAGAAACTGAAAAATCACTAGATATCCGTACCATTTTGTATCAAATAAACACCTCACCCAAGTGATTAGGCAGAGGTTGGATAAGAAACAACTCGTTCATTTCCCGGATTATCATCAGGAAATAATGGCCGAACTCTACAAATACACGAATGTTCCCTTTCAATTCCTGCAATGAATGATAAATTAGTAACGTTAAAAAAAATCCTACTCCAACCAACTAAGTGCAAGAAAAATAAAACTACCAAAATAGTGTTGTGAAGCTTCTTTCGTAGCGTCTCTCCTTCAACGAGTTTAAGTTTTTCTTCCCTTAGTCGATCCTGTAAATCGACTTTGGCTTTCAAATTCTATCATCGTTTCTGAAGTGGATAAATCAACCATCTATAAAGAAGTAAATAAGCATCAGTAAAATATCATACAACAACATCACCTTAACAACTACAAGTCATACCACATATACACCAAAATAATATGTGAGATATGAAATGAACTACCAAACTTCAATTTCTCATTCACAGCAGTTTGCTGATGTTGCAATATATGCATTGGAATTTTTGCAGTAGGATATGGGACATTTTTGGGAGCAGGCTTTATCAGATGCATGCCTGTCTCAACTATTTATGTATTTGATAGACATTATCTTTGGTTTGGAGTTTAGGATAATAGCCTTGGAGTGGGGGTTCGTTGCCCCATGGCCACACCACCTCTCTATATATATCAAAACTCAAGTCTACCTCACTGTCCAATATTGAATATAGAAAAATTAAAATATACATTTAGTCATAGCAATTGGGTGATCTTCTCTCCAAATTATTAGATAGAATGAAAAACCATTTAGTGATAGAAACAATAGTTTGAAAAGAGTAGATAGGTGGAGTTATACCTTGAGTTCTGATGAGTTTGCCGGTAGAACAACTATCGTCAACTCAGAGCTGGCACGAACTACCACCTTCCATCAAACCACAAACATTACTTTCATCACTATTGGAATTAACCAATACTACCATTAGACATATAAACCATTTCTATTAAAACTATGACCACCATCTATCAACAACCCAACATCATCAAACCACCCACCATTTTAGCTATTTTACAGTCCTATCATTTTTTGTATTTTCAAATAGTCAAATCAATATCTTCAAAGGCACTAGAGATTAGGAAAAAGCATGTGAAACCACCAACACAATCTACAACCATCAATTCGAATTAAACGACCACCTAAACAATTGAAAATCATCAAATTAAACCAACAACCCATACTAGTAAAACATCAGCCCACTGCATTTCACCCGATAAAACCCTAAAAAATTTGGGAGCTAAAAAAATCCTAAAAATTGGGAAAAAATAATTGAACCATGGCTCAGATTATAAAATATCATTTGAAAAAATCCGACACTGATGAGGTACTCCAAGGAGAGAGGGGGCATGTATCTTATAAACACGCATACACAAATCCAAACCTATATGTGGATTAGCTAAAGCATAATGAGGTATTTCGGGACAAGCCATGAAAGAGAGAGAGAGAGAGAGAAAGATAGTGCTTACCGATCGGGTTGGGAGACAACCAAGAGAAATAGGTCACCACGAATATTCGAAGATAAGCCGAGATTGGGTGTATTTGGTGAGACGATCGGGTTTGGAAGTGATGGCATATTATGAGATTGGGTGATAATTAAAAGGGGGTTTTAAAAAGTAGAATATCCCGCCACAAAATAATTCGTTGCGTAATGTTTTAAGACTTTACACCCCAAAAATTATTTCGTTGCAAAACATAAAAGTATTTTCTATGAAATTTTTTGTTGCAAATACTTTTTATTTCGTTCCTAAATAATTTTTTTTTCGCGGGAAGATTGGCACCAACATATTAGTAGCTATTATCAACGAAAATTTGAAATTCGTAACTAAATGTAATATTTTTCGCTATGAAATAATTTTCGTGGAAAATAATGATTTTTTGCTACGAATTTTGTTTTGTAGCTAAGAAATTCGTAGCTGAATGTAAGAATTGTTGTAGTGTAAAAATAATAAAAACACACGCGACACACAAAAGTAAAATATAAAAACGAATCCTAAAAAAATATACATGACTCAAAACAATATATAACATAAAAAAAAACGAACGACACAAATAAAAATCAAGCAAAATAAAATAAAATAAAAGAAAAGAAATAAAAAGGGACAAACAAAAGCACACGGGGCTCGGGTGATGGTTTTGGGACAAGATAGAGAGGGTCTAGGCTAGGCTTAAGGTACAAGGTCAAGTTTAGCTCCTTTTAACTGCGCATCTTCCTTGATTTAGAGCATTTGAATCCGCAAGATGCATTTAACCTACACAATAAACAATTACGCGCATGAGACCCATTTTGTCGAGAATTAGTAATTGAAAATTGTCTATTCGGGGTATAAAATATACACTTTTGGGTTCTTCACTTGGTTACATTTTGCGGATAGAAAAGAAATATAGAAAATACAAACGGGACTTTGCCCAAACCCTCAACTTTCCCTCTCATGCCCTCAACCCCCGCAGCAAACGCGCTTTCTCGGGTGACTAGCAGTGGATCCTCCACTCCTAGAACTTGAACCCTCATCTAAGTTGGAAGGTGGCACAAAGAAGGAAGGAATAAAATTCTTGACAAAGTCAAACATGGAGGCCATCTAGTCCTTGATATCGACACTCGAACATACTAAAAGCAGAGAATCAATAATAAAAGACCAATGAGTGAGTAAAGAAGCAAAGAAAAATCAACATAACAAGATCAAGAGAATGGATATACCTCAGGCCGAAAGTCCTCATCCGTAAGCCCCGTCAATTGAGAAACCAACGCATGAGGACGATGCGACATGTTCAGTGACTCATGTCAACTCACTCGAAAATTATAGGAAGGGGGAGTAACTTGAATAATCGGAGCCTCCTCTGTCGTCTCCCTCGCCAATGTGCCTCAACCTGTGTTATGGGTCGATCCCACTGGCGCACTAGTACCCCTACCTGAATTCATGGTGGGTGGAGGAATGTTCTCTATGTCATAGATTCAAGAAGACATTAACTAGCTCGACATAAAATCTAGATAATTATAGCTCGCCACTATATCTATGTAGAGCACATAGGGTTTGCCGATCATCGTTGTCGCTCGGGCATCGTCTGACATCTCTCTCACCTGACTCGTAGACATAAAGGGCGTCGATGGTCGGACCACCACTTCTTCCTCCACAATCTCCCTCACCACCCTCTCTCCTAGGTACCAAACGTACCCAAACTCATGTGCTATCAACTGCCTCATCTGTGCATGTAGGCCCGTCACCCCCGTAACTAACGGAGTCACCCCTCAGGGGTAGAAGGTCACCTATAGTCCTCAAAAGAGAATCAATATCTACTCAAGAAATGAAGATGCTAAAAGGAACTTTAAAAAGAACGAAAAATAACATGATCACTTATCAGGGCATTTAGAACCCGTCGCACGTCCGCTAAAGATAAATACTCATTCGATCGCCAATTGGACTTCCACCACCAAAACATCCGACAGAAGTCCCCCAAGTCCTCATCCTTCAGGGCATCAACCCTTGATTATGGACGATCACCTCATAGAACCACTTCTATAAAAGACATGAATGAACAAAAGGGAACATAAGAAGAATGCAAGGAAATGAATAAAAAGAAAATAAATATAAAGTTACCTCTAAGAGATACGTGACTTCCGTAAAAGTCTGTCGGTAGCACCAAATGGAAGAATTAAAAGAAGAATAAAGGGATGCTAAGGTTAGGCTCCTGCAATTGTACAACCGGTCTTCGAAAATCGTCCTCAATTATGACAAGAACCAAAGATGGACAATGGCATCGCTCGTCACCACCAAAAAGCCTCCCAATAAAAGAAAAATATACCGATGGGGCGTCTGTATCACCTGTCGCCTGTTGGTCACGTCCAGTATCCTCCTCAGGAGTGTCTCATTAAAAGAAGAAATCTAAACAGAATCTCCATACATGATACTATCCACGTCCCCTCAGTTTTGCCTGCACTGTATTTAATGTCACCCACAATGTGCGATCCACCACTATCTGGAAACCCTTGCATTCAACCCCTATCAGCTGTTGAACGTCTAGAGGAGTAATAATTATCTCCCCTAAGAAAAATGAAAAGTGTGGGTAGTGTCTCAGCACCTCTCCCCCAGATCACATAACCCCTCAGTAGAAGATAGTGTCTCATCCAAAGCCTATGCCAAATGGCCAAAACTGGCAGATGAAACCATCCATCACACTAAATTAGGGAGATTCTCACAGACCTCCTTCAGCCTCGTCGTCCCTCGAGACCGAATGCTTGAAAGAGCTATGTTAGTTTGAAAAAGGAGAAGAAGAAAAACATTTAATTATCATAAAGAACAAAGAGAAAAAAATTTGGAATACCAAAGTCACCGAATTACGTAGCCCCTAGTGTTCTTCACCCTAGTTGAAAGGTGGTATGCAGGCTTGCATAATAGGATACACTCATTAGCTACAGGCTTGAACAAGTCAAATGCATTTTCATTGCCCAATGCAAGGGGCACCCTAGAATGCCACTCCAGGCCGGTTCAATCATCAACGTCCAACCACTCAGTGTTGTATACTTCTCTTGAAGAACCAACCATTTAAAGTCTTGAAGCAAAAAAGAACTTATGAACAATTTTTAGAGAGGGAAAGCAAAAGATGCAAACGCTTTAAGGTATGAGAAAAGGGGAGGGATCACACCCTTATTATAGAAGGCTAAGAGGCTTGCCGATCGATAATCCCGAGCCTATACAGATTTGAAGTTGCCTTGTCCTCTTCCCAAGGAAGCCCAAGAGTTTGTGTCATTTCTAATTAGCAACCCCCTAAGCCTACCTATTGGCAGTCCCTTTTAAATTTTGTACAAAAAATGCCTAAAAAATCTAAAAATTACCCAAAAAATTCCAAAAACCCCTAAAAAAAATAGAACACCATTTTCCCTAAGAAAATTAGATTTGAAGCACTATTCCCCTTATAAACTCTTAAAATCCCCACCAGGATTAATCTTACACTCTTATCCTCAGCATACTACACAGCAGAACCAATGATGCACCCTCACCGGTGTCTACTACAATCCCCCAACCGTAATCCCTAAAACTAAACACCCCCATGTGGAGTTTTAAGATGACACAATTCCCAAACGGAAGCCCAAGTTCACCTTCATCCCTAAAAAAATCTAAAATTCCCTAGGAAATCTATTCCTTGGCGCTATAACTTTACGTTAATAAAATTGATGTTGGCTCTCAAAATTAGTCGTCACAACTTGAGGTGCTCAAAATTAATCTCGACCCACATAATTAGACTTAAGGTCCTCAGAATTGACCTCGGCTCTCGAAATTGGTCGTCATAACTTAAGGTCCTTAAAATTGTCCTCGTCCCTCAGAATTGGTCATCACGACTTTAGGTCCTCAGAATTGACCTCGACCCACAGAGTTAGTCGTCATAACTTAAGGTCCTCGAAATTGACCTTGGCCCTCAAAATTAGTCGCTACAACTTAAGGTCCTCTAAATTAACCTCGACCCTTGAATTGGTGGACCCAACTTAAGATCCTCATAATTGACAACGGCCCTTAGAATTATTCGTCACAACTTTAGGTCCTCATAATTAACAGTGACCCTCAGAATTGATCGTCACAACTTTAGGTCCTCAAAATTGACCTCAGCCCTCAGAATTGGTCGCTATAACCGTACGTACTCAAAATTAACCTCCGCCCTCCGAATCGTTCACTAAAATTCTAGGTCCTCAGAATTAACCTCAGCCCTTAGAATCGATCATCTCCAGCGTCACTCTTGGTCTACAGAATTGACCTCGACACGGCAAATTGGTCTCCTTAGTCCCTTAGAACCAATATTAACACATCTTCTAACAACTGTTTCGGTCATCCTCATCTTCTTAGGTCCTCAGAGGTGACCTTGACCCGCTGAATCGATCATCCTCATGTCCTTAAGTCCTCAGAACTGACCTCGACCCACTGAATCGGTCCTCTTGGTCTCTATAGTCCTCAGAACTGACCATGACCTGCAAAATCAGTCATCTTTGTATCCTTAGGTTCTCAAAACTAACCGCGACCCTCCGAATCAGTAAACTAAATCCTCTAGGTCCCCATAATTGAACTAAAACCCTCCTTCCCAATGTCGATGTGGTGTCTATCATTCAATAACCTTCACTTATTCCAAGATTTCCCATAGAGGGTATCTCTGTGGACACCCTATACTAGGACCCCAAGAACCTCCTTAGGTCCCTAGAACTGTCTCATTCACCGCAAACCCAAGGTCATACTCCAAGTATTAATCTGGAGGCCACCGGGCGCTCCTAGGCCGCGTTTAACTCCGGTCAACTTCCTTTCCTGAGCGAAAGCTCAATGAATCTTTTGAATGGCTCTGAATCCCATTTCCAAAAATTTTACCCCAAAAACTAATCTTGAGTCCATCGGGCGCTCCCGATCCTCATTTGACTCCGGTTAACTTCCTCACCTAAGAGAAAGCTCAATTAATCTTTGAATATCTCTGAATCTCCTTTCCAATGGTCTATTGAGAACACACTATATATTGACTCACTTGAGTCTGCATATATAGGAGTTCCAACTAGTTTGGATATATAGACAAAATAGGTTAGTATTGTTTGAGAACTCCATCTCCTAAAGGGTACATGCTACAAGAAGAAATTCAGCACAAGAGAATCTTCAAAGGGAAGTAAATTCTAACCCTAAAACCATAAATAGGACACTTGCACAACATCCTACATATTATATATGTGCTTGAATGGTTTATCATCACTTGAAATCATTTTAAAATCAATTTATTTCCAAAAAAATCATTTTATATAATTTTAAACATTTTGAAATGATTTTTGAATCAATTAAATATTGGTTTTAAAAGTTTTGTGGGTTAAAATGGAATTTCAAATATTTGAATTATTTGCTTATTGTTTGGCTGGGTAGAATCCGAAAGCTCTAGAGACTTTGGGGTGTGTTTGTAATTAGTTTCATATGTGCGTTTCAGCTTAATCCCTTGCGTACACGTGTTGGTAACGAAGTGGCAGAATTTGTGTTTTCTTATACTCACATTTTGCATATTCAATCTTAGCCCTTGGATTGTTCTAATCAACGTACTGCATGTGATCATTTTCAATCCTTTGTGACACCCCGACTAATTGAATACCGGATAGCTGCTCCTTTATTCAAATTAATACAAAATGTCAAGTTCGTTCAGTTCATAGCATCAATGTCGAAAAACGTTTTAATAATTACTAGCCACCTAATATTTAAAAAGTGAGTTGTCAATTTTAATTAAATCCGATTAACATACAATCCGTTTAAATTATGAAATACTAATACCACAACCACAACACAGTCACAATAGAATAATATTGGAATGACAATGAATCTGGAGGAATAGTCCTCTAAAAATCCAAATACTGAATACAACCAAATACAAAATCTGAATCACAAATTAATTACAACCCAAAATCTGAAATAAAACTGAGTAAGTAGGATGTCTCTAAAAGAAAAGGGGAGACATGCCCTACAGATGAGTAAATCTGAAGTAGAGTCAAGATAGAAAATAGAGGCGTCTACTATCGAGGTCCTGTAACTTCCACAACAGCTACAACACGTCACCTGAATGGAACTCCTACGCTTGGTATCCTTGTGGCTGGGCACCTAAAAGGTTTGTACAAGAAAATAGATTTGAAAGCAAATGTGTCAGAGCCCGATTGTGAAAAATAGTTTAAAATACAGCAAGTGTTTAATATCAGTAAACAGTGAATATAAAATACATTATAGTGCGTGCACTCGCATGAGTTCCTCACCTCTCAACTAATTGTGCACACTTATCGTACCCGTACCCGTTCTAGTTATTCTACTATCAAACTAGTCCAATTCAATATCTGATTTTTACTATACTAATCATGGTTTAATTCCCGACGTATTAATATAAAGTGAGAGTTACCTTCATTCCTCGAAATTAGTTACAATAATTACTAAGAGTTTTCCCATTTTTAACTCTACAAAGATATTACATTAATTCACACTTGTACTTATATAAGCAGTTCATTTCAATATTTCATTGCCTCAATCTCATCATAATTATACAATAATGTCACCCCTAGACTAAGCTGCGGTGCACACATACTCTGCTATCCAACCCCGGTACATCACGTACATAAGGATCACGTATTTCGAATCTCTCAGGAATCGTTTCGACAAGTAACAAACACACATAATGGAGGCGAACATAGTTCACATCACATGGGTCACGCACATACCTACGCTCCCATGATCAACAAACTTATTAACTCCTCAATAAGTCCTTCTCTGACCTATGTCCTCAAGGTACCACTCTAAATCTCCCCGTAAGCACACAAAGATTAGATGGCCGTGATTGGACGCCGACCTCCCGTGATAGCAAGTATGGTAGGTATGTTTATACACAGATAACCACATATACTAAGCATTCACACATCTTAGATATCTCATGATAATAATAGAGGTATATTTTACGTTCCTATACCGTCATTAACTGTTGCACGTTTACAATTCCTCGAATAATATACATTAAAGTTGTCAACTCTTCTCACGTCATAATATTAGGTACTTATTTCTTAACCCATAAATGTCATCCGATTTCCTACAAAATCCTAAGTTTTACTCCTCAATGTACTCCAATCTCACAACTATACCCAGTAGTCAACAAGGGAAGGTCAACGCTCAATTAAATAAGTCTATTGGAAGTCCTAAATAAAAATCAGGCCTAAAAAGGCCATTCTGTCAACTCGTTAGCAATCTCGTTCGAACGACGTCATTCGAACTAGTGTCGTTCAAACGAATGGATTCGAACGAACTACCAACTCGTTAGAAGGAGTATTGTCATCTCGTTAGAAGCTCGTTTGAACGACCTGGGCAGGTCTTCTAACGAGATGGCAGAAAACGCCCAGAAATTTCCCAACTCGTTTTTCTTCATTTTTCTCTTCTCTAAATCCATCTTAAGATCATCCAAATTACGTTTTAGTGTTTGTAAACTATTTTAAGTCATCCTAGGTCATTCCTTAACATATTTTTGGGGTCAAATCTTACTAATCAACATGTAAAAATCATAAATCCCCAATTCTTGCCCCAAACCCTATGAACATGAACCCAAAATTTAATTGACTACAAAGACTCCTTATAAATCCGTTTCCAAATCATCAAAAGTTATGTTTTGTGTATTGAATTAGTCCATAAGTATTCTACATGCAATTCCTATCCCAAAATCATAAGTTTCATAATAATCCCATTTGGTTTTCATCAAAAGTTTCAAGGTAAATACAGTTTCTACACTAAACATGGAAGAAATATTCATTGAACTTAATAATATCAAATCACTTGCCTTAAATCCGATGTTCTGGTTCGTTGTTGATGATTAAGGTTGGCTCGCTCTCTTCTTTCCGGTCACAAATCCTTTCCAATTTCTGGTGATGGAAGATAGTTTGGTTTGGAACCTCCTTTACCCTCTTTCTAACTTCTCTCAAAACTCTCGTAGCCCACTCTCTTGCCTTTTGCTGGTAATGGCCTTAGTGGCCTATTTAAAAATATAAAAATAAACTCTAAAATCCGTGGGTCTTAATTCCTCAATATTTAAAATTACCAAAATACCCTTTTAGGTTGTCGGTTTGGCCTAAAAATGCCCCGGGATCCAAACTAAACCCTCGGCTAGTGTTTTCTGACTATTTTGACCCTTCCTGACGCGTTGGCGCACTCAAAATGATCATTCGGTTGATAAAAATATACTTTACCTTTTAATTTAAATAAATATATTCCAGACGCGACTGACATGCGCGTTCCAATCAAATTTCCCAAATTGTCGTATTTCTGTCTCTCGACAATTTAAATATTTTATATACTCATATATTACCATATATACTCAGAAATATTCAATTTTAACATCATAATCAAATACCAACTCATATCTCGCTAGTATTTCTATCCGGATTAATTCTCAATTAATTCTCATTTAATTCAATTAATCCCTTAAATATAAATCAATAAAATTACGGGGTATTACATCCTTGTGATCCCAGGCTTACCCAATAAGTGACCTTATAGTACACCGCCTGAGTTAAACCATTGGATCAAATTCAAACCAGTTAAACTTGATCTGAGCCATTGGATTGAAGCTCATGTTCTCGATTCTTCTTCGCTTAGTATAAAAGGAGACTAAGCTTCAACATTTTGAGACTTTTGCCATTTCATTAAACCTGAGAGAAAAGAGAGAGTAGAGAGAAGAGATAGAAGAGGGAGAAGAGAGAAGAAAAAAATGGGGAGAGAGAGGAAACCCTAGTTTCTTCATAGATGCAAATCTCTGTGAGATTTCTCCCTAACCAAACACCAAAACCTAAAAGTTTCGTACATCAGAACACCCACCTTTTGAGAGTTTAGATATTTATAGGGTTTTCGTGTTGTTAGTTTTGTGTTCTTCGTTTGAAGACCTCTTCAAATACGTTGATTCTCTCAGAACTCATCTCTAAGGAAGATTTAAGTTTCATTACTCAAACTGAGTCTTTCTAAAAGAGAACATCTCACGCATATTTTCTGTTTTCTTTTTAGATCTGATTTCTTAAATCTAATCTGTTTTAACTAGTTTTGAAATAAAATCTTTAGTTTCAAAAACAATTTTCAGATCTAGTGAGTTGTGTATGTTTCTAAGTTTTTATTTCATATTTTATGAAATATTGTTGCACAAAAATAACAGGAACACAACCAAACTCATGCTAAAGTTTTAAAGCATTCAGATCGGAAAAATAACGTTTTAGATCAAAACTTGCTGAAGAGTACTTGCATGTTAATTCTGAATCTGATTTGATAAAGTAGACTTCTAGTCTAGTTGGATCTGCAATTGGAGGTTTACAATTACAAAAATATTTTCAAAATCCCGAAATCGCATAAGACCTTGAACTATCTTTCGAGCAAGGTATCCTTGAGATCTATGGTTATATGAAAGATCAAGAAGTCTTTGCTTGAGAAATCAAGATTCAGAATTAATTTTCATATTAGAACTGTTGTAATTTTTTAGGAAAGTTTGTATAAATCTTGAGAGGGTGAGTTGCATGTTTGCATGTTGTAACCCATCACAAACACTATCCCACACGAACACTTAGACACTTTGGTTCTGTTTGAGAATCTTGTACTTGAAAGAGTTACAGGAATCTTAATCCAAAGAGAAGGAAATAAAGGAAAAGACAAAGAAGCAGCAAGAAAGGATCAAGTTCCAAGTCAAAATACCTTTGGAGTGGAGAATTTCGTGTAGGTACATTCTGAACTTAAGTTAGGATCTTTATAGTTTGCTTAAGTGTTGTAACCTGATTTTTATTCTAGTGGATTTTTTGTTTTCCTCCGTAGCGGGGGCCGTGAATGTTTCCCTTGTTTAAGGGTTTTACCACGTTAAAAATTCCTGGGTCTATTTTTGTGAATGTTCTTAATTTTTATTGTGATTGGGATTGCATGGTAAAGATAGTAGATGTTTATTAAAAAATAAACTTAAGGTAATCAACTATCGAATTTAATCCATACATTTAGAAAAATATTTTACAACACATCTTGTGTTTTTTCTAAAAGAGTTTTGACCAATGAGTTTGTTCGGAGTTTACTCAACTTATAACTATTTGTTATTAATCTAGTAAACAAAAGGCTTTTAGTATTAAGGCTATTTTTCAACTAATATCAGAGCGGGAACACCTTTTGTGATCCTGAAACTTGAGAAATTGTTTTTGAAATTTATTTTGGAAATCTCTGAGTATGGAAGAAAAATTTGAGAAGTTAGGTAACCTATCCAGACCACCACTCTTTGATGGAAACAATTTTTCGTACTGGAAAGTGCGAATGACTTCTTTCATTCAAGGAACCCTAAGTGACGAAGTCTGGGAAATGATTGAAACAGGGTATGAACATCCTACTAAACCTACCTCTGCCACTGATCCAACAAGGATTAAGAAACTTCTGAGTGAATTTACTAAGGAAGAAAAAAACTGTCCCTTGATAATAACAAAGGAAAGAATACCATCTTTATGTCCATAAATGAACATGAATTCAAAAGAATATCCATTTGTTTTACTTCTAAAGAGTCATGGGACACCTTAGTCATTACTCACGAAGGTTTATGAACGTGTCAAAGTAAGAAAAACCCAAATGCTTATTCAGCAATATAACACCCTGATTATGAATAACAATGAATCCTTTGACGATTTCTACATAAGGTTAACTGATATTTTTACAAAACGTCATGCAATTGGTATAACTTACAGTAGAAAGGAAATCGTGTCAAAGATTCTTAGGTCATTTCCATCTAAATTTGACAACAAGAGAATGCTATTGAGGAAATGAATGACCCTAATATGACTCCTGAACTACTTAGCAGTAAACTTATGACTGTTGAACTGGAATTGGACTTTAAAAAATAATTGACTAGACAGACCAGTAGAGCCTCTAGTTCTAATGTTGTGTTTTCATCCAAATTACCAGTAACTAAATTGAACCCTATAGATTTTGACACTGATTGTCTTGAAAACTGTGATTTAGAAAACCTTGACAATGAAATAGCTGTTACGAGTAAGCATTTTATAAAGATTTTAAAATTCAAAAATGCCATAGCCTCTAAACAAGGCAAATCAAATTATCAAGGTAATCAATATCACAGACCTCATAACAGAGACAATACGAAACACACTTAAGATAATAGGAGGAACTATGACCCCAATAGACATAAACCTGACATAAAAGATGTTCAATGTCACCGTTGTGGTAAACTTGGTCACTATGCTAGTAAATGTCCAACTAGTTTTAATAACAACAACAAGGCCAATAAGTGTAAGACATGGGACTACTCTAGTGATTCTTATGAGGATGAAACTGAGTTAACCCATATGAATGATAACTGCGTGTCTTTCTTTGCTAAGATAATATATAATGATGATGCATGCTTGTTTGTTCATGAACCTACTATGCCTGTTGATGTTGTTAATGACATTGATGATAATTCTGTTCCTATTACTGCTGAAAGATTGTGTGTGAGTCAAAGTGAGAATGTTGATGATGAATTGAACATGTGCGTGAGTAAAGAACCTATCCAAATCATAGGGAACAATTCACATGATGCACATAGTGAGTGTAATGATGACCTGACTGATCTACATGAATTGTATACTAAAACGGTTAAGAAGAGTGCTCGCCTAGAGAAAATGATAAAAACCATAAGTGAGCATATCGAATTGCTTAACCAAACCATTAGGAAGAACACTGAAGATTATACTGTCCAATGTGTTGCTCATGAGACCGAGATTAATAATTACAACTTGAAAATAAACTCTTTGATTCAAAAGAACCATGAATTTGAACAAAAATACAAGGCAACCCTTATTGAACTAGAAGAGTCAAAGCAAAAGGTTTTAAATGTTTTTTTAAAAATTTCAACATTTTGAAACACAAACCAAGACTTATGAAAAAATTATTACTGGAAGTAAATTTGACTCTGAAGATAAGTCTGGCCTAGGTTTTGGAGAAATACTGCACACAAGTAAGACCAAAGTTTCTCCTGGAAATGTTGCTTTTGTAAAACAAGGCCAAACTTCTCAAAATATTCAAAAAGATGAACTTAGTATCAATGTCTCTCTTTTTTTTTTTTTTTTTTTAGAGAAGAGGGATTGTACCCCCACATTTATTATAATAAGGGAGAAAAAACCTCTCCAAGTACTACATGCTGAATAAAATTAAAGAGGCACAAGGCCCAAAGCTAGAGAAAATAAAATTGGGATTTTATACTAATCCCATTACAAAGCCTCAAAGTTTAACTAATCTAAAATAAAAGATTCTAATCTTGTCAAGCATGAAAGCTCCTTTGACCGTCTATGGAAGATCCTTCACATCCTCATAGGTTTTAATTCCTTGTAAATTAACTCCAACATTAGCTAATCTATCAGCAACCATATTTGATTCTCTATAGCAATGGCTAATCGAATAATTAACACTTCTAAGCTCTGACAGAATTTCTTCAGTTAGAATCTTTAAATGCCAAGGCGGTTTCGACTCTCTTTTGATCAATTTTACCACAAACAAAGAATCTGACTCGATATCAACTTCTGAAAAATTCTTCTGCATACATAACTTAATACCAAGAGTTAGACTTTTAAACTCCATAACAGAGTTAGATTCAAAATCTTCTTCTTTTGCAAAAGCAAAAACCAATTCTCCTTTGTCATTTCTCAAAATTCCACCTAAACCCCCTTTTCCAGGGTTGCCTTTGCAAGCCCCATCAATATTAAGCTTGAGTCTTCCACTGATTGGAGCATCCCATTTAACTTTAACACACTGCATCATATTTGAGCAAAAATTTACTCCAAACACCTCAATGTCTCTCAAACAACACATAGTCTGTACAATCAACAGTTGAAACCAAACCACCAAACCAAATATGTTTGTCCTTATGCTAGAGACCAAAGACAGAAACTTAATTCTAGTGATGACTGGACTACTGTACCCAATAGATCCAAGCCTATTTTTAAAGAATTTAATAAAAAATTCAAGTCTTATACCCAACAGTATGTTCCTATTGCGATATCTTTGGACATACTCTAGATGAATGTTTCCAGAAAAGGACATACACTCCTACCTACCAGAACTTTAACTGTTCTAGGAAATCCAAAAATACTTATATACTTCCTAGACAAACCACAAATAACTCTAACTCTAAAAAGAAAAAAGGGAGGGTCCAAGACTAAGAAGAAATCATTTAGAAAGACCCCTCAAATCTTTTAAAAGTCAAAAGGCCAACAAAATTTGAAAACTAAGCCTATTTGGATTAGAAAAGATGATTTACTTCCCTAACTCAAGTGAAACATTGTCATTTCTTCTTTAAAGGGACAAAGAACTTCAACTGGATGGTATTTATACTCCGGATGTTCTAAACATATGACCAGGGATGAAATAAAATTGAAAAACAAGACAGACTTTCTTGGAGGTAGTGTCATGTTTGGAGATGGTGTTTCTTTTCAGATCATAGGTAAGAGAACATTAAGTGAGTAAGGGCTTCCTGAACTAAATAATGTTTTATTAGTTAAAGGATTTAAAGCCAATCTCTTAAGTATATCATAATTTTGTGACTCCAATCACTCAGTTACCTTTTCTAAAAATGATTGCAAAATTATAGATGAAAAGGTCAAGTGTATTTTGATAGGAAATAGAAATGCGAAAAACTGTTACATAGTAATTTCTAAGTCTAAATCTTGCAAAAATGCCATATTAGGCAAAAATCCCATGTGAAAATCGACCTTACAATTCGGTCGAATGATCCATTTTCCTCTAAAAATTTCCTATCCAGCGACCAACAGACACTTCCGGGCCTCGTTTGACCTCGGTGAACTCTCAAACCTAGGAGTGACTTAATGGATTCTTAAAGGTCTTTGAATACAATTTCCAACTGTCTGCCTTGTGCATAATTCTAACTTATGATTCAAATTTTACGACCAATTTTCCAAAAACTCTACCCCAGACTGCCGAATGGCACCCCTAGGACCCTGAATATCGATAGTGTGTACGGGGTTATGCCGATAGGCTGGTTAAGTACCCTAACGATCGGCACCCCATTGTCCTTATAAATAGAGGACATGACCTTACTTTTAGAGGCACCCCTGAACATCCCTCTTAGCAATTATGAGAACATTCTCTTGAATTCAGAGCCGTTCTCCTCTAAAAGAGCCCATTTCCCACATTTCTTCCATACTTTTCGTACTCCTTTTGGTAAATTCTCACCTATATCCTCATACCACCATCATTTCACGTGAGATCAGGGCATCTACAATCAAGATCCACTTCAAGTATTCATAAGGATGTCCAATTCTCCATCCTTGTCTTTAAATTCTCTTATTTTAGCATTAGTCGCTTTATTTTTACTTTAGTGATTTATTTCATTACATCACATACCTTAATTTTAAACCTTTATTATTAGTATTTTTGCATACTTTATTTTCATAAAAAAACCCAAAAACAAGAAAAAAAGGGTGTACCTATAAATTCCAAAAGAAGGATTATCACTACACATCCTCACATTTGAAGCATGCTTATCTCTACACACACATATAAGAGAAATCCTTGCTTGGATTTATGGGTTAAACCCCACTCTATGTCATATTTGAACCACGCGAACTTTGATACCCCTTGGGCTATGTAGGCATATTGGGTAGATCACTAGACTCAAGTCCTCCCTTATGCACGTTTGATATCTTGACTTTATTATATATTCTTAATATATGTTCTATGCTTGCTTGTGTCTTGTTCGATGTATGCATTTATTTTTTTAAAATGACTTATGAATTGGCAAACACTCACATTATATTTTGAATTATTATTTTGGGAACACTCCTAAGGATGAACTCACTTAGTCCTGTTCTATAACGCGAGTCGAGTGATTCCATCCTCCATTTATATTATGCATATAAGCACACACTTTATGGATTTTAATAGGAGATGATTAACACATGTCCATGAGATATCAAAAGGGCGGGATGAGTTCCTAACACCTTCCCATTCCGTAACTTAGTCCCCGTACCCTTCAACTACTTGGTTTCGGGAGTATCAATATTGTTTTTGATGTCGTTATCTCGAGGCCCCAACATTTGTTTTACCTATTTGGAGAAAAACAGGTTGGCGACTCTATGTATACATATAACCCCATATCGACGACGGCCAAGCGCCTCGAGAAATGGCGCAATCACGTATGCATGACAAAAGTTAAGAAAAGGGAGGGAGGCCCTCCTCGGAGATCCCACCCCTCGGGATGGCCACAGACTCCATTTTTACATTTTCTCCCCTTTGGCGACGGTCTCTTTATATCTGTGGCAGCCTGTGAAGATCACCGTAAGTGGCAGAAATAGGATTCCCTTTATCCTAGAATCCCTTCAAGCGTTGAGAGAGGGATTTCTCTGCTTTTTTCTCCCCTCTAATTTTTGGGTCGGCCCGTGCTTGAAGAATTTGACTCGGATGGCCACAATGGAGACTCCGTTGAGGATTATTTTCAGAGGACTAAACTCTACTTCACATATTTTTTTTCCTTTGCTTTTCTCTCTCTATATTTTTTGATATGTGTACATATGCCTTTACTTGTATGTTATTCTTACCTTCATACTTACAAGTTGTATATATGCCTTGTTCATATCATATACATTTCTTGCTACCATGATATTTTCTCATCACATGTATATATCATCTTCTTATCACATATTTCACCCTTCACTGTGTATATAGTCACTATGTTTCACTCTTTACCTACTTGTATATATTCAACATGCTTTACTCCAATTACTCTCACTTGCACATGATTCACATCACTTGTATATATCTATGTTTAGTCTCACTAGCACAAACTCTCATATTCTTTTCACTTGTATATTTTTTCATGCTTACTCATACATTTCACACACCACTTGTTATATCCATGCTTAGTCATAATAAAACACACTTCCATATTTCTCCCACTTGTATATATCCATATACCCTCTTCCCTAACACATAATTCACATGTCACTCTCACTTGGCACATGTTTCCCACTCACATGTATATTCACATGCCTCACCCTTTGTATCTATCGCCATGCCTTGTATACCCTCCATGCTCTATGTACATACTTGCTAGTATTACTCTCCATTTTTACTCCCCTTATCCCTTTCTACTTGTATATTTTATGCTCTCCCTAATAGTGGTAGTATTTCTCTTATTTAGCATACATAAAGCTCTTAATAAAATACTAATTAAGACTCACAAATGCTTGCACACTACATCACTTGAGCATTGTAATATTGACAAAAAATTTGTCCTATACGGGGGGTCACTTCATGATGGGTGTCAGTCCTATGGGGCGTGGTTAACCTAAGAGATATGATTCCCACCTTCCATTGGCCTAGTATCTTTGATGTATATCAAACGTTTCCCCTACATCATATAACTTGATTGAACTGATGACATGAGGTATATAGTAGGAAACTCATTCACGTACGTCGAGTATATCGAATTCTCTCACACGTATCGTATCCACGATGTATATCATGTGGCAATTCACGTACATTTAGTTATATCAAATGGATTGTCCATATGTACCGATGAATGATTGCCTTTATAGGCAAGAGGTATATCGTGGATGTCATGCCAAAGTGGGGAAACCTTCCAATAACTCACCAATCGTATCAACCTCATATATGTTCTACCCTAGGACACTCATAACTAGTTTGCCGGTTACAACGCGAAACACTGCCGAAATTTTGGATCGCCTTATTTCCATGTTATTTCACCCATTTTTATAACATCACCCTATCCGTGAGTTTTAAAACAAGTCAAACAGTGTCTTGCATCATGTACCCTATATTTTCCTCCAAACTCGGGTCCTGTCCAAAAATTTTCTTGCATCCTAGGCAAAGCAAAATACAAGTGGAACTTAATAATAATAACCATGCTGAGGTTTTTCCTTTTTTCACTTTTTTAAAAAATACTAAAATATTTTCTTCCTTTAAAAAAAAATAAAATACCAAAAATATTCATCTTTCCGTAAAAATAAGCCCAATTTTTTTTTCTCTCTCAGGTGTGATCGCGTACCAATATTTTTAGCCTGGTTCCCTATTGGCTCCGATCTTTCGTCAAACCACCCCAAAGCTCCACTTCTTCCTCTTCTACTTATGTAGAGTTATAGTTATCCCTCTTAATGTTACTGATGGAAAATAGTGACCAAGCTGCGAAATGCCCAACCAAATCTAACGACTATCCTTACCCAGTGCAACACTAAGATTGACAGCATTCGGGCAAAAGTCTAGGAAATGCAATGACACTAGGTTCAGACTCCCGAGGATACTATGCCCAAAATTCTATTTTCTCATGCCTTGGGTCCACCTACGCCTAAACCAGTATGGGTTATAGAAGAGTATCAACATGCCTCGTGTGCCCCACCTACCAATGGGGTGTCGCCAGCCCAGCTGCCAATATCGAATCTTGCCTAACTAGGGGCTAATCTACTAGTGCCAGTTGATCCCAAGAAGGAGGAATAAAAAAAGTTCAAGGAAGACATTAGTTTTCTGTATATGAGATTCGATCAGGTCAAGATCTTAGGTAAGTATATGGATGACACTCACATGCCTCCTATCTGACTACCCAATTATCGAAGAAATTTAAAATGCCGAACATTGAGAAGTTTGAGGCAACGGGCTTTCAATGTGCACGAATCTCCTTGGGGCTTTAGATACACATATATTATCACTCCATTACTCTCATTGGGGCATTAGATAAGGTAATGGCCCAAATGTTTTAGCAAACCCTCAAGTAAGGTGCCCTCGGGTGGTTCTTGTCCTTCTAAGAGTCTAGAATCCGTAGTTGGGATGATGTAGCCAAAGAGTTCATGACACAGTATAAGTGTAATGCAGATTTGGAAGTCACCTATAGATACTTAGAATTACTTAAACAGAACCTAGGGGAATTAGTCACTAGCTTTAATGGAAGATGGATAGAGAAAGTAATGACTGTGACAAATCGATCTTGAGAAGAAGAATAGGTTAGCGTAGAGAATGAGAACTTATTGCACCATATTTGAGATTTAATAGGAGGTTAGTTATATTGTAACTTCAGAGTCCTTCATGAGGCTGGGGTAGAAATTGAAGAATGGGTCACAAGTAATAAAGTAGAGCCTAAACCGAGAAGGCTGACTGGGCAGTTCGCGTCGTGAAAGTATAATAAGCCGACCCGTACCTCAGTCTCAACCATCATTAATATATCCCAACTGCGAATTCTTGGACACCTAAAAATCATCGTAACCCTACCGAAAAGGAGTAAACTGAACTTTATTCTCTCTTATCAAAAGTGTATCAAGGCATTCTTGCTCGAAATCTCATTAAACTTTTGGAACCTCGACCGTTGCCTGATCTTCTTCCCAAAAACTTCAAAGATAATGCCCATTGAGGCTTACACCAAATCACTGGGCATACCACTGATCAATGCTCCCGTCTCAATAATATTATCTAGAGTCTCATAGATAGGGGTATCATTGCCCCGAGCCAATCCTAATCTCAATACCACCTATAATCCTCTCCCAGCACAAAAACATTAGGGTGAATGCTATCCTTTCATAAGGAAATCTAGAATTAGACCCCTCAATAGAATCAAGCCCATTGACATACCCAATCCACCTACCATCTCACTTAACCCCCTTAAAATCTATCCTTCCTATCTCCTACATCTTACAAACCCACTCGATCAAGCTCTATCACTCCTTACTCGAGCGTGTATTACCGTTAGTACCCACTCAGAAGGGGGAGGAATGGAACTGCCTATGGCTCTAGATCATCTTTGGAAGTTCAGGCTAAAATTGACCTTAAAGATGACCATTGATGATTATAAAATCAGTAACCTATTAATGGAAGCTCGAAGGTGGGCCCAAGAATTTGATAAATGGGTTATTCCCATCGAAAGGTTTAGCCAAGACGATATTATGTAGGCCATGTCAGATATGTCCTTCTAAAAGAAAGAGATATGCATGGTCTTTGAGTTCCTCATGATGCTAAAACTCTAAAGGCACCTGGTTCCTTCCTTGTATCACTTCCTTACTGAATGGGAAAATCTATATGATGAAGTCGTAGAGGTTATTGAGTGTACCAGATTTTAATGGAAAATGAAATCGTTTCCACCGAATGGGGGGATGATTTTGATAGTTCAGATGATTAATCAAACTATAAGGAAGCTAGCTCAGTCTCTTCTTTGTATGGGATGATATACTTTGAAGAATTTCTAAGGGGTCAACAAGGTATTCATAGAACCCCAAGTAGATGAAAATTAACCACACGACCCGATCTTAACAATATTACAAAGATCGAATTCCTCTATCAATCAGAACAGATAATGAAAAACGAGTCGCTGAGGAACTCCCAATGCTATAGATGATAATTGAAAAAAATAAGGTCCTTAACCATCTAAAAAATACTCAGGCCAACATCACCCTATGGGGGCTCTTCATGTACGCTCAGTTACACAAAAATGCTTTGATAAAGCTCTTCATGGGACCCACAGTTCCTCTCACTACTACTCTTAAAAAAGCAGTGTATGTGGCCGAATACCTGACTGCTACCAAAATCATCTCCTTCTCCAAAGACGAGATTATGAAGATCGGTCTGGATCAAAACTATGCTCTCAACATCTCCGTTGAATTCATGGGGAAGACGGTTCCATTAACACCTATAGATAACGGTTACGACCTTAATGTCTGCCTATTCAGAACCCTTAATTGCCTAGGGATAAAAGTTAATGATCTCACTACAATATTTCCCGTTGTGGGTGCTTATGACACTACTTGTTGAGAAGTTATGGTTTCTATAAATCTAACACTAAGGGCTGACCCTATCTTCCCTCAAATATAATTTCAAGTGGTCGACATACCTGCTTACTTCAACCTGCTCCTCGGCTACCCATGTCTGCACAATATAGGAGGGTATCTTCTTCTCTCCACCAAAAATTGAAGTTCTTTGCCAATTGTGAAGTCATCACAATTCTTGAGGATGGCGACAATTCAGATGGAACCAACATCAACGCCAATGAAATGTTTTTCTCTGATTTCAAGAGCGACCCACTTCCTGTCCCAGCTGGGAAAAGTATCAAAGATTGAGTGTGTCCAGAGAAAAACCTTTATGGGCATCTTAATATAATTAATACGTTAAAAAATGCACTTCATGCTCGGAATGGGGCTAGGTCAACACTAATAGCGAATTCGGGCCAATAGTCTTGAAGGAAACATTTCACTCATGCGGCCTAGGCTACAAACGTTCATCGGCTAAGCTTAGGGAACTCTACCAACCATTTTAGAAAGAAGCTTAGAAAGCAAGAAGATAATATCAGGAGACCCCTTAAACGGGAGGTTTGTTAAGGAATGTGAGGATTTACCCTTTTACGGATTCCTCGAATCGTGGTATGACCCTGCCGAGAAAAAAAATAAAATTGGGGCTTTAGATCTTCCTCAAAGATAAAGTTATTTGGGAAGAAGGGTAGAAACATGAGGTAGAGCCTCCCACAGCCAACGCCATCAAAAGCAAAAATGCTATCAAAAGTAAAAAAATTATCTGGGCATTGATACTAATGAGTCATTCGACCTGCATACGCCAGGGCTAGATATTTACATAATCAACTTGAAAGCATAACAGTATGACCCGTTCGAGAAAATCACCTTTACCAATGCACCCCTCCTCAATCGGTATGTCATTCCTATCCAACCTATGTAGTCAACCTGAACCCCGTTATTCATACTCTCCCAAAAATACTCGAGTTGAATTTTTATCCTATTTCTGATGTAAATGTGAACAAGGCCTCCTTTGATGAGGTCCTCACTGCTGTGTCGCCTGAAAACATTTTCAATGAAATAAATGACGATTTTGAGTTTCTTACCGTGCCTTACATCAATTATCTTGATTCTAGTCAAACTTTTAATGAAGATGATTTAATAAATGAATAATTCTTAACTGATCTCTATAAGAAAAAGATAATAAACATAACCGCGCTCAAACTAATGTTGACGAGACTATCGTTATTAATATCGGTTCTAGTAGCCATCTGCACGAGATTAAGATAGGGTCCACCCTCTATTAGCATGAGCGATTGTAGTTTGAAGATCTTCTTAAAGAGTTTAAAGACGTATTTACATGGTCCTATGATGACATGCCTGTCATTAACTCGAAAATAGCACAATATGAAATCCGCACCTTCTTAGAAAGCAAACCTTTAAGAAGAAATTGAGAAAACTACGAATAGAGTGGTCCTTTAAAGTCAAAGATGAAGTAGTGAAATAACTAAATGTAGGCTTCATTTACGTGGTCGAACATCCTATGTGTCTCGCAATCATCGTCTCCATGCTGAAATCAGAAGGAAAAGTCCAAATGTGTAGTGACTATCGAGATCTAAACAAAGCATCCTCGAAGGATGATTATCCTCTACCTAACATCGACATGATCATCGATAACGCTACCAGTCACGCCCTCAAATCATTTTTCGATAGTTTCACTGGCTGTACAGATTAAGATACATCCTGACTATAAGTAAACGACTACCTTCATCACCCCATGGGGACCTTTTGCTACATAGTCATGCCGTTCAGTCTCAAGAATATCGGGGCTACATACTGGAGGGCTGCTAAAACCATCTTACAAGATCTTATCCATAAGGAAGTCAAAGTCGATGTCGACAATATGATCATCAAGTCCAAGACTTGGGAATGCCACATTCCTTCCCTGAGGAAATTCTTCGAGCGGCAACGATAAGTCCAAATGCGACTCAAATCGCAGAAATGCATCTTCGGTGTCATAATGGGAAAATTCCTCGAATTGATGGTCAGCAAAAAGAGAATTGAGACATACCCATCCAAACTAAGAGTAATACTTGATATTCCACCACCCCAGATAGAAAAAGAAGTGCGTG
The DNA here is from genome assembly GCA_949130495.1 of Sambucus nigra. NCBI lineage: Eukaryota > Viridiplantae > Streptophyta > Magnoliopsida > Dipsacales > Adoxaceae > Sambucus > Sambucus nigra. Next base: position 93,200,034 of record OX422212.1, read on the forward strand.
GCTTCGTAGGGAAGCTCTAATAAATCAGTCGGTTCGTCAGCCAACTGACCTCTATTTGCGAGACCATCTTCAAGCTTATCCAAACGGACTCAACTAAAGTTTGCAATTAGGTATGTTAGGAAGCCTTCGATAAGATCAAAAGATACCTCACCCGACCTCTGGTGCTCATGCCTTCGTAGTAAGGTCTCATCCCCTTCCTATAGTTATTTTTCATCGATACTGCAATGAGGGCTATGCTGGAACAATAATTTGAGAAATATTATAAGAAGATAGCAATCTACTGCACTAGTTGAAAGCTAGCTGCATAAGAGGTAAACTACACCACATGAGAGAAGGCGTGTGTCACCTTGGTCTGGGTCACGCAGAATCTCCGACATTTTATTCTCGCATTTCCTATCAAACTGGTGTCGCAAATCGATCCAATAAAATACCTGTAGGATAAGCCCGCCTTGTCTAGCTGCAGGGACCACTAACTGATGTTACTGGCCAAATTTTCTATCACTTATGTCACACAAAAGGTTATTAAAGGGAGTGCCATTTTTGATTACCTTGACGACAATCCCATGGAGGGAGCTGAGCTTTTGATTTTTGAATTCCTAGATGAAGACATCCTTTTCACCTCTCATGAGGACCTAAGATGGAAGATGTTCTTCGATGCAACTACAAATAGGAAATGGTATAGTATTAGGATACTCCTGATAGCCCCCGATTATTCTCATACCCCCATTGCAATTAAATTGGATTTCCTTTGCACCAATAACATGACATAGTACGAGGCATGTACCATAGGGATCAAGATTTCCCTCGAGAAAGGAGTCAAATGCATGGATGTCAATGAAGACTTAGCCCTCATCGGGGGTGGGTAGATCCTCAAGAAATGGAAAGTCAAAGATGATAACCTTATAAACTTCCATGCTCATCGAGAAGATCTCTCCTCTTAATTCAAAGATATCACCTTCCATTACCTTCCCTGCTCAAGGAATAACCCGATCGACGCACTGGCCACCTTGGATTTCATGGTTGACATGCCCGAGGGTACAACAATAGCCCCCTTTATAGTCTAAAAATAGGATGCAACCACTCACTACTACCACATTGACCTCATTAGAGAAAATGATCAAGACATGGAAGGATTATGGTGTTATGACATATAGTGCCTCCTCGAACATGATAGGTATCCCCGAGACGCTGATTAGAAAGATCGTTTTCACCTTTCGCAAGTTGGGTGCTTAGTACATCATTTGTGATAAGGCACTCTTTAAAAGGAATTACGATGGAACCCATTTGCATTACATAACAGGGGTTGTGATCGAAGGCATGATGTAGAAGATCCAAAATAGAGAATGTGGACCCTACATGAATGGTCACATGCTTGCTAAGAAGATCATCTATCAGGGATATTATAGGACTACCATTGTTTAAGACTCGACTGCTTATGTCCAAAGATGCCTTATATGCTAGAGGAATAAGTCCTTTGATTACATCCCACAAACCAATGGCGGTGTCAAAGACACCAACAAAATACTCAAGACCATCATTAACAAGATGACATAAAGCTATAGAGAGTAGTGGGCCGATCGGATCCAATATGTCCACTGGGTCTACAGCACCTCCATCAAAACACCCACTAGGGATACTCCCTATTATCTTGTATACGACATGGAGGTGGTTCTCCCTGTTGGACTTGAAGTAAATTCTCTAAGGGTTATGCTAGAAAGTTAAGTCAATGAGGAAGATTGGCATTAAGATTATTACGATGAAATTGTGTTTTTAGATGAAAGGAGGTTGAAAGAGCTATATCATATACAAGGTTACCATCGCCATATTGCGTAATCATTCAACAAAAAGGTCAAGAACCGTGGTGTCGAAGAAGGAGATCTTACTCTCAAGAAAATCATGGAACCTGTTTGGGATCTGAGACGAAAATTTAAGCCTAATTAGAGTGGCCCCTACATCGTAAAGAAAATCCTATCTTGTGGCGCCACTTTGTCCATAGATCTCAATGGAGAAGAAATGGCTCCTCCAGTCAACTTGGACCATCTCAAGAAATTTTACACCTACTCCGAACTCTCATCGTGTTACGACTCTTATCACCCCCTTTTATTCTTAAAAAAATATCTTCCACTATCTCTAATCAGAACTACATAGGACCTTATCCTCTTATAAATCACCTTTTAAAACAAAAAGAAGTTCATAATTATCAAACCCCGAAGAGGTATGTACGAAGCCTATAGGACGCATATGAGAACGGTCCTTTTTCTCTCACAAAATGTTATTCTTTTGTCGATCTGAGAATGATGGTTCCCCTCATCATTTAAATGAACTAAAGGATTATGTATGCCTTAGAGATCGATATAGATAGTTCAAGAAAAAGAATTCATCAAATACATAAGGAAATACATTGAAATTATTTTTATTAAAAATAAGGGGTACAACTATTGCATGAAATATCAATAAGGGGAATGAAAATAGCCCACTCCCTTACAAAGCCTCACAAAAACATCAAAACCTAAAAAACCCACATCATTAAAATCGTTACAAAGGTCGAAACATCTCCAAACCTAAATAACCTTCTCATAAACATCTCAAAACATACACAACCTTCTCAAAAGCTTCACATTACCAAACTAACCCCCTCGTACCCAGGAGCTATGTTTAGCTTCCAAACAGACTCGCTTTACCATTGTTTATCCCCGAAGGGCCCTAAGAATCCCAATCCTAGTTGTTACTCCATATCTGCTCTGTGCAGTAAGAAACCTTAATCAACTTAGATTAAACCACGACACCTTCATTCAATGTGTCGAACATTATAAGCCATATCTGACAAGTCTCTTCAATAAGAATCTTCGTAACCACCCACTTCCAAAGTCACTTTAGATAATCCCGGGATACAAACCCAGCCTCTCCAATAGACTAAGGCATACGGGTAGATGGTCGATAACACTTCCATAAAGGCTCTAATATTATTGTTAGCGACTCGATCAAGTCCCCCATAGGAAATACGTTAGTTATATATAGAGGAACTATTTTCTCCCCTCTCACTTAGCAAAGAAGATGCCATAGAAGATAGAAGGAATTATGATGAAGGACCACCAATTTCATATACCATTAATCACCCAATTGCAAGACATGCTTCTTTTTTTCCCTACCATAGTATGGACTAACGAAAACTCCTGCCCTCGTGCTATATAAGACAATTCACCTAGTTCTTTATAACTGAGGAAACATTGAAGAAAGACCGAGAAAAGAAGGTGGGAATGCCCAAAATAGGTTATTCGTAAAGGGTGACCATATGCAATCTCATAGACAAGCACTTGAACAAGATAACATGGATCCCCCGTAAGAAATTAGCTCGACCCTTTTTCCCAGGCGTGTAGTCCATTCAGAGCCTCTCCTAGTATTATAGTAGCTGGACTATAGTGGTAAGACATCCATAACACCATCGTTACTACTGAGGTTTAACCATCATGTCACCTATCACAAACGCAGCCCATAAGTCAATTCTAAGGCTATAGCACTAGCAAAGCCATTACCAATACAATCTCTTCAACACACCAGATTCATCACAATGCAACAAAAGTGATTAAATCCACTTAACATCAAGCTTTGTATCTACTCATTCATAGAACAAACAAACCAAAAAAGGTCCAGGAAAAAACTAAACACCAAGAATGCAAGAAGGGTGCAAAAAATGATTAAAAAGTAGGAGACCTGAACTAACAAGCCAACAAGTAGTCCAGGAATGTGTCGATCACACCCTATTTTGAGAAACCATCCTTTCTCTTTGAACCTTTTTTTTAATTTCAAAATAAATCCATTAAAAGGGAAGTTCTTTTCAACAAAGCCTCCAAGGCCTTCCTCCATTCAAATATGCCAAAAACATATTAGAGAAATTCCCAAAAAACATATTTGCCTACTTTTTTCTCAAAATAAAACTTCTGCAGAAAATTAAAGTGAATGTTGAGTAAGCCACTAAATAAAGATAATAAAATAAAAGATGCATTTTTTTCCTTTTTAAGTCTCTTTTCAGGTACAAAAAATCCACTAAATCAAGCATACAACATGGTCAATGCCAAGCTCCTCTAGTCATAACGATGGATGTGCGAGAAAATCTAGAAAAAGTAGAACCAGAAATGGATGTCTCCTCATCCTCCATCACCTGCCACATAACCCTCTCTCGTAAGTAATAGATGTACTCGAACTCATGCACCAAATACCCCTGCATCTGGGCATGCATGCCTGTAATCCCTACAGCCCTCTAAGACAAACGCCATGGGTAGAATTCCACATGTTTTCCCAGCAAGAGTAAATAATCTACCAAGTGCAAGTAAAGTATTAAAACCACATAAAATAAAAAAACTGATAGTAACCTTTCACCACCCGCAAAAAGCCCAGGAGTTCATGCCATATGCCGATAAGCACCCCTTACCTATGCCTATTGACACTTCCCTCAAAATTTTATGATAAAAATTCTAGAATAATCCCAAAATTGCCTGAAAAATTGATAAAAATTCCCAAAAAGTCCCCGCAAGGTCAAATGCACCACAGCTCCGAGAAAACTCATTAACAAACATCAAACCACTTGAAGAACTCTCATCACCAGCATAATCCTAAATAGGATCAGAAGCAGAATACACTATCACTTATGAAATTGTACTCCCCAGCAGAACCCAAAATACAAGTGTGCCTGCATTCGTAATACCAACAACCTCCCCAGCGGAGTTAAAATTGAAGAGAACTCCCTATTACCAACCCTTTAGGTCCACAAAATTGACCTAGTTCCGTATAATTGACGTCGACCTACTAAATTGGTTGACTCAACTTTTAGGTCTGTATAATTGATCTCGACCCTCTGAATCGATCAGTTCAACCCCTTAGATCCATATAATAGACATAGGTCCGTATAATCGACCTCGACCCATTGAGTTGGTCTTTTTAACTCCTTAGGCCTGCGAAATCAGTCTCGACTCTCTGAATAGGTCATTTCAACCCTTTAGGTCCACGTAATAGACCTAGGTTTGCAGAATCAACGTCAACCCGCTGAATTTATCATCTTAACGCTTTAGGTTAACAAAATCGACCTCGACCCTTTGAATCGATCATTTCAAGTCTTTAGGTCTACATAATTATCCCCGACCCTCTGAATCATTCATCTTAACTTTTTAGGTTCACAGAATTAACCTCATCCCTTTAATAAACCATCTTCAAATCCCCCAATAGGGTCCTCAACCATTAAATAATAATGTGGTATCTGTCTTTTGATGACTTCTTTTTATTCCAAGCTTTCTCGTAGAGGGACTTTATATACACCCCATCCTAGTACCCCCTAAATACATCCTTAATTCCCTAAAACTCCTCCTCCCAACACAAGACCCTTGGCCCTAATACAAACCCTAGTCTAGAGTCCACTGGGAGCTCTCGAGCCCCGTTTGACCTCAGTCAACCCTCCAACATGAGTGAAGCTCATTGAACTCTCATAAAGATTTGAATATCCTTTCCACCAGTCCATACCATGCATGAATTGACCTCACGATTCTCATGTACTCACATTTCTACTCTGAACCCTGATCTAGCGGTCACTAGATGTTCCTGAGTGCCGTTTGACCTCAATCAATAATCCAAACCAAGCGAATCTCGTTAAAACATCATAGGGCTCTGAATCCCCTTTCCAATTGTATGGAAATATTTAATACCATCTACATTAGAGTATGTCGTATACCTCTACAACCGTCAAAGAAAAGTTCAAGTTCAATTATACATCAAGACAGATTCGAATATCAACATTCTTCAACAGAAAAGCCTCTGCGAGATATATTTTGGTAAGGTTGTGTTTAAGTCCCTTAATGGTTGATTTAAAGTGTTAGGATATTTTTCTAAAATGTTTTTAAACATCTAAGGAATCATTTTTTGTCAAAATAATTTTTTCTATGTCCTGAGGCGGAGTTTTAATAAAAATGATTTTTTCGCTTATGTCGTTCAAATGACATATCTATGTCATTCAAATGAAAACTTTAAGTCTTTCAATTGAATTCTTCAAGAGACATGGAATCTCACATGATATCTCGTTTGAACCTCACTTGAAGTGTTTCATATAACGACATCACACTTTTTTAGTTTTAACATTATGATTAGAAGTTCGCACGATCCCCGGGATCAAACGACATTTGATGTCGTTCGAGCAACATCCACTTGTTGTTCAAGCGACCCCTCCGACTCAAGTTTATTATAAATACATGATTAAATGAGTTATTTTGTTTCAAAAGACCTGAATTCTTCATTATACGAAAACAGTTTTTGCATAATTTTTATCTTCTCACTTTTTGAGGGTTTTTAACTTTGTTTTGATTCACAAATCATCCCAATAGCTTTAGTGGATAAATTTGAAACCCAAGATATAATTTTGCTGGAGTTTCTATTGTAGGGAAGATTTTATTATTGATGATTTGGTATCACTTGAGGGAGGTGTTGGTTGACTACGACTACGGTCATTGGGAGTGCTTGAGGGTGTTCCTTTCCGAAGATAGAGTTGCGTGTTCTTATGGGTTCGCTATGGTTGATCCATTGTTGAATCTTGGCTTAGATATATGTGAGTGTCTATGAATATTTATTGTAGATTTCATTGTGTATGTAAGTTGAGATTTACCTCTTCATAGTGAAATAAAAGGTTTTACCCGAAAGTTTTTTTCCTAAAATCTGTATGTCGATAATATTTATTTTTTGATGACTTGATTTCACCCACCTAGATACATGTGTTAGGGTTTTTTTTAATTTGGATAAAAAAATTTACATCTAGTTAAATAAGTTTAGAATTGGAAATTTGTGAATCCACATACAATCGATATTCGATAACCATGCTTGAATCTGAGTGTTTTGATGATATTTATGCACGTTTGTCTGATATTTTCAACACTAGTCTCAATCTTGGTGAGCACATTCCTGATGCACGAGTAGTTAAATAGATTTTGAGATCTTTTCCTAAATGTTTTGTCCCAAAAGTGATTGTGTTTAATTCCTTAGGTAATTTGAGCAATCTTAAGTTAGAAGAACTAGTAGGAGACCTCCAGACATAGGAAACTGACATGTTTCGTGACACTGTCAAGCCTAAGGATAGAGGGATAACACTTAAAGCCCAGTCTAGGAAGAGTGAGGAAGTGCCTAAGAGATTGAAGAAAGATAAAGTGAGAGTTTGTGATTTTGAGTCTGAGGGTGAGTTTGATTTTGATATGGCCATGCTTTTAAAAAAGATTATAAAATTTTCAAAAGAAAATTCTTCCAATAAAAGATTTTTTGAGAAAAATAAAAAGAAAGATGAGGCCAAAGAGAGAGGTGAGAAAGATAAATAGAAAGAGAAAGAGGAAGAGGAGAGATGTTTTGAATGTGAGGGCAAGGGGAATAGGGCGTTTGAGTGTCCCACTAGGTTAAAGATAAAGGACAAGAAGATTGCGATGCCAACCACTCTTAGAAAAATTAAGGAAGAGGTGAAGGATTCTGGGGATGAGTCTTCACATGGGATGTGTGTCACCTTTTTATCTAGTCACTTGAGCACACCTAGTTTATCCTACGACGATGAGGATACTTGTGCACGTGAGAGGCTCGAGGATGATAGTTTGAGTGTTTCTAGAGAGTGTGAGAGTGAGTGCGCTAGTGAAGATGAAATTGAGCTCCAAATTGCGTTTAGAGATTTGTACGCCAATACCTTAAATAGGAAGAAGTTGAGTAAGGAATAGGGTGTTATATTTGGAGAGATATGTTGAGGTTTTGAGGGGATTTGAGGCATCAGAGAGTCAACTCAAGAAGGTGAATTTTACTTTGAGTGAGTAGTTGATCGTCGTAGGTTGGGAAAAGAGTGTACTTGAGTCTCGTGTGGTCCAATTAGAGAGAGATATTGAATGAGCCCAAAAGATAAAGATCAATATAGAGGATACATCTAAGAAGGCTGGAAATATGCTCCTCGATCTTTCTTTGGGTAATGTTGATAGACTAGGAATATGTCATGTCAGTGCATCCACTTCTCATGTTGCACCCGAGCCGATACCCAAGTTTGTGATTGATCCATATGGCTCTTAGCCCAACCCACCTAGGCATCCATTACCCGATAGGAAAGCACGTCCTAGCGATTTAGGAGAGGTGTTCCTAGGCTCGTGAATGTTTGCACCCATTGAAAAAATGAAAGGACACCTTGGGAATTTTGTTTAAAGTTGGGTAATGTATCGTACAAGTTTTTGCCACATCAAGATAAGACACATGCACCCACACATGATGCTTTCGGAGAAAACATGAGATATTTTGCACATATTAGGGAGCAAGTTAAGTTTTTAGTTAAAACTTCACATGATTTGATGGATGTTTTTCATAGGATGTCACCATCTTTGAAAAACTTCACCACACCTAACGTTTGAGGTTTAGACTTGCTTTCTATAAAAGGATGATTTTCATGATGATATTATATGCCTATTGCTAGTGTGTAACACTTTTGTATTTATAATTTGCATTTTTGATATATTTTTCGATAAACCAAAAGGATTTTCGTTTTTGAAAAATTTTGGAAAAATATAAAAAGATTTTCTATTTTTTGAGAAAAAATTGAAAAAGCAAAAAAAAATTATATTTTGATAAAATTTTTTGAAAAAGACAAAAAGAGTTTTGTATTTTGTGTACACCGTTTATGGATGGACATTTAGGATGACCAAGTCACAACATCATTCCATATCCATGTGACTATTCGATAGTGTTTTGAGACGATACATCATTTCAGCCTTTGTTTTATAATGTTTGGAGTCATTAAGATGAGATTTGATATTACTTTCTACATGTTTGACTCATGATTTACTTTAATGCACCCTTGCACGGATTTGTTTAATTATTGTACTTGTCTATCACATGTTGGTCGAAGTGTTTCCATATCAATGCTGTATTTAAAATGAACCATATGCGATAAAACATGACAATGAGAGAGTGCATGTAAGAACCGTTGCCCGTGAGGAATTTGTTTAATATGAAAAAAATGATGAGTGAACATGGGAAAGGGATACAAGTGAATAATAATCACGTCATGAAAGCCACCATTTAAAAGACTCTGAGAAAAAAAATAAGGCAATAAAAATAATCATACGCCAAAATGGGGCCAATAAGATTTCTCAAAGTTGAGAAAAAATAGAAACCTCAAAAGAACTTAAAAAAGAAATATATATTTGAGGGAGTTTGGTTGGAAATATGTAAACAACGGGTTTGCACGTCCTGACAAAGAATGGAAAAAGCATTAAATAGTTCTAGACGTTATTGGTGTGGAAATCATTTTAGACTTTGATTTGTTGATTTGATTATGTCAATGTCATTTGAATTCAATAATTTTACACCTAAGGATGATTGTGAAGTTCATTCGTTAGGAGTATCCATATTCATCATGCACATTTGTTATGTATGTTTGAGTTGATTTACCTATTGAATATGTTCACCCATTGATTCAGGTTCCACGATTTGGTTATCTTAGTGTAAATTCATGGTGCGTGATGTTATTTTTGTAAATTATTTTTGCATTTTTGAAAGAATTAAAAAATAAAAAATAGTTGGTGAATGCCTTTGAGTTTATCCTTTGATGATCGTTGTTGACACCAAAATTAGTATGCTGATGTGGACGAATAATAAGAAGACACGTGTCAATCTACGTGGCACAATAGCAACGAGGAAGATTGTTTCCCCGACCAACATACTCACTCCGAGCAACAAGTATACTCCGAGGAACACCAACCCTCCGAGGAACTCTTATCTTCCGAGGAACTCCAATGCTCTGAGGAACTCTTGGACGACGAGCAACTAAGGCGGTTCGAGCTGCACCTCGACCACAGCATTAATTGACAGATAATCAACAGTTTAACTATTCATTGAATGCTTATCATCTTGACGCGCACATTTGAAGAACATTAAATGAATTACCCTTTCATATGTGTATCATTTAATGTAACACCCTTTCAAAGACAGCCTAAGGGCTATAAATACCTTGTATCACCCTCATTCAAAGGGACCAGAATTTCTTAATAGCACTTGTAATCGAGAATTCCCAAACACTCAGCAATAACAGAACAGTGGACGTAGGCCATTCATATAAGGCTAAACCACTTTAAAATCTTTTGTCTTATTTATTTATCTGCGATTAAATAATTAGAGTAATCTAGTTTTTTACATCAACAGATTGGCGCCGTCTATGGGAATCGATTGTTATTATCGTTTTTCACCAAAAATCATTCATCATCAATGGCGGATAATCCAGAATCTAGCAATCGAAACACTGGAAATGCTGGAAATCCTCCAAATCCCTCTGCACCTCCAGATCTGGCCGGAATTATGACGAATCTGGCTCAAGGACAAACCGCCATGCAAGACACAATGAGGCAACTCATACAAACCCTTCATGGCGGTGCACCTGCACGTTCAGGACAGCGAAGTGGTCAGAGGCAAACTTATTTACTTTCTTCACGATCCAGGCGTACTGAGTCATATCGTAATGAGGAGTCTAATGATTTCTCTTATCAACCTGGGCGAACTTCGTCAATAAGGGCTACAGATACTGATCAACGTATCACTCTCTCTCCAGAAAGACCAAGCGCCTTAGAAAGACTGAGTAGGGGTCTCCTTTGAGTCGATTAGGCCCTAGGAGGAATAGGAGTCCACCTAAGACCATGTCGAGGAGTTTTCGACAACCATCAGATCTAAGAGAAGGATCAGCACAATCACAACCAGTTGCTCGTCAAGATAAATCTCAAGAGGCTACTTCAGAACGATCTATTGCTCGAACCAATAGGCCCGAGGAAGGAAATGAAGCATGGAAAGGGTCCCTTCAGCGATTGGAGGATAGATTGGGAGAAATGGCTAGGGCGAAGAATCCCCTACAATGAACTTTTGTTCAAGGGACACCTTTTGTCCAGACCATTGTGAATTTTCCTACACCGTCAAAGTTTAAAGAACCAGTAGTGACCCCTAAATATGATGGAAAGATAGATCCTGTTCTTCATATAGAGAAATATCAAGTTGCCGCCGATATCTATGCTGTCTCCGATGAGATGAGATGCAGAGCATTCTCAGGAACTCTTACTGGAGCTGCCCAGATATGGTACAACAATCTTCCTCGGGGTAAGATTTCAACTTTCTTTCAGTTGGCCGAGTTGTTCATCGGCAATTTCTGTTTTGGAGCAAAGCCAGTAAAACGAGTAGCACACTTGCTAAGTGTTAGACAAAAATCTGGTGAGAGTACTAGATATTACATAACTCGTTTCAATAACAAGAAGCTGGAAGTTATAGATTACGAGGAGAAGACAGCAATCACCACCTTGATGAGTGGGTTGTTGCCTAATAAGTTGTATTACACCTTGGCGAAAGATCCACCTAAAACTATGTCAGAGTTGATGGCAAAAGAAGCCACAATCATGAATGACGAGGAAGCTATGGCTGCAAAGAAGAATATAGATAAAGACACCAAGGTGGACGTCGACAAGTCTAAAAATAAAGAGCATAAGGGCAATGGTGGCGACAAGCGTTCCAGAAATAATAAGTCATCATGAGAAGTCCTGAAGAAATTTGATAATTATACTCCCTTGAAAATGGGTATTAATCATGTCTTGGAAGAAATCAAGAATAGTGAGGAAGTAAAGTGGCCGAAGAAACTGAGGTCAGATCCTGATGCGAGGAACAGGGAGAAATATTGCGAGTTCCACAAAGATCATGGCCATATGACTAAAAATTGCATAGCTCTTCAGAACGAGATTGAAACACTCATCCGAAGAGGAAAGCTAGCAAAATATGTTGATCGGGGAGGTGAAAGAAGAAATAATGATCGAACTAGAGAGAGGTCTAGATATCCTCGCCGAGCAGAGGAGAAAAAGAAGAGAGACCACGAAAATGATGCCGAGGATGACCCCGATCTTCCCAAGAAACCAAGGTAGCCAGAACGAGAGGTATTTTCCATACGTTTTGGGTCATTTGATTGTAATGTTATTACAGGAGGAGATGCAGGAGGAGGAGATCTTACTGCATAAAGAAAAGCTTACCTCGGAGAGGCACAAGCTTGCTCGTACATTCAGCGAATAAATTTGGCCCAGGAGGATCGTCCGAGGAAGGTAAACAAAGAGAAGCTGGTTATTGGCTTTTTAAAAAATGACCTGGCAGGTGTTCTTTACCCTCACGACGACCCTTTGGTGATCAAAATGAGGATGAAAGAAGTAGTGATTTCAAGGGTGCTGGTAGACAATGGCTGTTTAAATTTGAAGTTATCTCAATTGGAGCCTTATCACAGAAATCTTCTGGGTTTTGCTGGCGAGAAAGTTTTTCCACTTAGGACGATCAAGTTGGATATATTCATTGGAACTTGGCCTGCTTGTCGAACAGAGAGAATACGCTTCTTTGTGATGGATAAGAATGTGCAGTCAGCCTACAACATCATCATGGGAAGAGTTGGTTTGAAGAAGTTCGAAGCAATCCCATCTACAATACATCAATGTTTAAAATTCCCAATAAATTTCGGAGTGGGAGTGGTGAAAGGTGATAAAAAAGTAGCTCGAGAATGATATTATTCATTTGCCGAGCAAGAGGAGCTTAAAGAATCAAGGAAAAAGACTACTACTTACCAGGTGGAGGAAAGTACGGAAATTGAAACACTTGATCTAAGAGATGAATCCCAACTTGTAAAAGGACAAGTGGTAGAATCTACAGAAAATGTTATTCTGGACGACGAACACCCTGAACGAGTAACGCAGATAGGTTCATCGTTGGATGCTTCAATAAAACAAGAATTGATAACTTTCTTGAGAAACAGAAAGAAAACTTTTGCGTGGAGTCATGAAGACATGCCAGGAATAGATCCAAACTTCTTATGTCATGAGCTCAATGTGAATAAGGAGATCAAGCCTGTAAAGCAGAGAAGAAGGGTATTTATCCCCAAGAAGAATCAAGCTATTCAAGAGGACGTCGACAAGCTCCAGAAAGCCCAATTCATTGAAGATGTGAAGTAACCGGACTGGTTGGCAAATGTGGTGATGGTAAAGAAGAAAAATAATAAATGGAGAATGTGTGTTGATTTCATTGATCTCAACAAGGCTTGCCCAAAGGATCACTTCCCATTGCCCAGAATTGACCAACTAGTGGATGCTACCTCGGGGCACTAGCTACTCAATTTCATGGATGCTTACTCTGGATACAACCAGATCAAAATGAAACCTGAAGACAGGGAAAGCATTTCTTTTATTACCCCTAGGGGAACTTATTGTTATAATGTTATGCCTTTTGGTTTGAAAAATGCAGGAGCGACATACCAGCGGCTGATGAACAAGGTTTTTGCCGAACAAATCAGTTGCAATATGGAGGTCTATATCGACGATATGCTGACAAAGAGCAAGAAAGATGCTGATCATCTAGTTGACTTAGGTCAGACCTTTGATCAACTGGATAAATACCAGATGAAGCTCAACCCGACGAAGTGCACCTTTGGAGTACAAGAAGGAATGTTCCTCGGGTACATCGTCAACCAGCGAGGCATTGAGGCAAATCCAGCAAAGATCAAAGCTCTTTTAGGGTTGCGATCTCCAACGACAAAGAAAGAAGTGCAGAGTCTTACAAGACGAGTTGCAGTGCTCAATAGATTTGTATCTCGAGCAACTGATAGGTGCCTTCCATTCTTCAAAACACTCCGAAAAACTTTCGAGTGGAATGATGAATGTGAAAAAGCCTTTCAAGACTTAAAGAAATATCTGGGAACACCTCCATTGCTTTCCAGATCAGTGATGGGAGAAAAGTTGTACTTATACCTGGCAGTATCAGAAAATGCGGTCAGCTCGGCATTGATCAGATTGGAGAATGGAGTCCAAAAGTCAATTTATTACACAAGTAAGGCTTTCCGAGGTGTAGAGATCAGGTACCCAAAGTTGGAAAAATTGGCATTGGCATTAATTGAAGCAAGTAGAAGAATGAGGCCATATTTTCAGGCCTATACCATCATCGTGTATACCGACATGCCATTAAGACAAGCCCTTCATAAGCTAAAAAAGTCAGGAAGACTGATGTACTGGGCAATAGAGCTTGGTGAATATGATATTGTGTATGAACCTAGATCATCCTTAAAAAGGGCAAGAAGTAGCAGACTTTATAGCAGAGTTTACATATCCTGATACCCCCGAGGAACAAAAGTTGCTCGCTGACCAACCTGTGGATGTTACAGGGTCAACAGACATGAGTCCAGACCAACTCCGGTTGGTAAAAGGGCTTGTGGATGTAGAAAGATCATCAAATTCAAACCCAGACCAACTACGGTTGGTAAAAGGGCGAGAAGATATGGTCGACGAGGAGCGAAAGATATCAGGGGAGGATGAAACAAAACATCAAATATTTCACCGAGGAACGTTGTCAGATAAATTTTTTGAAGACGAGTTACCTACGTGGAGATTGTATGTAGATGGGTCATCTTGTACAACAGGTTGTGGAGCAGGGATTGTTTTGAACACCCCAGAAGAGATTGACGTGGAATATGACTTACGATTCCAATTCAAAGATTCCAATAATGAGGCTGAGTATGAAGCCTTAATAGCAGGTCTTAATTTAGCAAAGATTATGGAAGCACAACAAGTGATGGTATTCAGTGATTCCCAATTAATTGTGAATCAGATAATGGGAACGTATGCAGTTAAAGGAGAACTAATAGTCAAATATCATGCAACGGCGATGGAGTTGTTGGCAGAATTTGATGCCATTCAGTTAATCAGAATACCAAGAATGGAGAATGCACAAGCAGACGCACTGTCCCGACTAGCATCAGCTACTCGTACCGAGTTGCGAAGAACGATACCAATTGAGGTGTTAGAAAGTCGAAGCATAGATGAAAGCTTGACGATGAATGTTATTTCCCTTGATTTAGGACCATCTTGGATGGATCCCATCAGGGCATATATCGAGGAAGGAGAATTACCGGAGGACAAGATCGCTGCCAAGAAATTGAAGTTTAAAGCTGCTCGGTATGTACTAACTAATGGTGTTTTGTATAGACGAGGAATTTTGGCAGGCTTGCAAAGATGTGTACATCCCTCCAAGGTGAAAGAATTGATTGAAGAAATCCATGAAGGGTCCTGTGGATCCCATGTAGCAGGTCGAACACTTTTACAAAGGTTGATGATGCAAGGATACTACTGGCCAACGATGAGAGCTAATTGTATAGCCTATGCCAAGAAGTGTGACAAGTGCCAACGTTTTTCCTCCATCCGACGAACTCCACAAGCATTATTGACACCCATAACTTCCCCTTGGCCATTTGCTATATGGGGAATTGATCTGGTTGGACCACTGCCAACGACCCGAGGAAGATTCAAGTACCTCATCGTCGCAGTGGATTATTTTACTAAATGGGTAGAAGCTGAGCCTCTGATTGATATGACGTACGAGAAGGTGTACCAATTCGTTTGGAAGAACATCATCTGTCGATATGGTCTCCCTCATGCCTTCATTACAGACCATGGAACACAATTCGATAACGAGGAGTTTGCCGCCTATTGTCATCAGTCAAACATTTTGAAGATTCATTCAGCACCAGACCATCCTCAAAGCAATGGACAGACTGAAGTGATGAACAAAAAATTATTAAATGGTTTGAAGAAGAGGTTAAATGAGGCTAAAGCTAACTGGATTAATGAGCTACAATCAGTATTGTGGGCTTACCGAACAACTCCCCGAGCAGCAACTGGAGAATCACCATATATGCTAGCGTTTGGAAGTGAGGCTGTAATACCTGCCGAGTTGGGTTTTCCAACGCATAGAGTTCTAAATTTCAATTCCCCAGTCAGTGACTTGATGAGAAGACTGGATTTGGATATGCTCGAGGAGGTTAGAGAAGAAGCATCCATTAGGAATGCTGCATATCAACAACGAACAGCTTTGTTCTACAACAAGAGGGCGAAGAAATGCGATTTAAAAGAAGGAGATTATGTTCTAAAGAAGGTCATTCAGAAGCAAAATAAATTGGAAGCAAACTGGCATGGACCTTACCGAGTTACAGAAGTTGTTCGACCAGGAACTTACCGAATAGCAACTCTAGAAGGAGAGGAATTCAAGAATGCTTGGAATGCTGAACACCTTCGCAAGTATTATCAGTGATGTAAAATATACAGCAGTTCCATCAATATGAATAAAACGATGATGTTTCACCATTTTTTCTCTCCTTTGTTTGAAAGTTTTTTGGGGAATACTAGTGTTGTACACTACGCTGCTCGACAGCAAAAAGAAGACGATAGTTCAGACCCACGACCAACTCCGATTGGTAAAAGGGCGAGAAAAAATTATACTCCTTTGGTTAGGAGGCATACACTAGCGTGACCAACTCCGGTTGGTAAAATAGCTAGTGGACACTGATAGTTCGAGCGTGATCAACTTCGGTTGGTAAAATAGCGAGAACATGATAGTTCCGACCCACGACCAATTCCAGTTGGTAAAAGGGCGAGAACAAACTATACTCCTTTGGTTAGGAGGCATACACTAGCGTGACCAACTCCGGTTGGTAAAATAACTAGTGGACACTGATAGTTCGAGCGTGATCAACTTCGGTTGGTAAAATAGCGAGAACAAACTATGCTCCTTTGGTTAGGAGGCGTACACTAATGTGATCAACTTCGGTTGGTAAAAGAGTTAGTGGACATGATAGTTCAAACCCATGACCAACTCCGGTTGGTAAAAGGGCAAAGAACAACATTCTTAAAAATGCCAATCTCGGTTGGTTTGAAAACAAAATATGCTCTCAAATGCCAACTTATGTTGGTCGGGAAGTAAGTTTATTACATAAAAGTTCATCGAAGAACAAATATTCCAAACTGAACCAAGTATAGTTGGTTGGGGATAAAAACCCACTAACTGTAGATGGTCGACGAGGAAAAATCTTTGACCTTGGTTGGTCGGGCACATTTATTGAAAAAGACAAAATTTACCAAGTATAGCTGGTCGGGGATAAAAACCCATTAACTATAATTAGTCGACGAGATCAATTTAAACAATCTTGGTTGGTTGTAAGAAATTTTAACATTTTTATACTCATTACTTTATTGTTAAGTAGTCGAGCAACATTACTGGTACTTGTAAGTTATTACTAGATTGGTCGATGAACCACAAAGTATTGTTATGCAATCACAAATATAAAGTGTTTGACGAGCACAAAAAACAATAGCAATACAGATTTGCAAACAGAAAATGAAAGTCTTTCATTAATAATCAAAACGAATTACAAATTACATGTATACTAACTATTACATTGAAATCCCTATTCTATTGGTTTCTTTCCTTCAGCTTTGGAAACAGGTTCCTTGCAAGCAGGAGGATCATTTAATGTCTGAGGAGAATTGATAAAATTCAAGTCCTTCAACATTCTGACATTCATTACTGAAGGAGTATCCAAGAGATGCTCGGGATGAGATACTTCAATTTGAGAATGAAGATTATAGTCACCAAGATATTTTGAAATTAAGCTTCGAGGAATGGCACGAGCTGGGATCCATTCAATGTCCAATTTATAGGGTGGTACAGGCAAGTCTAGTAGCCCAGGAGTAAGGAGTATGATAATCCCACGGGTAGTGCTCCTGTTCGAGCTTCAGCACACCCAGGGCGTTCAACCATCCCTGTTTATAGCCTTCATTATTGACATTTTCAATGCGAGCATCCAAGTGATAAAGGGCCTCATTATAGCCTGCATTCCAGAATTCACGAGGTTGTTTATGGAATTGAAAAGTTAATCTTTCTAACTGCTCATGAAGGTTCCTGGCAAAAACATCCTTATTATTCAAAGCAGACTTCGTCGCAGTAAGTTGATCTTCCAAAGTTAGGATTTTCTTGGACATTTCAGACAAAGCCCGATCTTTTGCGTTCAACTAGTACGCTTGAGTTTCCAATGTTGACAGAGTACGAGCTTCTTCAATACTACAAGGAGTTCTTGATCGAGCCCGAGCAGCTGGAGTACTTCGTTCCTCGTTAACATCTTGGGCAGCTCTTCCTCGCCCACGAGAACCTCTTCCTCGTCCCCGAGCAGAAGTAGAAGCACCAGATCTTCGTAGGACATCCAACTCTTGCCTTAATTTGGCATTTTCAACCTCTAAGAAGGAAAATCCCTCATCGGTCACTCGAATTACCGCTGTTGAAGAAGAGGCTGCAGACTTGTATTGTGCTAGTTCTTTCTGCAAATTATTATTCTCTTGCTCCAACAGTTCAGCAATTTGTCTACAGGCTTCAACTTCTCCCTTTAGGGTCCTCTCCCTGACATCATACCCAGCAATGAGTTTGTCATAGCCCTTCTCGGCAGAAAGTTGTTGATATTTCTTTTCATACCCCTCATGTAACAAGGCATTTGACTCCTTGTACTGATCCTTGAGATCTTCTAGAGTATATTGAAGCTCCTAGATCATATCATAGTAGGCCACGTTATTGGCCACAGCTCGATCAAGTAAGCCCTTCAGATATTGGTAAGCTTCTACTACCTGCTCTGAAGCATCATGGCCAAGGATGTCGGCAACTTCTGATGTACTGAGGTCTGTGTGACCAACTTTATAATACTCATGGCATTACTGCATCAACTTTGTGTCATTAACAGACAAAAGATCCATCCTGGCCAGAAACTAACAGAGAAAGAAAAAGAAGATCAAGACAGAGTGCAGATAAAGAAGAGACAATCATATGGAATAAAAGAACTCAATTTTTTATTAGATCATCAGGCAAAGTTACAAAGATCTGAGATACAAAGTACAAGTTGAAGAAAAACAGAAAGATAGTACCGAACAACTTCACACCTTTTCCTTGTCTCCCAAGACTTTCTCGGGAGGCTTGGACGAGGAGCTTGGTTGCTCAGTGGGAACACTGATTTGATTGGCTGAAGTTGGGATTTGTTCAAGAGAAGCAGGCAAAGAAGAAATCTCCTCAGCAGATGCTGGTTGGGTTGAGGAGCATGCATTTGATCACCCACAATGATTGAAGATTCTTCAGATGCAGCTTTGTTTTCATCTTCGTCTTCAATAACTGGAGGAGGACCAGGGAGATGTTGTTGAAATAGCTCGGAGTCCTCGCTCACCTTCAATTCCTGCAAGGAAGCAACCCAACCATCATGGAAGAATTTCAAACTTCTATAATTCACCTGGGTCATCATTGCTGCTACCCCCTATCCCATCCTTTATCCCAACCAGTTCGAAAGGATTTCTTCACAGCTGTTTTTCTCTTCACCTTCTCTGAGGATAGCTTCTCGGATATAAGGTCCTCGGAGGCTTTCAACTTGGCCTCCAACTCCTCCTTCTGACGATTTGCTTTGCGCAGAAGTGTCTGCTCTTCCTCAGCTGATTTCAGCTTATTTTCAAGCTCCCCAAAATTAGTGAGCTTCTCGGAGTATTTCTTATTCTCCCTCTCCAAGTCCTTCACTTTGTTTCCCAACTGCACCTTCTCTACTTCAGATGCAACCAATTTCTTCTCCCATTCACCTTTATCCTCGTCGTACTTCTGATGGGATTCCTTCGGAGATTGGGCCAAACCCTGGAATGCATCCTCTACTCCAGACGAGGAGCTTGAAGCCTTGAGCGCTTCATCTTTCTTCACAATGGTGTTAAAACAACTCACCAGCTGAAAAAAGAAGGTAGTGATGAGTTAGTGCCGAGATACATTTATTGATAGAAGGAAAAATTCAAGATAAAAAAGAAACTTACTGAAGCAATGTGACGAGTAGCTAGGGATGTCAACATATCCCTAGGCATGTTTCCTCGATGCGTTGGATTTCAAGAATAATCCAAGTCTTTACCGAGCTCATTGTAGAGCTCGGGGGAATGATGGTTGGAACACCAGCTCCACTAGTTTGGAGCTGGGGAATGGCTTCAGAAAAACTAACCGAGGAGGATTTCTTCAATCTCCTCAGTGGAACTTCAGCAGTTTCAGCCAAAGAACCTTTGGTGGGGGAAATAGTGACCACTTCCACATAAGTACTTCTCTTGCTCGGAGCCATTGGAAGCTTCTCGGCAGCCTTCTGAACAACAACAGAAGGAATATCATCAATTTTCTTGGTCCCCTTTGGGACTTCAGCCTTGTTCCTCTTTCCATCCCCGGCAGAGGAAGTCTCCTCGAAGATAGCAGGAACTCTTCTCTTGCCCATCTTCTGACTTAGAGGAATATGCGATTCTGGTGAAGATTCCTCGGAAGATGGCAATGGGTCACTAATGCTGACCACAGGACGAGAAGTAAAGGATGATGTGTAGCTCCTGTACTGCAAAAAATATGAAGCAGACCTGATGTGCTCGTCTGCAACTCTCTGATGCAAACTCCAGATATGTTTCAATTGCTTTATATTAACTTCTGACTCTTTTGGAGTTTTTCTCTTGCTGTCAACTGTAAATAAAAACATATTGAAATATCAGTCATAGATTTTATCAAATACAGTGAAATCATAATTTCAAAAAAAAAATAAGATGAAAATGACCTATCCCATTGCCATATGGGGGGCATCTGGGACCCTCATATACTGCATCTCCAACCAAAGGGGCATGTTGCCAATTTTTTATAACTACCCCGTGTTCAAAATAATCCCTGTTGGCATCAGGGAGGTTGACTACTAAAGCCCTATTTAAAAACCTAGTTTTTAAATAAAAAACATTGTCTAAAATAGCCCATCTGTAACAGTACATAATCTCAGGAATTCCTATACGAGTTCCATGAGTTTGATTTAACCTATATACCCCGTTAACTAATCTCCATGTGTTGGGAGCTATTTTTGCAGGGACAACATCAAAGTACTGACAGAACTCTAAACACAACGGATTTGGTGGAAAAGAAAACCCACATTCAGCAATAAATAGGCTAGGGAACCAGTGTCCCTCAGCCAAATTAAAATAAGTTGAAGGTTCAGAAAGATTCTCCAAAGTTACCCAAGAAGGAATAGAGAAGTCAGAGCAGAACTTCTCAAGAGATTCGATAATATAAACCATGGTGAATAAAAAGAAATGAAGAAGAAGGAAGAAAATCTTACAGGAAAAAAGGAGATCTGTTGATAAACAAACGAAGGAGGAAATGAACGCACAAGAGAGAGAAAAGCTTTAGAAAACTCGAAAGTAGAAATTGAAAAGGTAGAAGATGATGGGATTGCCTCTGAAGTTTAAATACCTTGCTTTGGGAAACGGCGAAAGAAATGATTACAAAAAGGAAATATTACGCTACCGGCGGCTAAAAGGACAAAAAGGGCACGAAGATCGAAGCGCCTATAAGAATGCAAAAAGGCGGATTCTGCGAATTTGGAAGGAAATTTAAATACGAAGAAAAGGCTCCTAAAACCCAGGAAGGTCATTTAATATCGCCATATACCGAGAAAGAATGTTCCATACTCCTCAAAGTTCAAAATATGAAACATTGGGGGCTTCTGTTGACACCTAAATTAGTATGCTGATGTGGACGAATAATAAGAAGACACATGTCAATCTACGTGGCACAATAGCAACGAGGAAGATTGTTTCCTCGACCAACATACTCACTCCGAGCAACAAGTATACTCCGAGGAACACCAACCCTACGAGGAACTCTTATCTTCCGAGGAACTCCAATGCTCCGAGGAACTCTTGGACGACGAGCAACTAAGGCGGTTCGAGATGCACCTCGACCACAACATTAATTGCCAGATAATCAACAGTTCAACTATTCATTGAATGCTTATCATCTTGACGTGCACGTTTGAAGAACATTAAATGAATTACCCTTTCATATGTGTATCATTTAATGTAACACCCTTTCAGGTACATCCTAAGGGCTATAAATACCTTGTATCACCCTCATTCAAAAGGACCGGAATTTCTTGATAGCACTTGTAATCGAGAATTCCCAAACACTCAGCAATAACAGAACAGTGGACGTAGGCCATTCATATAAGGCTAAACCACTTTAAAATCTTTTGTCTTATTTATTTATCTGTGATTAAATAATTAGAGTAATCTAGTTTTTTACATCAACAATCGTAGTTGATTTGCTTTGATTTTTGTGACACTCCATGCTTATTTTTATTTCTTATTTTCCTTATCTATTTCGGACAAATAAAAGGGGGAAACTGAATTATGATTTAATGGGGGAGATTTGAGATTTGAGATTTGATATCTGTTCTGATTTATGTTTATCTCATTTCAAACTAGATAAGTCACGAAGGTATTCGTTTCTTGTCTCATGTGTAGGTACAAAATTTGAATATCAATATTTTGCACACCCTGATGATGACAAAGAAATGTTGGATATTTGAAGATTTTTGAATAAAGTTTAAGACTTGCATTTTTAGTGCCTTTTCAGTTTTGGGTTCATGGGAGTGTATTAGATTTGTATAGGAGATTTGATTTGATAATTCAGATGTTTTTAGTATGTACCGGCATAGATATAGTAGAGATTTGTAAGGAACTATTTTACATAGTCCGTTTACATTAGAGTATGTCGGATACCACTACAACCGTCGAAGAAAAGTTCTAGTTCAATCATACATCAAGGTGAATCCGAATATTAACATTCTTCAACAGAAAAGCCTCTATAAGATAGATTTTGGTAAGGTTGTGTTTAAATCCCTTAATGGTTAATTTGAAGTGTTAGGATATTTTTCTAAAATGTTTTTAAACATCCGAGGCGTCATTTTTCATCAAAATATTTTTTTCTAAATCCTAAGGCGGAGTTTTAATAAAAATGAATTTTTTGCTGATGTTGTTCAAACGACATCTCTATGTAGTTTAAACGACAACTTTAAGTTTTTCAATTGACTTCTTCAAGAGACTTGGAATCTCGTTCGAGCGACATCCACTTGTCGTTCAAGAGACCCCTTCGGCTCAAGTTTGCTATAAATACATGATTAAATGAGTCGTTTTCTTCAGAAGACTTGAGTTTTTCATTCTACGAAAACTAATTTTGCAGAATTTTTGTCCTCTCACCTTTGGGTTAACTTTGTTTTGATTCACAAATCATCCCAATAGCTTTAGTGAATCAATTTGTAACCCAAGATAGAATTTTACTGGAGTTTCTCTTATAGGGAATATTTGTCTATTGCTGAGGGAGGTGCTAGCTGACTATGACTACGGTCATTCGGAGTGCTCGAGGGTGTTCTTTGCTGAAGATAGAGTTGCGTGTTCTTGTGGGTTCACTGCGATTGATGCATTGCTGACTCTAGGCTAAGGTCTATGTGAGTGTCTGCGGATATTCATTACAGATTTCATTGTGTACGTAAGTTGGAATTTACTTCTTTATAGTGAAATAAAAGGTTTTACCCGAAAGGTTTTTTTTCCCGAAATTTGTGCGTCACCAATATGTATTTTGTGATGACTTGATTTTACCCTCCTAGATGCATGTGTCAGGGTTGATTTAATTTGGATTAAAAAATTGACATCTAGTTAAATAATTTTAAAATTAGAAATTTGCAAATCCACATACAATCGATATCACATAAGCATTCTAAAATTGGTATAGGTGCTTTTTTAGAGATTTTATCTTCTCACCAATGGTCTATAACTTGCATGAATTGGCCTCACGATTCATGTATACTTGCCTTTTTACTATGGAAACCTTCTATTTAGAGGTCATTGAGTATTTATGAGCCCTATTTGACTTTTGTCAACTCTTGAACGTAGGAGTACCTGAATGGATTCTTCTAAGGCTCTAAATATCCTTTCCAACGGTTCCATCTGAGCACGATTCAGACTTACGGGTTGCAATTTGCGGCCATTTTTCCAAAAATGCCTATTTCGGAATACCTATAAGCACCCTTGACCCCCTCGGTAGGGTGTACTTTTTGTCACTAGCAAACCAAGTTTTTTTCGATAGGCAGGCTAGGGGCCATGCCGATCGTCACCCCACGAGACCCTAATTTTTTTACTATTTAAGGGGACCATGGCATCATTTTTTAGGGCTCCTTTTTAAATTAAGAACATTCTCCTTGAAATTAGTGCGTTAAAGTTCCATTTTTTAAAACACTCTCTCCAATTTCTTACATCACCCTCATCCATCTTTCACCATAGTTTTTACTCTTACCTCCCCACCATCTGACCACCTAAAAAAAAGCCTCTACTACTACAAAATCATAATTAAAGTCCTCTAGAAGGTCTATTCTTATCCATTTGCAACTCATTCAATTAAAATTAGTTATTTACTTTTCTTTTCACTTTTGATATATCTTTATTTCATTTCTTTGCTTCAAAATCAAAATCAATCTCCATTTTTATTATTTAGTACGCACACATATCTTATTTTCATAAAATCCTAAAAAGCCAAAAAAGTGGGTTTTCCTATAAATCCTAAACTCGAATTTCCTCATATTACACAGTCCTTACACTTATGCACATTTTCCAAAAATAAACTAAAGGAAGTTCTAATATAGGACTTATGGGCTAAGCCCCACCCTTGCATGTTATTGAACTACGCGGACTTTGATGCTTCTTGGGATATGTAGGTATCCCGAGCCAATCTTGGGATTGAGTTCTATTTACTCATTTAGTCACTTTATGTTTTCCTACATTTAGCAGTATTGTGAATATGCGTCCTCCTACATATTCGTGTCCTAGTCTATATAAACAGTCACTTCTACAAAGTGAATTGTGATTTGACGGACAATCACATTATATTTTTATACTATTCTTTTGTACACCCCTTAGGATGATTGCGCTCTGTCTTTCCCATGACGTGAGTCAGATGATTTCTTTCCCCCTTTGTTCACACTGCACACATGTACACACATTGCACATTTTGGAGAAAAGGATAATATTATCATAGCCCATGAGAGATCGAAGGGGCGTAATGATTGACTAACACCTTCCCATTCCGTAATTTAGTCCTTAGACCCTCGACTCATTTGGTTTCGTATGCATCAGTATATCTTGTGATGTCGTTCCCTCGGTACGGCTACATTACTTTGCCTATTTTGAGAAAAATAGGCTGGCAACTCCATTTCTACATTTTTGTCCAATTTGACGGCCAACGATTTATATCCGTGGCAGCCCGCGAAGATCAGCGTGAGTGGAGGAAAGATTATTCACTTTGACCTCGAAACTCGCATGTGATAAGAGAGGGATTTCTTCAATTTTCTCTCCTTTGTAATTTCGGGGCCAACCTGTGCCGAAACAATCCGACTAGGGTGGCCACAATAAGACAATATAATAAGTAACAATCATATTTCGATGTCGTAATTAACTTATCATAATAAATGAATTTAATAAAAAACATGAATTTTTTTATTATTGTATAGTATTCCATGGATAAATCTGCAACCAATATAACTTAAAATTACATATTATAGCATGAGAACATCTCGAGAGTATGGTAGAAGTTTGCTTTACCAAAATTTTGCAATTCAAATTTTCACCACCAAATAATTTAATCATATCTAAGGATTGTGTATAGGCTACCCTCCCATGGAATTTCCCCCCGCCGCACTTGACTTGCCCTTATGACAGACCAATTATTATGATACTAATAACCCTTTCTCAATCGATCTAACTGTTACTTTTAAGAAATTATATAAATACCCTTTAAGTTTAACATTTTACCCCAAATTTCATCCTCAAAATCCTTAATCTTGTTTTCAAGTTTACAAATACTTTAATCATCTAAAACACTCTTAATGGTAAACTTCTCCTCCCACTAGCAAGAGTAGTTATAAAATACTGAATTCCAACCAAGACAAGAAAGCCTCGAAATTCGAACACAAAATGGGAGTCAAGCAAATAACTTTTTTGGAGGATAAAGATGCACTGATTTATAAACTTTGTTTCAATACATCTGAGGACTTCATTTAGGGAGATTGACATGTGAGATAATATTTCCTACATCTTTAATAATGACAAATAATTTTATGAGCACCACACCACGTGATCCCTTAGTGCTCAGTTTGGCACCATTAACCGGTCCACTATCAAATTTTACGTAATTGTAAGTTGATTCGATGTGGGTTGAGCAGCGACTAAATTACCCTATATGTGCTCTATCTCACCACCCTGGCACATAAGGTGGAAATGGGTATTCTTTCAAGTTCATCAGGTATTACCTTTCTCATAGGGACACTTCAAAAATAACCTTCGAGATCCAAACATGGTGAAAATTCGAAATAAGGATAAGTTCATGTTGACATTGGGTGTAAGTCATCATTCTATCTCCGAGCTCAATCTATCATCAACGGATGTTGAGGAACCTTGGTGTAATCTATTTTCCTTTAATATTTAATTATCTTACTTTGCTATTTTAAATATTTCAAACCTTTTTATCACTTTTATTTATGAACTTCACATCTTCTTCCTTAGATTCTAGTAATTTTAGTTTACAAACTTATTTATCACTCACTGAAAATCTCCATAATTGGAGCATAAGTATTCAAATTGGAGCAATGAACGATACATAATAACCTGCTTATTGTAAGTATATGATAATCAATTAGTTAGAAAGACCATAAACTTGGTTGACATTCACTCTCACAATCAAAACATACAAACTAACCAAGCTAGCGAAATGTATTTTTTGCACGCACGATGGGACAATAGTGCTAGATAAGTGTTTATCATGGATATAATGAGAAGGAATAATGATGGTGCAAAGAATGTTGGTGGAATTGGTTTGACTAGACATCATATCATTGCCACATATCAAACAATGGTTAAAATTGGTAAAGAAATGAGACCAAATGTTCAAAACTAAGATTTGAATTTATTAAAGGCTCCAAGGGACTAAAATCCAAGTGTAACACCTATTGTAGGGATCTCCTCAAACACTAGAGATCAAATAATACATCAATTAAACTCGATACTTGACCATCTTGGAAATATAAGAAGAATTTGAGTAAAATGATCACAACATTAATTAGTAGAATGCCTCCTCCTATTGTTACAATATATAATGGTCAAGGCTACTCACCCAAAATTGGTGTATACATGACCATGCAACCCAATAATTTTCATGGTGTGTATTATAAACCCATTAATGGGGAAACCAATTTTAGAGCAAACCTAAGGATGGGAAACAACATGAACACTATTGGTTTAGGTGTAAATAACCCATTAAAAGGTTTAGAAATATCTAGCACTTACTAATATATGGGTCAAGGGGGAAGAAATCTTCAATTATCTTGTGAAAGTCAAAATTATAAAACTAACATGAATGAAATGAAAGGGATCACTCAACTAATGCTGGTTCAGTTTTCTATGATAGGGTACAAAAAGTTGATCAAAAAAGGGAAAATCATATTAACTATAAAATAGGGAATTACTATGGGGGTTGATAAATACCCACCCAATGTAAAATAAATGGGAACCAATATGAAGTCCATACAATTACTAAGGAAGAATAGACATGTGTGGCATTACAGGCCCTGAGCGAGTTACGTGCTTGAGGAGGAAGGGGACTCGGTGTTATGGCCATCATGGGTCTTCCCCTTTTCTTTTTTGGGGTTCCCTTTAGTGCTCAAGAGGGATTGCTCCCTTTTTAGGGGCGCTCGGTCGTCATCAGTGTGGGATAATGTGTAGAGATAGAGTCACCAACTTATTTTTCAGAAAATAGGTAAAAGAAATGTTGTCGCCTTGAGAGAATGACATCAAGGACAATACTGATGCTTGTGAAACCAAATATCTCAAAGGTCCGGGGACTAAGTTATGGAATAGGAAGGTGTTAAGCACCCATACCACCCTTTTGGTCTCTCATGGTCATGTGTTAATCTTCTCCCTATTAGACTCCGTGATGTGTGTGCTTATGTGCATAACATAGGTGGAGCATGGAATCGTTCAACTCGCATCATGGAAAAGGACGGAGTGAATTCATCCCTTGGAGTGTTACTAAAAAATAATAATTCAAAATATAATGTAAGTGTTTATCGAATCACAAGTCCTTATAGAGGACCGAATGTATACATTAGACAAGACACAAGTACGCAAGAATATGACATTCATTAAGAATATATATAATAAAAATAATAGAACAAATGTGCATAAGGGTGGACCCTAATTTCGGGATTTACCCAAGATGCCCGCGTAGCCCATTGGGCATCAAAGTCCATGTATTTCAAAGATAATGTAGGGTGGGGTTTAGCCTATAAATACAAACGATAGATTTATATTATGCGTGTATGTAGAGAGAAATGTGTTTTAAGAGTGAGAATGTGTAGTGAGAATCCCTTGTTTGGAATTTACAGATAAACCCTCTTTTTGTTGTTTTTATTTTTTATGAAAATAGAGTATGTCAAAATACTAGTAATAAAGGTTTGATATTGATGTATATGAGGTAATGAAATAAAGCACTAAAGCAGAAATGAAGTAACTAATACTAAAATAAGAGAATTTAGAGAAAATGATGGATAATTGGACCTTTTTATGAATACTTAAAATGGATCTTTAGTGTAGATATGATGATATTTCTATGGGATGAAGGTGGTATGAGGAGATGGGAGGAATTTACTAAATGAAGTATGAAAAGGATGGAATGGGAGATGGCTTTTTTAGGAAAGGAACAACTCTGAATTCGAGAGAATGTTCTTTAAATTGTTGAGAGGGATGTTCAAGGGGGTTTTATGGGTACTTTTCAAAGTGAGGTCATGGTCTCTATTTATAGGGTCAAGGGGGTGCCGATCGACAGGGTCTTAGAGTTTCCTATTGGTATAGACCCTCAGGCAGACTACAGATATGCGGGGTCCTGAAGGTGCCATTTGGCAGTCTTGGATAGGTTTTTTGGGGAAATGATCGAAAATTTTGAACCATAAGTTAGAATCTTACACGGTATGGAATATCACAAAAGGTATTTTGATCCCTTCAAGAATCCATTAAGACACTCCCGTCTTCGAGAATTGAGCAAGGTTTAACGGTCCCATAAGCGCCTATTGGTCAGTAGATAGGAAGTTTTTGGAGGAAAATGGATCATTCATCTGAACTATTAGGCCAATTCTCCACGGGATGAATCATTTGAAAGGGTATTCAGTTACCTTTGAGATCTCACTCACCTACATTTAGTTCGGCGAGTTGACCAAGGTCAAACAGGGTCCAAAAGTGCTTAGTGACCCTTTAGAGTAAGGTGGGTTATTCGTCCGTACCATAAGGCAGATTCACACATAGGGCAATCTTTGGAAATGGGATTCAAAGACCATAAATAATTCATTGAGCTTCGCTCAAGTTGGAGTGTCTACCGGAGTCAAACAGGGCTCAAAAGCACCCAGTGGACTCCAGATCAATTTTATGGTAAAATAAATTGTTTGTTCTTACCATAAGGTTAATTTATGCATGAGTCAAGCCATTGGAAATGGTATTCGGATCCTTCCAACGATTCATAAAGCTTTCGCTCAGACAAGAAAGTTGACCAGAGTCAAACGGGGCCCATGAGCGCTCGGTGGTCTCTAGACAATTTTTTAATAGTAAAGTGGATTGTTCATCGAAATCATAACGCCAATTTGTGCACTGGGTGGACCGTTAGAAAGGGCATTTAGGGACCTTCGAAGAATCATTAGAATTATACTCAGTCGAGAAATTTGACCGAGTCAAATGTGGACTAAGAGTATCCAGTGGCCTCTAGATCGGTATTGAGATTATAACCTTGGGTTTGCGATGAATGAGTGGGTCCTAGAGACCCGAGGAGGTTCTTAGGGGACTTCAAATGATAGACACCATATCAATATTAGGGAAGATGATTTAGGTCAATTATGTGGACTTAAAGGATGAGGTTGACCGATTCAGAGCATTGAGGTCAGTTCTGAGGACCTAAGGAGATGATGATATCTTAATATTGGTTCTAAGGGGATAAAAAGACCAATTCGATAGCTCAAAGCCAATTATGAGGACCTAAGGTTGTGTTGGGGATAAACTATTCTATAGGCCGAGGTCAATCCTAAGTGCCTAAAGTTGGGATGAGCAACTCTAAGGGTCGAGGTCAATTCTGAGGACCATGAGTAGTGATAACCAATTCTGAGGGTCAAGGCCAATTCTGAGGACCTAAAGTTGGGACAAATAATTCGAGGGTCGAGGTCAATTCTGAGGACCTAAATTTGGGATGACCGATTTTGTGGGCCGAGGTCAATTTTGAGGACCTAAGTTGTGACGACCAATTTTGAGGGGCGATGCCAATTCTGAGGACCTTAAGTTGTGATGACAAATTTTATGGTCGAGGTCAATTCTGAGGACTTGAAGTTGTGATGACCAATTCTGAGGGTCGAGGTCAATTTTGAGGACCTTAGGATGTAATGACTAATTATGAGGGCTGAGGTCAATTCTGAGGACCTTAAGTTGTGATAACCAATTCTGCGGGTCGAGATTCATTATAAGGACGAAAATTTAGGATGACTAATTCTGTGGGTTGAGGTCAATTCTAAGGACCTAAAGTTGGGACCACCAATTCTGAGGGGCGAGGTCAATTCTAAGGACCTAAAGTTGTGATGGCCAATTCTGAGGGCCAAGGACAATTCTGAGGACATTAAGTTATGACGATTAATTCTGGGGGCTGAGGTCAATTCTGAGGTTCAAAGTTATAACAACCAATTATAAGGGGCGAGGTCAATTCTGAGGACCTAAAATTATAATGACCAATTATGAGGGCCGATGTCAATTTTGAGGACCTTAAGTTGTGATAACCAATCTTGAGGGCCGAGGTCAATTCTAAGTACCTTAAGTTATGACGACCAATATTAAGAGCCGAGATCAATTTTGAGGACCTAAAGTTGTGATGATCAATTTTGTAGACTGAGATCAATATTGAGGACCTTGAATTGGGATGACCAGTTCTGCAGGATAAGTTTAATTCTGAGGACGTAAAGTTATGACGATCAATTCTAAGGGCCGAGGTCAATTATGAGAACCTTATGTTATGACGATAAATTTTGAGGGTCGAGGTCAATTCAAAGGACCTTAAGTTACAGCGTGGGGAATAACTCTCATGGGGAAATTCGAATTATCTTGGGGGTGCAGGTGCACTTGTGGTTTCACTAGGGATTGTGTTTTCTTAAAACTCTACTTGGTGATGTTTAGTTTTGAGGTTCCAACTGGGAAATTATAGTAAACTTGGATGCAGACGCATTATGGATTCTGGTGTGTAGTATGCTGAGGAGAAGAGTGTAAGATTAATCTTGCTGGGGATTTTGATACTTTGTAAGGTGTTTGGTTCTCCAAAAATGATTTTTTTGAGGAAAATGATGTTCCATATTTTTTCGGGATTTTTGGGAATTTTTCGGTCAATTTCTGGATTTTTCTAGAATTTTTTTGTATTTTTTGTACAAAATCTTAGGGGACTATCGATAGGCCGCGTGGGCTACAGGCATATACGCGCAGATGAGGCGACTGATGGCATTTGAGTTTGGGTATGTCTCGTACCCCAGATTAAGAGTGGTGCGGAAGATGAAGTGACATCCATTTCTAGTTCTTTCCCTTTGAGATTTTCTTATAGACCGTTATTATGACTCGAGTAGAGTGGCGTTGACCATTTTGTATGCTTGATTTTTTCTTGAAAATAGAGACCCAAGAAGGAAAAAATGATACATTTTTTATTTGATTATCTTGATTTAGTGGCTTATTCTACATGCACTTTAAATTTGTTGCTGAGGTTTGTTCTGAGAAAAAGTTGGAAAATGTGGTTTTTGGAATTTTGTTAAGTAGAGGAGGGCCTTAAAGGCTTAGTTGTAAAGAGTTTTCCATTTGAAGGGGCTTATTTTGAGAAAAAGTTGGAGAAATTTGTTTTTTAAAATTAATTTTGGGTAAAAGAGGAAAGATGGAATTTTCTAAAATAGGGGCTTGCGATTGGCATACCCCTTGACCTGCCTATTGGCATGGGGGTCAAGTTAATCACCACTAGGCTTTAATTGCATTTTTCTGCATAACAGTGTACTTATTAGGGTATGGATTTAGGAATTCAGGATGTTTTTTTTGCCAAGGATTTTGGGTATAAAAGAAGGGGTATGTGGTGTGTTTTCTTCAACAACACCCATATGTATTTTCTTGCTTCTCATTTCTAATTTCCCAAATGGATCTTCCCATGTATGAAGAATTATCCTCTTATCTTGAGGGTCTGGTGGACATGTGCCTTTACAATGTTGGCTATGGTACTTTCAACCTAAAATGGGTTTTTCTGTGGGATAACCAAGCCATAGATTGGAACTTTTTGGCAGCGGCGGTACTTCAAGGACAAAGTCTTTAATTTTGGCATGGACGGGGTCTATCCAACCTACGTGGAATTCTCAATAAGGTTGGTGGTTAGACTAAGTGTTACAGCAACTATGCTTTATTTTTCTCGTTCTCCTTGAGCATTTTCAGTAGAGTTGCTCCATATTTTTCCTTTGGCAGCTCGATCGCTGGTTACTGGAGGGACTATTTATCATCAAAAGGTTATGTGTTTAGTGCGTCAGAGGGGTTTTGATGATGCTATATTTTCCAGAGATGTTTCTTTGGGCTTTATTGCGAGGCTGTTACTAGTGATAGGGACTTAATATCTAATCCCCAAGTGGTTGCGATAGTGACATGGATGTCTTACCGCCATAATCCTACGACGGCGGTGTTGGCGGAATCCCTGAACGGTATTGATAATTGGAAGGAGGGATGCTTCAACTTTTTGAGGGGGATCCCCTTAATGTTATTCATGTGGCTTGCAGAGAGATTTCATCTGGTGACCCCTCCTGAGTGTCCTTTGGTGGGTGAGCCTAATTTCTTTGTTCGTAATTTCTTCAGTTGTAGCCCATCGATAGAGAACTAGATTAACTGGTTTGTGGAGCACGGATATCGCTGTCTTCATTTGTCAGTGCCATTATGGGGATACTTTCAGTTTATTTTGTAGCTAGGAGAGTACCTGTATGTGCGGCTGGTTAGCCTCTGTCAGACTTCCTTTTATTTCCCCTGGCAGCTTTTGCACTAAATCGGATGGGAACAAATTTTGCCCCCTCACATAATGAACTTCTACCTGGTAGAGAATCTAACTGAATCATTACAAATATAAGGACAAAATTTCCAATTGAGTCCTGATTTATCCCAAATCATAGCACTCATTACCCTCGAACCTAGGCATTTTAGGCCCCTCGGGCACCGTAATTGCTATAATTATGCTCATTAATCAGACAACCTCAGTTTTAAATGCTAACATGTTATTTGAGGTATTATTGAGCTTTTATAGGTGTTATGGTGGTTATTATGAAGTTGAGCGCGTTCCGATAAAGTTCCATTGCGATTCGCACGTTCAGGGGCATTTCCGTAATTTTATACTTCAGAATTTTTTATCGAAGTCTTCACGAAAGTTGTATCTATCGGACCAAGCTTTGCGTGACTGCGAACGGTGCTCAAATCAGAGTCTGAACGAACAAAACACGGGTCTTTAATCAGAAAAGAATTATAGGAAATTAATAACAATTTTATTAATTCCACCCATATCCCTTTTCTCTTTTATAACAAATCAAATAATACCCCACATGTCCTAACTCGTTTTTTTTACAGCAAACTTATGGTGATTTGGGTTTTGACTCAGTTTTTGTCTCGGGTTTTGATTGCACACAAATTGGGAACTCACAGATGCATTTTTTTTGGGTCTCCACTTATGGAGCTTTGTCTTGAGCTGTCCGAGTTGGGTGTTGTTGGGTGTGCATGGTGGGTTGCAACTGGCGCAATCGGTCGACCACACCCCTTTCGCCAGTCGACCAGTTTTTGGGATTTGTGCTTTGTGTCGATGCAGTGTCCACCCTTACCGTTTACGCGGTCGACCCGTTTGATCGTGGTCAACCGCTGTTCTGTTTTTAGCCGAGATTGCTAAGCCACCTCCTTTTCCCTTTTTTATTTCTTTTTCTATTTTTCTTTTATCCCTTTAA
The DNA here is from genome assembly GCA_949130495.1 of Sambucus nigra. Classification (NCBI taxonomy): domain Eukaryota; kingdom Viridiplantae; phylum Streptophyta; class Magnoliopsida; order Dipsacales; family Adoxaceae; genus Sambucus; species Sambucus nigra. The sequence continues at coordinate 93,233,815 of OX422212.1, forward strand.
AAGAGACTAATCCCATTCTTTTTCCTTTTTCTTTATTTCAACTTAGTATCTAAAGGGATTGTTGTGTAATATTTAAAGATAATTAGTCTGGGATAGATTTTTGTTGGTTTTCTCTTTGGGAGCTAGGTTTTGGAGAGTTTTGTGGGTGTGCCATTTTCTCCCTCCTAGGGTTTATCCGTATAGTGGGCTTTCCTGTCGTGGTTGTGTAAGAACACTAGCCATCATCTTCTTCATCAATCCAAGTTCCATTGTTTGAATTTCTTGCTTTATTTACGTGCCTTGTAATGTAGATTTATCGCTTTCTTTAAATACACGCTTTTACCATGCTTTCTAAGGGTTGCTTTGCTTTGGTGGTGGATTTTTACAATTTTATTTCGAGTGGGTTGTCCTAGTTATTACGATTAGGAGATTTAACGTGTTATATCATGTATGCTCCGTATTTACGACCTTGCGTGTGTAATTTCTGGGGTATTTGTTGACGCCAAAATCTTATTAGACTTTTATGCGAATTTAGGGGTGTGACAAATCTTGATTTAATTAACTGTCGAAATGAGACTCAATCTTAATAACTTGTCGACCCATGTAATCATTTTATACTAATTAACTCGGGTGAGAGATATCCGACGCAAGCTATAGTTTTTTATTCCTTTGTTAACATAGTTTAATTTACACTCACCTAGATTAATCGTTTCCTTTTGTTATCTTTTCTTCTTAGTTAGTGAAATTATCTTTTACACTTTTATTTAGAAGTAGTAAACCAATTAAATTCTAATAACTCGTCTCTGTGGGTTTTTTATTCCCGGACTTGGCTGCTGTACTCCCTTTTTGAGTGTAGTCTTAAGCTTAGGTTTTTTGTATTAAGGTGGTGAACATAAAACATTGATCGGCGTTTGACACGCGCTGCTTTTCACCCTTAATCAAAATGGCGCCATTGACGATGATGAGTTTATTTTAGAATTTAGTTGATTTAGTATTTGGTAATATTTTCTTTCTATTTGTATTATTTGCCTAACATTTTTTCAGAACTTCTACATTTGAGTGCCAAGAACCACTTGAATTTTTCGGCCGCACATAATTTGTGGAATTTTCTTTCTTGAGCCTTTTTTTGGGTAAGCATGTTTTATTCCAATTCTTTCGGTAATCATTATGATAATTCTCAAAATCCTCGTACACCTATGACTTTTGGTCAATACTTAGAGTCCCAAAAAAATTGCAAATTCAAAAATGACTTTGGGTGAGTATTACTAAAGTCAAGCTTTGGGGTGCGTGTATTTTGAGGATGATTGTAACGATTTTGGGCCTCTAATTCCTTATAATAAGAATGTTGAAACTAAAAGCTATAGCTTTCAAAATTCTTATAATAATGATTTTGAGTACAGTTCCGATGGTAATTTTTAAAGTTGTCTTTTTAAGAATTCGTGCCTCGGTCTGTGACTTTCGGCGAGGGTTTGTGCATGCTTGAAAATGAGAAAATTGAAAATCGTTATTGGGAATAAAATCGTTGTTGGGAACATTAGTTGGATTTATTATTTGAATCCGACGACGATTTTTCTTCCGAGACTTTTGAAGTCTAGGAATGTTTTGAACCAAATGAGGACTTTGTGCCTACTTTGGAACAAACCATCCATCACGTGTCCCATGGTATAGTAGATAATGAAAGTGAGGATGAAATGCTCGTAATATGCATTTGAAATAAAATGATTTCTTCCTTGGTACCCAAAGAAGAATATTCCATTGAAAGTGATCTTATTTCCTTTAAAACTCAATCTTCAAGCGATGATGACTCATCTCTTTGAGTTTGAATTTCTTTCTTCCCCGTCTTTATTCTATATTGTCACACCGATGCTAGTACCCAATGAATCGGTTTCAAAATTTAAAGTGTTAAACTTTTCACCGATGAGGAGTACTTTCTCGAGTTGCCTTCCATGAAGGAATCTTTGCCTCCATGTGCGCTCCCTCCCATTCCAACTGAAATTTTTTTGGGAGAAAATTCAGTTTTTTTGGAACCCATGTTTTTTTTTCACTCATCTTATCCAAATCCCCCATTGTCCCTAAAAAACTTTTAATTAGCGATGGTTTATTTCTTCCCTTACACATGCCTTCCATTGTTCAAACGAAATTCTTATTTTCGGGGAGGCATGTTCACTTTAGAGGATCCACCGTTAATCTTTCAAAGTCAAATTCCTTTTTGGGTGGATCCTCAACTATTTAGACTTCTAGTGTATAGTTAGTGAGAAGCCTAAATAGTAGGTTGTATACAGTTCGCTTGTTATTCTTTTTTTATTTTTATTTTTTCTTTCTTTTTTAATTTAGTCTGTGTAATTAGTTAAATTTTTGTTATTTGTTCTTGCTATTCTTGGTACTAACTTGTTTTGTAGATTCATTTGGACTCGTTCTTATGGAGATCGCTCCAATTTTGGGTAATATCGTTCTTTTCCCCTCCCTATGTTGTGTTCTTAATGCACATTGAGGACAATGCAACATTTAAGTTGGGGGGTGTGGGATATTCTATCCATTTCTTTATTTTGCTCATTGATTTTATCACATGCTAATTACTAAGTATGCTTTCTTAGAAAAAATTAAAAAATTTAAAAAAGATTTTCTTTCTTTTTTCTCCTTTGTTGGGCATTTTGCCTTTGCTTCTGATGATAAATTTTAATAATTGCCCAATCCAATAAACAACTTAATAAAAAATGTTCTCGATTTTAGATGTTATTAGACTTTTGTCCTCAATCATTGATATTATGAATAACTTCATGAATTAAACTTTAATCCCATGAGCACATGCACTTTTCTTACTTTATTGATTTGGTTTAAGATTTTTATAACTCGATAATCTTTTGTTGCAATGTATATACCTACACCGAGTAAGCTTTGTACCTTTCATCATTTGTCAGTCTTATACACTATTCTTTCCTCTTTGAAAACATTACAGTCGTTGGTAATCTCACTATTCTTTCATTGATCGTTCATTAATTGAGTTTATATCTTTAAATGTGTTACTTGAGCATGATTTTCATAGATTGTTTTGACTCGAGAATTGTGTAAACTTTATGAGATGATCATAGGAAATCTTTGTCATATCACCCATATTAGCCTTGACCTCAACTTTTGTGTTTTCGATAAACAACTCCTTTGAGCCTACATATTAGACTTTCAATTCATCACCCAAAATCCCATTACCAACTCCAAATTGGTGTTATAAGCCATATATATCACCTTACATACCTTTTCTTGGAATGTTACTTTGGATTGAATGATGTTATTATCTTTTGGTTGCAATTTAGGCATGTGAGAGTGTGAAAACAAAGAAAAGAAAGTAGTGAAAAAGAAAAGAAAAAGCAAAAAGCAAGAGAAAAGAAAAGAAAACAGGAGAAAAAGAAGAAAAGAAAAGAAAAGAAAGAGGAAGTTTGTATATGTTTTGTATAGTGTTCAATAAGCTTTGATTACTCTTCCATCGTTATATTCAATGCCTTTTATGGATTGTATTTTCCAATTTTTGATATTGCCCGCATTCTTCCCATTATTCTAAGTTTTCATTCCGAACACTTTGAATCCGTACATACATAACCTTCGCTTCGTACCCTAGCCTAGCCTACAATACAACTCTATACAAGTCCTATGTGATCTTAGGGTGAGTTCAATTTAAATGTTGAAATAGTTTGACAACCTGTGAAAATGCATTTCACCTCTTTTAATGAGCGGTATCTTTCATTGAGTATACAATTTTTCATTTTATATACAATGTTCTTAATTTATGACATTTGTGCGGCCTAGTCTTCATTTACATTTACTCTTTATGCACGCATGTTCCGTTTGTTACCTCCCGATTTTGAGTGAATTCATTTGATGAGTGTAATGCCCGTGAGGATTGATATATGCGCACTTTTATGTTTATCCAATTTATTTAAGTGTTTGCCAAATCATACTTTGCATGTGCTCACTCCCCTCCCACATTTTAAGGTTTCAATTCTATGAAGTTCATTCTATAATATTAATAATACGGACTTTGGTATGAAATCAGTTCACTTTGCTAATAATGTATATGAAATATTTTTCGCTATTGTTGGGTGTGTTGCATGTGTTTGGGCATATTTTGAGAAAACTATATGATGTTTGTGGGTTACATCCCTGAAAACCCTCACGAGACGACACCCGTCCACTTGGATAACCTAGGGGTTTAATGGCTTATTGCATACGCTAAATGCAATCGTTCGCCCGCAAAAGTGGCCTTATCCCTTTGATCACTTCTGTATATATCTCCCATTTTTTATTTTCTTATTGTTCTTCATGCGTTGAATTTCATTACTAGGAACTAGCAATATGTAAGTTAGGGGGTGTGATTCGTCCCGAATAATAACACTCATTACCCTCGAACTTAGGCATTTTAACCTCCTCGGGCACCGTAATTGCTATAATTATGCTCATTAATCAGCCAACCTCTATTTTATATGCTAAAATGTTATTTGTGGTATTATTGAGCTTTTGTAGGTGTTATGGTGCTTAATATGAAGTTTGAGCGCGTTTCGATAAAATTTCGTCACGATTCGCACGTTCAGGGGCATTTCAGTAATTTCACACTTAAGAATTTTTGACCGAAGTCTTCACGAAAGTTTTAGATCTCGGGCCAACCTTCTCATGGCCATAAAAGGTGCTCGAATCGGAGTCTGAACGAACAAAACATGAGTCTTTAATCGGAAAAGAATTATAAGAAATTAATAACAATTATATTAATTCCACCCATGTTCCTTTTCTCTTTTATAACAAATCAAATAACACCCCCCCATGTCCTAACTCTTTTTTTTGCAGCAAACTTATGGAGATTTAGGTTTTGACTCGGCTTTTGGCTCGATTTTTGATTTCACACAAATTGGAGCCTAAATATATGGCTATTCACGAAATTGAAGGTTGTCTTCGGTCTTGGGCATGGTTGTCTCGGGTTATACCCATTTGGGTTTCGGTCTTTGGCCATTAATGGTGGGTTTGGGACATTTTTGGTTAAAAGAACAGTTGGTTATGGTGGAACTCGCAGCTGCGTTTTTTTGGGTCTCCACATATGGAGCTTTGTCTTGAGCTGTACGAGTTGGGTGCTGTGTGCTATGCATGGTGGGTTGGAACTGGAGCAGCTGGTCGACCGCACCCCTGCCGCCAGTCGGCTTTTTTTTGGATTTGTACTTTGTGTCGAGGCAGTGTCCACCCTTACCGTTTACGCAGTAGACCTGTTTGATCATGGTCGACCGGTGTTTGATTTTTAGGCGAGATTGATCTGTCACCTTATTTTCCCTTTTTTATTTCTTTTCTATTTTTCTTTTATCCCTTTAAAATATACTTATCCCATTCATTTTACTTTTTCTTTATTTATTTTTTTGCAACTTAGTATATAAAGGGATTGTTGTGTAATATTCAAAGATAATTAGTTTTAGATAGATTTTTGTTGGTTTTCTCTTTGGGAGCTAGGGTTTGGAGAGTTATGTGGGTGTGACATTTTCTCCCTCCTAGGGTTTAGCCGTATAGTGGGTTTTCCCGTCGAGGTTGTGTAAGAACACTAGAAATCATCTTCTTCATCAATCCAAGTTCCATTGTTTGTATTTCTTTCTTTATTTACGTGCTTTGTAGCGTAGATTATCGCTTTCTTTAAATAAGCACTTTTACCATGCTTTCTAGCTAATTTAGTCTAGGTTGTGTTGGATTGAACTCACCTAAGGTTTGACGGGTTGCTTTGATTTGGTGATGGAGTTTTACGGGTTTATTTCGAGTGGCTTGTCCTAGTTATTACGCCTAGGTGATTTAACGGGGTATATCCTGTATGCTCCGTATTTACGACCTCGCGTGTGTAATTTCTAGGGTATTTGTTGATGCCAAAATCTTATTAAACTTTTATGAGAATTTAGGGGTGTGACAAATCTTGATTTAATTAAATGTCAAAACGAGACTCAATCTTAATAACTCATCGAACCATGTAACCATTTTATAATAATTAACTCGGGTTGAGGGATATCCGACGCAACCTATAGTTTTTTATTCCTTTATTAACGTAGTTTAATTTACACTCGCCTAGATTAATCTTTTCCTTTTGTTATCTTTTCTCTTTAGTTATTGAAATTATCTTATACAATTTTATTTGGAAGTATTAAACCAATTATATTCTAACAACTCGTCTCTATGGATTTTCGATACCCGGACTTGGCCGCAATGCTCGCTCTTTGAGTGTAATCTTAAGTTTATCTTTTGTATTAAGGCAGTGAATAGAAAACAACGATCGACATTTGACATGCACTACTTTTCACCCTTAATCAAGTCCATTGTATAGTTGTGACTTATTCTAAAAAAAACCATGTTTGAGTCATATGGAGATTTTTATTGTCATGATCCCACACAGACTATGATGTGTTGAAGTTTATTGAAGACGTTGCGGAAAAGATTCAAGGAATTAATTATGCTGAACATTTAATTGGTGCAATTTTATTCGTCTTCAAGTTCAATTGCATTTTGAGATCACTCAGGTATGAATGCATAATTTTAATGGGACTCAAAATTTATTTAAAAATGTTTAATATGTTATTTTATTTAGAAAATTTTTCAAAAATGTTTTTAAAGTGTTTGAAATTGTTTACACTTCCTTTCATTCTAATAAGGACGGATTAGAGTAGTGTTTGGTTTGGACTCTATTTCGCTATGTTACTCAAATGAATAGATCAGTCGTTCGATCAAGATGACGTGTCGTTCGAGCGACATCTACATCTCATTCGAGCGATATTCCAATGTTGCTTGAACGAGTAGCCGCCTCAAGAAAAATATAAATAGGCGTGTTTCCATCACATTTTGTAAGTGTACATTCCGGAAAAAATATTTTACGAACCAGAACGTTTATGAACATTGTTTTCTAAGGTTTTTAAGTCTAAACACATCCTTAGAGTTTACAAGATCCAGGGTTTCATTACTATATGCAATAGTGATCTTGTTAGCACCAAGAAGGTTTTGTTCTACATGGAATATTCCTGGTTTTGCGAAGAAAAAGAAAAGGAGTCCGTGTTTCAATTTTATAGATGTTACAAGTCATATCGGTAGACACCGAGACATACGTGGACACGTGTGTTATGGACAGGTATCATGGAAGAAGAACTTTCTACGTGGGCACTATAAGAGGAGTGGTAAAAGATCAGAAGATCGTCAAGTCTCGTGGGGGATCGAGTCGTTGAGTAAGACTTGTGTCTATTCGTTGTAATTCCACATTTATAGTGATTATCTGGCTTGGGTCGTCTGAGATTTTTTTTCTTGTTGTGGTTTCCTCGTACTTCTAGCGTTGTGAGTATTCTTTACTTTATTTTACTTGCTTTAATCACTAGATGGATGTTTAGGATTAATCAAGATAAAATTTGATTAAGTTAAAATTGTTCACCACTTGGTGCGAATTAAAAATTGGAAAACATTTTTTCATAAAAAGAGAAATTCTTATTGTCATTATTAAAACACTTTCTGTATTAGAAATAAAAAGTAACCTACTGGTTACTGGTTTCAATGTTGACAGGGGATCAATTCCCTTAACATCAGTTCAGTTCACTCGAGATCAGTGCCCAATGCTCTCCTCAATTCAATTAGTATGGGCTCATGGCTCAACTTCGTTTTCTAAAAGATCCTGGATTTCTTTCTTTGGTGGGTCTGTGAGATCCTTTCGGTGATCTATATTGTGTTGAAGGGATATCTATATAATCCGATCAATTGCGTAAAGCCCGCGGTAGCAACAGATGCGAGGAAAATACACAGAAAAGGCAGTTCTTTTTTATTTTTCTATTATATTAGTATTTTATTTATATTAGTATATTAGATTAGTATTATGATGGGCTCTTTATGGTAGTACCGCCGTCTGTTTACCCGTCCATTGTAATCTTTAGGATGGTCTTGGCATGTTTTTGGGGACTACTTGAACTAGTTGTGGAAGCGGGTAGTGGAGAAGGTTATGGAGGAAGAGACTAAACAAAGGTAGTTTTTTGCCTTCGAGACCATGGAGGAAGGTGTTGTGGTTTTGTCCAGGCTTGTCAGGGTGTATCGCTCCATGGAGTGCATACAGAGTGTTAACAGGAGTAGGAGACTTGCAGACATTTGGGGGACGAGAATGCTGACGAAGCGTGGATGTCGAGTAGTTGAGGTCAATGCCTTGTGAAGCTGGGGTAATATTGATGTTTTGGGTGATTTTTGTGTTTTGGGTAATTTTTGGGGTTCGAATAATTTTTATGAAGGTTTTTTAAAGATGGTTTAGTTAGTGGAAGGGGGTGGTCTATTTATCTCCCTTCATTGATACTTCATGTAATAGTGATGTATTTTCTTAATTAGAAATAAAAATAATTTTGATCACACTTTGTTGTGCCTCTTGATGAGTTTTGCATTTAAATTATCCAAACCAATTTCTATGTCATACATAATCCTTTTGTTAATGTAAATAATTATATGGACCGCCATTCTCGAGGGGTAGAAAGAATAACTTTTTATGAAAAATAAGGGGGTTGTGCCCATGTATGGCGTCTGGGCTGCCTACGTACCTCTGGGGGATTTAAAAATTTTCACGAGTCTCATTTGAAAAGGAAAGTTCTTGAGAGGATTAGGTCCCATGTAGTTCTGGGTAGGGTAAATGAATAACTTTATCTTTAAAATAAAAAAGGAATGATAAGAGTTGTAGCACACTGAGATTTCGAACTAAGGGTAAAATTTCTTGAGGTGGTCCAGGTTAATTGGACGCGCTATCTTTTCTCTGTCGAGGTCTGTGAGCATAACGACACCACTTGAAACAATTTTCTTCATAAAGTGGGGGTCGCTTCAACTCGGTTTGAATTTCCCTCTGGGGTCCCATATGGATTCTCTGATCTCTTTGAAGGTAAGGTCTTCTTCCTGGATATCACAGTGCTTGGCTTTTTGGTTAAATGATCACGCTATCCAGCGATTATACCCCTGTATATGGTATGGATCCTTAAGCCTCTTTTCACCAAGGAGTGATATTTCATCAAAGCGACTCTGATACCAGCCTTCTTTACTAACTTTACTCTCGAGCATGACACGCAAGGAAGGTATTTCTAGTTCAACGGACACGCAAATAAGGTATTTCTAGTTCAATGGGTAGGACTAATTCCATGCCCTACACTAGAGAATAGGGGATAGTCCTAGTAGGCATTCTGATTGAAGTGCGGCCGCCCTAGAGGGCATAAGGGATCGAGTCAGCCTAATTTCTACAACTCTCGATCATCTCACTGATAATGGCTTTGAGGCTTTTATTAGAGGATTCAATAGCACCATTAATTTGGGTTCAGTAGGGAGTTTGTGTCTCTAAATCATGTTCATGTCGACCCGATTCGTGACCTCGACTTTTAAGTGGAGTCTATTATCTAATACTAACTCATGGGGAACTCCATATCGGCAGATGATGTTCTTTCTGATGAACTTAGCACTTTCTTGGCATTCAACACTATGTAAAACTTGACTTCGACCGATTTAATGAAGTAGTCAATGGTGAAAAAGGATGAACTTGTGACCATTTGAATCTTTGGCCATAACCTTCATATTATGTCGATGCCCCAAGTGGAGAAAGGACAGTGAAAGGTTATTTTTTATAGTTCTTGGGGAGGCAAGTGTTGGAGATTGGAAAACTACTGGCATTTTAGGCATCTTCGAACATAGGCAGTGCAATATTAAACTACATTGGTATAGTAGTACCCTTGATGGATGATTTTATTAGTAAATATATGACCGTTTATGTGGGCCCCCCATTCCCCACTGTGGATATTCGACATCAATTCTTCAATATCAACCCCTGCTATGCAATGCAAATGGGTTCCATTGAAGTTTCTCTTGAAAAGTGCTTTATCATAAATGATGTACTCAATAACCTATTTGTGAAGGGTTGCACGGTTTTCTTATATGCGTCTTGGGGATACCTATGAAGCACACTATATACATGACTCACTTGAGTCTAAAGTATAGGATCTTTTCTAGTTTGGAAATAGAGACAAAATTGTGTTATCCTTTGTTTATCCCTAAGCCTCATGCCTCTTCGTGATTTGCATCAAAGACTATTCAAGACTGGAAAATGTAGTAACCAACATAATTCACAACACCTAGGATTGCATTTATTTGTCATATTGTGTGTATGAGGGGGGTGTGTGTGTTCCCATTGGCTTAAAAATATTTTTTAATATTTTTAAAGATTTTTTAGAATTTTTTAAACAATTAAAATCTATTTTTAAACATTTGAAATTAGGTTTAAAATTGTTTGGGGCTAATTCATAATATCTAAAACTGCCTAAAACTTACCTTGGGTAGAATCCGAAAGCGCTAGAGATTTCAGGGGTAGTAAATAAGATTTTTCTAAGATCTAAAGCATGTGTTTTTGAAGTAATCTGAAGCATACACGTTTTGTCTTATCAACGACCCGATTTGCATTTCTTTATAATCACAAACTCAAAATTCAATTTGGAACATTCATCCATTTTAATCAATGGTTTGCATGTGTTTCTATTCATTCCATGTGATACCCGTTTTAGCCAATCGCTGTTTGTTTAGAAGCTGTGCATTTGTGAGACCTTAGACTCATTATCCAATAGTCTAATTAATCCTGATCATTGATTTCCTTTAACATTCTAGAGCCTTCCATCATCTAGTATAAATAGAGACTGAGGGTTAATCGTTTCCAACTTTTGGGTAGTCTGAGAAAGAGGAGAAAATAAGAGTTAGAGAGAGAGAAGAGAGAGGAAAATAAGAGATAAGAAAAAGAAAATCTCAACCAAACTCTGGCCAAATTTTTCCATAAAATTTTGAGAGTTGAGAGTGTTTTCGTGTTACCAATTCCTCTCTGGTTCAAATATCTTGTCCAAACACTGTTACCAAGTTTGATCTCATCTCACATGTTTGAGATTTGAGATCTAACTAAGTGGTACAGTCACAATCTTTCTGGACTGATTTCCTTTTAGAAATTATCTCTCTTTGTTGGGTTTTTCAGTTTAAAACGTTTTTATCAAATCTTTCCCAACATATCCCTCTTCCTGTTTTCCATTGTTATTGAAAAACAAGACTTAAAAATATAAAATCTAAAGACGTTTATGTCTCCAAGTTCCTATTTCACATTTTGCGAAATAAATTTGTAAATAAATAAAAGAGACATACACGATCTTGGCTCTTTTATCATAGCAAGATTGTCTTCTAATCTACCTAGAAAAGATGAAGTCTAAGTTCATGAAAATTTGATTAATACTCTTGAATATCATTTTAGAATGAATTTATAATTCTTAGGAAACTATCTGTATAAGTGTGAGTGAGTTGCATGCATGAGTTAGGCACATAAGATCACTACACTATCACACAACAACACTAAACTTGTGTTGGTAAATGGAGTTTTACCATCCGAGTCGACGTAAAGAAGGAGATAAGGAGTAAATCTTGAAGGACGTTAAAGACAACAATCGAAGCCAAAAAAGTCAAAGAAAAAGATAGGAGTGTTGGTATAATTTCTTGACTTAGGTTTAGGTCTGATTTGGTTGGATAATACATTGCTTGCTTGTACTCTATAACTCATTTTAGTTGATTTTTGCTTTTACTCTGTAGAGGGAGTTGTGGATGTTTCCCCTGTTTGATAGGGGTTTTACCACATTTAAATCTTTGTCTTGTGTGAATGCTTTTTTATGCTTGTTTTACTTTTGCCATCACTGCTATAAGTGTTTAAAATTCTTTTAAACCTTTAGTTTCTAAGTAACTGGAATTTCTTATTCAAAAACATTTTCCAACACATCATGTATTTTATTGGTGTTATTAAAAGAGTTTCCTTAAGAAAACATTTTGGACCCTTTTTAATTGTTTTAAATTTTGATTAAACGATTTAGTAAAGGATTTTTAATTGGTATCAGAGCGGGTTCTTATTTTTCAAAACAACTTTTTTGATCCTGTAGTTTTTTAATTTTTTTTAAACACACCATATGGACGAGAAATTTGAGAGACTGAGAAACTTATCTAGACCTACCCTCTTTGATGGAAATAATTTTCTTTACTGGAAAGAGAGGATGATTGACTTCATCGAAGGAACACTAGGAGATGAACTATGGGATGCCATAAAAAATGGATACTTTCACCCTACTAAACGTATGGCAGAAGGCAGTGAAATAAGAATCAGGAAACATCTCACTAAATTTACTAAAGAGGAGAAATAGGCCTCCCTCAATAATAATTAAGGCAAAAATGCCATTTTTATTACTATAAATGAGCACGAGTTCAAAAGAATATTTATATGTACCACTTCCAAGGAAGCCTGGGACACGTTGGTCATAGCCCATGAAGGTGATACATGTGTTAAGGCTGCCAAGCCTCAAATGCTCATTCAACAATACAACACCCTAGTTATGACTGAGACTGAGACCTTCGATGATTTCTATATCAAACTAACTAATTTGTAACTAAGTTACATGCAAATGGCATTTTCTATGACATAAGATAAATGGTCTCTAAAATCATAAGATCAGTTCCATAGAAATTTGACAGTTAAAGATATGCAATTGAGGAAATGGAATATCCAAATCTTACCTCTGAAGTCAGTAGAAAATTAAGAACTGTGGAAATGGAACTGGATTATAAGAAATAACTTCTTGGAAGTCATAAGAAAAATAGTAGTCCCAATGTGATGTTTCGATCTAAAGTTATGCCTAATCTTAAAATCCAATCTGATGGTGACTGTGACTTGGATGATTTGGATATTCAAATATCCTTAATGTCTAAACATTTCAAGAAAATACTAAAGTTTAGAAATAATGTGGCTGGAAAACAAGGAAAGGCTACTTATTCAAATCAATCCAATAACAGACCTCATGAGAGGAGATTAGATAAACACCATAACAACACTAGACCTGACAAAGACCATAGCTAGTCAGAATGCTTTAGATGTGGCAAAATAGGACACATAGCTGCTAACTGTAGGGTTAACCTAAAAAATAAATATTATATGGCCAATTTGTGCAAGACTTGGGATGATTCAAGTGAATCAGATGATGATGAGACCAAATCATCTAACATACTATACCATGCATGTCTTTTTTTGCAAAGATTATATATTCTCATGATAATGCTGATAATAGTCTGCCTAATAATTCCTTGACCATGCTTGTTAATGTTTTATCTGCTGCGATTGCTAATAATGGTTATGCTGATAATAGTACCGTGTGTGTGAGTCAAAGGGATCGTATGAATGAAGAACTGAATATGTGCATGAATTCAAAAAAATGAATCAATAGGGGACAAATCACCGACCACACTTAGTGAGTTCGATGATGATGACCTTCCAAACATCCACACACTGTACACAAAGATGCTTAGGAAGAGAAGTAGTTTAGAAAGAACCATTAAAGACCTGACTGAAAAGGCAAAATCTCTTAGTCTTGTGGTTAAACAAAATGCTGAAGACTACACCAACCAATGTCTTGCCCATAAAACTCAAACTAAGACTTTCTCAATAAAAAAAAAAACAAGGCTCATGAAATTATGGCAAAGAAATACAAGGCCACGTTGTTAGAATTGGAACAATCAAAAGAAAAGGATTCAACGATCTTCAAAATGTTTGCAAAATTTGAAAATAACTCTAATTGTTTAGAAGACTTCATAGCAGTCAGTAAGACCAATTCTCATGACATAACTGGAATTGGATTTAACACTGACACGCAAACTAAGAATTTACAAACCATAAAGTTTGTGTCAGGAGGAAAAACGCCTATGGAAACTTGTCCAGACTTATAAGCTATAAAAACTATTTTTGATAGAAAACAAAAAGAGAAAGGCATTTTGGTAAGTGGTGAGTCTAAATCTAATGTTAAATCTAAGACCAAATACGTCTGCCCCCCCCCCATACGGCAAGGAGAGACCTATTGTCCACTTGTCTTTAGGAAACCTAAGACTGATGTTCCTAACTTAGATAAACCCATTTTTTAAAGACCTTAGAGATAATAATAAACCTTCGAGTCACCTTTACTGCTCCTACTGTGATGTCTATGAACATTCACTTGAAACCTATTTTCAAAAGCGCCAATGACAATCTTTTTTGTACACTCCTGTGTATAAGAACTTCAACTATTCTAGACAAAGTAGAAATAACTAAGTCCTTCCTAGATAGCCTAATAAGAACTCTAACTATCGTAATAGCAAGAAAAGATCCAATACTAAAAGGAAGTCCAAAATAAAGGAACCTAGATTGAAATTGCTCAACAAAATTTCAAAATCAGTTTACTGCGCAAAAATCTTTTAAAGAGAAATCTGATGCTAGCAAATTTTATCATATCCAAGAAAATATGCAGAAAAATTTTAAAACTAGAGAAATTTGTGATAGGAAAGATGATCTAATACCCCATATGAAGTGTAATGTTGTTATTAGTGCTTTAAAAGCTGGACACACTTCATTTGGATGGTATTTGGACTAGGGCTGTTCAAAACATATGACCGGGGATGAGACTAAGCTAATCAACAAAACCAACTTCTTAGGAGGAAAAGTTTTATTTGGGGATGGAGTCTCTGCCCAGATCATAGTTAATGGGACAATCCAAGAAAAAAGTTTACCAACACTTGGGGATGTTCTATTAGTAAAGGGTCTTAAAGCAAACTTACTAAGTATATCGCAGTTTTGTGACTCAAACCACACTATCACATTCTCAAAATCTAGTTGGAAAATCATGAATGAGAATGGAGACTGCATTATTACAGGCCTCAGAACACCTGATAACTATTATACAGTAAATTTAGGGGCTGAGATCTGTAAAAAGCAAAAATGGAAGATAATGAAATCTGGCATAATAGGTTAGGTCACATAAATTATGATAGTCTTGGAAAGTTAAGCTCACAAGAAATAGTTAGAGTTCTACCAAAAATTAAACCCATTTCAATATTGTATGTGGGCCCTGTTAATAAGGAAAGATAGTTAAGGCACCTCATAAGAAAGTCAAGGAAGTTCTATCCACCAGACCTCTAAAACTCATCCATATGGACCTAATGGGTCCCTCGCGTACTGTTAGTCTTTGTAGAAATAGTTACATCCTGGTTATGGTTGACGATTTTACTTGATTTACTTGGGTGGCCTTTTTGAAACAAAAATCAAAAACTTTTCGTAAGTTTTTGAAAATTTTATTACGAATTAAAATGAAAAGGACTCCCAAGTAAATAGAATTCGTAGTGATAGAGGAAGTAAGTTTACAGATTTAAGAATTATCGAGTATTGTGACTACAATGCTTACAAACATGAATTTAGTGCCCCTAAGACACCCCAACAAAATATGATAGTTGAGTGTAAAAATCGCACTCTTCAGGAGATGGCTCGTGTCACGATCCACATAACGGATTTACCTAAATACTTTTGGGTAGAATCCGTTCATACAACTTGTCATATTATCAATATAGTCTACCTTAGGAAAGATACCAAACAGACACCATATGAACTTTGGTACGGGAAAAAGCCTAAACTAAAATATTTTAGAACCTTTAGTAGTATATGCTATGTTTGCAAGCACAGAGAACATTGGTCCAAATTCGAAACCGGAGGTGATAAAGAATTTTTTTTAGGTTATTCCCCAAATAGCAGAGCTTATCGTGTTTATAACCTTCATACTAAAAATCTAATGAAATCCATCAATGTATTAGTATGTGATACCAATGTAGAGAATAAGAACATAGGACCAACCATTATTGATTAGTCAGAAAACATTCCTATCCACGACTCTTCAGATATAGTTGAGTCTTTACCTGATGAGACCCCTCAGGTACCAAATTGGGTTTCTAAGGATCATCCCTTAGATAATGTGGTCAGGAAGCCAGAAGAACCTGTTCGAACAAGATCCCAACTACGTAATACACCACATTTTCATTCTTTGTTTCATTTATAGAACCAAATGTAAATGAAGCCTTAAATGATTCCTATTGGATAGGTGTTATGCAAGAGGAACTCATTCAATTTAAAACTCATGACGTATGGTAACTTGTTCCCATACCATAAAATAAATGAGTTATTGGCACTAGATGGATTTTTAAACATAAAACTGGTGAAAAAGGGATGGCTGTTAGAAACAAAGCTAGACTTTTAGCCCAAGGTTATTTGAAAATTGAGGGAATAGATTTCGAAGAAACCTTTGCCCCTGTAACACGTCTCGAATTTGTTCGTCTTCTTCTCGCCATTGCGTGTCTCTTGAAATTCACCTTATATCAAATGGATGTAAATTCTACAGTTCTTAAGAGTATTTTAAGCGAGGAAACTTATGTAGAACAACCTAAAGGGTTCATTGACCCTCACAATCCAAATCACGTCTATCGTCTGAAAAAGGTGCTATATGGATTAAAATAAGCCCCTCGTGCTTGGTATGAACGATTGTCTACATTTTTCTTATATAAAGGTTTTAGGAGAGGAGGGAATGATCAAACTCTTTTTGTCAAACATTTTGACAAACATGTTATAATAGCCCAAGTGTACGTAGACGACATTATTTTTGGATCTACCTCCCTGTTTGAGGTTAAAACCTTTTCTAAAGATACACACGGGGAATTTCAAATGTCTCTTATGGGGGAGTTATAATTTTTTAAGGACTTCAGGTCAAACAAAACTTACAAGGTTTATTCATATCGCAATCCAAATATGCCTTAGAGATTGTAAAGAAGTTCGGCCTAAAAATGCAAAAGATGCTAGGACAATCATAAGTACTTTAGTAAAATTATCTAAAGATGAGCGTGCGAAATCCATTGATCCCACAATTTATCGTAGAATAATAGGATGTCTATTATACCTAACTACCTCGTAACCTGACATTATGTACGCTGTCTGTGTATGTGCTAGATATCAAAATATGCCTAAAGAGAGTCATCGACTGTGCGTTAAAAGAATTATAAAATATGTAAAAGGAACTCTCAACTTAGGGCTTTGGTACACAAACGACACATCCAGTACAATAATAGGTTACACCCATGATTATTGGGCTGGGTGTTCCGATGATAGTAAAAGTACATCAAGAGAAAGTTATTACATTAGTAATAAGTTAGTAGGCTTGAATAGTAAGAAATAAAATTGTACTTCCTTAACCACGGTTGAATCTCAATATATAGCCACAGGTAGCTGTTGTGCTCAATTATTGTGGATAAAATAGATGTTAAGTGACTATGGGATTAACGAAAAGAAATTACATCTATATTGCGATAATCAATCGGCGATTAGTATTTCCAGAAATCCTGTTCAACACTCTCGTACTAAACACATTAAAATCACACATCACTTTATACGCGAGTTAGTCGAAGCTAAGGAATTAGAAATTAACTACTTACCTACTGATCTTCAATTAGCAGACATCTTCACAAAACCTTTGGATTTCACTCATTTTGAATCATTAGACAAATCTATAGTAATGGTTCCGGCAGAATCGAATATCATCACATAAATTTGCAATGTTTGGTTATCCCAGATAGCTATTTTTTTATTTTTCCCATTGTATATTTGAGACAAAACGGGGAGAAATATTTGAGTCCATCTTGAACAATTGTTGAGCACTTTTTCTAGAAAAAATTAATTTTAGTTTGTTTTACAGGAATGAGTACCTTTTTGTGCACCTGGATATTCTTTGGGTATTGGTCTGTAAATTAGTTGAGTTATGTATTTTTCATTTCTAAGATGTGGGGTAGATATAATTTTTTTGTATAGGAATACGGTTTTATATTTTTTTTCTATCCCTACGAGTCCTAGATGACTCAAAGGAGATTTTGTCTCATATTTCCAAAGGGGAATATTGAAGCACACTATATATATGACTCACTTGAGCCTAAAATATAGGATCTTGTCTAGTTTGGAAATAGAGACAAAATTGTGTCATCTTTTGTTTATCCCTAAGCCTCATACCTCTTCATGATTTGCATCAAAGGATATTCAAGGGTGGAAAAGTCAGTAACCAACACAACTCATAACACCTAAGATTGCATTTATTTTGCATATTGTGTGTATGAGGTGCGTGTGTTCCCATTGGCTTAAAAATATATCTTTTAATATTTTTAAAGATTTTTTAGAATGTTTTAAAAAATTAAAATCTATTTTTAAACATTTAAATTAGGTTTAAATTTTTTTGGGGCTAATTCATAATATCTTAAATTGCCTAACACTTACATTGGGTAGAATCTGAAAGCGCTAGAGACTTTTGGGATAGTAAATAAGATTTTTCTAAGATCTAAAACACGCGTTTCTGAAGTAATCAAGAGCATACACGTGTTAGCTTATCAACGACCCGATTTGTGTTTCTTTATACTCACAGACTTAAAATTCAATTTAGAACGTTCATATGATTTAATCAATGGTTTGAATGTGTTTCTATTCAATCCATGTGATACCCATATTAGCCAATCGTTGTTTGTTTAGAAGCGGTGCATTGTGAGCCTTTAGATTGATCACCCAAGAGTCAAATTAATCCTTATTGTTGATTTCCTTTAACATTATAGATCCTTCCATCATCTAGTATAAATAGAGACTAAGGGTTAATCATTTCCAACTTTTGGCTAGTCTGAGAAAGAGGAAAAAATAAGAGAGAGAGAGAGAGAGAGAGAGAGAGACAGAGAGAGACAGAGAGAGAGAGAGAGAGATGAAAATAAGAGAGAAGAAAAAGAAAATATCAACCAAACTCTAGCTAAATTTTTCCAAAAAATTTTAAGAGTTGAGAGTGTTTTCGTGTTACCAATTCCTCTCTGGTTCAAATCTCTTGTCCAAACACTATCACCAAGTTTGATCTCATCTCACATGTTTAAGATTTGAGATCTGGCTAAGTGATACAGTTACAATCTTTCAGGATTGATTTCCTTTTAGAAATCATCTCTTCATGTTGAGTTTTTCAGTTTAAAACATTTTTATCAAATCTTTCCCAACATATCCCTCTTTCTGTTTTCGAGTGTTCTTGAAAAATAAGACTTCAAAATATCAAATCTAAAGACGTTTATGTCTCTAAGTTTATATTTCACATTTTGTGAAATAAATTTGTAAATAAGTAAGAGAGACATATATGATCTTGGATCTTTTATCATAGCAAGATTTTCTTCTGATCTACCTACAAAAAGTGAAGTCTAATTTCAAGAAAATTTGATGAAAACTCTTGTATGTCATTTTAGAATAAATTTGTAATTCGTAGGAAACTTTCTGTATAAGAGTGAGTGAGTTGCATGCATGTATTAGGCACATCACATCACTACACTATCACACAACAACACTAAAGTTGTGTTGGTAATGAGATTTTTACCATCTGAGTCGACATAAAGAAGGAGCTAATGAGTAAAGCTTGGAGGATGATAAAGACAATAGTAATAAGCCAGAAAAGTCTAAGAAAAAGCTAGGGGTGATGGTATAGTTTCTTGACTTAGGTTTGGTCTAATACGTTTCTTGCTTTTACTCTATAGCTCATTTTAGTGGATTTTTTCTTTTACTCATTAGAGGGAGTCATGGATTCTTCCCCTATTTGATAGGGGCTTTACGACGTTAAAATATTTGTCTTTTGTGAAAGTTTTTTTATGCTTATTTTACTTTTTCCATCACTTCTATAAGTGTTTAAAATTCTTTTCCAACACATCTTGTATTTTATTGGTGTTATTAAAAGATTTTCCCCAAGAATACATTTTAGGGAAACTCTTAACTGTTTTAACTTTTAATTCAATGACTTAGTAAGGGGTTTTTAACTTGCCATGTTTGAGGAGGTGCCAAATATCGTAGTACCATATCCCGGATATATTAGAGTTTTGCTCAGTGAGGAGCTCAATGTGGTATCTGTGGGTGGGCATGGATGGTTTCTGAATCAGGAAAAGAACCATTATTATTTCCTCAGGCATGTCAACCATGGAGGCTAGGATAGTAATGGCGTTGGCTAATCTGTTCTTTGTTTGAGGCAGGTAGTAGACGGTGACATCTTTGAACTGGAAGGCCAACTCTTCTAGGTGGGTATAAAAGGGTAAGCGATTTTCATCTTTGACTTTCCATTTCCAAAGGATTTGGCCGAAGATGAGGGCAGAGTCATGTTGTTGGTGCAAGGGAAGTCTAATTTGATGGAAATGGGTGTGTGTGAGCCCTCAGGGGCGATCAGGAGTATCCTAATGTCGTATACTTTCTTATTAGAAACTCCATTAAAGAACATATTCCATCTAAGGTCCTATTGAGGCGTGCAGAGGATATCTTCATCTGGGAATTCAGAGACCCAAACATCGGTTCCTTCCAAGGGATAATCATCAACCTAGTCTGAGATGGCTCTCCCTTTCATAGCTTTCTGCATGACGTACACAATATCAAAATTAGCTAGCAACATGAGCCAATGGGCCATTCGGCTGGACAAAGGGAGATTTTATAGAAGTTACTTTATGGGATCCATTCGAGATACTAGTCTAATGGGAAAGGAAAGCATGTAGTGCCTTAACTTTTGTGTGACCCAAACCAAGGTGACACATGCTTTCTCTAAGGGAGTGTAGTTGTCTTCATACCCTTGACTGGTGTAATAGATGGATCCTTCCTTACGATATTCTTTAATGTATTGGTCTAGTAGATCCCCTATTGTAGTATCCGTTACAGTCAAGTATAAGAGGAGGGAAAATCTGGTTATGGAAGTGTGACCATCTCGATCTAGGGGTCAAGGTCTCCGGAGGTGGATACATCCTTCCTTCCCCTTCTTTTTTTGGCGTGCGCATGGGATTACTTCCTTTATTGGGGTGATCAGGAGTCATTGATGTGGGGTGATATGCCGAGATAGAGTCGCCAACCTTTTTTGTACAAAACAAGAAAAATAAATGTTTACGCCTTGAGAGAACGACATCAAGGACAATACTGATGCTTACGAAACCAAGTAGTTCAAAGATTCGGGGGTTAAGTTACAGAATGGGAAGCTGTTAGGAACCCATCCTTCCCTTTCGGTATCTCATGATCATGTATCAATATTCTCCTACAGAACTCCGTGCTGTGTGTGCTTATGTGCATAATATAAATGGAGGGTGGAATCGCTCGACTCGCATCATGGATAAAGGAGGAGGGAGGTCATCCTTAGGAATGTTCTCAAAATAGTAATAAAAAATATGATGTAAGTGTTTGTAGATTCACAAGTCATTGTGAAGGAACGATTGCATATATCGAACAAGACACATGCAAACAGGCATGTAAAATATATATCATGAATACATGATGAGAATAAAATAACAAATATATGAGGAAGGACTTGACTTGAGGGATTTACCCAAGACGCCTACATAGCCCTGGGGCATCGAAGTTCGTGTAATTTGAAGACAATACGAGGTGGGTTTAATCCATAAACCCAACTGAGGACATTATTTAATTATGTAAGGTGTTTTAGTGTGAGAAAGTGGGAGGATGAGAAATCCCCTTTTGGGCTTTTCTATGAAAATAAAGTATGTGCGAATAATAATAATAAAAATCTTGGAATTAAGATGTGTGATATAATGAAGTAAAGTACAAAAGAAAAGATGAAGTAACTAATGAAAAACTTAAGAGAATTTAAGACAAAAAGGAAGAAATGGACGTCCTTATGAAGACTTGAAGTAGATCTTTCTTGTAGATGCACTGATCTCAAGATGAAGTGATGGTGGTTTGAGGAGGTGGGTGGGAATTTACTTAAAAGTGTATGAGAATGATGTAAGGAATGTGAGAAATGGAATTTTTAGTAAATAACAACTATGAACTCGAAGGAATTATCTCTGAGATGGTAAGAGGGAAGCTTAGGGACCCTGAGGTGTCAGAGATATGTATTTCAATGTGAGGTCATGGCCTCCATTTATAGGGATAAGGGGTGCCGATCGTCGTGGTCCTAGACCATCCTATCAGCATGGAACTCAAGACACATTATTGATAGGCAGGGTCCTAGGGTTTTCAATTGGCAATATGAGGCAGGGTTTTTGAAAAATGATCATAAAATGTGAACCATAAGTCAAAATTACGAACGAGGTGAACCATTGAAAAGGGTATTCAGAGACCTTTAAGAATCCATTGAGACCCTCCCAAGTTCAAGAGTTGACCGAAGTCAAAAGGGCCCCAGAAGCACCCATTGGTAACTATTACTGGAGGAAAATGGATTGTTCATCCAAATAGTAAGGTAGATTCACACACGAGATGGACCGTTGGAAAGGGTATTCAATGCCCTTTGATATTTCATTTAGCTTCGATCATTTTGGAGAGTTGACCTGGTCAAACCGGGCTCAAGAGCATTAGATGACCTTTCAGAGTAAAATGGGTCGTTCTTCTGAATTGTAAGGCTGATTCTCACATGGGGCAGACCATTAGAAAAGGTTATTTAGATAAATTAGAATATTGATTCATTTTTATTCCAGATGAAGATTTAGCTAGAGTTAAACAGAGTCTGAGAGCGTCTGGTGGCCTCTAGATCAATTTTTAGGGAAAAATGAACCCTTCGTTCGAGCCGAAAGTCCCATTTGCACACGGGGTGAACCATTGGAAAGGTTATTTAGATCCTTTTAAAGATTCATAATCATCTTCTTTATCAAATTAGTAGATTGGGGTCAAAATGGAGCCCGAGAGCTCCCGGTGGCCTCCTGATTAGTTTTTAATAGTAAAATGGATCGTTTATTCGAACCATGAAGTTGATTTGTGCATGAGGCATACCGTTAAAAGGGTGATTTAGAGCCCTTCAATGATTCATTTATCTTTTGCTCAGATGAGAAAGTTCATCGAGTCAAATGGGTCTCGAGAGCTCCTAGTGGCCTCTAAATCAGTACTCGGGGTATGACCAAGGGTTTATGGTGGATGAGTGAGTGATAGGGACCTAAGGAGGTACTTAGGGGTGTCCTAGGATGGGGTGTCTACATAGATCCCCTAGATGGGAAAGCTTGGAATAGGTGAGAACTGTCGAATGATAGACACCAAATCGATGTTAGGAAATAGGCAATGTATGTTGATTATGAGGACATAAAGGATGAGGTTGACCAATTAAGTGGGTTGAGAATAATTCTGAGGACCCAAAAAGATGAGGATGATCGATTCATCGGTTTGAGAACATCTCTGAGAACCTGAATGGATAAGGATGACCAATTCAGCGGGTCGAGGTCAGTTTTAAGGACCTAAGGAGATAAAGTCTAGCGATTCAGTGTGTCTAAGATGTGTACCAATTAGTTTCAAGGGTCTAGTGAGACCAATTCGGTGTGTTGAAGTTAAGTCTAAAGTTATGATGGGGATGACTAATTATGAGGGTTGAGGTCAATTATACGAACCTAAAATGATGACGACCAATTTTGCGATCTGAGGTTAATTATGAGGATGATAAGTGATAATGACCAATTCTACGAGTCGAGGTCAATTTTGAGGACCTAAAGTTTTAGCAGCCAATTCTGTAGGTCAAGGTCAATTTTGAGGACCTAAAGTGATGACGATCGATTTGGTGGGTCGAGGTCAATTCTGAGGACCTAAAGTGATGACGACCGGTTCTGTAGGTCGAGGTCAATTCTGAGGACCTTAAGTGATGACTATCGATTCTATGGGCTGAGGTCAATTCTGAGGACCTAAAGTGATGACGACTAATTTTGCGGATTGAGGTCAATTCTGAGGACCTAAAGTTATGGTGACTAATTTTGTGGGCCGAGGTAAATTCTGATGACCTTAAGTTGTAACGACCAATTCTGAGGGTCGAGGTCAATCCTGAGGACCTATGGTTATGATGACCAATTCTAGAGGCCGAGGTCAATCTTAGGACCTAGGGTTGTGACGACCAATTCTGAGGGCCGAGGTCAATTATGAAGACCTTAAGTTGTAGTGACCAATTCTAAGGGTCAAGGTCAATTCTAAGGACCTAGGATTGTAGCAACTAATTTTTAGGGCTGAGGTGAATTCTGAGGACCTTCAGTTGTAGTGACTGATTCTGTGGGCCAAGGCCAATTCCGAGGACCTTAATTTGTAATGACCAATTATGAGGGTCGAGGTCCATTCTGAGGACCTTAAGTTGTAGTTTCCGATTCTGAGGCCCGAGGTTAATTTTGAGAACCTGAAGTTGTAACACGAGGAGTTGCTCTCCTCGGGAGTTTTAAGTTATCTTGGGGGTGCAGATGCATCTACGGTTCCTCTAGGGATTGTGTTGTTTCAATATTCTACTGAGGAAATATTTATCTTTGAGATATCCGACTGGGGATTATGTTGTTTTGAAACTCCATTGAGGGATGTTTAGGCTAAGGAATAATAAACTTACATTCAGACGCATTGTTGGCTCTGCTTGAGGATAGGTTTGCAAGGTTAATTCGGTTGGGGATTATACTAGGGATAGGAGCATAAGATTAATCCTGCTGGGGATTTCGAGGGTCTTCTAAGGGGATGCTCCAAAAGTGATTTTCTTGGGGAAATGAGGTTGCATATTTTTCGGGGGCTTTTTGGGAATTGTTTTGCCAATTTTTGGGATTTTATAGATTTGTGTGGCATTTTTGTATGAAATTTGGATGGGGGTGCCAATAGGCAATTTTTGTGTGTGTGTGTGGGGGGGGGGGCACTAATCGGCAAGGGAACGGACTCTTGGGCTTCCTTGGGAAAGGGAAAAGACAATTGCCGATCAACACGGTCAAGGAGCTTGAGAACTTTGCTTCTGAGTGGATTACTGAATCTTTGTTAGGGATACATGTAACCTTCTACCCATGGAGTCTTCCTTCGAGGACCGTGGGTTATACATGTATGTAGGTGTATATAAGGGGGTTGATGGGGGCATGAGTTGGTGTCTGGGTTGACGGGGCTTATAAATGTTGTGATAACAATATTTGATTATTTCCTTTCGAGATTTTCTTACAGATTATTGATGTGACTAGAGGAGATTGGTGTTGACCATGTTATATACTTAATATAATGGCTTTATACATGAAAAGAGACTCAAAAAGGCAAAAATAAATGCCTCAATTTTGTCTGATTATCTTATTTTAGTGGCTTGATGATGCTGAAATCTAGCACCACCAGATAAGTGATGATGAGCTCAAACAGTAGTAACCATGGCAGCCATAGAGATGTATATGTATAAGTATGTAAGTGTGTAGAAGGAGATGAGTATAAGAGGATCAAGATAATGATGTATAGTGGTTCAGCCAATTAGGCCTACATCCACTGTGAGTGTGTGATCCACTATGTATGGGCACTAATGGCCTTCGATACAATACACATAAGCTCACTTTCTCTCTCTACTGTGTGTATAGGCAGAGTTTTTGCTAGGGTTACAATTATCGATCCATTGTAGGGTTGTAGGTGACAAGTATATATAGGCCTTGGGGGTGCAGTGTACCCCCCCCCCCCCAAGTATGCATGGTGCATGTGAATGATGATCTAGCCAATCCCCTGTTGACACCTGTAGATGCCACATGTGACTAATGATGACATAATATTCCCTAACACGAGGGGATGATATTGTTATAACGGTCTTCCACGTTCCATGTGAGCCTCACGCGCACTATTCCACGCTTCTCCCAAACCATGCTCTATGATGACGTCACCCTCCGCCTATGATATGAGGCTGAGGGCAAAATTCCTTCTGGAAGTGAGTCTAGACTAATTTAGGCCTCGTACTGTCGTACCCTCGGAGGGTCGTCTGGAGCCTGATGGAGGGTCGGCCCCTTGAAGGGTCGTCTGAGCCTGATGAGGGGTCGACCCCTTGGAGGGTCGTCTGGGCATGATGGGGGATCGGCCCCCTGAAGGGTCATCCGAGACTGGTGAGGGGTCGACCCCTTGGAGGGTCGTCTGTGTCTGATGAGGGGTCGGCCCCCTGAAGGGTCATCCGAGACTGTAGAAGGGTCGGCCCCTTGAAGGGTCATGAGACCATCTTGGGCTCGTCTTGTTGGAGGGCGCCCTCGGCCTGGCCAAGGGTATATATGGGTATATCATGGCTTATTCTATATGCACTTTAATTTTATTCTAAAGTTTTTGTGTTGAGAAAAAGTAAGAAAGATTTGTTTTTGGAATTTTTTGAAAATATTTGAGTAGAGGAAGGACTAGGAGGCTTGGTTACAAAGATTTTCCCGTTTACATAGATTTATTTTGGGAAAAAGTAAGAGAAATGTATTTTTTATAATTTTTGAATAGAGAAAGGCCATGGAGGCTTGGTTGGTATATGGATGCGGAGATAGAAAACTTGATGTAAAATGGAGATTGACACCTTTGTTGGGTTGTGTTCATTATGGTATATCGGAGAGACTGTGCTGGTGATGGCTTTCTGGAATTATTGACTGGAATTTTCTAGCAGCAATGGTAAAATTTTGGTACCTTGAGGAACCTGTCTTCCATTTCAGCCTGAACGAGGTATGTCCCACTTATAAGGAGTTTTCGTCTATGTTAGGGGTCAACCCTAGTGTTGCGATATCTATGCCTGATTTCTACCGTTCTCCCTGGGTTTTCTTGTTGGAGTTGCTTCACATTTATCCCTCGATAGCTAGACCATTGGTTACCAAAGGGGACATTTCCCTTTCGGAAGTTATGTATTCAATGTGCCTGAGGGATTTTAAGGATGTCGACTTTACTAGGGCTGTCGCCTTAGGACTTACTACGAGGTTATTATTGGTGACGGGGGACTTGACCGTGGATCCACAGGTTGTTGTGATAATGGCATGCATGTCTTACCGCCATAATCGTGCGATGGTGGTGCTAGCTGAGACCCTAAATGGCCTAGATGCTTGGAAGGAGGGTCATTCTGACATTCTGAGGGGGAGCCCCTTAATGTTGTTTATGTGTCTTGTGAAGTTGTTTCTCTTGGTGACACCTCCTCAGTACCTTTTAGCGACTGTGCCCAATTTCTTTGTTCGTCCTTTCTTCAACTTTAGCCCATTTATGGAGAATTGGGTGAACTGGATTATAGAGTATGGAGCCCGGTGTCTTCGCTGGTCAGTGCCATGGTGTGTGTGGGGGGGGGGGGGGGGGGCTTACTCCCTGTCTTGAAGCTCGTATATTATGGGTATGTGCGGCTAATGGGCCTTCGGTAGACTCCTTTATATTTCCACTTGTGGCTTTTATGCCAAGTCGGGTGGGAACAGATTGTACCCCCGCATAACAAATTTCTTCCTGATGGGGGATTTAACTGAATCCGTGAGGATGATGCTGGGCTCTTTTTTGCAGTGATGATGGTCGTCTATTCGCCCATCATAATCAGTGGGAGGGGCCTAGCATGTTTTTTGAGGACTACCTAAAATGGCTATGGAAGTGGGTAGTAGAGAAAGTCATGGAAAAAGAGACCGATAAAAGGTGGTTTGTTGCTTTTCACACCATAGAAAATGGCATTGTGGTTTTGTCCAGGTTTGTCAGCTTGTACCTCTCCATGGAGCACATATTGAATGTCAATTAGGAATGGGAAACTTGGGGACCTCCAGGGGCTGCTAATGATGATGACGTAGGGCATATGATTGTTAAAGGTAGCGCCTTGTAAATCTTTAGGTGATTTTTGTGAATCTATGGTGATTGGTTTTTTTTTGTATCTGGAATTTGGGGATAACTTTATGTAGTTTGGTTAGATTTTTTTACGAATAGTTTGGTCAACGGATAAGAGTTAATAGTTTGACTCCCTTCACTAATACATTTTCCTTAGTTCAAAATAAAAGTTGATTTTGAACATATTTTGTTGTGACTCTTGATGAGATTTGCATTTAAATTATCTATACTAATTTCTAAGGCATAAACCATCTTTTTGTTCATGTAAATAATAATATGAACTGTCGTTCTCGTAGGTTAGAAAAGAATACCATTTTGTGAAAAGAAGGGGATCGAATCCATGTATGGTGTATGGGATGCCTACGTACCTCTGGGGGTTTTGAAAATATTCATGAGTTTTAGTTTGAAAAGAAAATGTTTTTTGAGAGGATCAGGTCCCACGTAGTTTTGGGTGAGGGGAATAAAGAATTTTTTTAGAATAGAAGGGGGTGAGAAGAGTCGTAGTGTGCCAAGACTTCAGACCAAGGGTAAATTTTTTTGAGACGATCCAGGTTGACTGGATGTGCCATATTTTCTCCATTAAGGTCTGTGAGCATAGCAGAGTCTCCGGAGAGAATCTTGTTTACGATATAGGGGCCACTCTAATTTGGTTTTAATTTCCCCCTGGTTCCAAGATGGGATTTATGATTTCTTTGAGGGCAAGATCTCCTTCATGTACACTATGGTCCTTGACTTTCCAATTGAATGATCGCACTATCCAGTGATGGTACCCCAATTTACGGTACATAGCCTTTAGTCTCTTTTCATCCAAGAGTGATAGCTCGTCAAATCAGCTCTGGTGCCATTATTCTTCATCCACTTTACTTTCAATTAAGATGTGCAAGGAAAGTATTTTCATCTCATCGGGTTAGACTCTTCCTTGCCGTATACTAGAGAATAAGGGCTAACTCTAGTGGGGGTTTTGATTAAAGTACGGTAGCCCTATAGGGCGTAAGGGATTCGGTCGACCCAATTTTTGGAACTCTCAGTCATCTTGCTAATTATGGTCATGAGACTTTTGTTGGTGGCTTCTACATCTCAATTTGTTTGGGGTCGGTAGGGAGAAGATTTGTGTCTCTGAATTCCACACTTGTTGACTAATTATGTAACCTCAACTTCGAAATGGAGCCTTTTATCTAAAATTAATCACGGGGAACTCTGTATCGATTAATGATGTTCTTCCTGATAACTTGGCTACTTTCTTAGCCTTCATTACCGCGTATGACACGGCTTAGACCCATTTAATGAAGTAATTAATGGTGACCAGGATGAATTCATGACCTTTTGAAGCATTGGGAGTAACTTTCCCTATGATCTCGATGCCCCATGTGGAGATGGGCCAAGGAGAGGTCGTGTTGTATAGCTCTTGGGGAGGCAAGTGTTGGAGATTGGAAAATTATTGGCATTTGAGGAATCTTAGGACATTGGGAGTGAAATTTTAAACCATGGTGGTCCAATAGTACCCTTAGTGGATGATCTTTTTGGTGTGACCGTTCATGAGGGGGCCTCATACTGCATTGCGAATTTTCTGCATCATTTCTTCAACATCAGCCCCTGCAATGTAAATGGGTTCCGTCAAAGTTTCTTTTGAGCATTGCTTTATCAAAGATGATATACTGGGCAGCTAGTGTATGAAGGGTCGCATAGTCTTTCTTATCGACGTTGGATACCTACCATGTTTGAGGAGGCTCAAATTTCATAGTTCCATAACTCGTCCATATCAGAATCCTCCTCGGTAACGAGTTCAATGTAGCAGCAAAGGGTAAGTTTAGCTTTTTTCTGAACCTGGAAATGGGCCATTTTATTCCCTCAGGCATGTCAACCATGGAGGCCAGTGTGGAAAGGGCATCAACCAGGTTATCCTTTTATCGGGTAAAGTAGTGAAGTGTAACACCCCGTACGTCTGAGTATTTATTATTTAATTAATTGAGGTATTTTTTTAAATTACACATGTGCCATAATTTAATTCAATTAATTATTATGTGTGAACTAGTTATTATGTGTTTATTTAAATTATTAATTGGGAGAGATAATGATTAATATTTATGTAATATAATTACTAAGTGAATAGTAAATGATTATTTTATGTCATAGCAAGTGATAGTGACCTGACAGTATTATATCTCACTCGAGAGTGGAGTGTAGACTATATGAGGTCGAGATAAGAAATTATTGTAAGCTGACTCAGATGGTGGTTTCGAGGTCACAGTAGGATCTATAAGTATCGAGATAGTCAAAATAGTGTACCCGGGGGTAGTAATTAGGTTTTGGGGCCTTTTTAGTCAAAATCGAGCCCACACAGGAGTGTTCGGGTCATTCGGGCTTGGCCCATTAGCCTAATTTCACTAATTAGGATTATAAACCTAAGGTTAAGTAATTGGGTCAGCAGCATTACAAACCTAAAACCCTAAGAATCAAAGGAGAAGAGAGGAGAGGACATTAAAGTGGAAGAAAAGAGAGTTTAGAGGTGCAGAGTCTTAATTTAACCTCAATTGTTGTCAGATTCATGATCAGAAGCAAGGGAGCAAAAGTGAACCTATAAGTGAACCTATATTAGTTTTTGAGTTCTTCTTCCCAAACCAACCATTTACCCAGATTTCTCCCATAAGTATTGTCACACGTAAATTGATTTCATGTCCTCTACATGTGTGGATCCATTCTACATGCAAATACTATCCCAATTCATTAGTATTATTCACTAAACCTCAAGAACATAATTAAAATCATAATATTTTCAAAGGACTACTGTAGGTCAATGTTCACCTACAGTGTGTGTTGATTGATTTTGGGTTCGAGGAGACATGCCGAACCAGTAGTCCTTGATTAGTAAGAGAGGTACATGGACTTGATAACAAAGTATGCCATCATCATGAGGGGTCATGTTGAGAATGCTATTGATGTATATATTATACGTGTGTTAAATATACACAAATACGATATACCTACTTACGTGTGATAGTGGAACGGATAGATGTGTATATCGAAAAGTATCTAAGTACATAAACTTAACTAATTGACTCAATAATTATACGTGGATAAAAAATGATTATTGAGATTGTGGTAGCGTGGCATATGCATAATACGAGTGTGATAGATTTATTGAGGTTATTGAGATACGTTATCTAGTTTTGAAGGTAGCATAGCTAGATAGGCTACGTTAGGCGTGCACATTAGTTGAGAGTTGAGGATCTTAAGAGAGTGTATGTGGAACTAATATGTGTTTTAAAACTGATCTAATCTGTAATTTAAACACTTACAAAATATTTTCAAGCCATTTTCTTGAGCTCTGACCCGTGTCAACATATTTTCAAAACCTTTTAGGTGTCCAGCCATAGGAATGCTAAGCTTGATGATTCTATCCAAGAATGCATAGCTACAACACTTGTGGAGGCTTATAAGAGATAATTTTGATGCTTATTCATTCTAGATATGATTTCTCTCTGCATTTCAGTAGGACATGTTGCCCTTAGACCATTTAGTTTTCAATTTATTTATCAGAATGTATTCAGATTTGGTTAATTTATTTCAAATTGTAGTTGGATTAATTATTTTGGGAATCGATGGTTTATTTTGTCTTATTTATTTATATATTTGTCATGGGATTGTTCAGATTATTATTGTGCGGATAGTTTAGTTAAATTAATTTATTTTTGCATGTTGTTATAATAACAAAAGATAAAATTTGGCACCAACTTATTTTTAACATAGGTGGTTAGTAAATAAAAATATTTCAACAGTGATGCTAAGAATGGACCGATTATTTTGATAAAGGACTGATCAACCGTGATCAAAATAGGCGAGGTGTCACAGATGGTATCAGAGCATCGGGTTCTAGTGTCTAAAGGATCTATGCGGCTTACTAAGATTTGAGCATAGCGTTCTTTAATATAGAACCCTATTATAGGATTATTGCATTCCTCTTCGCATGCACGTTTACGTTCTCCTGCTATTAAGTATAGTTAATACGAATCATATACGAGTTCAATTGGTTTTCGTAAATTGAATAATATAGGGTGACCAACGATGGCCGTTAGAAGGACTAGAGGAGGAAAGGCTCAACAGAAACTATAGAGTATTCGGGGAACTGTGACCACGATAGGAGTCACCATGATTATTGTTCAGGAAGATAATGATAGGATAATCACTAGGGCAAAGTTATGTCCCCAAGCACCGTCGTAGAGAACAGTGGTACAAATTCAGACTCAACCACCATGGTCGGTAAAGGGGGAAGTCGAAGGGACCATTTCAAAGAGCCATCTATAAGGGTTTAAGGAATAGAGGAAGTGTGATGGGCCGCCAATGGTAGGAGATAATCCAAAGGCAATTGCATATGATGGAGTGCAGTGGCACCCAAGATTTAAATTTTGGTTTAAAATTCTTGTAGGAGCAGTGTTGTCATGGTGGGAGACAGTCACCACTTATAAAGAAGTAGATAAGGAATTAAACGAGAAATTTTAGGTGCGATCTAACCGCAAGTTCCTTGATCTGTTGTTCAGATAGAGATACGAAGGAAGTTTATGGACTTATCACAGGAGGGGCTAACAGAGGCCGATTGTGATGAAGAATTTATTTATTTAAGTGAACTTCGTGCCCGGTGAGGTAGGTAGGGATGAGGAAAAGGTTCCTAAGTGTGATGATGGGCTCATGAGTAGGAGTCTCTAGTACTTTTGGGAAATAAGTCTTGGATGACTTATGCACATGGTGTCAATGACGTACTTTCACAATGTTTATATAAACTTTTCCATGAGAGGGGAGCCAAGAGAGTTGGAGAGCCTAGCCAGAAGGGCAAGAATGAATGTTATTAGTGATAATAAGGCAACATAAGGGGGTACCCAGTAGGGGACCCATTTAAATGATTTAGATTAATGAAATTCCTACCAAGTGAAGGTGGATTTATTCAGGGCTGTTAGGGCCAACGATGTTTTCCACCGGGGCAGCAGAGCTAAAGGAATAAGAGGGGTAGCAATTAGGGCAAAGAATACTAGGTCCGAGAGAAGAGAAACCCCCATAAGTCTAATGGCGCTAAAGATTGGGGGATGACAAAGAAATTTGTACAAGGTATGGAGAGTAGGACCACACGTATCGACCCTGTCCGTAGCGAGTTAGGAGACAGGAGAGGGGTACCCAGTAGGGGCAATTGTTGTAAAAGTTTCTGGATCAGTTTGGATGAGAGTGTTATGTCCCGGAAGCAATTAGACTGTCAGTGCTATAAAAAATTGAAAGTGTGAGTCTTATCCTAGGGTGAATGGGGTATATTTTGTGTAACACGAGCAAACTGCAGTATTTCATTAGCAATAGTTTCGCGTGTGAGATGAATTTAGTGCGTGTATCATTAGTGTTACTATTGTGTGTATATATTTACCGTTAAGTGACGGGGATATTTTTGGTTCCATCTGCAGGGGAGTGGGTTGGGACACTGAGAAGATATATTTTAGTTGGTTAACTCGTTTCGAGAGATGATATTCGAGTATGATTTTATCCTAGGTACGAGTGTGTTAGAGACCACTTGAGTGATGGTGTGCTGTTATAACAAGGCTATCATGTTCACTATTCCAGTGCATGATGTGTTGTTTAGCGACGTGTCACATGGAAGAGGGTTGAGCTCGTGTTTATATTATATCGTGGAGGAGACTTCAGAGGTTAGTCGTCTCATTATATTTGATCCCAGTGTGTAGGGACTGTACTGCTATGATTCAGGGTATATTAAGTTTACTATCGAGTGGAGAAATTTAGCTAGTTTACAACTTACCGAGGGAAAACTAGTGATAGTGAGAGCATCATGTCGTATAACTCCCTTAGTGATGGTGGAGTGGACGATTAGACTTGTATGCGTGGGGATAAGACTTAAGGATATCCTGGTTATGTGCTTTGGACCTACGGATCTCGATGACCAACAATGCTAGGTAGTAGTGTATTGGGGGGTTCCTTGTTTGGATTTTGTGTATAGGACGCCCCATGCATGAACCCCGATGGATGTCAAGAGTTTGGATGTGTGTTAATCACAAGGGAATATATTTATCACTTTGGATGTTATACATGTATGTGGATGAAAGCATGAACTGAGGACTATTCTATAATAGAACACCTGTAGAGTTGAGTGGTGCGGTGTGGGGAGTATTGGAGAAATTTTTTACACAACTAGATGATGGGTGGGATAGTTTTGAGGAGAATTAAATCATTTTTGTATGGTAATTGAGGTTAGCCATATGGTATAGCCATGCCGAGAATGCAGGGCCATAATTGAGATAGGTATATTACGTGTAGGATGTTAAATATGATTGTGCAGTGGTGCACGAGATATAGGGTGTATAGGCCCCCTAGTTAATTTGACTTTCAGTGTCTTCCATGATAAGGAGGCTTATAAGGGTGTTAAAAATATGTTTGTGAGACAGTAAAAAACACAAGTGAAAAAGTATGATGGATTGAACTTTTTTCGAGGAAAGGAGATAATTTGACTCTGTGCATGCACGAGAAAATTCTCACAACCACGGTGAGTTGAAAGACATTAGAAGAAAATGAAAAAGGAGGACCCCACTATTTTTGGAAGAGGAGTGGAGTCTAACCTAGTCGAATGAGTAGATTAGTTTACGCATAGATAGGCTGTTGATTCTAACAGATGAAAATGAGCCAAGGAAGTACGCAGTTTTAGAGCAAATACACGGACCATGATTTTTGTATATCTCTGAAAAAATGGGAGTAAGATGTTCCACGTGACATAAGCTATTGAGTGCGTGGATTTCAGGTTGAGTGATACATAGTGAAATTTTCTCCAAATGCACCACTCACAAAGGGAAAAGTTTAGTCCGAGATTACCAATCGGAATGTTATGATAAATTGATGATTCCAAGGATAGAATGGATATGAATACTGATAAATTTCATTATTGGATTATCAAAATCGCAGAGGGGTTAAGTTTTTCTTTGGGTTGTGAAATGAATTGACCATGAACAAAATAATTATTAATCGTTTGGGGTATGTTATCCTACGGGCAGTATGCCCAGCATGTTACTAAAGAGAAGAAATAAACTGGCATAAGGTGTCACCAATATTGCTGTGAATTGAGACGAGACCCTTGAGTCCCACCTTTGATAGGGAGTGTTAGGAGACGATGGGACGCAGTTGCCTCTTGGGCTAGATGTGTAAATCGTAGGCCGATGGATAGTCGGGAGGGGTGATATAGAATGTGGTAGAATGCGAGAATGCATATTTTAGATTTTTAGAGTAATTGTGAATGTTAACTTCAACTGGTAGAGCTGCATGTTATGACTTATCACAGGATATTATTTGCGAGGTGAATTCTAAGGCTTCATAAGAAGAAATATTTTTTCCCACCCTTTAGATAGTTGAGAAAGGGGAATAATAAGTTTCCTGGACCCGAAATGATTCATGGACCATAGGGAAAGATTGAATTAATAGACATCATTTTTTGTATAGTTCATGAACATAGTGAGAGTACATTTTCGTGAACCAAGTTTTGATGTGTGACATGAGTGGTTAGGGGTTGCTGAGGGTGTCTCTCATGAAGAGAAATGGCATGGTTTGGTAATAAAGGAAATTTGCACCAATAGAAGTGGGGCCTTTTGTAACATAGAGATGATAGAGCCATTGGAGTATAGGCTCGTCTTTTGAGACATTGTTATCGGATTCAAGATAGTTTTGCATGTCATTATATACATGATACCTTAAGCATGAGGTAATATGTTGGTATGTAAGGGTTTGAATGGACTTGTCCCTAATCGTGGGTTGTAGTGAGTAGACCTTCGGTCAAAATTGTACCATTGGTGTATGTATAGTGGAAATGCCAAAAGATTATTGCGAGTAAATTTTGGTTACATCCAGATGCAGTTGTGTGCAAGAATCTGAGTTGGTAATATTGGACGTGTACAAATTTGGAGGACAAAACTCCGTTGTAAGGGGGGAGTATGAAACACCCCGTATTTTTTAGTATTTATAATTTAATTAATCTCGGCATTTTTTTTAAGTACACGTGTGCCGTAATTTAATTTAATTAATGATTATGTGTGAACTAACTATTATGTGGTTATTTAAAATATTAATCGAGAGAGATAATGATGAATTTTTATGCAATGTAATTACTAAGTGAATAGTAAATGATTATTTTACGTCATAGCGAGTGATACTGACGTGACAGTATTATATATCACCCGGGTGTCGAGTGTAGACTATATGAGGTCGAGATAAGAATTTATAGTAGGCTGACTTGGATCACAATTTCGAGGTCATGGTTGGTTCCGCAAGGGTCAAGATAGTAAAAATAGTGTACCCGAGGTAGTAATTAGTTCTCGAGGCCATTTTAGTCATAACCGCGCCCATAAAAGAGTGTTCGGGTCACTTAAGCTTGGTCCGTTAGCCTAATTTTGGGAATTACAATTATAAACCTAAGGTTAGATAATTGGGGCAGCAACATTACAAGCCTAAAACCTTAAGAGTCAAAGGATAAGACATGAGAGGCCATTGGAGAGGAAGAAATGAGAGTTTGGAGGCGCAAAATCTTGATTCAACCTCAATTGTTGCCGGATTCGTGATCGAAAGTATGGGAGGAGCACTTTCATCACATTAGAAATGAAATCAGACATGTAAATTAAAGTCAAGAGTTTATCTCGCATGTTTTTGATTTAGTTATAATACCCATGAAGTGTAGGGATTATAATATCATGATTTTAATTGTGTTCTTGAGGTTTAAGTGAATATAACTCATGATTTGCATGCAGAATGGATCCACACCGTTTACATGTGACAATAATTATGGGAGAAATATGGGTAAATGGTTGATTTGGTACGAAGTACTCAAAAACTAGGGTTTTTTTGAATATTGAGTTTTGATATGTTCTTGGGCTAATTTTTGGAGGAATTTTTTTGTTAATGATGATAATAATGATCCCATTACATATGAATGACAATTAGTAATGTTATTTTGGAGTTTTGGAACCTTTCATGAAGATTTGAAAATATGATAATAGTGAAAACG
This sequence comes from Sambucus nigra, assembly GCA_949130495.1. Lineage (NCBI taxonomy): Eukaryota > Viridiplantae > Streptophyta > Magnoliopsida > Dipsacales > Adoxaceae > Sambucus > Sambucus nigra. The sequence continues at coordinate 93,270,237 of OX422212.1, forward strand.
TATCTGCGTAAAGGAAGAAGAGACCAGTTGCATTTAGAATCGATTCGACCCAAGGGCGAATCAATTCGGTTTTCCCTGAATTGTGAACTTTTTCTTTTTAAGCCTTAAAATTGTGAATAATTTATGGGGAGGTTTTTAGGTTATTACTAAACCATAGTTATGGACATAATGAATTTCAGTAGGACTATGAGATAGTTTAGGCTTAGCCAAAATGAGAGGATTAAAGGCTAGAACCTATCGGGATAAATGTGAAGAATTATATATTCCCAAGAATAAGATGAATCATGGAGAGATAAGTGAACCTATTATTTGGTGTAATGGTGTGTGAGTGTATTATCTACTGATACTTATTAAGGGGTAACTTGAACTCTTAGGGTAGTGAGCGATACCCAAAAATATAATAAGAGGTTACAATTATCATTGTTTGTGCTATGATTATGCAAGAGGTATCTACTACGTACGGACTTATATGATGGGTTGTGTGTATACCTACTGAATATTATGCATATATAGGTTGTGTGAATACCTATGGTTATGATCAAGGTTCTAAAAAATGCGGGGCGTGATTGAGGCGTGGAGGCCAAGCCTTAAGCCTTAGAAGCCTAGGCGTGGAAAAGCGTGAAAAGGCGTTTAAGCATTCTTAATATATTTTAATATTTTTTAACCATAACAAGGCTATTAAAATACAAAAATTGCACATATCATACAAATATGTCTGAATATGCAAATTAAAATACTATTTGATTATTTTGGATGAGATAATGGTCCGGTTTGTAAACAAATTCTTTAAAAGGCGACATCGTTTCACTAAAGCATTGTTGTTTTTAGAAAAAAGTGTGCCTTAAGGGTTTTACCAACAATAAGGCATGAAAAACGTAAGGCGAGGCGTTTCTCCCAAGCCTTAAGCCTAGGCGTGCCTAGGCGGAGCCTAGGCGGGTTTTTTAGAACAGTGGTTATGATTGATAATATGTGTGAACATACCTACGCTGCTTGCTATCGGGAGGTTTTCGCGTAGAAGACGGTCCCACCTTAGAGAAGAGCATGGAACTTAGGGTGGCTCACAATGTGTCGTGTATTAGTGGGACCGACGTGTCATTTGGGTACGTTAGGTATGAGAATATCCTAAAGTCTTAGGACCATGTTCGCCTCCAGTGTGTGTTGATTGATTTTGGGTTCGAGGAGGCTTGCCGAACAAATAGTCCTTGATTAGTACGAGAGGTACATGGACTTGATAACAGAGTATGTCAGCATCATTCGAGGACATTTCAGGGATGCTATAGATGTTTATATTATATGTTTGTTAAATATATGCAAGTATGATATATCTACTTATGCGTGATAGTAGTACTTATAGATGTGTATATCAAAAAGTATTAAGTAGAGAAACTTAACTAATTGACTCAATAATAATACATGGAAAAAAATTATTATTGAGATTGTGGTAGCGTGGCGCATGCTTACTACGAGTGAGATAGAATTATCAAGGTTATTGAGATACATTATCTTGTTGGGAGGGTTAGGATCTCAAGAGTGTACGTCGAACTTACATGTGTAATAAATAACTGATCTAATGTGTGATTTAAACACTTGCAAAATATTTTCAAACTATTTTCTTGGCCTCTGACCCGTGTCAAAATATTTTAGAAACCTTTTAGGTGTCCACCCGTAGGGACGCCAAGCTTGATGATTCTATCCAAGGATGCGTATGTATATCATTTGTGGAGTCTTGCAGGAGATACTTTAGATGCTTCACCTCATTCATTCTAGATCGGATTTCTCTCAGAATTTTAGTTGGACATGTTGCCCTTGAACTATTTAGTTTTTAGTTTATTTATCAGACTATATTCAAATTTGGTTATTTATTTCAGATTGTAGTTTGATTAATTATTTTCGAAACTGATGGTTTATTCAGTCTTATTTATTTATATTTTTGTCGTGTAATTATTTAGATTATTATTGTGTGTAAATTAATTTATTTTCGCATGTTGTTATAATAATGAATGATAAAATTTGGCACTGTCTTATTTTTAACATAGGTGGTTAGTAATTAAAAAGTTTTTCGATAGTGATGTGAAGAATGGACCAGATGAGATTCATGGTTATTTTGATAAAGAACTGATCAACTGTGATTAAAATAGGTCGGGTGCCACAAGAAGGTGACATCTTTAAACTGAGAGGATAGTTCTTCTAGGTGGGCATGGAAGGGTAAAAGTTTTTATCTTTAAGTTTCCATTTTCTGAAGATTTGGCCGACGATAAGGGCAGAGTCTCCATCGACGTATAGGTGTTGGATTCCTTTATGAAGGGTGATCTTGAGGCATACCGTGCATGCCTCGTACTCGATCATGTTGTTGGTGTAAGGTAAGTATAGCTTGATGCCAGTTGTGGTGTGAGAGTAATCAAGGGCAATCAGGAGTATCCTAAGATCGTATCATTTCTTATTGGTAGTTTCATGAAAGAACATTTTCCATCGGAGTCCCTCCTGAGAGGTGCAGAGAATATCTTCACTTGGGAATTTAGAGACCCAAACTTTGGCTTCTTCCATGGGGTAATCAATAAGGTACTCAAAGATCAATATCCCTTTTATAGCTTTCTTCATAACATACACAATATCGAACTTGACTAACAACATCAACCATCGAGCCATTCGGCTGGACATAACGAGTTTTTCTAGCAAGTACCTGATGCGATCCATATGGGACATAAGTTTGATAGGGAAAGAATGCATGTAATGTCATAATTTTTGCGTGGCCCAGACCAGGGCAACACATGATTTCTCCAGAGCTGTGTAGTTGAATTCGTACCGGGATAAATTCCAGTTAGTGTAGTAAATAGCTCTTTGCTTATGAGATTCTTCAATGCATTGGTCTAGCAAAGCCCCTACTATAGTATTTATCATGGTCAAGTACATAAGGATGGGGAGACCTACCTACGGAGCCATAAGAACCGGAGGTCGAGTCAGGTATTTCTTGATTCTGTCAAAGGCTTTTTAGCAGACCTCATTCCAGACCTTGGTAGAATATTTTCGAAGAAGATTGAAAATGGGTTTGCAGATAGAAGTTAGCTGGATGATGGATAGACTATTTTAATGCAATTTTGCCAAAAATACTTCGACTTCCTTCTTTATCCGTGGCATTAGCGTCTTATGTATGTCCTTAATCTTGGCAGGGTCTGCTTCGATTACATTCTTACTAACCATGAATCCCAATATTTTTCCCTTCGTGATGCTGAAAATAATTTTTGTGGGTTTAGTCGCATCTGGTATTGCCGTAGTCGTTCGAAAAACATTCGAAGGGACAAAATACGACCTTTATGAGTTTTAGATTTGATGATCATATCGTCCACATAGAATTTGACTTCTTGATAATAAGGCCATGCAGGATTGTTGTGGAAGCCCTTTGGTAGGTAGCTCCAGCGTTCTTCATCTCGAATGGCATAACATTGTAGTATAAGATTCCCCATGGGTTGATGAAGGCAATTTTCTATTGATGGTCAGGGTGCATCTTGATCCGATTGTATCCGGTAAATCCATCAAGATATAATTTGAGCATGGATAGCCGTGTTGTCCACGATCATGTCGATGTTGGGTAATGGGTAATCGTCCCTTGGGGATACTCTATTCAAATCTTGATAGTTGACACACAGACGAATTTTCCCTTGACTTAGACATAGGGACGATTTTTGCAAGCCATGTTGGATATTCCACTATGCGAATTAAACCTACATTCAATTTCTTGACCACTTATTCTTTGACTTTGAGCGAGCATTCTATGAGGAGCTTCGAAATCTTCTGTTTCATCAATTTGCATTTCTAGAATGTGTGGGATCTCGTGTTGAGTTATTTCAGGGTCAATACCGGACATGTCATTGTGGGACCATGCAAAGACATCCACGAATTCTTTTAGTAGATCTTTAAATTTCACATTCTCTAGCTTGTTAAGGGTGGCACCTATACTAATCTTGCCCTAATGGCTACGAGAACTGTAATGAATTATAACAATTTCATCATCATTAATTTGAAAGAAGTTATGTTGTTTATTATTCTCGTTATTAAGATCAATTAAGAATTCTTCATTTAAAAAATCATCACCATTAAGAGTTTGATTATAATCTATACAATTAATGTAAGGCACAACAAGATACTTGAAATCTTCATTTATTTCATTTTCAAGAAAAATAGCATTGGGAACCTCGTTAAAAGAGGTCTAGGATACACTGATATAAGAAAAAGGAACAGTAATATCATATGAAGAGATTTGGATAGGGTAGACAGCAGGGTCAGGTTGAATCTGGGCAGGTTGGATTGGTATGACATTCCACTTGAGGAGAGGCATGTTAACAACTTTGATTTGAGTAGATGAGTCTGATGGCACGACATCTGAAAGAATTCAGTGTCTACAGGTTGAATGAGTCCTCATAATCACTTTCCTTAGAATCCTCAATATTTGTCACTGCTTTCTTAGTGAGAGGTCAAACTTCATGCTGGCAGTTTATGACCCAAGAGTTTCTATCTTGAAAGAAAATTTCCATACCCAGTTTCATCTTCTTATCCACGTGGTCATACCATGGTCTGGGGAAGATACAAAAAGGGATATCTTCACCTTTATTGATAAACCTTCCATTCAAAGAGTCTTTTGAAGCAATATTTTCTTCTTCCAAGCTTCTTTTTGGTCGTGGTCATCATAGGGCTTTGATTTCTTCTAATGAGGGTTAGTAGCCCAGGACACATGGGGGAAAGGCCTCCTTCAGGACTATGAGCTTAAGGATCACTTGTTGGCATTACCCTGTCCCTATGTCGAGCATCAAGTGCATGTTTTTGAACATCAAAATCACATTGATGTTGCCATGCAGGTTATATTTTGAACATCAAAATCACAATGCCTTCCTCAATCTCTACATAGCCTCTCAAAGGACTCGAAAGAGTGGGTAATACTGTCCTCCCATGGATGCTCGAATATGAGGCAATAAGTTATTCTTGACGATACTGACATGTTCCTCCTCGAAGGGTCTGTTTGTCATAGTAACATCTTTCTCTATCCATCTCTCTGTGAAGCTACTAACTGTTTCCCCAGAGTTCTACTTAAGAAGCTCTATATCACTGAATATAACTTCTAGCTCTTCATTGTACTTGCACTGAGATATGAATTATCGGGTGATATCCTCCTAACCATGGATTTTGGATTCATCGAGGCACATAAACCAACAAAGGCTGCTTTCTTTCAAGGTCTGCTTGAACATCTGGGCCATTACCTCTCTGAGGCCCCAAGGAGGGTCATGGATCAGTGATAGCTTCAAAGGTGAAATATTAAGGGTTCGCTTCCCCCAAACTTATCGATGTATGGCATCTTGAACTTCCTTAGCAGTTAGGCTTTGGGATAGGGAGACATATGGGTGTAGTTCATATAGTTCTCGGATATCTTGACTTGATTAAATTTCTTCGATAATGGTTGGGAAATGTTTGGGATAGGGAGCTGAGCTGGTAGCGGCCCATTGGTAGGTGGAGCACGGAGCATGCTGATATTCTTCTGGGACCCAAATAGGATCGGGAGCGGGTGGACCCATGGCATGAGTAAAGATAACCTTGGGTTGGTTAGGCATCTGGTCCTGGTGACACTGTATCTCATGGACCTCAATTTGAAGGTTGTCAATCTTGGCACTGATTTTGGGTAAAACATTCGTCAGATTGGGCTGCACATTCGGTGCTTGGTCGATGCTCTCCATGAAGATCTCATGAAGGTAAATCCCAACTCGAATGAGGTAGCAGAAGAATCGGCGAAGCTTCCGGGTGGTTTGATGGAAGACCGAAGCACATAGGGATCCATGCCAAAGTCAGGTATGCGATCGGCCAGAGAGGGAAAACGGTTCAAATTTATTTTCGAAAGAGAGAGGGAGAAAATTTTAGGTATGTTTGAAGGAGGAGAAAAATGTTTTTGGTGTTTTTTAGAAAAAGGAGAGGAATCTCAGCATGATTACTATTAATGTTATTATTAAGTTATCACTTGTATTAGTTTTGCCTAAATGAAGAAAAAATGGTGGACATGACCCGAGCCTGGGAAAATGGGGTTTAAAAATATGTAAAGCACGGTTGGACTTATTTCTAGACTCATAGGTGGGGTTATGTTTTGAAAAAAGGCGAAAGCGCGCAAACATTTGGGCATATGCCGACTCGAAATTTCCACAGAGTTTTGAATGGTAATCGACAAACTAAATATGAGGGTCATAAGTTTGACACCTATGTGAGGTTTGTGTGATTGTTTGGTTTGTGTAAGGGTTCCCCCCTTTGGCATGACTTCCATGATACACCTCTTGCCTATATGGGCAATCATTCATAGATATGTGTGGACAAGACATTTGATATACCAGAGTGTACGTGAATTGCCTCACTATATCCCTCATGGGGACAGTACATAAGAGAGAGAATTCGATAACCTCGACATATGTGAACGATCTCCCTGCTATATACCTCTTATCATGAGTTCGATCAATCAGTACGATATAGGGGGAACTGTTCAATATACGTTGAAGGTACGTGGCCAATGGAAGGTGAGAGTCATATCTCTTAGGCTAACCGTGACCCACAGGTCCAACGTGCACCACAAAGTGACCCCCCAGTATGGGGACAAAATTTTGCTCAATATAGACATGCTCATGGTGATGTAGTGTGCAACAATGCATAGTCTTAATTAACATATTATTGAGAGAGAGAGAGAGAGAGAGAGAGAGAGATTACTTTTTCATAATTTTTTATTTTCATGATGAGTAAAGGGAAAACTATACTAGATGGGGAGCATATATAAGTATATTTAGCAGGGATACTATACTACGCATGGATACATATGAGTGACTATGTGTCATGGGAGTATATACAAGTGAGTGTGTTTAGTAGTGAACCTACACATGGATGAACTACAAGTGGTGTGTGACATGTGAGCATATATATAAGTGTAGAAAGTGTGTTTGTATTCTAGTGAAGTCTAAGCATGTGTATTATAAGTGGTGTGTGAAGCATGTGGGCATAAAGTGTAGCTAAGTGCAAGTGTGTAAAGTGTACATGGAGAGTATGTCCAAGTGTGTGAAGTGTACAAGTGGGTGGAAAGTGTACAGGTAGGTGCATACACATACATATAGAAAAGAATAATGCCCATGAAAAAATAGAGTCTAGTCCTCTTATGGAAGTCCCTAGCGGAGTCGCCTCTATGGCCATCCCGAGTCGGGGGGTTGGGGTCTCCGGAGGTGGATCCCTCCTTCCTTCCCCAATTATTTTAGTGTGCGCATGGGATTACATCCTTTATTGCTCCACTCAGCCGTCGACTATAGATAGAGTCACCAGCCTATTTTGTACAAAACATGCAAAAGAAATTTTGCAACCTCGAGAGAACGACATCAAGGATAATACTGATGCTTGTGAAAGAAAATAGTTCAAAGGTCCAGGGACTAAGTTAGGAAATAAAAAGGTGCTAGGCACCCATCCCGCCATTTCAGTCTCTAGTGGGAAATTGTTAATCTTTTCATGTAGAACTCTGCGATGTGTGGGCTTATGTGCATAAAATAAATGGAGGGAGGAATTGCTCGACTCGTGTAATGGATAAAGGCGGAGCGAGGTTATCTTAAGGAGTATTACCAAAATAGTAACAAAAAATATTATGTAAGTGTTTATAGATTCACAAGTAATTATGAAGGAATGATTGCTTATATTTGACAAGACACAAGCAAATAAGCATATAAAATGTATATATCATGAATATCTTATGAGATTAAAATAACAAATATTTGAGGGAGGACTCGAGTCGAGGGATTTACCCAAGGTACATAGCTCGAGGGGCATCAAAGTCCACATAGATCGAAGGCAATAGAAGGTGGGGTTTAACCCATGAATCTAACCCGTGACTTTATTTATGTTTGTGAGATGTTTTCGAGTGAGAAAGTATGATGAGAAATCCCCTGTTGGAATTTACAAGCAAACCCACTTTTTCTTGTTTTTGGGTTTTTCTTTGAAAATAAAGTATGTGCGAATATTAATAATAAAAATCTTGGAATGAAGATGTGTGATGTAATGAAGTAAAGTACTAAAGTGAAAATGTACTAAAGTGAAAATGAAGTAACTAATGCAAAAATTAAGAGAATTTAAAGACAGAGAGGAAGAAATGGACATCCTTATGGAAACTTTAAGTAGATCTTGCTTGTAGATGCGTTGATCTTTAGATGAAGTGATGGTGGTTTGAGGAGGTGGGTGGGAATTTTCTTAAAAGTGTATGAGAATGATGTAGAGAATATGGGAAATGGACTTTTAAGGAAATAACAACTCTGAATTCGAGGGAATTCTCTCTGAATTGCTGGGAGGGATGTTAAAGGGTACTGAGTTAATTGGGATGTGTATTTTAAAGTGAGTTCATGGCCTCTATGGCTAAGGGGATGCCGATCGTCATGGTCCTAAACCTGCCTATCGGCATAGAACTCCAGGCACACTACTGATAGACAAGGTCCTGGGGTTGCCAATTGGCAGTTTGAGGATGGTTTTTTGAAAAAGGGCCATAAAATGCAAACTATAAGTTAGAATCGCAATGGGGCAAACCATTGGAAAGGGTATTCAGAGCCTTTAAGAATCCATTGAGACGTTCCCCAGTTCGGAAGATGATCAAAGTCAAACGGGGCCCAAAAGTGCTCATTGGGCACTACACAAGAAATTCTCAGAGGAAAACAGATCGTTCGTCCGAACTGTAAGGCCAATTTGCGCACAAGATGGACTTTTAGAAAAGGTATTCAATGCCCTTTGAGATTTCATTCATCTTCGTTAGGTTTGGAGAGTTGACCTTGGTCAAACGGGGCTCTGGAGCGTTTGGCGACCCTCCAGAGTAAAATGGGTCATTCGTCCAAATTGTAAGGATGATTCGCACACGGGGCGGACCGTTGGAAAGGGTATTTATATCCGTCTAAAGATTCATCCAGTCTTGTTCGATTTGAAGAGTTGATAGGATTCAAACAAAGTCTGAGAGTGCCTAGTGGGCTCTGGATAAGTTTTTAGGGTAAAACGAACAAAGTTAATTAGGGGTCAAAATAGGGCCCTATTTTGATAGGAGTCAAACCTTAAAATATTTATTGAGCTTTCACTCGGGAGAGGAAGTTAATTGGTATCAAAATAAGGCTCGATGGACTCATTATTAGTTTTAGACAGTCAAACGAACCGTTCGTCCAAACCGTAATGTCGATCCGCACATGGGGTAGACCTTTAAAAGGGTATTTAGAGCCCTTCTAATATTCATTCAGCTTTCCCTCAGACAATAAAGTTGATTGGAGTTAAACGGGGCCCGGTAGCACCCGATCACCTCTAAATCGATACTCGGGGCCTAGGGTTTATGGTGGATGGGTTAGTGCTAGGGACCTAAGGAGGTGCTTGGGGGTCTTAGGATGGGGTGTCTACAAGACGCATAAGCATCGAAGGTCGGGTGAGGTATTTCTTGATTTGGTCAAAGGCTTCTTGGAATGCCTCATTCCAGACTTTGGTTTAATCTTTTTGGAGAAGTTTGAAAGTGGGTTCATAGATAGAGGATAGCTGGATGATAAACCAACTGATGTACTGTAGTTTACCTTGGAATCATCATACTTCCTTCTCCTTTTATGGTGATGTCATCTCAAATATGTCTTTTAGCTTGGCAGGGCCTTCTTTGATTCCCTTATCACTGACCATAAATCCCAAGAGTTTTCCTTTTGTGATGTCGAAAGCACACTTTTGTGGATTTAGCCACATCTGGTATTTCCAAAATCGCTCAAAGAACTTTCGAAGGGTGAGAAAATAACCTTATCGAGTCTTATGATTAATAATCATGATGTGTGCATAGACTTCTACCTCATTATGAATACGGTCTTGTAGGATGGTTGTGGCAACCCTTCGGTAGGTAGCTCCAAAATTCTTGAGTCTGAATGACATAACAGCGTAGGAGAAGGTTCTCCATGGGGTGATAAAGGCAGTTTTCTCCTAACGATCGGGGTGCATCTTGATCTGGTGATATCCGATGAATATATCGACAAATGAATTGAGGGCATGGCTAGCTATGTTATGAACGATCATGTCGATGTTAGGTAACATGTAATTTTCCTTTGGGTATTATTTATTCAAATCCCAATAGTCGATGCACATGAGGACTTTTCCTCTCAACATCAGTATGGTGACAATGTTGGCGGGCCATGTAGGATATTCGACTACACGAATGAATCCCACGTTCAACTATTCGACCTCCTTTTATTTGACCTTGAGCGACCATTTGGTACAGAGTTTTCTTAACTTCTGTTTGACCGTCTTGCATTTAAAAAATGTCAGGATCTCATGTTGAGATTTTTTGGGGGTCAATATCGGGCATGTCATCATAGTACCATATGAAAACGCCTATAAATTATTCGAGTAGTTGTTCAAATTTCAAACGCTCTTTCTCATTGAGGGTGAACCCTATCCTAATCTCACGTTAGTGGATACTAGAATCGAGATTAATAAAAAAAGTACCATCATCTTTAATTTTAACACGATTATGTTATTTGTTATTCTCCGTATTAAGATCAGTTAAGAATTGTTCACTTGGAAAATCAACATCATCAAAGGTTTGATCAGAATCAAGACAACTAATATAAGGTACCAAAAGATACTCAAAATCCTCATTTATTTCATTTTCGGGAAAAACAACATTGAGAACCTCATAAAAAAAATTCTCAGTTACATTAATATTAGGAAAAGGAAAAACAATGATAGGAGAAGAGACATGGATAGGGTAAACAACAGGGTTCGGTTGAATTTGAGTAGGTTGGACTGGTATGACATTCAAGTTGAAGATCAACATGTCAGTAAGTTTGATTTGAGAGGACGGGTTCGAAGGCGCAGTATTTGAGAGAATCATGTAGATACTCAATCCCAGTGTCTCCAGGTCAAATGCATCTTTGAAATCACTTTCCTCAGAGTCAATGGTAATTGAAATGACTTTTTTGGCGAGAGGTTTAACTTCATGTGTGTAGTCTTCGGCCCAAGAGTTACTACCTTGAAAGAATAGTTCCAGACTTAACTTCATCTTCTTATCAACATGGTTATACCATGATTCAAGGAATCCATATAAGGGGAAGTTTTAACCCTCCTTGATAAATCTTCCATTCAAATAGTCTCTTGAAACAGTCTTTATCTTCTAAGATATTTTTTGTTCTTGATCGAAGGATCCATTTGAGTTCATCTCATGAGGGTTGGTAACCCATGCCACATGGGGGAAAGGCATCTTTTAGTACTACGGGCTCAAGGATCCCTTACTGGCTTCACCCTAGCCTTATTTCGGGCATGAAGTGAATGTTATTAAACATCTTAATCATATTGACATTGCCATGAGGTCTATGTTCCAGACGTACTTGGTCTTTGAAGTTGTCCTCCGCTGTGAGGGGTAGTGGATCAATTCTGAACCATAGAGGAGCATGTCTTCGCCCTATGTTAGATTTCTAATACTGACATTTTTTGTACTATCATCATCCCCCCAAATGGTGATAACTTGACCTTTGGAGAAGAACTTTTGTTTCTGGTGAAGAAAAGAGGATACCCCTCAGATGCTATGAAACACAGGACAACTAAGGAGTAGATTAAAGCAAGCGGGTATGTTAGTTTTATGGACCTCATTACTTCTCAATGGGTATTGTCATAAGCACACATGGAGATTTAGGTAGGAGTGAGATCACTGACTTTTAGTCCCCAATAATTGAAGATTCTGAGCTAATGGACATTAAGATTCGATCCATTGTCAATAAGTGATAGTGGGACTATCTTTCCAAATACTTTAACGGAGATGTCGAGAGAATAATTGTGATCAGGGTCGAACTTCAGTATCTCTTCTTCAGTATAGGAGAGGAGTTTAGACGATGTCAGAGACCCAACCATATTTATAGTTTCTTCAAGACTAGTAGAAGGAGGGACTGTGGGTCTGATGAGGAGCTTTATTAAGGCATTCTAATGCAACTGAAAGGACATAAAAAGTCCCCAAAGGGTGATATTAGCTTGAGTATTCTTGAGCTAATTAAGGACTTTTCTCTCTTCAATAGTCATTTCTGGCATGGCAAGTTCTTTACCACTCCCTTTCCATTATCTGTTTCGATTATATGAAAATCGAATCTTTATAGTATCTCCTTGACATAGTCATATGATCTACAGAAGCAGGAAATAAAAAGAATCTCATGGATTCATCAACCTCGAGCTGAATGAACACCTTATTGATTTCCCCCAACAGATCTTTGAAGGATATCATTTCACATAGGATGGGTATTGAAATAACCTCTTCTTGACTTTGTTCATCATCTGTGGTGTCAAAATCATCCCCCCATCCGATGGAGATTATGTCTTCTTGATAATAGTAATCAATACACCTAACGACCTCAACAACTTCATTGTATAAATCTTCCCATTCAGTGGAAAGGTGCATATGTGAAGGAACCAACCGTCCATAGAGCTTTAAAGCGATGAGTAGCTCATAAATTCTACAGATTTCGCTTATTTGTCAAAACATATTGGCTGGTTTGTATCACATCATCTAGACTGACTTTTTCAATGGTTACCACCCATTTATCTGATTCCCGACCTGACTTTCGGGATTCCATGAATAAGATGCTAATTTTTTTTATAATTGATGGTCATATTGGTGGGTAATTTCAACCCAAGCTCTAAGAGTTGGTTCAACACAATCGGTAACTCCATGTATCCCCCTCAGATCGTGTGCGAATGGAGATGCAGGCCCTCATAAGGAGTGATAAAGCTTGGTCGACAAAGCATGTAAGGTGTAAAAGAAAATTAGGCAAACCTTGAGCTATTTGGGTGAGACTGTTGGGATGATGGGTGCTTTGCTGGGCATGGTTTGAGTAGACGGGTCAAATTTTAGGCCACTTTTGTAGAAAGATGGAATTTATATGTGCTGGAAGTGGGTTATGAGTGGTATTAGGATTAGAAATAGATGGTGGGATGATGATACATCGATTAATTAGGACTTGGATCACATTTCTATGGTGTAATCATTCATCGGTCATAAGACAGGAGGATTGGTGGAAATCACAACGGGCATCGGGCTTAATTTTTTTAAGGAGTGTGTTTGGCAATAGACGGGGGTCCAGGGGTTTGATGAGATTTCAACTTAATAGGGCCTGGTAGACTTTGCAAAAGGGAGCATGGAGATCGGTGTACTCTTGTTTGGGAGGGTTAGGGAGACTTTTTGGTGCACAAGAGGTAGCAAGTTATGAAATGTTATTAATGGTTGAGACTGTAGCATTGGAAGGCTTCTTATACTTTTGGGGATTGAACTGTCTGATCACTTTCTTTGGTTAAGATTCCACTTTGATAATGCCTTCCTCAATTTCTACTCTAGCTTCTCGAAGGGATCTAAAGTGTGGGTAATACTGTCCTCCCACGAATGCTCGAATATGAGGAAATAATTTGTTCTTCGCAATACTGACTTTCTCCTCCTTAGAGTGTCTGTTGGTCATGGTGGTAGAATTCTCTCTCCACCTTCTGATGAAGCTACTGACTGTTTCCCCATGTTTTTTCTTAATAAGCTCTAGATTTTCCTATGTAACCTCTATCTCCTCATTATACTTGTAGAGATACATGAATTCTCAGGAGACATCCTCCCAACTATGGATCATATATTCTTTGAGGGATAGAAAGCATCAAAGGGAACATTCTTTTAAGGTATGTTGAAAGAACTGGGACATTATCTCTTAGGAGGCACCAAGGTGGGCCATAGGTTGGTGATAGCTTCGAAGGTGAACAATAATGGATCCGCTTTCCGCGAAATTCTCGATGTGTGGCATTTTGAACTTCTCTAGCATTTTAGCTTTGGGATAGGAATACATATGGGTGTAGTCCATTTAGTTCTAGGATATATTGACTTGGTCGAACTTCTTTGACAGTAGTTTGAGGTGTTCGTTGACCTTGTTCAGTTCCTCCTCTTTGGGATCCATGGGTACTGACAGATTAGCCACTGGTTGGGTAAGGTTCATAATTGGGAGTTGAGCTAGTAGTGGCCCATTGGCAGGAGGGACACCCGGAGCATGCTTTACATATGTTAGATTGCTATTTTTTACCCGAAACTCTGCCAAAATTCCGGGTCGGCTTGTCGCCCAAATTTTCACGCAATTTTAAAGTGGGAACTTGCCCGTGATCCTAGTTACAAGTCCAACCATAGCTTTACATATGTTATAAACCCAAGTTTTCCTGGCTCGAGTCCCGTACGACATTTCATTTTGCATTAGGAGAATTTTACATAAGTGAGAACCTAATAAACATAATAATCATGCTGAGACCCGTCTCTAGTATTTTCCTCTCTCTTTTTCCCAAAAACCATCCAAAAACGTTTTTCCTCTTTTTTCAAAAATACCAAAAACATTTTCGTTCTCACCTTTTCCAAAAATGTCAAAAACACTTTCCTCCTTTTCTCCAAAAATAACGAATTTCACTTTTTCTTTTTCAAAAATAAATTTTAATTTTTCTCCTTCTCAGGTTGATCACATACTCTAGGACTGGCTCCCTATTGGCTTTGGTCTTCAGTAGTACCGCCCTAAAGTTCTGTTAGTCCCTTTATTTCCTTCGAGTCCATGGAGAATACGGATAAAGTGCCGAATGTACAACATGATTTGTTGACGATTTTGGCTCAGCTCACCGCTAAAATTGATAACCTTCAAATCGAGATTCTTGAGATGCAAAGAAATCGGCTCCCTGGCCCCGAAGATCTCGAGGTTATTTTCCATTGCGACATGGGTCCACCTACACCCAAGCCTATTTGGGTTCCTATAGAATACCATCATGCTCCATGTGATCCTCCTGCTAATGGCCACCACCAGCCCAACTTCCCATGCTAAACCTTGCTCAGACCGGGGCTAATTTACCTATAACTGTTGATCCGAAAGAGGTAGAACTGAGAAAGGTTAAGGAAGACCTCATGATGCTAACCAAGAAATTATACCAAATCAGAATCTTTGGGAATTACATGGACTACACCCACATGCCTCCCTATCCTAAAGCCAGGTTACCAAAAAAAATCAAGATGCCCAATATGGAGAAGTTTGGAGGGAGTGGACCCCCGATCGTTCATCTTCGTAGCTATGACCGAGCCATGACTCTCCTAGGGGATTTCGAAGAAATAATGTTTCAAATGTTCCAGCAGACTTTGAAAGATAGTGCCCTCCGTTGGTTCTTATCCCTTAAAGAATCCAGAATCCACAGTTGGGAAGACATTGCTCGTGAGTTCATGTCACAGTACAAGTACATTAAGTAGCTAGAGGTTACCCTCCATGACTTAGAGATGCTTAAACAGAATCTTTGGGAATTAGTCAGCAACTTCATAGCAAGATGGAGAGAAGGTAGCTACCATGACCAATAGGCCCTTTTAAAAAGAACAAGTTAGCATTGTGAAGAAGAACTTCCTACCTCCTATCCGAGTAACCATGGGAGGACAGTATTACCCTCATTTCTCAGCCGTCCGAGAACCAGGAGTAGAAATCAAAGAAGGTCTTTTCAAGACATAAGTTGAACCGAAGAAGATCTCTGGACAGTTTGCTCCTAGAAAGTTTGAAAAGCCTACTAGTACCACAGTTTATACTATCAACAATATCTCTTAGCCTGTCACTTTATGGGCACCAAAAAATCCCCCAAACAAAATCTGGAAGGAATATATCGAGCTTCACGCTCCTCTCTCCAAAGTATAGAAAGCTCTCTTAAACTAAAACCTGATCAAACCCTTGGACCCTCATCCATTACCAAATCCACTTTCAAATAACATCAAACCTAATGCCTATTGTGACTATCACCAAACTGCTGGCCATACCACTGAGCAATGTTTCCATCTCTGAAACACCATCCAAAGCCTAATTAATCGGGGTATCATTTTCCTACCAGCTAATCCTAAACCAAACACTACCCATAATCCACTCCCAAATCATACAAACGCCATCTTCCTAGAAGAAGACTCTGAACTCGACCCATCTACCCAAATCATGCCAAGTAAATCACTAGGCATACCCATATACTCTACTAAAACTCCCCAAACATGCCCATATTTCCTCTTACACCCTACCGGCCTTGCCGACCAAACCTTATCACTCTTCACCAGAGCATGCATCACTATCCGTACCCATTCTAGAGGTAAAAATATGGAATTATCAGATGTGTGAATCAACTCCTAGAGTTTGGGCTAAAATTTCCCTTGCAGATAACCATCGACTGTCATAGATTTAGTGGGTTGTTCTTAGAAGCTCAAAAATAGGACCGAGAGTCATACAACTGGGTAGTGCCATCCCATGAAGTCGGTCTAGATGACCTGGTTTGGATAATGGTAGATTTGTTTCGACAGACTGGTGATATTTTTAGTATATCCGAGATGCTTGATGCTTTGAAATTATAAGGGCATCTGGTCCTTTCAGTCTTGCATTTTTCTACCGAATGGGAAGATTTATACGAAGAAGCCGTAGAAGTTGTTGAGTGTATTGACTTTGTATGGAAAGACAACATCGTTGCCACTGCATGGGGAGATGATTCTGAAGATTCAAATGAAGAGTTAGATTCATGAAAGACTAGTTTCATAGCCAACCTATATGGAGTGATATCATTCGAAGAGCTTCTATGAGAGGTTAAACAGGTAGTTGAGCAACCCGATATCGATGAAGAAATATGGATTCTCTTTCCCCCCTCTTCTATGTACCATATAACCACGTCGGGGAGACATTACCAGAACTCAAACTTACAACCATCAGCAAGAGATAAGGGGAAAGGTGTTGAGAATCTCCGTATGCTAGAAATGACCCTTGAAGAAAGTAAGGTCCTCGATTAACTAAAGAAAACCCAAGATAACATCACTCTATAGGGACTTTTCATGTCTTCTCAACTACACCGAAATGCCTTAATCAAGCTACTCATCGAACCCATAGTTCTTCCTTCAGCCACACTACAAGAAGTAGTGAACCTAGTTGTATCCATGGCCTCTACTCGAATGCTCTCCTTATTCGAAGAGGAAATCCCTAAGACTGGTCCCAACCACAATCATGATTTCAACATCTCTGTTGAAGTCATGGGAAAAAATGTCCCCCTCTAACTCGTTGACAACGGATCAACTCTGAATGTTTAACTGTTAAGAACCATTAACTGCCTGGGATTGAAAGTGAGCGACCTTTCTCTAACCTCTACTGTCGTGCGTGCCTATGACAACACCCATCGAGAAGTAATGGTATCTATAAAGATTACAATAGGAGCTGGACCTATAAATCTTATTATTGAATTCCAAGTCATCAACATCCTATCAAGTTTCAATCTGCTGCTGGGGCGACCGTAGCTCCACAACATCAAAAGGGTGTCTTCTTCCCTTCACCAGAAATTGAAGTTCTTCGCCAATGGATAAGTTATCACCATCTTGGGAGATAGTGACAACACTAAGAATACATTCACCAGTAATTCGGTACTCGAGATATGACATGGGGTAAACGATATGCTCCTATAAGGCTTTCAGCTCAAACCACTCTTACTCCTAGCAGGGGATGACTTCAAAGACATGGTTTGTCCAGAATATGATCCCCATAGAAACATCAATGTAATCCAAATGTTCAAGAACATGCACTTTATGCCTGGACTGGAGCAAGGATAAAGACAACAAGGGATAACTGAACCTATTGTGTTGAAGGAGTCCTTTCCTCCCTTTGTCTTGGTCTATCAACCATCAGAAGAAGAACTCAGATTGATTAGTTAGCCTCGACTAAAAAGAAAGTTAGAATGTGCCAGAACTATCCTGGGAGATTCCCTAAATGGAAGATTCATTAGAGTGGGTGAATATTTCCTCTTCTGCGGCTTCCCTGAGCCTTGGTGTGACCCTATAAATAAGAAGATGAAACCAGGAATAGAGATATTTTTTCAAGACAGCTACCTAGGGTCTAAGAGTTCCGAGCACTATGTGCAATCACTCATTGAAGAGACCATAGCTGATACCATGGATTATGAGGATAGCGACTCTGAGGACTCTTACAGATACTGGGATAGCACAATATGAGATTCTAACTCTCCCAAAACGTAAACCACTCAAACAAAAGTTATAAAAAATCTCCGCGTTGAATGGTCTCTCAAAGTGAAAGAAGAAGTAGTCAAACAATTGAACGTAGGCTTCATTCGAGTAATTGAATATCCTACATGGCTAGCTAACATCGTACCCGTGCTAAAATCAGGAGGAAAGGTCCGTATGTTTGTTGACTACCGAGACTTAAATAAGGCCTCTCCGAAGGATGATTACCCTCTACCTAACATCGATATAATTATGGACAATATGACCAACCACTCTTTTAAGTCATTCATTTAAGGGTTTGCCGGATATAACCAAATCAAGATGCACCTTGATCATTAAGAGAAAATCTCATTCATCACCCCTTGGGGAACCTTTTTCTACACTATCATGCTATTTGATCTTAAGAACGTAGGGGCTAACTACCAAAGGACTGACACAACCATTCTGCATGATCTGATACACAAGAAAGTCGAGGTCTATGTAGATGAAATGATTATCAAGTCTAAGACTAGAGAACGTTACGTTCCCACTCTCTGGAAATTCTTTGAACGATTGCGAAAGTACCAAATGCGATTTAACCCACATAAATGTGTCTTCGGTGTTATCAAAGGGAAATTCTTGGGATTTATGGTCAGTGAGAAAGGGATGGAAGCAGATCCTGTCAAGCTGAAAGCCATACTTGAGATTCCACCTCTCCGAATGGAGAAAGAAGTTCGAGGGTTCCTTGGGAAATTATAGTACATCAGTCGATTCCTTAGCCAATTGACTTCCATTTGTGAACCCATCTTCAAACTCCTCCGAAAGGATTCAACCAAAGTCTGGAATGATTCTTGCCAAGAAGCCTTCGAGCGAATTAAGCAATACCTTAGCCAACCTCTAGTGCTCATGCCATCGCAGCTTGGTCTTCCCTTACTCCTACACCTAACCATGACCAATATTGCAGCCAGAGCTCTACTAGCTCAATACATGGAAGACACTCGCAAAGAGAAAGCCGTCTACTATGCCACTTAAAAATTGGTTGATTACGAGGTCAACTACACCGCCTTGGAAAAATCATGTGTCACTCTTATCTGGGTTACCCAAAAGTTACGGCACTACATAATCGAGTTCCCCATCAGACTCGTATCCTGAATGGATCCCATTAAGTACCTACTCGAGAAGCCCTCCCTATCCAGTTGAATGGCCCATTGGTTAATGCTTCTAGCCGAGTTTGATATGACCCATGTCACACAAAAATCCATGAAAGGAAGATCCATCTCTGACTACCTTGCTGACTACCCAATGGAAGAGGTCGATGTCTGGATTTCTAAATTCCCATACGAGAATATCCGTTACACCTCCCACAAATATCTTTGATGGCAAAGGTTCTTTGACGGCGCTGCCAATAAAAAGGATATGACATTGGAATTCTCTTAATTTACCCTGATGACTCCCACACTCCCATTTACATCAAATTGGATTTCCCCTGCAATAATAACATGACTAAATATAAGGCATGCATAGTAGGCCTCAAAGTTTCCCTCAAGAAAGGAATTTGATACCTCGATGTCTACGAGGATTCAACTCTCATCATCAGTCAAGTACTCAGGAAATGTAAAGTCAAGGATGATAAACTCTTACCCTTCCATTCCCACGTTAAGGAACTAACTTCCCAATTCTAAGAAATCACCTTCCAATACCTGCCCTGAGAAAAGAACAACCTGGCTGATGCCCTTGCCACCTTAGCCTCCATGATTGACATTCCTGAAAGAATAACTAAGGCCCCCTTCCTTGTCCAAAAATAAGACCAACCAGCCCACTGCTACCACATCGAGATCTACACAGAGGAAGATCCTGAAATAGCCGACTGCTGGTACTATGATATTTTGCCCCTCTTCAAACACGATGAGTATCCCCAAGGAGCTGACAAGAAAGATCGAGCAAGTTTCGACAGATTTCCAGCCCAGTACATTGTCTGTGATAAAGCACTGTTTAAGAGAAACTTTGATGGAACCCCCTTACACTGCATCGCAGGGGTTGACATTGAAGAAATGATGCAAAAAATCTAGAGCGGGGAATGTGGACCCCGTATGAACGGTCATATGCTCACTAAAAAGATCATTCGATAGGGATACTACTGGACTACCATGGTTCAAGATTGCATAACCTACATTCAAATATGTCTCAAATGCTAACAGTTCTCTAACCTACAGCAGGTGCCTCTGCGAGAATTGTACAACATGACTTCGCCCTGAATGTTTTCCATATGGGGAATCGACATCATAGGGAAGGTTAATCCGAAGGCATACAATGGGCATGATTTTTGTAGACACCCAATTCTAGTATCCCCTAACCTCTCCTTAGGTCCCTAGCACCTCCCTTCATCATTGCAAACCTAAGTCACCCAATTCTGACTTACCATGTGGACGAACGATCCATTTGCATTCGAATATTTCCTATCCAAAGGATCGATGAACGCTTCCGAGCCACATTTGACCAAAAGTCATCTCCCGGACTCGGGAGCAGTCCAAAAGACTTTTGAAGGTATCTGAAGTACCTTTCCAATGATTCACCCCGTGCATAATTCAGATCAACAGTTTAAGCTCTATGACCAATTTTTTGAAGGAACCTGAAAGAGATTGCCAAGCGGTAGGTTCCAAACCCTACCTATCGACAGTGTGCCTAAACACACCTACCGATTGGCAGGACCAGGACTATGCCTATCGGAAATACCCTGGGCCTATAAAAAGGAGGGCCTAACCTCATTGCATGGACAGAAGATCTGAAATCAATCACTCTCAGTGAGCTCAGAAAACCTCTCTCGAAGTCAGCGAGATTTCCACATTCAAATCCCTTTCCAACCTTTACCTTTCATCATATTTTTCATCAAACATGGTGAATTAACTACCCTCCCTCATCACTCAAGTACAAGGGAGCTCTCCAACATCCAAGATCAAGCTCAAGATTTTCAAGAAGGTCTAACTTTCTCAACTCTCTCTTTAAATTCGCATTAATTTGTTTTATTACTTAACACTTTTATTCTCTCATCTCTCATCTCACATATCCTAATATACTTTTTTATTTAGTATTATTGCACATCTCTTATTTTCATATAAATAAAACTCAAAAAATAAGAAAAAGAGGATTTTCTCATAAATTCCAAACGGGAATTCTCACACTTTTCTCACAACTTAAACACTCTTTTACACACACACACATACAAGAGAAGTCCCCAGTTGGATTTATGGGATAAATCCTACCCCTCGTTTTGCATACGAATTACGTGGACTTTGATGGCTCTATAGGCTACGTAAGCATCTCGGGGTAAAACCCGAAGCTCGAGTCCTTTTCCGTCTTTTTCTATGTTCTTTAAACTTAACTCTCTAAGACCCTCTCTCTATACATATTTGTTCTTGATGGAGTATTATTCTGTATACGTTATCGTCCGCTTATGATGATCAACGCTAGGATAATCGCGTAAATATTATTTTCTAATATTACTTTTAAGAACATTCCTGTAGATGACTCGCTTTATCTCTTCCATGATATAAGTCGATGATTCCTATCTCGACTAAATATACACATGCACATATATCACGGGGAAATAAAGGAAAATAACAATAACCCATGAGAGACTGTAAGGGAGGAATGGGTGCTTAACACCTTCCCATTTCGTCACTTAACCTCCGAACCCTTTTCGAATCATTTTGATTTTGTATGTATCAGTATGTCTTTGGATGTTGTTGAAGCCCTTATACCTTTGACTCACTTGAGTCTACATTGTTTAAGTGCTCATCTAGTTTGGAAATTGTGACAAAATTGTGTCTACCTAGAAACCAAAGAGCCTCAGAAGTTGGATTGCCTATTCATCTCTCTTTCTTGTTATGATCAAGAGACTATTGCCAACACTCACACACTTAGAATTCATCTTTTGCACATCATATTGCATAAGTATGTGTGTACATGTGTTGTGTGTGTTTAAATCCTTAAGTTTGATTTTTAATAATTTTTTCGTATTTTTTAAACATTTTTAAATCATGTTTTTAATAATTAGAACTTGTTTTATAAAGTTTTGGGGTCAATCTCTTAATATGACTTGTTGTATTTTATGGCCTAAAGTTACCTTGGGTAGAATTCGAAAGCGGCAGAGACTTCAGGGTTGTCCTTGTAATTAGTTTTGACGCGCGTTTAACATCCCATAACTTGCCAACACCTGTCTGCCTTTGATTGGTTAGTTTTGTGTTTCTTTACTGAGACAAGAGGAGCGTGTGTTATCAGCCCTTGGATCATTTCTTATCAGTGGTCTGCATGTTGCCTTGATGGATCCCTGTGTAACCTTTTTAAGCTAATCAGCGCTCATTTAAGCACCGCCTTGTGTGAGCAATTAGATTCAAGTCAATCTAAATTGACTCAATCTCAGCCCTTGGTTTGGATCAGTTATCTAGAAACTTCCTCTAACCCTATAAAAAGGGGCCTTCTCTCAGACTTCGAAGATTTTTTCCATTTCATTTCCTCTAAGTTTTGAGAGAGAAGAGAGAAGAGAGAAGAGAGAGATGAGAGAAACCAGAGAGAGAAGAAATTTAGAAACCCTAACTTCGTCCAAATCCTCTTCAAACCTAACCCAAACACTTCTTCAAAACACCATAGCCAAAAACACCATCCTGAGTGTTCTTAAGTGTTTGAGAGTTTGAGTTGAGTTATTTTGGTTGCTGTAATCTTGTGTTCGTGAGATCTTGTTTCCAGCTTAGACTTTTACTTAGATCTAGTTTCTGTTTCCATAGAAATCTCATATCTGAGTTATTCATGTTACATTACAGTTAGTTTAATTTTATTTCTCATCTTGAGAAATATATTGTTGATTATTTTCTCTAAAACGTTTTCTTACTTTGAAATCAAACTTAAAATGCTTTCTGTTGCTTGTTCTTGTAAATTAAACCTTTGACCTAGTTTGGAATCTCACTTGGAGGTTTTCAATCTCAAAAAGTTTTTGTTTTAAATTCCGAGATTGATTAAGACCTTGTCTGTCTTCCTAGCAAGGTATCCGTGGATTCTGGGATAGTTTGAAAGGTCAAAAAGGTTCAAAGTTTTCTAAGAAGAAAGAAAAAGAAAAGATCACTGCATATAGTGTAAACTGTAATTTGTTAGGACTGTTTGTACTTAATAAGTGTGTGTGTGTGTGTGCATGCATGTGTTAGAGAGCACCTTCACAAACACTTACACCCTACAACACGAAAAGTGTTGGTGATAAGATCTTGAGAACATAAGTCGACGTAAAGTGCTGGAACAAATCAAAAGTTGACAAACTGGGAGAACTACATCTACAATCAGAACTGCAGAGAAATTTGAGGACACCAGAGGGTACATTCCTAAACTTATATAGGTCTGAGTTGTTTGCATGTTAGTTATATAGTTTGTAACACATATATTTGTTTTAGTGGATTTTTTATTTTACTCCGTAGAGGGAGTCGTGGATGTTTCCTCAATTGGTGAGGTTTTACCACGTAAAAATTGTGAACAAAAGCCTTCTACATTTTCTCATCTCATTCTTGGTTGTGCTGTGTTTAAAACTGGTTTAAATTATTTTTTAAACTTGTTTCTTAAATCTTGAACAAATCTCGTACATACTATTTTATTAAACACATCTTGTGATTAATCCTTTTTGATTTAAGAAAAGAGTTTCTTCAAAAAACAACTCGGAGTTACTTAAATAGTTTATTTTCATAAACGGCTTTAGTAACGAATTTTTCAATTGGTATCAGAGCTTTGTAAACTGCTGTAAAAGATCATGTGTGTTCTAAAATGATTTTCTGAAAATCAAATAAGGACGAGAAAAATGAAAGATTTGGTAACTTGACCAGACCTCCAATCTTTGATGGAACCAATTTTGCTTACTGTAAAGTAAGGATGATTGCTTTCATTCATGGAACTTTGGGAGATGATGTCTGGGACACTGTTGAAAATGGTTATACTTTTCCTACTAAACCAGCCAACGAAGGAAGTAATGAGAGGGTTAAAAAAGCTCTATGTGAGTTCACTCAAGAAGAGAAACAAGTTTCTCGAAATAACAGTAAAGGAAAGAATGCTATATTTATGTCTATAAATGAACATGAGTTCAAAATAATCTCATCCCGTACCACTTCTAAGGAAGCTTGGGACACCTTAGTCACTGCTCATGAAGGAGACACTAGAGTTAAGGCTGCTAAAACCCAAATGCTTATCTAGCAGTATAACTCCTTAATTATGTCTGAAACTGAATCATTTGATGACTTCTATATGAACCTGACTGATATTGTGACCAAACTGCATGCTAATGGGATAACCTATGATAGACAAGAAATTGTATCTAAAATTCTGAGATCATTACCACAGAAGTTTGATAATAAAAGATATGCTATTGAGGAAATGTGTGATATAAATCTCACTCCTGAATTACTCAGTAGTAAATTAAGAACTGTGGAAATGGAACTGGAATTTAAGAAACAGTTAACCCAATCCCATAGGAAATAGACTAGTTCCAATCTAAGCTTCTCTTCTAAATTAATTAAACCTGAGTTTAATACTCCCATTGTTGAATCTGATTAGGACTGCGATATAGAGAGCTTGGACAATCAGATTGCCTTAATGACTAAACAGTTCAAGAAAATCATTAAGTTTAGAAACAAAGTGGAAAATAAACAAGGCAAGTCAAATTATCCAACTCCCTCTAGTCACAGACCTCATGAGAAAAATAATGATAAAAATCACAAGAACTCTCACGCTAGACCTAATAGAGACCTTAAGAAGACTGAATGCTATAGATGTGGTAAACTGGGACACGTTGCACAAGATTGTAGAGTTAATTTGAACACTCAAAACAAACATACTAGAGCTAACATCTGCAAAACATGGGATGATTCAAGTGACTCTGAAAATGAGGAACCTGAGTCATCAGATGCTTTTGATCCTTGCATGTCCTTATTTGCCAAGATTATTTATAATGATGACATGCCCATGTTTGTTAATGAGGATGAACCAAATAATTCTATGACTGATACTTCGAATGTGGTTATTACTGGCTTAGATGCTTTGATTACTGAGAATGTTGCATGTACTACCTCGGGGTGTGTGAGTCAAAGGGATGGCGATAATGACGATGTCAATGGGTGTGTGAGTTTAACAAATGAATCGTTAGGGGTCACTCCACACACCACACTTAGTGATTCGGACAATGAAGACCTCCCAGACATTCACACACTTTACACTAAGACTCTCAAGAAAAGCGCTAAACTAGAGAAGACTGTTAAAGATCTTACCAAGAAATTGGAAGATTTAAGCTTGATGGTTAAACTGAATGCTGAAGAGTACACTACCCAATGTTTAACTCATGAAAGTGAAATTAAAGTTTTTGATGAAAAACTGAAAAATTTGACTGAAACAAATGAAATTCTGGAGAAAAAATACAAAGGGACATTGTTAGAATTGGAACAAACCAAAGAAAAGACAGCAACTGTTTTCAAAAAATTTACAAAATTTGAAAATAATTCTAACTGTTTTGATGAATTTGTTGCTGAATCTAAAACCAATTCTGATGATCGAACTGGTATAGGATTTTGTCCCAATTTAAAAACACAAACAAAACATTTTGAACCTATAAAGTTTGTGTCAGGAGGCAAAAGACCTATTAAAACATGCCCAAATTTTCATTCCATAAAAACCGAGTTTGATTCGAAAAATCAAAGTTTTAACGTTGGGGAATCAAGTTGCTCTAAGCTTAAAAGTTCACCTAAGGCTAAATACGTCTGTCCTTCTATTAGGAAGAATGAGTCTACATTCAAACCTGTTCCACCTAGAAATAGAGTTCAGCCTCAAAACTCTATTAAACCTTTGTTTAGAGACTTTCCTAAGGAGACCCCCATCTTGAGCAATCTTTATTGCTCCTACTGTGACATATATGGTCATTCTTTCGATGGTTACTATGCTAGGAGACTTCTCAAACCTATCTATAATCCTCGTACTTACCAGAACTATAACTATTCTAGGAGGAGTCGAAACAATTATATACTTCCTAGACAGCCAGATAAAAACTCTAACTATAGAAAGAGAAAGACCAAACCTAAAAGAACATTTCCTAGAAGGAATCCTAAGCAGTTTCCTAAGACAAATGCTCAAGTCTTTCACAAAATTCAAAATCATGCGCAAAACATTTTTCAGCAAAAATCTAAAGCTCGCAAATTCTATGAGTTGAGAGCTAATAAGCGCAAGTTGAAAACTAGAGCAATTTGGATTAGAAAAGATGATCTTTTACCTCAGATGAAGTGTAATATTGTTGTTACTGCTTTAAAAGCCGGACACACATCATCTGGTTGGTATTTAGACCCTGGATGTTCTAAGCATATGACAGGAGATGAAACTAAACTTTTAAACAAAACCAGATATGCTGGTGGTAAAGTCATTTTTGGTGATGGAGCTTGATATCAAATCATAGGCAAAGGAACTCTCCAAGAAGATGGGCATCCTACTCTTAAAGATGTTCTTATAGTTAAAGGTCTAAAGGCCAACTTACTTAGCATTTCACAATTTTGTGACTCAGACCATACGGTTACCTTTTCAAAGAACAATTGCAAGATTTTAAATGAAAAAGGTGAATGCATAATTACTAGATTCGGAACTCCTGACAACTGTTACACTGTCAAGAACAATTCTGAAACTTGTAATGTTGCCAGAATGGATGACAACGAGATATGGCATAATAGAATGGGTCACATAAATTACGATAATCTTAGTAAATTGTCTACTCAAGACATAGTAAGAGGAATTCCAAAAATTAAACCCCTTCATAATATTGTTTGTGGTTCCTGTCAAGAAGGTAAAATTGTTAAGGCCCCTCATAAGAAAGTCAAAGACATTCTCACCTCTAATCCCTTAGAACTCATCCATATGGACCTAATGGGTCCCTCCCAAATTGTTAGTCTTTGTGGACACAGTTACATCCTAGTTATGGTTGATGACTTCACTAGATTTACTTGGGTAGCCTTTCTAAAACAAAAGTCTGACACTTTTCAGACCTTCCTAAAAATTCTTCTTAGGATTGAAAATGAAAAGGACATTCAAGTAAATCGAATTCGTAGTGATAGAGGTGGTGAATTCAAAGACACCGGTATTATAGAATACTGTGACTATAATGGTTACAAACATGAGTTCAGTGCTCTTAAGACTCCTCAATAAAATGGAATCGCCGAGAGAAAGAATCGTACCTTGCAAGAGATGGCACGTGTCATGTTACATGCCAAGAACTTACCTAAATATTTTTGGGTAGAATCTATTCGTACTGCGTGTCACATCATTAATAGGGTCTATCTTAGAAAGAATTCCAAACAAACCCCTTATGAACTTTGGTACAATAAGAAGCCTAATCTCAAATATCTTAGAACCTTTGGTAGTACTTGTTATGTATGCAAAGATAGGGAACACTTATCTAAATTTGAGAGCCGGGGAGATAAAGCCATATTTCTAGGATATTTGCCTAACAGTAGAGCTTATCGAGTGTATAATCTTCGTACTAAAACCATGATGGAATCCATAAATGTAACTGTCAGTGACACTACTGTAGAAAGCAAGACAGGTGAATTACCTATTGAAGAAGAGTCCTCAAATATTTTAGAAAATGACCCTTCTGAAATAGATAATTCATTACCTATTGAGACACCTGAAGTACCTAACTGGGTTTCTAAAGATCATCCCATAAACAACGTAGCTGGCAACCCTAGTGAGACAGTGCGTACAAGATCCCAACTTAGAAATTATGCACATTATGCATGTTTTGTTTCCCTTATGGAACCAAAGAATGTAAATGAGGCATTGAATGACTCTCACTGGATTTCTGCTATGCAGGATGAACATTTACAATTTGTCATTCATGATGTATGGTATCTTGTTCCACGTCCTGATCACAAAAAGGTTGTTGGTACTCGTTGGATTTTCAAAAATAAAACTGATGAAAATGGGATAATAATTAGAAATAAATCTAGATTAGTTGCTCAAGGATACTCCCAAATAGAAGGAATTGATTTTAACGAGACCTTTGCCCCTGTTACTCGTTTAGAATCAGTTCGTCTGCTTTTCGCAATAGCTTGTCATATGCGTTTTACATTATATCAAATGGATGTCAAATCTGCGTTCCTAAATGGAATACTGGCTGAGGAAACCTATGTAGAACAACCTAAAGGGTTCATTGACCCTAAGCATCCAAATCATGTATTTCGTCTGAAAAAGGCTTTATATGGCCTTAAACAAGCTCCTAGAGCTTGGTATGAGCGACTTTCCAATTTTCTTTTGGAAAAAGGTTTCAAAAGAGGTGGAAATGACCAAACTTTATTTGTCAAACATTTTGACAAACACATTACGATTGCTCAAGTTTATGTAGACGATATTATATTTGGATCAACTTCTACCTCAGAAGTAAAATCCCTTTTTGAAATTATGAGCAAGGAATTTCAGATGTCCCTTATGGGGGAGTTACAGTTCTTTCTAGGTCTCCAAGTCAAACAAAATCCAGAAGGATTATTTGTTTCGCAATCTAAGTACGCTTTAGAGATCGTTAAGAAATTCGGCCTTGAGAGTGCTAAAAATGCTAAAACGCCCATGAGTACTACGCTAAAACTATTTAAAGATGACAATGGAACATCTGTAGATCCTACTCTATATCGTAGTATGATAGGCACTTTACTATATCTTACTGCCTCGCATCCTGATATTATGTATGCTGTTTATGTATGTGCTAGATATCAAAGTAATCCTAAAGAGAGCCACTTGAATGCTGTTAAACGTATCATTAAATATGTAAATGGCACTCTAAATCTAGGTCTTTGGTACACTAATGACACACCAAGCACTATAATTGGGTACACTGATGCTGACTGGGCTGGGTGTACTGATGATAGTAAAATCACTTCAGGAGCATGTTATTATATAGGTAATAACTTGGTAGGATGGAGTAGTAAGAAACAAAACTGCACATCACTCTCAACAGCTGAATCTGAATACATAGCCGCTGGCAGATGTTGTGCTCAATTAATGTGGCTTAAACAAATGCTAAGTGATTATGGTATTCAAGAAAACCAATTACATCTCTACTGTGATAATCAAAGTGCAATTAATATTTCTAAAAATCCTGTTCAACACTCGCGAACTAAGCATATTAAAATAAGACATCATTTTATACGTGAATTGGTTGAATCGAAGGAGTTAGAAATCAATTATCTTCCTACTGATCTACAACTCGCAGATATGTTTACCAAACCTCTAGACTATAATAGATTCATTTCATTACGTAAATCTATTGGTATGGTTTATGCTGATTAATCTTTTTGTTGTTTATCCAAGTTTTTCCCTTTGTCCATTTGAGACAAAATGGGGGAGAAATTTGAGTCTAATCAACTCTTGCATATTCTAAATAGCTTGATCTTAGTGAATTATTGCAGGTTGTACAGTTACTCTTTACAGTTGAAATAGGGTATTCAAATGTACTTAGTTGAGTTATGTACTTTTTGATTTCTAGGATTTGGGTAGATAGAATTTTGATAGGAATAAGTTTTTTTTTTTTTTTTGTTGCCCTACGAGTCCAAGATGACTCAAAGGAGATTTTGTCTCATATTTCCAAAGTCGGAGATTGAAGCCCTTATACCTTTGACTCACTTGAGTCTATATTGTATAAGTGCTCATCTAGTTTGGAACTTGTGACAAAATTATGTCTACCTAGAAACCAAAGAGCCTCAGAAGTTGGATTGCCTATTCATCTCTCTTTCTTGTTATGATCAAGAGACTATTGCCAACACTCACACACTTAGAATTCATCGTTTGCACATCATATTGCATAAGTATGTGTGTACATGTGTTGTGTGTGTTTAAATCCCTAAGTTTGATTTTTAATAATTTTTTGGGATTTTTTAAACATCTTTAAATCATGTTTTTAATAATTAAAACTTGTTTTTATAAAGTTTTGGGGTCAATCTCTTAATATGACTTGTTGTATTTTATGGCCTAAAGTTACCTTGGGTAGAAACCGAAAGCGGCAGAGACTTCAGGGTTGTCCTTGTAATTAGTTTTGACGCGCGTTTAACATCCCATAACTTGCCAACACCTGTCTGCCTTTGATTGGTTAGTTTTGTGTTTCTTTACTGAGACAAGAGGAGCGTGTGTTATCAGCCCTTAGATCATTTCTTATCAGTGGTCTGCATGTTGCCTTGATGGATCCCCGTGTAACCTTTTTAAGCCAATCAGCGCTCGTTTAAGCACCGCCTCGTGAGAGCCATTAGATTCAAGTCAATCTAAATTGACTCAATCTCATCCCTTGGTTTGGATCAGTTATCTCGAACCTTACTCTCACCCTATAAAAAGGGGCCTTCTCTCAGACTTCGAAGATTTTTGCCATTTCATTTCCTCTAAGTTTTGAGAGAGAAGAGAGAAGAGAGAGAAGAGAGAAACCAGAGAGAGAAGAAAGTTAGAAACCCTAACTTCGTCCAAATCCTCTTCAATCCTAACCCAAACACTTCTTCAAAACACCATAGCCAAAAACACCATCCTGAGTGTTCTTGAGTGTTTGAGAGTTTGAGTTGAGTTATTTTGGTTGCTGTAACCTTGTGTTCGTGAGATCTTGTTTCCAACTTAGACTTTTACTTAGATCTAGTTTCTGTTTCCATAGAAATCTCATATCTGAGTTATTCATGTTACATTACACTTAGTTTCATTTGATTTCTCATCTTGAGAAATATATTGTTGATTGTTTTCTCTAAAACGTTTTCTTACTTTGAAATCAACAATAAAATACTTTCTATTTCTTGTTCTTGTAAATTAAACATTTGACCTAGTTTGGAATCTCACTTGGAGGTTTTCAATCTCAAAAAGTTTTTGTTTTAAATTCTGAGATTGATTAAGACCTTGTCCGTCTTCCTAGCAAGGTATCCGTGGATTCTGGGATAGTTTGAAAGGTCAAAAAGGTTCAAAGTTTTCTAAGAAGAAAGAAAAAGAAAAGATCACTGCATATAGTGTAAACTGTAATTTGTTAGGACTGTTTGTACTTAAGAAGTGTGTGTGTGTGTGCATGCATGTGTTAGAGAGCACCTTCACAAACACTTACACCCTACAACACGAAAAGTGTTGGTGATAAGATCTTGAGAACATAAGTCGACGTAAAGTGCTGGAACAAATCAAAAGTTGACAAACTGGGAGAACTACATCTACAATCAGAACTGCAGAGAAGTTAGAGGACACCAGAGCGTACATTCCTAAACTTATATAGGTCTGAGTTGTTTGCATGTTAGTTATATAGTTTGTAACACATATATTTGTTTTAGTGGATTTTTCATTTTACTCCGTAGAGGGAGTCGTGGATGTTTCCTCAATTGGTGAGGTTTTACCACGTAAAAATTGTGAACATAAGCCTTCTACATTTTCTCATCTCATTCTTGGTTGTGCTATGTTTAAAACTGGATTAAATTATTTTTTAAACTTGTTGCTTAAATCTTGAATGGATATCGTACATACTATTTTATTAAACACATCTTGTGATTAATCCTTTTTGATTTAAGAAAAGAGTTTCTTCAAAAAAAAACTCGGAGTTACTTAAATAGTTTATTTTCATAAACGACTTTAGTAACGAATTTTTCAGTTGTCTTTCGGGACGGCTCCCTTTTCTTTTGTCTATTTTGAGTAAAATAGACTGGCGACTCCATCTCTCTACATTTTTCACCTCATCATCGACGTCGGCCGAAGCGCTCCCGAGAGGGATGCGTGGGACCAAGATCCTCTCGACGTTGAAGAAGCCCCTCTTCTTCGTCTCTCTCGCCGCGAGGATCGGGGGATGGCCACAGTGGCGACTCCACTAGGGATACTTCATTTTAAGGGATATACTCTATTTACATGAGTGTTTTATTTTCTTATATATATCCCTATTTGCATGTCCCCCTTTACTATTCATTTGTACCTCATGCATATGCTTCTATTCACACACTTGTAGAAGATTCTCCATGTACACTTTGCACCAAGTGCACCTAGGATCACATATGTCCACATATTGCACGCATCACCCATCACCCATCACCCATCCATACTTAGTATACCATTGGTACTTGTACTTTTCTCCCTGTTGGGCATGATCAAGAAAGATACTCTCATCATAAGATACTAATAAGAGAATCATGCATGATTCAGACGACATTAACAAAGAGCATTGTGATTGACCAAATTTTGTCCAGGAATTGGAGGGTCACTTCGTGATGGGCGCTGGTCCGGGAGGGCGCAGTTAGCCTAAGAGATATGACTCTTACCTTCCATTGGCCAAGTACCTTCGACGTATATCGAATGGTTCTCCCGCATCGTACCACTTGAATGAAGTCATGACGGGAGGTATATCACAGGGAACTCATTCACGTACGCCGAGCATATCGAATTTGCTCTCACACATGCCGTCTCCACGAGGTATATAGTGAGGCAATTCACGTAAACTCACGTATTACAAATGGCTTATCCTCACGTACCGATTGCACTGAAAAGCAAGACGTATATCATGGAAGCCACGCCAAAGGGGGGGAACCCTTTTTGATTCACCCAACCGATTGCATACCCACATATAGGTGTCAAGCGTAGGACACACATGTTAGATTGCCTATTTCGACCCGAAACTCTATCGAAATTTTGGGTCGGCCTGCCACCCAAATTTTTGCTCATTTTTAAAACGGGACCCTGCCAGTGAGCCTGGTTACAAGTCCATCCATAGCTTTGTTTGTGTTACAAACCCAACTTTTCTAGGATCGGATCCTGTCCGGCATTTCATTTTTGCATATAGGAGAATTTAATACAAGTAAGAACATAATAATTATAATAATCAAAAAAATTTCTCCCCAAAAAAATTTCTCCCTTCTTTATCAAAAATCCAAAAATATTTTGTCTTTCAATATCAAAAAGAAAAAATTTCAAAAATATTTTCATCCTTTTTTGTCAAAAATAAATCACATTTTACGCCCTCTCTGGTCGATCACACGCCCTTGGTCGGCTCCATATTGTCTTCGGTCTTCAGTCAAATCACCGCGAAGAGTATCAACATGCTCCACATGCCCCTCCTATTAATGTGTCGTCGCCTACCGAGCTTCCTATGCCAAACTTTTCCCATCCTAGGGCTAACTTGCCTATGATCATTGATACAAAAGAGGAAGAGTTGAACAAGGTCAAAGAAGATCTCAAGATGCTAACTAAGAAGTTCTACCAAGTCAGAATCTGTGGAAATTACATGGACTACACCCACTTGTCTCCTTATCCTAAGGCAAGGTTACCCTAGAAGTTCAAGATGCCAAATATCGAGAAATTCGGAGGAAGTGGACCCCTAATTGTTCATCTTCGCAGTTATCATTGTTCTATGACTCTCCTAGGGGCTTCAGAAGAAGTGATGGCCCAATTATTTCAGCAAACTTTGAAGGATAGCGCCCTCCGATAGTTTTTATCTCTAGAGGAGTCCAGAATCGGTTGCTGGAAGGATGTAGCCCGAGAATTCATGTCGCAGTAAAAATAAAACGAAGTGCTTGAGGTCATCCACTGTGATTTAGAACTGCTCAAATAGAACTCTGGGGAATCAATCAGTAACTTCTTAGCTCGATGGAGGGAAAAGGCAGCCACCATGACCAATCGACCATCCGAGGAAGAACAAGTCAACATAGTGAAGAAGAACTTATTTCCCCATGTCCGAGCAACAATGGGAGGACAATACTATCCCCATTTTTGAGCTCTCAAAGAAGTAGGAGTAGAAATCGAGTAAGGTCTCTCTAAAAATAAATTTAACTAAAGAAAGTGACCGGACAATTCACTCCCAGAAAATATGATAAACATGCCAGTGCTACAGTCTCAACCATCAATAATATCTCCCAACCAACCACTTCGTGGGCACCAGAAAGCCTCCATGTCCCAGTCCGAAAGGAATACAACGAGCTTCATGCTCCCCTCTCCAAAGTGTATCAGGGCATGTTAAGCCAAAACCTTATTAAACCCTTAGACCCCCATCCATTGCCAAATCCACTCCCAAGAAACTTCAAGGCAGATGCTCATTGCGCCTTTTACCAAACTGCTGGCCATACAACTTACCAATGCTTTCGCCTTCGAAACATAATACAAGGTTTAATCGATCGGGGTACCATTGCCCCACCAGCCAATCCTAAGCCCAACACTACTCACAACCCACTCACAAATCATGCTAATGCCATCTTCCTAAAAGAGAACCCGAAATTTGATCCCTCAACTCAAATCACACCCATACACTCTTCCAAACCTCTCCAAACTTGCCCAAATTTCCTCCTATACCTTATTAGCCTCGCTGATCAGGCACTGTCACTCCTCACCAGAGCATGCATCGCTGTCCGTACCCGTTCTGAAAATGGAGGTATGGAATTATCAGAAGTGTTGAACCAACTCCTAGAGTTCGGGATGAAAATTACCTTCACAGATGATCATTGATTGCTAGAAGTTTAGTACTCTATTCTTGGAAACACGAAAATGGGCTCGAGAGTTATACAGTTGGGTACTACCAACCGATGAAGTTAACCTAGATGATGTTGTCTAGATCATGGAAGAATTATTCAGGCAAACCAACGATATTTGCTGTATGACCAAGTTACTTGATACTCTAAAGCTACAAGGACGCCTTGTCCCTTCACCCTTATATATCCCCACAGAATGGGAAGACTTGTATGAAGAAGCCATTGAAGTTGTGGAATGCATTGACTTTACATAGAAAGACGGAATTATTTCCACCGGATGGGAGGAGGAATTCGAAGATTCGAATGAAGATCAAGATTTTGAGAAAACTGGCTCGGTAACCGACATGTGTGGGATGATATCATTTGATGAACTCCTTGGATAAATAAACAAGATGGAAGAATAACCCGAGATCGACAAAGAAACAGGGTTAATATCTTCCCTTCTTCGGTAAATCACATGATAAGATCGAGAAGGCATTATAAGATCCCGAGCTTACCACCAGCCAATTACAAAAGGAAGGGAGTTGAAAACCTTCCTATGCTAGAAATAACCCTTGAAAAAAGCAAGATCCTCGATCAACTGAAGAAAACTCAAGGTAATATCACTCTGTGGGGGCTTTTCATGTCTTCCCAGTTGCACAAAAATGCTTTGATCAAATTGCTCACTAGACCCACAATTACTCCTTCTACCACACCAGAAGAGGCGATAAATTTAGTCGGAACCTTAACCTCTACCCGAATGCTATCCTTTTTAGAAGAAGAAATCCCCAGAATTGGTCTAAACCAAAATCATGCACTCAATATCTCCATCGAAGTTATGGGAAGATCATACCACTCTCTTGTCAATAATGGATCCGCCTTGAATGTCTTCCATTAAGAACCTTCAAATGCTTAGGACTGAAGGAATGTGACCACGCTCCAACCTTCGATGTTGTACGTGCTTATGATAATACTCGTCGAAAAGTGATGGGATCCATAAAACTTGTAATAGGGGCTGGCCCTA
The DNA here is from genome assembly GCA_949130495.1 of Sambucus nigra. NCBI lineage: Eukaryota > Viridiplantae > Streptophyta > Magnoliopsida > Dipsacales > Adoxaceae > Sambucus > Sambucus nigra. Next base: position 93,305,758 of record OX422212.1, read on the forward strand.
TAAGCCCTATCGTTGAATTCCAAGTTATTGACATCCCAGCTTGTTTCAACCTATTGCTTGGACGACCTTGGCTCCACAGTATCAAGGGTGTGTCTTCCTCGCTGCATCAGAAATTGAAATTATTCGCCGACGAATGAGTCATCATCATTTTGGGCAATGACAATAATACCGAGGGTGCAAGCACTATAAATCCAATCCTTGAGATACTTCATGGGTCAAATGATATGCTCCTATCAGGATTTCGAGTTGAGCCACTTCTGCTTTTGATAGGGGAAAATTTCAAAGAAGGGGTTTGTCTGGAATACGACCCTCATGGCAACGTCAATATGATTTAGATGTTTAGAAACATGTATTTCGTGCTCGGACTAGGGCTAGGGCAAAGACAACATGGGATACTTGAGCCCATTATGCTGAAAAAGGCTTGCCCTCCTTGTGTTTTGAGGTATCAACCATCATAATAATAGCTCATAATGATTCATTAGTCTTGACCAAAGAAAAGACTAGACTACATCCAGACTATCCCCGGTGACTCCTTGAATGGATGATTTATCAAAGAGGGCGAGTAATTCCCCTTTTGTGACTTCCCAGAACCAAGGTATGACCATATAGACAAGAAGATGAAGCCTAGAATGGAGATCTTTTTCCAAGATAGCTACACATGGGCCGAAAGTTCCCAACACCATGTATAATCTCTCATCAAAGATACCGAAGAGACTGAGGAAAGTGACTCCGAGGACTCGTTCAACTTACAAACACTGGGCTTACACTCTGCACGGGTCATTCAAGCACTATATCACTGTATCCATACCACTTAATTAAAGTTGTTGATACACCTCTGCTCAACTGGCATGCAACGCCCGTTCTACCTGTTAAAATCCCACTTAACCCCAATGTTTACCCAATCTCTTCTTTTGTTGTTTATCCTTAATAAAATGTAATCGAGACCTCCTTTGACGAGGTTCTCAATATTATTTTTCCTATAAAGGAAATAAATGAAGATTTTGAGTATCTTGATGTGTCTTACATTAATTATTTAGATTCCAATCAAAATTTTGATTATGATGATTTTGCAAATGAACAATTCTTAACTGATCTAAATAAGGTTAATAACAAACAACATAATCGTGGTCAAGTTAATAAAGAAGAGACTCTTATTATCAACCTCGATTCTAATAGCCAATTGCGCGAGATTAGGATAGGGGCTACCCTCGACGAGCATGAGCACGCATAACTCGAAGAACTACTAAAGGAATTCATGGATGTCTTTACGTGGTCCTATGATGATATGCCCGACATTGATCCTGAAATAACTCAACACGGGATCCCCACTCTTTCAGATTACAAGTCGGTTAAACAAAAGCTGAGAAATCTCCGCACTGAATGGTCCCTAAAAGTCAAAGAAGAGGGTGTCAAACAGTTGAACGTGGGCTTCATTCGTGTGATCGAATATCCCATATGGCTAGCCAACATAGTGCCTGTACCGAAATCAGGAGGGAAAGTTTGGATGTGTGTAGACTGCCGGGACTTGAACAAAGCCTCTCCAAAGGATGATTATCCGTTAACCAATATGAACATGATCGTGGAAAACACAACCAGTCATGCTCTTATGTCGTTCGTTGACGGGTTTTTTGGGTATAACCAAATCAAAATGTACCCAAATCATTAAGAAAAAACTGTGTTCATCACCCCATGGGGAACCTTTTTCTACACCGTTATGCCATTTGGTCTCAAGAATGCTGGGGCTACCTACCAGAGAGCTAACATGATCATCCTGCACAATCTGATTCATAAAGAAGTCGAGGTCCATGTGGATGATATGATTATCAAATCCAAAACTAGAGAAGGTCATGTTCCCGCTCTCTGAAAGTTCTTCAAATGACTGCAACAATATCAAATGAGACTCAATCCACATAAATGTGTCTTCGGCATTACAAAGGGGGACTATTGGGATTCATGGTCAGTGAGAAAGGGATAAAAGCAGATCCTCCTAAAATAAAAGCCATACTTGAGATGCCACCTCCCCGAACAGAGAAATAAGTGCTTGGTTTCCTTGGGAAATTACAATACATGAGCCGGTTCATCAGCCAACTAACTTCTATCTGTGAATCGATTTCCAAACTCCTCCAAAAGGATTCAACTAAAGTTTGGAATGAGGCCTGCCAAAATCTTTTAATCGAATCAAACAATATATGACCCAACCTCCGGTACTCATACCACCACAACCTGGTCTCCCCTTGCTTCTATACCTAACCATAACCGACACTACAGTTGGGACTTTTCTAGCCCAATATCTTGAATATTCCCGCAAAGAAAGATCCATATATTATGGCAGTCACAAATTGGTTGGGTACGAAGTTAACTACACTTTTTTGGAAAAGTCATGTGTCATGCTTATCTTGGTGACCCAAAAGTTACGACACTACATGCTCGCCTTCCCCATCAAACTTATGTCTCGAATGGAACCCATCAAGTACCTACTTGAGAAACTCGCCTTATCTAGCCGAATGTCTCGATGGTAGATGTTTCTAGCTGACTTTGATATTGTGTACATCACGCAAAAAGCCATGAAAGGAATATCCATCTGTGACTACCTCGTTGACTACCCCACAGAAGAAGTTGATGACTGAATCTCCAAATTTTAAGATGAAAACATCCGCTGCGCTGCTCAAGACGATCTCCGATGGAAATTGTTCTTTGACAGCACGACCAACAAAAGGGGATATGGAGTTGGTATACTTCTGATCGCCCCAGATGACTCCCATACTCTCATCGCAATCAAATTGGATTTACCCTACACCAACAATATGACTGAATATGAGGCGTGTACGGTAGGCCTCAAAGTTTCCCTAAAGAAAGGTATTCAATGCCTAGATGTCTATGGGGATTCTTCCCTTATCATTGGTCAAGTGCTCAGAAAATGGAAGTTTGAGGACAAGAAACTCCAACCCTTCCATGCCCACTTAGAAGAACTAGCCTCCCAATTCCAAGATATTGCCTTCCACTACCTAGCTCGAGCAAAGAATAACCTAACCGGTGCCCTTGATACCCTAGCCTCCATGGTCGACATGCCCGAAGGAATAACAATGGCCCCCTTCCTAGTCCAAAAGCAAGATAAAATAACCCATTTCTACCACATTAAGCTCATCACCAAAGAAGACACCGAGCTAGCCAATTGCTGGTACTATGATATCTGGCACCTCCTCAATCATGGTAGGTATCCCGAGGGCTCCAACAAGAAAGACCGATCAACCCTTCGAAGACTGGTCGCCCAGTACATCATCTGCCACAAAGCATTGTTCAAGAGAAATTTTGATGGAACCGCATCGTAGGGGATGACATTAAAGAGATAATGCAGAGAATACACAATGGGAAATGTGGGCCCCACTTAAACGGTCACATGCTTGCTAAGAAGGTCATCTTATAAGGTTACTACTGGACCACCATAATCCAGGATTGCACCACCTGTGTCCGGAGATGCCTCAAATGCCAATAGTTTTCCAACCTTTAACACTTGCCTCCGTTAGAATTATACAACATGACTTCTTTCTCCACCTGGGGTATCGACATCATAGGGAAAGTTACACCCAAAGCTTCCAATGGACATGAGTTCATCCCAATTGCCATTGATTACTTCACCAAATGGGTCGAAGCTGAGTCATACGCAGTCTTGAATGCTAAGAAACTGGCCCAATTAATCAAGAAAAACATCATCTGTCGATATGGGGTCCTGCACGATCTAGTGTCATATAACGGGTTGTATTTTGAGGCAGAAGTCACAAAAGTGGTCAATGAGTATGGGATTTAGAGACACAAATCTTCTTCCTACTGACCTCAGACCAACAGTACAGTCGAAGCCTCCAATAAAAGCCTCAAAGCCATCATCAGTAAGATGACCAAATGCTATTGATATTGGGCCGACCGAATCCCATATGCCCTCTGGGGATACCGAACCTCAATACAAACCACTAATGGGGCTACCCCTTACTCTCTAGTCTACGACATGGAAGCGGTTCTACCCTTGGAGCTAGAAATCCCTTCACTTCGTGTCATGCTCAAAAGCCAAGTCAGCGAGGAGGACTGGCATCAAATCCGTCTCGACGAGATATCACTCTTGGATGAAAAAAGACTGAAATATCTACACCACATACAAAGGTACCATCACCGTATAGCACAATCATTCAATAAGAGAGTTAAGGACCGCAGTGTCCGAGAAGGGGATCTAGCCCTCAAAGAAATATTAGAGCCCATCTGGGACCCCAAAGGGAAATTCAAGCCCAATTGAAGCGACCAATACATCGTCAAGAAGATCTTGTCTGGCGGTGCTGACATGATCATCGACCTAAATGGAGAGGAGATGGCTCGTCCAGTCAACTTGGACCGTCTCAAAAAGTTTTACACCTAGTTCGAAATCTCAGCGCACTACGACTCTTCTCATATTCCTTCTATTGTAAAAAAATAAAATAAAATAATTCTTCATTTCCCTCTACCCAGAACTACGTTGGCCTGATCCTCTACAAGAACCATTTTCAAAAAAACTAAAAAATTTCAAAAACCTCCAGAGGTACGTAGGCATTTCATACATCTTACATGAGCACGACCCTTTCTTTTTCACAAAAAAACTATAGATTTCTCCGAGAATGACAGTTCACTTTAACATATTCTTGAACAAAAGGATTATGCATGCCTTAGCGATCGGTATAGATAACTCAAAACACAAAATTCATTAAAAGGCATGGTTAGATAATCAAAAAACTTTTTTATTTCACTAATAAGAAATTACGGTACAATTACATAAGAAAAGGAACGGATAACTCCCTTCCCCCTACCTTCCTAAAAAGCCAAATAAAATCGCCAAATTTATTCCCCATTACCAAGCAAACTCTCCAAGAGTACTACCCACAGCTACCAAAGGAGATCGCTCCTTCGTCATCTACATCCTAGGATCCCCAAGCTTCCCCTACCTGAATGGAGTGCCGCAGACGCTCCATGGATCGATAAGCTAGAACCAGCCTCCGAAAAACTACCACACCTCCCTCCATGGTATTGAATAAGACAACCCACCTTTGTATAGTATCCACTTCCAATATCTTGCTGACTATTCTTCTCCACAAACACTTCATATAATCCCCGGGGATGTGCCAAACTCTCCCAACAGACTGAGAGGGACGGGTCGACGGACGCCGACTCTCCCATAAAGAGCCAAGCTGCATGCGTAGACACTCTATCAGATCTTCTATCGAAAAGAAATCTAGTATTCAGGGTTGTAGGACTCCCAGCCCAATTAGCGCAAAAGACAGTAAGGGAAATAGAAAGAGCTCTGTTTGAGCCCAAGCAACCGGACATACAGGTATTCCCCCAGTTCCAGAATAGGCAATAATTGTCCCTACCAAGGCACTGACCAGTACAGATTTAGAGTCCCATGCTTTATAAAATAGTTCTCCCAGCTCTCGATATCCAAACCAACACTAATGAAATGGCGCAAAAAGAAGTTGGGCACAACCGACAAAGGATATTTTGGAGGAGTCACTAGGCGGAATCTTTTAGATAGCCACATGAACAGCATCACAGGTCTACCCCTCAAAAAGTCCGAACAACCTTCTCGCCAGGCATCCAAGCCATTCAGAGTCTCCTCCAGTATCACCACCACAGGATTGCAATGGTAGGACATCCATGAAGTAATAGATGCAAGTTATGGGTCCACCAGCAGTTCCCTAGTCACCCGTAGAAATTTTGAAACCAGGCCTAGAACGACGGCTCTGGCATATCCAGCATCACAAACCTCCTACAAATGGACAGACATAAACACCGCTAGAAGATAAATCTTTCCTCCAGTAACCAAGGATCTACCCGCCGAGGGCGAGACACGGAGAAGTCCAACCAACATCTCCTAAGGAGATCGGGAAAATTCAAGCATAGCATCCGCGACACTAGGGTTTATCCCCAACATGGTAGAAAATTCTTCATAAGTTGGATAGACTTTTTTCTAAGACAATGCGGAATACATGGTCTTTGGGGTACCAAAATTGTATCGCCGCTATCAGCATGTTCCATTTTATGGGCCGATTACGCCATAAAGAGACTCGATGCATGTTGAAAGCATCATAGTCAACTTTATAGGAGCACATTGCCTCTAAAGTCTCGAGGTAGTTAGCAAACTCAACACTACCAGGGAGAGCCATCTTACAGAACAAGAAAGTAGGAATGTGAAGTTGTGATGAAATCACTCTACCCTTACCCTTTTTATACTTGAAAACCTTCACAAAAGGCACAACCCCTGCAGAAATCGAAAGAGACCCTACCTCATAATGTAAGAAGGGTTGAAGAGAGTACCAATCAAAGCCTTGATTGATTAGACTGAACTGACCTACCAATAGGCAGGACAAGGGGCTTGACGATCCGCAACCCCCTATTTTTGGAATCTTACCTTTTTTTCTCTTTTGCCAAAATAAAAAAATTCAGAAAACTCGATAAATTGATGTTCTTAACAGAATTTCAAATTCCCTTTTTCATCTTCATATAATTCCTCATTTTGAATAAAACTTCCTTTCAAAAATTCCAAAAATATTTCTTTTTACGGTCTCAGCAGCAAAGTAAAAAGCGCATGCCCATGCATTCATTCATTCATCATTAACATAAGATAATAAAAAAACTTCATTGCATTACATAGATATTTCTCTATGTTACATCAATCTTGCAGGAAATAAAGAAAAGAAAAAATAATGGGACTCAGCCCGAATCCACATTCTCTCTCTCTCTCTCTCTCGCGCACACACACACACACACATACACACACACTTACCCTTCCCCTCTCTCTCCTAAGAGCTTCCACCCCTGCGACGCACTCCCTTTCCATTGCGGCGAGATGACGCACCACTGCTACCTGAACCAAACTCCTCCCCGGATGAGGCAGATGACACCAAGCAAGAAGGAACGGGGATCGCATCCCGAATATGGACAGTCGTCGAAGATATCCAGCCCCTAATGTCCCTTAGCCAAGTGGTGGACGCTCGGACTTACTGTAAGAAAAGGAAAAATTAGTATCAAGCAGAAAAGATGAAAAGAAACTAAAAAGAAGGAAAAGAGAAGAAGAGAAAGATATACCAAAGGAAGAATAACCTCCTCTGTAAAGCCCAACTCCTCCGGATCCATCGAATAAGGATGATGCAACATAGACACCATCCCTCCATCAACTCGTCGGATGTTGTATGAAGGAGTATGCAACCGCCAAAGTGGACCTCTGAAGTCTCCATCATCGCAGATGTTTATGGACCACCACCGCTGTGGGAAGACCCCACTAGCCAACTCGAACTTGCAGGAGGGAAGGGAAATTCATCATATATGCTCGGCGCCATCATCTAACTCATCACAAAGTCCATATAGTTATATGGCACAGCCGTATCGGTGTACAGCAGATAGGACTTGCCAATCATCGCCATGATCCTCGCATCCTCTGGCAACAATTGCTCCCGCATCATAAACATAGGGAGCTCACAAGTGGCACCACCACCTCCTCCTCATCAATCTGTCGGACCACACTCTCCCCGAGATACAAAGAGTAGCCAAACTCATGCGCCAGTAAATGCCTCATCTGCGAATTCACTCTCATCAACCTCATGTCCTGAACGGTCGTCCCCCAAGGGTGAAAGGTCACCTAAAAAATTCCCAGCAAATATAATTCAATACAGAATCAGAGCACACAAAAGACCAGAAATGAAGAAGAAGAAAGTCTTACCCTATCACTGGTATGTCATTCAAGACCTGACACACCGCCTCCATAGAGAGAGACCTCATCGACTGTTGATTGGCCTTCCACCACCGATACAACTGGCAAAAGTCCCCAACGATATCATCCTCTAAAGCGATCAGTTAGGTATTACACCCAATCACCTCATAAAACCACGTCTATCAAAGATAAAAATCCACAATGAAAAGAGACGCATAAGGAAAAATGCGAATGCATGAAAGGAAAATGCGTAAATTAAAGAATACCTCAAGAATATTCGTGGCTCCAGTGAAAGACTGCCGGCAGCACCGACTAAATGCATCCAGAGAAAAATAAAGGGTTGCCAAAGTCAAGTTCCCCTAATCATTGAGAGGGATGTTCGAAAACATCCTCAAGTATGGTAAAAACCATAAGTGGACGACGTCGTCGCTCGACGCCACCAGAAATCCCCCCAAAACAAGCAGAATAAACAGTCGATCCATCTGTCTCACTTGTATCCCATCCTCCATATAAATCACCCTGCCCGGCAAAACATCCCTTATCAAGGATAGCCGGATTGAATCCCCAGATACTATGCTCCCCACATCACCAAGAGCCGCCCGTACCGCCTTCGGCCTCACTCGCAGTGAGCGATCCACCTCTATCTGCTCTCCATCGCAATCCAGCCCCAGCAGCTGCTGCACATCTATGGGAGTCATAATCATCTCCCCCAAACCAAAATGGAAGGTGTGGGTAGTGTCCCACCCCCTCTCCCCCAAAGCGCATAAAACTGTCGTCGAACTGGGCATCTCATCCAGCATAGACGCCAACCTCCAAAAGCCTGCTGATGTTACCACCCAATGCACCACAGGTGGAAGATGCTCCCAGATATCCTTAAGCCCCATCGTCCCGCGGGCATGCATAGTAGACAAAGAAACATCAGATTGTCAAAAGATAAAAATATAGTCAAAATCCTAGAAAAAAGGGAAACCGCTAAAAAAGGACGCTAAAAGTCATTTTACTTACATAACCGCCAGGGTTCACTACCCCCGAAGAGCGATGACGCACGACTCCCACAGTAAAATTTGCTCAACCGCAACTGGTTCGAATTCATCAAAACAGTTCTCACTCCCCAAAGAAAGAGGCGCTCTGGCCTTCCATTCCACGTTCGCCCAGTCGTCAATAGCCAATCACTCCCGATGTACTGCAGTGCTCACAAAAGCAACCATTTTTTAGAGATCAGAATGCTAAAACGATTCACAGAAGAAAATCGCAGAAAGAGAGGAGGCAAGAAGCTGTGAAAAATGAGGGGAACACGCCCCTTTTTTATAGGATGACAAGGGACATGTCGATCGGCATTGACCCCAAACCTACCGATCGGCATTGCCCCTTAAACTTCTCGAGGCATTCCAAAAGTCCATGCCACTGCCAAATGGTACTCTCCACACCATGCCGACCGACACCCCCTTAAATTTTCATACAAAAATTCCCAAAAAATAGCAAAAAATTCTGAAAACTCCTAAGAAAATTCCTAAAAATCTCGGAGAGGATTTACAACATTTTCACCAAGAAAATTTCACACTCCATCAAGTGGAACCCCTATTTCCCCAATGGAACTCTCAAAATCCAAGTAAATCTCCACCCAACAATATCCCCGAAGGACCCCTAAGGCATCCCAAACTTCAGGATCATCTCCTATTCCCCAAAGGTCTCAAATTTCCCCAAGAAATATGTCCAACCCCTGGACCACCTGATCACTTCCCCAGTGGAATCCACAATATCAAATTATCTATTCCCCCACAAAGTCTTCAGAAGACATGAAAGTTTCCCCAGCAATCAACTCCCCAGCTCAAATCAAAACCATAAGGTAATTTTTCCAGTAGAGTTCCCCGAGAACATCACACCTAGGCCCTCAGAATTGGCTTCAACCCATAGAATTGGTCATCCCAACTTAAGTCCTCAGAATTGGTTTTGACCCGCAGAATTGGTCATCTCAACTTAAGCCCTCAGAACTGGATTCGACTAGAAGAATTGGTCATCTCGACTTAAGCCCTCAGAACTGGCTTCGACCAGCAGAATTGGTCATCTTAACTTAAGCCGTCAGAATTATCTTTGACCCGCATAATTGGTCATCTCAACTTAAGCCCTCAGAATTGGCTTCGACCTGTAGAATTGGTCATCTCAACTTAATCCCTCATAATTGGATTTGACCCGCATAATTGGTCATCTTAATTTAAGCCCTCAAAATTGGCTTCGACCCGCAGAATCGATCACCCTAAACTTAAGCCCTCAGAATTGCCTTCGACTCGTAGAATTGGTCATCTTAACCTAAGCCCTCAGAATTGGCTTCGACCCGCAGAATTGGTCATCTGATCTTTAGACCTCAGAATTGGCTTCAACCCACAGAATTGGTCATCTCAACTTAATCCCTCATAATTGGCTTCGACCCGCAGAATTGGTCATCTCAACTTAAGACCTGATCAGGCATAATTATTATATACTTATCCCCTTAATTTTGGTACCTTTGTGAACCCGAGTGGTTCAATTGATATGGATTTAACTCGTAATTATGATACTGACATTCGTTAGCAAGTAGTTCAAGTTTTTTATTTCTCTTATGTGTTTTATAGGTAAATTATGTAAGAGGTGCGAAGGATAATTCAAAACAATGAAAGAAAGGCTAGGAAGGCAAGTTCAAGGGCAATTTGGTAATTTTAAAGCCTGATACCGGAGGAGGATCCAATTGGAAAGTTAAAGATCATGGAACAATGAGAATACTAGAGAAAACGACACCCAAATCCGAGCTACGGTGAAAGAGTTATGATCCCTTAAAATTGAAGAAAACTCCATAGAATAAAGGAAGAAAACATGAAAATATTCTAAGTGTTAGAAATAAAGGAAGGAAGGCCCAAACCAGCACGTTTCCCCAAACCACATGGTGAATCGGTTCTGGGGCGAACCGATTTTGGGTACATGGTGAACCGGTTCTGGTTACATGGCAAACCGGTTCGAGGAGCCTGGGACGCGAATTTCTTCTTAAATGATGATTGGTCCAAAGAGTTTTAATAGGTTGCAAATTCTTTTAAAACGTATTTGTATATTTGTATTGACTTTCAAAATAGAGTTCTGAATAGTTTTTGATAGAGAGAAAAGCAGGATAATACCCTAGGAACATAGCTTTGATTTGGTGCATCAAGATCAATTATTTTCGGGTTTGATTGCAAGTTTTAATTCAATTTTCATTCTCTCCATTATTGTCTTGCATATTTATTTTTCTTTCATAATTCAGATGGTTTCTAAGTTTATAATGTCTCCTTGAATGTTTCAGTATACTTTCATCATGATTTCTTTCACATGCGAGATAGTTAATTTATGCATAGTTATCTTCAATATGTCCAACTAGATTTTTTAAGGCTGGGATGCACGAACTCAACCCGATATGAGAGTTTCATGTGTATAAAATTAATCCTCTAAACTTAAGGGTTTATTAGACCATGTTGCATAGCGAGCACAACTATTGTAGATCTTTGGATTTCGTTTGCCTATTTTTCTCTTAATATTTATTACTTCATTCTTAGTTATTAATCCTTTCTTAATTTGTTATTTCCATAGTTTTAATCTAGTTTCCTTTTACTTAGTAGGATTATTCGCAAATTAATCATCTTTTCATTATTTTAGAGTTGAATTTAGGTTAACCGTTTGTCCTTCGTCGTCACGATTTTCTCATCCTATTTCCCTGTGGAGACGATCCCGACTTATCGGGTTTATTACTAATGCGACAAGCTTGCACTTGAGCCTGGAGAGTACATACTTTAGAGACACATTCTTAGTCGCGTCAAGTTTTTGGCGCCGTTGATGGGGACTTAGGTAGACATTGGTTAGATTCCGTTAATATAAAACTTCGACCCAAGAAAATATATATATATATATATATATAAATCAAAAAGTATAAAAAAGATACTTCATCTCTCAAAAGCCTGTTAATGCAAAGTCCTGAACTCACTCTAACTCCCTAAAATTCTCCAACCAACATTCACGAAAACTCGATAGTTGAGTACGACCCCGATAGCCTTCACACTCCAAACGCTCCACAATTCTGGGTTCCAACTCCCCCGCCTCCACACTCAATTGCAAGTAACACTCCGACATCACAATTAGTACACTCTTCAGAGCATGCTCCGAGCATACCAAGTGAGGATACAGAGTCATCAAGTGATAGAGACATGTCACAACACGGTAGTGTAGCCGCAGGTGAGGAAGAGGCCATGTACGACCCTTTGAGAGAAATCTTATATCCCAAGCGAACTGTCACTCCGAGATGCATTTTACTCCCGTATAATGTAGGGCCATTTTGCTTTAGGAATGGGATGATCCAGATACTTCGCAACTACCATGGAATTGAGTCGGAAAAGCCATATCTCCACATTCGGGAATTTGAGGAGGAGTGCGCGACCCTCAGTGATTAAATTTTCACAAAAGATGTGATCTGCCTCAAGCTCTTCCCATTCTCGCTAAATGATAAGTCAAAGACCTGGCTATGGTTTTTACCTCCAAACTCGATTGCATAATGGAACGAATTGCAATCTAAATTCCTTAAGAAATTCTTTCCCCCACATCGAACAAACTCCATCAAGGCTCAAATTTAAACCTTTTGAGAATTAGAAAATGAGTCATTATTCGATGTTACGAGGATTTTAACGAGTTAATCATTTCGTTCCCTCATCATGGACTTGATAAATTGCAAATCAATTCCTTCTTCCATAATGGGATGAGTATAAATTCCAAAAAACTCGTTGAAACCATGTGTGATGGTCCCTTTGTCGACCTAGACGCCAATGATGATGAGTTGAGGTTTGTCGTTGAGACTACCCAAGCATGGGATACATCTGACCCTAGTGCTCATAATCAAACTCTCCAAATGACCACCACTCCATTGGCGTCCAACCTATTTCACGTAGAAAAGGATACAATGATGGATAATCGACTTGATCTACTTGAGAAAGGAATGCGAGAAGTACTGGAGATATGTGCAAGAGGACCAACTAGCTCCATTTCGAACACCATTGAGAAGGTGTGTGCTATTTATGAGGCGGGACATTCAACAGAAGAATGCTCGATGATACCCGCCTACAAAGTTATGCTTCAAGAGCAAGTGAGTGATGTAGGAGGATTTAAGGGTAATTTGGTGCACCGTACGAGAATTCTTACAACCCTTCATGCAAAAACCATCCTTATTTTAGCTACGGACAACAAAACTCTGCGATGAATCCTAATTCACATGTTGCCCCTCCCCCACCATCACACTTTCAACAAGCACCACACATGCAAGGACATGTGCAAGAACCACCACCTCCAGGTCCATATATCACTCCACCACAGAGAAGTCTCAAGGATATGATAAACTAATTCATCACTGCCTAGAATGCAACCATTGCTAGATATGAGCGCATGATCAACGACATAAATGTGACTATTTCAAAGATGCAATCATCGTTGAGTATCCAAGAAAAGGGAAAGTTTACTGCCCAGGGCCAAAAACCTCCCCAAGGTCAAACTAGTGTTAGCTCCACCTCTACAGAACATCAGGAGCAATGTCAAGTTGTGACCACTCTTCGTAGTGGGAGAGTCATTAATTTATCACCTCCTCCACATGACGTAACCAAAGACAAAGAGATTTCACCCAACATGAAAGAGGCTGAAGATCTCCCCTTGAAAGAGAGTAATAAAAAAGACATTAGTGAGCCCGAGGTAGTAGTGAAACCACCCTCCGCGACACTGCATCCTCAAAGGCTAGTTCCTTCCCATAAAGGAAACCCCCGTGATGAAGTACTTGATGTGCTAATGCAAGTAAATTTAAATTTACCTTTCCTCGATGCCATTAAGCAAATTCTAGCTTATGCAAAAGTCATCAAGGACTTGTTAACAGTGAAGATGAGGAGGAAGGTAAAGAAAAACGTATTTCTAGCACAGAACATGAGCTCCATTCTACTTAATGATCTTCCACCAAAATTCAAAGATCCCGGTGCACCCACCATTTCCTGCATCATTGAAGAAAATAAAATTAAAAAATCCTTACTTGACTTGGGAGCAAGTGCCAATATCCTCCCTTACGCCATCTATAGGCAACTTGATTTGGGTGACCTCAAGACCACAAAGACCACTCTCCAATTGGCGGTTCGATCGTGAAGATCCCAAGAGCTATAATTGAAGATGTGATCGTCCAAGTTGACACTTTCTATTTTCTGTTTGACTTCGTCATTTAGGACACAGAGCCCTCCTTCACCTCGATCAATCATGTTTCCATCATTCTTGGGCGCCCATTCTTAGCTATGGCTAACACAATAATCAATACTCAAAATGGGAAGATGTTACTCACTTTTGGGAATATGACCTTAGAGACTAACATCTTCCATATATCCCAACATATAGGGGAAGAAGATGATCTTCATGCGGTGAGCTTAATCGATGAGATCGTAGAGGAGTACTTTGAGGAAAACTATTATGGATATGCCCTAGGTATCTTCTTAGTGTCGAGCCACGAGAGTGAGGGGGAGTATACTAAATTCGAGAAGGGAGTTAAGGAGTTGAGAGAATTACTTGATGAGAGAGCGTCGAATGAGGACGCGAGAGATGTAAATTGGGTTTCTCGATTCGAGGATTTACCGCCAAGGGAGGCACACATGGTTCCCTCAAGCGCAAACTTCTAACCCTCAAATTAAAGAAACTACCCTCCCATGTTAAATATGCATATCTAGGAAAGGGCGAAGAGTAGGAGAGTAAGCTATTAAAGATTCTAAGGAAGCACCAAAGTTCTTTTGGTTGGTGTATTGATGATTTGAAGGCGATAAGTCCTTTGATTTTCACCCACAAGATCCACCTTGAGGAGGATGTAAAGCCCTCAAGAGAAATACAAAGAAGGTAAAACCCCAATATGAAAGAAGTGGTGAGGACCGAAATCATTAAGTTATTAGATGTTGGGATTATCTACCCAATCTTGGATAGAAAATGGGTGAGCCCTATTCAAGTTGTCCCGAAGAAGTCGGGCATGACAGTGATTGAAAATGCTAAGGGAGAGCTAGTTCCCCAACGTACCACCACCGGGTGGCGCGTTTGCATTGATTACCAGATTCTCAATGCAGGAACTAGGAAAGACCACTTCCCCTTGCCATTTATTGATCAGATGCTTGAGAGAGTATCGGGACACCCTTACTACTGTTTCCTTGATGGTTACTCTGGATATAACCAAATTGAGGTAGATATACTTGACTAGGAAAAGACGACCTTCACTTGCCCCTTTAGTACGTTTGCCTACAAACATATGCCATTCGGCTTGTCTAATGCACCCGCAATATTTCAAAGGTGCACGTTAAGTCTATTTATCTACATGATTGGGAGAGGACTTGAAGTGTTCATGGACGACTTTAACATTTTCGCACCTCTTTCAATATTTGTCAGGCAAATCTGGAAAAAGTACTTAGCCGATGTGTGGAGAAGAATTTAGTGCTAAATTGAGAGAAATACCATTTTATGGTCACTGAGGGAATAGTTCTTGGCCATATAGTTTCATCCCAATGTATTGAAGTTTATAGAGATAAGATAGATGTCATAGCCGATCTACCCACACCAAAATCGCTCAAAGAGGTGCGCTCCTTCTTGGGCCACGCGGGGTTTTATCGAAGGTTCATTATGGACTTTAGCGCCATCGCTAGGCCCTTAAGCAACTTCCTTATGAAGGATACCTCATTCGAGTGGAATGAAGCATGAGAAAGTGCTTTTGAAAAGTTAAAAAAGCATGCTTGTTTCCGCTCCCATCATGCAAGCGTCGGATTGGTCCTTACCATTCGAGCTCATGTGTGATGCAAGTGATTTTATAATAGGGGTTGTTTTGGGCCAACGGAAGGATAAAAAGACTCATGTTATCTACTACGCTAGTCAGACTCTTACCGGACCACAAATAAATTACTCCACTACGGAGAAGGAATTGATAGTCGTAGTATTTGCTCTAGAAAAATTTAGATCATATCTCATTGGGTCACCCTTCACTTGTTTCACCGACCACACGGCTTTAAAATACCTCCTTTCAAAGAAGGATGCAAAGCCGCACCTCATAGGTGGATCCTACTCCTACAACAATTTAATCTATCCCTTAGAGATAAAAAAAGGAGTAAAAAACGTCGTCGCCGATCATCTATCTCGGCTTTCGTCTGACGTACCTAGCGATTCGATACCCATAGATGAATATTTTTTAGATGAGCAACTCTTTGTTACCTTTTCTTTTCCATGGTTTGTGGATATAATGAATTATCTTGTCACGGGAGTCGTCCCTGTCGAGTGGACACCGCAAGATAAGAACAGGTTCGTTACCTGGTTGCGCATGTTTTTCTACGAAGATCCCTTCTATAATGACCCCACTTTTATATGTTCATATATAGTTTTAATTGTTTTATTATTTCATATGTGATATGGATAATGTTAAATTATTATTTTAGTCTAAACCTACCTTAAGAAATCATGAAATGTCAAATTAATACAAACATAAAATTTTCGGTTGGAATATTGATATTAAAGACTAGTTTTGACCATTGTAATATAAAAATTGACTTGAGGTAAAAGATAAAAAGTTATATATATATAAATTAGGTTTGTAACAGAATAAACGGTGTGTTAAACGGAGGTTTGTGCAAGAAGTTATGCCGAAATAACAAAATAAGGGCAAATTTGTCCATCCTTTAAGTTGTATTTTGTCCTATTACCACACTATGTGTTATATTTCGATTGGTTGGAAGGGGAGGCTAGTTAGGCCAACTTAAACACTTTAAAATAACCCTCTTCTTCATCAAAATGGATTAAATCAAAGTCTTATAGCATATCTTAAGCTAAATGATAAGTTTTGGGGTAGAAAATGAAATTTTATGAAACTTTAGGGACTTAGTTTTCGAATAAAGAAAGTTTTAGGGACTAAAATGAAAATATAAAAAGAACCATTTTGTAAATAAAATATTTTCAAGTACCTCTAAGAAATATTGAAAATGTATGGTGTAAAATTACTAAAATACCCTTCACATGTAAAATGACCCTTATACCCTTAATAACTTTACAAATCGTGCTTAACACCGCGTGCTTGGTTTTGACACCTCCACCGCAGATGTGTCACCTTTATACGAAAAGATAAAACACATGTCACGCATTTATAAAAATTTAAAACATGTGTCGCGGTCTGGTGAATTAAGACTGCAAAATAGCCCCATTACGCGACACGCTGACTCGTCAAAATAAACGCTTAGTCAACGGGACACATGTCAACACCCTAATAACTTTGGGAAACTATAAATAAGGCCTTAAGATCAGTTCCTATAATAAATTAATCCAAAATTTCAAAAATAAATAGTGAGAGAAAGTGTGAGGAAGTTTCAAAAGAAGTTTCGTCTTAAGATTAACGAGCGATCCAAGACTCTGTATCTATAACTTCGGATTTCTGTTCTAGGTGAGTACTCTGTGACATTCCTTTCTTATTTTCATCATATGATATTATGCAAACTATATCTATTTCTTGAAATGTTTTATCCTCAAAATACATCTGATACCGATGATTCCATCGTTTGTGATATGTGTATATCTCTCGATATATACATCTGATTTGAATTCTGAAAATATTGATTCGGCCTATGGAAACTCTCTTACTATATTGGCCTTGACTA
Organism: Sambucus nigra; assembly: GCA_949130495.1. NCBI lineage: Eukaryota > Viridiplantae > Streptophyta > Magnoliopsida > Dipsacales > Adoxaceae > Sambucus > Sambucus nigra. The sequence goes on from OX422212.1 coordinate 93,323,158, forward strand.
CTGGGTGGAAATATTTGGCTGGAACCTTCCCAGCCGGTTTATCGCTGGTGTGCCCTAATTAAGGCGTTGTTTCAGATATCATAATTTTATGCCTATGTTGTTACGAAGTGGAAACATCTAGTGACACTATCTGTTTATCTGGGTATTAGAGCGCACATGGCCATTAAAAGAAAATTTAATAACTGATATATTGCTCAAAGTGTTTTATTTGTTCTGTTTTGAACTGTTTGTTTTCTAAAAATATATACTGTCAATTTACTTTATATATTTTACTGCAAATTCTTATCCATATATGTATATGCCTTCTGTTGTAAATTCAATAGGTATTAATTTTCTAAAAAACCATGGAATGTCTGGAGATCAATTCTGACTCAGCTTTTAGCTGATATTGTATAAATAACCACTTTTCAGTAAATAAGTAGGTTCACGGAGGGAACAAAAAATGTCTCTGTTGAGGATTCATCTTTTAGAGCTCTTTTTGTTATTATGTTTGTTTTATCATTTAGGGCATGTTTGGCTCTCGTGTAATAAGTTTTAAATTTTATTTTAAGTTGTAACTCATTGTCACTTTTAAAATAAATGAAGTTTACTTTTAGAAAGCTCTGATGACGTAACTCCTTTACTTTCAGAAGTTTACGATTCATAACCACGTGATTATCTTTCCATTGCACTTATTTAAGGAAAATATTTAAGTCACAATATATGTTGCCTTGGTCTCATGTCAAGACACTCGTTCCCTACTACTAATTTTGGGATGGGGTCGTGACAGAACAGAGGTGGTATCAGAGCATTGGTTATGAACCCATAGACTACTGAACATAAGTTTCGAACATTATCGATTTTAAGTCTCCATACATAGGATATCGGATTAAATATCCGACTTATGTGATAACCCTCCATATGTCTTAAAGTCCACATATAATTGTTTATAAATAATTATTCTTCTAATTTGCAATCTTGAGTTAGTATAATACGTCTTATGTTTGGCCATGATTGTAGGAAATGACCAAGTCAAGATCAACTGCGAGAATAAGTGGTTCACGTATGGAAGGACTAGAAGGTGCATACAAGGCAATTGAGAGTTTAGCAAAGATTGTGGAGCATCAGGTGAATAATGGAGCACTAAGGAATCTGGAACTAACTAGATGTACCATTGAACATTTCAAGAAGTTGAACCCGCCTTCTTTTAAAGGTACTCTTAACCCCACTGAATCAGAAAGTTGGGTTTCATTTGCAAAGGGTTTGAAGTTGAACCCCACCGATGAACAAAGGGTTTCATTTGCAACATTTATGTTAGAAGTTGAAGGCGAACATTGGTGGAGAATGACTAAGAGAATACACGAGGAGCGAAATATTTGCATAGGTTGGAAGGACTTCTTGGTGATATTTTATGAGAAATATTTCCCTGAAATGGTGAAGGATGAATTGGCAGCTGAATTCATGAGTCTAGTGCAAGGGAATATGACGGTTAGTCAGTACGAGGCCAAGTTTACTCAGATATCCCATTTTTTACCTTATGTTATGATAACTGATGTTTTAAAAGCCAAAAAGTTTGAACATGGGTTAAGGTTGAGTATTCATAGTAGAATTTCCATCCTAAAGTTGACATCGTATAGTGACATTATAGCTAGGGCTACGATAGCCGAAAGGGATGGCGAGAAGTACAATCGAATTAAAGATGGTAAGAAGAAGTTTGGGGAACAAATAGTGAAGAGCCCAAATAATAGAAATAATTTAAAGAGTACATCTAATGTTGGAGGGAGCAGGTGATAACAAGCGGTATAATAATAAGATATGTCAGCAATGTGGAAAGATACATGGAGGAAGACCTTGTTATAAGGACGCAGGAGCTTATTTTAGGTGTGGAGATAAAGGACATCAGATAAAAGACTTCCCAATCCCAATAAGGATTCCGATACAGCCTTTAGGTGAAAATAAGTATTAAGGCAGACAAGGTAGAGTTTTTGCACTTTCTGATACACAAGCTTCTAATGCAGTGGTTTCAGGTACACTTTCTATATGTGCACAACCTTTTCAAGTTATAATAGATCCTGGTTCTACCCATTCATTTGTTTCTGTGCATTTTGTTAATATCTTTCCTAATAAGCCCGAACCCTTGAATCATAGCATGCACGTTTCTACTCCTTTGGGTGAGTTATTGATGGGAACCTTAGTATATAAGTCTTGCCCTATAGATCTTAGTAGTCATAAACTATTTACTGATTTGATAGTTTTAGACATAAAAGACTTTGAAGTCATTTGGGGGATGGATTGGTTAGCATCGTATCATGCTAAGGTATATTGTTTTGAGAAGAGAGTTACTTTCCAAATAACTAACCAACCAGAATTCAGTTTTAAAGGAACAGGCATCCTATCTCCCATTCGTATAATTTTTGCAATGGAAGCTTGTAGGTTTCTCAATAAGGGATGCCGAGGATTCCTTTCCAGTGTTATTGATTTGCAAACAAAAGAGCCTAGTTTAGAAGATATTCCTATAGCTAAACATTTTCCAGATGTTGTTCCTGATGACTTACCCAGTCTTCCTCCTAGCAGAGAAGTATAGTTTACAATGGACCTTATTCTTGTAACTATACCAATCTCAAAGCCACCTTATCGTATGGCATCTTTAGAATTAAGCGAATCAAAAGTTTAATTAAAACATTTGTTAGATAATGGTTTTATTAGACCAAGTGTATCCCCTTGGGGTGCTCCAGTGTTATTTGTTAAAAAGAAGGATAGGACGATGAGGTTATGTATAGATTATCGTGAACTAAATAAGGTTTCCATGAAGAATAAATATCCCCTACCTCGTATAGATGATTTGTTTGACCAACTACAAGGAGCACAAGTATTTTCTAAGATTGACCTTAGGTCAGGCTATCACTAATTAAAGATTAAGGAGGATGTTATTTCAAAATCATCTTTTTGTACTAGACATGGTCACTATGAATTTCTTGTGATGCCATTTGGGCTAACTAATGCACCAGCCGCTTTTATGGATATGATAATAGAGTGTTTAGGAAATATTTGGATCAATGTGTGGTTGTTTTCATTGATGACATCCTTATTTATTCCAAGGGTATTGAAGAACACGAAAAGCATTTAGAGATAGTGTTGCAAATCCTTAGGAAGGAGAAATTATATGTGAAATTAAAGAAATGTGAGTTTATGTTGCCTAGTGTCCCTTTTCTAGGACGTGTCATTTCCAAGGAGGGAGTGTCGGTTGACCCTCAAAAGATTGAGGCTATACTAGGTTCTCCTAGACCAACTAATGTGATGGATATTTATAGTTTTCTTGGATTAGTAGGATATTATCGAAGATTTGTTGAAGGATTTTATAGCATTGCCAAACCTCTATCTAGGTTAACCCAAAAAAGGGCGAAATATGAATGGTCTGAGGAAGTTGAGAATAGTTTCCAAGAACTTAAGAATTGATTAGTAACTTCCCCAATTTTGACTATTCCTTCCGGGATAGGGGGATTTGTGATTTATAGTGATGCTTCTAAAAATGGTTTGGGATGTGTGCTAATGCAAAAATGAAAAAGTAGTAGCTTATGCCTTGAGACAGTTAAAACCACATGAGCAAAATTATCCAACCCATGACCTAGAATTAGCAGCTGTAAATTTTGCTCTTAAGATTTGGAGACATTATTTGTATGGTGAGACTTGTGAGATTTATACCGATCATAAGAGTTTGAAATATATTTTTACCCAAAAAGAATTGAACGTGAGACAAAGGAGGTGATTAGAATTAATGAATGATTATGATTTGAATATTCATTATCACCCGGGCAAAGCAAATATAGTAGCTGATGCTTTATGTGGGAAGTCTACACCAAATTTAGCGTGTCTTATCACAAGCCAGGAAGAACTGTTGAAGGATTTAAGAAGTATGGAAATAAATGTACGTATTTATAGTAAAGGAGGAATAATCATAAACTTACAAGTACAACCCATGTTAATGGAAAGGATTAAAATTGCACAAGTAAATGACCCATAACTGAAGAAGATTAGAGAATAAGTTATTAAAGGGAAGAGGATTGAATTGGGATATGAGATGATAGATTGAGGTTCGAAAAGAGATTGTGTGTTCCATGTGATGCCCAACTAAAGAGGCAAATTTTAGAGGAAAGTCAATACTCACGATTCAAATTTCATCCCGGATGTATAAAAATGTATAGGGATCTCAGAGATGTTTTTTGGTGGAATAACATGAAGAGGGAGATAGCGGAATTTATATCTCAGTGTTTGGTTTGTCAACAACTAAAGGCTAAACATAAAAAACCCTCAGGATGACTACAACCCCTACTTATCCCTGAGTGGAAGTGGGAACATATCACTATGGATTTTGTGACAGTTTTACCAAGGAGTTCAAAGGGTAATGATTCTATTTGGGTAATTATTGATAGGTTAACCGAATCTGCTCATTTTCTTGCCATTAAGATTACCTATTCTTTAGAAAACTTAGCTAAGTTGTACATACGGGAAATTATTAGGCTTCATGGAACCCCGGTTTCAATTATTTCTGATCATGACCCTAGATTTATGTATCGCTTTTAAAAAAGCCTATAAACAGCCATGGGAACAAAATTGAATTTCAGCACTGCTTTTCACCCTCAAATGGATGGACAATCGGAGCGAACCATTCAAACCTTAGAGGATATGCTTAGGGCATGTGTACTTGATCTGAAAGGGAATTGGGATGATCATTTACCAATAGTGGAGTTTTCATATAATAATATTTATCAAAGAAGTATTCAAATGGCTCCGTATGAGGCACTCTATGGTAGAAGGTTTCATTCCTCCACATGTTGGGTAGAAGTTGGAGAAAGAAAATTTTTGGGACCAGAATTGATCCAGATCACAACAGAGAAAGTGAAATTGATACAAGACCAACTTCGAATCGGTCAAAGCCATCAAAAGAGTTATGTTGACAATCGTCGATGAAAGTTGGAATTACAAAAAGGATATTATGTGTTCTTACGAGTATCACCACCAAAGGGAGTAATACGATTTTGGAAGAAAGGGAAGTTAAGTCCAAGAAACATAGGACCTTTTGAAATACTTGAAAGGATAGGAGTTGTTGCTTATAGAATAGCCGTACCTCCTGAACTCTCTAGTGTGCATAATGTGTTTCATGTGTCAATGATGAATAAATACATCCCAGATCCAGCGCATATCCTAAGTCATGAACCTTTTCAAATTAGAGAAGATTTGTCATATATTGAGTATCGAGTAGAAATTTTGGACCATAAAGATCAAATATTACGAACCAAAGTAATTCCACTGGTCAAAGTATTATGGCGTAATCATACTGTTGAAGAATCAACATGGGAATGGGAAGATGAAATAAAGGAGCGCTATCCATACCTATTTTAAAATTTATGTAAGTAAAGTTTGGAGACCAAACTTTTTATAAGGAGGGTAGGATGTAATGACCCAACTTTTATATGTTCATATATAGTTTTAAATGTTTTATTATTTCATATGTGATATGGATAATCTTAAATTATTATTTTAGTCTAAACCTACCTTTAGAAATCATGAAATGTCAAATTAATACAAACATAAAATTTTTTGTTGGAATGTTCATATTAGAGACTAGTTATGACCATTGTAATATAACAACTGACTTGAGATAAAAACTAAAAATTTGTATATATATGGATTAATTTTGTAACACAATAAACGGTGTGTTAAATGGAGGTCTGTGCAAGAAGTTAAGCCAAAATTACGAAATAAGGGAAAATCTGTCCATCCTTTAAGTTGTATTTCGTCCTATTACCACACTATGTGTTATATTTTGATTGGTTGGAAGGGGAGGCTAGTTAGGATGACTTAAAAACTTTAAAATAAACCTCTTATTCATCAAAATGGATTAAATCAAAGTCTTATAGCATATCTTAAACTAAATGATAAGTTTTGGATTAGAAAATGAAATTTTATGAAACTATAGGGACTTAATTTTTAAATAAAGAAAGTTTCAGGGACTAAATTACAAATATAAAAAGAACCATTTTATAAATAAAATATTTTCAGGTACCTCTAAGAAATATTGAAAATGTATGGTGTAAAATTACTAAAATACCCTTCACGTGTAAAATGACCTTTATACCCTTAATAACTTTACACCTCGTGCTTAACACCTCGTGCTTGGTTTTGACACCCCCACCGCACAAGTGTATCTTTTATACGAAAAGATAAAACACATGTCATGAATATAGAAAAACATGTCGCAGTCTAGTGAATTAAGACTGGAAGATATCCCCATTACGCGACACGCTGACTCACCAAAATAAATGCTTAGTCATCGAGACACATGTCAACACCCTAATAACTTTGGAAAACTATAAATAAGGCCTTAGGATCAGTTACTATACAAAATTACTCCAAAAGTTCAAAAAGAAATAGTGAGAGAAAGTGTGAGGAAGTTTCAGAAGAAGTTTCGTCTTAACATTAACGAGCGATCCAAGACTCTACATCCATAACTTCGGATTTCTATTCTAGGTAAGTACTCTGTGACATTCCTTGCGTATTTTGATCATATGATATTATGAAAACTATATCTATTTTGTGAAATATTTTTTCCTCAAAATACATTTGATACCGATGATTCTGTCGTTTGTGATATGTGTATATCTTTCAATATATATACCTTATTTGAATTCTGAAAATATTGATTCGGCCTATGGAAACTCTCTTACCATGTTGGCCTTGACTACTGGGTGGAAATATTTGGGTGGTACCTTCCCAGCTGGTTTATCGCTAGTGTACCCTAAATAAGGCGTTGTTTCAAATATCGTGATTTTCTGTATGTGTTGCTACCAAGTGGAAACATCTGGTGACACTATCTGTTTATCTGGGTATTAGAGCGCACATGGACATTAAAATAAAATTTAATAACTGATATACTTCTCAAATTGTTTTATTTGTTCTGTTCTAAAGTGTTTATTCTAAAAATATATACTGTCAATTTACTTTATGTATTTTACTGCAAATTCCTGTCCATATATGTATATGCCTTATGTTGTAAATTGAATAGGTATCAATTTTCTGAAAAACCATGGAATGTTTGGAGATTAATTTTCACTCGTCTTTTAGTTAATGTTGTATAAATAACCACTTTTCAGGAAATAAGTAGGCTCACAGAGGGAACTAAAAAGGACTATGTTGAAGATTCACCTTTTAGAGCTCTTTTTGTTATTATGTTTGTTTTATCATTTAGAGCATGTTTGGCTCTCTTGTAATAAGTTTTAAGTTTTATCTTAAGTTGTAACTCATTGTCAATTTTAAAATAAATGAAGTTTCCTTCTAGAAAGCTCCGATGACATAATTCTTTTACTTTTAGTAGTTTACGATTCATAACCATGTGATTATATTTTCCTTGCACTTATTTAAGGAAAGAATTTAAGTCGGAATATATGTTGCCTTGGTGGCATGTCAAGACACTCGTTCCCCACTACTAATTTTGGGATGGGGTCGTGACACCTTCATTTTTAAATATTGCGCTGATCAAATCATCTGACGGTGCGTACCGGATGACGAGATACCAAAAGTCATCCAATTTTGTCATTCAGAAGCTTGTGGAGGTCACTTTTTGACGAAAAAGATGGTCGCTAAGATTCTTCAAAGCGGCCTCTATTCGCCCATAATATTTCCTGGATGTGAGCAATTCTTGAAAATCTTGCGATAAGTGACAAAGGATGGGAGCGATTACCTGATGAGACATGATGCCATTAATCCCGATACTCATTATTGAGATCTTTGACTGGTGGGGTATTAAATTCTTGGGACCTTTTCCCCCATCTTTTGGTTTCCTATACATCCTTGTCGTGGTAGACTACGTTTCTAAATGGGTGGAACCCATAGATACCAAGATAAATGACAATAAAGCGGTGATTAGTTTCCTACAGGAACACATACTTTCCTGTTTCGGTGCTCCGAAAGAAATAATTAGTGATAATGGCACACACTTTTGCAGCAGACCATTCGAGAAGTCATGAGAAAGTATGGCGTCGTTCACAAGGTTGGAACGACCTATCACCCATAGACGGATGGGCAGGCCGAATTAGCGAATCAGGAAATCAAGGACATCCTCGAGAAGACCGTTAATCCCAACCAGAAAGATTGGTCACTTCGATTGAATGATTCCTTATGGGCTTATGGTACCGCCTATAAAAATCCACTCGGCATGTCCCCATTCTGCTTTGTGTATGGAAAACCTTTCCATCTTCTCGTTGAATTAGAGCACAAGGAATATTGGGAGATTAAGAAGGTGAATTATGACATGGATAAAGCCGATGAAGCTCGCAAGCTTCAATTAAATGAGTTAGAAGAGATACGCAATGACGCGTATGAGAACTCAAAAATTTCCAAAGAAAAGATGAAACTCGCCCATAATTAGATTATTCGATGCAAAGAGTTTCTTCTCGGGCAAAAAGTGCTTCTTTATAACTCTCAGCTTCATATATTTTCGGGAAAGTTGCGGTCTCGATGGACTGGCCCATTCGTTGTGAAGAATGTATTCCCTCACGGAGCTATGGATTTAGAAGATTTAAAAGAGGGGAATACGTTCAAGGTGAATGGATAATGCTTAAAGCCATATCTAGAGGCGTGTGTGGAAGAAGTCGACACCATTTTGTTGTCGGACCCCATTTACGGGGTAGATTGAGCTGAAAATGAGAGGTCGTCGCACCCTCGACGCGTATAGGGTGAATTCTTATGTATAGTAGTAGTGTATGAGTTAGGATATTTACGAGTTCGGAGGCAAATTTCATGATAGGGATCGAGGTAGCATACTTTTTGAGAGATCTTGCACACATTTTGAGGGCGTGGTAGAGGATTTTTCAGGAACCCGAGGGCCTAGGATATCCTAAGGGGTCGTACCCAAGTGTTGAGGCATGGGAGAGCACTTAGATTTTGAGAGATGAGAGAAAAAAGGTTTCCAAGACAATAAGATCCCCCGAAACACAGAGTGAACCGGTTCAAGGGTGAACCGGTTCTGGGTACATGGCGAACCGGCTCGAGGATCCTAGCAGGTTCTTCCCCCCTCTTTTCCAAATCCATTCTCCACCCCTACCACTTTCAACTACAAATTCATTCCCACCTTCATCTCCCTCCATACCTATTCCCATTTCCCACCAAAAGTCATCCCCACACACCTATTAATTCACCCTCAACCCCCATCCATCTCTCACACTTTCACCACTCCATTTCACTCTCTCTCTCTCTCTCTCTCTCTCTCTCTCTCACCATGTCGATCCCCCGCCAAGCAAACCTCCTTCCTCTAAAATACGATGACACAACCATACTCGATGACGAGGGTGAGCGAGAATTTCAATCCATCCAAGAACCTCATTGGGCCGAACGCTATTTCTCGCCCACTCGCACCATTCATATTGAGTGCTTTGTTAATTGGGAGTAACTGCCCGGTGAAGTCATCGCCCTTTTCCACCACTGGGGGTGGTGTTCATTTCTCTCCCCTACGAGCAACCAAGTCATCGAATCCAAAAATTTTCCATTCTACGTGAATCTCGTGCGCAAATCCTCCACTTTCCATGAGGCATATGTTGATGTCATTCAGATTCCTTTCTCCGTAGCCATAATTGTGCGAAAAAGGGGTTGTACTCCCTGTGCCTTTCATGTATCCCACCAATGGTGACCCCCGCACCAAAGTTGAATATGTCGCCCGAATGGAACCCGTGGAGAACTGGCTATGTGATTCATTTCCTATAGGAAGTATTTCAGAGACGGTACGATTCACCACCTCATTGCATGTGGAGAAATCCACCAAACCACCAACGATTCGGTGGTCAGGCTGCATCACACCAACTTTTTGTATCATTTCTTCGACCCCAAGAGAACTAATAATTTGGCCCACCTTTTCTACGGGGGCATCCTCTATGCAGCCTATGACGAGTGGGGAAAAGCAGCTCTCCCCTATGCCTGCCTTATCACTGAAATTATGATTGATGCTGGAGTGGAAGATCCGGAGAAGTAAGTCAAACTCCCCCGCCCAATTGGAGGTACTTTCACCACCCATAGTGAACGCCAAATGAGGGTAGCCCACCTCGACAATCCTATTCTCGATGATGAATCCAATGAGGGTGCAGGGGAGGAGGGAAATAACGCCCCAATGATTGATGTGGGGGACGAAGAAGCGTATAATGAAGATGAGGATTTTGACTACACGCCAAAAAATGACGACCGTACAAATCGTATCACCTCCCTGGAGTCCAGTTTTGATGGGTTCATGAATGAGTACCGAGAGTATAGGCGCGCGTACCGGCGCGACACTAGCATGATGGCGCGTCTACAAGCCGACCTCTACCGCCTTCAAGTGGGTCCGAACGCCCCTCTCCCTACATACTTCTATGACCCCTATGATTCCAATGCGCCTGGTAGCTCGTACCCACCTCCGGCACCTTAATCCCATACTGTAAAGCTCTTGTTTTTGCATGATTATGATGTCTGCATCTCTTTCTTTGTTTCCTCCTTGTAACCAGTGCCTGTATAATGAAAAATATGCATTTTTTCTATATTTTCTTATTTTATTTCTTGCACTCATTATTTCATCTTCTTTAGATTTTAGTCCTTTTGATTGAGGTGAATGCAAAAGTCTAAGTTGGGAGGGGGGGGGGGGGGGTTGATAAGTGCATTTTTCTAAAACTTCACAAAATTTTCAAAATGCCCAAAAATATTTACTATAAAAATTGAAAAATTGAATTTTTTTTGAAAAAGTAAAAACAAAATCTTCAAAATAAATAAAATTTGGAATTTAAAATTTTCAAAAATATCACCTTTATTCTATTTGAAGTCTCAAATTGTTAAATCTCAATTGCACAAAGCCGAAATTGACCAAATATGGAAATTGTGTAAAAATTGATGACTTAACGAATAAGTGTGGAGATTAACAAAACCCAGTGAGATTTCGAGCCTATCGATCTTTTTGAGTTTTTAAATCAATCCGAGTAAATGGTTAACTCAAAGTTCAGATTTGGTGTTTTAAATAAGTCGACGATCTCAATTCTTTGTTCTGATCGGTTACGAGAAACATGTGTGATGTTGCCTCGAAAGGTGCACTACAAATCTCTAAATTAAATTAATCTCGAGACGCACATGGTAAATTAGTAAGTAATTCAGATAGTGAAGTAGGCCATCGTTTGATGCCCAAAAACTTTAGCCATAAAAAGATGTGAAAATTATCCTTATTAATTTACCATATGCCCAAAAAAGCATTTGAATCAAAACAAATTTTCAAAAAGCAACGTAATGATCAATCGGTGGAAATTTGATGTTAATTTTCGGCTTCGCACACACACACGACAAATTGAGACTCTTTTGAATATGAATTTATGGTGATTATTTTTCGAAAAGTTTAAATTGTATAATTTTTAAGTATTTTGATTTTTATTGAGTCTACGTCAAATTTCGTGGGTATATTCAATAAAGTGTTTAGAAGAGTTGTGACGTTATTTATTTTCTTTTACACTGCTCGGGACGCGCAAAGTTCTAAGTTAGGGGGATTTGATCGGGCATAAATATTGTATACTTATCCCCTTAATTTTGATACATTTGTGAACCCGATTGGTGCAATTGATATGGATTTAACTTGTAATTATGCTACTCACCTTCGTTATCAACTACTTCATGTTCTGTATTTCTCTTATTTATTTTACTGGTAAATTATGCAAGCGGTGCGAAAGAGAAATCAAAACAATAAAAGAAAGTCTAGGAAGGAAAGTTCAAGGGCAATTTGGTAATTCTGTATCCTGATCCTGGAGGAGGAACCAACTGGAAAGTTGAAGATCATGGAACAATGAGAATACTGGAAAAAAGGACACCCAAATCCGAGCTACGGTGAAAGATTTATGACCCTTTGAAGTTGAAGAAAAATCCACATAAGAAAGGAAGAAAACATGAAAATATTCTAAGTGTTGGAAATGAAGGGAGGAAGGCCCAAACCAGCGCGTTTCCCTGAACCACATGGCGAACCGGTTTTGGGTACATGGCGAACCGATTCGAGGTGCCCGGGAAGTGAATTTCTTCTTCAATGCCGATTGGTCCAAAGAGTTCTAATAGGTTACAACTCTTCTAAAATGTATTTGTATCTTTGTATTGACTTCGAAAATAGAGTTCGGAATAGTTTTTGATAGAGTGAAAAGAAGGATAATACCTTAGGAACATAGATTTTATTTGGTTCTTCAAGATCAATTATTTTCGGGTTTGATTGCAAGTTTTAATTCAATTTTCATTCTCTCTATTATTGCCTTGCATGTTTATTTTTCTTGCATAATTCAACAATTTATAGGTTTATAATATTTCCTTGAATGTTTCAGTATACTTTCATCATGATTTCGTTCACATGCAACATAGTTAATTTATGCATAGTTAGGTTAAATATGTACAACTAGATTTTTTAGGGTTGGGATGCATGAACTCAACCCGATGATAGAGTTGCATGTGTATAAAATTAATCCTCTAAACATAAGGATTTATTAGACCGTGTTGCGTAGCGAGCACAACCATTGTAGATCTTTAGATATCGTTTTCCTCGGGGTAACTGGGATACTTCAGAATGCAATGCGAGTGTAGCTATCGCGATACCGCTTTACTCATCCTCTGATTACGTATGGTGCGGGATTGAACCTCATATATGTAATGCTTGGGAGTACTAAAGTCTGGGTCTGATTAATCACTTAAATTTGCAATTAATTTATACTAGCAATACACTAGGGGTTGGGGGATTGTATTCCCCGCCTGTTTTTCTCTTCATATTTATTACTTCATTCTTAGTTATTAATCCTTGCTTAATTTGTTAGGTCCTTAGTTTTAATATAGCTTCCTTTCACTTATTAAGATTATTCGTAAATCAACCATCTTTTCATTTTTTTAGTGTTGAATTTAGGTTAACCATCTGTCCTTTCATCGTCACGATTTCCTAGTCCTATTTCCCTGTGGAGACCATCCCGACTTACCGGGTTTATTACTAACGCGACAAGCTTTCACTTGAGCCTAGAGAGTACACACTTTAGATACACATTCTTAGTCATGTTAAGCCCTCATAATTGGCTGCGATTCGCAGAATTGGTCATCTCAACTTAAGCCCTCAAAATTGGCTTCGACCCCCATAATTAGTCATATCAACTTAAGCCCTCAGAATTGGATTCGACCCGCAGAATTGATCATCCTCATCTTTAGGTCCTCAGAATCGGCCTCGACCCTCTGAATCGATCATCCTAATCCTTAGGTCCTTAGGATCGGCCTCGACCCTATGAATTGGTCATACTCTTTCAAAGGCATCATGTGGTGTCTATTCAACGGCTATCATTTGTTCTAAACACTCATGTCGAGGGGCTCTGTTGACACGTCCCTTCATAATTAAAAACCTAAGTCATACCCTAGGTACTAACCTAGAGGCCATCGGGCACTCCCAGGCTCCATTTGACTAAAATTTAAACTTTTCAGCTCGACCGATATTGAATGAATCTTCAAAGGGCACTGAATCCCCCTATGGTGCGGACGAATGACTTATTTTTCCTCAAAACTTGATCAAAAGGTCACCGGACCCTCCCAGGCTCTATTTGACCAAAGTCAACTCTTCATCTCGACCGAGACTGAATGAATCTTCGAAGGTCACTGAAGTCCCTTTCCAACGGGTCGTCCCGTGCACGATTCTGACCTACGGTACGGACGAACGATCCTCTTTACTTTGAAAGGTCACCGAATGCTTCCAAGGCCCAGTTGACCAAAGTCAAGTTCCCAAAGTGAGTCAAACTCTTTGGAATGTCGAATTACATCTCCTAACCTTTCCAACGGTCCACCCTGTGCGCGATTCTGACTTACCATACGGACGAATGATCCATTTGCGTCCGAAGATTCCCCGTCCAAAGACCGACGAATGCTTCCAAGCCACATTTAACCCAAATTAAACTCCCAGACCCAAGAGCAATCCAAAGCCTTTCTAAGGTCTCTGAAGTAACTTTCCAATAGTTCACCCCGTGCGTGATTCGGATCAATGGTTTGCGCTCTACGACCAATTTTTTGAAGGAACCTAAAAGAGACTGCCAAACGGCAGGTTCTAATCCCTGACTATCGTCAGTGTGCCTAAACACACCTGCTAATTACTAGGTCTAGGACTATTCCAATCAGTAATAACTTGGGCCTATAAAAAGGAGGGCCTAACCTCATTGCATGGACACAAGATCTGAAATCCATCACTCTCAGCGATTTCAGAAAACCTCTCTCGAAGTCAGCATGATTTACACATCGAAATCCCTTTCCTACCTTCACCTTTCATCATATTTTTCATCAAACTTGGTGAATTAATTACCCTCCCGCATACCTCAAGTGCAAGGGATGCTCTCCAACATCCAAGATCAAGCTCAAGATCTTCAAGAAGGTCCAACTTTCTCAACTCTCTCTTTAAATTCTCCTAAATTCGCATTAATTTATTTTATTACTTAGCACTTTTATTCTCTCATCTCACATATCCTAATATACTTTTTTATTTAGTATTATTGCACATTTCTTATTTTCAAATAAATAAAACCCAAAAAATAAGAAAAAAGGGTTTGGTCATAAATTCCAAACGAGAATTCTCACACTTTTCTCACAACTAAAACACTCTTTTACACACACACGTATATAAGAGAAGCACTCGGTTGGATTTATGGGTTAAATCCCACCCCTCGATTTGCATATGAACGACGTGGACTTTGATGCCTCTATGGGCTACGTAGGCATCTTAGGGCAAGACTCGAGTCCTATTCCTACTTTTTTCCTATTTTTTCTATGTTCTTTAAACATAATTCTCTTAGATTCTCTTTATATATATTTGTTCTTAATGGCGTATTATTTCGTATGTGTTATCGTTCCCTTATAATGATCAAAGCTAGGATAATTGGGTAAATCCTATTTTCTAATATTACTTTTAATAACATTCCTATGGATGACTCGTTTTATCTCTTCCATAATACAAGTCGATGATTCCTATCTCCACTACATATACACATGCACACATATCATGGGGAAATAAAGGAAAATAACAATAACCCATGAGAGACCGTAAGGACGGAGTGGGTGCCTAACACCTTCCCATTTCGTAACTTGGCCTCCGGACCCTTTTCGAATCATTTTGGTTTCGTATGTATCATTATGTCATTGGATGAAGTCTTTTGGGATGGCTCCCTTTTCTTTTGTCTATTTTGAGTAAAATAGACTGGCGACTCCATCTCTCTACATTTTTCACCTCATCATCGACGCCGGACGAAGTACTCCCGAGAGGGATGCGCAGGACCAAGATCCTCTTGACGTTGAAGACGCCCCTCTTCTTCGTCCCTCTCGCCGCGAAGATCAGGGGATAGCCACAAGTTCATCCTAGTCGCTATTGACTACTTCACTAAATGGATCAAAGTCGAGTCATACTCACTCTTAAATGCCAAGAAAGTGGCCAAATTCATCAAGAAAAACATCACCTATAGATATGAGGTCCCACACGAACTGGTATCAGACAATGGGCTACATTTTGAGGTGAAAGTTACGAAAGTGGTCGACGAGTATGGAATTCAAAGACACAAATCCTATCCATACCGACCTCAAACCAATGGAGAAGTCAAAGCAGCCAATAAGAATCTCAAAGCCATCATCAGCAAGATGACCAAAAGTTATCGAGATTGGGCCGACAGGATCCCTTACATCCTCTAGGGCTACTGCACTTCAGTTTGAACCTCTAATGGGGATACCCCTTACTCTTTAGTCTACGGAATGGAAGCGTTCCTACCCATGGAGCTAGAAATACTCTCTCTGCGCATGATACTTGAAAAGCAAGGTTAGCGAAGAATACCAAAGCCGTCTTGACGAGTTGTCCCTCTTATATGAAAGGAGGGTACCATCGCCTTATAGTGCTATCATTCAATAAGAGAGTCAAGGACCATGGTGTCTAAGAAGCGGACTTATCTTTCAAAGAAATAATAGAGTCTATTTGGGACCCCAGGCGGAAATTTAAGCCTAATTGGAGCAACCCCTACATTGTGAAGAAGATCCTGTCGGGTGGCGCCACTGTGCTCACCTACCTCGACGGGGAATAAATGGCACTTCCAGTCAACCTAGACCGTCTTAATAAATTCTTAACCTAGTCCAAAATCTCGACATGCTAAGACTCTTCTCACCTCCCTTGAATTCTAAAAAGAAACTCTCTTCTTTTCCCCCTCCCCAGAACTACGTGGGCCTGATCCTCTAAAAACATTTTCAAAAAATAAATTTCTAAATTTTTCAAAACGTAGGCATCTCATTCGCTTAACATGAGCCCGACCCCCTTATTTTCACAATATGCTATTCTTTTCTTATCCCCGAGAACAACAGTTCATTTTTACTTATATATGAACAAAAGGAATATGTATGTCTTAGCGATGGGTATACATAATTCAAAATGAAAAAAATCATCAAAAGGCACAACTAGGTGATCAAAAACTTATTTATTTTATAATCTAAAATTTTTGTACGATTACATCGGTGTAAAGAGGCACGAGTTCCCTAGCCAAAACTACTTCTACTAAAAAACCCTGATAGTAACAAGCCCCACTACTCCTGAAAATCACCCTCCAACTATTCCCACGAGGCATAAAACCACACCTATCACAAGAAGCTTCACACAACCCTACCTGCAGCTGCCTGAGGAACCAGCACCATCATCACCTACATCCTTGAATACCCAAACCTCCACTGCCTGAATGGAGTATAGTAGACGCTCCATGGAGCGATAAGACCGAACCAACTTGGTATAGACCACAACTCCCCCTCCATTGTGTTAAATATGGCAACCCACCTTTGGCCAGTCTCCACAGCTAACATACCGGCCATTACCTTCTTCCACAACCACTTCACATACTCCCTGGAGATATGCCAGACTCGCCCAGTAGACAGAGAAGGATGGATCGATGAATGGTGATTCTCCCATAGAAAACCAATCAGCATGTGCGTACGCTCCGTTAGATCCTCCACAGGAAAAAAATTTGGTGTCCGCGGTGGCATAATTTTCTCCCAATCATATTGGCGCAGCAACCGCCATGGAAAGTAAAAAGACGTATGCCTAAGACCAACCCGACTGACGTACTCTTACTCCCCAAGCTCCAGAATGGGCAGCATCTCCCCCCACCAAGGCACAGACCAGTGTAGGCCTCAAGCCCTATGCTCTACAAACCAGTTCCCCTAACTATCAATAACTAGGCCTATTCTAATAAAATAGAAAGCGAAGAAGTTTGGAACTGCCGGTAAGGGATACTCAGGTGGGACCACCATATGAAACCTCTCCGACAGCCACATAAACAACATTACAAGGATGCCCCTCAGAAAGTTAGAACGTCACTCCCGCCAGTCATCCATGCCATTCAAGGTCTGAGCGAATATCACTGCCGCAGGATTGCGACAGTATGACATCCAAGAAATAATAGCAGCCATTTGGGGGTCCACCAGCGTCTCCCCGATCACCAACAAACTTTTGAAACAATGGCTAGGATGACGACCCCGGCATATTCAGCATCACCCATGCCCTGCGAATGCACGGACAACAACATCGCTGAAAGGGGAATCATTCCCCATGTAACCAACGGCCTGGCTGCTGAAGGCCAAATTTGAATAAGCCCAGCCAATAATTCCCAAGGGGAATGGGAAAACATAGGCAACACCACGGAAACACTGAGATTTATTCCTAGCATGGCAGAAAATTCCTTGTAGGTAGGAAAAATCTCATTCAACCCGAAGCGAAAGACATGATCCTCGGGATACCAAAACTAGACAGTCGCCATTAGCATGTTGCACTCAATGGGTCGGTTGCACCACAAAGAGACTCGCGACATGTGAAAGGCATTGTAATCAACATTGTAAGAACACATTTCTTCCAAGTCTTCGTGGTAGTAGCGAACTCAATGCTACCAGGGAGGGAAAGTCATCTTGCAAGACTAAGATATAGTAAGCAAGTAAGAATGTGGTAAATAAAGAAAGTGAAAGTGTGAGGAGGTAAGCCCCATCCACACCCCGTTTTACACTTGGAAACTCTCAAGCCAAGATAAGGAACCCTGCAGAAATTGGAGAAAAGATTGACCCACCAACTACCAAGGAATTGAAGAAAGTACAATCAAAGCCTTGGATTGATTGGACTAGACTGACATGCCGATAGGCAGGATAGGGGTCATGCTAATCGGCAACCCCCTATTTTGGGATAATTCCCTTTTCCCCCTTTTGTCAAAATTAAAAAACTCATTTTTATCTTAAGGTAATTCCGAATTTCCTTTATACTTTATACTTTTACTAATCTCATTTTAAATAAATACCTTCTCAAATTAATTTTCAAATTATTTTTAAGGTCTCAGTAGCAAAGTAAAAAGAGCATGTGCATTAATCACAAAATCCAAGAAAAGTAACCAAAAAAAAATTCATTTGCATATATTTTTCCATGTTACATTGATATTTTGTAGGAAAAGCAGAAAAAAATAGAACTCAGCCCGAACCCAATTTCTCTCTCTCTCTCTCTCTCTCTCTCTTCTCTCTATATCAAGGATCCCTTATCCCAGTGGTGCACACTCTTCCTCTTACAACGGGAAAACATGCCCCCACTTGCAGAGCTCGACCGTTCCCCGGATGAGGCAGATGGCACCAAGCAAGATGGGACCGGAACTGCCTCACGAATATAAGCAATCACCGAAGATATTAAGTCCCTGATGTCCTTCAGCAAATTTGTGGAAACACAGATATTCTGGAAGGAATAATAAAAAATATCAAATCTGTGGCCATCCCCGATCCTCGTGAAGGGAGGGATGAAGAAGAGGGTATCTTCATGTCGAGAGGATATTGGTCTCGCGCATCCCTCTCGAGAGCGCTTCGATCGGTGTCGGTGATGAGGTGAAAAATGTAGAGAGATAGAGTCGCCAGTCTATTTTACTAAAAAAAACAAAAGAAGAGGGAGCCATCCCAAAGGATAGCATCCAAAGGCATACTGATACGTAAAAAACCAAAATGATTCGAAAAGGGTCCGGAGGCTAAGTTATGAAATGGGAAGGTGTTAGGCACCCATTCCGCCCTTGCGGCCTCTCATGGATGGTTTCTATTTTCCTTTATTTCCCCATGATATGTGTGTATATGTATATGTAGTGGAGATAGGAATCATCAACTTGTATCATGGAAAAGATAAAGAGTGTCATCCCTGGGAATGTTCCTAAAATAATATTCGAAAATATGATTTATGCGATTATCCTAGCGTTGATCATTATAATGGAACGATAACACATACGGAATAATACACCACCAAGAACAAATATATGTATATGTAAAGATATAGATTTTAGGAGAATTAAGTTAAAGAATAAAAAAAATAGAAAATGGGAGAAAAGTAGGAATATGACTCGAGTCTCGGGTTTTACCCCGAGATGCCTACGTAGCCTATAAAGGCATCAAAGTTCACGTAATTCGTATGCAAAACGAGGGGTGGGATTTATCCCATAAATCCAATTGGGGACTTCTCTTATAAAAAAGTGTTTTAGTGGTGAGAAAAGTGTGAGAAAAGAATGAGAATTGCCGTTTGAAATTTATGAGAAAACCCTCTTTTTCTAATTTGTTGGGTTTTTATTTATATAAAAATAAGAGATGTGCAATAATACTAAATAAACAGTATATTAGGACATGTGAGATGGAGAGAATAAAAGTTCTAAGTAATAAAATAAGTTAATGCAAATTTAGGAAAATTTGAAGAGAGAGTTGAGAAAGTTGGACCTTCTTGAAGATCTTGAGTTGGATCTTGGATGTTGGAGAGCAACCCTTGAACTTGAGTGATGATGGAGGGTAGTTAATTCACCAAGTTTGATGAAAAATATGATGAAAGGTGAAGGTTGGAAAAGGATTTGGATGTGAAAATCACGCTGACTTCGAGAGAGGTTTCTTGAGTTGGTTGAGGGTGATGGATTTCAGATCTTGTCCCCTTTTGCAATGAGGTCAGGCCCTCCTTTTTATAGGCCAAGGGAATTGTCGATTGGCATAGTCCTAATACTGCCAATCAGTAGGTGTTTTTAGGCACACTGTCGATAGGCAGGGTTTGGAACCTGTCGTTTGGCGATCTCTTTCAAGTTCCTTTGGAAAATCGATCATAGAGCGCAAACCGTTGATCCGAATCGTGCACGGGGCGAACCGTTGGAAAGATACTTTAGAGATCTTCGAAAGTCTTTGAACTACTCCCTGGTCTAGGAGTTGAATTTTGGTCAAATGTGGCTCAAAAGCGTTCATCGGTCCTTTGAACGGGGGATTATCGGATGCAAACGGATCGTTCATTCGCATGGTAAGTCTGAATCGCGTATGGGACAGATCGTTCGAAAGGTTAGGAGATGTACTTCGACATTCTAAAGAGTTTGACTCAGTTTGGGAAGTTGACTTTGGTCAATCGGGGCCTGGAAGTGTTTGATGACCTTTCAGAGTAAAACAGATCATTCGTCCGCACCGTAAGTCAAAATTGGGCTCGAAGCGGACCGTTATAAAGAGGTTTCAGCGCCCTTTAAAGATTCATTCAGTCTCGATCAAGCTGAAGAGTTAACTTTGGTCAAACATATACTGAGAGCATTCGGTGGCCTCTTGATTAAGTTTCGGGGAAAAACGAGTCATTCGTCCGCACCATAAGTCAGAATCGCGCACGGGGCAGACCGATGGAAAGGGGATTCAGTGACCTTTGTATATTTATTCAGTATTAGTTGATTCGAAGAGTTTGGTTTTTGGTCAAACGGAGATTGGGAGTGCTCGATGGCCTCTAGGTCAGTACCCGGGTTATGACTTAGATTTGTAGTGATGAAGGGAGGTTCTAGGGACCTAAGGAGAGTTTAGGGCGTACTAGAATGGGGTGTCTACAAAATCAGTCAAGTATGAGGAAAGAGAAAGAAATCAAGGAAATAAAAAAAAGATGTATTGCAAGTCGAAGGCCTCCTCTGTCAGACCCAACTCCTCCGGGTCCATCGCATGAAGGCGATGAGGTAGACGCATCAATCCACCATTATATCATCGAAGGTTATAGCTAGGAAGGCCCTGACATCATCACCGCCTCTGCTGATGTAGCTGCACCACCTATGCTGTGAGAAGACCCCACCTGCCGACTCTAGCCCGCACAAGGGAGAGGCATCACATCATAAATGCTAGGGGCATTAGCCAACTCTTGACAAAGTCCAGATATTCGTACATCACCGCTATTTAAGTTTTTCAAGGAATATAGCTCTCCCATCATCATAGCCACCCGGGCATATCATCGAACATTTCCCGCACGCGCCTCATGAACAGAGGGTGCCTCACCAGCAGCACTGCAATGTCATCCTCCACAATCTGCCGGACTACCCTCTCCCCAAGATACCAGGAGTAACCGAATTCATGCGCTAGTAGGTGCCACATTTGCGCATGTCCCTCAGTCGCCCCGGTGTACTGAATAGTAAGGTCACCTGCAAATCCCCAGCAAAAGTGAGGGATCAATATCAATAAAATGGCATCAAAGGAAAAAGAACAATCTAAAGGACAAAAGAATGCTTACCCGCTCGCTCGTTAGGCCATTCAAGACCTGACGCATTGCCTCCAGAGAAAGGTTCTTCTTCGATTATCGATTAGAAATCAACCGCCGAAACATCCGATAAAAGTCCCTAACCGAGTCATCCTTCAAAGAAATCAGTTGGGTGTTTAACCCAATCACCTCGTAAAACCACGTCTGTAAAAGATAAGGATCAGCATTCGAGAAATAAAATAGAAGGGCATGAATAGAAAATGCGAATGCATAAAGGAAAATGCAGGAAATAAAGAATACCTCTATAAGATACGTAGCCCCAGTAAAAGTCGATAGACAGCACCAACTGAATGAGTCTAAAGAATAATAAAGGGTCGCCAAAGTCAGGCTCCCCCAGTCGTAGAAACGGATGTTCGAAAACACCCACAGAAATGGAAAACACCACAAGTGGACGACGTTGCCACTCCTCGCCACCAGAAATCCCCCTAGCACCAGTAAGATAAACAGGCGGACCATCTAACGCACCTGCTGCCCGTCATTCTCGTCGATCCTCCTCCTCATAAAAAGCTCCTTCAAATAAGACAAGTGGAGGGAACCTCCAGAAACCACCCTCTCCACGTCACCAAGATCCACCATCACCGCCTTAGGCATCACCCTCAGCATCCTGCCCACCTCAATCTGGGCACCCTTGCAGGCCAGCCCCAACAACTACTGAACATCAATGGGATTCACTATCATCTCCCCGAAGGCAAAATGGAAGGTGTGGGTAGTGTCCCACCATCGTTCTCCTAAAGCACATAACCATAGTGGAGCGGGTGTCTCATCCAATGTCGATGTTAGCCTCCCAAAACCCGTAGAGGGCACCATCTAGCGCACCACAGTAGGAAGGTGCTCCCCAACATTCATGAGCCCTATTGTACCACAGGCACGAATAGTCAACATGATGACATTAGACTGTCAAGAAATGAACAAAACCCTTTTCAGGTTCAGGAAATAAAGCAATCTCGTCAAGAAAAAAAGAAAGGAATACCAAGAGTCATGCAAGACATACATAGCCACTAGGGCTCACCACCCTTGAAGAGCGATGATGCAAAGGCTCGCGTAGAAGAATCTAATCATCCACCACAAGCTCAAATGAGTCGAAGGAACTCTCGCTACCCAATGCGAGGGGAACCCTAGCCCTCCACTCCAACCCTGCACAGTCATCGGCATTGAGCCATGACATATGGGTTGCCCTGCTTGAGTAGTTAGCCATTTCGGACGTTACGAGGATTTGCATAGGTTTACAATAGAAGAAAAGAAGTCAGAAAAGCTGTGCAAAATGAGGAGAACCCCGCCCCCTTTTTATAAGAGGCTAAGGGCCATGCCGATCGGCACCCCCCTCCACCCACCGATCGGCACTGCACCTTTCTCCCACTCGAGGCAGCCCAAAATTTTGTTCCAATGCCGATTGGCTCACCCACACCTTAACAAAAAGTTCGAAAAAATAAAAAAAAATCCTAAAAAATTCTCAGAACATTCCTAAAATTGCCAAATCTATTCTAGCACCTTGTTCACCAAGAAAAACTATTTTTACCCCTTGCAAAATTCCAGAGAATCATTTTCCCCGTCAACGTCTCCAAAGGACGCTCCAAATTTTCCCCTAGTTACCAAATCCTCGAATCATTCACCAATTCCCAGCGGAACACAAAATCCAATCTTCATCCAATGAAATCCCCAAATTGCCCAAAGGAAAGTACTCCTCTTTTAGGTTAGAATTGACATCGATTTTGGATCGTCATCTTAGTTAGGTCAGAATTGACCTCGATCAACGATCATCACCTCTCTTAGGTAAGAATTGACCTCGATCTTAGATCGTCACCTTTGTTAGGTCATAATTGACCTTGATCCTCAATCGTCACCTCTCTTAGGTCAGAATTGACCTAGGTCTTGGATCGTCACCTTAGTTAAGTAAGAATTGCCCTCGATCCTCGGTCGTCACTTCTCTTAGGTTAAAATTGACCTCAGTCTTGGATCGTCACTGTAGTTAAGTCATAATTGACCTCGATCCTCGGTTGTTACCTCTCTTAGGTAAGAATTGTCCTTGGTCCTGGATCGTCACCATAGTTAGGTTAAAATTAACCTCGATCCTTGGTCCTCACTTCTCTTAGGTCAGAATTGACCTCGGTCTTAGATTGTCATCTTAGTTAGGTCATAATTGACCTTGGCTCTCGGTTGTCACCTCTCTTAGGTTAGAATTGACCTTGATCTTGGATCATCACGTTAATTAGGTCAGAATTGACCTCAGTTCTCGATCATCACCTCCATTAGGTTAGAATTGACCTCGATCTTGGATCGTCACCTTAGTTAGGCCAGAATTGACCTTGGTCCTTAATTGTCACTTGTCTTAGGTCAAAATTGACCTCGGTGTTGGATTGTCACCTTAGTTAGGTCAGAATTGACCTCGATCTTTAGTTTTCACCTCTCTTAGGTCAGAATTGACCTTGGTCTTGGATCATCACCTTAGTTAGGCCAGAATTGACCTCGATCATCGATTATCATCTCTTTTAGGTAATAATTGACCTCGGTGTTGGATATTCAACTTAGTTAGGACATAATTGACCTCGGTCCTCTGTCGTCACCTCTCTTAGGTTAGAATTGACCTCGATCTGGGATCATCACCTTAGTTAGGTCAAAATTGACCTCGATCCTCGATCATCACCTCTCTTAGGTCAGAATTGACCTCGGTCTTGGATCATCACCTCTTTTAGGTCAGAATTGACCTTGGTCCCTAGTCACCACCGCTCTTAGGTCAGAATTGAACTCATTCTTAGATCTTCACCTTAGTTAGGTAAGAATCAACATCGATCCCCGGTCGTTAGTGCTCTTAGGTTAGAATTGAACTCGGTCCAGGATCATCACCTCGGTTAGGTCAAAATTGACCTTGGTCCTCTGTCATCACCTCTTTTAGGTCAGAATTGACCCCGAACCTCTAAATCGGTCATCCACATCCCTTAGGTCCGCAAAATTGAACTCCCTCCATCATGTGTTGTCTATTCGTAGACCATCACTTATTCCAAGCTCAGCTGTCGAGGGGCAATAATGACACCATATTCTAGGACCCCCTCATTCTCTCTTTAAACTCCTAGTGCTTCCCCTTTCCATCATGAACCTAGGTCGAACTTCAAGTATCGATTTAGAAGCCATCGTACGCCCCCGGGACCCATTTGACTCTGGTCAACTCTTTCTAT
The DNA here is from genome assembly GCA_949130495.1 of Sambucus nigra. Taxonomy (NCBI): domain Eukaryota; kingdom Viridiplantae; phylum Streptophyta; class Magnoliopsida; order Dipsacales; family Adoxaceae; genus Sambucus; species Sambucus nigra. The sequence goes on from OX422212.1 coordinate 93,347,905, forward strand.
AGGGTAAAAGCTCTTTGAATCTTTGAAGGGATCCAAATTCCATTTCCAACGGTCCGCCCCTATGTGAAACAACATAACAGTCTAGATGAACGATTAGTCTTCCCCCAAAAATCGATCTGGAGGCCACCGGGCACTCCCAGACGTCGTTTGACCAAAGTTAGCTCTTCAGCTCGAATGAGATTGAATGAATCTCTGAAGGGTACTGAATATCCTTTCTACCGATCTACCCCGTGCGCGATTCTAACCTACAGTGCAGATAAACAAACCGTTTTACTCCGAGAGGTCACCTGGCACATTCGTTCCCGATTGACCAAGATCAACTTTCCGAACCGGGTGAAACTTTTTGGAATGTCTAAGTACATCTCCTAACCTTTTGAATGGTCCATGTCGTGCATAATTCTGACTTACCATACGGACGAACGATTCGTTTGTGTCTGATGATCTCCCGTCCAAAGGACCGGTGTGCGCTTTCGAGCCACATTTGACCCAAAGTCAACTTCCAGACCCGGGAGCGATACCAAGAAATCTCGAAGGCCTCTGAAATAATTTTCTAACAATATGCCCCGTGTGCGATTCGAATCAACGATTTTTTCTCTACAGTCATTTTTCCATAAAAGTCTGCACGAGACTGCCAATTGGTAGGTCCTGAACCCTGCCTAGCGGCACAGTGTCAAGGGTGACCTACCAATAGGGACCCCCTAGGGTAGGACGGTCGGCACCCCTTGACCCTATAAATAAGGGCCATGACCTCATTCCCAAGACATAGAAAACCCATCAGCATCAGTGATCTCAGTAACTTTCTCTCTAAATCAGTGAAGTTCCATATGTGAAATCCCATTCAAGTCTAAATCGCAATCCTTTTCACACCCAATTTGGCAAACATCCTTCTCTGTCATCAACATTCAAAGGTGTTCACCCAAGATTCAAGTTCAAGCTCCAGGGAAGGTCCAATTCCTTCTCCCTCTTTTTTAATTTCTTATCTTTATATAAGTTACATTAGATTCATAATCTAGTTTCATTTTCATTCATACACATTAAGATCTACGCTTTTATTAGTATATTGCACATACTTTATTTTTCATAGAAAAACAAAAACAAATAAAAGAGGGTTACACCCGTAAATTCTGAACGGAATTGTCCATCACACATTTTCCAAAACTAAAAACACATTTTCTACACACACACAACTATTAAAATTTCGTTCGAATCTATGGGATAAACCCCACCCCTAATCTATATTCGAACCACATGGACTTTGTTGACTTTATAGGCTACATTGGCGTCTCAGATTAAAATTCGAGACTCGAGTCCAACTTTCCAATTTTCCAACTTCTCTTTTTTTCCAAATTTTTCAAAATCCCTTATTTTTATAATTATCATACATATACATATAACATGCTTGTTCGCGTCTCATCCCGCATATATGATCGTTTTCTAATAACGATCAATATCTCGATGAACGCTCATATTCTATCTTTTACATTCATAACAATTTCAAAAATATTCTTATGGATGACCTCACTCTATCTTTTCCATGGTATGGGTCGAACGATTCCAATCTCCATTATATAAACATATGCACACACTTCACGGGGATAAAGGAAAATATTAATATTTTCCTATGAGAGACCGAAAGGGCGGGATGGGTTCCTAAAACCTTCCCACTCTGTAACTTTGCCCCCGAACCTTCGATCTATTGGTTTCGCATGCATCAGTTTGTCCTTGATGCCGCTCTCTCGAAGTGGCAATATATTCTTTTGCCTGTTTTGAGAAAAATAGGCTGACGACTCTATCTCTTTACATTCACCCCACATAGATGACAGTCGAATCCCCATTTTCGAAGAGAAGGGTGCGAGACCGCAACACAGTTCTTCCCCTGGGGGATCCTTCTTCCTCCTCCCCCCGGAATGAATGATGTGCTGATCGGGATGGCCACACATACGTGATATCGAACTCTAATAGAATGGGCCACTTAGACATTCTACTAAAGAGAGAGAGTTTCTCGAATATATACTTTAAGGGATCCATTCTCGAGATGATTTTTCTGCTGAATAATATCATTTAGTGCCGGAGAACACGAGTGATCCATACAATGGACACACAAGGATTTTTCAAGGCGGTGTATTTGAGATAATAAGATATTAGTTTTTTGCTGACATACTAGATGCTACATTATTTTCGGGAGCTTTTGATGTACTGTGTTAATATGGTTCTAGCAGTCATGTCAGTTATGGTTATGTAGAGCAGTTGAGATTGTCCTGGATGAGGGGTAAATGGTGGGTGAGTGAGGTTTTTTTGTATCTTGTCGAATGCTTCTTGGCATTGAGTTATCAATGTTTTTGAGTATTGGATGATTGGTTCACAAAGGGTGGTGAACTAGTTAATGAACTAATTTATGAACTGTACCTGACTTAGAAACCCTCTTACCTCCTTTTTTGTTATGGGTGGGGAAATTTACCGTATGGCTTTGACTTTGGTAGGGTATACCTTGATTCCATATTTACTGACCATGAATTCGATCACTTTGCCCTTACTGACTCCGAAAATTCATTTCTGTAGGTTTAGTCTCATTATGAAGAGGCACAATCTTTAAAAGAATTTTTAGAGTACTGGAACGTGTCCCACACGGTTGTTTGGTTTTATTATCATGTCATCCATATAGACTTTCACTTCCTTGAGTATAATATGATGTAGGATGGATGTAGCTAATCTTTGGTATGTTGCACCAATAATTTTTAGACCGAAAGTCCTGATTGTATAGCTCTACCTCCCCAATAGGTAATGAACCTGGTCTTCTCTTGACGATCAGTGTGCTTTTTAATCTAATTTTACATGAAAATATATCTACAAAGGACTTCAATAACTACACCAAAATAGGTGAATGGTCATGGCCAAAATCCCTAACCAAGATTGTGTATGCGGACTTCGGTCGTGATCATTTCAAGCGCGACCAATTTCATAGGTCGTGTCCTAAGCTCGTGACCAATCGGGGGTCACGGTAGATGGTCGCGGACTTAGGCCGTGATCCACGTCACGAGGGGAAAAATGGTCACGGTCAAAGTCCGTGACCCCCAAACTTGATGAAAAATGGTTACGGCCAAAGTTTGTGACCCACATCGCGACGAAAAAAATGGTAGCCACCAAAGTCGCGACCCCTAACTGTGATGAAAAATGGTCGCGGCCAAAGTCCGTAACCCACACCGCGACCATTTTTTTGATTTTTTTTCATCGTGATGTGGGTCACGAACTTTGGTCGAGACAATTTTTATGCGTGACGGAAAAAATAAAAATATTTAACTATAACAAAAAAAACATTTGGATTTTTTTGGGGTCCCATCCAAAAATTGGGGGTCCTGTGGCTGCGCTCCCGGTTGCTACCTGTAACGTTGGATGCACACGAGGTGTTACAAATATTTATTATTGGCTAAACAATAAAAAGCTCACAAATTGCGAATCGGGAACACTGTTTATGAACTAATATACATACAAACTTAAAAACATTATAAGTCATAATAATTCACAGACCCAAAAAAATTAGGAATAGTTTCCTCTACTTTCTGAACATTCAAAACCGTTTTAATACAAAACCTGCTTATTATAAAGCCCGCACGGCTATAAGATTTAACAATCAAATTATAAAAATCCCCTATGTCCATAAAACTAAACAATAAAACTATATAAGACCACATGACCATAACACATAAAAAACGTTATCCTAAATGTCAACAACATTATATAAACAATCTTCATGTTGTAAACGGTTTCCTTCTTCCTGAGTTTCACGTGCAAAAAAGAAAACTATACACTGTTATTCTGCAAAAAACTGGATGAAAAAATGATATCAGTAACTAAGTAGTTTTAAGAAAATCGTATTCAAGCTGAAAAATTGGATATACGAGTTATAGTTTTCATCATATCAGTTCTTACGAGTTACATTGGTCTCGTGCGAGGTGTTGGTGCCTCTCACGGGGCCGTTTGGGGGCTATTTAAGGGTTTGCCCCTCTAGCGTCATGTTTTTAAGCCTAACTCAAGATATTTTCTAATTATCATCATATTCTCAAACCAGGAGTCCCGTGATCGTACGGTCAGTCCCTACGAGTTACATTAGTCCCGTGCGCAGTGTTGGTGCCTCTCACGGGGCCGTTTGGGGTCTATTTTGGATTTCCCCCTCTAACACCAAGTTTTTAAGTCCAAGTCTAGAAATTTTCAAGTTATCATAGAATTCTCAAACTGGGAGTCATGTGACCACGTGGTTAGTTCCTACGAGTTACATTAGTCCCGTGTGAGGTGTTGGTGCCTCTCACTGGGCTGTTTGGGGGATGCTTAGGGTTTTCTCCCTCTAACGCCATATTTTAAGCCTAAGTCTAGATATTTTCAAGTTATCATCCTATTCTCAAATCGGGAGTCCCGTGACCACTCGATCATTTCCTATGAGTTACATTGGTCTCGTGCGAGGTGTTTGTTCCTCTCACGGGGTCATTTGGGGGTAGTTTTAAGTTAACCCCTCTAACGCTATGTTTTTAAGCCTCGGTATAGATATTTTCAAGTTACCATCGAATTCTCAAATAGTGAGTCCTTTGATCGCACGATCAATTCCTACGATTTACATTGATCCCACTCGAGGTGTTGGTGCCTCCCACGGGACCGTTTAGGGGTTGTTTTGGGTTTCCCCCACTAACAGCATGTTTTTAAGCCTAAGCCTATATATTTTCAAGTTATCATCTAATTCTCCAACCGAGAGTCCCATGAACGCATGGTCATCTCCTACATGTTACATTGGTCTCGTGTGAGATATCGATGCCTCTCATGGGACCGTTTAGGGGATGTTTCGAGGTTTCCCCCTCTGACGCCATATTTTTATGCCTAAGTCTAGATATTTTCAAATTATTTTTGTATTCAAAAATCGGGAGTCCTTTTATTGCGCGTACGAGTTACATTGGTCCCGTGCGAGTTACAGTCCGTACGAGTTACATTGGTCCCGTGCGAGGTGTTGATGCCTCTCACGGGGCCGTTCGAGGCAGTTTTGGGGTTTCTCCCTCTAATATGTTTTTTTAAGCCTAAGTCTAGATATTTTCAAATTATCGTCGTATTCTCAAAATAGGAGTCCCATGACTGCGCGGTCAGGTCCTACGAGTTATATTGGTCTCGTGGGAGGCGTTAGTGCCTCTCATGGGGCCGATTTGGGGTTATTTCGGAGTTTTCCCCGCTAACCCCATGTTTTTAAGACTAATTCTACATATTTTGAAATTATCTTAATATTCCCAAATCGGGAGTCTCGTGACCATGGGGTCAGTTCCTACGAGTTACATTGGCCCCTTCTAGGTGTCAACACCTCTCATAGGGCCGTTTGGGGGTCGTTTCAGGTTTTTTCCCTTTAAGAACTTATTTTTAAGCCTAAGCCTAGATTTTTTCAAATTATGATCGTATTATCAAACTTGGAGTCCCGTGACCACGCGGTCAGGTCCTAAGAGTTACATAGGCCCCATGCCCTCGGTGCCTCTCACGGGGCCTTTTGGGGGATGTTTCGGGATTTCCTCCTATAACACCATGTTTTAAAGCCTAAGTCCACATATTTTCAAATTATCATCATATTCTCAAACTAAGAGTCATGTGATCATGCGATCAGTCCATACAAGAAACATTGGTCCCGTGTGAGGTGTTGATGCCTCTCACGGAGCCTATTGGGGGATTTTTTGGGGTGTTTCCCTCTAACGCTTTGTTATTAAGCCTAAGCCTAGATATTTTTGAATCATCATTGTATTCTCAAACTGGGAGTTTTGTGATCATGCGGTCATTCCATACGAGTTACATTGGCCCCGTGTGAGGTGTTGGTACCTCTCAAGGGGCCGTTTGGGGGCTATTTTGGGGTGTAGCCCTCTAACGGCTTATTTTTTAGCCTAAGACTATATATTTTTAAATTATCATTGTATTCTCAAATTGGGAGTCCCGTGATCATGCGTTCAGTCCATACGCATTACATTGGTCCCATACGAGGTGTTGATGCCTCTCACGAAGCCATTCGGGGGCTGTTTCGGGTTGTCGCCCCGCAAAAGAATTATTTTTAAGCCTAGGTCTAAATATTTTCAAATTATCATTGTATTCTCACCCGTGACCTCGCGATCAGTTCCTACAAGTCACATTTACCCCGTGCAAGTTGTCGGTGCCTCTCACGGGGCCATTCGGGGCTATTTCAGGGTGTCTCCCTCTAAAGTTGTCTTCTTAAAACTAAGTCTAAATATTTTCAAATTATCATCGTATTCTCAAACTGAGAGTCTTGTGATTGTGCAATCAGTCCCTACGAGTTACATTAGTCCCGTGCTAGGTGTTGATGCCTCATTAGGGGCTGTTTCGGCGTGTCACCCTCCAACGCCATTTTTTAAGTCTAAGTTTAGATATTTTCAAATTATCGTCATATTCTTAAACCGCGAGTCCCGTGACCGCACGGTCAGTTCCTATGAGTTACATTTGTCCCGTGAGAGGTATTTTTTCCTCTCATGGGGCCGTTTATCATCGTATTATCAAACATAGAGTTCCGTGATCACGCGATCAGTTCCTACGAGTAACATTGATCCCGTGCGAGGTATTAGTGCCTCTCACGGGACCGTTCGAAAGCAGATTTGGGGTGTCTCCCTCTAACATCGTATTTTTAAGCCTTTTAAAATTATCATCGTATTCTTAAACTGGGACTCCTGTGATCACACGATCAGTCTCTTTGAGTTAATTTGGTCCCGTGTGAGGGGTTGGTGCCTCTCACGGGGGCTATTAGGAGCTGTTTACCTCTAACACCATGTTTTTAAAAGTAAGTCGAGATATTTTCAATTTATCATCGTATTCTTAAGTCGGTAGTCTCGTGACTACACTGTTAGTTTCTACGATTTACATTGGTCCCGTGCGAGGTGTCGGTGCCTCTCACTAGGCCGTTTGGGGGGGCGTTTTAGATTTTTGCCCTCTAACACCATGGTTTTAAGCTTATGTCTAGATATTTTCAAATTATCTTCGTATTCTCAAACTGAGAGTCCCATGACCACGAATTCAATTCCTACGAGTTATATTAGTCTCGTGTGAGGTGTGTGTGCCTCTCACGGGGCCATTCGGGGGCTATTTCGGGGTCTCGCCCTCTAACACCTTTTTTTAGACCTAATTCTATATATTTTCAAATTATCATCGTATTATAAAACTGGGAGTCCCGTGACCACGCAATCAGTTCCTACGAGTCGGGGGTTGTTTCGGGGTGTCGCCCTCTGACACCGTGTTTTTAAGACTAAGTCTAGATATTTTCAAATTATTGTCATATTTTGAAACTGGGAGTCCCGTGATCACATGGTCACTCCCTAGAAGTTGCATTGGTCCCTTGCGAGGTGACGGTGCCTCTTACGGGGCCATTCGAGGGTTGTTTTGGGGTGTCACCCTCTAATGCCTTGTTTTTAAGCCTATATCTAGATATTTTCAAATAATATTTGTATTCTTAGACCAGGAGTCTTGTGATTGCGCAGTCAGTCCCTACGAGTTACATTGGTCCCATGTGAGGTGTTAATGCCTCTCATGGGGCCGTTTGTGGGAGGCTTCGGGGTGTCGCCCTCTAATGCCTTATTTTTAATCCTAAGTCTAGATATTTTGAAATTATTATTGTATTCTCAAACAGGGAGTCCTGTGACCATGCGTTCACTTCCTACGAGTTACATTGGCCCCGTGTAAGGTGTTGATCCCTCCCATGGGGCCGTTCAGGGGTTGTTTCTAAGTTTCTCCTTCTAACGTCGTGTTTTTATGCCCAAGTCTACATTGGTCCCTTGCATGGTGTTGGTGCCTATCATGGGGTCGTTCGGGGGATATTTTGGGGTGTCGCCCTCTAATGTCGTGTTTTTAATCCTAAGTTTAGATATTTTCAAATTATAATCGTATTCTCAAACTGGAATTCCCGTGATCACGTGGTCAGTCCCTACAAGTAACATTGCTCCTGTGCGAGGTGTTGGTGCCTCTCGCAAGGTCGTCCAGGGGTTGTTTCAGGGTTTCACCCTCTAATGTAATGTTATTTATCAATTGACAAACACTTAACATCGCATCATTTAGTACATACCCATAGAACATTAAAAGAAGGTAGCAGAACTTCCCCCAAAAGTAGAAAGTTTAAGACGCTAAGAATATTATTATACATAAATTATGTCGTCCCGAACTGTCCAAACGGGACAATTTGAGAGATCTCATTACAGGGATAATTACTCTCGAGTGGGTCTAAGGGTTATTGATTGTGTACGCATAAGAACTAAAATGTTTCATTTGTCGTTATTAATTGTTTAACAACAAGATTTTAAAACTTATAGTATCTTTAATTTATGTATTATTTATATTCGGTTTAATCATAACCCTAAGTGTTAAAATGCCTACGTCCAACCAACTCAATGTCTTATTACTTACTAATTTTTCACCCTCGTTTCTTGTTATATATGTATATAAATAAAGATACAAAGAGAGAAAGATATATATATATATATATATATATATATATATATATATATATATATATATATATATATATATATATATATATATATAGGAGAATGCTCACCTACATCATGCTTTATACATCATCCATACATCACACCTAGTTCTAGGCCCTAAAAAACTTTTTTCCCAAAATTTTTTATTTTTCACTTGAAATTAACCTTCCAATAAACTTATGTTAAAAAAATTAGATCAAAATACGTTTTCTAGCTATTTTTAAAAAATTCATAAAAAACTACTGAAAACACCTTATTTATCGCCAATAGTTTTTTGTGAATTTTTTAAAAATAGCTACAAAATGCATTTTGACCTAATTTTTTGAATATGGGTTGATTATAAGGTTATATTCAAGGGAAAAATTACAAATTTGGAGAAAAAGTTTCTTAGGCACTGGAACTAGGTGTGATGTACACATCAAGATGTAGGTGAGCCTTCCTCTCTCTCTCTCTCTCTCTCTCTCTCATATATATATATATATATATATATATATATATATATATATATATATATATATATATATATGAGAGAGAGAGAGCGAGAGAGAGAGAGAGATGTATCGAAATGTGTGTAGAGAGAGAGATGGTCACCAAAATATGTGAAGAACAGGAAAAAGGGTCACCGTTGAGAGAAACCAATTACAAATTTATACCAATTAACAATTTCAATATACAAATACCAATTTCAATATACAAATACCAATTTCAATTTATACCAATTCCAATATAAAAATACCAATTTCAATATATATCAAATACCAATTTCATAATTGAATACCAATTTCAATTTATACCAAAAACCAAATACATACTTCATAAAATCGTGTAGCTTAAACTGTGCTACTAAATACAACCGAAAGCTTCTAGAAAAGTTTCAAATAAATTCGAGTTTGAATACAAAGTTTGGATGATAAAAACTCTCTAAAATACAAATGGAGTCTTAGTTTCCCTGTTAATGAGACTGGGAGTAAATATGATGTTTAGCAATAGTCTTCTGATGAACAAAATGCATATTATAACTTGTTTGCTCTTCATTTTCAGATGGCTTGGATAATGGCAGAAGAATAATTTCAGATGCTCTTTTTTTAATTTACTAGTGTCTCTGCTTTTTCAATGCAACATTTGAATGCTTAAATAATATTTGAATGGAGACTCAAAAAAAATATAGTTGTTGGGCACATATCTTGAGAGCATTAAATGTTTTTATTTATGCTGAGAGAAGGTGTATGAAACTTGCCCACAAATTTGATTATTGTTTTCTCAATAAAATATGGTTGTTGGAGATAATTTAATGTCATAGCTTAAAATAGACTGACCTTGTTCTGATATTTATATTGTAGGGGAGAAATCACTCTCAATAGGAAGGTCTGATTAGAAATATACTTCGTTTATTATTTGTAAAACAAAGTAGAGTTACTATAACACATAAAATATATAATGAACAAAGGTATTGTAGTTTAAAAAGAATATTTTAATTTTGTTAAATGGTTTTGATAAATTGAAAAACACGAACAAAAATTGGACCTTATAACAATCTTAAGATAGACATATATGATAAAGGTTGTAAAGATTAATGTCAGAAAAAATAGGATCTCGCAACTCAAAGAACAAGAGAACCAAACTCATGTTATCACAGGTAAATTAACTTAACTGCCAGGTGAGTACAAATCTTATAATCATATGTATCTTCGTAGTATCCCAAAGATTTGGATATGTAAAAGCCTTCATTTAAATCGGTCAAACTGACTTAACAAGAGAGAGTATAGGCTTCAGATTTTTAGAAGAAATACACTGCCCAAGGTACTTTAAGATTCCAGTATATATATATATATATATATACACACACACACACACAGAGAGAGAGAGAGAGAGAGATGTACTGAAATGTGTGTAGAGAGAGAGTTGGTCACCGAAATATGTGAGGAAGAGGAAAGGGGGTCGCCACTGCTGCAATTAGAGAGAGAAACCGATTACAAATTTATACTAATTAGAAATTTCAATATACAAATACCAATTTCAATTTATACCAATTTCAATATACAAATACCAATTTCAATATATACCAAATACCAATTTCAGAATTGAATACCAATTTCAATTTAAACTAAAAACCAAATACACACTATATACCAAATACCAAATGTTAATTTTAATTTCAATTTCAATATCAATTTATACACCTCACGTCCATACCGCGGTAAGTTCGTATGAGTTACATTGGTCCCATACAAGGTGTTGGTTCTTCTCACGGGGCCATTTGGGGGTTATTTTGGGGGTTACCGTTCTAACGCCATGTTTTTATGCCTAAGTCGAGATATTTTTAAATTATCATTGTAGTCTCAAACCAGGAGTCCCATGACCACGCGGTCAATTCCTACGAGTTACATTGGTCCCGTGTGAGGGGTTGGTTCCTCTCACGGGGCCGTTTGGGGGTTGTTTCGAGATTTCTCCCTCTAACGTCATGTTTTTAAGCATAAGTCTAGATATTTTTAAGTTATCATCATATTCTCAAATTGAGAATCACGTGACCATGTGGTCAGTTCCTACGAGTTACATTGGTCCCGTGCGAGGAGTTAGTGCCTCTCACAAGGCCGTTTGGGGGCTATTTCTGGATTTCCCCCTCTAACGCCATATTTTTAAGCCTAAGTCTAGATATTTTCAAATTATCATCACATTCTCAAATCGATAATCATGTGACCATGTGGTCAGTTCCTACGAGTTACATTGGTCCCGTGCGAGGTGTTGGTGCCTCTCACAAGGCCGTTTGGGGGCTATTTCGGGATTTCCCCCTCTAACGCCATGTTTTTAAGCCTAAGTCTAGATATTTTCAAATTATCATCGTATTCTCAAATTGGCAGTCCCGTGACTATGCGTTCAGTTCCTAAGAGTTATTTTAGTCCTGTGCGAGGTGTTGGTGACTCTCACGGGGCCGTTTGTGGGTTGTTTGGGGTTTCCCCCTCTAATGTCATGTTTTTTATCCTAAGTCCAGATCTTTTCAAATTATCATCGTATTCTCACACTGGGAGTTTCGTGATGCCGCGGTCAGTTCCTACGAGTTAAATTGGTCCCGTGCGAGGTGTTGGTGCCTCTCACGGGGAAATCTGGGGGTTGTTTTGGGGTTTCCCCCTCTAAAACCAGATTTTTCGTAAATAACTTCTATTTAAAATTGTTTGCAATAATTATAAGTTAATTTTAGAAAATATATTATTTATAACAACAAATAGATAACTTAGAGTATAGAATAGGCAACTGTTCTGTCCGAGGGGACCATTCCCGGTGTTCCATATGATTTTGCTTTATGGTATATAAAATGCTTGTTATAGCAAAACTCTGTATACACTTGGTGGAATCGAATTAAGGATTTGATGTATTTTGAACTTAAATCGCCAATCTTCATGAATTGTGTGGAGTCATCCACCTTCCCCAACAAAACGAGGCATGAAAAAATGAACACATACATGCTTTTTTAGACCAGATTTCAAATTAAGAAGAAAAAAAAATAAAAGGCAATTCACAATATCTTCTGAAGAATGAGAAAGGAAAAATACAACATCCTTAGATGAAGGAACTCCTTCAGAAGTCTTGTGTTTGGAGTGTACACCATGTCGACCTGGACGTGAGGTATTTCTTCTGGAAAAAGCTTCAATAGTACCTGAGAATCTATCCCGAATATCTTAACTCACTGTGTTAAACAACTGAGGTATTAATATATTCCCCAGAAGCATAGGTAGATTTATTAAAAAATCTAACAGGATCCAAAAAAGCCATTCCCGTAAAACTACGATCTTCGCTGAATTAGGAACATAACTATTCCGCAAAAGTTCAAATTAGACTCACAATACTAAATCGAACAATTAGAGGAATAATTATATAAAGTCATGACATTTTCTTTTCGAATCTTAATTTTCTTAGAGAGAATACCTGAGGTCCTTCCTGACCTTTTCGCTGATGGTCCTGCATTCTAATGGGATTCTGAAAACAAACGCATTAAAAAAGTAACATTCTTAGAAGAAGAAAAAACTGCGAAAGAAAATTATACAAACACTGACTCGTCCTCTAGATTTGGTACCAATCTGAGGATACTTAAATATAGTCCAATCAAACACATTACCGAATTGATAACCTACAAAATGGGACAAAATCATATGTAAAAGATGAGAATATATAACTACCGAAAACCTATATACTCGTATAGTACATAAAAAATAAAATAAAACTCATTTACTTTCTTTATAAAACTTTATAATTGTACTTTCTATTTTGCTTCACGAATAAATAAGTCTCGAACAATACCTGATTAAACCAAAGTCATATCAGCAAAGCGAGAGTGGCTAGTCAGTCTCCCACTTTAATAAATCTAAATCGAGTAAATACACATTTGATATTATGGGGCATGAATTAAACAAATGCATTTCATCGATCCAAGTTTGTCACCACATGTTGGAAGAAATTGTGGGTCCCATCAACAGATCATAAAATGGAGATTACAACCCATTATAAGATTTTCTGAGTAATGAAAGCAGAACACAAATAAAAGAATTGTAAATGTTATACGATTAAAAAACAAAGCCCCATGGATCCTCAAATGTCCATATGCCTAGAAAAAAATTAAGAAAATAAATGAAATGAAGTGACTCTTTAAGGACATTTTTGTCCATTATCAATTTTTATGTCGTATACTGCTACACCGTCGAAGAAGATCAAGATCACATTCACATCAAGACGGATCCGAATAATCAAGGTTCTTCAATAAACAATCTTCGCAAGGTAAACTTTGGTAAGGTTACATTTTAGAGTACCTTAATAATTCACTTAGAGTATTGGGATTATTTTTCATGAAATATTTTCTAAGTGTTGGAGATTTAAATCTTTTTATCAAATTTTTATAATTCATCTTATCTAAAGTTTTTGTTCTCGAACACCTTTTCGTAGAAAAAACATAACTAATGCATAAAAAATCAGAAAAATACGAAACTGGCGGTCACGCGTTCGTATCGAAATTATCTACAATTATGGCCTCGTTTGATAGGTCGTTCAAATGAGATAGGATCTCATTTGAACGAGATAAGGATCTCGTTCAAATGACATTATATGTCGTTTGAACGAGAAGAGTTATTTCTGACACGTCAACGCCTTGATTTTTGGTACTTAAAGGGTGTCAGACTACTGGATTTCGTATGGAGAAACACTAGTTTTAAACAGAATATGATTTTGAGTGTTTTACTTTATTCTCCAACCTTTTGAGAGTTCAATATCTAGTTTTTCAATTCACAAAATATCCCAATCTTTAATGAATTGTTTTGGAACCCAAGAATAAATATTTGTTATTGTTAAAGTCTTTGTGGAGAGGATAAACCTACACTGGACTGAGGTCAATAATAGGGATTGTCGCGGTATTCCTGGGCTGAAGAGTAGGACTGAGGTTCTTGTGGGATAGTTGTGCGTGATCCACCACAGACGACTGCGACCGACACCTGCCGGTATTCGTATGTCATTTGTATTTTCATTATAATCCGATTGTAAATCATTACTTTGCAGATTATAGTGGAAATAAAAGGTTTTTTCCCTACGAGGATTTTTTCCTTAACTTGGTGTTTCCAACCTTTGCATGCTTCTTGCTTTATGATTCCCACTCACTTAGATGCATGTTCTAGGATTAAATTAAAACTTGGGTTTTATTAAATCTGATTTTGTTTATACACAATTAAAATTGGTTTATTTGAGTAGTCATATTAATTTCGTTGTAGAGGCTCTGACAAATTGTTATCAGAGCGGGTATCGCTAATTTATTGCGTTTGACCCTATTTTTTAGAAAATTGTGTTAAAAATCATCTTTTGATCTTGTTTTTCTAAAATATGTCTTTTGAAGGATTTGGCGACTTTAGATATCACTTGTCCGAAGGAATTATTTGGAACTCTCATTTGAAATCTTCTTTCAAAACTCTCGTTAAAAAGAAAGAATCTGAGAAATGTATTTATTGTGAGGGGATGGGCCATATCGTAGATGAATGCCCCACTAAAGTTAGGGTGAGTTTTAGGAAACCAGTTACCTATGTTTCCACCCTTAACAAGAGTGACCCGAGCGAAGAAAATTTATGTGCAAGTAAGCGTGTCCTCCAAACTGTGTGGCTACTCTTGAGAATGATGATGATACTTCTTCACATGACTCAGCCACTGTTAGTGAATCCCATGAAAGTGAGGGTGATGGGAGTGTAGATGAGCGTGGCTTGCAAGCAGCTTTCAATCAACTTTATGTTGAATCTTTAAAAATAAAGAAAGAAAATTTGAAATTGAAAGATCAATTGAAAGAGCGTGCTTTAAAAAATATTGATGTGTTAGTTGAAGGTCTTAGGATACGTGAAAAAGTTTTTAGAGAGAAGCTTGAGTACGTCTAAGGAGAGAGAGATAGTCTTTGAGGGGTGGTGGAGGCTATGAAAAAGGAGCTTCTTGAGTTTGAGGATTCTAGGCATTTACTCGAGTCATGGATAGGTGAGCTAGAAGATAAATTGAAAGATTCGAATAAGGTGAAATTTAATTTGGAGTCTAGGTCTAAAAATCTTGATAAGATTTTAGGCCCTGCCGAAATAAAAAAGGAAAAGGGTGGGATTGGTTTTGAAAAATAGGTTTCATCCGTTCCCACACATGTGAGAGAACCTCCTAGGAACATTAGGAGAGAGCCACATAGGAAAATTCTGAGAGCGCCACCTAGGAATTTGAGGAGAGCACCACCTAGGAATTTGAGGAGAGCACCACCTAGGAATTTGAGGAGAAGGCCGCCTTTAGGTAACACTCACCGCCCAATTTACACTTGCATATATTGCGGTAGGCAAGGTCATCTTAGGCATTTTTTCTATAAGTTTTTTAATGGACCTAGGAAACATAAAGAGAGAGTGACGCTGGTTCCCTAAACCCTTATCCTCCGTTATACATCAATTTGGGTTAGAAAATCGGATTTAGAGTCTTATGGTCTTTTTGTGCATGACTCTCGATTACTTTCCCGTGATTCACCCCATGTGAGATCTTCTGTATGATTGTGCTCACATTTTTCATACGCTAGTTGTGCTTATTGATATATCCTTACTACTGTTATGACTCACTTAGTTCAAGTTTACATTGCTTCTCTTATGTATGCTACTGTTTTGGACTTTGTCATCACCTTCCAGGTATCCTTTTCTGGGATTTTATTCATTGGGAAACACTGCATGACTTTTTGGGAAAACTGAATTTTTGACATCTCGTTCGAACGAGATGGTATATCACGCGAAGTAGCTTGTCATTTGAATGACAGGTTGTTTCGTTCGAGCGACCACTGGAGATTTTTTTCTCTATTTGCAGTACCCTTTGTTCATCTGCTTATATTTTTTGGTACTGCTGGTTGCTTCTGGAATAGTTTACATGCAATTATTCTTAGTTTTCATGCTTAATTTATAATACTGCATTTCCCATTTAGTCACACCTACTTTGATTGATTGATCCATTGTGTGATTTATTGTTTCTATCATAGGATGACTGTCATTGTAATATTATGACTATTGATGGTTGTATTACATTTGTTATATATTTTTCGGGAAAAAAATTCATTTTTGAAAAATTCAAAAAGATTTTTTGTATGTTGTTTGCACCTTATATGAATTGACACTTAGGATGACCGATTCACAATTTCATTCCATATATCCATGTGACAATTTGATAGTGTTTTGAGAAAATATATCATGTCATACAAGTGCTTTACAATGTTTAGAGTCATTGAGATGTTATTAGTTATTACTTCCTATATATTTGACTCTTTATGTCCTTTATTGCACACGTGCATTAATTTTTTTTATTATTGTACTTGTCTATCACATGTTGTTTGAGTGTTTTCATCTCAATCCTTTCCTTAAAACAAAACCAAGTGCGATAATAGTGCATGTAAAAACCATTACCCGTGAGGAATTTGTTTAAATTTGAAACAAATGATGAGTGACAAAGGAAAGGGCTGTGAGTGAATAACTATCAAGTCGTGAAAGCCACCATTTGAAAAGATCCGGCACAAAAAAATTAAGGCAATAAAAATATCAAATATGCCAAAATTTGGGACAATAGGTTTTCTCTAAGTTGAGAATTTAGTACCTCATTAGATATAAAAAACAAATTGCATTATTTTATATGAGGGAGTTTGGTTGGAAAGTAATCAATGGGATTGCACGACCTTTGAAAAGTTCTCTAAACGGCAGTAAATTGTTTTGGACGTTATTGGTGTGAAAATCACTTAGGCTTCGATGTGTTGATTTGATTTAGTCGATATCATCTAAATTCAACAAGTTTACACCCAAGGATGATTTTGATGATTAATTCGATAGGAGTACACTTATACATCGTGCACATATGCTTGATTGATTTTTATTACCTATTGAATTTTTTCACACCCATTCATTCCATATCCATGATTTGGTTGTCTTAATGTTATTCATGGTGTGTCTATTTTTGTAAATTATTTTTGTTTGAAAAAATTGAAAAATAGTTTATGGATCCTTTGAGTATATTCTCTAAATGCGCGTAGTTTGATCCATATTTATGTTGTGTATCATGACACTCCATGTTTAGCTTTGTTTATTATTTTCCTTGTCTATTTTGAACAAAAAAAAGGGGGAGCATGAATTATGACTTTATGGTGGAATTTTTTGAATTAAGGCGGAGATTTGAGATTTTATATATGTTTTGATTTAACTTTATGTTTATCTCATTTCAAACTCGATATTTCACGAAGGTATTTGCTTTGTCGCATGTGTGTAGGTACAAAGATGGAAATTAGTGAATTGCACAACCTGATGAGAAAAGTTTTGAG
Source organism: Sambucus nigra (assembly GCA_949130495.1). NCBI lineage: Eukaryota > Viridiplantae > Streptophyta > Magnoliopsida > Dipsacales > Adoxaceae > Sambucus > Sambucus nigra. The sequence continues at coordinate 93,365,227 of OX422212.1, forward strand.
GTTTGAAGTTTGTTGAAGATTGAAAAAGTTTGAAGACTTGTCATTTCCCTTTTCAGTTTCAAGTTCATGGTAGGGTAGATTTGGATAGGTCATATTTTGATTGATAATTCGAATATTTTTATTTTGTACCGGCATAGACATAGGGGGAGATTTGTAAGGAAATTTTTGTCCGTTATAAATTTATATGTCATATATCGCTACACCGTCGAAGAAGATCAAGATCACATTCACATTAAGACGGATCCGAATAATCAAGGTTCTTCAGCAAACAGTCTCCGTAAGGTTAACTTTGGTAAGGTTACGTTTTAGAGTACCTTAATAATTCACTTAGAGTATTGAGATTATTTTTCATGAAATATTTTCCAAGTGTTTAAGCTTTAAATGTTTTTATCAATTTTTTTTTTAGTATTCATTTTATCTAAACCTTTTATTCTCGGACACATTTTCGTAGAAAAATCATAACTATTTCATAATAAATCAGAAAAATGCGAAACTGGGAGCAACGTGTTCGTATCGAAATTATCTACAATCGTGGAATCGTTTTATAGGTCGTTTAAAAGAGATAGGATCTAATTCAAACAAGATAAGGATCTCATTGAAACGATATCGTATGTCATTCGAATGAGAAGTGTTATTTTTTGACACGTCACTGCCTTGATTTTTGGTATTTAAAGGGTGTCAGACTGCCAGATTTCATGTGGAGAAAATTGGTTTTAAATAGAATACGATTTTGAATGTTTTACTTTATTCTCCAACCTTTTAAGAGCTCAATGTCTTATTTTTCAAATTACAAAACATCCCAATATTTAGTGAATTGTTTTGGAACCCAAGAACAGATGTTTGTTATTGTTCAACTCTTTATAGAGAGGATAAACCCACATCGGGCTGAGGTCAATATTAAGGAGTGCTACGGTATTCCTCGACTGAAGAGTAGGACTGCGGTTCTTATGGTATAGTGAAAACAATCCGATTATGTCATTTGTATTCTTATGTCATTTGTATTTTCATTATAAACCGATTGTAAACCGTTACATTAATAATTATAGTGAAAATAAAAGGTTTTTGCCCTGCGAGGATTTTTTCCTTAATTTGGTGTTTCCAACCTTTGCATGCTTCTTGGTTTATGATTCCATATCACTTAAATGCATGTTCTAGGATTAAATTAAAATTTGGGTTTTATTAAATCTAGTCTTATTGATACATAATTAAAATTGGTTTATTTGAGTAGTCGTATTAATTTCACTGTAGCGGCACAGACTCCTCATCTTTGCAAATAGGCACAATGCTTCAATGATAAGAAATATGTAAGTGAGTAATTTTGAAGACCTTCAAAACTTTTATTTTTGGCGATGCACTGGCCCTAAAAAGAACTAAAGATTTAAGGGTATAATTATTTTGACCAGATGTCCCACTAGAGAGAACTTATCGCTGTTGAGCCGCAAGAGAAAGAGAGGGTTCGTGAGGGTTTCATCTGGGGAACTTAGCATCGGAGGACTCGAGCTTTGAACACCTCAAGCTCCACCCTTTTTATTATCGAAAAAGCCACAATCAACTAGCGGCTATTTTATCAGGGTTTATGATGGTTTCGTTGTGGGGAAATGAAAGAAATGAAGGCAACATTTTTTTAAGATTGAACCTAGTCACGAATCTCAGCTGTGACCCACCAGTCCAAACCCTTTAATGAAACCAAAAGAACCCATCAAATTACAGATGGTCACGGACCATAGCCGCGACCCACGCCAAGAAATGGTCACGCCCCCCATCGTGACCTTCAGTGTGTGTGTTTTGTGCTTCGGCATGCCTATGGTCATGACCCAAATCCATGACCAATCTTGAAGGGATTTTTTTTGCGAATTTGGTGCTAAGATGGTCACGACCTGGTCACATCCCAAGTTCATAACCCACAGTGGTCAGGGACTTGGGCCATGACCATTTTTAGAATATTCATAACTCAGTGTCGTAATGAATATGGTCACATTAAAAATTAAGATGGTCACGACCCAAGTCCACGACCATATAGTAGCGGACTTGGGCCGTGACCAACTGGGCATGACCATTCGTATTTTAGTTGTATTATCTACAAGTAGGTCAATATGGGTTAGGGGAAATCATCTTTGGGTCAGGTGAGATTGAGGTCCCTATAGTTTACGCACATTCAAACTTTTGGGTACTAGTACGATATTGGCTAGCCAAACGGGGTACTTCATTAATCAGATGAAGACAAAGCTGAGCTATTTCTCCACTTACTCTTTAACTTTCAAGGACCATTCAAGTATGAGCTTGTGAACCCTCTATTTTATGGGTTTGACATCAGGGAGAGTAGGTATCTCATGCATGACGATTGAGGGGTCGATGCTAGGCATTTCAACGTACGACTAAGAAAAAACATCCACAAATGTGGAAAAAGACATGTGAGCTCCTTTTATTCATTCTTATCTATGGAGGACCCTATTTATAACTGTTTGGAATTTTGAGTAGTACCCAAGTTTGTGGAAATTGTGTCATCCTCGTTAGGAATCATACGCTTGTTTTAACATTGGCAAAGTTCTTGCAAATGTTTTAAGTATTTTAAGTCTACGATGTTATCATTATTAGGGGTGATATTTAATCCATTACTAGATTCATTATCATCGCATGTAACACACAGATGAAAATACTAGAAAACTTCATTTATTATGCCATCAAAAGGAGGATGGATAATATTGATAATCATAAAAAGTCTGGGTTATAGAGGAATAGATTAAGAGAGGGGATAAGGGGGAACTCTTTAGAAAACAAGACACACTCAAAGGTCCCTCGGTATGACAGGCACTGGAATACATCCAGCAAAGGTATAATTCTGTAGTACTGTGGTTCTATTGATATTGGAGATAGGGTGAGAAGGGTTCTATCGAGGTACCATCAGAGTGACTTTGGGTGCATTGTGAGCTCCGTATTGACTGCAGGTTGGGGCATATGGTGTTTCTTGGGCTGGTCTTTTTTTTTCCATTAGGGGCAATTTTAGGGTCTATAGTGGAGTCCATAATAGGGTTGGTGTGAGGAGGTGCCTCGAGGAGGGCGTTTGGCAAGTGCTGGTGATTTTTCTTATTTCACTGATAGTCCCATGTGTGATATGCCCTGAGGTTTGACCAACAGTGGTGTTTCATGTGGGGGAATAGTTAAATTTGGTACACGAAAGTAGATATTGAGTTCATGGATTCAAACCAACTTCCCTTTTATCAATAGTGGCATCTCGGTTGGCCGAGGCAGTGTAACAATCATGGAGTCATTCTTTCTAGGTCGAATCGACAGAGCTTAGAATAAATATCAAGATAGTCTCATCCAAAAAGATTGCGAGTAATTTCCATTCGGGCTCCGACTGAGGGGTTTCCTATCTTATGTGGTAACCAATGATATGTTTAGTTCTCTTTGGTCAACTTTGTGGATTTTTCAATAATCCACGTACAATCCCTCCTCATAGAGGATCTCCATTCCAGTCCATAGGGAATTCCGAGTCTCATCCCATCAGGGCTCTAGGAGTCTGTGATAGGGGAAGTCCTCTCCTTGGAGACAAAAGAGACAATTCCACCCTTGATGAGGGTCTACGGGGCTATCTGTTATGGCTTTGTCACTCGGGGTGTACCAAAGACCGGCCTTAACCGGGTGTTCCATAGCAATGACGTCTTTGAGGGTTCCCTGTTGCTTCTTTTCGAGTCTGAACCCTGATATGAACCCATATTTTTAAATATTTTGACAGCTATATAGTGGGTAACTGGTTCCTCATTTTTCATGTCAATGAGTGGTGACTCATAATCTTCTAAGGTAAATATCGCAGCTATCATGATGGGTGACTAGGAGAGCAGAGGTTCTAGTATTGGCTACAGTGTCCCAATAATCATCTACCTAAATGATGATGACCTCAATGTCGAATGAAAACCTCACCTTCATGTGAAGTGATAGAACCCCCACAGGGTGCATTCAGGCCCTCTAGAGTAAGAGGCTGAAGCTATTTGGGATGTTAGGAACTTGGAACTCGACATTGAATTTGATTTTCATTATAATAGGGGTGAGAATGATGACCCCTACGACTTCTCGACGAGTTCTATTCTATGCCCTGATGGCCATAGAGGACGGTGTAAATTCTGAGGCATTATATCCTAGACTAGAAGTATTGCGCAAATGGCATACGTTAATGGTGGAACCATTATCTACTAGGACTAAGGGTACTATCTGTCTGCGGGTGTCAATAGTGATGTGTAATGCAAAGCAACGGATGTAGATTTAGATGGGGAGGTCCTCATCAAAGAATATTATTTATTGTTGCATGGTTATGGAGTTGATAGTGGTCAACATTTCAATTGGAGTTAGATTTGTAGGCATAGAAGCCTGAGATAGTAGGTGGACGAGAGATGCTTGGGGATCACAGGATGGAGATAATAACTCCGAAATGGGGATGTTAGTCGAGGTTCTCTAAAGTTTCTTCAAAATTTTACTATTTTCCTGAGTAGGAGGAGGATGGTCACTTTGGAGGAACCTTTCTCCTTTTTGGCAAGGTTCAGGGGGCAGTGTATAGACTTGACCTTGTGAGTAAATTGACTTCCTTGTTTGGGGTAAGGATGGATTTTGCCCAAATTTCTCATTTATCTTTCTCTAGGCACAAAAGAAGATCAGTTAAGGATGTGGGGCCAATGGAAGACGATATTGGCTTTGGGGCATTGACTTCTGTCCAATCTAAGATAAGGGGTTCCTTCGAGCTTTGGGAAGCCTTATTTTAAGTTTTTAACGGATTTTGGGACATCGAGTTATCTGTCCACCATAAAACCACGTTGAGTTTAGAGTAAGGGTGGAGAGTTATGTCATCTTGGTTAGGAATTTGTTGTCTATCTAGTTTAGTGCCCTTGTTGAGAGTTCTTTGGACATGGAGGATTCCGAACAGATGTTGTCATCCGAGGTAATTTCTTTGTATTCTTCATCATCAGGAGGAGGTCTTCCGAGATAGTTTCTTGGTTCTTTCTATTGTGGGAAAGGGACTCTGGTATCCCTAGATCTATTTTTTTCATGATTTTAGAGGCTCCACAGAAGATGTCTCCGTATTAGTATCGATACTCTGTGTATTCCATCCCCTGGGAAAATATTTTATAGACAAACCTAGCGGGAGTTAGTGAAGATACCAAATAGTCCATATTATCAAATTTTCACTGAACCTGGTCATGGGAAGCAGGGTGGACAAGTTCCACTTTGGTCGTATACAAGTACCTTTGTGAGGGTGGACGTTTTGGTGGGAGACGACCTCGACAGGTCATCTAATCTTGTAGTTCGATGATACCAATGGTATGGGTCGCGTGTAGGTAAGTTTTCACGTAATTATGACCTTTGTTGGTGTACTGGTGGGACCACGGTGATATTTTTAGGACAATGAGGTAAAACTCAAACTATGAGAATAGCAGGTATTGTTCATCTTGGTAACTAATGAGGTCTTCTTCGGGGGGGACTCAGGTGGTTGATGCCTATTATCATAAAGTTTCACACAATATGTTATATTTCCACTGGAAGATTATCGAACCAAGTGGCTCTAATGCTCTAATATACGTCAATGCAAGGATGCTAGATCCCTCCCTTTCTATAAAAAAACTGGAGAAGTGGTCCACCATAAAAAAGGCTGGACTCTAGGTTGTTCACTGAGTAGCCTCATTTTTTCATATGATAGGTCTAGTTTGCATGCTTCTCTAATTGGTCTAGCTCTTCTGTTGTGGCTTTATAACTAATCCCTAATATGAAGTCTCAGAGGTTAAAGGGCTGTAAAGGATGTGGGTCCTTGATCATATAACTCGAGTCTTTTTTCGTGGGGACTAGTACCACTATGTAATAATTTCCTAGTCCAAAGTGTTGAGAGGGAATTAATTTCTAGGACCTGGGGATAGGCTTCCTTAAGTTATGAGTATATGGTCGAATAAATCTTTAATCTCTTGTTCTAGAAGGTCAATGTTGTACGCATGGTGGGGACTAGGTGATGGAGGCCTCGGTTTAATCTTTGGCATGACAAAGGTGGTGTTTTACATGAGAGGTGTTGACCGTGGGCTTATCAATCTTCTACTGTATTCCTGATATGAATAGTCATGATTAGAGTGTGGGATCTTCCTTCGTGACCACCTTCACATCTATTTTTTCCTCTTTTCTACCTTTTTTCCTCATAAATCCGTATTAGGGTTTATTGAGTAGCCAAGAGTGACGACTGGGTTGAGGAGAAATGATCCTTAGGTTCATATATATAGGCTATAGTGGGACCATAAGGACAAATAAGGTTGTGGCTCCTAATGGTCCTGAGAAAACCTAATCCTTACTAAATTATAATCAAAGTCCCTTAATTATAATTAATACCACTAAATAATTATAATTTCAATCCCACTCCTTAAGTCAAAATTATATTTTGAGCTCTTTATTATTAATTACTTAATTCTCCCCAAGCCGAGGTTACAAATACCCGTTAATAAAATAAATTACTGATAATTTATTTAATCAACTACTTCAAGTCCCTGAGTGGTCCAACTTAACTTATTTTTAGTGTCGGATTAGCATAATCCAATTGCAGGGTCTCACACATATAAAACTTGTAAGCATCTCAAGGGGGTATCATGAGTATCTGTATAGAGACGTGGATTCCATACACAAAAGACTTTCACCATACATTAATTAGCATTACCCAATCTATCAAGATTATTTATCCAGTAATGAATCTCATCTGATAAGTCAAAACATTATATAACTAGTGCATGTGTCCATCAATCATATCCCGATTAAGAGCCTTAAGTGAACCTAATAATCATAAGATGTACATTTTCTTATAAAATCAGTATAAAAATAATGACCTCAAACTGGCCCCGTTCAATACACACAAACTTTACTAGCACACTAAGTTGAAACTATATCATTTCCCGTAATCAACACAGACCTACTAAAATATTATGCTACAGTCCTACGGATGGTGTGTCCAGCTCCATCTAAGACTATGAATGATAAAACTTATATTCCACAAGAACTGGTGATTTGACCCTCTGTGTGTAAGTCATACTCTACACACTAGAACACCTACTGAGCAGAATGAAAGACATCGACAATATATAAAATTCTACAAACATTATGTCATTACACGATTCTCATTCAAATATAAATAACTGATTTTATTATAACCATAAATCCATAACTAAAACTATTACATAAAGCATGGTTTTAGTCTACTTCTCTAACATAATCTATGTTGTTGGTCGTATTCTGACTCGAATAAGACTTGGGTGACCATAACCCATTGGTTCTCATGGAGTCTATTTCATGTCTCTTTTAGGATCCTTGGGTAAACACGATACTTGATAGGTGCGGGATTGTACCTCAACATGGCTTCCCAAACGATGCCTCTTCGGTATAGTGGATTTATCCTTTCTTCCTCATTGCATAACATTAATTGACAAACTCTGTATCTCTAGGTAATATGATCATTTGCCCAAAGTTATAGATCTTCCTCACTCATCTACACTGTGGGGCTCGGGTAACGGGGTGATCGAATCACAGGTTACCTATTTTAATTACGAAAAGCTATGGCCTTATGGTGAGACAAGAGTGAGGGCGAGGGGTTATTGTCGTTGGTTATATTTCTGAAAAGGTGAACAGGTGTGCCTCTAAGGTAGATCCTTCCCATTCGATGGATTGTATAGGTGCTATGAAGGTGATATTCTCTGTTTCCTAAAGGGCTTCATTTTACACCTCCTCATATTCGATTGAGTGATCGATCTTTGTAAGAAATGGAGAGATAAGTTCCAGATATTTAAAGAGCATGAATTTTATTACTAAGAGGAGGTTTAAAGTACAATGGTTAGACTGCAGGAAGTGTATATCCATTATGAAGAAGGCCATATGGTCTATTATGGACTTAGTCTTAGTAATGACTTCTATGGCCAGAAATAGTTTGCAAAAAGGGGTAGTTGTTTGGAAGGGGGCAAGTGTCCTGATCCTCAACTTGTGATGGATGAGGACTATCTGGGTGGATGGATTGTTTAGAATGGGAGAATCTGAGAGGGTATTAGTTCCAAGGTTAGGATGATATGGAAAGGGGTTATTGAAGGCATTGGGACTTGGAGGGATGAGGCTTCTGACGTTGATGAGGTCCTGAATGTCATGACTTTAGGCCCAATAATTATTGATTATATTAATATGCCCCTTGTGATATTCTCAATGCAAGTTCGATTTCAAATTTTTATCTATAGTGGTTGGAAGTGGTTTGGGGTTAAGTGGTTTGAGCCGACCATCTAACTTTAAAGAAGCAAAGACCCGATTGAGGGAGGACTACAAGTTAGTGAAGGTTCTTATTCGAGCTTAAAATTCTATTGAAGAAGGCATGGTCTGATAATTTATGGAAGGGGGTCCTAATCGAAAGGGTGAAATAGTGGCTACCATGGACGATGTAGTACGGACAACTAGGCATGATCCTGATAATGGACTGAGAACGAGGGTGGTGACATGAGATTTGGATGCACTTTGATATGACAAATATAGTACCTTGCCACAAAAACTATACAATGGGCAAGTGCTAAAGATTTCTGCCCTAGCTTATAACTTATAGGCTGCGGCCTTATTCACAGCTGCCTCTCTGGCAACTCTAGCGGCCTGTCATACGCAGGGTGCGGCTATTTCTTGCTAAGGGTGTTAATACGAGGAATCATCCACTTGTCGTACTCGTACCAGAAAGTCGAGAGTAAAGTATGTAATGAGCAAGTAAACCAAGTCAGGAGACATGAACAAAAGATATAGAGCGGTTCAGCCTCTAAAATAGGCCTACGTCCACTGTGGTGCTCTACTCTCATTATATGCGTTACATTATACAATATATTCATGCCTAAAGAGGCGTACAAGTATGAGAATAAAAAGAGAGTACATGATGACTGATGATTCCGGTCTGCCAGAGAGGTATCTGCCTGGTAGTCAAGCGATTCCCGAGTTATATATTGAGGTGTAGAGAGAATCAGTACTGTGAAACCTTCCCCGGGACTCTCTGGAATCCATCCTCTCATTTCGAGGTGTGGACTTCTATTTATAGGAGATATGCTCACGTGCAATGAGCACGTGATGCACGAAGTCGGGAGTTAGGATGGAGAGGGATGCGGCTTGTGAGGAAAACAACCTAAGCGCCGTATCATGTAACTGGAAAAAGACCAAAGTTTTTGCGCCCTGGACAGGGTGGGTCCGTGGCATGTTTATTATGACCGTGCACCTTGACGAGGGGCTGCGCCTTGTATGGGGTATGGCCGCGCCCTATATGAGGAAGGGCCGCGGCATGTAGTCATGTAATTTAGCATACTATCTGCAATAGGGTGATATATTTATGCTATCAATAAGCCCCCAAGTCGTCATGCCAAGAGTTTGATTGGGGTTGCGGCTTAGTCAAGTTCCCTTATGTGTCGCGGTAGTTTTCAAGGCGACGATTCGTCTTCCGCGCTGTCTTATATAAATTGTTTTGAGCCGTGGACTTCATTACGTTTCCAAAACTTTGAGAGGAAATAGATAGCGAATCTCTGTGTGTTTATCTTCTTTCTGTTTCCAGCTAACCTTAGAAGTTGTGTGTGGTGGTTCTAAGGTGGTGTGAGGCTAAGCATTGCTGAATTCTTCATTTCCAGGTAACTTTTCAGCCAACCTTTGTAAATTGTTTTCATAGCTCTTACTTCTATGAACACATAAACACACGAGTTTCTTCATTGCTTGATAGGAAACTAGCGTTCAAACCGAATAATCTTCTATCTCCCTATGATTGAACACACATAAACACTGAGCACATAAATACTTGTTAGGATTAGTCTTCATATGCTGAACTGAACCCCTGATCTTCTAAATGCCATGAAAATCATATGGTTGTTCTCGTTGTCCATAGTCAAACTCTTTGTATTCTGTGAATTTCATCTTAAATCGATTAAATGTTAGATACTCAACTGTTTAAGAAGGAGGCCGTGGCATGATAGAATTTATATAATCTATTCCCTTGTTGTTTTGGTCCTTATCTGTGGCATACCGTGGGTGATGGCCAATACCCCTTATTTCACCGCTTTGATGCATATCCATTTTCTTCTACCGCGGCTGTGGGGTTTTTTAAGGCTCTGGATCCCCACCCTTTTATTTTGAAAAGTCTTCAAACTTTCATGAACCAGATACACATCCATGATAAATAATTGTAATTACTACTAGAATTTATTGAATTGACCTTTAGCAATTTTATAAATGTCCATGGTCACAAATCTCTAAATCCATGTGAGCCTGTTGTCACGGCAGTGTATGTTCCCTTGCTGATTTTGGAGGTGGCTACGACCAGTAGGTTCAGAGGAGTATCCCTTAGGAAATATTTACTGTTCATACATAATCTTCCCACTACTTCTTAAAGTCTTTTCCAAACCATACTAGCTGTGGCGCCTAACTACGGACTCTGCTTTTCAGGTACTGCTGCAGCCATATGAGCTTTGACCCAGGCGAGTTTCTGAGAGGCTTTTGGGCAAAGCACTTTGGAACCTCTCCTCCTGAACTCACTTTCATGTCCCCTCTAAGATCAATAGGGCCTTGCAATCTAAGGGATTTCCCCAACTGTGTGATACTAGACTCAGACTCCGCGAACTCTGCGTCTGGGAAGGATTTTTAGTCCACACCGATGGAAGAAGAAGCCAATTCAAGTAATCATCCAAATGGTGTAGGGGATGATGCTGCGAAAGTTAAAAAAACCATGCTGGTACATTTGGGAGCGCTGAGAGACCCTTAGCTACACTTCATATCTGCAGTGCCATGACCCAAGACTGGGTTGAGCAGGTGGCTGAGGCCTTCGAATTTCCAAAAAATTTGATGTGCTCGGAGCCTACCATGAACCAAAGGCGTTGCACGGCTCTGGATGATGATGGAGTTTTCTTCCCACTTCATACCTTTATTTATGGGTTACGGCTTCCTGTTCCTGTTCCCATCCATCACCTTTTTCAGACGATGAAACTGGCCTCAGCCCAGTTAGATCCTAATGGTTGGAGAGACATTCTTGCTGCGGTTGTCCTTTGGGAGAATCTATTCAAAAGCGACATCACTCCCGTGGAGTTCTTTAATTTTTACTGCCCAAAGGAGAACTTGATGAAGTTCGCAGGGTACTACTACTTCTCAGTCCGCGGCAGGGATAAGACCCTTTACACTGGGAGACCGACCAGTGTGAAGAACTAGAAAGGGAAGTATTTTTACATCTTCGGAGAAGGTAGGAGATTCACCCCGAGGAGAACAAGAGGGAAAATTCGTATAGAATGTCGCAGCAATGGGGGTCTCCATCTAAATTAGGTATTAAGATTATAGACGCGTCCTTTTTTCATATTTGCATATTAACTTCCACTAACCTTTGGATTATTATTCTGCAGTCCTTGATAACTTGAATTTGAATAAGCGGCAAGAGAAGAGAGTTGCTAAGGCCGCGGTAGTTCCTGTTGAACGTAAAAAGTTCTGTACACTTGTCACATCAGCAACTATATTCGAAGTAGGGTTTTTTCCCAACAAGTCCATTCCTCAAGTTATGGTCACAGAAGGTAATACCCTGGCCGACATAATTTTTATTCTGCGGTAACTTATGCTCCTAAAGTCCATTTCCACTATTTGCTGTTGCTTTTTCAGGTGAGGAGGTTGGCCGAGAATTGTTGGCTGCCCAGTTAGCAGAGATAGACGATGACACAGTCGTTTTAAACAATACTGCGTGGAGCAGGAAGAGGAAAAGGTCCAAAGCCAAGGCACCTGCCGTGGCTCCGTCCAATTATTTGGACACTCCAGTCGCGGACTCAACTCCTACTATGGTGAAAACTGATGTTGTCGCCCATCTAACACTTGAATTTGATGACGATATAGGGGCCAACCTAGCCGCAGTAGGTTTGATGTCAGATGATGCTCCCCTAAACACAACTTCTCCTCCGCCGCCACCTATAGTTGCAATTAATGCAAACTTGGTACCTCCCCAATGTCGCGGCACTACTGGTCCTAATGTTCGTTTGCGTCCTCAATTGAGACAACCTGACCCCGAGTCCTCGTGGGACACTACCACGAAGGCTGTGCGGCGGATGAAGAGGGCCCTTGATGCTGCGGACCTTGACAGGCTGGTGGGAGAATACCACAATGACCTAGAGGACCGCGACCTCCACAGTCTTCTGAGGGTAAGTTATTTTTCTTCGTTTCTCTTTTGTTCCAAATGCCACAACCAACTATTTTTTAATTTTAGGCCGCGGATGTCATCGTAGCCGAAAAAAATAAAGTACGAGGCACTGTACAAATTAAAAGAGGGAGAGAAGAGTGTGCATGCCGCAGATCTGGAGGCAGCATGGACTGCATCTTTTGAGGCCGAGTAGCGATCTTCTGCTGCGGCTCTTCAGGCAGCCCAAATGGACATAGAAATAACAAACAAGGCCAGGGAGGAAGCGAAAGAGAACTTCAAACAGGTTACAGACTCCCTTAAGTCCTCCCAGGTCGAGACTGCTGAAGCTGCACGTGTCGCGGATATTTCAAGCAGCAAGCTCTCCCTTCTTCAGGAGAAGTATGAAGAGCTAGAGGCCAAGTCTGCTCAAGAAGCCCTAGACCATATCGCGGCTATAAAGAAGATGGAGGCAGAACATGGCGATGCCCTCTAGCTGGCTATTGACTATGTCATGGAGCTATTCAAAGTCTCCAGGGACTTTTTCCTCGTCAATAATAGAGCCTATCTCCGCGAATACCAAGAGCTAAGGCACGGGATTGTAAAGAACTTCCCTGAGGCCAAGGTGAAGGTTCGGGCCTGGAAACTGAGTGATGCAGAACACTAAGACTGCATTGCCGAGCTCAAAGTCATGACTGAAGAGAAAGCTAGACTGAGAGCGGAAGTAGAGGCAGCAGCCGCGGAGGAAGAGACTGAAACAGCCACGGATGGGGAGGAGGCTGATGAACATGATGATGTTTTTTCCTGAGTTTATTTCATTTTTTTATCATTGATAGAGGATTGCATCCCTTCTGTTACTTTACTTTTGTAGTGGTTGTGGCCCATATGCTTGTAATCTTTAATTGATAATATCAAGGTTGCGGCCACCTTTTAAAAATTATAATTGAATACTTATTATATGCCTCTCATGACTTGAATACAACTGCCATTTTGATGAACTTGTAGAAATACGTCCGCGGCACTATAACATATTTTTTCAATGACCGCTGACTGAAATGCTCCGACACCCTCGAGTAATAGCAATGAACCTTTAAAATTAATTGTTAGAGGTTACGGCCCCATGCACCAAAGCGTGGAAGTATTGCCTCTTGAATAAGGTCGCGGTAGTTCCTGCTGAACATAAAAAGTTATTCTTTGGGTGCAGGGGATGAGTCCGCAGAAGTTAGTGATAACCCAGCTGGTACATCTGGGAGGGCTGAGAGACCCTTAGCTGCACTTGATATCCATAGCACCTTCAAGTGTTCGAAGCCCATCTTCCGCAGTTTTGTTTGTTTTCATCCTATAACAAAAATGGAACATATAGAGAAGGCTGTCTTTTAATCACCTTTAATCGCTTTAACTGTCTCAAGCTTTTCGAAAGCCGCTTTTTAACGGATGCAGTTGTATTAACAGGGTTACTTCACTCTCTACCCATAGTTGCTTGACGGTCTCTTTTATTGCTTTTCACGAAGTATGTCCTTCATCTTCATTAACACCGCCCTTCTGTATGTAAGTGGGATATTTTCAGGCCTTCTCAGGATGGGTTATGTTATTAAGCCACCCGCAGCTAACATATACGATATTTTCAAACCTCCTTAGGTTGGGTTATGTTATTAATCCACCCACAGCTAACATATAGGATATTTTCAAGCCTCCTCAGGCTGGGTTATGTTATTAAGCCACCCACAGCTAACATATAGGATATTTTCAAGCCTCCTCAGGCTGGGTTATGTTATCAAGCCACCCACAGCTAACATATAGGATATTTTCAAGCCTCCTTAGGCTGGGTTATGTTATTAAGCCACCCACATCTAACATATAGGATATTTTCAAGCCTTCTTAGGCTGGGTTATGTTATTAAGCCACCCACAGCTATAGATATATTTAAAGACATCTATGTCTAGATATTACAAGTCTCTCGACTTATAATGACGCATCCCGAAAGCTAAGAGTGGGCACTGGAAGCCCTTATGAGAGACGTTGCAGTCCAATTTTGCATAACTGCTTCCAAGATTTGTTATCGCCCCTTTTACTATCATTAACTTTCGGACAATCAGGCGTCTTGTCGGGCATCATTTCTCATTTAGATATTATCATTCCTGAAATAACATATTGCTTCGGATCGAGATCTGTTTAAGACAAAAATGGTCATTATAAGATATCATTTCATGGAAATTAGAATCAAAATATGACACTATCAAGGTAAACTTGATTTTAACTATTCATATATATGACTTTGTAAAGACAACACAAAGTTTAGTTTAAGACATCATAAGAGGAGTTGTCACTGTAAAGTAATGATAGATGGAATATAAGAGAAGCATGGAAAATGGTCATGTGGCATGTGAGATAAGGATGCATCCCCAAATCATCGTTGAGGAACCTTCGCAGCATCCCCTGCCCAATTAGCCTTTCAATTTCATCTTTCAGAGCATAGAATTGCTTGGTGTCATGGCCATGGTCCTGATGGAACTTGCACCAAGTAGCTTTGTTCCCCTTGTGGGGTGGAGCTCTCAACTTTTTTGGCCACCTCAATAGCTTGTCATCTTTGATAAACTCAAAGATCTCTTCAATCGGGAAGGTCAACAGATTGTAGGTCCCAGACCTCTCCTCTACCTTCTCGGCTCTCCTTTTCTGGCACTTGCTGACTGCCTTTATGGCTAGACCCTCTTCAACTTCCACGGCAGCAAAGGCTGGTGGAGCAATTTTCTTTGGCGCCGCACCTACATTTTGAGAGGTCGCGACCTCTTGCATTATGACCCTCTGAGTTAAGTAATTGACCTGGGTCTGAAGTGAGGCATGACTGCCGTAGAGGTGATTGAGGTGATTGTACAGCTGTACAATCTCATCCTTTATTATTGCGCTCTGGCTGGATTCTCCTTCCATTTTATGCTTTTGTTAGGCTTTACAAAGTATATAATCTGAGACCAAACTAGTAGAAGTGAGTAATCACATAAATAGAGTAACTAAGTAGGAAATGGGGATAAAGTGTCGAACTGTTGCACTGTTGAAAGGTGCCACGGCCAGTATATCACAGTACATGTTCACACTAGCATAGGTCGCGGCATGAAGGTATTTAAATATATGCCGCATCCCTTTCTAGCAGGGGGAAAAGCAATCCCAAAATCGAAACCCAGAAACTAATTTTTTCTCCAAAAACATGGGGAAAGCATGCCTACTAGGGTCTATTCATGAGAGAATAACCTCTGGGTGCGCATAATGACATGATTCAAATGATAAAACCCTAGTTCATAGGAAAAAAATAACAAAAAGGGTGCAAACATAATTCTTCCCTAACCATTCATATTTTCGAGGGTAAAACCCATCATGCTTTTCAACACTATCTAGATGCAATGATATTATAAAGGCACGTAAGATAGATCCAAGGTCATAAAAGAGAGACCAAAACAGATCTGAATATACAAATTACCCATTTAAGGGTGTGAATTATAAAATAGAGCTCAATAACCTGAATCTACTCGCGAGACACTGATCCAAAGGATACCCATGAATAAAAAAAAGTGTTTAAGAACTCAAATTATAGAGAAACAAGATTAAAATACCTCGTTCCCACAGACGGCGCCAAATTGTTAATATGAGGAATCGTCCACTTGTCGTACTCGTACCATCAAGTCAAGAGTAAATTATGTAATGAGGAAGTAAACCAAGTCAGGAGACATGAACACAAGATATAGAGTGGTTCAGCCTCTAAAATTGGCCTACGTCCACTATGGTGATCTACTCTCATTATATGCGTTACATTGTATAATATAATCATGCCTAAATAGGCATACAAGTATGAGAATAAAATGAGAGTACATGATGACTGATGATTCCGGTCTGCCAGAGAGGTATCTGCCTAGTAGTCAAGCAATTCCCGAGTTGTTTATTGAGTTGTAGAGAGAATCAGTACTGTGAAACCTGCCTCGGGCCTCTCTGGAATCCATCCTCTCATTTCCAGGTGTGGACTTCTATTTATAGGAGATATGCTTACGTGCAATGAGCACATGACGCACGAAGTTGGGAGTTAGGATGGAGAGGGATGGGACTTGTGAGGAAAATAACCTAAGCGCCGCATCCTGTAACTGGCAAAAGACCAAAGTTTCTGCGCCCTGGACAAGGAGGGTCCGCGGCACATTTATTATGACCGTGCCCCTTGACGAGGGGTCGCGCCCTGTATGGGGTATGGTCGCGCCCTATATGAGGAAGGGTCGCGGCATGTAGTCATGTAATTTAGCAAAACATCCGCAACAGGGTGCTATATTTGTACGATCAAAAGGTGGGCCCACACTTGCTACAGGGCGCGACTCTTCTCGCTTCAGAGTGAGGCTCCTTCAAATATAGGCCGCACCCCCTTTATCGACCAGCAAAACAACATCTATATATATAGATGTCCACACATCGAAATATGGGGGGTTCATGATCCAAGCTCATTCTCTTACACTAACAACTAGTTCAGAGTTGAATATTCTCTCTACCCCACTCAACGTGGCTTAGAGGATCACGCTTGGACATCTCTGCCCTGGCTCTGGCACACTCGGAATCATTGTTATCTTGTATTCTCCTTTATTTTAATGCTTATAAGCCTCTTTAGGCCCAATTATATTGTATTACGCAATGCATATAATGAGAATGGAGCAATACAGTGGACGTAGGCAAATTTACATGGTTAAACCAATCTATATTGTGTCTTTTCTCTCTCTTACTTGCTCTTAAGCTATTTATATTAACTTGTTGGTACGAGAATGATTAGTGGATGATTTCTCGTATCATTAATTTGGCACTATCTGTGGGAATCGAGGTATTTCAATCTTGTTTCTCTATTTTTGAGTTCTTAAACACCTTATTTTATTCAAGGGGATCCTTTAGATCATCATCTCATGAGTAAATTCTGGTTATTGAGATCTATTTTATATTTACACCCTTTAATGGGTATTTCATATATCTAGATCTATTTACGGGTCTCTCTTTTATGACCTTAGATCTATTTTACATACCCCTGTGATATTGCCTCACCTAGATAAGGCTAGAAAGCTTGATGGGCTTTAGCTCCGTAAAGGTGGGTGATTAGGGAAGAGTTATATTTACTCATTCTTCGCTGTTCTTTGCCTATGCACTAGGGTTCATCAATAGAATTTTGTCATTTTGTTCACCAAGAGATTATTTTCTCATGGATAGACCCTAGTAGGTATGCTCTCCACGTGTTTCGGGAGAAAAACTCAGTTTCTACGTTTTAATTTTTAGGAACGTTCCCCCTGCCTAGAAATGGATGTGGCCTGGTAGTTCAACTACCATTCTTACCACATCCTCTATAAGTGCAGTTGGATCACATTGGCTTCACAGCATCGAGCGGACTTGAGCTCAACCTGGGAGAGTGCCATTGTTTAAAGGGCCGCGATAGTACACTTATGTGCCTCACTGGCCGCGACCCCATTAACAAATACCATGCAGTAGTGCAAACACTACATCCCAACTTCCTACTTGTTTAATCCAATATTTCTGTGAAGACTCACTTCTTCTAGTTTTGTCTCAGATTACATATTTTGTAAAGACTAACAAAGTAAAAAATAGAAGGAGAATCCAGCCAGAGCACAGAAGTCGAAGATGAGATTTTGCAGCTAGACAATCACCTCAGCCATCTTTAAGATCGTCATACCTCACTCCAAACCCAGGTCAACTATTTGACTTAGAGGGTCCTCATGCTAGAGGTCGTAGCCTCCTCGAGAATAGCTGTGGCACCCAGTGTTGCTGCCGTAGTCACAGAGGTTCCAGCCATGGAAGCAGTGAGCAAGAGCCAAAAAAGGAAAGCAGAGGAGGCAGAAGAGAGCAAGAGATCTAGGGCTAACACTCAATTGGCATTTCCAATCGAACACATCTTCGAGTTCATTAAGGAGGATAAGCTGCTAAGGTGGCCAAAGAAGCTGAGGGTTCCACCCCACAAAAGGGACAAAGCTAAGTGGGGAAAATTCCACCAATATCATGGCCATGACACAGAGTAGTGCTATGCTCTGAAAGATGAAATTGAGAGGCTCATAAGGCAAGGGATGATCTAGCAGTTCTTGAAGAATGCCTAAGGGGTGCAGCTTAGATGGACAGGCCACATGCTCATTTTTCATGCTTATATTTTATATTTCATCTGTTTCTATTTAAAATGAAACTCTTCTTATGCTGTTTTAAATTAGACTTTGTATTGTCCTTATAAAGTCATATATATATATATATATATATGAATAGATATATGAAATCAAGTTTACTCTTATAGTGCCATTTTGATTTTCATTTCCATGAAATGTTATCCTATAAAAGACCATTTTGTCTTAAACAGATTATAAATGCAAACAACGTATTATATTGAGAAACATTATATCTAAATGTTCCCATAACGCCCGCCGTGATGCCTGGCTATATGAAGGCAAATGATAATTGAAAATAACGAAAGAAACTATTGAGAGCAGATATCTAAATTGATCTGCAACATCACTCATAAAGACTATATTCCATCAAACTATGGCTACATTCTTGAAAGCAGTTATCATAAAGCGTTATTAGCCAGGAGGGATTACAATGCTCATTTTTAGCTTTTGGGATGCGTAATAAGAATCAGGGCCTTCAAGTGACCGTTCTTAGCTTTTAGGATGTGTTATAAGAATCAGGGGCTTCAAGTGCCCGTTCTTAGCTTTCAGGATGCGTCATTAGCCCGGGGAGGTTACTCCCCTAGTAAACATCATTAACTTTGTGGATAGAGACAAAATATCATTAACTTGGTGATCTCATATTAGCTTAGGTAAGCTTCATAATATCTAGCCTGGGAAGTCCTAAAAATAACCCACAGGGGCCGAAGACTTAATTATCTGTGGATAATCCTATTACAGCCTGGGAAGGCATTATATATATCTAAACATAGCTTGGGGAAGGTTCACAATACCTAACCCGGGGGGGCTAAAAATAATCCGATCGACTAAAAGAAAGCCGTAAAAGGCAATCTAAGTGACTAAAGGATGATGTGTTGTCGTCGTTATGAAGCATGCCAAAGCTACAGAGAGGATAGCCTCAACCCAACATGCTGTCATCAATTTCTCAAGGGTTGGAATGGTGTCGCAGCCTTATCAGTATGGTTGCAGCCTCTAAGTTCAATCATTAAGAAGACGCGGTAGATAAAGGCACTAGCCATAATTATCCGCGATAAGAGACTTGATTTTTCTCAGGGTAGAAAAAGCAAAATGTAATGAGCTGTAACATATCCTCAAGGTTACGAATTTATTTATGTAGCATCAATATACAAGATTACAAGTGGAAAATCAAAGGTGAAGAAAATAAGCCGCAACCTATGCGAAGAAACCATTTATGCTATGATGTCGCGACCTTAATCTATTAGCTCATTCAATTAAGTAAACAAGCGTCTATGTAAGTTTTGAAGCATTGGAAGTATAAAGCACGCATATAAAGAATAGAAAATATTGATTTCTAAAAAAGTTTGCAGCCTTGATAATAAGATTCATAGAAGTTTCAAAGGGAAGAAGCCCTACATGTCAAAAGGTGGATTAAAGGCTAGAACTTCAGCAAAAAACTCAAGTGTGCAAATGATACAATTAAAGGACGTAGCCTGTGGGGTCAGCAAAAGTTAAGTTAAATAGGTACGCAACCCCAATGCTTAAAAACCTAGAAATGAAGTTTGACTAAGAAGTTGCATCATCTTCTTCATTTCCCTCTTCTTCATCTGCAGTTGTCTCAGTCTCTTAGTCTTCTGCTGTGGCCTCAACCTCTGCCCTAAGCCTGGCTCTCTCTTCTGTCGTAGCCATAATTTTATCCATGCACTGCAGATGCTTAGCATCACTAAGGCCCCAAGCAAGAACAGTCTCTTTAGATTCGAGGAAGTTTTTTATAACTATGTGCCTGAGCTCTTGGTAGCCGCGGAGGTAGGCTTTATTATTGATCCGATAGAAGTCTTTAGAGCCTTTAAATGACTCCACGGTGCTTTTAATCAACAATTGAAGGGTTACGCTATGATATTCTTCCATCTTCTTTATCTTTACGGTATGGTCTCGGGCGTCATTGGCAGCCTTGGCCTCTAAATCCTCGTACTTTTAAAGTAGTTCAAGATTTATGTTCGTAAACTCCACAGCCTTAGCAACCTCTACGACCTGAGATTGGGTAATCGGGGTACTTATAGTAGGGCTTGAAGTAACCATATGAGGAAATGGCACATACAAATGAGAAGAACTGATGTTAATAAGGGGAGGCGGAGTTAGAATCGGGGTAGGACTATACTGGGGGTTCATTATCATGCCCTCAATTGCTAGCGTAGGTAATGTACCAATATTAGGTATGGGATGAGGAAGGACCATCTGTCCTATTACAGTATAGGTTCTCTGCATGGCCTAGTGCCTTAATCTCTTACTGCGTGATGTTTTGAGAAGAAGTGATGTTTTCAAACTACCTTAGTATCTAATCCATTACCAAGGGACTTGTTCTTCTTTAGTTATCATGGAACGTATAATGATGCATACTTGAAAATCGTGGGTAGAAAGTTCACTGATTAAGACTAAATGTCCTCACGGAGCACACGCGTGTTTATAGGGTAAGAACTTAGTGGATTCCTCTACTGATAGTGATAATTATGCAAAAGGTCAGAGCACTTTTGTTCAAGTTTTTTCAAATATAAGGGCTGATAGAAGGATAATACATAATCGAAGAAGGACTCACATATGCAATGGCTTAATCTGATGAAATTATTTTATCTATTTTTAACCGTATTTGGATGGTATTTTGTTTTTTAAGTTCTTTCATATGTTAGTATATTCAAAAGATGAGAATTTTAACACAGTCTCATTGGATTGGGATGAATAGGGGTGAGCTCTCATTTTGTTAGAACAAGGAGCGAGGAAACAATATATTGTGGTCTAGTATATTCTAAAAAAATGCGATTAGGGGAATCCAATTTAAGGGACCTCTATTTTGGTTTGCTGATGCATATTGTTTTATCTCCGTTATTGAAGGGGAAGATATTCTTCTGAATTGTGAGGGGTTTTGGACCAGCCTCCAGTTGTGTGATAATTTATGAAAATTGGGTTGAGAAGATGCGCATAAGTTTCTATTCTTTTTGTCAAATTCGGTGTGTCCCTTGATATTTTTATATATGCAAAGGGATGATGTGACTCGATTACTGGGGGATCTCTTTTCATTGCCATGGGTCATTATTTAACAGGTTTCTTATACAGAGAAACCTTTAAGGTACGTGTGACACCACTTTACCCTGGTACTGAATAACTATAAAAGCCTATTAGATATACCTCAGTACTAAACAAACTCCAAACGTTCTTTATCCTTGAGACCTTGGGATGAAGATATGATTTGTTTGATATACTATATGGGTGAACGAAAAGAGTGAGGACGCTCATTGGTGACTAGTCATTCGAGGAAGTGAGTTTTCGAAGCTTTATCCGAGAAAGTGACTTCTCGAAATTATGGACCTCTTTTTTGGGTAGATATGACTTTTTTGAAGTAAGAACTTTTTGTTGGATAAAATGACTTTCCTAAAGTATGAACTTCTTTCGACTAGTTACTTTTGGGAGCCTCGAGGTCATGAGGTTTAAACAATATGAAAATAAAGACTGTGCAGTCCGTGATGCAAACAAGTAATCTTTAATTCATACATATTTTGATGTTTAATTTATTACGAGGTTCTTAATGTGTTCCTATGTGTTTGGTAAAATTTATAATCCCGTACATGGGGACCTAAGAACATAGCTACGTTATGGGGGACTCTATAACAAAGACTGGTAAATAGTTATCGATGTAAAGTAGTCATGCGAGAGAGAAATATTAAGAAGAGTAGAAAAAAAGCATATAGATAGTTCGATTTTCTTGATTAATCTTTAGTGATGTCACCACTGTGATATAATTGGTGAGGTCCGGCTATGATTCATAATGTTACATTCTAATAGAAGGAAAAAGGTCCCTAGTGGAGTCGCCACTATGGTGTTACAGGCCCCGAACAAGTGATGTGATCGAGGGGATAGGTAACTTTGTGTTAAGGCTGACGTAGGAGTGCTTGTCTACCGTTCCGCTGCTCCACCTGAGGTCGGGTTGTCGATTCGATATTTGGGTGTCGATGTTTTGCCCATGGATGTAGTTTGATGCCATGTCCAAGTTTGGTGCATGCCCATTTGGTAAGTGTGGCTTTCATGCTGAAAATGAAGGGGTTTTGTGGGTGTTCTAAGGTACCACTTTGTTTTATATAAAAATAAACAAAAAGGTTTGGGCTAGCCCTTTTGATATAATGCTAAGGCAAGTTTTAAAGTCTACGATTAGTCAGAAGATTCTTGTTGAGCAGGTTCGGGAATCGGATTACGGGTGGGGAAGGTGTTAGGTACCCCACTTGTTCAGTATGTTTCCTTAATTCTATGCTTATAATCGATATTTACATTAATTGATTAATTTTTAGTTATTTTAGAATTTGTTTAGAGAACTTAGTGGGAGGGTCCCTAAAAAATTTAAATAGGTACTTAGGTTAGAAATAGTGTTAGGGAGAGTATAGAAACGTCACTTCAACCAGTGCATGTATACAAGATTTTCTTGTACATCACTCTATTCTTCGTACTATATAATATGTGGACGTTATTATGTATGTGAGTGTACAAGAAATCTTAAATTTTGAGATAGTTTGACATATGGTTCGTATTTTTGAGGAGGGATAGAAAGGTGAAAGATGGGTGCATTTCTATTGTGAGAAGTGTACACATGTTTGCACATTTATATACAGGAATATATTTAGGAAGTCGTGTCTCATGATTGTTTGATATCTTGTTCGAATTGGATAGACACTAGAGATGGATGAATCTCGGTAAAATAATATGTAGAGAGACATATTATTGAAGCTCGAGCTCATGATAAAGACTCGGTGTTATGCCTACGTACAAGACTACATAGTTTGGTTATATATATGTCCGAACGTAATATGTGTGCAAGTGCAGGATTTGGATTGGGAGGGGGACGGTTGGTGTATGGAATATCAGAATGGAAATGAACCCGAAGACGTATAATATTGGCACATAACCTTATAATAGGCGGGTGATTACTAGTCGAAAGGTGTTATCCTTTAGTCTAGTTTGGGGGTGTAGTAGGAGGAGGAGTTAGGATAAGAAACAGAGAGGTTACATCAAGGATGTAATTTTCTATTACCGAGAAGCATATCGTAATACTAAACCTTGGTATTCTGGCGGACTAGTAGAAGTCGGGGAAGTTCAAGACTGGGGATGGAGGCATCAATAAGAGATAATGCAGAGAGACGTATTACGAGTCTTGGGCTTCAAGGGTTTTACTCGGTATAGTTCCTACATAACCAAAGAGACTTTGGATTAAATAGAACGTAGTTTATTGAGAATTGGGTTGGATAATATATAGTGGTAGGGCTAGAGATAGATATAGAGGCATCCCTAGGAGATAATACACCGAGAGACATACTATGAGGCTTGGGCTTCACGAGTTTATCTTGGTATAATGCCTATGTACCCAAGGTGACTAGGGATCAAAGCCGATGTAGTTATTATAGAACAATGTATATTTAGAGGTGTAGTCAACGGGATACCGCATATTCAATGTACAATAATGCAGTATATATATAGCCTAGTCCTTAATATAGCATTTCCGTTATGTTGGATTGATATATTTATATGTTAAAATAATACGATGATCAAATGCATATGTTTGAAAAGTATTGAAATGAAAACACATATTTGAGGTGCCGTGTAGAGACAAGATTTGTTCGTTCGAAGAAGTGGTGAGTGTAGCCGAATTTTAGACTTTGACCTGCAAAGTTTCCCCTTAAAGAAACTCAATGGCACTCTTCTAAGAAAGTGTTTTAAAAGGTATGTTTTCTTGTTGTATTTTGGAATTACGATATTTGATTTATATGGTTTTAGTATATGAGTACGCCAATTCGTACCAAAGTAAAGGTGATAGATTAAAAACTAGGCTGTAAACAAATATACACACTGTAATTGCATACTCGATCCTTTAAATAGGGAAGGGTTAAAAGGAATACACAAGTACACACGGTTTATAACAGTACATAAATGTGGGGTGTTTCCCTAAAATTTGGGCATGGATCTTAGGTACGGTTTGACCGCAAGTTCCTTCATCTTTTCAATCGGGAAGAGATTTGGCTAGAAGTGTTGACTTTTGAAGAATTTCTACAGGGGTTTGACTCTATTTATTTCTCAAAGTTAACTTTTCAAGAGTACGAACCTGTTTTTGGGGCGACTCCATGAAATTTCAAGAGTTTCCTTTTTAAAAAGAGAATTCTTTAAAGTATGAACCCTTCGGGAGTCTTTAGACACGAGCTCGAGTATCTCAGGCACTCAAGATTAAAAAAGTTGCAATATTGAATCAACTTTGGGTTTTGGCTCTCTTTTAAGGTTAGTGGGCACCTATATTTATAAGGGTGCTGGAGTGGGATTTGACCGACATATTAATTGTTTATAATCATTTATTTTTTATCAACAGTTGAGAAAAGATTTGGTTCAACAAATATTGTTATAGAGACTTCTGGTCGATTTAAAGCCACTAGAGAGCCTACTAGTCAGATTTTTTATGGATTAACTGGTTTTTTGTGACATCCCCCCTAATAAAATATAGGGTGATCAGTCCTATATCAAATTAAACTGGAAGCTCAAATGATTTCATTCTCAGCATCACTGTTGAAAATCAATTAATTACTAATAATCTATTTGGACTGGCATCAAATTATAAATTTTGTAATCTTTTTAAATTAGCTGCACAAGTAAAACCATTCACCTAGGAAAATAAATAACAAATATAATGAATAAAAAAATAACCGATAACTCTCGGTAAAACATATATACAAACATATCGAATAAGCGTAAAATAAAGATGTCGCAAATAAAAGAAAAGACAACAATTCGGAAACATGACCTAATATAACTCACATACCTCTTATCTGGATTACATGGAGAGAAGCGTCTATACAATTTCCTGCCAACATCCATAGCTGAGGCAGCAACGTTTGACTCGAAAGGATAATCATCAAGGCGTCCTTATGTCTAGACACCTAAAAAGTGTAACAAATGGAAGAAAAGAAAAATAGATACGGGTCAGAGCCCGGGTTTTGAAAAACATTTTAGCAAGTGATTACGTACTTTAATATTTAAAATATGATACTCTCCATATTTAAAGTGGTATCACACTCACATGAGATACCCCTCAACTGTCCTCTAATAGTGTGCACCTAACGCATGTATTTTAAGACACCCTAGTTAAGATACCACATCTAACTAATCTCTCACTGAAACTAAATCATCAAACTCTATCTCAAGTCCCTCGTTTAAAACATTCTAGGCTCTCGCGATAGCTTAGTCCTTATAACCTCACTTGTCATATATCCATTTATTAAGAATAACCTTCATTATCTATTACAATATTCACACCTAGTGGTATTTATCTTGTATATATTATTCTTTCCTTATACACGTATATCACATATATTTTATTCCGGATTTTACACTCCCGGATAGTCTAGAAATTTATTCACACTTCTTTCCTTGTTTTAGTCCATATATATATAATATACTATACACATTAATCATATCTATACTTATATATCACACACTATATAAGTATAACAACCATCCCTCAGAGCTATAACCCAATGGATTCAGACTCTAGAATGCTATCATACCCAAGATGTCTCACCCAAAATAGATAATCACACTATAATAATATCTCGATGACTATGACCTGGAGCTATACTCACCCTGCACCTCAAGCCAGGGGATTCACCCACATCATGCAACTTCCCATGATAGCACTAGAGGGGTATGTTCCATATAAGTATACCAATCACACACTTATATATTTATAATCACATCATATATATACTGTCTCTATCATCGTGTGTGTATATATATATATATATATATATAGATATCTTATCAAGTTCGGCTATTTCTGCCTATCTCACTTGGCATTAGCCTATAATGCCGAATATATCAATTTGTAATAATTTATAAGTGTACACACAACTTATTTTAATCCCATAAGTATTCACTCACTTATGATATAATTTTCACATCTCTTATTTACGAATAGTAGCGTATCACGTCTAGCTAGTATTCTTATATCATCCTACTCGCACCTTATGATTTAGTCATACATATTTTGCACACACACACACACACACACACACACACACACACACATATATATATATATATATATATACTCATATATAATCGGCATATATATTCTACACGCATAAATATATATGTATGAACCTGCCGAATAATTACTCGAATGTCGTTCGTCCCAAACATTCCTAAATTTAAACCCCGGGTCTTTCCCACAAACCCGAGACTTATATATCACCCACTTTCTCTTTTAGAGGTCCTCACACTCTATATAATTACTCGAATGTCGTTCGTCCTAAACATTCCTAAATTTAAACCCCGGATCTTTCCCACAAACCCGAGGCTTATATATCACCCACTTACTCTTTTAGAGGTCCTCTCACTCTATTTAGGATACCCTAATGTCTATCACAAAAGGAAATTTTTCTCTAATCCTTTTAATTTAAGAAAACTTCTCTAGTTTTTCTGTCAAAATCGGATCGATCTGATTTCCAAGACAAACAAATCGGTCCGATCATAAACGGACCAATCCAGTAACCTAAATTCGGACTAGTTCGGTCTGTTCAGATTGCTGCTTTCTTCGAAATTCACTCTAAAACTCATCCAACCCAAATTCTATGGATTCTAAAATCACCCGACCTCATTAATAACATCTGAACACTATGATTTTCCCAACATACCAAGTTATTCTTGGGATTCATCAATTTATCTAAAAATTAAACCCTAATTCCATTACACCCACCATTTTCATTTCTTCCAATTTCTCACCACAATTTATACCATTAACATGGATTTTAACTTAGATTTCATGTGGGATTATTATCACATCAAAATCATGTGAAATCATATCCTAAAAAGCCATTTTTGTGCAAGAATCCCAAACCCAAAATCTAATAGTTTTCACACCAACTATAATATGAACAATAAACACACTTAAATGATTAAAGCAAGTTAAACACTTGCCTGGTTGGATAAATCCAATGAGCTCATGCCGGAATCTGCCAGAGCTTGGCTCGAGTCTCCTCATTTTCTCCCTTTTCTTCCTTATTTCTCTTCTTTATTCTTTCTTTCTTTTCTTCTCTCTTTCTCACTTCTTATAAGAGAAGAAATAAGGGTTATCTCTTATTAAACCTAAAATTGACCCGTATACACAATTACGAATCCCTACTTATCCAAAAATTCCCTGGAACCCAAATAATACCCTCGGGTACTCTATTCTAACTATCTCATCCCTTCCGAGACCAACCACGTGGTCGAAATCTCCATCCGAGTCACTTATCAAAAATTCATATCTTAAACCCAACACATCTCCACATGTGTTTTTCGAATAAAATAACATCACCTGTCGCTTTTGTTCACATGGGACATGAAATAATTAGTCCATCTCATTTACTTTAAATTCTCAAATTATTAAATTACACCCACTCATGTAATTTAAATATTAATAAAAGTAGAGGGTATTACATTCTCCCCCTTACAAGAGAATTTTTTCCTCGAAATTCGGAGAAGACCAGTACTAAAACTTAGGATCTTGAGCCACACATAATATCCTTTTGTACCCAAATCAAATCATACTAACATAAGGGTCACTCCAATGTGTGCCCGATTGTGGCAGCCACATGTCTAGAGGCTTATTCACTATATCCCCCAAATTCACGACAACCTTGATCAATTCTCTCCATACGGATATACATTATTAGTCATAAGCCCTCACCTTAATAACGACATATCACACATTGTGATCTACCAACAACATCCAAATAAGATGAGCATGTACTCCATTGGCTCTATCGCCTCACTTCTATTGGAAGGTCGCACATCAATAAGAGCCATCTTCCCGTGTCCACCCCAACACAAATCTCCCATCCTGAGAGAAACCACAACAACATCGGACCATTCCTCACCGTCCTCCAAATCTCGATGCATGGCTACGTAACTCTTACGACGCTCAAAAGTCATTCCAAAAACAGTTTATGGTTAATGACCCTCTCAACAATGGACTATAAATCGCGTCCAGCCTAAAAGTCTATTTATTCGCTCACCTATGGACAATGAGAGGGAGAACGACCAGGCTTTCCACACAAAACCTTAATAGGCGCCTTGTCCACAACAAATAGGTACGAGTGACTACACACAACTCTACCAATCGGTAATTTCCCTCCCAATTATCGTAACAAGCTTTACTTCAATTATAAGTTAGGTGAGTTGTGGAAGTAAGCTAACCATAATAACTCCAGAATCACATTCATACCGCTTTACTAGTTGTCAATCACCTCCCATCTACTCATCGAGCAATAGGTGACACAACTTGCCCAAAACAAAACATTATCCCCACTTTTTCCCAAAAATCCCTATCATAATTGGTGTTCAAGGATCTCATCCAGATTTGCCACAATATTGGATGGCACCTCGCACTGGTGCACTCCTCCTTTACTAGCCTGTCTGCCCGTTCCAACGCTAGAATTATCAACTGGATACAAAAGTTCTAGTTGTCCGTCCCGAACCAACCTATTTCCATCTATGAGTGGTGCACCCAGAGACAATTCATTATGTCCCACTCAACACCAACTTTCACTTATAACGTTTCACATTAATTGGTACATAATACTCCCCTTCTTTCCTCGGGGTATTGAACATTTCTTCCCGTGTACGCTTGATACATGCGCACTTTTGGGTCCTTTTTCCTGATAGGCATCAACATTCTATTTACATGCAAGACACTCTCAACATTCAACAGAGTAAGGCTCCGCTCAACTTCCACACAATAATTGGACTTTTCCTCTTCTCAAGAGATATCCTTTTAAATTTCTTCTCACAGCCTTTCAACTCATCTCAGGTGTGCTACTCTCACTGCACACATATACTTAGATCATCGTCTTCGTCACACGACGTTCAATCCATCATGACATTCTATTTTGTTACTAACTACCCCATAACCATATATTTCACACATCTATTCCTACCTCCTCCTATCTCGGTCGATTCAAATCAGCTAACCAAGGCGCCCATACACCTTATAATCAATGCGTATCTGCAGAATCACTGAAAAAGTCAAACACTTCCCTCAAAGTTGGCCTCGCATTATCGACTAGGATATAACACATGTGTATTCTTAGTTACCCCATAAATCAAAATTTACGTCTCCTCGACATCGTTCCACCCTTCAACTCGTGGTGGAAAGAAAGATTTTCAGTGCTCTCTCACAGCACAACCGGCTCCACTGACCTTAAATTGTAATATAAATTTCAACTCATAGTTATAAATACTTACTTATATAATGACCGAGGTACCAGACTCATGGACTAATCACCAAACATATCCCCACTTTCGATGATGCGCTAAGTTTCGTGCGTGGGACATCTCGCAAAGAGAAATCCAAATAAGGAACCCTCCCAATACACTATTACCAAACATTATCGGTCAACGAAATTTTTTAGGCCCTAAGTCCATAGTGATGATGCTGTAAATAGCACCACCAGATAAGGTGTTCGCAAGCTCAATATAAGAACAACAATGGCATCACAGTTATATGAAAGGTAAGAGGATGAGATGAGGAGAAGAGGGGGAGCACCGAAAATATAAGTGGTTCAGCCTAAATTGGCCTACGTCCACTGTGTGTGTGTGTGTATCAACTCATTGAAATAAGGCACTGATGGCCATGGATATAATCTCTCAATCTTTCTCTCTCTACTGTGTATTTGGACAGAGTTTCAGCTAGGGTTGCCAAAATCGGATCCTTTGCAAGGTAGAGGATGACCTCTATATATAGTACTTGGGGGTCTAATGTATCCCCCCATGCATGCAATGAGCATGTGTGTGTTGATCTAGCCAATCTGATGAAGACATCTGTCACTGTCACATGTAGAGAATGATGATGAAATATTCCCTCCATGTGGGGGGAATGATTTGTTATAACTGAATTGTGTCCACGTGTCCTTATCCACACATACACCAATAAGAGCTCGGCCTGCGCTTGGTCATGACCTCGGCTGAAGGTAGGTCGAGGTTGATAAGGTCTATGCTTATTCAATCTTAGATGAGCCATGGAGGTCTCGCCTTTGATGAAGACGAGTCAAGGAAATGGGGTCGGCCTGGGCCGAGGTTATGCTTGGAACATCGACTGATTTTCTGATGAGGTCGATCTTGGTAGAGGTGTCTTCCTGTTACCTCGTCCTACCCCGGGCTGAGGTTATCATTCCCAGGTGAGCTGAAGAGCTGCTGACCCCTATGATACGTGCATCTCCCCCTTGATGAGGTTTGAAGTGGTGTCGTCATGGGCCGATCCTCCTATGACCGAGGCTGCTGGTCTCCGATCAAGGCTCTTCCAATGTCGGCCCTGTCTTCGGCCGAGGTTGGTGTCTCGGAGCCGAGGTGACACTTGGGACATATCAATCACCCCCAGCCCTTAGTTACATATGAGAGCAGGTGACTGGGGGATCTCTACACCTTCGAGGTCTTTCTCCCATGTGCCAATGTTCATTTGACACTTGTCCATTACTGAAGTGTAGTTTGACTGGCGAGCACGTGTTCTTATCCATCCTTTGGGGATCCCAAGGCAATGATGGGCCTTGGGAGATGTGCCCCCATATTTAAGGGTTTAACCCCCCCCCCCCCCCCTTCTCTTTCTTCTCCACTTCTCTCATTTTTTGGAACGATTCATTTCTGCAGCTCTCTCTTGAAACTTTTGGTTTGAGGCATTTTGGTTGGTGATTCCTTGCAGTTTCTTCATATCCTTCTACTACTTCTTCCTCAGGTATTCTCTTCCATCATTTTTCCTTCATTTTTCCCTTGCTTTTGTGTTTTCCGGTGAGCTTGGGGGTTTTCAGGCCAGAACTCCATACTTTCAGGCTAACTGTATTTGCCTTAGGTTTTTTAGTTTGATCCTTAAATTGCCTTACTTCATTAGCCAATCATGTTTGTCGCTTAGAAGCTTCTTAAGTGTAGTGTCTGCCTCTGATGCTCAGACCCCTCTACCAACTTCTTGAGGATTTCCCTTCTCTCAGAGAGAAGACTTTAGAAAAAATTAGGCAAATAGAGAGAGCACAGGAGGAGGCTCATAGGTCACAAGAATTACCTCTTAGACCCATCTTTCCACCACCCCTGAGGGTGATATACCCTGATCCATTGGAACCATTTACCCAAACAGAGGTCCCTACCGAACCAGTACCGATGTCTGAGTCTGAGTCTTCCACCTCAGACCATATGTCTGTGGATTCGTTCAAGGAGGCCATGGACTTCACAACTCGGCAAGATCAGGCCCATGATCAAGGAGAGGTCTCTAGCCGGGCCTCGTCCCATAATAATTCAAGTACCTCATCCTCTTCCTCAGAGGTTGAGGTTGTTGAGCCGAGTGTGGATATTCCACCCATTCTTAACACTATTCCTCTGTCGGTCGTCACCGGGGCTGAGTTCGCTCAGAGGTTCCTGAGTAATCCATCAACGTCTGCTCCGGCCGATGTTGAGTAAGATAATGACAATAATGATGACGCTGAAAGTGATGTCAACGTCTCTGAGGCGGCTCAGATCGAGAGTACCGTTACTGAGGTAGACCTTCTTTGCTTCAGATATTTGTACTCCATCAGCCCCTCCATAAAGCTTAGAAGACCTCCGAGGGAAGAGAGGGCTTACCATGGCCGAGATGGTGAGATCTGCCTGTACGAGCAGATGTTCAAGTTAGGGTTTCGTTTGCCCCTTCATCCCATTATCAGGTCCATCCTTGTCTCCATAAATTTGGCCCCTTCCCAATTGTCCCCTAATGCTTGGAGGGTCATAATAGGGGCCATAGTATTATGAAGCATTTTCCACCACTCAGTTCTTCCAATTCGGGTCTTTGTTGGTTGTTATGTTCCTTCCTCAGCCAAAAATCATCCGAGCTACTATCATTTTGTAGCTCGAAAGCATAAAAAAAAGATGCTTCAGATAACTCAGACTTCCAACCACAACTGGAAGCCTCGATACTTTTTTGCTTCAGGACCATGGGAATTTGGTCCATGTGTTCCCCCGTCCTTGCTAGAGCCAAGGATGCCCCTAAGATGGGGTAAGGTCATAATGTCTGCGAAGGTCGACCCTAGTCTGAGCCTGCAGAATCTTCAGAAGGTGAAAGACCTTCAAGATCAGGGGATGCATGGTCTGCTCGTTAAATTTGAACACTTGATGACCCCCCACTACCTCTCTGAGACAGCTCTACGTGGAAGTCCCCTTGCCGAGCTTGGTAAGCATTTTTATTCCAAGTTGAACCTCTGAGCTTATTTATATCTGATCTTCTAACTCAGACCTTTCAATTTTGCAGAGCATCCGAAGGATATCTCAGATGAGCTTTGGTATATGGT
The DNA here is from genome assembly GCA_949130495.1 of Sambucus nigra. Taxonomy (NCBI): domain Eukaryota; kingdom Viridiplantae; phylum Streptophyta; class Magnoliopsida; order Dipsacales; family Adoxaceae; genus Sambucus; species Sambucus nigra. Next base: position 93,397,887 of record OX422212.1, read on the forward strand.
AGCTCCGAGTCTAACAAAGCTCACGAAGAAGGTTGGTCTTAATGCTCCTCCTCCTTCTCCCTCAACCATAAAGGCTCATACTTCAAAGAAGAGGGGGGCTACCGACCATGCCCCTGAAGATCAGAGGCCGACCAAGAAAGGGGGGGACTCTGCCATCCCAATATCCTCTGCAGATGCATTGGCGTCTCGTATAGAGCAATTGAAGATTCATGACAGCATCATGGGACACAGTCTGCAATCTTTGGATGACATTGGCTCTTCCATGATCGAGGAAGATAAATGTTTTTGCCGTTCCATAGACACACCCTTGTTGATTGAGTTCGGCCTTCATAGGTCCATTCAGGTATGACTTCCTATCTCTTTTTAATTTCCAAATGCAACCTCTAATCTGTTCTTCAACTTATACGTGATCACATCATCTGCAGGGCTTGGCAGCTATGCACCATCTCTCCAACTGGACTTTGAGGAAGCTTCCCCTCATCCAGAAGGGGCAAATGCCGAGAAGGTACAAAGCACACTGAACGCTAAAATAGATCGCTTGAAGTCCGAGGCTAAAGAGTCTGAGAAGAAGGTGTAGGGGTTGGAGAAGGAGATCACCAAACTCAAAAAGGATCATGCTCTGGCTCTGAACGCTAAGGACGATGTCCTTCAATAGAAAGTCGACTCGGCGGTGAAGGCAGCTCTTGCAGACGCCTCTGAGGGGATATTGGCCGACTACAAAACCTCTAATGAATTTGTGATCTTCGTCTTTGAGTACCTTGAAATAGGTATCAAAGCTAGTATCAAATGGGTGGCCTTCAAGGAGAAGGAGGTTGGAAGTTTGAAGGCCTCTGATTTTGTAGGCCTCGGTTTTGCCAACCCTCAGTTTGCCTAGGAACTTCAAGAGGTTGAGGAGGAGGTTGCTGCACCTGCCAAGACTGCCACACTGGATGGAAAAGAGATTGAAGGGACTGACCTCAAGGAAGATACTACTGAGGTGACCAAGGTCATCCAGCAGGACCAGGCCGAGGAGGCCAGCATTCCCCCATCAAACCCTTAAATTCAATTGTGAAGCTTTACTTTGTAACCTTTGAATATTTGTAATCTCTGAATGAACATGGTTGACTCTTATTTTTTGAATCTTCTGTATGGCAATCTCTGAGGAGGATCATTTAATTTTGTTGAATGTCATGTGATGTTTTAGCTATGAAGCTTGTGTAATGGTGTCTGCTTGCATTAAATTAGTAGTCTTACCTCAGACCAAATTAATATCACCAAAATAATGATGTTAAGGGTCTGAGGTCATCCAAGTATGGTGTCTGAGCTCAGACCTCATCACCACTGAATGGTGTTATAAGGGTCTGAGGTCATCACCTAAGATGTTACCCTCATAATTAATCTCACCAAGTTAATGATGTTAAGGGTCTAAGGTCATCCAAGTATGGTGTCTGAGCTCAGACCTCGTCACCACTGAATGGTGTTATAAGGGTCTGAGGTCATCACCCAAGATCTTACCCTCATAATTAATCTCACCAAGTTAATGATGTTAAGGGTCTGAGGTCATCCAAGTAAGGTGTCTGAGATCAGACCTCGTCACCATTGAATGGTGTTATAAGGGTTTGAGGTCATCACCCAAGATGTTACCCTCATAATTAATCTCACCAAGTTAATGATGTTAGGGGTCTGAGGTCATCCAAGTATGCTGTCTGAGCTCAGACCTCGTCACCACTGAATGGTGTTATAAGGGTATGAGGTCATCACCGAAGATGTTACCCTCATAATTAATCACACCAAGTTAATGATGTTAAGGGTTTGAGGTCATCCAAGTATGGTGTCTGAGCTCAGACCTCGTCACCACTGAATGGTGTTATAAGGGTTTGAGGTCATCACCCAAGATGTTACCTTCATAATTAATCTCACCGTGTTAATGATGTTAAGGGTCTGAGGTCATCTAAGTATGGTGTTTGAGCTCAGACCTCGTCATCACTGAATGGTGTTATAAGGGTCTGAGGTCATCACCCAAGATGTTACCCTCATAATTAATATCACCAAATTAATGATGTTAGGGGTCTGAGGTCATCCAAGTATGGTGTCTGACCTCAGACCTCGTCACCACTTAATGGTTTTATAAGGGTCTGAGGTCATCACCCAGAGAGGTCGGCTATCATGGCTTCATATTCTGACTCGTTGTTAGATGCCTTAAAGTTGAATCTCAAAGCTTACTCAATGTTAGCACCATCCAGGGCTGAAAGTATCAACCCTGCACCGCTTCCACTGTCACACGAGGAACCATTAATGAAGAGGTTCCAAATGTCTTTATCCGATAAGAAGGCCCCCTCTGATATGACTCCCTGCCTGAAGAGGTACCGGTCCTCTTCGTTCTCCGCTACTCTATTCCTAATATTTTTGGGTGCCACCTCTACCTGATCTCAGGAGACGTTGGGTGTCATCTCTTCCTGGTCCAGGAAGACACTGCTATTTGACCCTTCAGCACCCTCTAGGACATTCTTGACCTCAGCCTCTTCCCAAGTGAATTCAGCCACAAAGTTTGCGAGGGCCTGCCCCTTGATGGCTGTTCTAGGTTGGTAGGTAAGGTCATACTCCCCCAACTCAATGGCCCAAGCCATCAACCTTCCAGATTTCTCAGGTTTATGCAGGACCTATTTTAGTGGTGAGTCGATAAGGACAACCATGGAGTGGGCTTGGAAGTAAGGCTTCATCTTCCTTGAAGTATATATCAGGGCGTAAGCTAACTTTTCCATACGAGGGTAATTTTGTTCAGACACCTAAAGGGCCTTACTATTGAAATACACAGGCCTTTGGATCCTGATGTCTTCCCATACTATGGCTGCGCTGATGGCCGATTCGGAGACTGCCAGATACACATATAATTTCTCTCCTATTATGGGTTGAGACAATAACAAGGGAGACCCAAGGTATGACTTGAGTTGATTGAATGCTTCTTCGCACTCTTCATCCCACTGGAAGGCCTTTCCAAGCACTTTAAAGAACGAAAGACACTTGTCCATTGCCCTGGAAATAAATCTGTTAAGTGCATCCACTCTCCCCGTGAGTCTTTGGACCTCTTTGATACTGCTCGGTGTCTTCATGTCAAGCAGAACCTTGATTTTCTCAGGGTTTTCTTCAATTCCTCTTTGATTGACAATGAATCCTAGGAATTTCCCAGCTCTTACCCCGAAGACACACTTCGCGGGGTTGAGTTTCATCCTGTATGAGTCCATAATATTGAAGGTCTTTCTGAGGTCAGCCACATGAGTGCAAGCTTTTAAGCTCTTCGTCAGCATATCATCTACATACACCTCCATAGTCTTACCTATTTTTTCTTCGAACATCTTATTTATAAGACGTTGGTATGTTTCCCCTGCATTTTTCAGGCCGATGGGCATCACTTTGTAACAGTACGTCCCTTTGTCGGCAATGAAGGTTGTCTTCTCGGTGTCTTTCGCATCCATAAAGATTTGGTTGTAGCCTGAATACGCATCCATGAAGCTCATGAGCTCATGTCCTACAATAGCGTCCACCATCTGATCTATTCGAGGTAAGGGATAGCTATCTTTTGGACAAGACTTGTTCAGGTCAGTGAAATCAACACACATTCTCCACTTCCCATTGGCCTTGGGTACGATGACTGCTTTCGATAACCACTCCAGATATATGACTTCTTTTATAAATTCAGCCTCTTATAATTTTTTGACCTCTTGCCGGATGATGTCATACTTCTCCCTGGAGTAGACTCTTCATCTCTGCTTGATAGACCTGGCATCTTTCGTCACGTTGAGCTTGTAACTTATGACATCAGGGTTGATGTCGGTCATGTCTGCGTGACTCCAAGCGAAGACACTTTGCCTCCTCCTGAGGAAGTTTATCATCTCTTCCTTGATTTCTAACTTTAGGGCTTTGCCGACTTGGATGGTTTTTTTCGGCTCATCCTCATGGAGGACGATGGATTCTACCTCTTCCGCGGCCTCTCCCTTCTTCAACTTTGTCTCATCTCTTGGGTCAAGTGTATCAATGCTATAAGTGGTGGTTGCCTCTTATGGGCCTCTCTCTCTTTGGCCGAGTTAAAATAACATTATCGCGCTATGTTCTGGTCACCTTGCACTTCCCCTACCCCATAGGGAGTCGGGAATTTTAGCATCTGGTGGACCGTCGACGGCACAGCTTCAAACTCTTTAAGGGCCACTCTTTCTATGATGAGGTTATAGGACAAGAATACATTCTCATCCATTATGAAAACATTTATCTTCCTGATCAACCTCTTAGGCCACTCATCACCCATCTGTACGTCCATCTCATACATGCCCAATGGGTGGACCTTTTCTCCACTGAAGCACATCAAGTGGTGATAATAGGGTACCAGCCTTGCTCTACTAAGACCTAGGCTCTTGAAGCAAGACCAAAACATCACATTTTCTGAGCTCCCCCGGTCTACAAGGATCCTCTGCACCTCGCACCCATGCACCCTTGTTGTTATTACCAAAGGGTCATCGTGGGGGGCTAAGATACCTTTGAAATCGAGTCTGGAGAACCCAACTATAAGGGTGTCCATGTCCACCTTCTTTCTCTTCTACACTGTATCGAAATATGTTAGATTTATAACCTCAAGCTTGGCCACTGACTTGGCCTCTGCCATGTGAGCTTTCCTGTCAGCCACTTCAGATCCATCCCTGACGAGTCCTCCACATATGGTGTCAACACCAAAGGAGATCATGCCAACCTTCTTCACCGGGGTGTTGTCATCTTTCGATGGAAGATCCGGATAGTCTTCATCATCACCTTCTGAATCATAGTCTCTTATGGCTGGGGCATTATCACGGCATCTGTCGTTTCTCTTTTTCTTAGGGTCATCTCTTCCCCCTTTAGGAGCCTTACCATCCACATACTTCCTCAACTTTCTAGATTTTAACATCTTTTAAATCTCATCCTTCAAGGTGAAGCATTTGTATGTAACGTGGCCATTGTCCTGGTGGAACTCACACCACATGTTTTTGTTCCTCTTATGTGGTGGGGCGTTCAGTTTCTCTGGCCATCTTAGGGTCCTGTCATTCTTGATCTCGTTGAGGATGTGCTCACAGCTCACATTTAGAGGAGTATAGTGAGCAAACTTGTCATCACTCGACCTCTTCTTTCCATCTTTCTTTCTTTGGTACTTCCCACTACCACCGCGATTCGCATCCTCATACTTGGCGACCATTGCCTCTTCTGCATTCATGACTTTTCTCGCGGTTGCCAGTAGCTCCTCCATAGACCTAGGAGGGTCTTCCAGAAGTTTCCACAACAACTTTGCTTTCTGAAGACCTCCTATGAGGGCGGTTATGGATATATTTTCTTCGTAGTCTTCAACCTCAAGTTTCTCTTTATTGAACCTGGTGATGTAGTCTCTTAGGCTCTCGTCCTTGCCTTTCTTGACATACAGTAGGTGAGTGGTCTTCTTTTGAGGTCTTACCCCAAAGCAAAAGTTGTGGATGAATCGTTCGGCTAAGCCCTTGAAGTTATCAATTGAGTTCTTCGGAAGAGAAGTAAACCAGTTGTGCGCTGCTCCTGTCAAGGTCCCACAGAAGGCCCTACACTTCATCTCATCAGGTATTGAGTAGATGTCCGCTGTTGACTGATACATATCAACATGGTATACAGGGTTGTGCTACCGTCATACTTGGGAGACACCACCAGTGGTTTGAACTTAGCAGGGGTCGAAAAGCTCAATATCTTAGCCACAAATGGAGAGCCTTCCGAGTAACCCCTTTGCAGGGGGTCCCTACTTTTGATGAGGTCTCCTATTTTCTCCTCGAGACGTTGGATAGATTAATTCCATGGTCTCCTGCCATCGTCTTGGCCGAGGTTATCCCAGCCACCTCCAAGGGAAGGACTGTGGGTTCCCCTGTCGCTGCACAACGTCGGCTGTTGACCTCTTCCTGGTCTCTCCCCCTTCTTTCATGGGGTTGGCCTTGGTCAGGCCGACCTTGCCTGTCTCCTCTTTGCGAGGCTGTTGCACTTCTGGACCTGGATAACCTCTGTCTTAGGTCATTCACTAGGCCCAACCTCTCAAAGGTTGACCCTCTGCTCAACCGATCAAAAGCTGACCCTCTTTGTTGGGCCTCTTCACCTCTTCGGCCGACACAACCTTGGCTCTGCTGAAGAGGACGTACCGTGTTATTCGACACCTCATAAGGCTCCCAACAATCTTTTGGGGCCTCTTTCGCCTCCAGATCATCATACCTGTCCTCCGGGAAAGGGTTTCCTTGCCTCCCCAGGTGTAAGCACCTAGGGTCAGTGACGTCCCTCCTCAGCTGGGGTGCAGGTTGGTCCTTTATTGGTGCCTGGGGTGGTCCCCTAGCATCAGGATGAGGCGGGACCGCTGTCGGAGTGATCAATTCTGATGAAACTCCAGGTGGCCTCATCATAGGGTCAGCGACGTCCCTTCTCTGCTGGGGTGCAGGTTGGTCCTTTATTGGTGCCTGGGGTGGTCCCCTGGCATCAGGATGAGGCTGGACCGCTGTCGGAGTGATCATTTCCGATGAAACTCCAGGTGGCCTCATCATAGTTTGGCTGAGCTGTGCAAACTGCTCTGCATAGCTTGCTGTGTTGCAGCCAAAGACCTCAAGGCTACAACCACCTCCGTCATTTCGGACTGAGGTAGTGCCAGGCTGGAGCTGGGCCCTCCCCCACCAGGCGGCGGAAGAGGAGGTGGCAATTCTGGTGTCATGTGTTAGCAATAAAGAGCTTGAGTAATATGTTAGCTTAATACCTTAAAGGACCTCTTTCAATGGTGAAACAGCTCCACGCAAGGGGTGGTGCCTGGTTCACCACCAGAGTCTCCGATGAAGACAAGCTTAAGAAGAGGAAGAGATAGCTTCTCGTTCCCACAAACGGTGGCAAAATTATAATGCTGTAAATAGCACCATTAGATAAGGTGTTTGCAAGCTCAATATAAGAACAACAATGGCATCACAGTTACATGAAAGGTAAGAGAATGAGATGAGGAGAAGAGGGGGAACATCAAAAATATAAGTGGTTCGGCCTAAATTGGTCCGCGTCCATTGTGTGTGTGTGTATCAACTCATTGAAATAAGGCACTGATGGCCATGGATATAATCTCTCAAGATTTCTCTCTATACTGTGAATTTGGACAGAGTTTCAGCTAGGGTTGCCAAAATCAGATCCTTTGCAAGGTAGAGGATGACCTCTATATATAGTACCTGGGGGTGTAATGTATCCCCCCATGCATGCAATGAGCATGTGTGTGTTGATCTAGCCAATCTGATGAAGAAATCTGTCACTGTCACATGTAAAGAATGATGATGAAATATTCCCTCCACGTGGGGGGAATGATTTGTTATAACTGAATTATGTCCACATGTCCTTATCCACACATACACCAATAAGAGCTCGGCCTGCGCTTGGTCATGACCTCGGCTGAAGGTAGGTCGAGGTTGATAAGGTCTATGCTCATTCAATCTGAGATGAGCCATGGAGGTCTCGGCTTTGATGAAGACGAGTCAAGGAAATGGGGTCGGCCTAGGCCGAGGTTATGCTTGGAACATCGACTGATTTGCTGATGAGGTCAATCTTGGTAGAGGTGTCTTCCTGTTACCTCGGCCTACCCCGGGCCGAGGTTTTCATTCCCAGGAGAGATGAAGAGCTGCTGACCCCTGTGATACGTGCATCTCCCCCTTGATGAGGTTTGTAGTGGTGTCGGCCTGGGCCGACCCTCCTATGACCGAGGCTACTGGTCTCCGATCAAGGCACTTCCAACGTTAGCCCTATCTTCGGTCGAGGTTGGTGTCTCGGAGCCGAGGTGACACTTGGGACATATCACATAGCATGTCCCCCAAAAATTCCCCTCTCTTTCTACTCACGACATCTACCAATATCCATGTGTATATCTTCATGCAATCCTATTTAAACAATAAACTCCCCCCCCCCCCCCCCCCCCAAAAAAAATGCACTATCACTCAGCATTGGTGGTAAACACCTTCTATAAACCACAAATATGCAATCGGGACTCAAATTCCTATCCCCGGACATAGAAACATCAATATTAACTCCCACGTCTCTAAAGGAGTGATATAACATTGCGCTCTTCCTATCACCAAGTCTTGAGCGCTAAACATAATAAGGAGCTCAATCTTCTCGGTCAACAGTAAACCCAATATACCCCGAATAATATCGGTACTGGGATAAAATATCTTGAGACAACTATACTCTTCGAAGTCTCTATAATAATATAATATGAATGCGATATCAACCCTCTCATCAGTGAGACATCGCCAAAATAACACATCCTACGGTAAAGCAACAACCTGTAATACCCCGTATTTCTGAATATTTATATTTAATTAAATTCAAGAATTAAATGAGAAAATACGGCTAAATTTAAATTACGTAAGAGGAGTAATTTAATGAGATTTATTAAAAATTGTAATTTTGGAATATTAATCGAGAGATAGATACCGATTTATATTGCCTCCTTATATTTACTTAGTTCGAGTAGTAAATAGTTACCTAACGCGTATAGACCGTTTTGGGGTGAGAACGAGTAATATTTTTTTAAGTGACTCAAATGATAATTTAGAGGTCACAGATGAGTCCGGAAGGGACAAATTAGTCAAAATAGTATATCCGGGGGTACTAGTTGAGTCTCAGGGTAATTTTGGACTAAACTGAGATCGTTTGGGGGCGTTTTGGTCTTTTAACATGAGAGGGTATGGGGACCTACGAAATTGAGAGCCTTTTATCATCCGTATGAAAAAGGGGTTAGGGTTAGAAAACACATGTAAAAACCAATACCATTAGAGGGAAAAAGAAAACCATTCTCAAGGCTTAGAAGATGCTTTTGAGGAGATTAGGTTTGCATCTTGCACCCTAGGAGCCAAAGGAGGAAGGATTGAAGAAGAGAAGCATCAATCCATCATCAACTCCACGAAATCATATTTCCTTCTGTCAAGGCAAGTTGTTTATTGCAAAAATTATAAAGTTATAATACCCATGTGTAGGGTTTTTGAATAGTTTTTGTTAAATCAATATCTTGATAGGAGAATAATGATAATTATACATGTTGGGATAGGAATCGCATGTAGAACGATTTAACATATGTAGAGGATTAATATTCAGAGTATACTTGATAATTAATTCGGAATATAATCTGGGTTTTGAATGAATATATGGGAAGAACACCATAACTAGGGTTTTAAGAAATTCTGGGTTTAATTCACTATTTCTTTAAAGGAATTGAGGTTTTGATGTATTTGAAACGTTAGAAATTGTCCTAGTATATGTGGAAATATGTTAGGATCATTGGGTCCAAGTTTGGTGGACCATAATGAAGTTTGGATATTTGTTAATGGAGGCAGAGGTTAACGAAGAAGACGATTTGCGTCTGTCCCTGCTCGATCGATCTTTAATGTCGATCGATGGACTAGGTCGATCGATCGAGACCAATAGTCGATCGATAGACGTAAGCTATTTTTCCTGAATTTTCCGTGTTTAAGGTTTCGTTGATTTCCGGGAATGAATGGGTATCCTAGGATTTATATTATACTTATATGGGAGTGAGAATATGACCAGTAGGTATATTGTTGGGGTCCGATAAGGCCATTGGGTGTAGGGCTTTGGTTATGGACCGACGAGAATAATCCGATTTAGTAGAGTATCGGGGAATTCGGAATTGAGTTACGAGGTGAAGTAAAGTCAATTCAAGGAATGGACCAGTAGGATAAGTAATAACTACTGAAATTATATGTGAGGGGTAACTAGGACCCTTAGAGTTGTGTGAATACTCAAATAAATGCAATTAATGAGATAAATCGTAAAGCGAATATTGTACGGTAGATAGAAGAGATTAAAATATTACGTACGAACTTAATTAATAGGTCGGGCGTGTACCTACTAAATTATATGATCTTTTAGGTCAAGAGAAGTATACCGAAATTAACTATGTTAGGGTCGATGGGATATTCCGAACTAACATAGGGTTATTATATGTTTGGGGTCGATGAAAAATGCCGAACCAAACTTTTGAACTGGTGGCGTGATGAAAGAGTCCGAACCAGAAATTAGGTATAGAAATAATTGGGGTCGATGTATCATTCCGAACCAATTCTTACTTGGGGTCGATGAATCATTCCGAACCAAGAGTCCTTTACGTGTCTAAAAAGGACAAGATAGTAATGACTGATATTTAGTATATATTGTGTGTGAAATATAAACACTTAAGATATTCTACAGCTGTGAATAAGTAGATGGTTATATGATGTGTTTAATGATACATATCAAATTAGTAAGTTAAGTAGCGAAACTTAATTACGAAATGTACCTTTAGCTAGAGAATATCTAATTAGTAACTTAAGTAGTGAAACTTAATTACATAAGAGGAAAGATAATAATTGTAAGAATTGTAATAATTTTAGTAGTGAAACTAATTGAGGAGTCTTGAAGCATAACATAGGTTAAATGTTACTTGATAGTTAGTTAACATACGCGAGATGTTGGTGAAATGGATTTGTATTGTATGGGCGGTACGAGAACTTAGATAGAGATAAGTGCAGAGGATTACTTAGTCCTAGCTAGATTGGGAGATATGGTTAGGTAGGCTAAGTGTAGTACGTTAGGTGTGCACAATAGATGAGGAGTGAGTAAACTCAAGTGTGTGTACGAGAACCTAACATGTGTAATCAATAACTGCATTTTATATTGTGATAAACGCTTGCTAAATATTTTCAAAATGTTTTGCTATAAAATATTTTCAAAACCTTTTAGGTGTCCATCCACAGGGACGCCATGTATGACGATTTCATTCCAGGGACTCGAAGCTGTAGCATAGTGGATGCTTACAGGATTTATACTAGACGATATCTCTCATTCAGATCTAGTACTGGATCTCACACTATTCTATGTATGGATTTATTGACCGGTATCAGTCTGAGATGTCAGTCAGACTAGTAGTTGTTCTATTGTTGATTGAGATTTTTTTAACCGATGGTTTATTCGGTAATACTTGTGTTCTATTGTACTTATACTTTCTTGGTTTGAGTTTAGTACAAAGTAATTGTTTTACTATTATTCCGCATGGTTGATTTGTTTGTTTAAGAAGTATAAAATTTTGACACCGGTCTAATTTTCACTTAGGTGATTAGTAATTAAAAAGTTTTCGACAGTGATGCTAAGAATGAAATATTTGAGAAACCTGTTTTAATTTAACAAAGGCCTGATCTCCCGATGTTTAATTAGGCGAGGTGTCACTGATGGTATCAGAGCATCAGGTTCTGGTATCCGTAGGATCTGTACGGCTTACTACATCTTTAGCGTATCGTATGATTGATATAGAGCCCTATCTTAGTATTGTTGTACTCCTCTTTATACGTAGTTTACGTTTTCTTGCTATTTAGTAGATGTAGTGTTATATATACGAGTTCGATTGGGCATGGTACGCCGAACATGGCGGTAGGACCAACATTGGCGTTTGAAGGACTGCAGGAGGGAGGAGCTCGTCATGAAGCATGGGGTGTTCGAGGATGGTAATCATAAGAGAGATGACCGTTGTCGAGGTCACTCCTAGTGTGTAATGGAAGTAGATGCTGCAAGAACTGTTGGGACATATCAGATATTTTTCTAAGTACCTCGAAGGCAAAGGGTGAGGCTAATATAAACCGGCTAATGCAATGATAATGGACGAAGGTCTGAAAGATCTTGGAAGAGAACGACCCGTGAAGAACTTTGATAAAATGGAGACTGTGCATGTTAACCAATGGGAGTAGAATGTACAGAGGTTTTGGCATTTAGGATAGAGTAGAAATACTCAGAAGTGAAAATTTGAGTAAAATTTTTTAGAGGCAACGTGGTAGGGATACCAGTCACCCCATCCGGACCGAGGGTCAGCATACAAATAGAGGGACCTTACGTATAGTTTAATCGCAAATTTCTCCAATGATGGTTCATAAGCGAAGTGAATGGAAATTTCTGAACCCATCACGAGAAATCCTGGTAGAGGCCAACTATGAGAAAGAAATTTATCTGTTGGAGTGAACTTGTACCTGATGAGATAAGTACAGGGGAAAAAGATCCCTTAAGAGAATGGACTCTCGAGTTGTCGTCTGCAATTTCGGTAAAACTCTACTTGGACGACTTATGTGTATGAAAGCAGTATGGTGCTTCTTACAAGGTTGAGGTAAATTCTCCTCGCTGGGTGGGGCTAAAAGAGTTTAAGGATTTAGTAAAAGAGTAAGACTGAATGTAATGGGGCTAGTGCAAGCCATAAGTGGAAACCCACTAGGGGAATCATTAATTTGATACTAAGTCGGGACTGTTAAGTCTAACAGTGCGTTCCTTGGTCAGCAAAACTAAGGGAACCATGATGATAGTGGTAAAAATCAAGGTTGCCAAGTCCGAGAGGAGGTATACCCTAAACCAGTCGGTGTGGCCAGGAATAAGGGGATTTATGAAAAGATGTCTTATGTGGGACGTAAGACCACGCGTGTTGATCTTGTCCAAAGTTATTTAAGGGAATAATAACTCTGATAAGTTTTTTTTATTTCTGTAAGGACAAGCGTATTATGTCCGAGAACCATTTTAACCACCAGTGCGTTTTAGCTTCAAGTGAATGAGGTATTTGATGATGCCTCACCTGAAAGAGGATCGAGCTCGCATTATTCATCAGTATGTTGGAGACTTCATAGATTATGGATGTCTCATAGTGATTGATCCCGGTGTATAGGGACTTTAATGATGTGATTCAAGGTATATCATATGACCGCTGAGCAGAGAGATCGAGCTCGTTGTTATGATTAGTGCTAAGGACTTAGTGATAGTATAAGTGCAGGGCCACTTGACTCCTTTAGAAATATTGGAGTATGGTCACACATATTGTCGGGAATAGAATTTGAGTATCTCGACTATGTGTCGTTCCAATAATGCTCAGTAAGAATGCATGGAGAGAGGTCCCTTGTTTAAGTTTGGTTGCGAAAGGGGAGGCGACTAAATGTTTATGCACGTCGGGAGAAGAGACATTATTAGATACTAGGGCATCAGTGGAACCGGTAGCATTGTGGAGAAACAATGAAAGGCTTATTTCACCACGAAGGGATATGTGGGACTTTGTGGGCGAGAGTTTGATTCTTAGTCTATAGGAGATAGAGAATACCACCAAAATTATAGTCACGTCGAGAAGACAAGGCTAGAGTTGAGGAAAAGCATGTTATGAGTGCGACGTTTGTAATGTTTTTACAAATGTGAACGGAGAAAATGGTGTATGGGCGCCCTAGCCAATTGGCTTTCTACGTCATCCGAAATAGAGGGATGCACAAAAAAAAATTATATTTGATAAGTGTACCGGTGGGGAAGTTATGAGGCAAGTCGTATCGATGAAATGGAATGACCGTCTTGGGAGATAGACGATGATTCAATCTTATATGTGCTGAGAGAGGAAGCACAGCGTATGGGATAAAAGTCGGTGGGAATCCATTTAAAAGTTATCTCTTGATTTGGGAGGCCTAACTGTTGTGAAGAAGTAATGCAAGGTGCTACTTAACTGGGTGTTGAGAGTGACTTACGCGTTACTAAAATGTTGATGCTTATAAAGTAACCAACTCTAAAAGTGCGCCACTTACGAAGAGCGCACAGATTGTAAACTATAAAATACCCGGAGAGAAAAGGGAATAGAGTACCACCTGAGGGAAGATGACTTAAGTGGGAAGCGGTGTTGTGAAAGAGAATATAGTGAGATTATCTCCAAATGCACCACTAGTTAATAGAGAAAGACGGTCTCGAAATGAGCAATCGGAATTCGGTGGTGAACCTACGTTTCCAGTGATGGAATGCGTAGGCAAACTTATAATTTATGGATGGGATGTGAATATCATAACTAAGTTAACATTCCGCTGGGTTAGCGAAATGGGTTGACCGTGATGGACTAATATGTCATTAAAAAGGTAGAGTGGACAAGTGCAAGGTGTCGCTCTATATTGTTGTGAATCAGGATGAAATCCTAAAATCCCACCCTGTGAGAGATGGTCAGGGAGTAATGGAGATAACGTTTTATTTTGGGTATGGTGTGTCGCCTATAACCCCATTTACTGTGAGAAAGGAAGATACTACGTCCTAACGATAGTGGAGTTTTGGAAGAAACCACTGATCAATATATATGTTGAATGTATAACCGTATGAGCATATTTCATAGGTAGTGTGGGTGCCTATATGGACTACACATAAGGTTTAGGTTCTTGGGTACCTATTATGAACTTATGTGTACTTTGAGGGTGGTTCGAGGAGACATTTTGAACTCTTAGTCCTTAACGCGTGATATGAGGACATTCTATGGGAGTATGGCATTTTAGCGTATATGAATTTTGTAATATATGGATCACAAATTGTCTACTCATGTGCGATGAGATATATATACATATATTGGTTCTCGAGATGTGATTTCGAGACTATATAATTAATTACTATTGGTGATCGAGGTGGGATTCCCAGACAATAACCCCAAAAGTGTTATAGAAGGGGGGTAATTATAAAATAAGTATTGATAGTATATGTTATGTGTAAGATATAAATACATATTGATTTTCCTACTTATGTGCGATAGTAAGTGTACTTAATCTCTGTATTGGGGTCGACGATGTTCCGGACCAATACATGAGGGATCGATTTGGGGTCGATGATTTTTTCGAACCAAATCGATGATAAATATTGGTATCGACGGAAGGTCTGAACCAACATATGTGTTACATTTAACTTGGGGTCGAGGGATTTCCGAACCAATGTAAATGATAGGATGATTGGGGTCGGTGATTTTGTCGAACCAATTGTCCTTATAGTATATATTGTGTGTGAAATATATACATTATAATTTTCTACTTATGAGTGATAGTAGACACATGGATGTTATATATATAGAATATACATCAAAAGGGTATATTAAGTGAAACTTAATTATAATGTGAGATATGGATAAAATGCGATAAGGGTCTATAATGAAGCAAGGCATGTACTTGGGATGACCGTCAGGATGGTATGATTTGATTTTGGGTACTTGAGGATGCAGTGATGTTTAAGGTCCTTAGTCTTAATACTAGCCTTATCCTAATTTCAAGGATGAAATTCCTTTGTAAGGGGGAAAGTATGTAATACCCCATATTTCTGAATATTTCTATTTAATTAAATTGAAGAATTAAATGAGAAAATACGGCTTAATTTAAATTACGTAAGAGGAGTAATTTAATGAGATTTATTAAAAATTGTAATTTTGGAATATTAATCGAGAGATAGATACCGATTTATATTGCCTCATTATATTTACTTAGTGCAAGTAGTAAATAGTTACCTAACGCGTGTAGACCATTTTGGGGTGAGAACGAGTAATATTTTTAAGTGACTCAAATGATAATTTAGAGGTCACAGATGAGTCCGAAAGGGTCAAATTAGTAAAAATAGTATACCCGGGGGTACTAGTTGAGTCTTGAGGTAATTTTGGACTAAACCGAGACCGTTCGGGGGCATTTTGGTCTTTTAACATGAGAGGGTATGGGGACCCACGAAATTGAGAGCCTTTTATCAGCTGTATGAAAGAGGGGTTAGGGTTAGAAAACACATGTAAACACCAATACCATTAGAGGGAAGGAGAAAACCATTCTCAAGTCTTAGAAGATGCTTTTGAGGAGGTTGGGTTTGGATCTTGCACCCTAGGATCCAAAGGAGGAAGGATTGAAGAAGTGAAGCATCAATCCATCATCAACTCCACGAAATCAAATTTTCCTCTGTCAAGGCAAGTTGTTTATTTCAAAAATTATAAAGTTATAATACCCATATGTAGGGTTTTTGAATAGTTTTTGTTAAATCAATATCTTGATAGGAGAATAATGATAATTATTCATGTTGGGGTAGGAATCACATGTCGAACGATTTAACATATGTAGAGGATTAATATTCAGAGTATACTTGATAATTATTTCGGAATATAATCTGGGTTTTGAATGAATATATGCGAAGAACACCATAACTAGGGTTTTAAGAAATTCTAGGTTTAATTCACTATTTCTCTAAAGGAATTGAGGTTTTGATGTATTTGAAACGTTAGAAATTGTCCTAGTATATGTGGAAATATGTTAGGATCATTGGGTCGAAGTTTGGTGGACCATAATGAAGTTTGGATATTTGTTAATGGAGGGAGAGGTTAACAAAGAAGACGATATGCGTCTGTCCCTGTTCGATCAATCGATCGATCTTAAATGTCGATCGATCGATTAGGTCGATCGATCGAGACCAGTAGTCGATCGATCGATGTAAGCTGTTTTTCTCGAATTTTCCGTGTTTAACGTTTTGTTGATTTCCGGGAATGAATGGGTATCCTAGGATTCATATTATACTTATATGGGAGTGAGAATAATACCAGTAGGTATATTGTTGGGGTCCGATAAGGCCACTGGGTGTAGGGCTTTGGTTATGTACCGATGAGAATAATTCGATTTAGTAGAGTATCGGGGAATTCGGAATTGAGTTACGAGGCGAGGTAAAGTCAATTCAAGAAATGGACCAGTAGGATAAGTAATAACTACTGAAATTATATGTGAGGGGTAACTAGGACCCTTAGAGTTGTGTGAATACTCAAATGAATGAAATTAATGAGATAAATCGTAAAGCGAATATTGTACGGTAGATATAAGAGATTAAAATATTACACACGCACTTAATTAATAGGTTGGGTGTCTACCTACTAAATTATATGATCTTTTATGTCGAGAGAAGTATACCTAAATTAACAATGTTAGGGTCGATGAGATATTCCGATCTAACATAGGGTTATTATGTGTTTGGGGTTGATGAAAAATTCCAAACCAAACCTTTGAACTGGTGACGTGATGAAAGAGTCCGAGCCAGAAATTGTGTATATAAATAATTGGGGTCGATGTATCATTCTGAACCAATTCTTACTTGGGGTCGATGAATCATTCCGAACCAAGAGTCCTTTACGCCTGTAAAAAGGACAAAATAGTAATGACTGATATTTAGTATATATTGTGTGTGAAATATATTCACTTAATGATATTCTACAGCTGTGAATAAGTAGATGGTTATATGATGTGTTTAATGATACATATCAAACTAGTAAGTTAAGTAGCGAAACTTAATTACGAAATGTACCTTTGGCTAGAGAATATCTAATTAGTAACTTAAGTAGTGAAACTTAATTACATAAGTGGAAAGATAACAATTGTAAGAATTGTAATAATTTTAGTAGTGAAACTAAACGAGGAGTCTTGAAGCATAACATAGGTAAAATGTTACTTGATCGTTAAATAACATGCGCGAGATGTTAATGAAATGGATTTGTATTGTATGGGCGATACGAGAACTTAGATAGAGATAAGTGAAGAGGATTACTTAGTCCTAGCTAGATTGGGAGATATGGTTAGGTAGGCTAAGTGTAGTACGTTAGGTGTGCACAATAGATGAGGAGTGAGTAAACTCAAGTGTGTGTATGTGAACCTAACACGTGTAATCAATAACCGCATTTTATATTGTGATAAATGCTTGCTAAATATTTTCAAAATGTTTTGAGTACTAACTCTTACTATAAAATATTTTCAAAACCTTTTAGGTGTCCAGCCACAGGGACGCCATGTATGAAGATTTCATTCCAGGGACTCGAAGTTGTAGCACAGTGGATGCTTATAGGATTTTTACTAGACGAAACTCTCATTCAGATCTAGTACAGGATCTCACACCATTCTATGTATGGATTTCAAGTCTGGTATCAGTCTGAGATGTCAGTCAGACTAGTAGTTGTTCTATTATTGATTGAGATTTTTTTAGCTGATGGTTTATTCGGTAATACTTGTGTTTTGTTGTACTTATACTTTGTTAGTTTGAGTTTAGTACAAGGTAATTGTTTTACTATTATTCCGCATGGTTGATTTCTCTGTTTAAGAAATATAAAATTTTGACACCGGTCTAATTTTCACTTAGGTGATTAGTAATTAAAAAGTTTTCGACAGTGATGCCAAGAATGAACCATTTGAGAAACCTGTTTTAATTTAATAATGGTCTGATCACCCGTTGTTTAATTAGGCGGGGTGTCACAAAACCCCGGTAGCCTTGCAATATCTTCCCACTATTTTTCTAACCATATATATAACCAGTCTACCTTCAAGATAATATTACACGCGTATAACACATCACTAAAATAAGTAATCACAATAAAAATATATACCACTATCAATACACCCGCTCATCTTCTGCGGATGACACTAAAGATATAATACCGCCATACCAAGGAAAACATATAAACATAATATTGTTATCGATATACGCACTAAACTATTCTCACAGGAGAATCTAGCGCTAATCAAAATACCGTGTATCGTTCGTGTCACAAAAAGCGTACCTCATTCACCCAAGGATAAAACTCATATTAGTTACCTTGCCGAATAGCCTGACTGCTCCAATGCTTCCTGTACATAACACGCCTGTCCGAACTGAACCAAAAACTATCTTAATCATTGTCCCAGCTAGGCAACATACTTTTGTCCCTCACTTTGGGAAAAATCAATGCATGTGGTCTTACTCTCCACATAAAATATCTCTCTATAATCCTCTATTCCTCGCTATACTGACCGTGCTAGGGTTGTCCTTCTCTCGAACCCTAGTAGTCTCAACCCTATTGGCTACCATCTCTGTTACCTTATCTCCGCTGGCCCTAAAAAACACACTACTAGCTTTATAAGTCTCGGCTGAATACATAATCACTCTGTAGAAATATAGCTATCAAAAGGGTCCCCTAATGGGTTTCCCCTGAGGTGTTTCACTAGCACCATTGCATCCAGTCTTATTCTCTGACAAAATCCTTTAAATCTTGTAGCTCCCTTCACATAAAACATTAATATACTCATTGTCAAAACACGACATTGTCGCCATCTGCATCGATCATCCAAGCAAAATTTCTCGCAAGTGCTGGAGACTATTCTCGGGAGTCCATCACCCACTTAAGTACTCACTTCTCCATTGTACCTACTTCATCGGGCACAAAGTTCGCGAGATAAGGTCTCCGTCCAGCCTTCCTGTAATAAGTTCAGAACTACATTTACGTATTCTTTTAAACAAAAGATAAAGGAACTTACGGTTAAAACGTACCTAAGATCCTTCCATTGGCATAATATTTCACTTTTCAAATATGGTGATCTACTCCCACCATTATAACTTTACTCCACGGGCTGAGAAAATTTTTACCCCAACTTTCACTTCTGGGTATACTACATTCTTCTATATGCGAAATCCTCTGGTTGTCTTACGTCCATTGTCTAACACACACAATCTCCGCATTTTCTAAAATTACAATATGCGGTCCTGTTCAAAGATCCCTATAACTCTTTTCCATTTTAACCACACTAGGTGAGTCTAGTTTGACACCACTTTCTACTATAGCGGTACTTGAAAATATATATTGTACCCTAGCAGTCCTTAAGACCCCATCTTCCCGAGCAACAATAGGGGTGACCTCGACTATGGTCATCATCCCCAAAATATTTTACAACTCCAACTGAGCCCCACCTCTTGTTGTTCTTTTAATGACCCTCATCTTCCATCCTTCATTATTCGACATACGGAGCGCACCCGAATGCATATAATATTGGCTATAATAATATTATAGCAGGATAAAAAAATCTCACCATAGGAATCAACAATCCTAAGCATAGGGCTCTACATAAAATAGAAGGCAACGCTGGAAACGTAGCACGTCCGGACAAATTCCCAAGGACACTAGAACCTGATGATCTCATACCACTTGGGACACCCCGCCTAATAAAATACCGGGTGATCAGTACTATATCAAATTAAATAGGAATCTCAATTGGTTTCATTCTCAGCATCACTGTCAAAAATCAATTAATTACTAATAACCTATTAGGACTGGCGTCAAATTTTAAACTTTCTAATCTTTTTAAATTAACCGCACAAGTAAAACCATTCATATGGGAAAATAAACAACAAATATAATGAATAAATATATCACCGATAACTCTCGGTAAAACATATATACAATCATATCAAATCAGCGTAAAATAAAGATGCCGCAAATAAAAGAAAAGAGAACAATTGGGCAACATGCCCGAATATAACTCGCATTACCTCATATGTAGATTATAAGGAGAGAAGCGTATATACAATTTCCTGCCAACATCCACAGTTACCACAGCAACGCCTGACCCGAAAGGATAATCATCCAGGCATCCCTGTGTCTATACACCAAAAAAGTGAAATAAACAGCAAGAAAAGAAAAATAGATAAGGTTCCGAGCCTGGGTTTTGAAAAACATTTTAGCAAATGCTTACATACTTTAATATTTAAAATATGATACTCTCAATATTTAAACTTGGAATGCAAGGACCCCCAATTTTAAAATCTCAAGTAAGAATTTCCTTTTAAGATGCGAAATATAGATGGTTCAACACAACAATTTAATTTTCCAAATTTTATTTTATTTTATTTTCTTGAAAAAGATGAAAAATTAAATTAAACACAAATTTCAATTTCTAAAAACAAAATTAAAATTAAACTTGAATAAGTGAATATGGTGAACACACACACGCACATAAAAATCCACACAAACCAATTTTTGGATTTTCTCACAAACAAAAATAGCGCTTGAAGTTAACTATGAGAAATTTTCTTTTAGCCCAAAATTAATTTAACACAAGTCCTAAAATTTGCCTACACAATATTTTCAATATTACCAAATTAGGCCAAACCAAATTTAACAAATTAAATTTCCGACTTGAATTAAATTAACTTAAATTTTACCCAAATTAAATTATAGCACCAATTTAAATAAGATTGCGAATTAAACCATATTTTATCTTTTAATCCTAAGCATGCGTTCTAGGTGATTTGCAAGATAAAATAAATTCACAGTCACTACGCCACGATGTACGAGGAAACCCCAAATGGGAAAAACCTCGGACGGCCCTAGCCTTAAGCCCATTAAGTACGAAATTACAATTACAAGACAGATGACTTACTACACTCGACTCGACTCCTTCAAGCAACTACCTCTACTTAGTCGACAATCTCAGAATTCACCGTAACCTTGGAATCCACGAATGAAGCTTTAGGAACCCATCAACCACACACAGTGCCTTTCACCGTATGAGAATGTCGCAGCCAAAACAAAACTTCTTCTTCTTTGAGGGATGTAGAAGTAAACCCAAACTCTTTTCTTCTTAGGTGAAAAGTGAACCTGGTGCCAAACAACTCCAAGCAAATATATATGTGGTACTTGGAATAAACTCTTATGGGTGTAAACAAAAGTGTTTAAAAAATATTTTCTTGAAAAATAAACACTCAAACACATGAACTCTTTCATTGTGGAATTCAGCTCTCAAAACTCTCTCTTAGAGATTATAGAAGATGAAAAAGTTACTTTGAAAGAGTTGGTTCCCGTACTTCTTAATTCTGAAAAATTTAGAGTGAACAAAAGAGTGGGATAGTGGAGAAAAATTGCCAAAAATATTTTCCCGCCGAAAATTTCGTTCGAATGAGATTTTCGTTCGAACGAAGTCTCGTTCGAACGACCTATCTATCGATGTTCCAAAGGCCAATTGGGAAAAGTCGTTGGCAAACTCGTTTGAACGACATTCTTTTTCGAACAAAAAACTCGTTCGAACGACAATATCGAACGAAGTGACAGAATGGTCAAAATTCGATTTAAGCCCAAAAACTTTATTTTAAAGTTATAAAATTAACCTTCTGAAAATAAAATTTATTTTAAAGTAAAATTACACACAATACAAAATTGTTCCAAGCTCCTATATATATATGTAATGCATTCATACCTTAGGAGAGATTAGAACTAAGTTAATGACGTGAAACGAGGCACATGTAAATCGGCAATGATGTTCTCTTGATAAGTAGACCGCAACATCTTCAACTTTAACATGTCATAGGCTTGATGGATGGTCAAGAACTCTATCCTATGACTCAAACATTTTTGTCCGGAATTGTGCCAACACTACATTAAGACTCAATCGGATACTTGTCTCCTTACAGTATCACACTCACATAAGATACCCCTCACCTCTGCTCTAATATTGCGCACCTAACGTATGTATTTTAAAACACCCTAGATAAGCTACCCCGCCAACCTAATCTCTCACGACAACTAAATCATCAGACACTATCTCAAGTCCCACGTATATAACATTATAAACTCTCACGATAGTTTCGTCCTTATAATCCCTCACTTGTCATATATCCATTTATTAAGAATAACCTTCACTATCTATTACACTATTCACATATGGTGTTATCAATTTTTATATCTTATTCTCTCCTTATGCACGTATATCACATATATTTTATTCTTGATTTTACACTCACGGATAGTCCAGAAATTTACTCACACTTATTTCCTTGATTTAGTCCATATATATATATATATATATATATATATATATATATATATATATATATATGATATACTATACACATCAAGCATATCTATACTTATATATAATACACTATATAAGTATAACAGCCATCCCTCAGAGTTATAACCCAATCGATGCAGTCTCTAGAAAGCTATCATCCTCCAGGGAATTTCTAACACATTCTCCTGGGAAGCCATGTCGGAATCTCACACCGAACACAAAATAAATCACAAACAAAGGGGAAGCGATCATAGTTTCTCACCTGAAAGTGAGACCTAATCATACCCAATACGTCTCACCCATAATAAATAATCACACTATAATAATATCTGGATGACTATGACCTGGGGCTAAATTCACCCTGCTCGTCAAGCCAGGGCATTCACCCACATCAAGCAACTTTCCATGATAGCACTAGAGGGGTATGTTCCACATAAGTATATCAATCACACACAAATATATTTATAATCACATCATATATATACTGTCTCTATACCCACATATATATATATATATATATATATATATATATATATATATATATCATAATCCGACTATTTCTGCCTATATCACTTGGCATTAGCCTGTGATCTCGAATATACCAATTTGTAATAATATATAAGTATACACACAACTTATTTTAATCCCATAAGTATTCACTCACTTATGATACAATTTTCACATCTCTTATTTCAGAATAATAGCATATCATGTCTAGCTAGTATTATTATATCATCTTATTCGCACCTCAGGATTTAATCATACATATTCAACATATATTTATATGTATATCTACTCATATATAATCGGCACATATATTCTAGACAGATAAATATATATGTATGAACCGTCCGTCGAATAATTACTCGAATGTCGTTCGTCCCAAACATTCCTAAGTTTAAACCCCAGATCTTTCCCACTAACCCGAGACTTATATATCACCACTTACTCTTTTAGAGGTCCTCGTACTCTATTTAGGATCCCCTAATATCTATCTCAAAAAGGAAATTCTTCTCCAATCCTTTTAATACAAGAAAACTACTCCAGTTATTCTATCAAAACCGGACCGATCCGGTAACCTAAATTTGGACCGGTATGATATGTTCAGATTGTTTCTTTCTACAAAATTCACTCTAACACTCATACAACCCAAATTCTATGGATTATAAAATCACCAACGTCATTAATAACATCTACAAACCATGATTTACCCGACATACCAAGTTATTCTTAGGATTCATCAATTTATCTAAGAATTGAATCCTAATTCCATTAAACCCACCATTTTCATTTCTTCCAATTTCTCGCCAGAATTTATACCATTACATGGATTCTAACTTATATTTGATGTGGGATTATTATCACCTCAAAATCATGTGAAATCATCTCCCAAAAACCCATTTTTGTGCAAGAATCCCAAACCAAAAATCTTATAGTTTTCACACCAACTATAATATGAACAATAAACACACTTAAATGATTAAAGCAAATTAAGAACTTGCCTGGTTGGATAAATCCAATGATCTCATGCCGAAATTCATCGGAGCTTGGCACGAGTATCCTTTTTTTCTTCATTTTCTTCCTTCTTTCTCTTATTTCTTCTTTCTTTCTTTCCTTCTCTCTTTCTCACATATTATAAGAAAATAAATCAGTGTTATCCCTTATCAAACCCAAAATTGACTCGTATACACAATTGTGAGTCCCTACTGATCCAAAAAGTCCCCGAAACCCAAACTATTTTCCTCATAAATTGTGTGATATTGATTTTTTTTTTAAATCTATTTTGTGAAAAATCACAACTTTTAAGATGGATCATTTATATCATTGAATGCCTATTTTTTACGGGTCCAATTAGGCCAAGCCCGTATGAAATCTCATTTAAAATTCATTGACGAACGTGTTAGGTTACTTTGTGGAAGAGGGTGGACTCCTCCACTGTCACTGCTAATAATATCACCTCTTTAAAACCTATGTCGGATTGGACATAAGATGGTTTTAAAATGTCTAATTTTAATTCCCATGGTCTAAGTGCTATTTTTAGAGCAGTCATCCCGAACGAGTTCCGTCGAATTATGACGTGCAGCACCTCTAAAGAGGCATGGGATGTCCTCCAATTGACATATGAGGGTAAGAACGTGGTTAAAGAATCAAAGTTACATATTTTGGCCACCCAGTTTGAGACTGTCACCATGTCTGAGTCCGAATGTTTTGGTGAGTTTTATGCACTTTTGTCGGACATTGTTTACTCAAGTTTTAATTTAGGTGAGCCAATTGACAACAGCGTGTCGATAAAAGGATTTTGATATCTCTCCCAAAACATTTTATTCCTAAAGTCACTATTTTGAATTCGTTGGGAAAGTTAAATTCACTTAAGTTAAAAGAGCTCGTAGGAGTCCTACAAACTTATGAGATTGACATGTTTCCCTAAGCCATTAAGGCTAAGGATAAAGGAGTTACTTTAAAAACTCAAGTCAGTAAGAAAAAGAAAGAAAGAGTTCATGAGTCTGATTCTGAGGGAGAGTTTAGTTTTGACGATGTGGCCTTGTTTGCGAATTTTTTTAAAAAACTTTCTCAAAATGAACAAAAATAATTTTTCCAATAAAAATTCTTTTGAGAAAAATAAAAGGAAAGAAAAGGCCAAAGAGGGTAGTGAAAAAGAGAGAGAAGGTGATAAAGAAGAAGAGAGTGAGGAAGAATTAGATGATATGACTTGTTTTGAGTGTAAAGGCAAAGGACATAGAGCATTTAAGTGTCCTACTAGGCTAAGGAGAAAAGGGAAGAAAGTAGTCATGCCTGCCACTCTTAGTGATAGTGAGGGGGATGAGGGAGATGAGGCCGATAAAGGTTTATCACATGGTATGCGTGTATCTTTCTCGAGTCAAGTGAACACACCCATTTTGTCCCACAAAAATTGTGTTCACGAGAGCGACGATGATGAGTCGAGTGTTTCTAGTGGGGGTGAGAGCTAGTTTGAGAGTGGAGATGAAAGTGACATCCAAAAGGCTTTTACAGATTTTTACACCGAGACCTTGAAAATATAGAAGTATAATAGGAATTTAGGTCATCGAGTTTTAGATTTGGAGAGAGAGAAAGAAGGTTTAGGGAGGGAAAAGTATGACTTGATCGACACGTTGTCTAGTCAAATGACACGTGTATCCTAACTTAAGAGTGATCTGGGACATGCCCGGGAGGTCAAAGTCCCTTTAGAGAATGCATCTAAGAAGTTTGAAATGATGGTTCTCAATCCCATTTTGGGTAGTGGTGAGAGTATTGGAATAAGTCACGACGGTGCCTCCATTTCTTTTATTGTATACGATTCTGTTCCCACTTTAGTGAGAGTGTCGCATGGCTCTCGACCTGACCCACCTAGGCGCCCCGTACATATTAGGAGATCACGTAGGAGACATTTTGAGAGAGGTGTACCTAGACCAATTTATGTTTTCTCCCATTGTAAAAAGAGAGAACACCTTAGGAGTTTTATTTTACGTTGGGTAATGTGTTACGCTTTGCTTCTACATATGTTCGCACACATGCACCCACCCATGATACTTTGCTAGCACATAATTATAGAGAGTTTGCACATATTTGAGAGCAAGTAAAGTTTGAGACTTTTTGAGAGCAAGTAAAGGTTTAGACTTTTTGCTAGCATAGGATGATTTACATGATGACATTTTGTGCCCATTGCTAGTATGTATCATTTTGTAGTTTACATTATTTTCTTATTTTTGCTATTATTTTGGATCTGTTTTCCCACTACAAGAATTGTTTTCTAGAAAAAATTTCA
Organism: Sambucus nigra; assembly: GCA_949130495.1. Lineage (NCBI taxonomy): Eukaryota > Viridiplantae > Streptophyta > Magnoliopsida > Dipsacales > Adoxaceae > Sambucus > Sambucus nigra. The sequence continues at coordinate 93,424,086 of OX422212.1, forward strand.
CTGGACAAAACTGTATGTCATTCTGAGTTAGTTGTGAAGTTTATCTATTTTCATTCAAACGAGATATGTTTTCGTTCAAGCCACTCCTGATGTCGTGCGAAATAGCTTCTCGCGAGAAACCTTGTCTTTCGAGCGACATGGCGCTTTATTTGAGCGATCCATGGAGAATTTTGTCTCTTGTATCTGCAGTCCTCTGGTTCATATTGCTATATTATTTGGTACTGATGGGTTGATTTTGAATAGTGTTCGAAAAATACAAAAAGATTTTCATTTTTTAAAATTTTTGAAAAATCCAAAAAGAGTTTTGTATTTTGTTTACACCATATATGAGTGGACAATTAGGATGACCAAGTCACAATTTAATTCCATATCCATGTGGCTATTTGATAGTGTTTTGAGACAATATGGTATGTCATTCATGTGCTTTACAAAGTTTGGAGTCTTTGAGATGATATAGTGTTGCTACCTACATGTTTGACTCATTTTGTCCTTTATTTCACACAAGCACGAATTTGTTTGACTTTTGTTCTTATTTATGACATGTTGGTTGAATGTTTCCATCTTAATTTTATCTATACAACGAACCAAATGCGATAAATCTTTACAAGATAAGTAGTGCATGCTATAAACCATTTGTGAGTTTGTGTGTTTTATTTTGAAAAACGGAAAAGAGATGTGAAAGCTATTTCATTTTCTCCTTTGTGATAAAGCCACTGTTTAAATGGACCTAAAAAAGTTAGGAATTGAAAAATATTCGGGGTCCAATGAGGTTTAAAAGAGCCCGTAAAAATTGAAAGGAAATAAAAAGAAATATATGCCAAAATGGGCCAATAGGTTTAGTTTCATAACCTTATAAGATAAAATTAAAAAGGAATTTTAATGGGGGAGTTTGGATGGATTTAAAACAGTTTACACGTCCTTGAAATTCATGAAAAAGCATTACATAGCTTGAACGTTATTTGTGTGTAAATAATTTATACTTTGATTTGTTAATCTGATTAAGACGATGTCATCTAAATTCAATAATTTTACACCTAAGGATAATTTTGATGTTCATTCATTAGGAGTACACTTATACATCGTGCACACATGTCATGATTGAGTCGATTTTCGTATCGAATGTGTTCACACCCATTCATTTCGTTTCCACGACTTGGTAATCTTAGTGTAAATTCATTGTGTGTGATTTTTTGTAACATCAATTGTTTGCATTTTTGTATGAAAATTTTGAAAAATCAAAAATAGTTTGTTTACCTAGGTTTATCGTGACACCCCTATTTGATTTATTTTGTGTATTCTTTTCCTTGACTATTTTGGACAAATAAAAAGGGAGAGAATGAATTATGACTTTATGGGGGAATTTTAGTATGGGGGAGAATTGATTATGCTTTCATGTCTATGCTTATATCATTCCACATTAAGATATGTCATGAGGAATTTGCTTTGTCTCATGTGTGTAGGTACAATTGAAATTTTTTGGGTTGCACACCCTGATGAGAAAAGCTTGATGTTTTGAAAAGTTGATTATTGAAAAAAAGTTTGAAGACTTGTCATTTTATCTTTCCTCTTTTGTTTTTGGGAGGGTAGATTTGTGTATGTCATTTTAAGTTGATAATTCGGATATCTTTAATTTGTACCGACATAAAGATAGGGGAAGATTTGAAAGAAAATTATCTATCACAATTAATTATGTCGTATACCGCTACAAGTCGTCGAAGAACTGAGGAAGCTAACATCTACAAAAGACGATCCGAATTTTAAGAAAACTTCAACATTCATGCCCAGTAAGATATTTTGGTAAAATTATGTTTAAGTTCCATTTACATTTCACATTAAAAGTGTTGGGATATTTTATGATTTTTTTATAAATGGTTTTTATAAAAACATTTTCCTATAAAAGATATTTTTTATATAAAAGTTTTCTGATCCCGTAACAAGTTTTACCTTCTGAGGTTTCCAACTTTTTTCAAAGTCCAAAGTTTTTTTGGGATGAGTGTCACTGTCGTTCAAACTACGAAGCATCTCGTTAGAACGGGATGTTCTCTCGCTCAAACGACATTGTGTATCATTCGAATGAAAGGTCATTTAGTTTGACACATCACCGCCTCAATTCTGCTATATATTGGGTGTCAAACTACTTATTTTTGGTGTGGAGAAACACTCTTTTTGACATAATACATTTTTTAGTGTTTGTTTTATTCTCCAACAATTTAAAGCATTCAAAGCTTTTGTTTTACAATTCAAAAATCCCAATTACTTTTGTGTGAGTTGTTTTGTGCAACCCAAGACATATTTGCTGGGAGTTTATGCTGCTACACTAGGTGCCCTGGAAGGTACTGGAATGATAATAGGTGCCACTTGCAGTAGGTATTGGACTAATCGATTGCGTGTCATAGGGAGTTCTGCAGTGTTCCTGGGCTGACGATAACGAACCGACACATGTGGGTATTTCGTATGTCAATTGTACTTTCATTATAATCCGTGTAAACCGACTTTTACAAATTATAGTGGAAATAAAAATGTTTTTTCCCTTCAGGGATTTTTTCCTGAAATCTGTGTTTGTCTGCTTAATAATCGCATGGTTTAATTTATTGATTTGATTTTGACACATACATGCATGTTTAGGGGTTGAATAAAATTGAAGTTTGGTTTGAGAAAATTTAGACATCCAATTAAATAAGTTCGATTTGGAAATTTTTGAACCCGTTTGAATCAGTATCGCACACAACATTTTACACAAACACTACCCCCGGGTACTCTATTCTAACTATCTCGGTCCTTCCAAGACCAACCACGTGCTCAAAATCTATATCTGAGTCACATATCAAAAATTCACATCTTAAACCCAACATATCTCCACACGTGTTTTCCGAATAAAATAACATCACCTGTCGCTTTTGTTCACTTGCGATATGAAATAATTAATCCATATTATTTACTTTAAATTATCAAATTATTAAATTACATCCACTCATGTAATTTAAATATCCATAAAAGTACGGGGTATTACATTTTTTAGGTTTCTGATCATTTGCATTTTTGGCCCTATATACTTAGGTCTTTGGTATTTTTGACACCCTAAACTTTAGCGTTGGCGTTGAAAGTTGAGTTTTCTCTACAGGTTTCTTTCGGTATTCGTGCTCGGTGTTTATTGGGAATTGGAGTAATCATCTAGAATTTAGATTGCAAATCGATATGTCCATAACAAGTTGAATTCTAGAGAAGAAAAAGTCAGATTCCATGGTTTCGAAGCTTGAAACATCTACTGACCCAGATCAAAAGATCATGGAACACCTGTATATTAGGTGCTTATGAAAAATGGAAAGGGCGGCTAAACTACTAAGACCCAAGAATTCTAGAATCGAGACGGTCCCCAATAAAATGTCCAAGGGAAATGAGGCTATTAATTGGACCATATCATTCTTATGGAAATACAAAGACTCCAAGGAACTACCAGTACATCAGACCAAGCTTTAATGAAGAGAAATCTCATAAATGCATGGGAGATCTAGGGCCCATTAGGATTTCAATTCCTATGGTGAAGGTAATGTTAGATTGGTTTGTGGCTTAAGATCCAAAGGTTTCCCAACAATTCAATGAGATGCCTAGGTTGCCAAAGGTTGTAAAACCTCAATAGGTAACTCGAGGGATGTGGCATCTAGTGAAACCACCACAGTCAAAGAAAAGGGAGACATAAATTGTGATCTCTAACACTCAACAAAGGAAGATTTAAAGAAAATATAGGGCTTGGAAAGGACCCTAAAATATTTTTCTCTAAAGTGATCTGAATGTATCGCGTCTTCGTTTTCAAAGTCAAATCCAAGATTCCATAGAAAAAAGAAGGGAATCAATCTTCTTTGGACATATTGGTTAGGAAGATTAAAGAATGATAAAAGGATATGAGTGTGAATAGGAATAGAAAATTTGATTATAGATCCTCTAGTAAAGAATGAAAAAAAATAGAGATGATGGTTGTGGATGCAACAACCAGTTCAAGGGACTGCTCAACCGCAATTCATTCAATTTGTATCTCTGCCATTACAAGTGCCAACCAATATGTAAATTATCCTCCCAAAGAGGTTCAAAGATGAAGAGGGGCAATAAGTCCCAGAAATAGAGATGGATGGAGATGATCATTCAGAGGTAGACAACCTTGGTTTATTCATGTTTGCTTTATATCTCATGTATGGGTTAAAATAACTTACTAAAGATATGAACAATCACATTAAGTCTTTCTTTATAAAGTCTTGGGTCGATGGAGTACTAATAAATTAAATATTAGTGGGTTAATGGAGTACTAATAAATAAAATATTAGTAGATAATGGTGGTTCCATTAACATAAGACTTCTTTTAGGTGACCTTGGAATTTAGAAATATTCGAATGGATTAAAATGACATTTGGATTTATAAATGCAGGAGCCACTTACCAATGGGTAATAAATATCATTTTCCCTGACATGGTTGGTACCTTTTTGGAGTTTTATATTGATCATCGTCAAATAAAAAATAATGAATAATCATATAACACTTGCAAAAGTCCTTTGAAAGAATAAGACTTTATCAACCTAAAATAAATCCTTTAAAATGATCCTTTGGATTTTCCACAAGGAATTTCCTGGGGTATTTGGTACACCAAAATGGAATTGAAGTTGATATGAACAAGGCAACTCCATAACTGAAAGAACAAACCCCATGAACAAAAAAGAACAACAATGTTTTTTTAGACAAGTTAATTTCCTTCACAGATTCATATCTAATGTTGTTGGGAAACTAAATTATTTTATCATTTTTTAAAATAATAAAAGATTAAGAATAGGTGGATTGGAAGGAAGATAATTAACTATATTTCCAGATGTTCAAGAGATACTTGGTTAAGCCGCTAGTTTTGACACCTCAAAGGGATGATAAGTCACTGAAGTTGTACATTTCTACCTTTAATACCTCAATTATAGTTCCTGTTGTCACAAGACTGTGAGAAGCAGAATGTGTACTATCTAAGTAGATTTCTAAATCTGAACGCAGATTCAATGTAATGGAAAAATTATGTTTAACTTGGTATTTAGCAACAACGAAATTAAGATATTACTTATTACCTAGAGATATGTATGTAATTTCAAAGCTTGATTTAACTAAATACATGCTGACAAGGCTTATTTTATGAAATATGATTGGTAAATGGGTGTTATATCTATATACGTTTTTCCTACACTATGTACCTTAAAGAGATATAAAAGGCTAAGCACTTACGGAATTTTTGGCAGATTATCCATGTAAAAATGACCCAAAAGGTGAATATGAAATGTGATGCATATCCTTAATCCCATGGTAACTGTGGTTTGATGGTTTAAAGACTAAAATAAGGTCAGGGATAGGTGTAATTATTGAATCCCTTGAACTCATTAAAACTAAATGTACATATAAAATAGAAATAAATGCATGTTCCCACAATCAAATAAAATATGAAGTAATTAAAATGATCCTAGAGATCATTAGAAGTCATAATGTCGTTGTAATTGAAATCTATAGGGATTCTCAGTTGGTCATAAGATAGTCAGCTAGTTAATACATATGTACGAATTATGGATTAACCTTATATAACTAAGTCGCTTTGAACATGTTATCCAATTTTGATGAAGTCACATTCAACTACGTTCCTAGATTTCTAAATGAGGAGGCCAATGATATCACTCAGAAAGCCTCAAGATTTAATCCTGGTGAGAGCTTCGAAGCTACGTTAAAATTAAATTCCATTATTAGACTCTTACCATTAATTCATAATAGATGGCCTTTAGTTGAAATAGAAAACATAGATATTCATGAGGATTGGATAAAATCACTATTTGAATATCTAACTGACCCAAATATCAAGACTGATTGGTCTATCAGATTAAGAGTAATAAATTACATTATATATGTTGGAAAACTATTCAAAAGAGGTGTTGATGGAATAATCGTAGAGTGCTTAAGTAAAGAGGAAAGCTTAACAATCATTGCTCAAATTCATGAAGGCATATATGGGGCTCATATAGCTAGTCCCAAAATGAGATGGTTTCCACACAGTTTATTTTGGCCTTTCATTCCAAAGGATTTTATGGACTTTGCCAAAGGTTGTTAAAAATGCCAACAAAATGGTCCTCTGAAGTATGTGCCTGCTATTAATTTGCAATCTGTAGTAAAACCTTGGCCATTAAGAGAATGAGAAATTTATGTCATTGGTAAAATCTATCCTCAATCTTCCAAGCCTTTGTACTTTTGGCAATAATTTACTTTACCAAATGGATAGAAGTTGAGGCCTTAAAGTCAGTTACCCAAAATGAATTAGTATACTTCTTACAAGATATTGTGTATAGGTTTGAAATTCAAGAAACCACAACATTAGATAATGAAATAATCTTTGGGACATAAATGGTGTTGGGATTTACTTCAAGTTAGGGATAACTTTGACTAAAGCATTACCCTATTAAGTGGTTACACAGAGTCTACAAATAAGGTAACTAAAAATAACCTGAGTAAAGTGATTGTGGGTCCTTTTTTATTTCTTACGCCGAAAGTGTTTTAAGGATGACAAAAACAATTTCTTGTTTTATGAAAAACCTTTTTTCAATTTTTAATACTCACCAAGTTGTGAACCAATTTTAACTTACCAAATTTTATCCTGATTAATCCTAAACATCCATCATATAATTAAAGCAAGTAAATAAAGTAAAGAATACACACAACGCCAGATGTACAAGGAAAACACAACGGGAAAAAAATCTCGAACGTCCCACGCCAGACAATCACTATGAATATGGATTTACAAGGAACAGACACAAGTCTTACTCAACGACTCGATCCCCATGGGACTTAATGCTCTTCTGATCTTCAGTCACTCCTCTCACAGTGCCCACACAAAAATTCTTTCTTCCACGAAACCTATCCACAACACGCTCATCCACGTATGTCTCGATGTCCACCGAACTTGCAACGTCTAAATAATTGGAACACAAACTCCTTCGCTTCTTCTCCGTAAAATGAACAATATTCAATGTAGAAATTAACCTTCTTCTTGGTGAAAACAAGATCACTATTGCATATAGTAATGAAACCTTTAAGGATGTGTTTAGACTTAAAAACCTTAGAAAACTTTTATGCAGAAACGTACTGTTACGAAAACTATTTTTCAGACTGCACACTTAACGAAATCTGAAGGAAACATGCCTTATATAATTTTCTTGAGGCGGATGCTCACTCGAACGACTTAACATGTCGCTCGGATGAGATGACCATGTCATTCTAATGATAGTGGAATCTCATTTAAACGATAGAGTATGTCGTTTGAACGACGTAACGAATTAGAGTCATAATTAAACATTTCTCTAATCCGTCCTTATCAGGATAAAATGAAGTGTAAACAATTTCAAACACTTTGAAAACCATTTTAAAACATTTCCTTAATAAGATAAAAACCATAGACATTTTAAACTAAATTTTGAGTACCATTAAAATTACGCATTCATACATGAGTGATCTCGGAATGCAATTGAACTTGAAGACGAATAAACTTGCACCAATTAAACATTCGGCACAAATAATTCCTTGAATCTTTGTTGAAACGTCTTCAATAAACTTCAACACGTCATACTCTGTGTGGGATTATGATAATAAAAAATCTCCCTATAACTCAAACGTATTTGGTTCTAGGAATATATCAAAACACTACAATGGACTCAATTGGAAATTTTGTCCTTACAGTGATCGAAAAGAATCCAAGTGATTGGAATAACATACTTCCAAAAGTACTATGGGATTATAGGACTTCTAAAATGTCAAGTATTGGAGTAACTATAGATGCTTTGACTTATGGTTATGATGTAGTCCTACTAGTTGAAATCAGTCTAAGTTCACTCATAGTGATATCCCATTATAAATTAACTTTATAAAGCTATGATCAAGCTATGCATATGGAATTAGAAAACATAGACGAGAATAGAGTTAGAGACTTAAATAACATATTGGTCCAAAAGAAGAAAATAATTAATAGTTATAAAAAAAAGGTTAAAAAGAATACCTTTGATAAAGGGTATTTTCTTTGGATCAAAAGATCCCGACTATGGAAAATGGTCCCCAAAATGAGAAGGAATTTTCCAAACATACAATGCCTTCAAAGATGGATTATACCATATGAGGGATATGAAGGGTAATATACACATGAGGAAAACAAATGCTAGATTCTTAAAGGAATATTATCTAACCATATGGGAAGAAATATAGTAAAAGAATAAAAGTAAAATGATAAATATTGGCATTTACGTGCTATTAAAATGTTTGAATACAAAGGACCAAAAATTGGTCCAGGAACTTCCATACATTTTCCTTTTGGTTTTAATTTGGATTAGTTTTTCCTTAAAAGATGTTGCATTGCTTGCAAACACCTGCATTTTCCCTACTAACTAGTTCAACCTTGATTGGAAGTTCACTTCCTATATGTAGTCACTTTTAACTCAACATTGATTTGGGTCAACTCCTTCTCCAGTTCTTACCTATCTTTAAAATAGTAGCCCTTCTAGCTGGAAGAGTTCTCAAATCCTGTAGGCCTCTTGATGCCTTAGGTTTTTGTTGAAAATATTGGTCTTGGTCATCCGATATATTATTTTATGCTTCACACACTTGGGACATCATCCCAATAAATATTAAGAGAGAAGAGACACTAGTTGTCAACATATATAGAACATCTGCATCAAGACCACACAAATGGGAAGGGAAAGAACATGATAATTTAACCCGATAGAAAAGGAGAAGTCATACAAAGAATAAAATGGCACTCTCGTAAAGCTTCGAAGAAGCTTTAAATATTGAGGAGTTTTTAAATGATAATACTAAGGGGATGGCCAAATGTGGATAAGATGTTTAACCATTTTTCCACACTAGAAGAAGACACATATGATGGTCGATTAGAGGCTTGAGACATAATTTATTGGAGTTATTTTTAGAAAGAATTAACTTTACTAGGGGACATCAACTCAGGAATATCCACAAGTGGTGGAACAACCTCAGTTCATGCATAAGTCTCATTCAAAGGTTAAGCATGAAAATCTGTTACTAAAGCCGTTTAATATAAAATTAAACTATTTAAGTAACTCCGAACTATTTTCTTAAAATCAAATCAAATTAATCACAAGATGTGTTTAACAAAAATATGTACGAGATCTATTCAAGATTTGTTAGCAGGTTTGATATAATAGTTTAAAAACTTTAAACTCAGCACAATCTAGATGAGAAGATGTAGAAAGATTAAGAACACAGATTTTTTACGTGGTAAAGCCTCACCCAACTGAGGAAACATCCAAGACTCCCTTTACGGAGTAAACAAAAAATTTCACTAAAAAAAATTATAACAGTTACAAACTATACATCACACATGCACACAAATAAGACCTATACAAGTTTAGGAATGTACCCACTGGTGTCCTTATAACTTCTCTGCAGTTCTGTTTGTTGATGTTGTTCTCCCAGTTTGCTAACTTCCAATTTGTTCAAGTTCTTTACGTCAACTCTTGTTCTTGAGATCTTATTACCAACACTTTCAGTGTGGTAGGGTGATAGTGTTTGTAAAGGTGATTTCTAACACATGCATACACACACACACACTTATTTTATAAAAACATTCCTATCAAATTACATATAAAATCTATATGCTATGATTTTCTATTTCTCTCTTCTCATAAAACTTAACCTCATTTGACCTTTATAATAATCCTAGAATCCAAGGCTATCTTGCTCAAAAGACGTATCAAGATCTTAATCAATCTCAGGTTTTGAAAATATTTTTGAGATTGAAAATCACCAAGTGAGATTTTAAACTAGGTCAAAGGTCTTGTTTTAAAAGAACTAGAAACAAAAAAGGATTTTGTTGATTTCAAAGTTAAAAACATTTGCAGAACCAAATCAACAAATATTTTCTCAAGATGAGAAACTAAAAATGTAGATCTATGTGTAATATAACATGCAATGACTTAGATCTAAGATTTCTATAAAAGTAGAAACACAGATCTAAACAGATGATTAAGTTGATAACAAGATCTGAGAACGAAGAGGTTACGACAACAAACCTAACAAACCAATCTCTCAAACACTCAGGGTTGTGTTTGGTATATACTGGTTTTGAAAGAGGTTAAGGTTTGAAAATAGTTTTGGATGAATTAGGGTTAGGGTTTCCTAACTATGGTTTCTCTCTATCTCCCCTCTTTATCACTCGAATGAACAAAGTGGAAAAAGTCTCAGATGGCTGAGAGAAGGGTTCCTTTTGTAGGAGGCTAAGAAGATTCGAGATAAAAGACCAAAATCAAGGGCTAGGATCTGGTCTTGAAGGATTGACTTTGATCCAATGATTTAAACAGAGGCAGTGATTAAAATGCTTCTGATTGGCTCAAGTTGGTTTCACCAGGATTGTAAAAGAACGCATGCGGATCATTGATTAAAACTAATCCAAGGGTTGAAACAATGCACAGCAATCGTCTCACAGAGAAAACACAATTTGGTTCGATAATAGCTTCACATGTGTAGGCAATTGATTGGTTGATCCATGTGCGTCAAAAATAATTACATAGCACACCTTATAGTCTCTAGCGCTTTCAAATTCTACCCAAGTGAACTTTCAGCCAATGAAACCAATAATACAGAATAGCATATTGACCCCAAAACTTTTAAAACCAAATTTTAATTAATAAAAACCTTATTTTAAAAGTTTATAAAATTCCCAAAAAATGTTAAAAATCAATTTTACGGATTTAAACACACTCGACATATATACACACATAATTATATGAAATATGAAATGTACGAATGCAATTCTAATGTGTGTGAGTGTTGGTAAAAGTGCCTAGATCAATCAATCAAGAGGAATAAACTGAAGAACAATCTCTGAGGTTCTTTGGTTTCTAGGTTTGACACAATTTTGTCACAATTTCCAAACTAGATGAACACTTATACAATACAGACTCAAATCAGTCAAGAGTATAAGGTGCTTCAAAGCATGTGGTTATGGAGTAGCCTTCATATAGTGGATGGTAGAGGATTTAGGTGTGGACTCCATGTGGTTATACTCTCTATTTAGGTCATTTACCATAAAAGTTTTAGTGTTAACAACCTTATTTATTTGTGCGGGAGTGGACTCAAGAGAATAAAAAAATGATTGCAGTTGAATCCACTATAGGAATTAAGTTTGAAGTAAACTCCTGAGTAGGGGTATTAGCTGACACGGGTTTAAGTATGCATGTGGAGAAGATTTAGGATCCTTATTTGGTGTTATATCCTTATGAACCCATCTTTCTTAGAGCCTAAATGACGGTAGCAGGGGATCCACCATGTGATCAGCCTCACTTCTAACAGGAGGTCAACTCAGGTACCAACTTTCTTTGCAAGCCTAAATGGATAGTTATCCTCCTCCAGTGTAGTTATTCGCTCAGACCACATAAACATGCGCACACATATACCTGATAAACTTCTCACTAGTTATGTGGAAATAAGGGAATGTGGTTCTTACGTGTTTGTTACTTGCACCCACATCAGAAATGCATGCACAAAACCCAAGGCATGTCGATTTATTATTTATCTATTATCACACTTGTACTGGTGTAACTTCCTGACCTATAAAGGCATTCCACCCGTCCCTTAAATATTATCCTAAAAATAACCTATAAATAGAGGGTGAACCCACCTGAAAAGGGGACTCAAACATTATGCAATCACAACAAGCCTAATTGCACACCTCATAACAAGAAAGGAGAGTTAGCAACACTCGTGGATGTAGGTTTCCATCTTGGGCCGAATCACGTAAAAATATATTTTGTTCCCATTGCCTATCATCCCCATTCTCTTTATTATACATTTTCTCAATTATTATTCATTTATTTTCTATGTCTATTTTTAGACGATGAAAAATTGGCAATGTTTGTGGGAAAACAACAAGCCATTATGATACCTACTCGAATTTTTTCATCCACCACCTACCACACTTGAGAATAACGGATAGCCCCGAGAGAAAAAGTATGGCACATGTCCAAACATCTCCCACCCCTACTCGGATGGTAGATTTTTGCAGACTCTTGATGAGTCTCGCCAAGGGGCAAGAGGCGATGCAAGAGAGCATCAAGTAGTAGGCACACACTCTGTAGGTCAGTGAGTACAACCTAGCTTTAATATTATTACCCCTGTGGGCCGAAAGTATCACGAAGTGGGGGAGGCAGGTTTCCCCCAGTGCCCTATAGAGATAGGAGACAAGAATATCACATTCAAGCTCTGAAGAAACCTATCAGTTTGAGATTGGGATCCCACAAAAACACTAGCTCCACCTGACGATCTGGATCACAGCGGTACTGGTCTTACTGCCCTGGAGCCATGTCCTCCATCCAATCACCAAGCTATTATGATGATTAAAACTACTTTGAAGAGCATTCCAATGTGCTGGAAAGGTTGAGCAAAGATTTATCATTCGATCGGTTGGGCCCACGTCACAATCGCTAGCAAGCAGTAATGACATCTCGAGATCACGACTAGATAAGAGGCAATCCACGTAAATCCATCACCGGGGACTCCCATCGATCTGGTAAAGCATCAACAATACCCAAGAAGATTTCCTAGGAAAGGGTAGCAGGAAAACTAACAATGGAAAGGATCCATTAAATGCTTAGAGGATCATCTCAAAGAGATAGCTAGTTCTAAGAACCTTGTACAAAGGTATTTTAGAAAATGATCGATTTGTCAGTAACTTTTATTTTGGGACAAAACTAGGGAAGAGAGTAGCCCATCTTCTTAGTGTTCGGCAGAAATCCGATGAAAGAACTCTTGATTATTTCACCCTCTTTAACGCTGAAATGCTGGAGGTAGTAGATTACATTGAGCAGACTTCTATAACTACTCTGATGAGCGGTATAAGTTCGGGGATGCTATTTTGGTCATTGGCAAAGGAAACACCCAGGACGATGATCGATTTATTGTCCAAAGCGGGAAAAATCATGAACACCGAGGAAGCTATGGCTTTTAAGGAGTCGAATAATCCCAAATCATCGAAAAGTAAAGACAGTGATAAGAAAGATCAGAAAGATCAAAAGGGTGAAAATACAAAGAAGTACGAGGAATATACTCCGCTCATAACAGACATCCGTCACATTCTTGAGGAAATTTGGGGATGCAAGGACCTCGAGTGTCTTAGTAAGTGAAAGGCACCGACGAATATGATAGACATGAGTAAGTAATATGAGTTTCGTAAAGACCACGACCATAATAATGATAGTTGCATCACCTTGAAGAATGATATTGAGGTCCTTATCAGAGGGGCAAGATGTCTAGGTATGTGGATAAGGATGGATGATTACATTTCGATGAGTATAAGTCTAGGAGATAATTAGAATCGTTGTTTCGCTGGGCAGATGATAAGAAGTAGTGGAGAAATGATGACTCAGACGACGATCCAGACCTCTCAAAAAAGCCTAAGGTCCCCGTGTGTGAGGTTGGCATCATATCTTTCGGGTGTCACTTCATCGCAAGGGGAGATTTAAGTGGAGGAGAAGACCCAGAAGAGAGAAAGGCGTACCTGAAAGAGGCCAAAACCTTTGCTCATGTGAGATAGATCAACCTTATAGCAGAGGTGGACACAAGCCCCCGCAAGGTGAACAAGGATAACCTAAAAGTCCGGTTCTCTAAAGATTACTTCTCCAGGGTACTATATCCTCATGATGACCCTCTAGTTGTCATCATGATGATCCATGAAGAAAGAATTGCCAAAGTATTGGTGGACATTAGCAGCTCTATAGACATTATGTTTTACATATATTTCAGAAGGCTGAAGCTCCGTGACAGTAAGTTAATGTCGTACCACTAACCCTTGATTGGCTTTTTAGGGGAAAGGTGTACCCATTAGGAATAATGTAACTCGTGGTCAAAGAAGGCAGGTGGCTAACCTATCGCATTGAAAGTGTATGATTCTTCATCCTGAACAAAAACATATTGTTTTCTTACAACTTTATATTAGGAAGTGTTATGCTAAAGAAGATTGAGGACGTCTCGTACACAGTACATCAGTGATTGAAGTTTCCAACTCATTATGGAGTAGGGGTCATCAAAGCTAACCAGGTAGAGGCACGAGAGTGCTATTATAATTTCACATACTAGGAAGAATAGAAGAAGATAATAAAAACCTACCAGATCGAAACCATTAATCTTTAAAATGAAGCAAGACTGGTTAAAGGGTAGGAAGTTAAATAAATCGAGATAGTTTGATTTGATTCAGATCACCCAAAGCGGACAATCTAGATTGGATCGTCACTGGATCCCTATTTAAGACAATAACACATAAGCTTCCTGCAACAATGCCGGAATGTGTTCACGTGGATCCATAAGGACATGCCCTAGATTTATCCTGATTTCATTTAACATGAGTTAAGCGTGACGGAAGGAGTTAAGCCAGTCAAGCAAATGTGAAGGGTTTTTTATGTCAAAAAGAACTTTGTCGTCCAGGAGGAAGTTCTTAAGCTTAAGAAGGCTAATGTCATCAACGATGTCAAGTACCCAGAATGATTAATGAACATAGTAATAGTGCGTAATAAGAATGATAAATGGAGGACGTGGTTCCATTTTACCGACCTGAGCAAGGCGTGCCCCAAGGATCACCATCCACTACCCCGGATTGACCAGCTGGTAGATGAAACCTTAGGTCATGAGCTACTCAGCTTCATGGATGCCTATTTTGGGCACAACCGGATCATAACGAAACCCTTTGATAGAGAGAACAAATCCTTTATAACCAGTAGAGTTACTTACTATTATAATGTTATTCCTTTTAGTCTTAAAATCGTAGGAGCTACTTACGAGTGATTGGTGAACAAAGTCTTTGAGTAAAAAATTGGGTAAATATGGAAGTATATGTGGAGGACATGCTTATAAAGAGAAGAACGGACATCGACCACATCAAGAATCTTGGGCAGACTTTTGACCAACTGAAAAACCGCCGAATAAGGTTAAATCCGATGAAAATTTGTTTTCAGTGTGAAAAAAGGAATATTTATGGGTTTTATCATCAATTAACGGGGTACCCAAGATAACCCCAAAATGATCCAAGATATGATTAACATGCAATCTACCAAGATGAAAAAAGACATACAGGAGCTAACAGTGTGAAAGTGCGAGCTTTTCTAAATCAAAGCTCTGATACCATTTATTATTTCCTTTCTATGTAGAAACTCGATGTGGAAGCGGTGTGATGGTTCAACTTTAAAAACAACAAATTTTAATTCCTTAAACAAATTAAAATTACACCAAGTGAAGTAAAATTAATCAATTAATATATTCACTTAAACCAATTAATTAATCCAAGTCCTAGAATTTGCCTAAGTCATATTTATCAATATTAGCAAATTAGGCGAAACCAAATTTTAGCAAATGACTTGAATTAAATAAACTTTACCCAATATTTAATTTAGCACCAAATTAAATGAGTGTGATGATTTAAACTAAATTTTATCTTGAATTATACTAAACATGAGTTCTACGTTATTTTGCAAGATAAAATAAATCAATCACACTACGCCGTGATGTACGAGGAAAAACCCAAGACGGGAAACAACCTCGGACGGCCCTAGCCACAAATCCACTAGATACGGAATTACAAGTACAAGTTAAAAGACTTACAACACACGACTCGATCCCTCTCAAGCCCCGACGCTTCTTCTTGTAGACACCTCTTCCTAGCGGATAACCTTGGAACTCCACCGCGGTCTAGGAATCCACCGATAGGACTTTATATGGTCACCGTCACCCGAGCAAGGAGCCTTTCTCCAAGTGGGTAGAATCGCAACAAAACGTCTTCTTCTTTGATGGATGTAGAAGCAGACCAAAACTTCTCTTTGAAACGAAAGAGATAAACCGGTGCCAAACTCCAAGCAATTGATATGTATATATGTGAACTTGGATAAACAATATGGGTGTAAAACTATAGTGATAAAATATTTTCTCTTGAAAAATAGCACTCAAAACTTGAACATTTTCCTTAAACAATTTTAGCTCTCAAACTCTCTCTAAGAGATGGAAAAGTTGGGAAAAGTTAGGAAAAGTTAGATTGGAAAATGTTCTTCCCGCACATATTAAAATCTGAAAAAGTTGGTTAAAAACCAAGTGGGGAAGTGGGTGCAAAACTACAAAAAAACTGCCAAAAACTGTTCCCGCCTGGCATCTCGTTCGAACGACATTTCGTTCGAACGAAACCTCGTTCGAACGAGACTTCTAACGACGTTCCAGATTGAACTCGTTAGAATCTCGTTGGATATTTTGTTCGAACAGAAGGTTCGTTCGAACGACATATCGAACGACATTTCATAGGCCTATACTGGAACCTCGTTGGCAAACTCGTTCGAACGACATCTGGTTCGAACGAAAAAACTCTTTCGAACGACATATCGAACGAACTTCCAGAAAGTTTGGAAAATTTGATTTTTAGCCTAGAAAACTTTATAAACTTATTTTAAAGTTCTAATTAATTCTTTCTGAAAATAAAACACAGTTTTTATTAAACCTAACACCCAATAAAACTTGTTCCAAGCTCCTATATATCTAATATTGCATTCATACCTTGGTAGTATGGAACTATGGTTGATGACGTAGAAACGAGGCACGCAAACCGGCATATTTGATGAGGCTTTATACTCTTTGCCGCTACGTCTTCAACAAACACTTCATAGGCTTGAGAATATTACAATTAAATACTATCCTATGAATAAATATTTTTGTCTGTAATTGAGCCAAAACTATATATGGACTCAATTGAAAATTTATGTCCTTACAAATCTCCCCCTTTGGCTATTCCGGGACAAAAAACAAATAAAACCTAAAGGGCCGTCAAGCTCTACTAGACTTAAAACATAACCCACCCAAACTTGACTCAACCCAAGGATCAAACGCTTTGCCATTGAAAGATGCCTCTTTAGAATAATTCCTGCACACTTAAGCAAACTCATCAAATGCATCGGGAATATCAAAGTATTAAATGCAATTTTAATTAATTACTCCCCCTAAATTAATTCTCCCCTTTATCAAACACATGACCTACTTAGAAAGACGTCTCCTCCTAAGATAAATCTCCCCCAAACTAAGATAGGATGATAATAGGATTAGATACAATTTCTCCCCCTATCATTTCTACCCCTTTTTGTTCAGTAATAAGCAAAGGATAAAGAACTAATAAACACGTTGAAGCTTAAAGTGTTAAGACATTAAAGCACATGGGCAACAAAAGCAAGGCAAAGGCAAAACAAAATATCACATATATATGTACTATAAATATATCAAAAATGCACACGCACATATATATAGATATAAACACGCACATGACACAAAAATACAATAAGTTTGCACACTCGTATGGCAAAAATGTGTCATATGGAAACGGAAGTGTAGGGGTGTGAACCAGAAACAATTAAATTTAGACCCAAACACTTAATAAACATTCACGGAGTTCTCATTTGATTGCAAACTTCATCACATTTAAATATAACCTCATGTGACAATATAGATTGAACTCAATGAACAAACATACACAATGCATACAAGCCTAACATGATGATGATTCTACAAATCAAATAGAGTCATGACATTAAAGACAACTAGGATAAACGGACATTGTGCAAACCGTTGATATACCATCCAATTCTCCCTCAATAAGCATATATATTCTTTTGCTTTTGAATGAATATATCAAACAAACATAGGCCTTGGCAATTGTTTTCTTTTTAATGCCAAATATTCTGTTTTTAGGCCTTTGGATCACGTATTTCTTTTAGATCCAATAAACGGTGGCTTACTATCGCAAAGGATTTAATTCATCCTTTCGGAGCCCATCCCCATGCACATTTATATTTATCATATTTTTATTTTTCACACAAATCTCACATGCAACGGATTTTGACATGTACTAGTCCTCCTAAGTCACAAATATGTAGATGGCAAGATTGGTAGGAGAACACCTCACATAGATCAAATATACGTATGAAGTTAAAAATTCAAAGGAGCTCGTGCATGTGTGAAAAGAGGCATATAAAAATAAAATCCATTTAAACAATACAAAATCCAACTGCTCCATATAAAACATGGTAAAGAACATTTTAAGGATTGAAAATCTAAACCAAAAGTTCTAGCCACGTGGGAGCGTAAAAGATGGAATTCAAACACAAGTATATGCCACTTAAAGTGTGTCAAACTAAAATACACACATAAAAAATCTTTTTTGGTTTTTAACATTTTTCACCAAAAATAAATATATATACTCAAAAGAATAAACAAAAATCATTTGTATTTTTCATTAAGCTTAAATGAAATAAATAAAACACAAATGATAAAAAAAAATCTTTTTATATTTTTCAATTAATTCAAACACAAAATACAATACAAAAATATAAACAAGTCAAAATTTCTAGCATGTGATATGAAATAAGGCAATGACTAGAAAATGACTAAACAAGCATACATTTAGCATGTGAATATAGCATGAAGTACAAACGCTAAAGTATGCAAACACTAACACATTCATCCTTTAGATTTAGCAAGGGAGGAAGCATGTGAAAGTAAATGAGAATCAACAAATCTTGTATCTAGCGCGTTTAAAAGAGATTTCCTAACCCATATAGATTTATATTTAAAATGATGGGGATTTGGAAATAATGAAATGCTAGATAAAGATTTCCTTGGACTTCTTTTAAGATCAAAACAATATGACCTAAGGTGACCTTTCCTACAACAATGCAAGCATGTCAAAACACGAGGAATGTTACCTAAGGTGTGACCCTTTTTAAATTCCTTGGAAAAAGTTGACCCTCTAAAACAAACAATGGTTTTAGCTTTAGCAATGGAAGAATTTGAACATGATGTGCTAGAACCATTAGAACAACTACTAGAGTCTTGAAAGTCATTTTTCAATTTTAAAATTTCGAACTCAATTAATAAATTAGACTCCTCAAAATTAGGAGACTCCTTCTTTAAATTTTCTATAATTCTGAGAAGGTTAACACGCTCTCCCTCAATATGAGCAAACTTGTCCCTAAGAGTCTTTTCACGACTTTCACTCTCTTTCTTGGACTTTTCTAAAATATCAAAATTTGAATATGAGTCCATGAGCTTTTCACGAAAAATATCTTTTTGAGATAGAGAGATTTGCAAAGACTCAATGTGATCTTTAAAACAAGAATTTTCTTTTTCAAGAAATTTAATTCTTTTTACAAATCTCAAATTTAATTCCTTTAAATTTTCGTTACATTTATTAAGCCCATTTAATTCCTCTCGAAAATCAAAAATTTCATTTTCATTTAAATTGGACAAATTTTCATTAAGACGTCCCATCGAGAGATATAAAACAAAAATTGAGAGTGAGTCAACTTTGAACCACCTAAAAAGGTAAGGAAACACAAAAGCCGAAAAATGGATCTTTAACGCGATAACTTAGCGCTCCGGCTCGGATTCCAAGTTGAAAGTGCGAGCTTTTCTAAATCAAAGCTCTGATACCATTTATTATTTCCTTTTTATGTAGAAACTCGATGCGGAAGCGGTGTGATGGTTCAACTTTAAAAACAACAAATTTTAATTCCTTAAACAAATTAAAATTACACCAAGTGAAGTAAAATTAATCAATTAATATATTCACTTAAACCAATTAATTAATCCAAGTCCTAGAATTTGCCTAAGTCATATTTATCAATATTAGCAAATTAGGCGAAACCAAATTTTAGCAAATGACTTGAATTAAATAAACTTTACCCAATATTTAATTTAGCACCAAGTTAAATGAGTGTGATGATTTAAACCAAATTTTATCTTGAATTATTCTAAACATGCGTTCTACATTATTTTGCAAGATAAAATAAATCAATCACACTACGCCGCGATGTACGAGGAAAAACCCAAGACGGGAAACAACCTCGGACGGCCCTAGCCACAAATCCACTAGATACGGAATTACAAGTACAAGATAAAAGACTTACAACACACGACTCGATCCCTCTCAAGCCCCAACGCTTCTTCTTGTAGACACCTCTTCCTAGCGGATAACCTTGGAACTCCACCGCGGTCTCGGAATCCACCGATAGGACTTTATATGGTCACTGTCACCCGAGCAAGGAGCCTTTCTCCAAGTGGGTAGAATCGCAACAAAACGTCTTCTTCTTTGATGGATGTAGAAGCAAACCAAAATTTCTCTTTGAAACGGAAGAGATAAACCGGTGCCAAACTCCAAGCAATTGATATGTATATATGTAAACTTGGATAAACAATATGGGTGTAAAACTATAGTGATAAAATATTTTCTCTTGAAAAATAGCACTCAAAACTTGAACATTTTCCTTAAACAATTTTATCTCTCAAACTCTCTCTAAGAGATGGAAAAGTTGGGAAAAGTTAGGAAAAGTTAGATTGGAAAATGTTCTTCCCGCACATATTAAAATCTGAAAAATTTGGTTAAAAACCAAGTGGGGAAGTGGGTGCAAAACTGCAAAAAAACTGCCAAAAAATGTTCCCGCCTGGCATCTCGTTCGAACGAAATCTCGTTCGAATGAGACTTCTAATGACGTTCCAGATTGAACTCGTTAGAATCTCGTTGGATATCTCGTTCTAACAGAAGGTTCGTTCGAACGACATATCGAACGGCATTTCATAGGCCTATACTGGAACCTCGTTGGCAAACTCGTTCGAACGACATCTGGTTCGAACGAAAAAACTCGTTCGAACGACATATCGAACGAACTTCCAGAAAGTTTGGAAAATTTGATTTTTAGCCCATAAAACTTTATAAACTTATTTTAAAGTTCTAATTAATTCTTTCTGAAAATAAAACACAATTTTTATTAAACCTAACACCCAATAAAACTTGTTCCAAGCTCCTATTTATCTAATATTGCATTCATACCTTGGGAGTATGGAACTATGGTTGATGACGTAGAAACGAGTCACGCAAATTGGCATATTTGATGAGGCTTTATACTCTTTGCCGCTACGTCTTCAACAAACACTTCATAGGCTTGAGAATATTACAATTAAATACTATCCTATGAATAAATATTTTTGTCTAAAATTGAACCAAAACTATATATGGACTCAATTGGAAATTTGTGTCCTTACACAGTGCGAGTGGCAACACTTAACAGGTTCATCTCTAAAGCCACAAATGAGTGCCTACCTTTTTTTAAAGTGTTGAGAAAATCCTTTGAATGGAATAAAAAAAGCAAGAATGATTTCTTGGAACTAAGGCGGTACTTAGGATCACCCCCTCTCTTAACAAGACCTATTATTGGGGAAAGTCTCTATGTGTATCTTTTCGTGTCCAAATCAACTGTCAGTTCGCACTAGTAAGATAAGAGGAAGGAATTCAAAGACCAGTTTATTACAATAGCAAAGCATACTGAGGAGTCAAAATTTGGTACCCTCGAATGGAGAAGTTATCCTTAGCACCAAGGGAAGGTTCAAAGAGAATGAATCCTTGTTTCCAAGACCACAACATTTTGGTCAACACCGATCTACCCATGAGATAGATCTTGTATGAACTAGAAAAATCTGTTCGATTGATGGCTTGGGCGATCGAGCTCGGCCAGTACGACATATGATATGAACTCAGGAGAGCCATCAAGGGGAAAGCGTTACAAGGCTTCATTGATGAGTTCACCTATGAGTATAAGCCATCTGAGCAAACTCCTCTAGGAGTGATCTCAGTTCATGAAGACAAATAGACTTCCCTGGAAGCGAGCTTAATCCTTACTGAGATGGAGCAGACTCCCCTTAGAAAGAGCTCCTCAATAAAGGAAGATAAGAATCAGCGCAACGGATATCAGAAGAAGATATTTAAACTCAGTAAACTTAAAAAATGGACTTTATCTAGGACAGTGTTATCAGGAAACTATTAGTTGATAGATAGTCTTATTCGAAGGGTAGAAACGTAGGCATTATCATCGCTACTCCGAATGAAATAGACATGGAATATGCCATGTTCTACCAATTTGAAGCTTATAATAATGAAGCAGAGTACGAAGCCTTGAGTGTCGAATTCATCTTAGCCTGAACCATGTAGGCTAATCATATAATAGCACACAGTTACTCCCAACTGCTACTAGCTATTTAGAATCTATGAAGCAAGAGAGGAGTCCATAATGATGCACTTGACCATAGTGTGACAGTAGTTAAAAAAGGTCACAAAAGTGAAGGTTGTAAGGATTCCTAGATTGAAGAAGATACCTTGCCAAATTAGCCTCGGCCACATGATAACTTTAAGAGGGACAGTACTAGTTGAAATAGCGACTCGCAGAAGTACGGATGAGGAAAGATTAAAAGTGATGGACATTATTCTAAGGCCATAATGGATGGATACCATACGAACATATATTGAGGTCGTAGAACTCCCCTCGAATGCAAAAGAAGGAAGAAAGTTGTTGTGACACCCCGCCTAATAAAATACCGGGCGATCACTCCTATATCAAATTAAAACAGGAGTCTCATGTGGTTCATTCTTAAGATCACTGTCGAAAACCAATTAATTACTAATATCCTATTAGGCCGACGTCAAAATTTTAAATTAACTAATCTTTTTAACCAAACCATCCAAATAAAATAATGACAACAGTTTATATGCAACAACTGAAATAAAATAAAGTAAAATAACCGAACACTCGGTCCAAATAATACAACCAAATCGAATTCCACACAAAAGGTGGTAAATGAATAAATGAGTACAGTTGGGCCATTAGCCCGAATATGACTACAATACCTCCTATCTAGATCTCAATGATGGAAGCGTCTACAATAAACCTGCTTGCATCCACAGCTGCTGCAGCAAACGTCTGACTCGAATGATTTATTATCCAGGCGTCCCTGTGTCTGGACATCTATATATATATATATATATATATATATATATATATATATATATATATATATATATATATATATATATATATATATAGCAAGAGAGGGGAGAAGTAGAGAAAATGGGTCAGAGCCCGATTGTTGAAAATATTTTAGCAAGTGCATAAAATCCATATTTTAAAATATGTTATTTCTCAAATTTTAAACTGGTATCGCTCTCACATGAGATACACCTCACCCATCTTCTAACAGTGCACAACTAGCGCATACCATTTTAGACAACCTAGTTAAGCTACCTACCTAACTAATGTAATTACCCATCTTCTAATAAACCTCATAGATTCGGGTACTAAGGACTAAACTTCTCCCCATTCCCAACATTACGTTACGTTCGTGCGTGGGGTGTCTCGCGAAGCGAAATCCAAACAAGGAACCCCCCCGATACACTACTACGTGACAATGTTGATCACCGGGATCCATTAGGCCTTCAGTACATAACATATTTATACCATCTCGTATTTATTAATAGTTCTCATTAGAACCTATTATTCGCATTCATATAAATCCGGATATAAATCTACCGGAAGTAATATCACACTTTATTCATTCTTTTCACTTTATACAAGGTTAGGTTATATGATATCTCATCTCATATATATCAACAGTATACTATACGCAATAAGTATATTAATCATCCACCGAACTATAATATAAGTGGCTTAGTCATTCTCATTTACTAAGCATCCGTGAATTATCTCAAGTACACATATATGTTAATCGCAATACATATATAGATATATAGCACCCCTAGCCTCAACTGCGGTGCACTCATACTCTGCTATCCAATCCAAGTACATCTCGTACAAAAAGGATTACCCGTTCCACATCACTCAGGAACTGTAACAATACAAATCACACGTATTGGAGGCGAACATAGTTCACGTACCTACGGGTCACGCACATACCTACGCTCCCATAAGCAGCGGACTTATCAACTCACATATAAGCCTTTCACAGCCCTATGTTCTTGAGGTACCAAATCTAAAATCCCCCCGAAGGCAACACAGGATAAGATTGTCCTCTTTCGAACGTCAACCTCCCGTGATAGCATGTATGGTAGGTATGTCATACACATAATAAAAAAAAATCATATAGGTACACATTCCACCTATATACATATATCATCAATTTGGTATTCACACAACCATATTATAATTATAGGTATTTCTCTCACCTATACATAATTCCCCATAGGTAATTATTTAACCCGTGTATATAATAACATTCGAGCATACGCACAACCCGTATAATAAATTTCCCACGTAGTATATTTATCTCTCGAATATCCTACGCATTAATCAATTTTAACTAATCCTCAATACATCATTTCCGATATTTTCTCACCGCACGATGACAATACCAACGACACCGATATATATTATTTATCTATTCTCAATCTTTTATGGCTATAATCTCCAAACTCTCGTAACGATAGCCAATAACCTTGAATATTCTCATTCACAATAATACAAGCCATCACACAATTAAAACACTACCCCAATACATGTTCCCTTATTTAACATTCAAATCACACTTAAATACCCCTTTAAGTATTTTTCCTCACGAACACCCCTATTTGGGTAAATCTTGGATTTTACTTTCAACTAACCCAAGGTACACGCCTTACTAAAAAAAAATATTTAGAAGTCCCCACACTATTTTTAGGAACCACAAATATTTATCTCCAAATAATTCTAGCCTTTATTTTTCCAATTTCCGAGTGCATTTCCGAGTTGGTGATTTCACCCCGGAACTGCCATCTTGTAAAAATCATAACAATTCGAAAAAATATCAAAAAAATACGTGGTGGGCTCCCACGCGACCATATCGAAATTATATACAACTTTCATGTTTTGACCGAGAGCTGAATAGGTCGTCTTCCTGTCCGAAACAGCCCGGAAGTGGGCTGGTCACTATTCACCTTCTTCTCCAAAAATCCAAACCTCCATTAAAACACATCCAAGCTTTTTATCTCCTCTCTCATCATCATTCAACCTGAAATAACCATAAATACACACATTCAAAGGGTTCCAATCATCCTATAACCCAGATCCAACAATTAATTTCAATTAATTTCAAGTTTCTCAAATTGGGTATTAATCGAGTTATATCCGTTTTAATCTTTCGAAAACCCCTTTGATCCAAGAAATTTCAACCCAAAAATCTTTAGTTTTATACCAACTACAATATGAGAAATTAACACACTAAATCAATATGCAAGTTAAACACTTGCCTTGTGGAATAAATCGGACGTTCTCGAGTCGAATCCCGCGAATTTGGCCGGATTTTCCTTCTCTTCTTCTTCTTTTCTTTCTTCTTCTTCTTCTTCTTCTTCTCTTCCTTCTCTCTACTATCTTCTCTCTCTTAGGGCAGAAATGAAAGGGAAAGGGGGCTGCTTAAGTCTTTAAACCCTAAATTGGGTAAATGCCCAATTGTTAAATGACTCGTGTACCCGTTTACGAGCCCCTACTAGTCCAAAAATGTCCGGAACCCAAATACTACCCCCGGGTAGTCTATTTTGACTATCTCGGTCATTCCGAACCTAATGGCGCAGTCAAAATCTCCATCCAAGGTACTTAACTAAAATTCATTAATTTTGCCCCAACATGTTCAATATGCGTATTTTCCAATTTAAAATATTTTCTTTGTCGCTTTACCCAACTTGCGACATGTAATTAAAAATAATCCATGTAAATATTAATCTGGAACTTACAAACTAATATTTACTATTTACTTTATATTCTGAATTTATTCAATTTCACTCATAAATTCCATAATTACTATTCACAGTAATTCCTCAATTTACCAAATTACGCCCACCTTTGTAATTTAAATATCTTTAAAAGTACGGGGTATTACATACTTCCCTCCTTACAACAGAATTTCGTCCTCGAAATTCAGATATAGCCTGTACCACTACTCTAGGATCGGTATATACATTACATCCTAGCTTAACCAAATTTAGATATAGCCTAACACAATGGTCTCTCACTGTATTTCACCCATCTCAAGGCGTATGCTCATATATATAGTCTCATCATCTCTATATATTTTCCCTAATCTTGCACCCTTTTTGTATAGACCACTTAGCGTAAAGTATTTATTATTAATACCATATCTACTAGTCTCACACAGTAGAAATATTCGTAAATCCATATATATATACACATATAGTCACATCATCCCTATACATATATATATTAATCCTGCACCCCGGGTTAACACCCATTAGCGCACTTAATCAATAATGTTCTTGCACCCCCGGGGATATCACCCATTAGTGCGCTTAATAATAATATCACATAATAGGCATACACACATCCTATTAAGATTCATAGGCATATTCCCATCCTAATTGTACACTTCTCATATGTGTTTTATTCTCATCGCTACGTATTATATAAATATTCAGATTACTATCTCTCTTGTAATATACATGGTATATTCCCTATGCCGAATAATTAAAGTATTAACTATCATATACTTTTCTGGAATTTGGTACTACATACACTCCTTCTTTACTTGGAGTATGCTAACCATACAGTCACGCGCAAGCCACTCTTCAATACTCGCTTGAGTAAGACCCCGCTCCACTTCCTCACAATAAATTGGGTAACCTTTTCATTAAGAGGTACTTTTTTTAAATGACTTTCCACAACCTTTCAATCCCATCTCGGGTGTGTTAGCTCTCGTTGCACATAAATGTTTGCATTATCATCATTCTCGCACGACATTCAATACGCTATACCGTTTAACCTTGTTTATAGCCGCCCTTCAGGCATATATTATACATATATATTTTCACATCTTTCAATCTCGGACATTTTTGGGATTTACTAATCAGGGTACCCATACCCCCTAACATCCGTGCATATATGCACCACCATTGCAAACGTTTTGATACATCACACTCACTCTAAATAATGGGCCTCATTTCATTGGCCTGGTACTAACACATGGGTATCCCTTAACCCGAATAATTCAAAATTTAATTCACCCGATACTTGGAAATTCAATCCTTTTTAAGATTATCCCATCGATCTTCTTGTGGTTATCTTACAATAGTCTTCGTATATCAGTGCCTTATTGCCCTTACTTTGTGGTAGTCTTAAGACTAAGGTGTCTCTAACACACGTAATATGAGTACTATTCTAAATATTTCCCTAGTGCCCAAGACCTCTCTCAACTTCCGACATTTGCTCGGTTTCATGCGTGGGACGTCTCGCAAAGCGAAATCCAAACAAGGAACCCTCCCGTTACACTACTCCCTCGCATCGTCAGTCATCGAGATATAAAGGTCCAAGGGACACCAATGGGATGTTCTAAATTTTACCTCGTTAACCTACCAGCGTACTTCTACCACTATATCCTTCCATCTTAGTGAAATGCAAAATCTAACTAATTGGGCACCTACTCTCTGCAAAAGCGCTATGAACATTATACCCAAAATGTATTTCCTCTGAATTTTCCTTCTATTCAAGGCCTGAATAAACGTCTCAAATCGATTTCCTTCACCTTAACTCACCCACATACTTGCGATGAGAGAATAATTTTCAGTGCTTCTCCGTAGCACTTATAACTCTATATGATTATACCGTCATCGAACGGATCTCACTCGATAGTGTTTGCTCTACACTAGGTGACTTATCGTCAAAACTAGCATCCTTGAATAATATAACATCTCTCCACTCCCGACGTCATTAAGGTTCATGCGTGGAGCGTCTCGCAAGCGAAATCCAAACAAGGAACCCCTCCTATACACTATTACTTAACTTTGTCGGTCGTGGAGGTTCGCTAGTTCAAATATGCCACTCGGATAATCCCATCTCTCCTATCGACAAAATGTGGTCAAAACTCTTAATTCTTTCCAGGAGCCACACCACCAAGCGCTTGTACTAACACTAAGTCCTTAGCCCAAACAACAATGAGCTTAAACTCACAGCTCAATAATAAAGCCTGCATACCTTAAATTGTATCTATAAGGTCCCCATGCATTCAAATCATGGTAATGAAACATCTCCTCATCAAATTTTCATCTAAACAAGTAATCAAGGCGAGCTCATCCAACATTTATCTCGCATTCCATGCGTTATTATGTCCGTATATATATGTTTCACATCTTAAATAAATATATATATATATATTATACTATACACATCAAGTATATCCATACTTATATATCACACACTATATAAGTATAAATAACCATCCCTCAGAGCTATAACTCAATGGATGCAGTCTCTCAATGCTATCATCTTCCAGGGAATTACTCACACATCATCCTGGGTACCAGCGATCGGACTATCGCATCGACTTGGTAAAAACCAAATCACAATGAATGGGAAGCAATCATAGTTCCTCCGAGGAAATGAGAACGAAGCATACCCACCACGTCTCATTCCTGATAAAAATCACACAATATAAAATGGACATTATGACCTGGAGACTATACGCTCCATGCTCCTCAAGCCAGGGGCCTCACCCAAAATAACTATAACTCACTCTACATAAGTCCAATTACTAGTGAGTCTATCATTCCACTGGAGAAGCCTCTTCCTCCCTTGTACCTACCTTACTCCGGTACTAACTTCACTTATCCATGTCACTCTTTATTCACCGTTGGTCTCTGACTGATTCTTATGTGAATAACCTAGAAACTTCATTCACTTCATTCTAAATCACGGGCATTTTCATTTTAAAACCGTCTGTAAGATTAATTTATGAGCAAAATATTATGGTCCTCTATATATGGTGACCATCATTCCCACTATTTCACATTGCTCCAACGAGTGAAAAAAATTTCCTCAAATTTTCACATATGGGTATTTCCATACCCAACTCTAGGCCCAAGATTTCGATCCTTCAACTTCCTAGAAGTGAAGTTACACTATTTTCGCCTAGCTCAACTTCAATGCACGATCCTCATCAAAGACCTCTTAAGCTTTTTTCCCATCTAACTTCACTGGGAAATTCAAGTTTAGCACCATTCTCTACTATAGTGGTGCATAGATAATTATAACTACTATCCTATAGTAGTCATTGCAGCAATCAATGACAATGCAGCAAGGAAAATGACCTTTACCGCGATCCTCATTTCCAACATCAACTTATAGCTCTAACTAAGCCCCGTCTCCTCCTGCCCTCACAATGGACATCCATGGTCGCCCTTCGTCAATCAGCGCACGAATCCCGAATGAGCGCGCAAAAGATTTACTATAATCTTACATAATGGCAGGAGAACGAAATCTCACAAGAGGATATAAACAATCCTAATCATAATGCTCTATATCAAATCAAAAGCAACGCTGAAAGCGTAGTACGTCCGCACAGATTCCTAAGGACACTAGAACCTGATGCTCTGATACCACCTGTGACACCCCGCCTAATAAAATACCAGGCGATCACTCCTATATCAAATTAAAACAGGAGTCTCATGTGATTCATTCTTAACATCACTGTCGAAAACCAATTAATTACTAATATCCTATTAGGCCGACGTCAAAATTTTAAATTAACTAATCTTTTTAACCAAACCATCCAAATAAAATAAGGACAACAGTTTATATGCAACAACTGAAATAAAATAAAGTAAAATAACCGAACACTCGGTCCAAATAATACAACTAAATCGAATTCCACACAAAAGGCGGTAAATGAATAAATGAGTACAGTTGGGCCATTAGCCCGAATATGACTACAATACCTCCTATCTAGATCTCAATGATGGAAGCGTCTACAATAAACCTGCTTGCATCCACATCTGCTGCAGCAAACGTCTGACTCGAATGAATTATTATCCAGGCGTCCCTGTGTCTGGACACCTATATATATATATATATATATATATATAGCAAGAGAGGGGAGAAGTAGAGAAAATGGGTCAGAGCCCGATTGTTGAAAATATTTTAGCAAGTGCATAAAATCCATATTTTAAAATATGTTATTTCTCATATTTTAAATTGGTATCGCTCTCACATGAGATACACCTCACCCCTCTTCTAACAGTGCACAACTAGCGCATACCATTTTAGACAACCTAGTTAAGCTACCCTACCTAACTAATGTAATTACCCATCTTCTAATAAACCTCATCGATTCGGGTACTAAGGACTAAACTTCTCCCCATTCCCAACATTACGTTACGTTCGTGCGTGGGGTGTCTCGCGAAGCGAAATCCAAACAAGGAACCCCCTCCCCCCCGATACACTACTATGTGACAATGTTGATCACCGGGATCCATTAGGCCTTCAGTACATAACATATTTATACCATCTCGTATTTATTAATAGTTCTCATTAGAACCTATTATTCGCATTCATATAAATCCAGATATAAATCTACCGGAAGTAATATCACACTTTATTCATTCTTTTCACTTTATACAAGGTTAGGTTATATGATATCTCATCTCATATATATCAACAGTATACTATACGCAATAAATATATTAATCATCCACCGAACTATAATATAAGTGGCTTAGTCATTCTCATTTACTAAGCATCCGTGAATTATCTCAAGTACACATATATGTTAATCGCAATACATATATAGATATATAGCACCCCTAGCCTCAACTGCGGTGCACTCATACTCTGCTATCCAATCCAAGTACATCTCGTACAAAAAGGATTACCCGTTCCACATCACTCAGGAACTGTAACAATACAAATCACACGTATTGGAGGCGGACATAGTTCATGTACCTACGGGTCACGCACATACCTACGCTCCCATAAGCAGCGGACTTATCAACTCACAAATAAGCCTTTCACAGCCCTATGTTCTTGAGGTACCAAATCTAAAATCCCCCCGAAGGCAACACAGGATAAGATTGTCCTCTTTCGAACGTCAACCTCCCGTGATAGCAAGTATGGTAGGTATGTCATACACATAATAAAAAAAAATCATATAGGTACACATTCCACCTATATACATATATCATCAATTTGGTATTCACACAACCATATTATAATTATAGGTATTTCTCTCACCTATACATAATTCCCCATAGGTAATTATTTAACCCATGTATATAATAACATTCGAGCATACGCACACAACCCGTGTAATTTTGAGCTATTTTAATTAATTTTTGGAAAATGAAGGAAAATAAATTTTTGATAAAATTATTTTTATTGCTCAAATATGTTGGTTATTATTTTTAAAGGCGAGAATTTCAAACGGTTTCGAAAACGGAGTTAAAACGATTTTAAAATGATTTTTAAATGTTTTTAACTCTTGGAGTTATTTTGACTTCCAACTCTTCATTTATTTTCCTTATTTAAGGGAGTCTTTTGGATTCCAACTCTTCATTTCTTTGCATTATAAAAGGAAGTCGTAGGTAACCCTTTTAACATACTTTTGGCACAAATTTTGGCAGTAAATATATTTTATATTCCTCTTCTTTTTATATACACAATTGCCATTGAGATTTGTGAGTTCCAACCTTAAATTAGAGGTGTTCTTGGTGATATTTTGTTGGAGGTTCTTAGAGGAGATTTTGTAGATATTTTGTGTTGATCTTGAGGATGTGGTCGTTGGTTTCTCATCATGGTTTGAGGTATGGGGTTTTACACAATATGCTCCTTAAATCTCGCGAGTGTCATTCTCTTTGAATTCTTGTTAATTGAACTCATATTTGAATTGATAAATTCATTGAAATCTGGAAAATAATTATTGAAATTATTTTGATTCATGTGGTATCATTATATTGTTGATGAGCACGTTGTCATGAGATTTTAATATGGCACGGATGTTGGTCACCCGCCAAAATTCTTGTTTCCCGAGCTATGTCTTGATAAAGCATATGTGGATGTGGTGAGGCCTGGTGACCCGGTTAAAGTGTTGTTGAGAAATTATATTGATAAATTCTTTGAGATTTGCATTTTTATTTGAATATTCGTACTCGTGTTGTTACGTTTTATTCGTTGCTAATCTATATTTGTTGAGCATCTTTCTTGTCGTATTGTGTACTTCCCCATATTTTCTTTTAGTGGCAGGTTAACGCGAATTTTGGGGCGCTATGGAGATTGATTTTAGCGAGGATTGTTTGGGAAATATTTGTATTATTTTGATGTATAGAGCTTTGGAGATTTGTATTTTATTTTTCGAGTTATATGTTGTATTTATTCGAGAGACTTGTTGTATTTGAAGAGATTGAGATTAGTGGATTTATATTATTGTGGGTTTATTTAGATGCTTTATACCTTGTTATTTGTGGTCTCGAATATCCTACGCATTAATCAATTTTAACTAATCCTCAATACATCATTTCCGATATTTTCTCACCGCACGATGACAATACCAACGACACCGATATATATTATTTATCTATTCTCAATCTTTTATGGCTATAATCTCCAAACTCTCGTAACGATAGCCGAAAACCTTGAATATTCTCATTCACAATAATACAAGCCGTCACACAATTAAAATACTACCCCAATACATGTTCCCTTATTTAACATTCAAATCACACTTAAATACCCCTTTAAGTATTTTTCCTCACGAACACCCCTATTTGGGTAAATCTTGGATTTTACTTTCAACTAACCCAAGGTACACGCCTTACTAAAAAAATATATTTATAAGTCCCCACACTATTTTTAGGAACCCCAAATATTTATCTCCAAATAATTCTACCCTTTATTTTTCCAATTTCCGAGTGCATTTCCGAGGTGGTGATTTAACCCCGGAACTGCCATCTTGTAAAAATGATAACAATTCGAAAAAAAATCAAAAAAATACGCGGTTGGCGCCCACGTGACCATATCGAAATTATCTACAACTTTCATGTTTTGACCGAGAGCTGAATAGGTTGTCTTCCTGTCCGAAACAGCCCGGAAGTGGGCTGGTCACTATTCACCTTCTTCTCCAAAAATCCAAACCTCCATTAAAACACATCCAAGCTTTTTATCTCCTCTCTCATCATCATTCAACCTCAAATAACCATAAATACACACATTAAAAGGGTTCCAATCATCCTAGAACCCAGATCCAACAATTAATTTCAATTAATTTCAAGTTTCTCAAATTGGATATTAATCGAGTTATATCCGTTTTAATCTTTCGAAAACCCCTTCGATCCACGAAATTTCAACCCAAAAATCTTTAGTTTTATACCAACTACAATATGAGAAATTAACACACTAAATCAATATGCAAGTTAAACACTTGCCTTGTGGAATAAATCCGACGTTCTCGAGTCGAATCCCGCGAATTTGGCCGGATTTTCCTTCTCTTCTTCTTCTTTTCTTTCTTCTTCTTATTCTCTTCCTTCTCTCTACTCTCTTCTCTCTCTTAGAGCAGAAATGAAAGGGAAAGGGGGCTGCTTAAGTCTTTAAACCCGAAATTGGGTAAATGCCCAATTGTTAAATGACTCGTGTACCCGTTTACGAGCCCCTACTAGTCCAAAAATGTCCGGAACCCAAATACTACCCCCGGGTAGTCTATTTTGACTATCTCGGCCATTCCAAACCTAATGGCGCAGTCGAAATCTCCATCCGAGGTACTTAGCTAAAATTCATTAATTTTGCCCCAACATGTTCAATATGCGTATTTTCCAATTTAAAATATTTTCTTTGTCGCTTTACCCAACTTGCGACATGTAATTAAAAATAATCCATGTAAATATTAATCTGGCACTTACAAACTAATATTTACTATTTACTTTATATTCTGAATTTATTCAATTTCACTCATAAATTCCATAATTACTATTCACAGTAATTCCTCAATTTACCAAATTACGCCCACCTTTGTAATTTAAATATCTTTAAAAGTATGGGGTATTACAGTTGCGTTATAAATCATCCCACTATGTAATGGAGGATGGAGTGTTGTACAGTGGGGGATATATCATCTCATTGCTAAAATGAGTCCATCCTATAGAAGTCGGCAAGGCTAACTAGAGATGTACATGAAGGATGTTGCGAAGCACATTCTGCTAAAAGATCACTGGTGAAGCGCATTATAACCCAAGGATACTACTAGCCTATAATGAAGGCAGGCTGTGCAGATTATGCGAGGAAGTGTGATAAATGCTATAAATATGCTAAAATCCACCGTACACTAAGTGTACAACTAGCGCCGATCACTCTACCCTAGCCGTTCGCGATATGGGGAATTGATCTAGTCAGACCGTTGCTAAAGATGAAGGGGAGATTCAAATACTTGGTGGTAGTAGTGCACTATTTCACAAAATGGGTATTCTATTAGTTAATTTGCGCTATGAAAGGGTATTCTAATTCATCTAGAATAATATCATCTGATGCTATGGAATAACGTATGCATTCATCATAGATCATGGCACATAGTTTGATAATCAAGACTTTGAGGACTACTGCACTAGATCTAACATCCGAAAACTGCATTCTTCCTCGAGACATTTGCAGTGCAACAGACAAACTGATGTCACCAATAAAATGTTGCTCGATGACATCAATAAGAGACTGCATGATACGAAGGGCAATTGGATCAATGAGCTACATTGTGTACTTTGGGCTTATAGAACCACTCCACAAATGGCGACGGGGGTGATGATGTATATGCTCACCTTTGGCACAGAAGTTATGGTCCCCTATGACATAAGACTCCCTAACCATAGGGTTCTAAACATTGATTCCCCAAAAAGTGACTTGATGAGGATGTTAGACCAGATATGATTTTAGAGGATAAGGAGAATATGGCATAGCATGTGATCGCCTACCAGTAGAGAACTTCCTATTGCTATAACTGGCGTGTAAATCCAAGAAGTTTGTACGAGGGGGACTATTTCCTAAAGAAGGTGATCTATAAGAATAACAAACTCGATCCCAACTAGAAGGGACCATATAGGATGACAAGTGTGGGATAGCCTAGAACCTATCACATCCAAACATTGGATGGAGAGCTATTCAAGAACCCTTGGAACTCCGAGCATCTGAGAAAGTACTATCTGTAAAAAACTTTTTACTTTAGTTATGTATTCAGCAACTTCATATCAATTAAATTATTTTTTATCCTCCATGTTTTTTTTTTCTTTTCAAAATAAGATATATTTACACCTACCAAATTACCAGGCGTCAATCAGAATGAAAACTATACAAACTTGCTACACGACCTCATAGGTTACGAGCATAACCTTTATGACTTCATTGAACAAACAAGTCATGAACAAGATAAATATAATGAACACACTGTATGACTTGGTTAAATAAATAAGTCACAAACAGGAAGAGCACACTATATGACTTTATTGAACAAATAAATCACGAATAGGGCGAGCAGCCTGTATGAATTCATTGAAAAAACAAGTCACAAATAGGAATTATCTAGTCCTATTAAATAAAACATATAACGAACATAAAATTATCTCCTTGTACAATCTTGTCCTCATAAGTTTATGAATAATGATCACAGCCTAACCTTTGTACGACACAACGGGTTGCGAGCAAAGGTGATCAGTCACTCTCATATCTAAATATGCAAAGTTGGCACATTAATAGCTCTTTTTACAACAGAACGAAGAAAAGCAAAATGATCGTTGCACAAAAACAACCATTTCATAAGCCAAGGAATGTTGTTACATAAACATATTTTATATAATTACTTTGTATATACCCTTTTGCGATCCCTAAAAAAATGGTAATAGAGATCGCGCCAAAAAAATCAAAAATAAAATTAACAAAATATAGATGAGCTTCACAAAGAGTCAAACAACAGTGTTATTAGGGTCATTGGATCTTAGAGCAGTCTGCACTGACATAGGGTCTTCCATAGGAGCATTATCACCATCCTCTACGGCTAAGGCAGTGGCTTCCTTATCATCCCCTTGCTATTTACTCACATCATTGGCAATATCGGGATAATGCGTCATGACTCTCTTTTTAGCTCCTCGTACCCATCCAAGAAGAATCCAACATAGTCCACATTTTTATCATCAGAAGACTTGTAATTCTGAATGTCCATCACCTCGACAGAAGTGAGAGCTTCGCGAGCACTTTGCAGGTTGACAGACATAATAGCCTTATCCCGCTCAGCCTTTTTGAGGGCCTCGTGGGTAGAAGCGAGAGCCTCTTTCAAGCTTTTGATTATAGAATCATCTCTGTGAGACTTATCCTTAATATTGATGATCTCGTCATCTGCCTTTCTTAGCTCGGTAGTTTATACTATTAGTTTCTCTTCTCTCTCCACCAGCTCATCAACAGTCTTATTCAATTCCCCAGACACCTATTCAAAGTCTGCGTTCACTTTCTTATTCTCTTCAAACAACTCCTTAAAGGCGTAATGGTTCACCACTGCCTTCTCCGTCAAAGTCGTACATGTCATGGCCGCCTAACAATAAGGAAAATACAAGTCATTAGAATCAGAATACAACACAAGAAGTATAACTGTCAAACGTGAGAAGGACCTACCACTGAAAGTCTATGCTGGGTCATCCTCCATAAAGAGTCAGGATCATAACCTCTCACAAATTCAAAATCTTTATTGTGGAAAATAGTCCATTATATCAGTAGCATTATTTGCATGGTAGAAAATAGAGTCTGGATCGGCCTTTAACTCCTCAGGAGTGATCTTGTGAGTAGGGTCAAACTTGAACTCCAGTACATTTCCATAATGAGAAGTAGTGCCTGGAACCCTTAGCATCCTACTAAAGGGAGGTTTGTCTTCTTCCACCCGAGGCATCTTACTCTCATTTTGATCACCTAGGGGATCAAGGGGCCTTTTCTGCCTAACAGAGGTTGCAGACGGATGCATAGGGGATTTCCCTTTGGAATTGGCTCTAACAAAAGAATTCTCATCCTCGGCCTCGACCTGGCCCTATCTGTCTTCCAACTTATTCTTCCTGTATAATTCCATCACCTTATGATCTATCTTATGGGGAGACATTTTAAACGTCTTTTCAGAAGGATGCTCTGCGACACCTGATGAAAAGAGAGTAGATAATTTAAAAAACAGACCTAAAGCATAAAAGGAATCAAAGGGAAAAGTATTGCACCACCTGCTCCAATACCTTCTTCCTTTTCTTCCTCTACCTATTCGCCTCCGTCAAGTTGAGTCTCGTGCAACACACACCCCTCCCAAGGAACTTGAATCTCTACTAGGGGATGGCTACCTGGAAGGGTGTGATATCTAGCTGTAATGAACTTTTATAGGGAAAATAATTCCATAAATTTTTTGGGCTTCCTCTCACAGTAGGTCTCGACCAGATCCACCAGGGAAGCAACTATCTTGGGGGATTTCTTCATTGAAATAATCAGCGTACAGAGCATCAGAGTGATAAAGTGAGCTAAAGAAAGGTATTGAATAAGAGATAGGAAAATGTGTACCTATTTAATTTGGTCCATTCCACACCCTGGGAATCCAACACGAGCTCTCCTATTTATGATACCTAAACTCTCACTCGCCCTTAGCTAACACATACCGACCCTTCTAATTGTTATTGCCAGTTTGAACAACGGTTACCATTTGGTCTTGGGACTTCCAAGGAGAAAAATAAAAATATCCTAGGGCTTTGGCGTTGTCCTTTAACCCATGGATGTACCTAAAAATGTCCCATGTAAGGTCAAACCCCATCCTTAGCTTCAAAACATCATAGATCCCAAAATTGTCCATAAGCATTAGTAGCCAGCTGATTAAAGGTAACCGCATAACCTTTTAATATTGAATGGACCATAGGATGAAGAAGCAGCCTTAATACCACTTGACGATCCCATAGGGGAAGACAAACCTCTTCAAAATCTTTCATAGTATAATACCTCTCTTTAGTTAGAGGGATCCTCATTTGAATGGCTATTAAGAGGCTAAATTTCTCCCTCAAGTGAGTAAGATCGTCATCAACAAGTATACCATTGGGTGTCAGTTTGGGTAGGATCATGGGAGTTGGATGATCCAAAATATCCATCTCCCTTCTCCTCATCTATGTTAGCCAAAGAACCATCTAAGGGGGATATGGATGGAAAGCGAACAACACTCTTAGGACTCATATCTTCATCTCTATTTGAACTTACCTTATCAACAAAGGATTTAAGATTTATTTTGAATATATAAATGGTGCTTACAAGATTATTACTAGGGGAAAAAGGAGCAGAGCGATCTCTTAAAAATCATCTAAAATGGGGAACTAACGAAAGGTTCACTGGTATCGGGAGCAGAACCACTACTAGAAGGGAGTTTTATTGTGTAATGGGTATAACTTTGTTCGTCTTCAGGTCTAATCACTTGCAGGGGCATATGAATCTCTGCTCAGTAATCTCCACATGTTCTGTAGAAAATTGTAGATACGCTGAATGTGGGGAGGGAAACACATATAGGCAAGGCTTCGACTTCAAAGAAAAGAAAATGTATCAATAAAACTAAGGTTTTAGGGGAAAAAACTCAAATTGAATAACAAAGTGACACTAAAGTTTCATACTGTTGCCTAAACCCTGGGCCAACCAACTTAATAGTCATTTACCCAGAATCTCTCACCGGAAATACCAACAACAAATTATACACCAACCAATAAAAGATAAAAAAACCAAAACCCTTGAGCAATGAAACCCTAGCAAGGACTGGGAAGGACGTACCTAATGGAATCAACAAAATACAAAGGTTTAAAGCCGACATTATATAATGAAGAAGAAGAAACCCAAAGAATTATTTTTTCCTTCCTAAAGAAAACTTCAAGAAAAATCACATGTCTCTATCTCTATAACTAGGTTTATTTGAATTTACGATGATGATTGAGACTGATGGAGGGTATTTATACTTTCAAGAAGATGGTTGAAAAGACGCTACAAATGAATACGAAAATCCTATAACATTTCAAATGATGCTAGAGAGCATCTGCACACGCGCACTCCCATAATCATTACAAAGAAGATGCTTCAGCTTCCTGCCACGTGTCCCCAGTAAATCCATGATAACATGAAAGCAATCTTCTCAGCTTAGGCCAACCAAAAAGAAGCCAACCATCCCACTTCAGTACGATCAGGATAAACACTTCATCTTCTCGCTCTATATCAAACTAAAGACCTCATGCATGAAGTCATGGGGGATTTCTATTATATCCTTATGAACTCAGATTGTGTGGATCCAAAATCATGCCAGGAGGGGATCCACCATGTGATCGACCTCACTTCTAATAGGAGGTCGACTCAGGTACCAGCATGCTCAGCCAGCCTCAATAGACAACTGTCCTCCTCCAATGCAGTTATTCGCTCACACCACACGGACGTGCACACACATATACCGAATAAACTTCTCACTAGTCACGTGGAAATAAGGTAATGTGGTTGTTACTGTTTGTTACTTGCACGCACATCAGAAATGCCTGTATGAAATCCAAGGCATATCAGTTTGTTATTTACCTGTTATCACACTTATGCTGGTATAACTGCCTCACCTATAAAGGTGGTACACCTGTCCCTTAACTATTACCCAAAAAATACCTATAAATAGAGGGTGAACCCACATGAAAAGGGGACTCAATCATTTCGTAATCACAACAACCCTAATTGTACACCTGATAATAATAAAAAAGAGTTAGAAACACTCGTGGATGTAGTTTTCCATCTTGGGCCGAACTACGTTAAAATATGTTTCATTCCCATTATCTCCCATCCCATTCTCTTTATTATTCATCTTCTCAATTATTATTCATTTATTTTCTAACTCCATTTTTGCGCGATAATAGTTGGCAAAGTATCCCTCACCTCATTTGAAAATTAAATTTGATCTTGATGAAGAAAATTACAATTCGTAATCAACAATATTGGTACGTTAACATCAAATCATGAAAAATCTTGTCGAACAAAGAAGTATTCGTTCCATTTTGACCTTGTGATTAGATTTCTTAGCTATGGAATACATCTTTTTGTTCTTAAGAACCTCGAACATGGCTGTTAATGGAGGTTCAGTAGGCTCAGGAATAGTTAATTAAGTGGAAACCAGAGCCCCAGAAGAATATCCTTTTTTTGCTATTGAACATGAGGTTGCACTTCTTCTTCTTTTTCAAGTATAAGCTTCCTATTTCTAGATAAAACATAAGCAACAGGGGAAGGAGCACCTATATCACACCCTATTTTTGGTATGAATGTACAAGATAGTAACAAAGAAATGAAACTAAAGTTAAGGTGGTAAAATAGAACTTTATTCATTAATATTATAATACATATACTATACTACCAACACATGGGTGAATTATTCATGTTGCCTTTCATTCCAAAAATTGAAAAATAATGTAAGTCATCGAGAAACGTCACTCTTTGCTTCCATCTTCCTTAATCTCCTTTCATATAATTATATATGCATACATATGATCCGTGGGTATCATAAAAAAGGAAGGGATACCACTTCCTTATCTTGGAACATCTGGAGGGAAAAGGGATTAACACGAGTAGGCTATGTAGATTTTTACATGTTTTATAACAATTATATGTATATAGAATTTTCGATGTGTATCGAATTATTTATTTGCTAAATGAAGCATAGATAATAATTTTCATAAAGAGGATGAAGGATTTTTAAACTGATAATATACTTACCAGTTTACTAATGGGTATAGAAATAATTATGTATGATTAGTATAACCAAATAATAAGATCAACCCAAATCTTTTGGGGGAAAAATAAATAGCGAGGGACACTAATTAGAGTGACACTCATATATGTATGTAGCGATAAATACATGCTCTTAAACATCAGATACCATATGTTAAGTAGAAAATTTTAGTGGGATAAAATGGTAGTCTACACCCTAGTTCATACGGATGCTTATAACAAAGACATTTAGCACATAGGTACATGGGTGAATTGATTCAATCCTTGCAATAACCTTATGAATTCTGTTATTAGATTAGAGGGATTTAAATTGATCCAAATTATCCATATTCAAATATCAATGATATTTAACAACATATTTAGCATGGTAGTATCATAACATACACATACTAAGAATAATTTATGGCTATCGTAGTGTGATATAAATAGAAGTTATATCAAATACGTTAAAATTACTATCGAAAAGGAAAAACCTACTTGTTAGCTGGGAAGAACGTGATTAAATTTGATTAAAGTCAGGATCGGGAGGGTCAGGTGCTTGATTATCAGTCAATCAACATAAATGTAAGTGTATGTTGATGGTAATAGGACTATATTGGAAAAAATAAATGAAAAAACTGTATCTTTTAAAGTTTAGGGCTTAATTTGCAATTATTGTTTAGAGTTTAAAGTATAATTCTTGGGCTCCTACTTGAAAAATGGTGCAGAATACTTTTGAGCTTAAAATATATCAAAGTGTATATAAAAAAGTTAGGGTAAAAAATCATAACTTAGAAAAAACAAGAGGGGGCAATTTGTAATTTTTGGAAAATACTTTTAACCTAAAACCTTGGGTTTTTATAATTTGGTTTAGGGCTGAGAAAACACTCCCTTACCTTATACCATTTTCACCCAAAAAAAAAAGTAATAAAAATATTGGACAAATTTAGAAATTTTTGATTGGTCATGCGCCCTCACGCGTTTGGTCAATGTTTCTAGTTGAAAGTTCATCTTCAATCCCTCGACAGTTGACATAGGTTTTAATAAAAACTTAACATTTATAAATTCTTATTTCCTAAACCATTTGATATTATTCCTGAACTAATCAAATCAATTATTTCATAAGGAATTCAAATATATATGTTTCATGGATTGAGGTTCAGTATTCACCAAGTTCCAGCTATGTGTTTTTCAGAAAATTTGGCCAAATATTTGTGGATTTACAAATACAGAAATGGCTTTTAAACTTATATCCAGGTTTCTTCTATCATAAGGAAGAGTTTGGCTTTGGTTTGAAGTATTGAGGTATCCTGGTTGAAGAGAATTTTGAAATTTCAGTTTCTGCAACTCAAAAATACTTTTGGGAAATTAGGTTTCAAAACTTATGAGTTTTTTAATATGGCCATTGAACTTGAGGTCCTGGGATCATAAGAAACTCATTCCTGACTTTGAAATTTGTTCAAAGTCAAATAATCACATTTTACCAAGCTTTAATGAAGTTATTAAAGGTTTCTACCTATACAGGCTATTCCACACAAAAGAGTTTGGTTTTTTATGATTTGGATGGGTATTTTGATAGTATGAAAAATGTTTTGGATAATAAAAACAAGAATTAATGCATAAAATTATAGGTTAGTTTGGAGGAAAAAACTCAAGTTTTATTCTGCTAAACTAGTGAGGTTCAAGGCTTGATTTCGTAGAGTATTTATACTATAAGCTAAGGGAAGTTTATTGGTGCTCCGGGGAGGTGTATTCTCTGTGGCTTTAAGAAGATAAAATTTGGGGAAAAATCAAATGGAGAAATGGTATGAGGCATGTGATTTTTGCCATTTTCTACTTATGGGGATGCTTTGTTGGTAGGGGAGGAAAGTTTAAATAGTTTAGTTTTGGTTTTGGTCCTTAATGAGAAAGTTTTATATTTATTTCGTATTTAATATGATAAATTTGCATGTTTTAGGGGAATTTGTATAACCATATGAAAGTTTAAGGGTTAGGATTGTAAAATTAAATTAACTGAGGTCTAAAGGTTCAATTTGATATTAAGTTTGGGTCTTAGGATGAAATGGAGGTTAAGTTATACATCTTTCAAAGTTTATAGGGGTAGTTTGGTCATTTTGTAACCTTGGGGGTACCTAGATAATTAAAAAGGTTGTAGGATTTTATGTGTAGTTTAAACTTTATTAGGGTGTTTTTTAATTTGACTACGTTATAAGTGGTACATGAGGAAATATATGTAATTATCATATCGTAGTTGATTATTCTAGGGTTTAGTACTCTACAGGTATTACAATCTACCTACCTAAAAAAATTCAACCTCAAATTTACTTGCAAAAAGCTCAAGATATTGTTAATTCATTGTCTGTTCTTGTTCCCATGTGGTTTATGGTTTATTTTGGTGTTTCCAGAGTATCTTTACTAAGGGAATTTCCTTCTTTCTAAGAACTTTTACCTGGTGGTCTAAAATTTTAATTGGGCCTTCTTTAAACTCATGATTAGGTTGAACAAAGATTTCGTGCCACATAATCACATGTGTCGATTCTAGATTGTATCAATGTAGCTAAGACACATGGAATACAATATGAATGATGGATGATTTGGAAGGTAAGTTTAATTCCTAGGCCACATGGTCAACACTTTTAGTG
Organism: Sambucus nigra; assembly: GCA_949130495.1. Lineage (NCBI taxonomy): Eukaryota > Viridiplantae > Streptophyta > Magnoliopsida > Dipsacales > Adoxaceae > Sambucus > Sambucus nigra. The sequence continues at coordinate 93,467,159 of OX422212.1, forward strand.
ATTCTAAAGGGTCCAATATATCTTGGCGCTAGTTTTCCTTTCTTTTCAAATTGTAGATTTCCTTTTAAGGGTGAGACTTTCAGGAATACTTGATCGAAAACTTGAAATTCTAAAGGCTTCCAGAGTTGATCAGGGTAAATTTTCTTCCGATCTTGTGTTGTCTTTAGTATTTCTATGATTTTTTGTATCTTCTCAGTAGTTTTTGAATTATTTTAGTACCAAATTACTTATGATTTTCTGATTCGGTCCAATATACTAGTGATTTGCATAGTCCTCCATATAAGGCTTCAAATGGGGCGGTTTTGATACTTAACTGGTAATTGTTGTTATATGAAAACTCAATTAATGATAAGTGTTCACTCCAACTGTCGAGCATATCTAAATCACATGCTCTTAACATGTCCTCCAATGTTGGAACAGTGCGTTAGATTGTCCATCTGTTTGGGGTGAAATACGATACAGAGATGAAGTTTAGTACCCATTATAGTTTGTAGTGCTTTCCAAAATCTACCCGTAATATGAGAATCTCGATCGGATACTATGGATTAAGTAACTCCATGTAATCGAACAATTTCTCGAATGTAAAGTCTGTTGACCGTTTGGAAAAAATCAAGAGTTTTTACACGTAGAAAATTGTCGAATTTGGTTAGTCGATCTACTATCACCCAAATAAAATTGTATCTTTGGGACATTCAAGGTTTTCCAGTTACAAAGTCCGTAGTGATGTGATCCTATTTCCTTTCAGGGATCAAAAAAGGTTGGAGAAGTCCACCAGGGCACTGGTGTTCTATTTTTACTTACTGACAGGCGAGACATCTTTTCACAAAGTACTCAATATCATTCCTTATATTTTGCTGCCAATACTGTTTCTTCAGTACATGATATATTTTTAAGAGTCGAGGATGTATAATGAATTTAGCACGATGAGCTTCTTGTATTACCTTTTCTCGTTATGACTACTCATCAAGTACATACAATCTATCTTTAAATTGTAGACCTATCTCCTTATAATATGAAAATTCTTGGGTCTTAATTCTGGCTTGTTTTTTTATCACAAATGGATCTTAGAGTTGTTATTTTAAAATCTTATTTCTGCTATTAGTGAATTTTGAAAAATATAGGGTTGTTTGAAGATCATATTACTCTATGGTCGCAGTAATATCATAAGAAATGAGGTTGTTAAGCATTTCTACAGGGTTGTGGCTTAAGGCATCATCTCTAATGCTTTCCTTTAGTGGATGGTAGTCCAACTTGAATCTTTAATCTTCCAAAAACTCCATCCAACATCTTTGTCTCAAATTCAATTCCCTTTAGGTGAAGATATATATCAATGTTTTCGATCTGAGAACACTTGGAATTCCTCACCATATAGATAACAACGCCATATTTTTAAAGAAAAAACTATGTAAGCTAACTCAAGATCATGAACATGATAATTACATTCATGAATCTTAATTTGTCGAGATCAATACTCAACCACATGCCCCTTATGCATTAGGAAACAACCTAATCCTTGTAATGAGGCGTTGGTATATATGTCATAGATTATATTACTAGAAATAATTATTAGGACATGGGCAGTGGTTAACTTGTCCTTCAGAGTTTTGAATGCCTGCTCACACTTGGAAGTCCACATAAATGGAATTTCTTTCCTACTCAACTTCATTAATGGTAGAGTAATTTTGTAAAATCTTTTCAAAAAACGGCGATAATAACCAGCAAAACAGAGAAAACTTTTTATCTTGGTGAAATTGGTGGGATTTTTCCATTCTAAAATGGTTCCAATTTTAGATGGGTCAATTTGGATTCCACTTTCAGGAAACACATGTCCTAGGAATTTCACTTCTTGCATTAAGAAATCCATTTTCTTTTCTTAGCATACAACTGGTGGTTTCTTAAAGTACCTAACACTGTCTTTAAATACTGGGCATATTCAACATGATTCTGGTAATAAATGAGGATGTCATCAATGAATATGATAGCAAATTGATCAAAAAAAGGTTGGAATATCCAATGCATTAGTTCCATGAAAGAACTAGGGACATTGGTTAATCCAAATGACATCATGGTAAATTCAAAATGTTCATAACGAGTTCGAAATGCGGTTTTTGGAACGTCCCTTTCTCTTACATGTAATTGATGGTAACCATATCGCAAGTCTATTTTTGAAAACATCCTTGCACCCCTAACTTGATCGAATACATATACAATTCTAGGTAAAGGATATAAATTCTTAATTATTATAGAATTCAACTTATGGTAGTTTATGCAAAATCTAAAACTTCCATCACTCTTTTTCACAAACAACACAAGTGCTCCCCAAGGAGATGAACTAAGGCGAATAAAACTTTTTCAAGTAGATCTTGAGTGTGAAGTTCATGAAGTTTTAGTGGATCCGTTCGATATGGGGGCATTGAAATAGGGGAAGTATTCGGGAAAAGATTGATTGTAAACATAATTTCTCTGGAGGTTTGTATTCCTGCCAATTCTTCTGGTTAAACATCATTAAATTATTCTAAAATTCTAGAAAACAAAAGGGAGGTGATACTTTGGATTTGAGAAGTTGAAGGTTCGGAATGACCCGTTCTTTGAAACACAAAATGGTGGTTTTGTTGGTCTCGAAAGTATACTCTGTTTAAATAACAATCGATATAAGCGTGAAGAATTGATAACACAACCATTTCGATAATAATATCGAATCCACATAAATATGAGATTATTAAATTTACAAAAAGTACACCTAAATCGAGTTGAATTTTATAATTATCATACCCTTGACTAGATGTGCTAGCCTCACCAGTAGGTAATTCTATTTTTAAGGGAGTGTCTAATGATTTTGGTAAAATTTGCAAAACCTTAGCTAGTTTAAGACCAATGAATGAGTTGAGACAGAATTAAATAAAACACGACCAGAATAGTTATAATAGAATATTGTAACTTCCACCATGTCGTGCAAGTTTCGTACGGGCAATATGGCATAATTTTTCCCACGATTGGGGATTGGCTCAGGTTTTGTACCAGCATTATAGGGAATGCGCTGATTGTAGGAATGAGTTGTTCCTCTGAGTCTTAGGGAATTACCTGTTGGATTTCTTATCAGAAGGGAACAACTTAGGATATCACGAACGGATACTTATACCTCTTAATTCTCATGGCATCGAAGTACCAGATAGGTAGTGCTCTGGTGAAATGGAGAATAAACTTAACCACTAGAGCTAGGATAAGGTTGGGTTTGGGGTCTAGGTAAGGTTCTATCAACATAGTTATTTCTATTGATATGGGTGGGTGTACATATCCACCTGATATGGGATTACGTTTAACAATCGAAGCGACTTCAATGAGTTAGTAAAAGTCTCAAATTTGCAATTGGGTAATGGACATTTTCATTCTTGGGTGAAATTCTCTCTCAAAATGCTTACATTTCTTGATTTTAGTGATCACATAATCAGTTATATAATGAGATAATTCGTAAACTTGGCTTCATACTTGGATAAAGACCGATTTTCTTACGTTAGTTTCAGAAAATCTATAGTCAACTGGTCTCTTTCAATCTCAAAAAAGTACTTTTTGAAGATGATTTATTTAAACTATTCCCAAGTTAGGATGGCTACATTATGACTTCAGGATACGTCTTGCCACCAAAAATCCACTTCACCTTCAAACATATAAGATGCTAAAATTACTCAGAGATTAGAAATAATTACTACCTCGTTGAATATCGTTGTAATTTTTTGTACCCATTTCTCAGTCTCACTTGCTCCCGACATCCTAAGAAATGTAGGGACCATTTTCTCAAAAATTCTTTTAGAGCATTCATTCGATGTGCTTCATCTGTAACTTCTTCCTGAATAGAGTGTGTAACCGGTGCTTGCTGTTGTATAGCAAGAAATGTTAATTCAAAGCATTTCATGATTCTTCATTGTAAGTCTACTCAGTTTGAGTCCCGGTGGAAGGATCGCAAGTATTAACCATCCTAAAACATAATATAACATTTACATAATGAAAATGTATAAGAATAAAATTTTAAGGAGAGAGCATATAGGAGAAACTTTAAGTAAGTTATATTATGCAAAAGGGTTTCTACAACTATCAGTTGTATGTTTGCATACTATAATACCACCTCAGCATATCTTAAGCACTCTGGTTTTTATACAACCTACTATTATCTTACTCCACCTATATTTGAAGTATTTCCAGAATATTTGCAAACTACTTAGTAAATATATTACGAATAGGAAGGGTAGTTTATTATGTTGTTCATTCTGGAACCACATCTTTGATCTTGGAAGGATTAAATTCGAGAATGAAATCAAAGTCGTCTAGATCGGATGGGTCATCATCGGCGGAGCTACTAGAACGTCCTGAGGAAATCTCAATAAAAATCTCTCCGTTAGAGGTGGCTTCGGGTTGGAGTGGGGGTGGAGAGTGAATATCGTTCCATGCAAGATTAATAGCCTCTTAACTAATTAGGTCATCCACATACTCTCTCATTTTCCTCATCACCTAACCAAATATTTCATTAGTCAACACCAATTGCTTCATGAAAGTACTGGAATTTATCCTATCATCGTCCACTTCTTGAACCATAGTATTCAGTGTAAGAGAAGCTTTCTCCCTTACCGTGTTCTCACATCTATTAGTGGGAACTATATAGAAACTGAAAAGCCGTGAGTCCTAAATATTCATGCTGCAAAATAGATTTAATAGATGAAAAAAAGTAAAGAAGTTACAAAAAATATAAAATAACTAATATTTTATATTATTCTTGTATAGGAGTCTAACTCGGAGCATTTAAGAATCGCGCTCTGAGGCGAACTTGTCACACCTTGTTTTTGGTATGAATGTACAAGATAGTAACAAAGAAATAAAACTAAAGTTAAGGTAAAAACATAACTTTATTCATTAATATCATATTACATATATTATACTACCATTACAGGGGTGAATTATTATGTTACATTTTATTCCTAAAACTGAAAAATAACATTAGACAACCCTCAATAAGCACCTCCTTAAATTCCTAGAACTCAGCCAATAACCATAAACCCTAGGTCAAACTCTGAGTACTAATCTGGAGGGCACCAAGCACTGTCAGGCCCGTCTTTGACTCTAGGCATCCATCCAATTGAGCTAAGCTCAATCAATCCTTTAAGGGTTCTGAATCCCCTTCCCAATGGTTCATCCCATGCAAAAATCGACGATATGATCCGCACGAATGACACATTACCCTCTAGGTACTTATCTAGAGGCCAATGGGTGATCCTGGGACCCATTTGACTTAGTCAACCTTTCAAATTGAGTGAAGCTCAGTGAATCCTTGAAGGGACCTGGATACCCTTTCTAACAATCTATCTTGTGCATGAATCTGCCTCACGGTTTGGACGAACGATCTATTTTACTCTGAAGGGTCATCGAGCGCTTTCAAGACTCATTTGACCTTGGTAAACTTTCAAATCGGAGTGAAGATCAATGATGTCTGGAAGGTCACTAAATTGCCTTTCTAACAATTCATCTTGTGCACAAAATTAACCTTAGAGTTCAGATGAACGGTTCGTTTTCTTCTGAAAACCTCTCATCTATAGACCATTAGGTGTTTTCGATCCCTATTTGACTTTAGTCATCTCCCGTACCCAGGAGTGGATCAATGGATTCTTAAAGGGCGTTGAATTACCTTTTCCAGTGGTCTGTCCCATGTTCGATTCGAACTTACGATTTGCATTTTATGCCCATTTTTTTGAAGAAAAAAACATTATGGACTGCCGTAAGAACCTCGGGAACCATGCCTATTGGAAGTGTGTCCTTTACCTTGCCTAGAAAGGCAAACACTATGCCGATAGAAAGTCCAGGGGCCATGCCGATCGGCACCCCCTGTCCCCTAAAAATAGGCCACAACTTCACCTTACCACAATAACCTTGGAGACCCCTCTCAGCAATCAGAGAACATTCTCCTCCAAATCAGAGCCTTTCCCTTTCCCAAAAACTCCATTTTCCCACATTCTCTTACCTCACATCCTTACCTCACTAGATAAATCACCCCCACCTCTATACGTCACTTCTTTACCACCTTAAATTAGCACAATTTCATTCAAAAGTCAGCAACAAGCATCTATAAGGAAGTCTATTTCTCAACACTTTCTCTAGTTTATTAATTTTAGTGTTATTCATCTTATTTCTATTTTGTGATTTTGTTTTATTATATCACACCCACAAATCTCTACTCTTTATGAGTGTAATTGCACATAATCTATTTTCATAAAAATCCAAAAAAGATAAAAAGAGAGTTTATTCAAAAACTCCAAAAGTGGGATTTCCATTTTACATTTTTAGTCTCAAAACACATTTTATTAACATACACATAAGAGGAGTCCCGTGTTTGGATTTATGGGTTGAACCCCACCCCTATGCGATTTTCAAACTACGGGGACATTGATTCCCCTTGGGCTACATAGGCGTCTTGGGGCGATCCCTAGATTCGAATCCTCCATTTTTTTTCATTTTATATATCTTTAATATCTTATTCTACCTATTTCGTGAGTTTAAGACTCCTACATACTTGTGTCTCGTCCGACGTACTCATTCTCTCTTTCATAGTGATTTATGATTCGGTGAATAGTTGCATCATATTTTTTTCATTATTTTCAAGAACACTCATACGGATGAGTCCTCTCTATCCGTTCCATGACACGAGTTGGAGGATTCCATTCTCCCATTACTTACATTATACACATGTACCCACACTTCACGGAGTTAAAAACGAGAAGATTAATAGTATCATATGAGAGATCAAAAGGGTGTAATGGGTGCCTAACACCTTCCTATTCCGTAACTTAGTCACCGTACCTTCGAACTATTTGATTTCACTTGCATCAATTTAAGGCAGTGACATTCTTTTTCCTATATTGAGCAAAATAAGTTGGTGACTCTATCTCTTCGTGTTACCCCCATTAGACGACGGCCAACTCCCACACCTAAGGATTTTGACCCCAAATGCATAGAGTGGTGACTCTGTTGGGATTTTTAAGACGACTACACTATATATCTACATGGGCTTTATTATTTTCTCTTACTAATTTTCTACATGTGTACATATTATCCTACTTGTATGTTCCCTTTACTCCTTTGCTTACTTCTTGTATATTTATCTCATGCTTATCTCTACCATGATTTCTTCTCATGTATATATCACTCTTCACTAACTTGTGCATGCACACTTCACACACTTGTATATATTCTTCATCCTCACTTCACACACCCACACTTGTACATAGTTTCACCTCTATTTACGTGCTCCACAAACCTCTTGTAGTTATCCATGCTTAGATTCACTAGCACACACCCACACTTCTATCACTGGTATATATCCCCATGCTCACTTACACATCACACAAACTAATTATATATGATCCATGCTTAGGATCACTAGGACACACATTTACTTGTGTATATTCACATGATCACTCATGTTATTCCCAAGTCACTCTCTCACCTTACACATCTCACTCACTTATATATTCACATGCTTCTCGATCACCATGCTTAGTATAGTCTTCATGATCCATGCTAGCATTACGCTTCATGCTATTTTTTATATCCTCCCTCTCATAGTGGTAGTACTCACCTTACTTAGCATGGAAATGAAAGAAAAAATTGCTCCATAAGATACAAATTAAAACACATGCATTTTTTCACACTACATCACGAGAGCATGACAATATTGACCAAAATTTTGTCCCGCACTGTTGGGTCACTTCGTGATGGGTGACGAATTCACTAGGGCACGATTTACCTAAGGGATATGATTCTCATATTCCATTGGCCTCATACCTTTGACATATACCAAACGATCCCCCTCGCATCGTATCACTTGACCGAACTCACGATGGGAGGTATATAGCAGGGAACTCATTCACGTACGTCGAGTATAACGAATTTGGTCTAACACGTATTGTCCCGACGATGTATATCGTCAGGCTATTCACATACACTTAGGTATATTAAATAGCTTCTCAACACATACTGATGAATGATTGCCCTTGTAGGTAAGAGGTATATCGTGGAAGTCATGCCAAGGGGGGAACACTTACACTAACCCAACAAATGCATAAACCTCATATATACATCAACATTAGGGCATTTATAATTATTCTATCGATTACCACGTGAAACTCTGCCAAAATTTTGGGTGTGAATATCGCTCAAATTTTGGCATTATTTCATCTTTTTTTAAACAGACAAAACCATGTCCATGAGTCTGGAAGCAAGTCAAATTGTGCCTTATATTTTAAATCCTATCTTTCCCAGGCTCGGGTCCTATTTGTCATTTTTCTTGAATTTAGGCAAATATAGTACCAGTGAAAACCTAATCATAATAATAACCATGGTGAGATTTATTTCTTTTTTTCCTCTTTTCAAAAACCAAGAAATACTAAAAAAATTACCTTTTTTTTCAAAAGTACCAAAAATTCTCCCTTTTCTCCCCAAAATAAACCCAAATCATTTTCTCTCTTAAGATGATCGCATACCTAACTCTGGCCTAACTCCCTATTGGATTGTGTCTTCTGTTAAACTACCTCGAAGCTCTACTACTTCTTTTGTTGATTCAACCAAATTTGGAATTTAGCTCCACAAGCTATTTATGGAGAATATTGGCCAAACATTGAATGTTCAGCCAGTTCTGATGGCCATCCTAGCCTAACTCAGTGAAAATATTGACAAACTTCAAACTGATGTCCAAGAGATGCAGCGACATCAATCCCAGACTCTGAAATCTCATAAACATGAGATCTTATTTCTCGTGTTCTGGATCCACTACCCCTGAGGTTATTTGGATCACAAAAGAATACCTATATGTCCGTCGTGTCCCACCTGCAAATGGGTCACCACCTACTCAGCTCTCCATTCCAAACCTTTCCCATCCAGGGGCCAATCTTCCATTACCCATGTATCCCAATGAAGAGGAACTAGACAAGGTCAAGGAAGACCTCAAACTACTATCGAAGAAGTTTGACCAAGTCATAATCTCTAGAAACTACATGATTACACCTACATATCTCCTGATTCCAAATCCTGGCTGCCAAAAAAGTTCAAGACGCCAGATGTCGAGAAGTTCGACGGCAGCGGGCCCCCAATTGTGCACCTACATAGATATCACCAAGCCATAACCCTTATCAATGCCTCAAAAGAGATAATGTCCAAAATATTTCAACAGGCCTTGAAAGAAAGTGCTCTTAGATGGTCCTTATCTCTCAAAGAATCCAGGATCTGTAGCTGGGAAGGCATCGACTAGCAATTTATGTCTCAGTACAAGTACAATGAGGAGTTAGAGGTCATGCACAAAGACCTAGAGTTCCTAAAGTAAAACCCTGAGGAATCAGTCAGTAGCTTCATTAAAAGGTGGAGAGAAAAAGCCGCCACCATAAACAACAGGCCCTCAGAGGAGGAACAATTGAGCATTATGAAGAAGATTCATTGTCTCATATCTGATCATCCATGGGAGGACAGTAATACTAATAATTTCGAGCCCTCCAAAAGGCTGGTGTGGAAATTAAAAAAGGTGTTACCAAATTGGAGTCTGAATCGAAGAAGCTGACCTGACAGTTTACACCCCGAAAATATAAGAAGCTCATGAATGCTTAAGTCTCAACCATAAATAGCATATCACAACCTTTTACCTATTGAGCACCAAGAAGTTGCCCCAATCTTGCCAAAAAAGAGTACACCAAACTCCATGATCCCCTGTCAAACGTTTACCAATCCTTGCTAGCTCAAAATTTCATCATACTAGTGGAATCTCGACCATTACTAAACCCACTTCCTAAAAACATCAATCACAAATACCCGCTGTGACTTTCACCAAGATGTAGGTCACACCACCGATCGATTATTTTATCTTAGAAATGTGATCCAAGGCCTTATAGACCAGGGTATCATCTCCCCACTAGATAATCCTAAGCCTAACAACACTCACAACCCTTTTCGAGCACATGGAATCAAAACAAATGAAATTTTCTTAGAAAGCAATCCTGATTTTGACTCTTCTATTCGGATCATGCCTATCAAAGAACCCATCATCCTGACAGTCTCACACAAACATCTTTAGGTTTGTCTGTCCTTTATCCTACACCCTGCATGCCTTACTGATCAAGCTTTATCACTCCTTACGAGAGCCTATATTATCGTTCGTACCTGATCAGAGGGGAGTATCGAACTACCTGTTGTGGTAGACCAACTCCAAAGGTTTGTGCTGAAATTTCTCATCGAGATGTCCAATCGAATACCAGAAATTCAGTGGCATGTTAATGTAGACCTTAAAGCTTGCTCTAGAATTAGATGAATGGGTGGTACCCATTGAGGAAATCAGTCTAGATGATGTTGTACGGATCATGTCTAATGTGTTTCGCTAGACAGATTAAATCTGCAGCATCTTTGAGTTACTCACTACTTTGAAACATTAGGGACACCTAGTCACTTCACTCCTGTAGTTCCCCACTAAGTGGGAATATTTGTTTGATAAAGCCGTGGAGGTTATAGAGAATATTAATTACTCTTGGAAGGAGGGCATCGCCACCCCTGATTGGGGTGAAGACTTTTAAAGTTTGAATGGAGAATATGATAACAAAGATTTCCCCACTTGGGATGAAGACTGGAAACATGATGTAAAACCTCTCACTGAGTAAATAACGAAAATTACTAAGAACTTATAGAAGAGTGACTCTAAGTAATCCTTCGACCTATAGATAGTGGTGTTAAGTCACTACATGATCTGCTTAGATGTTGCACCGTCTGACCCATTCCCCCAATTAACAGTTGTTAATGCACCTCTCCAAAATTGGCATGCCATCCTAATCTAGCCTTCTCAAGCTCAACAAAACCGTTCTATTTATTATATCCAATAAATCTCTGCACATGTTTTGTTTCTCCCTTTCCTGATGTAAATGTAACTGAGACAACTTTTGATAAGGTTTTCAATGCTATTTTCTCTAAAAAAAAAAAAAATGAGAATTTTTAGTATCTTATTATTCATTACATTAATTGCATCCATTCTAATTAAACTTTTAATGATGATGATTTTGTAAATGAACAATTCTTAATCGATCTCAATAAGAAAAATAATAAACAACACAACCGCATTCATACTAATAATGATGAGACTATTATTATTAACCTCGGTTTTGGTATCCATCAGCACGAGATTATGATAGTGTCCACCCATAACGAGCATGAGCGAGCGCAATTTGAAGAGCTTCTAAAAGAGCTCATAGACGAATTCGCATGGTCCTATGATGACATGCTTGGCATTGACTCAAAAATAACTCAGCAAAAAAATTCGATATTCTCAGAATGCGAATCGGTCTAACAGAAGTTGACAAAACTCCGAACAAAATGATCACTTAAAGTAAAAAAATAGGTAGTGAAGAAGATAAACGTGGGTTTTATTCGGGTGGTCGAATACCCTACATGGCTTTCCAATATCGTCCTTAGGTCGAAGTCGAGAGGAAAAGTTCGCATGTGTGTCGACTATCGAGATTTGAATAAAGCATCCCCGAAAGATGATTACCCATTTCCAAACATCAACATGATCATGGGTAATATAGCTAGCTATGCCCTCAAATCATTTATCGACGGATTTGTCGATATAACCAGATCAATATGCACCCTGACCAACAAGAGAAAAGTGCCTTCATCACTCCTTGGGAAACTTTTTTCTACGCCGTCATGCCATTCGAGATCAAGAATGTCAGGTCTACCTACCAAAGGGATGCCACAACCATCCTGCTTGACCTTATTCACAAAAGAAATCGAGGTCTATATTGACGATATGATCATCAAGTCTAAGACTCAAGAAGGTCAATCCCTTCCTTACGAAAATTCTTTGAGTGACTGCGATAATACTAGATTTGACTTAACCCATAAAAATTTATTTTTTGAGCATCACTAACGGCAAACTCTTAGGGTTCACGGTCAGTGAGAAAGGAATTGAAGAATATCCTACCAATCTAAAAGCTATACTCTACATGACACCACCTCGAATGGAAAAGGAAGTATGAGGATTCCTAGATAAATTACAATATATTAGTCGATTCATTAGCCAACTGACCTCTATCTGCTAACCCATTTTCAAACTTCTTCGAAAGGATACAGCCAGAGTTTGAAATGAGGCCTGCTAAGAATCCTTTGAGCAAATTAAGCGATACCTCACCCGACCTCCAGTGCTCATGCCTCTGCAGCCAGGTCTCCCCTTTCTCATGTACTTGACCATCACTGACACTGCAGTAAGGGTTTTACTGGACCAATACATTAAGGAATCCTATAAAGAAAGATCCATATACTATGACAATCGAAAACTGGTCGGGTACGAAGTCAATTACACTATACTGGAGAAAGCGTGTGCCACCTTAATCTAGTTCTCGTAGAAATTACGACACTATATGTTTTCCTTTCCTATCAAACTAGTATTTTGAATGGATCCCATCAAATACCGACTAGAGAAACTCGCTCTTTCGAGCTGAATGGATCGTTGGTTGATGCCGCTGGATGAGTTCAATATTTTGTACGTCATGAAAAAATCTATGAAGGGGAGGGCCATCTTCAACTACCTTTTTTATTATCGCATGGAAGGAAATAATGTTTGGATCTCTGAAGTCCCAGATGAAGACATTCTCTGCACCTCTCAAGAGGGTCTCAAAATGGACGATGTTCTTTGGTAGAGCTCCCAACAAAAAGGGTACGACATTAGGATACTCCTAATCGCCCCTGATGATTCCTACACCCCCATTTCATCAAGCTAGACTTCCTTTACACCAATAACACAAATAAGTATGAGGAGTGCACCATAGGGATCAAGATCGACCTCAATAAAGGCATTAAGCACCTAGACGTCTATGGGGACTCTGCCCACATTATCGGATAAATTCTCAAAAAATGGAAAGTTGAAGACGAGAAGCTCCTACCCTTTCATGCCCACTTAGAAGAGCTCGCCTCGCAGTTCAAAGATGTCACCTTCCATTAACTTCCTTGCTTGAAGAACAACCTATCCGACACCATAGTAACCCTAGCCTTTATGGTCGACATGACTAAGAGAATAACAATAGCCCCTTTCATTGTTCAAAAGCATGTTGCGCCCACCCACTATTACCACATTGAGCTCGCCACTGAAGAGTACTCCGATATGGACAAGTTATGGTACTATGATATTTATCGCCTCCTCAAACATTGTATGCATCTTTGAGATGCAGATAAAAAAATCATGTAACCCTTCGCAACTGGCTACCCAGTTCATCATCTGTGATAAAGCGCTATTTAAGAGAAACTTCAATAGAATCCATTTGTATTGCATTGAAGGGGTTGATATTGAAGGAATGATGCAAAAGATACACAGTAGGGAATTTGAGCCCTATATAAACGGTCACATGCTTGTCAAGTCTTCTCCTTACCGACCCCAAACAAATGGCGTTGTCCAAGACGCGAATAAAAGACTCAAAAACATCATCGGGAAGATGATCGAAACTTACAAAGACTAGGCTGACCAGATCCTATAAGCCCTCTGGGGCTACTGCACTTATATTAGAACACCTACTTAGGCCACACTTATTCTCTAGTATACGGCATGAAAGAATTTCTCCCCATTGATCTAGATGTACCTTCTCCACATGTTATGGTCAAAAGCAGGGTCAGCGATGTATATTAGCACCAAAGATGTTATGACGAACTCTCACTCTTGGATAAAAAGAGACTAAAGGCTCTATACCGCATACAAGGCTACCATCGTTGGATGGCGCAATCATTCAATGGGAAAATCAAGGATCGCGGTGTCCAGGAAGGAGACCTTTCCCATAAATAAATTATACAACTTATCTGGGACCCTATAGGGAAGTTCAAACCTGATTTGAGAGGCCCCTACATCGTGCAGAAAATTCTATTAGGCGACATCGTTATGCTCACATATCTCGATGGAGAAGAAATGGTACATCCAGTAAATCTGGACCGTCTCGAGAAATTCTACCCTTAATCCGAACTCTTTATGCACTACGACTCTTCTTATCCGCCTTCTATTCTAAAAAAATCAAATAAATCTTCATTTATCCTTACCTATAACTACGTGGGACCTAATCCTCTCAAATAATTCTTTTCAAAATAATACACATGAAATTTTTAAAAACCCATTGAGGTACATAGGCAACCCCATGGGCACAGTCCATTCTTTTTCACAAATGCTATTCTTTTTTAACCCCCGAGAATGGCAGTCCGTCTCATCATTTACCTCAATAAGAGGATTATGTATGCCTTAGCAATTGGTATAGATAGTTTAAATAAAAAAAAATCATCATAAGGCACAACAAAATATGATTAAAATCACTTTATTTTCAAGTTAATAAATATAGCCATTACAAGAAATACCTGTAAAGGGAGTTAAATAGACCACCCTTTTTCCCAAAAATAACCTACAAACAACCTACCCATTCCCTACCAAATAACCAGCTTCGCAGAAAAATCCTAAAACATGAAAAACACATATATAAACCACCCTCAAATAAAATCTTCACATCTTCACAAAATGCTACCCTCAGCTACCAAATGACCCTGCCTCATCATCATTACTTGCTCCCGAAGGTGCCTAGGTCTCTCACTTCTAATCGATGGTTCGTATACGCTCAATGCACCGGTAAGCCTTGATAAGATTCGTCGAAACCACAGTATCTTTCTCTATGGTATTAAAATCCACAAGCCACCTTTTCCTAATCCCTTCTTACAAAATCTTCCAAACTACCCATTTCTATAACCATTTCAGATAATCCCCATACATATACCAAACCCCTCCAATAGATTTTAGTGGACAGATTGATGGCCGGCAACGCTTCCACAAAGGTCCCAGTATCATCCGTAAAGATTTAGTCAAGTCCTCTAGCGGAAAAAAGTTGGTCATCTGAGAAGGCATTATCTGTTCCCACCGCACTTAGCGTAGAAGACTCTAAGGAAAATAGAAGGAAACTTGGCAATGGTCAACCATTCGCACATACTAGTACTCTCCTAATTGAAAGATGGGCTGAAAATTTTACCACCTGGCATAACCAGTGAATACACTGGGCTCTGGGCTCCGTGAACCAGTAAACCCAGTTCTCTATTAAAGGGTCAAAATTGAAGAAGGACCAGGTGAAAAAGTTAGGGACACCCGACAATGGATACTTAGAAGGGGCCACTAAGAAAAACCACTCAAAAATCCACATAAATAGCATCACATCCCTCCCCCGCAAAAAGTCGACAACCCTTATTCTAAGCATCAAGACCATTTAAGGTCTCCACCAGCACCAGCTCCACATGACTATAACGTTAAGACATCCATCCCACTATCGTGGCTACTTGAGGATCAGACATCGGGTCACCCGTCACCAATAACAGCCTAGCAATGAGACCCAAGGCTAAATCTCCAAAAAAGCTATCATCAATATGGTCTTTTCGAAACGCCAGATTCAGCACAATCCAAGAAAGGTGATAAGCTCCACTTTACATTAAGTTTTATATCTCCTTATCCATATACCAACCAAGCTTCCAAGGCCTTTCTCTATTAAAAAAATTTAAAAATACATTTCTCCTAATTTTTCCCAAAATATATCCCCTCAAAGGGAATCGCTTTTTCAACCAGGACTCCAAGACCTCCACCAATTTAAAATTTTCAAAAAACACGTGTTTCCTACTTTTTCTAAAAATAAAAACTCAGCAGCAAATTTAAGTGCATGTAGAATAAGCAACTAAATCAAGATAATCAAATAAAAAAGCATCATTTTTGCCTTCTTTATTCTCTCTTTTCAGGTTCAAGGAAAGCCAATACATTAAGCATACAACATGGTCAGTGCCAACCTCCTCCAGTCATAATGACGGATCTGTAAGAAAATCTTGAAGGGAAAGAACTAGAAACGGATGTCACTTCATTTGTCACACCACCCTCTCCCCAAGGCACCATATGTACCTAAATTCATGCGCTAGGTAGCCTCCTCATTTGTGAATGCATACCTGTATCCCCCATAGCCCTCGAAGGAAGACTTGAAGGGTATGATCTCACCTACATCCCCTGGAAAGAGTTAGTAATCCAACCAAAAGTAAAGTTCTGAATTCACAAAAAAGATGAAAGTTGGAAGTAACCTTTCCTCTCTCCCGAGAATCCCAGGAGTCCATTCCTTATGCCGATAGGGACCTCCCCAAACCTGCCTATTGGCAGTCCCCTCCAAATTCCATCTCAAAAATACCAAAAAAAATCAAAAAATCCCCCAAAAAAACTAAAAATAGATGAAAAATATTTAACATATTTTCTCCTAGGAAAATCATTTTTGGAGCATTAAGCCCCTTAAAATCTCTTAAAATCACCAATTGGATCATTGCACACTCTTATCATCAACATACTCCCAAGAAGAACTGAAAGTGCACCCGCATCCAAACCTACTACACCTTCCCCAGTAGGAACCACAAGTCTATGTAATCCCCTATGGAATCTCAAGTTAACACATTCCCACATCAAAACTACTCCCCAAAAATTACAACTTAGGTCCGCAGAGTTGACCTCGACCCACTGAATCGGTCGTTATATCCCTCGACCCGCTAAATTGGCCATCCCCTCTTTAAGGTCCTCATAATTGAGCTCCACATGTAGAATCAGTGGCCATGTCGACAGGGTCCATATCGATAGGCACCCCCCTTGGACCCTATAAATAGGCCATGACCTCACCTACCACAATAACCTTGGATACCCCTCTCAGCAATTAGAGAACATTCTTCTCTTAATCATAGCCTTTCCCTTTCCCAAAAATTCCATTTTCCCACATTCTCTTACCTCACCTCCTTACCTCACTTGATAATTCACCCCCACCTCTCTACGTCACTTCTTTACAACCTTAAATTATCACACTTTCATCGCAAAGTCAGTAGCAATCATCTATAAGGAGGTATATTTCTCAACACTTTCTCTAGTTTATTAATTTTAGTGTTATTAATCTTATTTCTATCTTGTGATTTTGTTTTATTATATCACATTCACTAATCTCTACTCTTTATGTGTAGAATTACACAAAATCTATTTTCATAAAAATCCAAAATACACAAAAAGAGGGTTTGTTCGTAAGCTCCAAAAGTGGAATTTTCATTTTACATTTTCACTCTTTGTAAGGATAAATTTCCAATCGAGTCAATTTGTATGTAATTGGCATAATTTTGGATGAAACTGTTTGAGCCATAGGATATACTTGGTGTTGTTGATCCCATAAGCTTATGACGTTGTTTGATGAAGACGTAGTGGCAAAGCTTTAAAGATTGGATATGTCGCGTCGTGTTTATCATGCCTAGTTTGTCTTCACTTTTACCGAGCATCTCGCAGGTATCATGCGTATTAACTATAAGTCCTTTGAAATTTTTAAAGGGTGTTGGTTTTTGATATAAAATTATTTGGAACTTTTTATATATATATATAAAGAAAAAATTTGCTATGTTTCAGTTTGTTAGAATGAGTTTTATTTCCTTCGAATGGCTTTTCATTTTCGTTCGAAATAGGCATCAAATGAACATCTAACAAGGTTGGACTGCTTTAAAGTGACTTTTAGTTAAAATATCATTAGAAGTTAGTTTCAAATGAGATTGCATTCTCATTCGAGGGAACTTGGGCTTTTGTTCAAACGAGATACTATGTTCATTCGAACGACTATTGTTTTTATTCGAACGAGTTCGCCGCCTCGAAATTCCTATTTTTCAATCTAAGGCCTTTTAGACTTAGAATTTTAAAATAACTTCTAACAAAAATTATTTCTACACCTGTTTACAAAAGTTCTGAGCCCCAATTTCACCCTTTATTTTTTAAGATCCAAGTTCCATAATTTATATGCCTTGAGATCTTAAGTTTGGGCACCAAAGTTTGCTTATTTCATCTTGATAGAACTTGTTTCGTACGGTGGACTCCGTACATGCTGGTTGTGGTGTTTGACGATAGTTGAGCCTCATCGGTGGATACCAAGGTACGCGTAGACTCCATTATTATAGCATCTTTCACGGGTGGACTCCTACGGTGCACTGTGGAGGAGTGGTTGAAGATGCAAGAGTATCAAGACTCGTGGGCCTCGAGTAATTGTGTATGGGGATCGAGTAGTTGTGTATGTCTACTATCTATATTGTTTAAAACCATATCATAGTGATTTGTTGGCTTGTCCATCCGAGGTTTTTCCCTTTGTGGTTTTCCTCATAGACCAGTGTCTTGTAGATTAATTTATTTATTTTATCTGCTATCACCTTAGATGCGTGATTTTGGCTAAAATGATAAAATTTGGTAAATTAGTTTTCCACAAGAAAAGTTTGAATTTGGTGCTAAGTTTTAATTGGGTTAATTTTGTTTAATATTTCAATGTTTAAAATTTTAAGAACATAAAAATATTGTGCTTGTGTTTATTCGAACCATCCTTACCTAAGAGTACACCGTAGAATTTGGTATCCGAGCGGATTGCACTAATTTATTGTGTGGATCCTTGATTAGTGTTGTTTAGGGTGGTTATTTTTTTCTCCTCTCTCGAGTTTTTTCTCTCAATGGATTGCCATAATAATGATGATGTGGGTATCCGAAAGAAGTTTAATGAGATTCATAACCGTGCTAAAAAATTAAATCATTTGAATTTGAAGTTTTCTAAAAGAATTAAAATTCTTAATAAAAAAAAATTATTTTAAAGCTATTTGGGAACCTTTCCAAACTATTAAAACTCAAAGAGATTTCTTTCGTGAGAAGCTTTTATACATGTACCATGATTATAAGAATTTATAACTGTCCAAGAAAGAGAGTGATGACAGAGTTCGGGTTTTAGAAAAAAATTAAAAGACGCTAAAATTCTAGGGTGTGTTTGTGTGCAAATGATGATAGTGATGAACTGATTTTAGATTTGAGGGCACGTGAGAAGACTTTTACGGATAAGTTTTTCTTGCATTTAGGGAGAGCGAGATAAACTTCTAGGAATGATTGAAAATATAAAGAAGGAGTCCCTAAAACTTGAAAAGGTCTAATTCTTTGCTTGAGTTTAAAATTTGGATGTTAAAAGATAATTTAAAAGACTCGAGTAGTTTTGGTAGTGATGGTACTGGATTCCTTAATACTAATTCTTTCATTGCTAAAGTCAAGACCATTGTTTGTTTTAGGGGGTCACCCACATCCAAGGATGTTAGAAAAGGTCAACCCATAGGTAACATTCCTCGAGTTTACATATGTTCGCATTGTGATAAGAAAGTTCACCTTAGGGCATTTTGTTATTATCTTGGAAAAGGTCATAGGAAGTTTAAGTCTAGTGTCCCCGTGGCTGCCAAAACCCAACGCGTTAGGTATACATATATTTGGATTAGGAAATTCATTTTGGAGACGTTAAATATCAGGTTGGTTGATTCTCACATGCTTGAACATGGCGCTTCACACGCTATATCATATGGGTGATTGCTTGCATGTTTTATCTGTCATACTTTAGTTATGCTTCATTATATATGTTTGCTAGTGTTATGATATGTGTATCTTTTGTATTATATTTACTTTTATGGAGTCATATTGAAAAAAAATACAAAAAAAAATTGTTTGTCTTTTGAGTTAGAGATTGTTTTTTTAAACTGAAAATTGGTATTTTCGTTTGAATTTTTTTTTTTAAAACTCAAAAAGATTTTTGATTTTTTTGTATTTTTGTTCTACACATTTGGTGTGGCATATTGGTGTATTTAAATCTAATTAACTCCATCCTATCCATGTGGCTTGGATATTGTTTATGATTGTAGATACTTAGATTGTTCATAACCATGTTATCGTGGAGTTGTTTCGAACTTGATTTGCCTTATGGATTCCAATTTGTATATGCCTCTACACAAACATGCATGAGATTTTTGAAAGTCAACTTCATATATATATTTGAGCTTTGTAAGATGTTATCCCATCAATTTTGTCATCTATATGTTTTATGACTATGGGGGATTTGTGCATGTAATAACCGTTACGTGTGAGCTTTATTTGATTAGCTTCAAAAATATGAGGGGGGCACAAGAAGGGGATACGAAAGAAGAAAATCTCCTTTGCAGGAAAGCCACCATTGGCAAGAGTCTAATGAAAATATTAAAGGTAATAAAAATAGAAAAAATGACAAAAAGGGGCCAACTTAGTTTAATGTTTGATCATTCAAAAGAAATGACTCCAAAAGAATATAGAAAATAAAAGAAAAGAAAATATGATATATATGTTTATCTTGTGAGGGTGTTTATTTAAATTTCAAAAGGTTTTCACAATTAATCCTAGTTATGCTTATTTTTTTCATGACTCTATTGATTTGTAAAATCATCAATATTCTAGGCTTGTGTGCATCGTGCTTTTTTGTTCATTAAGTTCATTTTATCCTGTCACTTGAAGCTAAATCTTGGTTTGATATTCTTAGAGTCAATTAGAACTTCTTGAACATATATGAGTGTTTGGGTCATAATTCATTTGTATCTAGTTCACATCCATTCATTCCATCCAACAAGTTAAGAAACATCAATACTATGCTAGTGTGTAAAGCTTATGTATTTTGTGTCGAGTTTTATGGATATTTATAACTATATATGTTTGTTGGATTTTCCTTGGTATATTTCGCATATATTTTATATAGTATCATGTTTTGAGTTTTTGTGGTTTACATTTAGTCCATGTTTACCATATGCTTAAATCATTTGGATTATTTTTCCTTGAGTTTCCATGTTGTGTGTTTGATACACTTTACACCGTTGCATGCTTTATTACCTTCTCCTACATTTATAATTGGTTTAAATTTTTCTCATGACGCTATCTTGTGATTGCACATTTAGGGGAATATTTATTTTTAGGGGAGTAATTATTTATGCTATCTTACTTTGTCTATTCCTGAACAAAAAGGGGGAGAAATGGTATCTTTCCTTTACATGTTTAGTATCTTTATCTTAGGGTGAGACATCTTACCTAGGTTGAGATTATTTTGACATTTTTAGATGTTTATTCATTTGCAGATTTATACTTGTTATATTCTCTTTGCATTCAAAGGTGTGTTTAAGTGTGCAAGATTACATGTTTACATCAATGTGGCAAAGTTTTCAAGCAAAGAAAATCTACTTATGTTTGTGTGTCTGTCGAGCGTCTGTACTGTTTTTCCTTTTTGGGGTGGGGAATGAGCCTTTTTAGAGAGCTTGATAGCTCGTAGGGGTTTTGTTTTGGTTTTTTATCCCGAAATAGCCAAAGAGGGAGATTTGTAAAGACAAATTTTCAATCGAGTCAATTTGTATGTAATTGGCATAATTCCATACAAAAGTGTTCGAGTCATAAGATAGACTTTGTGTTATTGATCCCATATGCCTATGACGCTGTTTGATGAAGACGTAATGGCCAAGCTTCAAAGATTGGATATGTCGTGCTATGTTTATCGTGCCTAGGGATGTAAACGGATATTCAAAAATCCGTATCCGTCCGATATCCGAATCCGAATTTGCGGATATTTATCCGAAAAAAGGAAACGGATACGAATATGGATACTCTATACAAATATCCGAGAAAATGGATACGGATACGGATAGTACTAGTATCCGACATGGATAATCCGTATCCGATGCGGAGTATCCATTTTACCGGATATCCGTTTTACCGGATATCTGTATCCGTCAAACATATGTTTAAAATATTACTAATAATATTAGTATTAGTATTACTAATAAAATAATATTAAAAAAAACCTTAACCGTTTATTCCTTAAAATAAAACAAACACAATACTCCACTCAAAACAAAAGCACCCTACAATTATTATTTTATTGGGTATATTATTAAATTCCATGTATTATTAGTTTATTGAGTATATTATCTTGGAGTTACACTAACGTTACAATACACCCTATCACACATAACATACACACACTAAAGAACATATACTCCACTAAAAAAAACTTATTTCATTTCATTTCTCTTTCGTACAAAACAAGAGAAAAGAAACCCTCATTTCAATCCACAAAAAACATTCAATCCTCCACCTCCACCTCCAACCCGCCGCATCAGCCCACAACTGCTCATCAATCCCGCCACCGCTTTTCATTAACCAACCCATCAGTTGTGCATCAACTCTGTCTCTACGTCACTCCACATTCTTGCCTCCCGTAACAGAAAATTAGCAACAACAGGTACATACAAAATAAAAATAAAAATATATAACTGTATTTATATGTTGTTTATGTGATTGTTCATTAGTTTTCTTAATTATAAATAAATTTAGGAGAGAAACAAAAAACAAAGTGATGGTTTTGATTGTGATGAGAAGTGAAGTTAACAGCAGGTATATTATATACAAAATAAAAATGTATACTTATTAAAACAAATATATCAGTATGTTTTGAAGATTAAAAGGTCCACGAGGATTCTCAATTAAATTTGATTTAATCTAAAAGGTGCATATGTATTTCTACTGTTATGGAATGATACTCTTATTTTTTTGGATGGCTTGAAGCTTACATGTTTGTAAAGTATGGATGACTTTTAAGCCATATTATCATTATGGAATGTTACTATTATTATAGAAGCCATGAGGGAGTAATTTTGTTATATATTTATTTGGATTTGATTAAATTTCATTGGATTGGATATTTTGATAGTTATTTTTTGTGATGGCTAAATAATGTAAATGGATACGGATATTATTCGAATCTAAGGTATCCGAGCGGATACGGATATGGATAGTTATTTTAAATATCCGACGGATACGGATACGGATACGGATAGTGCATCTAGATAACGGATACGGATATGGAAAGCATAGTATCCGATTCGTATCCGTCCGTTTACCACCCCTAATCGTGCCTAGTCTGTCTTCACGTCTATCAAAGGTCTCATAGGTATGAATGCATATTAATTATGAGTCCTCGGATTTTTTTAAGGGTGTTGATTTTTTATTTAAAATTTTTTATAACTATTTTTTATATATTTTTAAAGAAAATTTTTCCAAGTTTTAGTTCATTAGAACGAGTTTTATATCTCGTTTGAAAAGTTTTCATTTTTTTCGAAATAGGGAACAAACGAACGTCTAACGGGGTTGAAATGCTTTATAGTGACTTCTCGTTAGAAGCTAGTTAGAAGATGGTTTCAAATGATATTGAATTCTCATTCGAAGGAACTTTGGTTTTGGTTCAAACGAGATGCTATGCTCGTTCGAGCGACCCTAGTTTTTGTTTGAACGAGTTCTCCACCACAAAATTCTTATTTTCTATTTAAGGCATTTCAGACTCATAATTGTAAAAGAACTTTTAATGAAAAATATTTCTACATCTATTTACAAAAGTTCCAAGACCCATGTTTCGCCCTTTATGTTTAAAGATCCAAGTTCCATAATTTATATGCTTTGAGATCTTAGGTTTGGGCAACAAAGTTTGTTTCTTTCATATTGAGAGAACTTATTTTGTGTGGTGGACACCATACGTTCTCATTATGATGTTTGACAGTTAATGAGCCTCATCGGTGGACACCGAGGTATTCATGGACTCGTGCACTATGGAAGCTTATGTGGATGGACTCCTACATTGCACTATGGAGGAGTGGTTGAAATAGAAGAACATAAAGACCTGTGAAGATCGAGTCATTGTGTAAATCTACAGTCTATTCTTTATAAAATCAAATAATAATGATCTGTTGGCTAGGTTGTCAGAGGTTTTTCCCTCAGTTATTTTTCTCTACATCGGCGTCTTGTGGATTGAATGATTTATTTTATCTGCTATCACTTTAGATGCATGTTTTAGGCTAAAAAGGAAAAATTTAGTAAATTAGTTTTCCTCAAGAAAAGTTTAAAATATGTGCTAAGTTTTAATTAGGTTAATTTTGTTTAAAGGTTCAATCTTTAATATTTGGAAAAATATGAAAATATTGGGCTTGTGTTTATTCGAACCATCCTTTCCTAAGAGTACACTATAGAGGAATTCTCACTCTCAAAACACATTTTCTTCACACACACATAAGAGGGGTTCCATATTTGAATTTATGGGTTGAACCCCATCCATATGTTATTATTTAACTATGTGGACTTTGATGCCCCTTGAGCTACATAGGCGTCTTGGGCCAATCCGAAGATTTGAGTCTCCCTTCTTCATTTAATATATCTTGTATATCTTATTATACCTATTTCATGAGTTTTAGACTTTGAAATACTCGTGTCTCGTCTAACGTATACATTCGTTCTTTCATAGAGATTTGTGATTCAGCGAACACTTACATCATGTTTTTATCATTATTTTCGAGAAGACTCTTACAGATGATTTTGTCCCGTCCCTTCCATGACACGAGTTGGAGGATTAAATTCTTTCATTACTTATATTATACACTCGTACACCTCACGAAGTTAAAAAGGAAAATATTAACATTTTCCCATGAGAGATTGAAAGTACGGAATGGTTGCCTAACACATTCACATTCAGTAACTCAATCCTCGTACCTTGAAACTATTTATTTTTGTATGCATCAGTTTGACCTTGATGATGTTCTCTTGAGTCGACGACATTCCTTTGCCTATTTTGAGCTAAATAGTTGGCAACTCTATCTCTTCATGTTACCCTCATTTAACGATGGCTAACTAAGTATCTGCGCATGCGAGAGGAATCTGATCCTGGATGGCCATAATCACATAGGTCATCGAGAAACGCCACTCTTTGCTCCCACTATAGTTATATGTGCATACATATGATCCATGCGTATCACAAAAATGGAAGGGGTATGACTTCCTTATCCTGAAACATCTGGAAGAAAAAGAAATTAGCACGAGTATGCAAAGTAGATTGATAAATGAAATGTAAATAATAATTTTCATTAAGAAGATCAAGGATTTTTAAATCGATAATACAATACTTACCAGTTTAGTAATAAGTATAATAATAATAATAATAATAATAATAATAATAATAATAATAATAATAATAATAATAATAATAATAATAATAATAATAATAATAATAATAATAATAATAATAATAATAATAATAATAATATCAACCCTAAACCTTTGGTGAAAAAATAAATAGCTAGGCACACTAACTAAATTGGAACTCATACGTATGTAATAATAAATCCATGCTCTCAAACATCTGAGACCTTAGGCCAAGTAGAAATTCCATTGGATAATACGACAGTCTACTCCCTCATTAATATCGATGCTTATAACAAAGACATTTAGCATATAGGTGCGTGGGTGAACTGATTCAATCATTGCAATAGCCTCATGAATTTCCTTATTAGATTAGATGGGTTAAAATTGATCCAAATTATCCATATTAAAATATCAAATATATTTAACAACATATGTAGCATGGCGGTATCATAACATGTACATACTAAGAATAATTTATAGCTATCACAGTGTGATATCAACAACAGTTATTTTAAATACGCTGAAACTACTATCGAAAAGGCAAAACCTACTTGTTAGCCAGGAAGAACATCATTAGATTTGATTGAAGTTTGGATCGGTAGGGTTAGGTGATCGATTATCTGCCAATCAACATAATTGTAAGTGTGTGTTCTTTGTAATAAGACTAAATTGTAAAAATAAATGGAAAATTGTATCTTTAAAGTTTAGGGACTAATTTGTAATTATTTTTTAGAGTTTAAAATATAAGGCTTAGGGTCCTATTTGAAAAATGTTGTAGAAGACTTTTTTGGCTTAAAATTTATCAGAGTGCATGTAAAAAAAATTAAGATCAAAATTCATAAATTAAAAAAACTAGTAGGGGTCAATTTATAATCTTTGGAAAATACTTTTAACCAAAAACCTTGGTTTTCTATAATTTGGGCTAGGATGGAAAAAGCACTGCTTTACCTCATATCATTTTAACTAGAAAATTTTAATCAAAATATTGAGAAAAAATTAAAATATATATTAGTCACGTGCCCTCGCGTGCCTAGTTGACTGAAAAGTTCATTTTCAACCTCTCGACAGTTGACCTAGGTTTTGATAAATATTTGATCTTGAAAAAGTTTTCGTTTGCTTGAGCCATTTGAGATGATTCCTAAACCAATACGACCTAATTTTTCATAAGGAATCCAAATATATAGGTTTCATGGATTGAGGTTCAGTACTCAACGAGTTTTAACTACTACAAGTTTTTTAAAAAATTTGACCAAACATTCATAGATTTACAAAATATGGCAGTGGATTTTAAGCCTATGGCTAGGTTTCTGTTATCCTAAGGAAGCGTTTGGCTTTGGTTTGAAGGATTGAGGTATCTTAGTTGAAGAAAATTTTTGAATTTCAATTTCTCCAATTCGAAAATACTTTTGAGAAATTGGGTTTCAAATCTTGTGAGCTTTTGAAAAAGAAAATTGCACCCAAGCTCTTGGGATCATAAGAAACGCATCCCTCACTTTGAAATAAGTTTAAATTGAAAGAATGAAGTTTCACCATTTAAGCTCAAGCTTTAATACCTGTGGAATAACCCAATCAGATTTTTTATGATTGGGTTGGGTTTTTCTGATTGGGTTGGGTATTATGATGGTGCAGAAAATATTTTGAATAATAAAAATAATTATTGATGCATAAAATCATAAATTACAATTTGGAGGAAAAAAGATCAAGTGTGGTTCTACTGAACTAGTGAGATTTGAGGATGGATTTTATGAGGTATATATACTATATGCTAAGGGCAGTTGATTGGTTCTTTAGGGCGGTGGATTCTCCCTGATTTTAAGAAGATAAAACTTGTGAAAAGAAGATCACATGGAGAAATGGTGTAAGGCATGTGATTTTTGTCATTTTCCACTAAAGTGGATGCTTTGTTGTAGGGGAGGAAAGTTTAAATTGTTTAGTTTTGATTTTGGTCCTTAAAGAGAAAGTTTTATATATATTTCGTATTTAATATGATAAATTTGCATGTTTTAGGGGCATTTTTATAATTTTATGAAACCTAAGGGTTAGTATTATAAGATTAAATTAGTTGAGGTCTAAAGGTTCAATTTGATATAAAGTTTGCATCTTGGGGTGAAATATAGGTTAAGTTACACTTCTTTCAAAGTTTAAAGGGGTAATCAGGTCATTTTGTAACCTTAGGGGGTACTTTGCTATTTAAGCAAAGTTGTAGGGTTATATGTATAGTTTCAAATTTGTTAAGGTGTTTTTGAATTTGAATGCGTTATAAAGAGATGTGAGGCAATATATGTAATTATTGCATCATAGTTAATTATTCTAGGGTTTAGTACTATGCGGGTATTACAACCTGCAACACAAAATGGATAAGCAAATGCCAAAAGATAAAGACAAACTATCAGAATTAAAAGGAACCTTAATAGTGGAAGCATGCATGGAAGGGTCTATGGCTAGATGTTTTGTATTTAAGTGACCCTCAACATGAAGTGACCACCACTTTTCAAAGACTTCAGTCACTCAAGCATTGAACTGGACACCAACTATGCTAAAAGTTCTTTGACTCTCAATATAACATTCAAACCGTGCCAGAACAACTACGTCAAGAATGAAACAATATTTGGCAAACGAAAAATGATTTGTACCATTCCTCCTAGGACAGTAATGGCTTAAAATAGGCCAAATTGTCTTAAAAATTAGGCATACAAGTAAAGCTCCCCATAAAATTTAGTGTTATAAGCTTTAGGAGGAGAAGTAAACACAAAACAAGTCTCTCTGAATAAAAAATCTCCCTAGAAAGATTATATTACCTCAATGGGGGAGGAGTCAATAAAAACTGAAACTAGCTAAAAGGGAGATTGATTAATCTCTAACAAATCTTGAAATATGAACCTTATACGATTAAATTTCATACCCTTAAATATGTTAGTAAGAGATTCGAAGCTCTTATCTCTAGGTTTGGTGTATTAGAAGGCTTTTATATGGACGAAGCCAGAAATACTTTTGACATATCTAATTTCAGTGAAATAGGAATGCAACCACATCTAGAGGACCCATAGGGCCCACCTTGATTGGATTTGAAGGGATCGGATTGAAGCTCTGAATAACTTCTACAAAAGGAACTTAAGAGATAAGGGGATATATCCACCTTTCTTCGCTCAGAAAGAATGGCTACCAAGAAGAAATACTTAAACATTACCCACTAGTATTTTACACGGAATACATATCTAGATATCCAAAGTATGAGAAAATGGTAATATTCCTTGTTAGTCATAACTCCTATAGCCTTCCTGTGAATTTTCATAAAATTAGAATATGACAATGGAATTTGTTCTCTTTAAGGATGCAAAACTATTAGAAGGTGACATATGAGGGTGAACATCTTTCCCTAATTGATTTTAGGCCAGTCACTTAGCAGGTGTTCAATATTTTTGGACAAGCCATCCCATAATTAAACTCGAAGAAATTAAATGTTGGGTTCTAAAAATGAGTGACACTTGAAATAATTAATGGATCCTATTCTAAATCAATGAAGTTGAGTCCAACAGCGTCAAAGATGCTAGTTTTCTGCATTTCTCTTGCCTTCGCTTTGAGAACATGATGAACCCAATGGGGTTACTCATCATTATCTAATGGTTTGGGCTAAAACCGAAATATAAGGAAGGAAGGCACTTTGATAAAGGTAGAGTCTTTAATTGGAAGAGTTTGCTCCCCAAACTGGGGATATAAAAAAAGAGCTTTAAAGTAAGTTTATCCTAGAAAAACGGACCCATGGTTAAGAAAAAAATACCCATATGGTAGTTGAAGGGGGCAAATAATATCCCTAACAACAGTAGAGTTATTATCCATTAACTCCTTAACGGTTCTTTCAAATTAGGTGTAAACATCTAGGGTTTTTTAACTAGAAACCATCGATAGTAAAGAAGTTGGGAGAAGAGACAAAATAGAGCAAAAAGTTAAAAAGACACTTGGAAAGAGAAAGTAAACAATAAAAGATGAAGAGGAGCTAAGAGACGATTTTAAATAGCTTAAAAAGACCATTGAAATACAGGAATGATACCAAGTGAAAGATAATACGTGTATCAAAAGCTTTTCCCTCCAATAGGCAAAGCTATGGGGAAATTGAGAGATAAAAAGAAACTTTATTAGCCATATCCATCATAACGCCGTGATGTTTAGATTTGAGTCTTGTCAACAACCCAAGAAATTGAAATCAAGTGTTAAGAATTCCAAGGTGGAAAATATATTAGCTAAAGTAACTAACACAAGTTATTCATTTACGAGAATTAATTATTCGCGTAAGAAACAAAAGGTCGTTATTTGGACACATTCACACATGCAATTGAATTTGGTCGGACTACTACCAATAATGAAACATGCATGCATAATAGACAAAAATTGAAATAATTTTAGGTCTAAAGGTACAAAAACATTTACAAGTACATACGACATACCGAATTTGGTTATAGCATAAAATGCTCAACAAATGGCTACAATAAACATTATGTAAGGATGATAAAATTGCTTTGATTTATATTGACCACCAAAATAAATTTAAAATATATCACTCGTAATGAGATATTACACAACACATTGGCATAACATAAGCCTATAAAAATCATTCTAAAAAAAAGATAAATTCCTTTGATACCACAAATGAGAGATTTCAAAAATTGGAAAAAAAACATAACATTACTTTATTTGGGTTGAATAATAATGGGAAAATGAATAGGTGACAAATGTATGGAATGTTGTCCACAACTAAATAATGTGCTTATGCTTCGAGCCCAAATAAGCTTTATCTCGAGCTAGCTTCAAAAGAAATGCCTCATGATGATGAAAGATCTGAGATGCATATTGAGCTTTTTCCTTCAATTATTAGGTTTTAAGGGTAATTCCCTCTGAGAAAAGAACATCAATGTCATAATCCTTTAGGTCTCCTTGTCCATGAACATAAATGTTTGAAAAATCCCTATAATCTTTCGAAATCCTATGGATGGTAGTGTGAAGATCATATTGGATTAAGAGTCGATCATTATAATCTTCAAATTCAATAAGAATTAACCTCAGCCATTAAATGAAAAAAAAAGGTAGATCTTAAAGAAAAACTCAATCTAAGCGTTGAGAGTAGGAGGAGAGTTTTTTTTTATGTTTTGGATGAGTAGGCAAGGCCCAAGCAAAGTATTTTGAGAATGACCTTTTAATAACACACAAGGAAGAATATGTGAGAATGCGTGAAAAACTTATAGATCTTTGCAAACATTATTGGAAGTGGAAGGATATGACAACGAATGATCACCAATGTCAAAAACGTCTTGGGCATGCTTCTCTAAATCACGGATTGGATCCCCAATCAATATATGTGTCAAGAGAGTAATCTCATAAACAATAATGTAAGAGAATACTAAGTCAGTGACTAAAGCTTCGAAAGCATTCAAATCGAAACTAGCCCCATCCATGACATTATAGGTGTGGAGGTCTTTGGTAATAATATATAGTGTGGATTGCACAAAAGTATGGTATGAAGACATGGAATTAAAAGCACCATATGTTTATCCTTTAAACGTGTCAAAATGCTGGGTGTTCAATATATTCAAATATACACTTTTATGGGTATTAAAAGGGAAAAAAGTTCCTCTAGTTTTAACCAAGAGTAAGCTCTCTTAGGATGATAAGTAAAAGTGAGGTGGGTTACTTGTGTCCGATACTCAAGAGGCAGACAAAGAAGTGAGAGTATGGTCATAACCATATCCCATTTTATCAAGGGAATATTGAAAGGGTGCTTCCCACGAAGGTTAAAATCAAGGAGTTGATAAAGGACGACTATGAACCATAATGGGATGGTCGTCGTAGTCATTTGAATTAATCAGAATATGGTAGCTGGGTTGGTATTCCTTCATTTTGGCCACATAATCATCACAAACCCTAACACTCATAGCATCAACATAATCCTCTCCATCTTCAGTTTGAGGACCCCTTATCGTAGCAGCATGTCTACCAGCAATACTAGA
The DNA here is from genome assembly GCA_949130495.1 of Sambucus nigra. Taxonomy (NCBI): domain Eukaryota; kingdom Viridiplantae; phylum Streptophyta; class Magnoliopsida; order Dipsacales; family Adoxaceae; genus Sambucus; species Sambucus nigra. Next base: position 93,498,044 of record OX422212.1, read on the forward strand.
ATAAATTCCACCCAAAATAGATTGAGTTGAGACATCAAAATAAAAAGTCGAATTACACTCAATAACTGTAACACCCTGTATATTTTTAATATAAAATAAAACTATTTTGGAATAAAATAAAATTCATAGGAATTAAATTAAATCAGTCAATTTAATTAATTAAGTTATGAGTAAATGATTAATTATTATTTTCGATTATGTGAAATTGACTTTGCATGATAAATAATTTCGGTAGGAAATCATTGCATGTGCATTGGATAATTTATATATGATGCGTGATACAATTGAAAAACATACATGTTGAATATGAAAAAATCCCTTTTGCGTGTGTTTCAAATCAAACCAAATTTGAACCAAAAATTATCCAACTTTTAATTAGCACCAAACCATGTTGTGAAAACCCAATTCTTACTTTAAACCAATTTTATCCTAATTAATCCTAAGCATGCATCTAGTGATTAAAGAAAGTAAAGTAAAGATACTCACAACGCCAGATGTACGAAGAAAAAATCCAAAATGGGAAAATAACCTCGGACGGCCCAAGCCAGACAATCACTATAAACAATGGTTTTACAAAGACAGATTAGCCTTACTTAATGACTCAATCCCCACGGGTCTTGACGATCCTTCTTATATTCAACCGTTCTTTAATAGTGCCCACGCAGAAATTTCATCTTCCACAATACTTGTCCACAACACACGCATCCACATATGTCTCGGTGTCCACCGAATGGCTTTGATTCGTCTACGATGTCGAATAAGAAGTCCTTATCTTTTCTTCACCGCAAAACCCTTATGTTCAAGTGTAGAACAAACTTCTTTGGTGCAGCAAGATCACGTAAACGTATAAGAATGATAACTCGGATCTTTGAAAACTCTAAGGATGTGTGTAAGCTTTGTAAACCTTAGAAAACATGTGCAAACAAGTTTCTAGTTCGAATACAGCTTTCCAGAATGCACACCTTACGAAACTCTGATGAAAACATGCTTTAAATAATAATTAAGCGCCGCCTCAAAAAGAGTGTCATTCGAACGACAATGTCACATCATTCGCATGACATAGGTATCTCGTTCGAACGAGATCCTTATGTCGTTTGAACGAGCCGACGTGTTAGTTTGACTTTATAACTTTTAGTTCAAAACGTCTCTTTTAAAAGAGATCCAAAATAGTCAAACTCTATTTCGAGCTTTATAAGAATAAAATGTAGTGTAAACCATTTAAAACACTTTAAAACATTTTTATTTATAAAAATTACATCCTTATCTTTTATAAAAACAATTCTGAGCACCATTAATTAAACGCATTCATACCTGAGTGATCTCATAATGCAATTACCTCTGAAGACGATTAAACTTGCACTAATTAAACTTCGGCATGATAAATTCTTTGAAGCTTTGCCGCAATGTCTTCAATTTTCTTCAATATGTCATAGACCAAGTGGGATCGTGACAAATAAAAATCTCCCTATGACATATTACAAACACAGTTTTGTTCACATAACTAAGTCAAAACAATACAGGGACTCAATTGGAAATATATGTCCTTCAAAATCTCCCCCTTTGACTATTCCAGGACAAAACTAAACCAGTGAAATGCCTAAGCCAGGCCGTCAAGCCGTATGACGCCTAAATCACATCCCATAGACTCAAAATAAAAAATACAGCACACAGACTAGTATATGTAGCACCGGCAAGCATGAACTGTCTGAATGTGATGTAGACTTGAAATCTCGAATCGCTGAAGCATACCTACACACATAAAACAGACAAATAAATACCAAGTGAAGTATGAAGGAACAAATGAAACCAATATATATATCCAAATGATAATAGATGCCAATATGAATAACCAATATGGATAAACTTTGAAAAATCATTTATTAAACAATTTGAGCAACAAACTGATACCAATGTGTACTACCAATTTGAGATACCAATTTGTAAACATATGTAAACCAAAACATGATCAAATCTTCCCCTACATCACATACATCTCTCCCCCTTTTTATCTTGAATAGACAATCTGGTGAAAAGATAAACCAATGAAAATATCTAGCATGAGAATATAAACCAATTTGAATCAATGTGAAATCGCTAGATAATCATGAAACAACCAGCTAAATATGATCAAGTAAAAACAAATCAGTAGCTAGTAATCCAAGGAATCACACATAGAATATAGCAATCTAATCAAGTGTGATAAACAGACTATATGCAAAAATCCAATTTAGAACCAATAAATCATGCATATAAAGCAGTCAGTCCAAAAACTTCCAGCAGTACCAAAAAAATACCAAATTAAACCAGGGGACTGCAAACCAATCAGAAGCCACAATTCAGCCTGTCGTTCGAACGAGCCAGGGGCGTCACTCAAGCGAGTTGAGCACATCGCTCGAACGAAGGACATATGTCATTCGCACAACATAGTGATGTCGTTTGAACAACTTCTCGCGACCTGTCAAAATTTCCCAGATTCCCAGAAATATTGTTTATTATTGCCCAGTGAAAAAATTTCCACAAAAAAATTCCATGAAGGACCTGACAGCAACAAAACAGTGTTAAAATAGTAGGCTATTAACACAAACCGCAAAAACTCATAAAAACTAAAAATGTGAGTTACATGCAAACATATTACCGATGTGCTCGAACATGGATATGGTATGTATAAGCGTGAAACTACAATAAATGAGTCATAATTCCAACACATCAAAACGATCAAGAAGATCTAATTGATAGCGATAAATCATCAAACTTTATCATAGCCATATGACAATAAAGTGTAAGATCAATGAACTAAACATAATACATGCACACAAATCCAGAATTTTGATGATTCTACAAACAATAGCATCAAATTGCAATGTTTCAACATTAGTATTAGTTGTGCAAACCCGTTAAATTTTTTAATCCATCCAAACTCCCTCAATAATATCATATTTTCTTTGGAATAAACTAAACTAATTTGTCCCTTTTATTAACATATTGCATTTTCTTTTGGGTTCTTTTAAACGATGGATTTCACGACGAGTTAATTTTGAACTCTCGCAGCCCTTTCCCGTGAATCACTCATCATTTTTCATTTCAAATCCTCATGGTAAACGGTTCTTACATGCACACTTCTCCTTAAGTTTACTTACGCATAGATGACAAGATTGAGATAAGAATGCCTCACCAAATTCAAATATGCAAGAGAAGTCAAACATCCATATAAACTTGTGCATGTGTGAAATGTTGGAATATATACAAAGTCGAATCAAAATGCATATCAACTTCAAAACAACCCCATATAAACAATGGTTAAGATCATTCTAAGCATTGATAATATTGACCAAATGTCCTAGCCACCTGGATAATGAAATGATTGGGGGGGGGGGGGGGGGGGTCCAAGCACACCAATATGCCACATCAAACATGTAAACTCAAAAATAAAAGCCTAAAATATTTTTGGCCTTTCAAAAGTTTTCTCAAAAACAAAATATTTTTGTATTTTTCAAATAGGACCCAAACAAGTGAAAAATAAAATACAAAGAGATAAACATGTCATAACACTAGTAAATTATAAACATGAGGCAAGGCCTAGCGTATGACAAAACATGCAAGCTACTATCCATAAGAAATAGCAAGAGATGAATCATGTGCATGCATGTGAGAATCAACCAATGAAGCATTTAGCATCTCCAAAATGGATTTTCTAACCCAAACAGGTGTATACCTAACAAAACGAGTTTTGGGAACCAATGGAACACTTCGTTTAGTCTTCCTAGGGTCTTTTCTAAGATCAAAACAAAAACTCCTAAGGTGACCTTTCTTACCACAATGCGAACATGTGAAAACACAATGAGGAACGGGACATTTAGGTTGACCTTTTTTTATACCCTCGGATGTGGTTGATGCTCTAAACCAAACTATGGTTTTGAGTTTTACATTCAAACCACTAGAATAAGATAAGACGCTGCCAACACTACTCGAGCCATTTAAATCGTTTTTTAACTTCAAAACTTTCGACTCAAGAAAACGATTAGACTCCTTAAATTTTCTGAAATCCTTCTTTAAATTTTAAATTACCCCTAGAAGGTTATCTCGATCCTCCTCAATATGAGCAAACTTATCCCTAAGAGCCTTTTCTCGTGTCACAAAATCATTAATTGAATTATTCTCCACAACGGCACAAGCTCCGGAATTTTTTAAATCCTCTAAATCTTTTTCTAAAACGAGGACTCTCTCATCACTCTCTTTTTTGCACAATTTTAACATACTAAAATCATTAAACAAGGAACTAAACTTCTCACGACAAATATCTCTTTGAATATGAAACGTTTGCAAATATTCAATCCTATTTTTGAAATCGTAATTTTCTTTCTTCAAAACTTCAATACGTTTTGTAAACTTTAAATTCAAACGATGTAAATCATCAAAGCTTAGAGAATCCATCGAGAGTAAACAAACACATGAGAGATAAACAAACACACGGTATCACAAAACAAATAAATTATGTTTTCTAGCTCCGATACCAATTTGAAAAAATCCCTTTTACGTGTGTTTCAAATCAAACCAAATTTGTACCAAAAATTATCCAACTTTTAATTAGCACCAAACCAAGTTGTGAAAACCCAATTCTTACTTTAAACCAATTTTATCTTGATTAATCCTAAACATGCATCTAGTGATTAAAACAAGTAAAGTAAAGTAAAGAATACTCACAACGCCGGATGTACGAGGAAAAAACCCAAAACGGAAAAACAACCTCGGACGGCCCAAGCCAGACAATCACTATGAATAATGGTTTTACGAAGACAGATTAGCCTTATTCAATGACTCGATCCCCATGGGTCTTGACACTCCTTCTGATCTTCAAATGTTCTTCAATAGTGCCCACGTAGAAATTCCATCTTTCACGATACCTGTCCACAACACACGCGTCCACATATGTCTCGGTGTCCACCGAATGGTTTTGATTCGTCTACGATGTCGAACAAGAAGTCCTTCTCTTTTCTTCATCGCAAAACCCTTATGTTCAAGTGTAGAACAAACTTCTTTGGTGCAATAAGATCATGCAAACTTATAAGAATGATAACTCGGATCTTTGCAAACTCTAAGGATGTGTTTAAGCTTTGTAAACCTTAGAAAACATGTGCAAACAAGTTTCTGGTTCGAATACAATTTCCCAGAATGCACACCTTACAAAATTCTGATGAAAACACGCTTTAAATAACAATTAAGTGCCACCTCAAAAAGAGTGTCGTTCAAATGATAATGCCACATCATTCGTACGACATAGGTATCTCGTTCGAACGAGATCCTTATATCATTTGAACAAGCTGACGTGTCAGTTTGACTTTTTGACTTTTAGTTCAAAACGTCTCTTTTAAAAGAGATCCAAAATAGTCAAACTCTATTTCGAGCTTTATCAGAAATAAAACGTAGTGTAAACCATTGAAAACACTTTAAAACATTTTACAACATTTTTCTTTATAAAAATTACATCCTTATCTTTTATAAAAATAATTCCGAGCACCATTAATTATACGCATTCATACCTGAGTGATCTCGGAATGCAATTACCTTTGAAGACGATTAAACTTGCTTCAATTAAACTTCGGCATGATAAATTCTTTGAAGCTTTGCCGCAACGTCTTCAATTTTCTTCAATACGTTATAGACCAAGTGGGATCATGACAAAATAAAAATCTCCCTATGACATATTACAAACACAGTTTTGTTCACGGAATTAAGTCAAAACAATATAGGGACTCAGTTGGAAATTTATGTCCTTACAGAATAAAAATATTCGGGACGCATTTCGAGTGGTTTTATGGGCTCGTTTACATGTTTTAAACCTTTAGAAATTGTCTTGGGGTATTATATATGTGTTAGGAGGTTATTGGGCTCATTGGGATGTGTATTTGGGTCCATTTAGGGGTCCCGAGTTTAGGTCTACGGCCCAACTCGATATTTGGGCCTTAATTACATTAATTAGGAGTTTAATAACTCCATATCATTTACATCCAAGAACCTTAAAACATAATTTTGGGAGAGAGAGGCAAGAACCCTAGATTTGAATTTGGGAGAGCAAGGATTCATGATGGAGATTTAAGAAATAACCGAGAAATCATTAAAAAACTAAGTCAATAATTTTCTTGCTAACTTTATTAGTCCAAGCTATTTCTTAATTCATTGTGATTTTACCTCCCATGTAGAATTCTGGATTATGTAGGGATTCGTGGTAATATCGAGATGAACTAAGTCATGTTTGTTGAGGACTTAAATCTGTAATGGGATAAGAAAACCAGGAATTAGGATGGGTATGATTTGTGGGTTACATATTAAGAAATCCATGTCATAGAACCCTTATTGTAACTTATATGATTGTTTATACGTAGAGGAATAATACTCGAGTTGAAATCTATAAATTTTGATGATTATAGCACTTGTAAAATGATTGAATCTTATAGGATTAAGAAGTGGAAATTTGATTTTTGTTGAGATATTAATAAGTCAAAATTCTGGGATTTGGGGAGACTTTGATGATTATATTACGTAAATAATTATTCTAAGATGGAGAACTAAGTCATAAGGACCTGTTTTGATGTTAATACACGTGTAGGAACCATTAAAATTAAGGTTCGATTTAATATTAGAATTCATGTATTGAGAAAACTGTAAAAGATCTAGGTTATTGCCCAGATCCGAGTCGATTCGATTACCAGGGGCTAATCGATTCGGCAAGGTGAATCGATTCGACCCCTAGCAGGAACCGCTTCAGCCTCTAGGGGTCGAACTAGGGGCGAATCTATTTGGCAAGGTGAACCGATTGAGGTGAGGCTGAGAATTGATTCGGGGTATGTATAGGTGTCTATACGAGTTGGTGGGAGGTTGTACAGATAATCGTGTAATTTATTAGAAATGGAAATGTGGTGTTACTAATAAAAGGGAAAGTTAAATTAACTAAATGGTCAATTGTAATCTTACAAAGGAAATGAAGATAACAATTTGTATGATGGTTAATTTTTAACTATGAATAGTTATGGATGATCCTTACGGGGAAGCTAGTGTATAATTATTAAGATAATTACCTTTACATATTTTTATATGTAATTATATTTTTGTGTGGACATTCCTATGTTTGTGGAATGTCCTATCGGTTGGTTTACACGCATTCGAGACCGTAGCACACGTCGACACAGATAGGCTAAGCGTAGTGTAGACCATATTTTAAGTACTACATAGCAGTGCCACTTATGAGAGATAAGTGTTGATGCTAGGATCCATGTGTCACCGCTAGGTATGGGTCATGCTATAGTGTACTGCATAGGTACCACCCCACTTGTATGTGCATTGTGTTATCCGTGATTGATAGGAGACTCCTCCGAACCTACAAATAGAACAATAACGGGAAACTATTGGTAGATATATTAGTGTCGTATATATATAAGGATATATATAATTAATAAAAATGCATGGAAGAATTTCATAAGTCTAATGATATAGACTATAAAACACCAACCCAATACTATGTAGTATGTATGATATTTGATGTCATCATTTTGGGAGTAGTATGTCTGGAAAAATTTGGGAAATGGTAACTTGAATATAGTTAACGCTATCTTAATATATCTATTATTATATATTCATTCTTACACTGCCATTAGTAGTTATTCATCATCTGTATCGGTACGTGGGTGGTTATATGTGTAGCACTACTTGTAGATGAGAGGTGAGGCATGTTATGTATGTAAGTGATGATGGGAAGCATTCATTTTGAATTGACTATATTTTTTCACAATAAAATTAGTAAGTTAATTCTTGCAGATTTTAGGGCGCGGACCCAAAATTACAAGTGTTTTCTCCCCATAGGTTCTCCTAGACAGGGATAGCAGGACTGTGGACAGTTCAGCCTTGTTGTCTCGCATTATGCATGAGATTTTTTATTATTGATTACTGGTTAGGTTTCTACTATATATCAATCATTTCCTTTTTATGTTGGATTATTGCATGGGAATAATCCCAAAGTCAATTTTATTTCTTGATGGTTTATGACACTTATCAATATGTTGGGACTTATTCATATTATGTGATTGTTGGATTTTATCATTGCCTTGATCATTAATATAAATTCAATTTTGATTTTAAATGTTGTCTTATAAATAAATTATTTCATATGGTTTGATACTGAGAATGATATAGATTGTATAACAAGCCCCATCTATGGCGTACTGTGTCTGGGCAACCTTTATGGGAGATAATGGGGGTTGTTATAGTTGGTATCAAAGCACTCAGTTTCTAATGTCCTGAGGATCTATGTTGCGTTCATTACTTTATGCATTGTGTTCTTTGATATGTAGAGCCTATGCTTTGGATTCATTTTATTCTTGCGATTGATACTAATTCAAATCTTGTTTCCTTTCAGGTGGAAAACAGAAGCACGGGTAGACCTAAGATCTTAGCCGTACCCACTGTAGATGAGGAGGCTCAGTCAAAGACACTATAGAAACCTCAGGCCCCACCGGCCCAACCCATCATTACCCTAGCAGATATTGCTATCATCGTGACCTAGGTTGTCTCTACCACGATGGCAGCAATGCTCCATCATTTTCCACCACCACAGGATTAGTAACAACCACCACCAACACCACAAAAAATGGCTTTACCATCCCGGGCACCATGGTTAGTCTGGAATAGAGCTAGGGACGCCTTCACAAAGTGCCAACCTCCAAAATTTGCAGGCAGTCCAGACATCTTAATGGCGAGCGGGTGGAAAAAGGACATTTAGCGACACTTAGAGATGGTGGAGTATACTCCAGTTTAGAAGAAAATGTTGGCTTCATTTAAACTTGTGGAGGAAGCACTCCAGTGGTAGGAGTCGGTTACTTCAACTAAAGAGAGGGATAGTTTGATTATAAATGAGTTCTGAGAGAGGTTCGAGGGAAAGTATTACCCTCAGGCGATGCAGTCATAGATAAGGAGTCGGTTCATGGACCTTAGATAAGAGGGTCACACGGTGGAGGAGTAGGAGAAGGATTTCACTTCCCTTTCTTACTTTATAAAGTAGGAGGTGAACATGGAGCAGAGGAATATAGATAGGTTTATAATAGGATCAGCCTGGCAAATCAGGAAGACATCTTTAGGAAACAAGACATTCACTACGTCTAATCAAATGGTGAACACCTCCCTTATACACTACCAGGACCATAGGTCCTTTCAGTGGAACAAAAGTGAAAAGAGATAAGGAGTTCAGACATCTAACTCGCAGGGTAAGGCGAGTGAAGGTAACAGCTAAAGGGTGTATCAATTTAGGGGTCCTTCATATACAAATCAACATAAGATATTTCAGGGTTCCGATGATCGGAACATACAGGGATAGCAAGGCCATGAACATTAGGTCTAGGGCCATAATGGTCAGCAGCATAGGGGCCATTAGGTCCAAGGTCAGCGAAATCGAGGCTATCAGGGCCGACAGGTAGAGAGACGCCCATTTAATGATAACTTTTACATGTGTAGTGAGAGGGGCCATACATCGAGGCGATCCTTGAGGTAATCAGGAATCTCAGGAGCAGGGTGGTTAGAAAAGTTATTCAGCGCCACATGGGCAATGTCAACAGTTATCAGTTCCAAGAGTTGCAGTACCAGTCGCCCCACCTCAGGGAAAGCCACCGCAGCTACAGTATGGGCAGGTGAACCACATTGCTCTAGCAGAGGGACTAGTGCCAGCTTCAACTGTTGAGGGCATGTTCCCTATCTTTGGGCATGTGGGTCATATTTTGTTTGACACGAGTGAATCTCATTCATTCATTATCACTGGTTTTGCATGTGAGAAGGGAATGATAGACTTTGCTTCTAATATTATACTACACATAGATTCATCCGTGGGTAGAAAGGTACCCATACATTTAGTTTGTTGAGGTATAGGGGTCGAGATAGGGAAAACCACATTTATGGCAGACTTATTGGTACTAGATATGCACGAGTATGATGTCATATTAGGTATGGCTTGTCTAGCTATGTATAGAGCCTATGTTGACTGTTATAGTAGGTCCATCGTCTTCACCATTTCGGGGAAGGAATTTACTTGGTTATGATACTGCACCCCGGGGGTGGGTCGAACATGCACTTACACTATATTGAGGAAGATACTTCTTTGGAGGTCATAGTGACAGTATATTCCATCCTAGTAGTTAGAGAATTTTCTAATATTTTTTTAGAGATCCTAGGATTGCCACCTAGCAGGGAGATAGACTTAGTGATCGATTTGATTATGGGCACGAGACTTATTGATCGTACACCGTATTAGATGGCTCCTCTAGAGATGAGGAAGCTTTTGGACTAGATTGAGCAGTTATTTGGATAGGGGTACATTAGGAGGAGTACTTCGTCGTGGGGTTCTCCAGTTTGGTTTTTTGAGAAGAAGGATGGATCCTTACGACTTTGTATCGACTATAAGGAGTTGAACAAAGTCGCCATACAGAATAAATATTTGTTTCCACGCATTGATGATTTATTTGACCAGCTGAAAAGTGTTGCATATTTTTCTAAAATTGATTTCACGTCAGGTTATCATTAGTTAATGGTCCGAGAGTAGAATATCAAAAAATAGCATTTTTTATGAGATACGGGTCATATGAGTTTTTGGTTATGCCTTTTGGACTAACCAATGCACCGGAGGTATTCACGAACTTCATGAATTGAGTATTCAGGGACTTTCTGAATCAATCCGCCACATTTTTTATTGATGACATCCTGATTTACTTTCGGAGGAGCATGCACATCATCTACGAGTACTTTTACAGACAATAAGTTCGAGAAATGTGCTTTTAATTACGAGAGGTCAAATTCTTGTGCCATATCGTGTTTGAGAGGGGGATATCAGTCGACTTGGGGAAGGTTTCTATGGTCATGTATTAGGGACAGCTCACTACACCCACCGAGGTGCGTAGATTTTAGGATTAGCTAGGTATTACCATCCATTCATTCAGGAGTTCTCAAAGATAGCCAAGCCCAAAACGAACTTGATGAGGAAGGATATGCCATTTGTATAGGATGATGCGTGCTAGTAGGTCTTTGATGAGCTAAAGACTCGATTGACTACAGCACCAATTCTGGTGTTACCTCAAGCAGGTATTGACTATAAGGTCTTCACAGACTTATATGGGTATTAATACATGAGGAGAAGATAATAGCTTATTATTCACGAAAGTTAAAGCCTCACGAGGGACATTACCCCACCCATGACTTGGATTTAGCAGTCGTGGTTTTTGCATTGCGAGTGTGGAGGCATTATCTCCTGGGGGAGAAGTTCTAGTTATTCACATACCATAAGGGCCTTTAGTACTTTTCCACGCAGTGGGAGTTGAACATGAGACATAGGAAATGGTTAGATTTTATGAAAGATTACTAGTTCGACATTCAGTATCACCTTGGGAATGGTCAATAATTTGAGTTGTAAGTCGATATTAGAGTTAACGACAGTGTGGAAGGCAGAGTGGAAATCACTTTGTATAGATGACGACTTGACCCATGCATTTATGGTGGTTCTCACCATCACACTCGAGATCATTATTCGGGTCATGAAGGTATCAATGTTATCATAAGCGAGTTAGGGAATTATTAGACGAGGGTGTGGGGTATTATTCTATTGGGTAGAGATGGAGAATTGAGATTTCAGGTAGACTAGAAGTCCCAGATGACAAGGAGTTGAGGTGATCCATTATGTCATAGGATCATAGTTCATGCTTTACGGTGCATCCCATAGGGGATGAGACGTAGCACAACATGCGATGTCAGTATTAGTGGGTCGGTATGAAAAGGGACATAGTAGTTTTTATGTCCAAGCGTGTTATGTGTCAGTTGGTGAAGGTACACATCAGCATCCTGTGGGTTTGTTACAACCTTTGGAGATTCCAATGTGGAAATGGGAGAGCATCTCCATGGATTTAATCACTAGGATACCTACATTACAGAGGTGGCATGATTCCATCTGGGTGATCATCGATAGGTTGATGAAGGTGGCTCACTTTTTACCAGTCTGAACAGATTTCAGTTCAGATAAGTATGCTAGACTTTTCCTCACAGAGATTGTGAAATTACACAGGGTACCGCTAAACATTGTATCAGACAGGTACAGGACGTTTGTGTCCCTTTTTTGGAGGAGATTTAGCAATATTTAGGGAATAGTTGAGGTTAAGCACCTCATATCATCCTCTGATCGATGGGAAGATGGAGAGGGTGAACTTGATGTTGGAGGATATGCTATGGATGTGCATATTAGACTTTAAGGGGAGATGGGAGAAGTATTTATCTTTAGTGGAGTTCGCGTACAATAATAACTACCAGTAAACAATTGTGATGAAACCCTAAGAGGTGCTTTATGAGAGACCTTATTGTTCACCCTCATGTTGGTTAGAGGTGGGGGAAAACAAATTGGTCAAGCCAGAGTTCAATCCGGACACCTTAGAGAAGGTGGAAATTATTCAGGTCAGGATTTGGATTACCCAGGATGGGAAAACGATTTATGTGGATACAAGCTGAAGGCACATGGATTTTAATGTAGGGGATCGGGTATTGATTAAGGTGTCTCCCATGAAGGGAGTGGTGAGATTTGGGAAGAAGGGGAAGCTATCTCCCAGATATGTGGGACCAATCCCTATCCTTGAGAGAATTGGGCCCATATTATATCGATTTAGACTACCGGAGCACTTGCAGAGGATGCACGATGTCTTTCACATATCTTCATTGCAGAGGTTCCTTAGAGATGAGATGGCCTACGATCATATTGACATTGACGAGATAGATCTCCATCCAGACGCTACCTGCGAGAAGAGACCCGTAGCCATTCTGGACAGTAGGAAGCGTTGATTTTGATCTAAGGTTGTCTTGTTGGTATGTGTGCAGTGGGGACATAATAAAGAGGATGAGTCGACTTGGGAGAGGGAGGACGACATGCGGAAAAAATATCTGAAACTCTTCTAGCTAGGTACGTTTCGAATTCTAAGGACAAAATTCCATTATTAGGGGGAGAATGTAATGCCCCGTATGTTTCGAGAATAAAATAAAACTTTTTTTAGATCAAAATAAAATTCATAGGAATTAAATTAAACCGCTGAATTTAAATAATTAAGTTAAGAATAAATAAATTATTAATATTTTCTGTTATATGAAATTGACTTTGGATGATGAATGATTTCAGTGAGAAATCATTGGATGTGCATTGGATAATTGATATATAATGCATGACACAATTGAAAAATATACTTGTTGAATAAAAATATTCGGGAAGCATTTCGGGAGGTTTTATGTGCTCGTTTAGATGTCCTGATATATATATATATATATATATATATATATATATATATATATATATATATATATATATATATATATATATAAATATATATAATAAGGAGTAATGGTATTGACACTATTCAATAAAGAGATAACTTAATTAAGGGTCCAGATTTAGCCACCAACGCACCAATTGGAGGGTAAGATCAAACTTGAGAAAAGTAAAGGGGATGAGGTTGTGTGACTGAAAATCGTTGGGTAGGGCCTTCCACCACATTTTTACTTTAATTTGAAAATTCAGATACCTACCCTCTGCGACACCCATCAAATCTTCCCATCCATCTCTCCAATCTCACCAAACCCATTATAACACTCCACCCCAAATATCTTAAATTCGGAGCAACTCAATTACCCTCTAAACTTTGTAAATCCTCTCTAACACATATTTTCACTCTCCTCATCATCTCCATGTCCAGAACAAATGGTGTCCATAGAAAAAGTGACAATGATATTTTCTTCAGTTAATGACAAAGTTCAGAGAAAATTATGGTATCCTCAAATCATTCAAATACGGTGTTAAAGGATCAAGGTTCAAAATAATGGTCCATGAGTTTTCTTTATTTGTTTGTTAGTTTTGTCTCAGGTTTTTAATTCCTATTATATGTTTCCAGATCCAACTTTTGTTTAGGTATGTATCATATTTTTATGGATGTAAGAAATATAGGGTGAGATAAGTTAAAGATGAGATGATCTTTTACGATAACAATACTTACTAATCTTCTAAGCTCGAATTTTCTCTGAGCATATCTTTCTATATCATGTCCCATTTTTACTAGCATCGCTCTCACTCACTTTAGTTTTTAGATTTTGGTTTCAAAATAAGAGGTCACACCCTTGATTCATAATCTGGGATTTTGGAAAAGGATCTTCAAAATATGTTTGTGTTTTAAAAATAATGACTTTGTATCAGACTCTGTTCATGGATTTGGGTTCTTATATTCGATATTTTAAATTATTTATTATTCTTTGGTGTTTTAATTATTTTTTTCCTTACAGATCTACAATGATTTTTTTAATTCGGTAAAACATTTGTATCTTGATATTGAGATACATATTGCCTCAGTACTATTTTAGTTATGTTTTTCTTTTTCTATTTTTTCCTTTTTCCCTCATATATTGACATTTGTGGAATCAACTCTGAACAAAATGGCCTTTAAAGCTTAAGAGTCCATGTTTGGGAAACACAAATCGAGATTGTTTATTTCTTTGGTTTTTGTTGTTCTGGAAACACAAATCGAGATTGTTCTCAATAAACAAAACGGTAAGTTTATTTCTTTGATTTTTGCTATTCTGGAAACACAAATCGAGGTTGTTCTTAAATTACAAATCTTAGTTCAAAACCATGTATACCCATCTCTCTCTAATTTGTAACAAAGTTTCACAATGGGTTTTGGATTCAAATTTTGGGTGTCTAAAGGAGTTTCCAAATAATCAAACCGGGCATACCCATTTCATTAGTAGTTTTAACTTTATGTGTATTCTGAAATTCTCATAATTTTTGTTAGGATGATTTTATTTGGTTAATTGTTTCAATAAATATGACTAATTTTGTCTTATTTTCTCAGTGGCTAATAGGTGTCCCTATTAAGCAGAACAATTACGGTTTCTTCATTTTCCCCCTTTCTTTAGTTTCCCTCTGGAAATTTTTTATGTGGATTATTATTTTTTTGGGGTTCTTGATTTAAAAAAAAAATCCATTTTGTTATTTACTCTCTTTGGGATCTTATTGCTACTGTGATTGTCTTCCATGACAAGATGAATGGCGTAAAGGTAATTGCAATGCTAATGGCTATTTGGGGGTTAGCCACTTATAATTATCAGAACTATCTTGATGAATTAAAGGTAAAGCAATTAGAGTTTGCTAATGATGCTCATAATCATTCTGAATGTTGACGACTGTGTCAAGAATGCACAGAAACTTACTGTTTAGCATTAGCAATAATTTTTTTACCTTTGTTTTTTTTAAGGGAAATGCTGTGTCCCAAATAATTTTTTTAAATCCTCGCTTAAATAGCATTAAGTGTTATATTTTATGATATAGGTCCCGTCAAGACACAATCCATTAATTCTATTTGAGGGAGATTTGGGAGATTTGTTTGGTATTCATAACACCACTCTTTTTTAAATTGATTTAGATATTCCCTATATAACCGTAGTGTACAGATTTTTGACAGTTGAATTAATTGCTTTTTGTAAAAAGAAATACTTTATTTGGGACCTACTAAATATTATCTTTTCTTTTTCCCTAATATTCTTAATTGTGTAATAGAAGAATATTTTTAAGGGATATTTAAGTAGAGTTTTAAAAATAATTTTGAAATGTTTCGATTATAAAACCTGATGTTCTGGGGAGCTTGATTTTCTTTTTTCTGAAATGTAGGATTTTGCAAAAAAAAAAAGTGTCCGAGGCGTGCTGGAGGGGAGTGTGATGTTTTAGTGTTTCTTTTGTATATTGATGATATATGTCGTAAGCAAGTGTTTGTATATTGATGATATATGTGTTGAATTCAGGTGATGATAAAGGTAGTGTTGGTATGAATATGATAATTATTCTTTTCATTAATCAGATTCAATGATGGGTTTAAATTTAGGGACATTCTAATAAGGAGACACTCCAAATTTTAAGGCAATGACAAACATATCATTTTGATGTGTATGTAATTGTTTTAGCAATTCATTATTTAAAAATAAAAGATATTACAAAGATCTAATTCTTTTTTTCAAATGTAATTAGAATATTTAATACTCATTAAGAAACAAAATATAAATTACTTCCTTAAAACAAAATATAAATTACTTCCTTAAATTTGAATCCATTTTTTTTATCAAACACAAGCACGATCTAATTAAAACGCGATATGACATAATATGAACACGAGTCGAATCAAAGTGATACGTCATAACATAAAATATTATTTTTTTAATAAATATGAACATGACCAAAGTCAAAAAGAAACATAATAATTTATGTTATTTTTTAATCAAACATGAACCTGATCGAAATAAAAATGACCCGTTACGCTTCAAAATTTTGTTTTTGCCTAAAATGAAATACGAGTTCTATAAAAGTAATATAACACAACATGAAATTTCATTTTTTATCAAATACAAACACAATCTACTTAAAACGCAACATGACAATTGGGTCGTGTTCGTGTTTGGTAAACACGTTGCTACAGCTATTTTTTTCTGTAATCATGAATCATATAAAACGTGACATGACAATAAATCGTATTTTTTTTCTAACATGAGTACATACCAATTAAAATGCTACTAATAGAAAAAGATTTTTTGTTAACTTAACAAGAATACGTGCAAATATACTGCGACATGACTTGAATCATGAACGCTACACGATGCGAAATCTTTTTTTTATATAACATGAATACGTTTTAATTAAATTGCAATTTTGCATTTTTTTCTTTTAAAATTCAAGAATCATATATTTATTTTTTAAAACAAAAAAATGCCTTGGTGAAGTGTTTTTTTTTAAATCTTTTTTATCTAAGCACAATCCAGTTAAAATGCGACATGATATAAAATTACACGAAATTTTATTTTTTTATCTATCAAAAACACAATTCAAGTAAAAGAGACACGAGATGACAGAAAATATTATTTTATTTTTTTAACAAAAATACAAACACGATCAAATTAAAATGCGAGACAATACGAATTTTTTTTACGAAATAAAAAATATGACCAAGTAAAAGCGACGCAACATGATTTTTTTTCAAACACAAATAATAATTTTTTTTACCAAATACGAACACAATTTTTTTTACCGAGCACAAATACAAACACGATCGAAATAAAACATAAACACCACACCCTCATTAGATCGTGTTTTTTTTGGTAAAAAATAAAAAAAATGATGTTGTGTTGCTTTTACTTTGCCATATTGATAAAAAAAGATTCCGTATTCTGTCGCATTTTAATTGTGTTTGTATTTGGTAAAAAAATTACCAAAATATTATTATTTGTGTTTGAAAAAAAAATCCAGTTGTATCCCTTTTACTTGGCCATATTTGTGTTTTGTGAAAAAAAATATTTCGTATTGTATCGCATTTTTATTCGGCCGTGTTTCTATTTTTGTAAATAAATTAAAATAATATTTCGTGTCTCTTTTACTTGGATTGTGTTCATGTTAGGTTAAAAAAATATTTTGTGTTCGTTTAAGATAAAAAAAAAATTGTATTTTGTCACTTTTATTTGAGTTGTGTTTTTGTTGGAAAGAAAATAAGATTTCGTGTTGTGTCGCATTTTAACTGAATCGTGTCATATTTAGTAAAAAGAATAAGTAAGTACTAAAGTATAAATCAATTAATGATTAAGTTGTTAATAATTGTTATTTAAAGTTAAAAAAATTATTTGCTTAAATTGTATTTAATTATTAAATGGGATTGGATGTAAGGTAAAAAAATAAAGGATAAAAGGTTAAGGGTAATATTGTCCATTGATAAAAAATTAAAGTGTGAAGAATTTTTAGAGTGTTTTTAGCTGTACCCAAAATTGATTGTCAATTCAAAACGGCATAAAACATGGGCACATGGTTCGATGATACTTTTCCGATCATATAATTTGGATGACCTAATGTAAAGTTTGTACTATTGCTTTGTAAATACATGCATATCGGACATACATCATATCAAATCTATGACTACATCATCGCTCTAACTTATTACATTAAGTCCCATCAAACCCATTTCCATAACACCTACCCCTCACACACCACCAAAAGAACCCATTTTACCTGCTCTTGAAAAACGTGGGCTACAACAAAAATACAAGGGGGATGCATTAAGTAAAAACCTCCAAATAATTAAGCTGTTATATACTTACTCTTTATATGATTTTCTTTCCACTCCTGATTAGTCGTATCTATTAATGCAACATGAGCACGATCCAAATAAAAGTGGCACGATACCATAGGACATGAAATAATATTTTTTTACCTATCTCAAATCACCCATGTAAAAGCGACAAAACAAAAAAAAATTACAAAAAATGAACGCGATCAAAATAAAAATGACATTACATGAAATATATATTTTTACCTATTTCGAACACGATCCAAGTAAAATCGCACATCACAAAATATTTTTTTTAAATAAAAAACGAATCCGATGATAGAACACGACATGACTTGAAATAGTTTTTTTGCCGAACACTAAAAATACCTAAGTAAAAGGGGAAGAACACTATATGTTTTTTCCAAAACCGAAAGTGAACCCGATGAAAGTAACAATGATAGGAAACGACATGAAATTTTATTTTTTTTACCGATCAGGAAAACTACTTGAGTAAAAACGACATATAATATAATTCTTTTAAACCAAAAATGAATATAACCAAAATAAAAATGACACGACGTGACATCAAATATTTGTTTTTTTACTAACCACTAATACTACCCAAGTGAAAGTGGCAACCTACAATGTTTTCATAATGGAGAATGATCCCGACCAAAGTAAAAATGGCGCGATACGACATGAAATATTTTTTTTATCTATAACGAACGCTATCCAAGTAAAAGTGACACAATGCAAAAAAAAAAATTTAGATGAATTTTGGCATTTGAATATTGTTGGATTGGTTATTGCCCCTTAAGCAGAGTGGATAGTCTAATAAATAAAGAAAATTATGTCTATTTTTTTTTCAAATTGACACTTTATTTATTTGAGGTACAATGTGAATTTGATTGATGAATATTGTATATTGCATGTTATATGTGAATTTATTTGATGAATTTAAACTATTTGAATGTTGTTGGACTATTTATTATTTGTTAAGCAGGGTGGATAGTTCTATAAATTAAG
Organism: Sambucus nigra; assembly: GCA_949130495.1. Taxonomy (NCBI): domain Eukaryota; kingdom Viridiplantae; phylum Streptophyta; class Magnoliopsida; order Dipsacales; family Adoxaceae; genus Sambucus; species Sambucus nigra. The sequence goes on from OX422212.1 coordinate 93,517,198, forward strand.
GATATTAAGGCGAATTTTTTGCAATTACGCTTTGTTTTGTTGGGGAACGAAATGTTTGTTGTTGTGGAGTTACATATTTAGGAAACTTTTGTCATTTCGCGATCACGTATTTTAGAAATTTCCATCGTGCCTTCAGGCACGGGCATTCCGCTAGTATATATATATATATATATATATATATATACGAGTTAGGAGGTTATTGTGCTAGTTGGGATGTGTATTTGGGTCCATTTGGGGGTATAAAGTTTAGACCTAAGTCCCAACTCGGAATTTGGGCCTTAATTACATTAATTAGGAGTTTAATAAGTCCATGTAATTTACATCCAAGAATCCTAACACATAATGTTGGGAGAGAGAGGCAAGAAACCAACTGTGAATTTAGTAAAGGAAGGATTCAAGAAGGAGATTCAAGAAAACACCAGGAAATCATTAAAAAAAACTCGGGCAGGAATTTTCTTGCTAACTTTAATAGTCCAAACTATTTCTTAATTCTTTGTGATTTTATCTCCTATGTAGAATTATGGATTATGCTATGATTTGTCTTGATATCAAGATGAACTAAATTATGTTTGTAGAGGATTTAAATCTGAAAATAGGATAAGAAATGTAGGAATTAGGATGGGTATGATTTGTGGGTTAGATATTAAGAAATCCATGTTATAGAACCCTTATTGTAACTTATATGATTGTTTATATGTGGAGGACTAATACTCATGTTGATATCTGAAAATTTTGATGATTATAACTCTTGTACAATGATTAAATCTTATGCGATTAAGAATTAGAAATTTGATTTCTGTGGAAATAATACTGGGTCAAAATTCGAGGATTTTGGGGATCACTTTGGTGATTAAATTACATAAATAATTGTTCTAAGATGAAGAACTAAGTCTTGAGAACCTATTTTGATGTTAATACACATGTAAGAACCATTATAATCAAGGTTGGGCTTAATATTCGAATTCCCATATTGAGAATACGGTAACAGATCTGGGTTATTCCCCAGATCCGAACCGATTCAGCTACCAGGGGAAAATCGATTCTACTAGACGAACCGGTTCGGCCTCTGGGCTAGGTTGAGGTGAGGCGAGGAATTGATCTGGGTATGTTTAGGTGTCCATACGAGTTAGTGGGACCTTGCACGGATAACCATGGAATTTATTAAAAATAGAAACGTGTTGTTACTAATAAAAGGGAAAGTTAAATTAACTAGATGGTTAATTGTAATTTTATAAAGGAAAAGAAGTTAATAATTTATGTGATGGTTAATTGTTCACAAAAGATAATTACGGATGATCCTTACAGGGCAGCTAGTGGGTAATTATTAGAATAATTACCTTTACATATTGCAATATGTAATTATATTTTTATGTGGACATATGTATGCTCGTGGACTATCCTATCGGTCGAGGTATGCGCGTTCAGGATCGTAGCATATGTCGGCAAAAGGTGGGCTAGGCATAGTGTAGGTCATGTTTTATATACTACGTAGAAGTGCCACTTATAAGAGATAAGTTTTGATTCTAGAATCGATGTGTCACCACTAGGTATGGACCGTGCAATGGTATACTGCGTAGGTACCGCCCCACTTGAATGTGTATTGTGTTGTTAGTGTCGGATAGGGGACTCCTTTAGACCTATCGATAGAGCACAAATAGGACACTATTGGTAGATGCCTTTGTATCGTATATATTTAAGGACATATATATAATTAGTGAAATGTATGGCATAGTTTCTTAAGTCTAATGATAAAAAACTATAAAACAGCAACCCAATACTACATAGTATTTACGATGTTTGATGTCATCATTTTAGGAGTAGTATGTCTTGAAAATTTTGGGAAATAGTAACTTGATATAATTAACTCTATTTAGACATATATATCTTACTAGATGCATTCTTACACTGTCATTAGCAATTATTCATCATTTGTATCGGGCTTGGGTGATTATACATGTAGCAGTGCTTATAGATGATGGGAGAGACATGTTGTGTATGTGAGTAACGATGGAAAGAATCCACTTTATATTAACTGTATTTTTGTATAGTAAAATTAGTAAGTTAATTCTTACACACTTTAGGGCGTGAACCCAAAATTATAAATGTTTATCCCTTAGATGCTCCTAAACAGGATAACAGGACTCTGGACAGTTCACCCTTTTCGTCTCGCATTGCGCATCAAATTTTTTATCATTGATTCTAGATTAGGTTGCTACTATATTTCAGTCATTTCCTTTTTACATTGGATTATTGTACTGACACTTATGAGTATGTTGGGACTTATTCATATTATATGATTGTTATATTTTATTATTGCCTTGAACATTAATATAAATCCAGTTTTGATTTCAAATCTTGGCTTATAAATAAATAATTTCATATGGTTTGATGTTGAGAATGATATAGATTGTATAATAAGCCCCAACTTCAATGTACTGTATTTAGCCAACCTTTATGTGAGAAAATGGGGGTTGTTATAATAACACCAACTTGATCAAACTCATCATTGCGAAAAATATTTAAAGAGGTAACAACAATAGCCCAAGGGTATACATTATTACTAGCAAATTTTGGAAAAGAAGATGAGCTAACACTACACCAAAATTGGCTTTTAGTAACAGTATTTTACCTTTACAAAAATAATTAGTGACAGTAATTTTCCATTACAAAAAGGCATGGGGGAGGAATTAGTAATAGATAATTACTGTTGATGCAAAAAACTGGACCGAATCCCATTTTTATGATCACGTATAAATAGATGAAAGCAATCTAATCAAGCACATAAGAGGCAAAGAATTTTAAAGTGGTTCGGCTATAAGGAAAAGCCTACGTCCACTGTTATTTTATTCCCAGGGGTTTATAATAGCACAATGTGGTGTAGAGAGAGAAAAAGGTGTGGATCTTGTGTATGGTGTATCTCATCCTTGTCGGATCTCCTCTGGATCTCCATCTTCTCTCCTTTTGTCTAAGGGACTACATGTATTTATAGTGATGGGAGATAAAGAGATTCATTGTATGTAGACATTTATGTCTACATTCAACGAATCTAATTGTTGAATTGCTTGGTATGCTATGTGTTGCCATCTATTAATACAGTATAAATGTACATTAAGGCTCATTAAATGCATTGCCATCTTCATTAATGCACATTAAATGCATAGTTATCCTTTGATCTTCCTGGTTGGTATGCCGACCAACTCTCCTCGGGTGCCGACTAACTCTCCTCGGGTACCGACCAACTCTCCTTGGGTGCCAACTAATTTTCCTCGGGTACTGACCAACTCTCCTCGGGTGCCGACTAATACTCCTAGGGTGCCTACCAACTCTCCTCGGGTGCCGACTGATACCCCTCGGGTGCCGACCAACTCTCCTCGGATGTCGAATATTGCCACATAGGATGACATGTGTCCTTTTCTGATTGGTCCTCGTAGATGGAGAATTTTTGCGTTAACAGAAGCCCCCAATGCTCCATGCTCGATGGTTTACTTGAAAGGATGGAGTATTTATTCTGCAGTGTTGCTCGGTGCTCGTGAAATTCTTGATCTACCTTCTTGATTTGTTCAACATAAAGTGCATTATCTCCTGGACGACATATGATGCAGGCTGATCGATGGTTGCTAATCTTTCTTTTGAGGAACTCCGTGTGCTATGTATCACCCCTGGGAATTCGGATGCAGCCATGCCATAGTATGCAACTTGTAGCTTGTCATAATCTTCAAGTATGTTGATTGGTTCGCTAGCCGACCAACTGCCTCCTGTGACGAGCCACTGAGTGTTAACTTCACGTGCTTGATTCTTATGATTTATGATCCTCTGAATACTTTGTCGAGTAACATACTAGCTTTTGAACCCAACTCTTCAATCTGATTAGTACCAAGCTAGTGGTGGACTTCGAAACATTTTCATACAACTTCTTCTTCAATATTAGTCGGGATAGTAGTAGTAAAGATCTCAGCTAAATTTGACTTCTGAACTTCAATAGTATGTGCATAATAACTCATGAATATGCCTCCTGAACTTCTGAATGCACCTCCTGAACTTCTGAATACGCCTCCGTGTGAGTTTGTGAAGTTGAATTTGGTGCTCGACTGCATGATGTTATAAGAATGTTCCACCAAATGAATAAATACATCTGTAATAGAAGCCCCCAAATGAACAAATACTTTATCGAGCACCTCCTAGATCGACCATCTGTGATGAATATCAGGATGCTCAAAGATCTTAACTTCATAAATTCTCCTCTTGCTTTAAATGATCCACCTGCTAGTGAGGAACCTGTTTCAAAAGCAGAGGGGAAGAAACCAATAGAATGGGAATATTGATGTAATAAATTTGTATTTCATTCCTGATGTATTTTGTTTTTGATTTTAATGAAAGACTTTCATTTTTGTTCGCAATCTTAATTGCTATTGTCTTGTAAAATACTTTACATCTGTGCATATGTATCTATTAAAAAGATAACAATATTGTGTTGTTTGTCGTTCAACTTATTGTCGACTAGTTTGAATTTGTGGTAACCATTTGATAAAAAATGATGTTTTGTTTGTCGACCAACTTAGTAAAAAAGTTACGAGTATAAAAAATGTTGCTCGATCACTTTCTCGTTTTCATAAAATGTTTCCGACCAACCAAGGTCGGTAAATTTTCCTTTTCGACCAACTACAGTTACTGGGTTTTTATCCCCGACCAGCCATAGTTAGTGGATTTTTCCTCTACGAGCAACTTTGGCGCTTTCTGGAATAATCTTACCTCCCGACCAACATAAGTTGGCATTTCCGAGAATATATTTACCTCCCGACCAACATAAGTTGTCATTTTCGAGAATATATGTACTTACTAACCAACATAAGTTGGCATTTTTAGGAATATTTTGTTTCCTAACCAAACAGGTTGGCATTTTTAGGAATATATTGCTTCCTAACCAAACAGGTTGGCATTTTTAGGAATATTTTGTTTCCTAGCCAAACAGGTTGGCATTTTTAGGAATATTTTGTTTCCTAACCAACCGAAGTTGGCATTTTTAGGAATATTTTGTTTCCTAACCAACCGAAGTTGGCATTTTTAGGAATATTTTGTTGAGAAGCCTGAGCTTTGCCGAGTAGTGTGTAGCACTAGTATTCCCCGAAAAATTCTCAATAAAAGGAGAGACTTTGGCAGAATATCTTCATTTTATTCATACTGATGGAATTGTCTTACATATACATCACTGATAATACTTGCGCAGGTGCTCTGCGTTCCATACATTCTTACACTCCTCCCCCTCTAGAGTTGCTATTCGGTAAGTTCCTGGTCGGACAACTTCTGTAACTCGGTAAGGTCCATGCCAATTTGCCTCCAGTTTGTTGTGCTTTTGAATTACTATCTTCAGCACATAGTCTCCTTCTTTCAGGTCGCATTTCTTCACCCTCTTGTTGTAAAACAAAGCTGTTCGTTGCTGGTAAGCAACATTTCTAATGGCTGCTTCTTCTCTGACCTCCTCGAGCATGTCTAAATCCAATCTTCTCATTAAGTCGCTGACAGGGGAATTGAAATTCAGTACCCTGTGTGTTGGGAGGCCCAACTCGGCAGGTATAATGGCTTCAGTTCCAAACGCCAGCATATATGGTGTTTCTCCAGTTGCTACACGAGGAGTAGTTCGGTAAGCCCAGAGTACTGTTTGTAGCTCGTTGATCCAATTCGATTTTGCATCATCTAGTCTTTTCTTTAAGCCATTTAGCAGCGTTCTGTTTGTCACTTCAGTTTGTCCATTGCTTTGAGGATGGCCTGGTGTTGAGTGGACCTTCAAAATGTTTGACTGATGACAATAGGTGGCAAACTCCTCGTTATCAAATTGTGTTCCATGGTCTGTGATGAAGGCATGAGGGAGACCATATCGGCAAATGATGTTCTTCCAAACAAATTGGTACACCATCTCGTACGTCATGTCAATGAGTGGCTCAACTTCTACCCACTTACTAAAATAATCCACTGCGACGACGAGATACTTGAACCTTCCTCGGGTCGTTGGCAGTGGCCCGACCAGATCTACTCCCCATATGGAAACTGGCTAAGGGGAAGTGATGGATGTCAACAATGCTTGTGGAGTTCTTCGGATGGAGGAAAAGCGCTGGCGCTTGTCACATTTCTTGGCATAGGCTATAAAATCAGCTCTCATCGTTGGCCAGTAGTATCCCTGCGTCATCATCCTTTGCAAAAGCGTCCGACCTGCTACATGGGCTCCATAAGACCCTTCATGGACCTCTTCGATCAAATCTTTCACCTCAGTGGGATGCACACATCTTTGCAAACCTGCCATAATTCCTTGTCTATATAGAATACCGTTAATTAATACATACCGAGCATCTTTAAACTTCAATTTCTTGGCTGCGAGCTTGTCAATTGGTAATTCTCCCTCCTCAATATATGCCCTGATGGGATCCATCCAAGATGGTCCTAAATCAAGGGTAATAAAATTTATCGTCAGATCTTCATCTATACTTCGACCAACTAAAACTTCAATTGGGATTGTTCTTCATAGCTCAGTACGAGTAGCTGATGCTAATCGAGCTAAGGCGTCTACTCTCGCATTCTCCATTGTTGGTATTCTGACCAGCTGAATAGCAACAAATTCTGATACTAACTCCATCACCTTTGCATGATACCTAATCATTTATTCTCCTTTGGCTGCATATATTCTCAACATTTGATTTACGATCAATTGAGAATCACTGAAGACAATAACCTGCTGCGCCTCCATAATTTTTGCCAAATTAAGACCTGCAATCATGGCCTCATACTTAACCTCATTATTGGAAGCTTTGAAACATAATCGTAGGGCGTATGCCATGTCGACCTCATCTGGAGTGCTCAAAACTATCCTCGCTCCACATCCTGCAGTGCAAGATGAGCCATCTACATATAGCCTCCATATAGGTAACTTGTCTTCAAATTTCTGATCAGTCAGAGTTCCTCGGTGAAATATTTGCTGCTTCTTTTCCTCCTCAGATTTTTCTTGCTCTTCGTCGATCATTTCTTCTTGCCCTTTTACCAATCGGAGTTGGTCTGAGCTCGAATTCAATGACCCTGTAACATCCACTTGCCATTTTACCAATCGGAGTTGGTCTGAGCTAGTGTTTGTTGATCCTGTAACATCCACAGGTTGATCAGCGAGAAACTCTTGTTTCTCGTCCGGAGTCCTCACAACTATCTTTGCATCACATCCTGTAACATCCACACGCTCTTTTACCAATTGGAATTGGTCCGAGCTTATGTTTGTTGATCCTGTAACATCCACAGGTTGATCAGCGAGCAACTTTTTCTCCTCGGCGGTATCAGGATAGGTGAACTCCGCTATAAAATCTGCTACAGCCTGCCCTTTTAATGATGATCTGGGTTCATAAATTATATCATATTCACCTAGATTTATTTCCCAGTACATCAATCTCCCTGATTTTTCTGGCTTATGAAGGGCTTGTCTCAATGGCACATCGGTATATACTACTATAGTATAAGCCTGGAAGTATGGCCTCATTCTCCTACTCGCCTCAATCAGCGCCAGTGCCAATTTCTCCAGCCTTGGATATCTGATCTTTGCTCCTTGGAAGGCCTTACTTGTGTAGTAAATTGGCTTTTGTACTCCATTCTCCACTCTGATCAATGCCGAGCTAACTGCATTCTCCGATACTGCTAGATACAAGTACAATTTTTCCCATCACCGGCCTGGACATAGTGGAGGTGCTCCCAGGTATTTCTTCAAGTCTTGAAAGGCCTTCTCACATTCATCATTCCACTCAAAAGTCTTTCGGAGCGTTGTGAAGAATGGGAGACATCTATTAGTTTCTCGCGATACAAATCTGTTGAGTGCTGCTACTCGTCCTGTGAGACTCTGTACTTCTTTCTTCGTCGTTGGAGATCGCAACCCTAATAGAGCTTTGATCTTTTCAGGATTTGCTTCAATGCCTCGTTGATTGACAATGTACCCGAGGGACATGCCTTCTCGTACTCCAAATATGCACTTCGTCGGGTTTAGCTTCATTTGATATTTATCCAGTTGATCAAAATTCTGACTTAAGTCAACTAGATGATCGGCATCTTTCTTGCTTTTCGTCAGCATATCGTCAACATAGACTTCCATATTGCAACTGATTTGTTCAGCAAAGACCTCGTTCATCAGCCGCTGATATGTCGCACCTGCATTTTTCAAACCAAAAGGCATAACATTATAATAATAAGTTCCCCTAGGGGTAATGAAAGAAGTACCCTCCCTGTCTTCAGGTTTCATTTTAATCTGGTTGTAACCAGAATAAGCATCCATGAATCTCAGCATCTCGTGTCCCGAGGTAGTATCGACTAGTTAATCAATTCGGGGCAGTGGAAAGTGATCCTTTGGGCATGCTTTGTTGAGGTCGGTGAAGTCTACACACATCCTCCACTTATTGTTCTTCTTCTTTACCATCACCACATTAGCTAACCAATCTGGATATTTAACATCTTCAATGAAACAAGCTTTCTGGAGATTCTTGACTTCCTCCTGTATAGCTTGATTCTTCTCGGGACTGAATACTCCTCTTCTCTGCTTCACAGGCTTGATCTCCTTATTCACATTGAGCTCGTGACATAAGAAGTTTGGGTCTATCCCAGGAATATCTTCATGACTCCATGCAAAAGTTTGTCTTCTAATTCTTAGGAAAGTTATCAATTCCTATTTTAATGAGGTATCCAACGACGAACCTATTTGAGTAGTTCGTTCAGGGTGCTCGTCGTCCAGAATGATATTTTCAGTAGCTTCCACCACTTGACCCTTCACGAGTTGCAACTCATCTCTAGGATCCAATGTTTCAATTTCTGCACCTTCATCCACTTGATAAGTAGTAGTCTTTTTCCTCGACTCCTTCAGCTCCTCTTGCTCGGCAGATCAATAATAACATTCTCGAGCTACTTTTTGATCACCTTTCACAACACCTACTCCAAAATTTGTTGGAAATTTTAGGCACTGATGTACTGTAGATGGAACTGCCTCGAACTTCTTCAATCCTACTCTTAACTCGATTAAGTCAAGTATGAAGCTCTAAGCCCAGGATTGGGGCATGTATGAAATGAATCTGATGGTGCCAATTGAATTGTTGTTTGCAGTCTTGCTGCTGTGTTGTGTGCAGTCTAGCTGCGTTGTTTTTGTTAGGTATTGACCTTTTAAGTCTTTATGTGATGTTGATGAGCATCCAAGAATTGTATTGGGCAGATAATTTTTCCTGAGCACCTGTTGAGGCTGAATCATATAAAAATTATGATTAGAATAATTATTCAGCCGACCAATATATAGTGTGCATTGGCTTCAATATTGGACAATTTAAATTTCCAGATAATAATATGAGAGATAACAATCAAAATATCTCGTGTTCTCATAAAAATATGATGTACATAAACGTGTCTCCATAAAAATATTTAACGGACTTATGATTATGAAATTTTCGTTTATTCATATTTGAAATAAAAACCGATCCACTAATTTAATAAAATCGTGATTTGCAATATTTTGCAGATTTGATAAATGAAAAATTGGACAACTAATTTATGTTTATAATCATAAAAAGCATGATGGAATCAACAGATGTATGTATAATATATAATTTATTATACATATAGAAAATAAAAACTTAGCTTTTGATGGAGAACAATTCTTGTAACACGTTCCCACAGACGGCGCCAATCTGTTGATGCAAAAAACTGGACCGAATCCCATTTTTATGATCACGGATAAATAGATGAAAGCAATCCAATCAAGCACATAAGAGACAAAGAATTTTAAAGTGGTTCGGCCATAAGGAGAAGCCTACGTCCGCTATTATTTTATTCCCAGGGGTTTACAATAGCACAATGTGGTGTAGAGAGAGAAAAAGGTGTGGATCTTGTGTATGGTGTATCTCATCCTTATCGGATCTCCTCTGGATCTCCATCTTCTCTCCTTTGGGATAAGGGAATACATGTATTTATAGTGATGGGAGATAAAGAGATTCATTGTATGTAGACATTTATGTCTACATTCAACGAATCTAATTGTTGAATTGCTTGGTATGCTATGTGTTGTCATCTATTTATACAGTATAAATGTACATTAAGGCTCATTAAATGCGCTGCCATCTTCATTAATGCACATTAAATGCATAGTTATCCTTTGATCTTCCTGGTTGGTATGCCGACCAACTCTCCTCGGGTGCCGACTAACTCTCCTCGGGTGTCGACCAACTCTCCTCGGGTGCCTACTAATACTCCTCGGGTGCCAACTAATTTTTCTCGGGTACTGACCAACTCTCCTCGGGTGCCGACTAATACTCCTCGGGTGCCAACCAACTCTCCTCGGGTGCCGACTGATACTCCTCGGGTGCCGACCAACTCTCCTCGGATGTCGAATATTGCCATGTAGGATGACATTTGTCCTTTTCTGATTGGTCCTCGTAGATGGAGAATTTTTGTGTTAACAATTACTATTACTAATAATGGATTTAGCAACGGTATTTTACCGTTACTAATTTTGTTTTAGTAACGGACATTTATGTTACTATTTCTACCTTATTATGTATGTTTTGTAACGCTTTTGTCTGAGTTTATAACGGTAAAGGTCTGTTAGTAATATTAATACATATTTAAAAAATATTCAAGATCAGATATCCTTCTTTAACAAGTCCTGAATTTAAACAAATTCAATTATGCTTACCACACTATTCAAATCCTATGAACATATATAAAAGTAATTCGCGTAAAGAAGGGAACAACTATATTCAACATTTACATTTTATATAAGACTCCACTCTTTATTTACAAAAGAAACTTGGTACCGAGAGCGAGCGATACATATAGTAACACTTTGGAACAAAATCTTTATTTAAAAATAATAGAGAAAAATTCAAAATCTATACAACACATTTGAGCAGCAGTAAAACCATTATCAACAAATTTTGATTGACTAATAACCACCCCCATATAATATGAGTGTCCATCTCATTATTCCATCTTATTTGTTCATTTTCGATAGCAATTTCTTGTTGTGATGAGGATGAGTCTACAATGTGGATCGATGGTTTTGGTGCTCAGAACAGAGTAGAGAGCCTATTAAGATACATCACTAAAATACAATCAACATATATTGAGATTTGTAGAATAATATGATTTAATACATTGGCCAACTAATACTGATATGAAACCAACATATCAGTAAATTAATGAACTACCTTGCCTTTAATCTCTCAATCACTTTAATTGTAGCACGTTGTGACGCCATGCATGAGTCAAGGTTTACAAATACTACACAATTCCTCCAAGGCTCTGTCACAACAAATGAATGAGATCGTAACCTAAAATCAACATTATCTGAGGTATGATCCGAGTTGGCATATCCCTAAACAAAATACCTAGACTCATTTATTACCATATTAACACTTAAACTGAATCACCCCTGCATTGCACACAAATATATCAATCAGGAAACTGAGTTAGAGATCATGGTATTTACCATAACAAACTCAATGAACGTGATTCGAGTCGAGTGATGATAGTATCCAGGAAACCTCAAGCGGTAAACCTAGGGTAGAAAAGACATTCAATAATTTAGTAGCTAGGAATTCAAGAAGGAACACCACTGTCAGATTTATTACGTTAGAATCCACAAACCTCTCCACAGATGGATTCAAAAAAGAGTTTGACATTATCTTAAGTAACTTACAACAAAAAATTATAGAAACCATAAACACATTTCCCTATCAATGCTCCTTAATTACATGCAAAAGTGATGCATAAATCCAAATTTACCTTCTTATCAATGTTTGCACAATAAATAGTTCTTGCACACATCTTCCTTTCATCTTCAGATTAAAATGAAATATGAAATGGAAATTAAACTAGTATCAAGATGATCATAAACCCACTAAATTTTCAAGAATTACCAAGTGTGAGTAATGCACATTACAAGCAATTAAAGAAAATGCAATGTAACAACCTGCTTAATTAATCAAAAACTATAACAGGTTGTGAACCATACAAAATGAAAGTATTTTCAATTATTTTCTTCAGACCATTTGTGATTGAATCCAACAGTCCATTTTTATATTTTACACTAATTTTTTTAATAACTAAGAAGTGGGGATCAAAATCAAAATTTCATTAACTAAGTATACCTGTTATGGTCAATTTCAATAGCTTTCTTGATATCAATATCCCAAAAATCCATATCATCTAGGTTAATATAAGCTTGATCCCTCCTATATAATGCCTTCACATTATTACTCTCTATTTCCAACACATGAATATACGTTGTTGATACCAAATTTATCCTGCTGATATGGACCTATTATTTGAAGACGCGTGTCATCCTAGGTGGAAACTATAAATGCTCATATCGAGCTACTTAACCCTCCGAGGAACTACTATACTCCTAATAACTCAAGATCATCGAGTAACTAAAAAGCCACGAGGAGCACAGGGGCCCCGAGCAGCTCAAGAATGTCGAGCTACTTAGGCGGTCCGAGCTACTAAGTCGGTCTGAGCAACTCAAATACTTGTGGCGGACGCATCAAGGATAACTGTGCATTAAATGTACAGTTATCATCATACGCCTACAGGATAGCTATGCATTATTCATTCACATGTACAGCCTCGTGGCTATAAATACATTGTAATCTCCCCATTAGAGGGACACGCTGAATCTCTTGGTAAAATCGTTTATCGAGAATATCAGGCAAAACAATCAGTAATACAAAAACAGTGGATGTAGCCCATTATCTTAAGGCTGAACCACTTTAAAAGTCTATTGTCTTATTTCTTTACTCATTTTTATCTGTGATTAAAATAATTAGGTCAAATCTAATTTTTTACATCAACAGATTGGCGTCGTCTGTGGGAAACGACTGTAATTAGCATTTTTCAACAGAACAACTCATTATCAATGGCTGATAATCCGGAATCAAGTAATCGAAACACTGGGATTCCCCCAAATCCTTCTGCTCCCCCATGTTTTTCAGATTTGGCTGGAATTATGGCAAATTTAGCCCAAGGGCAAACGGCCATGCAAGAAACCATGCGTCAACTCATACAAATCGTTCAAGGCGGAGTACCAGCCCAATCAGGACAACGAAGTGTTCAAAGAAATATTTGTTCATTCTCTTCGCAAACTAGCGACTCATATCGTACTAAGAGATCTAATGATCCTTCTTATCAGCCTGGACGGACTTCCTCGGTATGAGCTACAGACACTCAACAAAACATCACTCTATCTCCAGAGAGGACAAGTATCTTGAAAGGTTGAGTAGGGTCTCTCCTTTTGATCGTCTGGGTCCTAAGAGGAATAAAGTTCCCACTAGGATTGTTTCGAGGAACTCACAATGACCATTTGATATGAAGGAAGTCTCTGCCCAATCACGACCAGCTGCTCGTCATGAAAGATCCCGAGAGGCTAATTCAATACGATCAGTTACTCGAATCAATAGGATCAAAAAGGGAAATGATGCATGGAAAGGCTCAATTCAAAGATTGGAGGATAGATTAGGGGAGATGGCTAAAACCAAGAATCCTCTACAAAGGACCTTTGTCCGAGGAACACCATTCATACAAGAGATTGTGGACTTTCCCACACCGTCGAAATTCAAAGCCCCAATAGTAACACCTAAATACGATGGCAAAACTGATCCTTTTCTCCATAGAGAACAATACCAAGAAGCTGCTGATATCTATGCTATTCCAGACGAGATGCGATGCTGGGCATTTTCAGGAACCCTTACTGGATCTGCTCAGATGTGGTACAATAACCTTCCTCGGGGAAAAATTGCGACTTTCTTTCAGTTAGCAGAGCTCTTTATTAGAAATTTTTATTTTGGATCTAAGTCGGTCAAACGAGTAACACACTTGCTAAGTGTTAGATAGAAGGCATGTGAGAGCAGAAGGGATTATATTAATCGTTTTAATAACGAGAAACTGGAAGTAATTGATTACGAGGAAAAAACTGCAATTACTGCTTTGATGAGTGGATTGTTGCCCAATAAATTGTACTATACTTTAGCCAAAGATCCACACAGGACCATGGCATAACTGATGGCAAAAGCAGTAAAAATCATGAATGCCGAGGAAGCCATGGTTGCGAAGAATAACGCAGACACTAAGGAGATCAAGGTGGAAGATGGTAAAACTGAAAATAAGGAACAAAAGAACAATGGTGGTATTAGGAAATCAAAGGGTAAGCAAGCATTGGAACAGATGAAGAAATGTGGAAATTACACTCCCTTGAAGGTGGATATAAATCACATTCTGGAAGAGATCAAGAACAGCGAGGAACTAGCTTGGCCAACAAAAATGAAGGCAGATCCTGATAAGAGAGACAAGTCCAAATATTGTGAATTCCATAAAGATCATGGTCACACGACTAAGCGTTATATAGCTCTTAAGAATGAAATTGAAGCACTCATTAGACGAGGAAAACTGTCCAAGTATGTTGATCGTCAAAACGGTGGTCGAACCAATGAATGAGGAAGGCAAAGGTCTAAATCTCCTCTCCGAGCAAAAGATGACCAGAAAAGGGATCATGAAGATGATCCAGAAGATGACTCTGATCTCCCCAAAAGACCGAGACAACCAGAACGTGAGGTATTTTCAATTCGTTTTGGATCATTTGATTGCAATGTCATTACAGGTGGAGATGCAGGAGGTGGAGACCTTACTGCAAAGAGGAAAGCTTATCTCAATGAGGCTCAAGCTTGTTCATATATTCAACGAATAAATCTAGCTGAAGATGATCGCCCGAGAAAGGTGAACAAAGATAAACTGGTCATCAGTTTTTCTAAGAACGACCTCGCAGGCGTGTTATATCCTCATGATGACCCATTAGTGATCAAAATGAGGATGAAGGAAGTAGTGAGTTCACGAGTATTGGTAGATAATGACAGCTCGGCAGATATTATGTTCTACCCATGTTTTGATAGTTTGAACCTAAAACTATCCCAATTGGATCCATATCATAGGCCCCTCCTTGGTTTTACTAGCGAGAAAATTTTTCCACTTGGGATGATCCAGTTGGATTTGTTCACCGGTACATGGCCTACTTGTCGAACAGAAAGAGTGCGCTTTTTCGTAATGGCTAAAAATGTCCAGTCAACTTACAATATCATCATGGGAAGAGTAGGTTTGAAGAAGTTCGAAGCAGTACCATCTACTGTATATTAATGTTTAAAATTCCCAACCAAGTTTGGAGTAGGAGTGGTGAAGGGTGACCAAAAAGTAGCTCGGGAATGTTACTATTCATCTGTCGAGCAGGAAGAGCATGAAGAATCCAGGAAGAAGACTACTACTTATCAGGTAGATGAAATAAAAGATGCGTAGATTGAGACTTTAGACCCAAGAGATGAGTCTCAGCTCGTCAAGGGTCAAGTCATGGAGGCTACTGAAAATATCATTCTGGACGACGAACACCCGAAATGAACAACTCAAATCGGTGCGTCGTTGGATGCCCCATTAAAATAGGAATTCATAGCTTTCCTAAGAAGCAGGAAACAAACTTTTGCATGGAGCCACGAAGACATGCCAGGGATAGACCCAGATTTCCTATGTCACGAACTTAATGTGAACAAGGAAATCAAGCCAGTGAAGCAAAGAAGAAGAGTGTTCAGCCCTGAAAAGAACCAAGCTATACAATAAGAGGTCGAGAAGATTCAAAAAGCCTACTTTATAGAGGATTTCAAATATCCTGATTGTCTAGCTAATGTGGTGATGGTAAAGAAGAAAAACAACAAGTGGAGAATGTGTGTGGACTTTACTGATCTTAATAAAGCTTGTCCAAAAGATCATTTCCCTCTGCCCTGAATCGATCAAATGGTGGATGCTACCTCGGGACATGAATTTTTGAGTTTCATGGATGCTTATTCTGGTTACAACCAGATTAAAATGAAGCCTGAGGATAGGGAGAGTACCTTTTTTATCACCCCAAGGGGAACTTATTGCTATAATGTTATGCCTTTTGGACTTAAAAATGCGGGTGCAATGTATCAGCGGTTGATGAACAAGGTGTTTGCAAAGAAAATTAGTCACAATATGGAGGTTTATGTTGAAGATATGCTGATGAAGAGCAAGAAAGCTGTTGATCATCTAATTGACGTAGGCCAGACCTTTGATCAACTAGAAAAATATCAAATGAAATTGAACCCTACCAAATGCACATTCGGAGTATGGGAAGGCATGTTTCTTGGGTATATTGTCAACCAACGAGCTATTGAAGCGAACCCTGAAAAGATCAATGCTCTATTGGGGCTACGATCTCCAACGACGAAGAAGGAAGTGCAAAGTCTCACAGGGCGAGTTGCAGCACTTAATAGATTTGTGTCACGAGCAACTGATAGATGTCTCCCATTCTTCAAAACACTCCAAAAAACATTTGAATGGAATGATGAATGCGAGAAGGCCTTTCAAGAGTAGAAGAAATACCTGGGGACACCTCCATTGTTGTCTAGACCAGTGATGGGAGAAAGATTATACTTATATCTAGCAGTTTCGAAAAATGCAGTGAGCTCGGCGTTAATAAGAATGGAGGATGGAGTACAAAAACTAATCTATTACACTGGCAAGGCCTTCCGAGGAGCATAGATCAAATATCCAAGACTAAAAAAGTTGTCACTAGCGTTGATCGAAGCGAGTAGAAGAATAAGGCCATATTTCCAAGCTCATACCATAGCCGTGTATACTGATATGCCGTTAAGGCAAGCTCTTCATAAACCAAAAAAATCAGGGAGATTGATGTACTGGGCAGTAGAACTTGGTGAATATAACATAGTTTATGAGCCCAGATCGTCGCTTAAAGGGTAGGTAGTGGAAGATTTTATCACAGAGTTCACCTATCCTGACACCTCTGAAGAACAAAAGTTGAATACCGACCAGCCTATGGATGTTACAGGATTATCAAATTTAAACCCCGACCAACTTGAGTTGGTTGACGAATAAGAGAAGATGGTCGACGAGCAACAAGAAGTGCTAGAGGAGGATATAAAGAAGCAACAAATAATCCACTGAGGAATTTTATCTGATTAAAAATTTGATGATCAGTTACCCATATGGAATTTGTATGTAGATGGCTCTTCGTGCAATGCAGGTAGTGGAGCAGGGATTGTTTTAAAAAGTCCAGATGAGGTCGATATGGAGTATGCTCTGCGCTTTCAATTTAAAGCTTCTAATAATGAGGCCGAATATGAAGCAATTATTGCAGGTTTAAGTCTATCCAGAACGATGAAGGCAGAGCAGGTTGTTGTATTCAGCGATTCACAGTTGATCGTAAATCAGATTCTTGGAGTATATGCGGCAAAGGGAGAGTTGATGATCAAGTACCATGGAAAGCAATGGAATTGGTATCGAGTTTTATTGTTGTTCAACTGGTCAGAGTACCAAGACTAAAGAATGCAAGAGCATACGCACTAGCCCGATTAGCATCAGCCTTACGCATCGAGCTACGAAGAACAATCCTAATAGAGATTCTAGCTGGTCGGGGCATAGACGAAGATCTAGTCATGAACTTCATTGCTCTTGATTTGGGACCATCATGGATGGATCCCATCAGGGCCTATATTGAAGAGGGAACCTTACCAATTGACAAACGCGCAGCTAAGAAATTAAAGTTCAAAGCTGCTCATTATGTACTAACCAATGGTATTTTATATAGACGAGGAGTTATAGCAGCCCTACAAAGATGTGTTCATCCCTTCGAAGTGAAAGACTTGATCAAAGAAGTTCATGAGGGGTCTTGTGGATCCCATGTGGTTGGTCGAACGCTCTTACGAAGGATAACCATGCATGGATATTACTGGCCGACGATGAGGGTTGACTGCGGAGCTTATGCTAAAAAATGTGACAAATGCCAACGCTTCTCGTCCATCCGAAGAACTCCTCAGGCATTGTTAACACCCATAACATCCCCTTGGTCATTCGCTATATGGGGAATAGACTTGGTCGGGCCACTGCCAACAACTAAAGGAAGATTCAAATACTTAGTGGTCGCAGTGGATTATTTTACTAAATGGGTGGAAGCTGAACCCCTCATTGATATGACATACAGCAAAGTCTATCAATTTATTTGGAAAAATATAATTTACAGATACGGCCTCCCACATGCGTTCATTACTGACCATGGAACCCAGTTTGACAACGAAGAATTCGCTGCATATTATCAACAATCGAATGTATTAAAAGTCCATTCTGCACCAGGTCATCCCCAAAACAATGGACAAACTGAGGTGACAAACAGAACGTTGCTAAATGGTTTGAAAAATGACTGGATGATGCAAAGGCAAATTGGATTAACGAGCTACAGTCTGTGCTTTAGTCATATCGCACCACACCACGAACAGCAACTGGAGCGTCCCCATACATGCTGGCATTTGGGAGTGAAGCTGTCATACCTGTTGAATTAGGTCTACCTAAACATAGGGTACTTAATTTCAATTATCCTATTAGTGATTTGATGAGAAGATTAAATCTAGATATGCTAGAAGAAGTCGGAGAAGAAGCATCTATAAGAAATGTCGCGTATCAACAACGAACAGTTTCGTTCTACAATAAAAGAGTCAAGAAATGTGATTTGAAGGAAGGGGATTACGTGTTGAAGAAAGTCATCCAAAAGCATAATAAACTAGAAGACATTTGGCACGGACCCTATAGAGTGACAGAATTTGTTCGTCCAGGAACATACAGGATTGAAACCTTGGAAGGAGAAGAATTCAAGAATGTATGGAATGCAGAGCATCTTCGAAAGTATTATCAGTAGTTGAAATTTCTATGTAATACAATTTTTTCAATATGAATAAAGTGAGGTTTTCCCATTTTCTTTGTTCGTTAAAAATTTTCCGGAATATCAGTGCTACACACTGTACAAGTCAATTACCACCAACTCTAAGTTGGTCGGGAAACAATTACCACCAACTTCGGTTGGTCGGGAATCAATTATAGCACCAACTCCGGTTGGTCGGCAAATCAATTACCACCAACTATAAGTTGGTTGGGAAATAATTACCACCAACTATAAGTTGGTTGGGAAACAATTACCACCAACTCTAAGTTGGTCGGGAAGAAACTACCACCAACTCCGGTTGGTCGGTAAATAAATTACCACCAACTTTAAGTTGGTCGGGGAGCAATTACCACCAACTCTAAGTTGGTCGGGAAATAATTACCACTAATTCCGGTTGGTCAGGAATCAATTATAGAACCAACTCCGGTTGGTCGGCAAATCAATTACCACCAACTCTAAGTTGGTCGGGAAATAATTACCACCAACTCTAAGTTGGTCGGGAAGAAACTACCACCAACTTCGGATGGTCGGTAAATAAATTACCACAAACTCTAAGTTGGTCGGGAAGCAATTAGCACCAACTCTAAGTTGGTCGGCAAATCAATTACCACCAACTCTAAGTTGGTCGGGAAGAAACTACCACCAACTCTGGTTGGTCGGGAAATAAATTACCACCAACTCTAAGTTGGTCGGGAAACAAATTACCAACAACAGGACATTTTTGTCTTTTTATAGATATATGTACATATTCATCATTAAATGAAAGAGATATTTTTCCAAACCCATAACAATTGCAAAGAAAACTAAAGATTTCTTCATTAAAACCAGAACAAATTGCAGATTACATGAATAAAGTTCATTACATAAACAAACCCTATTCTATAGGTTTCTTTCCCTCTGCCTTTGACACAAGGTCTACCCCAGCTGGAGGGTAATCAAGACTGTAAGGGGAATTTATGAAGTTCAGATCTTGCAACATTCTGACGTTCATTATAGAAGGACGATCAAGCATATGTTCTGGCTGAGATATTTCAAAGTTTGAATGGAGACTGTAGTCATCAAGATACTTGGATATTAGAACACGAGGAATGGCCCGGGCTGGAATCCAACTAAGGTCAAGCTTGAAAGGAGGCACAAGTAGATCAAGAACTCCAGGAGTGTAGTAATCCCTCAAAAAATGACCTCTCTCCAATTTTAGAACACAAAGAGCATTCAACCATCCCTGTTTGTACCCTTCGTTGTTCGACTGTTCTAAATGAGAATCAAGATGGTAGAGTTCTTCATTATAACCAGTCATCCAAAACTCTCTGGGTTGTTTATGGAACTGGTAAGTTAACCTCTCCAGTTGCTCGTGGAGATTCTTCACCAGGATATCCTTATTTTCCAAGGCAGAGCTTTGTGTGGAAAGTTTCTCGCTGAGGTTCAGATTCTTCTTAGACATCTCTGCTAAAGCCTGGTTCTTTGCCATCAACTGAATCGCCTGATTTTCCAAAGCTTCTTAAGTTCTTGCATCTTCAATAGAGATCCGACCAGCCCTTGCTCATCCCCGAGAAGAAGATCTTGCTCGTCCGCGAGTAGAGGTAGAAGGTCCAACTCTTTTCAAAGTTTCCAATTCATCTCAAAAGTTAGCATTCTCTACTTCCAAAAAAAAGAAACCTTCGTTAGTAACAGGGACCAAAGCTCCCGAGGAAGATGCTGCAGATTTTAGTCGGGATATCTCCTCTTTCAAAACATTATTTTCCTCCTCCAATAATTTATCGATTGCCTATGCTCCTCAACCTCGAGCTTTAGAATGCTCTCTTTCTTCTCGAAGGCAGTGATGAATTTATCATATCCTTTGTCAGCATTTAGTTGCTGATATTTTTTCTCATACCCCTGATGCAAAAGGGTAGAAGACTCCTTATATTATTGTTGGAGTTCCTCGATAATACCCTGAAGATCTTCAATCATCTCGTAATATGCCACATTTTTGGCGACTGCACGGTCGAGCAAGCACTTCAGATAGTGATAACCTTCGACTGCTCGCTCAGAAGTATCCGGACCAAGGATGTCAATAATTTGAGCCTTGTTTAAGTCTGCATGACCAACTATGAAGTAATCATTACATTTCTTCATCAGTTATGTGTCATGAGCTGATAATAGCTCCATCGTGGCCATAAACTAGTAAAGAAAAGAGATAGGAAGAATCAATAAGAATGCAAACAGAACAAGTAGAAGAATAAGTCAAGACAAACAACCAAAAGTTTGAATTTTATTTCATCACAAAAAGAAGTACATAATCCAAAATTACATTCAACAAAAAACAAAAGAAAGATTCGAACAACTCTACACCTTCTCCTTATTTCCTAAGATTTCCTCGGGAGGCTTGGACGAAGAGGTTGGTTGCTCGAAGGGCAATAAAAGTTGTTCGGAGGGAAATAAAAGCTTCTCGGCAGAAGTGTTAGCTAGTTGGGGCTGCTCGGAGCATGGTTCAACAGCAAGGGCATGTTCCCTAACTATCATGGAAGATTCCTCTGAGGCAGCTTCGTCCACTTCTTCTTCTCCAGGAGAGGGAGGAGGACCATGAACATGTTGCTGAAACAGTTCAGAATTCTCAGCTATCTTTAGCTCCGGCAGAGCTACAACCCATCCATCCCTGAAGTATTTACGGCTAGCAAACTCCATCTAAGAAGACATGGCAGCTAGGCCTTTGTTCCAACCTTTGTCCCAATCGGCGCTAAAGGACTTTTTGACAGCCTTTTTCCTCTTTTCTTTCTCCAATGAGGTCCTTTCCCTAAGGAGCTTCTCGACATCTTTCAACTTCCCTTCCACCTCCTCCTTTTGGCTATCGACTTCATGAAGTCTGCCAACTTCCTCTTCAACAGTTTTGAGCTTATTCTCAAGCTCTTCAGCGTTCTTGAGCTTTTCCTCAAGCTCTTGATTATTCTTCTCAAACTCTTTCATCTTGTTCTCCAAACTCTTAGAGGCCTCCACAGCTCGGTCTCTCTCTTTCTCAATAGACTTAAGTTGCTTCTCCCAAGCCACTTTATCTTCTTCATACTTCTGACGAGAGTCCTTTAAGGACTGAGTTAGACCAACAAAATCTTCCTCTACACCTCCCGAGGAGCTTTAAGCTTTAATAGCCTCATCCTTCTTCAGAATACTGTTGAAACATGTTACCAACTGAAGAAAGAAATAATTTTGAATCAATACAGGGACATTTCAGTGAAAAGTAAAAACTTGGACTAGTAAGACTTACTGAGGCAATATGTTGAGCTACCAAGGCAGTGACCCTGTCACGAGGAAGAGTTTCTTCGATTCCTTGGATTTTGAGGATAATCCAAGACTTCACAGAGCCCATGCTAGAGGTCGGAGGAACAAAATTGGGAACACCACTTACAACATTTAAAGGTTGAAGGACAGGCCCAACAGGTCTCTCAGACGAACTTTTCTTCAATCTCCTCGGGGGAGCAGGAAAAGTTTCAACTAAAGACGATGTCTTTATTAGAGATATGACGATAACCTCACTTTGAGGAGAGATAGCAATAACCTTGCTCGGAGCCACAGGGGGCTTCTCAACAACTTTTTCGGTAGCAACAGGAGGAGGCGCATCAATAGTTTTCGTCCCTTCTTCTGGGACATTTTGTTTGCTTTTCTTTGCCTCCACATTGGAAGAGTCTAATTTGTCAAAGAAGGCAGGAGCTCTTCTTCTCTTCATTATGTTACTAAGAGGAATATTCAACTCAGAGGAGGAACCTTCCACACCAGTTTCAGAAGCTGGTACTTGGTCGATGTCAACTGCCACTGGACGAGCAGTAAAGGATGAAGTGTAACTCTTGTACTTCAATAAATAAGAGGCCAACCTAATGTGTTCCTCGGCCATAGACTGATGCAAACTCCAGATAAGTTTCAAATTCTTTTAATTAACCTCTGTCTCCTTTGAAGATTTTCTTTTGCTATCAACTGCAAATAATAAAAATTAAATGTCAGTGATACATTTTATCAAACATCAAGAAAATGAGATTCCAAAAAATACAAAAAAATTACATATTCCATTGCCATAAGGGGGACACTTGGGACCCTGATATACATCATCTCCATTTAATGGAGCATGTTGCCAATTTTTCATAACAACCCCATGTCCAAAGTAATCCCTATTGGCATCTGGAAGATTGACAACTAAAGCCCTATTCAAAAACCCAGTTTTTAAATAAAAAGTACTATCGCTGATAACCCATCTGTAACAAAACATAATTTCTGGAATTCCTAAACAGGTTCCATGAATTTGATTTAACCTATGGACTCCATTAACTATTCTCCAGGTATTCGGTGCTATTTTTGCAGTAACAACGTCAAAATATTGACAGAACTCCAAACATAAAGGATTTGGAGGAAAAGAAAAGCCGCATTCGGCCACAAAGACACTTGGGAACCAGTTTCCCTCAGCCAAAGAGAAATAGTCAGAAGGTTCAGAAAGTTCCTCCAAAATGACCCATGAAGGGATTGAAAATTCAGATCAAAATTTGTCAAGAGATTAAACAAGGTAAACCATGATGAACAAAGTAAATAAAGGAAAAGGAAGAAAATCTTACAGGAAAGGAGTGAATCAGTTGACAACGAACGATGGAAGAAAACAAACGTACAAGATAGAGAAGAAATGAATAGTTCAAAGATACAGATTTGAAAAAGAAAAAGACGATAGGATTTTCTGCAGCGCTTAAATACCTTACCTTGGGTACGGGTAAAAATAATGATTACAAAGAAAGACGTTTGCGTTACCGGTGCCTAACAGGAGAAAAAGGGCACGAAAACCGAAGTAGTTAGAAAAATTCAAAATATTTGTGAAGTCTGATTCTATGAATTCAAAGAAGAAATAAATACAAGGAAAACACTCCTAAAATTCAGGATGACTATTTAATCCCGCCATATTTTGATAAGAATGTTCCACACTCCTCTTTAACCTCGAACTGTGAAATATTCGGGTCTTCTATTGATACCAAATTTATCCTGCTGATATGGACCTATTATTTGAAGACGCGTGTCATCCTAGGTGGCAACTATAAATGTTCATACCGAGCTACTTAACCCTCCGAAGAACTACTATACTCCTAATAACTCAAGATCATCGAGTAACTAAAAAGCCACGAGGAGCCCAGGGGCCCCGAGCAGCCCAAGAATGTCGAGCTACTTAGGCGGTCCGAGTTACTAACTCGGTTCGAGCAACATAAATACTTGTGGCGAACGCATCAAGGGCGCATTAAATGTACAGTTATTATCATACGCCTACTAGACAGCTATGCATTATTCATTCACATGTACAGCCTCATGGCTATAAATACATTGTAATCTCCCCATTAGAGGGACACGCTGAATCTCTTGGTAAAATCGTTTATCGAAAATTCCAGGCAAAACAATCAGTAATACAAAAACAGTGGATGTAGGCCATTCTCTTAAGGTTGAACCACTTTAAAAGTCTATTGTCTTATTTCTTTACTCATTTTTATCTGTGATTAAAATAATTAGGTCAAATCTAACTTTTTACATCAACATACGCAAAGGTCAATAATTGTTAAGAAAAAAGAAATTATGATCAATAGCTAAATATTTGCAAAGACACACTATGCTGATAAGAAACCAAAATGGAAGAGATGCAAATTATACTAAGTATCTTAAAATGGGACCACTTGGGGATGATATTTCATAAAACTAAATGAAATAGGGTTGTGGATGTTATTTTACCACCATTTGGGAGAAAGCATCACCGCCACATTAGTCATTATCTCTAGTCACTGTGTTGTTGCCAAGTATTGTTTATAGATCATCATAGTGCAAGCACTGCTTGCCCTTTAACTTTGCTACCTCTAGCTTGTCCTGCAAACACATATTAAGTAGTTAGGATTTAAAAACCTAGTTCTATTTAATCACATTATAAGCATAATTCTTTGATTTATATGTTGAAGACCATGCACCACTGTGCTAGAAATCTCATCAGACTAAACACACTGACAGTCACGTGATGTGAAGGGAACCCCTGAAATAGCTCGTAATTGATATCTAATTGCATCACTATGTGATAACCATTAAATTGAATCCAACTTGCCGACCGATTGAACAAAAAATCATCACCCCATGTGCATCTAAAAATAACCAATTATAAAATCTATCATAACCATTAGATCAAACAAGTGAAGCCATGGATTGATGAAACCCATAGCAAATCAATAATCAAACTCACAGACAATAATCAGGATAAATTGGCCAACTAGTTAATTACGAATTATAGTTTCTCAACATGTGAATCAAATATTAGCATATGCAATTAGATTTGTCCATGACGTTTGTTTATAAAAAAAAATCCTCACCTTCTCATCTACATTACGATAATGTATAAAGGCACAAAAATTAGTTACAATTGTTATAAAGCTACGCAATGGAAAATGATGTGAACAAATAATATAAACTAAACTCTCATTAATGACTAGTTGATTATAATGGGAGGGTCAAAACTTTATTTATCATAATCTAGGGAAACAACTTGCTAGTAAAAGGATTTGGGATATAATTATAAACGAGGGATTTTGTAATGAACATTAATTAATTAATTGTAAGTTTATGCGTTAGTTGTACTAATAAATTAAATGTAAATTTATGTATTACACAAACCAACAATAAAAACACATTAGGACTAACGAGACAAATAATTATAGGACCCCAAAGTATAAATAACCCTTTAATGCTTTTAAATTCCAACTACTTTTGCCTTTAACTTACGTAAGTGATTCTTGGCCACAGACTGACAATCAATGAGGCTTCAGATATAAAGCAGAAAATAATCAATGACGTAGAAAATACACTAATATTACCTTTACCCTCCTCCTTTTATCCGGGCTTGGGACAAATAATTCTCAAATAAATATTACTATTATGGGTTTTCCAATAAAAACACAGTGCAAATTAAGTCCAAATCAAATATAAATATCTCAAACAAAGTTCACAACAAAAACAAATGCAAATTAAGTCCAAATCAATACATAAACTAAGTCCAAAACAAAAGCATGGTCCAAACCCATAAACTAACCATATTTAAGCCAACAATCCATCCAAATTAAATATCCCCCAAGACTAGGAGGACAAAAGTGTATTGACACCTTGAGGAGCATCAAACAACCTAACATCCGACTTCATCACTTCCTCTATATATAATTTCCTCTCTCCAAATCTGACTCGCTTACCATGACATATATTCTTTATTGCACTTATCATGACATACCCCTTTTATTGTTCATTATTATACCTATCAAGCAAGTTGACTTTGGGATTGTTGGTAAGAGAAGGTGTGGTCACCCAAAAAGGATGAGAAGAAGATGCAAAAACATTATCTAAAGAAAGATTCCTACGCGGTTGACTTGTATTGGATTCATGCTCACTTATTGGTGTGATTGGTGGACTATTTTCGTTTTGAGGATTGAAGGCCTGAACCAAACTTTTTACAGCACCTTATAAAAAAATGGATCAAACTATAGTAAGTTAATATCTATTTTATCTAGATAGGTTGGTTTAATAAATGAAATAATATACCATACATATATACCAGAATTTGTGTGTTGTTTTCCTCAAATCGTTTATTAACGAAAAAGGTGATATCTTCCTTCAATGGATATGTACCATCATTTGCCTTCTTTTTTATTTAAATTTAGCATTTGCCACCCTTAAATGCATTGATTGTTTCTTTGAAGTAAGGGGACAAACTTCACGAACTCATCCTTTTTTCTCCTTTCCAAAAACCTTTATCAACTCATCGTTCTCTAGGCATGGGATCTTGCCACTACCCTCTCCACTCCCACTCTGTCTTTTTTCCACTGCATCCTTTACTTTATCCTATCAAGTGATAGTTATAGATTAAAATGTGAAAATTTAATTAATAAATGCGACGTATAATACTAAAATATTGTATATTCATGTAAATAAGCATAGGGTAAATCTTAGCACTGTTTAGGATAATTCCCAATTTTGTCCTCATGTCCCGCAAACCATGTATATACTCATGTTAATTGTTGTTTTGGGTTTTCTTCATCCAACAATTTAAATATCACATGGTATACACAAAAGTAGTGTTGATAATTAAATTTTTTTATGATACATACCCTGTTCATATTCCAAAGCATCATAGGTGTGATGGCCAAGTGTGTGGGAATATTCTAAATTAGTTCAATTCTTGGCATTTTGAATGTATTGTGTCTTCTTTGTTGCTTTACTTTCATTCGCACAAAACAATCTCTATATGTTGGGATCGAAACCTTTCGTTAGGACTCTAGAATGGTCTTAGGTAGGCGAAAAATATCTCATATTATTTTTGTGCATCCTAAACTTCTATGTAAACCTCTTCTCCATCAACAGGCAAGCCACCTTCGATTTAACATTAAGCTCAAATTACCGCTGCGATTAATAAATAAATAAAACAATGAACATAATGAACAACTAAGTCATGTTTATTTTATATATGAAAATCCAACTATTAAAGCATTCCAAATATCATCTTTGTAGTTGTTTGGCACAGCATTCCAATCTTCTTAACTAATTGGGATATAAGATCTAATAAGATCACCGATACGAGTACTCCATCTCCCACTCTACAAACCGACCACACTCCCATTCACTATAATGATGACCATTATTATAATATTTTGGGTCATATATGTCAATTCCCTAGCCTTTTTTATCTATTTTTGCTTGCTTCTTTTTACTTTCACTTAAAGATGGTTGCTTTGAACCTCCATCAACTAATTCTTATTGCGGAGCAGATGATGTTTGCTACGAAGATGGTGACATTTGTTTCTTCTAACCACCACTTGCACTTGAATCCATAATGCCCAATTCAGTGCTGCTAAAAGAAAAAAAGCTACCAACAATGGAAATAACAGTCATCAAAATAAAATATAAAATGAATGACAACCGGGAGAAACAAATAATATGTGTTGAATTATTATAGTACTACAACATTAGCATATTGATATAGATACATATATAAATCACAAGATGATATCATGGATGTGAACTAAAATTCAAATGAATCTGTAATAACTACTTGAGTGCTTCATACCACTAACAAATTCATATATTAACAAAGGGGTAAAATAAAATGTTGTCATGTTGCCAAAATAAAATAGCTTTTAATGGTTAGAATATATAAAAGAAAATATTAAAACAACTAAATGTAGTCGTATTACTTGATCAAATTTTCCGAATGTGGTTGTTCTTCAAGAATATATTGGAAGACTATTGGTATCTTTAAGTCATATAGTTGATTCGTCAATCTCTTCAGTAAATGTATAACCACCCACCAATTAGGATTTTTAAGATCTTTCAAATAGAATACTTGACTAGCCTTGAATGTGAGAATGGCATGATCATCATACTCATTATTAACTCTATTAAACTTGTCAAAATTTACCATCAATAAGTTGGAGTCTGGACAAAGCTTACAACCATTAATCTTATCTTCCACTCTCACCCAATCACAATAAAACACCATCTCCTTAAATAAGGTATGATCAAGATCAATTGTTTTTGTAATAACTCCAATTCACATTGTCCAGGTATTTGTGAGATTCTTATCACTTTATCAATCTCGAAGTTATATCCATGACTTTAAGAAAATATTGTTATCTTATGTAACAACGGTATCATCATGATAAATAGGAGATAATATAAAACCATTTATAAGATAAATGTTTATATGTTTTAGCCTTGAATTACATCCCTTGAGCTAACCTCCATAATGTTTCATTTGTCTCATTTCTCTTAATTTTAACAACTGTTCAATGGAAACAAATCGTAATTACAAAGGGAACTCAACGAAAAGATTAATAAAAGGGGTTTTTTTTACATAACCCCATAGATAATAACGTATTTTAATTCGAGGGATATGTGAGGGGGCTATGTCAATATATGTTACTATCTCAAAGGGGTTATGTTAAAATATCCCTTAAAATTATTAGTATTTGAAGAACACCTTCTCGGATAACCAAGGATTAAAAGAAGTTTCTTTCTCCACTTTTGTCATTCAATGCCCTCCCTTTAGAACGAGACAGAGATTTTAATGTTGCTTCATACTCACTACAGTATGTCATTTGATATAAGTAATTATAACTCAAGAGTTTAGTTAATTTCTAACTATAAACAAACAAAAGAACTCAAACCTATAGTAATCTTTAAGTCCATCGACATTAAGTCCAAATAATACCCATCGACGTATTTGTTGAAATAGTACGGGCTCTAACGTTACAGTCTTATCATTAATCAAAGGCCCTTCATCAGAGAACTCTCCATATTCCTTTAATATGGCTTCACGTGAGAGAGTATTGTAACACCTCGTATTTTTTAAATAATTATGGATTTAATTATTTCTGGTATTTTCAAATTGCACATGCACAGTAATTTAATTAAAATGAAATATTGCGTATTTAATAAATATTAATTGGGTGAGATTAATTTTAATATTTATGTGGTAAATTTACTAAGTGTGTTTATAGTAAATAAAATACGGTGAATTGTTAGTACGCCATAGTGAGTGAGAACGACGGGATTTGTGAAGGTATCTCAATCGGGACTTTTGAATAAATTATTTTAAGGTTGAGATAGAAAATTTATCTAGAGTGACTCGGGTCGTATTTTGGTTGCAGGGGCTTTTTAGACTAGTCCGGACTTAGGTAGGGTATTTGAGTCATTTTAAAATAGCCTAATAACCTAATTTCGAGGTTAGTGGGTTAAAACATAAATGTTAAGTGGGTGAGGCAGTCCTACCATTAGTTAAAAACCCTAAAAGAGAGAAGCAATAGAGGAGAAAGCAAGGAGAAGACTATAGGGGCTGATTTGGGGGAAAACTCAAGAGATTTTAGCATTAAACTCGTCACACACTAAGGAGATCGGACCCTACAATCATTCCAAGGAAAGTAATTAACTTGCTTTAAATTAAATTGAACTGATTCGTGTCCATACCATGGTAGGTATAGAAAAAAAATCATTTTGGGAAGGGTTTTCATACAAAAATGGGATTTTTGATGAAATTGATATCATGGGTAGTTTTAAATGACAAATTGATGATCAAATACAAATTTATATTGTTGGAATTAAAGTCTTGTTAGAGATTTAGAGGATGATTACATTTATTTGCGGGATTTTGAAACTAAATCTAGGGTTATCATGTAATTTTCTTCTTATAAACCCAATTCATGCATTTAATTGATAATATTAGATAAATCTTTGGTATTTGGATGATTGTTTACTGTTAGAACCATATAGGTTCCATTCCCTTAGGCTAAATACGTTTTAATGGAGGTATAGTGTCATATTGAAGGGGTTTGGATCGAAATTAGAGAAGAAGGTTCGCTAAACAGGGGCAGCGAATCGGTTCGCATGTCTAGTCAAACCGGTTTAGATTTTGGGCGAAGTGATTCGTAGTCTGGCCGAACCCATTTGGATTTCTGGCAGGTCCAAGAATGGTCGTTCGATTAAAGGGTTCATATGAAATTAATAAACCCATAAGAATAAGAGATAATTATTTGGGTGATTTAGAAAGAGTTAAAATTACCTAGGGATGGGTGGGTAATTAAAGTTGGATTAGAGATGATGCGTGAAATAATGGACGAGTAATTTTTAAATAACGAATTAAGTGGGGTGAATTTGTAAATATTTTATGTACAGGGTGGTTGGGTGAGTCTGAATGTTTTAGAGGAATGATGCTACTTAATAAACTTAATTATGATTTATGATGGACCGGTTGAGTAGGTCCGGGTGGCACTACTTTACTTATTTAGTTGAGGAGAACTAAAATAAATTAAGAGTCAGAGATAGACTCGGGATAAGTGGGCTAGTGCTTTGGTTGGTTGGCACAGATTAGCCGAATTTTGTGAATATATATATACGGGTATAGAGATAGTATATATACGAATAAGAATAATATCTGTGTGCATGATATATATATATATATGAAACATATCCATCCCAGTGGATATGCTATCAGAGAGGTTGCACACCGTGGGAGGTCACTCTAGCCAATATCAGCAGAGGTAGTACCGTTCCCCTGGGTCATAGGTGCTATGCATACCCATGTGATGTAAGGTTAGAGTACCATGGAATACTATGGTAAGGTTATGACCATGGACTTAAGGTCATGATCGTCTCCAATATTCATTTTTTACTTTCGATTTCGGTGGTGAGATTTTAACCCAGCTGCCCAGAGTGTGAAGGATATTCCTGGAACATGATATCATGCTAGTGAGTTCACATCCCGAATATAGAGGACATTTATGAACGAGACTACAAATATTATGAGTGATATATATGTACACTATTATAATAGAAAATATTTATATATGTGAAGCAAACTATATACGGACTTAAGATATTAAGTGTGAATAATGATTTGATAACTAGTGAAACTTATTAGAAAACAAATTAATTGATATTAATTTGTGAATATTGAATTAACAACTACTAAAAATTATTTGAAATGATTTAATTATAATTGATAAGCGGAGATGAAAGATAATCGTATAAAATATGCATAACATAGGGTAGTGTGTGGATCGATATTTATATTGAGGCTAGTTAGGCGGGGTAGTGTAACTAGGCGGGTTAAAATATAAGCGCTAGGTGTGCACTATAGTTGAGAGGTGAGGGGTATCTCATGGGAGTGCGACACGGGCTTAAATATGGATAGATTTAGTGCATTTATTTACTGCATCTTAATTACTTGCAAATATTCTTAAAAGGTTTTGGGATCTGTCCCATATCAAATCTATTTTCCAAAAACTTTTAGGTAAGCAACCACAGGGGCGCCATGGATGACTATTCTTTCCAGGGATATGAAGCAGCAACTGATGTGGAGGCTTGTAGATTGCTCAGTAGTCGCTTCACTTATTTCATTCTATATTAGGTTCCATATTCCAGTATTGGTTGGGAGTTTTCCCTTTTCATTCAAATTTATGCATTTTAAAATTATAGTCACATGGATTGGATGTGTTAGATTTTTACCGATGGTTTATTCAGGGACTTTGTCTATTTATCTCTGCTTTATATTTTACATTATGGTTTCATTTGTATTGATTATTGTGTTTGGGATTATTGTGATTTGGTTGATATTTTTGTATGTTAATGAAAGATAAAATTGAGCACCAGCTTATTTATTAATAGGTGGTTAGTAATTTAAAATGTTTTTGACAGTGATGCTAAGAATGAACCATTTGAGAATCCTATTTTATTTTGGTAAATGACTGATCACCTGTAATTGAAATAGAAGGGGTGTCACATTTATGATTTCCATCTGATGGATTTGGCATTTATTCCGTGCAATATCTAACAGATTCATTAACAACATAGGACTCCGTAATTGAACCTTTAACATACGGCTTATTGTTGGTATATCTTTGAAATCTTTCATCGTCCTATTGATATAAGGTAGTAAAAATAAATAACAAGGAATATCCCCATTTTAGTATATTAAAAGTTTAAAAAACTACTTTTTAAATGGATACATCCAATGAGCATTGGTTGGTCCACAAACCAAGGCTACATCTGCTGGATCCACAATGAGGTGAATGCAAATATCAAAAAACGTAAGTGGGAAATATTTTTTCAACACTTATAATGCTTCAACAACCATGTATTTGTCTCTTTGGATATCTTTTCGAATTTGGACCTTAGAGCACAACATGTTAAAGAACTAACTTAATTACTGGATTACTCTTCTCAAATCTCTATGTTTTGAAAAGGCATGTCAGAGCAACGTGGGTAGCAAGTGTTCCACAGTGACATGATAGTCATGGAACTTCAAAAAGTGAAAATATGGGTAACTAAGACTTATTATATTTCTCAACTTAGAGGAAAAACTGGTAGGAAGTCCTTCAAAATTTGGCAAGATTGTCTTTTTTCTTCTTTATCCAAGATAAGCGGTACTGTTTGTTTTATCTTTCTTTCAAGTGCATCCATCAACTTGAATCCATTGAGCATTGTGTATGACCATGTCCTTCATATCCAATCTCCCCTTTTCAGTATCCTTTATATTATTAACATCAAGAATTGTGTTTATCGAATTCTCTAAAACATTCTTATTGGTGTGCATCACATCAAGAAGATGTCGAACAAGATGATATCACTAGTATTCCAAGCAAAACAAAACGGATTTTTTATACCAAGCTTCTTCAACTTCAACATTGTCACTATGGCCATCCCGAGGGGGTCTGAGGAGGGCCTCTCCTCTTTCTTTATTCTGGCATGCACGCGGTATTGTGCCCTTTCTTAGGGCGCTCGGCATCGTCGATGAGGGATAATATGTAGAGATATAGTCGCCAACCTATTTTGCATAAAAAGAAAAAATAAATGTTGTTTCCTCGAGAGAACGCCATCAAGGACAATACTTACTCTTGCGAAACCATGCAGCACTACAAGAAAAACAGTCATTTACTGTGTCAGTCAAAAACTGACTTAAATGGTCATTTATGTTAGTTTTGGAATTTTTCAAAACTAACATATAAAGCCCTGACATAAATGTTCATAAAACTAATATAAATAATATTCTCATATATCTCAGTTTTTAAGAACATACATAAAAACTACTGAATTTAACATGTTTTTAATCACATTTTCATGAAAAACGGAGAAAAATAAAATCACATTTATCACAGTTTTAACAATTTTAACAATTTTATGAGAGTTTTCTCACAACTGACATAAATGTTGATATAAAAATTTTAAAAAAATATTACTCGATCAATAGACAACTGTTATTTGAGGTTAAATCAACCCTTGTGCCGTCAATTATGTCCTATTGTAAATGCATAATAACCAAGGTCATAAATATCACTAATTTGATATACATAAAGATATTTACAATCAGAAACTATTGATTTGAGCTACATCATATCCAAAAATAAGCTAGTGTATACGTTACGTGTAACACCCCGCGCAATCCGGATAACGGTGTGGCCAGCCACCGCTGCCGAACTACGTCGGACGCTACTAAATAATTACCATTCTTAGCATGAGACAGTTATGAAACATAAATAAATCAATCCATAAGATAAATAATTTAATTAATCCCAAATGATAATAACAACTGAGCGATAAAAGATCCATCGCAAGCTAAAAAACTTCGAATAAATCCAATCTCCAATAATAATTTAACGAAAAATTGAATAATAATCAACTATGAATTATCCAACTAAAATCCTCTAACAACTTTGGAACCGAATGACCCAATAAAAACCCAAATGAAGTCTCATAATAAAATATGATTGAAAAGAAAGTCTAACTAAATAAAGCAATAAAATGAATAAACTCCAGTTGCACCTCCAAACAATAAACTCCGATAATCCTATGCAGCTTCTCCAAAACTTATCCTGAAAAGTTAGTCAACGCATGAGGTCAGAGCCCCAAAATGAATACACATTACTCCCTCCAAATAGGTTCTGTGAATCCAGATAATAGCATTATACGAGATAAATATCACAATAGAATATTTTAATTAAATGAGATAATTAAACGCGATAAATATAAATCACTAACTACCTTCAGAAATTTCCATTCCAAAAAGCACACCGATATGATTTTAAATCCCAAAGTCCCACGAGGTTATTTTAATTAAATTAACCCAATTTATTATTTTCCTCAATTTTTATCTTAATTATAGCGGTCTTCCCACCACGGGTGGTAATCCACCAAAGTGTCACACGACCCTTTGTCAATAGCCAGCTGATCAGCTTAAACTGTCGATCCCGCAATATGACAAGGTTCCACACACGACACGACATAAATCGCCCAAGCTGACCCGTTTAAACTGTCGATCCCTGACACATTATGTTGCCACAAATTTTAATAGCCGTTATTATCTTAGGCATTAATTCTCATCTTCTCAATTTATTAAGCTATCAAATTATCCCACCCTTTTTATTGATGTGAGATCCTCACAATGCCCCTTAGTCCCATACCTAAGGGTCCCCAAAGTATATATACGTACTATCCTACATATAAGATGAATTTCCAATATTTACTCGTCCTAGTCTCATGCCAAGGCTAGCGTGACGACGATAAAACATTAAAAATTTGCCCCACCCGAAATATGAAATCTGCACGAATCTACACTAACTAGTTCAATACCTAGCAAGCATAAATTATAACCAAGGCCTACCCACTGAAACCTATACCTAGTAAGCATCATATAATAAAGGTGAGCAATATACTACCCAAAATCCCCTCGTCCCCGCAATGGCAAAAGTGAATAAAACAATTCACATAATATCACAAATCATAATCACAACATGGCACTTTAATCGCAAATGTCATAATTCAATTAAATTCCATTAATAATATAGTCGTCATTTTCAACATAATTATTTCCATCAATACTATTAATTTATTTAACGTGCAATATTATTCAATATGACATAATCGTTCTCTTTTATAAATTCTCTAATTTTTATAAGCGTTTTCGCATCCCACATAACATATAAATAATCCCATTACTTTTACATGAGAACCTACACCCTAAAAATCATAAAACCCCCATAATCTAACTTACGCACCCAAGGGTTTTAAGGATTAAATCATATTAAAAAGTTTTATCAAAACAGTCCCAAAATTTAGTGTCCACTTTCTCTAATTAAGTTACAAATTGATTTTATTAAAAATGCATGATTAAGGGTTTGAGCGACACTTAAGACACATAATACCAAAGGAAGAAAATAGAGTATTCATGCCTATGATTAAGATGAAGAAAATCTGGTAGCACGATTGGATTCCTCTCGAAAAATTAGCAACGAAGTGTTCTTAACCAAACTTGATTAAACCCCAATTAAGCCTTTCTAAAATTTTGACAAAAAACTCGATTATGTTAGAGGTTGATGATTATAGTTGAGAGGAAAATATATTAGAAGTGTTCTCTAGAGAAAATCTAGTGAAAAAGTGATTATGAGAAGTCCCCCCCCCCCCCACTAATTATTAAGGTTATATACTAATTAGGAAACCTAATCCCAATCCAACTCTATAAAACACTACCCGAACCACCTCAAATCTGGGTTGGTCGATCGATCGACTCCCTAGGTCGATCGATCGATCCAGCAGGTCTGAGCGCAGTTCCCCCACAAAATTCTATAAGTAAAAATAATTAAAAACTCAATAAAAAAATCCATTTTAATTCCGATTTCAATGACAGGCAAAAGTCTAATAACTGGATACTTCGAGGCTATAGTCAATATCCACCTAAACATTGGAAGTTAACATTCAAAATGACCAAACATTGTAACAATCGCCAGTATATGGATATACCAATAAGTCACTCATAATAGCGCGTAAAAGAGAAATGGTGTTGCCATAACAACGCCCCTTGGAAATTCGGATCATTTGTTGTATTGGACCACTGTGGGGCATTGTTCCTCAGCTGCTCATTTTGTAGTAAATCAAATAGGCGCTAGTGAAATATAGGCATCCAAACATATATTGTTTCACTCACCGCAATACCAAAGGGCTCGCCATGGTTATTACAACTTTTGTGCATCATTGGCCCCAAATCTTTGCCCATGCTATCCAACCCAAAATGAGTAACCCTGAAATCGAATATAAACAAAATAGTTTTCAAACAAAAACAATTGAGTATCCAAACCAAAGCACCTAAATCATACCCAAAAATGAAATGATAAACACAAATGAAAATCATACCCAAGTTCTAACAGATGTTCTAATAGATGATATATATATATATAGTCGCAATAAGAATTTCATCCCAAGTTCTAATAAAACCAAATCAGGGAGGGTTTGAAACATTAAACATTAAACATAAATATTTGTGCTAAATTTTAGCCCCCACCAAGTGTTGGGTAAGATAAAGAAAAAATGACAACTCGATGTGAAGCAATTTAGGTCATTATTACAGCATCATACAGCTTTTCACTTTCCCACAGTAAAATACTCGATCCGCGAAGGTTTGTACAGTTATATCACGTATACATCCTATTATTTACCACAATGACTTGTCATACAAGTTCAAGAGCACAACATTTTTTATTTGTACTAATACTAACCCAAGAAGAGAAAAACCACCTAATTCATATGACTTGAACATTATTTAGCATTAAGCGAGGAAAAAGTATAAACCTTCAAGCCGCTCTTTCCAAATGACACTCTTTAATCGAGAAATGGTATTTATTTGTATAAGAGAGCCCAATCTATTTTTAATTTCGCTAAGACTCATTTCCACTAGCTATAAACGAAGAAGTATAATAAATTTTACAGGCATCCATAATAACTTGAGGGCAATAATTCAAAATAATAAACATCAAAGGGATAAAAAAGTACATTGATAATTCACCTTGATGTCTTTAGGTTCAACAGGCTTTGAACTTTTTTATTGTACTATTCCATCTCCTTTCTTATTGGCACACGGTTTTGCAAGCCCTCGCTTTCTATTGGTCGACTTAAAAGGCTTAAAATCATTAACATTACGCATCAAGATGCAAAACTGATGTTGTGAAACGGACTAAGTATAATAGAACACACAAACACAA
Source organism: Sambucus nigra (assembly GCA_949130495.1). Lineage (NCBI taxonomy): Eukaryota > Viridiplantae > Streptophyta > Magnoliopsida > Dipsacales > Adoxaceae > Sambucus > Sambucus nigra. Next base: position 93,554,518 of record OX422212.1, read on the forward strand.
AAGGGAAAAAACTAACAGCTGCCTTAACAAGTTTCATCAAAAGGGCATAAACTAGCAACTGCCACTAAATCAGGGAGGGTCTAAAACATTAAACACACTTACTAGTGGACACAAAAGTGCAAGTACAAATATGATATATGTTTGATATTCTCATAGGAATTGAAAATGTAAATACCTCTTTAGGAGGGTTTGAAACTTTCTCCTCTCATCACGATTGTGATTCAAGTTCCCTACACCGTAAAAAAGATATCTAATATTAAAGAGATCACAAAAAAGATATCTGGAATTGAACAGATCACATTATCTCAAAATAATGAGTTAGATTTGTCTACTTCGTATAGGTTAGGCTTCCTGGAGTCGAGGAATGTTTTGTAGCTAATATTAAAAGAGATGGCCATAATTTATTAGATTCACTGATGACCATAATTTATAACTAGGTGAAGACTGTGATGGTGGTTTGCACAATCAGAATTCAAATATATAATGTCAAGAGCCAGCTCAAACCTTAGAAGGCAACCAACTTGAAATCGTTTGTCATTTAGATACCCTTGAAGTGTATGATGATGATGATGATGATGATGATGATGATGATGATGATGATGATGATGACAGAAAACCTCCTTTAAATGAACACTCGCAGGAATCTAATGTGTTTAAAGGGAATGAGATTTACGTATTTTGGGGAAAAAAGTAAAATTAGGGGAAGTTTACAATTTAAAAGATGCAAAAATAAAATAATAGTATAATTTTAGAATAATTTTTCATAATTAACATTAGGCAGCGACATGAATTAGCACTATCTTTGATATAAATAAAAGTTCAGATGGGCAGAAGTCATATATAGTTCCTACAAAAAAAACACGAGATCCATCAAGTAAAATATTAAGGACATTAGATCATTTATATAAATTATCTATATGTAGATCAAACGAATCGAGATTTGTTAAGGATTCGTGAATCTGAATTCAATCCGTTTAATATAAGTTTCAATAGTTTATATCTAACTAAAATTTATTATCACCTCGATATTGATAACTAAGATCAAATGTTATTCATGCATTTACAATAATAACATAATATTATGTCTTACCAACTCAGGTCCTTAGAGGATTGAATCTGACACGGATTCATATCGAGTTCATTTATTTGAGTTTATAATTAAGTATCAGACTCTAAATTATGTTCTAGGTACGGATAATGGAATTTGATTTGCATTCAGAGTCGGAATCCAATCCATTGGTAGTCCTAAGTGCCACGATATCATAGCGTATAAAATGCGACTTTATGCAAGAATTCAACAAAAGGTTTCGCCTTGGTTAATATGCACACATTCTAGGGCTCAATGAATAAGGTGTCCACATAAGCTGATTAATGTTTGATCATTTTTGAACAAGTAATGAAAGATTCTTTGTTTTCCTCTCATATGAATAGCCATGAATAGAGTTTAAATGACAAAATTTTAGATTTCTCACAAAGAACAAAACTTGATTAGGAAAATGAACACACAAAAATTTCCATATGATGCTAATATGTTTTATACCTATATTAGGGGACCCTTTTTGAGAATAATATTCTATAAAGTGTCAATTGAGAAATTCATTTACTAAAACACCAATCTCTCCATGTGTTATGGGAGAAATCCAAGAGCCCCATTCTAACCAATCAGTTAAAGAGGAGCAAAGAAGAGAAGATTGTTAAATTTGTCAATTTTGAAATGCTTAGTTCATTTCGTAAAAGTATTTTACTTGTAGTCACTAATGTCCTCACATTTTGGAATTATGAAACACATAAATGAATAAGGAGAAGAGAGCACAATATGCAGTAATAGATAGATACTGGAACACAAATACAATTAAGCGAAAGGATGATATTGATACTTGGTGACGAATGAAAATGAGGAGCATTTGCCTGAAAAATCTGTACATGGATATATATTAGTAGTACTTCTAAATGAAGAAAGCCATTATTTTTTTCTTGTGACAAAATCGTGTAGTGTCATATTGGGCTCCTGTTAAGTATTAGTCAATCCAAACCCGACATCTTAAGTAATCATGTAGTGTCATATTGTTTGACTAACCCGACATCTTAAGTAATCATGTCATGCTCAGGTTGACATACATAACTTCATTAGAATATGATTTCTTTCTCAACCAAGCATACAATAAATAATTAAAATGTGATCTATTTTTACAAGAAATTATACAATAATATATCAAAATTGTTGTTATTTATTATAGGATACAATTATAGGTATTACCTTTATTAGATAAACATGTATCATATCGAGTATCTCTGATTGACCAACTCCATGAGCAATGCCCTTGTAACATTAATCAAAAAGCCTTAATAATCTGCAAGAAGACATAGCAATCCCAAAGAGAACATCTCAATAATAGTAAACCTTCCATTCTCTTTAGATAACATATGTAATATAGTTCAAATCAGAAGGACACCACCACTATGATGAATAGAAATTATCACTATCAATGCACTCAAAAGGAGTATAGGAAAGATATGAATGATTATTTGGAAATTAATCTGTTTCTTTATCACTCCATATTTTTTTCATTCAATTCAATAAATTTTGAATATCGATCTCACTTAGAAGTCCTTCCCGTTAAAACTAAACTCAAAGAACAAAACAAATATGGAGTGATAAAGAAAGACTCATGGATAGAGAAGAGGTTAGTTCAAATAAATCAGCTAATGGAAAATCTAAACAAGATCCAAATAACTCAAATACGCAAGAAATATTCGTTGAGAGCAGTAATGTATAGCTTGATCCTGGAGGTCATTCATATTGTATTCGAAACGTTGGGTTGGACCGTACAATTAAAAAAAGTGAAGAACCAAATAACACATGAAATAATTAAATTCACTATAGTTCTCCAAATGATTAATTTATATAATGTTCATCTTTATTTCAAATTTTCTACACGATTAATGAATTTACACAACTATCAATCGAATTACATTTAATCAAATCTTATTGGGAAAATCACTACGGTTCATGATCATTTTTTATTCAACACGAGATTGGTATCAATTGAGTTATGAATTACGAATCGTATTGTGAATTGAATCATGAAGTGTAAGATTATAACTATGACCCCAATGTGCTTTTTAGACCTCCGTTATTATGATGACTTCCAACCCCCGAAACATAAAATGGACGCGCATGGACTACAAACACAGACCCCACATATGATGTTGTGAGCAATTAGCTTCTTAACTTTGTTGTAGACTTATTAAAGTGCCTATGATGGAAGATCCATGTATCATGTAAAATTTTAATTTAGACATGTCAAACAGCATATATTGGTATGCCGATGTAGTATTTATATTGCCCATATAGACTTGTAAAAGAGTATATGCTAGAATGCATATACATCAAGTGGGTGTACAACAGGTATTCATGAGTTATAAGTCTTACACATGCTTTAAATTTCAATTAACTCAAGAATGTTGTACCGGTAGCCTTTTATCATTAAAATGATACAATTATTGCTAGTATAAATCAAGATACACTCATTTATAAAGACAATGGCCCATTCCCACTATGCTCAGTACAACATTTAGATATTATAGTTTATTGGGCTCCACTATCAACAAATGCCTAAAACACAAAGCGAAACAAAATATACATATCAATTACAACAGCACGAGTGAGAAATGCAAGATATTGAATAAAGAACTACATTGCTAAATATATAAATTTTACAATAAATTCAAGTGCTTTTAACAAAGTTTCTTTCAATTCTTCAAACAGATCAAGAGAGCAAAATTTTTTTTAACAATTCTTATATATAAGATAATGAGAGTCGAGAAGATGAAAGAACGCTTGAAAGAAATACAAGAAACATATAACATATGTTGGTAGATTCACCATGATTAAGAAAATCATACAAATAAATCCATATGCATTACTAATGTAAATAAAATTGAAGAAAACTTGTGTGTGAATGCAAGCTCAAATGGACATAAACAAATCGCCTAATCTAATTTTCAAAAACCCTAATAACTATAAAACTTCAATAAATAAAGAGAGAACTTAACCTATTACAAAACATTCACAAAAAATTCACATATATAAACCCTAGTAATGTTGTAGAATAAACTTTATGTAGTTTGATTTATTACCTATGTAGGATTTTATGGATACTGGAGCAAAATGGGACTTGAGTGGCGAAAAAAGGATAAAACTAAACCTCTGATGTCACCGGGACTTGATTGAAAACACGAAGAGATAGTGGAGCATGGATCTATAGAATCAACGGTGTGGGGGATAGATAACTAGAGATGGAAGAAAGATCGGGAGAGTTGGGGAGTGAGAGAGTTGAGGAAAGGAAACGAGAAGAGACCGCTTCTTTTATTTCACCAAGCGACTTTTCCATCCAATTTTTCAGTGTAGCGGGAACGAGAGTACTTTTTTTCATTTATCTTAGTTTTGGATTTGAAAGGGATAAAACTAAAATAGCAATGTCACGGTTCTACACAAATGTGATATATATATTTCTTTTTTATAGAATGTTTATTATAACTGATGTAAAAACTAACTATTAAATTAAAACTGCCATAAATGTAAACATTTACGTCATTGAAACTTTAATTGACATAACGTTGATTTTTAAACTGGTATAAATGATTGTTTTTCTTGTAGTGTAGTTCAATATTTTGGGGACTAAATACGAAATGGAAAGGTGTTAGGCACCCATCCCGCCCTTTTGGTCTCTCATGGACATGTGTTAATCTTCTCCCATTAGAGTACGTGAAGTGTGTGCTTATGTGCATAATATAAATGGAGAATGGAATCGCTCAACTCGCATCACGGAAAAAGGAGGAGTGAGTTCATCCTTAGGAGTGTTCCCAAAATAGTACTTCAAAGTATAATGTTAGTGTTTGTCGATTCACAAGTCGTTATAGAAGAACGAATGAATACATAGGACACGACACAAGCATGCAAGGATATAAAATCCATGAAGGATATATGATAAAAACAAGGTAACAAATGTGTATAGGGGATGAATTGAGTCTAAAGATTTACCCAAGATGCCTACATAACCAAAGTGTCATCAAAGTCCACGTAGTTCGAAAATAACATAGGCTGGGGTTCATCCCATAAATCAAAATGAGTGATTTCTCTTATAAGTGTGTGTTGAGATAAACATGCTTCAAGTGTAAGGATGTGTAGTGATAATCCCTCTTTTGAAATTTATAGGTAAACCTTATTTTTCTTGTTTTTGGATTTTTTTTTATGAAAGTAAAGTATGTGCAAATACTAATATTAAAGGTTTGAGATATGTGATGTGATGAAATAAAGTGCTAAAGTAAAAATAAAGTGATTAGTGCTAAAATAAGAGAATGTAAAGACAGGGGTGGAGAATAGGACCTCCTAATGAAGATTAGAAGTGGATCTTGATTATAGATGCGCTGATCGCATAATGAAGTGATGGTGGTATGAGGAGATGGGTGAGAATTTATGAAAAGGAATATGAAAATGATGGAAGTAATGTGGAAAATGGGCTTTTTAAGAGGGGAACAACTCTATATTTAAGAGAATATTCTCTGAATTACTGAGATGGATATTCAGGGATGCCTTTCAAAGTTAGGTCATGGCCTCTATTAATAGGGTCAAGGATGTTAACGATCAGCAAGGTCCTTAACCTTCCTATCAACATAGAACCCGAGACACACTGACGATAGCAGGGTCCTTAGGGTGCCAATCATCACTCTGAGATAGATTTTTTGAAAAATAGTCATAAAATGCAAATCGTAAGGTAGAATTGCGCACAGGGGCAAATAATTGGAAATGGTATTTAGATGACTTTAAGAATCCAATGAGCCACTATCGAGTTTGCGAGTTGATCGAGGTCAAACGGGGACCGAAAGCTCCCATTGGTCACTAGATAGGAAATTTTTGAACGAAAATGGATCGTTCGTATGAACCGTAAGGAGAATTAGTGAACGGGATGGACCGTTGGAAAGGGTATTCAGTGCCCTTTGAGATTTCATTCAGTTTTGTTTGGTTCAAAGAGTCGACTAAAGTCAAATGGGGCCCGAGATCGTTCAGTGATCCTTTGGAGTAAAATGGGTTATTCGTCTTTAACGTAAGGCTGATTTGCATACGCGATGGACCATTGTAAATGGTATTCAAAGACTTTCGAATATTTATTCATCTATATTTAAGCTGAAGAGTTCACAGGGGTCAAACGAGACCCGAGAGCGCCCGATGACCTCCAAATCAGTTTTTGGTGTAAAACGAATCATTTGTCCGTACCGTAAAGACGATTCATGCACGGGGTGGACTATTAGAAAGGGGATTAAAATTCCTCTAAAGATTCATTGAGCTTCCACTTAGGAAAGAAAGTTGATTAGAGTCAAATAAGGCTTCGGATCGTTTAGTGATCTTCAAATCAGGTTTTTATAGTCAAATGGACCGTTTGTCAAAATCGTAAGGCCGATTTATGCACAGGACAGACCGTTGGAAAGGGTATTCAAAGATCTTTAATGATTCATAGAACATTTTCTTAGACGAGGAAGTTAATTGGAGTCAAACGGGGCCCAGGAGCGTCCAGTGGCCTTTAAATTAGTTTTCAGAGCTTGACCTAGGTTTATGGTGAATAGGTGAGTGCTAGGGACCTAAGGAGGTACTTAGGGGGATCCTAGGTTGGGGTTTCTACAGTCACTCTCATTCAAATTATTAGACTTTCTCTTCTCACCAGTAACTTTTGAGTCTTTGCCATTTACATACTTTATCTTTCTTAACTTCTCCACAACTGCATCTTTATTTAATCAAATCGAGGAATGTCCAACTTCTTGTCTCCTAAGACCCAAACATCTACCACTCCTAAAAAGATGATCGCTTTTATGAAACGTATAATAGTTTGTGTAAACTATCTTCATATTGTGTTCTAGCCGAATGGATGGAGTGTCATCACCATAAATAGGACATGCTTTGTAACCATATGTTACATACTTGGATAAGTTCTCATATGAGAAAAAATCATAAATCCCCCACATTAACATAGATCACAACGTAAAAGGCTCCATTTTGTTCATGTTGAAAACTAGAACTCCTTCCTATAATTACTTCAACTCGTCTACTAATGATTAAAGAAAAACATCAGTGTCCTAACTCGGTGCCTTTGACCCAGGAATCAGCATAGTCAAGATTTGAAACTCATGCTTCAAGAATAAAGAAGGGCCCGTATTATAAGGCTCAACCATGATAGGCCAAAAACTATAACTACTAGTCTGAATACCATGGGGAGTGAACCAATCTATTACAATTACAAACCAAACATTGCTCCCTTCTTCGGCAAAATCAGGCGATCTACTTTTTAGCATTCTCCGTTAGGATAACTCGTAAGGATGATACTGATAATCCCACGAACTTTTTTCTCAGTGGTTCCATGTCATTTCATGCTCTATCCAATGTCTAATATAAAATCTCAATAGCCTTGGAATTAAAGGGGAATGTCTCAAAACTTTCATCGGTTCTTTGCATAACCTTGTCCCTTTCTTCGAGATCACTGCATATCTCAGTTCTCCGCACTAAGTACGTTCCTCCAAATCTTCATTCTCTTTATAAAATAAAATATAGTTCTTAGCACAAGCATGAATGTAATTCGCTTTTATCCCTAGGTCTTTCATCATTCTCTCAATGTGCAGATACTTTTCTCATATTTGGAAGCTACCACTTTAAGATCGACAATAGAACGATCACACTATTTCCTGACCAATTGAATTGTTTCTTCAAATTATTCAATTCCATAATTGCAGAGAGAGTAGTCTCAGGATCCTCACATGAAGGGTATTGTACTGATTATACTTCCCATTGCCAACATATGATTTTTTAGAGAATCCTGCCTAGTCAGGTTTTACACAATGTTGTTTGTGCACTCTGTAAGATGCACCAATTAAGTTTTGAAGCCTTTCATTCTCAATGTTATCATATTCATTATGTCCTTCAAATTCAATAGGTTCTATTACGGGATATCTTATGTTCGAGGATAGTGTTTCACCATGCAAAACCCATATAGTATATGTCATATCTATATCATGCATAATCAAATAACCCTTGATGCCTACCACACTGAAACATTTCTTATTTAGACATTAACACATGGATAAGGAAAGATTGAGAACTGATTGCCATTGTTTGCAATTGCGAAATCAAGAAATGTTGTAACTCCATTTATGTACACCTCACTTACTCTATTCTTCTCATTCATCCACTACGTGTTCAATGTTTATGACATTCGGCACTACCAAAAAAATCATGGTTTATACACAAGTTCTATAAAAATAGAATTATTGACACATATATAAATAAAATCACAACTAGAACATGTTGTTTTATCGGATCATAGCTCTAAACCATGAAATATAAAAGAACATTCAATAAATTGAATTCAATTGCTACTAGATAATAATTGAGCAGAAAATGACATAAGATAATAGAATCAAATTAAAACCAAAATAGCAAAGTAAAATATCACCTTATATATCTCCAAACACTACTGTACAAAAGAATGTAAGAACAAGCAACTATAATAACATTACATACCTATTGAAAAACAAAGTAGACCCAAATTTAGTTTGTAGAAAATATAACATTAAATAACAATGAAAATATGTAATTAGTAATACTACATTACACTAAAAAAGTTTATATTATATAATAAAGTAGACAAAAATGACTTATAAGAAGTTGTTTAATGATAGAGAGCATACCAAATCAAGAAAAACCGATTCAATGCTTTATTCTCAACTTCTTTCCAACATCAATTAAATACATAAAACTGAAAAAATATCAAACACTAAATAATGTATAAAGACCCAAAATAGAATCATATTGAAAGGTGAGAGAGAACAGAGTGAAGGAGTAAAATCAAAGATGTTTTGTAACAAATCAAAGATGTTTTGTAACAAATCAAAGATGTTTTTATACCTAAATCGATTTGCAAAATGAATCTAATGTAGCGATTTGGAGAGTCTTCCAAAACTAGGTCGTGATTCTTCTAAACCCTAAGTCACAGTTCTTCGAATACCGAGGTACTTCCAAACTTAGATCGCGATTTGGAGAAATGGAAGGTTGCATTTTGGGTGTAGTCGACCTGGAAAAGAGGTTGCGTTTTCATTGTAGTCGATTTGGAGAAGAGGTTACATTTTAGGTGTAGCCGATTTGGACAGTTCGTGTATACAGTAGGGGCGTTTCTTTGGGTTAGGGGAAACTTAACCATTTTTTAAAGAAAAACTACTTTTACAATATTGAACTAATATTACTAACGCTTAAGTGAGATTACACGGTATTGTATTGTGAAAAACAGTAATGGTATAATACTGTTAGTAGTAAAAAAATAGTTTGTTACTAAATGTGCATTTTGGTATAGTGTCAGCTCCCAACTACTTTTAGAGATGCCATTGTCATCTCCATTGAAGGCCATTTTTTAAAAAATGGAAAATATGAAAACAAAAAATACAGAAGATCAAACGAAGAGATTAATAGATGTAACACCCCGCCCACCCGGGGAGAGCGAACGGAGCGCTACTCATCGACAAAACTAATTCAAATCCACAAATAACAAGGTATAGATCATATAATTCCCACAATGAAACAAGAGAAACAACTAATCTCAAATCTCTTCAATTAAAACAACAAGTCTCTCGAATTAAAACAACTATCTATCTCGATACTAAAATGAATCTCCAATGTTCTATACATCAAAATAAATAAATACAAGTCTTCTCTTTTGTATTAAAAATCTTTTCAAAAGAATCCTCGCTCAAAATCAATCTCCATAGCGCCCCAAAATCCGCGCTAACCTGCCATTAAAAGAAAAGATGGGGAAGTACACAATACGACACGAAAAATGCTCAACAAATATTAGCGGTGAATAAAAACGCAACAATACGAATACGAATATTGAAATCAAATAAGAATCTCATAAGCAATTATATCAATATAATTTCTCAACAACACATTAACCGGATCACCTGGCCTCACCACCATACCGCGCCTATACATTTTTAAGCATATCCGGAAAAAGAAATATTGTCGGTTGCCCAACCTCAGTGCCATATTAAAATCTCATGACAACATGCTCAACACCAAATGTAATACCACATGAATCGAAATTATATTCCAACAAATATTTCCAGATCTTCAAATTAATTTATCAATTCAAATGAGTCAATAATCACAAGAAAACAACGAGAATAATACTCGCGAGATTAAGGAGCATATTGTGTAAAACTCCATACCTCAAAATCAACACACGAATCATCACATAATTTCAGCCTCAAAATCTAATCGCACCATCACGTTCCTCTCGCAAAAATAATCCAATCAAGTTCTAGCCCAAACTCGAGAAAACACCAAATAAGCCTTCTTATCGAAGGTAGAAATCTTGAATAAGTTTGGGGCTATGGTTTGTAGATGAAATGGAGTAATTTTGGAGAGGTCTTCTGATTGAAAAGTTTGAGAAAAAATGATTTGAAAAGCCAAGCCACGAATTAGTTGATATATAAGGGATTAATAGTTTGATTAAGAAAAGAGTTCTAATCAGATACAAACACTAAAAAATTTATTACGGACAATCGGACCGTTGGAATTGGATGAAATCTTACAGACAATTAACTGAAGATGAGAGGAAGCTGTCCAAAAAATTTCAGCTTGATCAGACTGTTCAATATTTTTTAATCTTTTTTTTTTCCTAGAGAGTTTTATGTTTTGAGGACTCTTAGAGAGTTTTATATTTTGAGGACTCCTCTATATAATAAAAATTCAATTAAAACTCCATTTTAATTTCGATTTCGAAACCGTTTGAAATTATCGCCTTTAAAAATAATAACAAACATATTTGAGCAGAAAAAATAATTTTATTTCAAAATTTATTTTTCCTCTTAATTTCGAAAATACCTCAAAAATTATGCGGGTTGTTACAGTTCCCCACTAACAATGGAATTTCGCCCTCGAAATTCGTCGAAGGCCTAACTCTCAAAAATCAGGCCAACAATCTCCAAAAATAAACTCGTCACCAAAAATAAATTCCTCACATCTAATCTAGATCCCTAAAACGAAACGATCATCTAAAGATTCTATCTCCAAAAATACGCGTCACAAAAATGCAACAGACCCAAAATTCAAGACCCGAGGGTTATCGTATACCTAAGCTCTGATACCATTTTGTAACACCCCGCCCACCCGGGGAGAGTGAACGGAGCGCTACTCATCGATAAAACTTATTCAAATCCAAAAAAAACAAGGTATAGATCATCTAATTCCCACAATAAAATAAGAGAAACAACTAATCTCAAATCTCTTCAATTAAAATAACAAGTCTCTCGAATTAAGACAACTATCTATCTCGATACTAAAATGAATCTCCAATGCTCTATACATAAAAATAAATAAAGACAAGTTTTCTCTCTTGTATTAAAAATCTTCCCAAAAGAATCCTCGCTAAAAATCAATCTCCATAGCACCCCAAAATCCGCGTTAACCTGCCACTAAAAGAAAAGATGGGTAAGTGCACAATACGACACGAAAGATGCTCAACAAATATTAGCGGTGACTAAAAACGCAACAATACGAATACGAATATTGAAATCAAATGAGAATCTCATAAGCAATTATATCAACATAATTTCTCAACAACACATTAATCGGGTCACCTGGCCTCACCACCATACCGGCCTATGCATTTTTAAGCATATCCGGAAAAAGAAATATTGACGGGTTCCCAACCTCAGTGCCATATTAGAATCTCATGACAACATGCTCAACACCAAATATAATACCACATTAATCGAAATTAGATTCCAACAAATATTTCCAGATTTCCAAACGAATTTATCAATTCAAATGAGTCAATAATCACAACAAAACAACGAGAATAATACTCGCGAGATTAAGGAGCATATTGTGTAAAACTCCATACCTCAAAATCTTCACCTGAATCATCACATAATTTCAGCCTCAAAATCTAATCGCACCATCACATTCCTCTTGCAAAAATAATCCAATCAAGTTCTAGCCCAAACTCGAGAAAACACCAAATAAGCCTTCTAATCTAAGGTTGAAATCTTGAATAAGTTTGGGGCTATGGTTTGTAGATTAAAGGGAGTAATTGAGAGGTCTTCTGATTGAAAAGTTTGAGAAAAAGCGATTTGAAAAGCCAAGCCACGAATTAGTTGATATATAAAGGATTAAGAGTTTGATTAAGAAAAGAGTTCTAATCAGATACAAACACTAAAAAATATAATCCGGACAATCGGACCGTTGGAATTGGATGAAATTTTACAGAGAATTAGATGAAGATGAGAGGAAGCTGTTCAAAAAATTTCAGCTCGATCGGACAGTTGAATATTTTTTAATAGTTTTTTTTTGCTAGAGAGTTTTATGTTTTGAGGACTCTTAGAGAGTTTTATATTTTGAGGACTCTTCTATATAATAAAAATTCAATTAAAACTCAATTTTTATTTCGATTTCGAAACCGTATGATTTATCTCCTTTAAAAATAATAACCAACGTATTTGAGCAATAAAAATAATTTTATCTCAAAATTTATTTTTCCTCTTTATTTCGAAAATACCTCAAAAATTACGCAGGTTGTTACAGTTCCCCACTAATAATGGAATTTCGCCCTCGAAATTCACCGAATACCTAACTCTCAAAAATCAGGCCAACAATCTCCAAAAATAACTCGTCACCAAAAATAAATTCCTCACATCTAATCTAGATCCCTAACACGAAACGATCATCTAAAGATTCTATCTCCGAAAATACGCGTCACAAAAATGCAACAGACCCAAAATTCAAGACCCGAGGGTCATCGTATACCTAAGCTCTGATACCATTTTGTAACACCCCGCCCACCCGGGAGGAGTGAACGGAGCGCTACTCATCGATAAAACTAATTCAAATCCACAAATAACAAGGTATAGATCATCTAATTCCCACAATAAAACAAGAGAAACAACTAATCTCAAATCTCTTCAATTAAAATAACAAGTCTCTCGAATAAAGACAACTATCTATCTCGACACTAAAATGAATCTCCAATGCTCTATACATCAAAATAAATAAATACAAGTCTTCTCTCTTGTATTAAAAATCTTCCCAAAAGAATCCTCACTAAAAATCCATCTCCATAGCACCCCAAAATCCGCGCTAACCTGCCACTAAAAAAAAGATGGGGAAGTGCACAATACGACACGAAAGATGCTCAACAAATATTAGCGGTGAATAAAAACGCAACAATACGAATACGAATATTGAAATCAAATGATAATCTCATAATCAATTATATCAATATGATTTCTCAACAACACATTAATCGAGTCACCTGGCCTCACCACCATACCGGCCTATGCATTTTTAAGCATATCCGGAAAAAGAAATATTGACGGGTTCCCAACCTCAGTGCCATATTAGAATCTCAGGACAACTTGCTCAACACCAAATATAATACCACATTAATCGAAATTAGATTCCAACAAATATTTCCAGATTTCCAAACGAATTTATCAATTCAAATGAGTCAATAATCACAACAAAACAACGAGAATAATACTCGCGAGATTAAGGAGCATATTGTGTAAAACTCCATACTTCAAAATCTTCACCTGAATCATCACATAATTTCAGCCTCAAAATCTAATCGCACCATCACATTCCTCTTGCAAAAATAATCCAATCAAGTTCTAGCCCAAACTCGAGAAAACACCAAATAAGCCTTCTAATCTAAGGTTGAAATCTTGAATAAGTTTGGGGCTATGGTTTGTAGATTAAAGGGAGTAATTGAGAGGTCTTCTGATTGAAAAGTTTGAGAAAAAGTGATTTGAAAAGCCAAGCCACGAATTAGTTGATATATAAAGGATTAAGAGTTTGATTAAGAAAAGAGTTCTAATCAGATACAAACACTAAAAAATATAATCCGGACAATCGGACCGTTGGAATTGGATGAAATTTTACAGAGAATTAGATGAAGATGAGAGGAAGCTGTTCAAAAAATTTCAGCTCGATCGGACAGTTGAATATTTTTTAATAGTTTTTTTTTGCTAGAGAGTTTTATGTTTTGAGGACTCTTAGAGAGTTTTATATTTTGAGGACTCTTCTATATAATAAAAATTCAATTAAAACTCAATTTTTATTTCGATTTCGAAACCGTTTGAAATTATCTCCTTTAAAAATAATAACCAACGTATTTGAGGAATAAAAATAATTTTATCTCAAAATTTATTTTTCCTCTTTATTTCGAAAATACCTCAAAAATTACGCGGGTTGTTACAATTCCCCACTAACAATGGAATTTCGCCCTCGAAATTCACCGAATGCCTAACTCTCAAAAATCAGGCCAACAATCTCCAAAAATAAACTCGTCACCAAAAATAAATTCCTCACGTCTAATCTAGATCCCTAACACGAAACGATCATCTAAAGATTCCATCTCCAAAAATACGCGTCACAAAAATGCAACAGACCCAAAATTCAAGACCCGAGGGTTATCGTATACCTAAGCTCTGATACCATTTTGTAACACCCCGCCCACCCGGGGAGAGTGAACGGAGCGCTACTCATCGATAAAACTAATTCAAATCCACAAATAACAAGGTATAGATCATCTAATTCCCACAATAAAGCAAGAGAAACAACTAATCTCAAATCTCTTCAATTAAAATAACAAGTCTCTCGAATTAAGACAACTATCTATCTCGATACTAAAATGAATATCCAATGCTCTATACATCAAAATAAATAAATACAAGTCTTCTCTCTTGTATTAAAAATCTTCCCAAAAGAATCCTCGCTAAAAATCAATCTCCATAGCACCCCCAAATCCGCGCTAACCTGCAACTAAAAGAAAAGATGGGGAAGTGCACAATACGACACGAAAGATGCTCAACAAATATTAGAGGTGAATAAAAACGCAACAATACGAATACGAATATTGAAATCAAATAAGAATCTCATAAGAAATTATATCAATATAATTTCTCAACAACACATTAATCGGGTCACCTGGCCTCACCACCATACCGGCCTATGCATTTTTAAGCATATCCAGAAAAAGAAATATTGACGGGTGCCCAACCTCAGTGCCATATTAAAATCTCATGACAACATGCTCAACGCCAAATATAATACCACATTAATCGAAATTAGATTCCAAAAAATATTTCCAGATTTCCAAATGAATTTATCAATTCAAATGAGTCAATAATAACAACAAAACAACGAGAATAATACTCGCGAGATTAAGGAGCATATTGTGTAAAACTCCATACCTCAAAATCATCACATGAATCGTCACATAATTTCCGCCTCAAAATCTAATCGCACCATCACGTTCCTCTCGCAAAAATAATCCAATCAAGTTCTAGCCCAAACTCGAGAAAACACCAAATAAGCCTTCTAATCTAAGGTTGAAATCTTGAATAAGTTTGGGGCTATGCTTTGTAGATGAAAGAGAGTAATTTTGGAGAGGTCTTCTGATTGAAAAGTTTGAGAAAAAGCGATTTGAAAAGCTAAGCCACGAATTAGTTGATATATAAAGGATTAAGAGTTTGATTTAGAAAAGAGTTCTAATCAGATACAAACACTAAAAAATATAATCCGGACAATCGGATCGTTGGAATTGGATGAAATTTTACAGAGAATTAGATGAAGTTGAGAGGAAGCTGTTCAAAAAATTTCAGCTCGATCGGACCGTTGAATATTTTTTAATAGTTTTTTTTTTGCTAGAGAGTTTTATGTTTTGAGGACTCTTAGAGATTTTTATATTTTGAGGACTCTTCTATATAATAAAAATTCAATTAAAACTCCATTTTAATTTCGATTTCGAAACCGTTTGAAATTATCTCCTTTAAATATAATAACCAACGTATTTGAGGAATAAAAATAATTTTATCTCAAAATTTATTTTTCCTCTTTATTTCGAAAATACCTCAAAAATTACGCGGGTTGTTACAATTCCCCACTAACAATGGAATTTCGCCCTCAAAATTCACCGAATGCCTAACTCTCAAAAATCAGGCCAACAATCTCCAAAAATAAACTCGTCACCAAAAATAAATTCCTCATATCTAATCTAGATCCCTAACACGAAACGATCATCTAAAGATTCTATCTTCAAAAATACGCGTCACAAAAATGCAACAGACCCAAAATTCAAGACCCGAGGGTTATCGTATACCTAGGCTCTGATACCATTTTGTAACACCCCGCCCACCCGGGGAGAGTTAACGGAGCGCTACTCATCGATAAAACTAATTCAAATCCACAAATAACAAGGTATAGATCATCTAATTCCCACAATAAAACAAGAGAAACAACTAATCTCAAATCTCTTCAATTAAAATAACAAGTCTCTCGAATTAAGACAACTATCTATCTCGATACTAAAATGAATATCCAATTCTCTATACATCAAAATAAATAAATACAAGTCTTCTCTCTTGTATTAAAAATCTTCCCAAAAGAATCCTCGCTAAAAATCAATCTCCATAGCACCCCCAAATCCGCGCTAACCTGCAACTAAAAGAAAAGATGGGGAAGTGCACAATACGACACGAAAGATGCTCAACAAATATTAGCGGTGAATAAAAACGCAACAATACGAATACGAATATTGAAATCAAATGAGAATCTCATAAGAAATTATATCAATATAATTTCTCAACAACACATTAATCGGGTCACCTGGCCTCACCACCATACCGGCCTATGCATTTTTAAGCATATCCAGAAAAAGAAATATTGACGGGTGCCCAACCTCAGTGCCATATTAAAATCTCATGGCAACATGCTCAACGCCAAATATAATACCACATTAATCGAAATTAGATTCCAACAAATATTTCCAGATTTCCAAATGAATTTATCAATTCAAATGAGTCAATAATAACAACAAAACAACGAGAATAATACTCGCGAGATTAAGGAGCATATTGTGTAAAACTCCATACAACAAAATCATCACAAGAATCGTCACATAATTTCCGCCTCAAAATCTAATCGCACCATCACGTTCCTCTCGCAAAAATAATCCAATCAAGTTCTAGCCCAAACTCGAGAAAACACCATATAAGTCTTCTAATCTAAGGTTGAAATCTTGAATAAGTTTGGGGCTATGGTTTGTAGATGAAAGAGAGTAATTTTGGAGAGGTCTTCTGATTGAAAAGTTTGAGAAAAAACGATTTGAAAAGCCAAGCCACGAATTAGTTGATATATAAAGGATTAAGAGTTTGATTAAGAAAAGAGTTCTAATCAGATACAAACACTAAAAAATATAATCCGGACAATCGGATCGTTGGAATTGGATGAAATTTTACAGAGAATTAGATGAAGATGAGAGGAAGCTCTTCAAAAAATTTCAGCTCGATCGGACCGTTGAATATTTTTTAATAGTTTTTTTTTTCTAGAGAGTTTTATGTTTTGAGGACTCTTAGAGATTTTTATATTTTGAGGACTCTTCTATATAATAAAAATTCAATTAAAACTCCATTTTAATTTCGATTTCGAAACCGTTTGAAATTATCTCCTTTAAAAATAATAACCAACGTATTTGAGGAATAAAAATAATTTTATCTCAAAATTTATTTTTCCTCTTTATTTCGAAAATACCTCAAAAATTACGCGGGTTGTTACAATTCCCCACTAACAATGGAATTTCGCCCTCGAAATTCACCGAATGCCTAACTCTCAAAAATCAGGCCAACAATCTCCAAAAATAAACTCGTCACCAAAAATAAACTCCTCACATCTAATCTAGATCCCTAACACGAAACGATCATCTAAAGATTCTATCTCCAAAAATACGCGTCACAAAAATGCAACAGACCCAAAATTCAAGACCCGAGGGTTATCGTATACCTAAGCTCTGATACCATTTTGTAACACCCCGCCCACCCGGGGAGAGTGAACGGAGCGCTACTCATCGATAAAACTAATTCAAATCCACAAATAACAAGGTATAGATCATCTAATTCCCACAATAAAACAAGAGAAACAACTAATCTCAAATCTCTTCAATTAAAATAACAAGTCTCTCGAATTAAGACAACTATCTATCTCGATACTAAAATGAATATCCAATGCTCTATACATCAAAATAAATAAATACAAGTCTTCTCTCTTGTATTAAAAATCTTCCCAAAAGAATCCTCGCTAAAAATCAATCTCCATAGCACCCCCAAATCCGCGCTAACCTGTAACTAAAAGAAAAGATGGGGAAGTGCACAATACGACACGAAAGATGCTCAACAAATATTAGCGGTGAATAAAAACGCACCAATACGAATACGAATATTGAAATCAAATGAGAATCTCATAAGACATTATATCAATATAATTTCTCAACAAAACATTAATCGAGTCACCTGGCCTCACCACCATACCGACCTATGCATTTTTAAGCATATCCGGAAAAAGATATATTGACGGGTGCCCAAACTCAGTGCCATGTTAAAATCTCATGACAACATTCTCAACACAAAATATAATACCACATGAATCAAAATTAGATTCCAACAAATATTTCTAGATTTCCAAATGAATTTATCAATTCAAATGAGTCAATAATCACAACAAAACAACGAGAATAATACTCGCGAGATTAAGGAGCATATTGTGTAAAAATCCATACCTCAAGATCATCACATGAATCATCACATAATTTCAGCCTCAAAATCTAATCGCACCATCACGTTCCGCTTGCGAAAATAATCCAATCAAGTTCTAGCCCAAACTCGAGAAAGCACCAAATAAGCCTTCTAATATAAGGTTGAAATCGTGAATAAGTTTGGGGCTATGGTTTGTAGATAAAAGGGAGTAATTTTGGAGAGGTCTTCTGATTGAAAAGTTTGAGAAAAAATGATTTGAATAGCCAAGCCACGAATTAGTTGATATATAAAGGATTAAGAGTTTGATTAAGAAAAGAATTCTAATCAGAAACAAACGCTAAAAAATTTATTCCGGATAATCGGATTGTTGGAATTGGATGAAATTTTACAGAGAATTAGATGAAGATGAGAGGAAGCTGCTCAAAAAATTTTAGCTCGATCGGACAGTAAATTATTTTTTAATAGTTTTTTTTTGCTAGAGAGTTTTATGTTTTGAGGACTTTTAGAGAGTTTTATATTTTGAGGACTTTTCTATATAATAAAAATTCAATTAAAACTCCATTTTAATTTCGATTTCGAAACCATTTGAAATTATCTCCTTTAAAAATAATAACCAACGTATTTGAGCAAAAAAAATAATTTTATCTCAAAATTTATTTTTCCTCTTTATTTAGAAAATACCTCAAAAATTACGCGGGTTGTTACAGTTCCCCACTAACAATGGAATTTCGCCCTCGAAATTCTCTGAATGCCTAACTCTCAAAAATCAGGCCAACAATCTCCAAAAATAAACTCATCACCAAAAATAAATTCCTCACATCTAATCTAGATCCCTAACACGAAACGATCATCTAAAGATTCTATCTCCAAAAATACACGTCACAAAAATACAATAGACCCAAAATTCAAGACCCGAGGGTT
Source organism: Sambucus nigra (assembly GCA_949130495.1). NCBI lineage: Eukaryota > Viridiplantae > Streptophyta > Magnoliopsida > Dipsacales > Adoxaceae > Sambucus > Sambucus nigra. Next base: position 93,574,069 of record OX422212.1, read on the forward strand.
ATCGCATACCTAAGCTCTGATACCATTTTGTAACGCCCCACCCCACCCCGGGAGAATTAACGGAGTGCTACTCATCGATAAAAGTAATTCAAATCCACAAATAACAAGGTATAGATCTTCTAATTCACACAATAAAACAAGAGAAACAACTAATCTCAAATCTCTTCAATTAAAATAACAAGTCTCTCGAATTAAGACAACTATCTATCTCGATACTAAAATGAATCTCCAATGCTCTATACATAAAAATAAATAAAGACAAGTCTTCTCTCTTGTATTAAAAATCTTTCCAAAAGAATCCTCGCTAAAAATCAATCTCCATAGCACCCCAAAATCCGCGCTAACCTGCAACTAAAAGAAAAGATGAGGAAGTACACAATACGACACGAAAGATGCTCAACAAATATTAGCGGTGAATAAAAACGCAGCAATACGAATACGAATATTAAAATCAAATGAGAATCTCATATGCAATTATATCAATATAATTTCTCAACAACATATTAATCGGGTCACCTGGACTCACCACCATACCGGCTTATGCATTTTTAAGCATATCCGGAAAAAGAAATATTGACGGGTGCCCAACCTCAGTGCCATATTAAAATCTCATGACAACATGCTCAACACAAAATATAATACCACATGAATCGAAATTAGATTCCAACAAATATTTCCAGATTTCGAAACGAATTTATCAATTCAAATGAGGCAATAATCACAAGAAAACAACGAGAATAATACTCGCGAGATTAAGGAGCATATTGTGTAAAACTCTATACCTCAAAATCATTACATGAATCATCACATAATTTCAGCCTCAAAATCTAGTCGTACCATCTCGTTCCCCTCGCGTAAATAATCTAATCAAGTTCTAGCCCAAACTCGAGAAAACACCAAATAAACCTTCTAATCTAAGGTTGAAATCTTGAATAAGTTTGGGGCTATGGTTTGTAGATAAAAGGGAGTAATTTTGGAGAGGTCTTCTGATTGAAAAGTTTGAGAAAAAATGATTTGAAAAGCCAAGCCACGAATTAGTTGATATATCAAGGATTAAGAGTATGATTAAGAAAAGAGTTATAATCAGAAACAAACACTAAAAAATTTATTCCGGACAATCGGACCGTTGGAATTGGATGAAATTTTACAGAGAATTAGATGTAGATGAGAGGAAGCTGTTTAAAAAATTTCAGCTCGATCGGATTGTTCAATATTATTTAATTGTTTTTTTTTTTGCTAGAGAGTTTTATATTTTGAGGACTCTTAGAGAGTTTTATATTTTGAGGACTCTTCTATATAATAAAAATTCAATTAAAACTCCATTTTAATTTCGATATCGAAACCGTTTGAAATTATCTCCTTTAAAAATAATAACCAACGTATTTGAGCAATAAAAATAATTTTATCTCAAAATTTATTTTTCCACTTTATTTCGAAAATACCCCAAAAATTACGTGGGTTGTTACAGTTCCCCACTAATAATGGAATTTCTCTGTCGAAATTCGCCGAATGCCTAACTCTCAAAAATCGGGCCAACAATCTCCAAAAATAAACTCATCACCAAAAATAAATTCCTCACATCTAATCTAGATCCCTAACACGAAACGATCATCTAAAGATTCTATCTCCAAAAATACACGTCACAAAAATACAACAGACCCAAAATTCAAGACCCGAGGGTTATCGCATACCTAAGCTCTGATACCATTTTGTAACACCCCACCCCACCCCGGGAGAGTGAAGGGAGCGCTACTCATCGATAAAACTAATTCAAATCCACAAATAACAAGGTATAGATCATCTAATTCACACAATAAAACAAGAAAAACAACTAATCTCAAATCTCTTCAATTAAAATAACAAGTCTCTCGAATTAAGACAACTATCTATCTCGATACTAAAATGAATCTCCAATGCTCTATACATAAAAATCAATAAAGACAAGTCTTCTCTCTTGTATTAAAAATCTTCCCAAAAGAATACTCGCTAAAAATCAATCTCCATAGCACGCCAAAATCCGCATTAACCTGCCACTAAAAGAAAAGATGGGGAAGTACACAATACGACACGAAAGATGCTCAACAAATATTAGCGGTGAATAAAAAAGAAACAATACGAATACGAATATTGAAATCAAATGAGAATCTCATAAGCAATTATATCAACATAATTTCTCAACAACACATTAATCGGGTCACCTGGCCTCACCACCATACCGGCCTATGCATTTTTATGCATATCCAGAAAAAGAAATATTGACGGGTGCCCAACCTCAGTGCCATATTAAAATCTCATGACAACATGCTCAACGCCAAATATAATACCACATTAATCGAAATTAGATTCCAACAAATATTTCCAGATTTCCAAATGAACTTATCAATTCAAATGAGTCAATAATCACAACAAAACAACGAGAACAATACTCGCGAGATTAAGGAGCATATTGTGTAAAACTCCATACCTCAAAATCATCACATGAATCATCACATAATTTCAGCCTCAAAATCTAATCGCACCATCACGTTCCTCTCGCAAAAATAATCCAATCAAGCTCTAGCTCAAAATCGAGAAAACACCAAATAAGCCTTCTAATCTAAGGTTGAAATCTTGAATAAGTTTGGGGCTATGGTTTTTAGATGAAAGGGAGTAATTTTGGAGAGGTCTTCTGATTGAAAAGTTTGAGAAAAAATGATTTGAAAAGCCAAGCCACGAATTAGTTGATATATAAAGAATTAAGAGTTTGATTAAGAAAAGAGTTCTAATCAAATACAAACACTAAAATATATATTCCGGACAATCGGACCGTTGGAATTGGATGAAATTTTACAGAGAATTAGATGAAGATGAGAGGAAGTCGTTCAAAAAATTTCAGCTCGATCGGACCATTTAATATTTTTTAATAGTTTTTTTTCTAGAGATTTTTATGTTTTGAGGACTCTTAGAGAGTTTTATATTTTGAGGACTCTTCTATATAATAAAAATTCAATTAAAACTCCATTTTAATTTCAATTTCGAAACCGTTTGAAATTATCTCCTTTAAAAATAATAACTAATGTATTTGAGCAATAAAAATAATTTTATCTCAAAATTTATTTTTACTCTTTATTTCGAAAATACCTCAAAAACTAGGCGGGTTGTTACAGTTCCGCACTAACAATGGAATTTCGCCCTCGAAATTCGTCGAATGCTTAACTCTCAAAAATCAGGCCAACAATCTCCCAAAATAAACTCGTCACCAAAAATAAATTCCTCACATCTAATTTAGATCCCTAACATGAAACGATCATCTAAAGATTCTATCTCCAAAAATACGCGACACAAAAATACAACAGACCCAAAAATCAAGACCCGAGGGTTATCGCATACCTAAGCTCTTATACCATTTTTTAACACCCCGCCCACCCGGGGAGAGTGAGCGGAGCGCTACTCATCGATAAAACTAATTCAAATCCACAACTATATATCTCGATACTAAGATGAATATCCAATGCTCTATACATCAAAATAAATAAATACAAGTCTTCTCTCTTGTATTAAAAATCTTTCCAAAAGAATCCTCGCTAAAAATCAATCTCCATAGCACCCCAAAATCCGCGTTAACCTGCCACTAAAAGAAAAGATGAGGAAGTGCACAATACGACATCAAAGATGCTCAACAAATATTAGCGGTGAATAAAACGCAGCAATACGAATACGAATATTGAAATCAAAAATGAGAATCTCATAATTATTTATATCAACATAATTTCTCAACAACACATTAATCGGGTCACCTGGCCTCACCACCATACCGGCCTATGCATTTTTAAGCATATCCGGTAAAAGAAATATTTGCGGGTGCCCAACCTCAGTGCCATATTAAAATCTCATGACAACATGCTCAACACAAAATATAATACCACATGAATCGAAATTAGATTCCAACAAATATTTCCAGATTTCCAAACGAATTTATCAATTCAAATGAGTCAATAATCACAAGAAAACAACGAGAATAATACTTGCGAGATTAAGGAGCATATTGTGTAAAAATCCATACCTCAAAATCATCACATGAATCATCACATAATTTCAGCCACAAAATCTAATCGCACCATCACGTTCCTCTCGCGAAAATAATCCAATCAAGTTCTAGCCCAAACTCGAGAAAACACCAAATAAGCCTTCTAATATAAGGTTGAAATCTTGAATAAGTTTGGGGCTATGGTTTGTAGATGAAAGGGAGTAATTTTGGAGAGGTCTTCTGATTGAAAAGTTTGAGAAAAAATGATTTGAAAAGCCAAGCCACGAATTAGTTGATATATAAAGGATTAAGAGTTTGATTAAGAAAAGAGTTCTAATCAGAAACAAACACTAAAAAATGATTTCCGGACAATCGGACCGTTGGAATTGGATGAAATTTTACGGAGAATTAGATGAAGATGAGAGGAAGCTGTTCAAAAAAATTCAGCTCGATCCGCCCGTCCTATATTTTTTAATAGTTTTTTTTTTTTGCTAGAGAGTTTTATATTTTGAGGACTCTTAGAGAGTTTTATATTTTGAGGACTCTTCTATATAATAAAAATTCAATTAAAACTCCATTTTAATTTCGATTTCGAAACCGTTTGAAATTATCTCCTTTAAAAATAATAACCAACGTATTTGAGGAATAAAAATAATTTTATCTTAAAATTTATTTTTCCTCTTTATTTCGAAAATACCTCAAAAATTACGCTGGTTGTTAAAGTTCCCCACTAACAATGAAATTTCGCCCTTATAATTCGCCGAATGCCTAACTCTAAAAAATCAGGCCAACAATCTCCAAAAATAAACACGTCACCAAAAATAAATTCCTCACATCTAATCAAGATCCCTAACACGAAACGATCATCTAAAGATTCTAACTCCAAAATTACGCGTCACAAAAATACAACAGACCCAAAATTCAAGACCCGAGGGTTATCGCATACCTAAGCTCCGATACAATTTTGTAACACCCCGCCCACCCGGGGTGAGTGAATGGAGCGCTACTCATCGATAAAACTAATTTAAATCCACAAATAACAAGGTATAGATCATCTAATTCACGCAATAAAACAAGAGAAACAACTAATCTCAAATCTCTTCAATTAAAATAACAAGTCTCTCGAATTAAGACAACTATCTATCTCGATACTAAAATGAATATCCAATGCTCTATACATCAAAATAAATAAATACAAGTCTTCTCTCTTGTATTAAAAATCTTCCCAAAAGAATCCTCGCTAAAAATCAATCTCCATAGCACCCCAATATCCACGTTAACCTGCCACTAAAAGAAAACATGGGGAAGTGCACAATACGACACGAAAGATGCTCAAAAAATATTAACGGTGAATAAAACCGCAGCAATACGAATACGAATATTGAAATCAAATGAGAATCTCATAAGCAATTGTATCAACATAATTTCTCAACAACACATTAATCGGGTCACCTGGCCTCACCACCATACCGGCCTATGCATTTTTAAGCATATCCGGAAAAAAAAATATTGACGGGTGCCCAACCTCAGTGCCATATTAAAATCTCATGACAACATGATGAACACAAAATATAATACCACATGAATCAAAATTAGATTCCACCAAATATTTCTAGATTTCCAAACGAATTTATCAATTCAAATGAGTCAATAATCACAAGAAAACAATGAGAATAATACTCGCGAGATTAAGGAGCATATTGTGTAAAACTCCATACCTCAAAATCATCACATGAATCATCACATAATTTCAGCCTCAAAATCTAATCGCACCATCACGTTCCTCTCACGAAAATAATCCAATCAAGTTCTATCGCAAACTCGAGAAAACACCAAATAAGCCTTCTAATCTAAGGTTGAAATCTTGAATAAGTTTGGGGCTATGGTTTTTAGATGAAAGGGAGTAATTTTGGAGAGGTCTTCTGATTGAAAAGTTTGAGAAAAAATGATTTGAAAAGCCAAGCCACGAATTAGTTCATATATAAAGGATTAAGAGTTTGATTAAGAAAAGAGTTCTAATCAGAAACAAACACTAAAAAATTTATTCCGGACAATCGGACCGTTGGAATTGGATGAAATTTTACAGAGAATTAGATGAAGATGAGAAGAAGGTGTTTAAAAAATTTCAGCTCGATCGAACCGATCTATATTTTTTAGAAGTTTTTTTTTTGCTAGAGAGTTTTATGTTTTGAGGACTTTTAGAGAGTTTTATATTTTGAGGACTCTTCTATATAATAAAAATTCAATTAAAACTCCATTTTAATTTCGATTTCGAAACCGTTTGAAATTGTCTCCTTTAAAATAAATAACAAACGTATTTGAGCAATAAAAATAATTTTATCTCAAAATTTATTTTTCCTCTTTATTTCGAAAATACCTCAAAAATTACGCGGGTTGTTACAGTTCCCCACTAACAACGGAATTTCTCCCTCGAAATTCGTCGAATGCCTAACTCTCAAAAATCAGGCCAACAATCTCCAAAAATAAACTCGTCACCAAAAATAAATTCCTCACATCTAATCTAGATCCCTAACACGAAACAATCATCTAAAGATTCTATCTCCAAAAATACGCGTCACAAAAATACAACAGACCCAAAATTCAAGACCCGAGGGTTATCGTATACTTAAGCTCTGATACCATTGTGTAACACCCCGCCCACCCGGGGAGAGTGAATGGAGCGCTACTCATCGATAAAACTAATTCAAATCCACAAATAACAAGGTATAGATCATCAAATTCACACAATAAAACAAGAGAAACAACTAATCTCAAATCTCTTCAATTAAAATAACAAGTCTCTCGAATTAAGACAACTATCTATCTCGATACTAAAATGAATATCCAATGCTCTATACATCAAAATAAATAAATACAAGTCTTCTCTCTTATATTAAAAATCTTTCCGAAAGAATCCTCGCTAAAAATCAATCTCCATAGCACCGCAAAATCCGTGCTAACCTGCCACTGAAAGAAAAGATGGAGAAGTGCAAAATATGACACGAAAGATGCTCAAAAAATATTAGCGGGGAATAAAAACGCAGCAATACGAATACGAATATTGAAATCAAATGAGAATGTCGTAAGAAATTATATCAATATAATTTCTCAACAACACATTAATCGGGTCACCTGTCCTCACCACCATACCGGCTTATGCATTTTTAAGCATATCCGGGAAAAGAAATATTGACGGGTGCCAACCTCAGTGCCATATTAAAATCTCATGAGAACATGCTCAACACAAAATATAATACCACATGAATCGAAATTAGATTTCAACAAATATTTTCAGATTTCCAAACGAATTTATCAATTCAAATGAGTCAATAATCACAAGAAAACAACGAGAATAATACTCGCGAGATTAAGGAGCATATTGTGTAAAACTCCATACCTCAAAATCATCACATGAATCATCACATAATTTCAGCCTCAAAATCTAATCTCACCATCACGTTCCTCTTGCGAAAATAATCCAATCAAGTTCTAGCCCAAACTCGAGAAAACACCAAATAAGCCTTCTAATCTAAGGTTGAAATCTTGACTAAGTTTGGGGCTATGGTTTGTAGATGAAAGAGAGTAATTTTGGAGAGGTCTTCTGATTGAAAAGTTTGAGAAAAAATGATTTGAAAAATCAAGCCACTAATTAGTTGATATATAAAGGATAAAGAGTTTGATTAAGAAAAGAGTTCTAATCAGAAACAAACACTAAAAAATTTATTCCGGACAATCGGACCGTTGGAATTGGATGAAATTTTACAGAGAATTAGATGAAGATGAGAGAAAGTTGTTCAAAAAATTTCAGCTCGATCGGACCGTTCAATATTTTTTAATAGTTTTTTTTTCCAGAGAGTTTTAAGTTTTGAGGACTCATAGAGAGTTTTATATCTTGAGGACTCTTCTATATAATAAAAATTCAATTAAAACTCCATTTTAATTTCGATTTCGAAACGGTTTGAAATTATCTCCTTTAAAAATAATAACCAATGTATTTGAGCAATAAAAATAATTTTATCTCAAAATTTATTTTTCCTCTTTATTTCGAAAATACCTCAAAAATTACGCGGGTTGTTACAGTTCCCCACTAACAATAGAATTTCTCCCTCGAAATTCGCCGAATGCCTAACTCTTAAAAATCAGGCCAACAATCTCCAAAAATAAACTCATCACCAAAAATAAATTCCTCACATATAATCTAGATCCCTAACACGAAACGATCATCCAAAGATTCTATCTTCAAAAATACGCGTCACAAAAAGACAACATACCAAAAATTCAAGACCCGAGGTTCGCATACCTAAGCTCTGATACCATTTTGTAACACCCCGCCCCACCCAGGGAGAGTGAACGGAGCGCTACTCATTGATAAAACTAATTCAAGTCCACAAATAACAAGGTACAGATCATCTAATTCTCACAATAAAACAAGAGAAACAACTAATCTCAAATCTCTTCAATTAAAAAAACAAGTCTCTCGAATTAAAATAACTATCTATCTCGACACTAAAATGAATCTCCAATGCTCTATACATCAAAAAAAATATATACAAGTCTTCTCTATTGTATTAAAAATCTTTTTAAAAGAATCCTCGCTAAAAATTAATCTCCATAGCACCCCAAAATCCGCGCTAACCTGCCGCTAAAAGAAAAGATGGGGAAGTACACAATACGAAATGAAAGATGCTCAACAAATATAAGCGGTGAATAAAAACGCAACAATACGAATACGAATATTGAAATCAAATGAGAATCTCATAAGCAATTATATCAACATAATTTCTCAACAACACATTAACCGGGTCACCTGGCCTCACCACCATACCGCGCCTATGCATTTTTAAGCATATCCGGAAAAAAAATATTGGTGGGTGCCCAACCTCAGTGCCATATTATAATCTCATGACAACATGCTCAACACCAAATATAATACCCAATGAATCAAAATTAGATTCCAACAAATATATCCAGATTTCCAAATGAATTTATCAATTCAAATGAGTCAATAATCACAAAAAAACAACAAGACTAATACTCGCAAGATTAAGGAGCATATTGTGTAAAACTCCATACCTCAAAATCATCACATGAATCATCACATAATCTCAGCCTCAAAATCTAATCGCACCATCACGTTCCTCTCGCAAAAATAATCCAATCAAGTTCTAGCCCAAACTCGAGAAAACACCAAATACGCCTTCTAATCTAAGGTTGAAATCTTGAATAAGTTTGGGGCTATGGTTTTTAGATGAAAGGGAGTAATTTTGGAGAGGTCTTCTGATTGAAAAGTTTGAGAAAAAATGATTTGAAAAGCCAAGCCACGAATTAGTTTATATATAAAGGATTAAGAGTTTGATTAAGAAAAGAGTTCTAATCAGATACAAACACTAAAAAATATATTCCGGACAATCGGACCGTTGGAATTGGATGAAATTTTACAGAGAATTAGATGAAGATGAGAGGAAGCTTTTCAAAAAACTTCAGCTCGATTGGACCGTTCAATATTTTTTAATAGTTTTTTTTTGCTAGAGATTTTTATGTTTTGAGGACTCTTAGACAGTTTTATATTTTGAGGACTCTTCTATATAATAAAAATTCAATTAAAACTCCATTTTAATTTCGATTTCGAAACCGTTTGAAATTATCTCCTTTAAAAATAATAACCAACGTATTTGAGCAATAAAAATAATTTTATCTCAAAATTTATTTCTCCTCTTTATTTCGAAAATACCTCAAAAATTACGCCGGTTGTTACAGTTCCCCACTAACAATGGAATTTCTCCCTCGAAATTCGTCGAATGCCTAACTCTAAAAAATCAGGCCAACGATCTCCAAATATAAACTCGTGACCAAAAATAAATTCCTCACATCTAATCTAGATCCCTAACACGAAATGATCATCTAAAGATTCTATCTCCAAAAATACGCGTCACAAAAATGCAACAGACCCAAAATTCAAGACCCGAGGGTTATCGTATACCTAAGCTCTGATACCATTTTGTAACACCCCGCCCACCCGGGGAGAGTGAACGGAGCGCTACTCATCGATAAAACTAATTCAAATACACAAATAACAAGGTATAGATCATCTAATTCACACAATAAAACAAGAGAAACAACTAATCTCAAATCTCTTCAATTAAAATAACAAGTCTCTCGAATTAAGACAACTATCTATCTCGATACTAAAATGAATATCCAATGCTCTATACATCAAAATAAATAAATACAAGTCTTCTCTCTTGTATTAAAAATCTTCCCGAAAGAATCCTCGCTAAAAATCAATCTCCATAGCACCCCAAAATCCGCACTAACCTGCCACTAAAAGAAAAGAGGGGGAAGTGCACAATACGACACGAAAGATGCTCAACAAATATTAACGGTGAATAAAAACACAGCAATACGAATACGAATATTGAAATCAAATGAGAATCTCATAAGAAATTATATCAATATAATTTATCAACAACACATTAATCGGTGTAATACCCCGTATTTTTATGCTATATTAATTTGGGGATTTATTAAATTTAATGTGAATTAATTATTTAATAAAAATTCGGAAATTAATTATGTTATAATTATTAACGTGATGAGAGTTAGTAATTATGGGAAAATTTGTTGAATATTACTAATGAATAAAGTAATATATAATATTGGTTATATTGAATGTCACGAGTGAATAAAATGACAATTTTGGAAATTTGAGTAGGGACGCGCCCGTGTCGCGTCGGGACTAAATATTGATAAATAAAAGTGAATATTTTATAAGTTGTTCATATGGTCGTTTTGAGTGCGCCAACGCGTCCGGAAGGGTCGAGATAGTCAGAAAAGTGTACCCGGGGGTTTAGTTTGGGTCTCGGGGCGTTTTTAGGCCTAATTAGTACCCCGGGAGGGCGTTTTGGACATTTCGCAATTATGGGTAATTAAACCCACGAAATTATAAGGGTTATATCCGATGTCTAAAGTTGCCTTCTAGGGTTAGAACAACCAAAGACAAGTGACGGCCACAGGAGAGGAAAGGAGAGAGCTCTCAAGGCAATCCAAGGCCCAAAATCCATCTGTTTGCACTGCCACCACTACCAACGCGTAGATCGCGCGACGGGGAACGCAACTACACCAAAATCATCTGCAAATCAGAACACCAAAAATCCCAGGCAAGTGTTTATATTGATTATTTCGTTGATGCGTCTTTCATATTAGTTTAGGGATGATTAGGATGAATTGTATGGAAGAAAACCCAATTTGAGATAGGAAAATCCATGTAGTTATGGTTTAAATGAAAAATTCTGGAAATCGTTGTCATGTAGAGGACTTAACCACGAAATTATGATGTTTATAATAAGCAAATTCTGGGAAAAATCAGATTTGAACCATGTTTAAGAGATTCCTAGGGTTCTTGATAATTATATAAATTTTGGGGCTATTAATCCATGTTTAGTGATAGAAATCCACATGCTTTACATTGGAAATACCTAGTGTGATGATATAATGTTAGTAGTATGAATCTTTAGATGTTTGGGAATGTAAAATTTGAATTTGGATGAAGATATGTGTTAGAACCCGTAACTGCAAAACTGCAGAAATCGCAATACCTGCTTGATCGATCGATCGAGCCCAGAGCTTCGATCGATCGAAGGTTCGCTCGATCGAGCCCCAGACCTCGATCGATCGACCCCTCCTGGCAGACTCCTATTTCCCTTTTTAAGTTATTTAAATTCAATTTAATGTGAAATAATTCTTGGACATCCTTAATAAAGTGTTTTGGGAGATAGGGAAGATCAGTAGGACATATGAATAATTTTGGGACTTTTAATATGAGATAAGAATTGTATTTTGGGGGATAATTACTTAAGGGTCGATGAATTTATGTATTAAAGGGGGAAATGCATAAGAGAGTTACGTTGGAACATAAAAAGGACACCTACTGAATTTTATACTTGGGAGGATAGAGTCCATGAGAGTTACGTAATAAGTTGGAAGAATCCTTCGAATTAAGGTTAGAGACGAACCCTTATACACGATTCTAATAATGTGGAAATAAGGATAAATGTCGTAACTATGGGATTTGAGATATACCTAATATTGATATGGTAATATTATTATAGTTATATGATTGTGTATGCATATACTATCTATGTGTGAAAATCATACCCACGCTACTTGTTATCCCGAGGTTACCGCGTTGGGACGGTCTTATCCCGTGTGCCTTATGGGGGATATTGATTCGTACCCTAGGAGATAGATATCCTTGGTACAGTCTATCGATTTGATAGTTCAGACGGTCCTAAGAGACGCGGGTATGTGCCATCCTCTTAGAGACTTGGAATCTATGATTCGCCTCAATATTGTTGTGTATGTGTTAATAAAATTCGAGAGTGATTCCGAATTTGTATTCCTCTTAATACGAGTGATACGGGATTTGGATAGTAGAGTATGCCCGCACCATAGTTTTTATTTGGGGTGCTGTTATGATATATATATTTTACGAGTAGTTAATATATATATGAAATTCGGAAATCTGGAACTGCTTACTGTGATTTGATATGTAGGACAGGGTTGATGACTCAAATTGTAAATACTTGTTTTGAGAAAGTATAATATGACACTGAAAAACTTTATTGATTAATAAAGTTAGAATGAGAACTTTGGTCACTAATTGAAATATTCTTTTCAAACAATTGAATCGTTAAATTTTGAATCCTGCGAATAACCTAAGATAAGTTAAATCATTGGGGAAAGATAGCGTGATATATGATGAGATAAACCATTGGGAAGGTTAGTGCGATTGGTGTGCACATTAGAAGAGAGGTGAGAATTTCTCAAGAGAGTGTCGCACTAATATGTTGTTGCATTAGCCTGTATCAATTTAAATACTTGCTAAACAAATTTTTAAATCATATACACTATCGGGCTCTGACCCGTTTTTCTCTCTCTCTCTTGTATATATATGTATGTACTACAGGTGCCCAGCCACAGGGGCGTCTTGCTTAGGATCCCTTGGAAGGAACGTGCTGCAGCTTAGGTGGGAGTTGCAGGCCACTTGCTTAGACGATTTCATTTACTTGATTCCACTTCTATGATTCTCAGTTATTGGGGCATGTGTCGCCCTTTCCACTATTTATCTCTTTTGTTGGGACATTTGTATTTCAGTTATTTTTAGTACTGTTACTTTGGGATTTATTCAGCATGTATGTGTTACATTAAGTTTTAAATGTTGAGATTTTGGATGTTGAATGTTTAAATCAATTGGATTATGTTCCAGGATAATTGTGGTATGGTTCTTACTTATTGAAAATGTGGTTAATACTTAAATAAATAAGTTTTTCTTTTAAATACAATTTGGTTAGAAAGGTTAAAAAATGGTTTTGACACTTAGCTTAATTAATTAGGGTGTTAATTTGGAAAAAGTTATTTTTACGACAGTGATGCTAAGAATGAACCAACTGTTCACCTTGATTTTAATTTAATAAAGGAGTGATCGCCCGGTATTTAATTAGGTGGGGTGTCACAGGTGGTATCAGAGCATCAGGTTCTAGTGTCCATAGGATCTGTACGGCTTATTTCGCTTTCAGCTTAACGTTTTCGCTATAGAGCCCTATTTTAGGATGGTTGTATTCTTGCTTTCAAGTTTACGTGTTCAGCTATTTGAGATTTGTTAATGACTGTAGACTAATAAACTTCTTCACATTTCAGATTCCTCCGAGACGTGCACCGAAGGATAGGCGTGCCCAGGCCGAGCAGCCAGCAGCTCCGGCACAAGTCACTATGAATGCTAATGAAGTAGCCGCCATTGTTGCTCAGGCGGTGAATGCCGCGCTAACGGTGGTTCAGCAGGCTCCACCCCAGATTCAGGCAGTGGCTCCTGTACCGGCACAGCTTCCATCTGCATGGGAGAGGGTTAGGGATGATTTTCAGAAGGCGCATCCCCCTGAGTTCTCTGGTAGCTCAGATATCGTCACAATCAGCCAATGGAAGAAAGACATCCAACGGCATCTTCGTATGTATGAGTGAACCGATGTGCAAAAATAGTTGTTGGCTTCCTTTAAGCTGGTGGGGGACGCTTTGCAGTGGTGGGAGTCCACTACCACATTGGAGGAGAGGGACACGATCCCTATTCAGTTGTTCTAGGAGCGGTTTAACCGCAAGTATTTTCCACCCGCCGTGCAGACTGAGATGAGGCGGAAATTACTGAATTTGAAACAAGAGAATTCTACCGTAGCTGAGTATGAGGAGGAGTTCACGAGACTTCTCACCATCGTGCCAGATGAGGCACCCACTGAGGGCAAGAAGATTATGTTGTTTGTGGACGGGTTATCTTGGAGGATCCGTCAGCATCTTATAGGGAATCTATCTCTGAGTACTTTTACTGATGTACTCAATGCTGCATTACTACATTGCTAGGATCACCGTTTTTATCTACAGGGAAGCAAGAGAGCAGGAGAGTCCAGCCAGCAGGGCAGGACCGGGGGTAATAGTGCTAATGGGGCACCATCTCATGGAGAGACTCGTCAGCACGAGCAGAGTTCCTATCAGGGGGACCTTGTTAAGAGATTCCGTTCAGGTGATTCCAGGCTGGGATTCGGGGGTCATAGGCAGGGTCAGCAGGACCAGCCTAATCATCAGGGCCAGCAAGGCCAACACCGATAGCAGTGTCAGCAGTAGGGCCAACAGCGTGTTCATCAGGGCCAGCAGGGCCAGTGGCGGGGAGGTAACGGCCAGCAGGGCCGTGGTCAACAGGGTCAGAGGGGAGGCAACTTCAAAGGCCGACGTTTTGGGTGTGGTAGACACGGCCATAGGCGCCAGGATTGTCCGGAGGGAGATAGGGCCCCACAGCAGCAGGGTGCCCGTAATGAGCCACAGAGACCACTTTTTCCTGCTGCCCTCCCAGCTCCAGCCTAGGTGCCAGCCCTACCAGCCATTCTAGCAGCTCCAGTGCAGCAGGGACAGTTACAGTACGGAGGTGTCTATAACGTCCACCAGGCAGCAACTCCACAGGCACCACCCGCGATTGAGGGTATGTTTCCTATCCATGGTACTATAGGTCGGGTTTTGTTTGATACTGGGGTGACGCATTGTTTTATAGCTACGCATTTTGCGAAGACCTTAGGGTTGTTAGCCACAGCAGAGAGCATAGTGACGTGTGCAGACTCACCACTGGGGAGCGGGTCGCTTATCTTCTTTATATGCCGGGGAGTGGGGGTAGAGATTGGTAGTTTGGTATTACCTGCAGACATGTTAGTCTTATATATGCATGAGCATGATGTTATTATTGGTATGGATTGGCTCGCAGCTTATAGATCCATGATTGATTGCTTCGGTGGGAGCATTGTTTTTGCCATTCCGGGGCAAGAAATGTTTGTAGTGGCGATGCCTCGCCCAGACGGAGGTTCGACCGCTCATTTGTATTATATAGAGGAGGATGCCCCTAAGGAGATTATAATTCCTTTAGACTCGATCCCAGTCGTTCGTGAGTATTCCGATGTATTCCAGGAAATACCAGGCCTACCCCCCAGTCAAGAGATAGACTTTCTCATAGATTTATTGTCAGATACGATACCTATAGCACGCGCTCCATACCGTATGGCTCCGACAGAGATGCGAGAGTTACGAGATCAGATAGAGCAGCTGTTAGGTCAGGGCTTCATTCGCAGGAGTACCTCACCTTGGGGCGCTCCAGTCTTGTTTGTGAAGAAGAGAGATGGTTCACTGAGGTTATGTGTGGACTACCGAGAGTTGAACAAGGTCACGATACGGAATAAGTATACGTTGCCTCGAATCGATGATCTGTTCGACCAGCTGAGGGGAGCAACTTTCTTTTCGAAGATAGATCTGAGGTCGGGTTACCATCAGCTACGTATTAGAGAGAAGGATGTTTCACAAACTTCCTTCTTGACGAGATATGGGTCTTACGAGTTCAGAGTGATGCCATTTGGTCTAACAAATGCTCCAGACGTATTCATGGACTTAATGAACCGAGTATTCAGAGAGTTCTTGGATCAGTTTGTCATCGTCTTTATAGATGACATTTTGATATATTCACACTCCGAGGAGGAGCACGCCGAGCATTTGAGGCAGGTTCTTCAGACTCTACGAGAGAATCAGTTGTATGCTAAGTACGAGAAGTACAGATTCTGGTTGCGAGAAGTAAAGTTCTTGGGTCATGTTTTTTCTGAGCAGGGGATTGCAGTTGACCCGAGTAAAGTGTCAGCGGTGAGGGAGTGGGGACAGCCCACCACACCGACGAAAGTGCGTAGTTTCTTGGGGTTAGCCGGATACTACAGGAGATTCATTCGGGGATTCTCCAAAATAGCGGGCCCATTGACGAACCTGACTCGCAAAGGGGTACCATATGTTTGGGATGATGCTTGTCAATTGGCTTTCGATGAGCTGAAAGACAAGCTTACTTCAGCACCAGTTCTTACTTTACCGAAGCCGGGTGTGGAGTACCTGGTTTACACCGATGCCTCTTTACGGGGACTTGGGGGAGTACTTCAGCAGGAGGAGAAGGCTATAGCTTTTGCCTCCCGCAAGCTTAAGTCGCATGAGAAGAATTACCCCACCCACGACCTGGAGTTAGCAGCGGTTGTTTTTGCATTGAGGATATGGAGGCACTACTTATTGGGGGAGAAATTCCGCTTGTTCACAGACCACAAGTCACTGCAGTACCTATTCACTCAGCGAGAGCTGAATATGCGACAGCGCAGATGGTTAGAGTTTGTGAAGGACTATCAGTTTGACATACAGTATCATCCGGGGAAGGCCAACATAGTTGCTGATGTGTTGAGTCATAGACTGGTAGACGAGGTAGCGGACGTCTGGAAAGCAAATTGGAAGGAGTTAGGCCACCAGGACGCAGTAGCCCGTTCCTTCATATCTGTTATGACAGTCACACCCGAGATTGTTACAAGGGTGATACAGGCACAGACCACAGACCCGTTTTTCCAGGAGCAGATTGTACGACTTTTAGCTGAGGGTGCTGAGCCCTACTCTGTTAATTCTGATGGAGGTTTAAGGTTTAATGGGAGATTTGTGGTTCCAGAAGGAGCAGAATTACGTCATGCAGTGATGACCCAGTCTCACGGGTCCCGATTTGCAGTACATCCTGGAGGAGATAAGATGTAACAGGATATGAGGAGGCAATACTGGTGGAGTGGGATGAAGAAGGACATTGTTGAGTTCGTGTCCAAGTGTTCTACCTGCCAGCTGGTAAAGGTGGACCATCAAAAATCGTCAGGATTGCTTCAGCCATTGGAAGTACCCGCATGGAAGTGGGAGAGTATTTCCATGGATTTTATTACAGGGTTGCCTACATCACAGCGGGGCCACGACTCCATATGGGTGATTGTAGACCGTTTAACCAAGGTGGCTCATTTTCTGCCGGTGCGGACAGATTATACCACAGGTTAGTGTGTTCAGTTGTTCATTGCTGAGGTTGTCAGATTACATGGGGTGCCCCTGAATATTGTGTCAGATAGGGACAAGATTTTCGTGTCGCGTTTCTGGGAAAGCTTTCAGGAGGCTATGGGTACTGAGTTGAGGTTGAGTTCAGCTTATCACCCACAGACAGATGGACAGACAGAGCGTACTAATCAGATGTTAGAGGATATGCTACGCATGTGTGTTCTTGATTTTGAAGGAGGTTGGGAGCCACATCTTCCATTGGTAGAGTTTGCTTATAATAACTCTTATCAGTTTACGATTGGTATGGCTCCATTTGAGGCTTTGTATGGTAGGCCTTGTCGTTCTCCAACATGTTGGCTCGAGGTGGGGATAACAAGTTGCTTGGACCGGAGGTGATTCAGGAAACCTCCGCGAGGATTGAGATGATCAGGAGTCGCATTCGAGTAGCCCAGGACATGCAGAAGAGCTACGCCGATGCGAAACGGTTCTTCCGGGAGTTTAATGTGGGGGACAAAGTGTTACTGCGTGTATCTCCTATGAAAGGAGTGGTGAGGTTCGGGAAGAAAGGGAAATTGGCCCCGAGGTACGTGGGACCATTTCCCATCATCGAGAGGATTGGGCCGGTAGCATACAAATTGGGACTGCCAGAACATTTGCATCGCATTCACGATGTATTCCACATCTCGTCGTTGAGACGGTATCTTCGGGATGATATGGCCCATACTCATATCGCGATAGATGAGATAGACTTACAACCTGATAGCTCTGATATACTTACAACCTGATAAACGGTTCTTCCGGGAGTTTAATTAATTAGGGTGTTAATTTGGAAAAAGTTATTTTTACGACAGTGATGCTAAGAATGAACCAACTGTTCACCTTGATTTTAATTTAATAAAGGAGTGATCGCCCGGTATTTAATTAGGCGGGGTGTCACAATCGGGTCACCTGGCCTCACCACCATACCGGCCTATGCATTTTTAAGCATATCCGGAAAAAGAAATATTGACGGGTGCCCAACCTCAGTGCCATATTAAAATCTCATGACAACATGATCAACACAAAATATAATACCACATGAATCGAAATTAGATTCCAACAAATATTTCCAGATTTCGAAACGAATTTATCAATTCAAATGAGTCAATAATCACAAGAAAACAACGAGAATAATACTCGCGAGATTAAGGAGCATATTGTGTAAAACTCCATACCTCAAAATCATCACATAATTTCAGCCTCAAAATCTAATCGTACCATCACGTTCCTCTCGCAAAAATAATCCAATCAAGTTCTAGCCCAAACTCGAGAAAACACCAAATAAGCCTTCTAATCTAAGGTTGAAATCTTGAATAAATTTGGGGCTATGGTTGGTAGAGGAATGGGAGTAATTTTGGAGAGGTCTTCTGATTGAAATGTTTGAGAAAAATTGATTTGAATAGCCAAGCAACGAATTAGTTGATATATAAAGGATTAAGAGTTTGATTAAGAAAAGAGTTCTAATCAGATACAAACACTAAAAAATATATTCCGGACAATCGGACCGTTGGAATTGGATGAAATTTTACAGAGAATTAGATGAAGATGAGAGGAAGCTGTTCAAAAAATTTCACCTCGATCGGACCGTTCAATAGTTTTTAATAGTTTTTTTTTGCTAGAGAGTTTTATGTTTTGAGGACTCATAGAGAGTTTTATATTTTGAGGACTCTTCTATATAATAAAAATTCAATTAAAACTCCATTTTAATTTCGATTTCGAAACCGTTTGAAATTATCTCCTTTAAAAATAATAACCAACGTATTTGAGCAATAAAAATAATTTTATCTCAAAATTTATTTTTCATCTTTATTTCGAAAATACCTCAAAAATTACGCGGGTTGTTACAGTTCCCCACTAACAATGGAATTTCTCCCTCGAAATTCACCGAATGCCTAACTCTGAAAAATCAGGCCAACAATCTCCAAAAATAAACTCGTCACCAAAAATAAATTCCTCACATCTAATCTAGATCCCTAACACGAAACGATCATCTAAAGATTCTATCTCCAAAAATACGCGTCACACAAATGCAACAGACCCAAAATTCAAGACTCGAGGGTTATCGTATACCTAAGCTCTGATACCATTTTGTAATACCCCGCCCACCCGGGGAGAGTGAACGGAGCGCTACTCCTCGATAAAACTAATCCAAATCCACAAGTAACAAGGTATAGATCATCTAATTCATACAATAAAACAAAAGAAACAACTAATCTCAAATTTCTTCAATTAAAATAACAAGTCTCTCGAATTAAGACAACTACCTATCTCGATACTAAAATGAATATCCAATGCTCTATACATCAAAATAAATAAATACAAGTCATCTCTCTTGTATTAAAAATCATCCCAAAAGAATCCTCGCAAAAAATCAATCTCCATAGCACCCCAAAATCCGCGCTAACCTGCCACTAAAAGAAAAGATGGGGATGTGCACAATACGACACGAAAGATGCTCAACCAATATTAGTGGTGAATAAAAACGTAACAATACGAATACGAATATTGAAATCAAATGAGAATCTCATAAGAAATTATATCAATATAATTTCTCAACAACATATTAATCGAGTCACCTGGCCTCACCGCCACACCGGCCTATGCATTTTTAAGCATATCCGGAAAAAGAAATATTGACGGGTGCCCAACCTCAGTGCCATATTAGAATCTCATGACAACATGCTCAACACAAAATATAATACCACATGAATCTAAATTAGATTCCAACAAATATTTCTAGATTTCCAAACGAATTTATCAATTCAAATGAGTCAATAATCACAAGAAAACAACGAGAATAATACTCGCGAGATTAAGGAGCATATTGTGTAAAACTCCATACCTCAAAATCATCACATGAATCATCACATAATTTTAGCCTCGAAATCTAATCGCACCATCACGTTCCTCTTGCAAAAATAATCCAATCAAGTTCTAGCCCAAACTCGGGAAAACACAAAATAAGACTTCTAATCTAAGGTTGAAATCTTGAATAAGTTTGGTGCTATGGTTGGTAGATGAAAGGGAGTAATTTTGGAGAGGTCTTCTGATTGAAAAGTTTGAGAAAAAAGGATTTGAATAGCCAAACCACGAATTAGTTGATATATAAAGGATTAAGAGTGTGATTAAGAAAAGAGTTCTAATCAGATACAAACACTAAAAAATATATTCCGGACAATCGGACCGTTGGAATTGAATGAAATTTTACAGAGAATTAGATGAAGATGAGAGGAAGTTGTTCAAAAAATTTCAGCTCGATTGGAAAGTTTAATATTTTTTAATAGTTTTTTTTTAGAGAGAGTTTTATGTTTTGAGGACTCATAGAGAGTTTTATATTTTGAGGACTCTTCTATATAATAAAAATTCAATTAAAACTCCATTTTAATTTTGATTTCGAAACCGTTTGAAATTATCTCCTTTAAAAATAATAACCAATGTATTTCAGCAATAAAAATAATTTTATCTCAAAATTTATTTGTCCTCTTTATTTCGAAAATACCTCAAAAATTACGCGGGTTGTTACAGTTCCCCACTAACAATGGAATTTCTCCCTCGAAATTTGTTCAATGCCTAACTCTTAAAAATCAGGCCAACAATCTCCAAAAATAAACTCGTCACCAAAAATAAATTCCTCACATCTAATCTAGATCCCTAACATGAAACGATCATCTAAAGATTTTATCTCCAAAAATACGCGTCACAAAAATGCAACAAACCCAAAATTCAAGCCCCAAGGGTTATCGTATACCTAAGCTCTGATACCATTTTGTAACACCCCGCCCACCCGGGGAGAGTGAACGAAGCGCTACTCATCGATAAAACTATTTCAAATCCACAAATAACAAGGTATAGATCATCTAATTCACACAATAAAACAAGAGAACAACTAATCTCAAATCTCTTCAATTAAAATAACAAGTCTCTCGAATTAAGACAACTATCTATCTCGATACTAAAATGAATATACAATGCTCTATACGTCAAAATAAATATATACAAGTCTTCTCTCTTGTAGTAAAAATCTTCCCAAAGGAATCCTCGCAAAAAATCAATCTCCATTGCACCCCAAAATCCGAGCTAACCTGCCACCAAAAGAAAAGATGGGGAAGTGCACAATACAACTCAACAAATATTAGTGGTGAATAAAAACGCAACAATACGAATACGAATATTGAAATCAAATGAGAATCTCATAAGTGATTATATCAATATAATTTCTCAACAACACATTAATCGGGTCACCTGGCCTCACCACCATACCGGCCTATGCATTTCTAAGCATATCCGAAAAAAGAAATATTGACGAGTGCCCAACCTCAGTGCCATATTAAAATCTCATGACAACGTGCTCAACACAAAATATAATACCACATGAATCGAAATTAGATTCCAACAAATATTTCCAGATTTCCAAATGAATTTATCAATTCAAATGAGTCAATAATCACAAGAAAACAACGAGAATAATACTCGCGAGATTAAGGAGCATATTGTGTAAAACTCCATACCTCAAAATTATCACATGAATCCTCACATAATTTCAGCCTCAAAATCTAATCGCACCATCACGTTCCTCTCGCAAAAATAATCCAATCAAGTTCTAGCCCAAACTCGAGAAAACACCAAATAAGCCTTCTAATCTAAGGTTGAAATCTTGAATAAGTTTGGGGGTATGGTTTGTAGATAAAAGGGTGTAATTTCAGAGAGGTCTTCTGATTGAAAAGTTTGAGAAAAAATCATTTGAAAAGCCAAGCCACAAATTAGTTGATATATAAAGGATTAAGAGTTTGATTAAGAAAAGAGTTCTAATCAGATATAAACACTAAAAAATATATTCCGGACAACCGGACCGTTGGAATTGGATGAAATTTTACAGAGAATTAGATGAAGATGAGAGGAAGCTGTTCAAAAAATTTCAGCTCGATCGGACCATTCTATATTTTTTAATTGTTTTTTTTTGCTAGAGAGTTTTATGTTTTGAAGACTCTTAGAGAGTTTTATATTTTGAGGACTCTTCTATATAATAAAAATTCAATTAAAACTCCATTTTAATTTCGATTTCGAAACCGTTTGAAATTATCTCCTTTAAAAATAATAACCAACGTATTTGAGCAATAAAAATATTTTTATCTCAAAATTTATTTTTCCTCTTTATTTCAAAAATACCTCAAAAATTACGCGGGTTGTTACAGTTCCCCACTAACAATGGAATTTCGCCCTCGAAATTTGCCGAATGCCTAACTCTCAAAAATTAGGCCAACAATCTCCAAAATAAACTCGTCACCAAAAATAAATTCCTCACATCTAATCTAGATCCCTAACACGAAACGATCATCTAAAGATTCTATCTCCAAAAATACGCGTCACAAAAATGCAACAGACCCAAAATTCAACACCCAAGGGTTATCATATACCTAAGCTCTGATACCATTTTGTAACACCCCGCCCACCCGGGGAGAGTGAACGGAGCACTACTCATCGATAAAACTAATTCAAATCCACAAATAACAAGGTATAGATCATCTAATTCACACAATAAAACAAGAGAAGCAACTAATCTCAAACCTCTTCAATTAAAATAACAAGTCTCTCGAATTAAGACAACAATCTATCTCGATACTAAAATGAATATCCAATGCTCTATACATCAAAATAAATAAATACAAGTCTTCTCTCTTGTATTAAAAATCTTCCCAAAAGAATCCTCGCTAAAAATCAATCTTCATAGCACCGCAAAATCCGCGCTAACCTTCCACTAAAAGAAAAGATGGGGAAGTGCACAATACGACACGAAAGATGCTCATCAAATATTAGCTTTAAATAAAAACACAGCAATACGAATACGAATATTGAAATCAAATGAGAATCTCATAAGCAATTATATCAATATAATTTCTCAACAACACATTAATCGGGTCAACTGGCCTCACCACCATACCGGCCTATGCATTTTTAAGCATATCCGGAAAAAGAAATATTGTCGGGTGCCCAAACTCAGTGCCATATTAAAATCTCATGACAGCGTGCTCAACACAAAATATAATACCACATGAATCGAAATTAGATTCCAATAAATATTTTCAGATTTCCAAATGAATTTATCAACTCAAATGAGTCAATAATCACAACAAAACAACGAGAATAATACTCGCGAGATTAAGGGGCATATTGTGTAAAACTCCATACCTCAAAATCATCACATGAATCATCACATAATTTCAGCCTCAAAATCTAATCGCACCATCAGGTTCCTCTCGCAAAAATAATCCAATCAAGTTCTAGCCCAAACTAATGAAAACACCAAATAAGCCTTCTAATCTAAAGTTGAAATCTTGAATAAGTTTGGGGCTATGGTTTTTAGATGAAAGGGAGTAATTTTGGAGAGGTCTTCTGATTGAAAAGTTTCAAAAAAAATGATTTGAAAAGCCAAGCCACGAATTAGTTGATATATAAAGGATTAAGAGTTTGATTAAGAAAAGAGTTCTAATCAGATACAAACACTAAAAAATATATTCCGGACAATCGGACCGTTGGAATTGGATGAAATTTTACAGAGAATTAGATGAAGATGAGAGGAAGCTGTTCAAAAAATTTCAGCTCGATCGGACCGTTCAATATTTTTTAATAGTTTTTTTTGCTAGAGAGTTTTATGTTTTGAGGACTCTTAGAGAGTTTTATATTTTGAGGACTCTTCTATATAATAAAAATTCAATTAAAACTCCATTTTAATTTCGATTTCGAAACCGTTTGAAATTATCTCCTTTAAAAATAATAACCAACGTATTTTAGCAATAAAAATAGTTTTATCTCAAAATTTATTTTTCCTCTTTATTTCGAAAATACCTCAAAAATTACGCGGGTTGTTACAGTTCCCCACTAACAATGGAATTTCTCCCTCGAAATTTGTTCAATGCCTAACTCTTAAAAATCAGGCCAACAATCTCCAAAAATAAACTCGTCACCAAAAATAAATTCCTCACATCTAATCTAGATCCCTAATACGAAACGATCATCTAAAGATTCTATCTCCAAAAATACGCGTCACAAAAATGCAACAGACCCAAAATTCAAGACCCGAGGGTTATCGTATACCTAAGCTCTGATACCATTTAGTAACACCCCGCCCACCCGGGGAGAGTGAACGGAGCGCTACTCATCGATAAAGCTAATTCAAATCCACAAATAACAAGGTATAGATCATCTAATTCACACAATAAAACATGGGAAACAACTAATCTCAAATCTCTTCAATTAAAATAACAAGTCTCTCGAATTAAGACAACTATCTATCTCGATACTAAAATGAATATCCAATGTTGTATACATCAAAATAAATAAATACAAGTCTTCTCTCTTGTATTAAAAATCTTCCCAAAAGAATCCTCGCTAAAAATCAATCTCCATAGCACCGCAAAATCCGTGCTAACCTGCCACTGAAAGAAAAGATGGGGAAGTGCAAAATATGACACGAAAGATGCTCAACAAATATTAGCGGTGAATAAAAACGCAGCAATACGAATACGAATATTGAAATCAAATGAGAATGTCGTAAGAAATTATATCAATATAATTTCTCAACAACACATTAATCGGGTCACCTGGCCTCACCACCATACCGGCTTATGCATTTTTAAGCATATCCGGGAAAAGAAATATTGACGGGTGCCAACCTCAGTGCCATATTAAAATCTCATGACAACATGCTCAACACAAAATATAATACCACATGAATCGAAATTAGATTCCAACAAATATTTCTAGATTTCCAAATGAATTCATCTATTCAAATGAGTCAATAATCACAAGAAAACAACGAGAATAATACTCGCGAGATTAAGGAGCATATTGTGTAAAACTTCATACCTCAAAAATCATCAAATGAATCATCACATAATTTCAGCCTCAAAATCAAATCGCACCATCACCTTCCTCTCGCAAAAATAATCCAATCAATTTCTAGCCCAAACTCGAGAAAGCACCAAATAAGCCTTCTAATCTAAGGTTGAAATCTTGAATAAGTTTGGAGGTATGGTTTGTAGATAAGGGAGTAATTTTGGAGAGGTCTTCTCATTGAAAAGTTTGAGAAAAAATTATTTGAAAAGCCAAGCCACGAATTAGTTGATATATAAAGGATTAAGAGTTTGATTAAGAAAAGAGTTCTAATCAGAAACAAACACTAAAAAATTTATTCCGGACAATCGCGCCGTTGGAATTGGATGAAATTTTACAGAGAATTAGATGAAGATGAGAGGAAGCTGTTCAAAAAATTTCAGCTCGATCGGACAGTTTAATATTTTTTAATTGTTTTTTTTGCTAGAGAGTTTTATGTTTTGAGGACTCTTAGAGAGTTTTATATTTTGAGGACTCTTCTATATAATAAAAATTTGATTAAAACTCCATTTTAATTTCGATTTCGAAACCGTTTGAAATTATCTCCTTTAAAAATAATAACCAACGTATTTGAGCAATAAAAATAATTTTATCTCAAAATTTATTTTTCCTCTTTATTTCGAAAATACCTTAAAAATTACGCGGGTTGTTACAGTTCCCCACTAACAATGGAATTTCACCCTCGAAATTCGCCGAATGCCTAACTCTCAAAAATCAGGCCAACAATCTCCAAAAATAAATTCATCACCAAAAATAAATTCCTCACATCTAATCAAGATCCCTAACACGAAACGATCATCTAAAGATTCTATCTCCAAAAATACGCGTCACAAAAATACAACAGACCCAAAATTCAAGACCCGAGGGTTATCGCTTACCAAAGCTCTGATACCATTTTGTAACACCCCTCCCACCCAGGGACTCATCGATAAAACTAATTCAAATCCACAAATAACAAGGTATAGATCATCTAATTCACACAATAAAACAAGAGAAACAACTAATCTCAAATCTCTTCAATTAAAATAACAAGTCTCTCGAATTAAGACAACTATCTATCTCGATACTAAAATGAATATCCAATGCTCTATACATAAAAATAAATAAATACAAGTCTTCTCTCTTGTATTAAAAATCTTCCCAAAAGAATCCTCGCTATAAATCAATCTCCATAGCACCCCAAAATCCGCGGTAACCTGCCACTAAAAGAAAAGATGGGGAAGTGCACAATATGACACGAAAGATGCTCAACAAATATAAGCGGTGAATAAAAATGCAGCAATACGAATACGAATATTAAAATCAAATGAGAATGTCGTAAGAAATTATATCAATATAATTTCTCAACAACACATTAATCGGGTCACCTGGCCTCACCACCATACCGGCTTATGCATCTTTAAGCATATCCGGGAAAAGAAATATTGATGGGTGCCAACCTCAGTGCCATATTAAAATCTCATGACAACATGCTCAACACAAAATATAATACCACATGAATCGAAATTAGATTCCAACAAATATTTCTAGATTTCCAAATGAATTCATCTATTCAAATGAGTCAATAATCACAAGAAAACAACGAGAATAATACTCGCGAGATTAAGGAGCATATTGTGTAAAACTTCATACCTCAAAAATCATCACATGAATCATCACATAATTTCAGCCTCAAAATCAAATCGCACCATCACCTTCCTCTCGCAAAAATAATCCAATCAATTTGTAGCCCAAACTCGAGAAAGCACCAAATAAGCCTTCTAATCTAAGGTTGAAATCTTGAATAAGTTTGGAGGTATGGTTTGTAGATAAGGGAGTAATTTTGGAGAGGTCTTCTCATTGAAAAGTTTGAGAAAAAATTATTTGAAAAGCCAAGCCACGAATTAGTTGATATATAAAGGATTAAGAGTTTGATTAAGAAAAGAGTTCTAATCAGAAACAAACACTAAAAAATTTATTCCGGACAATCGCGCCGTTGGAATTGGATGAAATTTTACAGAGAATTAGATGAAGATGAGAGGAAGCTGTTCAAAAAATTTCAGCTCGATCGGACAGTTTAATATTTTTTAATTGTTTTTTTTGCTAGAGAGTTTTATGTTTTGAGGACTCTTAGAGAGTTTTATATTTTGAGGACTCTTCTATATAATAAAAATTTGATTAAAACTCCATTTTAATTTCGATTTCGAAACCATTTGAAATTATCTCCTTTAAAAATAATAACCAACGTATTTGAGCAATAAAAATAATTTTATCTCAAAATTTATTTTTCCTCTTTATTTCGAAAATACCTTAAAAATTACGCGGGTTGTTACAGTTCCCCACTAACAATGGAATTTCACCCTCGAAATTCGCCGAATGCCTAACTCTCAAAAATCAGGCCAACAATCTCCAAAAATAAATTCATCACCAAAAATAAATTCCTCACATCTAATCAAGATCCCTAACACGAAACGATCATCTAAAGATTCTATCTCCAAAAATACGCGTCACAAAAATACAACAGACCCAAAATTCAAGACCCGAGGGTTATCGCTTACCAAAGCTCTGATACCATTTTGTAACACCCCTCCCACCCAGGGACTCATCGATAAAACTAATTCAAATCCACAAATAACAAGGTATAGATCATCTAATTCACACAATAAAACAAGAGAAACAACTAATCTCAAATCTCTTCAATTAAAATAACAAGTCTCTCGAATTAAGACAACTATCTATCTCGATACTAAAATGAATATCCAATGCTCTATACATAAAAATAAATAAATACAAGTCTTCTCTCTTGTATTAAAAATCTTCCCAAAAGAATCCTCGCTATAAATCAATCTCCATAGCACCCCAAAATCCGCGGTAACCTGCCACTAAAAGAAAAGATGGGGAAGTGCACAATATGACACGAAAGATGCTCAACAAATATAAGCGGTGAATAAAAATGCAGCAATACGAATACGAATATTAAAATCAAATGAGAATGTCGTAAGAAATTATATCAATATAATTTCTCAACAACACATTAATCGGGTCACCTGGCCTCACCACCATACCGGCTTATGCATCTTTAAGCATATCCGGGAAAAGAAATATTGACGGGTGCCAACCTCAGTGCCATATTAAAATCTCATGACAACATGCTCAACACAAAATATAATACCACATGAATCGAAATTAGATTCCAACAAATATTTCTAGATTTCCAAATGAATTCATCTATTCAAATGAGTCAATAATCACAAGAAAACAACGAAAATAATACTCGCAAGATTAAGGAGCATATTGTGTAAAACTTCATACCTCAAAAATCATCACATGAATCATCACATAATTTCAGCCTCAAAATCAAATCGCACCATCACCTTCCTCTCGCAAAAATAATCCAATCAATTTCTAGCCCAAACTCGAGAAAGCACCAAATAAGCCTTCTAATCTAAGGTGAAATCTTGAATAAGTTTGGAGGTATGGTTTGTAGATAAGGGAGTAATTTTGGAGAGGTCTTCTCATTGAAAAGTTTGAGAAAAAATTATTTGAAAAGCCAAGCCACGAATTAGTTGATATATAAAGGATTAAGAGTTTGATTAAGAAAAGAGTTCTAATCAGAAACAAACACTAAAAAATTTATTCCGGACAATCGCGCCGTTGGAATTGGATGAAATTTTACAGAGAATTAGATGAGGATGAGAGGAAGCTGTTCAAAAAATTTCAGCTCGATCGGAAAGTTTAATATTTTTTAATTGTTTTTTTTGCTAGAGAGTTTTATGTTTTGAGGACTCTTAGAGAGTTTTATATTTTGAGGACTCTTCTATATAATAAAAATTTGATTAAAACTCCATTTTAATTTCGATTTCGAAACCGTTTGAAATTATCTCCTTTAAAAATAATAACCAACGTATTTGAGCAATAAAAATAATTTTATCTCAAAATTTATTTTTCCTCTTTATTTCGAAAATACCTTAAAAATTACGCGGGTTGTTACAGTTCCCCACTAACAATGGAATTTCACCCTCGAAATTCGCCGAATGCCTAACTCTCAAAAATCAGGCCAACAATCTCCAAAAATAAATTCATCACCAAAAATAAATTCCTCACATCTAATCAAGATCCCTAACACGAAACGATCATCTAAAGATTCTATCTCCAAAAATACGCGTCACAAAAATACAACAGACCCAAAATTCAAGACCCGAGGGTTATCGCTTACCAAAGCTCTGATACCATTTTGTAACACCCCTCCCACCCAGGGACTCATCGATAAAACTAATTCAAATCCACAAATAACAAGGTATAGATCATCTAATTCACACAATAAAACAAGAGAAACAACTAATCTCAAATCTCTTCAATTAAAATAACAAGTCTCTCGAATTAAGACAACTATCTATCTCGATACTAAAATGAATATCCAATGCTCTATACATAAAAATAAATAAATACAAGTCTTCTCTCTTGTATTAAAAATCTTCCCAAAAGAATCCTCGCTATAAATCAATCTCCATAGCACCCCAAAATCCGCGGTAACCTGCCACTAAAAGAAAAGATGGGGAAGTGCACAATATGACACGAAAGATGCTCAACAAATATAAGCGGTGAATAAAAATGCAGCAATACGAATACGAATATTGAAATCAAATGAGAATGTCGTAAGAAATTATATCAATATAATTTCTCAACAACACATTAATCGGGTCACCTGGCCTCACCACCATACCGGCTTATGCATCTTTAAGCATATCCGGGAAAAGAAATATTGACGGGTGCCAACTTCAGTGCCATATTAAAATCTCATGACAACATGCTCAACACAAAATATAATACCACATGAATCGAAATTAGATTCCAACAAATATTTCTAGATTTCCAAATGAATTCATCTATTCAAATGAGTCAATAATCACAAGAAAACAACGAGAATAATACTCGCGAGATTAAGGAGCATATTGTGTAAAACTTCATACCTCAAAAATCATCACATGAATCATCACATAATTTCAGCCTCAAAATCAAATCGCACCATCACCTTCCTCTCGCAAAAATAATCCAATCAATTTCTAGCCCAAACTCGAGAAAGCACCAAATAAGCCTTCTAATCTAAGGTTGAAATCTTGAATAAGTTTGGAGGTATGGTTTGTAGATAAGGGAGTAATTTTGGAGAGGTCTTCTCATTGAAAAGTTTGAGAAAAAATTATTTGAAAAGCCAAGCCACGAATTAGTTGATATATAAAGGATTAAGAGTTTGATTAAGAAAAGAGTTCTAATCAGAAACAAACACTAAAAAATTTATTCCGGACAATCGCGCCGTTGGAATTGGATGAAATTTTACAGAGAATTAGATGAAGATGAGAGGAAGCTGTTCAAAAAATTTCAGCTCGATCGGACAGTTTAATATTTTTTAATTGTTTTTTTTGCTAGAGATTTTTATGTTTTGAGGACTCTTAGAGAGTTTTATATTTTGAGGACTCTTCTATATAATAAAAATTTGATTAAAACTCCATTTTAATTTCGATTTCGAAACCGTTTGAAATTATCTCCTTTAAAAATAATAACCAACGTATTTGAGCAATAAAAATAATTTTATCTCAAAATTTATTTTTCCTCTTTATTTCGAAAATACCTTAAAAATTACGCGGGTTGTTACAGTTCCCCACTAACAATGGAATTTCACCCTCGAAATTCGCCGAATGCCTAACTCTCAAAAATCAGGCCAACAATCTCCAAAAATAAATTCATCACCAAAAATAAATTCCTCACATCTAATCAAGATCCCTAACACGAAACGATCATCTAAAGATTCTATCTCCAAAAATACGCGTCACAAAAATACAACAGACCCAAAATTCAAGACCCGAGGGTTATCGCTTACCAAAGCTCTGATACCATTTTGTAACACCCCTCCCACCCAGGGACTCATCGATAAAACTAATTCAAATCCACAAATAACAAGGTATAGATCATCTAATTCACACAATAAAACAAGAGAAACAACTAATCTCAAATCTCTTCAATTAAAATAACAAGTCTCTCGAATTAAGACAACTATCTATCTCGATACTAAAATGAATATCCAATGCTCTATACATAAAAATAAATAAATACAAGTCTTCTCTCTTGTATTAAAAATCTTCCCAAAAGAATCCTCGCTATAAATCAATCTCCATAGCACCCCAAAATCCGCGGTAACCTGCCACTAAAAGAAAAGATGGGGAAGTGCACAATATGACACGAAAGATGCTCAACAAATATAAGCGGTGAATAAAAATGCAGCAATACGAATACGAATATTGAAATCAAATGAGAATGTCGTAAGAAATTATATCAATATAATTTCTCAACAACACATTAATCGGGTCACCTGGCCTCACCACCATACCGGCTTATGCATCTTTAAGCATATCCGGGAAAAGAAATATTGACGGGTGCCAACCTCAGTGCCATATTAAAATCTCATGACAACATGCTCAACACAAAATATAATACCACATGAATCGAAATTAGATTCCAACAAATATTTCTAGATTTCCAAATGAATTCATCTATTCAAATGAGTCAATAATCACAAGAAAACAACGAGAATAATACTCGCGAGATTAAGGAGCATATTGTGTAAAACTTCATACCTCAAAAATCATCACATAATTTCAGCCTCAAAATCTAATCGCACCATCACGTTCCTCTCGCAAAAATAATCCAATCAAGTTCTAGCCCAAACTCGAGAAAACACCAAATAAGCCTTCTAATTTAAGGTTGAAATCTTGAATAAGTTTGGGGTTATGCTTTGTAGATGAAAGGGAGTGATTTTGGAGAGGTCTACTGATTGAAAAGTCTGAGAAAAAATGAGTTGAAAAGCCAAGCCACGGATTAGTTGATATATAAAGGATTAGGAGTTTGATTAAGAAAAGAGTTATAATTAGATACAAACACTAAAAAATATATTCCGGACAATCGGACCGTTGGAATTGGATGAAATTTTACAAAGAATTAGATGAAGATGAGAGGAAGCTGTTCAAAAAATTTCAGCTCGATCGGACCGTTCAATATTTTTTAATAGTTTTTTTTTGCTAGAGAGTTTTATGTTTTGAGGACTCATAGAGAGTTTTATATTTTGAGGACTCTTCTATATAATAAAAATTCAATTAAAACTCCATTTTAATTTCGATTTCGAAACCGTTTGAAATTATCTCCTTTAAAAATAATAACCAACGTATTTGAGCAATAAAAATAATTTTATCTCAAAATTTATTTTTCCTCTTTATTTCGAAAATACCTCAAAAATTACGCGGGTTGTTACAGTTCCCCACTAACAATGGAATTTCTCCCTAGAAATTCACAAAATGCCTAACTCTGAAGAATCAAGCCAACAATCTCCAAAAATAAACTCGTCACCAAAAATAAATTCATCACATCTAATCTAGATCCCTTACACGAAACGATCATCTAAAGATTCTATCTCCAAAAATACGCGTCACACAAATGCAATAGACCCAAAATTCAAGACCCGAGGGTTATCGTATACCTAAGCTCTGATACCATTTTGTAACACCCCTCCCACCCAGGGACTCATCGATAAAACTAATTCAAATCCACAATCATCTAATTCACACAATAAAATAAGCGAAACAACTAATCTCAAATCTCTTCAATTAAAATAACAAGTCTCTCGAATTAAGACAACTATCTATCTCGATACTAAAATGAATATCCAATGCTCTATACATCAAAATAAATAAATACAAGTCTTCTCTCTTGTATTAAAAATCTTCCCAAAAGAATCCTCGCTAAAAATCAATCTCCATAGCACCCTAAAATTCGCAGTAACCTGCCACTAAAAGAAAAGATGGGGAAGTGCACAATATGACACGAAAGATGCTCAACAAATATAATCGGTGAATAAAAACGCAACAATACGAATACGAATATTGAAATCAAATGAGAATCTCATAAGAAATTATATCAACATAATTTCTCAACAACACATTAATCGGGTCACCTGGACTCACCACCATACCGTGCCTATGCATTTTTAGGCATATCCGGAAAAAGAAATATGAACGGGTGCCCAACCTCAGTGCCATATTAAAATCTCATGACAACATGCTCAACACCAAATATAATACCACATGAATCGAAATTAGATTCCAACAAATATTTCCAGATTTCCAAATGAATTTATCAATTCAAATGAGTCAATAATCACAAGAAAATAACGAGAATAATAATCGCGAGATTAAGGAGCATATTGTGTAAAACTCCATACCCCAAAATCATCACATGAAACATCACATAATTTCAGCCTCAAAATCTAATCGCACCATCACGTTCCTCTCGCAAAAATAATCCAATCAAGTTCTAGCCCAAACTCGAGAAAACACCAAATAATCCTTCTAATCTAAGGTTGAAATCTTGAATAAGTTTGGGGCTATGGTTTGTAGATGAAAGGGAGTAATTTTTGAGAGGTCTTCTGATTGAAAAGTTTGAGAAAAAATGATTTGAAAAGCCAAGCCACGAATTAGTTGATATATAAAGGATTAAGAGTTTGATTAAGAAAAGAGTTATAATTAGATACAAACACTAAAAAATATATTCTGGACAATTTGACCGTTGGAATCGGATGAAATAATACAGTGAATTAGATGAAGATGAGAGGAAGCTGTTCAAAAAATTTCAGTTCGATCGGACCATTTCATATTTTTTAATAGTTTTTTTTTGCTAGAGAGTTTTATGTTTTTGAGGACTCATAGAGAGTTTTATATTTTGTGGACTCTTCTATATAAGAAAAATTCAATTAAAACTCCATTTTTATTGCGATTTCGAAACCGTTTGAAATTATCTCCTTTAAAAATAATAACCAACGCATTTGAGCAATAAAAATAATTTTATCTCAAATTTTATTTTTCCTCTTTATTTCGAAAATACCTCAAAAATTACGCGGGTCGTTACAGTTCTGCACTGACAATGGAATTTCGCCCTCGAAATTTGCCGAATGCCTAACTCTCAAAAATCAGGCCAACAATCTCCAAAAATAAACTCGTCACCAAAAATAAATTCCTCACATCTAATCTAGATCCCTAACACGAGACGATCATCTAAAGATTCTATCTCCAAAAATACAACTCAACTCAACTCAACAAAGCCTTTTCCCAATTATTTGTGGTCGGCTACTTGAATCCTATTTTTTCATTCCATTCTGTCCAGTGCAATATCTTCGGTTAAACCACATGATATCATTTCCTTTTTTATAATATCCCACCAAGTTAATTTAGGCCTACCTCTATCCCTTGGGTTACCATCAATAATAACTAAATTACTCTTCCTTACAGGAGCATCCATTGGTCAACACTTGACGTGTCCAAACCATCTAAGTCGATTTTCTCTCAATTTATCTTCTATAGGAGCTACTTTTACCGTTTCACGAATTTGTTCATTTTTAATTTTATCCTTTCGAGTTTTACCACAAATCCATCTTAGCAGTCGCATTTCCGCCACACTCATTTTCTGCACATTTTGTTTCTTAGTTGTCCAACACTCTGTCCCATATAACATGGCGGGTCTAATGGCCGTCCTATAAAAAATTTCTTTTAACTTCAAAGGTATACGCCTATCACACAGAACGCCGGTCGCACTTCTCCACTTAACCCAGCCTACTCTAATCATATGCGTAACATCATCACTAATATCTCCATGTTTTTGTATAATCGATCCTAAATAACGAAAATGGTCATTTCTAGGTATTTCTTGACCCTCCAATTTCAACATATCTTCATTTGTACTCCTATTACTACTAAAATTACACTCCACATATTTTGTTTTAGTTATGCTTATTTTAAATCCTCTTGTTTCTAAAGTTTCTCTCCACAATTCCAACCTAGCATTTATCCCCATCTTAGTGTCATCGACTAACACAATATCATCTGTAAATAGCATACACCATGGCACCTCATCTTTTATTTGTCCAGTCAACTCATCCATAATAATAGCAAAGAGATAAGGACTTAATGCTGAACCTTGGTGTAGCCCTACCGTAATTGAAAATTCACTACTTTCTCCAGCTGATGTTCTTACTGTAGTCATCGCACCATCATACATATCCTTGATCACATCAATATATCTGCGAGTCACTCCTCTTTTATGTAGAACCCACCATATTATATCTTTGGTTATCCTATCATACGCCTTCTCCAAATTTATAAAAATCATATGAAGATCCTTCTTTTTCTCTCTATACCTCTCCATTAATCTCCTCAATAAATAGATTGCTTCCATTGTTGACCTCCCAGGCATAAACCCAAATTAATTCTCAGATACTGTTGTCTTCAATCTCAATCTATATTCAATCACTCTCTCCCAAAGTTTCATTGTATGACTCATTAACTTAATACCACGATAATTTGAACAACTTTGTATGTCCCCTTTATTTTTATAAATAGGTACTAAAATACTTTTTGTCCATTCATCGGGAATCCTATTAGTCATTAAAATTCTATTAAATAATTTTGTAATCCATGATACTCCATCCTCCCCTAAGCACTTCCAAACCTCAATAGGGATACCATATGGTCCTAAAGCCTTCCCTGTTTTCATCTTTTTAGAGCAATGCTGACCTCTGTTGTCCTAATTCTACGAAAAAATATATCTTCTCGAGTCTCCCTAAGTTCCTCTATATCTAATCTACTCCCATCATCTCCATTTAATAAACTTTCAAAGTAGTTTTTCCATCTTTCCACAATTTCATCATCTTTGACTAGGACTCTCGAATCACCACTTTTGATGCACTTAATGTTATTAAAATCTTTTGTTTTCCTATCCCTAAGTTTAGCAAGCTTATAAATACTTTTTTCCCCTTCTTGTGTTCCTAATTTTGTATAAAGATCATCATACGCTTTTAACTTAGCATCTCTTACCACTTTCTTAACTTCCTTTTTAACCCATTTATATTTCTCAAAATTCTCTTCATTTCTATTTGGTTTCCATGTTTTAAAGCACTCCCTTTTAATTTTTACTATATTTTGTACTTCTTCATTCCACCACCAAGTTTCTTTAGACTTTGGCCCTTTGCCTTTTGATAATCCAAGAATTTATTTTGATATTCTCCTAATGCATGTGGCCATCTTATTCCACATTATGTTAGTTTCTTCTTCACTATTCCATGTTGCTTCATTTAATACTTTATCTTTAAATAGTTCTAATTTCTCTCCTTTTGAATTCCACCACCTAGTTCGTGGGTTAATCTTCACTTTTCGCACTCGTGATTGATTTTTAATATTTATATCCAACACCATTGTCCTATGTTGTGAGGTTAAGCTCTCTCCTGGGATAACCTTACAATCTTTACACGTTAATCGGTCTCCTTTCCTAGTAATGAAAAAATCTATTTGGCTCTTATGTGTTCCACTTTTATAAGTTATTAAGTGTTCAAGCCTCTTTTTAAAACATGTATTTACTGTACAAAATCATAAGCCATCGCAAAATCTAAGATAGACTCCCCCCCGTCGTTCCTATCTCCAAAACCAT
This sequence comes from Sambucus nigra, assembly GCA_949130495.1. Classification (NCBI taxonomy): domain Eukaryota; kingdom Viridiplantae; phylum Streptophyta; class Magnoliopsida; order Dipsacales; family Adoxaceae; genus Sambucus; species Sambucus nigra. The sequence continues at coordinate 93,610,907 of OX422212.1, forward strand.
GTCCTCCATGCACTATCTCATATCCTACACGATCTTCTCCTACATGGCCATTAAAATCTCCACCTATATAGATTTTCTCACCTAGGGGCATTTCTTGAATTAGTTCATCCATTTGTTCCCAAAATTGTACTTTAGTGTGCTCATCTAATCCTACTTGAGGTGCATAAGCACTAATAATATTAATTATGTTTTCACCTAATACCAATTTTACAAGTATAAGTCTATCACATTTCCTAATAACGGTTACGATATCGTCCTTAAAGTTTTTATCTACTATTATTCCAACTCCATTCTTATTTCTATGTTTTCCTGTATAATATAATTTAAATCCTGTATTTTCTATTTCTCTAGCTTTCTCACCGACCCATTTAGTTTCTTGTAAATAAGCTATGTTAACTTTTCTTCTTATCATGGTATCTACTAACTCCATCCTTTTTCCTGTCATAGTCCCTATGTTCCAAGTCTCTAATCTAAGTCTAGTATCCTGGACTAGCTTCTTTACCCGCACACGTTCAGCTTGTTGCAGGAACCCTTGTGTATTTATTGTCGCATCCGGGCGCCGATGCGACGCCCTTGCCTATTTTTCGAGACACCCGGTGGCAGGTGCAACGCCGCTTGCCTATTTTTCGATACACCCGGTGGCAGGCGCAACACATCGCTTAAGGGTAATGCCCTAGCATTAGCACGTATATTCATAGGATTCATGTTCATAAGGATCTGACAAAGTTTTATGCTGGCTGTCAGCTACCTAACGCAACCCTCCTCCTTTTTCCGGGCTTGGGACCGGCAGTGTCAAAAAATAAGAAGTTAAGCACGACACAGGAGGAGTTCTCCAAAAATACGCGTCACAAAAATACAACAGACCCAAAATTCAAGACCCGAGGGTTATCGCATACCTAAGCTCTGATACCATTTTGTAACACCCCGCCCACCCAGGGAGAGTGAACGGAGCGCTACTCATCGATAAAACTAATTCAAATCCACAAATAACAAGGTATGGAAGATCTAATTCACACAATAAAACAAGAGAAACAACGAATCTCAAATCTCTTCAATTAAAATAACAAGTCTCTCGAATTAAAATAACTATCTATCTTGACACTAAAATGAATCTCCAATGCTCTATACATCAAAATAAATAAATACAAGTCTTCTCTCTTGTATTAAAAATCTTCCCAAAAAGAATCCTCGCTATAAATCAATCTCCATAGCACCCCAAAATCCACGGTAACCTGCCACTAAAAGAAAAGATGGGGAAGTGCACAATATGACACGAAAGATGCTCAACAAATATAAGCGGTGAATAAAAACGCAGCAATACGAATACGAATATTGAAATCAAATGAGAATCTCATAAGCAATTATATCAACATAATTTCTCATCAACACATTAATCGGGTCACCTGGCCTCACCACCATACCGCGCCTATGCATTTTTAAGCATATCCGGAAAAAGAAATATTGACGGGTGCCCAACCTTAGTGCCATATTAAAATCTCATGACAACATGCTCAACACCAAATATAATACCACGTGAATCGAAATTAGATTCCAACAAATATTTCCTGATTTTCAAATGAATTTATCAATTCAAATGAGTCAATAATCACAAGAAAATAATGAGAATAATACTCGCGAGATTAAGGAGCATATTGTGTAAAACTCCATACCTCAAAATCATCACATAATTTCAGCCTCAAAATCTAATCGCACCATCACGTTCCTCTCGCAAAATCATCACGTTCCTCTCGCAAAAATAATCCAATCAAGTTCTAGACAAAACTCGAGAAAACACCAAATAAGCCTTCTAATCTAAAGTTGAAATTTTGAATAAGTTTGGGGCTATGGTTTGTAGATGAAAGGGAGTAATTTTGGAGAGGTCTTCTGATTGAAAAGTTTGAGAAAAAATGATTTGAAAATCCAAGCCACGAATTAGTTGATATATAAAGGATTAAGAGTTTGATTAAGAAAAGAGTTCTAATCAGATACAAACACTAAAAAATATATTCCGGACAATCGGACCGTTGGAATTTGATGAAATTTTACAGAGAATTAGATGAAGATGAGAGGAAGCTGTCAAAAAATTTCAGCTCGATCGGACCCTTCAATATTTTTTAATCTTTTTTTTTGCTAGAGAGTTTTATGTTTTGAGGACTCTTCTATATAATAAAAATTCAATTAAAACTCCATTTTAATTTCAATTTCGAAACCGTTTGAAATTCTCGCCTTTAAAAACAATAACCAACATATTTGGGCAATAAAAATAATTTTATCTCAAAATTTATTTTTCCTCTTTATTTCGAAAATACGCCAAAAATTACGCGGGTTGTTACAATAGACTGAAGGATTAATGATGAAAATACTTATCACCGCCAAAGAGGTCTACTTAAGAAGCATTGCTAACATAGTAATGATAATTAAAGGTGGGTATGTGTTGTGCAAATATAAACAGTCCACTAATCAATTTTTCTCAAAAATCAATTAGTGTTGGGGGTATGTTTACACCATATTATTAAGGTGTCGCCACATGTAATACCCCTTGTTTTTGGAATAAAATATTGTGACATAATTTAATTAAATAGTTTTGAAATAAATTCGAGAATAACTTAAATTGGAGCGATTTAAATTAATTGGGTAAAATTTGAATTGAAAATAAATGCTTATTCATGATTATATAATTATTTGACTCAATTGGGAATGATGGGTTCACTCGTGAAAAATAAATCGAATAGTAATTAACTTTTAGTTACGTGTTGTTTAGACATAATAAAAATGGGTATGTCGAGTAAAAATAATTCGAGAACGTTCCGGGAGGTTTTATGAAATCGTTTAGGTGTTTTATATCTTTAGAAATGGTCCCAGTGTACAAGTATATAAGTTAGGAGTTTATTGGGTTATTCTTGTTATGAGTTCGGGCTCATTTGGGGGGTTTAAAAATGAGGCTAAAGATCCAAGGGGAAAAACTCAAGGAGGAGGCTAAGGGATTCAAATAAAGATCACTCCACCAATCTATTCAAGAAAGAATTTTCTTGATTAATTTAGATATTCATTGTATTTCTTAATTCATTATTGTAAACCCCATATAATTTTTGGGCTCGAGTATAAAATTGGTGATTAAATGGTAGGATTTAATCTCATGCATGTAGAGAAGACTAATCTGAAATTAGGTGGTTTAAACCCAAAAATTTAGGATGATTATAATCTAAAATTTGATGATAGAATTTATGCCTTAGGACTCTAGAATAAATTAGAGAACTTGACACAAATGTAGAGGATTGGAACTCATGTTTTAGAATCTGAAATTTGTGAGAATTAGGATCCTTGTATGTGATTATAATCTAATGGGGTTAAGAGGTGAAAAATCTTATTTCTGGATATGTCAATTGATCTAAATTCAGGGATTTGGGGGAATGAAATTTGATGTTAATTTATGTAATTAACCAACCTAAGATGAAAAACTAAGCCAGGGACATGTTCTTCTATTATTACAATTGTATAAGCCATTATAATGAAGTTTGGTATTGAATTAAGGATTTGTGTATTAAGAAACTATAGTAGGTCTGGGTTTCTTCCCAGATCTGAATCGATTCGGCCCTTAAAGGTGAGTCAATTCGGCCTTAGGAGGCGAATCAATTCGACCCCTGGGGCAGGTTGATCTAGGACCGAGGTTGGATTCGGGGGATTTCTAGGAACCTATACGAGTTGGTGGGATGGTATTTGGAGGAACGGTTATTTTATTAAAAATGGATTTATTGCACTAATGGTAAATAAGGACTTGTCATTTAAATAGATGATTAAGTAGTAAATTGAGATTTGTTAAGAAATAATGAAAAAGGATATCTCGAGGATTATCAATAGACGATTAATAAGGCATATCAAGGGAGGGGTAATCATGGAATTAATTACCTAAATATATTGTATAATAGAAATAGGTTTATGTCCTTATGTTATAAATGAGAAAATAAACAATTAACTATATAGTTAATCTTAAACTAAGAATATTATTTGGACAATATGGATACTGCTTATGGAGTAATTATAGAGTAAATTATCTATACATGTTATGTAATAAATATATGTATTTATGTATTTGTGTGAAACATACCCATGTTTGTGGATGACTTATCGGTTGGTGTTGTGTAAGTCTCGGGACCGTTGCACGCGTCGGAACATGTGGAATAGGCATTGTGTAGGTCACTTTTATAAGTACTACGTAGCAGTGTCACTTACGAGGAGGTAGGTGTTAATGCTGGGATCCATTATCATCGTCGGGGGTATGGACCGTGTAATGGTGTACTGCGTAGGGACCGTCTCACTTGTATGTGGTTTGTGATTTCCATTTTGATGAGGGACTCCTCTGGACCTACCGATAGAGTACGAACATGACACTGGAGGTAGATGCGTTTATGTGTCATGTATATGTAAAGACATATATGTATATAACCCTATAATTAATTGGGATTAATTAATGAGTCTAATGATGTAAACAATCAATTATGAACCCAATGCTATGTGAATCCATGATAAATGGTTATGTTATTTTTTGGGTAGTATATTCGGGGTATTCTGGGAAATATGAATATAGGTATAAATAATAATTACGATATGAGTTATTTTAGCTTACATTAAGTGTTACTTATTGTTTCGATTATCAGTATTTCACAGAGTGGGACTTGGGTTGATATGCATTTAGTATTGCATTTAGGTGAGAAGTGAGGTACTTAATGCATGTGAGTGACGATGTGGCATTCTTACTTTAAATTAACTGACGTTGAGGGATACTTACTTTAAATTAACTGTATTATTTCACTTTAAATTCAATAAATTAATTCTTGCAACTCTAGATTGCTAACCCAAATTATAAATATTTTCTCCCCCTAGGTACTCCTAATTTTCATATTTCACACATACCCTAAGTTACTCATTCATTACACACAAATCAACCTCTCTCTCTCTCTCTCTCTCTCTCTCTCTCTCTCTCTCTCTCTGTGTGTGTGTGTGTGGCTCTGGGATTCTGGATCAACCGATTCAAACCAAGTGTGCCATCAACATTTGATTTATTTAAGAAGTTTGTACTGATTTACATTTGTTGGATTGTTTCAGAAGTTTGTACAAATGTTTGTTACTTTTTCAAACGATTTGTTTCAGAAGTTTGTACAAAAGTTTGTACCTCTGTAGGAACGATTTCTAGAAGTTTGTGGTTTTGTTGTTCGGCTACAAAACGAACAACAACGATCTCCCGATTCTAAGACAAATCGTTGTTGTTGTTTTGAAACCCAAATAGGAAAGATCGTTGTTGTTTTAGTTATTTGGGTGTTTTTTTAGCTAAAAAAAATTACCAACAAAACCACAAACTTCTGAAACCAAAAAACGTAATTTTTTTTAGCTTCTACCATTTTTTTGTGTTCGTCTTCTCAGCTTCTTCGATTTGTTTTAGAAAGTGCCTCAACGGCCGAACATTCTTCATCGATGAAAGTGCCTACGATGTTCACTTCACAACAAAAGTAAGCCATATACAAAACCTCATCTTCGTAACTGGGTTCTTCGGAGACCAGTGTATTTTCCTAACTGGGTTTCACTTTTATATTTTTTAGATTATGTTTTTATTTTTGATATTATGTTTGGTTTCAGATCTAGACTTCGCATGAAATGAGATCTCGACTTCTATCAGGCCTTGGTTCAAAATGTTGTTATTTTGTATCTATTGGAGTTTTGTTCAGATCTAGACTTAATTTGTTTTGTAGGTGAGGATGGGTTTCAGAGGATTTAATTGGGTTTTGCAAACCCACTTTCAAGGACACGACTTTATTTATGTCAAGTATTGTTATAGTTTATGAGATTTTGTATCTATTGAAGATAATTGCATATGAAGGCCATTTCAGTCCGGTATTGTTATAGTTTATGCTTATAAATCTGTTATTGTTTATTCTTTTTATTAAGATTTTCCAACCTCATAAACAACCCTTCAAGTTTTTGGTAATTATTTGAATATTAGTTGTAATTTTATATCATTTTAACTCACTAATTGCATTGTTTTGATGCGTTAATGGCATGAATTATTTATTTTATTGCTTGCAGGCTTCATATCTCAAGCTTAATACTGAATGTTGTTGCAGGCTTAGTGAGTTAAAATAAAGCCATTTTCACTGAATGCAGAATGTTGAATGTTGTTGAGCAGGTATGCATCAAACTCACTAATTTTAAGTTAATGCATTGTTTTGATGCATTTTCACTGAATGATGTTGACAAGTCATTAACGCAGTGATAAGTCTGAGATATGAAGGCTCAATCGTATTCTTGGACGCTTACTCTTTAGCAAAGAAAAAAGTCCTCCACAATCGCAGCTTGGTCAGCCTCTTTGTGGTCGGAGACTGGGTAAGTCGTTATAAATCTTTGAAAAAATAATTTTTATTAAGTAATAGAAGAAATTTACCTTTCACAATGGTTTTCATTTTGTAGTTTTTTTGTACGAATTTATTGGCAGGTTACAGCAGCGTCGTTCCTTCCAGCAGTTTCTTCATCGGTTGGAATAATGGGGTTGTACTTTAATGACTTGGGAAGTTGTGATTTTGGTGATTTTGTTATTTTTCATTCCCATTTTGTTCTGTTGGTACTATAGCTTGATGGTTGATGTTGATGGTGGTCTGGTGGACATGGGGTTTGGATTCTCCCAATGTTATAGCCGAAGACTCTCGCGATGTCATATTTGGAACTACAAGCACGAAAGGTATCCCTCTATCTCTTTTTGTGGTGCACACATACACACACACACATACACACACACACGCGTATAATCAACCACTATACAAGTTTTTTTTTTAAATTCCACAGAGTATACGTATTACGTATTATCCTTCTGAACATTGGACCGTGATTAAGGTATTAAAGACCCTGAATCAAAATGTGTTTTTTTGGTTTCTTAGAGTTAAGGTGATAAAGCCCCTTACCTTGAGCAAGCAAGTTCACAACTTAATGCTGACCATGTTAATAAGGGGCGGTGTATTGCTTACACTACGATAACTAATTCTATTTATGAGAATAAAGTAACTACATACTTTTTTAACAGAGGTGCTGGCACAGGGATTTTTTTTTGTAAAGTGTATACTCGAAGGTTCTCTTTCAACTTAATGTTTTAATGAAGATATAATAATTAAGATTACCCTATTGCGTTATCTTACACATCAAACACTAAATTAGGCTATGTTTGCAAGTGACAATTGGGTGGTTCGCAAGTTTTATTTTTTCGGTGGTTTACAAGTGACAATTGGTTTGACACCTTTTTGTTTGATGGTTTGTGTCGTACTATTGGTTTTGATAGTGATAGAGAATGCTTTCCAAATTTCACTCATGTAAATACATTTTCTTGCATTTTAATATACATCATCTTTGCTTCACGGATTATTGGATGCGACATAGGCTATGTTGTTGAGACCGGATGGTCATCCTAGAATATATGGACACTGGCCTAATGGGAGTGTGACTTTGTATAATGAATGTGTGCATTGGTGCTTACCTGGGCCCATTGACACCCGGAGTGGCTTCTTGCTTCAGATGTTGAAGATGGGGACTTAGAGCTCATCTCAGGAAGATCTTCATTTCAGAGATAAGAAGAAGAGAATCAGATAGCCACGACTAAAGGCGGATTCTTTTTGTTTTTAACTTTTTTTCGTATTTTTTTACTCACTCATTCGTTTGTAGTATTTTTTTTGCTCATTCTTCTTTTTTTAACTTCCCCCCTCTATTCTCTAAAATTTGTTTGGGGTCTACAAAATGTATTATATCTCTCTGGTGAAGTCCGGGCAGCTGTGGAGTGACTATGTTGAATTCTTACTACTTCTATTATTACAAATTGAAATCATGTTATTTTATTCCAGAGTTATATGAGTTGAATGTTATCTTTTGTGGCACCTACTTATTGTAGGAATATAATTAGTCTTTTTATTGTTTGGGGTTATAATGTTTCGACTCTCTATAATTAATAGTTACATAATTTGCAGCAAGTAATTTATTTGACAATGTGAGTTTTGTAAGGTAAAAATTTCATGTTCTCAATACATGTGAACTTGAACTATAGAATTATACATGGTTTCACTTTCATGTTTAGGTATGGGTTGTTGATTGGATGTTTGTGGTAGTTGGTGATGGTGCCGTGTCGTAAGCACAAGAACGAATATTGGGGATAAATTATCTTCGTGTCTTCAGGCACGGGCATACTCTAGTGTGTGTGTGTGTGTGTGTGTGTGTGTGTGTGTGTGTGTATATATGTTTTAAAAAAAGTCTTTAAGTATGCTTTGCATTTGATATTGTCGGTTCCAAGTCCCGATAAAATGCAATATTTTTTTATATAAATTATATTAAAATTATCTTAATTAGACGTACATCTAAAATTTTATGCCTTAGGTACCAATTTATTATGGTAGGATTTGTGTTACAAATGAGATTTTATACAAAGAATATGAAAATCCATATCTAGATTTATTTTATTTTATTTTTTACTCTTTATAACATGCGCCACATCTCCGTAGCTTATTCATGTTTCATATAGTCATTAGTTATTTATGTTCTTTTCTCATATTAATAGGTTGATGGCTATGGAGGAGAAAGTATCAATCATCATCATCATCATCATCATCTTCATCATCATAATAATAAATAAATAAATAGATAAATAAATAAACAAATTATCAACTTTTATTTTGTCAAGTTCATAACAATTATGGACTCATATTAGATCCTTCACGTGCCTAATTATTGAGGCCATTAAAAAAAATTGATCCAATATAATTGCACTTAAATTGTGGGCACTAGACGTATCTTTTCAAGTTTCAATTGGCTTCGTTTCCTTCCTATAGAAAACTCTGAATTATCACAATCATCTAGTGTGGGGACTATGTTGATATTTTATGCCTTAATTGGTTGTCTTTTCATTTACTTCAATGTCGAGGAAGCGGCCCAATTAATTCCATTGAGGGCAACTATAGTGGAGGGACTCATGATGGATATTCTATGAAAATGATGTTGGGGTTGGGTGTTGAAGGGATAGATGTGGCAATTCTTTTTTACAATACATGACAAAATAAAAAATAATCATTCATTATTAGTTTAATTCCAAGCTAACTCATTTTGAGGCTAACATGTCTGGTATATCCATTTTTCGTTTTTTTTACCTAACAACCATTATTTATAAAAATATTTTGATTTACAAAGCGTTTAATAAAAAATTAAAAACAGTTTGCAATAACACATTGTTTTGATTGCTTTAAAAGAACTGTTTTAATAAAAAAAAAAATCTAAAAAGAGCTGTTTTTTATATTAAAAACTATTATTATGTAAAAAAAACTTGTACGTTATTTAACTATGTCTTTATAAAAACAATTTATACGTCTTTAACTCTAAACTACTTAAAAACAAATTTAACATTTTTATAGATAAAACATTTATGTAATTTTTTTAAAAAAAATACAAGTCATTTATATAAAAACTTGAAAGTTAATTTAATTTTGTAACCCCTTTTGTATAAATAAAACTGAAAATAGAGTTACAAAGTTTTTTTTTAATTTAAAATTTAAAAGTTAATTTTTTTTAAACTTTAATTTTTTTTTTTTGTGAAACAATCAAAAAAGTTAATAACTATTTTTTTAATTTTTTTTAAAACTGTTTTGAGAAATAAATAAATTATTTAAACTTTTTATTTTATTTTAAAAAATATTTTAACTATTTTATAAAAATTAAAAACTGTTTTTACAGAAATAAAAATTGTTTTAGCTATTTCTTCAAAAATAGCTTTTTATTTTTATTGAACAGTTAAGACATTTTAAAAAATTTTAAGACTGTTTTAATAGTTCATTTATATCTTAAAGCAGTTAAAAGAGTTAAGAACATTTTTTTATATAAAAATTAGTTTGAGCTATTTTTAACTATTTAAAATTAAAAAATGTTTTGAGTATTTTAAAATTTAAAAAAAAAACGTTTTAACATTTTAATAAAAAAAAAAACTATATAATTATTAAAAAAAACATATGTTAAAACAACTATTTTTAGAAAATAAGAAAAAATTCCTAAAAAACTGTTTTTAACCTTTTTAGATTAAAAAATGGTTTAATTATATTTCCCAGTCTTTTTTCTACAAAAGAGTCCAATACATTTTTTAAAAATAACATATAGCTTAGATCCTCGTGCTTTAGTCCAAAGTAAAATAAATGCTTAGATCCCTTGTGCACAAAATCATACATCCTCCACATTTTGTGATTTCACAATCCTATAATAACCTTTCTTCTACAACGATATTCATAAACTTTCAATAACTTCTTGTTTACACTATTAAAATTGTTCTTTTACAATGATTCTCACTTCAAACACGTAAAGCGTAACTCAATATACATTCATTAATAATTTTCTCGACTAATATTCTCAAAAATAACAAAAATCGGTTTCAATATAAATTTAAAATTGTATCAATAATGATATATAATTATAATATACGACTAATGTATCGATTTAGATAAAAAAAAATATGTATAAGAAATTTTTCGTCAGTGGGGAGAATTAAGGAGAGAGAGAAGCTATATTTCCATACAAATATTGTAATATAATGTAATTTTAAAGGAATATAATTAATTAAAATAATTAATTAAGTTAGATTATTTAGAATTTTAAATAATTTTTTTAAGTCAAAATTTGAATTTTATGATTATTTAAGTGAAAAATAAAGTTTTATAACAAAATTTGAGGTTAAAATGGAATTTATTGGAAGTAAGAACTTCTTTTAATAAAAAAAAACAATTATGATGCTCAATTACAATTATATTAAATTAAAGATTTTTCATGTTAATTTTGTAAAATAATAAGAGAATTTAACACAATGGTAATTATAATAGAAACATGAGGACAATTAAGGTAATTAAAGTATTGCTTGGAGAAGAACTAAGGGTTAAGGGTAAAATCGAATAGAGAATAAATCAAAGTAATTGATCGAATTAGGGTTAACAAGCGAATCTGGCGGCAAAAATGGGAGGCCACCATATTGGTGATACCAAGCCGCTATAGCATGGACATATCTGCTATAGCGGGGTTAATAGGCCACTGTAATGGTCATGCTTGGGGCACGAGGAGATTTTGGTCAGGGGACGTTTAGGTTTAATTTTGTTAATATAAAGAAATACCTACAACAATAGTTGTTCGCCCTTTTTTCATTCTATTTTCCACCAATAGTTATTCGACCTTTTTTCTTTTATCTCCTTCTACAGCAAACTAAAAACCTACCCTACTTCTTGTCCCTTAAACCCATAATTTTAAAGGAATTTAATTAATTAAAAAAATTAATTAAGTTAGATTATTTAGAATTTTAAATAATTATTTTAAGTCAAAATTTGAATTTTATGATTATTTAAATGAAAAATAAAGTTTTCTAACAAAATTTGAGGTTAAAATGGAATTTATTGGAAGTAAGAATTCTTTTAATAAAAAAACAATTATGATGCTCAATTACAATTTAATCAAATTTAAAAAAAAAAATCGTGTTAATTTTGTAAAATAATAAGAGGATTTAATACAATGGTAATTATAATAGAAGCATGAGTAAAATTAAGGTAATTAAAGTATTACTTGGAGAAGAGTTAAGGGTTAAGGATAAAATCGAATAGAGAATAAATCAAAGTAATTGATCGAATTAGGGTTAACAAGCTAATCTGGCGACAAAAATGGGAGGCCAGTATATCGGTGATACCAAGCCGCTATAGCATGGTCATATCTGCTATAGCGGGGTTAATAAGCCACTGTAATGGTCATGCTTAGGGCGCAGGGAGATTTTGGTCAGGGAACGTTTAGGCTTAATTTTGTTTATATAAAGAAATATCTACAACAATAGTTATTCGCCCTTTTTTCATTATATTTTCCACCAATAGTTATTCGACCTTTTTACTTTTATCTCCTACTACAGCAAACCAAAAACCTACCTTACTACTTGTCCCTTAAACTCATAATTCAACCATTAAACCTAATTCGAATTACACAAAAATTATATAGTTTTCTTTTTAAAAACTTACCCTTCATTTCAAAAGAAGAAATCATATTTTTTCTTGGAGGATTTTTGAGAAAACATTTGGACAAATTCTAAAAGGATTTTGGAAATTATTTGGGGGCCAATTCAACTATTTCTCAAGAGGATTCTTATTACACTTTAGGGACATTCGTTTATCATTTGAGGAACAATTCTTATAGGGACTTTTCTATAATTTCTGCTTTATTATTTGAGAGGATTATTCTCAATCAAAGCTAGATAATTCTACACGCTCCTCAGATGATGTAAATAGTAATTTCTGCCTAAATAGTTTTCATAAATTATAAAAGTTGTTTATAAACAATTAGGGTTTGTTATGTATTGCCTGCACAAACAAATGTGATTTTTGTAAATAGAAGACTGAACTCAATTCATGATATTATATATTTAATTATGTTAGTCTAAATTAATATAATTGAATTGTATTGGATAATTGTATACGATTGTTAGAATTCCCATGTATGTGGAATCACATGTTATAGATTTTTTTTAGATGATATTTGAATTTCTCCCTTTCTAGTTAAAATTTTGAAATTTAGAAATTGGTTATAAGATAAAATTTCATAAATTACTAATGGGGAATAGGGGAGGGTTGTAATATTGATAAAAGTATATAATTAAACTTCGATTCACTAGTTGAAATTGTATGTTCCTTTCTTCCACATGATATGTCACACGTTAGCAAATAAGACACTCCCATATAATATTAATAATTAAAATTTCTTAAAATTAAGTAAGGATAATAGACTAACGGGTAGTGCTGAAATACGAAATGCATATGGGAATTGGAACATAAAGTATACAGCCTAAAAATATTTATATTCTAAACATTAGACATAAACTTTATGTTGACTTAGCCTCCATATATAGCCCCTATGCCATTTTCCTTATATATGAGGGGTATATTTATAATGATCAACGGATTAAGAAAATTGTTTGGACACTCTTAGGCTACTGCCAGCCTAATAAGAATTAAATGTTATGTTGCATGGATCGATTTAGAGTTATAGTTTTTTTATACTTTATATTCTTTTGGAGGCCCGTATAGAGGTGTGCCAGTTTATATCTATGTGTACACTTATATCTTTACAACCTAGTTTTTGGTATACATCTCGATTATGATAGTATAGGCATTCCACTTACTAGTTGACTCTTCTCATGCGAGAAATGAAGGGATTAAAAAAATGATTATTACAAATACATAATTTAAAGGATTTGAGACCGGTAAGGGTGGGGTATAATAATTAATTTAATAATTGTGGATTTATTATTTATACGTTTGATTAATAGTTTTCCTACTCGAGTGCGTAGCTATTATCTTGTTGTAGTGGGCCTAACTTATCGCATTGTTACATGTGCTCTAGGGTACCAGGCTTAGCATTCTTACTTGAGCACTGAGTCTTTCTTTCCAGTCACCACCGAGTCTTGTATATGTAGGTGTTGAGCCTTCTTTTAGTATTTTATTCTTAGTCAAGAGATAAGATTCCTAGCATTGTACTCATTTTGTTTGAAGACAGTACTACTATTTGGGAGTTTGGCATATAATAGTTTTGTTAGTCACTACTCTTGTAACTTAGTGGTGGTGATTGATTCTATCCATATTATATAATAATTTGAGGTTTTATCATATCGTTCTTCTTTTTTATTAGCATCATTCATTGATTATTACCTCATACTGAGGATGATATTTAAATTATTTGGAAAACTATTTTATTTAATAAATAGACTTGATCAACTTAATTATTAAAAACTATGGGGTATAACAAATATGAAAAAAAATCATAAAGTACATGGAAAAAAAATTGTGCACTTGGTAAAGTACACAAAAAAATTATAATTTCGTAAAGTAGCGGTAAAAGTGTGTGCACTTTAATAAAGTACACACACATTTTTATTTGTACAGTGTAAAGTACACAAAAATATGTTTACTTTTATAAAAATGCATGTCTATTAACAAAAATGTGTGTACTTGTAGTATTAACAAACTAATAATTTAAAAACATTTCTCTAAAGCAAAGTAAACTAAAAAATTGCATTTACTTTTATAAAAAATTCTCATATTTCAATAAATATTTATTCATTATATTTATTTTTATAAAAATTCATCTATTATAATAAAAGTTTTTAATTAAAGGAAGGTTAAACATTGTATGGGGAATATCCTAACACGCACGGTTACACTGAACTTTGGGGGAACCTAGTGGTGTCATAAACATACTTGTAAAATACAAAATATTGGGGAGTAAAAATGAAATTTTAAAATATTAAATTTACCTATACTTCAATAGAATATTTTTATGTATCGTGTCAGGGGATTATTAGGAAAAGATCATATAAATTGGATTTGTTAATTTGAGAGATATTTAATTTCAAAGATTGTAAAACATAAAATGAGAGTTTATATATATATATATATATATATATATATATATATATATATATATATATATATATATATATATATATATATATATATATATATATATATATATATATATATATTAATTTTGTGTAAATCGAACTTATGTTTTGAGAGATAATTAATTCTAAAGTTCTAAGGAAAAATAAATAATAGGAAAAAAATCATATTTTTTACAATCATATTGAGAGGGAGAGCACTCGAAGGTAACTATACAATTGAGAATAATTATCAATTTTAAAAAATAATTTCCTTTTCAAAACAACAAAAGGTGTAAAGCATCCAAAAGGTTTATATATATATATATATATATATATATTTGAATCTAATCAATTTTATCATCTTATTAAGACACGCCATTTTAATCATACGAAAACGGTATAATAATTCACACAACATTAGATATACGACGAAAAACCGCTAACTGGAAAACATCTCGGGCCGATATAAAAGACATGTACTATGGTAGATATTTAAACAAATAAGAACAAATAACTTACAATCACATAATACACTAACTTTTTATCAACTATTTCACATCATATTCTCCAAGGTGAGCGCTTACAATTGGTGTACACTACACAATCATGATCGGTTTTGAAATTCAGCAAACATCCTAAAATATCATGCCAAATAAATCGTAAAAACTTACTACAATCTAGAATGTGTGATGATATTCTATAGTTGAACAAGATATAGTAAAGGTTTGGTTTATCTTAAAAACTCACAAAGTTTTTTTCATGGTTTTTTAAAAGTAGACCATATTCAATAACAAAACTATTTTTGAAAAATAACTTGTGAAATTGTCTATCAAGACTAGACAAGTTGACCTCTATCTGGGGTGACCAGGTTACTAGTTGGAGATGACCTCATTCCTAATGATGTATGAGTCCAGGTATCCCCTTCTAATTGTTCCACGATACATCCGATATTTATGGTATAATAATAGCCCCCAAGAATTTATTCATGAGTATAGCTTGTAGAGGATTTTATGAAGTGACACATGCTCTAGGTAGGTCCTAGGCAAATTAAGTGACTGAAGTTTCAATTACCTGGTATGGTTAGCTCACGTTCTTATCAGTTCAGGAGGTCATCAGCTCGTCTGTGGCTAAGCACATTGACCTATAATTTTTTGAGAATTTAATTTGAGATTAGGGTTGCCCCAAGAATGTGATGTGCGTGTTAACTAATTGACCTCGTACTTTGTTTATATTCTTGATTAGGTATGATGCGGGTTCATTCCCTCATATATGTAATGCTTCAATTAAATAACTTTGTTGTTTCAAATTAAATATTTAATTCTAGACTAGCTTCATAACCCGTTACCTCATGGATTGTATTCCGACCTTATCTCTCATTCATATTAATTAATTCATGTTTTGTTAAGTCTTGCATGCGTAGTTAATTTAGTTAAGTTTTTCTTGCTTATTTGGTAGAAATTCATAACTTCATCACAATCACCTTTTCTTCTTATTTTCGTGAGTCAATCCCTCAGGTTAGTCGTCTTCCCTATTCGTCGTCACGATTCTTCAGCTTAGTCCCTGTGTTCGATACCTGGTTTACCAGTTTATTACTTGAGCGACCGGCTTACAATTGAGTTGATATTAGTATGCACTAGAGACACTTTTAAAGTCGCGTCAGAAGCTAATGTACATTAGGAACAATATAAGCAATACATGGGGACTAACTTTTAGTTTTGACAATTGAAAGATGAAATTTATTAATAATACATGACAACTTAATATGAGATGAATGTGCTAGTCTCTTATGTCATGGATCATGTGATCTGAGCAGGTAAACAAACTTTATTTGGGGAATTTGAGACTAAAATGGAGTGCATTGAGGAACTTGATATAGACCTTGAGTGTGACTTCCATGGCACGGGATTTTACTAGTGTCTTTGTCTTAAACAATAAACGAATTTGAGTTAAATTCACAGCGCAGTTATTACCATTTGTGAGTTTATGGACAGAAATAAGATTTGAAAGAATATTTCGAACATGAAGAAGATTTTTGAGTTTAAGAGACGATTGAGGTGTAGGGAGAATATCATCATTAGTGTTTTGAATAAGGAGCATGTTATCATTTCCAACAATGACTTGATTACCTCCTTATAAGGTTAGTGGATCGAAAGATTATCAAGATCGTTGGTTTTATGGTTTGTTGTAACAAAATCAACTTACCATGGAGATGATTTGAGAGTTTGAATGAATAAAGAATAATAGGCTTTAGCATTTCCCTTGTTGTAGTTAGAACTTTGTCCTCCTTAATGAGATGTATCATGCCTGGTACAATCCTTTGCAGAGTGATTTTCTTTACCACAAATTTAACAAACTAATGGTACGTTCTCATGTTGATTAGAGTTGTATGAGTGATAATTTCCTCCTCCACCACCTCCTCCTCTGCCTTTATAACCAAAGTTCCTTCCTCCTCCTCTAAAATTATTACCCCTATATTGAGATCTCCCTTCTCTGTTCAATTGCAGACTTTGATTATATCTACCAGTTGAATTATATGAGAAGTTTATTTGTCCTTTACTCATAGCAAACTCTACAGTCAAATTTGAGTTTTAAGTACTTTTCCTATTTTCTTCAACATGAATTGATTTTGAACACAGTAATGATGATAATTCTTCCATGGAAATTTAGAGATGCTCTAGTTCTAATTGAAGTTTTGAATGCATCATACTTTGCAGGTAATCCATTTAGAGTTAGTAGAGAACTAAATCTTCATTTTCAATGATGGACACAGTCAAAGCTAATTGATCTAATATGCATGTGCGAGATATACTTTAATTGTTAATCCTTTATATTTTACTCCTAACATTTTGTTCTTTAATTGATATATGTGAGATCTTAAGAGAGAGACGAACCATTTTTCTAACAGATCCTAAACTTATTTATTTTGTGTGCAATGAAGTGCAGTTGAATATATCTGTGATGTGATTGTTGCAATCATAAAACTGAATATATCTGCATCAATCTTCTCCTGTTTTGAGAAATTAGGATTTTGGACATATTGATCTTGAGAATTAAGAATCATTTCTGGTGGAATTTGGTGTTGATCCATTGCTATATCCAAGTACTTCAGTTGCTCGCATCAGATTTTGAAACTAAATCTTCCATATGATGTTGTTTGATTGATCCATTGTTACTAGAGAACTCGGATGAGAAAGAAGTAATGTAAGTGATGTTTTTTTATTTGTTAAAGAAGCATTTTCTATCATTGATGAAGAATTAATCTTGCTCGTTGGAGCTTCTACAGCTCTGATGCCATGAAGAAATATAGAAGAGGAAACTTTTAATTCTCATTTATTGAATAAAAATGATTACACAATGACTAATATTTATACGACATAAGTTTTCATCACCCATATATCGATACATGTAAACATGTGTATAATATACAATGAACTAATTCTTAATTGACAAAAATAATGTTAAATAACTTTAACCAACTAACCGCTACTACATTCTCAACGTTTACACCAAAATGAGAGATTTGTGAGTGCTGTTAGCACTCACAAATGACCTTTATAACTGCTATTTACAGTCATAATTTAGGGGGTGACAAAAGAAAATTTATAACTCCTAACAGCAGTCACAAATTTTTATAACCCCTATGGGGTTATGACTGGTGACCCCAATTTGTAACTGCTATTCGTAATTGCTCTCAGCAGTCGCAATATAACATTCGTAGTCAAGCACTGAGGAGAATGTAAAACAACAGACCATGGATCATTATTGGGGTTCTTTGCATAAAACACTTGCTTTAAGTTTTGGAATGCACAAACGAATGGCTCATCATTAACATTGTCTTTACTCTTCAACTTGGCCAAATCAACCTTCACCATGTGGGTGTCAGGGTCGACCATACATGCATTCTTGTCCTCCACTCTCACCCAATCACAGTATAATCTAATAGGATAATTTGTTTTATAATCCCATAATACGTCATCTCAGCTTCTATCAAGTTTTTATCTTTCGCGCTTGCCCTGAAATGAGTTAATGTTTTATATGAAATGCCGCTGTTTTGTTTCCCAATGAGTTTTAACTCGTGTGTGCTTGAAGAGAACACAAAACCATTGACACGATATTGTCCAAACTCCTTGGCTACAAAACTAGGCCCATTTTCTAGACGTGCAAGCCTCGTCGATACTTCACCAGCTTTCAATAACTGAAACCAAGAAAGTATTTGCATTGTGAATATGTTGCAAAGACAGTAAATAAAAATGAGGTATTACTGTAGTCACATCGAAAGCTATCCAATGCCTAAAGTCATTGTCTGCACTCGCGCCTCCCTTCCTCCTCTTGGCATGCCCGCACTCATTATATTGCCTAGATTAAAACACTAAAAATATTAATTTCTAATGAATATAACATCGAACTATTACATTTTTTACAAAACACTTTAAATAAACTCACATTTTCCATTTATCTATGTCTTCATGCGTCTCGAATACATATCGAGCCGCCTGGTTATATCGTGTACTTATTAGATTCACTACCTTACCTTTCCCCAGGGCCTCCTCATCATCAAACTCTTCTAATTCATCAATAAAAGCGTTCACGACCTCCACCGTTTGGGTTAGGCATATATTCCTTTGCATACAAGGAAGCCTCCTCCATAATGTACTCCTCAACAATGGACCCCTCAATGTACCGTGTATTCTTAACATAATCTTTAAAAGTTTTCATTAATCGTTCGAACGGATACATCCATCGGTACCTTACTGGTCCACATAAAAGTGCTTCATCGCACAAATGCACTAAAATGTGGATGCTTATGTCAAAGAATGAGGGAGTTAAGTGCTTCTCCAAAACACATATAGCCTCGGCCAAAGTTTCTTTCGCTGCCATTATGTGCGTCATGTTGACAACTTTTTCACACAATAGGGAGAAACATAAGCTAATTTGTAGAATGGCCCTTCGAAGATCCTTGTGTTCCGAAAAATAGTGTCCGAACAACAAAGGGATAAGTTGAATAATCACATGCCAATCGTGGGACTTGCACTTTTTCAAATCTTTTATTGCGTCGCAGACAATCCTCAGTAAGTTGGATGAGAAATTAGAAGGGACCTTCAAGCCCTTGAATGTTTCTAAGAACATATTTCTTCCTTCAATGCTCAAACTATAAGATGCAACTGGCATATGCTTTTTCCAGTGTTTGTATCTTCTTTCAACCATAATGATCTTTTAATCTTCAAATCACGAAGATCTTCACGGACTTTTTCTCCATCCTTGGAATGAGAACCACCAGTGCATATGCTTACGAGATGCTCAATAATATTTTTCACAGCGTGTATTATGTCTATCACATGTCGCACAGGATGTTCCTTCCAGTATGGCAAATCAAACATTATTGATCTCCTCGACCACGCCGTTTTCACATCAACATCCTTTCTTTTACTCTTTTGGACCAAAATTATGGGGTGTTTCCCCCTCAACTTTTGATCAGCCTTTAATGACCTTTCTTCAATTTCCAAACCAGAAAGTCTTGGTTGAGGTGGTCGCATCTCGGTGCCTTCTGGGAGAAAATTGCTTCGTATTGACCTGAATTTGTGACTTTGGGGCAGAAATCTCCGATGACTATGATAAAAAAGTTTATCACTTTTTTTAAGCCAACTGGCTTCAGTCTCCTCTCCACATATAGGATAACTTAGGTAACCATGTACATTGCTCCCAGATAAGGTCCCATAAGTAGGGAAATCATGAATTGCCCATATCAACATAACTCTCAAAATGAATTCCTCCTTTTTGTACGAGTCGAACGCTCTCACACCTTCAACCCATAACTCATTCAATTCATCTATTAGTGGCGCGAAGAAAACATCAATGTCACTACCCAGTGCTTTTGGACCTGGTATTAACAACGACAAAATTGAAAACTCCTTTCTCATTCACAACGACGGGGGAAAATTTAAAGGCGCCATAAACACAGGCCATATACTCTTATCTGTGCTCAATTGTCCAAACGGGTTAAACCCATCGGTTGATATTCCGAGGTGAATGTTGCGTATTTCTGTAGTAAAGTTCGGGTATCGCTGATTTGCAGATTTCCACACAGATGAATCAATCAGATGTCGCATGAGATTCTCACCCACCTCCGCTCGACCATGCCAAGTCATTGCCTCTGCTATCCAAGGTATAGTGTAAAGTCTCTTCAATCGAGGACCTAAAGGGAAATACTTTAACACCTTCTTAGGTATTTGCGTATCTACTTTCAACAAACGTTTATTATGTACTATCATCTTTTGTTCATATCTAGGTTCCTTACATACAGGACAAGCCCGTTTGTCCTTGTGCTCCTTATAGTATAAAGTGCAGTCATACTTGCAGCAATGAATTGATTTGTATTTCATAACCAAACCTTTCAAATTACCCTTCATGATCGGATAATTGACTGGCAGTGTATTTTCTTTGGGGAGAAAATCTTTTGCTCAGAGGAGTATTGCCGTCACACTTTTTCCCGACAAGCCAAATTTGCTCTTTAAGTTGTGCAACCCAACCATGGCATAGTGTGGTCGGGGTTGGAGTTATGGTATAATGGTGTTGCGGCTGCTGCTTTTAATCGTATATAATCCTTAACTTGGTCCATATCATTGCCAACATGATCCTCACATCCTAAATCATTCCCTCTACTATCTTGCTTTTCTTGTGCTGCGTGCACTTCATACGTATCATTTATGTAATCGTTTAACCTATCATGTACTAACGGGTCACCATTTGTGTGAATGGTTTCATTGATAAGTATTTCTTCTCGAATATACTTAAATTCCCTCTCCCCATGGAAATGCCAAAACGTGTAGTCAGCTTGCATATCCCAATGAAACAAATGTACTTTTACATCTACCCCTTTCAAGCGTTTACCATTTTTACAACGATTGCACGGGCATTAGATAATATCAGTTTCGAGATTCTTCATTGCATAATTCACAAAGTCTTTAACCCAATTAACGTATACTAGCCTCACTCTACAACTTTCACCCATCCACTCTTTATATTGTGGAAACCCCATTAATTCTACAATACAAACAAATAGAAACTCAGTAAATTATAAAACTAAATGAAGTTTGAGCTGATATTTAGAACATAATCTCTGGCTTATCATTGCATTAATACTATCATTGCATTAAAACTCACAGGAAAACCTGACCAAGCACAAAACATCAAAACTTCAACGAGCACAAAACAATGGTCATTTAATTAATTTTTAGATAAAATAAATATGAATAGTATAAAATGATTATTGAAAAAAATCTAACATATTCCCAAACAAGATAATATTCAAAAAATGAAAGAGGTTAAATGATGTGTAGATATACTCACAACAAAACAATCAGATTTGATTATATTTTGTCTAGAGAACGTTCATCACAAAGCTCGGACAAAACTCGTAATATTAAAAATACATTTGATTATATTTTGTCAAAAAAATATAATGTCTAGAGTTTTTGAATAATATTTTGTCAAAAAAATAACCTCAATACAATTTCTAGGGCTTATTAACATAAAATACAATTTATATATAGATACACTCATAAACATACATATAAACAGAAATCTATACATACACATACATACACACACATATAAACATAAATTTATAAACAGAAATCTCTACATACACACAAATATACACACATACCCACACATAATAAGAATTGAAATTAGGGATTTAGACAAAAATTAGGGTGAAATACCCAAAAATATACCTGTTTGATTCACCGATCTGCGATTTTAGAAACGCAAATGCTTCTTCACATCAACGACTTCTTCAAAGCTAAGAAATTTTTTTACATACACATCAACGGCTTCTTCACATCGACGGCTTCTTCACATAAACCTTATAACAAAAGTACAGATAGAGGTTTTGGCAAATGAAAGAGAGAGAAGAGGGCGGGAGCTCTTCACGTATAGATAGAGGAAAATTAAAGTAGGTGAAAAATCTTATGACTGCTGAGAGCAGTTACAAAATTTATGACTGCCAATAGCAGTCACAAATTGAGTCTAAGATCAAAATTTATGATTGCTGGGAGCAGTTACAAATTTATGACTGCCAATAGCAGTTACAAATTAAGTCTTAGACCAAAATTTGTGATCGCTAATAGCAGTTACAAATTTGTGAGCTAATAGCGGTCATAAATTAAGTCTAAGACTAAAATTTGTGACTCCTCATAGCAGTTATAATTCCGTGACTTCTCATAAGAGTCATAACTTATGTCTACTAACAAACTTGTGACTACTTGTGATAGTTATAAATTTGTGACTGCTTATAGGAGTCACAAATTAATTATATGGTAACATTTGTGACTCCCATTAGCGGTAACAAACTAATTGACTCAATTTTTTTTAACCAATTAATTTTATCACCCCTAATGACAGTCACAAATAATTTTGTGACTGCTCCCGGGAGTGACTAGTTTGTCACCCCTATTGGCAGTCACAGAATTAAAATTTTGGTGTAGTGAACCTTTGTCATGTTGTTCTATTTCTGTATATATATATATATAAACAGGCTATGGTACATACCAATTATACATACCAATTTTTTTTAAATAGTAAAAAAATTATCTTTTAGTTGGGTTTTTTTTGTGTGTTATTTAAACAATTCAAATGAGCCATAAGAAAAATCAGCTCAAAATAACGTTTTTTACTATTTTAAAAAAATTGGTCAAATTTTTGTACCTTTTAAAGCACTTTAAAAGCTGTTAAAGTTTCACCGATTTTTACAAATGGCAAAAAAAATTATTTTGATCTGATTTTTTTTATATGATCTCTTAAAATGTTTAAATACCATATAAAAACTTAAACTCAAAAATATTTTTTTAATATTTTAGAAAAACAAGTTTGTGCCAGCAAGTATGTATATTTGGTATGTATGAGAGTCACCCTATACACACACACACACACACTACATAAATCTATCATAGTATGTTATGTATGTGTTATTAATTAATTTCGAATCAATATTTAACTACAAAAATATATGTGTGCATTTAGTGTTGGATTTCATGAACACCAATCCACCATTAAGTTTGCATTTAAGTTAATATGTCGATGAAGTGTAATGGAAACAAACATGTAAAATCATTACTCCTACTTTAAAGTAGATCAATATTCATTTCAATGAACAAACTTTTCATGCAATTTTAATAAATTCTAATAAGTAGTGAAACTTTAATTTTATTTGTATAGCTTAATTTTAATTTTGAATTGATTTTATAATTTTTTATTTAAATTACTGTTAATTTGCAATTTTTATATTGTTTCAAACAGTTATCATAACACGAATTCATCTTCTTTAGATTTCTTACTATTATTAAAATAAGTGTTTTTCATATAAAATATTAATTAAAATGTCACACACCTCGCATGGGTACAGTCATCTAGTTAGTGTGTGTGTGTAAAAAAAAGAAGGCAAACTCAGTGCACAACGATCCCGTCGCTTACTAAAAATAAAATTTTATGTGATATCATTTCTAATTGTGTAGCATTTTAATTGGATATGTTCGAGTTAGGTAGAAAAATGTCATGTCCGTGTTTAGTAAAAAAAATTCGTGTTGTGCAGTTTTTATTTGGGTCGGGTTCGTGTATGGTAATAAAAATAAAAATTCATGTTGCGTCACATTTTAATTGTGTCGTGTTCGTGTTCGGTAAAAAAAATGGACTTCATGTCATCTTGTGTCGCTCTAATTTGGATCAAATTTGTGTTAGGTAAAAAAATAAGATTTTGTGTCGTGTCGTGTCTCGTTTTGGCTGCGTCGTGTTCGTGTTTTTTGAAAAAAAAATCATGTTGCATCGCTTTTATTTGGATCGGGTTCGTATCTGATAATAAAAATAAATTTGTGTGTCGTGTCGCATTTAATAGGGTCGTGCTCTTCGTAAGAAAAATTAGAATTTGTTCGTCTCATGTCGTTTTTATTTAGGTCGTGTTCTTGTTAAGCAAAATAAATAATATTTTGTATAGTTTTTGTGATTGGTAAAAAAATCGTGTTCTATCACTTTTATTTGGGTCAAGTTAATACAAGGTAATAAAAATAAAATTCTGTGTCGTCTAATTTTGTTTGGGTTGGGTTCATGTTAAGTTAAAAAATAAGATTTTATTTTGAGTCATGTTTTAATTGAATCATGTTCGTTCGTGTTTGTTAAAACAAGATTTCATATTTTTACTTTTATTTGGGTCGAGTTCATGTAAGATAGTAAAAATAAATTTTCATGTCACGTCTGATATGCCCAAGTATAACCTCGGCCCAGAGATACCTCGGCTCTATGAGGGGCAAGGGCCCACGATATCATCCCTCGGCCAGACATACCTCGGCTCTGGCCGACACTACCATCTACACACCCAAGGGGGGCACTGCGCGCATCACATGCATCAACAGCACTCTGGGTATGGCAACCTCGGCCAAGGGTGGGCCGAGGTGACAGGGATCCGACCCTCAACGTGGAACCGGTTCAACCTCGGCTTGGGATGAGGTCACAAGAGGCCTTAGTAATCACCAGCATGGGACTATCCCTACCTCGGCTGGGGCCGACCCAGCATAATGTCTCGACTGAGATCAGGCCGAGACTCCTTATGACATTACTCGGATTGAACGGACATCAAGCCTTTACAGCTCGGCCTCTCCCAGGCCGAGGTCATTCGCCAACATGACTGCCGAGCATCTGTTGACATTTGGATAAGGACACCTGGGCACAAATCAGTTGTAACAAGATTATTCTCCACATGTGGGAGAATATTTCATCATCATTGCTTACATGTGACAGTGACAGATGGCATTCCCACATTGGTGAGGATACCACACACATGGTCATTGCATGCATGGGGGGTACATTACGCCCCCTAGGCACTATATATAGTGATCATCCCCTACCTTGCAAAAGGATCCCAGATATAAAACCCTAGCTGAAACTCTATCTAAATATACAGTAGAGAGAGAGAGCTTGAGAGAATTGTATCCATGGCCATTAGTGCCTTCATTCAGTGATAGTACTCACACACTCACAGTGGACGTAGGCCAGATTGGCTGAACCACTCATATTCCGGTGTTCATTCCTCATATCCTCACCTCCTTCTCTTATCTCTTTATATAGCTGTGCTGCCATTGTTATTCATATATTGAGCTTGGAAACATCTTACCTGGTGGTGCTGATTCTTAGCATCATCATTTTGGCGCCGTCTGTGGGAAGCGAGAGGCTATCTCTTCCTCTTTTTCTGCTTTACCTCACCGGAGACTCTGGTGGTGAACCAGGAACCACCCCTTGTGTGGAGATGTTTCACCATTGAAAGAGGTCCTTTAAGGTATTAAGCTCACCTACTGCACAAGCTCTTTATTATTAACACATGGCACCAGAATTACCACCGCCTCTTCCGCAGCCCGGAGGTGGAGGGGCTAGCTCCAGTCAGGCTCCTCCCCAGTCTGAAATGGCGGAGGTGGCAGCGGCCTTGAAATCTTTAGCTGCAACACAACAAGCCATGAAGGAGCAATTTGCCCAGCTCAGCCAAACCATGATGATGAGACCACTTGGGGTCTCACTGGACATGATAACTCCGGTGGCAGTTCATCCTCATCCTGACGCCAGGGGACCACCCCAGGCGCCCATGAAGGACCAACCTGCACCCCAGAGGAGGAGGGACGTTGCTGACCCTAGGCGCTTGCGTCTGGGGAGGCAGGGAAACCCTTGCCCAGAGGACAGGTATGATGACCTAGAAGCTGAAGAGGCCCCAGAAGACTGCTGGGAGCCGTATGATGTGTCAGATAACACCGTACGACCCCTTAGGCAGAGCCAAGGATGTGTCGGCCGAAGAAGAGACGAGGCCCAACAAAGAGGGTCGGACTTTGATAGGTAGAGTCAAGGATGTGTCGACCGAGGAAGAGATGAGGCCCAGCAGAGAGGGTTGGCCTTTAACAGGTTGAGCAGAGGGTCGGCCTTCGAGAGGCTAGGCCCAGTCAATGACCTGAGGCAGAGGCTATCGAGGTCAAGGAGCGCGGCAGGCTCTCAAAGAGGGAATAGGCAGGCTCGGCCAGATCAAGGCCGACCCTTGGAAAGAAGAGCCAGGGAGCAGGAAGAGGTCAATAGTCAACGTGTTGTGGCTAGGGAACCCTCTGTCCATCGTAGGGAGGTGGCAGGGAATAACCTCGGCCAAGATGAAGAGAGAAGACCCTGGAATAACTCAATCCAACGTCTCGAGGAGAAGATAGGGGACCTCATAAAGAGCAGGGACCCATTACAGAGGGGCTACTCGGAGGGCTCCCCGTTTGTATCTAGGATAGTGGGGTTCCCAACCCCAGCTAAGTTCAAGCCTCCTATAGTGACGCCTAAGTATGATGGCAGCGCTAACCCAGTGCACCATATCGAGATGTATCAGCCGGCGACAGATATTTACTCGATACCCGATGAGATGAAGTGCAGGGCCTTCTCAGGAACCTTGACAGAGGCAGCGCACAGCTGGTTCACCTCTCTTCCGAAAAACTCGATCGAGAACTTCAAAGACCTAGCTGAGCAGTTCATCCACAACTTATGCTTTGGGGTAAGACCTCAAAAGAAGACTACCCACCTCCTATATGTCAAACAGGCTAAGGGTGAAAGCCTAAGAGACTATATAGCAAGATTTAACAAGGAGAAGTTGGAGGTAGAGGATTACGAGGAGAGCATAGCCATGACAGCCCTGATAGGAGGCCTCCAGAAAGGGAAGCTATTGTGGAAGCTGGCGGAAGACCCCCCCAAGTCTATGGCAGAGCTGTTGTCCACCGCAGGGAAAGTGATGAATGCGGAAGAGGCAATGGCCGCCAAATATGAGTAGGAGAACCGTGGTAGCACTGGGAGGTCCCAGGGTAAGAAAGAGGGGAAGAAGAGGTCAGCAGATGACAAGTTCGCTCATTACACTCCTCTGACTGTGAGCTATGAGCACATCCTTAATGAGATCAAGGCTGACCGGGCTCTGAGGTGGCCAGAGAAATTGAAGGCCCCACCACATAAGAGGAATAAAAACCTCTGGTGTGAGTTCCATCAGGATCACGGCCATGTCACAGATAGATGCTTCGCTCTGAAGGATGAGATTGAGAAGATGCTAAAATCCGGGAAGCTGAGAAAGTATGTGGATGGCAAGGCCCCAAAGGGTGGCAGAGAAGACCCTAGGAAGAGAAGAAATGACAGGTGCCGTGGCGATGTCCCGGCTAGAAGATATGATGATTCAGAGGGTGATGATGGAGATGACCCGGATCTCCCACTTAAGGATGACAACACCCCAGTGAAGAGGGTAGGGATGATCTCCTTTGGTGTTAGCACCATATTTGGGGGATTCGCAGGAGGTGGCTCTGAGGTAGCCGATAGGAAAGCTCATGTAGCGGAGGCTAAGTCAGTGGTCAAACCTGAGGTTGTGAATCTAACGTCTTCTGACGCAGTGCATAAGAGGAAGAAGGTGGACATGGACACCCTCGTAGTGGGGTTCTCCAGACTCGACTTCAAGGGCATCTTAGCCCCCCATGATGACCCTTTATTCATAACAACAAGGGTGCATGGGTGCGATGTAGGGAGAATCCTCATAGATGGGGGAAGCTCAGCAGATGTGATGTTCTGGCCTTGTTTCAAGATCTTGGGTCTTAACAGGGCAAGGCTGGTGCCCTACCATCACCCATTGATAGGCTTCAGTGGTGAGAAGGTACACCCATTGGGCATGTATGAAATGGATGTCCGGATGGGAGATGAGTGGCCTAAGAGGCTGACCAAGAAGATAAACTTTTTTGTTATGGACGAAAATGTCTTCTCGGCCTACAACCTCATCATCGGAAGAGTGGCCCTCAGAGAGTTTGAAGCCGTGCCGTCAACGGTCCACCAGATGCTAAAATTCCCGACTCCTTATGGGGTAGGGGAAGTGCAAGGGGACCAGACCACGGCGCGGGAGTGTTATTTCAACTCGGCCGAAGAGCGAGAGGCCCATAAGAGAGCAATCGCCACTTACAGCATTGACATTCTCGATCCCAGAGATAAAACAAAATTGAAGAAGGGCGAGGCCGCGGAAGAGGTAGAATCCATCGTCCTCAATGACGACGAGCCAGAAAAAACCGTCCAGGTCAGTAAGGCCCTGGAGCAAGGGATCAAGGAAGAGTTGATAAACTTCCTCAGGAGGAGGCAGAGTGTCTTCGCATGGAGTCATGAAGATATGCCTGGTATCGACCCTGAGATCATGACCCACAAGCTCAACGTAGACAGAGATGCTAGGCCTATTAAACAAAGGTGAAGAGTCTACTCCAGAGATAAGTATGAGGTCATCTGGGAAGAGGTGAAGAAGTTGGAAGAGGCCGAGTTCATAAGAGAGGTTACTTATCCAGAGTGGCTCTCAAATGCAGTCATCGTGCCTAAGGCCAATGGAAAGTGGCGGATGTGTGTAGATTTCACAGACCTGAATAGGTCTTGCCCGAAAGACAGCTATCCCTTACCTAGGATAGACCAGATGGTGGATGCAACGGCAGGGCACGAGCTTATGAGTTTCATGGATGCTTATTCAAGCTATAACCAAATCTTCATGGATACCGAAGACTCTTGAGAAGACAACCTTCATTACTGACAAGGGGACGTACTGTTACAAGGTGATGCTATTTGGTCTGAAAAATGCGGGGGCAACGTATCAACGTCTTGTCAATAAGATGTTCGAGGAGCAGATAGGTAAGACCATGGAGGTGTATGTGGACGATATGATAACGAAGAGCCTGAAAGCATGTACTCACGTAGCGGACCTTGAGAAGACCTTTGATGTCATGGACTCCTACAGAATGAAGCTCAACCCAGCGAAATGTGTCTTCGGGGTAGGAGCCGGGAAGTTCCTGGGGTTCATCGTTAATCAGAGGGGGATTGAAGCAAACCCGGAGAAAATCAAGGCATTACTCAACATGAAGACTCCTAGGAGTATCAAGGATGTTCAGAGACTCACTGGAAGGGTGGCGGCCCTGAACAGGTTTGTTTCCAGAGCTACGGACAAGTGTCTTCCGTTCTTTAAAGTTTTGAGAAAGGCCTTCCAGTGGGACGAAGAGTGTGAAAAAGCCTTTGATCAACTGAAGTCCTACTTGGGGTCTCCCTTGCTTCTGTCCCGGCCCATCGCAGGGGAGAGGTTGTTTGTGTACCTGGCAGTCTCTGAGTCAGCCATTAGCGCGACCATCATACGGGAAGAGGATGGGGTTCAGAGACCTGTGTACTTCAATAGTAAGGCCCTTTAAGGGTCTGAACAAAACTATCCCCGCATGGAGAAGTTGGCTTATGCCCTGATACACGCCTCTAGGAAGATGAAGCCTTACTTCCAAGCTCACTCCATGGTAGTCCTCACCGACTCACCACTACGGCAGGTTCTGCACAAGCTTGAGAAGTCCGGAAGATTGATGACCTGGGCCATCGAGCTAGGAGAGTATGATCTTACCTACCAGCCCAGGACGGCCATCAAGGGGCAGGCCCTGGCAGACTTTATCGCAGAATTCACTTGGGAAGAGACCGAGACAGAGAAGGGCTTGAATGGTGGCAAAGAGATGAACCGAAGTGTCTTCCGAGATTCAGAAGAGACTGCCCCATACGTCTTCTGAGGCCGAGAAGAGGTTGCCCCAGGCCAAGCTCGGAGCAGAGTAGAAGAAAATGAAGAGGATCGGTACCTCTTCGAAAAGGGGGTTATGAGAGAAGGGGTCTTCTCATCAGATGCAGACGTATGGAGCCTCTTCGTTGATGGCTCTTCTTGTGACAATGGAAGCGGCGCGGGGCTAATACTCTCGGCTCCAAATGGCGCCAACATTGAGTACGCCTTGAGATTCAACTTCAAGGCCTCCAACAACGAGTCTGAGTATGAGGCCATGATAGCAGGTCTCTTATTAGCAATAACTCTTCGAGTAAAGAGGCTCCTACTCCACAGTGACTCGAGGTTGGTTGTCAATCAAGTGCTGGGGGCATACGAGGCCAAAGATGAAAGGATGGCCAAATACCTAGAGAAGGTAAGAGGATTGCTAGAGTATTTTGAAGAAGCAAAGCTAAAGAGAGTGCCTCGGCTGAGCAACAACCATGCTGATGCATTGGCAAAACTGGCCTCGACAATGAAGACAGATTTGGGAAGGACCATTCCAATCGAGGTCTTAGGAAAAGCAAGTATCGAGGAGGACGAGGCGTGTAGCCCTTGTCACAATGTGAACCTGGGAGACTCATGGATTGACCCGCTTGTCAGATACCTAAGAGAGGGGGAACTACCCGAGTCCAAGATGGAAAGAAGAAAGTTGAGATACAAGGCTGCAAAGTTCTCATTGGTAGGAGACGTCTTGTACAAAAAGGGGTTTCTACTACCTCTCCTCAGATGTTTTCACCCTGCGGAAGTACCCCAGGTCTTAAGGGAGGTTTATAAGGGTTCTTGCTCTAGCCACATTGGGGGAAGACCCTTAGCCAAGAGGATCATCACTCAGGGATACTGGTGGCCTACCCTGTCTAAGGACGCAGCAGATTATGTGAAGAGGTGCGACAAATGTCAAAGGTTCGCCACCATCCCTCACCAACCTCATCAGCCTATGACGTCGATCTCTTCTCCATGGCCATTTACGGTATGGGGAATTGACTTAGTAGGACCTTTGCCAAGAGCTGTCAACAACTATAGATTCTTGATAGTTGCCATTGACTACTTTTTAAAATAGGTAGAGGCAGAGCCGATGATAACCATTACAGAGCAGAAGACCTTCCAGTTCATCTGGAAGAACATCATATGTAGATATGGCCTCCCGAACACGCTCATCTCGGACAATAGGACCCAGTTCAAGAATGCCTCCTTGGAGAAGTATTGCCAAAGTGTGGGGATCAGACAGTTCTTCTCATCTCCTGGTCGACCTCAAGCAAATGGCCAGACCGAGGTCACGAACAGAACCATCTTGGATGGAATCAAGAAGAGGTTAGAAGATGCGAAGGGGAGATGGATAGAAGAGGTCTACGCTGTGCTATGGGCTTACAGAACTACGACAAGGACACCCACAGGAGAAACCCCATTCATGCTGGCACATGGCTCAGAGGCAGTCATACCAACGGAGGTAGGACTGCCAACTCATCGGGTTCAGACCTACGACCCCGACATCAATGGGGAGAAGAGAAGGCTAGACTTGGATCTCATCGAAGAAAGAAGGGAAGACGCAGAGGTCAAAAAAGCATCCTACCAGCAGAGGGCAGCAAAATTCTACAACCAGAGGGTGAAGTCAAGACCCATTGCAGTAGGAGACCTAGTTCTAAAGAAGACACTACAGAAGGCAAACAAGCTACACCCAAACTGGAATGACCCCTACAAGGTGACGGAAGAGGTTGTGCCTGGCACTTACAGGCTAGAAAACCTAGAAGGAGAACCTTTCACTAACCCGTGGAATGCTGACCATCTCAAGAGATATTACATATGATGTATAGAATTTTATGAAAATGTACTATCTTACTAAGAGGAGGTTATTAATAAAGATCAGTTTCCATATCAAATTCTTATTTCGTTCTTTAAGAACAGAAGTTTATTATGAGGCTAACCTCTTAGGTGATGACCTCAGACCCTCATAACATCACTCGGTGGTGACGAGGTCTGAGCTCAGACACCTGGGTTAGATGACCTCAGACCCTTAACATCATTAATTTGGTGATATTTATTATGAGGCTAACCTCTTAGGTGATGACCTCAGATCCTCATAACATCACTCGGTGGTGACGAGGTCTGAGCTCAGACACCTGGGTTAGATGACCTCAGACCTTTAACATCATTAATTTGGTGATATTTATTATGAGGCTAACCTCTTAGGTGATGACCTCAGACCCTCATAACATCACTCGGTGGTGACGAGGTCTGAGCTCAGACACCTGGGTTAGATGACCTCAGACCCTTAAAATCATTAATTTGGTGATATTTATTATGAGGCTAACCTTTTAGGTGATGACCTCAGACCCTCATAACATCACTCGGTGGTGACGAGGTTTGAGCTCAAACACCTGGGTTAGATGACCTCAAACCCTTAACATCATTAATTTGGTGATATTTATTATGAGGCTAACCTCTTAGGTGATGACCTCAGACCCTCATAACATCACTCGGTGGTGACGAGGTCTGAGCTCAGACACCTGGGTTAGATGACCTCAGACTCTTAACATCATTAATTTGGTGATATTTATTATGAGGCTAACCTCTTAGGTGATGACCTCAGAACCTCATAACATCACTCGGTGGTGACGAGGTCTGAGCTCAGACACCTGGGTTAGATGACCTCAGACCCTTAACATCATTAATTTGGTGACACTTATTATGCGGCTAACCTCTTAGATGATGACCTCAGATCCTCATAACATCACTCGGTGGTGACGAGGTCTGAGCTCAGACACCTGGGTTAGATGACCTCAGACCCTTAACATCATTAATTTGGTGATATTTATTATGAGGCTAACCTCTTAGGTGATGACCTCAGACCCTCATAACATCACTCGGTGGTGACGAGGTCTGAGCTCAGACACCTGGGTTAGATGACCTCAGACCCTTAATATCATTAATTTGGTGATATTTATTATGAGGCTAACCTCTTAGGTGATGACCTCAGACCCTCATAACATCACTCGGTTGTGACGAGGTCTGAGCTCAGACACCTGGGTTAGATGACCTCAGACCCTTAACATCATTAATTTGGTGATATTTATTATGAGGCTAACCTCTTAGGTGATGACCTTAGACCCTCATAACATCACTCGGTGGTGACGAGGTCTGAGCTTAGACACCCGGGTTAGATGACCTCAGACCTTTAATATCATTAATTTGGTGATATTTATTATGAGGCTAACCTTTTAGGTGATGACCTCAGACCCTCATAACATCACTCGGTGGTGACGAGGTCTGAGCTCAGTCACCTGGGTTAGATGACCTCAGACCCTTAACATCATTAATTTGGTGACACTTATTATGAGGCTAACCTCTTAGCATTCAGAGGTCATATAGCATTCAGAGATTATATAGCATTCAGAGACATTCAGAGGTCAAAATAAAAGAAGATTGGCATTCAGTAAAAAGAAGAGATTACATAACATTCAGGGGGGTTACAAATCAAGTTCAATTATAATTTACAAAATAAAAATTTGTTACAAGTTAAAGGTCTGAGGGGGGAGCATTGACAGTCTCGACTGGGTTGACCTGATCAACATTGGTCACCTCAGCCACATCATCAGTAGGGTCAACCCCTCCGAGATCAGTCCCTTCCAGAGTAGCAGTCTGACCAGGGGAAGCAGCCTCGTCTTCTATCTCTTGCAGTGCCTGGGCAAACTGAGGGTCGGAGAATTCGAGGCCCACAAAGTCGGAGGCCTTTATAGTGCCAACCTCCTTCTCTCTGACCTCGGCCCATCTGGTAGTGGCTTTGATACCTCTTTCGAGGTACTCAAAACCAAAACCTACAAACTCCTCAGAGACTTTGTAGTCAGAAATTATTCTCTCTGAGGCATCTGCAAGGGCAGCCTTCATAGCCACGTTGACCTTCCTCTGCAGAGCGTCATCCTTATCCTTCAGGGCCTGGGCGTGGCTTTGGACGAGCGCAGAGATATCCTTTTCCAAACCCTAAGCCTTATTTTCAGAGGTCTGGGCCTTATTCTCGGCATTCTGTAACTCCGACCTCAGACGGTCAACCTCGGCCTTCAGGGTGCTCTCGACCTTCTCAGCCTCCTGCCCCTTCTGAATGAGAGGCAATTGCCTTATGGCCCAATTAGATAGCTGGTACATGGCAGTCGCACCCTGCACAGTAAATGAAGAGGTTAGGTGAGAGCAAAATCAGACGTTGCACTTATAAAATTCTGACAGGAACAATTTATACCTGGACGACTCTGTGAAGGCCGAATTCAACCATCATAGGGGTTTCCATAGCCCTGTAAAAACGCTTGTCGGCCTCGGTCATCATGTTGGCAAGTGCGTCCATGGCCTGTCTGCTATGGCCGACTACGCTATCGGTAAGTTTCAGCTGGTCCAGACGAGCCGACAGGGTGTCGGCTGAGATGGGGATCGTAGCGTCTGAGGTCCTCTTTTGTCTTGAGGTCGGCCTCTGATCCTCAGAGGCCGGGACCTCAGGGGCCCTCTTCTTGGATTTGGATGTTGAGGGAGCTGGAGGAGGAGGGTTCAAACTAGTCCTCTTTGCAAGCCTAGCCAAACTCGGAGCTGCCATCTCCCACAATTCGTCCGGGACACCTGGAGGTCTCTCTGAAAAAGTGAAAAGATAAGAGTCAGAAATCAAATATGAATGATCAGAGGTTAGACTTGGAACAAAAAGAAAAATCCTTACCAAAGTCAACAAGGGGACTTCCACCTAGGCTCGTCCCCGAGAGATACTGGGGGGTCAGCAGATGTTCGAACTTTACGAACAGACCATGTGCCCCTTGGTCTTGCAGGGCCTTCAACTTTTTGCCGTTCTGAAGACTTAGGCCAGGATCGGCCCTGGCAGACATGGTGACCTTACCCCATCTAAGGGGTACCCTCGGCTCAAAAGTGGAAGAGGGAACAGATGAGCCAAATTCCCATGGCCATGAGGCAAAAAAATACCGGGGTTTCCAATTGTGATTCGAGGTCTGAGTGACCAGGAGCATCTTCTTCTCAGGCCTCCGAGCCACGAAGTGATAGTAGCTCGGATGATTTTTGGCCGAGGTAGGGACGTAACAACCAGCAAAGACCTGAACCGGGAGGTCAGAGTGGTGGACTGCCCTCCACAAGATGATGGCCCCTATAATAACTCTCCAAGCATTGGGAGAGAGCTGCGAGGGGGCCAAGTTGATGAAGGAAAGAATGGACCTAATGACAGGATGAATGGGTAGACAAAACCCTAACTTAAACATATGCTCATACAAGCAGATTTCTCCATCTCGGCCGTGGTAGGCCCTCTCTTCCCTCAGAGGTCTCCTTAATTTGATTGAGGGACTGATGGAGTATAAGTATCTGAAGTGCAACAGATCCACCTCAATGACTGTGCTCTCATACTCGTCCGCCTCAGAGACGTCAACATCACTTTCGGCATCCTTATCATCGTCGTCAAGCTCAACGTCGGCTGGAGCAGACGGGTGACCAGGGAACCTCTGAGCAAACTCTGCCCCTGTAACGGCCGACAAAGGAATGGCATCTAGAATGGGTGGCATAGCCACACTTGGCACAACAAGTTCGACCTCTGAAGAAGAATTTGAGGTGCTTGAACCATTTTGAGACGAGGCTCGGCTGGAGACCTCGGCCTGGACAGGGGCCTGACCAGGGCGAGGTGTAAAGTCCATGGCTTCCCGAAAAGAGTCTACAGACATGGGGTCTGAGGTGGAGGACTCAGACTCAGACATCGGCAAACGGTTGGCAGAGACGTCTGTTTCATAAAAGTTCTCAGGAGGATCAGGATATACCACCTTCAGAGGTGGGGGAAAGAGAGGTCGAATAGGGAACTCCTGAGACCTACGAGCTTCTTCCTGAGCTCTCTCTATTTGCCTAATTTTTTCTAAGGTCTTCTCTCTGAGAGAGGGGAAGTCCTCAAGAAGTTGGTACAAGGGTCTGAGCATCAGAGGACGACCCAAGACTTGGAACGACCCTAAACTTAAGGAAAACTCCTAAAGCTATAAACACGATGGTCTTGTAAAGTAAAGGGGTTTGAAGATCAAACTAATAAATTTCAAGTAAACACAGGTCGCCTGAATCAATGGAACTTGCCGGAAAACTCAAACAATTACCGGATAACCCAAAAATCTCGCCGAAAAATTCAAAACAAACGCCAAAAACAAAGGAAATGGAAAGGGAAAGGTACCTGAAGATGAGTTGATGGATGAAATGAAGAGATCTCGCAAGAAACTAGGGGAAATCCTCTGCAGAAAGAGCGATGGGGTGAAGAAGCCTTGGAGAGAAAACTTGCAGAAACTATGCGCGCGAAAGAAAGGAATGAAGAAGAAAGAGAAAGTGGTGGTATTTAACCCTTAAATACTTGGGCACACTTCCCAAGGCCCATCATTGCCTTGGGAAACCCAAGGGACAACTGACAGCACACGCAAACCAAGTGGGCACGCCTTGGCCTGGGACAGGTGTCACGCAGGTGTTAGCCTTGGGACGGACAGGCCTCGGAGGTGAGACAATCCCCTAGCCACTTGCTCTCGCATATGACTAAGGGCTGGGGGGTGATTGATATGCCCAAGTATAACCTCGGCCCAGAGATACCTCGGCTCTATGAGGGGCAAGGGCCCACGATATCATCCCTCGGCCAGACATACCTCGGCTCTGGCCGACACTACCATCTACACACCCAAGGGGGGCACTGCGCGCATCACAGGCATCAACAGCACTTTGGGTATGGCAACCTCGGCCAAGGGTGGGCCGAGGTGACAGGGAGCCGACCCTCAACATGGAACCGGTTCAACCTCGGCTTGGGATGAGGTCACAAGAGGCCTTAGTAATCACCAGCATGGGACTATCCCTACCTCGGCTGGGGCCAACCCAGCATAATGTCTCGGCTGAGATCAGGCCGAGACTCCTTATGACATTACTCAGATTGAACGGACATCAAGCCTTTACAGCTCGGCCTCTCCCAGGCCGAGGTCATTCGCCAACATGACTGCCGAGCATCTGTTGACATTTGGATAAGGACACCTGGGCACAAATCAGTTGTAACAAGATTATTCTCCACATGTGGGAGAATATTTCATCATCATTGCTTACATGTGACAGTGACAGATGGCATTCCCACATTGGTGAGGATACCACACACGTGCTCATTGCATGCATGGGGGGTACATTACGCCCCCTAGGCACTATATATAGGGATCATCCCATACCTTGCAAAAGGATCCCAGATATAAAACCCTAGCTGAAACTCTATCTAATATACAGTAGAGAGAGAGAGCTTGAGAGAATTGTATCCATGGCCATTAGTGCCTTCATTCAGTGATAGTACTCACACACTCACAGTGGACGTAGGTCAGATTGGCTGAACCACTCATATTCCGGTGTTCATTCCTCATATCCTCACCTCCTTCTCTTAATATAGCTGTGCTGCCATTGTTATTCATATATTGAGCTTGGAAACATCTTACTTGGTGGTGCTGATTCTTAGCATCATCAACGTCGTATTATAATTGGGTCATATTTGTGTTTGGTAAAAAAAAAATTGAAATTCGTGTCATCTCATGTCGTTTTTTTTGGGGTCGGGTTCGTGTTAGGTAAAAGAAATAAGATATTGTGTCATGTCATTTTTTAATTGAGTCGTGTTTGTGTTTGATTAAAAAATATTGTGTTATGTCACTTTTACTTGGGTTAAAAAAATAATTGATGTATTTATACATTAGTTGTATATAATTTAAAAGTTGGGATAAATATAGGATCAAATACCCAAAAGTCTATCAAATATTTTCTAATATATATTTAGTCCAAATATTTTATTT
Source organism: Sambucus nigra (assembly GCA_949130495.1). Taxonomy (NCBI): domain Eukaryota; kingdom Viridiplantae; phylum Streptophyta; class Magnoliopsida; order Dipsacales; family Adoxaceae; genus Sambucus; species Sambucus nigra. The sequence continues at coordinate 93,648,783 of OX422212.1, forward strand.
TGAATAAAAAAGTCCCTCAAATATTTATTTAACTAATATTCTCTTGTTTTTAAAGCTTCGTGTCAACGACATAATGAAGAACTTTTTAAAATAACATAAAAATGCTTGAATTAAATGTATATTAAAAAATATTTAAAAGATTATTTGATATATGTCAATAAATATATACTTTAAAAGTTAAGAGTAAATACATTAGTATATACGTACATTGATTTTCAAGTAGCATATTGACAAAATGGAGTAAAAGTGATGCATGTATACATGAGATAAAAGAGGATATCCTTTCTAGTCGTTAGAAACATTAATTTCTGGGGCAATATGGTCCATTAACAACTTCAGAACAGCGGTTAAACGGAAGCTTGACGATTTCCGTCCAAATCTTATCTCATCAAACTATTATAAAAGTTAGTGAACCCAAACCTCCGTACCTCCAAATAATGAGTACGACTCGACCAAAAAAATGGAGCCTTGATTGAATGCTGAAAACAAAACTCCATGTTTTATCCAAAATAACCCTGTCACTTTATAGATGACGTGAGTGAACCTGGACAGAATTTGTAACTTAAAATACATATTCACTTGTAATGTAATGATTGCATGTGTCAAAGAAAGAAAACGTCAAACAAGTTGAGTATTGTATTATGGGACAAGAAATAGAAACGTCAGAAAACACGCGTCATTTTCACCTTTTAAAGTGGGCAATGGGTACCTTATTTAAAACAAGTGGTGACTTATTGTTTGGAAGCAGTTTGATTTTTAATAGAGTTAAAATAATATTTGATTAACGAAAATCATAAATTTTGAATAAAAATTAATTGAGGTATGCATAAATTTGCTCGAACATCTCGTAGTATGAAAAATACCTTAAAAAAAAAAATACGAATCTTATTTTCCTAGGAATGATTTACACTAATTTTTCTTGTATTCTCGTTGGTTTATTACACTCCTTTTTTCGGTATCCTAAAAAACAGTGATTCTCCAGACATTGGGCGACTTTTCATAATATCTGTGTTTGGTAACAACCACCTCAATCTGTAAATGAAATTTTCATTGTAGCTTTTTATTACATCACGTTAAAAGAAGTTTTTTTTTTAATAGAAAGTTGATATTTTTTAGATATTAATTTTTTTTATGTTTTGGATTCCGATTGATCATTACCGTTGACACGGATCCATTTTCATAAGTGATGTGAGTCTCCATCAACAGTATCGATCAATTACAATCCAAGACATCAAAAAATTTAATGTCTCAGACCACTGTTCTAAAAAATCCGTCTAGGCACCCTTAGGGTTGAGGTTTGGAAGAAACCCCCCGCCTTACACTTTTTACGCCTTATTTTTGGTAAAACCCTTAAGACACACTTTTTTTTTTCTAAAAACAACAATGTTTTAGTGAAACGATATCGCCTTTAAAATTATTTTTTTACAAACTGGATCATTATCTCATCCAAAATAGTCAAATATTATTTTAATTTGCATATATTCAGATTTATTTTTATGATATGTATAATTTTAGTATTTTAATAGCCTTATTATGGTTAAAAAATATTAAAATATATTAAGAAGACCTAAACGTCTTTTTACGCCTAAGGCCCGCCTAGGCCTCTAAGGCTTAAGCAATAGTAGGCATGTGTAATTAACCAATAGTAATAAAAAGTTGGTTAATTACACAATGATGAATGGATCAACTTTTGTGTAATTAACCAACTTTTTACACAACTTTTGTGCAATAGTAGGCATGTGTAATTAACCATTGGTTAATTACACAATGATGAATGGATCAACTTTTTACCCAAAGACGTCCTTTATATTTATGTAAAAGGGTTGACAAATTAAATTAAAGGCAAAATAAAACAAACACTTGTTGAATATAAAGGAGTTTGTTTATCTTGCCACTATAAAATATAGGCATGTGTAATTAACCAATAGTAATAAAAAGTTGATCCATTCATCATTGTGTGCATGTGGGTTGAGTTGGGGGGAACTACTAGCCGACTAAGAAAAGAAAAACGCGAAAAAATAAGAGAACGTAGAACATGATCCAGTCTTCACACATAACCTTATATCCACATAATCCCAGAAAAGTAAGGGCATGTTTGATAGCTCGACAAATAAAGAATCTTTCTCATTTTTCATCATTTGAATGTGCTTGATGACCTTTATTTGCTCTGGAAAAAAAAATCAATAGTATAGGTGGGTAAGAAAAAATTTCCGTGGAAAATTTCTCCACGCCATGCTATCAAACAGGCCCTAAGCTTTTTCTATAAATTTCCCAAATCTTTTTCTCTCTTAATTAAGAAGGTTCTCTTTTTGTCCTCCCAGCTTCCCTCCCGAAGGAAATCCCTTATCAAAATTTTAATTTTTAGCCACTTGAAATGCAATTTGAACAAAGGAAAAAAAAAGGATGCTCCCTATGTACCAAATGGACTAAAATGAGTCTACCCACCTCGATAAACAATCAATTTTTCTACATATAGAATCTCTTGATTACCGTTCCAACTATAGAATCCTAAAAATATATATTACCAGAATACCTCCCAAAGACATGTCCACATAACTCAATGCTCAACAATCCGTATCACACTCTGCTGAGCTTACAAAAAATTTCCATCCACATGGATCCCCCTTGCAAACCAGCCTTGAGTTGTATTATTCAAAACTTTCCTCGTCAATTTAAACAAACTAATCATCATCATCAACCGCAATAGCATCCTTTCCTTAGTCCCATTAAATGGGATCGGCCATGTGGATTCTCTTTTTCCATTCTTTTCTATTGTAATCAATTTTATCTACTTAATTCTTTAAGGTCTCTCCTTATAAATTCGTCCCAAGATAATTTCGAGCGGCCCATTTGTCTTCTACTTTCGATTTTTAATTAGTCTTCTTTTTGTTATTGGTGCATTCGTTGGCCTACGAACCACATGTGCATACCAGTCGACTTTCTTTTATTTTATCATTAATGGGAGATACTCCCAACTTCTCTCTAACGTCTTGATTTTTTGTTCGTATCCCTTCTAGTTACCCTTATCATCCATCGTAGCATCTCTTCATCTCACTTAGATTAATATGTTGCTTATGTTTTTTCTACAATACCCAAGATTGTAATACCAAGATTCTGCTCGATGTAAAATTTCCTTTTAATATTGGGATATCCTCTTATCACATAAGACTCACTAGTCTCAACTCTCTTAATTTAAAATATAAGCTGACCTAAAAAGTCCTAACTCTCTTAATTTCAAATATTTTATCTCCTTAGGGGATAAACTTTTATACGAAGCATTAGTCTAGGATTTACCCTGCAACACAAAACCCCATTTGAATTTTCACATCAACTTATTGACATTCCTTTCATTTGCGATTCTAGGGAAAATTTAGAAATTATTTGTCCCATTTTTTCAGCCCCTTGATTCTAACTTTTCAATATCATGACATTTCCTCCTTTAGTATTGTTTCTTCCAATCTATATTACAAACCTCTTCTTTAAGCATAAAAAGCTCATCCAAACTTTTGGTAGATACAATTAAGGGCCGTGATTCCACCTTATGTTTAAAAAGGTGAAGGCAGAGCGCAAGCGTTTTCTTGTCAAAAAGCGAAGGTGACGTATAGGACATTAGGGCGTGCCTTTTATGCATAGAATTTTATTAAACAAATTTATATGAAAAATAGTAAACAATATGCAAAATAAATATAGGGAATAACCCTCACACAATCATTTTACAAGAATTTAAATATCATTCAAAAGATCAACAATAAATAAAGAACTCGACCATTATGCGAAAATAAATTCAGTATACCATATTATTAATAAATAAAGAACTCAAGTTTACAACACTAAATATTCAAACCAACAAGATTTCAAAGGAATATATATTTATATATTTTTTATAACCCTGAACCTCCACACGAACGAGTCATTTGGACTCCTCCATAGGAGCTAAACAGGGCGGACGCTGTGTCAGAACCACCCTCACACACGTCCCGCTTCAAATCTGGTATCCGTTCGGAAGTTTCGAATCCTAGACCTTTGGTCTAACGAGTCCGCTCCTTACCGCTAGAATAACCAGGGTGGATCAAACGCATATATATAACACATGATATATCAACAAGTGAATAATATTGCAATACTTGAAAAGACAATATTGCCAACAAAATAAACATAAATATATATATGCGTTTGATCCACCCTGGTTATTCTAACAAAATAAACATAAACATATAACAAAAGTATACGAAAGCTACAACAATATAAGTACACATATTTATATCAATGAAGATATCGAAATCTGAATACATCAAAAACATTAATTCAAACAAAATGTAAAACAAATATTAATCGAATGTTTTAGTAAACATGAAGTAGTTTTGAATTGTTATGTGAAAGGGGGAGAATGCACAGAAAGGTGAAAAGGACGCAAAAAAAAAAAAAGCATAAAAATGCGTAAATAAGAATAGAAAGACGTGAGAAGGTGTCAGCTTTTGTGCTTCACAAAAAAGCTAGGCGCATTTTCCCTTGCTTTTTTAAACATTGATTCTACCTATAATAGCTCCCTTTTCAAACCTGATGTTAATTTTAAACCCTCTAGCCAACTGTATTGTGCTCATATTCACTAACTTCCTCACGAACCTGATTCATAACCAATTCATATAGCATTACCCAAAGTCTTTGTGTTGCAGCCACATAGTCTCAAACATGAAGGGAGTTGCCCCGTATTGGATTGCATCGAGTCCAAGAGTCAATATCATCCGCATGTCTTACTAGTTACTAATGTAGAATAAATTTTATAAATTTGTTTTGTCAATTGTTAGTATTATAAAAGGGGGTTAGTACTCTTTAGTAGATAGTAGAATAATTGAAAGGTATTTTAGCCTTTTGATTATTTCCTAGTTAGAGTAGGATTACTTAGTTTAAATAGGTAATGAAGTAATAGAAATCTCAACTATTCTTTGGTTTGATAATACAATTTTTAGAATTGTGCTTGTGTTTTTTTTTTTCTTAGGGTCAAATTGGTGGTGTTTGCATCAAATTGGTGTCAAAGCTGGGTGTGGGTGTGGGTGTGGTGGTGTGTCCTCCCATTGCATTTCACAATTAATCGCTCTTAAGAAAAGAAATCAAAACATCAAGTTTGTGAATCATTTAACAACCTTTGAAGAAACCATGGTTCAAATGATAACTGAAATGAAGGAACCAAAGTCTAAAAAAATCCCAGTTTTTTCAAAATTAGAGGGTTTTATTTCTTCTTAACCTTCTTTTCAAACCCTAAACCCCTATTTGAAACTCTAATTCTGAAATTCTTCAAAAACTAAACCCAACACAAATATTTTATTCAAACCCTAACCACAACAAACAAATATCATCAAGAACCCTCCCAAGACACTTTCGCTGCAAATCCAAACCCTCCAATCATGCTAGACCAAAACCCCAGGTCTACCCCACCCACGATCAACGAAAAATCAACCCCTAAGGCTTATCAGTTCGGGAAAAAAAGAGAGAGAAGGGGAATAAACCGTTCAAGAAACTAGTTCAATCAATTTACCTCACCGACGATCTTTCTCAACTAAGTCGTCCCATGTCTTGGCCACAAGAGACATAACCTAGGGTTTTGCAACCTATCTTTATTTTTTACCTGGGTGGATGGAGATTCACTCCGATTCAAATCAAGAAGAGGGAGATCGATAGCTTCTAGACTGGGAGCTTTATTTTCAAGAAGAAAAGATAAACGAAGAAGTTGACGAGCATGGTTTAAAGTAGTGACCGAGTCAACTTAATATTGGTCGAGTTAACTCAAAATTGTAGGCCAATGAACCGATACTGAGAGATGATTCAAAAACATAAGTATCGTCTTATATCGTTAAATCTCGACGAGATCTCGGCGTTCCAGAGGATATCTCGGCCAAGTCGGCGATATCTTGTCTAGATGATTTTTTACCCCCCCCCCCCCCAAAAAAAAAGCAAAGAAAATATTTGAAAGTAAAAAATCATAAGTAATTCAAAAGTGCTTACCTTTGTCAGCTGATTTGAAAGATATTTGAAAAGTCTAACAATTTCATTTTTATATAAATATTCAATAATGATGCGGAAGCGTAAACGTGATGGTTCAACTTTAAAACAACAAATTTTAATTTCTCAAACAAATCCAAACAAGTTAATCCAAGTCCTTGAATTTGCCTAAGTCATAATTAACAATTAACCAAAGTTAGGCGAAACCAATTTTAGCAAAGGACTTGAATAAACCAAATTTAACCAATATTTAATTTAGCACCAAATTAAATGAGTGTGATGATTTAAACCGAATTTTATCTTGAATGATTCTAAACATGCGTTCTAAATTATTTAAGAAAGATACAATAAACCAATCACACTACGCCGCGATGTACGAGGAAAAACCCAAGACGGGAAACAACCTCGGATGGCCCTAGCCACAAATCCACTAGATACGGAATTACAAGTACAAGACAGGTAGACTTACAACGACTGACTCGATCCCTCTCAAGCCTCGACGCTTCTTCTTGTAGACACCTCTTCCTAGCGGATAACCTCGGAACACCACCGCGATCTCGGAATCCACCGATGGGGCTTTCTATGGTCACCGTCACCCGTACATGGAGCCTTTCTCCAAGTGGGTAAAGTCGAAACAAAAAGTCTTCTTCTTTGATGGATGTAGAAGCAAACCAAAAATTCTCTTCTTGAATTCGGTGGAGATAAACCGGTGCCAAACTCCAAGCAATTTGATATGTATATATGAACTTGGATAAACTCAATTGGGTGTAAACACTAGAGTGATGAAAATATTTTTCTCTAAAAATCTCACTCAAAACATGAACATTTTCCTAAACCATTTTTGCTCTCAAACACTCTCTAAGAGATGGAAATATTTTGGAAAAGTTATGGAAAATGTTGGTTTGGAAAATGTGATTCACGTCTTTCATAAAGTCTGAAAAAATCAGTTAAGAAACAAGTGGGAAAGTGGGTTAAAAACTGCCAAAAACTGCCTAAAAACTGTTCCCACCTAGCAGTTCGTTCGAACGACAGTTCGTTCGAACGAACTCTCATTCGAACGACATTTCGTTCGAACGAACTCTCGTTCGAACGAGACTTCTAATGACGCTCCAGTTTGGACTCGTTAGAATCTCGTTTGAAATCTCGTTAGAACGAACAATCTCGTTCGAACGAAATTTCGAACGACGGACCAGTTTAGACTTGTTGGCAAACTCGTTCGAACGAAACCTGGTTCGAACGAAACCTGGTTCGAACGAAAAACTCGTTCGAACGACATTTCGAACGACTTCTAGAATTTTTTACAAAATTCAATTTTTGGCCCAGAAACTTTATATACTTTATTTTTAAAGTTCTAATTAAATTTTTCTGAAAGTAAACATAGTTTTAATCAAACCTAACACCTAACAAACTTGTTCCAAGCTCCTATATATATATAATTGCATTCATACCTTGGGAGCATGGAACTATGATTGATGATGTAGAAACGAGGCACACAAACCGGCATTTTTATGAAGCTTTATACTCTTTGCCGCTATGTCTTCAACAAACACTTCATAGGCTTGAGAATATTACAATTTAAATATTATCCTATGAATAAATGTTTTTTCCGGAATTGAGCCAAAACTATATATGGACTCAATTGGAAATTTGTGTCCTTACAAATCTCCCCCTTTGGCTATTCCGGGACAAAAACCAAACAAAAAAAATCCTAAAGGGACGTCAAGCTCTACTAGACTCAAAACATAACATAACCCACCCAGACTTGACTCAACCCAAGGATCAAACGCTTTGCCGTTTAAACAATGCCGCTTTAGAAGAAATCCTGCACACTTAAGCAAACTCATCAAATGCATAGGGAATATCAATGTATTGAATGCAATTAATTAATTTCTCCCCATAAATTAATTCTCCCCTTTATCAAACACATGACCTACTTAGAAAGGCGTCTCCCCCTAAGTTAACTCTCCCCCAAACTAAGATACGATAACAATAGGATTAGATACCATTTCTCCCCTTATCATCATTCTCCCCCTTTTTGTTCAGGAATAGGCAAAGGATAAAGAACTAATAAACATAAAAGCATGGTGAAGCTTAAAGTGATAAGACATGAAAGCATATTGGTAATAAACGCAAGGCAAAGACAAACTAATATCATATATATATAAACTAGAAATATACCAATGAAGCACTTCCATATATATAGATATAAACACACACATATAACACAAAATACAATAAGTTTGCACACTCGTATGGCAAAAATGTGTCATATGAAAACGTAAGTGTAGGGGTGTGAACTAGCAACAATTAAATTTAGACCCAAACACTTAATAAACATTCACGGAGTTCTCATTTGATTGCAAACTTTATCACATTTAAATATAACCTCATGTGACAATTATGAAGATTGAACTCAATGAACAAACATACACAATGCATACAAGCCTAGCATGATGATGATTCTACAAACCAAATAGAGTCATGACATTAAAGACAACTAGGATAAACGGACATTGTGCAAACCGTTGATATACCATCCAATTCTCCCTCAATAAGCATATATATTCTTTTGCTTTTGAATGAATATATCAAACAAACATAGGCCTTGGCAGTTGTTTTCTTTTTAATGCCAAATATTCTGTTTTTAGGCCTTTGGATCACGTATTTCTTTTAGATCCAATAAACGGTGGCTTACTATCGCAAAGGATTTAATTTATCCTTTCGGAGCCCTTCCCCGTGCATATTTATTTATCATGTTTTCATTTTCACACAAATCTCACATGCAACGGATTTTGACATGCACTAGTCCTCCTAGGTCATAAATATGTAGATGACTAGATTGGTAGGAGAACACCTCAAAAAGCTCAAATATAACATGTGACATTAAGATTTCAAAAGAGCTCGTGCATGTGTGAATAGAGGCATATAGAAATAGAATCCATTTAAACAACACAAAATCCAACTACTCCATAAAATATGGTAAAGAACATTTTAAGGATTGATAATCTAAACCAAAAGTTCTAGCCACATGGGAGCGTAAACGATGGGATTCAAACACACGTATATGCCACTTAAAGTGTGTCAAACTAAAATACACACAAAGGAAAATATTTTTGAGTTTTTAACATTTTTAATCGAAAATAAAGATATATACTCAAAAGGATAAACAAAAATCATTTGTATTTTGCATTAAGCTTAAATGAAATAAATAAAACACAAATGATAAACAAAAATCTTTTAATATTATGTAGTCAATTCAAGCAAAAATATAATACAAAAAGATAAACAAGTCATAATATCTAGTATGTGATATGAAATAAAGTAATGACTAGAAAATGACTAAACAAGCATACATTTTAGCATGTGAATATAGCTTGAAATACAAAAGCTAAAGTATGCAAACACTAACACATTCATCCTTTAGATTTAGCAAGGGAGGAATCATGTGAAAGTAAATGAGAATCAAAAAACCTATTTTGCAAGGCAACCAAATCGGATTTCCTAACCCAAATTAATGAAGAATGACTATCTTGGGGTGTAGGAACTTTAACAACCGTGGTTACTTGACTATGGGGTTTTCTAGGAATTCGTTTAAGATCAAAACAAAATTTCCTAAGATGACCTTGTCGACCACAATGTGTACAAGTGAGAACATGTCGAAAAGATTTACTTAAGGAGTGATCTTTAAATGTATTCCTAGTAGATTCTCCTAAAACATTGGTTTGGGCATTATGAGTAAATTCATTACAAGTATTGAAGCCTAAACCACAAGTGTCATTTTTAATTTGGACCATTCCTAACATTTTATCTAGTTTTTCCGAACGACACTCCAAATCAAATTTGACATTACTAGAATCTTTTAATTTATTTTTCAATTCTAAAATGTTAGATTCTAGTAAAACATTTTGCTCTTCAACAACAAAAAGATCCTTTTTCAAGGATTCCATTAAACCTCTAAGGCTATCTCTCTCGCCTTCTACATATTCAAGCTTCTCTTGAAGAGTCTTCACATGTGTCCTAAGGTCTTCTATTAAATCATTGTCGTCAACGACCTTGACACTCTCTCTTAAACTAGCTTCTAACTTCAAATTAGCTCTTTTCAATTTAATAGATTCTTTATAAAGTTCTTAAAAAGCATTTTGAAGTTCACTCACATTAACCTCTTCTTCATTTTCACTCTCACTTTCTTCTCCACTCTCACTATCATCAAAAACAAGAGAATCATGTACAATGACCTTGGAAGTGGCATGTGCTATCGTTTCATCAATCGATGAGTTCTCACTATCACTCACATGACTAGCCTTAAAAGCAACAAAAATTTTCTTAGTGGGGGAATCGGGCTTCTCTTCCTTATCACTATCACTAAGGGTCGCATTATATGAAATGGGTCGCTTACCCTCTTTCCTTAGTTTAGTGGGGCACTCATAAGACCTATGGCCATAACCTTCACAACCAAAACACTTATTAGACTCATCCCTATCTAAATTGTCATTGCTAGGTTTAGGGATCTCCTCGGCTTTAGAAATCTTCTCGCTTTTATCATGTTTAGAAGTATCAAATTTCTTAAAATCATTTTTAAATTATCTTTGTTAATTTTAAGAAATTTTCTAAATTTACGAGCAAACAAAGCCATGTCTTCCGAGTCACTATCACTATCGCTCTCTACTACTTGTTTGACTTCTTTTCGTGCTTTTAAAGCAACGCCCTTTTCAATTTTATTTTCAGTTTTAGAGGGAAACATATCTAGTTCATAGGTTTGTAAATCACCTACAAGCTCTTCTAATTTCGTAGAGGCTAAAGTGGGTAAAGAATTTAAAACGGTCACTTTTGGAATAAATCTATCGGGTAGGGACCTTAAAATTTTCTTTACAACACGGTCGTCAGGTATTTTCTCTCCCAAGTTAAAAGATGAATTAACAATATCAGACAGTCTAGCATAAAATTCATCAAACGTTTCTTTTTCATTCATTTTGATAGTTTCAAATTGAGTGGTGAGGTTTTGGAGTTTTGAAGCTTTAACGACACTAGTTCCTTCATGAGTTAATTGTAAAATATCCCAAGCTTCTTTAGCGGTTTCACACGTCATAATACGTCAGAATTCATCCGGTGTGACAGCTCTAAACAAGGCATTTAAACCACGGGAATTGAAATTAGCAAGTTTAAACTCATTTTCAGTCCATCTATCGGCGGGTTTGATGACACGTTCATTTTCAACTAAATAAGTTGGTGGGGACCACCCGTTAACAACAGACATCCAAACTCTTTCATCGATAAATTTTAGTGTCGATCTCATACGCGCTTTCCAATACGCGTAGTTTGAACCATCGAAAATAGAAAATTTTGAAAATGGGGAAAAATCCATTTTAGCCAAAAATTATTTAAAAAGATCGTTAACGAAATAATTTATCGCTTTGGCTCTGATACCAATTTGAAAAGGCTAACAATTTCCTTTTTATATAAATATTCAAGAATGATGCGGAAGCATAAACGTGATGGTTCAACTTTCAAACAACAAATTTTAATTTCTCAAACAAATCCAAATAAGTTAATCCAAGTCCTTGAATTTGCCTAAGTCATAATTAACAATTAACCAAAGTTAGGCGAAACCAATTTTAGTAAAGGACTTGAATAAACCAAATTTAACTAATATTTAATTTAGCACCAAATTAAATGAGTGTGATGATTTGAATCGAATTTTATCTTGAATGATTCTAAACACGCGTTCTAAATTATTTAAGCAAGATAAAATAAACCAATCACACTACGCCGCGATGTACGAGGAAAAACCCAAGACGGGAAACAGCCTCGGACGGCCCTAGCCACAAATCCACTAGATACGGAATTACAAGTACAAGACAGGTAGACTTACAACGACTGACTCGATCCCTCTCAAGCCTCGACGCTTCTTCTTGTTGACACCTCTTCCTAGCGGATAACCTCGGAACACCACCGCGATCTCGGAATCCACCGATGGGGCTTTCTATGGTCACCGTCACCCGTACATGGAGCCTTTCTCCAAGTGGGTAGAGTCGCAATAAAAAGTCTTCTTCTTTGATGGATGTAGAAGCAAACCAAAACTTCTCTTCTCGAATTCGGTAGAGATAAACCGGTGCCAAACTCCAAGCAATTTGATATGTATATATGAACTTGGATAAACTCAATTGGGTGTAAACACTAGAGTGATGAAAATATTTTTCTCTAAAAATCTCACTCAAAACATGAACATTTTCCTAAACAATTTTTGCTCTCAAACACTCTCTAAGAGATGGAAATATTTTGGAAAAGTTATGGAAAATGTTGGTTTGGAAAATGTGATTCATGTCCTTCATAAAGTCTGAAAAAATCAGTTAAGAAACAAGTGGGAAAGTGGGTTAAAAACTGCCAAAAACTGTTCCCGCCTAGCAGTTTGTTCGAACGACATTTCGTTCGAACGAACTCTCGTTCGAACGAGACTTCTAACGACGCTCCAGTTTGGACTCGTTAGAATCTCGTTTGAAATCTCGTTAGAATGAACAATCTCGTTCGAACGACATTTCGAACGACGGACCAGTTTAGACTTGTTGGCAAACTCGTTCGAACGAAACCTGGTTCGAACGAAAAACTCGTTCGAACGACATTTCGAACGACTTCCAGAATTTTTTTACAAAATTCAATTTTTGGCCCAGAAACTTTATATACTTTATTTTTAAAGTTCTAATTAAATTTTTCTGAAAGTAAACATAGTTTTAATTAAACCTAACACCCAACAAACTTGTTCCAAGCTCATATATATATATAATTGCATTCATACATTGGGAGCATGGAACTATGATTGATAATGTAGAAACGAGGCACACAAATCGGCATTTTGATGAAGCTTTATACTCTTTGCCGCTACGTCTTCAACAAACACTTCTTAGGCTTGAGAATATTACAATTTAAATATTATCCTATGAATAAATGTTTTTGTCCGGAATTGAGCCAAAACTATATATGGACTCAATTGGAAATTTGTGTCCTTACAATATTGAAGTCATGTACCAATTTTTGGGTTGAGATTTCACCTTTAAAAGCTTTGTTGAGGTTAGCTTTCCCTCTCTTCGTTAAAGCCCCCAAACCCTTCTCCAGTTTTTTCAATTGGTGAGACACTCAAACCGTGAGAGCTTGTGTTAAAATGACCCAAACCCTTGTTTTAGGGGGAATTTAAACGACACACGAATATACCCCTTGTGTTAAATGTTAAAACCCTTTTTTAAAACCCACAAGCATACCACCTCTTTTTCTTTGTACAAAAAATGTTTTGTACAAAAAACGTTTAGAATTCCTAAAAATAATGTTTTGTACAAAAAATGTTTAGAATTATTAAAAAGAAGGTTTAGAATTTCTAAAAATTCCTAAAAATAATGTTTTTACAATAATGTTTAGAATTCTTTAAAAAATGTTGAGAATTTCTATGGTTCGTCAGCCACAATTTCCAAATTATGGGTCATCCAGCCAGTCATCCCAATCCCATGAACTGCAATATGGTTCATATTTCTTCTCATACCCTACTGGAGGAAATTACTCTTATCGACATCCGTATGATCCATATCACAACTAGATAGGGAGATGAAAATGATGAAACATTATATTCAATTCTATTTATCTTCAATGTAAATTTTTATCGAATTCTATGTGCCATTAAATTGTTTTTTCAATATTAATATTAGTTTATTATGGAATATTGAATCTGCAAGTTTATCGTACTTCAGGATAACCATTTATACAATGCATTAAAGGATGGTTTTGAATGTATATGATTGGTCCACATTGTTAATCTTATTTTTTTTAATTTTTATATATTTTTGGGATTTTTTGCACTCTCTAAATAGCGTATTTTTGCGTTATCGCCTGATACCGCGACCAAGTTGAAAATTGGGTGTCCAATACAGGGACCTATACCGAGACTTTGAACCATGATAATGAGGACTTATGGAGGGCCGGATTGGGTGTTTTGCACCTCTCTGTTCGCCGAAGTGCACCATTGGAATAAGTGGGATGTGTGGTCCCGTTGGTTAAAGAAAATGAAATCTGTGTTGTTAATCAAGAGTCCCTTGCACATAAAAAGCCAACAACAAGCCCAGTTTGGGAGAAACATTTTTACAAAATTAAATAGTTGGGACCCAAAATAAATTATCTACTTCCCGACTCCATATATTCAAAGATTTACACACACATCTCCAACCTTCTAAGTTGGAGGATGAATTTTTTCAAAGGAAGAGAGAATGATGTAGAATATAGTTTATAGTTTAGTTTTGTTAATTGTTAGTCTTAAATGTAATAAAAGGGGGTTTAGTCCTCATTAGTTGATATTAGAATAAGTTAAGGGTATTTTATCCTTTTGATATTTTCCTAGTTAGATTAGGATTACTACTTACTATAGATAGGTAATGATGTAATAGAAATCTCAATTACTCTTTAGTTTGATAATATAATTTTCAGATTTGCTTTGTTTTCTCTCTTCTTTCGACCAATTAGTGGTGTATCCATTAGTTATTAATGACTCTTATGTTTTTTTATAAGTAAATGATTCAATAAAACAAACCCGCCTAAGGGGGCGGAATCCCGTATATAGGAGGCATACAAAGCAAAGAAGCGCAGGGTCGAAGCCCAAAACAGACTACACAAGCCTCTAGAACTCCTATAAAAACTCAAGAAAGAGAGACAATGACGAATCATGTCTTGTCCTATACCAAGTAAGAATAAGGCTCAGAAAAATTTATCGAATCCGAAAAGGATCAAGATCGACTCCCTCGAAGCATCGTTTGTTCGTCTCCTACTAGATGATCTAAAAAATACAATAAGAGACCATCATCCAGAGCAATCGTGGGCCAGTCCAACCCCTAGGTATCCTCCAAGCCGCCATCACCTCACACACCGTACGAGGCATAACCCAAACAATCTGGCATAAATAGAAAAACATATCCCAAAGTCCCCTAATGACCTCACAGTGTAGAAGAAGGTGATTGGACTTCTCCTTCTTCTTACATAACCAACATCTATTGGCCAACCTCCTACCTCTGTTCTGAAGCCCCTCAATAGTCAAAATGGCCTGCCTAGAAGCGGTCCAGATAAAAAAGTAGATCTTTGGAGGCGCATGGCACTTCCAAATAGCCTACCATGGAAAATAAATTTCCCCACGACCCCTCAACACATTATAATGCCTCTTAACTGAAAACAGGCCATCCTGAGAGCACGATCATCCTGAAAACAGGCCATCCTCATACTTAGCAATTCAATACATTCCTCAAAATTACTAACTCTCGTCACGCTAGTAAATTAATATCTCAAATTAAATTTAATAAATCCTCAAATTTAAAAGCCGTAAAAATACGGGGTATTACATACTTTCCCCCTAATAACGAAATTTCGTCTCGAAATTTGGAAAATAACGCATATCTGGTAAAAATAGATCTGGATAATTTTTGCACATATCTGCCTCACGCTCCCAAGTGGATTCCTCCATGTTATGATGCTGCCACTGGACCTGTATAAGTGGAACTACCTTCAACCTCAATTTCCTCTCACTATGGTCTAGAATATCCACTGGTCTCTCCTCATATGAACTGTCAGGCTGTAAGTCAACCTCCTTTATCACGATATGAGTATGGGTCATATTATCCTGAAGATATCGTCTCAATGACAAGATGTGGAATACATCGTGAATACGGTGCAAGTGCTCTGCCCCAATCTATATGCTACCAGCCCAATCTTCTCGATAATGGGAAATGGGCCCACGTACTTTGGAGCTAACTTCCCCTTCTTCCCGAACCTCATTACTCCTTTCATAGGAGATACACGCAGTAATACTTGGTCCCCCATGCTAAACTCTCAAAAGGATCACTTCGCATCAGCATAGCTCTTCTATCAGTCCTGGGCTACCCGAATGCGACTCCTGATAAGCTCAATCCTAACTGAAGTCTCCTGAATCACCTCTAGTTCGAGAAACTTCTTGTCCCCCACCTCTAGCCAACAAGCTGGAGAACGATAAGGCCTGCCATACAATGCCTCAAATGGGGACATGCCCATAGTGAACTGATAGGAGTTATTATAAGCGAACTCCACCAGTGGAAGATAAGGCTCCCAACTTCCTCCAAAATCAAGGACACACATGCGTAGCATATCCTCCAGCATCTGATTGGTACGCTCTGTTTGTCCATCTGTCTGTGGGTTGTAAGCTGAACTTAATCTCAACTCTGTACCCATGGCCTCTTAAAAGCTCTCCCAAAAGCGCGACACAAAAATCTTGTCTCTGTTAGACACAATATCCAGGGGCACCCCATGTAGCCTAACAATATCGACAATGAATAACTGTGCATACTGGCCCGTGGTGTAATCTGTCCGTACTGGCAGAAAATGAGCCACCTTGGTCAACCGTTCCGCTATAACCCATATGGAATAGTGACCCCGCTGTGATGTAGGCAACCCAGTAATTAAGTCCATAGAAATACTTTACTATTTCCACGTAGGTATATCCAACGATTGAAGTAACCCTGGCGATCTCTGGTGCTCCACCTTTACCATCTGATAGGTAGAACACTTGGACACGAACTCAACAATGTCCTTATTCATCCCACTCCACCAGTACTACTACCTCATATCCTGGTACATCTTATCCCCTCCAAGATGTACCACAAATCTAGACCTGTGCGGCTGTGTCATAACTGCATGACTTAAGTCTTATCCCTCCGAAACCATTAATCTCCCATTAAATCTCAATCCCCCATCAGAACTCACGAAATAGGACTCAGCACCCTCAGCTAAAAGTCGTACAATATGCTCCTAGCAAAACGTATCTGCTGCTTGTACCTGTATCACCCTCGTGACAATCACAGGTGTGACGGACATAAACGATATAAAGGAATGGGATATCGCATCCTGGTGACCCAAGTCTTTCCACTTCGCTCTCCATACTTCTGCTACGTCAGCTTTCGGTCTATGTCTTAACGCATCAACAACTACGTTAGCCTTCCCCGGATGGTACTATATCTCTAACTGGTAGTCTTTAATGAACTCCAACCATCTGCGCTGACGCATGTTCAACTCTCGCTGAGTGAACAAGTATTATAGTGATTTGTGGTCTGTGAACAAGCGGAACTTTTCCCCCAACAAGTAATGTCTCCAAATCCACAATGCAAATACGACCGCTTCTAGCTCCAGGTCGTGGGTGGGGTAATTCCTTTGTGAGGCTTAAGCTTACGGGAGGCAAAAGCTATAGCCTGCTCCTCCTACTGAAGTACTCCCCCGAGTCCCTGTAAAGAGGCATCAGTGTACACCAGGTACTCCACTCCTCGCTTGGGCAAAGCAAGAACTAGCACCGAAGTCAACTTATCTTTCAACTCATCAAAAGCCAATTGACAAGCATCATCCCAAACATACGGTACTCCCTTCCAAGTCAGGTTCGTCAACGGACCCGCTATCTTCGAAAAACCTCGGATGAACCTCCTGTAGTACCCGACTAACCCCAAGAAACTATGCACCTCTGTCGGTGTCGTGTGTTGTCCCCACTCCCTCACTGCCGACACTTTGCTTAGGTCAATCGATATCCCCAATTCTGACACAACATGCCCTAGAAACTGTACTTCCCGTAGCTAAAATCCGCACTTCTCATACTTAGCATACATATGATGCTCTCTTAGAGTCTAAAGAACCTGTCTCAAGTGCTCGGCAAGCTCCTCCTCAGCCTGTGAGTAAATCAGGATGTCATCTATGAAGACGATGACAAACTGATCCAAGAACTCTCTGAACACTCGATTCATAAAATCCATAAATACGACTGGAGCATTTGTCAGCCCAAACGGCATGACTCTGAATTCATAGGATCCATATCTCATCAAGAAAGAAGTCTTTGACACATCCTTCTCCCTAATTCGTAGCTGATGATTTCCCGACCTCAAATCTATCTTCGAAAAGAAGGTTGCTCCTCTCAGCTGGTCGAACAGGTCATCGATTCAGGGCAATGGATATTTATTCTGTATCGTGACCTTATTTAACTCTCGATGATCCACGCATAATCTTAGTGAACCATCTCTCTTCTTTACAAACAACACTGGAGTGCCCCAAGGCGAGGTGCTCCTACGAATGAAACCCTGGCCTAACAGCTTCTTTATTTGATCTCGTAACTCCCTCATCTCCATTGGAGACATACGGTACGATGCAAAGGCTATTGGTTGAGTGTCCGACATCAAGTCTTTGATGAAATCTATCTTTTGACTGGGGGGTAGGCCCGATATCTCCTGAAATACATTCAAAAACTCACGAACGACTGGAATCAAATCCAGGGAAATCACATTCTCCTTAGAGGTATCCTCTTATATGTAATACAAATAGGTGGAAGATCCTCCCTCTGGGTGAGGCATCGCCACCAAAAACATATCCTGCCCCAGAATGACAAAGACAATACTCCTACCAAAACAATCTATCATGGCTCTGTACGTAGCGAGCCAATCCATGCCAATAATGACATCGTGCTCATGCATATCTAACATTAGCATGTTTGCAGGTAAAATCAAGCTACCAATCTCTATACCTACACCCCGTCATATAAAGAAAATTAAGGACCCATTCCCTACTGGTGAGTCTACGCAAGTCACTATACTCTCTGTCGTGTCTAATAACCTTAAGGCCCGTGCAAAATGAGTAGCTATAAAATAGTGCGACGCCCCAGTATCAAATAAAACTTGACCCATAGTGCCATGTATAGGAAACGTACCCTCAATCGTGGGTGTTGCCTGAGGTGTTGTTGCCTGGTGGACGTTGTAGACACGTCCATACTATAATTACCCCTACTGAACTGGGGCTGCTGGAATGGATGGTAGAGCTGGCAGCTGAGCTGGCGTTGGGAGGGTAACCGAAAAGAGTGGCCTCTGCGGCTCATTACGGGCACCCTGCTGCTGTGGGGCCCTATCTCCCTCTGGGCAATCCTGACGTTTATGGCCATTCTTGCCACATACAAAACATCTGCCCCTGAAATTAATTCCCCTTTATCCCTGTTAACCACGGCCCTGTTGGCCATTACCAACCCGCCAATGGCCCTGCTGGCCCTACTAAAAATGTTGTTGGCCCTAATGGCCCTGCTGGTCACGGTGTTGGCCCTACTGGCCATGATGAATGGACTGGCCCTGTTTAATTCCCCCAAATCCTTGTCTGGAATCACCTGAACAGAATCGCTTGGCAGGGTCCCCCTAATGGGAACTCTACTCACTGTGACGAGTCTGACCTTGGGCTGCTGGTGCCCCACCATTACTACTAGTGCCCCTATCCTGCCCTGCTCGCTGGACTCTCCTGCTCGTTTTCTCCCCTGCTGATGGAAGCGGTGATCCTGACAGTGCAATAAAGAAGCGTTAAGTACGTCCGTGTAAGTACTCAATAATAGATTTCCTATGAGATGCTGACGAATCCTCCAGGCCAAACCATATGAAAATAGCAGTATCTTCTTCTCCTCAGTGGGTGTTTCATCCGGCACTATAGTGAGAAGTCTAGTGAACTCCTCCTCATACTCAGCAACGGTCATACTCTCATGCTTGAGATTCAGCAACGTCCACCTCATCTCAATCTGCACATGGATGAGAAATACTTGAGGTCAAACCGCGCCCAAAATAATTGAATCGGTACGCTGTCCCTCTCCTCCAATATGGGGGTGGACTCCCACCACTGCAAAGAGGCCCCCACTAGCTTGAAGGAATCCAGTAACTATCTCTGCACATCGGTGCACTCATACATGCGCAAATGCCTCTGGATATCCATCTTCCATTGGCTGGTGACTACGATATCCGAACTACCTGAGAACTCCGGGGAATGCACCTTCTGAAAGGCATCCCTGACAGCTCCCATGCAGTGGAGAGTTGTGTTGCTACTGGCGCCACTTCCTGAACCTGGGGTGGAGCCTGCTGCACCACCGCTAATGCGATATTCACCGCCTGAGAAATAATGGCGGCTACTTCAGTTTCATTCATCATTCCCTGAGCCAGAGCTGCTGGCTGCTCGGGCTGGGCATTCCTGTCTCGGGGTGCGCGTCTCGGAGGCATCTGAAATAAGAAGGAAGTTTATTAGTCTACTATTATGATCAAATCTCAAATAGCTGAAGACGTAAGCGTAAATACAAGAATACAACAGTCCTAAAAATAGGGCTCTAAATCAAAGACGCTAAGCTAGAAATGAAATAAGCCGTACAGATCCTAAAGGACACTAGAACCTAATGCTATGATACCACCTGTGACACCCCGCCTAATTAAATACAGGGTGATCAGTCCTTTACTAAATTAAAATCAAGGTTAACGGTTGGTTCATTCTCAGCATCACTGTTGCAAAATAAATATTTTCAATTTAAACACCCTAAATAATTAAGCTAAGTGTCAAAACAATTTAAAGCCTTATTTTTATTTTATTAATTTCCAATACGAAAACCTTTTTAATAACCAACAGTTTAAGAATCACATAAATGCTAACGATGGCAATTAACACACAAGAATTTAAGCCATTTAGATAAACCAAACTAAGTTTAAGAACCATAAATGAAATTATCCTCACAATAGTTAACTCTCAAAGATTACTGAATACTGGAAATATAAATAAACATAAGTCTCTAACAAATCCAAACGGAATAGGAAATCGGGTGACACATGCCCTAACTATAAAGAACTAAAATAGGAACTGAGTAAACGAAGAGGTCGTCTAAAGCAAAGGCCTTCAAGTCCCACATAAGCTGCAGCACGTCAAATCCAAAGAAGCTATGCGAGACGCCCCTGTGGCTGGGCACCTGTAATACATACATATATATACAAGAGAAAGAGAAATAACAGGAAATGGTTCAGAGCCCGAGTGTAAACTAGTTTTAAAATATTATAGAAAGCATTTAAAATTCTTACTGGCTAATGTGACAACCATGTTAGTATGCGACACTCTCTTGAGAATTCTCACCTCTCATCAAGTGTGCACGCCTATCGTACTACTAAACTCATAAGTCTATCTAACTTATTTTCCATAAAATTTTATCCGGAGAAGTACTAAGGCTATGATATTTAGTTTTAGAAAATTAATCTCTTCCATTTTCTTACGTTACTTAGAACAACTCAATACCGTTACGAAATTCATGAACACTTGTTATAAAGCTGGAGCATTTATTTATTACTTAACTATTTATACGCACAATAAAAAGTCTCCATATATATATATATATATATATATATACTATCGGCACCCCACATAAATCTATGGTGCTGGCATACTCTGCTATCAAGTCCCCGTATCACTCGTACTAAGGGAAATACTAGTTCGGAATCACTCTCGAACTGTATTAACACAATACACATACAAATGGAGGCGAAGCATAGTTCCAAGTCATTAAGAGGTCAGTACATACCCTCACGTCTCTTAGGACCATCTGACTATCATTTTCAGATAGCGTGTATCTAGGATACTTTCTTCTAGGGTACGAGTCAATATCCCCCATAAAGGTCCAATCGAGATAAGACTGTCCCGGCGCGAAAACCTCCGTGATAATAAGTAGCTCGGGTATGATTATACACAGATACATAATACTTAATATATGTACAGTTACACAGTCATATATATAGATATTCACCTTTTCCAAATTAGGTTCGCCCACGACCCATAATTATTATTATCCGTTCTTAGCACAAATTTTACTCAATTATCTCGCATAACAGATTCGTCTCTTTTATTCTCATTTATGATTTATTTCATACTTACTTCTCATCTCTCGAAGTATTCTCTCTCACTAAGTATAATTTCAGTAGGTATACCCTCACTTACCTTCTGTTCTAAATCTTTCACGACTCTCAATTCTTTAGTGAACGTACGCACAATTTCCAATGTATGAATAACTCCCCATTAACCCACAATTTCATCCCATATTAAATTTCACTCAATGGAGTCTACTTAGACCGTACTGGTCCTCTTCATAACCCTATATACTCTATAAATAATAATTAAGGGTTCCTACGTATTTTAATCGGATTAAACAAAAAGGGGAAAAATATGCAGTTTTCCAGGAGGGATCGATCGATCGAGTAAAGGGGTCAATCGATCGATCATCGATCGATCCATCGATCAAGAAGTTCTTGCCTAGAATCTGCAAATTCTACCTACGGGTTTCATCTAAAAAATTTCTCCAAAACACCATTAATGATCCCCCAACTCCCAACCAAGATTACTACTGGTCATATATACCTATATACATGATTTACTACGTGAAACATGTCCAAATTCATCAATGGTATTGAATTGATGGGGTAAATTAACATAATTATAAAGAACACTAATTTTTCAATGAAACTTCCATTATTCTAATTCTTTTCCAGATTTCTTGCTTCTAAATCCATACAATTTCGTGGGTAATCCTCTACATATGATTTAGATGTCCAGAGTATATCTACTTCCTCTAAAACACGTGATTTAAACTCTCTAAGTTATCAAATTCTTCCATGAAACATGCTTTTGTCAATCCTAATCTAATATGGGTGAAACATTAACTAAAAACAAAGCAAGATTGATACTTGCCTGGAATTCAAGGGTCTGATTTGTTGATGAAAAAGATATGGTTGCGTTCCTCGTCGTGCGATCTACGTTTTGGTGGTGGCGGCGGTGAAATCGAGTGAGTTCTTGGCCTTGGATTGCTTGGAAAGCTTCCTACCTTCCTCTCTAATGGCCGTTCTTATGTTCTGTGATTGATAACCCTAGAAGACAACTCCTAATGGCTGGTATATCTGAGGAAAATTCCTGGGTTTAATTACCCAAAAATATAAAATGCCTATAATACCCTCTCGGGATGTCAATTGGGCCTACAAACGCCCCGAGACCCAAACTAAACCCTTGGGTATACTTTTCTGACTATCTCGACCCTTACGGACACTTTGCCGCACTCGAAACGACCATACGGGTGACTTATAATTTATTCACTTTTATAATAATAATTTAATCCAGACACGACACAGGTGCATCCCGACTTAAATTTTCATAATTGCCATTTTATTCACTCGTGAAAATTTTAATAAAATCAATCTTATATATTACTTTACTCATCTAGTAATATTCAACAAATTCCCAAAAATTACTAACTCTCGCCACGCTAGTAAATATTAGAAATAAATTTCCAGATTAATATTAAATTAATATCTCAAATTAAATTTAATAAATCCTCAAATTTAAAAGCCATAAAAATACGAGGTATTATAGTCTTCCCCAAGACGATATATACCTGGGAAGAGATCCTCCAAAGAGCCCACCGTACACCATTTATCCTTCCATAACTTGATACAACTCCCACTCCCAAGCTGGAAGGATGTGTACAAAAAGAACCTACCCCACCCAAGCACAATATACCTCCACCACCCCACCCCATGAGTGGATCGCCCAATGATAGGACTCTAACCATACGGACCTACCCCATGCCTAGTGACGACCACTTTCCTCCACAATCTCTCTCCTTCCCTATTCAAATGCCACAGCCACTTCCCTATCCCACCCTCTTGTAGCGGCCTGCACACCTCATCCAAGAGGCTTGCACACCTTATCTTAAACATGAAAGCATCATCTCCCACCACTCTAAAGTGAACAAGAATCAATCAATTCTCAAGCAAAAGACAATTTGCAAATAAACTATTCATTGGTCCTTTCTATATCCCTCAATCCTCTTCCCCCCCATACCACTGTTGTGACACCCCGCCTAATTAAATACCGGGTGATCAGTCCTTTAATAAATTAAATCAAAGTGTCCGGTTGGTTCATTCTTAGCATCACTATCGAAAAATAATTTTCTTTATTTATCACCTAATAAATATTTAAACATTTCATTTTATTGATTAAGCTCCATCGGTATGAATTTATATACATAAACCATTTTTTGAACACAGATAATGATGTTGAATATCAGACCATCCACGTGGAATAAACAGACTAGATTAATCATTCCAAATAAAATATCCCAAATCAAAGGACAATGTAATACTAAAACAAGAAACAATCCCAACTAAAACGGGATACTGAAATAGATAAATAATACAAAATCTCTCTGAGCTAACTGGAAACTGGAAAGGGGAGACACACACCCTATCTAATATTGACTAAATGAATAACTGAGATGATAAGGATGATGTCGTCTACTGCAAAGATATGCAACTCCCACACTAGATGTAGCACGTAAACAGTCCAAAGATCTAAGCCTGACGCCCCTGTGGCTGGGCACATGTTATACACACACACACACACACACACACACACACACACACACACATACACACAAAAGAGGAAGAAGAGATAACAGGAAACAGGTCAGAGCCCGAGTGTAAAATAGATTTAACATAGTTTAGTAAGTATATAAAATGCTTACCAGTTGATATTACATACATGATAGTGTCTCGACACTCACTTGAAAATTCTCATCTCTCAACTAATGTGCACGCCTAACGTAACACGGAATTGTCCCATATAAAGCTAATCCAGTTAACTAGTCTAATCCAATCTCCTCTCCCCAATCCTGATTCACGTGATCATATAACTATGATTTATATATGACAACTTTTCTTATGAATTTATCAATCCAGTTATGTACATCTTAATACAACTTTAGGTTCTCAAACACTTAATTTATTAAATATTAATCCTTCAATTTTATCTACTTACAAGCACAGTAGATGAATCATAGGTACATATATTTATCACTTATAATATATATACAATAGGGCACCCCATATAAAATCTATGGTGTTGACATACTCTGCTATCAAGTCCCCGTATCTCTCATACAAAAGGGAAATACTAGTTTGGAATCACTTTCGAGCTGTATTATCATAAAACACACATATTGGAGGCGAAGCATAGTTCCAAGTCACTAAGAGGTCAGCACATAACCTCACGTCTCTTAAGACCATCTGACAACCATTCTCAGATAGCCTGTACTAAGGATACTATGTTCTAGGGTACAAGTCAATATCTCCCATAAAGGTCCAATCGAGATAAGACTATCCCGGGGCGAAAACCTCCGTGATAGCAAGTAGCGCGGGTATGATTACACATAGATATCCACACACTCTATATATATACATGAACTCATATATATATTCACATTATTTAGTTAGGTACGCCCACGACCCATAATATATTCTAACTATACGTGGCACATAACGCCAGAGTCCTACGTATAATTAAATCATTCTTTTATTTTCTCAATTATCGCAAGTTCTTAAGTACTTCTCGTCTCTCGAAGTATTTCATCTTAGTAAGTATAAGATCAGTAGGTGTACACTCTCTACCCTACCGGTCTAAGTCACTCCTAATTCTCACAAAAGTAGATTTAATCTACACATGATCTTCTCCCCATTTTATACCCTCGTGACCCCATGGTTAAATCATATATGAATCGTATTTTTCGAACCTTGCCTGCAACCTTACTGGTCTTTCCAAAGTTCCATTATGGTATATAAATTATGTATAATGGTTCCCACAAAGAGGCATTGGGTTAATCATTAAGAAAAGAACAAGCTTAAAAATTCAGGAGGGGTCGATCGATCGAAGGGCAGGGTCGATCGATCGATCAGTTATTTCCCAGATTCTGTAAATTAAGACCTATGGTTTTCAACCAAATTTATCCTCAAAACCTCTATCAAATCATTCCAATCTCCCAACCAAACATCATAAACATATTAGAAATAGGTGTGAACAATTTCTAGCGTAAAACTTCAATAAACCCTTAAGGAATCCTCATTAAAAGGGGCAATTTAAGATTTTAACTCAAACCCTTTATCTTCATGATTTTTCAAGAACATCAATATTTTCCAGATTTCTTCCTCTACTATTATTTACAAATTCATGGATTATACCCTACTCATGACAAGGAATTCAGCCTATATAGATGCTTCTTAAACATGCAAATTTAATCTCCCAAAAACATAGAAATCTTTATGAAAGCATGCGATTATTCTTCCTACTCTAACATGGATGCATTATCAACACAAGAACAGCGAGATAGATATGTATCTCGAGAATATAAGCCTGAATCTCTGAGATTTGATGATGTGGTTGTGTTCTCCTTCCTTCGATCTACACTCCGGCGGTGTTTGTGGTGAAAATGGTGCAACTATGATGGCTCTAGTCTTGGGGAGCTCCTCACGTTCCTCCTCTAATGGCCTCTGTGAAATATGCAGGTTCTAACCCCAGAAGACAAACTCTAACACCTGATATACTTCTATAATTTTCATAGGTAATTAAATTCCAAAAATAAAATTACCAAAATGCCCTCCTGAGATGCCTGTTAGGCCTAAAAACGCCCCGGGACCCAAACTAAACCCCCGAGTACACTTTTCTTACTATCTCGACCCTAACAGATACATTGGACCTCTCGAAATGATCATACGGGTGACTTAGAATTAATTTACTTTTTATTCCATTAATTTAGTCCCGACACGACACACACGCGTCCCGACTTAATTTCTATAATTGTCGCATTATTCGCTCACGAAAATTTTAATAAATCCAATCTCATATATTACTTTAGTCATTAAGTAATACTCAACATAATTCTCACCAAATAATTGCTAACTCTCGTCACGCTAGTAAATATTTATTTAAAAAAAATCGGATTAATAGTAAACTAATTTATCCCAATTTAATTTAATTAATCCCATAATTTAAAGGCCATAAAGCTACGGGGTATTACATACTTACCCCCTAATAATGGAATTTCATCCCAAAATTCAGAAAAGTAAAGCATACCTGGTAAAAATAGGTTTCCTCTAGTACTCAAGACCAACTTCAAAGTAAGGCTCGATCACTATAGCCCCCACTTCACAACAAGCTTGTTTAACACTCTCAATACTTTATCAGTCATAGGGTCATACCTCAATATCGACACTTCACCTTGCACTCCTACCGAACAACATTCGAATAAGAATATCCTATACATCATTGGCCCCATTGTCTCTATATTATTGGGAGGCCGCTGCTCACTTCGTATCAACACCCGTATTTATCTAAACATAAAACTCCCATTCTGAGAGAAACCATATGAACATCTGACTACTCTTAAATCTTACGACAGTTAAAATGTCACCTAAGATAGTATGTGGTTATTCCACTTTAGTCATCGGATTCTAACTCTCGGCCAATCCAAAATTCTGATTATCCACTCACCTCTAAACATCCAGAGGGAGAATAGTTAAGGTTTTTCCCACACTAAAAC
Organism: Sambucus nigra; assembly: GCA_949130495.1. Taxonomy (NCBI): domain Eukaryota; kingdom Viridiplantae; phylum Streptophyta; class Magnoliopsida; order Dipsacales; family Adoxaceae; genus Sambucus; species Sambucus nigra. Next base: position 93,675,994 of record OX422212.1, read on the forward strand.
CTCAATAAGAACCTTATTCACAATAAACAGGTAGGAGTGCTTTCATACATCCCTACCATTAGGTAATATCATCTCCCAATTACCGTACTATACTTCACTTACTAGTTATGTCCGTTGTGGAAATGAAATGATCACAATGAATCCAAAATTACTTTCATACCACTCCACTAGTCGTTAATCACCTTTCGCCTACTCCCCAGGCTATAGGTGATACAACCTACTCAAAACAAAAATTTAGCCCCATTGATTCCTGAAATCCCATATTAAAGGTGGGGCTCAAGAGTCTCATCCTAGTTCAGAACACTACCGGGCATGACCACGTACCGACGTGATCCTTTTTTTCAAAGGAACACACTATCTAATATTATAAATCACCCTAAAGGAATATTAATCGCTTCCTTCTTGGCCAACTTGTTCCACACATTCGAAGTAACTCTTAACCTTACCTTGAGGTTGGCAAGCCATCAAAGAAATTTTACCGACTTGACTTCCCTCTTCCAGTACCGAAATCATCGACTTGATACAAAATTTTCTGGCTGATCATCTTACTCCAACCGATTTCTATCTACAAGTGGTGCATGTGGAGACTACTCACCATGCCCCGCTCAACACCGACTTCCACTTGTAATGCCTCACATTAAGTCGTACTTAATAATCCTCTTCTACCCCCGGCATATACCAAAAGTTCTGACTTATTCACTTTTCGCCACGATGTGAACTTATGGACTCCTTATACCTTAATGAAATAATCTTTCTATTTTCGCGCAAGTCACTCTCAACATTCGACTGGGTAGAACGCCGCTCCAAACTTTCCATAATAGTTAAATTTTAGTCTTCTTAAGGGATACCCCTTTTTAAGTGGCTTCCAACAACCTTTCCACCATGTTCGGGTGTGCTACTCTAATCGCACACGTATATATGGATTATCTTCCTTCTAACACGATGCTTAATCCACTCTACCACTTCCACTTCATTATATTAGTCCCATAGACATATCATTCACACATTTATTCCCATGTCCCTTTAACCCGAACGATTCTGACATCAATTAACTAGGGTGACCACACCCCGTATAAACCGTGCATACTGACGTAAGCATCACACACGCTTCACACATAACACCCAATTCTTTATTGCCCCTGTACTCACAACGTGGCTACAACACTTGGGTACTCTCAATTACCCTAGAAATTGAAATTTTAAATCCTCCTCAACACGTTCCACCCTTCAACTCATGGTGATTAAACTAAAATTTTCAATGATTCCTCATCCCACAACCGGCTCCACTGTCCTTATATCGTGAATTAACCTTCAACTTACAGTTATAACTACATACTTCTATAATGACCGAGGTACCGGACTCATGGAATAATGACCAAACATCTCCCTACTTCCAACCTTATGCTAAGTTTCATGCGTTGGATGTCTCGTAAAGCGAAATCCAAACAAGGAACCCCCCGATACACTACTATCTAGCATTATCGGTTATCGAAAACCGTTAGGCCCTCAGTCCATAACATGAACCCCTATATTATCGTCTCTTGACATAAAAGCTACATCTCCTTCCACAATTACATTTACATAAGGAACTCCCCCCCCCCCCCCCCAAAGGCACTATCACTCAATATTGGTGGTAATCATATTCCATAAACCTCGTACACATACAATGGGGACTCTCGAAATCTTGTTCCCAAACATATAACTTTAAGTCATAACTCCCACGTCTCTAAAGGAGTGACATGACAATGCGCTATTCCTATTACTAAGTCCTGAGCATTAAACATAATAATGAGCTAAATCTTTTCGCTCAACAGTAAACCGAATATACTCCGAATCATATCAATACAGTCCCTACACACACCGGGATCGAATATATCGATACTACTATACACTTCGAAGTCTCTATAATATATGAATATAAATGTGAGTCCGACCCTTTCGCAGGTGAGGTTTTGCCAGAACAAAACATATGGCACTAGGGCAGCAACCCCGATAACCTTGCAATAACTGCCCGCTATCGTTCTAATCATTACTTATAAAACCATAATTAGGATAATATGATACTCGTATAACTCATTAAAAAGACGAGTAATCTCAATAAAGTATATAACACAATCAATACACCCATTCATCCTATGCGGATAACACTAAAGATAATCCCGCTACACTAGGGAAAATATTCACATAATAATAACGTTATTGATATACGCACTAAACTCGTCTCACGTGTAAATCTAGAAATAATCAATATGTAGTAACTCGCTCGTGTCACATAAAACATGCCCCATCCTCCGAGGATAAAACTCATACTTATACCTTGCCAATCTCCCTGGCTGTTCAAATGGTTTTCCGGACATGACACGTCTATCCGAACTAAACCGAAAACTACATTAACCATTTCCCTTCCAAGCACCATACCCTTGTCCCTTTACTCGCTTCGAGAAAAATTAACGCATGTGGCTTTTACTCTCCATAAAATACCTCTACACATAATCCACTTATCTCTTGTCATACTGGCCATATTAGCGTTGTCCTTCTCTCGGGCGTTGGTAGTCTCGATCTTGATGGCTACCCTCATTGTTCCCTTAGCTTTGTTAGCCCTAAGGAACATGCTAATGGCTTCAATAGCTCTTACTGAATTCACCATTGCTTGGTAAGAATTCAGCTATCTAGATCATTTAAATGGGTCCCCTGATGGGTCTCCCCCTTGTGGTGCTTCACTACCACCCTTTCACCCAGTCTTATTCTCTGACTAAATTCTTTGATTATGTTAGCTTCTCACACAAAGAAGCATTAACATCTCCATCGACAAAGCACGACATTTTCACCCTCTGGTTCGATCATCCAACAGAATTTCCTTTAAGTGTTGTTAACTTTTCTTACGAGTCGATCTCCCACTTAAAATCCTCTCCTCTATTTGTATTTACTTCCACCTATACAAGATTCACTAAAAAATTAAATTCATTTTCACAAATGGACCGTTGTCCGGCACTCCTGTGATGAGTTCAGAACAATGTTCACATCTTATCCTGAACCTCTGATGAAGGAACTTTTGGTCAAACTGTACCTAATATCCTTTCATTGACATGACATTCCACTTCTAAATGTAGTGGCTGACTCCCACCATTATAACTTTGTTCCGACAAGCCAAGATTTTCACTTTCGGTTAGCCACACTCCGCCATATGCCCAAGCCTTTGGATATTTTACCTCCATTGACTAACACACACAATCTCCACATTTCTAGAATTTCCACCAACGGTTCTTTTCAATGTTTCGTCTGACTCTCTCCCAATCCAACCACGTTGGGTGAGTCTATATTTGGCACCACTTTCTACTAGAACGGTACTTGAAAATCATATGATGTGCCCTCGATGTCTTTATCGTCCTGGATTTTCGTGCCATAATAGGGGTGCCTCAACTACGGTCATCATTCTTGAATATACCCTCTAACCTCAACCGAGCTCTGCCTCCAGCTGTCCTCCCAACGGCCCTCGCCCCGCCTGCCATACTTCATTGTTCAACACACGAACACACCCGAATGCAAATAAGATTCACTAATATATACGTTATAGAAGGAGAACGAAATCTCACCAAAGAAATCAACAATCCTAAATATAGGGCTCCATATAAAAAAAGGCTACATTAGAAGTATAATAAGCCGTACAGATCCTAAAGGACAATTGAACCTGGTATTCTGATACCACCTGTGACACCCCGCCTAATTAAATACTGGGTGATAAGTCCTTTATTAAATTAAATCAAAGTGTCCGGTTGGTTCATTCTTAGCATCACTGTCGAAAAATAATTTTCTTTATTTATCACCTAGTAAATAATTAAGCCAAGTGTCAAAACATTTCATTTTATCGATTAATCTCCATCGTTATGAATTTATATACACAAACCATTTTGTGAACACAGATAATGATGTTGAATATCAAACCATCCATGTGGAATAAACAGACTAGATTAATCATTCCAAATAAAATATCCCAAATTGAAGGACAATGTAATACTAAAAAAAAATTCCAACTAAAACGGGATACTGAAATAGATAAAGAACACAAAATCTCTCTGAGCTAACTGGAAACTGCAAAGGGGCGACACACGCCCTATCCAATAATGACTAAATGAAGAACTGAGATGACAGGGATGAACTCGTCTACTGCAAAGACCTGCAACTCCCACACTAGCTGCAACACGTCAACGATCCAAAGATCTAAGCGTGACACCCCTATGGCTGGGCACCTGTATATATATATATATATATATATATATAATGCCTTAAAATAGTTTAGCAGGTATATAAAATGTTTACCAGTTGATATTACATATATGTTAGTGTCTCGACACTCACTTGAGAATTCTCACCTCTCAACTAATGTGCATGCCTAACATACTACTAAATTGTCACATATAAAGCTAACCCAGTTAACTAGTCTAACCCAATCTCATCTCCTCAATCCTGATTCACATGATCACATAACTATGATTTATATATGACAACTTTTCTTACGAATTTATCAAGCTACTTATGTAGATCTCAATACAGCTTTAGGTTCTCAAAAACATAATTTATTAAATATCAATCCTTCACTTTTATCTACTTACAAGCATAGTAGATGAATCACAAGTACATATATTTATCACTCATAATATATATACAATAGGTAACCCCACATAAAATCTATGGTGCTGACATACTCTGCTATCAAGTCCCCGTATCTCTCGTATAAAAGGGAAATACTAGTTCGGAATCATTATCGAACTGTATTAACATAAAACACACATATTGGAGGCGAAGCATAGTTTCAAGCCACTAAGAGGTCAACACATACCCTCACGTCTCTTTGGACCCTCTGGCTACCATTTTCGGATAGCCTGTGCAAAGGATACTATGTTTTAGGGTACAAGTCAATATCTCCCATAAAGTTCCAATCGAGATAAGACTGTACCAACGCAAAAACCTTTGTGATAGCAAGTAGCGCGAGGTATGATTACACACACACACACACACACACACACACACACACACACATATATATATATATATATATATATATATATATATATATATATATATATATATATATATATATATATATATATATTCACATTATTCAGTTAGGTACGCTCACGACCCATAATATATTCTAACCATACGTGGCACAGAACGCCAGAGTCCTACATATAATTAAATCATTCTTTTATTTTCTCAATTACCGCAAGTTCTTAAGTACTTCTCGTCTCTCGAAGTATTTCATCTTAGTAAGTATAAGATCAGTAGGTGTACACTCTCTACCCTATGGTCTAAGTCACTTATAATTCCAATAAAACTTGATTTAATCTACACACAATCTTCTCCCCACTTTATACCCTCGTGACCCCATGGTTAAATCATATATGAATCGTATTTCTCGAACCTTGCTTACAACCCTAGTGGTCTTTCCCAAGTCCCATTATGGTATATAAATTATGTATAAGGGTTCCCACAAAGCGGCATTGGGTTAATCATTAAGAAAAGAACAAGTTTCAAAATTCAGGAGGGGTCGATCGATCGAAGGGAAGGGTCGATCGATCAATCCAGTCGATCGATCGATCGATCAGTTATTTCCCAGATTCTGTAAATTAAGGCCCACGATTTTCAACCAAATTTATCCTCAAAACCTCTATCAAATCAGTCCAATTTCCCAACCAAACATCACAGACATATTAGCAATAAGTGTGAATGATTTCTAGCATAAAAATTCTATAAATCCTTAAGGAATCCTCATTAAAAGGGGCAATTTAAGATTTTAAGTCAAACCCTATATCTGCATGATTTTTCAAGAACTTCAATATTTTCCAGATTTCTTCCTTCACTATTATTTACAAATTTGTGGATTATACCGTACTCATGACAAGGAATTCTGCCTACATAGATGCTTCCTCAACATGCGAATTTAATCACCCAAAAACATAGAAATCTTTATGAAAGCACGCGATTATTCTTCCTACTCTAACATGGATGCATTATCAACTCAAGAACAACAAGATATATACTTTTCTTGAGAATATAAGTCTGAATCTCTGACATTTGATGATGTGACTGTGCTCTCCTTCCTTCGATCTATGCTCCGGCAGTGTTTGTGGTGAAAATGGTGCAACTATGGTGGCTCTTGGCTTGGGGAGCTCCTCACCTTCCTCCTCTAATGGTCTCTGTAAAATATCCAGGTTCTAACCCTAGAAGACAAACTCTAACACCTGATATACTTCTCTAATTTTCGTAGGTAATTAAATCCCAAAAATAGAAATTACCAAAATGCCCTCCCGGGATGTCAGTTAGGCCTAAAATCGCCCTACGACCCAAACTAAATCCCCGGGTACACTTTTCTGACTATCGCGACCCTACTGGATACATTGGCGCACTCGAAATGACTATACGAGGGAGTTAGAATTAATTTCCTTTTTATTCCATTAATTTAGTCCCGACATGACACACGCGCGTCCCGACTTAATTTTTATAATTATCGCATTATTCACTCGCGACAATTTTAATAAATTCAATCTCATATATTACTTTACTCATTAAGTAATATTCAACATAATTCTCACTAAATAATTACTAACTCTCGTCATGCTAGTAAATATTTATTTTAAAAAAAAACGGATTAATATTAAATTAACTTATCCCAACTTAATTTAATTAATCCCATAATTCAAAGGCCATAAAAATACGGGGTATTACAACTGTGACATTCGGGATGATTGTAAATTTCTTAAACTTATATATACCCCAAGGGGTAGTCCACCAGTTTGGGATCTTACCCAATGTTTAAAAAAGCGCAAGGCGTAGGGATTTAGTCTCAGCGAGGCAAGGCGAGATGAGGCGTAGTGAGGTGTAAGCCTCACCAAATAGAAACAGAGAAAAATAATATTTAAAAAATATTAATATAGCCACAAAAGATAATATACAAAGAAATATAAATAAAATCACAAAAAACATCTTCAAGGACTTTCTTACATAGCTTGACATTTTTATGTGCCCCCAAGATAACTTTCTGTAGCAAAAAAAAAAAGATAAATTGACAAAATCAATTTTAACATATTGGCTATTTTACAGAATGACAATAATATAATCAATTCAAAATCATTTTTTTTTTCATTTACACTTTGGTAATTTTATAATATGATAATAAATCAATCAATGCAAAATAAAATTGAAAAAATCAATTTTTTATTTTAGTTTCATTCACATATTGGTTATTTTATAACATGACAATAAATTAATCAATACAAAATCAAATCGAAAAAATACGATTTTTTTAGTTTTATTTAAATATTGGCTACTTTGTAATATGACAATAAATTAATCAATACAAAATCAAATTGACAAAATCAATTTTTTATTTTAGTTTCATTCACATATTAATTATTTTATAACATGACAATAAATTAATTAATCACTACAAAATCAAATTGACAAAATTGGATATTTTTTTTAATGTCCCAAAACTATTTTTAGTCATCATCATCCTTGACTTAATCCCATCATATGGGGTCGGTCACATGAATTCTCTTTTTTCATTCTAATATATTATATGTAATATTATCAGCATGATAATATTAAAACTACCATTCTAATCTACTAAAACTATTTTTAGTAGCAAATGGAAATAAATTAATCAATAAAAATTAAAATTAGTTGTTATTCAATTATAGCATAATATGGAAAAGATAATAAAAAATAGTTGTGAAAGGAACCATGTGTCAAACTTAAAAAATAAAAAATAAAAATAATAATAATAAAGACAATGTATATCAAACTTTAAAATAAAATTGTAGCTAAAAGAAAAAACAAAACAAAATCAAAGGGATAGAACAAACAACCTTTGAATATATATATATATATATATATATATATATATAGAGAGAGAGAGAGAGAGAGAGAGAGATAGAGATAGAGAGAGAGAGAGAGAGAGAGAGAGAGAGAGAGAGAGAGAGTCTCATACATACCACATATGTGGTCCACCCGTGCGGACCATTTTCTTTATAATAGTAAAAAATATATTTTTTAAGTTTATTTTTTTGTGAGGTATTTAAACATTTCAAGGGACCCCACAAAAAAAATCAGCTCAAGATATTTTTTTTACTATTTTAAAAGAAATCGGTCAAACTATGTAAGTTTTTAAGTTCTTTTTAAGTTTTTAAAACTGACATAATTTGACCGATTTTTTTAAAATAGTAAAAATAATTTTTTGGGTGGCACTCCCTGAAATGTTTGAATACTACATAAAAAAAATGAACTCATAATTTTTTTTTACTATTTTAAAAAAAATGTTTGCACAAGTGGTATGTATGAGAGTTGCTCTCTCTCTCTCTCTCTCTCTCTCTCTCTCTCGCGAGAGAGAGAGAGAGAACCAAAATAATAAATTTTTTAATGAACCTAATAAGACATTAAAAATAATCCAATCAAGTTTAATTCCTTGTTGTTATTGGTCCGTGCCAGTGACAGCGGACACGGGTGTGACACGCGTGTTTTTTAGTATTCACACACACCTTAAACCACCCCCCCCCCCCCAAAAAAAATACCCAATAAAACTCGGACCTGCCTTTTATTTCCCCACCGCTGGACCTAAACCCACCAGCTCCCGCGAGCTATATGGGTTAATATAATTTTTGGGTTATGGCAGGAAGGGGTCAGTTTGCAGAAGTGGGGGGAGTTTTGGTGGGTAGCGATTGAAATGGGTATTTGGTTGGAGCACGGGTTCTACACAGGTCAATGGGTCTCACCGGTTCAGGTGGTTTATAGAAAATGGTCAGTGGTTGGAAGGTTATGGGTTTAAGTCTAGCCGCCGGCTTGTTTAGGTTACTCCGGATTTCGAGTATAGTCTTGGATTGAAGGCAGGTGCGTTTATCACGAGTCTTAATTATGAAGCCATGTAGGTTTCGCCGGAGCTGGCATCCGGGTCATAGGAAGTAAGGGTTTAGGTCTTAGGCGTCGGGTTGGTTGGGATGGAAGTGGGTCAAATCATCGACGGAGATAAAGGGTGGGGCTGGATAGGCCCGAGGTGGGAGCTGGGTATATGGGGTAATGGGTTTTAACGAGTACGGGGGAGAGGTGTGTGTTTGAAAAAATACACATGTGCGCTGTCACTGGTGCGAACCAATTACAATAAGGAATTAATATTTATTGGGTTATTTTTTAATGTTTTAATAGGTTCATTAAAAAGTTTATTATTTTAGTTCACTTAAGAACCCCTATCTCTCTCTATATAAATATACTAGTGAAATGCTCGTGCCTGAAGGCACAACGAAATTTTTCGAAAGTACGTAATTGCAAAACAACAAAAATTTCAAAAGTACGTAATTGCAAAATGGCAAAAATATCGTTACCAAACAAAACAAAGTATAAGTTTGAAAAAAATGACCATAATCTCCTTTGTTTATATGACTATTTACCTTGCTTAACAAATAACAAATTATCCAACAACATTCAGATAGTCTAAAATTCATCAAACAAATTCACATATAACATGAAATATACAATATTCATCGACTGAATTCACATTGTGCTTTAAAATAACAATATATCAATTTAAAAAAAATAGACATAGACTCTTTTATTTATTGGACTATTCACCCACTTAAGGGATAACAACCAAAATCCTACAATATTCAAAGATCCCAAATTCATATTATATAAAACATTCTAATTAGTAACTATATAGCGCAAAAAAAAAAAACGCTTCCACAATTAAATTTGCAACACGCAAGAGAAGCCTTTTAAAGTTCTAAAAGAAAACTTGATGCGGAATTAAGGGGCGTGGAGTTCCTCAAAAGCTTTAAGCGATCGTTTGTTTTTTTCCTGTACCCAAAAATATATGTGCACATCTTTGGCAATTAGTTGCAACTCAATTTAGACAACATTTAACGAAATAAAATGACACATGGTAAAGTAATTGTTAATTGAACAAAATGGAGAAAATAATGTAGCAGCCTTTTACACCATAGAAATTATTATCCATAGATACGATTATTACTTCCAAAATGAGGAAATATAACTCTATAATTGAAGAAAAGCTTAAACTAATTATTTGTATTAATCTTACATTTTCAATACATTAACAGTGGATGGGTTCATAAATAATGAAACACCAAACAAAACAAAAAAATTAAGTTGTTCAGAATATTAAAGATATGTTCAAACTCATTTTGAATCTGTTTTTTCTTTTTTTTAGGAAAAAACAATTCAGCAACCATATAACTCAGATCAAACCAATAACAAATCATTGTTAAAAATTATGCTCTCGCTTGAAACAAAACATATGTATTCTGAATATAAATTAGATATGTTCAAAAATCCCATACCCGAATAAGACGATCGTCGGGAACCATATAACTCGAATGACACAAAAAAAACATATATACAAACTGAAATCAAACTGGGTAAGAAAAAAATACCAAATCAACAGAAATCTATACTTTTGGTTTAAAAAAAATACCGGATCCGTAAGATATTAATATGTATAAAAGACGAAATTATTTTTTATGAAACAAAACTCCGCACAAATCTTGAAAATAAACACTAAGAACACGGGTCAAACGTTCAATATAACGCAGATAAAACAACATCTCAAGAACAGATAATACCGGGAACGAACAAGCCAACCCGTGTTGCGCTAAAAAAAAGTAGTGACTAAAGACGCGAGAGCTCTACTGGGGCCCTTGCCGGGGTAGGAACCTCCTTCTCTCTCTCTCATCATACCCAAACCCAGTGTGACAACCCGAATATAATTATGATAAATTATGTTTAAATCATGATTAGCTTATGTGATATGGATAATATGTTATTAGTATATATAATGTTAAGTCATTATATTTAGTCTAATCCGACCTTCATAAAGTACGAAATATCGAATTAGTTACAAATGTGAAATTTTGAAGTTTTCGGTAGGAATGTTCATGTTTAAGACTAGTTTTGACATTTATGACATAACAATTGACTTGAGGTGGAAAATAGATAGTTGTATACAAGTGAGTTATGGTTGTAACACAACAAACGGTGTGTGAAACGGAGTTTCGACAAAGAAGTTATACCGAAATTACTGACCAAGGGCAAATCTGTCCATTCGTTTAAGTGGTAATTTGTCATTTATGCCCAATAAGTGTCTTAAATTGATTTGTTGGAGGTGGAGGTTGGTTTGACCGACCTAAACCCTTGAGATATCCTCCGTTCTTCAGAAACTCAGTTTGGGAGAGTTTTACATTGAGGAAAAATAATTGTGAGGGTTAGGAAGAAGAAAGTGAGGAGAAACATTTAGAAAAATTCATAGAAAATTACGTAAAAGCCCTTAAGGTAATTCCACCCATGAATCTTGTTCTTTTTATTGTATTTATGATTAATATGATATAAATACTTGATTTTTTATTGACCTTTCATGCTTGTGTGCATATGTACGAATATATGCAAGTTTAAACAAAGATGAATGTGTAAACGCTTAAATTGCTTTATTTAGTAACCTTGTTTATTTAAACTTCCATATCTTTTTGTATGATTACTGAAATTGACTAATTCCAGTTGGAGATTAACGTAAACCCATATATTCATATCATATACGAAAATTATGTACAAAATATCAAGAAATGAATCTCGGGTGAAGGTTTGAAGTTCGGGTATGAAATCTGCCCCCAAAGAGTAAATATGCATACCATATGTTTGATGTTTTGCTTGACATAGCAAATGAAATAAAAAAATTATGAAATTTTAATCTTGTATTATTCAAGATGTGTTCTAAAATTAGGTGAAATATCATAGAAAGTTATGATGTATAAAAAGTAAGCAAATTCTTGGAAGATGGCTGAACCATAGATGAGCCTATAGGGCGGATTTGCTATGTGGTAAAGAAATGGGCATATCTTGCTCTAGAAAACTTAGAATGATGTGTCGTCAATTGTGTTGAAAACCAAATATGATAAAGATTGGATTACCAAGAAGAATTAAAGTAAGTTTGGGAAGTAATTTGAATATGTTAGATATCATTACCCGAGTCTAGATGGGACTTCATTTATGAGGAATGATTTGAATTGAATCATATGATGCTTATGAATTGAGTTATGTTGAAGTTGTTCTTTGAATTGTTAATATTCTTATGATGACACTAATATTTTAATAATGATAGGAAGAGAAGAATAACCGCTGAACAAGAGCCAAATAAAGGAAAAGGGAAAGCTTGTTAAATTTCCAAGGTCAGTGTACTTATGATTGTTTCATATATGCATATATATGAATATAGCTCTAAGAACAGGATTCGCTTGAATACTTCGGTATTCAAGATTTATTTAGATATTCAAATATCTAGTATTGGAATTGGACAAAGATCCAATGATTTGATTTGTCATATGACAAGGATTTGTTGGAACTCATGTTCCAGGATTTGTTATTGCCAATGGGCAGAATTATTTGGATCTTATGATCCAGGATTTGTTATTGCCAATGGGCAGGATTGTTCAGATTTTATATCCACATATTTGATATATAATTGTTATTTCATTGTAGGGAAGGAGTACCTCATTAAGCTTAATGCATACAGTTTATATTTTAACAATTTTAGGTTTGTATGCTGCCACCTAGGATACCATATGACCGATAACTTTGAGAGTTGCACTGTTGGAAAGAGTTGGGGTTTAAATATGAGGATTTTATCATTGTCACGCTGAAGATTTTATTATACTCACGCATTTTATATATTGCGGTAGTATGGATTGAGTTGATGATTATAAAATTTAGTCATAGTTAATCATAGTATTGTATGTCCGCTTAATTATGACTCTGATATTGATTTCATTATGGTATAAGTATAATAGTATGTTCATTATGAACACTATGCAGAAAAATATTGACAAATTAATTATATTTCCAATGGGCTCAAGATTATGATCCAATTATTCTAATAACAAATGATTAGTATGGATATTGGGGTTGGGGTGTGACAATTAGTGGTATCAGAGCGTCTAGGTTATTAATTTTGGACGTGTGTGACAATTAGATGGTAGTTATTCAGTTGATTTGATATTTATGAATATTTTTTTTGTACTAACCAATAGTTTAGTATTATAAACTGTTTATATTGGTTGTTAGAACTTTGTTGTATTACAGATAATTCCAGATGGAACTTGGGAATGGACAACATAGAGAAGAGGGAATGGCTTCTTGTACAGACAATACTGAAGTAGAGCAGAGTGTTGCTGGAAGGGCTAGAGAGCAAGAGCAGCCTACAAAGATGCAAATAATGGCACAGGCAATGATAAGGATGGCAAAGCAACAAGAAAGAAATATGGCACAAATGGCAGAACAACAGGCTAGATATCTAGAATCAAAGACTGTGGCCAGGATTGAGAAAGAGGCAAGGAAGGAAATGAAAGATTCCATGCATGAGAAGTTTTTAAAGTTGAATCCTCCAGAATATTCAGGGTCAGTTAAACCTACAGAAGCTGAGATGTGGGTCAGAGATCTAGAAACTATCTTTGCAGTTATGAAGGTTCCAGATAACCAGAAAGAGAATCTAGCTGTGTTTAAGCTGAAAGGAGAGGCCAAATATTGGTGGGAAGCTAACAACCATTTGGTGCCCAGGATGGAAGGTACTGATGTTATTAATTGGGCTGAATTTATTAAAGCTTTGTATGTTAAGTATTTCCCTAAATTTTATAGGAGGGAGAAGGTGAGGGAATTTATAAATTTGACCCAAGGAAAAATGTCTGTGAGGGAGTATGAGGCTAAATTTACTACTTTGTCTAGATTTTCTACTAAGTATGTGGAGTATAAAGAAGATAAATGTAGTAAGTTTCAAGATGGACTGATTTGGCCAATTCAAAATAGAGTGGCCACTTATGAGTTAGAAGATTATGCTTCTCTAGTAAACAAAGCCACGATAGCAGAAAGGCAAATGAACCAAGGGGTGGCGAGTAGAGAGAGATTTAAGAAAAGTAGATTCAATGCATCTCCCTCTAAGGGAGGTGAGGGTGGAAGTGTTAAGATGGAACCTCATAAATTTCAGAGAGGTGGTGGAGATAGTGGTAGAGGTCAGGGGAGATTTGGTAGAGATACCAGAGGAGGAGGATCTTTTGGTTCGGTTAGAAAGTCAGGGAGAGGTGAGACCCCAATAGGAGTTGTTAGATATTTCTTTTATAAAGAGGAAGGGCATTATAAATCTAAGTGTCCTAAGCTTAATGGATTGGAATGCTACCATTGTCACCAAGTGGGGAATATTAAGAAGAATTGTCTGCAATTGGCAGAACTCCAGCAACACATAGTGAAGTAGCAAGCAGAGTGTTATCTCCAGGCAGTGCAGTGAAAAGTATGGGTAGAGGACAAGCTAGTAGTTCCAGGCTAGGTGGACGAGTTTTTACAATGAAAGAAGCTCAGATTACTCCAGATGTGGTGACAGGTACACTTTCTGTTACTGATAGAAGTGCTTATGTTTTGATTGATCTTGGTTCTACATATTCTTTTGTGTTCTATGCTTTTGCTGTATACCTGAATAGACCATGGACTCGTTTAGATGTGGGGTTGGGTATTTATATGCCTATGGGGGATATGATTATAGCCGAGTATATTTTTTGTGATTGTGTTTTGACTGTGGGGGTTAAAGATACAGTTATAGATTTAATTCCATTGGATATTTTTGATTTTGATATAATTCTGGGAATGGATTGGTTATCTAAATATCATGCATCTATTGATTGTTTCTGTAAGGAAGTTATTTTTAATATGTCTAGTGAGACCGAATTTAAATTTGTGGGGGAAAGGAAAATTGTTCCCAATTACATAATTTCTAATATTCAGACGAGGAAATTATTGAGTAAGGGCTGTGAGGGTTTTATTGCATATGTTCTTGACACTAGGAAGGGGGGTTTACAATTAATCGATGTTCCTATTGTACGGGATTTTTTAGAAGTGTTTCCTAGTGAGTTGTCGAGGTTACCCCCAGAGAGAGAAGTTGAATTTAGTATTGAATTGGCATCGGGGACAACCCCTATTTCTATGGCACCGTATAGAATGGCACCTGCTAAGTTGAAAGAACTCAAGATTCAGTTGTAGGATTTACTTGATAAGGGGTTTATACAACCTAGTGTATCTCCACGGGGTGCACTAATTTTATTTGTGAAGAAGAAAGATGGTACCTTGTGTTTGTGTATTGATTATAGGCAACTGAATAAAGCTATAATTAAGAACAAGTACCCTTTACCTCATATAGATGATTTGTTTGATCAGTTACAGGGTGATAAAGTGTTTTAAAAAATAGACTTGCGATCGGGTTATCATCTGTTGAGGGTCAAGGAGAGTGATATTTCTAAAACTGCTTTTCGTACTCGGTATGGTCATTTTGAATTTTTGGTGATGCCTTTTAGGCTGACTAATGCTCCAGCTATATTTATGGATCTTATGAACCGGGTACTTCATCCTTTTGTTGATTCATTCGTGATAGCTTTTATTGATGATATTATGATTTATTCACGTGATATGGTTGAACATGAAAAGCATCTCATAACTATTTTGAATCTGTTGAAAGATAAGAAGTTGTATGCTAAGTTTCGCAAGTGCGAATTTTGGCTATCACAAGTTGTATTTTTAGGCCATGTTATTGCTGGAGATGGTATATGTGTTGATCCTAAAAAAATAGAAGCTATTGTAAAATTGGAGAGGCCCAATAATGTGACTGAGGTGAGGAGTTTTCTCGGTTTAGCTGGGTATTACAGAAGGTTTATTAAGGGATTTTCTTCGATTGCCTTGCCAATGACTAAACTAACCCGGAAAGATGTTAAGTTTGAATGGAATTCGGATTGCGAAAATAGTTTTGATGAATTGAAAAAGAGGTTGGTAACTGCACCTGTACTTACTATTCCGCATGGTGGAGATGGTTTTGTTATTTATACCGATGCTTCACATCAGGGATTTGGGTTGTGTTTTTATGCAACATGGTAAAGTTATTGCTTATGCTTCTAGGCAAGCACACACATGAACGTAATTATCCTACACATGATTTAGAACTTGCTGCTATTATGTTTGCTATGAAATTATGGCGTCATTATCTATATGGTGAGGTATGTGAAATTTTTACTGACCATCAAATCCTTAAGTATTTATTTACTCAGAAGGAGTTGAATTTGAGGCAGAGGCAGTGGATGGAGTTAATTAAAGATTATGATTGTACAATTCACTACCACCCAGGGAAGGCAAATGTAGTTGCAGATGCTCTGAGTATAAAGGCATTGGGCAGGTTATCTTGTATTCGGTGTGATAGAGTTTCCCACATCATAGAGTTGAGATTGATGGGAGTAGAATTGAAGATAGCAGACAGGGAAATGTTCTTTTCTCATGTAAGCGTGAGGCCTTTGTTAGCTACCCGTATTCGTGATTTGCAAAGTCAAGATCCTTTTCTTGAGAAGAAATGGATAGATGTCCGAGATGGTAAGTCATAAATTTTTGTATTGTGAATGATGGCACTTTATTGTATAAGTAGCGATTATGTGTGCCTAATGTGTGTGGATTGAAAGAGGAAATTTTAGATGAGGCTCATAATTCCATTTATAATATGCATCCTGGTAGTACTAAAATGTATATGGATTTAAAGGAGCATTATTAGTGGAATAATATGAAGAAGGAAATAACTGATTTTGTTGCTAGGTGCCTTATATGTCAGCAAATGAAGGTGGAGCATCAGAAACCTATTGGTCTGCTTCAACCATTGCCAATACCGGAATGGAAATGGGATCATGTAACGATGAATTTTGTGGTTGGGATTCCTCAATCTCCGAAAGGGTCAGATTCGATTTGGGTAGTGGTGGACAGATTGACCAAGTTCGCTCATTTTCTAGCAGTCAAGACTACGCATACAGTTGGTAGGTATGCTAGATTGTATGTTAATGAGATTATTCGATTGCATGGAGCACCGGTATCTATTGTTTCAGATAGGGACCCTACTTTTACATCTAAATTTTGGGATAGCTTGCAGTATGCTATGGGTACTAACTTGAATTTTAGTACGACTTTTCATCCTCAGACAGATGGGCAGTCTGAAAGGACAATACAAATTTTGGAAGATATGCTTAGAGCTTGTGTGCTTAATTTTAAAGGAAATTGGGATGAATATTTTCTTTTGATAGAATTTGAATATAACAATAGTTTTCAATCTATTATTAGTATGTCACCATATGAAGCGTTGTATGGTAGACGACGTCGTAAACTCGTATGTTGGGGTGAAGTTGGTGAAAGGAAGATAGAGGGTCCAGAGTTGATTGAAGTCACCACTTAAAAAGTGAAGGTTATTCAAGATTGAATGAGAACGGCTCAAAGCAGACATAAAAGTTATGCGGATAAGCGATGAAAAGATTTAGAATTTCAGAAGGGGGATTACATGTTTCTTCGAATATCTCCATGGAAAGGAGTAATGAGATTTGGAAAGAAAGGTAAATTAAGTCCACGCTACATTGGACCTTATGAAATTCTTAAGAAAGTCGGGATGGTTGCCTACAAGGTAGAGTTACCACAAGAGTTAGCTCGATTACATGATGTTTTCCATGTTTCTATGTTGAGAAAGTATGTAGTGAATCCTTTACATGTATTGGTGGAACAACCAATTGCGTTAAAGGAATATTTGAGCTATGTGGAAGAACCACTTGCAATCGTCGATAGGAAAGAACAAATATTGAGATCAAAAGTGATCCCACTTATGAAAGTTGTGTGGAGAAGGCATTCCATGGAAGAGGCTACATGGGAGAGCGAGGATACCATGAAGATGCGTTATCCGAAATTTCCTAACAGGGGGAGAATTATGACAACCCGAATATAATTATGATAAATTATGTTTAAATCATGATTAGCTTATGTGATATGGATAATATGTTATTTGTATATATAATGTTAAGTCATTATATTTAGTCTAATCCTACCTTCATTAAGCACAAAATATCAAATTAATTACAAATGTAAAATTTTGAACTTTTCGGTAGGAATGTTCATGTTTAAGATTAGTTTTGACCTTTATGACATAGCAATTGACTTGAGGTGGAAACTAGATAGTTTTAAACAAGTGAGTTATGGTTGTAACACAACAAACGGTGTGTGAAAGGGAGGTCCGAGTAAGAAGTTATACCGAAATTACTCACCAAGGACAAATTTGTCCATTCGTTTAAGTGGTAATTTGTCCTTTATGCCCAATAAGTGTCTTAAATTGATTGGTTGGAGGTGGAGGTTGGTTTGGCTGACTTAAACCCTTGAGATATCCTCCTTTCTTCAGCAAACTCAGTTTGGGAGAGTTTTAGGTTGAGAAAAAACAATTGTGAGAGTTAGGAAGAAGAAAGTGAGGAAAAACATTCAGAAAAATTCATAAAAAATTACGTAAAAGCCACTAAGGTAATTCCACCCATGAATCTTGTTATTTTTCTTTTATTTATGATTAATATGATAGAAATACTTGATTTTTTATTGACATTTCATGCCTGGGTGCATATGTATGGATATAAGCAAGTTTAAACAAAGTTGAATGTGAAACCCTTAAATTGCTTTGTTTAGTAACCTTGTTTATTCAAACTTCCATATTTTTTGTATGATTACTGAAATTGATTAATTGAAGTTGAAGATTAACATAGACCCATATATTCATAACATATCCGAAAATTATGTAAAAATAGCAAGAAATGAATCTTGGGTGAAGGTTTGAAGTTCGGGTATGAAATCTCCCCCAAAAGAGTAAATATGCATACCATATGTTTGATATTTCCCTTGACATAGAAAATGAACTCTAAAAATTATGAAATTTTAATCTTATATTATTCAATAAGTTTTCTGAAATTGGGTGAAATATCATCAAAAGTTATGATGTATAAAAATTATGAAAATTCTTGGAAGATGACTGAACCATAGATGAGCCTATAGGGCGGATTTGCTTGTGGTAAAGAAATGGGCATATCTTGCTCTAGAAAACTTAGAATGACGTGTCGTCATTGTGTTGGAAACCTAATATGATAAGGATTGGATTACCAAGAATATTTAAAGTAGGTTTGGGCTGTAATTTGAATATGTTATATATCATTACCTGAGTCTAGATTGGACTTCATTTATGAGGAATGATTTGAATTGAATCATATGATGCTTATGAATTGAGTTATGTTGAATTTGTTCTTTGAATTGTTAATATTCTTATGATGATACTAATATTGTAAGAATGATAGGAAGAGAAGAAGAACCGACTGAACAAGATCCAGATAAAGGAAAAGGGAAAGCTTGTTAAATTTCCAAGGTGAGTGTACTTATGATTGTTTTATATATACATATATATGAATATAGATCTAAGAGCAGGATTTTTTTGAATACTTCTGTATTCAAGATTTGTTTGGATATTCAAATTTTCAGGATTGGAATTGGACAAAGATCCAATGATTTGATTTGTCTTATGACAAGGATTTTTTGGAACTCATGTTCTAGGATTTGTTATTGCCAATGGGCAAAATTATTTGGATCTTATGATCCAGGATTTGTTATTGCCAATCGGCAGGATTGTTCAGATTTTATATCCACATATTCGATATAGAATTGTTATTTCATTGTTGGGAAGGAGTAACTCACTAAACTTAATGGTTATGGTATATATTTTTACAATTTCAGGTTTGTATGCTGCCAGCTAGGATACCATATGACCGCTAACTTTGATAGTTGCACCGTTGGAAAGAGTTGGGGTTTAAATATGGGAATTTTATCATTGTCATGCTGAATATTTTAATATACTCACACATTGTATATATTGCGGTAGTATGGATTGAGTTGATGATTGTGAAATTTTATCATAGTTAATCATAGTATTGTATGTCCGCTTAGTTATGACTCTGATATTAATTTCATTATGGTATAAGAATAATAGTATGTTAATTATGCACATTATGCAGAAAATATTGATAAATGAATTATATTTCCAATGGTATCAAGTTCATGATCTAATTATTCTAATAACAAATGATTAGTATGGATATTGGGTTTGGGCTGTGACACCTAGTTTCACATCTCCTTTTCTATACCATACCCATTTTAGCTCCAACTCGTGAATATACCGATATCTGAAAAGTAAATACCCAAACATGAATACAAAATACACAAACGTGAATATCCAAATGCGAATACAAAATACACTTGAGACCTGAAACCAAAATACACATCATACTCAAACCCAATGGACAAATCCGCTTTTTACATTGATAAAGCAAGCTTACCTACCTGAACACAAAATCAAGAACATGAACACAAAATATATATTTAAAAATCAAGTATAAAATACATATGATTCAAATAAAAAACCCACTCAAAAAAAAATTCTTATCAAAAGGCAGAGCAACGAACACATTTTAGCAAGCTTTAGAACCCATAAGTAACGATTTTTCCATTTTCATGTCCATATTAGTACCGTGATTTTTTTGCTTTTCTTGTTCAAACCCATAACCAAGAACCTTCGAAACCCATAACCAAGAAGCTTTGGAACCCATTTATAGGAACCTAAAAAGTAGACATAAAAAAAACACAGACAATTGATTGTGTGCATATGTTTGTACCTCTAAAATTTACAAGTGATTTTTTTCTAAGTAATAATTACTGTTTTGGAGAACGAAAACATTAAAATAAAAAATCAGAAAAAGCTTAAATAACCACAACAAAAGAGAGAATTTGTGTACATATGTGGCCATCAGAGAGTGATTAAGGTTTCGTAAGAGCCAGAGAGATAAAGAGACATTGTTTGAGTAGCAGTTGAGCGTGTGAAAGATTAGGAGAAATAGGAATTCTCGATTTTAGTAGAGGAGAGGAGGAGGCTCGAGGTTAGAGGTGGGTGAAAGATGGGACATAATGAGAGGCTCGAGGCATTATAAGTTGTGGGTAGGAATTTGACTTTGATTGTACAGACTGAGAGGGTCGATGGATTTGGTCTTACTTGTTTTGCCATGTCACAATGTATAAATGGTGACATGGCACAATCTAGGACCCTTAGATCGTTCCAAAAAATTGGCTTCCAACCGTTGATATTTTGGAACAGTAAAACACCCTCCTCTCACATATATATATAATTACTAGGGCCTACTTGAGGGATTTCCAAGGACAAATGAATCAAAGTCTTTTAACTAAAACAATGGTCGAACAACTACAGACAGTCCATAAGAAAAAATTCTATTGTGCCTATTAAGTTTACCGAAAGGTGGTGGATGGACTGAACCAGCTGGCAACCATTCCAAAAAAAAAAAAAGAAAGTGGAGCCAAACGGAGAGTTTTAATGACCGAATATCAAAACCATCCAAAATTATCTTTGGAGTCTTTTTTATCTTCTACAGAAAAGTAAGTTTTTAAATTTTTCTTCACCTTTTGTGCATCTTCTCCATCATAGTCAATTTTTATTTTTATTAGGACTAACTATTTTCACACCATTTATCTCTTCCCTCACACCCTTTTTAATATTTAAACATCAAATGAAAAAAATACCTTCTATGCACATATGATTTGAGCAAACATAATATTTTGGCCAAAAAATTAATATTTATTTTAACAAGCTCAGTATTGTAAAAAAAAACATAAAATTTTGAATATAAAAAATCATAATATTCTAAAAAATTATAAAAAAAAGTTGACGTTAATTATATTAAACCAAAAAATTGGAAATCATTTTTTTTTAATAAAAACTAGACGAAACTTTTATTATAAACTATATTTTTTTAATTTTGTTTTTAAATTTTTTTATAAAACATATTTTTTTTTATAAAAATTATATTTTTTTGTATAAAAAAACTAAGTTTTGACTTTAATCTATTGCTATTTTTTCATTTTAGACTTTAAAACATGACACAACAAAAATAACGTGATTTATAATTTTCACACAGCATTAAATACTATATGACACAATAGCACGCGTAAAATTATGAATTATAACGGGTGTCATTAGGGGTCATGTTTTACTTAAGATTCATTGTGTCATTATGGGTCATATTTTTTAGCTAACATTAATAGAATGACACAGTTAATTCGTAAGCTTACTCGTGCTATCCGTGTCATATATTATCTAATCTGGTGTGAAAATTGTAAATCATGATATTCATGTCGTGTAATTTTTTTGGGGAGTATTTCTATATTTTTTTTCATAAATAAATAAAAACTATGTTTATTGGCATAATATCCCCATTGATTAGTGGCGCTGATGCGGACTCACATCATTTCTCGAATGTGGGTCCGCGTCATCGGCACTAATCAATCTCGAATCTAAGACATCTATTAAACGAAAATGTATTGAACCCCTAAATCAATTTTTTATTAATATTTAATTGGTTTAATTAAAATTGACATAATATTATATATTGTTAATATTATATCTGTTTTTATGAAAAAAAAACTATTATTTATTTATTTTTTATGAAAAAATATTTTTTATATTAATACAAAAACTGTTGTTTTATCTAAAAAACTATTTTTATATCAATTGTTAAAAATAAAAGAATAAGAAACTTATAAAAAAAATAGTAATGTATTAAAGTTAAAATTTAGTTTTTTTACCCAAAAAGTATAGTTTTTGTTAAATCTTTGTTTTATAAAAGTTTGCAAAAAAAAGTAAAAAAAAATATAGTTTATAATAAAAGTTTCGTCCAGTTTTTATTAATAAAAAATGATGGAATACAAATGAGAATTGATCAAAGATCAAATGCAAACGGCACTAATCAATCGCGATTGATTAGTAAACGACACTAACAAAAAATATCGCGATTGATTAATGTCGTTGACGCGGTCCTACATTCGACAAATGATGCGGGATCGCGCCAAGGGCCTAATCAATCGCAATATTCACGATTGACATTATCCATTTGACAAAAATAATTATTTAAGTATATTGACACTGTTTTTTTTTTTTATTTGTGTGGTATTTTGTAACTTAATTTTCTTTTGCTATGGTTGAGATGGGTATCACTGTTTTTTGGAGCTTCATAAATTTTGCAAGCTAAACAGTTTGTCTCACTATTTTTAATTTAGTTATTGGGTTTTATTTTGCTATGGTTGAGATGGGTAACACTTAATGGGTTTTTACCCCAAAAAAAAAGATAACAGTTAATGGGTGGGGTATATGTTTTATCTGGGATGTGAATGGGGTTTATGTTTTAACCGTTAATGTTTTATTTGAGATGTAGTGCATACCGGCTATAATGGGTTTCAGCAATTTCTTTTACAGTCTACTTTTTCATTGTATGCCAACTGGCTTTACATATCATCAGTCGAACCATATTAAGTCGAATCTTCGGTTACTATAGAAACGCTCGTTCATAAGAGATAAAAAGTAAAAAAGAACTTATGTTATACCACTTTTCTTCTTGAGAGAGAAAAAAAGAAAAAGGTCTTTTATCTTCTCCCATATAGTAGTACAATCCTTCAAATTTCAGAGATGTAAAAAAAAGCAAAAAAGAAAGCTTCTTTAGTTCCCCTTCTCCTCAGTGCTTCAAAGAAAGTTATTTCACGCAGGCAAAAAACTAGGGCTTCCCGGTAACCTATTTTCGGCAAAAATCCACTCTCACTAACATCTTCTTTCACTTTTATTTTATATTTTCTTTAAGACCGCATTTGCGCCTTGCCTAACAACACCTTGAGGCACACCGCCTTAATCCATTGAGGCGTAAGCCTCTTATACAACACCTAAGGCTTAAGCCTCGGTGATTTTTCTTCCTACTTTGCCTTGATAGGCGCCTCGAGTGATTTTTTAAACAATGATCTTACCTCACAACCTGGAAGCGAGAGTACAAATCCCATTAGGGACACCCCGAGCTGTCAAAAAACAAATGCATGCAAAGCCAATATCTAGGTCCACAACCCGAACCACTCTGCCATTTTCATGTGAATAATTTAACTTTTATGAGGTTTCGAGAGAACCACAAACCCAGTTTAATTGTTGGAAATTGTTTTCTTTTTTTGTTTCACATTTTATGGAAAAGTTTAGAAAATTTTAGAACACATTTATGTATTGTAAATTAAGAGAAAATCGACTTAGATGTTTTGAACACGTAAAGCGTAGACCAATGGATGCCCCAGTAAGAAAGTATAATTTAGTTACCATTGATGGTAATGCAAGGGATAAAGGTAGGCCTAATTGACTTAGTGGGATATTTTAAAAACCAACATGATGATATCATGTGGTTTAACCAAAAATATTATTCTGAATAGAATTGAATGGAAAGTTAGGATTCATGTAGCCGACTCCAAATAATTAGTAAAAGTCTTTATTGAGTGGAATTGAAATCACGTATTGTAAACAAAGCTTCTTTATCCCATATTCCACAACTAACACCACCAAACACATCACCATCACCACCACTGGTGAGGTGGTGGTAGACTAGTAGTCTACAAAGCACGAACACATAATACGTGTTTCAACTCGATACGACACGTAGACCTGTCAATGGGTCGTGTCGAGTCGTGTTCATGTCAGTTTTTATCATGTTCGAGTCTTATCGGGTTCGTGTCAAAATGGGTGACTTTTTTTATCAAGTAAAAAAAATATATGAAAACCCGACCCGTTATCTTAACCTGTCGTGATGTGCTTACTTGTTTATACCCATTAAGATAATGAATTATGTTGAATTGTATACAATTTCACATATAATCTCATTTTTAAACACAATTAGACCCATTTCTTTCTCCTTTAGTAAAATTTGTTATGATTAAACCCATTACTTCATTGATATTATCAAATATCTCCTTTAGTAAAATTTGTTATGATTAAATTAACATTATGCTCTATAAACTATTTATATTCCTCGATAATATATCTTATTTACTTAAATTAATGGGTAATAACGGATCTTATCGGATAGCAAAGGGTGAAGGGAGTCAACACTAACCCGACTTGTTAATTATCGTCTCTTATCAAGTAGGTACTGATATGACCCAAAAATATTAAGGGTCCATCGATTAACTTATAACTTCGTGTCGGTTCGTGTCGTGCTATCGTATCGTGCCTCATTTTGCCAGGTCTAATAACATGCAACACGTGATTTTTTCAAAAACTATGATACGACACGCTAGGATTCGTATAATATATAATATATATTTATATACATATATTAATGAAATAAACCATACTTTTCCATAATTACATTATTATAGCATTCTTAATATGAAATTAAGAAAATGAACCATACAAAACAAAATTCAAATACATTTTAACATTAAAAATCATAAATAAAGCAGAATCACCATCACATTAGAAAAAAAAATTAAAAAAAATTATTTCACATGTCCTTTTACGTGTCCCAGCGTGTCCTTTTACCTGTTCACCCGTGTCCAACCTAAAAATAAAATAAAAAAAGGACTCGCGTATCCTAGCATATCGGCAACATGCCGAGGACGTGTCGGAGCATGTCGCGTGCCCGACTCGAGTCAAGGATGACTCGTGGTTTTCGGGAGAGGGTCGGTACTTCATAGCTAGTAGTACAAGTGTGGTGGTGAGGGGGTATATAATTGAACACGTTTCCTATTCACGCGTTTTTCCCATAAAAAACTGGTTTTCCAAACAGGCTCACAATGTCTTGATTTTTTTTACTTCGGATTTTTTTAATTACAAGCCCCCTCTGTTTATGACACGTTTTTTTTTATTGAAAACATGAGAATTTCATTGAACTGAAATATGGGCAACTACTAGAAGAGAGACTTGTTTCTTCATGATTGTTGGCATAGTTGTCAAAATCGTACGATTCACGATTTCGATTCGATTCAACTTTCACATAAAACGTATCAACTCGAGTTAAGAATCGTATGGGGTTAAAAAACTGGGTTGAATCGATGAATTGAGGAGCGATTCACGATTCGGGTCTGATTCACTCGTGTGTTTTTTTTATCTTATAAGCAAACAACAAAGGATACCGTTACGAAACTGAGTTTTAGAGAAAAGCATATTCTCATGGCTCGGTTATTATCAGCTGACTTCTCTTGTTATATTCGGCAGAAAGATATAGAGGCTTCTCTTGGCTGTATTAAGGTTTGTTTTTATTATTATATGACATATTTATGTTGTGTTATTATATTTTTGTATTTAATCTCTATGTATTACATTTGTAACCATTTGACGTAATATATTTTTGTGGGTGCTATTATTGTTAATATTTGATCATCAAAATGGTTAAAAAAGTAACAAATATGTTTTAGATCATAATATGTTTTATTACATATTCTAATGTGTTCTCTATGCATTTATATATTATTTATTACATTTTTCACATTTTATACCGATTCGTACGATTCGATTTGTGATTCATGATTCATAGTGTTTCTGATTTAAGATTCGGTTCACGATTTGACAATTGTGGTTGTTGGGCTGAAAATTCAAAAGTAATTTTGTGCCGGGTTGATTTAGGGGTCGTTTGTTTTTACCTCTTAAGTCTGAATCTGAACCATTCAGACTTAAGAGGTATCAAAAAGTGTTTGTTTTTTTAAATGATTAAGAGGTTAACAGTCATATTTGCCTCTTAATGATTAAGAGGTAGAGTTAGGTCTGAAGTCTGAATCAGTCTAAATACATTCATTCAGAAGTATATTCAGACGTAAAAACAAACATATTTTTCAGATTCAGATTTCAGACTTCAGATTCAGTCTTCAGATTTCAGATTCAGACTTCAGATTCAGATAAAAAAACAAACGCAACCTTAGTTAGTGTCGGCTGGCATAAATTGGGCTGCAGTTTCTTGGTTGTCAGATTGGGACTAAAACAAATAAGATGGGGTTAAAAATTGCCATAATTTGAGTCAGAAAAAGAACATACTAAAGAAAGAATTGAAAAGAGAAAGAGAATAGAAGATGGCACACTGAGCTAGAAGCTCACAAGCTTCAAATTAGCCTTAAATCACATTAGCTTAGAAGATATATGAACCCTTAATTTAAGGAAAACACTAAAATTAAGAAAATCCCTAAGAAATTTTTTATAAGAGATTGCCTAAACTAAATAGATCCCAAATTAAAATAATTAAATTTCACGATATATATTTGAATAATAAATACAAATCAAATTTATTCCATTTGAACTTCCAAATTTTCTCTTGGTGTCATATCCAAATCGGAAGGATGTTGTCAAAATCAGAAGAAAAAAGAAGCACAAAAGATGGAGAAATAAAAGTCTCAGAGGCATACACAAGATGAAAGCAAAAGAGAAGACAAAGAAGGAAAAGTAGAAGTAGAAGGAGACAGAACAAAAATGGAAGAAATACCCCCCCCCCCTAAAAAAAAAAAAAAAAAAAAAACATAATACACACACAACCCCCTGATCCCCTCCTATTTCCCTTGGTAAACATAATGTATGTACATCATTATCAAAAAGAGTGGTTAAAAAATGCCAAGAAAATTTCCCATCATAATAAATCTTACCTTTTGCTGCTTATGAAGATGTGCGTAAAAATTACTTGAAATTGCAGATGAATATCAGTGGTCCCAATATGCAGCTAACATATTAGTAATTGTATTTTTATATCGCATGTGTGAAATATTAGAAATCCATACGATTCGGAGGGCTTACAAATTACTTGACAACTTTACAATCTATTCAAATCACAAATCTGGTTATAATACGTATTTGAACCACTCGTGTTCATTTGTTTCGACACGACATAACTCAACCTCATTTTGAAGTGTGAAACTCAATGAGTTCTGAAACTTATTCCAAAGAAAAATAAATTATAATAGCTTGAAGTCGATACCATATTTTCCTAAACTAAGTACACCTAGGCACAATCTGGTGTTCATTATATCCTCAATTCTATTTTGTACTTTCTATGTCTATACATTACTTACTTAAATCATATATCCTCCATTCACCTTTACATAATTCTAACTCAGAAACAATTCTATCCTACATATATTTACACGAAACTTATAGACAAGGATAGGCATGACTTATTTGAAGAAATATAGATGTTCAGTGGATTTATAAATAATACTACGGTGTTTACGCAAAACTCGCCATATGACTATAATTATCCCACTGGAAGGGAATTACCTACAGTTCCATTTTGACATATGATGCTGTAGTAACTCCTATCCCCTTAACGAACTTGCACTTCATGGTTCCCGTAACTCTGGCTACTCCAGAAGACAGTCTTTAGCTGTGAAAAAATCGCTACCATCAAAAGCCTATTGCACTGGAGTGAAGGACCAAAAGACTCAGATGCAAGAGAAACAAAATGAAGATAATATGTAGTCCAATATATAATTTTTAGGATAAAATGCAAGAAGCACTCTGGACTATGGCAATTGAAAATATCTCCTGGCGTTGCAAATAACCCCTAATATAGGGAAAAAGTTGCAAATACACCCTTACAAGTCACTAAAATGCTTTTTTAGGGACATATGAAGAAATTGTAAAAAAAGATGATGGTTTAAGGAGTGTTTTATTAAATCAATCATTTTTTGCAGATAATGCATTAGTCAAGGGGTTCATGAAACTTAACCTTAATCATAGGAATATTGTTCACCTGTTTGGGTAACATCAAGAGCATTGGAAGACCGTCTGAATTGGACTTGAACTTTTTCTGCCTCAATTTCTCTTTCTTCTTTTATGGAGATATCTTGGCCCTTCCTCTTCATGTCTCATCGAATAGATGTTTGTATTTTTTCAATATCCGCTCCTTCTCTTCAAGTAATCCTAACATCTCATAAGCATCAGCTACATTTTGCACTATCGATTTCTCAAGGGGTTTACGGTCATATGATTCCAAGCCCCTGAATAGATTAATAATATTCTCCAACATGTTGTTTCGATAATAAACTGATATTATGAGATTACACAATTGCAAAGGCACCGAATGCAAATTGCTACCGATTCTCTTCACCCAAATCTCGTGTGCTTCTTGTGCTCTGTGATCATTTTCCAATGCTCGTATTAACTACCCATATGTTCCTAGTGTGGTCCCATACCCTTTTCTTAGCATCCACTTGATAACTTGAATAACTCTGCGCAATTGTTGCTCTTTGTCCACAGTAATCAATGCTTTCTTTAGAGGACCGATAGGGAACTTTTGCTCCCATGCAACCCATGCATCCAGTCCACCATAGACATCTTATTTACTGTCTGTAAGATCCAGAAGTGTCCTAACGAGGAAGCCAATCTTATCCCTTCTTGACACATTATCTCCTATTTGGCGTTTGGGCACAACTTTATCATCTTTCCCTTCATGTTGGCACATAGATTCATTTTTGAGTTAATCCTCTAACGATCCTACTATACTGTAAAAGATATTCAGGGTTTGAACTCTCAACATTACGAGTTGATTCATTTGTTTTACCACATTCGCCAATGTAGTTGATCTTAACATTGTCATCGACCTAGCAGTAACTGTTAAATACCTGGACAATTAAATGTTTTAGAGAGAAAAACAAGCCACTATTCATCGAACTGTAAAAGGAACCAGGTGACAGGTCAACTGGTATTGAACCATGATGTTATAAATATACGTAATTAGCAATGTAAACATGGGAAAATGAACAAAAAAATGAGGCAGGAGGCCTTAATAATTTTTAATCAGTTTCCTTCAACATAATTACAGAATGATGAATAACATGATTCTCATTACTTTATTTTGTGTACACGCACATGTACATATTAGATATGCCAACATCTCACAACAATGCCAATCTACTTAAAAAATCAAGTGAATTGCAATGCTCTCCGTACTATAACCTCTGAGAAGATTGGCATGACAACAAGAAAGCATTTAATAATTTTCAAATTGAATATTGAAAGTCGTCAGTTCCTAAATAAATCATCTTTAAAAGTTTTTTTTTTTTAATTTACCCCTTGAGATAATGTTGTATTTAGAGATACACCCTCCGATATTCAATAATTAAACTTACCCCGTATGCATAAGGTACAAGTGAGTCAATGCATCCTCAGATATTCAATAATTAAACTTACTCCGTATGCATAAGGTACAAGTGAGTCAATGCATAAGGTAGAAGAGGGGCAATGCCCGAGAGTTGAGTCTAATTTTTTGAAAAGCAAGGAGTTATGTCTAATTACAACATTATCTCAAGAAGCAAAGTCAAAAAAAAAAGTTACAACAAATTACTGTCCTTTTCGCAAACAATGGTGACATTCAACCCCTGGCAACGTAACTTTTGCTCTTGTGATTCTCATTTTCCACCTTCAATACACTAACCCCAGGTCCAAACAACTCCATAGATCGATACACACACGAGTACAAATTTGTTGACCCTATACAAAAGAGGGTTAACTTGATCTTCCAATATGATTGGTGGAAACATGAATGACTGAGACACCATAGTTTTTAATGAGTTTTTCATGCTTTAACCAATTATATTAAAAGGTCACGTTAACCGTCTTTAAAGGGTCAACAAATTTGAACTACACATATATAGTGACCCCTCTATTATTTAGTAGTTTAATTTGTAAAAGTATAGGATTACATACATGAGCAGGTGAGTCCAGCAAGTTATTACAGTTTTAAAGCCATCTTATATTTGGGAAACCGAGAATGAAGAATAAAAAGTGTAACTCTACTATTTTTGACATATTAAAAACCTAGTGTGGAATAAAAATGTGAAGTGCAGTGCAGATTAATGATGGCATTATTCCTAATTCAAACATATGTTACCTCAAAGAGAGTGGTAATACAGTCTCAGGGGAAAAAAACAACAACTGTAATTTTGTGTTTCAAACCCTAGCCTGGACGGCACCCCTTTATATATATTCTACGGAGTAACCACTGCACTCGGTCATAGACATTTTTGGGGGCTGAAATATGTGAATTTCTTGATTATCATTTATCATGTGTGGGAAAAAAATATATCTTATGTGGAGTAACCCCTTTATATCTATTCTATGGAGTAACCCCTTTATATCTATTTTTAAGTCTCTAATATATTTTTTTTATACTTACTGAGCCCTTATTGTTTAACATTTATTTCAAATAAGTTTTTCATTAAAAAATCGTTAAAATTAATGAATTTACATCTAATTTACCACTTTGACCATATTCTAACGTGTAAACTAACTTTTTGACCTTATTTGTAAGAGTATAGTATACTCGATATGCTTCATAGAATAGATTGTCTAAATTCTTTGACCAAAATATATTTGAGTCTTTATCCAAGAGATCACCGGAAAACTTTATCACCATCTTGGATTCACTCAATTTCGAAACTCAAGTACACCACTTAGGAAAGGTATAAGAGTTAGCCGATTTAGATTCACATCTCGGTAAAAAAAATTATAAATTGAAAAATCTTTTATAATTAAGCTTGATTTTGTAATTTTGTCAAATACGCATGCAAATATAATTTTCATATAGAAAAATCTATTTTTTAAAGAAGTGCATCTTTTTATATGGGTGTTCTTGTGTGGAAACATACATAGGATTTTGCCTAAAACTTATTTTGAAAATTTTCTAAGGAAAACTAGAAAAAATTTCTCTGGACACTCTCACTCCGTCGACAATCTTCCTCACTGCAATGAAAGTGTTGCACTGGTCTTTTGTTTCCTGTGCGAAATCTCTAGATTTTGTGGCAACATGGATCGCTTCAGGTTCGCTCCAGTGAGGATTCCCCTTCCTGCAACGACACTGCAGTGAAATGCATTTGATAGCGCCGAAAGTCACTTTTGCACAACATTTTCTTGGAAAGTGGTTCAAATGCAACTTTTTGGGTGACTAAGATCTTGATGTGACTATTTGACACCATAAGAGTATGACACCTAGCATTTGAATCCTTTTGAAAATTCAAAGGATATAAGTTACGTATCTTATGCTCTTCTAAACCAAGAGTCTAATAGAGGTATATTTACTCACCTTGTATTCAAAAATCTATTTTCATTAGTGAGTAAATATTTTCTCTTCCTTGGCTAAAAAAAACTTATTTTGATATTTAAAGCACCACACCTTTGCAAACACCCAACACACATATCTACAGGTTTCCCTCAAAATCCTAAGTATAGCTTTTTGGTTGCTTAAAGGTTCCGTATAGCAACAAACGTTTCTTCAACTTTAACGAAGAAAGTTTTGGCGAAAGATTTGAAGGCATGGGTTGTGAACCAAAACATGTCGCGGTTGTGCAACGTTATCCAGTTATTGGCGCTCTTTACAGAGAATATGGTGAGAAATAGTGTTTAGTCAGTCATAGCGTCATGTCGTGTAGTTGTAAGTATTTGTCTTCTAGTTATAAAACTCTACCATAGTGTATTTGTCGTTCTTATCGGCCTGAGGATTTTTCCGTTAGTGATTTTTTGTCTTGTACATTCGATCTTGTACTTATTTTACTCTTTCAGCATTTTTTTAGAATCATTGTCTTAATTAAGAAGATAAAACTTGAGATTCTAAAATCTAGTTAAATATTTTGTCATGTAGACTTTTGGATTGTTAACCCTTTTTACTATAATAAATTAACAAACCTTTTTATTGAACAGAGGAAATTAATTTTATTTGGGTAGCTACCGTTGAGAGGTACAATCTCATTATTAAACACTCCAAAGTTTTGTGGGTCACTTACACTTATACTCCCTTTGTCCCAAATTAAGAGTCCATGTTCTCTTTTTATATAGATTAAGAATACCTTCAATCAATTGTCAAGATAAATGTAACACCCCGACCCATATTAGGGCCACCACTCAGGCTGACCCGCACCGACATCAGAGAGTTAGGGAAAATATAACCATTTTGAAAAGATTTTATTGGTTTATTGAAAAAAACAAATATATCAATAAAATTCCCAATCAATTTTAATTAAAAAAGTGACCACTTATATGTAATTAAGGTTCAATTACTTTGCTTATGAAAATACTTTGATAACAATTTAACAAATTAGCGAAAACAATTAAATTAGGAAATAAGTTATTACAACTCTATTGCAATGTTTTCGAAAATCCTAATAAAATTAAGAGACAACAACTTTAATGTTTAAAACAGGACTAACATGTCCGGTATCACAGAGCTCTAACAACTAACGTGTTTATCCTTGCCTTTCTCTGCATCCTTTCCCGATGTACTAGGGGGGGTTAGTAAAATAGGGACATGAGCGTATTCCAGTAGGAAAAATACTAGCAGGCTATAATATAGAAACGAAATACCAATACATATACAATATCTTTTACTTTTCAAAAACTTTATGTTTACTTATAAGTAAACATAAATGGATTAATTAATCCATTCAATGCAAGTGCAATGCAATTCATAAATTAAAATAGACAATCGGATGAGGCCAACTCGCACTTAACCTTTCTTCAACCATGACTCCCACCAGAGTCCATTAATGTATTTTAACATATTCCATGTTATTACTTTATTTTTCCCTTTTTAGCCTTTTAAAGAGCGTCTTGCTCTAAATCATTCTTTCACTTTCTTCATTGGAGTTCATCAAATCACATTTATGTTTGCGGGCTTTCACCGCCCGCCATAACTACTGCAGTCAATGATTTACTAGTCAATTATTTTATGTTTAAGCATAAAGCCGCAGCCTAAGGCTCCTGGACCTCCTTAAATTTTTCGATTGCTCCGAGTCCTTTTCACTTGTTACGTCATTGTAACTCATTTTCCTTTCTTATCATTTCTTATCATGTATCCTTTATGCTTTATACCAATTGATGAGCCAAATATTCGGGATGAGACTAGTCCCGAATACACTTTATTTTTCGAAATCCACATATTTTGAAATATTCGTTTTCCAATTTATCACAAAACTCGATATTTTCCTTTTAGAAAACATAATTTTATTTACTAATTTGTGAAACTTAAACATTTCAGGTTCAAACACAATTTTACATATTTCTTGTGCCCCTTTTACCATTTATCAAACTTTAGGTTATTTTTGTAAATTACTAAAGAACTTTGTTGTGACACCCCGCCTAATTAAATACCGGGTGATCAGTTCTTTATTAAATTAAAATCAGGGTGAACGGTTGGTTCATTCTTAGCATCAGTGTCGCAAAATTAAATATCCAATTTAACCACCCTAAATAATTAAGCTAAGTGTCAAAACTATTTAAAACATTATTTCCATTTTATTAAATACAGATATGAAAACCTTTAATAATTAACAGTTTAAGAATCACACAAATATTAAGGATGGTAATAAACACCCAAGAATTTAACTATTCAGATAAACCAATTCCAAGTTTAAAAACTACAAAGGAAATCATCCTGACAGTAATCAAATCCCAAAGAGTACAAAATACTAAAAATAAATGAACATAAATCTCTGAAAAATCCAACTGAATAAGGAAACGGGCAACACATGCCCTAACTAATCAGAACTAGAATAAGAGTAGATTCAACAACGAGATCATCTAAACAATGGCCTGAAACTCCCACATAAGCTATAGTGCGTCCGGTCCAAAGAATCTATGCAAGACGCCCCTGTGGCTAGGCACCTGTAATATATACATATATATACAAGAGAAAAGAGATAATAGGAAATGGGTCAGAGCCCAAGTGTAAAACAGTTTAAAATTAGTTTAGCAAGTATTTAAAATGCTTACCAGATAATATAACAACCATGTTAGTATGCGACACTCTCTTGATTAATTCTCACCTCTCATCTAATGTGCACGCCTTCCGCACTATCAATCCCAAAAGTTTATTTTAACTTAGCCTTCCCATAAGGTTTCATGCCAACAAATACTATGGCTAAGATAATTAATTTCTGAAAATTAATCTCCCTCATATATCTTATGTTATTTGAAATAACTCAGTGACGTCACAAAATTTCCAAGCACTTACAATAAGGTTGTAGTATTTATTCATTACTTAACTACTTTTATACACAGTAGAAAGTTCCCATATTTAAGTGTGTGTGTGTATATATATATATATTAATTACTCTTATAATATATATACTATCAGCACCCCACATAAAATTTATGGTACTGACATACTCTGCTACCAAGTCCCCGTATCACTCGTACTAAGGGAAATACTAGTTCGGAATCACTTTCGAACTGTATTAACACAAAACACATACAATTGGAGGCGAAGCATTGTTCCCGGTCCTAAGAGGTCAGCACATACCCTCACGTCTCTTAGGACCATCTGACTATAACTCAGATAGCTTGTAATCGAGGATACTATCTTCTAGGGTACAAGTCGTTATCCCCCATAAAGGCCCAATCGAGATAAGACTGTCCCGGCGCGGAAACTCCTGTGATAGCAAGTAGCTCGGGTACGATTTTTACACAGATATATAATAAATGCACAAACACACAGTCATATCTATATAATAAGGAGTAAAAGGTTTTTACTATTCAATAAGATGATAACTTAATCAGGGGTCAGGATTGTGCCAACAAAGAAAGAAATGGAGGGTTGGGATTAAATTACCCCTATTACCATTTTTACCCCTTGAATAATTGGTTTCCCCCTCTTTTAACACACACCACTTTATTTCCCCCTTTGTTCAAAAGTCAAAAATAAGGGTAGAATGGTATTATCCCATTTTTATCTCACTTTTCAAGCCCTTGCCCTGACTAGACTCTCTCACACACGCAAACCACGAACCCTCTCTCTTCAGCTTCTCTTCTCCCCGCAGCTTCAGCCGTCGTCCCTCCTCCATACCGACGATTGTCTCTCAAGGCTGCCATTTCAGGTAATATGAGTTTGAAGTGGTTTTGATTAGTTTCAATTTTAGCTTTCTGATTAGCCTCTATAGACTTTTGGGTTTATATCATTTGGACTGATAATACACTAACTGAGTTTTGCTGTAACTATTTTTCTATTTTGTAGATGATGAGTATTCAATGTATGTATATGTGATATCTTTGTTTAAATTTGTGGATTTAGGGTTTAATCGGGTTTTATTTTTTAAAATGCGGGGATTTAAGTTTTAGATCTTTAATGATTTTGTTTTTTCTTTTTCTTTTGAGTTTGTGTATCTTCTTAGGTTTCTATGGTTTCTATGGACAGTAGATAAATTCCTAATAGAGGTGCGGATCAGTTCTTTCTTCAAGGTATTCTTTATTTGATTTATTATTGTCGTATTGTTTATAATACCTATAAATTAATGTTTTAACACCCACTAAGTCACCGTCGCCGCGTCCTTTTCGTAGACGCCTCTCTCTAACACACTTCTATATATGTTGGTAAATCCCCTCTCACTCTCTCACATTTCTAATTGAACTTTTATGATTTCTAATTCGTGGTAATTGGAGTTTTAATTTTGGTACTAATTGGAGTTTATATGTTGTTTATATATTGGTACTAATTGGAGTTTATATTTTGGTACTAATTGGAGTTTTAATTTTGGTACTAATTTTTGTACTAATTCATGGTATTATTATATACTTTTGGGTCTATATATGTTGTTTTTCTGGTACTAATTGGAGTTTTAATTTGTTATCAGGGTTCAAGATATCTAAGGTATACTCTCTGCTTTTGTGTGTTCACTTTTTTAATTTTGGAATGTTTTCAAATATAATTGATGATGCCTTTACCAATAGAAAATGGAGAAGATGTGTATAGTTTTATCAATTTCATAGTTTCTTCTCTCATTATATCCAGAAATTAACATGGGTTGTCGTTATGTTCTATGATTTCGGGAACTGAAATTGTATCTTAATGTAATACATTTGCTTGGTTTTTAAGGGAACTGAAATTGTATAAAGTAAGCGAATGTTGTTATTGGTAGCCTTTTTGTTCGGTCTGATCTTTTATATCTATTAACGTAAATATATTTTGATGTTATATTCATTCATTCATTCTTCATACTATTTTATATCATTTTATTTGTGTCTTTTGTGTTGCAGATCCCAAAAGTTAAAAATTTTGTCACTTAAAAAGGTATTATTTCTTTATTTCTCTCTCTATATAGCCTTTTGGCGTCATAAAGTTTTGTCTTAATGTTGTAGGATTATGCTTGAGCACAATTTTCTGGAAACGAATTGCTTAAACTATGAATTTAGTCATGGCATTTGGAGGGAAATTCCAGAAAGTGGTAACAATGCTGTGCTTTTTATCTTCTCTTTCATTCGAATATTGGTAGTTTCCTGTTGTCCTCCCTCTCTTTTTGCCATATCTTCCTCATAATGGATTTCGACTAGCTGATGGTCCTCATAACTGATGGTACGCTGATGGTGACCGTTATTTATTTCAAGGGCATTTACTAATTGAATAATTCATTTATAAATTGAATGGTGACCGTAAGCTTAAAAATGTATCTATCTTTTCTTGGTAAGTGTTTGTGGGATACCCTGTCATCAAGAAGCGTTCCTATTCCACGAGGATGTATGCGAGGTAATGAAATTTCTAAATGAAAAACGATCATAAGGAGTAGAATTCTGTTACTATTTAATAAGATGATAAGCTATGTAGAGGCTAGGATTGATTCTTACAAAGTAGAATCCAACGATTGAGGATTAAGGGTGTTTTTGTAAACTGTCCTCGATGTATAATCCTCCTAAACCCTAGAAAACTTTCATTTCTACCTCTCTCTCTTCCTTTCCTCCCTCTTTTATCTAGCTAATACCACACGATGCGCCCCTTCACAAGACGCGACCCTCTGACATCTTCTTGCAGCAAAAACTCTCTCTCTGCGACCCCTCCTTGCGACCAAATCGACTATGTAAGAAAGGTATTTAACTTTATGACCTGATTTGTGTATTGTCCTTAGATTAAGGTTTTGATTAACAAAAATTTTTTGATTTCATATTCAAACAGTATCATTGGCATGATTATTGGCTGATTTTCTAATTAGACCTTTGATTTTTTTTCTTTTTTTCCAGATCTATGAAAATTGGATATTGTTTGATTCATGGCATCTCTGTTTGGTAAGTGGATACACTTCATGGTAATATATTTCTAATTTTCAGGTAGATAGTTTTCAAGGTTAAAACAACTTTTTTGGATTTTTTGAGCTCAAAGAGGGCTTTACATTTTTGTTCAAAACATTTTGTGTTTTAGGTGTGTTTCCCTCCCCATCGCTCGATATTCCTCTTCCCTCCATTAAAGTTTTTTTTTGTCTAAATCATGTCTTTTGTGGTTGCAATCAAGGATTTGGGTTTTTAGGTCTTGAAAAAATTGATATTTTTGGTGCGATTTTGTAGAATCTCGATCATCCCCTGCCCTCTGTTAAAGTTTTATTTGGTCTGAGTCATATTTTTACTGTTTCATTCACAGATCTGGGTTTTTAATTTTTAAAAAATGGATTTTTCTATTTTGCAAATGTAACGAAATTTTACGCCTCGAATAGCAGGTATACACGTTGTTCTCTTAATGTCTTCCTCCCCCCTCTCTATTTCTCTCATGGGTTTATGTGGTATTATTTTACATGATTCACATTGAGTGTTCATAAAATAATTATTGAATATGTTTATTCAATAACTGCTCTGGACATATAACTGCTCTGGATATGTTTATTGAATATGCGACTTTGAGTCATTATTTTGGACATATAACTGCTCTGGATTTTCTAACAATGATGCTTCATTTGTTCTTTATTTGGTTACTTATAACTTATTTGTTTTTAAACTTATTCGGGGGAGAAAGTTAGGTTTAGATTGTGATAGGTAGGTTATATAAGTTCATTATGATTAGTTTTATAATTAGATATCAGAATTTAATCTTTTTTCTATTCATGATCACTAACAACGTTTTGTTCACGGATATAACAGGTTTTGGTGTTATTCTTTACGTTGGTGTTGTTACTGTTAGTTCTTTGATTAGTTTTGTGGTCCCATTGTTATATCCGTGTTGCTATTGTTGTTAGTAATTTAATTACTATTTATACATTAATCAAAACACTAATAACGTTTTGATTAAGTATTGGTTTTTGAACTCCTTTTCATTTCTTGACAAGTTTTGGTGTTACTATTCACATTAGTGTTGTTGATGTTTACGCTGGAGTTACTATTTACATTGGTATTACTATTTATAACTAGATATCAAAATTTGAGTTGGTGTTACTATTTACGATTAAAACCATTTAGAATTTTTTTGGGTTCCCTCCATTCATAAAAGAAATGAGAGGTTGCATTTTATCTGATGTTCATCTCATTTATGAATTTTTTTTTCATCCTTAATGCATTAGTAAATGAGTGTTTGGATAAATGACAAATATTATATTGTACATGTTTACTACACACTCTCTTTGTTACCATTTTCCCCATTATATTAGACATATTTATTAATCTATTTGTTAGTATGTTGCCTTGCATTCTCATTATATTCTTACGTTTTGCCTACTCAATTATATGGTGACATTCAAGAAATGAATTTTAGTAAAAGAATACTTTCATTGAAATTTTGTATCGATTTTATATTCTTATGTTTTTTATACTAACGTTGATATTAGATCTTAATGTATTGTTTCTTAAGATAAGATTAGTGATCCCCATTTTGATTTTTGTTAAGATAGTGAAAAAAGTCCCTATTTTGTTCAGCATTTTATTAGTGGATTTAATTTTTGGGAATAACTTGGTGAGATGTTTTATGTTTATATGATCGCGCCTCACTTAGTGTTTAAATAATAACATCTTAGGTGTTTAATAAAATGTTTATATGATCTTTATCCTTTATTTTATTTTATTTTTGTCTAGGTACAACCAAGGCAGCCTTAAGTTAGCTATCCGAGTTAATTTGGAGAATGAAGTACCCACCCTTACGTCAGAGATATTCTCATTGCAGCAAAAAGGACTCTCGGGAAAAAGGGGTTGTGAATAAGGAGGTAACATTTCTCTGAGAATGTGTATCTGAAGCTGAAACATAAATAAATCACCTTCGAAATGTGTTTGATACAAAATTGGAACTCTGTTTTCTAATTTGTGGTATGGTATAGAATTTGTTTGGTAATTTGTATTATATGATAAGGTAAGGTATAAGAATCGAAACTATGCGCTTCATTTCATGAACATGGGGTTGGGGCAGGGACCTTTCTTCTCAAAGTTCGATTTGGCTTGCGTTGGCCTCTGATCTTGATTGAAAGGAACTTATGTTGATACTCCAACTGCCCTGTTGTTGAGCCAACTCAACTGCCCTGTTGCCCTTTTTCCTAACTAGGCTATAAGGATAACTGGGTGTAATAATAAAAAAATGAGTTGTGGGTAGATGTGTTTGATCTTCAATTTAAGGTTTGAGTTTGGGGTTCTTCTATATTGATTATGTCCTCGATATACTAAAACTGTGTTCTTACACGATGCATAGGCTTAAATTCTCTATTACGTTCGAGGCAAAGTGAAGCAGAGGACAATGTTTTTGCTAGGTAACAATTTGTGTTAACAGAGACACAATTCAAAGTTCTTGAGCCTTTGTGATTTAAACCCAGGTATTAAAGTGGGATTTCATAGTAGTGAATCCCATGCTTAATCTGAATCTGATGGTAACAATAAGATTACATCCAAACATCAATGCCTTTCATGAGTAAGTGTTCTTTTGCAGACTGAATTGGCACCTCCTCGCGATGGAAAATTCCAGGGCCAAGGTCGGCGAAAGCATTTGTTATACGAACAAAGGCCTCCCCCCCCCCTCTCTCTCTCTCTCTCTCGATTAATTTTGCAGGTTTTGATCTACAAGACTGAGATAGAGCTCATACCTAATAGATTCGAGGTCGAGGTACTGTGTTTCAAATTTTATAAATCTTTTTCTCTCTTTGCTATACCATGTTTAAGTTTTTTAGTAGATGTATATGCGAATATAGGTATGCTCAGCAAAATATATTAATTTCTTCGCAAGCTATAGTGTATGTTCATCTTGAAGTCCTTATTTATAAGTATTTTCTAAACATCTTTTTTTTTTGTTCAGATATTCTTAGATACTGATTAATTTGATCGTACTAAAATGATCTGCGTGTTTTTTTTTGTTCAGGTAGGTTTGGGTTTTAGCGGGTTGATTCATGGGTGAGATTGTTTGTTAAAAAATGGTGGTTTCCCTTCATTGAATGGAGATTTCAATAAAAATCAGTGAGTTTACTGTTTTGAATTTTATTGTGTTGTAGTGGTCGTGTTAGGGATTTTGTAGATCTTATATCAATATATCATTCTGAAGTTCGCGGTGTTGAGTCGCACCATGGCTCTTCTTCTACGTGGTTCTCATTCGATGAGTTTGGGTGTGTTTAGTTATTGGTATTATTAGTTTTTTTATAAGTTTACATCTCTGTTTTATAGGTAAGAGTCCATTTTTCTCCTATTTCATTTAGTAAATATTTAGTTTAAAGGTATGTGGTATTTTTAGTGCCTAAGGAATGGTCTTTGATGATTTTTTAGTTTATCAAATCAAAAGTATTTGATGCTATTTGACAGGGAGGGATTTGCTTCTATTGGAGGTGTACTCATTGTGGGTGAAGACCATTCTAAAGAGGCTCCATTATTCATTTCAAGTTTTAAGTTAAAGACGGTGAAACACCACCATGTATTTTTTATCCAATACAAATGCACAAGGATCTGAATTTTTTTGTCGTGAAATTATGTATTTTTTATTCCATACAAATGTATAAGGATCAAAATCATTGTATAGTTTATTTTTATGTATCTTTGGTAAGATATAGTGCCGTAAAAATTGTGTTTTTGATTGGCTGTGCCAAATATAGTGAAAAAACTATAGTACTGCAATAGCTCCTTCATCTGAAGTCTTCACAGTTCACTTTTTGGGTGTAAGAGAGAGAGGGAGAATGAGTATTGCAGGTAGGTTTGTTGCTACATCAGGTAGCATGGTACATCCGTTTTGGGATAAGGCAGTTGGTGGGTTCAGATAGTAAGTGAGGTTAGTCAGTTTCTTGATGGGGAGGGAAGGTAGCTTGGTCTTGGGTTTGGCCCAGCTAAGGCAGTTGGGCAGGTGGCGGTTAGGGCTGTGTGGGTATTGTGTGTATAATGTGTGTTAGGTTAGCATATAATTATTCCGTGTGATACAAATACAATATGTATGTAGTGTATTCGAGTTGTACGTGTGTGTTATATAAAAACATTTTTTTTATAAATAATAGGTAAGATGAATATGTATATAAATATTTTTTTAATAAAAAATCAGTTAAAACATAATTTTATTTATTTAAAAAAAAATTTTAAATATTATTTTGCCCTATTTTATTTTGAACGAAAAAAGAAATAGCACACAGTGAATTAAAAATAGTGAAATGAAAAAAGGTACTTTTTTAGATTTTATAAAAAATAGCACTTGGTGGCTTTTGAGCCCACTAAATGGTAGTTTAAATATACATTTAGTTTCTCAAACTAATTACACAAATATGTTAGCTCTGTCATGTTTTTACTTTGTCAAACTAATTACACAAATATTTTAGGTCTATCATGTTGTTTTTATGACCTCACTGAGGACTAAACAAACTAATGTTATATAACATGAGAATTCAACTTAGCAGTTAGTCTATTTTTACTATTTTGAGATACCTTCAGTTTTGTTAGTCCATGCACGCTTATCCACTAAACTAAAAAAATGATATTGAAGTGTATCATTGTTTTCTTCTCGATCCTAACATAGATTTTGAAGAAATAAATCTATGATGGTAGACAATTGAACCATTTAATGAGATGGTATTGTCTCTAACAATTTTGATTTTTTAATAGTTTCAATGCAGTGGGTTCAAACCAATAATGGTGGGTTGCTGAGCTTTGTAAGCCTTAAATTATATAATTTAGCATGCAACATTTCATTTTATTAATATTTATATCAATATTTATGTTTTTAAAAATTATTAATCAAAGAATGAAATAATTTACTTTTTTTACCTACCATGTACGATTAAAATAAAAAGTGACATAGTACAAATTTTTATTTTTTATTTTAACCAAACAAGAACAAGATCTAATTGAAAGAGGATGATAATATTTTTTTTAACAAAATGCAAATCTTATTAAAATGTGACCCGCGATGCTTTCGTATTTTCTAC
Source organism: Sambucus nigra (assembly GCA_949130495.1). Lineage (NCBI taxonomy): Eukaryota > Viridiplantae > Streptophyta > Magnoliopsida > Dipsacales > Adoxaceae > Sambucus > Sambucus nigra. The sequence continues at coordinate 93,718,852 of OX422212.1, forward strand.
TAAACACGAGCATGATCTTATTAAAATGAAATGTTAGGTAAAAAAATTATGTACTTTGGAATGTTTCGATTCTGTACTTTGGAATAAAGACTAAATTATTTAAATTCCCATTTTACGATTATGTACTTTGGAATGTTTCGCCGTGCCTTCAGGCACGGGTATTCCGCTAGTATATATATATATATATAACTATTCACATTTCTAAATTAGGTGCGCCCACGACCCATAATTATAATTATCCGTTCTTAGCTCATTTTACTCTATTATCTCGCATAACGGACTCGTCACTTTTATTCTCATATATAAGTTACTCCATACTTACTTCTCGTCTCTCAAAATATTTTATCTCCCTAATTATAATTTCAGTATGCACTCTCACTTACCTTCTAGTCTAACTTATTTACAAGTCTCGATCTTTTATTAAACGTACGCATGATTTCATATGTGTGAATAACTCCCCGTTAACCCTTAATTTCATCTTACATTAAATTATCACTCAATGGGGTTTACCTAGACCCTGCTGGTCCTATTTACATCCCATTATACTCTAACAACAAAAATCAAGGATTACTACGCATTTTAATCGGATTAAACCAATATAAGGGGAGTATGCAGTTTTCCAGGAAGGGTCGATCGATCGAGGGAAGGGGGTCAATCGATCAAGCAATTATGACGAAACTGTTGTAACCCAGTTATGGGTTTACCTCTCCAACCTCAATCAAATCTCCATATATTATTCCCAAACTCCCAACCAACATTACTACAAGTACTATATACCTAAATACATGATTTTCTACGTAAAATATGTCCGAATTCATCAAACATAACGATTTAATGGGTAAAATTTACATAAACTTCAAGAACCCTAATTTTTCTTTTAATTTCCATTCTTTCAATTATTTTCCAGATTTCTTGCTTCTAAATCCATACAAATTCGTAGCTTATCCTCTACATGTGATTTAGATGTCCAAAATATGTCTACTTCCTCTACAACATGTGATTTGAAGTCTCCAAAATATAAATTTCTTCCATTAAACATGTTCTAAACAACCCTAGACTAACATGATTGAAATATTAACTAAAAATAAAGCAAGATAGATATTTGCCTGGAATTTGAGTTCCTGATTTGTGGACGAAAAATGCATGGTTGCGTTCCTCGTCGCGTGATCTACGTTTTGGTGGTGGTGGTGCAAACGGATGAGTCTTTGGCCTTGAGTTGCTTGGAAAGCTCTCCAACTTCTTCTCTAATGGTCGTTCTTTGATTTTGTGTTTGTTAACCTTAGAAGACAACTCCTAAAGGCTGATATATCCTTAGGAAATTCGTGGGTTTAATTACCCAAAAATATAAAATGTCTAATATACCCTCCGTGGATGTCAATTAGTCCTAAAAACTCCCCGAGACCCAAACTGAGTCCACGGGTACATTATTTTGACTATTTCGACCCTTCCAAACACTTTGGCACACTCGAAATGATCATACGGGTGACTTATAATTTATTCACTTTTAATAATAATAATTTAGTCCTGACAGGATACAGGCGCGTCCCTACTTAAATTTCCATAATTATCATTTTATTCACTCGTGATAATTTTTATAAAATCAATCTTATACATTACTTTACTCGTTTAGTAATATTCGACAATTTTTCAATAATTACTATCTCTCGTCACGCTAGTAAATATTAAAACAAATTTTCGGATTAATATTAAATTAATTTATCTCATTTAAATTTAATACATCCCTAAATTTAAAAGCCACAAAAATACGAGGTATTACATACTTCCCCCCTAATAACGGAATTTCGTCCCGAAATTCGGAAAATAAGGCCTACCTGGTAAAACAAATCTGGATACCTTATTAGACGCAAACTATCTTCATAGTAAGGCGTTCAATCACTATGGCTCTCGCCTCACAGCAAGCTTATTTAACACTCTCATTGTGCTCCTATCCAACAACATTCGCATAAGATACGCCTATACATTATTAATTCTCATGATTTCAATATCATTGGCAGGTCGCACCTCACTACATGACAACTACTCGGGTTTCTAAACACAAAACTCCCATTCTGAGAGAAACCATACGAACATCTAACCACTCTTGTTCGCCTAAAACAATCATGGAATTCCACCATAGTTATCAGACTCTAACTCAACCAATCCAAAATTCTGATTTTTCGCCCATCTCTTTACATTTAGAGTGAGAAAGTTAAGGTTTTCCCACATCGAAAACTCAATAAGCATCCTGTTCACAATAAATAGGTACGCGTGCTCCCACGGAACCCTACCATTAGGTAATATCATCCCCCAATTACCGTACTATACTCCACTTGCTAGTTATAATCGTTGCGGAAGTGAAACGATCACAATGAATCCAGAATTCCTTTCACGCGGCTCCACTAATCGTTAATCACCGTGCGCCTATTCCTCGACTATGGGTGATACATCCTACTCAAAACGAAACGTTATCCCGGCTGCTTCCTGAAATCCTATATTGAAGGTGGAATTCAAAAATCTCATCCCGATTCAGAAAATAATATCGTGTAGGACCACGTATCGGCGCGATCCTTCATTTCAAAGGAAGACTGGGGCACACTAGTTAATATTATAAATCACTCCAAAGGAATATCAATCACTTCCTTCTTGGGAGACTTGTCCCACATGTTCTAATGAACCCTTGATCTTGACTTGAGGATGGCAACCCATCCAAGAAACTTTACCAACTTTACCGACCTCTTCCATTACAGGAATTGTCGATAGCCACACAATTCTCTGGTTGATCCTCTTATTCCAACCGATCTCTATCTATGAGTGGTGCATGTATAGACAACTCACTATGTCCCGCTAAACATCAACTTTTACTTGAAATGTCTCACATTAAGTGACACTTAATACTCCCCTTTTTTCCTTGGCGTATACCGAAAGTTCCGACCCGTGCACTTTTCTCCACGATGTACACTTCTGGACCTTTTATACCATACTAACATCATCACTCTTTCTATGCGCAAGTCGCTCTCACATTTGAATAATTAAAACTCTGCTCCGAGTGTTCCTCATAATAATTAAATTCTACCCTTCTCAAGGGATACCCCTTTTTAAATGGCTTCCCACAGCCTCCCAACCAAGTTCGAGTGTGCTAATCTAGTCGCACATGTATATATGGATTATCATTCTTCAGGCGACGCTTAATCCACTCTACCACTTCCACCTCGTTATGCTAGTCCCATAAATATATATTCCACATGTCTATTTCCACGTCCCTTTAACTCGGACGATTCTAACATCTGCTAACTAGGATGCCCACATTTTGTAACACCCGGACCGCCCGGGGAGAGCGAACGACGCGCTAATCATCGATAAAATTACCCAAATCCAACAAAATACAAGGAATAGAGCATCTAAATCCCATAACAACAAAGGAGAAACCACTAATCTCAAATCTCTGCAGATAAGTACAATAATTCTCTCGAATAAATACAACAACTAAAATAAATCACTAATGCTCTATACATCATAATAAATACAAGTCTTATCTCTTGTATTAAAAATTCTTCCCAGATAATCCACACTAAAAATCATCCCACTCTTTATTTCCCTTGTGTTCCGAATGCGGTTACAACACTTGGGTACTCTCAATCACCCTAGAAATCTAAATTTTAAATCCTTCTTATCATTGTTCCACCCCTTAACTCGTGGTGATAAAATAAAACTTTCAATGCTTTCTTACCACACAATCGGCTCCACTGGCCTTAAATCATAATTCAACTTACAACTTACAGATATAATTACGTGCTTCTAGTATGACTGAGGTACCGAACTCATGGACTAATGACCAAACATCTCCATATTTCCAACCTTACGCTAAGTTTCATGCGTGGGATGTCTCGCAAAGAGAAATCCAAACAAGGAACCCCCCCAATACACTACAACCTAGCATTTTCAGTTATCGAAATCCGTTAGGCCCTCCGTCCATAGCATGTACCCCTTTATTCCGTCTCTTGACAGAAAAGTTACACCTCCTCCCATAATTACAATTAACAAAGAATCATTTCGCCGATTGCACTATTATTCAGTATTGATGGTAATCACATTCCATAATTCTCGAATACATACAATCAGGACTCTCGAAATCCTGTCCCCAAACACACGAGTCTAACTATTAACTCCCACATTTTTAAAGAATAGATATAATAATACACTCTTCCTATCATCAAGTCCTGAGAACCAAACATAATAATGAGTTAACTTTTTTCACTCAAGTGTAAACCTAATACATATTGAATCATAACAACAAAGTCCCTACACATACCGGGATCAAATATCTCGAGCCCACAATTCCCTCCGAAGTATCTAAAATAGATAATATAAGTGTGAGTTCGACCCTCTCGCAGGTGAGGCCTCGCCAGAACAAAACATGCGGCACTACGACAACCACTCCGATAGCCTTGCAATAACTGCCTACTATGGTACTAACCATTACTATAAAGTTGTGACCAAGACGATATCATACTCATATATCACATCACTAAAATGAGTAATATCAATAAAGTGTATATATCACTATTGATACACACTTTCATCCTCCGCGGATAGCACTAAAGATAATCCTACTATACTAGGGAAAATATTCACATAATAATAATGTTTATAGTTATACGCATTAAACTCGTCTCACATGCTAATTTAGAAATGAACAAAATATAGTGACTCACTCGTGGATAAAACTCATACTTCTACCTTGCCAATCGTCTTGACTGCACAAATGGTCTCCGGATGTAACACGCCTGTCCAAACCAAAATAATACTACTTTAATCATTGTCCTTTACTAGGTACCATACTCTTGCCCCTATACTCGCTTCGGGAAAAATTTAGCGCGTGTGATTTCACTCTCCACAAAATACCTCAACACGTAATCCACTTATCACATGTCATACTAACCATATTAGGATTGTCCTTCTATAGGACTTTGGTAGGCTCGATTCCTAATGGATACCCCCGTTGTTCCCTTAGTTTTGTTGGCCCTAAAGAACATGCTACTGGCTACAACAGTCCTTACTGAGTTCACCATCGTTTGGTAGGGATTCAGCTATCCGAATCATTTAAATGAGCCATGGGTCTCCCCCTTACAGTGCATTGCTAACTGCGTTTTACCTAGTCTCACTCTACGATAAATCTTTTGATTTCCATAGCTCCCTTCACATAAGAGCGTTAACCTCTCGACGGACAATGCATGATATTATCACCATATGGATCGACTGTCCAACAGAATTTCCTTTTAAGTGTTATTAACTATTTTTACGAGTCGATCTCCCACTTGGAATCCTCTCCAACATTTGCATTTACATCCTCCGATACAAGATTCGTTAATAGTTTAGATTCATATTCAGAAATTAACCTCTGTCCGTCCCTCCTGTGATGAGTTCAGGACAACGTTCACATCTTATTCTGAACATCTGAGGAAGGAACATGCGGTCAAACTATACCTAAGATTCTTCTATAGACATAGCATTCCACTTCTGAAAGTGGTGACTGACTCCCACCATGATAACTTTGTTCCGACAAGCCAAGAAAATTTGCCTCCAAATTTTCACTTTCAGTTAGCCACACTCTGTCCTATGTCCAAGCCTTTGGATACTTTACCTCCTTGGGCTAACACACACAATTTTTGCATTTCCAAATTTTCACTGATAGTTCTCTACAATGTTTCATCTAACTTTTTCCCAGTCGTACCACGTTTGGTGAGTTTACTCTTGCACCTCTTTTGACTATAGCAGCACTTGGAAATTATAGGCTACGCCCTAGCCGTCTTTACAGTCCTAGCTTCCCATGCCATAATATGAGTGACCTTAACTATGGTCATTATCCTCGAATATGCTCTATAACCTCAACTAAGCCTTGCCTCTGGCTGTCCGCCCAACGACCATTGCCTGTTATATTTCATTGCTCGAACACGCCCGAATGCAATTAGGATTCACTAATGTACATACGTTATAGCAGGAGAACATAATCTTAGCATAGAAAACAACAATCCTAAACATAGGGCTCTAAATCAAACAAAGTAACGTTGGAAGCATAATAAGTCGCACAGATCCTAAAGGACACTAGAACCTGGCTCTGATACCACCTGTGACACCCCGACTAATTAAATATCGAGTGATCAATCCTTTATTAAATTAAAATCAAAGTGAACGGTTGGTTCATTCTTAGCATCACTGTCGCAAAATCAAATATCCAATTTAACCACCCTATATAATTAAGCAAGTGTCAAAACCATTTAAAACATTATTTTCATTTTATTAAATCCAGATATGAAAACCTTTAATAATTAACAGTTTAAGAATCACACAAATATTAAGGATGGTAATAAACACCCAAGAATTTAGCCATTCAGATAAACCAATACCAAGTTTAAAAACTACAAAGGAAATCATCCTGACAATAATCAAATCCCAAAGAGTACAAAATACTAAAAATAAATGAACATAAATCTCTGAAAAATCCAACTGAATAAGGAAATGGGCAACACATGCCCTAACTAATCAGAACTAGAATAAGAGTAGATTCAACATCGAGGTCATCTAAGCAATGGCCTGCAACTCTCACATAAGTTGCAGTGCGTCCGGTCCAAAGAATCTATGCAAGACGCCCCTGTATTTAGGCACCTGTAATATATACATATATATACAAGAGAAAAGAGATAACAGGAAAAGGGTCACAACCCGAGTGTAAAACAATTTAAAATTAGTTTAGCGAGTATTTAAAATGCTTACCGGCTAATGTAACAACCATGTTTATAGGCGACACTCTCTCGAGAAATTCTCACCTCTCATCTAGTGTGCACGCCTACCGCACTATTAATCCCAAAAGTTTATTTTAACTTAACCTTCCCATAAGGTTTCATGCCAAATACTATGGCTAAGATAATTAATTTCTGAAAATTAAGCTCCCTCATATATCTTATGTTATTTGAAATAACTCAGTGATGTCACAAAATTTCCAAACACTTATAATAAGGTTGGAGTATTTATTCATTACTTAACCACTCTTATGCACAGTAGAAAGTTCCCATATTTAAGTATATATATATATATATATTAGTTCCTCATATAATATATATACTATCAGCACCCCACATAAAATTTATAGTGTTGGCATACTCTGCTATCAAGTCCCCGTATCACTCGTACTAAGGGAAATACTAGTTCGGAATCACTCTCGAACTGTATTAACACAAAACACATACAATTGGAGGCGAAGCATAGTTCCCGGTCCTAAGAGGTCAACACATACCCTCACGTCTCTTAGGACCATCTGGCTATAACTCAGATAGACTGTAATTGAGGATACTATCTTCTAGGGTACAAGTCATTATCCCCCATAAAGGCCCAATCGAGATAAGACTGTCCCGACACAAAAAACCCTGTGATAGCAAGTAGCTCAGGTATGATTTTTACACAGATATATAATATATACACAAACACACAGTCATATATATATAACTATTCACATTTATAAATTAGGTGCGCCCAAGACCCATAATTATAATTATCCGTTCTTAGCACATTTTACTCGATTATCTCACATAACGGACTCGTCACTTTTATTCTCATATATAAGTTACTCCATACTTACTTCTCGTCTCTCAAAGTATTCTATCTCCCTAAGTATAATTTTAGTAGGCAGACTCACTTACCTTCTAGTCTAACTTCTTTACAAGTCTCGATCTTTTATTAAACGTACGCATGATTTCATATGTGTGAATAACTCTCCGTTAACCCTTAATTTCATCTTACATTAAATTCTCACTCAACGGGGTTCACTTAGACCCTACTGGTCCTATTTACATCCCATTATACTCTAACAACAAAAATCAAGGGATACTACGCATTTTAATCGGATTAAACCAACATATGGGGAATATGCAGTTTTTCAGGAGGGGTTGATCGATCGAGGGAAGGGGGTCGATCGATCGATTGATGTTCTTGGATCGATCGATCGATCGATCAAGAAGTTATGACGAAAACTGTTGTAACCGAGTTACGGGTTTACCTCTCCAACCTCAACCAAATCTCCATATATTATTCCCAAACTCCCAACCAACGTTACTTCAAGTACTAAATACCTAAATACATGATTTTCTACGTAAAATATGTCTAAATTCATCAAGCATAACGATTTAATGGGTAAAATTTACATAAACTTCAAGAACCCTAATTTTTCTTTTAATTTCCATTCTTCCAATTCTTTTCCAAATTTCTTACTTCTAAATCCATACAAATTCGTAGCTTATCCTCTACATGTGATTTAGATGTCCAGAATATGTCTACTTCCTCTACAACATGTGATTTGAAGTCTTCAAAATATAAATTTCTTCCATTAAACATGTTCTAAACAACCCTAGACCAACATGATTGGAATATTAACTAAAAATATACTTACCTGGAATTTGAGTTCCTGATTTGTGGACGAAAAAGGCATGGTTGCGTTCCTCGTCGCGCGATCTATGTTTTGGTGGTGGTGGTGGTGGTGCAAACGGATGAGTCTTTGGCCTTGAGTTGCTTAGAAAGCTCTCCAACTTCTTCTCTAATGGGCGTTCTCTGATTTTATGTTTGTTAACCTTAGAAGACAACTCCTAAAGGCTGATATATCCTTAGAAAATTCGTGGGTTTAATTACCCAAAAATATAAATTGTCTAATATACCCTCCCGGGATGTCAATTAGGCCTAAAAACTCCTGGAGACCCAAACTGAACCCCCCCGTACATTATTTTGACTATTTTGACCCTTTCGAACACTTTGGCGCACTCGAAATGACCATATGAGTGACTTATAATTTATTCACTTTTAATAATCATAATTTAGTCCTGACACGACACAGGCGCGTCCCGACTTAAATTTCCATAATTATCATTTTATTCACTCGTGCCAATTTTTATAAAATCAATCTTATACATTACTTTACTCATTTAGTAATATTTGACAAATTTCCAATAATTACTAACTCTCGTCACGCTAGTAAATATTAAAATAAATTTTTGGATTAATATTAAATTAATTTATCTCAATTAAATTTAATACATCCCTAAATTTAAAAGCCACAAAAATACGGGGTATTACATTTGCATATTTTAAGTTTGACCCCTTAAGTTTCTCTTTTATTCCACTTTATCACTTAAAAAATATATAAGCCTTGTAAATCGTTGGTATCAAGTGTATTTTACCCAAACCCATACCAAATTTTTACACACAACAAATGAACATTATATGGGTTTCAAAACTTAATATTGTAACTTTGTTGAACTAAATAATCTCCACTTTAAACATGCATTTCTTCATAATAACTAGTTGTCCAAAAACTTGACTTGAAAACTTTATTCTTTTCATATAAAATCATGCATTTTATTTGCTAAACACATGAAGTATAAGCATACATATACATATAACATGTGAAAATCCCATATAAATATACTAAATATCTACCCTAGCATGCATTTGATTTATATTAAAAAAATATGGATGAAACTCCTACCTCAACGAACAAATCCACCAAAAATATGTTGAGAAAAATAAGCTCCAAGCCTCCAAGAAAGATTCCAAAAAATGCCTCCAAATGATTCGAAATAGACTCCAATAAATGTCAAAAAAATGCCTCTAAATACCCCATTTTAATATTCAAAAAATACCCTTCAAACTCACCCAAATAATCCCCAAAATAACAGAAAAATACACTAAAAAATCCACCAAAATCCACTAACAACTCTAAAAAATTACAGTATAAAACTCTCACTTAAATGAACTTTTTTATTTTGGAATGTTACTAAAATAATAACTGAAAGCACTATACCAAAATAGGCAGATGGTCACGGATTCGGGCTATGACCAAGACTCTGAGTTACGAATCCAATTCGTGATTAAAACGACATAACCAAATTATTGATCACGGACTTGATCCCTGACCAAAAAACACAGTCACGGACCCGAGCGTGGGGCAGTATACGACACTCTAGTCGCGGACAAAGGTTGTGGCCACCTTTGAAGCCTTAGTCATGGACCCAATTGGTGATCAGGTTTGAAACCTTGGTCACGGACCTAGGCCATGACCAATCTTCTACACATGGTTTAATGTGTGTGTGTATATATACACATAAATATACCCATATATACATGTGTGTGTATACACACACACATATATACAAACAGTAATACACACATATACATAAATATACATACGCTAATACAAACAATAAATGGATAGAGGGAGAGAGAGAAAGAAAGAGGGGGGAGAGAGAGAGAGAGATTACCTGAGAGAGTGAGAGAGAGGAACGCCGTAGAGGAGGAAGGCTAGGAGGAGGAACATCGGAGAGAGAGAATAACTCCAGAGAGATAAAGAGAGAAAGGAGGGTTGTCGGTGAAAAATGGCTAAAGGGTTTGGGGGTTTATAAATAAAGAGGTTGGTAATGACTCAGGGTTGTGACCACATGTCGCGACCATTTTTTTCCACATCTTCATCCGTGACCGTGTTATCATAATTGGACTGGTCAAGGTCCATGATCATGACCCACTATCATGACCAATTCAAAATGGTCACGACCCAAATCCATGGCCACAGTTGGAGGAAATTTTGTCCATGGTCACGACCAACGAGCATGACCACAATTAAAGGGAATTTAAGCCCAATTTTACCACCATAATGGTCATGCACTGGTCAGGGACTGTAGCCGTGACCCAGCCTGGTTACGGACCAAGACCGTGACTAGATCCAGTTTAGATCATGAAGGTTTATGGTTATGGAACTGGTCACGTGTGTTTATAAGTTGGTTACAACTTTAGGTTATGACCAGCTGGTCGCGGACCAAGACCCTGACTAGCTTGCCTTGACCATCTGCCTATTTTGGTGTAGTAAAGTGTGAGTAAGGTAGTGTAACAATCCTCTCAAAATCACAAGAAGGATGGTGGTCTTAAGGCTCAAATAGGAAGTTTTTCTTTGGCATAAGAGAGAGAGAGAGAGAGAGAGAGAATTTTTGTGTGTAAAAATTGGTGGCCTAGATCCTTCTTTTATAAGGAGGATATAGTGTCTTTATATTAGTTCAAATGTTAGGATGCCGATAACTCAAGGGATTTGATCGGTCCATTAAAAAATCAACACACACTACAGTTGTAGGGTAGCAAGATTAAGATATTATCTACACCTTTGATTTCTCCTCATATATTTGGCTAATGATTTTAGAGTTGTAAAGGTCAATTAACTCTCCTAACATATATATTATAATATCCTTTTGTTTAACTAAATAAATAAAAGGGGTGGGCCCACCCTTTTTGTCCTCCTGCCAAGACACACACACACATACACACACAATCTACATCACATAACTTCTAACCAACTTAATAATATACCTACAATTTTTTAGCCCCATCATTTTTCTTCCTAAAGACTAAGCACCATTTATATATAATATATATGCTTCCAAGACAAGAGAAAGGAATGGTCTTCCATTCCTCACCTGTTTGGATTCGATACCAACACAATAATATATATATATACCTATGTGCATATATACCATTATATTTAAATAACCTAGAGACCTATAAGTGGTCCTAACCTATCCTATATTCTTACATCCATTAATCATATATATTTATATATAACAAGACTCGCAATCCTCTTAGCCTTCCTAAAGTATATTATATCATAAATATAATGTTTACATAAAAGCTTAGGCATGAGCCAAATCGTACCCACTCAGCCAAAACTAATTTTTTTACCAAACCTTCCCATAATTCTTTATATACTAGCATATAAAATATATATGTATATAAAGTAGATAATATGTGCTAATATATACTAAAAAAGTACACTCCAATTATTTTTTCCAAAATAATTTTTGTCTCAATAATATTTTCTTACCAAAAATATAATTTTACTAAAGTGAAGTTCGTAACCCATACATAAAAATAACCATAAAAACATGCATGAAACACTTGTTATATTTTATTAACATAATGAAAGTGGTTCACGCACTTTTATTTCGTTAATTAAGGTCAAGTACCATTTTTTCCATTTATTGTCCTTTTTATGCAAGCTCATCATACATGCACCAAGCCAAGCTCGAACACTACATGCAATTGTGTGTTCGTGATATTTAACCTCCGTATAGTACATATAAAATTTTGCACATGTGGAACGTTCACTTAAAACATAAATTATTCTTTTTGACACTATTGTGACCCATGTAATGCAACACGTGCGATTATTTTACGTAAAACTTTTGCACGAACGAAATATTTAATAATTACTTTATTTATTGAAATCAAAGGTATTACATCCTTTCCTCCTTAGGAAATTTCTTCCCTGGAATTACACTACAATATCGCGCTCATGCGATTAATTCTGGATAGCTCTTGTACAAGCTTGACTCTAATTCCCAAGTCATTCCTCCTATCTCATGTCTATCCTACATGACTTTAATCAACATAATCATCTCCATCGTCGAACCTCTTGTCTATATCCTACGATCGATATTGGTCTAGCCACAAGAGAACATTGTCATGAAGACCCAGATAGTCCCCACTAACAGAGTGGGATCTTATTACAATTGTGCATATCTTAAATCGAGTTACTAGTAAGGTGGTTCCAAAGACCCCTTTTAAAATGTGGAAAGGTAGGAAACCAACTTTAAGACATTTACGTGTTAGGGGTTACCCGTCTGAAGAAAAAATTTACAATTCATAAGAAAAGAAATTGGATCCTATAACGTTAACTTGTCATTTTATTGGGTATCGAAAAAAATTAAAGGTATATGTATTTTACTTTCCTAATCATACTAAAAGAATTATTGAAACCGAAAAATGTTAAATTCATTGAAAATGGTGAAATCAATGGGACTGATGAAATGTGATCATTCAAAAAGTCAGGGTACAATTACCTTTACCCCAAGTTCATAATGTTCTCGTTGTTCCTAATGTAGTTGTTGAGCCCGTTATTGAACATATTAACAATAAATAACATCATAGATCAACAAACCGAATAACCACATAATGAGACTGCATCTAATGAAACTATTATAGAAGCACCACAAGAAACAACATTAAGGAGACCTCAAAGAAATTTAATATCGGCTATTTCGTATGATTATGTGGTGTATTTATAAGAAATTAAATTTAACATGGGGGGATATTGATGATTCGGTTACTTATGAACAAGATGCTAATAGTAATGATTATAATAAATGTATTGATGCCACTGTTGATGTAAAAAATTAGATTATCTCTAATTATTCAATCACAGATAAAAATAAATAAGACAAAAGAATTTTTAAAGTGGTTCAACCTTGAAGGAATGGCCTACATCCACTGTTTTGTTATTGACTGTTTGTTTGAAATTCTCGATAATAGGTTTTTCCAAGAAATTCCGAGTCCCCTCATAATGAGGATGATACAATGTATTTATAGCCCTCAGGCTGTACATGCGAAAGAGTAATACATAGTTGTCCAATAGGCGTGTGCATCTGTGTGATAATAATGAGTATTTAATGCGCAGTCATCCTCTTGATTATCCAGATATGAATGCTCTGTACGAGATGCAGCTCGGACCGCCTAAGCTACTCGGACCGCCTAAGTAGCTCGGTATACATGAGTTGCTCGGTACAATAAAGTTCCTAGGAGAACGCTTGTTGCTCGGAGCTCCTGAGTTGGTCGGGGAGGTTGAGTTCCTCGGAGTCAAGGTGTTGTTCAAAAAATGTTTGCGAGTGCCATGTAGATTGACACGTGTCTCCACATAATTGGTCCACGCCAGTAGACTAAATTTGGTATCAACAGAAGCCCCCAATATTTTGTAGTTTAATGTTGAAGAAAAGTATGGAACATTTCGCTGCCTAGTCTTTATGGAATTTAGACAATCTTTCGTTATTTATAACTCCTTTTTTGAGTGCATAGTATCAGGCTTTTAAAGTATTTTGAATTTCTATAACCGCTTCATTTTTTATTCCTTTTTCTTCTTTTTAGCCGCCGGATGCGCAATCGTCCATCCTGGTAATCATTGTTTTCCTATATTCCTGAGGTGAAGTATTTAAACGCTTCAGAAAATTCGATCGTCTTTTACTTTTTCAAATCTGCATCTTAGAACTTCTTTACTTCTTCTCTATCTTGTGCATTCATTTCTTCCATTGTTCGTTGTCAACTGATCCACCCTTTTCCTGTAAAATCTTCTTCCTTATCTTTTATTTTCTTTATTCATCATGGTTTACCTTGTTGAGTCGCTTGATAAATTTCGCTTTGATTTTTCTATTCCTTCATGGGTCATGTTGGAAAAACTTTCTGAACCTTCAGACTATTTTTCTTTGGCTGAGGGACATTGGTCCCCCAGTCTCTTTGTGGTCGAATGTGGCTTTTCTTTTCCTACAAATCCCCTGTGTTTAGAATTCTATCAATATTTCGACGTTGTACCTTCAAAAATAGCTCCCAATACCTGGAGAATAGTTAATGGAGTCCATAGGTTAAATCAGATTCATGGAACCCGTTTAGGAATTCCAGAAATTATGTTTTGCTATAGATGGGTTGTCAACGATAGTACTTTTTACTTAAAAACTAGGTTTTTAAATAGGACTTTAGTTGTCAATCTCCCAGATGCCAACAGGGATTACTTCGAGTATGGGGTTGTTATGAAAAATTGCCAACATACTCCATTAAATGGAGATGATGTATATTAGGGTCCTAAGTGTCCCCCTTATGGCAATGGGATATGTTGTTTTTATTTTATTTTTCAAATTATGTTTTCTTTTTATTTGATAAAACGCGTCATTGACATTTTAATTTTTTGTTTATTTGCAGTTGACGGCAAAAGAAAATCTCTTAAAGAAACCGATGTCAATTTAAGACACTTGAAACTTATCTGGAGTTTGCACCAAACTGTTGCTGACGGACACATTAGATCGGCGTCTTATTTTTTGTAGTACAAAAGCTATACTTCATCCTTTACTGCTCATCCAGTGGCGGGTGACATCGACCCATTACCAGCTTCTGAGAGTTCTTACCCTGATTCACATATTCCCCTCAGTACCAGAATGAAGAGAAGACGAGCTCCTGCCTTCTTTGACAAATCGGACTCTGCCAATATAGAGGCCAAGAAAAACAAGCAGGATGAATCTATCTCTCAGCCTTTAACTGCTGGAAGTGGTGTTCCCACTTTTGTTGCTCCGAG
This sequence comes from Sambucus nigra, assembly GCA_949130495.1. Lineage (NCBI taxonomy): Eukaryota > Viridiplantae > Streptophyta > Magnoliopsida > Dipsacales > Adoxaceae > Sambucus > Sambucus nigra. The sequence continues at coordinate 93,734,048 of OX422212.1, forward strand.
CTCTGCTATGAGCTCAGTGAAGTCTTGGATTATCCCAGAGATCCAAGGCCTTCAAGATACTCTTTCTTGGGATAGGGTTACCACCTTGGCAGCTCAACATATTGCCTCAGTAAGTGTTACTAATCTAAACTTTCATTTTTCAATGTTATGTCCCTGCACTGACTCACAATTACTTTCTTTTTCCAGCTGGTAACTCGCTTCAACACTATTCTGAAAAAGGATGAAGCTATTAAAGCTTCGAGCTCCTCCGGAGGTCTAGAGGAAGCTTTCATGGATCTGACTCAGTCCTTAAAGGACTCTCGTCAGAAATATGATGAAGATAAAGTTGCTTGGGAGAATAAACTAAAGTCCATCGAGCAGGAGAAAGACCGAACTGTGGAGGCCCAGGAGTTGGAGAGGAAAATGAAAGAATTTGAGAAGAAAAATAATGAGCTTGAGGAAAAGCTCAGGAACACTGAAGAGCTTAAGAACAAGCTTAAGAAAACTGAAGAGGAAGTTGCTAAACTTCGAGATGTTGATCGTCAGAGGCAGGAGATAGAAGGGAAGATGAAGGCTGCCGAGGAACTTCATACTGAGATGATTTCCTCAGAGAAGGCAAAGAGAAAACTAGCTATTAAAAAATCCTTTAGTGCTGGCTAAGACAAAGGTTGGAACAAAGGCCTAGCTGCCATGTCCTCCCAGATGTTGTTTGCTAGTCTTAAATACTTCAAGGATGGATGGATAACTGCTTTGCAAGAGGTGAAAGTTGCTGAGACTTTAGAATTTTTCCAGCAACACGTTCATGGCCCTCCTCCCTCTCTTGGAGAAGAAGAAGAGGACGAAGCTGCCTCAGAAGAATCTTCAATGATAATTGGGGATCAGGCCCCTACTGTTGAACTTCGCTACGAGCAGCCCCAGTCAGCTACCATGTCTACCGATCATCTTTCTCTGCCCTCCGAGCAACCTACCTCCTCGTCCAAGCCTCCCGAGGAAGTTTTAGGAAGCAAAGAGAAGGTGTAGAGTTGTTCGGACTTTTCTCTTTTCCTTTTTGTTGAATGCAATTTTGGGCCATGTACTTCTTTTTGTGATGTAATAAAATTTGAATATTTGGTTGTTCATATTGACTTTTTCTTCTACTTGCTCTGTCTGCATTCTTATTGATTCTTTCTACCTCTTCTTTTTACTAGTTCATGGCCAGGATGGAAATATTATCATCTCATGATACAGAACTAATGAAGAAATGTAATGAGTACTTCACAGCTGGTCATGCAGACTTGAATGAAGCTCAAATCATCGATATCCTTGGTGCAGACGCTTCTGAACGAGCAGTCGAGGCCTACCAATATCTAAAATGCCTCTCGATCGTGCAGTTGCCAATAATGTGGCATATTATGAGATGATTGAAGATCTCCAGGGTACTATCGACGAACTCCAACAATAATACAAGTAATATTCTGCCCTTTTACATCAGGGGTATGAGAAAAAATATCATCAGTTAAATGATGACAAAGGATATGACAAATTCATCGCTGCATACGAGAAGAAAGAGAAAATTTTGAAACTTGAGGTTGAAGAGCACAGGAAGATTGCTCAACTATTGGAGCAGGAGAATAATGTTTTACGAGAAGAGATATCCCAATTAAAATCGGCAGCGCCCTCCTCGGGAGTCATTGTCCCTGTTAATGGTGAAGATTTCTCGTTCTTGGAAGTAGAAAATGCCAATCTAAGAGATGAGTTGGAGACTTTGAAGAGGACTGGACCTTATACCTCTGTTCGCGAACGAGCAAGAGCTTCTCGGGGACGAGCAAGGGCTGCTCGGGTTACTGTTGAAGAAGCTAGAACGCAACCAGCCTTGGAGAATCAGACCTTCCAGTTGATGGCGAAGAATCAAGCATTAGCAGAGATGTCCAAAAAGATTCTGAACCTCGACGAGCAACTTTCTGCACAAAGTTCTGCCTTTGAGAATAAAACAAATTTGGTGAAGAATCTGCACGAGCAGATAGAGAGGTTGACCTATCAGTTCCACAAACAGCCCAGATAATTATGGATGGTTGGTTATAATGAAGCCCTCTATCATCTTGATGACCGGATCCAACAATCAAATAATGAGGGGTATAAGAAAGGATGGTTGAATGCAATGTGTGTGCTGAAATTGGAGTAAGGTCACTACTTATGGGACTATTATGATCCTGGGTTGCTTGAGTTCCCAGTGCCTCCTTTTAAGCTCGACATGAGTTGTATTCCTGCTCGGGAAATTCCTCAGTGCTTAATCTCCAAGTATCTCGGTGACTACAGTCTTCATTCTAATTTTGAGATATCTCTCCCGTTGCACTTGCTTGATCGGCCGTGTGTGATGAATGTCAGGATGCTTAGAGATCTGAACTTCATAAATTCCCCCTATGCCTTAGACGACCCTCCTGCTAGAGTAGAACCTGTTTCAAAGGCAGAAGGGAAAAAGCCAATAGAATAGTATCTTTGATGTAATGATTCCTCATGTAACATATATTTTGTTCTCTACGTAATTTGTTCTCTATGTAATTTGTTCTGATTTTAATGAAGGAACTTTTAGTTTTCTTTGCAATCTTGATTGTCATTTCTTTATAAAATATCTATCTTATTTACCGATGAATGTGTATGTATATCTATAAAAAGACAAAAATGTCCTGTGTTATTTTAAATTGCCGACCAACTGGAGTTGGTAAAAATTTACTGTTGACAAATTTGAGTTTGTGATAATTATTTGACTACCAGCCGGAGTTGATGATATTTTGTTTCCCGACCAACTTAGAGTTGGTGGTAATTTGATATTCCATAAATAAAGAAATTCTGTTTTTTATTTTTTGATTATAGTGACTTATCACTTTTCAATTCTAAGTCATGAAACGACCTTCATCCCATGATCCTGCTTTTTTAACCAACTGTTTCCGACCAACCGTAGTTGGTGGATTTTTTTTTTCGACCAACCGTAGTTGGTGGATTTTTATTCCAGACCAACCGTAGTTGGTGGATTTTTATTCCCACCAATCGTAGTTGGTGGATTTTTATTCCCGATCAACCGTAGTTGGTGGATTTTTTCCCGACCAACTGTAGTTGGTGGATTTTTATTCCCGACCAACCGTAGTTGGTGGATTTTTATTTTAGACTTGATGCGTAGTGTGTAGCACTAGTATTCCCAAAAAATTTCAACAAAATGAGAGAATTGAATAAAACATCCAAAACTTCATTCATATTGAAGAAAACTGCATTACATAGGGATTGAACTACTAATAATATTTGTGCAGATGCTCTGCATTCCATGCATTCTTAAACTCCTCTCCTTCTAAGGTTTCAATCCTATATGTCCCTGGTCGAACAACTTCTGTTACTCTCCAGGGTCCATGCCAGTTAGTTTCCAGTTTGTTGTATTTTTGAATTACTTTCTTTAGAACATAATCCCCTTCTTTAAAATCACATTTCTTTACTCTCTTATTGTAGAACAGAGCTATTCGTTGTTGGTATGCAACATTCTAGATTGTTGCTTCTTCTCTAACTTCCTCGAGCATGTCCAAGTCTAATCTTCTCATCAAGTCACTGATAGGAGAATTGAAATTTAGCACTTTGTGTGTGGGGAGTCCTAGCTCGGCAGGTATAACAGCTTCACTTCCAAATGCCAGCATGTATGGAGATTCTCCTGTTGTTGCTCGTGGTGTAGTACGATAATCCCACAACACAGAATGTAGCTCGTTGATCCAATTTTCCTTCGCATCATCTAGTCTTTTCTTTAAACCATTCAGCAGCGTTCTGTTTGTTACTTCAGTTTGTCCATTGCTCTGAGGATGGCCTGGTGCAGAGTGGGTTTTCAATATGTTTGACTGATGACAATATGCAGCGAACTCCTCGTTATCAAACTGAGTTCCATGGTCTGTGATGAATGCATGAGGAAGACCATATCTACAAATGATGTTCTTTCATATAAATTGATTCACCTTGTCATATGTCATGTCAATAAGGGGCTCAGCTTCCACCCACTTAGTAAAGTAATCCACCTCGATGACGAGATATTTAAATCTTCCCCTGGTTGTTGGAAGTGGCCCGACCAAGTCAATTCCCCACATGGCAAATGGCCAAGGGGAAGTAATGGGTGTTAATAATGCTTGGGGAGTTCTTCGAATAGAGGAGAAGCGTTGACATTTGTCACATTTTTTGGCATAGGCTATAGAATCAACCCTCATTGTTGGCCAATAGTATCCTTGCGTCATTATTCTTTGCAAAAGTGTCCGACCTGCTACATGGGCTCCACAGGACCCTTCATGGATTTCTTCGATCAAATCCTTCACCTCGGAGGGATGCACACATCTTTGCAAACCTACTATAATTCCTCATCTATATAGAATACCATTAGTCAATACATAACGATCAGCTTTAAACTTCAATTTCTTGGCTGTTAGTTTATCAGTTGGTAAACTCCTTCTTTAATATATGCCCTGATGGGATCCATCCAAAACGGTCCTAAATTGAGGGTAATAAAGTTCATCATTAGATCTTCGTCGATGCTCCTACTAGTCAAAATTTCTATTGGGATTGTTCTTCGTAGCTCGGTGCGTGTGGCTGAGGCTAATCGAGCTAAAGCATCTGCTCTTGCATTCTCCAATCTTGGTGTTCTAAGTAACTGCACTGCGTTAAAGCTTGATATAATCTCCTTTTCTTTCGCATAATACTTGATAATCAATTATCCCTTTGTAGCGTACACTCCAAGCATTTGATTTACGATCAATTGTGAGTCACTGAATACAATGATCTGCTCTGCCCCCATGGTTTTTGCTAAACTAAGACATGCAATCATAGCTTCATATTCGGCCTCATTATTAGAAGCCTTGAATTAAAAGTGCAGAGCATACTCCATATCGATCTCATTCGGGCTGTTTAAAACAATCCCTGCCCCACAGCCTGTACTGCAAGATGAGCCTTCCATATAGGTAATTCATCCTTAAATTTTTGATCGGATAAAGTTCCTCGGTGGAATATTTGTTGCTTCTTTATATCCTCCCCTAGTACTTCTTATTGCTCGTTGACCATTTCTTCTTGCTCGTCAACCGACTTAAGTTGGTCGGGGTTTAAATTTGATGATCCTGTAACATCCACAGGTTGGTCGGTATTCAGCTCTTGCTCCTCGGAGGTGTCAGGATAAGTGAATTCTGCAATAAGGTCTGCTATTGCCTGTCCTTTGAGCGACGATCTAGGCTCATAAACTATATCATATTCACCAAGTTCTACTGCCCAGTACATCAATCTCCCTGATTTTTTTGGTTTATGAAGAGTTTGTCTCAACGGCATATCGGTATACACAATTATGGTATGAGCTTGGAAGTATGTCCTCATTCTTCTACTCGCTTCGATCAACGCTAGTGCCAATTTTTCTAGTCTTGGATATCTGATCTCTGCTCCTCGGAAGGCCTTGCTAGTGTAATAAATTGGTTTTTGCACTCCATCCTCCATTCTCATCAATGTCGAGCTAACTGCATTCTCAGAAACTGCCAGATACAAGTACAATCTTTCTCCCATCACTAGTTTGGACAATAGTGGAGGTGCTCCCAAGTATTTCTTCAACTCTTGAAAGGACTTCTCGTATTCATCATCCCATTCAAATGTTTTTCTAGTGTTTTTAAGAATGGGAGACATCTATCAGTTGCTCGTGATACAAATATATTAAGTGCTGCAACTCGCCCTGTGAGACTTTGCACTTCCTTCTTCGTCGTTGGAGATCGTAGCCCCAATAGAGACTTGATATTTTCAGGGTTTTCTTCGATACCTTGTTGATTGACAATATACCCGAGAAAGATGCCTTATCGTACTCCGAATATGCATTTGGTAGGGTTCAACAAAGAGTGAGAGTTTGTGTACATATGTGGCCATCAGAGAGTGATTAAGGTTTCGTAAGAGCCAGAGAGATAAAGAGACATTGTTTGAGTAGCAGTTGAGCGTGTGAAAGCTTGCGAGAAATAGGAATTCTCGATTTAAGTAGAGGAGAGGAGGAGGCTCGAGGTTAGAGGTGGGTGAAAGATGGGACATAATGAGAGGCTTGAGGCATTATAAATTGTGGGTAGGAATTTGACTTTGATTGTACAGACTGAGAGGGTCGATGGATTTCGTCTTACGTGTTTTTCCATGTCACAATGTATAAATGGTGACATGGCACAATCTGAGACCCTTAGATCGTTCCAAAAAATTGGCTTCCAACCGTTGATATTTTGGAACAGTAAAACACCCTCCTCTCATATATATATAATTACAAGGGCCTACTTGAGGGATTTCCAAGGACAAATGAATCAAAGTCTTTTAACTAAAACAATGGTCGAACAACTACAGACAGTCCATAAGGAAAAATTCTATTGTGCCCGTTAAGTTTACTGAAAGGTGGTGGATGGACTGAACCAGCTGGCAACCATTAAAAAAAAATAGAAAGTGGAGCCAAACGGAGAGTTTTAATGACCGAATATCAAAACCATCCAAAATTATCTTTGGAGTCTTTTTTATCTTCTACAGAAAAGTAAGTTTTTAAATTTTTCTTCACCTTTTGTGCATCTTCTCCATCATAGTCAATTTTTATTTTTATTAGGACTAACTATTTTCACACCATTTATCTCTTCCCTCACACCCTTTTTAATATTTAAACATCAAATGACAAAAATACCTTCTATGCACATGATTTGAGCAAACGTAATATTTTGGCCAAAAAATTAATATTTATTTTAACAAGCTCAGTATTGTAAAAAAAAACATAAAATTTTGAATATAAAAAATCATAATATTCTGAAAAATTATAAAAAAAAAGTTGACGTTAATTATATTAAACCAAAAAATTGGAAATCATTTTTTTAATAAAAACTAGACGAAACTTTTATTATAAACTATATTTTTTAATTTTGTTTTTAAATTTTTTTACAAAACATATTTTTTTTATAAAAATTATATTTTTGTATAAAAAACTAAGTTTTGACTTTAATATATTGCTATTTTTTCATTTTAGACTTTAAAACATGACACAACAAAAATAACGTGATTTATAATTTTCACACAACATTAAATACTATATGACACAATAGCACGCGTAAAATTATGAATTATAACGGGTGTCATTAGGGGTCATGTTTTACTTAAGATTCATTGTGTCATTATGGGTCATATTTTTTACCTAACATTAATAGAATGACACAGTTAATTCGTAAGCTTACTCGTGCTATCCGTGTCATATATTATCTAATATGGTGTGAAAATTGTAAATCATGATATTCATGTCGTGTAATTTTTTTTGGGAGTATTTCTATATTTTTTTTCATAAATAAATAAAAGCTATGTTTATTGGTATAATATCCCCATTGATTAGTGCCGCTGATGCAGACTCACATCATTTCTCGAATGTGGGTCCGCATCAGCGGCACTAATCAATCTCGAATCTAAGACATCTATTAAACGAAAATGTATTGAACCCCTAAATCAATTTTTAATTAATATTTAATTGGTTTAATTAAAATTGACATAATATTATATATTGTTAATATTATATCTGTTTTTATGAAAAAAAACTATTATTTATTTATTTTTTATGAAAAAATATTTTTTATATTAATACAAAAACTGTTGTTTTATCTAAAAAACTATTTTTATATCAATTGTTAAAAATAAAAGAATAAGAAACTTATAAAAAAAATAGTAATGTATTAAAGTTAAAATTTAGTTTTTTTACCCAAAAAAGTATAGTTTTTGTTAAATCTTTGTTTTATAAAAGCTTACAAAAAAAAGTAAAAAAAAATATAGTTTATAATAAAAGTTTCATCCAGTTTTTATTAATAAAAAATGATGGAATACAAATGAGAATTGATCAAAGATCAAATGCAAACGGCACTAATCAATCGCGATTGATTAGTAAACGACACTAACAAAAAATATCGTGATTGATTAGTGTCGTTGGTGCGGTCCTACATTCGACAAATGATGTGGGATCGCGCCAAGGGCCTAATCAATCGCAATATTCACGATTGACATTATCCATTTGACAAAAATAATTATTTAAGTATATTGACACTGTTTTTTTTTTTATTTGTGTGGTATTTTGTAACTTAATTTTCTTTTGCTATGGTTGAGATGAGTATCACTGTTTTTTGGAGCTTCATAAATTTTGCAAGCTAAACAGTTTGTCTCACTATTTTTAATTTAGTTATTGGCTTTTATTTTGCTATGGTTGAGATGGGTAACACTTAATGGGTTTTTACCCCAAAAAAAAAAGATAACAGTTAATGGGTGGGGTATATGTTTTATCTGGGATGTGAATGAGGTTTATGTTTTAACCATTAATGTTTTATTTGAGATGTAGTGCATACTGGCTATAATGGGTTTCAACAATTTCTTTTACAGTCTACTTTTTCATTGTATGCCAACTGGCTTTCCATATCATTCAGTCGAACCATATTAAGTCGAATCTTCGGTTACTATAGAAACGCTCGTTCATAAGAGATAAAAAGTAAAAAAGAACTTATGTTGTACCACTTTTCTTCTTGAGAGAGAAAAAAAGAAAAAGGTCTTTTATCTTCTCCCATATAGTAGTACAATCCTTCAAATTTCAGAGATGTAAAAAAAAGCAAAAAAGAAAGCTTCTTTAGTTCCCCTTCTCCTCAGTGCTTCAAAGAAAGTTATTTCACGCAGGCAAAAAACTAAGGCTTCCCGACAACCTATTTTCGGCAAAAATCCACTCTCACTAACATCTTCTTTCACTTTTATTTTATATTTTCTTTAAGACCGCATTTGCGCCTTGCCTAACAACACCTTGAGGCACACCGCCTTAACCCATAGAGGCGTAAGCCTCTTATACAACACCTAAGGCTTAAGCCTCGGTGATTTTTCTTCCTACTTTGCCTTGATACGCGCCTCGAGTGATTTTTTAAACAATGATCTTACCTCACAACCTGGAAGCCAGAGTACAAATCCCATTGGGGACACCCCGAGTTGTCAAAAAACAAATGCATGCAAAGTCAATATCTAGGTCTACAACCCGAACCACTCTGCCATTTTCATGTGAATAATTTAACTTTTATGAGGTTTCGAGAGAACCACAAACCCAGTTTAATTATTGGAAATTGTTTTCTTTTTTTGTTTCACATTTTATGGAAAAGTTTAGAAAATTTTAGAACACATTCATGCATTGTAAATTAAGAGAAAATCGACTTAGATATTTTGGACAAGTAAAACGTAAACCAATGGATGCCCGAGTAAGGAAGTATAATTTAGTTACCATTGATGGTAATGCAAGGGATAAAGGTAGGCCTAATTGACTTAGTGGGATATTTTAAAACCAACATGATGATATCATGTGGTTTAACCAAAAATATTGTTCTGAATAGAATTGAATGGAAAGTTAGGATTCATGTAGCCGGCTCCAAATAATTAGGAAAAGTCTTTATTGAGTTGAATTGAAATCACGTATTGTAAACAAAGCTTCTTTATCCCATATTCCACAACTAACACCACCAAACACATCACCATCACCACCACTGGTGAGGTGGTGGTAGACTAGTAGTCTACAAAGCACGAACACATAATGCGTGTTTCAACTCGATACGACACGTAGATCTGTCAATGGATCGTGTCGAGTCGTGTTCATGTCAGTTTTTATCATGTTCGAGTCTTATCGGGTTCGTGTCAAAATGGGTGACTTTTTTTATCAAGTAAAAAAAATATATTCAAACCCGACCCGTTATCTTAACGTGTCGTGATGTGCTTACTCGTTTATACCCATTAAGATAATGAATTATGTTGAATTGTATACAATTTCACATATAATCTCATTTTTAAACACAATTAGACCCATTTCTTCATTGATAATATCTCCTTTAGTAAAATTTGTTATGATTAACCCATTACTTCATTGATATTATCAAATATCTCCTTTAGTAAAATTTGTTATGATTAAATTAACATTATGCTCTATAAACTATTTATATTCCCCGATAATATATCTTATTTACTTAAATTAATGGGTAATAACGGATCTTATCGGATAGCAATGGGTGAAGGGGGTCAACACTAACCCGACTTGTTAATTATCGTCTCTTATCGAGTAGGTACTGATATGACCCAAAATTATTAAGGGTCCACCGATTAATTTATAACTTCGTGTCGGTTCGTGTCTTGCTATCGTATCGTGCCTCATTTTTGCCAGGTCTAATAACACGCAACATGTGATTTTTTCAAAAACTATGATACGGCACGCTATGATTCGTATAATATATAATATATATTTATATACATATATTAATGAAATAAATCAGATTTTTCCATAATTACATTATTATAGCATTCTTAATATGAAATTAAGAAAATTCACCATACAAAACAAAATTCAAATACATTTTAACATTAAAAATCATAAATAAAGCAGAATCACCATCACATTAGAAAAAAAATTAAAAAAAATTATTTTACGTGTCCCAGCGTGTCCTTTTACGTGTTCACCCGTGTCCAACCTAAAAATAAAATAAAAAAGGACTCGCGTATCCTAGCATATCGGCAGCATGCCGAGGACGTGTCGGAGCATGTCGCGTGCCTGACTCGAGTCAAGGATGACTCGTGGTTTTCGGGAGAGGGTCGGTACTTCATAGCTAGTAGTACAAGTGTGGTGGTGAGGGGGTATATAATTGAACACGTTTCATAGTCACGCGTTTTTCCCAGAAAAAACTGGTTTTCCAAACAGGCTCACAATGTCTTGATTTTTTTTACTTCGGATTTTTTTAATTACAAGCCCCCTCTGTTTATGACACGTGTTTTTTATTGAAAACATGAGAATTTCATTGAACTGAAATATTGGCCAACTACAAGAATAGAGACTTGTTTCTTCATGATTGTTGGCATAGTTGTCAAAATCGTACGATTCACGATTTCGATTCGATTCAACTCTCACATAAAACGTATCAACTCGAGTTAAGAATCATATGGGGTTAAAAAACTGGGTTGAATCGATGAATCGAGGAGCGATTCACGATTCGGGTCTGATTCACTCGTGTGTTTTTTTATCTTATAAGCAAACAACAAAGGATACTGTTATGAAACTGAGTTTTAGAGAAAAGCATATTCTCTTGGCTCGGTTATTATCAACTGACTTCTCTTGGTATATTCGACAGAAAGATATAAAGGCTTCTCTTGGCTGTATTAAGGTTTGTTTTTATTATTATATGACATATTTATGTTGTGTTATTATATTTTTGTATTTAATCTCTATGTATTACATTTGTAACCATTTGACGTAATATATTTTTGTAGGTGCTATTATTGTTTATATTTAGTCATCAAAATGGTTAAAAAAGTAACAAATATGTTTTAGATCATAATATGTTTTATTACATATTCTAATGTGTTCTCTATGCATTTGTATATTATTTATTACATTTTTCACATTTTATACCGATTCGTACGATTCGATTTGCGATTCATGATTCATAGTGTTTCTGATTTAAGATTCGGTTCACGATTTGACAATTGTGGTTGTTGGGTCGAAAATTCAAAAGTAATTTTGTGCCGGGTTGATTTAAGTTAGTGTCGACTGGCATAAATTGGGCTGCAGTTTCTTGGTTGTCAGATTGGGACTAAAACAAATAAGATGGGGTTAAAAATTGCCATAATTTGAGTCAGAAAAAGAACATACTAAAGAAAGAATTGAAAAGAGAAGAGAATAGAAAATGGCACACTGAGCTAGAAACTCACAAGCTTCAAATTAGCCTTAAATCACATTAGCCTAGAAGATATATAAACCCTTAATCTAAGGAAAACACTAAAATTAAGAAAACCCCTAAGAATTTTTTTATAAGAGATTGCCTAAATTAAATAGATCCTAAATTAAAATAATTAAATTTCACGATATATATTTGAATAATAAATACAAATCAAATTTATTCCATTTGAACTTCCAAATTTTCTCTTGGTGTCATATCCAAATCGGAAGGATGCTGTCAAAATCAGAAGAAAAAAGAAGCACAAAAGATGCAGAAATAAAAGTCTCAGAGGCATACACAAGATGAAAGCAAAAGAGAAGACAAAGAAGGATATGGAGAAGTAGAAGGAGAAAGAACAAAAACGGAAGAAATAACCCCCCCCCCCCCCCCCCAAAAAAAAAAAAAATCACAACCCCCTGATCCCCTCCTATTTCCCTTGGTAAACATAATGTATGTACATCATTATCAAAAAGAGTGGTTAAAAAATGCCAAGAAAATTTCCCATCATAATAAATCTTACCTTTTGCTGCTTATGAAGATGTGCGTAAAAATTACTTGAAATTGCAGATGAATATCAGTGGTCCCAATATGCAGCTAACATATTAGTAATTGTATGTTTATATCGCATGTGTGAAATATTAGAAATCCATACGATTCGGAGGCTTACAAATTACTTGACAACTTTACAATTTATTCAAATCACAAATCTGGTTATAATACGTATTTGAACCACTCGTGTTCATTTGTTTCGACACGACATAACTCAACCTCATTTTGAAGTGTGAAACTCAATGAGTTCTGAAACTTAGTCCAAAGAAAAGTAAATTATAATAGCTTGAAGTCGATACCATATTTTCCTAAACTAAGTACACCTAGGCACAATCTGGTGTTCATTATATCCTCAATTCTATTTTGTACTTTCTATGTCTATACATTACTTACTTAAATCATATATCCTCCATTCACCTTTACATAATTCTAACTCAGAAACAATTCTATCCTACATATATTTACACGAAACTTATAGACAAGGATAGGCATGACTTATTTGAAGAAATATAGATGTTCAGTAGATTTATAAATAATACTATGGTGTTTACGCAAAACTCGCCATATGACAATAATTATCCCACTGGAAGGGAATTACCTACAGTTCCATTTTGACATATGATGCTGTAGTAACTCCTATCCCCTTAACGAACTTGCACTTCATGGTTCCCGTAACTCTGGCTACTCCAGAAGACAGTCTTTAGCTGTGAAAAAATCGCTACCATCAAAAGCCTATTGCACTGGAGTGAAGGACCAAAAGACTCAGATGCAAGAGAAACAAAATGAAGATAATATGTAGTCCAATATATAATTTTTAGGATAAAATGAAAGAAGCACTCTGGACTATGGCAATTGAAAATATCTCCTGGCGTTGCAAATAACCCCTAATATAGGGAAAAAGTTGCAAATACACCCTTACAAGTCACTAAAATGCTTTTTTAGGGACATATGAAGAAATTGTAAAAAAAGATGATGGTTTAAGGAGTGTTTTATTAAATCAATCATTTTTTGCAGATAATGCATTAGTCAAGGGGTTCATGAAACTTAACCTTAATCATAGGAATATTGTTCACCTGTTTGGGTAACATCAAGAGCATTGGAAGACCGTCTGAATTGGACTTGAACTTTTTCTGCCTCAATTTCTCTTTCTTCTTTTATGGAGATATCTTGGCCCTTCCTCTTCATGTCTCATCGAATAGATGTTTGTATATTTTCAATATCCGCTCCTTCTCTTCAAGTAATCCTAACATCTCATAAGCATCAGCTACATTTTGCACTATCGATTTCTCAAGGGGTTTACGGTCATATGATTCCAAGCCCCTGAATAGATTAATAATATTCTCCAACATGTTGTTTCGATAATAAACTGATATTATGAGATTACACAATTGCAAAGGCACCGAATGCAAATTGCTACCGATTCTCTTCACCCAAATCTCGTGTGCTTCTTGTGCTCTGTGATCATTATCCAATTCTCGTATTAACTACCCATATGTTCCTAGTGTGGTCCCATACCCTTTTCTTAGCATCCACTTGAATAACTCTGCGCAATTGTTGCTCTTTGTCCACAGTAATCAATGCTTTCTTTAGAGGACCGATATGGAACTTTTTCTCCCATGCATCCAGTCCACCATAGACATCTTATTTACTGTCTGTAAGATCCAAAAGTGTCCTAACGAGGAAGCCAATCTTATCCCTTCTTGACACATTATCTCCTATTTGGCGTTTGGGCACAACTTTATCATCTTTCCCTTCATGTTGGCACATAGATTCATTTTTGAGTTAATCCTCTAACGATCCTACTATACTGTAAAAGATATTCAGGGTTTGAACTCTCAACATTACGAGTTGATTCATTTGTTTTACCACATTCGCCAATGTAGTTGATCTTAACATTGTCATCGACCTAGCAGTAACTGTTAAATACCTGGACAATTAAATGTTTTAGAGAGAAAAACAAGCCACTATTCATCGAACTGTAAAAGGAACCAGGTGACAGGTCAACTGGTATTGAACCATGATGTTATAAATATACGTAATTAGCAATGTAAACATGGGAAAATGAACAAAAAAATGAGGCAGGAGGCCTTAATAATTTTTAATCAGTTTCCTTCAACATAATTACAGAATGATGAATAACATGATTCTCATTACTTTATTTTGTGTTCACGCACATGTACATATTAGATATGCCAACATCTCACAACAATGCCAATCTACTTAAAAAATCAAGTGAATTGCAATGCTCTTCGTACTATAACCTCTGAGAAGATTGGCATGACAACAAGAAAGCATTTAATAATTTTCAAATTGAATATTGAAAGTCGTCAGTTCCTAAATAAATCATCTTTAAAAGTTTTTTTTTTTAATTTACCCCTTGAGATAATGTTGTATTTAGAGATACACCCTCCGATATTCAATAATTAAACTTACCCCATATGCATAAGGTACAAGTGAGTCAATGCATCCTCAGATATTCAATAATTAAACTTACTCCGTATGCATAAGGTACAAGTGAGTCAATGCATAAGGTAGAAGAGGGGCAATGCCCGAGAGTTGAGTCTAATTTTTTGAAAAGCAAGGAGTTATGTCTAATTACAACATTATCTCAAGAAGCAAAGTCAAAAAAAAAAGTTACAACAAATTACTGTCCTTTTCGCAAACAATGGTGACATTCAACCCCTGGCAACGTAACTTTTGCTCTTGTGATTCTCATTTTCCACCTTCAATACACTAACCCCAGGTCCAAACAACTCCATAGATCGATACACACACGAGTACAAATTCGTTGACCCTATACAAAAGAGGGTTAACTTGATCTTCCAATATGATTGGTGGAAACATGAATGACTGAGACACCATAGTTTTTAATGAGTTTTTCATGCTTTAACCAATTATATTAAAAGGTCACGTTAACCGTCTTTAAAGGGTCAACAAATTTGAACTACACATATATAGTGACCCCTCTATTATTTAGTAGTTTAATTTGTAAAAGTATAGGATTACATACATGAGCAGGTGAGTCCAGCAAGTTATTACAGTTTTAAAGCCATCTTATATTTGGGAAACCGAGAATGAAGAATAAAAAGTGTAACTCTACTATTTTTGACATATTAAAAACCTAGTGTGGAATAAAAATGTGAAGTGCAGTGCAGATTAATGATGGCATTATTCCTAATTCAAACATATGTTACCTCAAAGAGAGTGGTAATACAGTCTCAGGGGAAAAAAACAACAACTGTAATTTTGTGTTTCAAACCCTAGCCTGGACGGCACCCCTTTATATATATTCTACGGAGTAACCACTGCACTCGGTCATAGACATTTTTGGGGGCTGAAATATGTGAATTTCTTGATTATCATTTATCATGTGTGGGAAAAAAATATATCTTATGTGGAGTAACCCCTTTATATCTATTCTATAGAGTAACCCCTTTATATCTATTTTTAAGTCTCTAATATATTTTTTTTATACTTACTGAGCCCTTATTGTTTAACATTTATTTCAAATAAGTTTTTCATTAAAAAATCGTTAAAATTAATGAATCTACATCTAATTTACCACTTTGACCATATTCTAACGTGTAAACTAACTTTTTGGCCTTATTTGTAAGAGTATAGTATACTCGATATGCTTCATAGAATAGATTGTATAAATTCTTTGACCAAAATATATTTGAGTCTTTATCCAAGAGATCATCGGAAAGCTTTATCACTATCTTGGATTCACTCAATTTCGAAACTCAAGTACACCACTTAGGAAAGGTATACGAGTTAGCCGATTTAGATTCACATCTCGGTAAAAAAAATTATAAATTGAAAAATCTTTTATAATTAAGCTTGATTTTGTAATTTTGTCAAATACGCATGCAAATATAATTTTCATATAGAAAAATCTATTTTTTAAAGAAGTGCATCTTTTTATATGGGTGTTCTTGTGTGGAAACATACATAGGATTTTGCCTAAAACTCATTTTGAAAATTTTCGAAGGAAAACTAGAAAAAATTTCTCTGGACACTCTCGCTCCGTCGACAATCTTCCTCACTGCAATGAAAGTGTTGCACTGGTCTTTTGTTTCCTGTGCAAAATCTCTAGATTTTGTGGCAACATGGATCGCTTCAGGTTCGCTCCAGTGAGGATTCCCCTTCCTGCAACGACACTGCAGTGAAATGCATTTGATAGCGCCGAAAGTCACTTTTGCACAACATTTTCTTGGAAAGTGGTTCAAATGCAACTTTTTGGGTGACTAAGATCTTGATGTGACTATTTGACACCATAAGAGTATGACACCTAGCATTTGAATCCTTTTGAAAATTCAAAGGATATAAGTTACGTATCTTATGCTCTTCTAAACCAAGAGTCTAATAGAGGTATATTTACTCACCTTGTATTCAAAAATCTATTTTCATTAGTGAGTAAATATTTTCTCTTCCTTGGCTAAAAAAAACTTATTTTGATATTTAAAGCACCACACCTTTGCAAACACCCAACACACATATCTACAGGTTTCCCTCAAAATCCTAAGTATAGCTTTTTGGTTGCTTGAAGGTTCCGTATAGCAACAAACGTTTCTTCAACTTTAACGAAGAAAGTTTTGGCGAAAGATTTGAAGGCATGGGTTGTGAACCAAAACATGTCGCGGTTGTGCAACGTTATCCAGTTATTGGCGCTCTCTACGGAGAATATGGTGAGAAATAGTGTTTAGTCAGTCATAGCGTCATGTCGTGTAGTTGTAAGTATTTGTCTTCTAGTTATAAAACTCCACCATAGTGTATTTGTCGTTCTTATCGGCCTGAGGATTTTTCCGTTAGTGATTTTTTGTCTTGTACATTCGATCTTGTACTTATTTTACTCTTTCAGCATTTTTTTAGAATCATTGTCTTAATTAAGAAGATAAAACTTGAGATTCTAAAGTCTAGTTAAATATTTTGTCACGTATACTTTTGGATTGTTAACCCTTTTTACTATAATAAATTAACAAACCTTTTTATTGAACAGAGGAAATTAATTTTATTTGGGTAGCTACCGTTGAGAGGTACAATCTCATTATTAAACACTCCAAAGTTTTGTGGGTCACTTACACTTATACTCCCTTTGTCCCAAATTAAGAGTCCATGTTCTCTTTTTATATAGATTATGAATACCTTCAATCAATTGTCAAGATAAATGTAACACCCCGACCCATATTAGGGCCACCACTCAGGCTGACCCGCACCGACATCGGAGAGTTAGGGAAAATATAACCATTTTGAAAAGATTTTATTGGTTTATTGAAAAAAACAAATATATCAATAAAATTCCCAATCAATTTTAATTAAAAAAGTGACCACTTATATGTAATTAAGGTTCAATTACTTTGCTTATGAAAATACTTTGATAAAAATTTAACAAATTAGCGAAAACAATTAAATTAGGAAATGAGTTATTACAACTCTATTGCAATGTTTTCGAAAATCCTAATAAAATTAAGAGACAACAACTTTAATGTTTAAAACAGGACTAACATGTCCGGTATCACAGAGCTCTAACAACTAACGTGTTTATCCTTGCCTTTCTCTGCATCCTTTCCCGATGTACTAGGGGGGTTAGTAAAATAGGGACATGAGCGTATTCCAGTAGGAAAAATACTAGCAGGCTATAATATAGAAACGAAATACCAATACATAAACAATATCTTTTACTTTTCAAAAACTTTATGTTTACTTATAAGTAAACATAAATGGATTAATTAATCCATTCAATGCAAGTGCAATGCAATTCATAAATTAAAATAGACAATCGGATGAGGCCAACTCGCACTTAACCTTTCTTCAACCATGACTCCCACCAGAGTCCATTAATATATTTTAACATATTCCATGTTATTACTTTATTTTTCCCTTTTTAGCCTTTTAAAGAGCGTCGTGCTCTAAATCATTCTTTCACTTTCTTCATTGGAGTTCATCAAATCACATTTATGTTTGCGGGCTTTCACCGACCGCCATAACTACTGCAGTCAATGATTTACTAGTCAATTATTTTATGTTTAAGCATAAAGCCGCAGCCTAAGGCTCCTGGACCTCCTTAAATTTTTCGATTGCTCCGAGTCCTTTTCACTTGTTACGTCATTGTAACTCATTTTCCTTTCTTATCATTTCTTATCATGTATCCTTTATGCTTTATACCAATTGATGAGCCAAATATTCGGGATGAGACTAGTCCCGAATACACTTTATTTTCCGAAATCCACATATTTTGAAATATTCGTTTTCCAATTTATCACAAAACTCGATATTTTCCTTTTAGAAAACATAATTTTATTTACTAATTTGTGAAACTTAAACATTTCAGGTTCAAACACAATTTTACATATTTCTTGTGCCCCTTTTACCATTTATCAAACTTTAGGTTATTTTTGTAAATTACTAAAGAACTTTGTTGTGACACCCCGCCTAATTAAATACCGGGTGATCAGTTCTTTATTAAATTAAAATCAGGGTGAACGGTTGGTTCATTCTTAGCATCAGTGTCGCAAAATTAAATATCCAATTTAACCACCCTAAATAATTAAGCTAAGTGTCAAAACTATTTAAAACATTATTTACATTTTATTAAATACAGATATGAAAACCTTTAATAATTAACAGTTTAAGAATCACACAAATATTAAGGATGGTAATAAACACCCAAGAATTTAACTATTCAGATAAACCAATACCAAGTTTAAAAACTACAAAGGAAATCATCCTGACAGTAATCAAATCCCAAAGAGTACAAAATACTAAAAATAAATGAACATAAATCTCTGAAAAATCCAACTGAATAAGGAAACGGGCAATACATGCCCTAACTAATCAGAACTAGAATAAGAGTAGATTCAACAACGAGATCGTCTAAACAATGGCCTGAAACTCCCACATAATCTATAGTGCGTCCGGTCCATAGAATCTATGCAAGACGCCCCTGTGGCTAGGCACCTGTAATATATACATATATATACAAGAGAAAAGAGATAATAGGAAATGGGTCAGAGCCCGAGTGTAAAACAGTTTAAAATTAGTTTAGCAAGTATTTAAAATGCTTACCAGATAATATAACAACCATGTTAGTATGCGACACTCTCTTGATTAATTCTCACCTCTCATCTAATGTGCACGCCTTCCGCACTATCAATCCCAAAAGTTTATTTTAACTTAGCCTTCCCATAAGGTTTCATGCCAACAAATACTATGGCTAAGATAATTAATTTCTGAAAATTAAGCTCCCTCATATATCTTATGTTATTTGAAATAACTCAGTGACGTCACAAAATTTCCAAGCACTTATAATAAGGTTGGAGTATTTATTCATTACTTAACTACTTTTATACACAGTAGAAAGTTCCCATATTTAAGTGTGTGTGTGTGTATATATATATATATATATATATATATTAAATACTCTTATAATATATATACTATCAGCACCCCACATAAAATTTATGGTACTGACATACTCTGCTACCAAGTCCCCGTATCACTCGTACTAAGGGAAATACTAGTTCGGAATCACTCTCGAACTGTATTAACACAAAACACATACAATTGGAGGCGAAGCATAGTTCCCGGTCCTAAGAGGTCAGCACATACCCTCACGTCTCTTAGGACCATCTGACTATAACTCAGATAGCCTGTAATCGAGGCTACTATCTTCTAGGGTACAAGTCGTTATCCCCCATAAAGTCCCAATCGAGATAAGAATGTCCCGGCGCGGAAACTCCCGTGATAGCAAGTAGCTCGGGTACGATTTTTACACCGATATATAATAAATGCACAAACACACAGTCATATCTATATAATAAGGAGTAAAAGGTTTTTACTATTCAATAAGATGATAACTTAATCAGGGGTCAGGATTGTGCCAACAAAGCAAGAAATGGAGGGTTGGGATTAAATTACCCCTATTACCATTTTTACCCCTTGAATAATTGGTTTCCCCCTCTTTTAACACACACCACTTTATTTCCCCCTTTGTTAAAAAGTCAAAAATAAGGGTAGAATGGTATTATCCCATTTTTATCTCACTTTTCAAGCCCTTTCCCTGACTAGACTCTCTCACACACGCAAACCACGAACCCTCTCTCTTCAGCTTCTCTTCTCCTCGCAGCTTCAGCCGTCGTCCCTCCTCCATACCGACGATTGTCTCTCAAGGCTGCCATTCCAGGTAATATGAGTTTGAAGTGGTTTTGATTAGTTTCAATTTTAGCTTTCTGATTAGCCTCTATAGACTTTTGGGTTTATATCATTTGGACTGATAATACACTAACTGAGTTTTGCTGTAACTATTTTTCTATTTTGCAGATGATGAGTATTCAATGTATGTATATGTGATATCTTTGTTTAAATTTGTGGATTTAGGGTTTAATCGGGTTTTGTTTTTTAAAATGCGGGGTTTTAAGTTTTAGATCTTTAATGATTTTGTTTTTTCTTTTTCTTTTGAGTTTGTGTATCTTCTTAGGTTTCTATGGTTTCTATGGACAGTAGATAAATTCCTAATAGAGGTGCGGATCAGTTCTTTCTTCAAGGTATTCTTTATTTGATTTATTGTTGTCGTATTGTTTATAATACCTATAAATTAATGTTTTAACACCCACTCAGTCACCGTCGCCGCGTCCTTTTCGTAGACGCCTCTCTCTAACACACTTCTATATATGTTGGTGAATCCCCTCTCACTCTCTGACATTTCTAATTGAACTTTTATGATTTCTAATTCGTGGTAATTGGACTTTTAATTTTGGTACTAATTGGAGTTTATATGTTGTTTATATATTGGTACTAATTGGAGTTTATATTTTGGTACTAATTGGAGTTTTAATTTTGGTACTAATTTTGGTACTAATTCATGGTATTATTATATACTTTTGGGTCTATATATGTTGTTTTTCGGGTACTAATTGGAGTTTTAATTTGTTTTCAGGGTTCAAGATATCTAAGGTATACTCTCTGCTTTTGTGTGTTCACTTTTTTAATTTTGGAATGTTTTCAAATATAATTGATGATGCCTTTACCAATAGAAAATGGAGAAGATGTGTATAGTTTTATCAATTTCATAGTTTCTTCTCTCATTATATCCAGAAATTAACATGGGTTGTCGTTATGTTCTATGATTTCGGGAACTGAAATTGTATCTTAATGTAATACATTTGCTTGGTTTTTAAGGGAACTGAAATTGTATAAAGTAAGCGAATGTTGTTATTGGTAGCCTTTTTGTTCGGTCTGATCTTTTATATCTATTAACGTAAATATATTTTGATGTTATGTTCATTCATTCATTCATTCATTCTTCATACTATTTTATATCATTTTATTTGTGTCTTTTGTGTTGCAGATCCCAAAAGTTGAAAATTTTGTCACTTAAAAAGGTATTATTTCTTTATTTCTCTCTATATATAGCCTTTTGGCGTCATAAAGTTTTGTCTTAATGTTTTAGGATTATACTTGAGCACAATTTTCTGGAAACGAATTGCTTAAACTATGAATTTAGTCATGGCATTTGGAGGGAAATTCCAGAAAGTGGTAACAATGCTATGCTTTTTATCTTCTCTTTCATTCGAATATTGGTAGTTTCCTGTTGCCCTCCCTCTCTTTTTGCCATATCTTCCTCATAATGGATTTCGACTAGCTGATGGTCCTCATAACTGATGGTACGCTGATGGTGACCGTTATTTATTTCAAGGGCATTTACTAATTGAATAATTCAGTTATAAATTGAATGGTGACCGTAAGCTTAAAAATGTATCTATCTTTTCTTGGTAAGTGTTTGTGGGATACCCTGTCATCAAGAAGCGTTCCTATTCCACGAGGATGTATGCGAGGTAATGAAATTTCTAAATGAAAAACGATCATAAGGAGTAGAATTCTGTTACTATTTAATAAGATGATAAGTTATGTAGAGGCTAGGATTGATTCTTACAAAGTAGAATCCAACGATTGAGGATTAAGGGTGTTTTTGTAAACTGTCCTCGATGTATAATCCTCCCAAACCCTAGAAAACTTTCATTTCTACCTCTCTCTCTTCCTTTCCTCCCTCTTTTATCTAGCTAATACCACACGATGCGCCCCTTCACAAGACGCGACCCTCTGACATCTTCTTGCGACAAAAACTCTCTCTCTGCGACCCCTCCTTGCGACCAAATCGACTCTGTAAGA
The DNA here is from genome assembly GCA_949130495.1 of Sambucus nigra. Taxonomy (NCBI): domain Eukaryota; kingdom Viridiplantae; phylum Streptophyta; class Magnoliopsida; order Dipsacales; family Adoxaceae; genus Sambucus; species Sambucus nigra. Next base: position 93,756,481 of record OX422212.1, read on the forward strand.
AAGGTATTTAACTTTATGACCTGATTTGTGGATTGTCCTTAGATTAAGGTTTTGATTAACAAAAATGTTTTGATTTCATATTCAAACAGTATCATTGGCATGATTATTGGCTGATTTTCTAATTAGACCTTTGATTTTTTTTCTTTTTTTTCCAGATCTATGAAAATTGGATATTGTTTGATTCATGGCATCTCTGTTTGGTAAGTGGATACACTTCATGGTAATATATTTCTAATTTTCGGGTAGATAGTTTTCAAGGTTAAAACAACTTTTTTGGATTTTTTGAGCTCAAAAAGGGCTTTACATTTTTGTTCAAAACATTTTGTGTTTTAGGTGTGTTTCCCTCCCCATCGCTCGATATTCCTCTTCCCTCCATTAAAGTTTTTTTTGTCTAAATCATGTCTTTTGTGGTTACAATCAAGGATTTGGGTTTTTAGGTCTTGAAAAAATTGATATTTTTGGTGCGATTTTGTAGAATCTCGATCATCCCCTCCCCTCTGTTAAAGTTTTATTTGGTCTGAGTCATATTTTTACTGTTTCATTCACAGATCTGGGTTTTTAAGTTTTAAAAAATGGATTTTTCTATTTTGCAAATGTAACGAAATTTTACGCCTCGAATAGCAGGTATACACGTTGTTCTCTTAATGTCTTCCTCCCCCCTCTCTATTTCTCTCATGGGTTTATGTGGTATTATTTTACATGATTCACATTGAGTGTTCATAAAATAATTATTGAATATGTTTATTCAATAACTGCTCTGGACATATAACTGCTCTGGATATGTTTATTGAATATGCGACTTTGAGTCATTATTTTGGACATATAACTGCTCTGGATTTTCTAACAATGATGCTTCATTTGTTCTTTATTTGGTTACTTATAACTTATTTGTTTTTAAACTTATTCGGGGGAGAAAGTTAGGTTTAGATTGTGATAGGTAGGTTATATAAGTTCATTATGATTAGTTTTATAATTAGATATCAGAATTTAATCTTTTTGTCTATTCATGATCACTAACAACGTTTTGTTCACGGATATAACAGGTTTTGGTGTTATTCTTTACGTTGGTGTTGTTACTGTTAGTTCTTTGATTAGTTTTGTGGTCCCATTGTTATATCCGTGTTGCTATTGTTGTTAGTAATTTAATTACTATTTATACATTAATCAAAACACTAATAACGTTTTGATTAAGTATTGGTTTTTGAACTCCTTTTCATTTCTTGACAAGTTTTGGTGTTACTATTCACATTAGTGTTGTTGATGTTTACGCTGGAGTTACTATTTACATGGGTATTACTATTTATAACTAGATATCAAAATTTGAGTTGGTGTTACTATTTACGATTAAAACCATTTAGAAGTTTTTTTGGGTTCCCTCCATTCATAAAAGAAATGAGAGGTTGCATTCTAACTGATGTTCATCTCATTTATGACTCTTTTTTTCATCCTTAATGCATTAGTAAACGAGTGTTTGGATAAATGACAAATATTATATTGTACATGTTTACTACACACTCTCTTTGTTACCATTTTCCCCATTATATTAGACATATTTATTAATCTATTTGTTAGTATGTTGCCTTGCATTCTCATTACATTCTTACGTTTTGCCTACTCAATTATTTGGTGACATTCAAGAAATGAATTTTAGTAAAAGAATACTTTCATTGAAATTTTGTATCGATTTTATATTCTTATGTTTTTTACACTAACGTTGATATTAGATCTTAATGTATTGTTTCTTAAGATAAGATTAGTGATCCCCATTTTGATTTTTGTTAAGATAGTGAAAAAAATCCCTATTTTGTTCAGCATTTTATTAGTGGATTTAATTTTTGGGAATAACTTGGTGAGATGTTTTATGTTTATATGATCGCGCCTCACTTAGTGTTTAAATAATAACATCTTAGGTGTTTAATAAAATGTTCATATGATCTTTATCCTTTATTTTATTTTATTTTTGTCTAGGTACAACCAAGGCAGCCTTAAGTTAGCTATCCGAGTTAGTTTGGAGAATGAAGTACCCACCCTTACGTCAGAGATATTCTCATTGTAGCAAAAAGGACACTCGGGAAAAAGGGGTTGTGAATAAGGAGGTAACATTTCTCTGAGAATGTGTATCTGAAGCTGAAACATAAATAAATCACCTTTGAAATGTGTTTGATACAAAATTGGAACTCTGTTTTCTAATTTGTGGTATGGTATAGACTTTGTTTGGTAATTTGTATTATATGATAAGGTAAGGTATAAGAATCGAAACTATGCGCTTCATTTCATGAACATGGGGTTGGGGCAGGGACCTTTCTTCTCAAAGTTCGATTTGGCTTGCGTTGGCCTCTGATCTTGATTGAAAGGAACTTATGTTGATACTCCAACTGCCCTGTTGTTGAGCCAACTCAACTGCCCTGTTGCCCTTTTTCCTAACTAGGCTATAAGGATAACTGGGTGTAATAATAAAAAAATGAGTTGTGGGTAGATGTGTTTGATCTTCAATTTAAGGTTTGAGTTTGGGGTTCTTCTATATTGATTATGTCCTCGATATACTAAAACTGTGTTCTTACACAATGCATAGGCTTAAATTCTCTATTACGTTCGAGGCAAAGTGAAGCAGAGGACAATGTTTTTGCTAGGTAACAATTTGTGTTAACAGAAACACAATTCAAAGTTCTTGAGCCTTTGTGATTTAAACCCAGGTATTAAAGTGGGATTTCATAGTAGTGAATCCCATGCTTAATCTGAATCTGACGGTAACAATAAGATTACATCCAAACATCAATGCCTTTCATGAGTAAGTGTTCTTTTGCAGACTGAATTGGCACCTCCTCGCGATGGAAAATTCCAGGGCCAAGGTCGGCGAAATCATTTGTTATACGAACAAAGGTCTTCCCCCCCCCTCTCTCTCTCTCTCTCTCTCTCTCTCGATTAATTTTGCAGGTTTTGATCTACAAGACTGAGATAGAGCTCATACCTAATAGATTCGAGGTCGAGGTACTGTGTTTCAAATTTTATAAATCTTTTTCTCTCTTTGCTATACCATGTTTAAGTTTTTTAGTAGATGTATATGCGAATATAGGTATGCTCAGCAAAATATATTAATTTCTTCGCAAGCTGTAGTGTATGTTCATCTTGAAGTCCTTATTTATAAGTATTTTCTAAACATCTTTTTTTTTGTTCAGATATTCTTAGATACTGATTAATTTGATCGTACTAAAATGATCTGCGTGTTTTTTTTTTGTTCATGTAGGTTTGGGTTTTAGCGGGTTGATTCATGGGTGAGATTGTTTGTTAAAAAATGGTGGTTTCCCTTCATTGAATGGAGATTTCAATAAAAATCAGTGAGTTTACTGTTTTTAATTTTATTGTGTTGTTGTGGTCGTGTTAGGGATTTTGTAGATCTTATATCATTATATCATTCTGAAGTTCGCGGTGTTGAGTCGCACCATGGCTCTTCTTCTGCGTGGTTCTCATTCGATGAGTTTGGGTGTGTTTAGTTATTGGTATTATTAGTTTTTTTATAAGGTTACATCTCTGTTTTATAGGTAAGAGTCCAATTTTCTCCTATTTCATTTAGTAAATATTTAGTTTAAAGGTATGTGGTATTTTTAGTGCCTAAGGAATGGTCTTTGATGATTTGTTAGTTTATCAAATCAAAACTATTTGATGTTGTTTGACAGGGAGGGATTTGCTTCTATTGGAGGTGTACTCATTGTGGGTGAAGACCATTCTAAAGAGGCTCCATTATTCATTTCAAGTTTTATGTTAAAGACGGTGAAACACCACCATGTATTTTTTATCCAATACAAATGCACAAGGATCTGAATTTTTTTGTCGTGAAATTATGTATTTTTTATTCCATACAAATGTATAAGGATCAAAATCATTGTATAGTTTATTTTTATGTATCTTTGGTAAGATATAGTGCCGTAAAAATTATGTTTTTGATTGGCTGTGCCAAATATAGTGAAAAAACTATAGTACTGCAATAGCTCCTTCATCTGAAGTCTTCACAGTTCACTTTTTGGGTGTAAGAGAGAGAGGGAGAATGAGTGTTGCAGGTAGGTTTGTTGCTACATCAGGTAGCATGGTACATCCGTTTTGGGATAGGACAGTTGGTGGGTTCAGATAGTAAGTGAGGTTAGTCAGTTTCTTGATGGGGAGGGAAGGTAGCTTGGTCTTGGTTTTGGCCCAGCTAAGGCAGTTGGGCAGGTGGCGGTTAGGGCTGTGTGGGTATTGTGTGTATAATGTGTGTTAGGTTAGCATATAATTATTCCGTGTGATACAAATACAATATGTATGTAGTGTATTCGAGTTGTACGTGTGTGTTATATAAAAACATTTTTTTTTATAAATAATAGGTAAGATGAATATGTATATAAATATTTTTTTAATAAAAAATTAGTTAAAACATAATTTTATTTATTTAAAAACAAATTTTAAAATTATTTTGCCCTATTTTATTTTGAACGAAAAAAGAAATAGCACACAGTGATTTAAAAATAGTGAAATGAAAAAAAGGTACTTTTTTAGATTTTATAAAAAATAGCACTTGGTGGTTTTTGAGCTCACTAAATGGTAGTTTAAATATACATTAATTTTCTCAAACTAATTACACAAATATGTTAGCTCTGTCATGTTTTTACTTTGTCAAACTAATTACACAAATATTTTAGGTCTATCATGTTGTATTTATGACGTCACTGAGGACTAAACAAACTAATGTTATATAACATGAGAATTCAACTTAGCAGTTAGTCTATTTTTACTATTTTGAGATACCTTCAGTTTTGCTTATCCACTAAACTAAAAAAATGATATTGAAGTGTATCATTGTTTTCTTCTCGATCCTAACAAAGATTTTGAATAAATAAATCTATGATGGTAGACAATTGAACCATTTAATGAGATGGTATTGTCTCTAACAATTTTGATTTTTTAATAGTTTCAATGCAGTGGGTTCAAACCAATAATGGTGGGTTGCTGAGCTTTGTAAGCCTTAAATTATATAATTTAGCATGCAAAATTTCATTTTATTAATATTTATATCAATATTTATGTTTTTAAAAATTATTAATCAAAGAATGAAATAATTTACTTTTTTTACCTAACATGTACGATTCAAATAAAAAGTGACATAGTACAAATTTTTATTTTTTATTTTAACCAAACAAGAACAAGATCTAATTGAAACAGGATGATAATATTTTTTTTAACAAAATGCAAATCTTATTAAAATGTGACCCGCGATGCTTTCGTATTTTCTACTAAACACGAGCATGATCTTATTAAAATGAAATGATAGGTAAAAAAATTATGTACTTTGGAATGTTTCGATTCTGTACTTTGGAATAAAGACTAAATTATTTAAATTCCCATTTTACGATTATGTACTTTGGAATGTTTCGCCGTGCCTTCAGGCACGGGTATTCCGCTAGTATATATATATATATATATAACTATTCAAATTTCTAAATTAGGTGCGCCCACGACCCATAATTATAATTATCCGTTCTTAGCACATTTTACTCGATTATCTCGCATAACGGACTCGTCACTTTTATTCTCATATATAAGTTACTCCATACTTACTTCTCGTCTCTCAAAATATTTTATCTCCCTAATTATAATTTCAGTATGCACTCTCACTTACCTTCTAGTCTAACTTATTTACAAGTCTCGATCTTTTATTAAACATACGCATGATTTCGTATGTGTGAATAACTCCCCGTTAACCCTTAATTTCATCTTACATTAAATTATCACTCAACGGGGTTTACCTAGACCCTTCTGGTCCTATTTACATCCCATTATACTCTAACAACAAAAATCAAGGATTACTACGCATTTTAATCGGATTAAACCAATATAAGGGGAGTATGCAGTTTTCCAGGAAGGGTCGATCGATCGAGGGAAGGGGGTCAATCGATCAAGCAATTATGACGAAACTGTTGTAACCCAGTTATGGGTTTACCTCTCCAACCTCAATCAAATCTCCATATATTATTCCCAAACTCCCAACAAACATTACTCCAAGTACTATATACCTAAATACATGATTTTCTACGTAAAATATGTCCGAATTCATCAAACATAACGATTTAATGGGTAAAATTTACATAAACTTCAAGAACCCTAATTTTTCTTTTAATTTCCATCTTTCAATTATTTTCCAGATTTCTTGCTTCTAAATCCATACAAATTCGTAGCTTATCCTCTACATGTGATTTAGATGTCCAAAATATGTCTACTTCCTCTACAACATGTGATTTGAAGTCTCCAAAATATAAATTTCTTCCATTAAACATGTTCTAAACAACCCTAGACTAACATGATTGAAATATTAACTAAAAATAAATCAAGATAGATATTTGCCTGGAATTTGAGTTCCTGATTTGTGGACGAAAAAGGCATGGTTGCGTTCCTCGTCGCGTGATCTACGTTTTGGTGGTGGTGGTGGTGGTGGTGCAAACGGATGAGTCTTTGGCCTTGAGTTGCTTGGAAAGCTCTCCAACTTCGTCTCTAATGGTTGTTCTTTGATTTTGTGTTTGTTAACCTTAGAAGACAACTCCTAAAGGATGATATATCCTTAGGAAATTCGTGGGTTTAATTACCCAAAAATATAAAATGTCTAATATACCCTCCGGGGATGTCAATTAGTCCTAAAAACTCCCCGAGACCCAAACTGAGTCCCCGGGTACATTATTTTGACTATTTCGACCCTTCCAAACACTTTGGCACACTCGAAATGATCATACGGGTGACTTATAATTTATTCACTTTTAATAATAATAATTTAGTCCTGACAGGACACAGGCGCGTCCCTACTTAAATTTCCATAATTATCATTTTATTCACTCGTGATAATTTTTATAAAATCAATCTTATACATTACTTTACTCGTTTAGTAATATTCGACAAATTTTCAATAATTACTAACTCTCGTCACTCTAGTAAATATTAAAACAAATTTTCGGATTAATATTAAATTAATTTATCTCATTTAAATTTAATACATCCCTAAATTTAAAAGCCACAAAAATACGAGTTATTACATACTTCCCCCCTAATAACGGAATTTCGTCCCGAAATTCGGAAAATAAGGCCTACCTGGTAAAACAAATCTGGATACGTTATTAGACGCAAACTATCTTCATAGTAAGGCGTTCAATCACTATGGCTCTCGCCTCACAGCAAGCTTATTTAACACTCTCAGTGTGCTCCTATCCAACAACATTCGCATAAGATACGCCTATACATTATTAATTCTCATGATTTCAATATCATTGGCAAGTCGCACCTCACTACATGACAACTACTCGGGTTTCTAAACACAAAACTCCCATTCTGAGAGAAACCATACGAACATCTAACCACTCTTGTTCGCCTAAAACAGTCATGGAATTCCACCATAGTTATCAGACTCTAACTCAACCAATCCAAAATTCTGATTTTTCGCCCATCTCTTTACATTTAGAGTGAGAAAGTTAAGGTTTTCCCACATCGAAACCTCAATAAGCATCCTATTCACAATAAACATGTACGCGTGCTCCCACGGAACCCTACCATTAGGTAATATCATCCCCCAATTACCGTACTATACTCCACTTGCTAGTTATAACCGTTGCGAAAGTGAAACGATCACAATGAATCCAGAATTCCTTTCACGCGGCTCCACTAATCGTTAATCACCATGCGCCTATTCCTCGACTATGGGTGATACATCCTACTCAAAATGAAATGTTATCCCCGCTGCTTCGTGAAATCCTATATTGAAGGTGGGATTCAAAAATCTCATCCCGATTCAGAAAATAATACCGTGTAGGACCACGTATCGGCGCGATCCTTCATTTCAAAGGAAGAATGGGGCACACTAGTTAATATTATAAATCACTCCAAAGGAATATCAATCACTTCCTTCTTGGGAGACTTGTCCCACATGTTCGAATGAACCCTTGATCTTGACTTGAGGATGGCAACCCATCCAAGAAACTTTACCAACTTTACCGACCTCTTCCATTACAGGAATTGTCGATAGCCACACAATTCTCTGGTTGATCCTCTTATTCCAACTGATCTCTATCTATGAGTGGTGCATGTATAGACAACTCACTATGTCCCGCTAAACATCGACTTTTACTTGGAATGTCTCACATTAAGTGACACTTAATACTCCCCTTTTTTCCTTGGCGTATACCGAAAGTTTCGACCCGTGCACTTTTCTCCACGATGTACACTTCTGGACCTTTTATACCATACTAACATCATCACTCTTTCTATGCGCAAGTCGCTCTCACATTTGAATAATTAAAACTCTGCTCCGAGTGTTCCTCATAATAATTAAATTCTACCCTTCTCAAGGGATACCCCTTTTTAAATGGCTTCTGTAGAAGGGTGTTATAAACAGAAAAAAGAAAAATAAAATAAATATGCTTTTTTATTAAATAACATCCGAGAGGTACTCGCGAGGTCACCCAGAAGTCCAAAAGCCACCGCAAGTGTATGCGCCGCGGCAAGTCCCTACGCCACCGCAAGGGTCAGCGCTGCCTCAGGCGTCAGCGCCACTTCGGGCGTCAGCGCCACTTCGAGCGTCGGCGCCGCAACAAGGGTCGGCGCCGACTCACAGGACAACGCCGGTGGAAGCATCAGCGCTACCTCGGGCGTCAGCGCCACTTCGAGCGTCGGCGCCGGTACAAGGGTTGGGGCCGCCTCACATGTCAGCGTCGATTCAAGCCTTAGCGCTACCTCAGGCGTCAGCGCCACTTCGGGCGTCAGAGCCACTTCGAGCGTCGGCGCCGCAACAGGGGTCGGCGCCGACTCACATGACAGCAACGGCGGAAGCATCAGCGCTACCTCGGGCGTCAGCGCCACTTCGAGCGTCGGCGCCGGTACAAGGGTTGGCGCCACCTCACATGTCAGCGCCGATTCAAGCCTTAGCGCTACCTCAGGCGTCAGCGCCACTTCGAGCGTCGGCGCCGCAACAGGGGTCGGCGCCGACTCACATGACAGCGCCGGTTCAAGCATCAGCGTTACCTTGGGCGTCAGCGCCACTTCGAGCGTCGGCGCCACTTCGAGCGTCGGCGCCGGGACAAGGGTTGGCGCCGCCTCACATGTCAGCGCCGATTCAAGCCTCAGCGCTACCTCAGGCGTCAGCGCCACTTCGAGCGTCGGCGCCACTTCAAGGGTCGGCGCCGCAACAAGGGTCGGCGCCGCCTCACCTGTCAACACCAGTTCAAGCATCAGCGCTACCTCAAGCGTCAGCGCCACTTCGAGCGTCGGCGCCATTTCGAGCGTCGGCGCCGGGACAAGGGTCGGCGCCGCCTCACATGTCAGCGCCGATTCAAGCATCAGCGCTACCTCGGGCGTCAGCGCCACTTCGAGCGTCGGCGCCGCAACAAGGGTCGGCGCCGCCTCACAGCATCAGCGCCACTCCAAGCAACTGCGCCAGGACAAGGGTCGGCGCCGCTTCAAGCGTCAGCACCACTGCAAGGGTCACTGCAAAAATGTTATTCGAGAAGTACTGCTATAGGAGTTTTCATCATGAAACAGCAGGCTCTAAATAAACAGTAGCACTAACACTTTACTTTCTTGCACAGGTTGCCTAGTCGAGCAAGCAGGGCTCGAACAGGCCCGTCGGGACCTCCTGGGAGTTTTGGCTTGGCGGCTGAGGGACAAGGTATGTTGAGCAAGCTCAACCACTTAGCACTATAGGATTGAGAGAATACTGGTAGGAAGACCCAGAAGCCACTCGAGGCTACGCACATTGCACACTTGGTCATAAATGAAGTGAGTGGCCAAAGAGTTGGCTACTCACAAAGAAATAAACTCTTTACAAGAAAAATGACTTTTCCAGAAGAGGGGGTCCTCGAGGTCCCTCTCAAGAAAAATAAAACTTTTTAGAGGGAGTGAGGCCTTAAGGTCTCCTCTCTCAAAGATTTGCAAAATTGCACCACAAGTTACCGTTTCAAAAGATAACTACCAAAATCTGCTATTTTGTCTCCATTAGGGGACATATGTGCTTTTTGAGTTTTGGTCGGCGCCAGGTGGCGCCTGCAGAGGGGACAGGCAGGCTACCTGCAGGTGGGGACAAATGGTACACTTCAGACATTGTTCCCCACCAACTCCCTCAATTTTGGCGCCCAAAAATCGCCAGCTCACCCCTGACGCCCATGTATAAATAGACCTCTGGGCAAGGTCAAAAGAGGAGAAAAAAGAAAAATTGCACTGTTACTCTGCTAAAATATCACCAGACCTACCTAGTATTCTCTCCCTGCTCATTCTCATAGTGTTGAGTGCCTTGTTCCTTCACTCCCCATTGACAGCCATAACTCTCAGATGTTTCCCTTGAGAAAATTACTATTTTTGCTGTGAAAGTTATCTTCTTGCAGGGAGTGAGTTGAAGCTTGAGTTCCATTGTTACCAGAAGGAGAAGTTTTCTTCAGAAATTGCACCAGGAGACCTTGAAGACTTGCAGACAGTGTCCATTGGAGTGGGTCATGCCTCACCCTTTCCAGTTATTCATAGACCCCAGTCTCACTACCCTCCTACAGCTTCCCACAGCCTCCCAACCAAGTTCGAGTGTGCTAATCTAGTCGCACACGTATATATGGATTATCATTCTTCAGGCGACGCTTAATCCACTCTACCACTTCCACCTCGTTATGCTAGTCCCATAAATATATATTCCACATGTCTATTTCCACGTCCCTTTAACTCGGACGATTCTAACATCTGCTAACTAGGATGCCCACATTTTGTAACACCCGGACCGCCCGGGGAGAGCGAACGACGCGCTAATCATTGATAAAATTACCCAAATCCAACAAAATACAAGGAATAGAGCATCTAAATCCCATAACAACAAAGGAGAAACCACTAATCTCAAATCTCTGCAGATAAGTACAACAATTCTCTCGAATAAATACAACAACTAAAATAAATCACTAATGCTCTATACATCATAATAAATACAAGTCTTATCTCTTGTATTAAAAATTCTTCCCAGATAATCCACACTAAAAATCATCCCACTCTTTATTTCCCTTGTGTTCCGAATGCGGTTACAACACTTGGGTACTCTCAATCACCCTAGAAATCTAAATTTTAAATCCTTCTTATCATTGTTCCACCCCTTAACTCGTGGTGATAAAATAAAACTTTCAATGCTTTCTTACAACACAACCGGCTCCACTGGCCTTAAATCATAATTCAACTTACAACTTACAGATATAATTACGTGCTTCTAGTATGACTGAGGTACCGAACTCATGGACTAATGACCAAACATCTCCATATTTCCAACCTTACGCTAAGTTTGATGCGTATGATGTCTCGCAAAGAGAAATCCAAACAAGGAACCCCCCCAATACACTACAACCTAGCATTTTCAGTTATCGAAATCCGTTAGGCCCTCCGTCCATAGCATGTACCCCTTTATTCCGTCTCTTGACAGAAAAGTTACATCTCCTCCCATAATTACAATTAACAAAGAATCATTTCGCCGATTGCACTATTATTCAGTATTGATGGTAATCACATTCCATAATTCTCGAATACATACAATCAGGACTCTCAAAATCCTGTCCCCAAACACACGAGTCTAACTATTAACTCCCACATTTTTAAAGGATAGATATAATAATACACTCTTCCTATCATCAAGTCCTGAGAGCCAAACATAATAATGAGTTAACTTTTTTCACTCAAGTGTAAACCTAATACATATTGAATCATAACAACAAAGTCCCTACACATACCGGGATCAAATATCTCGAGCCCACAATTCCCTCCGAAGTATCTAAAATAGATAATATAAGTGTGAGTTCGACCCTCTCGCAGGTGAGGCCTCGCCAGAACAAAACATGCGGCACTACGACAACCACTCTGATAGCCTTGCAATAACTTCCTACTATCGTACTAACCATTACTATAAAGTGGTAACCAAGACGATATCATACTCATATATCACATCACTAAAATGAGTAATATCAATAAAGTGTATATATCACTATTGATACACACTTTCATCCTCCGCGGATAGCACTAAAGATAATCCTACTATACTAGGGAAAATATTCACATAATAATAATGTTTATAGTTATACGCATTAAACTCGTCTCACATGCTAATTTAGAAATGAACAAAATATAGTGACTCACTCGTGGATAAAACTCATACTTCTACCTTGCCAATCGTCTTGACTGCACAAATGGTCTCCGAATGTAACACGCCTGTCCAAACCAAAATAATACTACTTTAATCATTGTCCTTTACTAGGTACCATACTCTTGCCCCCTATACTCGCTTCGGGAAAAATTTAGCGCGTGTGATTTCACTCTCCACAAAATACCTCAACACGTAATCCACTTATCACATGTCATACTAACCATATTAGGATTGTCCTTCTATAGGACTTTGGTAGGCTCGATTCCTAATGGATACCCCCGTTGTTCCCTTAGTTTTGTTGGCCCTAAAGAACATGCTACTGGCTACAACAATCCTTATTGAGTTCACCATCGCTTGGTAGGGATTCAGCTATCCGAATCATTTAAATGAGCCATGGGTCTCCCCCTTACAGTGCATTGCTAACTGCGTTTTACCTAGTCTCACTCTACGATAAATCTTTTGATTTCCATAGCTCCCTTCACATAAGAGCGTTAACCTCTCGACGGACAATGCATGATATTATCACTATATGGATCGACTGTCCAACAGAATTTCCTTTTAAGTGTTATTAACTATTTTTATGAGTCGATCTCCCACTTGGAATCCTCTCCAACATTTGCATTTACATCCTCCGATACAAGATTCGTTAATAGTTTAGATTCAAATTCAGAAATTAACCTCTGTCCAACCCTCCTGTGATGAGTTCAGGACAACGTTCACATCTTATTCTGAACATCTGAGGAAGGAACATGCGGTCAAACTATACCTAAGATTCTTCTATAGACATAGCATTCCACTTCTGAAAGTGGTGGATGACTCCCACCATGATAACTTTGTTCCGACAAGCCAAGAAAATTTGTCTCCAAATTTTCACTTTCAGTTAGCCACACTCTGTCCTATGTCCAAGCCTTTGGACACTTTACCTCCTTGGGCTAACACACATAATTTTTGCATTTCCAAATTTTCACTGATAGTTCTCTACAATGTTTCATCTGACTTTTTCCCAGTCGTACCATGTTTGGTGAGTTTACTCTTGCACCTCTTTTGACTATAGCAGCACTTGGAAATTATAGGTTGCGCCCTAGCCGTCTTTATAGTCCTAGCTTCCCATGCCATAATATGAGTGACCTAAACTATGGTCATTATCCTCGAATATGCTCTATAACCTCAACTAAGCCTTGCCTCTGGCTGTCCGCCCAACGACCATTGCCTGTTATATTTCATTGTTCGAACACGCCCGAACGCAATTAGGATTCACTAATGTACATACGTTATAGCAGGAGAACAGAATCTTAGCATAGAAAACAACAATCATAAACATAGGGCTCTATATCAAACAAAGTAACGTTGGAAGCATAATAAGTCGCACAGATCCTAAAGGACACTAGAACCTGGCTCTGATACCACCTGTGACACCCCGACTAATTAAATATCGAGTGATCAATCCTTTATTAAATTAAAATCAAAGTGAACGGTTGGTTCATTCTTAGCATCACTGTCGCAAAATAAAATATCCAATTTAACCACCCTAAATAATTAAGCAAGTGTGTCAAAACCATTTAAAACATTATTTCCATTTTATTAAATCCAGATATGAAAACCTTTAATAATTAACAGTTTAAGAATCACACAAATATTAAGGATGGTAATAAACACCCAAGAATTTAGCCATTCAGATAAACCAATACCAAGTTTAAAAACTACAAAGGAAATCATCCTGACAATAATCAAATCCCAAAGAGTACAAAATACTAAAAATAAATGAACATAAATCTCTGAAAAATCCAACTGAATAAGGAAACGGGCAACACATGCCCTAACTAATCAGAACTAGAATAAGAGTAGATTCAATATCGAGGTCATCTAAGCAATGGCCTGCAACTCTCACATAAGTTGCAGTGCGTCCGGTCCAAAGAATCTACGCAAGACGCCCCTGTATCTAGGCACCGGTAATATATACATATATATACAAGAGAAAAGAGATAACAGGAAACGGGTCAGAGCCCGAGTGTAAAACAATTTAAAATTAGTTTAGCGAGTATTTAAAATCCTTACCGGCTAATGTAACAACCATGTTTGTAGGCGACACTCTCTCGAGAAATTCTCACCTCTCATCTAGTGTGCACGCCTACCGCACTATTAACCCCAAAAGTTTATTTTAACTTAACCTTCCCATAAGGTTTCATACCAAATACTATGGCTAAGATAATTAATTTCTGAAAATTAAGCTCCCTCATATATCTTATGTTATTTGAAATAACTCAGTGATGTCACAAAATTTCCAAACACTTATAATAAGGTTGGAGTATTTATTCATTACTTAACCACTTTTATGCACAGTAGAAAGTTCCCATATTTAAGTATGTGTATATATATATATATATATATATATATATATATTAATTCCTCATATAATATATATACTATCAGCACCCCACATAAAATTTATAGTGTTGGCATACTCTGCTATTAAGTCCCCGTATCACTCGTACTAAGGGAAATACTAGTTCAGAATCACTCTCGAACTGTATTAACACAAAACACATACAATTGGAGGCGAAGCATAGTTCCCGGTCCTAAGAGGTCAACACATACCATCACGTCTCTTAGGACCATCTGGCTATAACTCAGATAGACTGTAATCGAGGATACTATCTTCTAGGGTACAAGTCATTATCCCCCATAAAGGCCCAATCGAGATAAGACTGCCCCGACACAAAAAACCCTGTGAGAGCAAGCAGCTCAGGTACGATTTTTACACAGATATATAATATATGCACAAAGACACAGTCATATATATATAACTATTCACATTTATAAATTAGGTGCGCCCACGACCCATAATTATAATTATCCGTTCTTAGCACATTTTACTCGATTATCTCGCATAACGGACTCGTCACTTTTATTCTCATATATAAGTTACTCCATACTTACTTCTCGTCTCTCAAAGTATTCTATCTCCCTAAGTATAATTTTAGTAGGCAGACTCACTTACCTTCTAGTCTAACTTCTTTACAAGTCTCGATCTTTTATTAAACGTACGCATGATTTCATATGTGTGAATAACTCTCCGTTAACCCTTAATTTCATCTTACGTTAAATTCTCACTCAACGGGGTTCACTTAGACCCTACTGGTCCTATTTACATCCCATTATACTCTAACAACAAAAATCAAGGGATACTACGCATTTTAATCGGATTAAACCAACATATGGGGAATATGCAGTTTTTCAGGAGGGGTTGATCGATCGAGGGAAGGGGGTCGATCGATCGATCATCGATCGATTGATGTTCTTGGATCGATCGATCGATCAAGCAGTTATGACGAAAACTGTTGTAACCCAGTTACGGGCTTACCTCTCCAACCTCAACCAAATCTCCATATATTATTCCCAAACTCCCAACCAACGTTACTTCAAGTACTAAATACCTAAATACATGATTTTCTACGTAAAATATGTCTAAATTCATCAAGCATAACGATTTAATGGGTAAAATTTACATAAACTTCAAGAACCCTAATTTTTCTTTTAATTTCCATTCTTCCAATTCTTTTCCAAATTTCTTGCTTCTAAATCCATACAAATTCATAGCTTATCCTCTACATGTGATTTAGATGTCCAGAATATGTCTACTTCCTCTACAACATGTGATTTGAAGTCTTCAAAATATAAATTTCTTCCATTAAACATGTTGTAAATAACCCTAGACCAACATGATTGGAATATTAACTAAAAATATACTTACCTGGAATTTGAGTTCCTGATTTGTGGACGAAAAAGGCATGGTTGCGTTCCTCGTCGCGCGATCTATGTTTTGGTGGTGGTGGTGGTGGTGCAAACGGATGAGTCTTTGGCCTTGAGTTGCTTAGAAAGCTCTCCAACTTCTTCTCTAATGGGCATTCTCTGATTTTGTGTTTGTTAACCTTAGAAGACAACTCCTAAAGGCTGATATATCCTTAGAAAATTCGTGGGTTTAATTACCCAAAAATATAAAATGTCTAATATACCCTCCCGGGATGTCAATTAGGCCTAAAAACTCCTGGAGACCCAAACTGAACCCCCCCCCCCCCCCCCCCGTACATTATTTTGACTATTTTGACCCTTTCGAACACTTTGGCGCACTCGAAATGACCATATGAGTGACTTATAATTTATTCACTTTTAATAATCATAATTTAGTCCTGACACGACACAGGCGCGAACCGACTTAAATTTCCATAATTATCATTTTATTCACTCGTGACAATTTTTATAAAATCAATCTTATACATTACTTTACTCATTTAATAATATTTGACAAATTTCCAATAATTACTAACGCTCGTCACGCTAGTAAATATTAAAATAAATTTTTGGATTAATATTAAATTAATTTATCTCAATTAAATTTAATACATCCCTAAATTTAAAAGCCACAAAAATACGGGGTATTACATTTGCATATTTTAAGTTTGACCCCTTAAGTTTCTCTTTTATTCCACTTTATCACTTAAAAAATATATAAGCCTTGTAAATCGTTGGTATCAAGTGTATTTTACCCAAACCCATACCAAATTTTTACACACAACAAATGAACATTATATGGGTTTCAAAACTTAATATTGTAACTTTGTTGAACTAAATAATCTCCACTTTAAACATGCATTTCTTCATAATAACTAGTTGTCCAAAAACTTGACTTGAAAACTTTATTCTTTTCATATAAAATCATGCATTTTATTTGCTAAACACATGAAGTATAAGCATACATATACATATAACATGTGAAAATCCCATATAAATATACTAAATATCTACCCTAGCATGCATTTGATTTATATTAAAAAAATATGGATGAAACTCCTACCTCAATGAACAAATCCACCAAAAATATGTTGAGAAAAATAAGTTCCAAGCCTCCAAGAAAGATTCCAAAAAATGCCTCCAAATGATTCGAAATAGACTCCAATAAATGTCAAAAAAATGCCTCTAAATACCCCATTTTAATATTCAAAAAATACCCTTCAAACTCACCCAAATAATCCCCAAAATAACAGAAAAATACACTAAAAAATCCACCAAAATCCACCAACAACTCTAAAAAATTACAGTATAAAACTCTCACTTAAATGAACTTTTTTATTTTGGAATGTTACTAAAATAATAACTTAAAGCACTATACCAAAATAGGCAGATGGTCACGGATTCGGGCTATGACCAAGACTCTGAGTTACGAATCCAATTCGTGATTAAAACGACATAACCAAATTGTTGATCACGGACTTGATCCCTGACCAAAAAACACAATCACGGGCCCGAGCGTGGGGCAGTATACGACACTCTAGTCGCGGACAAAGGTTGTGGCCACCTTTGAAGCCTTAGTCATGGACCCAATTGGTGATCAGGTTTGAAACCTTGGTCACGGACCTAGGCCATGACCAATCTTCTACACATGGTTTAATGTGTGTGTGTATATATACACATACATATACCCATATATACATGTGTGTGTATACACACACACATATATACAAACAGTAATACACACATATACATAAATATACATACGCTAATACAAACAATAAATGGATAGAGGGAGAGAGAGAAAGAAAGAGGGGGGAGAGAGAGAGAGAGATTACCTGAGAGAGTGAGAGAGGAA
This sequence comes from Sambucus nigra, assembly GCA_949130495.1. Lineage (NCBI taxonomy): Eukaryota > Viridiplantae > Streptophyta > Magnoliopsida > Dipsacales > Adoxaceae > Sambucus > Sambucus nigra. The sequence continues at coordinate 93,774,285 of OX422212.1, forward strand.
CGCCGTAGAGGAGGAAGGCTAGGAGGAGGAACATCGGAGAGAGAGAGAATAACTCCAGAGAGATAAAGAGAGAAAGGAGGGTTGTCGGTGAAAAATGGCTAAAGGGTTTGGGGGTTTATAAATAAAGAGGTTGGTAATGACTCAGGGTTGTGACCACATGTCGCGACCATTTTTTTCCACATCTTCATCCGTGACCGTGTTATCATAATTGGACTGGTCAAGGTCCATGATCATGACCCACTATCATGACCAATTCAAAATGGTCACGACCCAAATCCATGGCCACAGTTGGAGGAAATTTTGTCCATGGTCATGGACATGGTCACGACCAATGACTATGACCACAATTAAAGGGAATTTAAGCCCAATTTTACCACCATAATGGTCATGCACTGGTCAGGGACTGTAGCCGTGACCCAGCCTGGTTACGGACCAAGACCGTGACTAGATCCAGTTTAGATCATGAAGGTTTATGGTTATGGAACTGGTCACGTGTGTTTATAAGTTGGTTACGACTTTAGGTTATGACCAGCTGGTCGCGGACCAAGACCCTGACTAGCTTGCCTTGACCATCTGCCTATTTTGGTGTAGTAAAGTGTGAGTAAGGTAGTGTAACAATCCTCTCAAAATCACAAGAAGGATGGTGGTCTTAAGGCTCAAATAGGAAGTTTTTCTTTGGCATAAGAGAGAGAGAGAGAGAGAGAGAGAGAGAGAGAGAGAGAGAGAGAATTTTTGTGTGTAAAAATTGGTGGCCTAGATCCTTCTTTTATAAGGAGGATATAGTGTCTTTATATTAGTTCAAATGTTAGGATGCCGATAACTCAAGGGATTTGATCGGTCCATTAAAAAATCAACACCCACTACAGTTGTAGGGTAGCAAGATTAAGATATTATCTACACCTTTGATTTCTCCTCATATATTTGGCTAATGATTTTAGAGTTGTAAAGGTCAATTAACTCTCCTAACATATATATTATAATATCCTTTTTTTTAACTAAATAAATAAAAGGGGTGGGCCCACCCTTTTTGTCCTCCTGCCAAGACACACACACACATACACACACAATCTACATCACATAACTTCTAACCAACTTAATAATATACCTACAATTTTTTAGCCCCATCATTTTTCTTCCTAAAGACTAAGCACCATTTATATATAATATATATGCTTCCAAGACAAGAGAAATGAATGGTCTTCCATTCCTCACCTGTTTGGATTCGATACCAACACAATAATATATATATATACCTATGTGCATATATACCATTATATTTAAATAACCTAGAGACCTATAAGTGGTCCTAACCTATCCTATCTTCTTACATCCATTAATCATATATATTTATATATAACAAGACTCGCAATCCTCTTAGCCTTCCTAAAGTATATTATATCATAAATATAATGTTTACATAAAAGCTTAGGCATGAGCCAAATCGTACCCACTCAGCCAAAACTAATTTTTTTACCAAACCTTCCCATAATTCTATATATACTAGCATATAAAATATATATGTATATAAAGTAGATAATATGTGCTAATATATACTAAAAAAGTACACTCCAATTATTTTTTCCAAAATAATTTTTGTCTCAATAATATTTTCTTACCAAAAATATAATTTTACTAAAGTGAAGTTCGTAACCCATACATAAAAATAACCATAAAAACATGCATGAAACACTTGTTATATTTTATTAACATAATGAAAGTGGTTCACGCACTTTTATTTCGTTATTTAAGGTCAAGTACCATTTTTCCCATTTATTGTCCTTTTTATGCAAGCTCATCATACATGCACCAAGCCAAGCTCGAACACTACATGCAATTGTGTGTTCGTGATATTTGACCTCCGTATAGTACATATAAAATTTTGCACATGTGTAACGTTCACTTAAACATAAATTATTCTTTTTGACACTATTGTGACCCATGTGATGAAACACGTGCGATTATTTTACGTAAAACTTTTGCACGAACGAAATATTTAATAATTACTTTATTTATTGAAATCAAAGGTATTATATTCTTTCCTCCTTAGGAAATTTCTTCCCTGGAATTATACTACAATATCGCGCTCATGCGATTAATTATGGATAGCTCTTGTACAAGCTTGACTCTAATTCCCAAGTCATTCCTCCTATCTCATGTCTATCCTACATGACTTTAATCAACATAATCATCTCCATCGTCGAACCTCTTGTCTATGTCCTACGATCGATATTGGTCCAGCCACAAGAGAACATTGTCATGAAGACCCAGATAGTCCCCACTAACAGAGTGGGATCTTATTACAATTGTGCATATCTTAAATCGAGTTCCTAGTAAGGTGGTTCCAAAGACCCCTTTTGAAATGTGGAAAGGTAGGAAACCAACTTTAAGACATTTACGTGTTAGGGGTTACCCGTCTGAAGAAAAAATTTACAATTCATAAGAAAAGAAATTGGATCCTATAACGTTAACTTGTCATTTTATTGGGTATCGAAAAAAAATTAAAGGTATATGTATTTTACTTTCCTAATCATACTAAAAGAATTATTGAAACCGAAAATGTTAAATTCATTGAAAATGGTGAAATCAATGGGACTGATGAAATGTGATCATTCAAAAAGTCAGGGTACAATTACCTTTACCCCAAGTTCATAATTTTCTCGTTGTTCCTAATGTAGTTGTTGAGCCCGTTATTGAACATATTAACAATAAATAACAACATAGATCAACAAACCGAATAACCACATAATGAGACTGCATCTAATGAAACTATTATAGAAGCACCACAAGAAACAACATTAAGGAGACCTCAAAGAAATTTAATATCGGCTATTTCGTATGATTATGTGGTGTATTTATAAGAAATTGAATTTAACATGGGGGGATATTGATGATTCGGTTACTTATGAACAAGATGCTAATAGTAATGATTATAATAAATGTATTGATGCCACTGTTGATGTAAAAAATTAGATTATCTCTAATTATTCAATCACAGATAAAAATAAATAAGACAAAAGAATTTTTAAAGTGGTTCAACCTTGAAGGAATGGCCTACATCCACTGTTTTGTTATTGACTGTTTGTTTGAAATTCTCGATAATAGGTTTTTCCAAGAAATTCTGAGTCCCCTCATAATGAGGATGATACAATGTATTTATAGCCCTCAGGCTGTACATGCGAAAGAGTAATACATAGTTGTCCAATAGGCGTGTGCATCTGTGTGATAATAATGAGTATTTAATGCGCAGTCATCCTCTTGATTATCCAGATATGAATGCGCTGTACGAGATGCAGCTCGGACCGCCTAAGCTACTCGGACCGCCTAAGTAGCTCGGTATACATGAGTTGCTCGGTACAATAAAGTTCCTAGGAGAACGCTTGTTGCTCGGAGCGCCTGAGTTGGTCGGGGAGGTTGAGTTCCTCGGAGTCAAGGTGTTGTTCAAAAAATGTTTGCGAGTGCCATGTAGATTGACACGTGTCTCCACATAATTGGTCCACGCCAGTAGACTAAATTTGGTATCAACAGAAGCCCCCAATATTTTGTAGTTTAATGTTGAAGAAAAGTATGGAACATTCCGTTGCCTAGTCTTTATGGAATTTAGACAATCTTTCGTTGTTTATAACTCCTTTTTTGAGTGCATAGTATCAGGCTTTTAAAGTATTTTGAATTTCTATAACCGCTTCATTTTTTGTGCCTTTTTCTTCTTTTTAGCCGCTGGATGCGCAATCGTCCATCCTGGTAATCATTGTTTTTCTATATTCCTGAGGTAAAGTATTTAAACGCTTCAGAAAATTCGATCGTCTTTTACTTTTTCAAATATGCATCTTAGAACTTCTTTACTTCTTCTCTATCTTGTGCATTCATTTCTTCCATTGTTCGTTGTCAACTGATCCACCCTTTTCCTGTAAAATCTTCTTCCTTCTCTTTTATTTTCTTTGTTCATCATGGTTTACCTTGTTGAGTCGCTTGATAAATTTCACTCTGATTTTTCTATTCCTTCATGGGTCATGTTGGAAAAACTTTCTGAACCTTCAGACTATTTTTCTTTGGCTGAGGGACATTGGTTCCCCAGTCTCTTTGTGGTCGAACGTGGCTTTTCTTTTCCTACAAATCCCCTGTGTTTAGAATTCTATCAATATTTCGACGTTGTACCTTCAAAAATAGCTCCCAATACCTGGAGAATAGTTAATGGAGTCCATAGGTTAAATCAGATTCATGGAACCCGTTTAGGAATTCCAAAAATTATGTTTTGCTATAGATGGGTTGTCAGGGATAATACTTTTTACTTAAAAACTAGGTTTTTAAATAGGACTTTAGTTTTCAATCTCCCAGATGCCAACAGGGATTACTTCGAGTATGGGGTTGTTATGAAAAATTGGCAACATACTCCATTAAATGGAGATGATGTATATTAGGGTCCTAAGTGTCCCCCTTATGGCAATGGGATATGTTGTTTTTATTTTATTTTTGAAATTATGTTTTCTTTTTGTTTGATAAAACGCGTCATTGACATTTTAATTTTTTGTTTATTTGCAGTTGACGGCAAAAGAAAATCTCTTAAAGAAACCGATGTCAATTTAAGACACTTGAAACTTATCTGGAGTTTGCACCAAACTGTTGCTGACGAACACATTAGATCGGCGTCTTATTTTTTGTAGTACAAAAGCTATACTTCATCCTTTACTGCTCATCCAGTGGCGGGTGACATCGACCCATTACCAGCTTCTGAGAGTTCTTCCCCTGAATCACATATTCCCCTCAGTACCAGAATGAAGAGAAGACGAGCTCCTGCCTTCTTTGACAAATCGGACTCTGCCAATATAGAGGCCAAGAAAAATAAGCAGGATGTCCCAGAGGAAGGGACAAGAAAAATTGATGCACCCCCTCTAATTGCTGCTAAGAAGGTTGTTAAGAACCCCCAGTGGCCCCGAGAATGGTTGTTGCTGTTTCTCCTCCAAGCGAGGTCATCGTTATATCACCAACCAAGACAACATCCGTGGTTGAGAATGTTCCTTCTCCTACGAGGAAGTTGAAGAAAAGTTCCTCGGATAAACTGGTTGAATCTATGTCTCAGCCTTTAACTGCTGGAAGTGGTGTTCCCACTTTTGTTGCTCCGAGCTCTACTATGAGCTCAGTGAAGTCTTGGATTATCCCAGAGATCCAAGGCCTTCAAGATACTCTTTCTTGGGATAGGGTTACCACCTTGGCAGCTCAACATATTGCCTCAGTAAGTGTTACTAATCTAAACTTTCATTTTTCAATGTTATGTCCCTGCACTGACTCACAATTACTTTCTTTTTCCAGCTGGTAACTTGCTTCAACACTATTCTGAAAAAGGATGAAGCTATTAAAGCTTCGAGCTCCTCCGGAGGTCTAGAGGAAGCTTTCATGGGTCTGACTCAGTCCTTAAAGGACTCTCGTCAGAAATATGATGAAGATAAAAGTTGCTTGGGAGAAGAAACTAAAGTCCATCGAGCAGGAGAAAGACCGAACTGTGGAGGCCCAGGAGTTGGAGAGGAAAATGAAAGAATTTGAGAAGAAAAATAATGAGCTTGAGGAAAAGCTCAGGAACACTGAAGAGATTAAGAACAAGCTTAAGAAAACTGAAGAGGAAGTTGCTAGACTTCGAGATGTTGATCGTCAGAGGCAGGAGATAGAAGGGAAGATGAAGGCTGCCGAGGAACTTCATACTGAGATGATTTCCTCAGAGAAGGCAAAGAGAAAACTAGCTATTAAAAAATCCTTTAGTGCTGGATAAGACAAAGGTTGGAACAAAAGCTTAGCTACCATGTCCTCCCAGATGTTATTTTCTAGTCTTAAATACTTCAGGGATGGATGGATAACTGCTTTGCAAGAGGTGAAAGTTGCTGAGACTTTAGAATTTTTCCAGCAACACGTTCATGGCCCTCCTCCCTCTCTTGGAGAAGAAGAGGACGAAGCTGCCTCAGAAGAATCTTCAATGATAATTGGGGATCAGGCCCCTACTATTGAACTTCGCTACGAGCAGCCCCAGTCAGCTACCATGTCTACCAATCATCTTTCTCTGCCCTCCGAGCAACCTACCTCCTCGTCCAAGCCTCCCGAGGAAGTTTTAGGAAGCAAAGAGAAGGTGTAGAGTTGTTCGGACTTTTCTCTTTTCCTTTTTGTTGAATGAAATTTTGGGCCATGTACTTCTTTTTGTGATGTAATAAAATTTGAATATTTGGTTGTTCATATTGACTTTTTCTTCTACTTGCTCTGTCTGCATTCTTATTGATTCTTTCTACCTCTTCTTTTTACTAGTTCATGGCCAGGATGGAAATATTATCATCTCATGATACAGAACTAATGAAGAAATGTAATGAGTACTTCACAGCTGGTCATGCAGACTTGAATGAAGCTCAAATCATCGATATCCTTGGTCCAGACGCTTCTGAACGAGCAGTCGAGGCCTACCAATATCTAAAATGCCTCTCGATCGTGCAGTTGCCAATAATGTGGCATATTATGAGATGATTGAAGATCTACAGGGTACTATCGAGGAACTCCAACAACAATACAAGTAATATTCTGCCCTTTTACATCAGGGGTATGAGAAAAAATATCATCAGTTAAATGATGACAAAGGATATGACAAATTCATTGCTGCATACGAGAAGAAAGAGAAAATTCTGAAACTTGAGGTCAAAGAGCACAGGAAGATTGCTCAACTATTGGAGCAGGAGAATAATGTTTTACGAGAAGAGATATCCCAATTAAAATCGGCAGCGCCCTCCTCGGGAGTCATTGTCCCTGTTAATGATGATGATTTCTCGTTCTTGGAAGTAGAAAATGCCAATCTAAGAGATGAGTTGGAGACTTTGAAGAGGACTGGACCTTATACCTCTGTTCGCGAACGAGCAAGAGCTTCTCGGGGACGAGCAAGGGCTACTTGGGTTACTGTTGAAGAAGCTAGAACGCAGCCAGCCTTGGAGAATCAGACCTTCCAGTTGATGGCGAAGAATCAAGCATTAGCAGAGATGTCCAAAAAGATTCTGAACCTCGACGAGCAACTTTCTGCACAAAGTTCTGCCTTTGAGAATAAAACAAATTTGGTGAAGAATCTGCACGAGCAGATAGAGAGGTTTACCTATCAGTTCCACAAACAGCCCAAATAATTATGGATGGTTGGTTATAATGAAGCCCTCTATCATCTTGATGACCGGATCCAACAGTCAAATAATGAGGGGTATAAGAAAGGATGGTTGAATGCAATGTGTGTGCTGAAATTGGAGTAAGGTCACTACTTATGGGACTATTATGATCCTGGGTTGCTTGAGTTACCAGTGCCTCCTTTTAAGCTCGACATGAGTTGTATTCCTGCTCGGGCAATTCCTCAGTGCTTAATCTCCAAGTATCTCGGCGACTACAGTCTTCATTCTAATTTTGAGATATCTCTCACATTGCACTTGCTTGATCGGCCGTGTGTGATGAATGTCAAGCTGCTTAGAGATCTGAACTTCATAAATTCCCCCTATGCCTTAGACGATCCTCCTGCTAGAGTAGAACCTATTTCAAAGGCAGAAGGGAAAAAGCCAATAGAATAGTATCTTTGATGTAATGATTCCTCATGTAACATGTATTTTGTTCTCTACGTAATTTGTTCTCTATGTAATTTTTTCTGATTTTAATGAAAGAACTTTTAGTTTTCTTTGCAATCTTGATTGTCATTTCTTTATAAAATATCTATCTTATTTACCTATGAATGTGTATGTATATCTATAAAAAGACAAAAATGTCCTGTGTTATTTTAAATTGCCGACCAACTGGAGTTGGTAAAAATTTACTATTGACAAATTTGAGTTTGTGATAATTATTTGACTACCAGCCGGAGTTGATGATATTTTGTTTCCCGACCAACTTAGAGTTGGTGGTAATTTGATATTCCATAAATAAAGAAATTCTGTTTTTTATTTTTTGATTATAGTGACTTATCACTTTTCAATTCTAAGTCATGAAACGACCTTCATCCCATGATCCTGCTTTTTTAACCAACTATTTCCGACCGACCGTAGTTGGTGGATTTTTTTTTTCAGCCAACCGTAGTTGGTGGATTTTTTCCCGTCTAACCGTAGTTGGTGGATTTTTATTCCCGACCAACCGTAGTTGATGGATTTTTTCCCGACCAACCGTAGTTGGTGGATTTTTATTCCAGACCAACCATAGTTGGTGGATTTTTATTCCCACCAATCGTAGTTGGTGGATTTTTATTCCCGATCAACCGTAGTTGGTGGATTTTTTCCCGACCAACTATAGTTGGTGGATTTTTATTCCCGACCAACCGTAGTTGGTGGATTTTTATTTTAGACTTGATGCGTAGTGTGTAGCACTAGTATTCCCAAAAAATTTCAACAAAATGAGATAATTGAATAAAACATCCAAAACTTCATTCATATTGAAGAAAACTGCATTACATAGGGATTGAACTACTGATAATATTTGCGCAGATGCTCTGCATTCCATGCATTCTTAAACTCCTCTCCTTTGAAGGTTTCAATCCTATATGTCCCTGGTCGAACAACTTCTGTTACTCTCCAGGGTCCATGCCAGTTAGTTTCCAGTTTGTTGTATTTTTGAATTACTTTCTTTAGAACATAATCCCCTTCTTTAAAATCACATTTCTTTACTCTCTTGTTGTAGAACAGAGCTATTCGTTGTTGGTATGCGGCATTCTAGATTGCTGCTTCTTCTCTAACTTCCTCGAGCATGTCCAAGTCTAATATTCTCATCAAGTCACTGATAGGAGAATTGAAATTCAGCACTTTGTGTGTGGGGAGTCCTAGCTCAGCAGGTATAACAGCTTCACTTCCAAATGCCAGCATGTATGGAGATTCTCCTGTTGTTGCTCGTGGTGTAGTACGATAATCCCACAACACAGAATGTAGCTCGTTGATCCAATTTGCCTTCGCATCATCTAGTCTTTTCTTCAAACCATTCAGCAGCGTTCTGTTTGTTACTTCAGTTTGTCCATTGCTCTGAGGATGGCCTGGTGCAGAGTGGGTTTTCAATATGTTTGACTGATGACAATATGCAGTGAACTCCTCGTTATCAAATTGAGTTCCATGGTCTGTGATGAATGCATGAGGAATACCATATCTACAAATGATGTTCTTTCATATAAATTGATTCACCTTGTCATATGTCATGTCAATAAGGGTCTCAGCTTCCACCCACTTAGTAATGTAATCCACCTCGATGACGAGATATTTAAATCTTCCCCTGGTTGTTGGAAGTGGCCCGACCAAGTTAATTCCCCACATGGCAAATGGCCAAGGGGAAGTAATGGGTGTTAATAATGCTTGGGGAGTTCTTCGAATAGAGGAGAAGCGTTGACATTTGTCACATTTTTTGGCATAAGCTATAGAATCAACCCTCATTATTGGCCAATAGTATCCTTGCATCATTATTCTTTGCAAAAGCGCCCGACCTGCTACATGGGCTCCACAGGACCCTTCATGGATTTCTTCGATCAAATCCTTCACCTCGGAGGGATGCACACATCTTTGCAAACCTACTATAATTCCTCATCTATATAGAATACCATTAGTCAATACATAACGATCAGCTTTAAACTTCAATTTCTTGGCTGTTAGTTTATCAGTTGGTAAACTCCTTCTTTAATATATGCCCTGATGGGATCCATCCAAGACGGTCCTAAATTGAGGGTAATAAAGCTCATCATTAGATCTTCGTCGATGCTCCTACTAGTCAAAATTTCTATTGGGATTGTTCTTCGTAGCTCGGTGCGTTTGGCTGAGGCTAATCGAGCTAAAGCATCTGCTCTTGCATTCTCCAATCTTGGTGTTCTAAGTAACTGCACTGCGTTAAAGCTTGATATAATCTCCTTGTCTTTCGCATAATACTTGATAATCAATTATCCCTTTGTAGCGTACACTCCCAGCATTTGATTTACGATCATATGTGAGTCACTGAATACAATGATCTGCTCTGCCCCCATGGTTTTTGCTAAACTAAGATATGCAATCATAGCTTCATATTCAGCCTCATTATTATAAGCCTTGAATTAAAAGCGCAGAGCATACTCCATATCGATCTCATTCGGGCTGTTTAAAACAATCCCTGCCCCACAGCCTGTACTGCAAGATGAGCCATCCATATACAAATTCCATATAGGTACTTCATCCTTAAATTTTTGATCGGATAAAGTTCCTCGGTGGAATATTTGTTGCTTCTTTATATCCTCCCCTAGTACTTATTATTGCTCGTTGACCATTTCTTCTTGTTCGTCAACCGACTTAAGTTGGTCGGGGTTTAAATTTGATGATCCTGTAACATCCACAGGTTGGTCGGTATTCAGCTCTTGCTCCTCGGAGGTGTCAGGATAAGTGAATTTTGCAATAAAGTCTGCTATTTCCTGTCCTTTGAGCGACGATCTAGGCTCATAAACTATGTCATATTCACCAAGTTCTACTGCCCAGTACATCAATCTCCCTGATCTTTTTGGTTTATGAAGAGCTTGTCTCAACGGCATATCGGTATACACAATTATGGCATGAGCTTGGAAGTATGTCCTCATTCTTCTACTCGCTTCGATCAACGCTAGTGCCAATTTTTCCAGTCTTGGATATCTGATCTCTGCTCCTCGGAAGGCCTTGCTAGTGTAATAAATTGGTTTTTGCACTCCATCCTCCATTCTCATCAATGTCGAGCTAACTGCATTCTCAGAAACTGCCAGATACAAGTACAATCTTTCTCCCATCACTAGTCTGGACAATAGTGGAGGTTCTCCCAAGTATTTCTTCAACTCTTGAAAGGCCTTCTCGTATTCATCATTCCATTCAAATGTTTTTCTAGTGTTTTTAAGAATGGGAGACATCTATCAGTTGCTCGTGATATAAATCTATTAAGTGCTGCAACTCGCCCTGTGAGACTTTGCACTTCCTTCTTCGTCGTTGGAGATCGTAGCCCCAATAGAGACTTGATATTTTTAGGGTTTTCTTCAATACCTCGTTGATTGACAATATACCCGAGAAAGATGCCTTATCGTACTCCGAATATGCATTTGGTAGCGTTCAACTTCATTTGATATTTATCTAGTTGATCAAAGGTCTAGCCTAAGTCAATTAGATGATCAAGAGCTTTCTTGCTCTTCGTCTGCATATCGTCAATATAAAATTCCTTATTGTAACTGATTTGCTCTGCAAACACCTTGTTCATCAGCCGCTGATATGTTGTACCTGCATTTTTCAACCCCAAAGGCATAACATTATAACAATAAGTTCCCCTAGGGGTAATAAAAGAGGTACTCTCCCTGTCTTCAGGTTTCATTTTAATCTGGTTGTAGCCAGAATAAGCATCCATGAAGCTCAACAGCCCGTGTCCCGAGGTAGCATCCACTAATTTATCAATTCGGGGCAAAGGAAAATGATCCTTTGGGCATGCCTTGTTGAGGTCGATGAAATCTACACTCATCCTCCACTTGTTGTTCTTCATCTTCACCATCACCACATTGGCTAACTAGTCTGGATATTTGACATCCTCAATAAAGCAAGATTTCTGGAGCTTCTCGACCTCCTCTTGTATAGCTTGGTTCTTTTCGAGGCTGAACACTCTTCTTCTCTGCTTCACTGGCTTGATTTCCTTGTTTACATTGAGCTCGTGACATAAGAAACTTGGGTTTATCCTCGGCATGTCCTCATGGATCCACGTAAAAGTTTGTTTTCTGATTTTTAGGAAAACTATCAATTCCTATTTTAATGAGGCATCCAACGACGAACCTATTTGAGTTGTTCGTTTCGGGTGCTCGTCGTCTAGAATGACATTTTCAGTGGCTTCCACCACCTGGCCTTTTATGAGCTGCGACTCGTCTCTGGGATCTAATGTTTCAATTTTTGCACCTTCATCCACTTGATAGGTAGTGGTCTTTTTCCTAGATTCCTTCAGTTCTTCCTGCTCGGTAGATGAATAGTAGCATTCCCGAGCTACTTTTTGGTCACCCTTCACAATTCCTACTCTAAAGTTGGTTGGAAATTTTAGGCATTGATGTACAGTAGATGGTGTTGCTTCGAACTTCTTCAATCCTACTCTTCCCATGATGATATTGTAAGCCGATTGAACATTCGTATCCATCATAAAAAAGCGCACTCTTTCTGTTTGACAAGCAGGCCATGTACTGATGAACATATCCAACTTGATCGTCCCAAGTGGAAAAACTTTCTCTCCAGTAAAACCGATGAGGGGCCTGTGATAAGGCTCCAACTGAGACAACTTTAAATTTAAGCTGTCAAAGCATGAGTAGAACATGATATCCGCCGAGCTACTATTATCCACCAGTACTCTTGAGATCATCTCTTTCTTCATCCTCATTTTGATCACCAATGGATCATCATGAGGATATAGCACACCTGCTGGTTTACCTTCCTCGGGCGGTCATTCTCAGCTAGATTTATTCGCTGAATATATGAACAAGCTTGAGCCTCGTTTAGGTAAGCTTTCCTCTCTGCAGTAAGGTCTCCACCTCCTGCATCTCCACCTGTAATAACATTACAATCAAACGATCCAAAACGAATTGAAAATATCTCACGTTATGGCTGTCTTGATATTTTGGGGAGGTCGGGGTCTTCTTCTAGATCATCTTCATGATTTCTTTTCATGTCTTCTTCTGCTCGACGAGGAGATCTATATCTCTATCTTGCTCGGTCGTTGTTCTTTCCCTCATTTCTACGATCAACATACTTGGCCAGCTTTTCTCGTCTCATGAGTGCTTCAATTTCATTCTGAAGAGCTATATAATTTTTGGTCGTGTGACCATGGTCTTTATGGAACTCGCAATATTTGGTCTTATTCCTCTTATCAGGATCTGTCTTCATTTTCTCTGGCCAGTTTAGCTCCTCGCTGTTCTTGATTTCTTCCAAGACCTGGTTTATGTCTACTTTCAATGGAGTATAATTTCCAAATTTCTTCAACATTTCTCATGATGGCTTCGCTTTTGATTGCTTATTACCACTATTGTTCTTCTGATCCTTCTTCTCAACCTTCTCGGTCTCAACTTTGGTCTACTTAGTGTCCATGTTCTTCTTCGCAGCCATAGCTTCCTCGGCATTAATGATTTTGGCTTCTTTTGCCATTAGTTCTGACATAGTCCTAGGAGGATCTTTGGCCAGAGTGTAGTATAATTTATTTGGCAATAGTCCACTCATCAAAGAAGTAATTGCTGTCTTTTCCTCGTAATCAATAACTTCGAGCTTCTCGTTATTGAAACGAGTTATGTAATCCCTGGTGCTCTCACCTGCTTTTTGTCTAACACTTAACAAGTGTGCTACTCATTTAACTGGTTTTGCTCCAAAATATAAATTTCCAATAAAGAGCTCAGCCAGTTGAAAGAAAGTTAAAATCTTCCCCCGAGGAAGATTATTGTACCATATTTGGGCAGATCCGGTAAGAGTTTCCGAAAATGCCCTACATCTCATCTCATCTCATCTGGAACTGCATAGATATTGGCAGCAGCTTGGTATTGTTCTATATAAAGGACAGGGTCAGTTTTTCCATCATACTTAGGAGTCACAATAGGTGCTTTGAACTTTGATGGTGTGGGAAAATCCACAATTTCCTGGATAAAAGGCGCCCCTTGGACAAAAGTTCTTTGTAGAGGGTTCTTGGACTTAACCATTTCCCCTAGTCTATCCTCCCACCTTTCAATAGAGCCTTTCCATGCATCATTTCCATCCTCGGGCCTGTTGGTCCAAGCAACTAATCGTGTTGAATTTTCTTCCTGGGATCTTTCATTACGAGCAGTTGGTCGTGATTGGGCAAAACCTTACCTTAGGTCGGATGGTCGTTGAAAGTTCCTCGACACAATCTTAGGAGGACTTATATTCCTCCTAGGGCCCAAACGATCAAAAGGAGAGACCCTACTCAACCTTTCAAGAGCACTTATTCTTTCTGGAGATAGAGTGATGTTTTGTTGAGTATCTGTAGCTCGTACCGAGGAAGTACGCCCAGGCTGATAAGAGGAATCATGAGATCTCTCAGTGCGATATGAATCGGTGCATCTGGATCGAGATTCTTCTGAGAGTAACGTTCGCCTAGAAGGTAAGCGGGTATTTCTTTGAAGGCTTCGTTGTCCTGACTGGATAGATACTCCACCCTGGACAGTTTGTATGAGTTGTCGCATAGTTTCTTGCATGGATGTTTGGCCTTGGGCTAAATTAGCCATTATTCCGGACAGATCTTGGACATTTGGAGGAGTGTATGGATTTGGAGGAATCCCAGTGTTTCGATTACTGGATTCTAGATGATCTTCCATTGATGATCAATGATTTTGGTGAAAAATGAAAATTATAGTCGTTTCCCACAGACGGCGCCAATCTGTTGATGTAAAAAATTAGATTATCTCTAATTATTCAATCACAGATAAAAATAAATAAGATAAAAGAATTTTTAAAGCGGTTCAGCCTTGAAGGAATGGCCTACATCAACTATTTTGTTATTGACTGTTTGTTTGGAATTCTCGATAACAGGTTTTTCCAAGAAATTCCGAGTCCCCTCATAATAAGGATGATACAATGTATTTATAGACCTCAGGCTGTACATGCGAAAGAGTAATACATAGATGTCCATTAGGCGTGTGCATCTGTGTTATAATAATGAGTATTTAATGCTCAGTCATCCTCTTGATTATCTGTATATGAATGCTCTGTCCGAGATGAAGCTCGGACCGCCTAAACTACTCGGACCGCCTAAGTAGCTCGGTATACATGAGTTGCTCGGTACAATAAAGTTCCTCGAAGAACGCTTGTTGCTCGGAGCACCTAAGTTGGTTGGGGAGGTTGAGTTCCTCGGAGTCAAGGTGTTGTTCAAAAAATGTTTGCGAGTGCCATGTAGATTGACACGTGTCTCCACATAATTGGTCCACGTCAGCAGACTAAATTTGGTATCAACATCTACGAATGAGGGAATAAAAAAGAATGAGGAATTAAATATGTGGATATGAATTAAGTATGGGAGTTAGCTGAATTGTCAGAAGGACATAAGCAAGTCGGGTGTAAATAGGTCTTTAAGACCAAACGTGACTCAAAGGAAAATATCAAATGACATATAGCTAAACTTATCGCAAAAGGTTTTAATCAAATAAGAGGCATTGATTATATTGAGACTTTTTATCCTGTTTCAAATAAGGATTCTCTTAGAATCATATTAGCGTTAGTGGCTCATTATGATTTGTAGTTTCACCATATGGATATGAAAACATCTTTTTTAAATAGGAGTTAAGAAGAAGAAGTCTGTATAGCACAACCAAAAGACTTCATAAAATAAATAAAGGAAAACATTATTTGTTTGTTAAATAAATCAATATATGGACTTAAACAAGATTCTCGACAATAGTACATTAAGTTTTACGATATCATTACCATCGTTGATCGGTGCATATACCTAAAGATCGATGGGAGTAGGTTTATATTTTTAGTCATATATGTTGATGACTTTCTTATAAGTAGTAATGGTTTTGGTTTGCTAAAGGAACCCAAGAATTATCTTTCGAAGAAGTTTGAAATGAAAGATATTAGTGAGGCATCCTTAATGAATGGGATAGAGATATTCTGGGATAGATAACGTGGACTATTAGGATAGTATCAGAAAGCTTACATAAACAAAGTTATAGAAAGATTTATCATGCGAAGTTGTAATCCCATTAATGTTACAATTCAGAAAGGGGATAAGTTCAGCTTAAGTCAATGCCCATAAAATGAATTGTAACATAAAGACATGAAAAGTGTGACTTATGCTTCTTTTGTAAAGAGTTTGATATATGCACAAGGTTTTACGAGATCAAATATTAGTTTTGTCGTTGGGATACTAGGCAGATATTAAAGTAATCCGGGTGACTATCATTGAAAAGCTTCAAAAAAAGTGCTAAGGTGCTTACAAGGGACTAAGGTATACATGCTCACTTATACGAAGATCGATCACCTTGAGGTGGTTGGGTATTTAGACTCAGGTATTTGAGGATGTCTAAATAGCCAAAAAATCACTTCAAGTTATGTTTTCCTTCTAGTAAGATGAACCGTCTCATGGAAGAGTGATAAACAAAGCGTTATTGCTTCATCAACTATGGAGGATGAGTTCATAGTTTGCTTCAAAGCTAAAAATCATGGATTATGGCTACGAAATTTTATTTCGGGACTCATAGTTATGAGTTTGATTTCTAAGTTACTAAAAATTCATTGTGATAATGTTGCAGCATTCTTATTTTCTAATAATCATAGTTATAATAAAGAAGCTACACATATTGAGATGAAATACACATCTGTCAAATAAGAAGTTTAGAATTAATGAGTATCAATCTAACACATTAATAAGAGTGTTAACATATCATATCCTCTTATGAAAGAACTATCTCCGAAGATATTTGTGCAACATGCCGAAGACAAAGGTATTGAGTAATTTATTTAGGGACTGTTATCTTCTTAGTTATTTAACACTTCATATTTTGATATTAACATGCTGAAGAGAAAGGTATTGAGTAATTTATTTAGAGTGATAAATTTATGTCTTTATTGTATACATGCACGTAACTGAGTTATTGTGACATAAAAAATCATTTTATAAAGACATTATGGGACCATTATGACAACCCACATTGTAAATCTAATTGAATATAACATTGCTGACGTAGTACATGGAAGTAACCATGCTCTTAAATTAATATGGAACTGCCATGACTCACATTTGTGGAGTATTTAATTAAGATAGATAAC
Organism: Sambucus nigra; assembly: GCA_949130495.1. Lineage (NCBI taxonomy): Eukaryota > Viridiplantae > Streptophyta > Magnoliopsida > Dipsacales > Adoxaceae > Sambucus > Sambucus nigra. The sequence continues at coordinate 93,791,021 of OX422212.1, forward strand.
TATTAATGACTACGCTAAATAGTATTGCGTGCCTTATGTTCCTTTAATCAAACCATTAAATGAATTCTTATTAGGACGAAGTGGGAGATTATTAGGAATATTTAATTAAATAATTAGATTTAGAATTATGTAAATTCACAATTAATTAATTAAACAAGTGTCCTACTTAATATGGTCCACATAAAAAATCAAATTTGATTAGGAGTCTTTTATATAAGTTATCAGGATTTTTCAACTAATGGGTGGGTTGGTTTCCTAATTCAAGTCTAATTACTATGGATGGTAGAATTTAGTTTAATAAGGAAATCAAATCCCCTTTCACCTTATATATAGTAGGTTATACTCCATTAAATAATCTGCATTAAACACACAATATATTGGTGGCCACATCGAAACCTCGCTTTTCGGATTCCTTTCGGCGTGCGCTCAAGGTTTGCACCCTTTGTCGGGGCACTCAATCGTCGTTAATGTGGGGGATAATATGTAGATATAGAGTCACAAACCTATTTTGCACAAAACAGGCAAAAGAAATGTCGTCACCTCAGGAGAACGACATCAAGGACAATACTGATGCTTGCGAAACCACGTAGTTCAAAGGTCTGGAGACTAAGTTATGGAATAGGAAGGTGTTAGGCACCCATACCGTCTTTTCGGGCTCTCATGGGCATGTGTTAATCTTATCATATTAGACTCCGTGAAGTGTGTGCTCATATTCATAATATAGATAAAGAATTGAATCATTCAACTCGTGTGTGGAAAAGGATGAAGTGAATTCATCCTTAGGAGCGTTCCTGAAAATAATAATTCAAAATTTAATATGAGTGTTTGTCGAATCACAAATCGCTATGGAAGAGCGAATGTGTATATCAAGCGAACCACAAACATGTAAGAATATGAACTCATAAAGAATATATATATATATATAATAAAGGAGGAGGGACTTTTGCCACATCATATAATTTTGTATACAAAACCTATATATACAACTTTTGTATCTATCTATTTGGTCTTTATCAATTGATGGTTGAGATTAAATTGGAGAGGTTTGAATCCAATGGCCTAAAAACTAAGAAGGATTGATCCGTGTAAACTTTGGGACTCACAACGAGTAGAGTGGTTAGAGTGCAACTATGATGCGTACTTTCTACACTCACTCCCCTCACCACTCCTCAAACCCAGAGCCCCTTTCTCTCGGCAATAACTCCCCCCAAGACCAAAGTCTCTCTCTCACTTTAAAGACTTGAATCCATTTTTAGCATTTTTTTTATTTGTTCGAGTATATATTTTGTGTTAAGGTGTTTGCTTCTTTGTTGTATATATTCGGTGTTTGCTTTTTGTGGTAGATATTGGTGCATATGTTCTAGACTTTGTGTTAAGGTTTGAGTATATATTTTATCTTTGTTCTTTGAAGGCAGGTTTATCAAATCACTGAAGGGTGTGGCCGTAGGTTTATAGATGACATAAATATTTTGGTCTCCACTGCCACGCTTAACTCGTGGGTTTCAAAATCTACTTCTCAAATCTTAAAATCTATAACTATTATTTTATACGCGGGATCTGAAAGCTTTTGGGTTCCCATCGTCGAAGGTATATACAAAGGATCTGAAAGGTTTTTTGGGTACATTGTTACTGGTTTTTGCGATTATGTATCAGGTACATGGGTCGGGTAAATAGTTTGGATTTATCAGTTTTCGAGTTTCAATGGGTTACTGTTTGGATACGTGTTTGAACTGGGTAGAGGTAGTTGTCCGGGTCTGGGTTCGGGTTAGTATGTGTGGGTTTTATAGTGGGTTACAGAGGTTGAAAAGGGTTAAAGTTGGGTTTAGTTTAGGTGGGACTCAGACAGGTCTCTTCGGGTTAATGGGGTTGGTCAAGGGTTAAAGTTATGTATCTGTCTCTCTCTCCTTACGCTACTATTGCGATGGGTTGAAATGGGGAAGTCAAAGCCATTTTAAGGCATTCCCCATGATGTTTCCAAGCTTCAAACTCTGATACACCCATTTCATACACTCTCCTATACGGACCCCAACAATAAAGATTATTATCCTATACCAAAAGAGGGTATTCAGAGCTTGGTGGGTTTACCAGTATTTTAGAAGATGAAGATAAAAGTTGTGGCCGTGCATGGTGTTCTTTTGAGTCAATTCGTGAGAAATTTAGAGTCTTGTGCAAGAATCTGCAAGATGTTTCCTCCAACGCTTGGGAGATGGGTCGATCCGACCCCAGAAAGATTATGTTTTCAGCGAAGATGGGATTGGCTTTGACTCTCATATCTTTCTTGATTTTCTTGAAGGATCCACTTGAAGATCCAGGCAAATATTCTGTTTGGGCCATACTTAGTGTTGTGGTTGTGTTTGGGTTCTATATAGGTATCATCTTACTACTCAAATATTAGTTATTACGAAAATTAGAAACTTCACAGGAGTTTTTTTTATTTGGTCTCTAGATTCCTATTTATAGATTTGAAATGAAATGGACATAACTTATAAATAAATAAAAAGGATGTGACTTTTTATTAAAAGGCACACCATTGACATTCAAAATCAGAAGTCACCATTTAAAAATGATGCTTCAATTTGGATATTTTAAAATATAGGTACTGGATCATTTCCTTTTTTTATTTGTAAAGATCAAACCGTGCCAAAGTAGAGGAGCAGTGAAGCAACGAATGTGTCCCCATTTAAATTTATTGACCTTCACCAAGTGAGGGTTGACATGAGACTCACAGCTCATTGCTTGAAGCAGTAAAAGTTAGTGACGTGGGTGCTTCTGTTTTTATAGTCTGATTAATAGTGTGAGTGGTCATGTATAAAAAAATAAGCTAAGTGTCATATTAATGCCCATTTAATGATGGTCGAGAAGTATAATTTCGGTTTGCGCCCAACTACCTCAGGTGGGGACTAAAATACATAAATGTGGCATAACTTTGATCAAGTAATTAAAGACTGGGGAAGAGAATCTGCTGTGTTGCTAGCGCCCAAACCAAGTTTATCTGATAGTTCCAAAGGGGTCATCTAGCTGCCTTTCGTGAACCACTCAGGTCATGCTATTCCATGGTCACAACAATCTTAAATTTTCAAATTTGGGTATGAATTTTTGTGAACTTTTATTCTGAGATTGCTGTTTATAGTGTTTTGTGGACTGATTATTCATCTTCGGGTTTGTTTTGAGATTGTTGTCTATAGTATTTTGAGATTGCTGTCTATAACTCATCTTCTATGGGTAGATATGAAGTAACCCAAATACACCACATGCCTCCACCACCCTAGGTGGAGTAACCCAAATACACCATGCCCATGACAAAAACAGTAACAACACCCCACCGGAACACAAACCCATAGCCGAAGAAGCCCATCATTGTTTTCGTGATATGCTTCTGGCTTAAACCCATTGTGTTGAAACTATTAAAAAATTCAAATTGTTGAGACAATGCCATTTATTAACCATATTTGAGATTTGGGTTTTGGTTTTGCACGTCTTGACTTCTCCTTTTTTTTTCGGACATATTTTTTTATTACATGATCAGGTCTTTGATTTGAGAAAGTCTCTTATTTTTTTGCCTTTTGTTTTTTAGTTCTAATCCATTTAATGTTAATTTTGTTACAGTTGCTGGTAGTTCTATGATTGTATGGATGGTTGGATTTTTTGGGTCTCCGGTTGTTCGTTTGGGTTGTTTGGTTGGGGTAGAATGAAACTGATTTGGTTGTTTGTTTCGGTCTCGGGTAAATGAAATTGATTTGGTTGTTTGTTTGGGTCTCGGGTTATTTGTTTAGGTTGTTTGGTTGGGGTAAATGAAACTGATTTTTTGCGTGTGTTTCTACAAAAATGTCAAGTTATTCGTTTGGTTCGAGTAAATGTAAAGGAGGATGTTTAGTTATTTGCCACACTAATTGTTTTAAATTTCTGCAGGAAACAGGGAATGTTTGGTTTTCGTAAATGAAACATTACACTGTTTAGGTTATGCATATAATGGTTGTAATATACTGTTTAGGTTAAAATCTTTAAAACTTTCGAGTTTAATTTTTGCCTAAGAATGAGGCTAGGGGGATTTTTGGATGATAAGGTTCGTGGTTTTCAAATAGATTTTAAATTTGTTTTCAAATAACGTACAAAATTAATTGTACATTATATTTTTACTTATTTTAACATTTTATTAAATACTACACTTTTTTTATACAAGACAATTAAAATGGTAGTATTTTTTTATATAAGACAATTAACTCAATTGTTCAAAAAAATCTAAAAGTGTACATTAAAAAAAAAACTAAATGTTAACACCAGCATGAGAGAATGTGTCAATTTATAATCGTGTTTTTCTGTGATTTATAAAATTTCCACCATTAAGTTTTCATGTGCTTTTAACATTATTTTTTTAATGAAAATGTCACTCGAAATGGATTCACGAAGAAGGAAAAATATTTTTTTATCGTACAATGGCACGGGTATTTCTAGACTTACTAATTCAATATTGATACTAAATCATTCATTTAGGAAAATTATATATGGTTAAATTTACGAGCCCTAATAATTTTTCTTATTTACCAAAGTTGATGGATCTTAACCATTATTAACGATTGTAGCGTGACAAATCAAACCCATTAAGTATCATGTTTTATTGGTTTGGTGTTAAAAGTATTACAGGTCCACACATTAACTTAATAGTTTGTGTTAGTTCGTACATATAATGTTATCGCGTGCGTCTTATTTCGTCAGGCCTAATCTCTATTACGATATATCCAGAACATTTTTACAACCATGCCATAGGCACGGGTACACCCTAGTATATATGTGTATATATATATATATATATATATAATAGGAGGGAAACATATAAACATGCATAAAGGGAGAATTTTGTGCAGTTTCTTTCATCTCACTCATTGATGTGAATTTTCTATCATCCATTTTTTAAGTCTAGGAATCAAGATAGAGGATTTATCTTTTTATAAATAGCTTATGTAGTATGTATCAAGGTATGTTGCACCATGAACTTCTAGACTCAACAAAATTTGCGCACTTATCACATCACTACGGTTTAGAGTTGAAGAGTACTATAATTCTCAAGAGAACCTTAAGGATAACTAGTAGAGACTTTAGCTTGTGAGATTTGTGCCTTTCACCTTTTAGAGAATTTTACGCAATCTCCGAGTCACAAGTTGATTCAACTTCCTTTGGGTCCGCACTTAAATCGTTGTATGATCTCATTTTTCTTCACTAAAATTTTGGCTTTATCACTGAGAACGACATCACTTTCGAGTTGTAAGAAACTCGTGTCTTGAATTTGTCCCGATCACCAGACTTCACTCATTACACTCCCATGCTATTCCATATTTTCACATATCTCCCCACACCATCACCTATTATCTCCATATCATCTTTCATTTTCAAATAAAAGAGTGTTGATTCCAAATGTTAAATGTCTTCAGTGTTGAGAGTATTAAAAAAAGAGAAAAAAAATAAAAAGCAAAAGAAAAGAAAAAGAAAAGAAAATTCGAAAAAAAATAATAAAAAAAGAGAGAAAAGAAAAGAAAAAAAGAGAGTTTGTAGTTAGTTTTTATGTAATAAAGACATTTGTTCTTCAAGTATAGTATACTCTTCTCAATCTTAACCATCCATTATCCATACATCACCATCCTACCTTATATCCCATCCTTCTCATTTCATTTCCCCTCACTCATTATCATCCATGTTCCCCTAGGTATTCGGGCAAATGAAAGTCAACGTGGTGAATAACTCGACGTTCTCACTATAGTGATTAGCATTCTTTCGTGAGATAATTTTCTTTCTTAACGTTCGTCCTTTCTTATGTGTGTGTGAGACGTTTGAACTTGCTTACATTTACTCACCTCCTCACACACAAGAACGATACACTAACCCAAATCTCGAGAGTTCGTTTGAGAGACATATATCTGTGAGATTTTGAAGTTGAAGCATTGATTCCAAAATGGCAATCTAGGAATTACTCTTATGAGGCTCGACCCATTTTGAATGATTCACACTGCACACGTTTAGTTCCAGGAAGGATGTGCCTTGTGTATTTACTTAGCTAAACTTTTCTACATTCTAAATTGTATTTCTCAAAACATTTCCCATGTGATGGATTGTGCGATTATTCTACGTCTAATAAAAGATTGACTGTCATTTGTAAATAAAGAATTTTGTGGGTATATTCCCTGCAAACCTTCACGAGACACAACTCGTCCTGTAGGGAAACCTATAGGTTTAAAGGTTTGTTGCACATGCTAAGTGCAATCGCAAGTGCCCGCGAAAGTGGTACACTTTTGGTTTCTTATCTTTCTCCATCTCTCTATCTTATTGCTCGAGGACTAGCAATGCTCTGTTTGGGGGTGGTGTGATAAGAATCCAAAAGTGTACATTTTACACCCAGAATAGACGTATTTTAGTTGCTAATTCTCGGCAATTTGGGTCTTATGCGCATTAATATATATTTTGTAGGTAAATCGTGTCTTGCGGATGTAAAGGCGATAAATCAAGTCAGATATGCAATTCATGGAGCTAATTTCCCTGTCCCGTAACCTTACCCGAGCCAAAACCGTGCCTAAACCTACTCCGAACCCGTGTATGTTTAGTTTGTGCCTTTTTAAGTTTTTTAATTTAAGTCGTTTTTATTTTTAGGATTTATTTTAGATTTTTTAGAATTTATTTCCATATTTTCTATTTCTTTTTATTTAGTGTAGTTTTATTTTGATTTTTATTAGTTTTTAGTTTTTATTTTATTTTATTTTTGTTTTTATTAGGATTAATTTTTAGAAATTTATTTTCTAGTTTTATTAGATTTTATCTTTCTTTACTTTTATTATATTAGTATTATATTTTTATTTTGTGTCTTTTATATTTTTTTTATTATTTAGGATTTTAATTTTTTTAGTTTTATTAGATTTTTAATGTTTATTCTTATTTCTTTTTATTTTTAGGTTTAGTCTTTAGTAGTTTACTAGATTTTTATTTTTATTTTATTTTAGTTTTTATTTTTATTTTACTTATTTTTATTTTATTAGGTTTATTTTTATTTTTAGGGTAACAAATTAAATACACCCACTCCACACTATCCTACACTCACTTACACCATAATACTCACTCACCCACATCCCAACTTACCATAATACTCACTCACCCACATCCCAACTTTCTTACACCCTACCACACACAAAACCCCCCACACTCATCTTCTCCACCCAACTCTTTCTCTCTCACCTAAACCTCCATTAACAAACTACACCTATCTTCTTCTCTCTCACCTCCCTCCATAACCCAAACCTCTCACTATCCAAGCCTTTCTCTCTCCTCTCACATCTCACCTCTCACCCAACACTTTACCTCCACCTCTCCTCAACCCCTACCCGGCCAAACTCGTGGCAGCCCGATCACGACCCAACCCATTACCCGAGTTCATACCCGGCACCGTCATCCAAACCCAGGGCACTAGAACCAAAACTCCGGTGCAACCCATCGCCATCCAAACCTCCGGTTCCACACCTGTGTGACCCACCTTTGTCGGCGGCCATAATCTTTTGCCGACGACAAATACGGATACCCAACACTCAACCCGAAACTCGCCACAAACTGCTCACAAGAAACCCAAACCCGGATTCGAACACCCCAGCAGCCCCGGCCCAACCCGCCGGAATCCCAACCCGAAACCCATCCTTGCCACCCATACCCGCCACCTGAACTAACAAATTAGCTCAAACTTGTGTCCACAACCCACTTCAAAACTCATAAACCCATTTCCCTCTTTACAACCCAATACCAAAATTGATTTTCTACATGTCAAGACCAAACCAAAGTAAACCAAAATAAAATAAATACCCACATGTTTTAAAACAAACTTAACTCCTCTTTTCCCAAAATACCCCCACACTTTCCTTGCCTTTATTACCCTCACCTAAATTATCCACCTTACCCCTCATTTCCATAATCAGATTTTGTCACCCCTCATTCACATGACCTCACGCCTCTCAAACCTCATGTGCACTCCCAATTACCCAAATTAGCCCCTAGCTCCATGTTTGCCATGTATAAATTGAATTATTTGTCCCTTTTGAAAAAGATCTCAAATTTAGATTTTAAAACTTTTGTGTGATAAATTTCTCTACACTTCTCTATGGAGAGTATTTGTATTTTTAGCAAATATCTCAATATAGAGGTGTGTAGTGAAATTTATCTCTAGGATGAATTCCACCCTACCCCTCTATAATGATTTTTTGTATTTTTAGCAACTATTTCAAAATAGAGGTAAATTCTAATCCATTCCTTTATGTTGAGATTTTGCATTTTTAGCAATTATCTCAATATAAGTAATGATCTAGAATTTATTTCTTTGGATGAGTTCTAATGTACAATTTTATAATGTTAGGATTTGCATTTTTAGCAAATCTCTTTTATTATTTAATTGTCCATTATGAATTCATCCATTATCCTTTTTTATTTTTATTTTGTAGTTTTTATTTTAGATTTAATAAATACATTAGTGAGGGATTCTGATTGAGAGAATTTTGATGTATAATTGAAGAGTTGATCCAATTCAAGTACAAATGGATTTGATATATTCCTCTCTTATTACTTTTATTTTAATCATCACGTGCTTTCAATTGATTGTCTTATATTTTTGGATGATGATTATTGAGGGCTAATTTCCCATTCATGGGATGTATTTTGAAGCCCTCATGAGTCCAATTTAGTTAGTTTACTTTGTAGGCCACTTTTGTTTACCTCATTTTTTTTATTAGCTCTTACATCTTAGTTAGTACTTTAAAAATTAGTATATAATTAGTTAATTAAGAATCCCTTGAAAAATCCATAAAAAATAGAAAAAGAAAAAAATATAAAAATATAAAAAATGCAAATGAATTTACACTTTTGCCTTCTCATATTTTGTGTTTCATCCTTAGTTGGATTGATACTCCCTTACTTACCCCTATACATATTTTTAGTTTATTTGTAGGTTCAATGAAATTTTGATGGAAAAGGAATTGCACAATGACAAAAACAAATAAGATAAGCAATTTTCTTTCTACGAAAAGGTATAAGATTAATATATATGATGTAATGAAAAAAATGCTAAAGTAGAAATGAAGCAAATAATACTAAAATGAGAGAATTAGAGAAAAGGGTTGAGAATTGGAAATCCTTATGAACACTTGATTTTGTTCTTGGATGTAGATATGTTGATCTTATAATAGCATGAAAGTGGTATAGATTGGTGGGGAAATTTACCAAGTGAGGTAAGAAAGTGATGGAATGGAATGTGGGAAAATGGGTTTTTAGGAAGGAAAACAACTCTAAATTCAAGAGACTGTTCTTTGAATTGCTGAGAGGGGTGTTCAAGGTTGTTTTTCAAAATGATTTCGTGGCCTCTATTTATACGGCCAAGGCGGGTGTCGATTGGCATGGGTATGGACCTTCCTATCAGCATAGCACCTCAGGCACACTGCCGATAGGCAGGGTCCCTGGGGTTCCATTTGGTGGCGCGAAATAGGTTTTTCAAAAAATGATAGTAAAACATATATCATAAGCCAGAATCGCGCATGAGGTAGACCGTTAAAAAGGGTATTCATATTCCTTTAAGAATCCATCGAGCCACTCCCGGGTTAGGGAGTTTACCGAGGTGAAACGGGTCCCGAAAGCACCCATTGGTCACTATATATAACGAGTTCAGAGGAAAATAGATCGTTCGTCCAAACCATTTGCATAATTAATGCATGGGATAGATCATTGGAAAGGGTAATCAGTGTCCTTTGAGATTTCATTCAGCTTCGTTCAGTTCAGAGAGCTGACCAAGGTCAAATGAGGCCCGAAAGCATCTAATGACCCTTCAGAGTAAAATGGGTCATTCGTCCGTACCATAAGGCCAATTCACGTATAGTCTGGACCATTAGAAAGAGGATTTAGGGTCTTTCAAAGATTCATGAGCATTATCTCAAGCTGTAGAGTTGATTGGAGTCAAATGGGTCTCAAGAGCACCAGTAGCCTCCAGATCAGTACTCAAAGTATGACTTAGGGTTTACGGTGAATGAGTGAGTTCTAGGAACCTAAGGAGGTGTTTAGGGGGTCTTAGGATGGGGCTTCTACATAGATACCCTCGAAAAGTGAGCTTGGAACAAGTGAAGGTCGTCGAACGATTGACACCACATTGACGTCAGGGAAAATAATTTTAGGTTAATTTTGCGGATGTAGAGAATAAAGATGACTGATTTAGAAGGTTGAGGCCAATTTTGAGGACCTAAAGAGATGAGGATGATTGATTTAGAGGGTCGAGGTCAATTATAAGGACTTAAGGAGATAATGATGATCGATTCAGCAGGTCGAGGTTAATTATAAGGTCCTAAAGTTGTGCTAAGGATGACCAATTTTGTGGGTTGAGGTTAATTATGAGGACCTAGAGTTGTGGCGACCAATTCTGTGGGCTGAGGTTGTAACAACCAATTCAAAAGGCCGAGGTCAATTCTAAGGACCTAAGGTTGTGAGGACTAATTCTGTGGGTCGATATTAATTATGAGGACCTAAAGTTAGAATGACTAATTCTGACGGATGAGATCAATTCTGAGGACCTAGAGTTGTGATGAAAAATTCTACGGGCTGAGGTTGTAATGACCAATTCTGAGGGTCGAGGTCAATTCCAATTACCTAAGGTTATTACAACTAATTCTACGGGTCGAGGTCAATCTTAAGGACCAAAAGTTGGGACGACCAATTCTTAGGGGTCGAGATCAATTTTGAGGATTTAAGAATGACCTATTCAGTTGTTCGAGGAGGTGTTAAAGTTGTATCTAAGGAATTAGGTTGGCCAATCCAATGGGTCGAGGTCAATTATGAGGACCTAAAGAGAGGAAGATGATCGATTCAGTAGGTCGAGGTCAATTATGAGGACCAAGAATTGTAATGACCAATTCTACGAGCCGAGGTTGTAACTACTAATTATGAGGGTCGAGGTTAATTCATAGGACCTAAGGTTGTGACGACTAATTATGCGGGCCTAAAGTTATGACAATCAATTCTACAGGTCGAGGTCAATTCTAAGGACCTAAAGTTGTGACGACCGATTCTACCAGTTGAGGTCAGTTCAGAGGACCTAAAGTTATGACGACCAATTCCGTGGGCTTAAAGTTGGGACGACTGATTCTGTGGGTTGAAGTCAATTTTGAGGACCTAAAGCTGTGATGACCGATTCTGTGGGTTGATGTTGATTCTGAGGACATAAGGTTGTGATGATCAATTCTGTGGGTCAAGGTCAATTCTGAGGACATAAAGGTGTAGTTTGGAGGGATATAAGTTCGCTGGGGAAGGCGTGAAGGACTTTGATGGAGGCAAAACTTTGATTCTTCTGGGGATGGTGTTTTCTTGAAATTTTGATAAGGAATGTTTAGTTTTGAGGCTCCACTTGGAAAATTATAGTAGGCTTGGATGAGGGCGCATTATTAGTTCTGCTATGGAGCATGATGAAGATAAGAGTGTAAGATTAATTCAGATGGGGGTTTCAAGAGTTTGTAAGGGGCTTAGGCTCTAAGGGAAAATAATGTTCCATAATTTTTAAGGATTTTTAGGAATTTTTGGGATGTTGTTCAAGAAATTTTTGGATTTTTCTGTACAAAATTTAAAGGGGATTACCGATAGGCAGGGCTGGGGAAGTGCTGGTCATCATAGGGCACGAACTCCTGGGATTCTTTGGGAAGAGGAAAATGCAGTTATCGACTGGCATGATTAGGGGGTTGCTGATCGACAGGCCCTTTAGCCTTCTATAAAAAGGGGGCGACCCCTCTTCATTTTCACACCTTTAGGTGTTTGAATATTCTAATTTATCTCTCTAAGATTCGTTCTTAAGTCCTTTCTTCTTCAATACTTCAATTATCTTATATTTCAAGTGATGTTTACAACAACAAGTGGCTGGCAGTTGACGACTAGGCTGGCCTAGAGTGGCGGTTTGTGATGCCCCTTGTGCTAAACAATGAGAATGATTTTGAATTATTTGATCCAATTGCTGACGAATGTATTTTATTGTGCTATCCCGCATATCATTCATCTAGGGCGAAGAACCCTAATGTCTATGTAAGTATTGTGACCTTTGATCTTCCAACTTATTTTTTCTTTGTTCCTTGCACTTAATGAAGGTTTTTTCTTCTGTTTTCTTGAATACTGACATAATTTCTTTGAGCATTTGGTACCAAGGGATGACTAGGTTGAAGTAGGTTTGGGATAAGCTCCCTCCTATTGTGTGTTTGATGGTATCGTATTCCAAGTTTGTCCAGTTGACGAGGGCATTGGATGACACACTACATTCCATTGCGGTGTGGTGTGCTCTCGAGGAGAAATAATGGGCACTACCCACACATTCCATATTGTGTTTGGGGATATGACTGTTACTCCCATTGATGTTTAAAAGCTATTAGGGCTAGATTGCGAGGGGTTCCAAATTAGGGAGGACTATACTCTAAGGGTTACGCCTGAGGAGATGTAGGTGACTTTAGGAGACATGGTAGAATTGTGTTGGGGGATCTATCCAGATTTCTACTTTAAGGTAGACGCTTCTAAGGATGATGGTGGATGTGATGGTTGGGCGAAAAGTGAGACAAATGGCTCGTCTCTTTATATTTCTTTTGCTTAGGGATTTCTTGGTGGCGACGAGTGGTGATATCGTCCATCTTTGTTTTATGTTGTACCTGAGGATGATTTTTGACGTCCCTATGTATGACTGGGGGAGCTTTCCTTTGGCGTCCATTTATTCTTCCCTAGATGCATTCATCTGGTGCTGTCGATAGACCTTTAAGGGATCCACGTACATTCTGAGGTAATTTTGTATTTAATTTTCTTTTTATGCATTTCTTTGCATTCTTTTTAATTCTTTTTATTGATTTTTGTCCTTCTGCAGATGGGGCATTGTTATACCTAAGGATGATGATTCGGGCGACTTCTACCGGTTCTTTCGATGGCAGAAGACACAGTCGCACCAGTCCTTATCGCTGACGAACGTGCGGCGAGTCTTGAATGTCTTCACGAGTGATCAGGTTAATTTTGTCTTTTATGAGTTCTTCTTGGCATTTTTATTTCTAGAGTGGATACTGATTCTTTATTGGGGATGCAGGTGACCTTCGACCTCTGGGGGGTGTTTCCACAAGATACGGGGGTTACTTCTATACATGCGCTGATGCGACGGCTGATGGTGCACGAGTTTGCATACATTTGGTACCTGAGAGAAAGGGTGGCGAGGTAAATAGTGAGGGAGGAGGAGGTGGTCCCACCATTGGCGCCCCTATGTATATGAGGTGGGTGAGGGAGATGTCTGATTATGCCAGGGCAGGAGTGATGATAGGAAAGTCCTATGCGCATTACACGGATACGATGGTGAGTTACAATTATTTGGACTTCATGACGAGCTGGTTGATGCCCTACTGTATCTATGATTTGAAGACTATGCCTCTACCTGCCACGGCTTTGGATAGGGGTAAAACTGTAATGGTGGGATCGTCTCGCAGCACGGGTGGTGGTACATTGGCGACAGCGACGGAAGAGGAGGGTCCGATCATTCAGGTTAATCCCCCTTCTTATAATTTTTTACTGAGTAGCGGTGAGTCATTGGGCGTGCCACGCCGTCCTCACGCATTGGTGTTCGGGTTGACGGGGCTTACGGATAAGGCCCTCCAACCTGAGGTATATTCCTTCTCTTTCTCTTTTTTGTTTCCATTTATTCTTTCCTTACTCTTTACTAGCTGACTCGTTTTTTTCGTTATTCTTTGCTTGCAGTATGTACGGGTGCTGACCAACTGCTTGCGGGACATCAAGGACTGGATGGCCTCCATGTATGATTATATAAAGAAGTCTTCACTTCTTTCTTGGTACCATCTGCCATCTCAGATGAAGATTCCATCTATGGGAGGGGAGGGTCCACCGCTCGTCGCCGAGGAAAGCGTATGCACCGCGGAGGTTGAGGGTTTAAGGGGAAGGTTGAGGGTTCAGGTGAAGTCGCGCTTATACTTTTTTGTTTTTCTCTTTTCCAGCACAAATGTAATCATGCAACAATACATATGAAAGAAATGATTTTTCTTTTTTTGATATTTTTAGTGACCTATCCTTTATGCATTTTTAATTTTATAGTGAGATTGTTTTATTTTATGCAAAGATAGAGATAAATATGTAAATGACAATGAAAGGTAAAATGTTTATTTATTCTAAAATAGGAGAGTAAAAATAATTAACTCAAGGGTTAATATTTCTTTTCAAAGCAAGAATTTTTTTAGTTTTGATCAAAAAGGAAAAATATTTTTGAGTAAGAATTTATTTTGCAAAGACAGAGATGAGAATGATAATGATTCGAGGAAAATGTTTTTTAAAAAAAAGAGTAATAAAAAGGAATGAACCAGGGGTAACTTTTCAAAATAAGTACTTTTAGAAATTAATTTTGGGGAAAAGAGAAAGAATGGAATTTTCTAAAATAAGGGGTTGTCGATCGGCATACCCCTTGAAATGTCTATCGACATAAAGGTCAAGTCAAATCACTCCTGGGCTTTGATTGCACTTTCCTGCATACTAGCGTACTTCTACAGGACTGGGGGTTGAGCGTAATTCCATAAAATTTATTTCTTTGCATGAATTTTTGGGTATAAAAGAAAAGTGTATGGGGTGTGTTTTTTCACCAACATCTATATTTCTTCTCTTGCTTTTTGTTTCTCTAGTCTACAAATGGATATTCCAATGTATGAAGAATTATCTTCTTATCTTGAAGGCTTAGAGGCTATGTGCCTCTACAATGTTGAATATGATACTTTTATCTTGCGTCGGGTTTCTCTGTGGCATAATCATGCCATAGACTGGAACTTACGAGTAGCGACGGTATAATTTTGGTACCCTGAGGACCATGTTTTCCGATTTGACCTGGATGAGGGTTATCCTACCTATGAGAGCAATGTTGGGGGTTGGCCCCAGTGTTGCGGCTGCCATGCCCAATTTTTCTCAATCTTCCCAGGCATTTCTGGCAGAGTTGCTCCATATTTCCCCTTTGAAGGCTCAATCGTTTGTTCATTGAGATACTATTTCTCTTCCGAATGTTATGTATTTGGTGCGTCATAAGAGCTTTGATGATAGTGGACTTGTCGGATATGTTGCTTTGGGCCTGACTGTGAATCTGTTACTGGTGATAGGGGATTTTATGGATGATCCCCAAGTACATGCGATCGCGATATGGATGTCTTACCACCGTAATCCTGTGGCGGCGGTACTGGGGAGACCCTGAACGATCTCGATTCTTGGAAAAAGGGTCGTTCTAATTTTTTGAGGGGGATCCCGATGATGTTGTTCATATGGCTTGTAGAGAGGTTTTGTCTAGCAACCCCTCCTGAGTATCCCTTGGCTGGTGTGCCTAAATTTTCCATCTGGACTTTCTTCAGTTTCGGCCCATCGATAGAGAACTGGGTCAACTAGTTTGTGGAGCACGAAGCCCAGTGTCTTCGTTGGTCGGTGCCATGGTAGGGAGTCTTGCATCCTATTTTGCAGTTAGAAGAGTAGCGGTATGTGCGGTTAGTTAGCCTCAGTCAGACGTCCTTTTATTTCCCTTAGTATCTTCTATTCCAAGATGGGTGGGAACAGATAGTGCCTCCTTGCATAACGAACTTCTTCCCGGTGGAGGACCTGACTGAATTATTACGGATGATATTGGGTTCCTTGTGGCAGCACCGCTAGCCATCTACCCGTCCGTTACAATCTATAGGAGGGGTTTGGCATGTGTCTGGAGACTACCTGAAGTGGTTGTGGAAGTGGGTAGTGGAGAAAATTATGGAGGAAGAGACTGGGTAAAGGTGGCTTGTCACCTTTGACACCATGGAGGAGGGTATTGTGGTTTCGTCCAAGCTTCTCAGGGAGTATCGCTTCATGGAGCGCATATGGAGTGTTAACTAGGATTGGGAGACTTGAGAACCTCCGAGGGAAGGAAATGATGACGAAGCGAGGACGTCTTATAGTTGAGGACAATGTTTGTGAATACGGGGCAACATTTTGTGGAGCTAGGACAATTTGTGTTTTGGGTGATTTTGGTATTTTTAGGGATACTTTTTGTGAAGTTGGTAAGTATTAGGTAGGTTTGTTTAAGATGGTTTGTCAGTGAAAAGGGGTGGTCTATTTAGCTCCCTTCACTGATACTTTATGTAACAGTTTTAGTCCTTTATTAGAAATAAAAATGATTTTGATCATATTTAGTTGTGCCTCTTGATGAGTTTTGCATTTGAATTATCTATACCAATCGTTAAGGCATTCATAATCCTTTTGTTCATGTAAATAATAAGATAGACCGCCGTTCTCGGAGGTTAGAAAAGAATAGCATTTTGTAAAATAGAAGAGGATTGTTCCCATATAAGGCATATAGGTTACCGACGTACCTCTGGGGGTTTTAAAAATTTCCATGAGTTTAATGAAAGAAAAATATTTTTAAGAGGATTAGGTCCCATATAGTTCTGGGTAGGAGGAAATGAAGATAATTTTTTTAAGAATAGAAGGGTGATGAGAAGAGTCATAGTATGTCGAGATTTTAGACTAAAGGTGAAATTTCTTAAGATGGTCCACATTGATGGATGTGTCATCTCTTCTCCGTTATGGTCAGTGAGTACGACAAGACCGTTTGATATAACTTTTTTCACAATGCAGGGCCCGGTCCAATTTGGTTTGAATTTTCCTCTGGGATCCCAAACGGGTTCTACGATATCGTTATGGGCAAGGTCTCCTTCCTGTACACAACAATCCTTGACTTTTCGATTGAATGATCGCACTATTCAACGATGATACCCCTGTATAAGGTATAGAGCCTTAAGTCTCTTCTCATCCAAGAGTGAGTTCATCAAAGCAACTCTGATGCTAGTCTTCTTTGCTAATTCTTCTTTCGAGCATGATGCGTAGGGAAGTTATCTCTAGTTCAATGGGTAAGAATGATTCCATGTCATACACCAGCGAATAAGGGGTAGCCCCAATATATGTCCTGATTGAAGTGTTGTAGCCCCAGATAGCGCATGGGATCCAGTCAACCCAATCTCTGCAATTATCGATCATTTTGCTGATAATGGTTTTGAGGCTTTTATTGGCAGCTTCGATAGCACCATTGGTTTAGGGTCGGTAGGGAGAAGATTTTTGTCTATAAATTTCGTACTCATCGACTAATTCTGTGACCTTGGCCTCAAAGTGGAGTCCATTATCTAATACTAACTCATACGAATCCCGTATCTGCAAATGATGTTCTTTTTTATGAACTTGGCCACTTTCTTGACATTTATCACTGCGTATGACTCGGCTTCAACCCATTTAGTGAAGTAATTAATGGCGATCAGGATGAACTCATGACTATATAAATCTTTGGGAGTGACATTTCCTATGATGTTAGTGCCCCAGGTGGAGAAAGGCCAAGGAGAGGTCATGTTGTATAGTTATTAAGGAGGAAAGTGTTGAGGATTGGCAAACTGTTAGCATTTGTCGCATCTACAAATATAGGTAGTGAAATCTTAAACCATGGTGGTCGAGTAGTACCTTGACGGATGATCTTCTTGGCAAGCATATGACCGTTTATGCGGGGCTCACATTCCCCACTGTGGATCTTCTCCATTATTCCTTCAATATCAGCTCCCGCTATGCAATGAAAATGGGCTCTATCGAAGTTTCATTTGAAAAGAACTTTACTAGGCAACCAGTTTATGAAGGGTCACACGATATTTCTTATCTATGTCTTGGGGATACCTACCACGTTTGAGGAGTCGCCAAATGTTATAGTACCGTAACCTAACCATATCGAAATCTTCCTCAATAACGAGCTCAATATGGTAGTAGTGGGTGGTCATAGCCTATTTTTAAACCAGGAAAGGGTCCATTGTTATTCCCTCAGGTATGTCGACCATGGAGGCCAGGGTAGCAAGGGCGTCGACTAGGTTGTTCTTTGTGCGAGGTAGGTAATAGAAGGTCACATCCTTGAACTGGGAGTCAAGCTCTTCTAAGTGGGCATGGAATGGTGGGATCTTCTCGTCCTTGACTTTCCATTTACTGAGGATTTGGCAGACAATGTGGGCTAAATCCCCGTAAATGTCAAAGTGCCAGATTCCTTTTTCAAGGGCGATCTTGAGGCCTACTGCGCATGCCTCATACTTAGTCATGTTTTTGGTGCAAGGGAAGTCTAATTTGATGGAAATGGGGGTATGAGAGTCGTTAGGGGTGATCGGGAGTATCCCAATGCCGTATTCTTTTTTATTGCCAACTCTATCAAAGAACATTTGCCATCTAAGGTCCTCCTGAGAGGTGTAGAGAATATCTTCATCTGGGAATTTGGAGACCCATATATCGGTTCCTTTCATAAGATAATCAGCAAGGTAGTTGAAGATTGCTCTCCTTTTTATAGCTTTCTAAGTGATGTATACATTATCGTATTTGGCTAATAACATCAACCAATGGGTCATTCGACTGGATAGAGCGAGTTTTCCTAAAATGTATCCATTCGGGATACTAGTCGGATACGAAAGGCAAGTGTAGGAGGGTAGTGAGACTGGGGTCTATGACTAACTGGAAAGGGTGAGGCGTGACCCACTCCAATGGACGCTTCCTGCAAGGTCTTCAAGGTCTCCTGGTGCAACTTCTGAAGAAAACTTCTCCTTCTGGTAACAATGGAACTCAAGCTTCAACTCACTCCCTGCAAGAAGATGAACTTTCACAGCAAAAATAGTAATTTTCTCAAGGGAAACACCTGAGAGTGATGGATGTCAGTGGGGAGTGAAGGAACAAGGCACTCAGCACTAAGAGAATGAGCAGGGAGAGAACACTTAGGTAGGTCTGGTGATATTTTGGCAGAGTAACAGTGCAATTTTTATTGTCTATCTATCTTGACCTTGCCCAGAGGTCTATTTATACTGGGGCGTTAGGGGTGAGTGACATTTTTGGGCGCCAAAATTGAGAGAGTTGGTGGGGAACAATGTCTGAAGAGTACCATTTGTCCCTACCTGCGGCAGCATGCCTGTCCCCTCTGCAGGAGCCACCTGGCGCCGACCAAAGGTCAAAAAGCACATATGTCCCCTAATGGAGACAATATATCAGATTTGGTAATTATCCTTTGAAACGGTAACTTGTGGTGCAATTTTGCAAATCTTGAGAGAGGAGACCTTAAGGACTCCTTTCCTCTAAAAAATGTTGTTTTTCTTGAGAGGGACCTTGAGGACCCCCTCTTCTGGAAAAGTCATTTTCTCGTAAAGAGTTTATTTCTTGTGAGTAGCCAGCTCTTTAGCTGCTCACTTCTCTTGTGACCAAGTTTGCAGTGTGTGTAGTCTCGAGTGACTTCTGGGTCTTCCTACTAGTATTCTATCAATCCTATAGTGCTAAGTGGTTGAGCTTGCTCAACATACCTTGTCCCTCAGCCGCCAAGCCAAAACTCCCAGGAGGTCCCAACGCGCCTGTTCGAGCCCTGCTTGCTTGACTCGGCAACCTGTACAAGAAAGTAAAGTGTTAGTGTTGTTGTTCATTTAGAGACTGATGTTTCATGATGAGGAGTTGTTCGTGATAGCTACTCCCTCAATATGAGTTTCTGTCGAAACCCTTGTAGCATCACCTCTCGAATAACATTTCTGCAGTGACCCTTGCAGTGGCGCCGAACCTTGCAGTGGTACTTCTACATTTTGGATTTCTGTGGTGACCCCTCGCGGGCACCTCTCGAACGTTATTATTGTAGTAACTCAGACATTGTAGTGGCGCTGACGCTTGAAGCGGCGCTGACCCTTGCAGCGGCGCTGATGCTTGTAGCGGCGCTGGCACTTGGAGCGGCGCGGACACTTGCAGCGGCGCCGACCCCTGCAGCGGCGCTGGTACTTGAAGCGGCGTCGACACCTGCAGCGGCGCCGAGACTTGCGGCGGCGCTGACACTTGCAGCATTGTTGGCACTTGAAGCGGCGTTGACCTTTACCATGGCGCAGACACTTGCAGCGGCGCCGACACTTGAAGTGGCGCCGGCACTTGCGGAGGCGCGAACACTTGTAATGGCGCAGACGCTTGCAGCGGCGCTGGCACTTGAAGCGGCATCGACCCTTGCGGCGGTGCGGACACTTGCAGCGATGCTGGCACTTGCAGTAACGCTGGTACTTAAAATGGCGCCGACACTTGCAGCGGCGCGGAAGATTGCAGCGGCGCTGACACTCGCAGCGGCACTGGCACTTGAAGCGGCGCTGACCCTTGCAGCGGCGTAGACACTTGCAGCGGCGCTGGCACTTGAAGCGGCGCCGACACTTGCGACGACGCTGACCCTTGCAATGGCGCAGACACTTGTAGTGGCACTGGCACTTTAAGCGGTGCCGACCTTTACGGTAGCGCGGACACTTGCAATGGCACAGACACTTACAGCGACGCTGGCACTTGAAGCGGTGCCGACCCTTACAGCGGTGCAGACACTTGCAGCGACGCTGGCCTTTGAAGCGGCGCTGACCCTTGAAGCGGCGCCGAAACTTGTGACGGCGCTGACCCTTACAATGGCGCAGACACTTGCAGCGGTGCTGGCACTTGAAGCGGCGCCGACCCTTACGGCGGCGCGGACACTTGCAGCGGCGCGGACACTTAAAGAGGCGCCGACACTTGAAGCGACTCCGACGCTTGTGGCGGCACTGACCCTTGCAATGGCGCGGACACTTGCAGCGGCGCTGTCACTTGAAACGGTGTCGACCCTTACGAAGGCGCGGACACTTGCAGCGGCGCAGGCACTTGAAGCAGCGCTGGCTCTTGAAGTGGCGCCGACACTTGCGGCGGCGCTGCCCCTTGCGATGGATTTTTGGACTTCTGGGTGACCCTCGCGGGCACCTCTCGGATGTCATTAATAAAAAAAGCATTTTTATTTTATTTTGCTTTTTTAATGATAGACACCCATCTACATTAACCCCTCGTGCAAAGATTTTTTGGTTGGGTAGGCTAAGAAAACTTTGCACGCTATAAATCTGATTTCACCAATCAATTATATATACATATATATATTTTCTGAGGAACTCTAGGATCATTAACTGCGGTGTCCCTTCATCCGAGGTTTTTAAAAAAAAATTGAGAATCCACGCGTCAGTGTGGGAACTGTCATCTCGTCAATTGGGAAAAAAAGGTCATCACCTTTTTACCTTCCTGCATGTTTTCCCATTTTGATGCAAAAAATCATAAGCCCCTCTTCTTGGGATCTTTCATCTTCTTCAAAAAACATAAGACACTTTTGGGTTTGTAGTGAGAGAGAGTGAGATAAAGGGATTTTTAAAACACCATAGCCACCCATCCCCTCATTTTTTTCTCTAGCTTTTTCAAATACCATAGCCTCTCATTCATGGATCCTAATCCAAGGAATACTTCTTCAAATGTAGACACCTCCAAAGCCCCCATGGTTTTAGGTTCTATGCCTTCTTCCTTATTCATCCCAACGGTTCCGACCCCCCTTATGAACGTCATCGACGCCTCCTCCGTGCTACCCGCCTCCTTTCCCTCGGTTGTTGGTTCGAGAACCCCCATGGGTTCTTCGCGATTTCCTTCTACGGACGATGTTCAAGTCTTGGGTATCTCGAGTAGCGGCGCTCGGTTAGAGATCGGTGTCTCGCCCGTCCCCTTTGATATGGCTGTTGACGAGAGCCCGAAGCGAGCGGTCCTCTCGTCCGAGGGTCTCTCGCCAGTCGCCTTGGGTTCTGATAAATAAATCAGTTGCGTTGGGAGGGGTATCTCGACTAGTGGCGCTCAGTTAGAGATGGTCGGTGTCTCGCCCGTCTCCCTTGATGTGGCTGTTGACGAGGGCCCGAAGTGAGTGGACCCCTCGTCTGAGGGTCTCTCGCCCGTCGCCTTGGGTTCTTATAAAAAAATCATTTGCGTTGGGAGGGGTATCTCAACCTCGGTTTGCGAAATTTATCCATTTGGTTTGGATAAGGGTATCTCAGAATTTGCTGGCGCCGTCAGTGGTTCCTCGCGCGTTGATCTAGGCGCGGGGAGTTCTTTGTCTATTGAAAATGAGCTTGGAGGGAGGGGGTCTCGACACCCGTGAATTTTTCTGAAGCAGATGGGGTCTCGACCCCTTTTTTTTCGTGGGGAAATCCTTGTAGTGGCGCGCGGGTCTCGCCGCCTTTGAGTTGTTTAGAAATGGGGGTTTCGATTTTCGGCGGTCAATGGCCAAGGGTCTCGCGACCTGGTCTATTGCCTACGGGTCTCTCGTCAGTGCAAGGGGTTGTCTCGACATGTATTAGTGTTAACGTAAGCATCTCGACCTCGGGTGTCTCGATGCCTTTGACTTTTTCTAAAATGGGGGTCTCAGCTTATGGCAGTATGGCGACCTCTCGTCTGCAGCCGGGGGTCTCACGACTTGTCCTCGTGTCCACGGGTCTCTCGTTCGTGCAAGGGGATGTCTCGATATTTTGTCACATCGAGGGTTCCGTGACCCAGGGTGTCTCGCCGACTATTGGTGTTACGGAGAGCATGCCATTGACCGGGGGATCTTCACATGATTTTGCTGGGGTTCCTGCCTCCACTTCTTTTTTTACGACAGGGGACACCCAGAGTCCCTCGTTCGGAGTCCCCACTAGGATGAGTTCTTTTCTTGAGTCAATGGCTCTTGGTGGTTCATCAGCTACGCCATCCTCTTCTCAGGCATGGAAGGACTATATGCACATTCGCCAAGGGCGAGACTTTGGTATTTATCGTCGCGCTCCTTTTTTTTGTCCTGCTGACAGTTTCATGATTTCACTTTCTGATTTTGGGGAAAAGTTTTCGGGCGCTGTTCTCGAACGTTCTCATGTGGGGTTAAGTGATTCTGCTGACCTCCCTATTATTTCTCTGGATTCTGTTCTCCGAGTCCGAGTTGACCGTGGTGACTTTCCTTATTCCAACGTTGAAGTTAAAACCTCGAGGAGTGGGCCAGCTGGGTTGATTATGTTCTGAGCGTTCCTGATTATGTGGCTATTCTTAGGGAGGTGGGACACTTTATCGTCGTCAGCAGCTTGAAGTCCTGCACCATATTTAAGCTTGGTTCTTCGCTCAATCTCTTATTGTCTCGGTGGAGTATGGAGTCTCACACCTTTGTCACAGGCTGGGAGGAATTTACCCTTACCATAAAACATATATGTGAATTGTACACCCTTCCTTTCTTTGGGCAGCAAGTCTTTTCTGATGACTGCGAGGACTCCCTAGAGCAGGAGATGGTGGGAGAGTTGCGGTCAGCTCTCAGAGAGTGCTCGAGGTATGTGGCCATAAATATAACTTATCATTCCAAGCATTCCTTTGCCAAATGGCAAAGATACTGGTTCAGAGCCTTTGAGCAGTTGCAGAAGGGGGAGACTTCACGTGCAGCCCCCAGATCCCAGGATGGTCCTAAGCTCCACTGTCCTGCACATTTAGCCACTTTCCTCGTTACGTTCCTGACTCAGTTCCTTCTACCAGGTAAGCCCGAAGACTGTCCTCGCGAACTTCTTTTTAGATTGGCTATACGATTGTCTCGCAGTAGGTCGGTACCCATGGCTGCCCGACATTAGGTTCTCTTTACACCTGGATGGACCGAGCACACATAGATGTAGAGAGGTCCTGCGGTCGGTATGATGTTGTTAATCATGCCAACGCCCCTCTCTTGATGTCCTTTTTGTTTGAGAATTTCCCCCACTTTACTTCGGGGGCTCACGCTTGTCATAGCGATGCTTCGAGACTTCTTCGGTGGCATAAGAAAACTCCCAAGCAATCTCTGGGAATGTTGATCGATGATATCAAGGAGTTTCAGTTTCGGCCTTACACCAGGCGCCCTGGGGGAACTTTCAGCTGGATTTCTTTCCCTGGCGATAGCGGGACCTTCTATTGCCCTTCAGTAGTGGGGTCGGTTTCCACGTGTCTTCATATTAATGTGGTGACGATGCTCTTACCATGTCACCTCCCTTCTTGGACCGAGTTAGGTCCGCATGCTGAATCTTATCATTCTAAGAGGGTAAGACATCAGTTCGGTTATGATCAGGGCGTTCACACCCCTCCTCTTCCTACCTACAGCAGTCATTCTGAGGCATTTTCAGAGGCGTGTGCTGGCTTTACTCTTCAGGGATTATTCCATAGGGTCATTGGTTTGGGTGGCCTCTATGTGCCTCCCTGCGATTATCATCCTTCATTCACTTCATCTTGGTTCCTTCTTTGGCAGCAGCAGGTCCGTCTTATCTAAGAATGTGTAGTTGGCCCTCCTCATGAGACTAACCCCATTAAATATACCAGAGCTCAATTTTTGGTCAGGCGAACGCAGAAAGATCCTTGGTTTCTCAGCACCACCTCCACGCCACCCTTGGAGCATGCCATTCCCATTTTAGTGAAACCTCTCATTGACGAGTCACTTCCGTCTCCGCCGGCTGAGCTTCCCCCTATGAAGTCTAGAAACCAACCGAAAAGCAGAGGGAAAACGAGAACCTCTACTACAAGCAAAAAAAAACACCCTGACGCCGACGTATCCAATTTTGTTCCTGCTACTACTGCTTCTCCTCCTTCTTCTCCTATGAGGACCCGGGCTGCGAAGAAAAAGAAAGGAGATGGCGCTGGCATGGCTGCTTCCTCTACAGTGGATCAAGAGTCTGATACTGGCAATCTTGGGGCGGGGAAGACTTCTCAAGTAGTGAGAGGGAAGGCTACTCTTCACCGAGCCTTGCTTCCCAAGAGGCTCGGGTCGCGTCTATTCCCATTGCGTAAGGTACTATATCACGACATTCTTTACTTAGTGGAACTAGTTCTCTCGGAGTTTCTTTATCTCCCTCCCCTTCATTGGAAGAGGAACTAGTTGATTATGGGAGCACCCCTTCCTATGACGACCATAGTTCTTCTTCGGGTGATATGGGCGGCCTGGGTTTCCATAGCGAAAGCACTACTGACACTTATGCTTTGTTATCAGTCTTCAGAGGGTCTTCTAGTGATGATGAGGCCTCCCATTCTCCTCGGGGGGTTATCCCCACCCATCTCCCTTATAGCCAGACTACGCGCCCTGCTACTGTAAGCGTTCTCCCTTTACTTGTTTATATTTTTTTTCCATATGATTTTCTTTCTTCCCCTCATTATATATATTTTTTTATTTGTCAATCAAAGCATTCTGTCATATTTGTACAGGTTATTTCCGTAGAGATAAGTAGTTCTCTTCTTCCCCCACTACGACCGACACCCTTTCAGCGGGAGAGGAACTCCATGCTCATTTCTTCCCGAGGCCTTTTTAGAGAGGTTTGTTGTCTCCTTAATTATTTTACCATCTGTTGTAATTTATTCATCTTCTAACTACCTTTTGGTTGTGTACACGGTCATTTCCCCACAGCTTTCATTTGTGCACTTTACCGTCACCCGGACCACCCTTGTGGCTTCCCCTTCTCCTCAGGTATGCCTCGCTATTCTCAGAACTTTCATTGTTCCATTTTCTCTTTTACTTCTTCCTATTATTTACCCATTTATCGTGCGTAGAGGGTTGTGTCTTCTGGCGTTGTCACCTCATCTTCTCTTGTCTCGGCGGTGGGCCCTTCTGCGGCTGAGCCCCTGGAGGCCTCTTCATCTGAGGTACGCATTTTTACTTTTGAATATTTGTTTCCTTTTTAATAGGAGTCATAATGGCCCTTGGGCTTTCTTCTCAGGGAGGGGCTCCTCCCTTGCCTGGTGTTACCGCCCCGGGTTTATCCTCTTCAGGGAGAATTTCTATCCTTAGGGTCCGTGTATCTATGGACGGTAGACCTTTGGTTCAGGCGATCTCTCGTGGCCCAATATTTACTGTGGCTTCAACCAATGAGCCTACGCTTCAGGTCAGGTCTTTTCGCTGAAGCCTGGAATCTCTTTCTCCTCGATCATGCGATAAATAATATACTTTCATTCTTTGCAGGCTATCAGCACAACCCCTACTGCGCCGACCGTCCTTTTTCGTGCTTCCCCTTTGGATGGGATTCAGGTACTCTCTTATTTTATCTTAGTTCTATATTTCTTATCTATCCATCCTGTACTTATCGTATCCCTCTTTTGCTTTGTTGCAGTTATCCCTTGGCGCTGTTTCGAGTGCGGCTCCTGCTACCGTCTCTTCGGCAACCCCTATACATGGGCCAGTTCGTCCTATTATCGCGCCCCTTTAGGTAGGTGTCTCTAGGGTGCTTTTTTAGGAGTTTCCCTCTCTCTCTTTTTTTTAATTGAAGTATTCATCATTCCTGGAATAATTGATTTGTTATCTCTCGCCCTTTCTTGTCACTCACAGCCCCGCCTACCCCTCGCGCCCTCCGTCGCTGAGATTGTTCTTCCGAAAGTGCCTGAGGTTGAGGTAGATTCTTCGAAAGCACTGGTCGCTGAGACAACCCCTTTTGGAGCATCGCTCAGTGTTGCTGCCCCTATGGGAGCCCCTGCTCCTCCTTCTATGACCATTACGGAGAGCGTTATTCAGGTACCGTGTATAAGAGTATCTACCTCCCTCGTGTCATTCTTATGTCTTTATTATTTTGCTTAAATTGGGCAATCATTCCCCTCTTCACCTTTTTTGCATTATCTCCAGGTGAGAGAGGTCGCTCTAATGACTAAGGAGCCGAATGAAGTTGCTCCGATACTTGTGGAGTTAGAGAATGAGATGGCTGCGAGAGAGGTATTAAACTGGCATACTCTCTTTTTACTATTTCCCTTATTTTCTTCTTGCGTATACTGTGCCGGCGTTCTCATTTCCCCTTGTCTCATTGTTTCCAGGTGCATGAGAGTACTCTGATGACTATGGAGTCTGGCAGTGGGGCAACCGCGAGAGAGGTATTAGACTGGCATACCCCCTCTTTTTACTATTCCCCTCTTTTCTTCTTGTGTATACTGTGCAAGCATTCCCATTTCACCCTTGTCTCATTATTTACATGTGCATGAGAGTACTCCGATGACTGTGGAGTCTGGAAGTGGGGCAACTGCGAGAGAGGTATTAGACTGGCATACCCCCTCTTTTTACTATTCCCCTCTTTTCTTCTTGCGTATACTGTGCAAGCATTCCCATTTCACCCTTGTCTCATTGTTTCCAGGTGCATGAGAGTACTCCGGTGACTGTGGAATCTGGTAGTGGGGCAACTGCGAGAGAGGTATTAGACTGGCATACCCCCTCTTTTTACTATTCCCATCTTTTATTCTTGCGTATACTGTGAAAGCATTCTCATTTCTCCCTTGTCTCATTGTTTCTAGGTGTATGAGGGTACTCCGATGACTGTGGAGACTGGTAGTGGGGCAACTGTGGAGGGAGATCATAGTTCTGAGTTCACTCCTTTGGTCGGTGACGCTGATTCTGGTGGGGAGTCTTCTTTTCTTCCTTCTGAGGCGGGGTCTCGCCACTCCGATGGCGATGATGAAGCAGAGGATGCTGCGACTATTTCTAGTAGGCTATGGCGTGAGGAGTTACCAGGACGATTCAGGGTACATGAGCGTCAGCTCTTGGATCTCATCTTGGAGCACCATCCCGAAACGTTCACTTCTCAGAGTATACTTCAGGTTGACAGTCTTACGGCCTTCAACCTGAGGGCTCTTGCCAGCCATGTTCATGAGTTCTTGGCTACCTCCCCTGCTAAGCTGACTAGCTCTTCTATTTTGCTATTCTTGGATGCCCTCCGCGACTTACAGCAGTTCTATCACTTTTGTTTGGATTGGCTTGACGCAGGGGTTCGCCCCTTTCTGAGTGTTCCTTTTCGAAAGATAGTGAGGTTTCACACTTCCCGACAGTCTAGGGTTGAGAAATGGCACGCTGAGGCTACGAGGATCCGGAATCAGATCGCCCTACTGCAGGTGAAGCTTGCCAGACTCGAGTCTGGCGATGAGGAGGATGAGGCTAAATTCGTCAGGTTGGAGGAAGAGTTTCTGCTTAAGGATGGTCCATCATATGCTGGCGCCATCGCGCGTGATGATTTATTTTTTGTGGTTTCTAGAAGATAGGCTACTTCTTGCTTTGTAGTGCTCAGAATTCTATGTATAGATCACTTATCATTCCTGTATGAGACACTTTGTTTCTTCTGCACTTTCTTTTTCTTTTGTTCTCCCTTTATAATGTGGGTGTTTGTTTTATATGACTTGCTCTAATTTATGTGAGAATTTAGTCTACTGGTGGCTACCCCATATACTACGGGGTATTTGCATTGATATGAAAAGTTATGTATTATCATATTGTATATATTTTTTGAAAATGCACCTCTTATAGCTTTGAGGTGTTGGCATGTGACTTTCTTGGCTTGCCCCTCCTGTTTGTGGGGGTATTCCTGCATATTACTGCTTATAGTTGTAGAGGCTAGGTTGGAGAGGAGGGTGACCCCTGCCCCTTTCCGAAAGCCTGATTTTATCATAAAAAACTGTATTAATTTATGTCTGGGGGACTTTGCTCAGTATACTTTCTCTTAGGATGGACTTACCTCCCAAGTGTAGTGAGCAAAGTTCCTGATCTTTTTTTTTGTACTCTCTTCTAACTTAATAGGGAGTGTATATGTATGTATAAATGAGCAAGCAAAGCAAATGTCAATAATGATCAAAAGTGTTGCAATTTCATTTCTTTACCTTTGTGTGCTGTTTACAGTGTAGTATTGCTCTAAAAAAAATTTACGAAAAAAACTTTTTTGGTATAAGAGCAATCCTCGAAATCCATTACAGACATGCAAAACACAAATAAAACTTGTTAGATGTTACTAAGCATAGTACCTCTTCAGCCACTTGCAGTTAATGGACTGGAGGCAATCACTCTCTGGTTCTAATATTTGGCAGTAGCCCGACTTCCCCACTCCTCTGAAGACAAAAGGGCCTTCCCAGTTAGGTTTGAATTTTGATGCCAACATGCTACATAGATGGTGAGTTGATGCTCGCAGGACTAAATCTCCCACCTGGAATTCTCTAGGCTTAACCAAGTTTTCGTAGGCCCTGGACAGTTGCTGAGTGTAGACTTTGAAATTCTCTCTCGCCTTATCTTTGTGCTCGTCCAGCGCCTCCAGTTGCACATGCCTTGGGTCTGGGATGAGCCCATTGCTAAGAGAATTTATGGCTGAAGGTACCGCCAGTTCCACTGGTAGGACAGCTTCGGTCCCATATACTAGAGAGAAGGGAGTGAACCCTGTTGGCTTTCTTTTCGAAGTACGGTAGGCCCATAACACCATAGGCAACTTCTCATCCCATGCTCCCGGCATGTCTTCTAGCATTTTCTTCAAAATATTTATCAGGGTCTTATTAGTAGCTTCTGCTTGGCCATTGCCCTTGGGGTAGGATATGGTTGAGCTATTATGCACAATCTTATACTTGTCCGTGAGAAGGGCCATCTCTTTGCATACAAATTGCTTCCCATTATCCGTTAGGATCACTTTAGGTATACCGAACCTACATATGATATACTCCTTTATAAACTGGGTTACCACTTGGGCGGTGACTCTCCTTAAAGGAATGGCCTCCGCCCATTTGGTGTACAATTTTGTAGCCACAATGATAAAAGCCTTGCCGTGAGATGTTGGGGCGATCTTTCCCACCAGGTCGAACGCCCATGTGTGGAAGGGATAGGGGGCTTCCAAGCTTTGTAGACTGACGGAGGGAGCGTGCACCATGTTTCCATGCACCTGGCATGCTCTACACTTTTTCACATATCCAATGGAGTCAGCCTCCATGGTCGGCCAGTAGTATCCCAGCGTCATCAGTTGATCATACAGCTTGGCGCCTCCCATGTGGGAGGGCTCATGAGCTTCTTTCAGCACCATTTCCACTTCCTCTTTGGCTATGCACCTTAGCGCCTTCTCATTGTACCATTTCCTATATAACTCTCCTTTGACTAAGTAGAAACGTGCTATCCTTTTTCTAAGGTAAATTTCGTCCGCTCTCTCGACGGGCAGCTCCCCATCTTTTTTATATGCTAGGTACGGCTGTCTCCAATCTTCGAAGGCTTCCACGAAGTTAGCCTCCGTCGGCTGGTCAAAATTAGCTTGGCACTTTAAATAACTTTGTTACAAGCGGGCCGCTTCTACGCTCATGGCGGGCCAAAAATACCCGCTTCGCTGCAGTCGTCTATAAAGGGGGATATCCGTATCTCCACAGTGCTTCTGGTGCATTTCTATTAACCT
Organism: Sambucus nigra; assembly: GCA_949130495.1. Classification (NCBI taxonomy): domain Eukaryota; kingdom Viridiplantae; phylum Streptophyta; class Magnoliopsida; order Dipsacales; family Adoxaceae; genus Sambucus; species Sambucus nigra. Next base: position 93,821,056 of record OX422212.1, read on the forward strand.
CTCCTTGGCTTCTTGCTCCCCTACGCACCTGGCCAGAAACCCTCCAGGACTCTTGACGTAGAGAGTTCCCTGCAGCGCATGATGGTTGGCTAACTCTAATATTTTCATTGTCCCTTGCCTGGTTTCAAGTTACTTCTCTACCGGACGCCTCCAATCTTCCGGCTCGTTACTTGGGAATAAGGACTTTACGGTAGTGGGTACCGTTCTCCGCCTCACTGTGATGGTTTCTTCTGACTCCTCCATGTCCAAATTTTGTGCTATGGTGGCAAGCGCGTCAGGATTCCTGTTCATCGTTCGCACCTGCCTCTCCACAGTTACTTCCAAGAACTGTCCCAGCAATCGTTGGATGATGTGTCTGTACGGCGCTAAGTTGGCATGTTTAAGGGAAAACTCGCCATTGACCTACCTTACTACCAGATTGGAGTCCCCTCGTATACACAGTACCCTGATCCCTCTTCTGAGTGCTTCCAACATCCCTAGAATGAGGGCTTCGTACTCAGCTTCATTATTTGAGCATTTAAAATCTAACTTCAAAGAGAGGGTAATCTTCTCCTTCCCATCTGACAGTATGACGCCGACCCCACCTGTTCCTTGAGCACTGGAACCATCAAACTCCATAAACCACTTCTTCACCTCCTCCGCCATGCATGCTTGGAAACTTTCTCCGGGAAGCTCTTCACTAGGTGGTTCGAAAACCCCACTCGGGAAGTGGGCCAGCAGATCTGCTACTGCCTGGATCTTAATGGCTTTAGGCACTACGCATTTTAGATCGTATTCTGACAAGATCAAAAACCACCTTGCTGCTCGTCCCATGAGTATAGTCCGCGAGAGGAGGTACTTGATGGGATCACACTTGGTGACTATGTGAACGGTGAAGGCTAGAAGATAGTGTCTCAACTTCTGGGCTACAAATACCAGCGCCAGACAGTGCCTCTCAACGCTGGTGTATCTCGATTATGTTTCGGATAGTACTCTTGATAGGTAGTAGACCGACTTTTCCACTCCTTCCTTCTCTTGCGCCAAGAGGGCCCCTATCGACCTCTCTATAGAAGTAAGATAGAGCAGCAGCGGTGCTCCGGCTTCGGGGGGAATCAGCGTGGACGGAGAGGCTAGGATTTCTTTAATCTTCTCGAACGCACTCTCTTGCCTCTCTCCCCAAACCCACTTGGCTTTGTCTTTTAGTATAGGTGCGAACGGATGAGTTACTTCTGCCAACGTAGGTATAAACCTCCGCAGGTAGGATACCTTTCCCATGAAGCTCTTAAGTTGTCTCTGACTCTTGGGTGGTGGCATCATCACAATGGCTTTCATCTTCTCTGCATCCACTTGCACCCCTTGTCTATTTACCACAAAACCTAAGAATTTCCCTGCAGTAACCCCAAAGGCACACTTTGAGGGGTTCACTCTCATCTTATACCGACGACACCTTTCGAATACTCTCCTGAGATCCTGAATATGCTTGTTTTCTTTCCTAGACTTCACCACCAGATCATCCACATAGAATTCTAGTATATTATGAAATAAGTCATGAAAAATTTCCATCATGGTTCGCTGGTATGTGGATCCAGCGTTCTTCAATCCGAAGGGCATGACTGTATAGTGAAAGTTCCCTAACGGTGTGCGAAAGGCAATCTTCTCTGCATTGGCGGGGTCCATTTTAATCTGGTTATAGCCAACATACCCATCCATGAAGCTATACATCTCATTTCCTGCGGTGGCATCCACTAAGCTGTCTATGCTATGTAGTGGGAATTCATCCTTAGAACACGCCCTATTCAAGTCACGAAAATCTACACAGATTCTGATTTGGGTCTTGTCTTTTTTTGCCACTGGCACTATGATGGACAGCCATATGGGGTACTGAATAAGCTTGATGAACCCTGCCGCTAACAACTTCTCCACCTCAGCTTTTATTTTCAAATCCAGGTCTGCTTTATATGTGTGTGTGGCTTGCCTTACCGAAAGGGCATTGGGAAGGATATTCAATCTATGAGAGCTCACTTTTGCGTCTATTCCCGGCATCTCCGTGTACTTCCAAGCAAATACATCAGTGAACTCCTTAAGTAGCTCAATGAGCTCTTCCTTCTGCTTCGGTTCCAGGCACTTGGAGATTAGAATGGGTCTACTCTCGCCCTCTTCTGACCCCAACTTGATTTCCTCTAATTCCTGCAGTTGCTCTCTGGGTCCGTCTTGAATGCACTCTGGCGCTTCTTCTGGTTCCTCAACATGCTCAACAATATAGGACTCATCAACGATAAAACAATCGGGCGTCGGGTCGATGCTCTCATCCCAGAACACCGCCCGCGCAGATCGTTATAAACGGTAGATGATTTTTCCATCAGGCAAAGCCACCTTCTTGTAAGTTCGAGGGGGTCTAGCTACCTACTCTGCTTTCCTCTTGCCTTTTGCCATATGGGGGATTATCCTCTCCCCTAGACGGTCATGAACGGATTTCTTCTGCGGGACCCTTCCCTCAGCTACCTTGATTCCTACTACTTTTCTTGTAGAGACCTTTCTTTCCTCATCTAACTCGGTGTAGAAGGCAACATATACCAGGTGGGCCTCTTCAACAGCGAAGGGTCTCTGCGTGGCCTTGATTACTATCTCTGTACCTTTAATGTTTGCCTTCGCGCATTGATGGTAGGTGGAAGGCACTACGCCATGAGTGTGCATCCATACCCTTCCAATGAGCAATTGGTAGCTGGTGTTAGCGTTAATAACATGAAATTTGATGTGGGAGGTGAAATTTCCCAACTTAATTCCCACATTCACGTATCCAATAGACTGCATTCCGGCGTTGTCGAATTCAAAAATTACTAGCGGTATCGGAACCACCTTCTCCTGGTCAATTCCCGTTTCATATAACGTACTGATGGGCATGATGTTAATGGATGCTCCTCCATCCATCAACGCCCTGGGAAATGAGACTCCGTTAATTATGGTTGTGATGTACAATGGGAGGTTGTGGAAGTAGGGAACCACCCTATCTGCTTCTAAAAACACCACTTCAGAGGTATACTTCTTAATCATCCTTTCGATTGGCCCCTGCCAATTTAGCGAAGGGTCTCCCCGCTCCTGCACTGCCTCCAAGACTTTCCTCGTGATGGACACCCTCGTGTCGTACTTCACCCCTATCTGGTCAAAAAACCACTTGAACTTGGGGCTCCTCGCTATGGCCTCACATTCCGAATCTAAGTCTACCTCGTACGTCTGGGCACTGCAAACATACTCCGCTTCAGAGGTCCCTCCCTCGTCTAGAGCGAGGATGACGTCTACCTCACCTTCTGAGAGAGAGACTTACTCAACTTCCCCACTTCCATTTTCATGTTCCGGAGTGAAGAACCACCCCTATTGCTTTCTTTCTAGCTCAAGTCTACTCGGTGATAGATTTTCTAACTCCTCGCATAACTGCTCGCCACTCTCCCGCTTCATAAGACTTCTTGTAGCTTCTTCGTCGTAGGCAACTACCATGTTGGCGGTGCCAAAGTGATGCGTAGGAAGCGGGTTCTCGTTAACGTCAACAGGGGGTATCTGCAAGGTACAGTTGTCCATCTGCTCTCCAATGATCCTTCTCAAGTAGTAACGATCCTTGGTAGAGTGCTGCACTCGTTGGTGCAATTCACAGTACTTTGGATTGGCTTTGTCAGCTGCAGTGGGGGTTTCTCGTTTTAGGTGGGGAGGTCCTGCTACGTCTTCTCGCACTAAGGTGCGGTAACAGTCCATAGCCTCAGCTACACTGCACGGTAGTGGCGGCGGGGCATCTTCCCCAAATTTTCTCTTGTTGCCGGGACTGTCAGTCTTGGCCCCAGAGCCTCCTTTCTTCCCCTTGTTACTCCCGTCTACATAGTTAACCGCTTGCCTCCTCGGAACTTGAAACCTCCCAGGAGTCAGTGGAACTTGCATCCTCCAACCCGGGGCTCTTGGTTTGATTATCATAGCTATGTTGCTGGCGGCCCTGGTGAATTCTCTGAAAGTTCCATCTCTAGTTTCGTTGATCAAGTGCAACTTGTACTCTTCTAAGAGTCCTTCCACACATATCTGTAGCAACCTGGCCTCCACCACATCCTCGTGGACATCTAAGGCCCTCTCGCGAAATTTCTTGTTGTAGTGCATCAACTCTTCTCCTGGCTTCTGGACCTCTTGTGCCAGGTGATCCAGTGTAAATTCATCCTCCGCTATAAAAAACTTCTGGAGGAACTGCCTGTGCATCTCTTCCCAAGTAGGGACGCTGTTAGGCGCCAGGTGGGAATACCATGTATAGGCCTTCCCAGTGAGAGTGTTAGAGAACTCTCTCAACCTCAGGTTCTTGTCTCCAGCATGTACTCCCAGGTACTCGACGAACCTCTTCACGTGCTCTCTAGGGTTCTCCCCCTACCGCCAAACTTGATAAATTTTGGTGGAATATACCCCTCAGGGTATGGCTTCTCACTTACTTCCTGTGGATAGGAGTCTTGTAACTCCTCGTATAGGTGGGAACCCTCTCTTTGAGAGGAGGAGAGGAGCTTCCTCACTTCTTCCATAGTAACAGCCTTAGAGGATGACTCCTCCAAACACGTGATTTTAGCAGCTGGAGAACCTATTGGCGCCAGGACCTGCTCCGGCGCCGCCTTCCGAGACGGAATCGTCTCTGCCGGAATCGTAATAGGAGCGGCTACCCCTCCAGAAGGGGCAGCAGCAGGTGTCACACAACCTTGACCCAAGCTTGATAGATCCACGTTGTTTTGCTTTACAAAGTCAAAAAAAATTGCCATAAGGTTCATACCTGCCATTGGAGCCACTGCCGAAGAACTGGTCTGACCTCCCTGAGGCGCTGGCGCCTTGGCTCCGATCACCACCACTTCTTCCTTAGTAGTCTGGTCATTGTGAGCTCCATTACCAGATGGAATGTCCTCAAAAACCAACTGCTTAGAGACATTGAAACCTTCTTTGTCTATGGAAATGAGGATACCTCCCCAGCAGAGTCGCCAAATGTAGGAGGGTAGTGAGACTCGGGTCTATGAATAACTGGAAAGGGTGAGGCATGACCCACTCCAATGGACGCTGCCTGCAAGGTCTTCAAGGTCTCCTGGTGCAACTTCTGAAGAAAACTTATCCTTCTGGTAACAATGGAACTCAAGCTTCAACTCACTCCCTACAAGAAGATGAACTTTCACAGCAAAAATAGTAATTTTCTCAAGGGAAACACCTGAGAGTGATGGTTGTCAGTGGGGAGTGAAGGAACAAGGCACTCAGCACTAAGAGAATGAGAAGGGAGAGAACACTTAAAAAGATCTGGTGATATTTTGGCAGAGTAACAGTGAAATTTCTATTGTCTATCTATCTTGACCTTGCCCAGAGGTCTATTTATACTGGGGCGTTAGGGGTGAGTGGCATTTTTGGGGGACAAAATTGAGAGAGTTGGTGGGGAACAATGTCTGAAGTGTACCATTTGTCCCTACCTGCGGCAGCCTGCCTGTCCCCTCTGCAGGCACCACCTGGCACCGACCAAAGGTCAAAAAGCACATATGTCCCCTAACGGAGACAAAATATCAGATTTGGTAATTATCCTTTGAAACGGTAACTTGTGGTGCAATTTTGCAAATCTTGAGAGAGGAGACCTTAAGGACTCCTTTCCTCTAAAAAATGTTGTTTTTCTGGAGAGGGACCTTGAGGACCCCCTCTTCTGGAAAAGTCATTTTCTCATAAAGAGTTTATTTCTTGTGAGTAGCCAGCTCTTTAGCTGCTCACTTATCTTGTGACCAAGTGTGCAGTGTGTGTAGTCTCGAGTGACTTCTAGGTCTTCCTACTAGTATTCTCTCAATCCTATAGTGCTAAGTGGTTGAGCTTGCTCAACATACCTTGTCCCTCAGCCGCCAAGCCAAAACTCACAGGAGGTCCCAACGCGCCTGTTCGAGCCCTGCTTGCTCGACTAGGCAACATGTACAAGAAAGTAAAGTGTTAGTGTTGTTGTTCATTTAGACACTGATGTTTCATGATGAGGAGTTGTTCGTGATAGTTACTCCCTCAATATGAGTTTCTGTCGAAACCCTTGTAACAGCACCTCTCGAATAACATTTTTGCAGTGACCCTTGCAGTGGCGCCGAGCCTTGCAATGGTACTTCTACATTTTGGATTTCTTTGGTGACCCCTCGCAAGCACCTCTCGAACGTTATTGCTGCAGTGACTCAGACATTTTAGGGCGCTGACGCTTGAAGCAGCGCTAACCCTTGCAGCGGCGCTGATGCTTATAGCGGCGCTGGCACTTGTAGCGGCGCGGACACTTGCAGCGGCGTCGACCCCTACAGCGGTGCTGGTACTTGAAGCAGCGCCGACACCTGCAGCGGCACCGACACTTGCGGCGGTGCTGACACTTGCAGCGGTGTTGGCACTTGAAGCGGCGCTGACCCTTGCCATGGCGCAGACACTTGCAGCGGCGCCGGCACTTGAAGTGGCACCGACCCTTGCGGCGTCGCGGACACTTGCAATGGCGCAGATGCTTGCAGTGGCACTGGAACTTGAAGCGGAGCCGACCCTTGTTGCGGTGCGGACACTTGTAGCGACGCTGGCACTTGCAGCGGCGCTGGTACTTGAAATGGAATCGACACTTGCAGCGGCGCGGAAGATTGCGGCGGTGATGACACTCGCAGCGACACTGGCACTTGAAGCGGCGCTGACCCTTGCAGTGGCGTAGACACTTGCAGCGGCGTTGACACTTGCAGCGGCGCAGACACTTGAAGCGTCACTGGCACTTGAAGCAGCGCCAACACTTGCGACGACGCTGACCCTTGCAATGGCGCAGAAACTTGCAGTGGCGCTGTCACTTGAAGTGGCGCCGAACCTTGCGGTGGCGCGAACACTTGAAATGAAGCAGACACTTGCAGCGGCACCGACCCTTGCAGCGGCGCGGACACTTGCAGCGGCCATTTAAGGCCTTTCCTCCGCTATCCCACCCTCGGACTTATCGCTAGTTGTTGGCGTCACTCTGGGTTCCTCAAAACTTAGGATCTCATCATTTAAGGTCCCTACCACTGGGGGTATCTCGTTTGGAGGAAAGGGTTTTTACCCAAGTTCTGTGAGGGTTGTTGTTGGTGGGGCACTTGGTTTTGGAACTTCTTGCAGTAGGGTTCCTCGTTGAGGGGTATGATTGGCGAGGGTTCCTCGCTTGGGTACTCTGTTGGGGATCCCTTGCTTAGGGGTTCCTCGTCTGGAGTTGCTGTTGGGGGTACCTCGCTTGGGGGTTCCTCGTCTGGAGTTACTATTATAGGTCCCTCGCATGGAGTTACTGTTGGGGATCCCTCGCTTAGAGGTTACTTGCTTGGAGTTGTTGTGGGAGGTCCCTCGCATGGGGGTTCCTCACAAGGTATTTCTATTGAGGGTCCCTCGCTTGGGGGTTTCTCTCCTGGGGGTTCCTCGCTTGATGTTGCTGTGGGGGGTTCCTTGTCAGGAGTTTCTTCCACAGTGGGTTCCTCCCTCGAACCATTAGTTTATGGAGGTTCCTCGTCCACTTCCTCAACTTCTCAATCTTATCAAGATTACATGCGTACACGCCAAGGAAGGGATTTTGGCCTTTATCGCTGCGCACCTTATTTTGGGCCACAAGATAAATTTATGACCTTTCTTGCCCAGTTTGAGGAGAAATTTATTGCCAACATTGTCGAGCAAGCCTGGGTGGGTCTGAGTGAGTTTATTGAATCTCCCATCATTCTTCCTGATTCTATTCTTAGAGTTAGAATAGACCGCGGTGATTTTCCTTATTCTAATATCGAAAACAAAACTACGCGAGGTGCCACTGAAGAGTGGCCTGCTTGGGTTGACCATATTCTTGCCACTCCTTCTTATAAGGTTGTCCTTCAGGAACTTGGCCTTCTAACTGCAGTTGATAGTTTAAAATATTGCATAATGGCTAAACATGGCACCACCCTCAATCTTTTGCCTTCTCACTGGATCAGGGAGTCTCACACTTTTGTAACTGGCTGGGGTGAGTTAAATATTACCCTGGAGGATATATGCGAGTTATTTTCCCATTATTTTTTGGGGGGCATGTTTTTATTGAGGGTTATGATGACCCCCTTGAGAAGGAGATGGTAGAAGAGTTGCAGTCATCTCTTTCTGAGTGTTCAAAATATTTGGCCATCAATGTGACCGGTCTCATCAAACATTCTTTTGCTAAGTGGCAACGGTATTGGTTTAAAGATTTCGAGCAGGCCACAAGGGGTAGACTTCTAGTAGGGTAAACTCCATTACCCATCACACTTAGTCATTTTTCTAGTTACATTTTTTAGTAGATTCTTATTCCCAGGCAAACTAGAAGACTCTCCCCGCAATCTCGTGTTCAAATTAGTTGTGAGGCTGGCGCGAGGGAGGACGGTACCCCTTGCTACTTTGACCCTTGGGTCTCTCTATACTTGGCTGGACCACACTCATGTAGATGTTGAGAGATCTTGTGGCCGCTACGATGCTGCCAATTTCGGTAACTCCCTTTTTTTGATAGCTTTCCGCAAAGGCAAGGGCCTGTCACAACAATCATGCTCGCCTTATGAGATGGAACAAGAACCCCAAGAAACCCTTAAATATTTGATTGATAACATTGAGGATTCTCCCTTATAACAACTTCCCAAGCGACACTTTTAGTTGGCTATCCTTCCCTAGTGATGGTGGCATTTTCTATTACCCATTTGATGTGGATAGTGTCTCTACTTGCCCACACATCAATGTTGTAGAAATGTTACTATCGGGTCTTCTTCCTTCTCTTACTGAGCTGGGTCAAGGTGGTGAGTTCTATCACTCTGAACGCGTGAGGAGGTAATTCGATTATGACCAGGGCATTCACGCCCCTACCTATCCTTCGAGCAGTGACCCCTCAGAGTTGTACTTGGAGGATTATAGGAACTTTACTTTTGATGGGATATTCCACAGGGTGAGCCACTTGGGGGGGATTATATGTGCCTCCCCGTGATCGTCTGCCTTCCTTCACTTCCTCATGGTTCCTGTTCTGGCAGCGACAGGTTCTTCTTATTCAAAATTATGTGGTTGGATCGCCGCATGAGACCATTCCCACCAAGTATGTCAGGGCTCCATTTCTAATAAAAAGAACTCAAAAGGACACTTGGCATATTAGCACTACACCAACACCCCCTAGAGCAAGTTATTCCCATCTTATTGAAGACCCTTCCTAATGAGTCCACCCAGTCAAAACAAACTGAGCTTCATCCTACCAAATCCAAAGGCCAGTCCAAAGGTAAAGGAAAGGCAAAGGCTCCTGTGGTGAGTAAGAGAAAGCATACAGATGCGGATGTGTTGAAATTCATTGTTGTTATTATTGTTGCTCCCTCTCCACCCCATTCTCCTGTAAGGACTAGAGTTGCTAAGAAAAAGAAAATGATCGATGCTGATGCTGATGCTCCCTTCGCATTTGACTAGGGTTCAGATACCGATGATCTTAGGGTAGAGGAGACCTATACGACTGTTTATGAGTAAGGTTTTGAGGCTCTGGTCTTCTCTTCTTCGGATACACAAGTCACGTTTATTCCTGTTGTAAAAGGTGCTACACCCAAACATGCTTTACTTAGCAAAACTGGATCTTACGGGGATTCACGTGCTGGTTCCCCCTCCCCTTCATTGGAAGATGAACTATTTGACTATGGAATCACACCTTCCTACGGTGATTATAGTTCTTCTTCGAATGATGTGTATGGCTTGGATTTTCGTGGTGAAAGCACTACTGACACTTGTGCTTTGTTATCAGTTTCGAGGGAGTCTTACAGTGATGATGAGACGCCGCATTCTCTATCAGGGACTAGCTCTGCTTCTAGGCTCCTTACATATGGTCAGACTGTGCGTCCTACTACTATATGTCTTTATTTACTTGGTACTTTTATGCATATGATTTTTTGTTATTTTCATCATTTATTTTTTTACTAATGTTCTTATTTTAATGCTTTCACATGGTGTTTCTATTGAGATGAGCGACCCCTTGCCTCCTCCACTTTCTCGTGGCTCTTTCCAGTGAGAGAGGAATTCTATGTTTATTTCCTCTAGAGGCCTTTATAGAGAGGTTTTATTATTTCCTCCTAGAGTGTTTAGATCTTCAATAGCCTTTATTTACACTTGTTTTACTAAGTGTCATATGTCTTATTTTCTTGCAGCTTTCATCGGTGCATCCTACTAGCACCAGGGTCGCATCTGTGACTCCTTCTTTTAAATGGCCAATCCCACTGTTCTCTTCTTTTCTTTTACTCAGGTATTTCTTTAATTTCCTTTAAATGTACAATCCCACTGTTCTCTTCTTTTCTTTTTTGTTATCTCTTTTCTTTTGTGTTCCCTATCTGTTTATCATTGTAGACGATGTTTCCCTCTAGTCTGGCTACTTCGTCTTCTCCTTCTTCAATAACAGGCATCTCTGTAGTTGATCCCCTGGCTACCTCATTTTCAGAGGTATGTTTATTCTCTTGGTATCATTTGTTTTTTCTTACTATACCTTTGACGCTTATATCCTTTGTCACTTTTCATTCCCTCGGGCCCTGTATCTCTTAGCGTCTCTTCTATAGGGGAAACTCTACCTTTTCTTGAGACCGTTGTTCTAGGGTTGTCCCCTCAGGGAGGATTCCTATTTCCCAGGTCTATATCTCTATGGATTTTAAACCTTTGTTCCAGCCTATCCCTCATGGGCCCATATTTATTGTAGCTTCGACTATTAAGCCTATTTCACAGGTTTCTTCTTCTATTCAAGTACAGGTAGATTCTTATCCCATAGTCATGATAATAACATCTTCTAATGCCTTTATGATAAACAAGTCATCAGCATAGCCCCTGCTGCGCCAGAGGGACCCTTCCACTCTTCCTCCTTAGATAGGACCCGTGTATTCTATTAGCCATCCGCCTGTTATCTTCTGGAAAACTTGTATTGAGGAGTCATTTTTTTTCTTTTTCCCTTTTTTTAGCTGGCTTGTTACTCCACTTTATCAATTCCTTATGCTACTATTACTTCAGTTGCCTCTACTGCAGATGGGTCACCTTTCCCTGGTTCTTCCAGTGAGGGTCCTGCCATGGTGCCTCTCCCGATAACCAATTCTGTTATGAATTTTTGGACTTTTCTATATGCTTGTTCTCATGAGTTAAGAAATTTACTAACCCTTGCCTCCTTCTCTTCATTTACAGTCGAGCTTTGTGGAAGCTTCTTTATTTATCATTCTTGCAACAAGTATTGTGGAGGCAGCTCCCCCCTCAACTGTTGTGGAGGGAATTACTCTGGTATCGTATATCTCTTGTATGAGAGTAGTCATTTCTGTACCACTCTTTTAACTGGTATAACCCCTTTTTCAAATTTTGTCACCCGGTCAGCATAGACAAGGTTCCCTTATTTGGGGGACCTGTTACTAGTTGCGCCCCCATTGGGGTGGGGCTCTCAACTAGCACTTCAAATGAAGCTATTCAAGTAAATACTTGGTTTGCTTATACCTTTTTTATATTTAATTTTTTTAAAAAAAATACTTATACTGTGCAAATGTTTGCTAACACTTGTTTCCCTATTCTCAAGTTAGTGTTGCAACCGTTCCAGTGACTGCGGAACGCATTGAGGAGATGGTTGTGGGAGAGGTATTAAACTATGATACCTTTCCCTATTTTCCACTTCTCATTTTTTTTCTTCTTGATTTTACTGTGCAATTATGCTTACCTCTGCCCTTGTTTTATTATTTCCAGACTAGCAAGGCAACTGCTCCGGTAACTGTGGGGCATGTTGGAGAGATGGTTGTGAGAGAGGTACTATATTGTCATATCGTCTCTCTTTTTCCATTTCTCCTTTTTCTTCTTTCTTTTACTGTGCAAGTTCTCTCACCTTCATGCTTGTTTCATTGTTTTCAGGGGAGTTAGGCAACTGCTCTGGTAACTGTGGAACATGTTGGAGAAGTGGTTATGGGAGAGGTATTATACTGTCATACATTTCCCTCTTTTCAATTTCTCCTTTGTATTCTCTCTTTTACTGTGAAAATACTCTCACCTTCACCCTTTTTTTATTATTTCCAGGTTAGTGAGGCAGTTGCTCCGGTATCCGTGGAGCATCTTGGAGAAGCGGTTGCGGGAGAGATATTATACCGTCATACCTTTACCTCTTTTTGATTTCTCCTTTGCCTTCTTTCTTTTACCGTGCAAGTACTCTCACCTTCACCCTTATTTCATTATTTCCAGGTTAGTGAGGTTGCTGCTATGATAACTGTGGAGCAGACAGAGAGTGCTATGCTGCGCATTCCTTAGGTAGTTGACTATCATACCCATGTTATTATTGCCCATTTCTAACTTGTGAGTCGTAATGATATTTCTCATTTCTATTACTTATGCTTAGCCTAACATCTCCCATTCGGCTGACTCCCTTCAGACTGGCGGCATCATACTCACCCACTTGAGTTTTGGGGTAGCCCTTTTTAAAGTCTGGATATAATTATCACAGTCTTCTTTCTACTTTGACTCATCATGAACACATATTTTTAGGATGTTATTGGTGGGTCCACTGAGGTAGATGATGAGGGGGATCAGAGTTTTAAGGCCACTTCAATGGCCGGTGATGCTGATTCTGAGATAGAGTCTCGCTATTCAGATGGTGACACGGAGGTAAAGGCCCCTGTAGCTTTTATGAGCAAGCTGTGGCGCGATGAGCTTCCAGGATGCTTCAGGACACATGAGTGACAGATCCTGGATTTTATTTTGGAGAATCATCCGGAGACCTTTACATCTCATAGTGTACTTCATATCGATAGCCTCACGATATTCAACCTGAAGGCTCTTACCATCCATGACTTCTTAGCTATTTCTCCTATCGAGATGACTATCGCCTCCACCCTACTATTTTTGGATGCTCTTTAATATTTGTATTAGTTCTACCATTTTCACCTAGATTGGCTTGATACTGGAGTTCTTCATTTTTTGAGAATTCCCTTCCGGAATATGGTGAGGCTTCACGCATCTAGGCAATCTAGAATCGAGCAGCGACATACTGAGGCTGCGAGGATTCGAGGCCAGATTGCATCGCTTCAGTCTCGGCTTGACAGACTTGAGTCTGGTGACCAGAAGGATGAGGCCAAGTTTGCCAGGATGGAGGAGGAGTTCTTGCAAAAGTCTGGTCCATCATATGCTGGTGCCCTCACCCGCAACGCCTTGTTTTTTGTTATATCTAGTCAATAGGACATTTTTTGCCTTGTCCTATTTTTTCTTTTCATATTTAAAGAACTAATAATTTATAAATGAGAAAATGTTTTTCTGCTTCTCTTGCACTTTTCTTTTCCTTTTCCTCCATCTATACTTTTGGCTTCAGTTTACTGAGACTTGCTCTAATTTTCTATGAGCAGTTGATCAGTTTGGTCTACCCCATATACCGTGGGTTACTTGCATTAATCTGAGAAAGTTATATACAAATGTACATTTTTATTAAGCGTAACCCCCTATGACTGTCGGGTGTTAGCATGTTATCTGGGTAAGTTGTTGTTTTGGAGTTGCCCCCCTCTGTATGTGGGGGTGATCCTACACATTATTATGTGTGTTCCTAAAGAATATCTTGGAGGGGGTGACCCCACCTCCTTCCTTTAGGTTTTGTTTCAAAATAATCTTTACAAATAGAAGAAGTAAATCATAACTGAATCTTTTTTTTAATTAACTAGCCCCTAGTCTATGGGGTCCTTGCTTTGCATTTTTTCTAAGAGCTTTCATGTTCTCAAAAATATTAGAGAAGGGGGGGTTTGGCCCCCTTCTCCACATTTCTATCTAACTGGTAAGGTAAAGCATTTCTTTGAGAATAGAGGCTGAAAGTTGTTCTCTAGACTATAAATAATTTTTTTTATTACTTGGAAGATATCCTCCCAGTAGTCAAGTGACAAAAAATAAGAACTATCTATCTGTTATGTATGGGAGGACTTTTCTTAATATACTTTCTCTTAGGATGGATGTACCCCCCCCCCCCCCCCCAAAGTGTAATGAGCAAAGTTTCTCTTCTTTTTCATGCACCCTCTTCTAGCCTAGTAGAGAGCATTTCTGGAAAAAAAATATTATGTTGGGTTTACCTCATATAGTAGGTAAGTAATCAAAACAGACATCAATAATGGTAAAAAGTGTTACTATTCATTTCTTTTCTATTGTGTACTGTTTACGTGATGGTATTGCTCTGTCATGTTTTTTACAAAAAAAGAACTTTTCTGGTATGAGAGAAAAATGCTCAGATTCTATTGCAGAAATGAAGTTTAACGAAACTAGGCATAATACCTATTTAGTTACTTGTAATTGATGGATTGGGGAGAGTCACTCCCCGGCTCTGAAATCTGGTAGTATCCTGACTTCCCTACCCCTCTCACCATAAATGGGCCTTCCTAGTTGGGTTTAAACTTCGACGCTGACATGATGCGGAGGTGGTGAGTAGATGCTCGGAGGACCAAGTCTCCCACTTAAAACTCTCTGGGCTTGACTATATTTTCATTAGTTTTGGACAGCTTTTGGGTGTAAACTTTAAAGTTTTCCCTTGCCTTATCTCTGTGCTAGTCTAACGCCTCCATCTATAAATGATGTGGGTCAAGGATGAGTCCATTGCTTAGAGTGACCCTTGCTGAGGGCACTGCCAGTTCCATCGATAGGACAACTTCAGTCCCATACACAAGTGAGAATGAAGTAAACCCAATCGGCTTTCTCTTCGAAGTGCGGTAGGCCCATAACACCATGGGTAACTTCTCATCCCATACCCCTAGCATGTCTTCCAGCATATTTTTCAGGATATTGATCAAGGTTTTGTTGGTGGCATCTGCCTGGCCATTTTATTTTGGATAGGAGATGGTTGAGTTTTTATGCACAATTTTATACTTATTAGTAATAAGTGCCATCTCCTTACATATGAACCCATTATCTATGAGAATTACCTTGGGTATACCAAACCTGCATATGATATACTCCTTGATAAATTAGGTTACCACCTGGGTAGTCACCCTTCTTAGATGAATGACTTCTGGCCATTTGGTATACAATATTGTAGCGACAATGATGAAGGCTTTTCCATGAGAGGCTGGGCTAATCTTTCCCACCAGGTTGAATGCCCATATGTGGAAGGGGTAGGGAGTTTCTAGGCTTTACAAGCTGACAGAAGGGGCATACACCATGTTGCCATGTACTTGTCAAGTTCTACACTTCTTCACATAACCAATGGAGTCAGCCTCCATGGTTGGCCAATAATACCCTAGCGTCATCAGCTTATCATACAGTTTGGAACCTCCCATATGGGAAGGCTCATGAGCTTCCTTAAATACTATCCATGTGTCTTCCTTAGCTATTCACTTCAGTGCCTTCTTATTATATCATTTCTTATAGATATCTCCTTCCACCAAATAGAAATGGGCCACACTCTTTTGGAGATAAATTATATCTTCCCTCTCCGTGGGAAACTCACCGTCTTTCAGATACGCTATATATGGTTGCCTTCAATATTCTAAGGCCTCCACAAAAATGGCTTCTACTAGCTAGTCAAAATGGTTTTGGCACTTTAAACAACCTTATTGCAGAAGAGCAGCCTTTGCGCTCATGGTGGGACAATAGTAGCCCCCCATTGCAATCGACGGTAAAGTGGGATATCAGTGTCCCCGTAATACTTTTCATGCATCTCTACCAACCTCTCTTTAGCTTCTTTTTCTCCAACACACTTTTCTAAGAACCCTCCAGGGCTTTTGAAGTAAAGTGTTACCTGCATCAGGTGGTAGTTAGCCAACTCTAACATCTTCATTGTTGCATTATCTCCAGATTCTTCATAACGAGGTGCCTCTAATCTTCTGACTCATTGCTTGGGAACAAAGACTTCACTATGGTAGGCAATGTTCTCCGCTGGACTATGATCGGTGCTTACGATTCATCTATGTCTAACTTATGTGCTATCGTAGCTAGTGTGTCGGGGTGCCTATACATTATTTGTGCATGTCTCTCAATAGTTAGCTCGAGGAATTTTCCCAGCAACTTCTGTATGATGTCTTCATAGGGTGACAAGTTAGCATGTTTGAGAGCGAACTCCCTATTAACTTGTTTCACCACCAGGTTAAAGTCCTCTCGGATGCGTAATACTTTAACACCTCTTCAGAGTGATTCTAACATATCCAGAATTAGAGCTTCATACTCAGCCTCATTATTTGAGCATTTCAAGTCTAACATGAAAGAAAAGGTGATCTTTTCTTTGTTATTCGAGAGTATGATACCCGCACCTCCTATGCCTTGGGTGCTGGAACCATCAAACTACATTGACCACTTTTCCATTTCTTTCGCCATGCATTCTTGGAAATTATCCCCGGGTAACTCTTCACTGAGGAGCTCAAAGTTTCCACTTGGAAAATGGGCCAGCAGATCTGCTACTACCTGACTTTTGATGGCTTTGGGCACTATGCATTTTAAATCATATTCTGACAAAATCAAAAACCATCTTGTTGATCATCTTATAAGTATTGTCCTTGCTAAGAGGTACTTAATAGGGTCACACTTGGTGACTATGTTCACTCTAAAGGCTAATAGGTAGTGTCTCAACTTTTGAACCACAAAAATTAGGGCGAGGCAGTGCCTTTCCATATTAGTGTATCTAAATTATATTCCTGATATTGCTTTTGACAAATAGTACACTGGCTTCTCTACTCCTTCCTTCTCTTGGGCCAGCAGTGCCCCTATGGACCTTTTCGTTGAGGTGAGGTAGAGCAACAACGATGCCCCATCCTCAGGTGGGATCATAGTGGATGGAGAGGTTAATATTTCTTTAATCTTCTCAAATGCTTTCTTTTGTTCCTCCCCTCTAGTCAACTTGCCTTTTTCCTTTAGTGGGTGTGTAAATCGGTGACTCACCTCCGCTAGTGCAAGTATGAACCTTCTCAGATAGGATACCTTTCCTAAGAAGCTTTTAAGCTACATCTGACTCTTCGGGGTTGGCATCATCACTAAGGCCTTCCTCTTCTCTGCATCAACTTGCACTCCCTGCCTATTTACAACAAATCCCAATAACTTTCACGCAATAACCCTGATGTCACACTTCGAGGGGTTCATTTTCATCTTGTACCTGCGACACCTCTCAAACACTCTCCGAAGGTCCTGCATGTGCTTTCTTTCTCGGATTTCATCACTAGATTGTCCACATAAAATTCTAGTATATCATGAAGCAGATTATGAAATATTGCCATCATGGTCCTTTGGTACGTGGCCCCGGAATTCTTCAATCTGAATAGCATGATTGTGTAGTGGATGTTTCCTAATGGCGTGCGGAAGGAAGTCTTCTCTGCGTCCGACGGGTCCATCACTATACCAAAATAATAATTTTATGACTTCCTTCTTGCGACTGCTAATGGGGGTGACAAACTTGTCACTCCCGGGAGCAGTCACAAAATTATTTGTAACTACCATTAGGAGTGATAAAATCTTGGGTAATGAAAATTTTGAGTTAATTAGTCTGTCACTGCTAATGACAGTCACAAATCTTGCCATATAATTGATTTGTGACTCCTATAAGCAGTCACAAATTTATAATCGGCACCAGAAGTCACAAATTTATTAGTAGGATTATGTTATGACTCTTATGAGCAGTCACAAATTTTGGTAAAAGACTTAATTTGTGACTGTTATTATTAGTCACAAATTTGTAAGACTAGAAATTTTTGACACGATAACCCGTTTATGGTAATAACCCGAACATGACACGATTAGCTTATATAGATTTAAGAGTACCCAAAACATGTACTCAAATAAAAATCAATGCAACCCAAAAATGACACGACTAACCCGAATTTCCACCCTTATAAATTTGTAACTGCTCGTAGCAGTCACAAATTTTGGCCTGAGACTTAATTTGTGACTGCTATTAGGAGTCATAAATTTGTAACTGCTCCCAGCTGTCACAAATTTTGGTTTAAGACTTCATTTGTGATTGGCATCAAGGGTCATAAATTTATCATCATAATTTTCCCTTACGTTTAGTTTCCCTCTTCTCTCTCCTTTCTCATATTCAACCTTTCATTCTCCCCTCAATCTCTCTTCAACTTCCCGCTCCCTTAATCTCTCTTCACTGGTAAGCCCTCAATGCTATTCTTCATTTCCATTTCGATAAGCCCTAAGTATTTGTTATACGAAAAATGATTTTGTTAATGTTTCTAAGCCCTAAATACGATTATACATTGATTTTGCTAACAAGGATATGTTTGGATTCAAACAGCTTGAATCATTGCTAATAAGGCTACATTTTTTTTATACTTTTTTATATGATTTATGGAATTTTGCCAAGCGATATATGAGAAGGATACAACTTTAGTTGGATTTGTCTAGTACAATGACACTATTTGTATGCTCTATTTGTTTTTACACTTTTTTTAAAATGTTTGTATGCTGAATGGTTTTATTGATGGTGTTGAGGTTCAGTTTATAGTTTTCTAGCACAATTTTATGTTTGTAATTTTTTTTATTAGATGGTCTTATACCTCAACGGGTCTTATCTGTTTATAAGGGATGTTTTAATAAGATGGATCAAGGAGTTTGGATTATCACTCCTGAATTTGTTTGAAGTTGTTAGGGATT
This sequence comes from Sambucus nigra, assembly GCA_949130495.1. Classification (NCBI taxonomy): domain Eukaryota; kingdom Viridiplantae; phylum Streptophyta; class Magnoliopsida; order Dipsacales; family Adoxaceae; genus Sambucus; species Sambucus nigra. The sequence continues at coordinate 93,839,590 of OX422212.1, forward strand.
TTTTGCAAAGTACAATATATAAGCTTTTGGATAAGATTTTAGGGCATTTTCGTGCCCTTTATATATAAACTTTTTTTTGCTTATGTGCCTATTGGTAGATAAAAGTTACTTGAAATTCACCATTTGTGCTCTAAGTCTTATATTCGAACTAGGTTTATATTTCTATGTATGTTTTTATTGTGTTAGCTAAATTCGAACTACGTTGATATTAACGTGCTACGAGTTCATTTGACAACATAGGTCTAGTACTAAATATTCAACTAGGTAGCTTTGAATTGAGGCGTAATTTTCATATGACCCTCAAGTAAAGAAACGACTAAGAATACATTATGTAAGGAAGTCGAGAAATCTTGGGTGGTTTGGACCTTGCTCGGTCTTTGCCTTAAGTGATCCGGAGTAATTTATTTTGAACAAATTGTCAAAGTGAACAATTCGTACAGTTAGGAACTATTTTAGTGTTTTGTAATCATTTTTTAATGTGTGTTTCTATGAAAGTACTCTGATTTGAATGTACATTGCTCTGACAACATGTCATAAGGATCAATATGTTACAAACAATAGGCTTAAAAGTTACACCAACGATTAGACTTATTGGTAGGCTTAAACAATGTTGTTTTGATTTTGTTGGATCAATATGTTGGATCAATACCCTCTCTTGTTCAATTAATGGGTCTCTCAATCAGTTAGGTACATACTATTTACTGAGTTCTCAATCAGTTAGCCTTAATTATCTCAGGGATCGCCAATACGCAACTCTAGGTTTGGTTATTTTCGATTATGGATATGTTGGTGTTTTATCTGATTTGTCTATTTCGATTGGCTATTGATTTGGGTTGCCATGAATCTAGTCTCATAAGTATAGATATAATGTGGAGGGTTATTGCATTTAGCTCTCTGATTTTTTACCGTAACGAATATTTTTTTGTGACAACTGGTGTATATAAGAGGATCAAAGTATTTTAATATGAAACAATCGTAAAAGAATATCGTGATATTCATTACCATGTAGTTGAGATGGCTAGTAAACCAAAGCTAAGTAGTATATGCTATAATGGATATATCAAAAGCGAGATTTCTTCAAGTAACTTTGAAAGTGTAGTGCAAGTAGGTCAATCCCTATAAACTCATCAAGTTTAAGCTCCATTTGCTATGGGGTAAGTTATTCTTCACCTTGGTCCATAGTAAAATGGTCATTTTTTCACACCTAATAAGAGTTTAAATTTTTTATTCACATAAAATTGCAAATAAATGTAAACATTATAATTATATATTTGGACAAAAATATTGAAAATTCTAAATAGATGAAAATTCTCTTCACTCTAAACTAAAGGAACCTGAACTGTTAAGCTTTCAATTACTTGCACAGGAAAAATCAGTTGGTTTATCTAAAACTTATTCAGGAATTGGATGTTACAAGAAGTGACTTATTCATAGAAATGAGGAGCATGAGAGGCAGGTATGGTCCACGGACTTCTCACTAGAGGATCCAACATTAGTTGGTTTCTTAAAAAGTAAGGTGTTATACGTTTGAACATTACAATAGTGAATAGTTATATTTTGTTCTAGTATTTGGTGTTACAATTCTTGCTAGAATTGTGGAAACAACTTATTAATATACTTGTTGAATTATTACAATAGTGCAGAGGCACTTGATAATCACTTGACTGCCATCCATAGGGACCACAAACACAGATCCTAAATAGAAGAAATAAGAATAAGAGATGATGCCTCTGTTCAAGAAGCCAAGAGAAAAGAGAAGGCTTTTCAGGAAGAAAAAGTGCACCAAGAGAAAATTAAATAAGAAATAGAGGTTTATTTACTTGGGTTATCAATTTTATTCGTAATATTTGTTAGGATTAAGACAAGAAAAAATTAAATCAGAATCAGAGGTTTGATTACTTTGGTTATCGATTTCATTGGTAACTTTTGTTCGGATTGCTGAGTTTTCCCATAACATTAATCATTTTCTTTTCTGGTCCATTATTCGATGCATTTTCCACCATTGCAACTTTCGTACATGATGCCTAATCTTTTGATATTTCTGTACTTCCCAATGTGCTAGAGTCCTTTCCATAGTTTAGCTTTATTCTTTTCCCCCTTAGTTTATATTTTTTTCTTTTAATTTTTTTTATAGATGATCAACTATTAACCCAAAATTGCTTTCGCCATGTTAACTCTTTTACCAATATGCTGGGTACTTTGTGATTACTAAACCATGGTCACTCACTGCCTTTTTGTGGAGTGCAGTGCAGATGAGGTTTCATAAATGCCAAATAAATAATATGTCACTCACTTCCTCTTTCATTGATTACTAAGAATTCTTTTGGGTTTGTGCATCTCTTGCATTGTTTAATATAATCGTTCGTAATCACATAAATCTCAAGTCAATACTTATTTATTATCTAGTATGTAACTTTCAGAGATCTGGGAGCAAAACAAAAAAAAATTGAAATCCAATTATTAACTTGTTCGCATAAAAACTGTCTTCTTTTTTCCAAATCCCTCCCTATCATTTAAAGCAGGACTTTGTTGTTTTACTGGATGACAACATAGAGAATTCATAAGGTTATAACAAATCTCCCACGGGTAACTATCTCAAATCAGCTATGAGCCACAACACTGTCCAAGAGATCACTTGTCCATGTCCGACATCTACGCCATTTGACTCTCTAGGACACTTTTCAAACAAACAAACAATGTCTCAAATTTTCAATTATTTTTTGACATGCTTAGACACAATAGATACTGCTAGAGGACATGTTTTTTAATCAAATAGAAGTCATGCTCAAACACAATTTTGGGACTATTCTAACCACTCTCACTACAAAATGGGCTCAAAATGTAACTTTTTTGGTTGAAATGTGTTCTTTCTAATAATTTGGATCAAAGTACAATATTTTAAAACTATTGGAAGAGAATTAATTTATTTTTTAGTAATATATACAAAAGTATGAATAATAGTCTACGTCTCCATGTCCTAGATTTTAAAAAAAAATTGTGTTGGCGTATCGAGTTGTGTCGGGTCGGGGCGCGCCATGTGTCCTTATTAGAGCATCCACAATGGGGACGGTAGATTCCAAGAAATGTTGTAAATTTACAAATTTGTAGGACTGCAATGGTGGGTTGAAAGGGACGAATTCCGTAGAAGGATTTGCAAGGGTTCTCCAAAGTTATGGAACGGGTACAGAATTTGTAAAGGCTTCCTACGAACTTCATTTGTTCGTAGGAATTTGTACGAACAAATGAAGTTCGTAAGAACTATAAATAATCATTTTTTATCATATATTTGGGTTCCTACGAACAACATTACTTCGTACTATTTCTTACGAACAAATGTTATTCGTAAGAAGTTAGACTTCCATTTCCTATGAACATCTATTGTTCGTTGGAACTTTCAGTACAAATTTTGTCCTTCCTCCATTGTGAAGGTTTACTTTTCATGAAAGGTAAATACCCTTTTCAATTTGCAATATTGCTTTCGTTAGCCTCCCTCCACTACAGATGCTCTTAGTGCTTCGTAGCAAATCAGACATCTTTCAGAACTAATTTTTCATTGAAATTGACTATGGGTAAAATTGTATTTTTATAACCACGTTCTAAAGTTGTCTTGACCTAATAAATCTACTGTCATTGAATTTGTTTTTCATATATATTTTTATGTGATATCTTTCAATTTCATAGTGGTTACCTTTCCATCTAATCTAGTTCTCAACTAAGTTTTGTTGGTTCTTAATGCTTTATGTTGTTAAATTTGATGTACTTCTACATATTTAGTATTTGCTACTATTAAGTGTTCTTTTTATGGATGCAGGTTAAGGCTAGACTTGAGGTTGAAAAGAAGAGAGCTGAAGAAGCAAAAGCGACACCTTTGGATGCTAAAAGGAAAGCAGCAAAAGAAATTGCAGAAAAGGTTTCTATCAAAAATTCAAAACGTCTTGCCCCTATTGTTGATGTTGTACCTTCAAAGGGACCTGGATATGATGGGCCAAATGAAGTTCAATCCACAGGTATTCTACTGCCAATTTGTGAAGAGAGCCTCCCCCCTCCTCTCCACAGACATACCTTCTTTTTATCTTCTTTAAAAACAATACGGTAAAATACACTTATCTCCCTTAAGGAATTTATAATTAAAAATAGCTCCTTTATGATTTCAATAAGTACACTTCCATCCCTTATAAGTCATAGCCATCTAACTCTGTTAATTGAATTTGTGTAGCAACCCTTTTACCATATATTTATTTTGGTGTGAGAGAGTTAAAAAACTAGGTTTTTTCATCAAACTTTTAAACATAAAAGGCAAAAGTAACCCAAGAAGTACATCATTCACTTTTTTTTTTTCTTTTCACATTATATATATATTGTCCATCCAATTCAAATTCATTTTTCTATTAGGTGTTGCAAGCCTTGTTAGATTTCCTATTTTTTTTATTTCTTTCTAAAATTGGATATTATTTCAAAGAAGCCAGGGACAATATTAGTGTGATGCCGAGGTCGGTGGAGGTTGTCCCTTTAAGGAAGGCGAAGTGGGATGCTTGCTTGGAGGATGGCGCCATTGTGCTTGATGTCGTTAGTGTGGAAGGAGAGGAATTATCGGTGTTTTCAAAATGTTGAGTCGATTGTGCTTTCTGTCACATCAACATGTTATCAGTTATGTATTTATGGTGTTTTTAACCTTTTCTTGGGTTTTCGGATAAGCTTTGGTTAGGGACCTGAGCTTGTTATGTTAGGGTGTTATCCCTTGGAAGGGTTGTTACTGCAAATTTGTATTTTATATATTCCCTGTATACGAATTTATCCCCTTGGTAGTTTGTTTAATGATATTTGTACTTATCAAAAAGTAAATTTTTATTACTAAAAATTATATTTCAGGTTTAAAAGGCAGGAGTAATTTTTCATTCATACAAGCATAAATAATATATATAGGCACGAGTGATTAGTAATAAACATGTGAATGGGAAAAACACAAATGGTGTCATAAACACAATAATTTCTAGCTATATATGCATATGCTTCAATATGAATATCATATATCTTTATTTCTAGCTATATATGCATATCCTTCAACCCTTTCAATATTGACTTGGGGCATTTTTTATAGAGGGAAGGCAGACGAGTTGATAAAGCTAATCAGTAATTCACCATGTCCCCAATCCATCAATATTGCTATGTTTACAGAGATGGCAATAGCCACTTTTAGTTTTGACTTCAGTGATATGCGCCACTCTTATCTCTCTCGTCCCCACTCTGTGATGTTCTTTGCTTAGGCTATCTGAAATCTAGAGAACCGATTTTCAAATTATTGGATTCTTAATTATTTTAGAATTTCTTAACCTCACGAAGCTTTATAATATTTGATTTCACTGTCTACGCTAAATATCCTATTTTGTTTTTGATGCTTCTGTAATACATTTGCAAAGTTATTCTCATGCAATAACAAATGAAAATGCTGATCATGTTCTTAATTCTGATATTCAGGTGGTCTCTCACTGTGTAAATCCTATTGGAAGCTTTAGTAATTCCATTTATGCTTATGGCCATGTCATTGTTGGTGTGCGAGGCCCCCAAATTTTAATTTTCCAAAGATTATTTCCATTTATAAAAAAATGCGAAAGCGAGATGATGGTTCAATTAAAATAAATTTTAATTTATTCTCAAATTAAAATTAAACCCAAGTGAAATAGGATGGAACACACACATATGATTAATTTCACTTAAACCATATTAATTAACCCAAGTCCTAGAAATTTGCCTAAGTCATATTTTTCATTTTTACCAAATAAGGCCAAACTAATTTTAACAAATTAAACGACGACTTGAATTAAATTAACATAAACATTATCCAAATTTAATTTAGCACCAAATTAAATAAGTAGTGATTAAAACCAATTTTATCTTTTTAACTAAACATGCGTTCTAGGTGATAGTGCAAGATAAAGTTAAACAACATATCACTACGCCGCGATGTACGACGAAAAACTAACAACGGGAAACAACCTCGGACGGCCCTAGCCACTAATCCACTAAGTATGGTTTTACAAATACAAGACAGTAAGACTTACAACACTCGACTCGATCCCTCTAAAGCCCCGACGCTCCTTCTTATATATACCTCCGCCTAGCGAATAACCACAAAGCTACACTGCGGTCTCGGAATCCACCAATCGGACTTTGTTGGTCACCATCACCCAAACTAGGAGCCTTTCTTCAAGTGGGTATGACAACGCAAACAATCTTCTTCTTTGTGGGATTTAGAAGAAAACCCAAACTTCTCTTCAAACGGTAGAGATAAACCGGTGCCAAAATGCTCCAAGCAAAGTCTATGTATATATGAACTTGGAAGAAATAAATATGGGTGTAAACAAAGTGTTTAAATGATTTTTCTTTATAAATAAACACTCAAACTCATTAACTTTTTCGTGGAAGAACGAACTCTCAAAACTCTCTCTAGGAGTTAGAATATTATGATAAAGTTAAAAAGAAAAAGTTGGTTTTTGTACATAATAAATCTGTCAAAAGATAGTGGGAAAAGAAAGTGGGAACATGGGTAAAAACTGCTAAAAACTGCCAGAATAATTTCCCGCCTGAAATCTCGTTTGAACGAGATTTTCGTTCGAATGAAGTCTCGCTCGAACGAGCCTTTCTAACGAAGTTCCAGTGTGTTTAAAAATGAACTCGTTAGAAATCTCATTCGAAGTCTCGTTCGAACAGCCATCTCGTTCGAACGACAATTCGAACGATGTTCCAGTGGCCTATTGGGAAGCTCGTTGGCAGCTTTGTTCAAACGACATTCTCATTCGAACGACAATCTCGTTCGAATGATAATATCGAACGAAAAATCAGAAAGTTAAAAAATACGAATTTAGCCCAAAAACTGTATATACTATATATAAAAGTTTTAATAAAATCTTTCTGAAAAATAAACAACAGTTTTAAATAAAATTCCACCCAATATAAAATGTTCCAAGCTCCTATATATATATATATATATGTAATGCATTCATACCTTGGGAGCATGGAACAATGTTGTTGACATAGAAACGAGGCACATTAAACTCGGTATTTTGATGAAGCTTTAAACTTGGCCGCTACGTCTTCAACTAAACACGTCATAGGCTTGAATAGGTACATTGAACACTATCCTATGACAAAAACATTTTTGTCCGTAATTGAGCCAAAACTACATTAAGACTCAATTGGAGAATTGTGTCCTTACAAATCTCCCCCTTTGGCTATTCCGGGACAAAAACTAAACAAAAATCCTAAAGGGCCGTCAAGCTCACTAGACTCAAAACATCCCACCCAATACTTGACACAAGACCCAAGGATCAATCTCTTTGACGATGATGAAAGTTGCCATTTGAAATATTTCCTACACACTTAAGCAAACTATCAAACGCATAGGGAATATCAAGATATTTAATGCAATTAAAGTAAATACTCCCCCTAAATTAATTCTCCCCTTTTATCAAATGATCTATTTAATGAAATTAAAGTAAATACTCCCCCTAAATTAATTCTTCCCTTTTATCAAATGATCTACCTAAGAAGGTCGCGACTCCCCCTAAGTTAAATCTCCTAAACTAAGATACGATGACAATAGGATTAGATACCATTTTCCCCTATCATTCTCCCCCTTTTTGTTCAGGAATAGACAAAGGATATTAACTAATTTAGACATGATAATGCATAAGATATTAAGGACATGTAAAGCATATGGGCAACAAAATTATAACTAATCCAACAAATACTAATGAATACCAACTTTGATTCGAAAACAAATGATACCAATTTGACAAATAAGATTCTAAGCATGTGATATCAAACAATGGACGCAATAAGATAGATACCAATTATGAATTAAAAACATAGATAGACTAGATAGTAAGGTAAAGAAACAAAAATATCATATATATACATACTCTAAATATACCAATGAAGAATAAGCACATATATATAGGTATAACACAGAAATGACACGCAAAACATAAAATATGAGTATTTCACACTCGTATGGCAAAAATGTGTCGTATGCAAACGGAAGTGTAGGGGTGTGAACTAGTAACAATAAAATTTAGACCCAAACACTTAAAACATGTTCACGAAGTTCTCAATTGATTGTAAACTTCATCACATTTGAATATAACCTCATGTGACAATATAGATTGAACTCAAGAACAAACATACACAATGCATACAAGCCTAGCATGTTGATGATTCTACAAACCAATAGAGTCATGACATTGAAAGCGCAACTAGGATAAACGGACATTGTGCAAACCGTTGATATACCATCCAATCTCCCTCAATAAGTATATATATTTGAATGAATATATCAAATAAACATAGACCATGGCAATTGTATTTTTCTTTATAATGCCATATTTTATTTTTAGGCCTTTGGACCACGTATTTCTTTTAGGTCCATTTCAAACGGCGGCTTACTATTCACAAAGGATAATACTTCCTTTCGGATCCCTTCCCCGTGCACATTTATATATAACATTTTTATCTCACAAATCTCACGTGCAACGGATTTTGACATGCACTAATCCTCCTAGGTCACAAATATGTAGATGACAAAATTGATAGGAGAACATCTCACAAAGCTCAAATATCACATGTGACGATTAAATTTAAAAAGAGCTCGTGCATATGTGAATAGAGGCATATAAAAATAGAATACATTTAAATAATAAAAAATCCAACTACTCCATGTAAGCATGGCAAAGAACATAATAAGGATTGACAATCTAAACCAAAAGTTCTAGCCACATGGGAGCGAAAAAGATGGAATTCAAACACAAGTATATGCCACATAAAGTGTGTCAAACTAAAATACACACAAAAATCTTTTTGAGTTTTTCTAATTTTTGACCAAAAATAAAAATATTTACTCAAAAGACAAACAAAAATCATTTGTATTTTTCATTAAGCCTAACTTACTAAACAAATAAAACACAAATGATAAACAAAAATCCTTTTTTGTATTTTTCATTTAAAGCAATCAAAGAAATAAATATAATACAAAAGATAAACAAAAATCATAATTCTAGCATGTGATAAAGCATGAAGCATAGACTAGAAAATGATTAAACAAGTATACATTTAGCATGATAATATAGTATGAAGTACAATAGCTAAAGTATGCAAACACTAACACATTCAACCTTTAGATATAGCAAGGGAGGAAGAATGTGAAAGTAAATGAGAATCAAAAGTCCTATTTTGTAAGGCTATCAAGTCGAATATCCTAACCCAAACTAATGACGAGTGACTAACTCGGGGTGTAGGAATCTTGGTCACCTCGGTTGCCTTACGAAGGGATTTTCTAGGACCCTTTTTAAGATCAAAACAGAATTTTCTAAGATTACCTTTTCGACCACATTGTGAACACTTAAACTCACGACGAAAATATTTACCTAAGGACTGATCTCTAAAGTATTTCCTAGATGATTCTCCTAAAACGTTGGTTTTGGCTTTATGAGATGATTTACTACAAGTATCGAAGCCTAAACCATACAAGTCATTTTTTATTTGGACCGTTCCTAAGATCTTATCTAGTTTTTCGAACCTACACTCCAAATCAAATTTGACTTTTCTAGAGTCTTTTAGTTTAGTTTCTAATTCTACAATTTTAGACTCTAACAAAACATTTCTCTCTTCAAACTCAAGAAGCTCCTTTTTTAAGGATTCCATTAAACCTCTAAGGCTATCTCTCGCGCCTTCTGTATGTTCTAGCTTCTCTCGAAGAGACCTCTCTCGTGTCCTAAGGTCTTCCACTAATGCACTCTCATCAACGACCTTGACACGCTCTTTCAAACAAGCTTCTAACTTCAAATTAGCTCTTTTCAATTTAATAGACTCTTCAAATAATTCTTGAAAAGCATTTTGAAGTTCACTCATATCAACCTCATCATTTGCATTCTCTCTCTCTTCTTCACTCTCACTACCATCAAAAATAAGGGAATCAAAAACATTGACCACGGAAGAATCATGTGTTTGAATATCTTCATGAGAAGATTCACTATCGGTGCTCACATGCCTAGCCATAAAAGCCACAAAGTTGGACTTAGTGGGGGAATCAGGCCCCTCTTCCTTATCACTATCACTAAAGGTCGCATGATATAAAATAGGTTGCTTACCCTCTCTCCTTAGTTTAGTGGGGCACTCAGAAGCCCTATGGCCATACTCTTCACAACCAAAACACCTATCTGACTCGTCCCTATTTAAATTTTCTTTAGGAGTTTTAGGGATCCTTTCAGCATTGTCATGCTTAGAAGTTTTAAATTTCTTAAAATCATTTTTAAATTTATCTTTGTTAAATTTAAGAAATTTTCTAAATTTCCGAGCAAATAAGGTCATGTCTTCCGAGTCACTATCACTCTCGCTCTCTATTACTTGTTTGTCCTCTTTTTGGGCTTTTAAAGCAACGCCATTTTCAATTTTCTTTTCAGTTTTAGAGGGAAACATGTCGAGTTCATAGGTTTGTAAATCACCTACGAGCTCTTCTAATTTCATAGAGGCTAAAGCTGGTAAAGAATTTAAAACGGTCACTTTTGAAATAAATCTATCGGGAAGGGACCTTAAAATTTTCTTTACAACTCAGTTGTCGAGTATTTTCTCTCCCAAATTAAAAGATGAATTAACAATATCAGAAAGTCTAGCATAAAATTCATCAAAAGTTTCTTTATCGTTCATTTTGATGGTTTCAAATTGAGTGGTAATTTTTGGAGTTTCGAAGCTTTTACGACACTTGTACCTTCATGAGTGAGTTTTAAAATATCCCAAGATTCTTTAACGGTCTCACACGTCATAATGCGTCGGAATTCATCTGGTGTGACAGCGCTAAACAAGGCATTTAATTCTCGGGAATTAAAATTTGAAAGTTTAAATTCACCCTCACTCCATCTATCATCCGATTTTGGAACACGTTCATTATCTATTAAATGAGTTAGTGGGGACCACTCGTTAACTACACACATCCAAACCCTCTCGTCGATAGATTTAAGTGCCGATTTCATTCGCGCTTTCCAGTACGCGTAATTCGAATCATCAAAAATAGGAAATTTAGAGAATGGGGAAAATTCCATTTTGGCCAAAAAAATTTATAGATCTTTAACGAAATAATTTATGATTTTTGGCTCTGATACCACTTGTTGGTGTGCGAGTCCCCCAAATTTTAATTTTCCAAAAATTATTTCCTTTTATAAAAAGATACGGAAGCGAGATGATGGTTAATTAAAATAAATTTTAATTTATTCTCAAATTAAAATTAAACCCAAGTGAAATAGGATGGAACACACACACATTATTAATTTCACTTAAACCATATTAATTAACCCAAGTCCTAGAAATTTGCCTAAGTCGTATTTTTCATTTTTACCAAATAAGGCCAAACCAATTTTAACAAATTAAACGACAACTTGAATTAAATTAACATAAACATTACCCAAATTTAATTTAGCACCAAATTAAATAAGTAGTGATTAAAATCAATTTTATATTTTTTAACTAAGTATGCATTCTAGGTGATAGTGCAAGATAAAATTAAACAACAAATCACTATGCCACGATGTACGAGGAAAAACCCACAACGAGAAACAATCTCGGACGGCCCTAGACACAAATCCACTAAGTATGGTTTTACAAATACAAGACAGTAAGACTTACAACACTCAACTCGGTCCCTCTCAAACCCCGACTCTCCTTCTTGTATATACCTCCGCCTAGCTAATAACCACGGAGCTCCACCGTGGTCTCGGAATCCACCGATCGGACTTTGTTGGTCACCGTCACCCAAACTAGGAGCCTTTCTTCAAGTGGGTATGACAACGCAAACAATCTTCTTCTTTGTGGGATTTAGAATCAAACCCAAACTTCTCTTCAAACGTTAGAGATAAACCGGTGCCAAAATGCTCCAAGCAAAGTATATGTATATATGAACTTGGAAGAAACAAATATGGGTGTAAACAAAGTGTTTAAAGGATTTTTCTTTATAAATAAACACTCAAACTCATGAACTTTTTCTTGGAAGAATGAACTCTCAAAACTCTCTCTAAGAGTTAGAATATTATGAAAAAGTTAAAAATAAAAAGTTGGTTTCCGTACATAATAAATCTGTCAAAAGATAGTGGGAAAAGAAAGTGGGAACATGGGTAAAAACTCCTAAAAACTGCCAGAATAATTTCCCGCCTGAAATCTCGTTCGAACGAGATTTTCATTCGAACGAAGTCTCGTTCGAACGAACCTTTCTAACGAAGTTCCAGTGTGTTTAAAAATGAACTCGTTAGAAATCTCGTTCGAAGTCTCGTTCGAACAGCCATCTCATTCGAATGACAATTCGAACAATATTCCAGTGGCCTATTGGGAAGCTCGTTGGTAGCTTCGTTCGAACGGCATTCTCGTTTGAACGACAATATCGAACGAAAAACCAGAAAGTTGAAAAATACGAATTTAGCCTAGAAACTTTATATACTATATATAAAAGTTTTAATAAAATCTTTCTAAAAAATAAACAACAGTTTAAAATAAAATTTCACCCAATATAAAATGTTCCAAGCTCCTATATATATATATATATATATATATATATATATATATAATGCATTCATACCTTGGGAGCGTGGAACAATTTTGTTGACGTAGAAACGAGGCACATTAAACTCGGCATTTTGATGAAGCTTTAAACTTGGCCTCTACGTCTTCAACTAAACACATCATAGGCTTGAATAGGTACATTGAACATTATCCTATGACATAAACGTTTTTGTCTGGAATTGAGCCAAACCTACATTAAAACTCAATTGGAGGATTGTGTCCTTACAGTCATAGTTCTTGTTACTTCACAGGTAACCATATTTCGCTTCTGGTGATTCCTTATGTATATTTCAATAAAAATGTAGAGCAAGCCTCTACTTGTTAATATATTTCAATTTCTGACCCATATTTATTATGAACATAGGTGCCGCTTGCCATGGAAATTCTCCTTGGAGAATTGAATAGATCTTGTATCTACACTGTCCCAAAGTATATTAGTTACTCTAAGGTACTCTATCAGATCGACTAATATATTTATCTATTCTGTGTAGGTTTTAGTTTTGGAAAAAATTTATTCCTTGTAAGACTCTCTGCCTTTAGTTTTATTACTACATATATTATTGACAGCGAGTAAAAAAATGGTACACATCATGTCATTGCTTTTTTCTTAGTGGGAAGGGATTTCCAATGGGCATGATCTTTATTTTGTCAGATATATATCTCAGTTCCTGATACAATGTTATACACTTTGTCACGACCTAGTAACTTTCTCCTAGACGCAGGGCACATGATTTTTCAATTGATCTAGGTTGGTTGATGCATTCTAATACTATGCAGTGCACCACCAATTTATAATCCCTCATCCTAGATCTTATTTGATAAGGTTCTTTTGATGCATTTTGTAATTCCTATTTATTAATAGAATATGTAGGTTATTAGATTAAATTTACATTGTTTAAACTCAAATCTACGAGAACATAATAAAAATAACATGTATGCCTCTTTTATATATTGTAATATGTTGATTCTTCTTATGGATATGTTAGTGTTTGATTTGTTATCTCAGCCTAATGTGGTATATTTCTGACCATCCATGGCGTGGCTATTTCTTTCAGTTTTACTTTGATGCAGAACTGAATTCTTGTTGTCAGTATTCAAGTAATATACCAACACCTAGTTACTTTTTTGTTCATACATTTTCACGTGTTGGCCTTTAGTCCCATACTATGTTAATAAAATGAGCACTCTTTGGTGTTTTTGTATATCCATTGCACCTATATTTGTTGCAATATGAAATATGTAATTGATAACCATGTTTCATCGTAGCTCTTGAAATTATTCAATTGTCTTGTATCTTTATACATATATTGAAACCATGTTTATTTATAATTACACCTTTGTTTTAAAGGATATTGATGGCAATAATTCTGAATCCAATTATATTTTATTATTTGCAGGTATACACATGGTATACGCGATATACATAGTATTCAAAGGCCTAACTCCATTGTTCACACTTCGTGGGAAGCAACACAATGACAAGTCAATGGATACCGAGGTGCCGCATATAAAATTTTTGAGTATATTGAACTTACTTAGCAGGTGTACTCTAAGTAGACGAAGGAGGATGTCACCGCATCAATACCCCCCACAATTTATACATCTAGACTTCATGAAGCGTATCCACCACATGATGACCCCTAGTCTAGGTTCAGAATGATTTGTTACATGTTCATGGCATTTCATGTCATCGAAGTATTGTGCCGTTATTTTTTTTTAGTTTATTTTTTATTCTATGTTCATTTTGTACTTAGCACCCAAGAAGGGTTTGTTTGTTGTTAAATTAAGTTTAAACAAGTTTTATGTGTACCGGATATTTAGAATGTCATAAATATAAAATAATGTTGTCGAATTTTCTTAGAATTGGTACATGTTCATTACATTTCATCTAATTCTTTATTTTAGTTTCATTTTTTTTATTCTACTCATCATTTCATCATTATGTGGAAATATATAAATATTTGTAACAGCTCTTGCCATATTTAATAAATTCAACCTTTATAACTGCTAATAGCAGTCACGAATTTTTCACTATTGTCAATTTTGTAACCGTTGTGAGAAGTTACAAATATTAGATTCGTAACTACTGACGGCAGTTATAAATATTAGATTCATAACTGCTAACATCGGTTACAATTATTATAATCGTATGTGCTGACAACAGTTAAAAATTGGGTTCATCAGTCATAACCCCCACAGGGGTTATAAAAATTTGTGATCGATGTTAGGAGTTACAATTTTTCTTTTGTCACTCCCCTAAATTATGACAGTAAATAGTAGTTATAAAGCTCATTTGTGACTACTAACAACACTCACAAATCTCCCATTTTGGTGTAGTGCATCTTAATCTGATTGTAGCCGACATACCCATCCATAAAATTATACCTCTCATGGTCTACGGTAGCGTCGACTAAGTTTTCTATGCTTGACAAAGGAAACTCTTCCTTAGGACATGCCCGATTCAAATTGCAAAAATCCGTACAAATTTGAATTTGGCTCTTGTCATTCTTTTCCACCAGTACTATACCGGAGAGCCACACAGGGTGCTGAATAGGCTTAAAGAACCCTTATTATAACAACTTATCTACCTCTGTTTTTATCTTCAAGTCGAGGTCAGCTTTGTATATGCATGTTGCTTGTCTAACTGGAAGAGCATTGGGATGAACATTCAATTTGTGAGAGCTCACCTTTGGATCTATTCCTAGCATCTCCGTGTATTTCCAAGAAAACACGTCGGTGAACTCTTTGAGCAGGCCAATGATCTCTTCCTTGTATTATGGGTCCAGAATCTTGGAGATGATAATGGGTCTACCTTCACCCCATTTTACCCCCAGGTTGATCTCCTCTAACATTTATAGTTGCTCCCTAGGTCCATTCTGCATGTGTTCTGGAGCTTCCTCTGGTTCCTCAACATGTCCAATGATGTGTGACTCATCCATCACAAAACACTCTGGTGCTAGGTCGATGCTCTCATCCTAGAACACCACCCGCGCAGACCATTATAAATGGTAAATAACTTTCCCATCGGGTAGGACCACTTTTTTATAAGTTCGAGGAGGTTCGACCACCTCCTCTACCATCCTCTTGCCTTTTTCTATGTGGGGAATAACCCTTCCCCATAAATGATCATGGATAGATTTATTCAACTGGGAACCTCCTCCAACCACTTGCTTCTCTTTTAGATTTCTTATGGAATTCTTTCTTTCCTTGTCCAGTTCTGTGTAGAATGTCGCATCCACTAGATGGGCCTCCTCAATGAAAAAGTGATTTTGTGTTGCTTTGATTATGATCTTTGTACCTCGGATATTGTCCTTTGCACACTGATGGTAGGTGGCATGGATGTGCATTCATACCCTCCCAATGAGTAGCTGGTAGCTGGTATTAGCATTGATGACATGGAGCTTGATGTGGGAAGTGAAATTTCCCAAATGGATTCCCATGTTCACATATCCGAGAGATTGCATTCTGGCACTGTTAAATCCTGAAATCACTATTGGTACTGGCATTATGTTCTCTTGATCGATCCCCGTATCATATAATGTATTGATTGACTATCCATTAATGCTCTGGGGAATGAAACTCCATTGATCATAGCTTTAACATACAATGGGCGATTGTGGAAGTAAGGCACCTGCATGTCTGCCTAGGAAAAGACCACTTTACAAGTGTATCTTTTTATCAACCTCCCAATTGGTCCTTGTCAATTCAGTGAGGGGTCTTCATATTGCTTCACTGCTTCTAAGACTTTCCTTGTGATGACTACTCTGGTGTCGTACTTTACCCCTATCTGGTCGAAGAACCATTTGAACTTAGTACTCCTTCCTATGGCCTCACACTCAGAGTCTAAGTCCACTTCATACGTTTGGACATTATAAACATATTTTGCTTCGGATGTACCCCTCTTATCCAGAGCAAGGATAACATCCACTTCATCTTTTGGGGGGGGTCACTTGCTCTACATCCCTACCTTCAAGCTCTTCTTGGTCAGGAATGAAGAACCATTATTTGCACCTCTTTCTAGCTCGGTTCTCTGCTTGCTGCTTAATGATAGTTTTTCCAACCCTTCACATATTTCCTCACCACTTTACCACTCCATCAGATCTTGAGTTGCTTCTTCATCATACGCTACTACCATATTGGTCGTGCTGAAGTGATGTGCTGGGAGTGTCTTATCGTTAACATCCACATAAGGTATCTGCAAAGTACCACTGGTCACCTGCTCGTCAATGATCCTCCTCAAGTAGTAATAGTCCTTGGTGGAGTGTTGCACCCACTGGTGTAGCTTGCAATATTTTGGGTTAGCTTTGTTAGCTGCTGTTGGGTTTCCCCATTCAAGTTAGGAGGACCTGCTACCCCTTCTCGTACCAACATACGATAATAATCCATAGCTTTCGCTACGCTACAAGGTAGCGGTGGTGGGGCATCTTCACCAAACTTCCTCTTATTACCTGAGTTGTCATTATTGGATTTGAAGCCTCCCTTATTTCCTTTGGGATTTCCATCCACATAGTTGACTGCTCATCTCCTAGAGACTTGAAATCTTCCAGAAGTCAGTGGAACTCATGTCCTCCAACTCGAGGTCCTTGGCTTGATTATCATGGCTAGCCCTTGTGAACTCTCTAAAAGTTCCATCTCTAGTTTCATTGATCAAATGTAACTTGAATTCCTCTAATAGCCCCTCGACATATATTTGAAGCAGCCTTGCCTCTGCTACATCTTCATGGACATCCAGTGTGTTCTCATGAAAACATTTGATATACTGCATTAACTCCTCATCAGGCTTTTGAACCTCTTGCGCCAGGTGTCTCAATGTGAATTTATCCTTCGATACAAATAATTTCTGGAGGAACTTCCTGTGCATCTTTTCCCAAGTAAGGATGCTGTTGGGTCCCAAATGGGAGTACCATTTGTAGTCTTTCCCTGTGAGGGTGTTGGAGAACTCCCTCAACCTCAGATTTTTTTCATTTGCATGCACTCCTAGGTACTCAAAGAACCTCTTCACATGCTATCTTGGGCTCTCCCCTTTGCCACTGAACTTGATAAACTTTGGTGGGATATTCGCCTCCGGGAATGGCTTTTCGTTCACCTCTTGTGAGTAGGGATCCTGTAACTCTTCGTATAGATGAGGATCCTCCCTCTGAGAGGAGGAGAGAAGCTTCCTCACCTCATCTATAGTGACAGCTTTGGAGGGTGATTCCTCTAAACTCATGCCCTTTACTATTCGCCGGAATCACTATTGGAGTGGATGCCCCTCCAGAAGGGGCAGTTGCTGGTGTTACACAGCCTTGATCGAAACTTGCAAGGTTTATATTATTTTTCTTCGAAAACTCAAAAAAAATGCCCATAAGGATCATACCTGTCATTGGATCTACTGCCGGTGAGTTAGTCTGCCCTCCTTGAGGAGAAGGCATCTTAGTTCCGGTCACCACCACATCCTCCTGAGTGGTTGGATCACTTTAAGTTCCATTCCGAGGTGAAATGTCTTCAAAAAATAGCTACTTAGAAATATCGAAACCTTCTTTTTCCATTAAATCAAGGATACTTCCCCAGCAGAGTCAATAAATGTAGGAAGATATTGTGACTGGGGTCTAGTAACATGCTGAATCGGGTGAGGGGTGACCCACTTCAATAAACTCTTCCTTCAAGGTTCTCAAGAACTTTTGGAGCATCTTCTGGTAAAACCTTCTCCTTTTGGTAAAAATGTAACTCAAGTTCGAATTCACTCCCTGTAAGAAAATGAACTTCACAACAAAAATAGTAACTTTTTCCAAGAGAAACTCCTAAGAATGATGGCGGTCAGTGAGGAGTGAAAGAACAAGGCACATAGCACTAGAGAGAGAGAAGAAAGAGAATACCAGGAGGTTCTGGTGTGATTTTGACAGAGTAACAGTATGAATTGAGTTATGATTCTTACTTGACCTTTCCTACGGGTCCTAGTTATACTTGGGCACTAGGGTTGATTTGGCACTTTTGGGCACCAAAATTGATAGGGTTGGTGAGGGACAAGGTCTGAAATGTACCAGTCGCATGTCCCCTCTGACAGGTGCCACCTGGTGTGAACCAAAGTGAAAAGGCAAATATATCTCCTAATGGAGATAAGATATCTGATTTGGTAAATATCTTTTAAAACGGTAACTTGTGGTACAAACTTTGTAAACTTGAGGGGGGTCTTGAGGACCCCCTTATCTAAAATCATTTTTATAAATAAAGTTTATTTCTGGTGAGAAACCTCTGGGTTGCTCATTTCATTTATGACTATGTGAGGACTTTCAGTAAACCTTATGGTCTTTCTACTAGTATTTTCTCAATCCTAAAGTGCTAAATGGTTGAGCTTGCTCAACAAACCTTGTTCCTCAGCCGCCAAGCCAAATCTCCTAAGAGACCCCAACTGGCTTATTTGAGCCATGCCTTCTCAACTAGGCTACCGTTACAAGAAAGTAAGTGTTAGTACTCTTATTCTGTAAAAGAACTTATTTTTCATGATGAGGGGTTATTCGTGCTGGATCCTCTCATCCTGGGCTATTCTGTTCAGAGGGTCACTTCTTGGATCCTCTTACTGCAAAATAAATACTATTTAAATATTTACTGAAGGAGTCCTTCACTATGGGATTCCTCACTAGCCTTTCCTTTCTTTAGCTGGTCTTGGCAGAGAGATTCTCGTTTATGGACTTCCCTGCCTATGCATCATTTCAATTGGTTTTACTTTGGGGGAAATGGGTCCCTCTCCCAAACTATCTTTTTAACTTGAAGGAGGTATTGGAGGGGCTCCTTCTAAAAAATATCATTAAAATCTCTTTGCGGGAGGGTTGAAGGGGTCCGTCCTATAAATATCATTGTAGGAGGGCTAGAGGGGTCCCTATTGCAAATGTCATTGCAGGGGGTTAGATGGGTTTCTCACCTAAATCTCCTTGCAGGACGGCTGGAGGGGTCCTCGTCCAAATAATCTTTGAAACTTCTTTGCAGGAGGATTGGTGGGGTCCCTATTACAAATCTCATTGTAGGAGGGTTGGAGGGGACCCTACTGCAAATCTCATTGAAGGGGGGTTGGAGGGGTCTCGCTGAAATCTCCTTACAGGAGGGCTGGAGGGGTCCCTACTACAAATCTCATTATCGGAGGGGGGGTCCCTACTGCAAATCTCACTGCAGGTGGTCTGGAAGGGTCCCTCTCCCAAATATCATTATAGGAGGGCTGGAGGGGTCTCTCACCCAAACTATCTTTTGAACCTGAAGGAGGCCTTGAAGGGGTTCCTTCGAAATATATTTGAAACTTTTTTACAGGAGGGATGGAGGGTGTGACACCCCGCCCAATTAAATACTATGTGATCATTCCTTTATTAAATTAAATCAAATTATCCAGTTGGTTCATTCTTAGCATCACTGTCAAAAAACATTTACGTTATTAATCACCTAATAATTAATTATGCTAGTGTCAAAAACCTTTTATCTTTTTATATCAACATGCAACAATTTAAATTAAATAATAAACCACATTCAATCCATAGGAAGAATAATGAATAACTGAATAATAAACTGAGACTTGATAAAACACAAGCCTAAAATCCAATACAATACTGTGAATAGAGATCAAATCCAATAACTATAACAAAAGAGTGCAATATTTAAGATATGAAAATAACAAGAAATGTGCGACATGCCTTGACGAAAATATCTACACATCGAAACCAGAATGGATAGATAGTGGAGACATCTAATAACGAGGACCTGCAACTTCCACAAAAGCTGCAACATGTCAATTTTCAGAGAACTCCTAAGCTTGATGTCCCTGTGGCTGGACACCTACAATAGTATACATAGGAAAATAGATATGCACGAAACGGGTCAGATCCCGAGTGAAAAATTATTTGAAAACATTTAGCAAGTATTTAAAATGCTGAAAAGAAAATACTATTTACATTTTAGCTTTTCGTCTATCATTTGAGATTCTCAACTCTCAACTATTGTGCACGCCCAACGTACTGCTAACTCATTCTAGTTAATGTTAGCACACATAACTACTTTGTAAACATAAGCCTTCTAAGTTATCCCGCAATGCATTCACTCGTATAACCCATATAATACATTATTATGTATTTCTATAATTTTCGAACTCAAATGAGAATTTCTCATTGATTAGTTAAGTGTTCACAACTTAAATTAATTCAGGTTCCTTTATCTTTATCATCTACTAAGTCTGCACAGTAGAATATAGCACAGGGGTATATATATATATATATATATATATATATATATATATATATATATATATATATATATATATATATATATATATATATATATTCAGCAAACTATCATATATATACTAATATTTCACCCCTAGACACATCTTTTGGTGCTTGCATACTATGCTGTCAAGTCCCAATAAATCTCGTACTAAAGAAGGACAATTGGTTCAGTATCTCTCTCGAACCACAAATACAAATCACATAAACTTTGGAGGCGAACATAATTCCCAGTCGAATGGGTCACGCACATACCTATGTTCCCATTAAAGAGATGAACTATTATACACTCGGATAGTACGTTTCCAAGTTCCTATGTTCTGGGTACAAGTCTAAAATCATCCCAATAGGCTCATCAAGATAAGACCATCCATTACGTGAAAACCTCCCCCGATAGCAAGCCGCGTAGGTATGTCATACAAATAATAAATCATGCAATAGGTAATTACACAACCTATATATTCATATCATAGATATAGGTATAGGTATACTCACATCCCATATCATAAGTCCCATACGTAGTATATTATTATCCTGAATATCTCACGTATTAATGAAATATTAGTTTACTTTTCAACGTAAGCTCTCGAGTATTTCTCACCACTAAAAAGGGTATTCTTTATTTTACCCATAATATCAGTAGGTAGCTCACTCTAACCTACTAGTATAAGTCATCGTTTCCCTCGAATCCCCGTGACCCAAATTATTCTCCAAATTAGGTAATTCTCTCAATTTAGCCTAATTACATTTAGCCCTAAATTTTCCACTATAAGACTAAGCCCAAAGCCTTACCTAAGCCTATTGGTATCTCAATATAATCCCCATTATATTAAAAATAATTCCCATAATTTAATCCCGAACATTTTCCCAAAGGATTCTAAACAAAAGGAGAAAATTGGCCAAAACTGGGTAGCCGAATCGATTAGGCTTGGACCGAATCGATTTGCCTCTACAGGTCTCAAATTTCTGCATTAACAAATCTACAGGTTTCCTCCATTTTCAACATCAAAACCTCCATTAGATCATCCCAAACTCCCAAACAATTGTACTAGATGTTATATCAACCTAAATACATAAGTTATAACTTACTAGAATCAATAATTCATCATAGCGCATCAAATCTTTGCATTAGTTAAAGATAATTTCTCAAAAACCCTAGTTTCTTACTTTTTCTACAGGAACATAGAATAACTCAGATTTCTTATCATTTTAAATCTTCTCAAGACCTGAATTTCGTTCTACATGCAATATATAATCAAACCTAACATGTTTTTTTTTATTCAAGATCATAAATATCACTTTCTAATTTAACCCAAAATCATCACAATCTTATGAACAATGTTCCTACACTAACATGGATACATCATGTGTTATAGATCTGCAAGTTTAAACACTTACTTGATATAGTAGGTATGATTCGTTGAAGAAGATGGTTATGGTTGTGTTCCTCCCTTTCCGATCTACAATTCGGTGTTGGTGGTGGTGTAAGATGATGGTCTTAGCCTTGGGATTCCTCTCCTCTTCCTCCTATAGCCTCTCTGTGGTTTCTCTTAATTTCTCACATTTCTAACCCTAGTTCACTTCTCTTATAAGACATTTAACACTTAAAAAATTCGAAGGTTTAATTCTCCCAAAAATCTAAATGACTAAAATACCCCTCTGGGGTGCCGGTATGGCCTAAAAGTGTCCCGAGACCCAAACTAAATCCCGGGTAGACTTTTCTGACTATATCAAACCTTCCGAACTTAATGGCGCACTGGAAATGACCATTGGGATGACTTTAAAAAATTTAATTACGTTTTATCTCATTAATAGAGTCCCGACACGCCTGACACGTGCATCGCGACTTAATTATCATAACCGTTGTATTTCTCGCTTGCGATAATTTTAAACAGATTCATATCATGTATTAATTTATTCACTAAGTAATATTCAATACAATTCACATCAACAAATATTAATCCTCATCTCGCTAATTAATATTTATTTTTATTCTGAATTAACTCCCATTTTAAATTAAATTAATCCCATAATTAAAATCACTAAAAATACAGGGGGTTACAAAGGGGTCCCTACTGCAAATTTAATTGTAGGAGGGATAGAGGGCTCCCTACTAAAAATCTCACTGCAGAAGGGCTAGAGGGGTCCCTCGCCCAAATCTCTTTGAAACTTCTTTACAGGAGGGTTGGAGGGTCCCTGCTGCAAATCTCATTGTCGGAGGGCTCAAGGGGTCCATACTGGAAATCTCACTGCAGGAGGGATGAAGGGGTCCCTACTGCAAATCTCACTGTAGGAGGGCTGGAAGGGTCCCTAGAACAAATCTTATTGAAACTTCTTTACGGGAGGTTTGGAGCGGTCCCTGCTGTAAATCTCATTGCAAGAGGGCTGGGGGGTGCTTCCTGCAAATCTTTTTACAGGAGGGCTAGAGGGGTCCCTCGCTTAAATCTAATCATCAAGCCAAAACACCCCTCTAGGAGGGTTGGAGGGGTCCCTCCTACACATGATATGATAGATAAGAATGAATTAGTTACAACCCAAACAAAGTGCGTAGGAGTACATATTTACCACGTGCTAAGGTGTCACCAGCATGACTAGTGGGTCTTTCTTATATGAAATGGTAGGTAAGGAAATGACATTGACTAGGTCAACAAAATGGGTCATGTAATTCCATCAAACAGTATCAGCTTAGAAAAATTGAACATGAGGCCAAGCACATGGGCACTTGAGCTGAGCACAATTCATAATCAGGTTGAACCCATTTTCTTCCTTGAGATAGGGTCTGTGTCTTTCCACAGAGGCTCCACATGGATTATGTTATTTAGGATGTAATAAAATCCCCTAAGACTTCATCCATGAGTGGAATTTTGTAGCAACTTATCTAGACTGGCATTGGTCTTGAGTGGTTATTAGATAGAACAAATGGATGGAGTGTTAATTCTGGTTGATGAAACAAGATTTTGATCCTCTTATTTTTTGGTCGACCTAGGCCAAGCAGATGGATTTAGATTATTTTGGTTTGCCGGGACACGTATCATATCATGAGAAATGATGCTCAGGTAATGATTACTTACGCATATGGATGCAGGTTCTCTGTACCACTGATTGGCTTTTTAACTCTTATGTCATTTAATGAAGTGACCCTTTTTCTGCCAAACCCAAGTTATATAAAGGGGATTGTACCTTCATTCTCACTCACCTCATTTAAACTTCTGCAAGTGCTTTTCCTAGAGAGAGAAAGAGAAACCAACTACATCAAGAAAGTTTATTCCTTCATATCTTAGGAGTTCCATCGTCATATCTGTCTTGCTTCTCCCTGGTGCAATCCTAGCTTTCATTTTTAATTTCCTTTTTCAGTGTAGTAGGTACGCATCCCTTCGCTTTCTTAGGGTTTTTTACCTTCATTTTTTTTTCTTTTTCATGTGTCGTTTCCATTAAAATTGTTGGGGGGTATAATTTGTTGAGTATCGTATTGGAGATTTAAGATTTTATATATACATTGAGTTGGTTGGCTTAGGAGTTAGACGTTTGTAAGGTTTTTAATTATTTTTGACATTTTTCTTTCCCCTGCTCAGCCCTTATTTCCATTTTTTGTGCTAAAAGGATTGGCTATTGCATTGATGAGTTTTCTGCCTCACGTTCAACGTTTATTTGAGATATTAGCTGAGTTAGAGACTACTTGTCTGGGTATCACTACCAGGAGGTTTCCACATCCTCTTCAAGTGATCTGGACTGAGGAGGAGCCAGGGCACACAAATTATAATTCTAAAATAGATCTTGTAGTGATTATTCTATGTTTCTAACTAAACCTCCCTCTACTTCCCTTACTTTAGGTGACCAAGGCATAGGTAGCTTAGTGTCACCCCAAGAGGGTACATGTCAGTCGTAAACTTAAAGTCTTTCTCTAAAGAGGTGAGGTCAGATAGAGCTGATGATGTCAGTCCTGAGAGCGTGGGAATATTCCCCTCCACCTCTCATGTAGATGAGCCCCTTGATGAGGGAACGGATAATGAGGATCAGGATACTGCTGACTTCTCTGAATCTTATGATCCTTCCACCATTGATGCGAGGTGGTATGCTAGTGATATTCTTAAAGATTAGTTGGACTTACTTAGGGAAAAATATAGCATCCGGACTAGAATGCCCACCCCCGAAGAGAAATTATACGATAATTCTAATGCTGGTGATATTTCACTCCCTCTATGGGCTCTGAAAATGGGGATTAGATTACCTCTCCACCCTATCATTAGGTCCATCCTCAGTGTATACGATGTCACCCTGACCCTACTTCCTCCAAAGGCATATAGGAGCATCCTAGGGGTGATGATGTGCTGGAAGACTGTGACGGGGTTTGATCTTACTGTCGATATTTTAAGATATATCCATGTGCTAAAGGACAATGTCAAAGCCACTCTTATTATTATTTTTCTCCTAAGAAGTCCCATTTGAGGATAGTGAAGGTAGTTCAGAGCAGTAACCAACGTGTAAAAGTCAGTACGTGTTTGCCAGTGGTGATTGGGAATTTAGGGGTCACGAGGGGGATAAGTCTTGTAGGATTCCTTGGGAATAGAGTGGACAAGATAAAATAGGTAAACTTCTAAGTAGTTATTTAATATTTTCACCTTTATCTATTATTTCCTAATACTGACCCCTTTACTTTTTATTTTCAGTGAAAAAGGTCCCTCGACTCCCCGCTCATGTGATTGACCTGATTGAATCATATTGTGTGACGAATCCCCCAAAGTTCGAGGATTTGTTTTCTCGGGAGAAGTTTATTACCACTGGGTATCACTCCCTACCAGGCAGAGTTCCTCCCATAGAAGTTAAACATTCTTTGGAAGAGTATGTTTTGTATGAGACTAATCTAGGAGCAGCAAATCATTTTGAGGACAAGGTTGAGGCTGATCTTGATACAAGTACCGATGTATTTTATTTTCGTCATATCATCTGTTTTCTATCAGCTTGCTAACATTTTTTTCTCGACTAGCCTTATCTCCAGCTACCTCCGAGCATTCATCTGAGTCAATATTAGAAATGACTACTTGATATATTGATCGCAATGCGATGGATCTAGATCGTAAGAAGAAGATGGATGCGGATAAGAGTAAGTTAGATGCTAAGAAGAGGAAAACCGAGGTCGAGATGAAAAAGGTTGAAGAAGAGAGGATTGAGGCTGAGCAGAATGTTAGGAAAAGTATTGAGGAAGCAACTACGAATCTGGAAAAGTTAAAGGGGAAAGACCCCATGTATTCTCAAGAACCTTCTTTGGGTGGTAAGCGTACTTTGGATCCCCCAATCAGTTAGAATGTCCTCGAGGTTTTGAGGACCACAAAAGCAAGGTTTTTTCATAGGTTAGTGAGAGGCCAGGGTTCTGTCCCCACTATAGATAAGTGGAGGAGTTTTAAGTTTGATCATGTACATAAGATTTCTTTACATGAGTTGAGGGCCGACCCTGAGTCCATATTCATTTATGCTAATAACTCTACCAATCTTTTAGTGTACTATGGATACTACAAGGACTTCAAGTTCTTGAGGGGATATGATCTTGAATCGTTGTGGTGACTGATTCAACATATACTCTCTATGGTGTGCCTTTTTACTATCTTTCCATTTCATGTTATTGAATTGTTAGTTACTTGATATATTCATTTTTGTTGGTATACTGCTGTTGCTTTCACCATATTACGAGATAAGGTCGTTGTCAACAACTATGCTTTCGAGGAGTTGTCTGAATAAAAAGTTGAAGACTGGTCTGGAGTAGGATGTTAAGGACATTAAGAAGGTTAGTGATGAGTTACCGGAACACGGTGACCAGTTGGTAGCCAAGATAGTAGCTCGTATCTTGGCTGAGGAGGAAAATTCCAAGCTTCGAGTAAGGCAACCATATATGATGCTAAATTAAAGAGCCTTGAGGATGCTCTGTCAGTCGTGAATAAGGCATTAGAGGAGGCTACTCAGAACAATGATCAAATATCCTAGGATCTTCAAAAGAATCAAGAGGCTTCAGATACTATTTAAGATAATAGGGTGACTAAGTATAAATCTTCTGGCAATTATAATGTAGACTACATTAGTTTCTTCATAGACAGGTATGAAGAATTGAAGAAAAGGGTGATGACTTATTACCCCGACATTGCTGAAGTGGTGATCACATGGAAAGGTGATGATGACGAGGCCACTACCTTAGATGGTGAACAGGTTATTGAACCTGTTGGTGAGGATATACCTGCTTTTTCTGATCTGCCTTCTTTTTCTGATCATCCTGGTCCTTCTAGCAATAATAATAAGACTTTCGCCACTCGATCTTTTTATGAAGCCTTTTGATGTTTGGTTTCTTTTGTAATTTTTTAAATGTAACACATAACCTTTTGTTTAGAATTAAGTTTATTCTTATAATGCCATACTTTATGAATGACATAATCATGTTTTTCCATTATGGTTCAACTTTGTTGTCTGCTTCGATATAAATGATCCTTTGCACACTAGTTAGTTGACTGCTGATTTTATTATTTCTTATCATAGGGAGGTCTCGAGTTTGTTTGGACTTAGGTTCTACCAGTGTTTCATAATTTTCTAGGCAAATCATGTGTTAATCACCATTTACCTTAGTCAGTTCCAAAGTTTTAAAGGAGATCGTCCTTGCATTAGATTATGGTCGGATCCCAGCCGCCCATAAAGCATGGACTCCTTTTGCTTTGGTAGGAATACTTCTTGTTCGCGATATGTCACATGAAGAATTCATACATGAAGTTTGATTTTCTATTCATGACTTGTTTGTTCAACGAAGTCATACAGGATTTTTGTTCTTGACTTGTTTGTTCAACGAAGTTGTACATAAGGTTAACATTATAAACTCTTGTTCACAATCTCTTATATCAAGACTGTATAGGAGTTTGTTTTAGTGTTAAGTGTTGATATGTATGTGTAAATATCTCATGCCCTCAAGAAATAAAAAATGAAAAGAATAAAGGAAAATTGAATTTTTATTCATGAAAAACTGGGAATACATAATAACGAGAAGAGGATAATTCTTGTCATTTACATCATTGATAATATTTCCTCACATGTTCAGCATTCCAAGGATTTTTGAATTGTTCACCTTCAAGAGTCGCAATGCGATAGGTTCCTGGTCTCATAACACTGAAAATGCGATAATGACCATACCAGTTGGGCTCCAGTTTGTTCCCATTCTGGATGACCTTTTTCAGAATATAATCACCTTCTTTCAAGCTGCTCAGCCTAACTTGGCGATTATAGATTCGGGCAGTCCTTTCTTGATAAGCAGCAACTCTCAACGTTGCATTTTCTCTTACTTCCTCCACGAGGTCAAGATCCAACCTTCTCATTAAGTCACTCCTTGGGGAATTGAAATTGAGTGTCTGGGAAGGACAATCTTAGTTGGGACCATAACCTATGTGCCAAAGGCTAGTATATAGGGAGTTTCATCCGTGGCAGTCCTGGGGGTGGTCCTATTAGCCCATAAGACACTCTGTAATTCACTGATCTAGTTCTACTTTGCATCATCCAGCATTTTATTGATTTCGTCCGTGACCTCAGTTTGGCGATTGCACTGCGGATGTCCTAAGGTAGAGTGAAGCTTTTGAATCTTCGAGAGAATACAGTAGTCCTCAAACTCTTAGTTGTCAAAATGGGTGATGTGGTTGGTAATGAATGCATAGGGCGTGATGTAATGGCAAATGGAGTTCTTCGAGATGAATTGGATGACTCTCTCATACTGCATTTTAACTATAGGCTCCACTTCCACCAAATTGGTGAATAATCCATATCGACCACTAAGTATTTGAACCTTCTCTTTATTTTTTTACAACGGTATGACCAGATAAATCCCCCAAATTACAAATGGGCAAGGGGGTGTGATCAGCATCAGAGGAACTCCCATAGTGTGGTGGATGTTGGCATACTTTTGGCATTTATCGCACTTTCTAATGTAATCAGTGCAGTCTTCTTTCATGGTTGGTCAGTAGTAGCCTTGTGTAGATACCGTTTCACTAATGATGTTCCTACTGAGTGTGACCCATAGCACCCTTCATGTACCTCCTTTATCTGGTTGTTTACTTCTGTAGGGAGAACACATTATAATAGAGAGACAATATACCCTCTCTTGTACAATACTCCTGCCTCCAAAACATAACTTGCTACTTTAAATCATAGCTTTTTTGCTTCCTTCAGGTTATATGGCACTGCGCCAGTCTCAATGTAAGCTCGTATGGGGTTCATCCATGATGGGTAGAGACTCAGTTCCATGACACTCATCGTTTCCTCGTATGTGATGTGATGGGAAAATATTCCAATTAGTATTGTTCTTCGTAATTCTATTTGGGTAGATGATGAAAATCTCGTTAGTGCATCCTCCCTGGAATTCTCTATTCTAGGGATTCTTAGTTCCTTTACCCCTGGAAAGTTTGCTAACCACCACTTTGCCTTGGACAGATACTTGATCATTGACTCTTCTCTAGCCTCATAAATCCAGAGTAACTGGTTAACCATCAGCTATGAATCATTGTGTGCTAAAATCTACTCGACACCAATTGATGAGGCCAATCTAAAACCCGTTATCCGTGCTTCATACACAACCTCATTTTTAGAGGCTTCGAATTGAAAACGGAGTGCATACTCCACATCTATTTCTTCCAGAGTGGTGATAATGAGACCCGCTCCACTACCCATTGTACAAGATGATCCATCTACGAATAGTTTCTAGATGATACTTTCTTGATTAAACACTCCTTCTACCAATTATCCTACTTTGAATAACTTTTTTAACCACTCGTGGCCGTGTGTGAGGTCTTCACAGCTTACGATGGGTCCTAGAACATTCACATTAAGATTTGTTCTTGGAGTGTTTTTCTTGTTCCTTCCACCATATGAGCTCTCTCCTAAAGGAGTCTGCTCGGTTTACATCATGGAGGTCTGCTCGATTTAATTCATAGAGGAACTCTCTTTCGGAGAAGTCTGCTTTGCCTTATGTGTGGAGATCTCTCTCAGAGAAGTCTATCAGCCTCTATATTATATCCTTCTATAATACTAGAGTCGATCTGATGGTAGATTTTGATACCACCAAATACAGGTAGAATTTTTCCCCAAATATTGGTCTCGATAGGAGAGAGGTTGACCTCAAATATTGCTTCAACTCCGCATTCTCACAGTCCTCGTTCAATTCAAAAAAATTTCTTAAAGCTTTAAATAAAGGGAGACATTTACCAGTGGCTCTAAAGACGAACCTGTTGAGCGCGAAAATGCATCTTATCGGTCTCTGTACCTCTTTATTTGTTATTAGGGACTACATATTGATCAAGGATTAGATCTTTTTTGAATTAGCTTCAATCCCTCATTAGTTAACAAGAAAGCCCAAGAACATTCCCTCCTTTACCCCAAACACACTTGTGGTCGGGTTGAGCTTCATCTGATGCTTCTCTAGATGGTCGAAGGTTTGCTGCAAATCTCTAATTTGGTCATCCTATATCTTGATTTTGGTGAGTATGTTGTCCACATATACTTCCATATCTCTATCAATCTGATCTTCAAACACCTTGTTCATCGGCGTCTAGTAAGTCTTTTCGGCATTCTTGAGGTCAAAGGGCATAACATTGTAGCAGTATGTACCTCTGCTAGTGATGAAATATGCTTTTCTCTATCTGATGGTTTCATCATGATCTGGTTATATCCGGAATAAGCATCCATAAAGCTGAGCAGCTGGTCAAGTAACTAGTCAATTCTAGGTAAGGGATAGTGATCCTTGTGGCATGCCTTATTCCAGTCAGTAAAATCCACATACATCCTCCACCTATTGTTCTTTTTATGTACCATGACCACATTGGAGAGCCATTCAGGGTACTTAATATCCTCTATAAAATTGGCTTTTTCTAACTTTTGAACCTCCTCATGGACTGCCATGTTCTTCTCGACATTGAAAATTCGTCTCTTATGCTTGGCCGGTTTAGCACCCTTTATTATACTCGTCTCGTGGCATATGAATTCTAGATCGATCCTGGGTATTCCTTCGTGGCTCTAAGAAAATACGCTCTTTCATTATCGAAGGAAGTTAATCAGATTTTTCTTCAGGTCTAGGTCTAGGGATGATCCGATATGGATGGTCTTCTCAGGACGTTCCTCGTCAAGGATGATAGTTTTGATTTTCTCAACCACCTATCCCTTGACCAACTTTTCTTCATCTCGTGGATTAATTATCGCACTCTGGTAAGTGGTGGTCATCTTTTTCTTCTCTTCCTGGTCGATCGAAGTGTAGTAACACTCGCGAGTCTCGACTTTGCTCCCTTTGGACAAACTTTCTCCATAATGGGTGGGAAACTTCAAGCATTAATGAGTTATTGAGGGCACTACCTTGAATTTCTTCAGACCCACTCTCCCTAAAATGACGTTATAAGTCGAAAGAGAATCCTTATCTAAGATAAAAACTAACCATTTATGTTCGACATGTTGGCTAAGCACCTATTATGACCTCCAGTTCTAAACTTCCAAAGGGATACATCCTTTCTTCCGAGAAACAGAACAAGGGTCGATGATACGGTGT
Source organism: Sambucus nigra (assembly GCA_949130495.1). Lineage (NCBI taxonomy): Eukaryota > Viridiplantae > Streptophyta > Magnoliopsida > Dipsacales > Adoxaceae > Sambucus > Sambucus nigra. Next base: position 93,870,976 of record OX422212.1, read on the forward strand.
TAATTTATTATCCCGGAGCTTCAGCTTTCAAAAATAATTATAAAATATGAAATCTGCAGAGCTGTTATTAACTACTAGAATTTGAGAGACCTTGATTTCATGGATCATCATAGTGATGACGAGTGGATCTTTGTGAGGGTAAAGACCGTGCACAAATCATCCTTAGAAAATCCTACAATGAGGCGATCTTTATTTACCTTCATGGGGCGAGCATCCACGTTGCCTATCAACTTTATCTGCCTAATATGAGTGCAGACCTTGGCCTCGTTCAGATAAGACTTTCTTTCTACCAACTCTTCTCCTCCTCTTGCATCTCCATCAATGATGAAATGAATCCAAATGATATCATCTTAACCTCAAAGACTAGTTCTCTTATCTTCTTTGGGAGATCTGGATCGTCTTGTGAATCTTCATCTCCTTCCCTTTTCTTGTCGTCAATCTTCTGGGAAAGGGATTCTGATCATCTTTCGAACTTGTTCTCGATCTTTTTTATCCATGTCCTGAACAGTTTTCCCTTCCTGACGAGGCTCTCTATCTCGTTCTTGAGTGTAATATAATTATTCGTGTTATGGTTTTTATCTTTATAAAATTCATAGTACTTGCCTCTATCATGTTAGTTTACGGGTGACTTAAGCTTAACGGGCCACCTGAGGTATTTGCTTCCTCTAATCTCCTCAAGGATATGGTTTTTGCCTACTTCCTAGGGAGTCTACTTATTGTACTTCTTTGTCTTTTCAACCTCCTTATCTTTCTGATCTTTCTTCTTGCTACCTTTACTAAATGTAGCTTTAGATGATCTGATTCCTTGGTTGCCATGGCCTCCTCGGCATTCATGACCTTGACTGCTTTAGCCAAAAGTTATGTCACGATCTTGGGAAGTTCTTTTGCCAGTGCCCAAAATAATTTTCACGACTCTAACCCACTCATCAGCATGGTTATGATGGTTTGTTCGTTGTAATCTACTACTTTAAGTTTCTCGATATTTAAACGAGTGATTAAATCCCATTTGGTTTCATCAGCCTTATGTTGCATGCTAATGAGATGGGTAACCCTCTTGTTAGGCTTCGCTCGTAAGCTGAAGTTGATGACAACGAGGTTGGACAACTGCTAAAAATTGGAGATTTATCCTCGGGGTAAGTTATTGTACCAGATTTCAACTGAGATGGTGATTGTGCTGGACAAAGCTCAATAACGCATTTCATTCGGGACAGAGTAGATGTCTCAAGCTACCTAGTACTGCTCCACATGCAAGACAAAATCAGTTTTTTCATCATACTTTGGTGTGATCATAGGGGATTTAAACTTGGCGGGGGTCACATAAGCCACGATATAGGGGACGAAGGGAGATCCCTTCACAAAGTCCCTATGGAGAGGATTTTTGGATCTATCCATTTCCCCTAATCGACCTTTGAAGTGATGGATGGATCCATTCTAGGGTTGATCCTCTAGTTTAGCTTTTACTGGTGCAGATTTGATCGTTTGGCCTCGACTTTTGAACAAGTTCTCTTTCTGAGAAGTCAATTCACCCTGGCTTGATGCTCTAGCACTAGTCCTGGATTTTGCCCATCGGTGTGATCCTTTAGTGACTAGTCGAGTTGACTCTTCTCATCATGCATTATTCTCCCTAGGAGCCACCACAGCCTGTCCTCTTATGTGACGTGAGCCCAGTCGATCAAAGACTGACCCTCTACTTAGCCTTTCCAATACGCTGGGTCTTTCCTCTTAAAAGGATTGCTTGTCATCATATCTTGTTGATCGTAAGGAGGAGGTGACATTGGTATGGTACGATCAATCATGGCGTGACCCTAATTATCGGGATACACTCTTGTTGTCATGTGATACCAAGTTTAATCTCTTTGGATTCTCAAGAGCTTGCGTACTATACACATGCCTTTGATCTTTGTAGGGAGATGGATGTAGCATTCCTCCTCTACTTTGTGATGCCCCTCTCTCTACTAAGGTGGCAGGATCTGCAGTGAGCCTTCCCTATCCAGCCTTTAGTGTTTGCATCAGCTACTTAACGCTCTCCTATATAGACTCTTGGCCTTTCATCAATCTCATTAGTGCTCCTTGTATGTTTCCCATACCCAATAGAATGAAGGGTGTTAAGGCTTACACCATACGACTACTATTCAAGCTGTCAGTCATTCTAAAAAATCAGTGGGTTATGGAAAAGTAAAAAAATAATCTAGGGATGGTAGGAAACAACAATAACTTGTCGAATTTCCTACAGATGGTGCCAATTTGTTATTGTCAAAAATTAGTTTAGGGAATTTGTGCCTTAGCCTAGGGTTTAAAAGAATAAACAATAACAAATAGTTATTTAACTAGTAAAAGGAAATCGAGAATGGAGATGAGAGACAAAGAGAGAAAACGGGTTTATGTGGTTCGGACCAGAAATCGTACCTACGTCCATAGGTGTAGTGATGATGGCAGTATTAGTTTCTTCGAATTGATACCGATTTAGGGTTCGTGTGGAGATGGCAACTTCAATCCCCTATCTCTGTGGGATTCCGTGCTATATATAGTTAGTTACCCCAGAATATTGGGTGACAAGTGGAGTGCCTTTATAGGTTATGTCGCGCCCCAAATTAATTAAGTTAAACTCATCCTTTTAATTAGAGATAAATTGCCTTAAATAATGCTTTAATTTAAATCTCTGAGGAAAATAGCATAAGAATTTTTTTTTTCCAAAGGTATGTGTAGATGAAAACATAACTGCCTTTACTTATAACTTATAAGTACTACATAACTTTACATAACCAAGATCCTTAGTTTAATAATTACACAAAAGGAATCTTGATATTCAAACCATACTAATTATCCGTCAGTCCCCCGTTTTAAGGTCCTAACTTGGCAGTGAACTCCAAATTATAAGCATACCTGAAACAAAACATTACAGAAGTGTAAGCTATAAAGGCTTAGTGAATGACCACATAACACACATATAACCAATTTGAATAACCACTTTTATTTTGTTCTAATGCTATAACCCAACAGGAATTGTGAAACTCTCGCAAGCCTGGACCCGCCACAGTCCAATTAACCCACCACAGTTATTAGGGACCACCACATCCCTTTATTAGGCCCGAGTACACAAACCTTTAAGTTGGATTAATAGGACCACCACATCCCGTAGGACCCACCACAGTCCTTAACATTAGATAAAGGACTCACTAGTCCATATCATTATATAACATCGCTTAACATTTTTAATCATATGCATATGTTTCATAAATACAACATCACTCCCATAAACATTTTCACACACATGTGTTTAACTACACATTTCCATATGAAATTATAAGCATTTATATTTCATAAGGAAGGTCACTCACCTTGGATTTAGTGCTAATATTAATACCAACTACTTCCTTGGTATGGTAGTATTAGCTGCTTCCCCACCTAACAAGTCAATGTCATTAGTATTTGAATACCCTGATTAACATCAAACCCAGTAATACATCACATCATTTGGTCAATCAGAAATAACTAAGGAGGAATTAAATATGACACTTCACATTTCTATAACACCCAATTAATTAGGGTTCTAACACAATTTATAGAATTTAATTACGAATTTGCTAGACAAAGTTATGCCCATTTTATTACAGCCTTTTCCAAATCATTTCTCAAGAAAAACAACAACACAACTTCAACTTCATGAAATTCTCATAATTTTTGTACAATATAACTTTCCATGATATTCCATACAATATCAGTAAACACATTGAATAATACAAATTTAATGTTTCATAATTTTTAGGGCTCATTTTCTATGTCGAGCAAAACGTCAAACACCTGGTATGCATTCTTGCTCCTTTAGGGCAGATTTTAAACAAAGACTTCAAACTATCACCAAGGGTTCATTCCTTGGTATTTTTACACAATTTTCGGATATGTTATACATGTATGAGTGTATTTTACTCTCCAACTTGAATCACTCAATTCCAATAAGTATTCCATGATTTATGCCATATTTAGTATAACTAGGTCAAAATACAACATTAAGGCATAACTTAACATTTTTAAGCATACATAACCTTGACCTTGAGTATAATTCATGGAAAAATATAATAAACATGTTTTAGCAGAAATATGCATCAAAATCATGAATTTTCTAAATCAAAATGCTTTACGAAAAGATGATGTAAATTTAGGACTTTAAAGTATGCATTTACGATCCTAGCTCCAGTTCTAACTTATGTTCTTAAACCATCCTTGTTCCAACACAATTCAGCAATATGGATATCATTAAAATATATATCCAAATCAAAAATAAAAACATGATAAGTATAGAACTCATCCATGTGACCAACTTTAATTAAGATGTAATTACCTTACGAGGATTCCTTGATTTATGGAAAATTTCCAAAGATTTATTCCTTAACTTTCTTCTCTTTCTCTCTCTTTAGGCAAAACTCTTGTTCATGGCTGCATTTTCTGAACAAAGGAGTTGTTTTATACAGCTTAAGTCGGCCAAACCATCACCCACCCTTTAACGAATCAAAAAATAGCACATGGTGTGCTAATAAGACAATTGTCACTTAAGGGATGGACATATTTGCCCTTGTTTCGTACTTTCAGTATAACTTCTTGTACGAGTCTCCATTTAACCCACCGTTTGTTGTGTTATAATATTAATTCATATATATACAACTTTCATAATTTATGTTTTCCCAAAATCATAAACTAATACACCTAATTTGGGCATCGAACAGGAAAGTAGCAATTTACCGAAAATCTCAAAACTTTCACATTTGGCAACCAAACATTGCCAATTTCGTATCAACAACCTTATTTACTTTTATAAACATAATCATGCATTAAAAACATAATTTATGATGCATTAATCGCATAACTAATCATATGTTCTAAACATGGTATCCCCGATCATAAGATCAATTAACACCTAATGTAAACAACACATATATCACATGAGCGTGCATCCCCTAAACATGATAATTAACATGTTTAACACACATAACCAATCTATAACTTATAACTCCTAAGTTATAATTAATCATGTAATTAACCTTCCTAATCATGTTTTAGGGCCTTACAGGTTAGGTGTTACACCATTTACACATGATATGATAGATAGAATGAATCAGTTACAACCTAAACGGAGTGGGCAGGACCACATATTTACCACATGCTCAGGCGTCACCAGCATGACTAGTGGGTCTTTCTTATGTGTATTAGCATCTACGAGAATGACACTGACTAGGTTAAAAAAATGGGTTGTGTAGTTTCATCAAACAGTTGTCAGGCTAGTAGGTGGAATGAGGCCGAGCACAGGGGCACCTGAGTCGAGCACAATTCATAATGAGGCCGACCCCATTTTTTTCCATGTGATAGGGTATATGTCTTGCCACAAAGGCTCCACGTGGCGTATTTTATTTAGGATCTCACACCCATCAAAACTCATCCATCTCGTATATGTTCTAAATGATAGGTACTCGGGTGTTATGTTTGGGTTACGGGGGCTTTTTAGAGAAAAAAGGACCCATATATGGGTAGGAGGGTCATTTTATACTTAGGGCTAAGAAGAAAAATGGTATTATGTAAATTAAAGGGATATTTAAGAGGTTGGGAAGGTGGATGGCAGCCCACCTTTCATACTTTACACAAGAGATTGAGAGAGAGAGAGACCTAGGAAAAAAAGAAAAGAAGAATAACTAAGAGGAATCTTAAAGAGGAGAAGAAAGAGGATTTAATAAGGCATCAAATTCGAAAAAGACTTAGAATTTTAATCCAACGAGGCAAGTAATTACTTGCTTTATATCTCAATTTTATTATAGTTAATTACTTTCTTGGTTCAAACATAAAAATTGGAGATTTAGAGCATGAAAGATTGAAACTTGCATAATGGACGAAGAAAACCTAAATGATAAGGGGTGAAGGATCTTAAACTAATGATTATTTGGGATTGATTTCACTTATAATTAAAAATAAAATTATGGGATCTAAAGAGCGAGTATGTAGAACATAGATGGAAAGATTTAATCTTTAAAGACCAGTTATATAAAGGATGTGTGATCTTAAATTTATGGGGGTTACCATCTGGGGATCGAATATACAATAATGGAATCATGTTTTCTTAATGGTATGTGGGTTACGGTTCTTGGAATTTTGGTAAAAAGAACCCTAGAAATGAAATTGATTTTTTTGGGATGAATCTCCCCTAAAGAAAACTCTTTAGATTTGGGTTCTGTAATCTCTTTCGAGCCTCGATCGAATGAGATGTCATTTTCAATCGAATGAGATGGGATTTCGTTCAAACGACCCGCAAGTTTGGGTCAAGTTTGGATCGTGGAAATGTTTAAAGGATTTTTATGAACCCTAGCAAGTATGTGGGAGGTTATCAAAGTGAGAGGATATTTAATTAAAAATAGTTTTGTGCCGCTATTAATTAGTTGGGAATATAATAATTAACTAGGATGATCAGGTAAGGGACTAGTTAAATAATTAATCGAAAAATTGGGTCTAACTTTGGTATTGGGTGAGCCGTAAGAAGTGGGACATGTGTACGAGTTTGGTACCTATTATATATATGTATTAAAGTTACGTGTATATATATGTACATGTGAATTATAGTTGTTTTATTTAAACATACCTACTCGGGAGTGTTATCATAGGAGGTTGGGCGTAGTGGGCAGTCCACCCTGGCATTAACCAGCAGGTGTTGGGTTGATTCCCCATTTCACAATATTGTTGCATGGCCACTATCCGTGTGTGAGGATAAGTACTTATTTTAAGTCCGGTTAGGGGCGATGTGATATAGTTGTGACCCGCAAATGTATGTCCATGATCGCCTCCATTGTATGTTTGTTCATCTGGGATTGGTGGTAAGAATCCATCTCGATGGCTCAGTATGAGGCGTGATGCCTGGAGAAATGTATCCGTGAGGTCCAAGCTCTGGGTATACGGTTATATATATGCTTATATATATGTATGCTTATACGATATAGTGTGTATATCTATATATAGCACGAGCGTAGCTATGTTATGATTATTACACGATTATTTATTTATAGCATGTGTGTCACTACAATACTGTTTATAGATAAAAACCTAGTGAAGGTAGTATACTTAGCTAATTGAGGGTATTAGCAGGTTTGGGATTAAATAGTGGTTATATGTCCTAGTTAGATAGGATAGTTTAATTAGGATATTAAAATGAACATGTTAGGTGCGCACTATAGTTGAGAGGTGAGGTTTTATCTCACGTGAGTGTGACCAATAATCTTGATAGTAATACACTAATGTTTTAGTCGATTCAAAACAATTATCTACTTGCAAAATATTTTCTACTTATCGGGATTTGACCCGCAAGCTTTTGTTTTCCTTATTTTTCTTTAAGTACCCCAGGTGTGCAGTAGCAACAACCGGGACCGCAGGGATAGGTTCATTTTTTCCATACAGTAGTTGTGGATGCTACATCCTTGATTAGACGCCTCAGTTTATTTCATCTAGATAGGACCAGTCAAATCAGTTTTAGTTGGGCGTGTTTCCTATAGATGGATAGGCTTTTCTATTTTTGTCAAACTATTATATTTCAGTACTGTGTTTATTATTTGCTTTAACACTGTGGATGTTTTATTTGGTGACTGATGATTTATTCGGTTCACACTTATTATTTATCTATGCACGAGGACCATTTTATTCGTACTGTTGTATGGTTTTATTTTTATGGTTTTATTCGTATTATTTATATAGTATTGTTGTTGTGAAAGCGATGCTGAGAATGAACTATAATGAGGATCCTGTTTTATTTTAGTAGAGGATTGACCACTCGGTATTAAAATAGGCGGTTTGTCACAGTTGGTATCAGAGCATCAGGTTCTTATTTCCTTAGGATCTTTGCGAACTTGCTACATTATCTGCATCACAATTTTTTGATATAGAGACCTATATTTTGGATTGTTATTTCATATTGTGCATTTATGTTCTTCTGTTATTATTTTTTATTGAAGTGAATCTCATACAATTTTGGTTTGGTTTTAGATGCCAAACAACATGAGAGGTATACTAGCACGTGTCGCTAGGAAGTCTATAGAGGAAAAGGCTCAGCCGAAGTCGTAAGCCACTCAGGGGATGGTGACCGCAGCAGAGGTCCCCACTATTGTTGTATAGGCGATTAATGCCACGATGACCGCCTTATCACGATATCTTTCCCAAGCACATCCACGGAAGCCACTGGCACCAATTCAGGCTCACCTGGTGCCGTCTGTTTGGGGGAGAGTCAGAGAGGCCTTCTAGAAGGGCCATCCACTAGAGTTCTAAGGGAGTGCAGATGTGGTTGCAACTAGCCAATAGAAGAAAGACATGCAAAGGCATTTGCGCATGGTTGAGTGCAGTGACACTCAAAAGAAGATACAAGCTACTTTTAAGCTAGTGGAAGTAGAACTTCAGTGGTGGGAGTTGGTTACCACAGCATAGGAGAGAGACACTATGACTCTCCAGGAGTTCTAGGTGTGTTTCGATTGCAAGTTCTTTTCTGTCAGTAGTTTAGACGGAGATGAGGAGGAGGTTTCTAGACCTTTTGTAGGAGGTCTAGACTGTGGCTGAGTATGAGGAGGAGTTCACGCGCCTGACGAACTTGGTGAACACTAAGGATAAATAGTCCTCGATTTTACGGATGGACAACCTTAGAGGATTCACTAGCACTTACTGGGGAACCCGGTGTTGTGGACTTACACTGGCGTCGTCAATGTCGCATTACTACACTGCCAAGATCATCTATTCCATCTGTGGGGAGAGAAGAGGATCATAGAGTCTAGCTAGCAGGGTAAAATCGAGGGTAATGGTGCCGGAGGGGTGCCGCAATATTATCAGAGGTAACATGAGCGGGGTTTCTAGTAGGGACACTACTAAGAGATTTTGTCCGGGTAATGACAAATTCAGGCATGACCATCACGACAAGCAACATACCCCGCAGGGTCAATAAGGATAGGGGAATCAGATCAAAGGCCAATAGGCTTGAGGTTATCAGGTCCAGCGAGGCCAAAGGTAGAGGCAGCCTCGTCAGGGCCAAAGTCAGACAGACTTTACTGGGAGATGTTTTGTGTGTCGAGAGCAGGTCCACATGCGACGTGAATGCCCGAACAGGTCTAAGGGTCAGGAGTAGGGTGCCCATCAGGGGAAACAGGCACATCAACTTCCAGCCCCACCGGTAGTTCTAGCATTACCGCTTTCACTGGGGTAGAGGTAGGGACAGTTTGGGCTTGTATATCATCTTCGAGGATAAATTTTATCGCTAGTGCCTCTAGCAGTTGAGGGTATATTTCCTATCCATAGGTAATAGTGGCGAGTTTTATTTGACATGGGAGTGTCACACTCATCTGTCAGCACTAGATTTTCACGTACGACATGTTTAGTGGATTTAGCCATGAATATTATCATAACTGTAGATACACCGTTAGGTGGTGTGACTATTATTTGTTCCATCAGCAAGGACGGGTGTGTACATAGGAAGGTTGTGTTGAGTTGCGGATATGATCGTCTTATACTTGGACGAGTATGATGTTCTTTAGGGCATGGGCTGGTTAGTGATGTATAGGGCGAGGGTGGACTGTTACAGTAGGACTATCGTTTCCGCTATACCAGGGCGAAAGATTTTTTTTGTGGTGATGCCTCATCTGGAGGGAAGGTCGATCACGCATTTATATTATACTTAGAAGGAGACTTCTGAGGGTGTATTCACCATTGTTAGGGATTATGCTGATGTGTTTTAGGAGATATCGGGATTATCGTCGAGTTGGGAGATTGAGTTTATCATCGACTTAATGCCTGTGACTAGGCCGATAGTGCAAGCACCGTTCACATGGCACCTTTAGAGATGTGGGAGTTGAGGGATCAGATTCAGCAGTTATTGGGGCAGGGTTTTATCCACAAGAGTACTTCACCTTGGGGTGCCCCATTTTTGTTTGTGAAGAGGAAGGATGGATCGTCACGGTTTTGTACCGATTACCCAGAGTTGAAGAAGGTCACGATATAGAAAAAGTATTCATTGTCGCGTATCAATGAATTTCTCAATCAGTTAAGAAGATTATCTTACTTCTCTAGGATTTATTTGAGGTCGGGGTACAATCAACTATGTATCAGTGAGGAGGATGTCTATAATATTGCATTCTTAACGAGATACGGATCAAGGTTATGACATTTGGGCTAACAAATAAGCCAATAGTTTTTATTGATCTCATGAATATGGTGCTCAAATACTTCTTCGATTAGTTTGTCATTGTGTTCATAGATGACATCTTGATTTATTCTCGGACAGAGGGTGAGTACGCAGAGCACTTGTGTATTGTTCTTCAGCGCTAGTACTCATATTGCCTTAGGGAGGAGTGGAGTACTTTATTTTTACCGATGCGTCCTTACAGGGACTTAGGGGAGTTTTACAACAGGAGGAGTGGGCCATAGCGTATACATATAGCAAGCTTAAGCCCCATGAGAAGAAATATCCCACACATGACTTAGAGTTAGCAGCAGTCGTATTTGCATTAAAGATTTGGAGGCACTATCTTGTGTCAGAAAATTTCGGTTGTCCACGGACCACGAGTCACTTTTGTATTTTTCACCCAGAAGGAGATGAATAATAGGCAACGTAGGGTCTTGAGTTCATGAACGAATACCAGTTTGACATCCAATATCATCCGGGGAAGGCTAACATAGTGGCAGATGCATTGAGCCATAAGTGGGTAGAGCTTTGCAGGAGGATAAGGTAGTTCGGGTGTACTTAGCAATGATGACTGTCACACTCGAGATCATCTTGAGGGTTGTGAAGGTACAGGCAAGGGATCCATCTTATTAGGAGAGGATTCAAAAACTATTAGCAGGTGGAGTGGAGTCTAACACAATCAGTTATGAGGGTGTCTTACGCTTCAATGGGAGGTTGATTATTGTAGATAATGAGGACCTACGATGCGCAGTTATGCAAGATGCGACGAGTCATAATTTTTGGTATAATATGGAGGGGATAAGATGTACTGAGATATGAGACGACAATATTGGTGGGTTGGGATGAAGCAGGACAGCAAAGTTTGTCTCTAGGTCCTCCACTTGTCAGATGGTGAATGTTGATCATTAGAGACCAACCAAGGTTCTACAGCCGTTAGAGATTTCGATATTGTAAAAACCTATCCTAATAAGCCCTTTAGACCCTTGAATAGATGAAAATTCCAAATAGACCCTGGACTTTGACCAAATTACCAAAATTCCCCTTAAGGAAAAATTAGGACAACTTACACTTTCCTATATCAATTGATCCCCAACTTTAAATCAAAGTTTAATCCAATGGCTTATATTTTGAAGGAATTTCATAAACCAATCTATTAGGTTAGAATAAATAGCACATAAGACCCTAAACTTTCATAAATGACTTAAAAGCCTGAAAATCTACACAAAACTATCCAAGGACCCAAACTAAAACCTAAAATTAGTTACTCTCTCCCCCTGATGACATTGCACCAGCTGGACTGCAAGAATAGGTTGTACCATATGGGGTACCCATGGTACCCATTTACCAAACACATAAGACTTAGTGAAACTTGTGACATTTCAGCCCCATCTCCACCTCCAAAACCACCAATTAACTCCTCCCTACGTACCCTATAAATACCCCCCCTTACCTCTGTAAAAACTCATCCCAACCGAGAGCTTTTCCAATGTAAAAATTTGAGAGTTTCTGCATTTCTATCATTTTATGCTAGAATGTTTGTTTCTTCAATTTGGTTATGTTTTTTCATGTATATAGAATGGATTTATGTGTTTACATGTGATAGTTAACGTGTGTATGCACTGAAATAACTCAAAAATCAGAAAACTCCATTAAAGCTTGAGCTTCAATGGTAGATTATACTTCCTTTACTTTGAACCAATTTCAAAGTGAGGTAAGTTGATCTTAGGTTCTCAGTAGCCTAGGTGAAACGTTTAATTGAACCAAGTACAGGTTTTAATGCCTCAAATCGAAGCTTGGAGTTTTTGGGCCTGGAATTTTCAGAAAACAAATTCATGAGTTTTACTCAACCAAAATCCCTCAAACCAGGATTCTTTTTCCACATTTTCAACATAGAAAAAAACCATTATATTTCTATAATAAGAATCATAGCTTTCAGTCACTTATGTTTAGTCAAAATTTTGTTATTTTTACAGATGCTCAATAGCTCAATTTAGCCCACTAAAATTCTTGAAACCAATATGGTTGAATTCCTCTTCAAAATTTGTGCAATTTTCATTTAGGAACCAACTCAAATGGATTCCTAAAACGTCTCAAATTTAAGGTCAAAGTTTCAAAAACCTAAAGTCCAATGGTCAAAGGTTGAAGATGAGTGGGTTACACGCGCATGAGTGAGAGTCAAACCAGGCGCGTGAAATATTTGACTTAGTGCATGAGGGCACGTCTCCAATAAAAAAATATATGATTTGTTTTCCAATAATTTTATTTTTTAATTCTGAATAAAATGGTATATTACATCTCCTTATTTAATGCAGTGAAAACCTCTATCCACTAACTTTGCACTTGATAATTGTCTCTCGAACGAATAGTTAACTTCACAACAAATACAGAATCTTAATCCCATTCCTCACGTTGATCAAAAACCCTAATTAGGGTTCGCATGGATACCCTTAATCCCATTCCTCTTGTTGATCCAAAACCTCCTGACATCAAAAAAAATTGGCACCGATCATTTGCTTCTGTGGTAGTTGAATCTTCTTTTTCTACTCATGATCTTTCTCTCAAAACCCCTTCAACTTTTAAGGGTGAACCTACTGTGCGATTCTATAATGAATACATTGAAATCCTATCTAAACCATTTACAAATGCCTTGGTAAGAAAGTTCTCCCATGGTCGTCCATCAATGGAAGTTATAAGGAAGATATTCCAAACCTTCTCACTCAAAACTGCATTAAATGTTGATCTTCTTGATAATAAACACATTCTGATCAGATTAACTTCGGATGAAGATTTTTCTAGGATGTGGATGCGTGATACTTGGTATGTAGGTAAATTACATATGAGGGTCTTCAAATGGACACCAGACTTTAGGTCTGATATTAAGAGCATTATATCTGCAATTTGGATTTCCTTTCCTCAACTTCCAATTCATTTTTCTCCAAATCCTCACTCTTTTCAATTGCTCAAATGATTGAAAAACCTCTAAACCTTGATGCATTAACTGCTGATATAAATAGATTTAGTGTAGATCGCATATATGTTGAAGTTAATCTCACAAAAACCTTTCTTAAGAGAATAAGGATAGGTTGTGGAGATAATGGATTCTGGCAGGAGGTCCATGTGGAGAATAAACCAAAATACTGTAGGAATTGCTGCAAAAGGGGGTATGAGGAGGACTCTTGCATTTTCTTATTGCCTAATAATGTTGAGAAACCAGTCAAGAAAGTGTATTTGCTCTCAAGAATATCTTAAAATTCCTAAGAAGATTGTTCCAAATGCGCAACAAGAAGATATGGCTGTAAATTCCATTAATAAGTTAGTTGAAAATGATATAGAAGATGATAAAGAAGAAGATGATCATGAGTCAGATAGGGAAGAATGACAAATCATAAAGGACATGGAAGACTAGCTCAAAAACAAAGTCAATATCAAAGAAAGGAAGGATTGGATAGTTAAAAATAAGATCACTCAAGACAACATAGACAAGATTCAAAATCCAGATTTTAAAAGTGAAGAAGTTTTAGCAATTGAGAATAGTGTTGTATCTCCTAGAGGAATCGATATTCTAGAATATGACAAGCAATGGGTCTCTAAAACATTGTATGCCACTGATAATGAGAATGGTTAAGCACATCAGATGCCCCTCATTGAAGATCTCCAGATGTCAGCAAAAAAAATTGAGAACAAGTTAAGAATTAGTATGATGAAGAACAGTGTAGACAAACAGAAGATGGTTGAAGAAGATGAGGCCAAAAGAAAGCAGTTGTCAAAGAACATGAAAGATCCAATGTTCAAAAGGATTACAATATCCTCTAATAAAGTTAACACTCACTCCACTTCCTCTAAGTCTCAATGATAAATTTTCTAGTATGGAATGTTAGAGGGGCTGCTAAGAAATCCTCAAATAGAAGACTGAAACTTTTAAGCAAGATTCATAAAATCCCATTTCTTGCTCTTCCTGAACCTAATGTGTATTCCTTAAAAATTGATAATTATAAAAGGAAATGGGGCTTTGAAGGGAGCTGTAGCAAATTCAATGGGAAAATATGGATGTTTTGGAGATTCAATGTCATCGTGCAATGTCTTATTGAACATTCTCAACATTTAACCTTAAAAATCAATCATTCTCTAGTGAATCACAGTATAGTGATGACATTAGTGTATGCCAAATTCATAAAAGAAGAAAGATTGGACTTGTGGGAACAAATGTCTTCCATTGGAAGTGTTTATCAAGACATTCCCCAAATGGTTATTGGTGATTTCAATGTAATATCTGCTCAAACTAGAGGGAAATGATATAGAGCATGATGTTTTTGAAGACTTTATCCAAGCTATAAAGGACAATTACCTAAGAGATTTGGGATATAATGGAACTATTCACCTGGTGCAACAACAGAAGATGAGAGAACTTAATTATGGCTAGATTAGATAGATGCCTTATAAACTGAAAATTCATTAATGTATATCCTAATTCTAACCTTAAACATATTAATAGATACACTTTAGACCATGCCCCTCTTGTTCTTACTATTCAATCTCAGTTATACTCTTTGCCAAAGCCTTTTAAATTTCAGAAAATGAGGTGTAATCATCATCAATTTCTAGACTTAGTCCAGAAGGGGAAGAAGATATTGATGCACTAGGAATGAAAAAGTTCAGCTTGAAGCTTCAAAGATATTTTTCAGCTTGAGACTTATAGGTGTTCTTAAAAATGGAATAAGAATACATTCAAAGAATTTTTTCAAAGTGTTAAAGAGTTATAGGATGAAACTCTTTAGTTAGAGCGTAATTTTGAAGTAAATGACAATGAAGTTAATAGAGCAACCTTAAATAAAGGTAGAACTTAATTGATGAGGGCTTATATTAATGAGGAGGTTTATTGGAGACATAAGTATTTTATAAAGTGGCTAAAAGAAGTTGATTCAAACTCAAAGTTTTTTTATAACAGTGTGAAGGCTAAAAATCAAAAGCTCTTAATTTATTCAATCACTGATGAGGATGGCAATGTCCTGGAAGAATTTATGGAGATTAAGAAGCATATTGTCCATTTTTATGAAGACCAACTGAAGGCAAACCAGTTTATCCCAATGGTTGAGTGATAAAATCCCTGAAATCATAACCATTGAGATCAATGAGAATTTGGAAGCTTTCAAAAATGAAGACGAAATCTATTCAGCTAATAATGACCTTAATGAAGATTCAGACTCACGTCCTGGTGGATTTTAGGACTATTTCTATAAGAACTACTATAATTTGATTAAACATGACTTATTATTTTCTATTAACTCTTTTTTACACGCTATGGCCCTCTTAAAAGTTCGAGAAGCACAATAGTAGTGCTCATTCCCTGAGTTAAATCTCCAAAAACTTGTGGAGACTTAAGGCCTATAAGTCTTTGCAATTATTCCTTCAAAATTATTACAAAGATTTTGTCCATTAGGCTTTCCAACTTTCTTCCTATTCTCATCTCTCAAAATCAGAGTGGATTCATCAAGGGCTGGGAAATTCAAGATTATTCTTCTTGTTAAAGAGATAGTTTAAAATTTAGGAAAGAATGCACGTGGAGGTAATGTGATTTTCAAGTTGGACATAGAGAAGGCTTATGACAGGGTTCATTGGTACTTCTTAATGCAAGTTTTTATAGCATTTCGATTTGGTAAGAGATGGATTGATTTTATTTGGAGGAGCATATCCAATAATTAGTTCTCAATGGCCATTAATGGTGTTCAATGTGGTTACTTCAAGTCCTATAGAGGTCTTAGACAAGGGGATACTCTATCCCATAATCTTTTCATTCTTGCAGATGAGTATTTGAGTAGAGATTTGAACTATTCGATGTAATTTGTAGCTGTCAATCCTCACTATCTTCCAAGTGGCATCCCTTTGATCTCCCTGATGATACCCAATTTAGTACCAACAAGTAAACCTGTATGAGCTCAATCCAGAATAGATTTGGAGGTCCAATAATGGAGTTTAAACAAGTTCATATGTGAAGAAGGAGAAGAGGAATAAACACTATCATATAAGTGGTTCAGCCATTGGCCTACTCCACTGTGCAGGTGAGTGTGAATTTCATTATAAAAATAGGCACTAATGGCCTAAGTTATATAATTCTCACTACTTTTTCTCTCTACTATAATAAAAGCAAACCTTGGGCTAGCGTTTTTACATTTTGATCCCTCCTTCTGAGGAAGAAGATGGATTTAAATAATGCTGGGGGGTGCACAATTCACCCCCAAGCATGCAAGGTGCATGTCCTCTATGGTGTCATAAATAGGATCTTGACACATGTCCTTTAGAATGTATAAGTAATGATGATGAAAATATTCTACCACATGCACATGTGATTCAGTTATAATTGTCTGCCCATGTGGACTGGTCATGCTAAAGTCTTGCATCATATACGATGAGGTGTCGTAGAAGGGGTCTCAGTCCGGCCGACTATGAGACCCTAGTGCCTGTTTGACCATCTGATGGAGAATGCTGGAGTTGGGTCTCAACTGATCAGATGTTCGGCCGAGTCAAATTTTAGTGGGGCCAGTTTTCCAATTGAGGTCTCGACTGTTGAGAGCGTAGACGAGATTAGACAAGCTAGTAGATAAGCTAGTTAAGGTGTCTAGGCCTAAAACTATAGACAAGGCCGAGACTGATGACACAAGATTTCTGTAGAAAGTGTTCTTTATGAGGTCGGCCTGGGCAAAGCGAGTCCAAGGCTGGGACGAGGTTACACTTGGTTATATCAATCACCCCTATCCCTTAGAGTTCAATATGAGTAGGAGGCTGAGGGTTAAAAGTGTCTGAGCGCAAAGGGTTGAGGAGACTTCTCTGACTGACTGTTAAGTTGTCCTTTCTATGTTAAATATGAGTTGGTGATGATTATTTGAAGTAACACTTGGTAGTTGGTATGTGGCTCAGTATGTTGGAGATGACACATGTTAATGTTCTCATAGGCTAGCGTCTCACATGAGATAGGCGGTTGCAGGGTCGCTTAGGGTTTTGTTCCCTCATGATGGATCTCTTAGGACTTGTGCATAATGATTTTGTGGTTTAAAAACCACATTTGGTGGCTTTCTTTCTCCTCCTTGCAAACTTAATCTTGCTTTGAGCCCTTGTGCAAACTGCCATTAACGTTCCTATTGTTTTCCTTCGATTCTCGCTGTTTGAGATGCCTTTTGAGTTATTTCTTCCTCCCCGAGAACTTCATTTCATCCAGGTAGCTCATATCCATCGACTTATTTTTTATTAAAGTTTATATTTGCTTGGCTTTTTCATTTTCCATTTTTTGGTGAGCTTCTGTATTTTTTGGCAGTGGGTTGGGTGGTTTCAAGGCTTAGCTTTTAGTGTTCTTGGATGTTTTAGTCAGTATGCGGTGTCATTAGGGAAACTTTATGGGTTTCTTGTCCATTTCCATCTTGATTTAGATATTTCGATGACTCGCCGGTCTCCTTCTCTGATGAAAACCCTAACCAGTGTTCTTGTTCTTGCCTTCTTAAAAATGGTTAAGTTCCCCCTCTAAATCTTGTAGTCAACCTTAGTAAACCCAAAACTTGTTTAGATGTTAAAAACTTTATATGAGTTAGCTGAGTAATATCCAACTCTGAGGGAGAGGTAGTTTAGGGAGATATAAAGGATAAAAGGAAAGGCCGCTGTTAAGCGTAGAGTCGATATAGAACCTACACTTACAATCCATCCAGTCCCGTTACCGATCGTACACCCTCCCATTGTCGAACTTTGTGACTCAATATCTGAGTCGTCTTCTTCTGCGGACGATAATCCTTTTGTCTCCCACCTAGCCAAGAGTGTGGATTCTTATGAGGAGGCTATGAGACTATCGGCATCCTCTTCTGAATGGTCTGAGGAGGCTATGGCCTCTTCCCGAGCCTCGCCCTCCGAGTATGGTGAGTCTTCAAACCGTTCCTACTCCTCAATTAAAAATATATTGAACCTAGATGGGTCGAGGGTGGAGGTCGCAGTTCCACCTCCCTTAATGGCTATCCCACTATCGGCCTTTCCAGGTGATGAATTCGTGCGCCGATTTCCACGTGGTGTCCCGAATGATTAATCTTGTTTGACCGAGGATACTCTTGACACATTTTACACCGAATCCTTTTCAAACACAATTACAGAGGTCGATCTTTTATTTTGGAAGTATATTTATAGTATAGGGCCCTCTATCAACATGAGAGTGACTTTTGAGAATGAGAGAATGTTTCACGACCGAGATGGTGAGATCTCGATCTACGAGCAGATGTTCAGGGTCAGCTTTAAGCTTCCCATTCACCCCACTATATGAGCCATTTTGGACGATTTAGGTATTGGCCCCTCACAACTATCGCCCAATGCATGGAGGATCGTCCTCGACTTCGTGTCTCTCTAAAAGTTGGTTCATCACACCGACCTTCGAGTTAGCATTTTTAAGGGATGTTACAATGTGTTGTCTCCAAAAACCCAACCTGGCTACAATCATCTTATAGCCAGGAAACCAATAAAGAAATCTTTCTTGTGAACCAGACTTTTAACCAGAACTAGAAGCCCCATTACTTCTTCATATATGGATCTTGGGAATTCAGCTCAGTTGCTTCTTGTAGTGCCTTGAAGCCCAAGGTTCCTCAGATATGGGCCAGAGCACGTACGTCGGCCAAATTAGACATGGGCCTGGGTGTTAATGCCAACAAAAAGATGGCTAAGGTTAGGAAATAGGGTAAAAAGGTTGGTCTCATAGAGTTTGAGAAATTTACGACCCCCTACTTTTTAGAGAAAATAGGTTTGGAGGTGGACCCCTTAGTTGAGTTATGTAAGTATTTTTCATGCAACTGTCGTATCATATTTTTATCCTCTTTGTTGTTAATCTCGCCTTCAATTTGCAGACCATCCACCCAATTCGCCTGACTCAGTTTAGAAGATGGATGCTCCTAACCTTGTCAGTATAATGAAGCAAGTGGGTAAGAAGTCTGCACTTGTCCATCAGACAAAGAAATCCACTGCTAGAAACCCCGTTAAGGACGAAGGAACAAAGAAAAGGATGGAGGTACCTGAGAATGTCCATGTCCCTTATGAGGACAACTCGTCTAGAACAACACTGATACAAGCAATACCAATCTCTTGTAAGGATGCACTCTCGTCCCATTTGGCCAATTTAAAAATCAGCTTGGACTCCCTCGTAAGGAATAAGAAGAGGGCCTTTGATTTGCTGGCCTCCATAACATCGAAGAATAATGATCATTTTCTAGAGTCCATCGATGTCTCTCTTCTGAGTGAATTTTGTTTCCATAGGGCAGATCAGGTAAACTCTTATATTTTTATTTGATCTCTTATAAATGTGTAGCGTCATCTCGTACTGATATATCGTATCTTTTATAGTCTCTCCTGTCTCTAAAGAGTCCAAGAGAGGCTTACGAGATTTGGCTAGCCCGAGGGGCTATCAAGTTTGAGAAGAAATTAAAGAAGCAGCTCTTGAACCAAGATAATGACCATAAAAAAGAGATGGATTCCCTTAACACCCAACACACATAGGCCATCAACAAGTTGAACATTGCTCATGATGTCTCAATTAAGGCCTTAGTGGACAAAAAGGTAGCCAATGAGAAGGAGAAGGTGAGGATTGCTATTGATAAGGCCCTTGAGGAGGCCAAGAAAAAAGCAGTTGGGGATTTTAAGGCATCAGAGGAATTATTGGGGTACATTCTCCAGTACCTTGAGAGAAGTGCTAAGACTGCTTGCCGATGGGCAACATTAAAATTCCATGATATCTCACACTTAGCTTCACAATTCGAGTCCTTTTATTTTTTCTGACCCACAGGCCATGACATCTTTGATCGATATTGAAAGGTCGACACAACCTGAGCCGACTATCAAGACAATCAATTATGAGAGTGATGATGAGCCGGCTGGGACGAGGCCGAGACAACCCAGGTTGAGAATGACGGTGATGCTGAGTCTAAGAATAATGATGTCATTAATGGGTAGGTGCAAGTGGAGACTAAGGGGAATCAAATAGCTTGCACCCTCTATTTTCTGTTAGGGCGACCATCATGGCCTGATGCCCTTTACTTGTGTAAAATTTAGACAACTTCTAATTTTTGAGTTTTGATGGTTTAACTTTTGTTTGAACAATGCATCTGTATCCTCATCTTAATTTCTCTCGTCTTTAAACTTTGCTAAGTGTTATTGAATGCAAATATTTTTATCTATTATTTTTGCCAACTCTTCTAATTATGTTGTATCTGCTTGCTTCGACCATAATTACTGTTAAGTAACCTTACAAATTTCTGATTGTGGATATATTCTCGTCCTTAGTCGAGAACTAATTCAACCAACTTAATGATTTTTTTTTAAACTAGAGACCACCACGTTGTGATGTTTAAATAAACCATAGTTACATAATTTTCAAATTTGAACCACCAAATTAGTGATGTTTAACTAGTCTCCTCTCGTCATTTTTTAGAGTGTATGGATGAGTATCATCTCGTCCTGCACTGTCATCTCATAGAGAGAGTTTGACTCAGATACCACGACGTTGTGATGTTTAAATGAAACATAATTTGGTGGTTCAAATTTGAACCACCAAATTAATGATGTTTAACTACAAGTCTCCTCTTGTCGTTTTTTAGAGTGTATAGATAAGAGACGTATCATTATACACTGTTGTCTCGTCGAGAGAGTTTGACTCTGATACCACCACGTTGTGATGTTTAAATAAAAAATAATTAAATGATTGTCAAATTTGAACTACCAAATCAATGGTGTTTAACTACAAGTCCCCTCTCATCATATTTTAGAGTGTATAGATGAGAGTCATCTCGTCATATAATGTCATCTCACCGAGAGAGTTTGACTCTGTTACCACCACGCTGTGATGTTTAAATAAACCATAATTAATTAATTTTAAAATTTGAACCACCAAATTAATGGTGTTTAACTACAAGTCCCCTCTCGTCGTTTTTTTTTAGTGTGTAGATGAGAGTCATCTCGTCATACACTGTCGTCTCACCGAGAGAGTTTGACTCTGATATCACCACGCTTTGATGTTTAAATGAACCATAATTAAATTATTTTTAAAGCTTCTTTGTGTTTTTCACGATCTTAATGATGTTATCACACTGTTCCCCCCTCTCGGTGTTATTAAAAATCATGGACGAGATAAGTCTCGTCTGGTTTCTCATGTCACCGAGAGTGAGTTAATACTAGTTCACCATATGAATGATGTTTCTTAGCTTAGGATAACTTGATTCATGCATTTGAACACTTCGTTCAAGAAAAATATGAGAGATCACTTGAAACTTTTTCATTCATTACTCTGGAATATTTCTCATACAATGGTAAAATAAAATTTATACAAAATTTTAGTGGTAGTATTTCTTCAAATGGTCGGCATTCCATGGGTTTGAGAATGGCTCTCCCTTAAAATTCTCAAGTCTATGTGTTCCTGGAACGACTTCTTTGATGACTCTATACGGGCCATGCAAATTTGCGTGGATCTTATTCAACTTCTGCAAGGTCTTCTTCAGAACCAAATCCCCAATGGTTATCAGCCTGGCCTAAACCCTCTTATTGTAAAACTTCGCAATCCTTTGTTGATAAGTATACTGTCTGATCTCTGCATCTTCTCGTCTCTCTTTGACCATGTCCAGGTCCAGCCTGCGTTCCCTAGCATTTTCCTCTGGGCTGTATGCTTAGACTCTATGATTTAGCAAGTTGATCTCAGTAGGTATTACGGCCTCTGAGCCATAGGCAAGCATGGAAGGAGTCTCCTTTATTGGTGTTATCTTTGTCATCCTGTAGGCCCACATGACGACATATACTTCTTCTGTCCACAAACCCTTAGCATCTTCTAATTTATTTTTTTATCCCATCTAAGATATTTCTATTGGTCACCTCAGTCTGGACATTTGCTTGAGGTTAGTCTGGTGTTGAATAGAACTGTTTGAAGCTGACCTTTTTACAATAGGCCTCTAAAGACTGGTTCTTAAGCTATTTACCATTATCAGAGATCAAAGTGTTTGGAAAACCATACCTACATATGATATTCCTCCAAATAAATTTGAAGGTCTTCATCTCAGTTATAGTGATCATGGCCTCGGCCTCTACCCACTTTGAGAAATAGTCAGTCACCACTATTAGGTATCTATAGTTGTCTGTAGCCCTAGGCAGGGGTCCCACCAAGTCAATCCCCCAGACTGTAAATGGGCAAGTGGAATTTATAGATAACAAGGGTTTATAAGGTTGATGAGGGATACATACATATCTCTGACACCTGTCGCACCTCTTCACATAGTCGGTTGTGTCCTTGGCTAAGGTCGGCCACCAGTAGCCCTGAGTAACTATTCTTTTTTCCAAAGACATTACTCTAATGTGGATTGATCAGGAACCCTCATGCACATATTTTAATACATACTCCAACTAAGTGGCATGAACACATCGTAGTAAAGGGAGGAGGAACCCTTTTTTGTATAAGACATCTCCTATTATCGAAAACTTTGTTGCCTTGTATCTCAGCTTCTTCCTCTCAACCTTTAATTCTATAAATCACTGTCTATTATGTATAGAATGAGGGGATCCATCCATGATGCTCCCGAGTTCAAGTTTAAACAAAACTCAACTGTATTATCATTCTCTTCAATGGTCAGCCTATATAGGATCTCTACTGGCACTAACCGTCTAATCTCAATTCTCATTGCATATGCTAACCTTGCTAGAGCATCGGATCGATTATTTTCTAGTCGGGGGATCCTTCTGACCTTTATCTCTTTAAATTTCACCATCACTTTCTTCACTTGCGCAAAGTATTTGGCCATCCTTTCGTCTTTGGCCATATAGACTCCCAAGATTTGATTTACTACTAACTGGGAGTCACTACGAACTAACATTTGATCGACATTTAATGCTTTGGCAAGAGAGAGTCCTGCCAAAAGCACTTCATACTCCGGCTCATTATTAGATGCTTTGAAGCTAAACCTCAAGGCATATTCTATGTCGGTTCCATTTGGGGTCGATACTATCAAGCCGGCTCCACTTCCTGTTTCACATGAGGAGCCGTTTACAAACAAGATCCAAACTGTACCTCCTTTTGAGAAGGACCCTTCACCCAAGACTCCATTTTTAAACAAAAAAATTTATTCTTCAGTGTCGGCCATAATAGGTTTTGTTACACTGGTCTCGGCCTTTACCGAACTTCCATTTGCTTTCACTGGCTCAGTTTTTGGTACCACAAACTCTTCACTATCGGCCTCGTCCTAAGTGAACTCAGCTACGAAGTTGGCTAAATCTTGCCCTTTAATTGTTATTCTCAACTGGTATACGATATCAAATTCTCCAAACTCGATGGACCAAGACATCAGCTTACCCAATTTCTCGAGTTTATGGATAACCTGTCTTAGAGGGGAATTAGTGAGGATGAGCATTATATGATCTTGAAAATAAGGTTTTATCTTCCTCGAATCGTGAATTAGGTCGTATGCCAACTTCTCTATCTTAGGGAACCTCTACTCGACCCCTTGAAGGGCCTTACTATTAAAATACATAAGCTTATGTACCCCATCATCATCTCATATGATCGATACACTAATGGCTGACTCAGATACAACCAGGTATAAATACAGCTTCTCTCCTTGAACTGGCCGGGACAACAGCATTGGTAAGCCCAAGTAATCCCTAAGCTATTGGAAGGATTTTTCACATTCTTCATCCCATTCAAAGTCTTTCCCCAATATTTTAAGGAAGGGAAGACACTTATTTGTGGCCCTTGATACAAACATGTTCAGTGCAGCGAATCATCCTATCAGCCTCTTCACATCCTTAATAGTCTTTGAGATCTTCATCTCAATTAAGGTCCCCGCTGGTTGATAATGAATCCCATAAATTCGCCCACTCCTACTCTGAACACACATTTAGCAGGGTTGAGATTTATTCGGTATTTATCCATGGTGTTAAAGGTTCTCTCAAGGTCGAACACATTTGTCTCAACCTTGAGGTTTGTTGTCAACATATCTTCCACGTACACTTCCATGGTCTTGCCAATTTGTCCCTCAAACATCTTATTCACCAGTCTTTGATACGTAGCCCCGGTATTTTTTAGGTTAAAGGGCATGACTTTGTAGCAATGAGTTACTTTATCTATGATGAATGAGGTCTTCTCAGCATTGGTTGGGTCTGTGAAGATTTAGTTATAACTTGAATAGGCATCCATAAAGCTCATCAACTTGTGCCTAGCCGTAGCATCTACTACTTGATCAATCCTAAGGTGAGGGAAACTGTCTTTCAGATAATTTTTATTCAGGTCAGTAAAGTTTACACACATCCTCCATTTACCGTTTGGCTTTGGCACAATGATTATATTAGACAGCCACTTTGGGTAGACCACTTCCCTGATGAACTCTAACTTTTTAACTTCATCTCTTACCACCTCATACTTTTTTCTGGGGTAGATTCGTCGCCTCTGTGTAACTGGCTTCATTCCTTCATCCACATTCATCTTGTGTCAGAGAACCTTTGGATCAATTCCTAGCATGTCCTCATGACTCCAAGCGAAGATACTCTATCTCTTTCTCAGTAACTTGAGTACTTCATACTTTATTTCTTTTTTCAAGGCTTTGGCAATTTGGACAGTTTTTTCCATCTTGTCCTCATTGAGGATGATAGATTCTACCTCCTCAGCAGCTTCACCTTTTCTTCAACTTTATCTCGTCCCTTGGGTCTAGAGTATCAATGTTGTATGTGGTGGTGGATTTTTTATGAGATCCTTTCTCTTCGATCGAGTTAAAATTTCATTCCCGTGCCTCTACTTAAGCACCCTGAACTTCCCTTACTTTATAAGGAGTCAAGAATTTTATCATTTGGTGTATAGTAGAGGTCACTACCTTAAATTCCTTTAGGGTTACCCTTCCCATAATGATATCATAAGCCGAATAGACATTGTCATCCATTTCAAAGAAGTTTATCTTTTTGGTGAGGCACCTCAGCCAGGTCCCCATACAAACATCCATATCATATACCCCAGGGGATGGACCTTTTTCACCCCTGAAGTCGATCAAAGGGTTGTGGTATAGGATAAGTCTTTTCTTGCTAAGCCCCAATCCCTTAAAGCATTCCCAAAACATCACGTCAGCTAAACTCCCTCTGTCGATGAGTATTCTGGGAACATCATATTTATGTACCCTTGTAGTAATCACTAGTGGGTCATCATGAGGGCCCAGGATCCCCTTGAAATCTAATCTGGAGAAACCTATCACCAGGGTGTTCATATCCACATTCTTCCTCTTGCTCGTCTTCGGGTCAAATTCAGTCGAATTTGCCACTTCACTCTTAGGTATTGCTTTAGCCTCTACGACATGGGCATTCCTATCGTCCACATCCTTGTATCCACCTACTAGGCCACCACATATCATCCTCACTCCCAAGGAGATCATATTCAGCCGACCTTTGGGTGCAGGTACCGTTGGAGGAAGGTCAGTGTCGGCCTCATTATCATCATCAGATACATCATCATTTCTGTTTTCCTGTATATCCCGTATGGGCTTGTCATCTCGTCTCTTCCTTGTGTCATCTCTATAACCCCTGGCACAGCCCTTATTAACATATTTTCTGAGCTTTCTCTACTTCAGCATTTTTTCAATCTCATCTTTAAGTGAAAAGCACTTATCAGTAGTGTGGTCGTGATCTTTGTGGAACTCACACCACTTGATCTTATGCCTCTTGTGAGGAGGGGCTCTCATCTTATCTAGCTATCTCAGAGATAGGTCATCTTTGATTTTGTTCAGTATCATATCTGAACTGATCATCAGTAGAGTGTAGTTAGCGAACTTGTTGTCTGTCAACCTCTTCTTATATTCCTTTCATTTGGATTTCTAGGACTTACTCCCGCTCTTTTCTTTATCGTCCTCTCCTTAACATCCATGGCCTCCTCCACATTCATGACTTTCTCGGTTGTGTCTAGGAGTTCTTTCATGGTTTTTAGAGGATCTTCGGCCAGCTACCATAGGAGTTTCCCCTTCTGTAGTCCACCCATGAGGACAGTCATTATGATGCTTTCCTCGTAGTCTTCTACTTATAGATTTTTCGTATTAAAATGGGCTATATAGTCTCTCAGAGACTCATTTTTCCCTTGCTTGACATACATCATATGTGTGGTATTTTTTCGAGGCTTCACTCTGAAGCAAAAATTATGCATGAACCTCTCAGTCAATTATTTAAAATTCTCAATGGAGTTCTTGGGAAAGGAGGTGTACCATACGTATGCAGCACCGGTAAGGGTATTTGGGAAAGCTTGGAATTTCATCTCATCAGAGAAGGAATATATGTCAATTATCGACTAGTAGATTTCCACATGATGAACAGGGTTCGTGCTCCAATCATACTTTGGTGTGACAATTGGCGGCTTGAACTTGGCCTGGGTTGGATAGATCACTATTCTTGTAACAAATGGAGATCCTTCCATGTATCCCTTTTGCATGGGGTCCCAGATCTTCAAGAGATCGCCTATTTTGTCTTCAAGACTTTGTATGGAGTTGTTCCATGTCGTGTCAGTCGTTACTACATTGTCTCCCTCGGCTACCACAGCATTGTCCCCAGGCCCTTCTCTGCCGATTAGTCATTGCACAGGTTCTCTCCCAGTTGTCCTCTGGAATATGTTAACTTCTATTTATTCCTCCTCTCAGCCATGTGGAGGCTAATGTTCACCACATCCTCCATTTCACATGGAGCCTGCAATAGTGCATGACCTGAAGAGGCGATCTCGTAAATCCCCAATCGGTTCGAGTCTATCGAAAGTCGACCCTTTACTCAATCTGTCAAGTGCTGAAGCATGAAGTTTCCCATCTTAGCTCGGCCTACCACTGTTTCCCCTGCTAACTAGAACTGGATGCACTGTATCTCTAAAAATTTTATAAGGTTCCCAGTACTCATCCTCAGTGAAGAACTGGTCATCTTTGAATTCTTGACCTTATTTTTCTAAGAGCAATCACCTAGGGTCGGCCATGTCTCTGCGTCTTTGCTGTTGTGGTACTTCTTTATGTGGTGACAGGGGTGGTCCCCCTATCACCAGATCCACACCCTCTCTACAGTGCTGGTAGGTCTAGCCATCACATTTTGGCTAAAGACAACAAGTTATTCCTGCATTTTCTGCTGGATGGCCGCCAATGAGAATAGCGTCGCTGTAACCTCAGCCATCTCTGACTGAGGAGGCACCTGGATGGAGTTGGGGTCAGTGCCTTAAGGCAAATTGGAGGCCATCAACTCCGACGAATGAACATAATAAAGGGTGAACTGGATGAGCTAAGTGATATGGATAAAAACTTGAAAATCCCAACAAGAGATCTTTTAATGGTGATACAAATCCAACCAAGTGTGGAACTAGATCACCACCAGAGAATCAAGTGAGAAATAAGTTTTAAATGATTAGGAAGAAGATGAAGAACCTTCATTCCCACAGACGATGCCAACTGATGATACCCAATTTAGTACCAAAAAGTAAACTTATATGAGCTCAATCCAGAATAGCCTTGGAGGTGCAACAATGGTGTTTAAATAAGTGTATATGTGAAGAAGGAGATGAGGAGAAGAGGAATAAACACTAGCATATAAGTGGATCAACCATTGGCCTACTCCACTATGTAGGTGAGTGTGAATGTCTAGGGTTTTTATATTTTGATCTGTCCTTCAGGGGAAGAATATGGGTTTAAATAGTGCTTGGGGTGCACAATGAGCCCCCAAGCATGCAAGGTGCATGTCCTTGATGGCATCACAAATAGGCTCTTGACACCTGTCCTTTAGAATATATAAATAATGATAATGCAAATATTCCACCATGTTCACATCTGATTCAGTTATAACTTCCTGCCAATGTGGACTGGCTATGTCGAAGTCCTGCATCGAATATGATGAGGTATCATCAAGGGGGTCTCGGCCCGGCCGAGTATGAGACCCTGGTGACCATTTGTTAAGAATACTGGAGTATGGTATCAGCTGATCGGATGTTCGACCGAGTCAAGTTTGAGTTGGTCCAGTTGGCCAATTGAGGTCTTGATTGCTGAGAGCGTAAACGAGAAGAGACTAGCTGGTAGATAAGCTAGTTGAGGGGTCTCGGTCTAAAACTGTAGACGAGGCCAAGACTGCTGACGTGGGATTTTTGTAGAAATTTTCTTTATGAGGTCGACCTAGGCCAAGTGAGTCTTAGGATGGGACGAGGTTATACTTAGGTATATCACTCCCATCTTTCCTTTGCATATGATTTAATAGTCTTCTGCAGGGGTGACAAGAGGTTTATTAGAAAGCTTGAAGATTGTATTCAACACTATTGTAATATTTTTGGACATAAAGTGAATACTAAAAAGAGCTCATTCACTATGGATCCTAAAAGTAGCCCTTGCCTTTTGATAAAAAATTGCAGTTATTTCTGGCCTCAAAGATAAGGAGTTTCCCCTAACATACTTGGGTTGTCCTTTGTTCAAAGGTAGAAATAAGTTTAAATTCTATGATAGCCTAATTTATAATTTGAGATCTAGAATTCCAAGTTAGCAAGCTAAGGTCATGTCTAGTGGTAGAAGATTAATCTTACTGAAACATGTTTTATCATATATTCCATCATATCTCTTGTCTTCTATGTCTCCTCCTAAAGCAGTTATCCATAAAGTTCATGACATTCTTAATAAATTTCTCTAAGGAGGTGATGATATTTATGGATGGAAGCACTAATGGAAGACATGGGATTTTCTTTGTAGAAACACAGAGGAAGGAGATCCAGGTCTTCCTAATTTTATGAGCATCTCTAAGGCTTCTTTCATGAAACTGTTCTGGAAATATAGAAAATTCCCTTTGGGCCAAGTTCATATCTAATAGATATTTGAAGAATGATGTTTATCACTCAGTTAGATCTAATACCTGGATACATATGATGAGAGTTAAAGGTCTTTGCATTACTTATATGAAGTCAGTTAATGGTAGATGGTATTGGACCTCTGAACTAACCGGTCATTTTTCTTTCTCCTCTGCCTGTGCTTGTTGCAACAATTTTCATCCTACTTCCACTATTCATAGAATTATTTGGGATCATCATATTCCCAAAAAATGCAACATCAATATGTGAAATATCATCAATAAATGCATCCATATAGATGAAAACATTTAGACCATTAGTATCGGACTTTGCTTTAGGTGTTGGTTATGTTAGATTGATGTTGAAACTATGGATCATTTGTTCCTTAAATGCCCAAAGATCATACCTGTTTAGAAGTTCTTTTCTAATCTTATGGTAATTGAAATGAGCTCAGTCAATATCTCATCTATCCTGCTTAGCTGGTGGGTCAGAAGTGGGCCTAAGGATTATGCCAAATTTCTTGGTAAGTGCATCCCTATCATTATTGTTTGGGAAATATGGAAAAGTAGAAATATGGATTTTCTTGAAAACATTCCATTTGATGAAAAAGCTATCATTTCTCAGTCCATAACTATGATTTCTAATATTTACAAGGGGACTCAATTTCAGAATAGTATCTCTAGTTTTGATGTTAGGATTCAAGAAACATTTAATCTCAGTGTTAAAAAGATACAAAAAAATTCATTCCTATCAAATAAAGCCTTACCACTTCTTATAGATTCAAGTTAAATATTGATAGGGAAGCTAAAAGGAATACAGGTAGAAGTGGCATTGGAGGTATTTTGAGGAACCATATAGGTGATATTATTTTTGCCTATGCTCATCCTGAGGGTCATGCATCCAATACTTTTGTGGAAGTTAAGAGTCTTTGGATGGGGTCTAAATTATTCTTGGATTTCAACATTTATAATGTGGTGATTGAATCAGACTCTTCTTTTGTGGTGAACTTAATCAATCAAAATTGGAAACCCCCTTGGATTCTTTCAAAGTGTGTGGAAGAAATCAAATCAAACATAATTAATTTCAATTGCTCTTTGATCCATTGCTTTAGGGAATCAAACATGGTTGTATATTCTCTTGCCAACTATGGGTCAACTCTCCACTCTTTTTCAATCTTCAATAATCCATTAGATCTTCCTAAATTGGCTACAGGTGCTTACAATCTGGGCAGAATGGGTAGTTTCTATCTTAGATCTTCATTTAAATTTTATTAAATTTGATTTATTGTAATGGGGATATCATAAAGCCACACATTTACTACTTTTATAGTCTTCATTTCCTCTATTTGTATCTAAGCTTGCATTGCCATTTGGGAGAGGATTTTTCTCCTCTAATTAATAAATGGTAGGGGGCTTTGTCCATCTTATATATAAAAAAAATTAAAATTAAGTTTTAAGTTTACACATAACCCCCAGACCAGTTTTCCAAGTATCTCAAAACACCCCCAAACTTTTTCTACAATTCCTTAGTTCAAATAAAGATATTTTGTCTCTTGTCACTAAATCCAAATCCAATTAGAAATAAAAAAATATATTCTAAGAACTTTTAAAAATTATACGTTATATCCTTTAAGTTATTTTTACACTAAAACTTCTTGCAAGTTAGTATCTTACTACATAATATAAGCATTATTTTATGCCTATATGACCTACGTACACTCTCCATGATTTCATACTGTCCGGTCAACCCCAGTGAATTAGACGCACAAACTCGAAATTCAAAAATTCAAAGTAGGTGATTTTAATTTCAATATTAAACAAATTAGCTTATGTCTTTTACAATTGCTGATTATTATATCACTTTGTGATAACGTTAAACTCATATTTCAAATATGAACTCGTTTGTGCACTTCATGTTTATTTTGTATATTAATTCGCTTGATATTTCTTTTATCCCTAAATTTGATAAACTGTTACAACTTACGACTTCAGTAAAATTCACTGAACTCTCTTCTTTACCCTTCATTATCGTATAGCCCTGCAACCTACTATAATAATTGAATATTATCCTGCAATTTATGACCCTTATCAGTGAAACCCCTAGTATCATACCTGACAATTCAGGGATCAGACCCCGATATACCACGACTGTTCTAATTGGCCAGTAGGACTCAGATGTTGAGTGCCTAGATTTTTTATTTTCTATATACATATGTGTAGACACTACATTCTAGCCCCCCCCCCCCCCCCCCAAGTCCTTCCTTAGATCCTTAGCACCTCCATATTTACCCTAAACCTTCTAGAGGCCACCGGACGCTCTCGGACCCCATTTGACTCCGATCAACTTCATCCTCTGAGATAAAGCTCAATGAATCTTGAAAGGAATGTGAATACCCTTTCCAATGGTGGACCCCGTGCGTGAATCGGCATAACGTTCGGACGAACAGACCATTTTACTACGACAAATCGATTTGGAGGCCACTGGGCGCTCTCGAGCCCCAATTTGACCCCAA
The DNA here is from genome assembly GCA_949130495.1 of Sambucus nigra. Classification (NCBI taxonomy): domain Eukaryota; kingdom Viridiplantae; phylum Streptophyta; class Magnoliopsida; order Dipsacales; family Adoxaceae; genus Sambucus; species Sambucus nigra. The sequence continues at coordinate 93,902,479 of OX422212.1, forward strand.
TAAACTTCATCGTCAGAGCGAAAGCTCAATGAATCCTTGAAGGGAACTAAAACCCCTTTCCAAGGTCCACCCCGTGGGTGAAACGGCATAACCGTTCGGACGAACGATCCGTTTTCCCTTGAAAACTGATTCGGAGGACACCGAATGCTCCCTGGCTCTGTTTGACCATAGTATACTATTTAACTTGAATGAGAATAAATGAATCTTTGAAGGTCACTGGATACCTTTCCAACGGTCCACCCCCTGCGAAAATCAGCCTTACGGTACGGATGAACGATCCGTTTACCTCCAGGCTCCATTTGACTAAAGTATACTCTTCGAACAGAGCAAAGCTCTTTGGAACATCGAATTACCTCGCACAACCTTTCAAACGGTCCACACCGTGCATGATTCGGACATACAGTTTGGATGAAGAATCCATCGTCGTCTAATAATCTCCTGTACAAATGATCGACAGGAGCTTATGAGCGTCGTTTGACTTAAAGTAAGTTCCTGGACTAGGGAGAGGCCCCAAGGATTCTCAAAGGTCTCTGAATAACCTTTCAAACGGTATGCCCCGTGTGTGATTTGAACTTACAGATTGCGTTTTAGGACCATTTTTTCAAAAAAATCAGCACGAGACTGCCAATTGGCAGGTCCATTTCCCTGCCTATCGGCAGTGTGTCTGGGTTATCTATCGGCAGGGCAAGGATAATGTCGATCGGTATTTGATGCGAGGAAAATAGAGTGTTCGTGTAGGGACACTATGGTTGATTTCGGCTCCCGCTCGACATACAAAAGAAAACCTAAGCTACAGCTACACTTGACAAGCAAGTACAGCGGTAAGTCGGGTATCGAGAATCCACAGGGAGTTATTGAATTTTAGATGTTAATTGTTTAATTACTTCAGGAATAAAAGTGTAAAAGATGATAGGTGGTTATGGTGACAAAAGAAAAGAATAAGTTAATGCTAGATTAAAGGAAAGAGAGGATCGGGATCGCATTCTACCAAACGGATCGAAACAACTACTAACTAGAGTTAAGGCTCGAAAGCAATTTAATCGAGCATAATCAATTAAGCATAAACATCACGCAAGAAGGAATTTAACCCAAAGTTGCGAGATAAAACATTTAACTGAAAAATGGTCGCACGCGGATTAAACTCGGATTGTCGCTATAAACTCTAACGTTGCGTGACAAAGAAAGATAAACGCTTAGCAATCCAACTTTGATACACGCGGTTTCAATTAAACGCGATTTTTGCACTAAACCTAGTTTTCGGAGCTCGGGGCCCGAAAATGGCGGAAATGAAACCCCGACCCTATTTATCTAAGGGTGCATGGTGATTTAAACTAAATTATGCTAATTAAACTAAGAAAACAAGAATTAAAGCAAGTAAACTAGTTAGAAAGCATTGAAACTAAATTACAAGGCAAGAGAAGAAGAAGAACAAACTATATTAAATGGAGAGGAAATGAATAGTTCAATCTTACAAACCACATAGGTTGGCAATCCAAGAAGAAGAAGAAAGGAACTCTCCACACCAAACCCTAACTAAAATATCTCCAAATCAGAATAAATCTCTAAGTATGTATATGTGTCTCACCTTATTACAACAAAAACCAACTTATATAGTAAGTTGGAATAAAAGGAAGAAAATATCTGCAGGGGAAAAACAGGGGATCGATCGATCGACCCCTGTGGTCGATCGATCGACAGTGTAATTCGTGGAAAAAATAATAAGGCTCGATCGATCGACCCCCAGGCTTGATCGATCGATCAAGCAGGGGCAGCCTGCAATTCCCCCTGCATTGGCATACAATCCAACGTCGCTCAAATCGCCGTAACTTTGTCGTTATGCATCGGAATCGCACACCGTTCGCGGCCACACGAAGCTAGCGAGGAGAGCTACAACTTCTGTGTAGATGTCGGTCCAGGTGCCCAAGCTGTCAAAAGACTAAAATGACCTTGCGCGTGCGATAGTGTACGGAAATCGAGCGAAACGCATCCGAAGTTCACACTAAGCATCCAAACACCTACAAAAGCTCAATTAACCCCTGCAAAACATGTTAACATAGAAATCCGAGGGTTGTCTGGTTAACGAGCATAAATATAGGGATTAAGATACCCGAGGGGGCTAATAACGCGTAGGTTAATGAGTGAAAAAATGCAATATTTGCAGCGCATCACACCCCCTAACTTACACATTGCTAGTCCCTAGCAATGAAATAGGATGCAACAAGAAGAACTAGTAAACCAATACATGAGAGAGTACAAAAGTATGGTATATAAAAGCAATAAAAAGATAAGGCCACTTTCGCGGGCGATTCGATTGCATTTAGCGTATGCAATAAGCCATTAAACCCCTAGGTTACCCTAGTGGACGAGTGTCGTCTCGTGAGGGTTTTCAGTGATGGAACCCACAAACATCATAAAGTTTCCTCAAAATATGCCCAACCCAACATGCGACAAACTCAACGACAACGAAAAAGATTTCAAACATGTTATTAGCATATTGAACGAATTCAAGCTAAAGTCCGTTGTTATTAACAAGTTGAATGCACCTCATAGAATTGAAACTTTAAAAGTGGGAGGGGGGAGAGCACGTGCATAGTGTGATTTGGCGAAAAACTTATATAAACCGGATACTAATCAAAGCAAGCATATATTTAATCCTCACGGACATTACGCTCATCAAGCGAATTCACTCAAAACAGGGAGGTAACATACGGAACATGTGGGCTTAAGAGTAAATGTAAATGGAAACTAGGCCGCACACATGTCACAGAAGAAGAATGCTATATATAAACTGAAAAACTGTAATCTCAATGAAAGGATACCGCACACTAAAAGAGGCAAAATGCATTTTCACAGATTATCACAACTATTATGACTTTTGAATTACATCAACCTAAGATCACATAGGACTTTATAGGATTGTAATGTAGGTTTGGGGTTAAGGTACGAAATGAAAGGTATATGTACGGATTCAAAGTGTTCGGAGATGAAAACTTTGAATAATGGGAAGGATGCGGGCAATATCAAAAATGGAAAGTAACTTCCAAACAAGCATTAGATATAACAACTGGAGAGTAATCAAAGCTTATTGAACTATACACAACATATACAACTTTCTCTTTCTTTTCTTTTCTTCTTTTTCTCATTTTTTTCTTTTGTTTTCTTTTGCTTTTTGCTTTCTCTTTTTCTTCACTTTTTCACTACTTTCTTTTCTTTACTTATCAAACTCTCATATGCCTAAATTGCAACCGACATCACAACAACAACATTCAATCCCAAGCAACATTCCAAACAAAGGTATGTAAGGTGTATGTATGGCTTAAAACTCCAATTTGGAGTTGGTTATGGGATTTGGGTTATGAAACGAAAGGCTATATTTAGGCTCAAAGGGGTTAACGAGGGTAAACATATAAGGGTGAGGTCAAGGCTAATATGGGCGATATAACAAAAAGGGCCTATGATCATTTCACAAAGTTTACGCAATTCTTGAGTCAAAACAATATATGAAAATCATGATCAAGTAACACATTTCAAGCATGAACTCAATTAATGAACGGTCAAATTAAAGATTAGAGAGATTACCAACGAATTCAACGTTTTCAAAGAGGAAAGAATAGTGTATACACTCACAAATGAAGATAAGTCTCTAATCTCACTCGGTGTAAGTATATACAATGCAACAAAAGCATACCGAGTTATAAAAATCTTAAACCAAATCAATGTAACAAGAATGGTGCATATGTTCACGGATAAAGTTTAATTCATGAAGTTATTCATAATATCAATGATTTAGGGACTAAAATCTAATAACTTCTAAAATCGAGAACATGCATAGTTGAATTGTCTATTTGATCGGGCAATTATTAAAATTTATCATCGAAAACAGGGCAAAATGCCCAAAAAGGAGAAAAAAGAAAGAAAATATTTTTCAAATTTTTCAAATTTTTAACAAAAACATGCTTTGTAACTAAATTGTAATCAAATCCAAGGACTAAACAGCAAAATGGATAAAATATCCTACACCCCCTAACTTAAATGTTGCATTGTCCCCAATACGTCCATTAAAGAACACAACACAAAGCTAGGAAAAGAATGATATTACCCACACGTGGAGCGATCTCCATAAGTACAAGTCCAAATGAAGCTGCAAAACAAGTTAGTACAAAGCATATGAAGAATATGTACCGATGTATTAAGTTAAGAGAATCTATATCACAAGTCACAATAATATAGAGGGGCTGAAGTGCAAATACTAGATAAATTGATGGTGAACTTTTTGATTTTATAAAATGGAAGGTCACACACATCAAAATCCAATAAACAACCACAAACTACATTTTCATTTCTCATTTCATAAGTTCAATACAAAATTACTTAATACATTACAACTTCTGAAATAAAAGAAATACAAATACAAATAAAAATAAAAAGTACAATATACTATCTGATCCCCAAAATACAAAAATGAAACCCAGCATAGCAACAGCCTAGTGGCTAGAACCACTAGGATCGGAGGGGTCCTGAAAATGAGGAGGCACTGGTGCGTCGGAATCGCTGCGCTGCAGATAAAGATCTCTCATCATCCGCTGCATCATCCGGTAATCCTGTCTGCTCTGTGCCCTCGCCTGCCTCTGCAAAGCCCACTCCTGCCGCTGCTCAGCCTGAAACTGCTCCTGCTGAGCCTGCTGCTGATCCAGGCGGGACTCCCAAGTCGCCCACCTGAGTTGGGTCTCCTCCCAGTGCTGGTCCTGCACGGCCTGGTATGCCGCAAAGCGGGCATCATCCTCTGTGTGTGGCGCGTGAGAACCCTCACCCGTCTCCATCTCTCGGATCTCATCCTCCTCCTCGTCATCTGGCAAGTCAGTCATCTCTGCCCTCGGTCTCTTCCCATCCGGTTGCCCCCACTCGCGCTTCAGCATTTTTGCGATGTTGTCTTTAGAGAGAAGCCCGAGTGGCACATGCTTACGGTCTGCGTCCATCTCTGGGAAACCATGAGAAATACATATCTTCATGATAAGGGCAGGAAAAGGAAGGGAAAATCTCCAGGCGACCTCCTTCGCCGTAGCGCACATCATGTCAAGAAAAATAGCGGGCAAGCTGATACTGCCCAATCCATTCAGCATAGTGTAGATCAGTGCGGCGTGCTTGTGACGAACCTCAGACCTGTTGTTCATCACCATGAAGGAATGGACATTGATGTAGTGTAGTAGTCTAGGCAAGTCCTACATCGCAGCCGAGCGGAAAGCACCCCTCTTCCACGGCTCGCCCGGTGCAAGGGCCTCTATCAATGTCCCGCGCCCGAAAATACTCCCATCGAGAAAACTGACTGGATCCGCAGGGAGAGGAACATCCATAAAATCTGCCAAGTCTGAAATACTAAATGGAATCCTCACCCCACGAACCATGGCCTCATATGTAGTCGGCCCATCGCTGCTCTTCACCTCTACTAACGTCGCGTAGAAAATCCGTACCAACTCCTCATTGACGCGCCCGTTAGTAGAAAGAAAGGGCTCCCACCCCTGACGGCGCAACAGTACCCGCGCCTCTCTCGGTAAGTGCTCAAGAACCCATGAAAAATGATGACCAAGCGGTCGCTCGGAAGTGTAGAAATGTGCACGGAACCAATCTCGCTCCTGTTCTGAGCGGAACCCATCGACGCCCCCGGCAATCTCGCTCCTGTTCTGAGTGTAAAAAAATCACGCTCCTGTTCTGTGCAATTTTTTTATTTAAAACAAAGAATACAAATACAAAAGAAAAAATACTACGAAATAATAAAACAATTACTATCTAAAACACACTCCCCGGCAACGGCGCCAATTTGATGCGAGGAAAACCGAGTGTTCGTGTAGGGACACTATCGTTGATTTCGGCTCCCGCTCGACATACAAAAGAAAACCTAAGCTACATCTACACTTGACAAGCAAGTACAGCGGTAAGTCGGGTATCGAGAATCCACAGGGAGTTATTGAATTTTAGATGTTAATTGTTTAATTACTTCAGGAATAAAAGTGTAAAAGATGATAGGTGGTTATGGTGACAAAAGAAAAGAATAAGTTAATGCTAGATTAAAGTAAAGCGAGGATCGGGATCGCATTCTACCAAACGGATCGAAACAACTACTAACTAGAGTTAAGGCTCGAAAGCAATTTAATCGAGCATAATCAATTAAGCATAAACATCACGCAAGAAGGAATTTAACCCAAAGTTGCGAGATAAAACATTTAACTGAAAAATGGTCGCACGCGGATTAAACTCAGATTGTCGCTATAAACTCTAACGTTGCATGACAAAGAAAGATAAACGCTTAGCAATCCAACTTTGATACACGCGGTTTCAATTAAACACGATTTTTTGCACTAAACCTAGTTTTCGGAGCTCGGGGCCCGAAAATGGCGGAAATGAAATCCCGACCCTATTTATCTAAGGGTGCATGGTGAGTTAAACTAAATTATGCTAATTAAACTAAGAAGGCAAGAATTAAAGCAAGTAAACTAGTTAGAAAGCATTGAAACTAAATTACAAGGCAAGAGAAGAAGAAGAACAAACTATATTAAATGGAGAGGAAATGAATAGTTCAATCTTACAAACCACATAGGTTGTCAATCCAAGAAGAAGAAGAAAGTAACTCTCCACACCAAACCCTAACTAAACTATCTCCAAATCAGAATAAATCTCTAAGTATGTATATGTGTCTCACCTTATTACAACAAAAACCAACTTATATAGTAAGTTGTAATAAAAGGAAGAAAATATCTGCAGGGGAAAAACAGGGGATCGATCGATCGACCCCTGTGGTCGATCGATCGACAGTGTAATTCGTGGAAAAAATAATAAGGCTCGATCGATCGACCCCCAGGCTTGATCGATCGATCAAGCAGGGGAAGCCTGCAATTCCCCCTGCATTGGCATACAATCCAACGTCGCTCAAATCGCCGTAACTTTGTCGTTATGCATCGGAATCGTGCACCGTTTGTGGCCACGCGAAGCTAGCGAGGAGAGCTACAACTTCCGTGTAGATGTCAGGCCAGGTGCCCAAGCTGTCAAAAGACTAAAATGCCCTTGCGCGTGCGATAGTGTACGGAAATCGAGCGAAACGCATCCGAAGTTCACACTAAGCATCCAAACACCTACGAAAGCTCAATTAACCCCTGCAAAACATGTTAACATAGAAATACGAGGGTTGTCTGGTTAACGAGAATAAATATAGGGATTAAGATACCCGAGGGGGCTAATAACGCGTAGGTTAACGGGTGAAAAAATGCAATATTTGCAGCGCATCAGTATTCCCTTGACCCTATATAAGGATAACATGATCTCACCTCAAAGGAACCCCAGAAACATCAACTTCACACATTTTTCTTAAGTCAGCGAGGTTTCCTTGTTTGAAACCTTTCTCTACCTTTCATTTCCATCACTTTCACATCCAATTTAGCAAAAACCCTCTACATTATTCACCTGCTTTCAAGGAAGCTCATCATCAATCAAGATCATTCTCCAAGTCTCCAAATAAGGTCCAAACATTATCTTATCTCTTTAAATTTCTTTATTTTCGCATTAGTTATATAAGTTCTTAATTTATCTTTTACTTTATATCATACACATATTAATCTTCAATCATCTATTAGTAATATTGTACATAATATATTTTTATAAAAAAACCCAAAATAAAAAAAAAAGAGTTACACCTATAAATTCCAACTGGATTTTTCACCACATTTTCTCAAAACTAAAAACACATTTTTTTACACACACATATAATAACATCCCTGTTTAAATTTATGGTATAAACTCCACTCTCGTGTCCCATCCGAACTACGTGGACTTTGATGCCTTTATAGACGATGTAGGCGTCTTGGGATAAAACCCAAGACTCGAGTCTTATTTTCCTCTTTTTCATATTTTATCCATATATTATTAACATATATCATATTTGTTATTCATATTTGTGTCTTATCCAACACATATTATCATTTCAACATAATGATCAATATCTCTGTAAGGACATAATTTTATAAATTTTCGCCATAATTAAGTATGTCGTATACCTCTACAAGTCGTTGAAGAATTGAGAAAGTTTACATCTACAAAAGACGGATCCGAATTTCAAGTGGTCTTCAACATTCAAACACCAACAGTATGATTTTGGTAAAAATATGTTTAAGTTCCACTTGAATTTCTTAGTAAAAGTGCAGGGATATTTTTATAAGAGATTAGAAAAGTTTTTCTAAATATAAAAATGTTTTTATAAATGTTTTTTTAAAAAGATTTTAAACTATTTCGTACAGTAAGATTTGTAAAAGTTTTGGAGAATTTTTCCAAGTCTCATGGCATCCTTAGGGAATGACTCTCTGATCGTTCAAGAGAGATCACACTATCATTCGAGCGACATGTGTCTCGTTCGAGTGAGATCAACTTTCGTTTGAGCGACGTCTCTCTCGTTCAAGTGACGCTACTTTTTAAGCTGACAAGACACTGCCTCAATCATTGCTATATAACGATTGTCAGTCATTGTTTTTGGCATGGAGAAAATTTTACCAAGAGAGTTTAACTTTGTTTCAATAACTGCATTAGGCAGAAAGTTTTCTTCTCCCATTTAAGGGTTCAAAGTGTGTTTTCAATTCATAATCCAAATTACATTTATGTGAGTTGTTTAGTGAAACCCAAGGCGTATTTTTGCTGGAATTTTATGCTGATGAGTTTGGTGCCTTTATGATACTGGGTTGATTGACTACGTGTTATTGAGGATTACTTGAGGATGTTCCTTTGCTGAAGATTGGACTACAGTTCTTGTGGATTTACTGTGTGGAATCCATTGATGACTCTAGGTTGCGTGTCTATGTAGGTTTGCTGAGGTAAACTTATTATATATTTCATTGTGATTGTAAATTACAATTTAATTCATAGTGAAATAAAAGGTTTTTCCATTCGAGAATTTTTTCTGAAATCCGTGAGTTAGCATATTTGTGTTTATAATGGTTTGACACACGCACACACGTAGATTGTTTGTTTAGGGGCTGAATTAACTTGGTTTAAAAATTGACTCTAATTAAATAAGTTTGTGGTTGGAATTTGTGCATTTATTTAAATCAGTATCGCACAAGGCGCATCACTCTTTAGAAATTGGTATCAGAGCGGATTACGCTAATTTATCGCTTGATCCTGATTTTCTTTGTCTGATACATTTTGACTACTCACGTTTACAAATTGGTATCAGAGCAGGTTACACTAATTTATTGTGTATTCCTATTTTCCGCAAAATTGTGTGATATTGATTTTTTTTTGAAAAATCATATTTTTAAAAATTATCTCAATGTTTCCAAGTGAAAACTTGTATAATTTGTTGCCAATTTTTGACGAGTCTAATTATGCTTACTGGAAAGCCCGCATGAGATCACATTTAAAAGTAATCGATGAGAGAGTTAGGGTAATTTTTGAAAGAGGATGGACTCCTCCCACTATCACCGTAAATAATGTCACAAATTTAAAAGTTGTGTTGGACTGAGGATGAGTTTTGGTGGATCACTTTTAACTCACGTGGGCTTAGTGCGATTTCTGGACACGTCACCCCCGACGAGTTTCGACGTATTATGACATGCACCACGTCTAAAGAAGCGTGGAATGTTTTGCAACTCACCCACGAAGGCACTAACGCAGTCAAAGAGTCTAAAATTCAAAATTTAATCACTCAATTTGAAACGATTAACATGCTTGAGACTAAGTGTTTTGATGACTTTTATGCACGTTTGTCTGACATTGTCAACACTAGTTTCAATCTTGATGAGTCTATACCTAATGCACGAGTGGTTAAAAAGATTTTAAGATCGCTGCCAAAACGCTTTACCCCTAAAGTGACTGTTTTAAATACCTTGGGTAATTTGAATCATCTAAAATTAGAAGAGTTGGTTGGAGACCTCCAGACATATGAGATTGACATGTTTTCTGACACTGTCAAGCCTAAGGATAGAGGGATAGCACTTAAAGCCCAGTCTAATAAGAAAATGAAATTGATTTTTTATGAGTCCGAGTCTGAGGATGAGTCTGATTTTGATATGGCCATGCTTGCAAAGAATTTTAAAAAGTTTTTCAAATTATCTAAACAAAATTCTTCCAATATAATAATTTTTGAGAAAAAGAAAGACAAGGCCAAAGAAAGTGGTGAGAAAGAGAAAGAGGGTGAGGGAGATTTAGAAAAATTAACATGTTTTGAGTGTGAGGGTAGAGGGCATAAGTCGTTTGAGTGTCCCACTAGACTTAGGAGAGAGGGCAAGAAAGTTGCTATGCCAGTTACCCTTAGTGATAGTGAGGATGATGTGAAAGATTCTGGATATGAGTATTCACAAGGAAAGTTTGTTGCTTTTTCTACTTGTCACGTGAGCACACCCAGTTTATCCCACGACGATGAGGATACTTGTGCACATGAGACCCCCGAGGCAGATTTGAATATTTTTAGCGAGTCTAAAAGTGAGTGCGCAAGTGAGGGTGATAGTGAGATCCAAATTGCATTTAGATATTTGTACGCCAAGAATTTAAAGACTAAAAAATTGAATAAGGAGTTAAGTTTTCGGTTGTGAGATTTGGAGACAAAGTTAGAGAGTTTGAGGTAGTTTGAGGCGAAAGCGAGCCAACTCGAGAAGGTGAAGGTTTCCTTGAGTGAACAGTTGATAGCTTTAGGCCAGAAAAATAGTGAACTTATAACCCGCATGTCACAATTAGAGAGAGATCTTAATCACACCCTAGAGGTTAAAGTCACTTTAGAGAACACATCTAATAAGGAAGGAAAGATGGTTCTCAATCTCATTTGGGGTAATGGTGAGAGTTTGGGAATAAGTCATGACGGTGCATCCACTTCACATATTGCACCCGAGTCGCTTCCCATTTTAGTGTTTGATTCATATAGCTCTCAACCTAACCCACCTAGGCGTCCCGTACTTGATAGGAGAGTGTGTAGGAGACATTTTTAGAGAGGTGTACCTACGCCTTTTTATGTCTGCACACACTGCAAGAAGAGAGGACACCTTAGGGAGTTTTGTTTTAAGTTGGGTCATGTGTCACGTTTTGTTATTACACGTGTTCACACACACGCACCCACACATGATGCTCAGGATGATTACAAGAGAGAGTTTGCACATATTAGGGAGCAGGTAAAGTTTCTAGTCAAGACTTCACATGATTTGATGGAGGTTTTTCATAGGATGTCACCACCTTTAGAAAACTCCACCGTACCTAACGGTTGAGGTTTAGACTTGTTTGCTAGCATAAGTTGATTTGCATGATGATATTTTTGCCTATTGCTACTATGTATTTTGTGTATTAGATTTTGTTTTTGAAAAATACAAAAAGATTTTATTTTGATAAAATTTTTGGAAAAAGTTAAAAAGAGTTTTGTATTGTGTTTTGCACCGTATATGGATGGACATTTAGGATGACCGAGTCACAATTTCATTCTGTATCCACGTGATGATTTTATAGTGTTTTGATATGCTTCGTCATTTCATTTTTGTGCTTTACAATGTTTGGAGTCATTGGGATGTAATTTAGTGTTACTACCTACATGTTTGACACGTAAGTTCCTATATTCCACACTTGCATGAATTTGTTTGATTATTATACTTGTTTATCACATATTGGTCGGAGTGTTGTCATCTCAATTATATCTTTAAAACGAACCATATGCGATAAAACTTGACAATGTAAGTAGTGCATGTAAAAACCGTTTACCGTGAGGAATTTAATTGCAACAAAATATAATGAGTGAATCACGAGAAAGGGCTGCGAGAGTACAAAATTAACTCATCGTGAAATCAACCATTTTAAACGAGCCCAAAAAATTTAAAGGCAATAAAAATATAAATATGCCAAAAAAGGGGGAACTCCTCAATAGTAAACTATAATTATTATTATTTATGAGGGAGTTTAGATGGAAAGAAATGAAAACGGGTTTGCATGTCCTGACAACGTCATAAAAAAGCATTTACATGGTTTTGGACGTTATTGGTGTGGGAATCATTCTTGACTTTGATGTCTTGATGGATTGAGTCGATGTCATTTAAATTCAACACTATTTTAACACATAAGGACGATTTTGAGATGCATTCGATAGTAGTACACGTATGCATCGTGCACATATGTTATGTTTGATTACGTTGATTTGCCTATTGAATATGTTAACACCCATTCATTGCATATTCATGATTTCGTTGTCTTAGTGAAAATTCATGGTGTGTGATTTTTGTAAAAATTACTTTTGCATTTTTGTATGAAAAATTGAAAAATCAGAATTTTTTAGTGGAAGCTTTCGAGTATCTCTTTGCATGATCATAGTTTGTTTCCCTTATTTATAGTGACAACTCCATGTTTATTTTGTTTATTCATTTTCTTATTTATTTCTGACAAATAAAAAGGGGGAGAACGATTTATAGGGGAGTTTTTACATTATGGGGGAGATTTGATTATATTGATTGATCTATTCTTATATCTGAAATTCTGTTACTAAAGCCGTTTATTAAAAATAAACTATTTAAGTAACTCCGATCTGTTTTTTTGAGAAACTCTTTTCTTGAAAAACCAAAACTATTTGAACACAAGATGTGTTTAACAAAACATTATGTACAACATCTATTCAAGATTTTACTAACAAGTTTATAAAACAGTTTTAAACAAATTTTAAAACCCAGCACAACCAAGAATGAGATGAGAAGATGTAGGAAGATTAAGTACAAGATTTTTACGTGGTAAAACCTAACCAATTGAGGAAACATCCACGACTCCCTCTACGGAGTAAAACAAAAATCCACTATAAATAAATTTAACAGTTACAAACTATATAACAAACATGCATACAACTCAGACCTATATAAGTTTAGGAATGTACCGTCTGGTGTCCTTATAACTTCTCTGCAGTTCTGATTGTTGATGTTGTCCTCTCAGTTTGTTAACTCCAATTTGTTCAACCTCTTTACGTCGATTCTTTTTCTCAAGATCTTATTACCAACACTTTTCGTGTTGTAGTGTGAAAGTGTTTGTGGAGGTGCTTTCTAACACATGCATGCACACACACACACTTATCATGTACAAACAGTCCTAGCAAATTACATATAAGTCTATATGCTGTGAGTTTTCTTTTTCTCTCTTCTCACAAAACTTAACCTTTTTTACCTTTAAAACAATCCCAGAATCCACGGATACCTTGCTTAGAAGACAGTCAAGGTCTTACTCAGTCTCAGAGTTTTGAAACAAAATTCGAGATTGAAAACCTCCAAGTGTGATTCTAAACTAGGTCTAAGGTCTTGTTTCAAGAGAACTAGAAACAGAAAACATTTTTGTTGATTTCAAAGTTAAAAACATTTACTGAAAACAAATCAACAAAATATTTTTCAAGATGAGAAACAAACAAGCAAACTAAGTGTAATATATCATGAAAAACTTAGATCTGAAAATTTCTTTATACAAGAACAACAGATCTAAGAAAATGATTAAGTTGGAAACAAGATCCAAAGAAGAAGAGGTTACAGTAACAAACCAACTCTCAAATCATCTCTCAAAAACACTCAAACACTCAAGGTTGTGTTTGGTAAAGTATAGAGGTTTGAAGGTTTGTATTTGGTTTGAACTGCGTAGACGATTTAGGGTTAGGTTTAGGGTTTCTAACTCTATCTCTCTCTTCTAGTTTCTCTCTTCTCTCTCTCTTCTCTCTACTCTCTCTTTATTTTCTCTCAAATGACGAAATATCAAAAGTCTCAGAAAGCTGAGTAGAGGGCTCCTTTTATAAGAGGCTGAGAAGGTTCGAGATCGAGGGCCAAAATCAAGGGTCTAGATTGAGTCAAGATGGATTGACTAAGATCCAAGGGCATACGATAAGCAGTGGTTAAAACGCTTCTGATTGGTTCAAAAGGTAAACACAGGGATTATGATAGAAGACATGCAGATCGTTGATTACATATGATCCAAGGGTTGAAATCAGGTGTAGTTTTACTCTCTTCAAAGAAACACACTTCTCACCAATCAGAGGGCGACAAATGTTGGCCAATAACACGAGATAAAACGCGCGTCTAAAGTAATTACAAAGTAAACCCTGAAGTCTCTGCCGCTTTTGGTTTCTACCCAAACCAACTTTAGAGAGTTTAACCAATATTTCTAAAATAGCATATTTACCCCATAACCTTTTAAAACCAAGTTTTATTAATAAAACCTTATTTTAAAATGTTTTAAAAAATCCCAAAAAAATATTTAAAAATCAAATTTAGGGATTTAAACACACTCAACATATATACACACACTAATATGCAACATGACATGTAAATGAATCATTCTACTGTGTGTGAGTGTTGGTAATTAAATCTAGGTCTCTTCAATCAAAGATGAAATAGTAATGCAAGCTCTGAGGTTCTTTGGTTTCTAGGTTAGACATAATTTTGTCACAATTTCCAAACTAGATGGTATACAATATAGACTCAAGTGAGTCAAGAGTATAAGGGCTTCAATCTCCCCCTTTGGAAATATGAGACAAAATCTCCTTTGAGTCAACTAGGACTCGTAGGGCAACAAAAAGATAAGAAAAACCTATTCCTATAAAGATTCTATCTACCCAAATCCTAGAAAGCAAAAGTACATAACTCACCTATTAACAATTGAATACCCTATTACATCAGTTGAGTATGACTGTACAGAAACCTTCAATAATCACTAAGATCAAGCTGTTTAGCATATATAAATAATCATTAGAGACTCAAATTTCTCCCCCATTTTGTCTCAAATGGACAAAGGGAAAAAACTTGGATAATCAGCAAAGGTATTACTCAGCACAAACCATACCAATAGATTTACGCAAGGAAATGAATCTATTATAATCAAGAGGTTTGGTGAACATATCTGCGAGTTGCAAATCAGTAGGAAGTTAATTGATTTCTAATTCCTTACTTTCAACCAATTCGCGTATAAAGTGATGTCTAATTTTTATATGCTTTGTTAGCGAGTGTTGAACAGGGTTTTTAGAAATATTAATCGCACTTTGATTATCACAATAGAGATGCAATTGGTTTTCTTGAATACCATAATCACTTAGCATTTGTTTAAGCCACAGTAATTGAGCACAACAGCTACCAGCGGCTATGTATTCAGATTCGGCTGTCGAGAGTGATGTGCAGTTTTGTTTCTTAGTACTCCATCCTACCAAGTTATTATCGATATAATAACATGCTCCTGAGGTGTTTTTACTATCATCAATACACCCAGCCCAGTCAGCATCAGTGTACCCAATTATAGTGCTTGGTGTGTCATTAGTGTAACAAAGTCCTAGATTTAGAGTGCCTTTTACATATTTAATGATACGTTTAACAGCATTCAAATGGCTCTCTTTAGGGTTATTTTGATAACGAGAACATACACACACAGCATACATAATATCAGGATGCGAGGCAGTAAGATATAGTAAGGTTCCTATCATACTATGATATAGAGTAGGATCTACTGATTTTCCATTTTCATCTTTATAAAGTTTTAACGTAGTACTCATGGGCGTTTTAGCATCTTTAGCACTCTCGAGGCCAAATTTCTTTACTATCTCTAAAGCGTACTTGGATTGCGATACAAATAATCCTTCTGAATTTTGTTTGACTTAGAGGCCTAAGAAGAATTGTATCTCCCCCATAAGGGACATTTGAAATTCCTTATGCATAGTTTCAGAGAAGGATTTGACTTCTGAGGGAGAAGTTGATCCAAAGATAATATCGTCAACATAAACTTGAGCAATAATAATGTGTTTGACAAAAAGAGTTTGATCATTTCCACCTCTTTTGAAACCTTTATCTAAGAGGAAACTAGAAAGACGCTCATACCAAGCTCTAGGAGCTTGTTTAAGGCCATACAGAGCCTTTTTGAGACGAAATACATGATTTGGATATTGAGGGTCAATTAACCCTTTAGGTTGTTCTACATAGGTCTCTTCAGTTAATATTCCATTAAGGAATGCAGATTTGACATCCATTTGGTAAAGTGTAAAATGCATGTGGTAGGCTATAGCAAAGAGCAGACGAACAGATTCTAAATGAGTAACAGGTGCAAAGGTCTCGTTAAAATCTATTCCTTCAATTTGAGAGTATCCTTGAGCAACTAATCTAGCTTTATTTCTAATGATTATCCCATTTTCATCAGACTTATTTTTAAAAATCCAACGCGTGCCAATAACCTTTTTGTGATCAGGACGAGGAACAAGATACCAAACATCATGAATGACAAATTGAAGAAGTTCTTCCTGCATAGCAGAAATCCAGTGAGAGTCATTCAATGCCTCATTTACATTCTTTGGTTCCACTAGGGAAACAAAACATGCATAATGTGCATAGTTTCTTAGTTGGGATCTTGTACGTACTGGCTCACTAGGGTTACCAACTACGTTATTCATGGGATGATCTTTAGAAACCCAGTTAGGTACTTCAGGTGTCCCAATTGGTAATGAATCATCTATTTCAGGAGAGTTATTTTCTAAAATGTTTGTAGGCTCTTCCTCAATAGTTGATTCACCAGTCTTACTCTCTACAGTAGTGTCACTTACAATTATATTTATGAATTCCATCAAGGTTTTAGTGCGAAGATTATACACTCGATAGGCTCTACTGTTAGGCGAGTATCCTAAAAATATAACTTTATCATCTCGCTTTTCAAATTTGGATAAGTGTTCCCTATCTTTGCATACATAACAAGTACTACCAAAAGTTCTAAGGTACTTAAGATTGGGATTTTTCTTGTACCAAAGTTTGTAAGGAGTTTGTTTGGAATTCTTTCTAAGATAGACCCTATTTATGATGTGACAAGAAGTACGAATAGATTCTACCCAAAAATACTTAGGTAAATTCTTGGCATGTAACATAACATGTGCCATCTCTTGAAGGGTACGATTCTTTCTTTCGATAATTCCATTTTGTTGAGGAGTCTTAGGAGCACTGAATTCATGTTTGTAACCATTATAGTCACAGTATTCAATAATACCAGTGTCTTTGAATTCACCACCTCTGTCACTACGGATTCTATTTACTTGAGTGTCCTTTTCATTTTCAATCCGGAGAAGAATTTTTAATAAAGTTTGAAAAGTGTCAGACTTTTGTTTTAAAAAGGCTACTCAAGTAAATCTGGTGAAGTCATCAACCATAACTAAAATATAACTGTGTCCACAAAGACTAATAGTTTGGGAGGGACCCATTAGGTCCATATGGATGAGCTCCAAGGGATTTGAGGTAAGAATATCATTAACTTTCTTATGAGGTGCCTTAACAATTTTACCTTCCTGACAGGAACCACAGACTATGTTAGGAATGGGTTTGATTTTAGGAATTCCTCTAACTATTTCCTGAGAGGTCAGTCTACTAAGGTTATCGTAATTTATATGACCCATTCTGTTATGCCATATCTCGTTGTCATCCATTCTGGCAACATTACAGATTTCAGATTTATTCATGACAGTATAGCAATTGCCAGGAGTTCTGAATCCTGTAATTATGCATTCACCTTTATCATTTAAAATTTTGCAATTGTTCTTTTAAAAGGTAACAGTATGATCTGAGTCACAAAATTGCGATATGCTAAGTAGATTTGCCTTAAGACCTTTAACTAGAAGGACATTTTCTAGAACAGGAAGTCCATTTTCTTGGAGAGTTCCTTTGCCTATGATTTGAGATGAAACTCCATCACTAAAAATGACTTTACCACCAGCAAAGTTGGTTTCGTTTAAAAGTTTAGTTTCATCCCCAGTCATGTGCTTAGAACATCCAGAGTCTAAATACCAACCAGATGATGTGTGTTCATCTTTTAAAGCAGTAACAACTATGTTACACTTCATCTGAGGCAATAGATCATCTTTTCTAACCCATATTTCTCTAGTTTTCATTTTGCGCTTATTAGCTCTCAATTGATAAAATTTGCGAGCATTAGATTTTTGTTGAAAAATGTTTTGCGCATGATTTTGAGTTTTATGAAAAACATGAGCATTTGATTTAGGAAAGTGCTTAGGATTCCTTCTAGGAAAAGTTCTCTTAGGTTTGGTCTTTCTCTTCCTATAATTAGAGTTTTTATCAGGTTTTCTAGGAAGTACATAATTGTTTCGGTTCCTTCTAGAATAGTTAAAGTTCTGATAAATAGGAGAACTATAGACAGGTGTAATTAGTCTCCTAGCATAGCAACTACCAAAAGAGTGATCGTATATATCACAGTAAGAGCAATAAAGATTGCTCAAGATTAGAGTCTCCTTAGGAAAGTCTCTAAACAAAGGTTTTGAGAAGTTTTGAGGTTGAAGTCTATTCCTAGGTGTGACAGTCTTGAATGCGGGCTCACTCTTCCTAATAGAGGGGCAGACGTATTTAGCCTTAGATTAACTTTTATGTTTAGAGCAACTTGATTCCCCAATGTTAAAATTTTGATGTTTTGAATCAAACACGGTTTTTAGAGAATGAAAGTCTGGACATGTTTCAATAGGTCTTTTGCCTCCTGACACAAACTTGATAGGTTCAAAAGATTTTGTTTGTGTTTTCAAATTGGGGCAAAACCCTATTCCAGTTCGATCATCAGAATTGGTTTTTGATTCAGCAACAAATTCATCAAAACATTTTGAATTATTTTCAAATTTTGTAAATTTTTTGAAAATAGTTGCTGTCTTTTCTTTAGTTTGTTCCAATTCTAACAATGTCCCTTTGTATTTTTTCTCAAGAGTTTCATTTGTTTCATTTAAATTTCTGAGTTTTTCATCAAACATTCTGATTTCTCTTTTATGAGTCAAACATTGGGTAGTATACTCTTCAGCATTTAGTTTAACCATTAGGCTTAGATCTTATAACTTTTTAATGAGATCTTTCACAATCTTTTCTAGTCTAGTGCTTTTCTTGAGAGTTTTAGCATAGAGAGTGTGAATATCTGGGAGGTCTTCATTGTCCGAGTCACTAAGTGTAGTGTGTGAAGTGACCCCTAGGGCTTCATTCTGTATACTCACACGCCCATTGACATCGTCATTATCGCTTTCCCTTTGACTCACACACCCCGAAGAACAAATAGCAATATTCTCAGTAATCAAAGCATCTAAACCAGTAACAGCAGTATTCGAAACATCAAAAGTAGAATTACTATATTCATCCTCATTAACAAACACAGGCATATCATCATTATAGATAATCTTGGCAAAGAAAGACATGCAAGGGTCAAAAACATCAGATGACTCAAGTTCCTCATTTTCAGATTCACTTGAATCATCCCATGTCTTGCAAATGTTGGCCCTAGTGTGTTTGTTTTGAGTGTTCAAGTTAACTCTACAGTCTTGTGCAATGTGTCCTAGTTTACCACATCTATAGCATTCAATCTTCTTAAGGTCTCTGTTAGGTCTAGTGTGAGAGTCCTTGTGATTTTTATCATGGCTTTTCTCATGAGGTCTGTGATTGAAAGGAGTTGGATAATTAGACTTGCCTTGTTTATTTGCCATGTTGTTTCTAAATTTAATGATTTTCTTAAACTGTTTTGACATTAAGGCAATCTGGTTGTCCAAACTCTCTATATCGCATTCCTCGTCAGAATCATCATTGGAAGTATTAAACTCAGGCTTAATCAATTTAGAAGAGAATCTTAGATTGGAACTAGTCTATTTCCTATGGGACTAGGTTAATTGTTTCTTAAATTCCAGTTCCATTTCCACAGTTCTTAACTTACTACTGAGTAGTTCGGGAGTGAGATTAATATCACACATTTCCTCAATAGCATATCTTTTTTTATCAAATTTTTGTGGTAATGATCTCAGAATTTTAGATACAATTTCTTGTCTATCATAAGTTATCCCATTAGCATGCAGTTTAGTCACAATATCAGTCAAGTTGATATAGAAGTCATCAAATGACTCAGTCTCAGACATAATTAGGGAATTATACTGTTGAATGAGCATTTGAGTTTTAGCAGCTTTAACTCTAGTGTCACCTTCATGAGCAGTAACTAAAGTGTCCCAAGCTTCCTTAGAAGTGGTACAGGATGAGATTATTTGGAACTCATGTTCGTTTATAGACATAAATATAGCATTCTTTCCTTGTTATTATTTCGAGAAACTTATTTCTCTTCTTGTGTGAACTCACTTAAAACTTTCTTAACCCTCTCATTACTTCCTTCAGTGGCTGGTTTTGTAGGAAAAATGTAACCATTTTCAACAATGTCCCAGACATCATCTCCCAGAGTTCCTTGAATGAAAGCAATCATTCTTACTTTCCAGTAAGCAAAATTGGTTCCATCAAAGATAGGAGGTCTGGTCAAGTTACCAAATCTTTCATTTTTCTCGTCCATATTTGATTTTCAGAAAACAATTTCAGAAACACGGGATCTCTTTAAAAGAAGTATATCCCGCTCTGATACCAATTGAAATTCTGTTACTAAAGCCGTTTATTAAAAATAAACTATTTAAGTAACTCCGATCTGTTTTTTTTAGAAACTCCTTTCTTGAAAAACCAAAACTATTTGAACACAAGATGTGTTTAACAAAATAGTATGTACGAGATCTATTCAAGATTTTACTAACAAGTTTATAAAACACTTTTAAAGAAATTTTAAAACCCAGCACAACCAAGAATGAGATGAGAAGATGTAGGAAGATTAAGTACAAGATTTTTACGTGGTAAAACCTCACCAATTGAGGAAACATCCACGACTCCCTCTACGGAGTAAAACAAAAATCCACTATAAACAAATTTAGCAGTTATAAACTATATAACAAACATGCATACAACTCAGACCTATATAAGTTTAGGAATGTACCCTCTGGTGTCCTTATAACTTCTCTGCAGTTCTGATTGTTGATGTTATCCTCTCAGTTTGTTAACTCCAATTTATTCAAGCTCTTTACGTCGATTCTTTTTCTCAAGATCTTATTACCAACACTTTTCGTGTTGTAGTGTGAAAGTGTTTGTGGAGGTGCTTTCTAACACATGCATGCACACACACACACTTATCATGTACAAACAGTCCTAGCAAATTACATATAAGTCTATATGCTGTGAGTTTTCTTTTTCTCTCTTCTCACAAAACTTAACCTTTTTGACCTTTAAAACAATCCCAGAATCCACGGATACCTTGCTTAGAAGACAGTCAAGGTCTTAATCAATCTCAGAGTTTTGAAAAAAAATTCGAGATTAAAAACCTCCAAGTGTGATTCTAAACTAGGTCTAAGGTCTTGTTTCAAGAGAACTAGAAACATAAAACATTTTTGTTGATTTCAAAGTTAAAAACATTTACTGAAAACGAATCAACAAAATATTTCTCAAGATGAGAAACAAACATGCAAACTAAGTGTAATATATCATGAAAAACTTAGATCTGAAAATTTCTATATACAAGAACAACAGATCTAAGAAAATGATTAAGTTGGAAACAAGATCCAAAGAAGAAGAGGTTAGAGCAACAAACCAACTCTCAAATCATCTCTCAAAAACACTCAAACACTCAAGGTTGTGTTTGGTAAAGTATAGAGGTGTGAAGGTTTGTATTTGGTTTGAACAGCGTAGACGATTTAGGGTTAGGTTTAGGGTTTCTAACTCTATCTCTCTCTTCTGGTTTCTCTCTTCTCTCTCGCTTCTCTCTACTCTCTCTTTATTTTCTCTCAAATGACGAAATATCAAAAGTCTCAGAAAGCTGAGTAAAGGGATCCTTTTATAGGAGGCTGAGAAGGTTCGAGATCGAGGGCCAAAATCAAGGGTCCAGATTGAGTCAAGATGGATTGACTAAGATCCAAGGGCATACGATAAGCGGTGGTTAAAACGCTTCTGATTGGTTCAAAAGGTAAACACAGGGATTATGATAGAAAACATGCAGATCGTTGATTACTTATGATCCAAGGGTTGAAATCAGGTGTAGTTTTACTCTCTTCAAAGAAACACACTTCTCACCAATCAGAGGGTGACAAATGTTGACCAATAACACGAGATAAAACACGCGTCTAAAGTAATTACAAAGTAAACCCTGAAGTCTCTATCGCTTTTGGTTTCTACCCAAACCAACTTTAGAGAGTTAAACCAATATTTCTAAAATATCATATTTACCCCATAACCTTTTAAAACCAAGTTTTATTAATACAACCTTATTTTAAAATGTTTTAAAAAATCCCAAAAAAAATATTTAAAAATCAAATTTAGGGATTTAAACACACTCAACATATATACACACACTAATATGCAACATGACATGTAAATGAATCATTCTACTGTGTGTGAGTGTTGGTAATTAAATCTAGGTCTCTTCAATCAAAGATGAAATAGTAATGCAAGCTCTGAGGTTCTTTGGTTTCTAGGTTAGACATAATTTTATCACATTTTCCAAACTAGATGAACACTTATACAATATAGACTCAAGTGAGTCAAGAGTATAAGGGCTTCAATATCGTTTCCTTGTAGGCCATTTTTTGATAATTCGGATGTTTTTATTTTGTACCGGCATAGACATAGGGGGATTTGTAAAGACATAATTTTATAAATGTCCGTGACAATTAAGTATGTCGTATACCGCTACAAGTCGTCGAAGAATTGAGGAAGTTTACATCTACAAAAGACGAATTCGAATTTCAAGTGGTCTTCAACATTCAAACACCGACGAGATGATTTTGGTAAAAATATGTTTAAGTTCCATTTGCACTTCATAGTAAAAGTGTTGGGATATTTTTATAAGAGATTAGAAATTTTTTCTAAATATAAAAATATTTTTACAAATTCTTTTTTAAAAGGATTTTAAACGATTTCGTACAGTAAGGTTTGTAAAAGTTTTGGAGAATTTTTCTAAGTTTGATGGCGTCCTTAGGGAATGACGCTTTGATCGTTCAAGCGAGATCACACTTTCATTCGAGCGACACGCATCTCGTTCGAGTGAGATCAGCTTTCGTTCGAGTGACGTCTCTCTCACTCGAGCGATGCTGCTTTTTAAGTTGTCACACCACCGCCTCAATCATTGCTATATAAAGGTTGTCAGTCATTGTTTTTGGCATGGAGAAGACTTTTACGAAGAGAGTTTAACTTTGTTTCGATAACTACATTAGGCATAAAGTTTTCTTCTCCCATTTAAGGGTTCAAAGTGTGTTTTCAATTCACAATCCCTTTTACTTTTATGTGAGTTGTTTTGTGAACCCCAAGACGTATTTTTTTTTGGAATTTTATGTTGCTGATTTAGGTGCCTTTATGGTACTAGGCTGATTGGCTGCGTGTCATTGAGGATTACTTGAGGGTGTTCCTTTGCTGAAGATTGGACTGCGGTTCGTGTGGATTTGTTGTATGGAATACATTATTGACTCTAGGTTGTGTGTCTATGTAGGTTTGTTGAGGTAAACTGATTACAGATTTTATTGTGATAGTAAATTACGATTTAATTCAAAGTGAAATAAAAGGTTTTGCCCTTCGGGGATTTTTCGTGAAATTTGTGAGTTAGCATATTTGTGTTTATAATGGTTTGACACACGCCCACACGTAGATTGTCTGTTTAGGGGCTGAATTAACTTGGTTTAAAAATTGACTCTAATAAAATAAGTTTGTGGTTCGAATTTGCACATTTATTTAAATCGATATCGCACACGGCGCATCACTCTTTACAATCTCGATAAGCGCACGTATCATATTTTTAATTATTATTTTGGGAACATTCCTATGGATGACCTCACTCCGTCTTTTTCCATGACGTGAGTCGAGCGATTTCGATCTCCACTTATATATATACACGCACACACCATAGTGACTACTCTGCTGGGGACTTACGTAAGAGGGCTAGACTCTGTTTGCATGGGTGTTATCATTTTCTTCTTGTGTGTGTATGCACCTACCTGTTTGTTTCATTTTCTTCTCTACTACTTCTTGTATACATCTACCTTATGTTTATATCACCTCTCACTCACTTTTCACTTCACACACTTGTGAATACTCTCCATGTATACCTCACACTACCTACACTTGTATATAGGGTTACTTATATCCACATGTTTCACCCACCTCTTAGAATATCCATGCTTAAGTCTCATTATCACATACCTCCACTTATCACACTTATATATATATATACACACTTATCACACGCAACTTGTAGTTGATCCATGCTTAGATTCACTACCACACACTCACTTATAGATATCCACACATCATTCACTCTCACGTATCCATGTTTAGTGTAATCTTCATGCTCCATGCTAGATTTACTTTTCATGATACTTGTACATTCTTCCTTATTAGTATAGTGCTCATCATGCCAAATAAAATACTCTCTTCATAATATACTAATCAAGAATCATGCATTTTGCACACTACATCACTAAGAGCATGGCTATTGACCAAAATTTTATCCCGTACTGGGGGGTCACTTTGTGATGGGTACTAGCCCTGCAGGGCGCAGTTAGCCTAAGCAATATGACTCTCACATTCCATTGGCCTAGTACCTTCGATGTATATCGAACGGTTCTCCCCACATTGTACCGCTTGACCGAACTCACGAAGGGAGGTACATAGGAGGGAACTCATTCACGTATGCTCAGTATATCAAATTCGCTCTCACACATACTATCTCCATGAGGTATATAGTGAGGTAATTCACGTACACTCAGGTATATCAAATGTCTTGTCGACACGTACCAATTTAACTCAAAAGCAAGACGTATATCGTGAAAGTCATGCCAAAGGGGGAAACCTTTCCAATAACCCAACAACTGCATACCCTCATATAGGCGTCAAACCTGGGGTACTCATATTTATTTTGTCGGTTACTACACGAAACTCTGTCAAAATGTCGGGTCGGCATGCCGCCCAAATTTTCATGCGATTTCATCTTTTTTTAAATGGGACCCTAACCGAGAGCCTGGCAACAAGTCAAATCATGTTTTATATATTTTTCAAACCCAATTTTTCCAGGCTCGGGTCCCATCTGGCACTTCTTTCTGCATTTAGGTAAACCTAATACAAGTGAGAACATAATAATAATAATAATAATAATAATAATAATAATAATAATAATAATAATAATAATAATAATAATAATAATAATAATAATAATAATAATAATAATAATAATAATAATAATAATAATAATAATAATAATAATAATAATAATAATAATAATAATAATCTTCCTCGCTCTTTCTTTCCTCCTTTCTCGAAAAATTGAAATACCAAAAAACATTTCCCTCTTTTATCAAAATACCAAAAATATTTTCCCTCTTTTATCAAAATACTAAAAAAATTCCACCACCACCCCTCTTTTATCAAAATACCCAAAACATTTTCCCTCCATTTATCCAAAAAAAAATACCAAAAGCATTTTTTCGTACCCTTTACAAAAAATGTCAAAAACATTTTCCTCTTTTCCAATAAAAATTAATTCTTCCTTTTCTCTTTCAAAAAAAATAATATAAATTCGAATCATTTTTCTCCTCAGGTTGATCGCATACCCGACCCTTGGCCTGGCTCCCTATTGGCTTTGGTCTTCTGTTAAGCCGCCACGAAGATCCATCAGTTCTCCATCTACTTCCTTCGAGTCTGGAATCTACCTTCACCAACTCTCCACGGAGAACGTAGACTAAGTACCAAATGTGCAACCAGATTTGATGGCAGTCCTGATCCAGGTTACCGCCAACATTGACAACCTTCAAATCGAGGTTCATGAGATGCATTAAAATCGGGTCCCTATTTTCGAAGATATCGAGGCCCTCTTCCCTCGTGCTATGGGTCCACCCATACCTGAGTCTGTTTGGGTCCCGGAATAATATCAACACTCTCCACGTGCCCCTCCTGCCAATGGGGCACCACCAACTCCGCTCCCTATGTAGAATCTTTCCCATCTCAGGATTAACCTTCTAGTGCCTATCGATCCGAAGGAAGAAGAGTTAAACAAGATCAAGGATGACCTTAAGTTGTTAATCAAGAAGTTTGACAAGGTTCGAATCTCAAGAAACTACATGGATTACACCCATATGTCTCCCTACCCTAAAGCAAGGTTGTAGGAAAAGTTTAAGATGCCTAAAATTGAGAATTTTGGGGGTAAAGGGACCCCAATTCTTCATCTTTAAAGATATCACTAATTCATGACTCTCCTAGGTTCCTCTAAGGAAATAGTGGCCCGGATGTTCCAACAGACTTTGAAGGACAGAGCTCTTCGTTGGTTTTCATCCCTCGAGGAATTCATAATTCGTAGTTGGGAGGATGTTGCCCCTGAATTCATGTCATAGTACAAATAAAATAAGGAGTTGGAGGTTACACGCTATTATGTAGAACTTCTCAAGCAGAACCCCAGAGAAACTGTCAATAATTTCATAGTAAGGTGGAGAGAGAAATTGGCCACTATGACCAAACGGCCTTCTGAAAAAGAACAAGTTAGTATTGTGAAGAAAAACTTCTTACCCCATGTTCGAGTGACGATGGGAGGACAATATTACCCATATTTCCAAGCCCTCCGGGAAATAGGAATGGAGATTGAATAAAGTATTACCAAGATAGAAGCTGAGCCAAAGAAAGTATCCGGACAGTTCACTTCAAGAAAATATGAGAAGCCTACTACAGTCTCAGTCATCAACAACATCTCACAACTCGTTACCTCTTGGGCGCTAGAAATTCGTGCTAGTCCAGTCAGAATACAACGAGATCCATGCTCCCCTCTATAAAGTCTACCAAGCCTTGCTGGGACAAAAACTCATCAAACCTTTTAACCCTCATCCGCTTCCAAACCCACTTCCCAAACCCGACGCCCATTGTGATTTTCACCAAATTACTGGCCATACCAGTGATCAATGCTTCCATCTCTAGAATGTAATCCAAGGTTTAATTGATCGGGGTGTCATCGCCCCACCAGCCAATCCCAAACCCAACACCACTCACAATCCACTTTCAAATCATACAAATGACATATTCCTATAGAATGACCCGGAATACGATCAATCTACCTAGATTGTACCCAGTAAAGCACCCATCATACCCATATTTTCACCCAACCCCTTAAAGTCTACCCATTGTTTTGCGAACCAATCTCTGTCGCTTCTCACAAGAGCATGTATTACCATTTGTACCCGGTCCAAAGGAAAGGATATGCAATTTTCAGCAGTACTAAACCAGCTTCTAGAGTTTAGAATGAAATTGCCTTCTGAAATGACCATTAGCTATCAGAAGTTCAGCATCCTGTTCATGGAAGCCCGTAAGTGGGCTCGAGAGTCGACAATTGGGTGGTACCTGTTGATGAAGTCAGTTTAGACGATGCAGTATAGATTATGGTAGGCTTGTTTTGACATACCAATGAGATTTTGTAGTATATCTAAGTTACTCAATGCCCTAAAGCTACAGGGACGGTTTGTCCCTTCACTTCTGCACCTCCCTATTGAGTTGGAGGATTTATATGAAGAAGGCGTTAAGGTTGTGGAATGCATTGTCTTCTCATGGAAATATGACATCATTGCCACTGGATAGAGGACGAGTTTGATAGCTCAGATGAATAACCAAGCCAATAAAATCTTATTCCAGTAATCAATGTGTTTGGGATGATATCTTTTGAAGATATGCTAGGGAAAATCAACAAAGTTGTCATACAACACGAAATAGATGAAGAAATGGGGTTTTTGTTCTTCCCCCTCCTTTACGAATCATATGAAAAGATCTAGGAGACACTACCAGAGTCTGAATCCTTAATCAGCGAGGATAGATAAAGGAAATGGAGTTGACAAGAAACTCCCTATGCCAGAATTAACCATCGAGGAAAGCAAGATCCTCGACCAGCTCAAGAAAACACAGACCAATATCACTTTGTGGGGACTCTTTATGTCTTCCCAGATACATCGAAACACATTGATAAAATTGCTTATCGGGCCCACAGTCCCTCCTTTCACCACTCCAGAATAAGTTATGAACCTGGTTGGGTCCTTAACCTCTACTATATTTCTTTTCTTCTCTGAAGAAGAAATTCCAAAGTTTGGTCCTAATCATAACTACGCTCTCAACATCTCCATTTAGGTAATGTGGAAGACAGTCCCCCTCTCACTCATCAACAATGGATCAAAACTCCATGTTTTCCCATTAAAAACCTTCAACTACCTGGGTTTAAAAGTAAGCGACCTTTCTCTAACTTTCTCCGCAGTGCGTGCCTATGACAACACTCGTTGAGAGGTGAAGGGATCCATAACACTCATAATAGGGGTTGGCCCTATAAATCCTGCTACCGAGTTACAAGTTATTGACATACCTGCCTATTTCAATCTATTGCTTAGTCAACCGTGGCTTCACAGCATCAAGGGGGTATCTTTCTCTCTCCATCAGAAATTGAAGTTTTTCGCCAAGGGGCAGGTCATCACCATCTGGGAGACGAAAATAATACTGATAATGCCAGCACCAGTAATTCGGTAGTAGAAATACATCATCGGGAGAATGACATGCTTCTTTTTGACTTTCGAGTCGAACCACTTCACTCCCAGTAGGGGATGATTTCAAAGATCGAGTATTTCCAAAGCATAGCCCTCACGACAATGCCAATGTAATACAAATGTTTAATAATATGCACTGCATTCTCGGACTGGGAATGGGACGACGACAACAGGGGATACCTAAACCCATAATAATGAAGAAGGACTTTTTTCCACGTAACTTGGGTTATCAACCGTCATCATAGGAACTCAGAATGCTCCGCCTACCCCGGTTAAAGAGAATTTTAGAAAGTGCCAAGATTGTTTTGAGGGATTCCTTAAACGGAAGATTCGTTAAAGAGGGTGGATATTTTCCCATCTACGATTTTTTTAAACCGTGGTATGATCATGTGGACAAAAAGATAAAGCCAGGTATGGAGATCTTCTTTCAGGACAATTACTCCTGGGTCGAGGACTCCCATCATCATATATAACACCTCGTTAAGGAAGCTATAGTTGTTGTCGAGGTTTTCAAGGGAAATGACTCCAAGGACTCATTCAATCTGCAAATACTGGGACTGATACTCTACATGATCCACTCAAATACTACATCGCCGGATTCTTACATCCTAATCAAGGTTGCTGATGAACCCCTCCTCAACTGGAATGTTATACCAGTTCCACTTGTTGAAATGCAACCCAGCCCAGATGTTTATCCTATCTCTTCCCCTTTTGTTTTTCCTCCTTTTTCTGATAATAATGTAATCGAGACCTCCTTTGATGAGGTTTTCAACGTTGTTTTCCCCAATAATGAAATAAATGAAGATTTTAAAGAACTTTGTGTGCCTTACATTAATTGTCTTGATTCTAATCAAACTCTTGATGATGATGATTTTACAAATGAACAATTCTTAACTGATCTTAATAAGATTAATAACAAATAACATAACTGCGTTCAAATCAAAGAGGATAAAACTGTTATTGTCAACCTCGGTTTTAATAGCCAACTGCGTGACACTAGGATAGGGTCCACCCTTGATGAGCATGAGTGTGCGCAACTCGAAGAACTATTGAAGGAATTCATGGGCGTCTTCGCATTGTCCTACGATGACATGCACAGAATCGATCCCGAGATCGCTCAACACGAGATTTTAATTCTCCCGGAATGCAAATAGGTCAAATAGAAATTGCGAAAGCTCCGTACCGAATGGTCACTCAAGGTTAAAAGGAGGTAATCAAACAATTGAACGTAGGCTTCAACCGGATGATGAAATATCCCCCATGGCTAGCCAACATTTTACCCGTGCCAAAATTTTAAGGGAAAGTCTGTATAGGAGTCGACTATTGGGATTTGAACAAAGCATCTCTGAAAGATGATTACCCGTTGCCCAACATCGACATGATTGTGGAAAACACGACCAGTCACACTCTCAAGTCATTTGTTGATGGGTTTTTTGGATACAATCAGATCAAGATGCACCCTGCTCATCAAGAAAATACCGCATTCATCACCCCTTGGGAACATTCTGGTACACAATTATGCGATTCGATCTCGAAAACGCAGGGGCTACCTATTAAAGGGATGTCACAACAATCTTGCATAATCTGATACATAAGGAGGTCAAGGTTTAGGTGGATGATAAGATCATTAATTCTAAGACTTGGGAAGGTCATGTTCCCACCCTACGGAAGTTCTTCGAACGGCTACGGCGATACTAGATGTGACTTAATCCACAAAAATGCATTTTTAGAGTCACCAAAGGAAGGCTTTGGGTATTCATGGTTAGCGAGAAAGGAATTGAAGAAGACCCTGCCAAACTAAAAGCCATACTCGAAATGACACCACCCCAAACGGAGAAGGAAATCTAAAATTTCTTTGGAAAATCACAGTATATCAGCCGATTCATCAGCCAATTGATTTCTATTTGTGAACCCATTTTCAAACTCCTCTGAAAGGATTCCACCAAAGTTTGGAATAAAGCCTGTCGGGAGACCTTTGACCGAATAAAGGTGTACCTTACTCGACCTCCGGTACTCATGCTATTGCAGCTTAGTCTTCCTCCACTCCTATACTTAACTGTAACAAACACCGCATATGGTCCTTTACAAGCCCAGTACCTTGAAGAATCTCATAAAAAAGGTCCATCTACTATGCCAGGTGCAAATTGGTCGAGTATGAATTCAACTATACTATCTTTGAGAACATGTGTCTCCCTTGTCTAGATCAATCATAAACTATGGCACTACATGCTCATTTTTCCCATCTGACTTGTGTCCCGAATGGATCCTATAAAATACCATCTCAAAAAACCCGCCATGTCTAGTCGAATGACCTGATGGTTGATACTACTAGCCGAGTTTGATATTTTGTATGTCACACAGAAATCCATGAAAGGAAGATACATCTCTTATTACCTTATTGACTACCCTATGGAAGAGGTTGATGTTTAGGTCTCTAAATTCCCGGACGAAGACATATTGTAGAATCGCTACAGCGGAAATATTGCGACTTCTCAAATAAAATCCAATTTTAATTAATCCCAAATTTTAGTTAAACCCTAAAACATGCATCTAGATGATTTATCAAATAAAATAAAGCATGCAGGATAAAACAAACAATTTCAGGAAAAATCCCTCAAAGGGGCAAAACCTTTTTATTTTCACTATAATTTGTAAAAACGGTTACACTGATTACAATGAAAATAAGAGCGACATATGAAATACCCTCAGGCGTCGATTTCGATGTCTCGACTGAAATCTCCCGCAGGAACTCCAGGTGGTCAGCAATGAAGAAGAAAACGGCTTCTCCACAAATTCGTCGGCTGGGACTTTCCCTTTCTAGGAGGGCAGTAATGAAGAAGAGAGACGACTTCTCCACAAGATACTCCAAATGAGTAAAAACGATCCTCTTGAAGGTTTAACAATTCACATACATATATGGGAGTGTTTATGTGAATAAACAAGGTGTAGAACCTTAAAAAGTGAAGTCTATTTCTGGGCAGTTTTTCGCAGAAATCGTGTTGTGAAAAGACTTGAAAAATGTGTAGAAGGTACACTGGTATTTATACAAAAATCGAGGCGGTGGCGTCGCTCGAACAAGACAGGCATCTCGCTCGAACGAAGCACACATGTCGTTCAAACGACTTCGCGTGAGATACTGATCTCGCTCAAATGACAGTGCTAGCTCATTTGAACGAGCTCTTCGACCGAGGCACTTCGCTTCTACACTTAGAAAAAATTGTGCTTTGATATAAAAAAAATCCAGACTTCAAAAATTACTTTCTGAAAAATTTCCCAAATATTTATGCAAATATTAACACTCCAATAAAACCATTTTACCAATAATGTGTAGTGGAGTAGTGGGAAACAACTGAGCAGCACGTTGCATGTAGCATGATGCACGTGTGAAGATGATGGTTGCATGGATTCGGATAGAGGCCGTCGTGGATGATCGTGATGACGTGCCGAATGTAGCGTTATCAGACATATAAACTGAGATCTAGGGAAAATAGAAAATTCCTAGATTCTACCCCGGGTATTTATAAAATTATGTCCTTACACATATTTTTCACCTCTCAGGAAGACCTCCAGTGGAAAATGTTCTTTGACTAAGCTGCCAACAAGAAAGGATACGGCATTAGGATACTCCTAATCACCCCTGGTGACTCTCACACTCCCATTGAAATCAAGCTAGATTTTCCCTGAACTAACAATATGACCTAATACGAGGTGTGCACCGTAGGCCTCAAAGTCGCTCTCAAGAAAGGTATCCAGTGCCTAGATGTCTACAAGATTCTTCCCTCATCATCAGCCAGGTCCTTAGAAGAGGTAAAGTTAAGGATGAGAAACTCTTATCCTTCCACGCCCACTTAGACGAGCTAGACTCCCTGTTCTGAGATATCACCTTCCACTACTTGCCCCGAGCGAGGAAAACTTTGGCAGATGCCCTTGCCACCTTAGCCTCCATGGTCGACCTGCCCAAGGGAACAACCATAAACCCCTTCATAGTTCAAAAACAAGATAAACCAATCCACTGCTACCACATTCAGCTCATCACAGAAGAGGATTTCGATATGGTCGAGTGCTGGTACTATGACATTTTGCGCCTCCTCAAGCATGGTAGGTACCCCCAAGATGCCAACAAG
Organism: Sambucus nigra; assembly: GCA_949130495.1. Lineage (NCBI taxonomy): Eukaryota > Viridiplantae > Streptophyta > Magnoliopsida > Dipsacales > Adoxaceae > Sambucus > Sambucus nigra. The sequence goes on from OX422212.1 coordinate 93,934,969, forward strand.
AAAGACCGAGCGACCCTCTGCAAACTTGTTGCCTAGTACATTGTATGCAATAAAGCACTATTCAAGAGAAACATCAATGGAACCCATTTGCACTTCATCGCAGGGCTGGCATTAAAGAAATGATGCCAAAAATCCACATCGGGGAATTTGGACCTCACATGAATGGCCATATGCTCGCTAAAACGATTATCCGATGGGGTACTATTGGACCACCATGGTTCAGGATTGCATCACCTATGTCCGAAGATGCCTTAAATGCCAAAAGTTTGCAAATCTCTAATACTTGCCTCTGCAGGAATTGTACGACATGACTTCTCCCTATCCATTCTCCACGTGGGGCATCATAGGGAAATTCACACCTAAAGCTTCCAATGGGCATGAGTTCATCGTGGTTGACATTGATTACTTCACCAAATGGGTCGAAGTCGAGTCATACGCAGTGATGAATGCTAAAAAAGGTAGCCAAGTTCATTCGAAAGAACATCATCTTCCAATATGAGATTCCCCATGAGTTAATGTCAGATAACAGGTTAAATTTCGAGTCAAAAAGTCATAAAATTGGTCAACGAGTACGGATTCAGATACACAGATATTCTCCCTACCGACCACAAACCAACGATGCAGTTGAAGCCTCCAATAAGAACCTCAAAATAATCATCAACGAGATGCCCAAAAATTATTGAGACTGGGCCAATCGGATCCCGTACGCCATCTATTGGGGCTACCCCTTACTCTCTAGTAAACGCCATGGAAGCAGTCATACCCATTGAACTGGAAATACCTTCATTACGCGTTATGCTGGAGAGAAAAGTCAGCGAGAAAGACTGGCATCAGAGCCATTTCGACCGGTTATCGCTCTTAGAAGAAATGAGGCTAAAGGCTTTATATTATATACAAGGGTTCCATTGCCGGATAGCGCTATAAATCAACCAAAGAATTAAGGAACGTGGTGTCCAAGAAGGGGACTTAGCCCTCAAAGAAATCATAGTTACCATCTGGGACCCCAAAGAGAAATCCAAGACAAACTGGAGTGGCCCCTACATCGTGAAGAAGATCCTGCTTAGTGATGTCGTTATGCTCACTGACCTTCACAGAGAAGAGATGGCACGTAGTCAACCTAGACCGCTGCCCCAATAAGTTCTACCCTTAGTCCAAAATCTCGGCGCGCTACGACTCCTCTCACTCCCCTTCTATTCTAAAAAAAATTATTCATTTCCCTTTATTCAGAACTACGTAGGACCGGATCCTCTAAACAAACCTTTTTCTCTCAAAATGAAACTCAGAAAATTTTTAAAACCCTAAAGGTTCGTAGGTAGCTCATGCGCTTTACATGGACACGGTCGCCTTCTTTTTCACAAAATGCTATTCTTTTCTTACCTCCGAGAACGACAGTTCATTTTATCATTTTACATGAATAAAAGGATTATGTATGCCTTAGCGATTGGTATAGATTATTAAAATGTAAAACTCATCAATTGGCATAATAATATAATTAAAATCCTTTTTTATTCCATAATGGGTGAATTCGGTACAATTACATGAAATATCAGTGTAGGGAGTCAAACAACTACTCCCCACCCCAATAACCAAATTGTCCTAGAACAAATCAAACTAAACTGACCCTAAAATAAACCTAACCAAACCTTCCAAAATTTATTCCCAAGAACCAAAACAAACTAAAAATAACCAAACACATCACAGTCACAAAAGTCTCATAAGAAATGAACACCATCTCCACAAACACCCTATCCATTGCTGTCGGAAGACCCAGCCACATCATCATCTGCTCTTTGAGGCCCTTAAACATCCCCTGCTTGATTCGTATTCCGAATATGCTCCATGGAGCGATATGCCCTAACCAGCCTGGAGAAAACTACTATGCCCCCTCCATAGTATCAAACATGACAAACCATCTCTGACCGGTCTCCTCTGCCAAGATCTTTGACACTACCCTCTTCCATAGCCATTTCAGATAATCCCTAAAAACATGCCAAACCCAGCCGGAAAATTGAGAAGGACTGGTTGACAGTCGACGATTCTCCCATAGAGAACTAATCCGCATGCCCAGGCCTTCAATCAAATCCTCTACAGGAAAGAAATCCAGGGTACGGGGAGGCATAATTTTCTCCCATATGATTCGATGTAGGAGAGGCTAAGGGAAATAGAATGAGGTATGTCTAAGTCCAAGTAACCGAACATACCAATATTCTCCCAGTTCTAGAATGGGCTACAGTTCCCCCACCACGATACCGACTAGCACAGATATCGAGCTTCATACTCCATAAACCAGTTTACCCAGTTCTCTACGAATGGGCCAAAGTTGATGAAATAATGAGTGAAGAAATTTGGCACAGCTACCAAGGAATATTCAGGGGGATCGCCAACCGGAATCTCTCGACCAGCCACATGAACAGCATAACCGGGATTCCTCTTAGAAAATCAGAACGACCTTCCTGCCAAGCATCTAGACCGTTCAAAGTGTTCGTAAGTATCATCGCCGCAATATTGCGATGATATGACATCCACACTATAATGGCATCCAGTTGAGGATCCACCATCAAGTCCCCAATCACCAGCAATAGCTTCGAAGTTAAGCCCAAGGCAACAACTCCGGCATGGACCGCATCGTTGAAATCCCGCAGATGCACAGAATACAGGACAACTGGGAGATTGATCATTCCCCCATTGACTAATGGTCGAGCCACCGAAGGGGAAATGTGGAGAAATCCTGCTAACATCAACCAAGAAGATCGATAGAATTCGGGCATAACCACCGCCACGAAGGGATTAATCCCTAACATGGTTGAAAACTCCTCATAGGTCGAACAGACCTCGTTCAAGCCAAAGAGGAAAACATGATCCTTGAGATACCAAAATTGTGCTGCCTCCTCCAGCATGTTCCGTTCGATGGTCCGATTGCACCACAAAGAAACTCGACGCAAGTTAAAGCGTCGTAATCCACATTGTACTAACACATAGTTTTCAGGATCTCAAGATATGGATCAAATTATGCACTCATGGGAAAGGCCATTTGGGAAATAATAAGACAGAAGGCAAAAAATAAAAAAATAAAAAAAAAAAAGAGAAAATGTGAATGGGTGGGAAACCTCACCACCTTACCCCCTTTTATATGTGAAAATCTTGGCTAAACAACAAGAACTCTGAGAAACTCAAATAAATGCTTGTCCCACTAAGTACTTTAAAGATGCAGAAAGTGCAATCAAAGCCTTAGGGTGATTTTACTGGACTCACCTGCCGATAGGAAGGACAAGGGGTATGTCGATCGCCACCCCCCTTATTTTAGAAAATTCTATCTTTCCTTTTTTGTCGAAATCAAAAATCTAAAAAAATAAATCCTTATTTCAAAAAATTCGGGATGTTTCTTCCTATATTATCCATTTTTACTCATCCTTTCTCAAAATAAATTTTCACTTCAGTTATTTAAATATCCCATTGATAGAGAAACTTTTCAGTATTTTTTCGTTGTGTCAAACTCCTCTAATCAAAACCTTTCATATCTACAAAAATATATAAAACTAGAGCGTAGCGGTAAGTAAGGGAATCAATCTAAATATAAGGGTGAAACATATAAAAGAGGCATTCAATTCATTTGCTTATTATTCTTTTTTTTATTTTTTATTTTTCTATTTTTTTTTTACTTTTTCAATATTAAAACAATTTTTGTGATGAGGTTGAAATAAGACTACTAAATCAAGGATGTAAATAAAAGTAAGTGGTGATATTAAGTAAATCTAACTAAATAAAAATCTAAAATATGAGATGGGCGAGGAAATAAAAGTGAGGATTAACAAGGGATAGGATGACACCATATATTCTAGTTAATTAAAATTAATTAATTCATTAAAATTAATTATCCCAAGTTAGTATCAAAATCACAAATCAACTCTCGTTGCAAATGTAATCTTGACAACAACATTTTAGAAAATTAAAACTAACACTCCTACAACTCTTGAAATGTAGATCCAAACATCATCTAACAAATCACCCACTAGGATCCATCGATTAAACTATTTTAAATCATAGAAAATAAATTTAGAGTCGAAATTCAAGGAATAATACCACACTTGAGAAACCACTATCTCTAGTTTGATTCTAAAATGGATCTTATAGCTCAAATTTTGATTTTCTCTCGAAAATCATTTACCCTCTCTCGAGGCGTAAATAGAAAGTAAGTGTGTAAAGCTAATTATCAAAGGAAATTTTAATGTAAATAAACTAATTAAAATGGAATTAACATCAAATAATGGGTCACCCCGCCCCTTGAAAGGGGTTTTATCCTAATATGATATTAAACATAATGAACAAATAATCAAAGGCATATAAAATAAAATAGTAGAGAAAGAGAACAAATCTTCAACAAGTCTCCTTGAAATTGGCAATTTGAACTCTATCTTTTTCAATACAAATCAAATCACTCACAATTAAATCTCACCAATTCTCTAAAAAGATAAAAATAAAACTATTTACAAATATTTCTACCAAATTTTATTTTCTACTCTAAACTATCTCTCTTCATCTCCAAGTCTCTTATCTAGTAAACAATTACCCATCCTTTTTACGGTCTCAGCAACAAAGTAAAAAGTGCATGTAGATTAAGTCATTTAAAGCAAAGACAAATAAACAAAAATCTCGTTAATTTTATATATATTTCCATTTGCCTCATTCCATTTTTATAGGAAAAAAAGAAGAAAAATAAAAAAAATAAAAAATAGTGGGACTCAGCCCGAAACCCCCAATCACAAGCTCTCTCTCTCTAAGACCCCCCATCCCTACGGTGAGCAGGCTTCCCCCGACGGTGAGCTATGGAACCTCCACTCCTCGATCCAGATCCCTCCTCCGAGGTAGTAGACGGTACTATAGAAGAAGGAACCGGAATCGAGTCCCAGATATAGGCAGTCGCTGAGGCCATCCAGTCTCGGATGTCCCTAAGATAAGTAGTCGACACCCGAGCATGCTGCAAACAAAGCAAAAAACTAAAAGGCAAATAAGTCAGTCTAAACCAAAAAAATCCAGACAATGACAAAGAAAGATAAAAGACATACCTATGGCTGAAGGGCATCCTCTATCAGTCCCAACACCCCCCCGAATCCACCGCATTAAGGCGGTGCGGCATATGCAACGATCCTCTTCCAACCAATCGATAATTATAGGAAGGCGGAGCAAGATGAATGAATGGAACCTCCACTGCCGCTGCCAATGATGGTGCACCACCTGTGTTATGGGCAGACCCCACTGGCCTACTCGTATTCCTACTCGAAGCTGTAGGAGGAGGAGGCCTGTTTACCACGTCGTAGATACAAGAAGGCATCAGTCATCTCGTCGCAAAAATGAGATAGTCATAGGTCTCCATCGTATCCGTAAATGACGAATAAGGCTCGCCAATCATAGTCATCGTCTTGTACTCCTCCGACATCTCCCACACCTGCCTCATGTACATTGGGGGAGCGGTCGATGGGACCACTACCTCATCATCCAAAATCTGTCGGACCACTCTCTTCCCCAAATGCCAAGAGTATTTGAACTCGTGCGCCAATAATCGGCGCATTTGCGCATGCAACCTAGTCACCCCCGTGTACTGGACATCCGTCCCTTAGGGGTAAAAAGTCACCTGCAATTCCTAATAAAGATTAATATTTGTGCAAATGCCAAAAAAATCAAAAAGAAAAAGGGAATAACCTAGTCGCTCATCAGGGTGTTCAAGACGTGACGCACCGCCGACAGAGAAAAAGACTACTTCGATCACCAGTTGGACTTCCGCCAACGATACTTCCAGCTGAAGTCCCCCACCCCCTCATCATGAAACCTATCAAATGGGAATTGAGCCCGATCACCTCAGAAAACCACGTCTATAGAAAGGACAAGAGTCAGCAATCAGAAAAACCAAAAAGGACATGTAAGAAAATACATAAAGAGAAATGTACGAATTACCTCCAGAAGGTACGTGGCCTCCGAAAAGGTATGTCGGCAACACTAGCTGAAAGCATCCAGAGAAGAATAAAGGGTCACCAAGGTCAGTCTCCCCCAGTCATAGAGAGGGATATTCGAAATACCCTTAAAATGGTAAAAACCATAAATGGACAACTTCGCCACTCGACGCCACTAAGAAACCCCCCAACAAAAGAAGAATGACTAAATGGTCCATCTGCTATGCCTTAGGCCCATCTATCTCATCGATCCTCCAGCTCAACAGCACCTCCTGGAAAGATGAAATACGAATTGAATCACCAGAGACTATTCTCCCCACGTCTCCTAACGCAGCATCAATTGCATCAGGTGTCACCCTCAAAGACCGATCCACCTCAATCTGCATGCTCTCGCAGTCAATCCCCAACAGTTGATGGATGTCGATGGGAGTCATCATCATTTCCCCAAATCCCAAATGAATGGTGTGGTTAGTGTCCCACCACCTCTCCTTCAGTGCGCATAGAACGGTCGTAGAGCGTGGTGTCTCATCCAAAGCAGCCGCCAGGTGACCAAAACCCGCAGAGGAAACTACCCAACGCACCACTGTCGAAAGATGATCCCACACATCCTTAAACCCCATCGTCCCTCGAGAACAAAAGTTCGTAAAATCTATGTCAGTCTGCCAAAATAAAGAAACCTTTTTTTTAATTCAAGGAAAAAAAAGAAAAAAAAGAATGCCAAAGGTCATTGATACTTACGTAGCCACTAGGGTGAGGAACCCTAGACAATCGGTGATGTGAAGTCTATCATAGCAGAAAGAGATTCTCAACAAATGGCTTGAACAACTCGAAGGCATTTTCATTACTTAATGCCAGGGGCACCCTAGCTCGCCACTCTAGGTTCGCCCAATCGTCGACACCCAACCATGCTACGTGGGTTGCGCTGCCCAAAAAATCTACCATTTTTAAGACTTAAAGAAGGAAAAAGTCTTGGAAACGGATCTTAGCAAGAAAGGGCAGAAGATCTGAATGCTAGAAGCTGTGAAAGATGAGAACTCGCCCATTTTTATAGGAGGCCAAGGAGTAGGCCTGTCAATGGGTCGGGTCTGGACCCGAACCCGATCTGTATAATAGGGTCTGAGCATATTTTTTTAGACCCGAGACCCGAATACCCGAAGACACGTTTATTAAACGGGTAGGGTCTGGATCTTATACAAGACCCGGACTCGAAGACCCGACCCGAATTGTACATTATTATTTTGTATATATATACATATATACTATAAATTTATATATATTTATAAATACATCTTATCATTATATAATATGTAAGTATTATATATAAAAATATATATTTATGTATATAATAAATATAAGTAATATATGTTTTATTTATACTAATAATATTCTACAATACATTACAAAATATTTTTAATTTAAGATTAAATAATAAAGAAGGGAGATAAAATAAAATAAATATAAAATAAATGTACATATTTGACCAGACCCGAACCCGAGACCCGAAGACCCGAACGGATCCGGGTCTGAATCCAATATTATAGCCCCAAGAAGACCCGGACCCGAACCCAAACCCGATGAAGACCCGATTACACGGATATGGATCTCCCTAAACCTGACCCGTCTCCGACCCGTTGACAGGCCTACCAAGGAGCATGCCTATCGGCAGTCCCTTGACACCCACCGATCGGCACTTGCCTCTTCCCCTTCCTAAGGCAGCCCAGAAGACCATGTCATTGCCAAACGGCAACCCCTACAACATGGCAATCAGCAACCCCCTAAAAATTTTGTAAAAAAATCACAGAAAATTCCAAAAATTCTTAAATTGCCAAATAAATATTGGAACATTTCTTCACCAAGAAAACCAGTTTTCAAGCTCTCGAAATTCCTCGCCAAATTAAAACTACATTCTTATCCCCAATTTAAACCCTAAAATGGCGCGCCCGCATCCTCGAAGTCCACTATAATTCCCCAACAGGCATCCCCAGCAAAACTCAAAACCTCAAAAATCAAAGGTTTCCCCAGCGGAACTTCCAAATCCAACTTCCCTAGAAGATCTATAAGCTATTCGGATATCTCTCTCCGGTATCGTCTCAGAGAAACACATTCCCCCAGTAGAATCCCAATACCTCAAGTCATCAACTGTTTCCCCACCAGAATTTCCAAACTAAACTTTCTCCCAATCCATCCACCCTAAGAATTTCAACTCCTTTGGAAAAACTATCGCCTCTCAAAATGACATAATCCCAAACTAGATGTCTCTTCCCCAGTGTAGTCTCAAAAAGGGTAAATTAAAGACTCCCATAGAGCAAAACCTTAAGTCTTCATAATTGACCTCGACCCGTTGAATTGGTTGCCTCTACTATAGGTCCTTAGAATTGACCTCGACCCGCAAAATTAACCGCCACAACTTTAGGTCCTCAGAATTGACCTCGACCGCAGAATTGGTCGCCCCTACTTTAGGTCCTCGGAATTAACCTCAGCCCGCAGAATTGGTCTCCACTACTTTAGGTCCTCATAATTGACCTCGACCCGCAGATTTGGTCGCCACTACTATAGGTCCTCATAATTGATCCTGACCCACAGAATTGGTCGCCTCTACTATAGGTCCTCAGAATTGACCTCGACTCGCAGAATCGGTCGCCCCAACTATAGGTTCTTAGAATTGACCTCGAACCGCATATTTGGTCGCCTCTACTATAGGTCCTCAGAATTGACCTCAACCCACAGAATTGGTCGTCACAACTTTAGGTCCTCAGAATTGACCTCGACCCACAGAATTGATCATCCCCATCATTACCTGCGGTCTTTAGAATCGACTTCAACCCTCTGAAACGGTCATCCTCGTCCCTTTGGTCCCTCTTTCCCAAAACATCATGTGGTGTCTATTCGACATCTTTTACTTGTTCCAAGCTCACCCGTCGAGGGGCTCTATAGACACCACATTCTAGGACTCCCCATAAGTCCTTCTTTACGCCCTTAGCACCTTCCCATTTAACTGAAACCCTATGTCATACTCTGAGTACCGATTTAGGGACCACTGATCGCTCCTAGACCCCATTTGACTCCAGTCAACTTCATCATCTGAGCAAAAGCTCAATGAATCTTCGAAGGGATCTAAATACACTTTTCAATGGTCTACCCCATGCACAAATCGGTAGAAAGGTTTGGACAAACGGACCATTTTACTACCGAAAATCGATCTGGAGGCCACCGGACGCTCCCAAGCCTCGATTTGACACCAACCAACTTCATCATCAGAGAAAATCGCATTCAATCGTTGAAGAGCACTAAAACCCCTTTCTAACGGTCCACCCATTCGTGAAACGGCATAACTATTCGGACGAACAATCTGTTTTCCCCTAAAAATTGAGTCGAAGGCCACCCGACGCTCCCGAGCTCCGTTTGACCAAAGTTATCTCTTTAGCTCGAACGAGACTGAATGAATCTTGGAAGGGCGCTGAATACCATTTCCAACGGTCCACCCCCTATGTGAATTATCCTTACGGTACGAAAGAAATATTTGTTTTACTCCGAAAGGTCACTGGGCGCTTCCAGGCACTGTTTGACCAAAGTCAACTCTGCGAACCAAGTGAAGCTTTGTGTAACATCGAAGTACCTCGCATAAAATTTCCAATGGTTCACCCCGTGCATGATTCATACTTACGATTTGGACGAACGATCCACCTTCATCTGACGATCTCCTGTCCAAAGGACCGATGGGTGCTTCCGAGCCCCGTTGGACCTAAAGTCAGCTCCCGGACCCGGGAGAAGCCCAAAGGATTCTTAAAGGTATCTAAACAAACTTCCAACAATATGCCCCGTGTGCAATTTGGACTTATGGATTGCGTTTTACGACCATTTTTCCAAAACATTTGCACGAGACTACTAATTGGCAGGTTCATTTCCCTGCCCATCGGCAGTGTGTCTAGGGTTACTTGCCGACAGGCAGGGCAAGGACAATGTCGATCGGCAGTCCCTTGACCCTATATAAGGAGAGCATTAGCTCACCTCAAAGGCATCTCATAAACATCAACTTCAGTAATCTTAGCAACATTCTTCTTGAGCCAGCGAGGTTTTCTTGTTCGAAACCTTTCTCCACCTTTCATTTCCATCACTTTCACACCCAATTTAGCAAAAAACCCTCTACATTCTTAACCCACTTTCAAGGAAGTTCATCATCAATCAAGATCAATCTCCAAGTCTCCAAAGAAAGTCCAAACATTCTTCTCTCTCTTTAAATTTCTTTACTTTCGCATTAGTTATATAAGTTCTTAATTTATCTTTTACTTTAGATCATACACATATTAGTCTTCAATCCTTTATTAGTAATATTGCACATGATATATTTTCTATAAAACAAGAAAAAGAGGGTTACACCTATAAATTCAACGGGATTTTCACCACATTTTCTCAAAACCAGAAACACTTTTTTTTACACATACATGTGATAAAATCCCCGTTTGAATTTATGGGATAAACCCCACCCTCGTGTCACATGTGAACTACGTGGACTTTGATGCCTTTATAGGCTACGTAGGTGTATCGGGCTAAAACCCAAGAGTCGAGTCCTATATTCTTATTTTTCTCTTTTTCCTATTTTATCCATATATTATTGACATATATCATATTTGTGATTCGTATTTGCGTATTATCCAACACATATTATCATTTCATCGTAATGATCAATATCTCGATAAGCGCACAATCATATTTTTTATTATTATTTTGGAAACATTCCTATGGATGACCTCACTCCGTCTTTTTTCATGACGTGAATCGAGCGATTCCGACTAAGGATGGAAATTTAACATGAATCGTAGGAGTCCCGGCCCGCCTCGTTTAACTTATGCCTACATAAATACCCTTTATATATATATGTTAATGACAATTAACCCCCCCCCCCCCCCCCCAACACACACACACACACACTAAAAAACCCTTTATATGTATGTTAATTTTGTTAAAGATCTATGTGGAAACATATAATGACAATTGGGAGACTGTCTCACATATTGGAATACGAACCATTGTAGACCTCTAAGACTATGATGTAATATTTTTAATTTTACTATTTTTAAAATTAACCTAACCCGTAGTAGCCCCGCCCCGCCCCGTTTATTAAATAGGACGGGTTTGGAGTTAATTTAAATAAAAACCACCCCGCCCCGCCCCGTTTATTAGATGGGGGGGTTAATATTTTTGAAAACCCGCCCCGTTACCATCCCTAATTTCGATCTCCACTTATATACACACACACACACACACTTCATGGAGAAATTAAGAAAAATAGTAACATAAGCCCATGAGAGATCGAAAGGGCGGAATGGGTGCCTAACACCATTTTGTAACTTAGCCCCCGAACCTCTGATCTAATTGATTTCGCAAACATCAGTTTGTCTTTGATGTCGTTCTCGAGAGGCCGCAACATATTTTTCTGCTTGTTTTGTGCAAAATAGGTCGACGACTCTATCTCTTTATATCACCCCACATCGACGACAGCCGAAGCGTTCCTAGGAAGGGTGCTAGACCTCTCTCTCCCTCCACTGTGCGCACGACCGCCGACCTCCGAGATGGAGAAGGAGAAAAAATCCGAGGAGGGATGGACATTGTATAATTATCACTCTAGCTAAGTGTGACAAGCCTTTATTATGATTATTATTCCCCAACATTTTTAGAATTGCCTGTCCAAGTATATATTATGCTTTGGACAATATTGTAATTGTATGCCTACGCAATTGAAGCCCCTATAACCGATAATGTATGGGTTATCTTGCTATAGTATGAACCCTTATCTTGTTACACTCCACCATACTATTCATTTACATCTCATTAAATTCCAGTATACCCCTTACAATTCTATGATATTTCAGTTTGCCTCTAGATTTTATGATATCAATATTAAATCCAATTACTCTCCAATAATGCATTTTCTCTCATACCTTGTATAGAAATAAAAATTATCTACTTGGCATGTCTTCTTAATTGTTTTCCTTCCAGATGGACGACAAACCTGAAGAAGATGAGATACCTCCCGCGCGTCTGGAATTTTATTCTATATTACCTCGAAAAATCTTTTTGGTTACGTAATTATGGGTGGTAGCAGATAAGGTTGGTAGTCCCCATTGTAATATCTACACCGCAACTTATCAGCTCTCATGATTCTCGAATGTCTTCTACCAGCTTTACCTTATATATGGCATGTACGAATAATTATGTATTTCCACTTATTTCGGACTCAGCTATATAATAAGATGCTAGGCACCTCCCTAATAAAAATCTTTTAATTTTCGTTGCCTTTAATTTATTTGTTATATTTATAGTTCTCTTTATGTAATATTAAAAATATAGAATTCACGGATGCAACAAATGTGTAAATGGGAGAGTATTCAATGGACTTCTTCACAGAGTTACCGATATCACAGTGGGCCCACGATTCCATCTGGGTCATTATGGATCGATTGACCAAGGTGTCCCATTTCTTGCCAGTTCGGGTGGAGTACACGAATGGGTAATATGCGTTGTTATTCGTAGCAGAGAAATTGAGATTACACGGGGTGCCTCTCAACAATTTTTCTAATCGGGACAAGATTTTGTGTCCCACTTATGACAGAGCTTTCAGGAGGTGGTGGGCACTGAGTTGCATTTGAGGACGGCCTATCATCCACAAACCGATGGGCAGACAGAGAGGGTGAATCAGATGTTGGAGGATATGTTACGGATGTGTATTACAGACTTTAAGGGTAGCTGGGAGCAGTATTTGCATTTGGTAGAGTTTGCATATAACAACTCGTACCACTTTACTATTAGCATGGCACCGTTTGAGACTTTGTATAGGAGACCTTGTCGTTCGCCCTCTTATTGGTTAGAGGTGGGGGACAATAAGCTACTCGGGTCGGATTTGATTCAGGAGATGTCAGCGAAGATCAAATTGATTTGGAGTCGCATTCAAATAGCTTAAAATAGGCAAAAGAGTTACGCCGATGCGAATCGGTGATTTGTAGAGTTTAACGTGGGTGATCAAACATTGCTGCGGGTATCTCGATCTTAGAGAAGTAGACTGAAATCATGCTTTATGTAATAGTTTTAGTTATGGATTTATTGTTAAAATAAAATCAGTTTCTCCTATTTTAATGAGAATAATGTATGGACATAATGTTTGCATTATTTTATATATTGTCGATGTCTTTTATTATGCTCAATAGGTGTTTTGGTGTGTAGAGTACGGTTTAGACACAAAGGATCAGATCACCAGTTCTTGTAGAATTAAGTTTTATCTTTCACAGTCTTAGATGGAACTGGACAAACTGTCAATAGGGCTGTAGCACAATATTTTAGTAGATTTATCTTGATTACGGGAGACTGTATAGTTTCAACTTATTATGCTAGTACACTTTATGTGCATTGAGTGGGACCACCTTGAGGTCATTGTCTTTACACTTATTTTATAAGACATTGTAAACCTCGTGATTATTAGGTTTAAGTAAGGGTCTTAATCTGGATATGATTGATGGACACATGCACTAGTTATTTATTGTTTTAACCTATCGGATGAGATTCATTATTGGATTAATAATCTTGATAGATTGGGTAATGGTTATTAATGGTGAAAGTCTTTTATGGATGAAATCCACATCTCGGTAAAGAGACTGGTGATACCCCCTTGAGATACTTATAAGTTTTGTATGTGTCAAACCCTGCAGGTGAATTATGTTAATCTGATGCAACAAATAAGTTAAGTTGAACCGCTTAAGGACTTAAAGAAGATAATCAAATAAATTATCAATAATTTATTTAATTAACGGGTGTCTGTAACCTTAATGTGGGGAGAATTAAGTAATTAATAATGAGGAGCTCGAAATATAATTTTGAGTTAAGGAGTGGAGTTGCATTTTATATTAATTATAATTAAGGGATTAAGATTAGGATTCGGGAAGAATTAGGTTTTCGCAAACCCATTAGGAGCCACATCCTTATCTCTCCTTAGGGTCCCTAATGTAACCTATATATATGCACCTAAGACTCGTTTTTCTTAAGCCATTCATCACTCTTTGTTACTCAAAAGACCTAAATTCGAATTTGTGATAAAGAGAGACAGTAAAGAGGAAAAGTGAAAAGAGTAGGTAGTCACAGAGAACTCTGCTCGTGACGGTCCATATCAGGAATACAGTAGAAGACCATGAGATGCATTAGACCTGCGTTATTGATCAACTGTTATCATATACAGTTTGTGCTGACACGAGATCAAATCAAAGAGATCTCGAAAGGTAAATCCTAATTTTGCCTTGTAAGATTTTACGTATGTGTAATTTTTTTTGGAGTTCAATATATACGGGTATTCAATAGACCCTTGGACTGTCGCTCCAATAATTGATATCAGAGCCCTCTTGATACCGCTTATAGGTTGAACTCATCCATGTTGTCCAATAAAAACAATCATATACGTCAATGGATGTTCTGTTAAATTTTATTTTGCAACAATCTAGTCCCACTATTATGGTTACGTATTTATGTGTATATTTCATGTGATTGGATCCCACGATGATTTATTCGTGGTTATTTTTTTAGCTAGATTAATGTAATATTGATGTCGAATGTGAACTCTTTCATGGAGGCATATGACATTTGTAAATTGTTACTGTTTTGATCGTAATTTTCAATGGAGGAGTGCGAAACCAGATCTGAGGTTGTTTTGAGCACAGAAATTTGTATGGATAGTGTTAAACAGTGCATGGAGGCGAGGCGCTACCCCCTAGACCCCCACGAGGGCGGCGCCCTCGACCCAGCTACTTGACGGGGCAGGTGGAACCCAGTGTCGTCCCAGCGTAGTGCCAACATGAAGTGTTTGGGTTCAAGGATGACTGTCGAGAACTTCAATCTACGACAGAGTTATCTTGACCATAATAGTTGAGAATCCTTATTTATCTCGATTTTTTTTATTTATGTTGATTTATGTCTTTATTATTCATGTTTTAATTATTGGGTTGTTAATATGTGTTAACGGTTCTCTTAGAATTATGGACAACATTGAATACCGACCGGACTTAAATTTTGTAGATGCTAAATATGAATAAATCATAATCATTTTGAATTGTGGACATTAATATGTGTGGTTAGAGAATAAACAAATTAAGTATTCTTTTTTTTTTTTAAATTACAATCAGGGGTATTTGAATTTTTTTATTTATCACGTTTGCTTGATATATTAAAATAATGATATCCCGATATTGTTAGAAATATATGAAATGTCCTAGATTTATCAAATTAATTAAAAATTTGACACATTTTTTTTATAACCCTCAAAAAGGGTTTTAATTTACTAAGTGGGAATGAAAATTTTCCAAGAGAAAATCTCATGGTCTCCATCAACGATTTGTAAACTTTCAATAATAAGTAGATCCTCCAACGAGGAATGTTAATTATTGTGGTAGTCGATATAAATTTTCTAAAGGTAATTTTGGATTCATTCTTCACATAGGCAGCCTCCAAAGTAGTCGTCTATGTGATATGAGATAATCTAAAATTAGTTGGTGGTATACACTTAGACATAAAATAATGACAAGTTCTTCAAAGAGGAATGATATGATTTTGTGGGACCAAAGTATCGACTATTTAATATTATTTGACGTAGGGTCTGTCTAGATAATAAAATTAAAATGGAATAAGCTTGCCTATTTTTTGGAAAGTAAGTTCTCTAAAGAGAAATACTATTGAAATGGGATGCCGACGAATTCTTTTAAAATTGATAGAGGGAACACTAATTTTAATTTAGAATTCAAGAAGTTTTATGCCCTATAATAATTCATTTTATAATTTGATTCTCAGTCTTAGGATAAGAAGCTCTTTCAATTCACTTGTTGTCATTCTCAAGAAAAATAAATTAACTGTACCTAATTACATTGACTAAAAAAAGAATTTGAATATTGTGTTGACTGTTGAAAGGTACAATTTTTTGTCCTATTTGATCTGTCCTGAGAAACCTGGTGAGGGAACGATCGAAAAGGAACCCAGGATTACTAGAAATAAATCAAGGCTGATAAGATGATTCTGTGTTACATTTTGGCATATATGTTAAATATTCTGCAACATCAGCATCAGTCGATGAACCATACCTATAACATGATATTGAACCTCAAAGATATGTTTGTGGATCAGAATCGTGTTGCAAGGCTAGTTGTCATGAAAGAACTCATGAACATAAACATGACTGAAGGGACCCCAGTGAGGGAACATGTTTTAAGGATGACGTCTCTTCTCAATGAGCTTAAAATCCTTGAAGCGAAAATTGATGAGGAAACCCAAGTCGATATTATTCTCCAGTCGCTGCTCGAGTCTTTTAAGCAGGTCCGCCTAAATTACAACATGAACAAACTTTCTTACTCTTTGAAGGAATTACTTAAAAAATTATGAGCAATTGAGGGTCACATCAAGAAGTCAACAAGTGCTTTTGTTGCTGAGAAAAGTTCTACTTCTAACTCATCCACAAAATTGAAATGTTAATAATAGCTCATCAACCACAAAAAAGTTGTGTCTTGCTAAAAGGTAAAAGAAAATATAAAGAGTTGGAAGAGAGAAGAAACAGATTCTTTTAGCATTAAATATGATCAGAAGTAATTATAATACATACACTTGACAAATCACGTATTTAAATAATTGACTTTTGTGCCATAAAGGATGTCAAACAAAAGTTCAAGGTATCTTTCCAAATCTAATACTCCCTTCATCCCAAATTATGAATCCGCTATTCCTTTTTGAGTTGTCCCAAATTAAAGGTCCACTTTTCATTTTTGGACATAACTAACGAACCAATTTCCACGATAATGAAGTAGAGTTAATCTTGATTATTGATCGAATGTATTCTTAAATTATATAAAATAAAATTATGAACTCTTAATTTGGGACGGAGGGAGAGAACCAAATCTAAATCTAATTACCAAACCTAAATTTGATGGGATAAAACCCCATTTCATATCCTAAGGTGTTGTCGTGTAACTTTCGGTCAAAATGTATCCAGTTTCCTGATATGGAACTTGAACTCCACCTTTTCTCCTCGGTTATAAAATCTCTCTCATTGTACCTACATCAATCAATAACTCCACATAAAATAAATAATACTAAAAATTTACATCCTTCGCAAACAATTTAATGAATCAAACAAACAAACTTCATGCATTCCTCTTCTTCTAACCTACTATATGTGCTACCTATGATGAAACAAACACACATTACTCAATGAAGTATTAGAGTAGATGCAGCATATTACTCTTGTTCAAACTTGCACAACATCAGAAGACTACATACTGTATGAAGAAGACGTACAAAGGAAGTGAGAAGGAAATAACCAAAATAACTAAAATGCTCACTTTGGCATTTGTCCCACCTCGAATGTCACTAATAAAATGACGTTCTAAGTTAACTTTAAAATTAAATCCAAACCAAAATATCATTTTTTTCTACTGCTCATAATTTTAATTCTGGTAGTTGATTTATTTCAGAATGAAATAAATTGTAAAGTATCAAAACGGAATCATAGAAGGAGTTGTTAGAACAAGGATTTATTCCGCAAAAACAAAGGCTTTTCTAGAACTCAGAGAGAGAGAGAGGGGGAAGACATCAAGCACAGTGGATATATTTGAAACTCAACTGCACAAAACTTACTGTGTACGATGAAGACAAATCCACCATATGTACAATGAAATCTTACAATGAAGACAAGCCACCATAATAATCCATCAAATCACTCATTTGTATAAAATTTATTGTATACAATGAAGACAAACCCTCGAATCAACAAACTCACACACCACTCAACCCACTGGAACCACCACAACTCTATATAAATAACGCACACAAAAAATAACACAGATCGTGTTAGTGAAATCAAGTAAATCCGTAGACCTGAACAAAAGTTTAGAAAAAAATAGAAAGATAAGTAGATTGGGAGAACCCGTGAGGGAGAGGATGACTCGTAACGACCCGGCAGTGTAGGTGCGGGGGCATTGTTGTGGCGGGGGTGTTTGCTATGAGGTCGGTAGAGAGATATTTAGGAAAAATGAGTTTTCTTTGAGGTGAAGAGAGAGAGAATAGATTTCGAATCAGAAAGAAGAGGGGCATGAAGAGTGGTAGAGAAGAGAGAGATGGAGTTAGTTTCGTTGTGGTTTAGTGAGAGAGGTGCAAGCTCGTGGTATATTAGAGATGAGGGTTCGAATGTGTGCATTGCAGAATGAAGGGATAGGTTGGGATGCGTGCACTGGAGAACATGAGGAGCAGCTGCTCGGATTACAGTGGATTGTGTGGGTGGGATGGTAAAAATGTAAATGTATAAACCCATTTATAATACACATATTACACGTGCCGTTGTACTCCGAACATTAAATCTCAGTCCTCAATTTTCTTCCCCAACACTAAATCTCAATGAGCACTTATCACACACTGGAACACCACCCAACACACTATTGTGCTTTAGTAAATAGATATTTATATCAGTCCAAAACCTGATTCGTGTGGATTAATTATTTTGAATATTAAAGAATTAAATTATTTTAATGAATTTTTCATTTAATCTCTCCAAAATGGGATTATCAAAAGTTTCAATGACCGAAAACGCACATTATTATCACTTTCGCATTTTACCCATTTTAAAATTGATTTTTTTATAAAAGAATTTGGAAGATGATCTTCTCACAATGAGATGGTCTTACAAAAATCAACTTTGTTTACCAATTTAAAAAAAATGTTCCGCATGAAAGGGACGCACTGGAACGGTATATGTATATATCACACCACTGGTTTCGATTCCCTTCAATTTAATTGGCTAAACTGAGAGCCAACCTATTAAACAGTTATCTGTACCAAACTATTTCAATCCAATTAGTTCAGATGGGGCTCGTTGCAAGGTCACTCTACTAACACTACCTTATACCTCACCACCGCCACCACGTGCATCCAAATGTTTATTCCACTCCTAAGTAGAGCCACCAATTACTCGCATGGTCCAATCTACAGTAGAACACCAGGACAGCCTGTGTTAAGAACAACCCGCTTGCCTCTGTGTTCAAACTAGCCTATCATTTGAGCCTATGATGGGAGACGTGCCTGAGTTTAATGGTTCACATTTCACTGAAAGACAATGTTGAACATATCGCCTGGCAATAAGAAGAAAGGTTGGCAAGGACAGGTCTTCCGATGAGTTTTGCTGCACACATACTAGCATTGATCTCGAATATAAACTCAATAGTGAAGTAATGGAAAGACTCACAAACAGCCAAAAGCTTAACATAATTTTTTAATAAGAAATTTAGTGTTGACCAAAAAAAATACAGTATTTATTGGTGCTTATTTAAAAACTAACCATGCGTAAATTTATTTATGACAGTAGGACTTAGTCTTGAACTGAGATAATCCACCTAAGGTCTTTCCTAAAAAGAAAAATCTTCAAAGGGAGAAGGCAGTAGTACTCTCGGAGTACCATATGGCGTGTCATTGTACAACAAAGCCATGTTAAGGAGTTGTAACTATAAAAAGTACGAAGGTATTTATAATAGTGAAACTGGGTTTCTTTAAATTTTAAACATCTGTAGTGTTATTTTATATATTTTAATATTAATTAATAATATGACCATTCCAACCAGTTGACCCAGTGGTTTGACCAGTAACCCATTTCCTTCACCAGGTCAATGTTTGGGCTGGTTCTGATAACGATGGTGTAGAGACCAAACTTCCCTGTTTTCTTCGTATAGTAAACATAGACAAGAAATTGACCTGTGAATCCTCTTAACTTTGATGGATCCTTTGCTTTCTTTCAGAGATGTGGAACATTAACTGCAATTAACAAGATTCTCAAGTTCATTAAAGCTCTCATTAGGATATATATTCAATTCAGGTGGATGTCAGATATTATATTAATAGTTATTCACCTTTGTCCCGACATAAAATGTAACAAACATGCCAGCAAGAGTTGGCAGCCCTGTAAAATTATAAGATTTTAAGAGACCTGCTGCAACACGTCTTAAGAATATAGATTGTAACGTAAAAGAGATGAACCTTCTTCTTGGATGAATCCAGAAATTAACCAATTAATGCCGGAGGGTCCAATAACAAAGCCAACAAGGTTAGCCACCTGCAGAGTAAAAGCATCGGAACTTACTAGATGCTTATTTAGTTTTTTTTTTAGAGGGTGGTGTCAGAGGAAAAAATAAAAATGAACTGGTATAATAGAAAGTTGGGGTGAAGAATTTAATTTTGAACCACAAACAATGCTAGGCATATGCACCGAAACTCGTTCACAAATTAATTTGGCAGTTGTGGTTAGTTAGATAGTCAGTGAAGCCCTCCTGTGTGACCAATCATAATTGTTGCCACATCATTTTGATCAACTTCTTGTGCCCACTTTGTGTGCGTAACATTGCTTTTAGACAACAGCCTTTTAATAAGTTCTTATATTTTTTGATAGTTTGATCTATGTGAGTCTTAAAATATTCCGTCATACTCGCTTACATAAACTATCAGTCGACACTACTATATATTATTATACAATATTCATTAAAGCTCATATAAGTTCTTCGGTATTATTATTTGATATGTAAATGTGAGCGCTTCGTGATGTGCTACGAGGCTTTTTGTTAAGTCAAAAGCGGGAAAATTCGATTTAATACATAATATCTTCGTGTGCAAAAGAACTTTATTCAAATCACTATACACATTAGTTTAGCACAGAAGGCAAAGAAACATATCCTTCAACGCATTGAACAACTGGAATCAATGCTTAGCACTTTTTTATTATTATCTTGATTAATTAAAAAAATATACAGTTCATCAAATTAGCTTCTTTGTAACTCCATTGCCTCACAATACTTCATATTGCTTCCCTGTTGTATCAGCTATAATTGCAGATTCTACTAGTACGTATTGAATTACTATGCTCTGTCACATAAGATATACCATCAGATTGGTCCATTAGATGACATGCTCTTATAATACTGAAACATCATATATGAACCTAATTTCAAGAGAAATTCAAAATCTAATATCAGGTTCGGGCTTGGCGATGAATAGACAAAAGACGTACCATGAGACAAGTGATTGTGGCAGCACCAGCAACTGCACTAAGTTCACGGAAAACAAACTCTCCAGTAGAACTCTTCACCTGACAACAAAATAGTTGGAGATAGATTCCATTTATTAGCAACAAATCACTCTAAGAGCACACAGGAAAAATGAAGTAGCTTGAGTTTGACAAAAATATTTAAGTTGCAACCCCCCTCAGGGGCACTTTGCAAGGATGTTTTATGACACTCAGTGAGCTTTTGCTACACTTTGGTGGTGTAACTCAAACAATTTGTTTTCGGGGTAAAAACAAAACCGATTCTAAACATGGGGGGTAAAGTCAAAATGATCAACCACAACAACACCCCACCCCGGGCCTCCACACACGCACACAAAAAAAATAAAATATAAGGAGGCGCGGTGTGTGGAGACGAGTTGTGGGGAAGGCAAAAGAAATATGTAGCAATCTATTTAAGTTTGTTACATAGGTAATCTAATATGAAAATAACCAGTCACTGACATGATAATGCTAAAATATACTTTTGACAAGCAATGCTTGGGAATCATTCAAGATATCATGTAAACCTCAAAACACTTGCTATAAAATCTATTTAGGTGAGGCTTCCAAGAGAACATCATCCTTAAATTCTTATATTTAATATACTTCCGGTTCCAAACCCTGAGAAAGGAGAGGGGTTGTGTTACGCACTAATATTAGGGCATTCCCTTAAAGTGATGTGTGTGTTTGCACCTGGTGCCTCGAAAAATGAACATGGTCACACCAGTATCTGGATACAATCAGAATGAGCAAGGGATCCTACAGCACGCTAGAAGTGCACGTAAAGACTTGGTTAGCAACTTGAAATATAGGAAATTTGACAAGGAAAGAGACAAAGCTAGTTAATAATATAAGTAGAAGAAAACTTAATATTGTATGGGTTCAGGAAACTAAGTGGGGAGGTATAGAGAAATAAAAAATAAAAAGAAATACATGATTTAATTTATACTATACCGGCACATATAGAAGTAGGAATGGAGTTAGGAATAATAGTAGATAAAAACCTTACAGAACATATTGTAACTGTTATGGTGTAGGATAAGAATGACAGTTTTTTTTTTTGTGTGTGTGTGTGTTGTGGGGGTGGAGGGGGTCCATCTCAGATTTCATGATTACCTATGATCTAGTAACAATGAATATACATTTTAAAAATACGAATCAACATTTGTTAACTTTTAAAAATTGAACAAATAAGAATCATATAGACTTTTTCATCACTAAGAAAGTATATTGATTAAACTAATAAGATTTTAGGTTATCTCGGGAAAGAGCTTAACCTCGCAATATATAATAATGGTGTTAGATGTAATGTTAATATATAAAAGCAATCATACGTGAGAAAAGAGAAAATGAACCCACGACCTACGTGGTGGAATTTCAGAGGATTGATAATGTTAAAAGAAGTGGCATGGGATTTTGAAGAAGACGAGAAGATGATGTGGAATCCGATGACTACGTGCATTAGACAAATAGCAAAATAAATTATAGGAGAATCATAAGGTAGGGGTCCACAAACTAAAATGACTTGGTGGTGGAACGAAAAAGTTCAAAATTATAATAAAAATAAAAGGCATGCTTTAACATGACAAATGACTAGAAACGCAGAAAACTTTCAGAGATATATAATATGCTAAGAAAGAAGTTAAGAAAGCAGTATGGGTGGAAAAGTTTGAAAGCTTATGAAGGTCTATGCACACAACTAGGAACGAAAGGAGAAAAGGAACATTTATAAGCTTGCTAAAATTTGGGATTGGATAACAAACGATTTTAATAATATTAAGTGTATTATGGAAGGGTGATAATTTAAGACTCTTATTTGAGAAGTTGTTAAATGAAAATCATTTTTTTTTTGTGTGTGTGTGTGTGGGGGGGGGGGGGGGGGGGGGGGGTGAATTAGACATTAACTTTCAGAAAATTCGAGAAAATATATTATCTGTATGTTTAAGGTATTAGAGGTTTGGGTTTCTATAAAAAGGATAAAAACAGGGAGGGCGGCTTTAGGACCAGATAATATTTTCATTGAAATTTAGGGGTGTTTATTAGAGGAAGGAGTGTGCTGGCTAATAAAATTATGACAGCTAGAAAGAAAATAACTATTTGAAGACTCTCCCAAGTATCTTTCCTTGTCATAAATTCTATTTGACCACTGATCATTGTGCATTAGCCTGACTATTTGGTTCAGCACCAATCTATTTGAACACTGCTGTAACTTTTTGCCTTTATTAAAGATTCAGAATTTAGATCTTTCTTTTATTTACTCAACACATATCCCCCAGTTATTCTTCCAATTCCCGATAATTCAACACCTGTTCCCTTATCAACTGTCTCATCCCTGAATCATTTTTAATTCTGAGTATTTAGAATGTGATTCTTTCATTCTAAAATTCATTTGCTCCATCAATATTTTAGGTCCACTCCTTCAGCAGGCATTAGGAAGCTCAACCGCAATATTTGTTATAGCGGTATCATATTGGTTAGAACCATACGGTTCACGATTCATAGTGCAATCAATACCAATGGCGTGCTGAATCTAAAATGAACATGAATCATAGTAAATCTTACGATACATGCGTCTCGATTCAATTGCATTTAATTGATACCTTTCTAGATTCTTTAGTTTTGACGTAAGAATTGATTAATCTATATGCTTTTGACGTAAGCTTTTAGTACTCTATTTGCCTTATAATTATTATTATATAAAATAGAGTTTGAACTCCGCATGTGTCATGCTTAACTTCTTATATGTCATTTTCAGACATGGTCGGTCCCAAGCCCGGATAAAGGAGGAGGGTTGTATTAAGTAGCTGCCAGCATAAAACTTTGTTAGATCCTTATGAACATGAACCCTATGAATATACGCGCTAATATTAGGGCATTCCCCTTAGGCGATGCATTGCGCCTGCCATCGGGTGTCTCGAAAAATAGGCAAGGGGTGTCGCATCGGCGCCCGGGTGCGATGAGAAATAAGCAAGAGTTCCTACAACAATCTGGACGTATGCGGGTAAAAAAGCTAGTCCGGGATAGTACACTTAAGTTAGCGACTTGGAACATAGTGAGACTATGACAGGGAATGGGATGGAATTAGTGGACCATGATAAGAAGAAAAGTTAACATAGCTTGTTTACAAGAAACAAAATGGATCGGTGAGAAAGCAAGAGAAATAGAAAATACGGGGTTTAAGTTATATTATACAAGAAAACATAGAAAAAGGAACGAAGTCGGAATAATAGTAGATAAGAACCTTAAGGATGATACTGTAACCGTTATTAGGAAAGGTGATAGACTTATACTTGTAAAATTGATATTAGGTGAAAATATAATTAATAATGTTAATGTTTATGCACCCCAAGTAGGATTAGATGAGCACACTAAAGTATAATTTTGGGAACAAATGAATGAACTAATTCAAGGAATACCCATATATGTGAAAATCTATATAGGGAGAGATTTTAATGGCCATGTAGGAGAAGATCGTGTAGGATATCAGATAGTGCATAGAGGATATGGTTTGGAGATAGGAACTATGGTAGATAGTCTAGATTTTGCGATGGATTATGATTTTGTACTAGTAAATACATGTTTTAAAAAGAGCCTTGAGCACTTAATAACTTACAAAAGTGGAACGCATAAGAGCCAAATAGACTTTTTCATTACTAGGGAAGGAGACCGATTAACATGTAAAGACAGTAAGGTTATCCCGGGAGACAGCTTAACCTCACAACATAGGATAATGGTGTTGGATATAAGTTTTAAAAATCAAATTACGAGTGCGAAAAGAGAATATTAACCCACGAACTAGGTGGTGGAACTTAAAAGGAGAGAAATTAAAACTATTTAAAGATAAAATATTTAATGAAGCGTCAAGGAATACCGAAAAGGAGACTAACATAATGTGGGAGAAGATGGCCACATGCATTAGGAGAATATCAAAAGAAATTCTTGGAGAATCAAAAGGCGGGACGCCACAATCTAAAGAAACTTGGTGGTGGAATGAAATACAAAATACAGTAAAAATCAAAAGGGAGTGCTTTAAAATATAGCAAACTAGAAACGAAGAAAATTTTAAGAAATATAAATGGGCTAAAAAGGAAGTTAAGAAAATGATAAGAAATGCTAAGTTAAAGGCGTATGATGATCTTTATACAAAATTAGGAACGCAATAAGGGGAAAAAGTATTTATAAGCTTGCTAAACTTAAGGACAGAAAAACAAAATATTTTAATAACGTTAAGTGTATTAAAAGTGATGATTCGCGAGTCCTAGTCAAGGATAATGATATTATGAAAAGATGGGAAAACGACTTCCAGAGGTTATTGAATGGAGATAATGGGAGTAGATTAGACATAACGGAACTTAGGGAGTCCCGAGATTTTTTTTTTTTTTTTTGCAGAATTAGGACAACAGACGTTAGGATTCGTCTAAGAAAAGATGAAAATAGGGAGGGCTTTAGGACCAGATAGTATCCCTATTAAGGTTTGGAAGTGCTTAGGGGAGGAAGGAGTATCTTGGCTTACAAAATAATTTCATAGAATTATAATGACTAATAGGATATTTGATGAATGGAGAAAGAGTGTTTTAGTACCTATTTATAAAAAATAAAAGGAACATACAAAGTTGTTCAAATTATCATAGTATTAAGTTAATGAGTCATACAATGAAACTTTAGGAGAGAGTGATTGAATATAGATTGAGATTGAAAACAGCAATATCTGAGAATCAATTTGGGTTTGTGCCTGGGAGGTCAACAATGGAAGCAATTTATTTATTGAGGAGATTAATGGAGAGATATAGAGAGAAAAAGATGGACCTTCATATGATTTTTATAGATTTGGAGAAGGTGTATGATAGGATACCAAGAGATAATATGGTGAGTTCCACATAAAAAAGGAGTGACTCGTAGATATATTGATGTGATCAAGGATATGTATGATAGAGCCATGACTATAGTAAGAACATATAGTGAATTCCCAATTACTGTAGGTATGCACCAAGGTTCATCGTCAAGTCCTTATCTATTTGCTCTTGTTATGAATGAGTTGACAAGACAAATACAATATGAGGTGTCGTGGTGTATACTATTTGCAGATGATATTGTTTCAGTGGATGAGACTAATACCGGAATTAATGCGAGATTGGAATTGTGGAGAGAAACTCTAGAAACAAGAGGATTTAAAATAAGCAGGACCAAAACAGAATATGTGGAATACAATTTTAATAGCAATAGGAGGATAAATGGGGATGTGGTGAAATTGAAGGGTCAACGGATACCTAAAAATGATCATTTTCGTTATTTAGGCTCGATTATCCAAAAAGATGGAGATATTAGTGATGATGTTACTCATAGGATTAAAGCATATCTTTGAACTTAAAAGAAAAATTTTGTAGGACGGCCATTAGACCCGTCATGTTATATGGGACAGAGTGTTGAACAACCAAAAATCAAAATGTGCAGAAAATGAGTGTGGCAAAGATGCGAATGCTAAGATGGATTTGTGGTAAAACTGAAAAGGGCAAAGTTAGAAATGAACAAATTCGTGAAACGGTAAAAGTAGCTCCTATAAAAGATAAATTGAGAGAAAATCGACTTGGATGGTTTGGACACATCAAGCGTAGAAAAATGGATGCCCCCGTAAGAAAGAGTGATTTAGTTAGTATTGTATTGATGGTAACACAAGGGGTAGAGGTAGGCCTAAATTGACTTGGTGGGATATTGTAGAAAATGACATGATATCATGTGGTTTAACCGAAGATATTAAAAATAGGATTCATGCAGCCGACCCCAAATAATTGGTAAAAGGCTTTCTTGAGTTGAGTTGTATAAAATAGAGTTTGACCCCACTTTTAGGGCCGGTTTTGACTTATTCCCCTCAAAACAATTTAGAACAATTTGAGTTACACCCCCATCTCAAGGCTTTAGTAACACTGATGATACTTTTTGTGATACTTCCCGAGTTTTTGCGACATTTTGGGGGGCTATTGTGATCTTTTTGTTTTTACTTAATGGAGTGTAACTCAAAAGTGACCAAAAAGTGGGAGTTGAAAGTCAAAATAACCCGAACACAAACTATATTTTAATTTGGGACAATACTATTTAAATCATCTTCATGTTTTTTACTCTTTATTTATAGTTATTTATGTAATTTATTACTGTTGACGAATAATATACTTGTAGATTGTGAATTGCAAATGGGAATACAGTAGGATTAAAATTTAAAATTGACATTTTTTATCGTGGAGACCTTATTTTACTTGTAATAAACTTTCAGTATGACAGATATTGTTGTCTCTTAGATTTATAGGTTTCATCTTTGATTGAGAAACTTCAGATTGTTAGCTTCCGAGTGGAGGAAATTAATTCTTATTGGTCTAATGTCATGATTTTTTTCCCTCGTACATAGATAAGGGTGTTATGTGTGATGAGCTCTGCCATCTGATCCTAAGACTGAGCAATGAAAATTCCTTGAAAGTGAGAGCCTGAGAATGCTCAGGTTCTTACCTCTGTTCTTTAATTCTGTTTTTGACTGAAAGAGTAGTATAATACTATCTACGTGGGGTGTATATCTTAAATTCAATTTTGTCAAACAACATCAGCTAGATATGGAAATTTGAAAATTTGAGGTGCAACAGGTGTAGACAAGACTATTCACGAAGTTTACAATCAGATGACAGCCTATTGGGATCAACTACCACTTACGGAACCATAGGATCTTCATTAGATAGTTATGTGATTTGCAGATAGTAACCGAGTCAATTGATGTAGTCTTATTATTTAAATGTTTTATCCCCTCCCTCAAAACCGAACCCATCATTGATACGGAGTCAAAACTGGACTGCTGAGTCTTATGCTGAAAGCGTGTCTATGAACTATGCTTATGTTGTTTTGAAGAATGTGTTATTAAGTGACATATCTTCTTGGAGTGGATGTAAATTACAAAGATGCCAGCTTTACTTTCTAATAGAAGCCGAGAGCTATTCCGAAATGAAGATTTAGGATCTTAAGCGTAAGATACTATTTCAGAGCCCTAGTGTTGCCTTCATAATTTGTTTTTCTCCAAAAAAAAAAAAAAAATTCTTACAGCTAACCCAAGCACATCCAAACTGAATAAAATTCAACACAGCCAAGATAAGAGCACTTGAGGTAAATAAATGGAACCCAGTGAATTCAAATTGAGCACAATTGGATACCCTAGCTTGCTCAAGTTGAGCACAATTGGATGAAAGTTGATCTCTCACTTCACTTATATATTTTTGGGTCACACGTGGTCGGCCACTTCCAAGGCAAACAACCCAGTATGCAGCCAATTTAAAACTATTTGGTTCAATTTCAAATTACGGAATGGGTTAGCACATTTTTTCTCTTCCCTTTTTTTAGACACGGGTTAACAAGGTATGAAATACAAAAATGGTAAATAACATCACAATATAAAATTAAATATTTACCTTTTTTATTACTGAGGATTGATTTCAACCTTGCAACTTAAAATACCATCACGAGGAAAATACAGTAATAGATGTGAATATATTTCCGAATAAGATATCACCTCAAAAGAAGTTGCTGCTGACTTCACTATCATTTCAGGGATAAAGAATATACATGTTAACCATGCCCATGAAAGAAGCTTCCTGAAGCCAAGGCAATAAGCAGTCAGATGAGGAGCAGGGTTATAGTACAGTAAGGAATGCTTCGGCCATAATGAAATTTTTAATAAACGAAGCGTACCATTCTAAATCATGCCATATAGCAACGAATGTGAAGACAGCCCATACATTCAGCAGCTTTCTCTGAGAACCCCCAAGAGGAATGTACATGTACCTGCAATTACAGCCAGTTACTAAACATACATAGATGTCATGTTAAAAAAACAAAAGGGTCGTTTTGACTTTCATCCCCACTTTTGTTCCAACTTCTGCGTTACACCTCCCATTTAAATTTAAGAAACACCCGACCAGTTACTAAACATACATGTCGTGTTTAAAAAAAAAAAGGGTCATTTTGACTTTCATCCCACTTTTGTTCCAACTTCTGCGTTACACCTCCCATTTTTCTTAAAATTAAAGAACCACCCCCAAAAGCTCCGCTAAAGCTCACAAAAGTATAATAAAAGATGCTAATAATTGACACTTGTGAACCTTATCAATGTTTTTGGGTGGGAATGTACCTCAATTTTTGTTTATATGGGGTATAAATAAAAGTTTGAACAAATATAGGGTGAAAATCAAAATCACCCAAAACAAAAATGTTGGAGAGATCAGAGAAAAAAGATCTGAAATTTGAACCTGACGAGCCATTTGTTGAACGAGGCATGCCAATTTTTCCAAAAACTTTCCAAGCTGTAGCAATTATTTATACACCTTGGCATATTCTCGGGGGTCTCAATGCCACTAACCTACAATCACAATAAGTTACAGGAAAATAACTTTTTCCTACGCATATATCAAAAGATTACTAATAAACACGTGCTCTAAAAAAATCAAATGTGAGGCAAAGTAAAGATGCAGTTCCCAAGAAACTAAACCAAAGGAAAGGAAGTATAAGTTGAATGAACCTACTAGTGACCAGAACCGAAAGTAACGCCAGATGAGAAAAAACTTAAGCCACATGAAGTTTAGGACCTGTTGCAGTATAAATATTAGGCATGATAGCAAAATCTTTCTGGGAGGTACAGGTATCAATTTGCAAATATTCAGCCCTCACGTGGTAGAATCAATGTCTCTTGCTATATAATTCACTTGTACCACTTTTTAATGTGAAATGTGGTCTTGTGAATCAGTAAAGAACATGATCTTAATTGGAACAAGAAATAAGGCATTTTAAGCTACCTAGTAAGTAAGCATCATATATATCAGCTCTTACCCCATATCCGATGATGAAGATATCCATAGGAGATAGATTTCTCCACAAGCCACTATACAGTAGAGTAATGAAATTCAATCAAACAAACACACACACAAGAACATATATATTCACAAATAAGAAGTATCACAGATTTTGGATAAAACTCACCTTATAGCAAAGGCATTATAATAAAAGAAATGTGTCATTAATTCCATTAGGAACAGACTAAAAAACCAACGCAATCCATACCAAGCCACTTCTCTCAATGAATAATTTTTCTGAGGCGTATCCAACTGCAAGAACAATGTATCATGTAAAGATGAGATTACTTGAGATATTACTGAAAAGGAGAGAATTATTGACCGTAGAGCACTAAGAATCTAAGATGATATCAAATTCAATTTGGCTGATAATTCCTCACACACAGCATATCATATTATTCGGGGTAATTTAAACAAAGTCAAGCCAAAAATGGGTACAATATTCAATCTTTTTGTATGTATTGTCTGATTTTAAAATTAAAAAAAAAAAAAAACATCACAAGAATTAAATATATCTGGCATTGAATTGTGTTTTTTATTCATGAATCCGGTAGATGTCATCGAACTTTCTGTACATATAATTAACAAAGATTAGATTACATGGAGGATTCCCTCAATCCTGTTGTAAATATTACAATCTTCTTTCCTCATGTTTCAAATATTGCACTCAAATCACTTCTTTTCTTGTCTTAAATATTACTCATGCCGCAGAAGTAGAGACTATAAATTTTGATACAATATGGGAGGTGAGTGTAATATTTAAAACAAAGAGTAGGGACAAGTGTATGTGGAAACAAGGGAGGTATCTATAATTATGACAAACAAGAGAAGAGGTCCACATGATTTATCCAATTTATTATTATTGATACTATAACTATTACATCGGAATGCATTGAAGCTTATTTTCACATGTCCAACTCTTATCTTCATTAAACTTCTTGTCTTAGAACACTACTACAATTTGTCTATATTGCTGGGCAAGTTAAATATAACCTAAGGTTTATGGTATACATATACACCAACGTAACTTGCATTATGGTAAAAGAATCAGAAAAATGAAGAAAAACAACAATTCTAATGTGACAAACCTGCGAAGCAAATGCATTGAAGCTTATAACTGGTCCGGCAATATAAAGAGGAGCGTACACCAAATAGCATAGATATGTAGTAAAACAGAACTTGTCATTCTGAACGCTTCTCTCCTTGGAAAAATATAGACAAGTTACACAGCCAAGGATGTTAGTCAGACGTTAGCCACAACTATATGTTGCAATATATAGTAATATTGAGGATTTAAAATAAAAGAAGTGGCTAACCTGTAATTGCAAGTAGCAAGTTTTTCCTGATGAACATTGACTGCAGCGCTGAATGTGCTTCTGTAATCTCCAGAAAGTTTAAATATCAGCACGAGGAAAAAAAGGTAAGGAGGAGTTGATACTCAACTACTGACTGCATAAAATCAACGAGGAAGCTATAATTAACAAGCAATAGGATAATTAAGCAACAAATCAGTATATGTGTATACTGAAGAACTTCTTAAATCTATATGACTATTATGACAGGTCTGTAATTTAAAAAATAAAAATCAAGGCAAACTCGGCAATTGTGCAATTTTATATTATATATTTTTGTTACATCGTACAAATATTAAAGAAATTTATGTGATCAATACAATGTTAGAGGGATTTTTGTAGTTAGTTAAAAAAGTTCCGAGTAACAAAGTATTAATTTAAGAAAGTCTCCAAAGTATACTAATTAGTAATTTTAAAACAATAGGTAGCTAATTTTTAAGGCTAATTTCTCTCTCAATAGTTAAATCCTCTCATCTACCATATCTCTCACACACAAATGTGCCTGTTGGTTTCAATTTGTAATGTCTATACACCTTCTCTCTCTCTCTCTCTCTCTCTCTCTCTCTCTATATATATATATATATATATATATATATATATATGTTTATATAAGACTGTTCTAAGCAAACACAAATTCACAAGTACCAGTTCAGGCATTTTCCATTTTTCAAATATGTCGCCTTCATTTTCTTTGATAATGGTTTAGAGTTGTCTTTTGTTAATTTATTTGGAGTTGTTTAAATTCTATGATTTGATCGGTATTATTCTTCAAATAACAATCTGCTATGAAGAAATTTATTTATTCGAAATAGATGTTAATACTATGTACGCAATCACATGTCCTTTCGAATTAAGCAAATATTTTTCACGTTGCGAATTACGATATGAATAGCATATATATAATTTCCATATATCAAGTTTACTGGTGGAAAAAAAAAAAGATAGGGGGAGAGAGAGAGCAGAGAACTTAGAGAGAGTTTTCTTCCATGCTGGTTTGAGATCTTTTGAACTTAGCAAGGATTCCGTTGGACGCAGCTTACAGTTCAGATTGTGAGAGAGGGAAAGGGTATTCTCAGGTTGGTTTAGAGCTTAGCGAAATGTCTGTTTGAAGCGTCATGATCTCAAGGCAAATTTTACAGAAAAAGGAGAAACAAGATTAGAGAGGTGATTCCATGTCCGTGTTTTAGGAGGAACGAGGTTTCATTTATCGGAGTTGATTGAAGATAGGGGTGGAAATATGCTGGAGAAGCATTCAGGAAGGTTGAGCATGAGGTGTTGTGTCAACCTCAGCCTGTGCTTGGAGGACATCGAGATACGAAAGAGATTTCCAAGAGGGATCAAGAAATTTCTGGCCCTAATTGTACCTACTTATAGGCTGTTTCTGTAGAGCCTTTGGCCTCCTCAGCCATCAACGTTACTGCTGGTACATCCGCAAAGGCAGATGTAATTGTCGATATTGCCTCTTGCAAGTCTAGGGTAGTGCTTTTACGGAGAGCGCTTGTGGGAAGGGTTGGGAGTATTGATAAGGAGCCTCCGCCTGTTGAAGAGATGGTTGCATGGATGAAGGAGCTTTGGTAATCACCTGGAGGTATCCAAATCAGTAGACTGACCTCATCCGTTTTTCTATTTCTTTTTTCATCCAAGAAAGAGGCATTTAGGGTTTTGGAATTGAGGTCTTGGAAGTTCAGATAGGCTACAGTATGACGGGACTGGTGGCATCCGTTGGGGTGCTGTGTCAAGTCGAGAAGAGTACCTGATCGGATTTGTGTGCCTGGTCTTCCTCTCCATCTTTCGGGGGAGGAGGTATTCAAATCAATTCGAAACAGGTGTGGTATATTCATCAGAGTGGATTCTGACACTGAAGAGAGGAGAGATTCAGTGGGCTAGATTGTTGGTGGAGGGAAAATCTAGAGTACTGGAAAAGCGTCGGATTGCCACAGAGATTTGAGCGTTTTAGTTGCCGGCGTGGGTGGAAGCACCACTAGGAATGTTGGTTCGAATATTAGCGTTTTAATTGGCGGCAATTGGCAATTGGCAATTGAGCATTTATTTCCCATCCTTGAGGAGGACTAATGGATTACTCATACCCGATTCCGAGATTTGGAGGTTTTCGAGCTCGGGACTTCTATCCCATCTTTGGTGAAGAAAAGGTTGGGTTATTTTATTAGAGAGTTCTTCGATATTTTTGTTAAGAAAGGTTGGGTGACTCCCACGTTTTTTAGTGAAGTAGTGGCGTATGGTATGGCTGATTTCTTTCTGCTCATTGGGAATGATGATGATGCCGGGGTTAGTTCGCCTGTTGTTTCTCCCGAGGATGTTACATTGCTTTGGGTGACCGTGACTAACCATGGGTTTTGGACCCATTTTAGGAGATGTTTGAGGCACATTCGGAGGTCGAGGGGGGCTTATCATGGGAGATGCGGACCGCATTTGGCATCATTGACCCTCTTCGTGGCGTCAATGTGTTTATTTTCATTGAGGTAAAGTTCGGGACCGAATTCTTGCTCGCCGATCATGGTTGGGCCTTATGACTAATACTCATTTCCTTTCTATTAGACGATACACGGGTCATTACTGAGGACAGCCTCCCTCTAAAGTGGGAGAGTCCACTAATGGATGTTTTGCTCCCCTGCCGCAGACCTCAAACGCTCGTGACGAGCTCCGGTGGGAGATAATGATGTGTACACGAGGACCAGAAGTTTTATTGTATTTACACGTCTAGTATGGTAAATTTCTCTCCTTACTATAGGTTGAGGGTAAAATCCCCTTAGAATATTCTAGTGTGCCCATTTTAGTCATGTTACTTTTTAGGGTTATCTTAGCTTTCAAGATAACTTAGCCTAGTAAATATTAATCTGTATCTATACACAATAATACGCTATTTATTGATA
This sequence comes from Sambucus nigra, assembly GCA_949130495.1. NCBI lineage: Eukaryota > Viridiplantae > Streptophyta > Magnoliopsida > Dipsacales > Adoxaceae > Sambucus > Sambucus nigra. The sequence continues at coordinate 93,969,133 of OX422212.1, forward strand.
TTTTTACAAATTAAATGTTGTTTCTAATTTTTATTTCATATTTTGTAATGTTCAAGTTATGTTGATGTTTATTATATTAATTATACTTTTTTGGGTAGTTTAGTAAGAAATATATATATTATACTTTTGTTTATTGTATAATTATAACTATATGTGCATGTATATAATATTTTACCTTTTTTTTCCTTCGCTTCATTTTTCGTGAGAATCATTTTCCCCCTTAATTTCTTGTCAATCAAACGGAATCTATGTTATGTATTAGGCCAAGAGTATACGATTATAATAGAACCAAAAATGACCGAATCAGAGAAAGATCCATTATACCATCTTCCGCCTATACCTATTGAAATATAAGAAAGAGTATTAAGATTTTAAGAGGGGGCAAGAAAAGTGAAGCTATTACTCCAAGAGTAGTTCTACAAAAAATGCAAACAAATACATGAAAATATCAACAACAAATGTACCTTTTGATCAATAGGAGATTTGCGATACGCCCAATGATAGTCATATCCAAAGCTTATCATGCGCAAAACAACTGCCGACAAGATAAATAGAAAACAAACCATAAAAACCTAACTATATAAAAATATATATGTAGGCTTCATTTTTATTTTTATGGAGGGAAACATTTATGGAAAAGAATTCATGCCTGGAAACTGAAACTATAATGTTTAAGCGATATCATTCACAATTTCAATAAAATGAGCTAAAAGAAGTTGGTATCCCCAGCCAAATTTGGCATCCAAGAACTATGAAGTGTATTAAAATATAATTTTTAGCTAAGAAACACGAACACATACATGGGACACACGACATGAAACGACACGCTAACACAACAATTTTCAAAATCTAGGACACAAGGACACGTTGAATATAATATATATTTTTTATATTAATTAAGAGGGTATTTACTTAACCCCCTTGTATTAATGCTGCATTAAGACTTAACCCCCTCAAAGATGAAAAATTAGGCATAACCTCCACATGCTGACGGTCAGTCTCCGTTAGAAAAACCCACTAATCTATAATTTGTGATGGGAATTAGGGTTACTTTAGTCTTTTCTTGCTTTTATTGTTACGTTCCCTTTGCTTTGTCTTTTATTAGTTTCCAAGTATGTTTGGGACTAATATGTCATTTCTAGATATTGGTTGCCTTGTTTAGTCTTTTTGGGTATTAGCTTGATTAGAAAGCTAATCTCTCCTATAAATAGGCCCATTGACCCCCATTTGTAATCAACTTTTAATATGGAGAACAGAGAATAGAGAGAGAAAGAACCATTTCATTTCTTTAGTTGTAGTTGTTGTTGTTGTGTGGTGTGATGTTGTGTAGATTAGTTGTTGTGTAGATTAACTTCTTCTTTTTACGCTTCCGCACCCTAATTCACATCAAATTGGTATCAGAGCCGCGTTTGTTCTTGGCGCGAGGATGGTTATCAAATACAATTCAGATTCAGGTTGGGACCATTCCGATTTCATTCTACGTACAACAAGTCCCACCATTGAAACCCTAATGACCCATTACCAAAACCCTAGCCCTAATTTCATCCAAGAACGGACCACCACCGAGGATGGTGCCCCACCAACACAACCCCTAGTCGGACCGCAAAAAAAAAACCTAGCCACACCCAATCAGTCCCAAAATAGTCCCCAAACCCCCAAAGGCAGCCGACACACCCTCACACCCAAACTGCCCCCAAACCCGTCGCCCCTACCGTGGAAACCCAGCCCGACCCTCCCTTGTCCCAAAACCCTCCCATCCCGCCCCCAAACCATACCGGACGGCTGGAACTGAGCAATAACAAGTCGGAACACCAATCAGCACAGATCAAACTTCAACCCCACCCTATTCCAGTTCGAAACCCACAACAAAACATCGGACAACAAGTCCCCGCCACCGGGTACCACTTGCGAACCCGAATAGTCCCGGCCCAAGACCAAACAGGTCCGCCCCAACCGTCTACAGCCCTGGGCACCTCCTACATCCTCGGACGAACCCCTCAAGGGTCTGGCAAAACTACAACAGGCCGTCCTTTAGCCCCAATGCAATCCGACACCTACCCAATCTCGTCCTATCCTAATTGTGTTGCCAATGATCTAGAATCGATGTTTTTCACCCCCGATCAATCCAAGATTCACCCAGTTCTATCCAAGAAACATCCCTCCGCAAACCCTAACAAATTTCAACAAAATAAAAATTATTCCAAACCCTATTTACCCCATTTTCAAGAAACTCCAAACCCCACTCCATTTCAAAACCCTAACCCTAATAAACATTCTTCTTCAACCCCTACAACCTCCCACCACATTCCACACCCTAATCCAATTTTTCCACCACCCGGACCTCTTCACCACACTAATCCCCAACCAATTTCTGCAAATTACAATTCAGCCCCTGCATTGTTCAATAATTACAAATCTGCCCCAAATCTCTCAAGGCCCTCCGATTTAATCCCTCCCTCACCTGAAGAATACCTTTCTTACAAATTCTCATGGGATGGTACCCAATACGGCCTCGATATGAATGCATGTGCCCATTTTGACACGGTTAGTTGTGCCATCATCAAGGAACTCCAAAGTCTTCAAGCGTCTTGGGCCGAGACGGATGCATATCTCTCTCAAAAGCTTCACACATTGGCATATAGTGCTTATTCTATTGGAGAGTATGAGATGTCCTATCAACACCTACATAGATGTCGGTCCGAGTATTATGAGATGGAGACGGCACGTGAACAATGGATACGTGCACAAGCGAGGTATTTGGGTCCATATTTGGAGTACTTGTCTACCGGTTCCCCTCCTACTACATCCGATATCATTCCCACGCACACCGATGATACTATCTCTTCGGATATGCTTCACGAGGATGTCTCCGAGGTTGTTGAGACTGAGACCATGCTTGATAGTGCATCTGTATTCCTTCCTTGTGATTTTTTTCCCATATTTGATGAGGATGGATGGATCACTCGCACCCGATATAGAGATTTGGAGGCATTTGCGACTGTGGACTTCATTCTTATCATTGGGGTAAAAGATGAGGGGTACTTCCTACGTGATTTTTTTTTATTTATTTGTTGAAGATGGTTGGGAGATTCGCACTCATTATCGTGAGGTGGCAATAATTGATTTGATGGGTTTTTTTTCCATTTTTGGTCACGATGATGAGCTTTATGATATGGTTTGGTGGTTATTTCCTTTGAGGAGCATATGTTGCATGAGGCGTTCACGATTGGTGTGGGATTTGTGGATCCTTTTTGGGTTCCTTATGAGAAGCACTTCACTACTCATTTACATATTTCGATGCTACGACAACTCATTACGGGGAATTTGGATGAAATTTGGGATTAATGGCCTTCTCCGCGTCGATCTTGTGTCAACTCTTCACGTGGACGGATTAAAGGCCGACTTCCTATTCATCGGTCGTGGCATAAATGTGTGGTCTCTCTTCAAGGCTATTTTGCAAGTCGTTATGCGGGACGCTTCAAAGGACGACTTCCTCATCAAGTAGGGGAGCCCGCGGATGATGCCCTCACCCACACTTTTATCGCTCGGGACGAGCTCTCTCAAGTAGGGGAGAATGATGGGAATTAGGGTTACTTTAGTCTTTTCTTGCTTTTATTGTTAATTTCCCTTTATTTTGTCTTTTATTAGTTTCCAAGTATGTTTGGGACTAATATGTCATTTCTAGATATTAGTTGCCTTGTTTAGTCTTTTTGGGTATTAGCTTGATTAGCAAGCTAATCTCTCCTATAAATAGTCCCATTGGCCCCCATTTGTAATCAACTTTTAATATGGAGAATAGAGAATAGAGAGAGAAATAATCATTTCATTTCTTTAGTTGTTGTTGTTGTGTAGTGTAGATGTTATGTAGATTAGTTGTTGTGTAGATTAACTTCTTCTTTTTATGCTTCCGCACCCTAATTCACATCAATTTGACTGAGCAGTTAGCCCCCTGATTTTTTTTTTTATGAAAATACCCTCTCCTTCCCCACTTTATCTTCTTCCCAAAATCCCAAAACAAGAACCCTAATTTTAAAACCCTAAACATTCAAATATATCGGATAACAAATAACAAACACCTGTGAATTACATCATTTTTGTCACGGTTCCAATAGTGATTATGATAAGATGATGATAACAATAATAATAATTATTATACTGTCACCAAACATATCAATATGATTTGCAACTTGGCACTACTTTAGGTTCAACAAAACGGTCCATTTTTTATTATTTGGTAATAATTTAGGTTTGATTTCAACAAATCAAAAGATTAGCTTCATAAAAAAAAATTACGGCCAAGTGAGATAGGGCTTGGATGGTGAGATAAGTTACCCAAATGGGTTTCATTTGTTAGGATTAATTAGTGTTTTGCATTCCCATGGATTAATTGATGCTTCATTGACCGAAACTCTTCAATGGATACTATGCGTGTTTTGTTGGAACTTGGCACCGATTAAACTAAGTTTGTTTTTCAAGAATTTTGTGTATCATATCTGAGTTTCCATCAAATCTAGATTAAGTATATTACATTTGTGATGTTGTAAGTTTGTTTATCACATCTGGGTCTCAATTTTGTATTATTTCAGCTAAGGTGGACAATACAATAGAAATGGTGGAATCAGTTATATAAATTTTAAAATTAGGGTTCTTGATTGGGATTTATGAAAAAAGATGAAGTGGAGAAGAAGAGGTTACACATTAGTGGTACCCCAAAAATCGAGTAGAATACGCCATATGATGAGTACACATGTTATGTAGGTAAGACTTGAAAGCATGGTTCAAAGTCTCGGTATCGGTCCCGGTATCGGTCCCGGTATCGGACACTCAATTTTCAACTCGATCGTGGTATCAGACGATACGCAAAGATACGCTATTTAGAGAGCGCGAAAAATTCCGAAAAAAATATATAAAATTTTAACAAAATAAGATTAACAATATGTACCAATCAGATATGTTCAAACCATTATTTAATATGCATTACATTGTACGATTAGTTATTCTGAAGTGCGGCGGACTTGGCATATTACTAACGTACTAATTTTATTTTTATTTTTAATTATTTAAAATATCTAAATAAATTATGTATTAGTGACTAATTGTTGATTTTAATTTATGTAGGAGGATGTTTGATATTCATGGACGAGACTAGACTTATGGAATTCTTTTTTTCCCCAATCTTTGTCTCTTCCATTTTTGGACAGTATTATGTGACATATTTTGATAGGATATTTTGTTCCAAGTTCAAATATATTTATGTACGGTGAATGTTAATAGTTTTATATTAGTGACATTTTAATTTTATTGTAATTGTTTAATTTAATCTTAGTGTGTAAAATTATTCTGCATGTATATGTTATGTGGACAAACTTATATAGGTCGTGTTTCTGTAAATGTTGCAATATATTTTCAACAACGAAGAAATATGGTAAAAAAATTAAAATTCTATTAAAAAATAAAAGAAAATATGACAATGTTTAAATAATGATGCCAATTTTTTTCCATATTACTCGGAAAAATTATATAAGGTCGCAATAATTTTTACAACATTTTTTTTGTACAAATAAATGTTTTGTAAAGAAATGTCTTACAAAACGTATACATTTTTTTTTGTACAAATAAATGTTTTGTAAAAAAATGTACAAAGAAATGTCTTACAAAACGTATTTTTGACATCTTTTTACAAACAAAATTAAAAAAAATATTTTGGAGAAAAATATTTTTTGGCTACCAAAAAAAAAGTCAAAAAGGGTAAAAAAAAAAAGGTGTCGTTTGAATCGGCTGTCTCGGCTGATATCGCGGCGAGGCGCCTTGGAATCAGTTGTCTAGGCCGATATCTCGGCGAGACAACACGATTCAGTGCTTTTTTTTAAACGCCTCTCGGTATCGTAACGGTACCCTCCGATTCCGAGTTGACTCGGCCGATACCGAGTCAACTCGGACGATACTTTGAACCATGCTTGAAAGAAAATGATTGCAACTAAAATCTTACAATAATGAAAAAGGCAAAGAAATTACCAAAGTTGAAGCAAATGTGCCACCTAAAGGTACCCCGAAAGTTGTCCAAATAAGCCCATTTTTCCCTGTACCCAGCAAAAGTAACTCAAATAAGAGTGCTTAGAGATACTAAAATAGCACAGTAACTTGTGACACAAAAGTCATGGGAGGCATATAATAAACAAAATAAAACTCACCCGATAGCGGAGAATGAATATCCCCCATAAACACGGTTACTTAGGAGAAATGATAGGTTAAAAATCCAAAGTAAAAATGGGAAGTACTTTGTCCGTCCAAATATCTGCATAAACACAAATGTGGTCAAAAACAGCACATTTGAAAGCATCACTTAATTTTGAGACGGATGCTTTAAGCTTCGGTTTGATGAATATATTAAGATTATTATTAGATAATAATTGAAAACGAGGCATAAGTCTATAAGATTATATCATTTTGTGAAAGCATATCTACAAAAATATGAGAAAAACATGTCCAAACATTTAATTTCATGTTATTACACTGCAATGAATACTCTGGTCACAAGCCCCTACTAAATTTGTCACCCAAAATGGGAGGAAAAAATAAATATAAAATATTGAAATTCTCATGTCTTCGCCGACCTCAAACAATCCAAACCTAGTTTTGTCGGATCTCAAGCAGCATCTCGCCTAAATCCAATTAGTGTTAGAGAGGGCAAGACCTTTAATCTTTTACAGCGTCACTCAACATATTTGTCCCAGGACAAGGCATTTGTTGTACTCTCATTCCAACACCAATCCCCAAACAAATGACATGGACAAGATTTAACCCGTGACCATTGACTCTGATACCACTTATCAAATCTCAACCTACCATCTCACCTAAAACCGATTGATGTTAATGAAGACAGACCTTTAGTTTTTACGGGATCACTCAACATCGTTGTCCTAGGGAAAGGTATTTGTTGTAGTCTAATTCCAACACCTAGCATAGTAATAATCTTAAGAAGAAAACTTTGAATTTAGTAAATTTGATATAATAGATGTCAAATATTAGAGCATTCAACCCAAAACCAATTGGCGATAATTGGCAATGGGTGGAGGGCTAGGATCTTATATATTGTGGTGCAAGGTTTCAATTTTCCCATGTGAGACTTTATATTCTCAACAATATATATTAATATCACAAAACAAGAGCAGTTAAGATCATTTTCGTCAGTCCAACAAATACCAGAGGAGTAGACTACATAAAAACCTAACCTTTGGAACCATATGCACAAAGTGGCTACTCTCAGCCTCAAACTTGCATCTTGTGCACTTGACAACCATGGATACTACTGTTGCACCAAGGAATGGCACGATTGTCTCTTTAGCATTTTTAAAGATTATATTCAAGTTCTTACATTTTTACTACCATTTTCCTAATTTGACATATTTTCAACATTATCATCTGAACTAACATCTCGTTGAAATCTCAATAAATTTGTCGTGAACTGTAGTCTCGAGATTTATTTGTAATTTTTTGTTGTTTTCATTTTCAAGTTTTAGTAGGTTATTTATCTATATTAGTTGATATTAAGTTAGAGGGCGACATTTCCTTGAAATATTTTTGGTGTGCCATCATTAATCATTTTACACTTTAGGGTTATCTTGGCTAGAAAGGTACCTCTACCTATAAATAAAGTCATTATTCATTCATTGTAATCACTTTGTACTTTGGGAGATCAATGAATGATAGGGAGAGAAACCTTTTATTTTAATGATGTTGTGAAAATGTTTCCGCTTACATCAAAATAGTATCGAAGCAATGTTCACTCCTAAGGTGGTCGTCAAATTTGCTGTAGAGCCATGGGCATGACTCGAAGGAGCCGAGGGACCACACCTGAAAACCAAGCCTCCATCGCCAACCGTCAAGTGGCATCACCCTAATCTCCACCACCAAAACCCACCTGAAACCTCCACTTCTAACCCTCCGCCTCTGCACTTTCACTGCAACCTCAACCCATCTAAACCTCCGATCGAAGGATCCTCCGCCCTTACAAGCGTCGGGCAGCACTTGATGAGGTCCGGCGAGCCCCATCCACACCTCGCCGGCGTTGAGCGCCCCAACTTTCAACCTCCAACAGCCAAAAAGCATCACAAACCCTAAACCGGAGGTCGACCCCCCTCTCCGACCCTCTGCCTCTCTCCGTCGTCAATAGCGAGTCCCTTTGGTGCCGCTGGGTGGACTGACAACAACCGACAACCTCTTGTGGGTTCGAAAATCACACGAGTCCTCCCACAATTGACGTTCAGCCGCTGGTCCCCCACAACGGCACTAGATTTGGGGTTCCCTGTCGATGCGATCCTGGATACAATCGTCCATCACCAGCGACGTTAACTAGAGCCGATTGACGTCTGGAAAGGCTTCAATGAGCACCCCAATGGCGGATATGGTTGTAGCAGCAGCTTTTAGGATTTGTGAAAAGATTTTTGTCCTATTACCTTAAATGCTAAGGTAAAGTCCCAGATTACCCTGCTTTGGATTACAACTCTACCCCTCACCTTGGTCTTCGAGGATTTTCATAAACCCCCCTAAAATTTCAACCCTGCCCACACTATTATTTTTCCTTACTCCCTCAACCCAAACCTCGATTTGACTTAAACCACCCGTCAAAAGATTCCTAAAATTATCTAAACACCACTTTAGAGAAAGAAACACTCTTTTCTATTTCAAAATTCAAGTCTGCCTCAAAAGAGGTTACAAGGGGGTATTTAAAGGGAAGGAGTAGCTTAGGCTCCAAGCTAAGGCCCTAATTACAAAAATGTCATTACTACTCCTCACCTCTAAATAATAAAGTAAAAGAAAGAAAAATATAATAACAAAATAAAAGAAAATACAAAATAAAATAAAATGACTAATAAAACCCTAAAATAGGGCCCATTTCCATCACTCTCCCCCTCTTAAAACCAACCTCATCCTCGAGCGTTCAAAAAAAAATGGGGATTAGTGAGGAAATTCCAAAAATTGTGCCAAAAAAATTTTGGGGACCCAAAATAATTCTTGAAACTTGAGGAGTGCACATCCCACAATTTTCTTCTTTATTTCTTCATCTTCCCTCTTCTTCTCCACTTTCTTCACCCAATCAAGCCCTAGAAGTCTCCACCCGGGTCAAAAAACATAGTTTGAAAGCTGATTAAAGGGTTTGGGGTTGTGTCGGGCAGTCTAGGAGTTTCCGAGCAGGCCTAGGGTAAAACCCTAGGTTTCTGGGAGCAAATCGAGGCAGGGGGCCTACGCGACCACCAGGGGTGGTCGGCGGGTGGGCAGGGAGCTGCCGAGGGGGTTTGGGGGTTAGGGCGGCCTGGGTTAGGGTCGTTTTTAGTTGTTTTTTTATTGGGGCAACAGGTAGGGTTTTTTGGGGGTAGAGTAGAGGGTTTTGGGGCTCTGATGGTGGCGGGGTAAGCCTGAGGCAGCAGGGCGAAAGCTAGGGATAGGGTTACAAGGTGGGGGGGCTAGTGTTTGTGGTTCTTTGGGGGTTGGGGCAGCCATGGAGGTAGGAGGGGTAGGTTTTAGCCCTAGGTTGACAAAATGTTGGGCTATTTGTTGTTGCAACTCCGTAATTTGTTACTTCAACTCTCGATTATCATCTTGTTGTTGTTGTTTCGATTTCTTGGGAGCCATTGAAGAGTAGTGAATGATTTGATTAAAAAAAAACACCGATACACTAACACCAATGTGGAGTTTCACCCGCTCTGATACCAATTTGACGATACCACCCGTCAAAAGGCTCCTAAAATTATCTAAACACCACTTTAGAGAGAGACGCTCCTTTCTATTTCAAAATTCAAGTCTGCCTCAAAAGAGGTTATAAGGGGGTATTTAAAGGGGAGGAGCAGCTTAGGCTCCAAGCTAAGGCCCTAATTACAAAAATGCCATTACTACTCATCACCTCTAAATAATAAAGTAAGAGAAAGAAAAATACAATAACAAAATAAAAAAAATACAAAATAAAATCCACTCCCTCTACTTTTGAAAATTATTTGAACCCCCACCTTTTTAGAAAATTACACTTCAGCCCCTGAATTTTTTGAAATTTCCGAATCAGCCCCCAAAACTTTTGAAATTTACAATCACCGCCCCCCCCCCCCCTTTTACCTAAATCACAATTTATACCGAATCAACCCCCTTTTGAAGTTAACGGACACGTGGCATTTTAAATAAAAATTATTTATAAAACAACAAAAAATTGAAAATAAATGAATTTCGAATTAAAACAAATTAAAATAAATAAAAATAAATATATAAATAACCCCTTTCGCCCTCCACCTCAACCACCATCCAGCCCTCTCCTCCCGCCATCTTCAACCAGTAAGCACCACACAAATCGTCAAATCTATTTAAACCTTCAATCAATTCAAACCTTAAACCTTCAAATCAGTTTCAAGTTGATTTAATCGATTCAGATAGAGATAGATTCAGATAGATAGATAGATAGATAGATAGATAGATAGATAGATAGATAGAGAGAGAGAGAGAGAGAGAGAGAGAGAGAGAGAGATGTGGTGGTTTCGGGCAAGGGAGGGAGCTAGGGTTGGGCGAGGCTGTCGGTGGTGAGTGTTCGCGATTTCATGGGGGAGGGGGGGCGATGGGAGCGTGGGGTGTTGAGGGGGTGGTAACAGAGGTGGGATTTTAGGAGGTGGCATTGTCGAAGGTGCGTGTGAGAGAGGGGGCAGAGAACGAGAGATTTTGGGCTTTTATTTTATTTTGTTTTTTACTTTTTTTTAATTTAAAATACCACGTATCCGTTAAGTTTAACACTTGTACGGGGTCCCTGATTTATTTGTAACTTTTATTTATTTTATTTTTTATGTTTTATTAGGATGACATTATCTTTCAATGTATTTTAAGTTCCCTTTTTAGTCTTTTTACCTTTTTAGGCTTAGCTTAACCAGCAAGCTAAGTTTTTCCTATAAACAAGGCCATTGGCCATTCATTATGCTCACTCTTATCACTTTACCTTTAGAGATATTTATTGGGTCATTTGCCTCTAAACTTTATGTTGTTGTGTCGTTAGTAAATTTACGCTTTTGCATCTTAACTTCACATCAAATTGGTATCAGAGCATCGTTTTCTCCTGATATGCTCGCCGATGTGGTTGTTGTAGAGTCATGGGCTAGGCTCTGGGAACCGGCGAGTCACTCCTCCAGAACACACACCCGCCGCCAGAGCTCAAGCAGCACCACCTCATCCTCCACCACCGTACTCTCAAAACCCTAGATCTCTAATTTCATATCTGCTGCCACCTGGCAAAACCGTAGCCTTAAACCCCACCACAAGCCTCAACTCCAGTTGGAACCACCCCCAACCATCACCTCCAGCCAATACCGGACCTCGCCTCTGACCGGACACCACTTCCAACCACCGACGAAGGTTAAAGATGTCCCCAGGTGGTCGGAATCAAAGCAACCAGACCCTAAAACTCAAATCAACCACAGATCGAGGGTCTTTTACCCCTCATCAACCTCCAGCGACCCATCCTGTCCACCGCCGAGCTCCGGCGAGTCCCCTAAGAGCCTTTCGAAGGCTCACACTTCTTCGGTCTCCCTTAACAATGCCTTAAAACCCAAATCCATGGGGTGGAAGGTCTCACGGACCACCGAAGATCTATTTCCAGCAACGGACGAGAGCCAACCAGGAGTGGAGGTGGCCGTCGAGCAACAGCAGGCCCAGTCGGAGGGCCTTCAACCTTCGGATGGCCCCCAACGGCAGCAGGAGAGATCGCCAGGCCTTAAGTCCACACTGTGCTGCAGATCGGATCGCCCGCCTCCACCGTTGTCGTACAACCGTCGTCGGTCTACCACCAACCTTACCGGAGCTCTGACAGACCCTAAAGCTAGTCCCAACCCTACCAAGGCGGAAACCCCTATTTGTCTTTCACAAACCCTAACTAGGGTTTTTAATGATGGAAGAAAAAGTGAAGGTAATACCCATATTCCCCCATCCCCTTTTATTATCGAGCCTTACCCCACTTATGAGGTAACTTCCAAAAGTAGCCCCTCCGAAATTTTCAGCTACATCCTTCCTTCAGAAAATTACTTTTCAGACCTTGAAATTTCTAAAAATTATGTCGAACCCCCTTATTTTTTGAAAATTGTGAATCAACCCCAATATTTTTTGAAATTTCCGCTTCTGTCCCGAAAATTCTAAAAATTATTGTTTTGCCCCCGCTCCCCGACTTTCTTAAAAATTCCAACTCAACCACTACTTTTTCCCAACCCTCCAATTGTATCACCACATCATTCCTCGAGGAGGAATACTGAAATCTGTACCGCACAAAACGTCACTCTCTAAAGATGGAAACTATTCAACACGTTGCGCGTCCGAAAATTGACCCAACCAAATTTGACTTTTAAAGTTAGGAATCATCTAGACGTGTTTTAAAACCGACAAAAGTCAACCGAAATCCGTACCGCAAAAAACGTCACTTTCTAAAAATGGAAACTATTCAACATGTTGTGGAATGTCGTGGAATGATGGTAGCATAGTTGTCAAAACAATTCGAACCATACGATTCGACTCGATACGATTCTCACATAAAATGATTCGACTCGATACGATTCTCACATAAAATGATTCAACTCGAGTTGAGAATCGTCTGGGGCAAAAAATCGGGATGAATCAGCGATTCACGATTCAAGACCGATTCACTCTTGTGGGGGTTTTTTTTTCACCGTTGGTGTTTTTTTTACCTTATAGCCATACGTGCGTTTTAATGAAACAAATTAAAAAGAAGCAAACAACAAAGGATACCGTTACGAAACTGAGTTTTAGAGAAAAGCATGTTCTCTTAGCGCGGTTAATATCAGCTGACTTTTCTTGTCTATTCTCTTGGCTGAGTGTCTTCTCTTGTCTATTTAATCTGTTAAAGATAGAGAGGCTTCTCTTGGCTATATTAAGGTTTGTTTTTAATATTAGATGATGTATATTAATATTGTATTGTTTTTATTATTATATGACATATTTATGTTGTGCTATTATATTTTTGTGTTTAATCTTTATGCATTACATTTGTAACCATTTGACGTAATATATTTCTGTGTTTAGTCGTTATGTGGGTGCTATTATTGTTAATATTTGGTCACCAAAATGGTTAAAAAAAAGTAATAAAAACGTTTTAGGTCATAATATGTTTCATTACATATTCTAATGTGTTCTCTATACATTTATATATTATTTATTACATTTTCAACATTTTATACCGATTCTTACGATTCATTTCACGATTCAATTCGCAATTCACGATTGATAAGGTTTTCAATTTACAATTCGATTCATGATTTGACAACTATGGATAGTACTGATGTTTAATATGAAACGGATATAGGGATTTGTGTCGACTTTATAAAATTTAGTCGTATTGTCATCGAAGAACTCAAAATTCGCCTCGACAACTTTGATCGGCTTGGAGAAACACTATGTCGTGAGCTTCGAAGATTTCAATTTAGTGCCTACTCCATCGGGGAGTACGAGGAACGTCATTACCTCCTCAGTCAATGCCGCTCGGAGTATCTTGAGTTGGAGGCGGCGCGTGAGCATGAGTGCACAAACGAGCGAGGTGTTTGGCCCGTTATTTTGAGTATTTGTCCACCAATGCGATTTTTCCTCCGGCTGACATCATTTTCGCACACGACGATGATGCCTTGAACGCAATTACGCTTAGTGAAGACGTCCCCGAGGAGGTCGAGACCCCGTCGGCGGATGATATTGACCCCGAGTTCTTCCCATGTGATTTCATTTGTATTTTTTAGAAGGATGGTTGGCTCAATCTCACCCAGTTCGGAGATTTGGAGAATTTCGAGATTGGGGACTTATTTTCCATCTTCGGGGAAGAAGAGATTGGGTTCTTCATCGGGGATTTCTTCGATATTTTTGTTAAAGATGGTTGGGTGACTTGAACGTAATTTCGCAAGGTGGAGTTTGCATAATTTGGTTGATTTCTTCACGCTATTTGGGACTGGCGATGATGATGGGGATAGTTTGTTATTGTGTTGGGTGGCCCAGAGCGTCTGAGGGCATGTGGACCCATTGTGGGAGACTTTTGAGGCGCGGTTGAAGGTCGAGATGAAGGGCCTAGCCTCACGGGTGCTTATCATGGAAGATTTGGACTACATTTGGTGCCGATGGCCCTCCTCGAGGTATCGTTCTGATGATTTTTATCGTGGTGGGATCAAAGGTTGTGTTCTCGTTCATCGGTTGTGGTTGGGTTTTGTGGCTACTCTCCCGAGACTTTTTGCTAGCCAATATGTCGGGCGTTTTCAGGGACGACTTCCCTTTCAAGTGGGGGAGTCCATTGACGGTTGCTTTGCTATGTTGTCGCTCACCTCCCATGCTCGGGACGAACTTTTTCAAGTAGGGAAGGAAGAGTGATGTGTACGGGGTCCCGGATTAATTTGGAATTTTTGTTTATTTTATTAGGATATTTTCCTATTTTAGTTGTTATTTTAGCTTAGGGGGTGGCATTGTTTTTTAATGTCTTTAAAGTGCCCTTTTTAGTCTTTTTACCTATTTAGGTTTAGCTTGACTAGCAAGATAAATTTTTCCTATAAATAAGGCCCTTCGTCATTCATTGTACTCATTTTACCTTTAGAGATGATTTAGAGATATTTCTTGGGCCATTGGCCTCAAAACATTATGTTGTCGTTGTGTAGTTAGTAAATTTACGCTTTCGCATCTTAACTTCACATCAGATTTGGGCTAACAATTTTGGGCAAATTCTAAATTTTAATTGAGAATTAGTAATGTATTCAAGTCAAAAAAACTCTTAACTATATATATATATATATATATATATATATATATATATATCACTATTCTAAAAAACCCGCTTAGGCTTAAGGCTTGGGAGAAACGCCCCGCCTTAAGCTTTTTACGCCTTATTCTTGGTAAAACCCTTAAGGCGCACTTTTTTTCTAAAAATAACAATGCTTTAGTAAAACGATATCACCTTTTAAAAAAAATTACAAACCGGACCATTATCTCATACAAAATAATCAAATAGTATTTTAATTTGCATATATTCAGACATATTTTTATGATATGTACAATTTTATTATTTTGATAGCCTTGTTATGGTTAAAAAATATTAAAATATATTAAGAAGGCCTAAACGCCTTTTCACGCCTAAGACCCGCCTAGGCTTCTAAGGCTTGGCCTCCACGCCTTGATCACACCCCGCGTTCTTTTAGAACCTTGATATATATATATATATATATATATATATATATATATATATATATATATATATATATATATATATATATATATAGTTATTGTTATAGTTATAATTTATTATCGTATCTTTGTCGTATCCAGACACTAATTAATCAAATTTGCATCATCGTATCGAAACTCATATTGCGCATATGTATTGGTGCAACATAGACTACAAAGAGGCTATAGGTATTTGTTATGGGTGAAATTCGATCGATCATTACGGGGAATGTCTTTGGGGGATGGATGAGTGCACTCGGTTTATTAGAGAGTTGAAGGGAGAGTATGAGGAGGTCAAACGGGTATGGACTTATCTTAGATTCATGCCTCCACCGATAATGTAGCCCGCCAGTTGGTCATGAATGAGGCCTAAATGGTGGCTCTTATTCTCACTAAGTTTGGTGACCATCTCCCATCGGTTTCTACTCTTACGATCGACTTTTCATACTTGATGAGGGTTACTGAGGATTATCTTAAGTACTCCATTGGGAACGTTTTCAAGATTTTCATCGAGTACGTCTAGACCACTTAAATTCAATTCAAAGATTCGGAGATGTTTGATTTCGGGGACCTTTTTCCCATCTTCGGGGAAGAAGAGATGGGTTGCATATTGGAGATTTCTTTGATATCTTCTCAGAGAAGGGATAGGTGACTCACACGCATGTTCGCAAGGTGATGTCATATTTTGTTACTAATTTCTTCCCACTTATGGGGAACGAGGATGATTTTACCGCGGTTGGTTCTACTCCTAGCTATTCAGAGTCTAATTTGTTGCCTTGGGTTGATGTGGTTGATTTTGAGTATGTGAACCCGTGTTGGGATGAGTTTGAGGCATGAGCGGAGGTTGCAATTCAACACGTAGTCTCGAGGTTGTCCATTATGGATGATTTGACCCTCGTCTGGCATTGTTGGCCATCTACGAAGAGTTGGTGAGAGGCCACTGTGGTGAAGTCGGGATTAAGTTTATATTTGACGGTCTTTGTTGGGATTTTTGATTAGTTGCCATCGCCTGTCTGCTAGCCAATACACCGGAGCTTCCATAGAAATTTCTTTCCTAATTGGGGAGAACGGCGTTGTTCGTACGGTTCCGATGTTCACCTCTAAAGTTATCACACTCGTGGAAGAGTTTTTCTCGGTTGAGAAGAGTGAGATGCACGAGGGTTTCAAGATTAATTGGAATTTTTGTTGTTTTTTTAGTTTCCTTTAGTAGGTTGTTTCTCTTTTAGTTGCTCTATTAGGTTAGAGGAAGGCATTAAATGTCTTATGTGTCTTCACTATTCATTTTATACTTTAGGGTTATCTTGGCTAACAAGATACCTCTACGTATAAATAAGGCTATTGTCATTCAACGGAATCACTTTCTAGTTTTGGAGAAGAATGAATGATAGAGAGAGGCTTTTTATTTTAATGTTGTTGTGAAAATGCTTCTGCTAACATCAAAATCTGACTCACATTACCATAAAGTCAACAATTGATTTTGACGTAAATGACGTCAATGGGAAGAAGAAAAGATAATTCTCTCTCAAACTCTCTCTAATCAAATCTCATAAAATGGAAGAATGCCTCAAATGAGGCTACAAAAGGGTATTTGTAGGAAGGAGGTTGCTTGGCCTCTAAGCTAAGAATCTAATTACATTTATGTCCCTAAGAGCCAATTAACCTTCCTTCTTCTAAATACTAAACAAAAGGAAAAATACAATGAAATACTAAAAATAAAAAAAAGACTTAACAAATAACAAAAATACGATAAAACCCTAAAAATAACCCCTAATTCTTCATTGACATCATTCTCTCCACCTTCGAAAAAGTTCGTCCTCGAACTTTAAGATTGAGGTCGAATGCAAAAATTCCCAAAATTGCGGAAGAGGCAAAACTTGAGGGGTCAAAATTGAATTTTTGAAAATTTGAGGAAGACTCTTCAATTCTTGAATCATTCTTCATCTTCTTCCTCATGCCACACATGTCCAATCAACAAAAATATCGACCACCGGGATCAAAAACCAAGATTTTGATGTCAAACCCTAGTTCTTGCACATGTTAGTGGGTTTCACCTCGGGCAAAAGAATGATTGGTTAGTATGGGAAGGGTTTGGATCAAAAGGGGATGAAATTGGATGGATTTTGTGGAAGCGGGGTTCTTGATTGGTTCTTGGTAATTTTGGAGTGGTAGGGTGGGTTGACTTAGGGTTTCGAAGGGTGGGGTATGTGGTTGAGGGTTTCGAAACAAGAGAGGAGAAATGGAGAGGCTAGGGTTGGTTTGGGTGGGTTCTTGGACAAGGGAGAGTAAAAACCCTAGGGTTTCTTGATCAAAATCTTGAGGGGATTGATCTTGAGGGGTTTGGGTAAAAATGGATTGAGATGGGATTGAATTTGTAGGAGAAGGGTTCTTGAGGACTTTCGGGTGGATCTTGGATGGGTCGGGGTAAAGAAACACATGTTATTGAATGGCGGGGACAATATCTTGAATTTTTGGCGGATCTTGAATCGTGTGAGGGGTGGATTGTATCCGGATGGGAGTAGAATGGACTGAAATCTGGTTGGGTGGGTCTTCGGGGTTTCGGGTTGACCCGCTTAGGGTTCTTGAGAGCATCGGAGGGTGATTCTGACTCGTATTGATGCTGTATAGCTGCTGCTGAAATTTCCAGCCAGACTGGACAGCTGGAAAGCCTCGGCCGACCACCGGAGTAGTGGTCTGGCCATATCTTGGAGATGAAGGCATCGGGAAGGTGCTGGAAGGGGCTGTCGGCACCGGACAGCTTTCATTTAAGCAGGTCTGCTGCTTCAGACCTTGGATTTGGACGATCGGAGCAGCTAACTGTGTTGGAGGTTGGATTCGACCCATCAGACTTGTTCCTTGATGTTGGTGGCTTCGTATGTGGTGAGCAACGGATGGGGAGGGATCGCTTGTCATCGGAGGAGTATTCCACCTTTCTTCCGTGACAGATTGTGCCAGAGATGGGCCAGAAAATGTTGTCGGCGCAGGATGATGCTCCTCCAAGCAGGTTCGCTACTTCAGGCAGAGGTGTTGGGCAGTCCGGCCAGTGGGCAGATGCGGTGGGGTGTTTCTTGATATGGTGGTGGGGGAAATAGGGTTAAGGTATTGATTTTCTTGGTGTAGAGATGAGAATGGGGTTGCGGAAGCGTGAGTGGAGGGATTTTGGGGGCTAAGGTTAGGGTTTTGAGGTATTACCGGGGCGGTGTGAGGGCGGTCCGTGATGGTTGCCGGTGATGGAAGTCGTGCATTCATCACATCCATTTGAACCTTCAATTGGTTGAGGGCTTCCATGATTTGCTCGAAAGGGTTTGCCGCGGAGGTGTTCATCCTTTCTTGAACCCACCTTGACATTGTTTACGAATTTTTGTTTTCTTACAACAACAAGAACAACGGGTGGAGCGACTAGGCTCTGATACCAATTGACGTAAATGACGTCAATGGGAAGAAGAAAAGATAATTCTCTCTCAAACTCTCTCTAATCAAATATCATAAAATGGAAGAATGCCTCGAATGAGGCTACAAACCTCTAAGCTAAGAATCTAATTACATTTATGTCCCTAAGAGCCAATTAACCTTCCTTCTTCTAAATAGTAAATACTAAACAAAAGAAAAAATACAATGAAATACTAAAAATAAAAGAAAGACTAACAAATAACAAAAATACAATAAAACCCTAAAAATACTAAAAATAACCCCTAATTCTTCATTCACATCAGATTCCTTGACAATAACAAGCCTAAATCATATAACTCCAATATCAATTTATATTTTTTTATGCCGACATTAGCAAGAACCGTGTATTAACAAAAACACACAAACCTAGAATTTACTAGCTCTTATTAGAAAGTATGAACTTTCCACTACTACATCAGTTAGTGAACGATGCAACTGCCACACCTATTCAGCCTAGAATTGCACCCCCAAGGGGAATTGAACTGATAATAATCCTGGTGAGACCCATCCACCAAAAATTAGTTCACCACTTGTAAGTTGTACTGGGATCCTAATGACCCCGTCAACCATCCCAAATATTAATTTTCCAACTCTACCTTCCAACCTCCTTGTAAAGGATATAATCCAACAATGGCTAATCATAATGAAGAAAGATATTTATCAAGATTTCAGACATCCAATCGACAATTATATTTACAGGAACTATGAGCCCACAAAAGCTAGAGCCTTCTTTCTAGAAACTAGTATTCTTTTCACTACATTCCATTACCATGGATCTTTCATTTGTCTCTGTTTTGGTCTCATGATGGTGAGTTGAGTGGAAAAGCTTCAATCTTTACAACGATCGAAAAGATTTGGCAATACCTTGTTCAAGTGATGGAGAGATGTGGAGGATGCTTAAGATAAGCGATTTTCTTCAAAGGTTAGCTTTCTTGGGTTTATGGAATTTAGTTGAGAATCAATACCATTTTTAATGCACAGTATTTAGCAGAAGAAATAGTGGTAGTGAATCGCGCAAATCTCTTAACAGAACCTTAAATCAAAGTGAAACCCGATTCACTTGTGTTTCAATTTTTATCGAAATCTCAATTTCTCTTTGGTATATGCCATAGACGCTAATTATGAGAAATTCAATAGCTATTTAATCCAACCTTTTAGGGTAAATTGGCTTCAAGTTGTATAGCAAGTGTTACAATCTTGATCTCTAGAATTAATTGTGAGTCAATCTGCAGAATAAATTTCATCCTCCACTATGAACTGCAATTCAAACTTGAAAATGGATGTATCAGTTCAAGACGAATGTAAGGCCACCACGTCACTAGATTTGATCATTGTTTTTTCTGTTTAAAATAATTATTTGGTTATTTCATTGTTAAAACAGACCATTTACATTAGTAAGTTTTCTCTTATATATGATGCCACGTAATTTTTTTTCTTTGTAACTCAAAGTTTCTGGCTCTTCAATTTGACTAATCACTGAGGGGCTTGGGTAAACCCTCCAATCCGAATAGCCATGAGATAACTAAAGGAGGTGGCCCCCAAAAGGTATACACATAAGCAGAAATTCGAACTCTCGACCTTGATTCATGAGACGCCTATCACTCGCTCATCCTACCACTAGGCTAACCTTTTTAAATTAAATCATTTTTAATTCGGATCAATGGTATCTTTGAACTTTTTTTCATACATAAATAATTATATTATTCTTCTGAATATACGATCACATTTATATTTAACCCTATTTTTAGCATAAAGGCAAGTGTCTTACCTTTTGTTTTATGAACTATGACTGGTTTTTATATTATAATACTTTATTATCATATTGTGTTTTCTGCATGTTCATATAATAAATTTGCATTCCAATGCAGTCACATCCTATAAAGCACGGACTCTCTCCCCGAAGCCACGAGTCCGCTTTGACTCGAGTCGGACACGCAACACTGGGGCACACTTTGGACACATCAAATTAATTTTTTTATTTTTTCAATTTTTAATTTTTTTTTTCTAATGTGACGGTGATTTTGCTTTATTTATGATTTTTAATTTTAAAATGTATTTGAATTTTATTTTGTATGGTCCATTTTCTTAACTTCATGTTATGAATGCTCCAATAATGTATTTTACGGAAAAAAAATCTGCTTTAATTCATTAATATATATTATCGTGTGTTGTATCCTAGTTTTCGAAAAAATCATGTGTCGCGTGTCGAGTCCGTGCTTCATAGGTCACATCCGTGAGCTAAAAAAATAAACCCACATTTTAACCGAACTAAGTCTAGCCCTTTCAACAAAAAATTTCAATGGATAAGCATCTTATGAGCCCAAAATTAAGGTCAAGATTTATAATCCAGGTCACACCAACAGTTCAGGCCTGCTAACATTTGTTTGCTGAATTTAATACTAGAGACGTAGGCATTTTAACTTTTTCCTAGCAGTTTCAGAATGTTATGTTCCAAACCGTTAAGAAATCTTGGGGGTAGGATGAAGCTAACATCATCAAGTGTCGTATTTATAAGCTACTCTACTTCAAGAAGTCTCTCGTTTCCAAACGATCCGGGAACAACTACTTTAACAGAGCACCTATATGTTTAATCACTTCAATAAGCATGAAAAATATCAAATTATGATTTTTCGGCAGATACTTAACAAATTGAATAGATAAAATTAGCAAATGTTGTTGAAGCAGATTAGTTTATATTGTGCTGGCCAAAAGCACAACTACAAAAAATGGTGGAGGATTATATTCATCAACTCATGGGTAATGGAAGTGGCCCGTCATCTTTAGGTGATCTGAAGATGTTTGGTGAAAAAATAGAACTCATGACAAAACTTATTGTGATTATGTAAATGACATAAAATTAGATGTATAGTGTATAGCATTTTCCAATAACATACATGAGAAACTCTTCTAGTACATTTAACAAAGTTTCCATGAATGCTCATCAGTATTCTGGATGCATTTATATGTAACATATTCCTCATAAATAATAAACTAATGGAAGTAAAATACCGCAATATAACAGCAGCCAGTAATTTAACAATGACAATAGAGACCAAACCTTTACTAGAAGATAATTAGCTGAAGCAATTGATAGGACAAATATGATGCTACATCAAATGATAATAAGTTGTTAGAGAAAAATCGCAAAAATCATTAAGAAATGTGACTTGCCAAGCATCACTTTAAATAGAGAACATACCAAGCTTCATGTAGATATGATAAATAAATGAAAGAAATTAAAAGCCAAACAACTGACATCCCCTTTGCCTTTAAACAACAGTATGCCCTCAAAGTATTGGCCACCAACATAAAAATTCCAAAAACAATGGTAAGAATGGGTAAGTTCCCACGGAAATTTCTCCATTGAGAATCAGAGGCATCCTACACGAGAAAATAACATATATGAAATGATATATGTACCAATTTAAATATTTGAATAGATAAATAAATTAAATCAAAAAGTAAAGGAATAAGCAACAACTCTATAAGCTACTAGTGAATCTTTTTTGTCGTCGATTCACATTGCCATAATTACTGACAATGGAAATGCAGGATGAGACATTTGCTTTTTTGATATCCCCTTCCTCCGTTGTCTTTTCATACCGAACTCAGCCAGATATTAACCTCTCTTATGTGGAGTTTCATGAGGAAAGGAAGATTATAATTTTTTTTTCTTTTGTTTGAGAGTCACAAGGAGATTAAATAAAATGATGTTTTATTTCACTAGGAAATTACTTTTAAGAAAATCCATAGGACAAAATGGACAACCATAAACCCCTCTTTTCTCTCGGCGGAAGGGGGGGGGGCAAGAGACCTTCAAGAATAAGCAACTCTATAACTATTTCATTTTAGTCAGGAAGCTAGTAGAAAATCCATTCTGTTGTCGGTTCACGTTGCCATTAATATTGACAGTGGAAATGCAGGATAAGATATTTGGTCATTTGGCATCCCCTTCCTCAATTGTTCATAGATCCTAAACTCAGCCAAATATTAACCTGCTCGTTTTATGTGGAGTTTTATGAGGAAAGAAAGATGAAAATTCTTTCTTTTATTTGAGTCTCAAAGAAAAAAAATAAAATGATGCTTTATTTCACTAGGAAATTACTTTTAAGAAAATCAATAAGACAAATTGGACAATCATAACCCACTCTCCTCTCGAAATATTTTTTGGGTGGGGTGGTGGAGCAGGGGTAGGTAAGGGACCTTCAAATCCCTCGAATTTATTTTGTTTCTCTCCTCTTAACACTTACAAAAAGGAATGATGACACTCATTAACTAATTCACTCAACCGCAAACCCCCTCTTGTATAAGGAAATACAGCCTCTTATTGCAAAGTTGACAATATAAGCATCGCAATAAGAGAATAAAAGGATTTATTTCCATTTGTAATAGGAACATTGAGCCTGATAAATTGCATGCTTAAGGTTTAGATTCATTCTCACAAAATGGAACTTGCTAGTGTCAAAAAAGAATGAGTTGTCAAGACTACTGCAACAAATCCTTATTTTAAACGGAAAATTTGGTTGTACTCACTCGTAGATATGTTTTTGGGGGATTTGACACGATGAAAAGATCTAAAAATAAGGTCCAGCGATACTTTGTGTCTTTTCAACGCAGCCCGCGACTATACCTGAATTTTCTATAATTTATACTTGAATTACCGAAATGTATATGTGAATTTTCGTAATGTATACATGTTACGTTTGTGTATACGCTAACATAGAACGTATACAATAAGGGTGAGGAACCTTGGCACCGATACTACATGTTAGTTGACTAGAGTGGAAAAATCTTATTGACTAGGCTCTGCATTGGGAATCTCCCTATTTTAAACTGCACCAAAATGTTTTTCTATTTATGACACATACCAATTACTAATAGTACAAACCGATAGTATTGCAATAAAAAGACAAAATTATAGGATAAAGACGGAAAAACAGAGACACGCCAGGAACTCCTGGGAAGTATGCTTAACCAAGCAAGAAAATTTGGAAACATTTCATGCTGGCAACTCCCATAATTTCTGTTCAGAATAATGCCTTTAGTAATGGTACAAGCATCGAGTGCATTGGTATCAGTTAACTTTACACATTTTTGAAAGTTTCACATGGATTTGTTTGTCCACAAGCCCTTCGAGATTTTAGCGAAACACAAGTTATAATACCAAATACAATCTTCAACCTCAAACCTTGGTAGAAGGCCCCAAGTCCTAAGCCAACGTCAAAACATAAGGATAAGAACCTCAGTCTTTTGATCCAAGACTACAGCAGATCAGACTCCACAAGCTCAGATAAAAGGACCCACAAGGCCCATTCTAAGCAACTTCAAAGACCTCAGCATTCCATTGTAACACCTGCTGAAACTTAGGAAAATCATTAAGTAGGTCCGAGCCACCTGTAAAGGGTCCCACCTCAGGGAAATCGTTACGCAGGTTTAACAAAGCCTCACCGAAGTGGAATCTACTGCAGTCAGCCATCTCAGACCTCCGCATGACTAAAGCCCGTTTATTCATGTTCGAAATACCTTCAGCACCTCACTCCTTCAATATAAGGCTCAGAAATGCCCACAAACAGCAATGCAAGATTCCTTGGATCGGGATCGTAGGAAAGTACTCACTGTTGTGCCAATCCCCACTCACTCCAAAAGTTTGTCATATAGAATTTATTACTCCCAACAACCACCACTACCCTGCTATAATCTCTACTGTGGCGGTAGAGCTCAACCATGATCGTCCATGCCGTGATCGTCACTTCTCATCTCAGCGTCAAGCAGTTGGCTATATAAGGGACACTTGGGAAAGCTTGCAGGGATCCGAATTCAAGTTATCATTCATCAATACAAGTGTAAAGACTCATATTTACCATTTGTAAAGGAGTTTGGACCACTTTAAGCTCCCATATTGTATTCCAAGCACCATACATGGGTGGCTTGGCTTTATTATAATCTTGTGAGTCCTAAGCAATTTGGACGTGCTTAGAGGAGTCAGCGGTTACTTCCTAAGGGCCCTCTTCTTACTACAAAGACCGACCCTTGCTTCTAACCTTACCCAAAGACAAAGGTTGGGCATATTTCTATTACCACCATTATATTGAATATAGAAGAGAGAAACACCTTCACAGTGGACGTAGGTACCTCAGCAGAGGTAAACCATTATATATCCGTGTGTCATTATAATTTATACTTGGGAAAACCTCCTGCTGTATCTCTAGAAGGCATACTTGGTGAGGCTAAGATCTTAACCAATTTCAGCCCAATCAACAAGTATTCAACTAAAGATAAGGCTAAATCCAAATACAAACATGCACTCTGGATGGAATCACTGATTTCCAACTCCTATATAAGAAGTTTTGAAAAAGGAATAAGATGAACAAGCATTCAAGGTGGTGCAAAAGGATTTACAAGATAAACCCATTCACATCAAGAGACCATTTTCTACAACCGGACTAGAAGGAGCCAAATGAGAACTTTCCAAGCAAAACAAATTAACAATCTCACAAACACCAAACAAATCCCGCTCCCCCAGCCGCATGGCACACGTGTCAAAGAAATAAATTCATAATAATTCATAAATAACATATACAAATGGGAAAACATTTGTATGTGTTACCTATCCACACACCTTCCCAAAAGCAAAAGCCAACCCAAGAACCCTCAAATATGAATTACCAAGGCCTACGAATCGAGCCCCACTCGATCACCATGAAGACTCCACCTAAGTAGATGATCCATTTTATCTCTCACCCCCCCCCCCCCCCAACCCCGCGCAAAAAACAAAAAAAAATAAAAACAAGAAATATCTCATTAATTTTTAAATGTGATAAACCACTCTAGATCTAGATGGAAGTTTAAAAATATGACAAGGAATATATGTGAATAATACTCAACGTCCGCATAAATCAATGTTAATCTATTCAATCTAGACACACATCGGAAAAGGAAAAAAATGAAAAAATAGAAGAAAAAAAACTCCTCTTGCACCCATTCAACCTCTTCCTGATTTTTATCCAACAGTAGACCAAAAACTGGCAGAAAGGGAAAAGGAGGGGGTGATTTTCAGATTTTGGGGAAATTATATTGTATTGTTTTATTTAATTTTATTAATAATGGTAGATAAATGTTATGATAATATTTTGGATTATTATTAAGGGTTGAGATAAAATTATGTTTATCTTTTAGTAAGTAGTCCATTATATTTAGGACTCTTTTAGGAACCTATAAATAAAGACCTCTACCTTTGTAATTATTCATTGAAGCATTTGTTAAATCAAATAATTTCTTTGTTGCAATATTGAGATTCCTTTTATTCTATCGATAGTGAGATCGATCGTGCAAGTGATGTTATTAATTCCGCTGCGTTTTACATCAAATTCTTATAGAGCCGCGTTCTTGATGAGAATGGTGGACACACGAAACAAGAAGATAAATTAGTATGTGAACACTTGGAAATAGGATTAAAAGAGATTAAGGGAATGCTCCAAGTCCTTCTCATCGGATTTGCATCATGGCAAAACTGCCATGTCAACCTCGCGACAAACTCCCCAACTCATCCACAATCCCTTACAGGACACCTTACAACTCTTTTCGAGCTTCTTTAGTAGTATATGTATATTGTCAAGAAGACGTGTACTCCAACAATATATAAATGGCTCACTAAGACTGCATGTAGTGTATAATCTTTTATAATATATCAATAAGATGCATAATTCATTCTTGTGTACACATATGTATTGGTTGAGAAGTCTGTTTTCCTATTTATTCCATTATTAGAATCACAACATTCATTATTACTAAT
This sequence comes from Sambucus nigra, assembly GCA_949130495.1. NCBI lineage: Eukaryota > Viridiplantae > Streptophyta > Magnoliopsida > Dipsacales > Adoxaceae > Sambucus > Sambucus nigra. The sequence goes on from OX422212.1 coordinate 93,995,594, forward strand.
CGACTATATTATAAAGCCAAGACCCATTTGAAGCTCTGTCACATTTATTTTCCCATTATAACCCTAACATTTCTCAAAAAATTGTAAAAAACTTCTTCACAACAAAAAAGTGCCCAAAAAAAAACTTCTCCACAACAAACTGCCCCAAAAATAAGTGGTGCACACACATTGTGTGCGCATCGCCGCTAGTATCTATAAAGCCAAGAGGCATTTCATCCTCTGAAGCTCCGTCACGTTTCTGTGTCTGCATCGCCGCTAGTATCTATAAAGCCAAGAGGCATTTCATCCGCTGAAGCTCCGTCACGTTTCTTTTTCCACTTTTATCCCTTACAATCTCTTATATAGTTGTTTTTTAGGCAAGGGTATGTACACTACTGTCAACCTACACTTTCGGTTTTTCAACTGCCTTTATAACTTGAACACACGTAGGTGTGTGCGACCCCTAGTTATTAAAATGCAAAATGTTAAAATTAGGTGTCACTTTTTAAGATTTTGAGTGTGAACCCATCATGTTTATGGTCTTTCAATCCTGCTAACTATGAGTATGACACAATGTTTAAAAAGGCGAAAGGCGAGACGAGGTGTTTTAGTCGCGGCGAGGCGAGGCGTAAGCCTCACCGAAAAGAAAAGAAAAAAAAGAGCAAAATAATATTAAAAAAATACTAATAAAACCATAAAAATAAAATAACAAAGAAATATAAAATAAAACTACAAAAAAAAACATCCTTGAGGGCTTTCTCACATAGTTTGACATTTTTTTGTTCCCCCAATATAACTTTTTAAAAAAAGAAAATCAATTTGAACATATTGGTTATTTTAAATATGACAATAAATTAATCAATGCAAAATCGTATTGGCAAAATCATTTTTTTAGCTTCATTCACATATTGGTTCTTTTATAATATGACAATAAATTAATCAATGCAACTTAACAAGCAAATTTATTAAAAAAAACATTGATTTTCAAGCTAAGATTATAAAAATTGCAACTTTATTAAAAAAATAATAAAACATATTAACCTAAGTTTATTAAAAAAAAACAGCAACCTTTAAAATATATTAATATAAGTTAAAGAAAACATATTAATCTAAGTTGAAAACCAAAAAATAGAAACCTTTTAAAAAAAGTCATATTGAAGTTAATTTAGTACATTTATTTCAAACAAACTATATATTTGTAACAAAATATAGTTTCAAACAAATTTATACACGTATTTCAAACAAATTAAAATTCAGCGTGAGGCTTAAGCCTCGAGGCTTTTTTTCAGCGCCTCGCCTCGAGGCGTACGCCTCTTCCGCCTTTTTAAACATTGGTATGACATCACCTCAAGTATCTTAACTACTTCCACCAAATTTACAAACGTATCCTTATTTCTATACACAAAAAGATAATGCCATCTACAATGCAAGCGGTACGTCACTTGTCATGCATGTTACCGACTTGCCAAAGCGTTTTATGCATTTTTCTTACCATTGAACTGTCAATTTTCGAGCAATTATATAGACATCACATTTTCAACCCTCCACCCCCATCACCCACCCCGATACCGAAATGCACAAATTACAGCCAAGTTTGCACTTTGTTTGGCATAAAATTCATAGAACACAGGCATGTGCAAGTAGTTAAATAAACAAGGAACCAAAAGCTGTAATAATTATATAAAACGATATAAAACTTTATTCATAAAATTAACATACAGTAAGTCGACCGTCCATCCATCCAGGACGTAAACCATAAAGTTTTGTGTAATGACCTGTAATAGCCATATGTCAAATCAAAGAGAAATCGAGATTAAAAACTACATTAAAAAAAATTGATATGCTTTAATTGGGGAGGAGCAAGAGGACAAAAAGTGATAAATACAGGGAGTCTATATACGATATATAGTGAGAGAAAATGTTAGAGGGTACCATGAGAAAGTTGAAGGGAGCGACGAATGATGATCGCATAGAAGACAATTGCGTAAAGAACAAGAAATATGAGCTCTCTTTGTTTCCATGAACTCTTCATGCCTCCTCAACCAATTGGCAATGGCCTCACTGTTACGAATTGAAATATAAGTTTGGCAGAATTGCTTCAGTTGAATGAAAAACATGCGTCCACCACAAATCTAACCAATAAATGTAAACGAGTGGAATTTTCATTGTGCTGAAAATTAACATCCAACATGCGGCTTTCTCAACATCAATCATCAGAATGAATTAGTGAGAGGGTGTTGAGGATTGAGTCATTCTGAAGAATCTTTCCTATTATCAATTTTGTTACAGGCAAATGCCTTTGCCCCTTCCGCATATGAGTTGTTAGCGTGTGCCAAACAAAATCCTACATAGATTTATATCTAACTTAATTTGAGTTAACCAAACCCTTTTGTGGAGTTGAATTGTTACAATAATTTGTGTAACCCGATGATAAAGTAAAATAAAAAAGGAACAGGAAAGCTCTCACACAAATATCGATTTCAATATCGATAAAATAAATGCAATCCCAGTATTGCAATGAACAAAGAACAATCTTTACTTCAACTAATACTTGAATGAATAATTACAATGAGATAGGCCTTTAATTATAGACTGATAAACGAGAGTCCTAATAGAATTCTAACAATAAGAGATGATGTAAAGAGATATATAAAAATACCAAAGATAAATCTAAAAAGCTTAAAGAAAATCCTATGATCTAATATTAAATTAAAAATAATAAAATAAAATAAAAAAACTCTCTATCTCCCTAATGAGCCATTCACGTCATTCTCCCCCCACCCCTAGGAAAAAGCTCGTCCTTGAACCTTAAAGGGGTATTCTATTTGTAGTCGGCGGGATGATAACACATGTAAGAGTTGCTTGTTCTTCGTTGGCAACAACTTTTTCTGCCCCCTCGGTTATGAGAACCGGTCTTCTATTCTATTTCGGACAATCAGACACTTTGTGGCCAAACCCCCCACACTTAAAGCACTTAAAAATGGTGGTTCTTTTCTAAGCGGTAGGTGCAACACCTGTTAGTGGTGTTGTTAACTTGGTTGCAAGTGGTGATCCGAAAATAGTCCTCCACTTCATGTCCATACTCAACCGCCTTCTCAATGGTTCCGATCTCTCGCAAGGTCAACTCCGATTTAATTCGCATCTATAACCCATTAATGTACCTGCTGATTTTTTGCTCCTCGGGCTCGTTCAAGTTAGCTAGAGTGTAAAGAAGATAAAACTCCTCTGTGTACTCGGCAACTGACAAAAGGTTTTATCGCAAGGCTTGTACCCATGTAAAGAAATCCCGTTCATAAGCCTTCAGTACAAATGCAGCTCGAAGGTGCTTCTTCATTTTTGCCCACGTTGCAATATGTTTCTTCTTTTTTTGCCCTATGTTGACATAAACCATTCCACCAAATTTCGTATGTCACCACAAGTCGAGCGTATTTAATTTCCTGTTGCGCCATTATAGTCAAAGATTTTTTCTATAGAGGCAAGCGAATCCACAAAAGTATCTGTATCTATCTTTCCCACAAAAATTAGCATGTCCACCCGAATATCCCCATGCATGTTGCGCTCTAAAATATGCAAAAGTCTTGAAAAATCGTTGCGATCTTGTTCCATTATAGCAAAGGAGTCATCCTCCTCGTCTCCCAATGAATCGTTTACCTCATAGCCGGGGCCCACAATCTCGGGAAGTCGTTGGCAGCTAGACAGCAGGCCATTATCCCGTCCCCTGTATTTATACAAACAATCTCGCGCATAAAACACTTACCTATGGTGGCATGAGGTTGTGTTTGGTCCTGATATCTTTGGGTTCGAGGTTGGGATGTAGTCACAAAACAATATTGTCGAGTTGTTGAAACTCGATAGGGTATAGATCATGGTTCAAAGTCCCGGTATCGAATATCCGATTTTCAACTCGATCGTGGTATCGGTCGCTGTATCAGACGATACGCAAAGATAAGCTATTTAGAGAGCGCAAAAAATTCGGGAAAAAATTTAAAAGAATAAGATTAACAATGTGGACCAATCGGACACGTTCAAAACCATCCTTTATATGCATTGCATTGTGCAATCGAATATACTGAAGCGCGACGGACTTGTCAGATTCAATATTCCATAATAAACCAATATTAATATAGAAAAACAATCTAATGACACATATAACTTGATTAAAAAGTTACATTGAAGGTAAATAGAAATGATTACAATGTTTCATCATTATCATCTACCTATCTTGTTGCGATATCGATCATACGGATGTGGATAGGATAGCGTCCTCCAGTAGGGTAAAGGAAGAAATATGAACCATATTGCAGTTACGAGGATTGGGATGACAGTCTGGATGACCCATAATTTGAAAATTGCGGCTGACGATCTCCCAATTGACCACCGTGATGATAATATCTTAGTCGCGAATACACAAATTTATGCAATTACAAATTTATGCAATTTTTTTATTGCCAATCTGTTGCAAAGTTTTGGATAGATGAGAGACCATGCTTCATAAATTTCATAACTTCAATAATATGCGTAAGTACAAGAACTACTAATTTATTAAAAATGAAAAAACAAGTGGTACAAACATTTGTTTTAAGTAATAAGAATTACTAATTTACTAATATTTTTAATATAACATTATTTGTAGAAAAAAATATATATTATTAAAGTTAACATTATTTGTTTTATATTCATATGTAAAATGTATAACAAATGTATAACACAATTAAAAGACGGTTAACTTTCAATTATATTTTGTATGAACAATTATCTACCATTTGTTACAAAATGTTGAACTTTTAAACATAATGTAAAAAATTTAATTATTTTTTCAAAATCGTTAACTTTTTAATTTGTACAGAAAAATGAACTTGCTGTAAATATTTTTTTATTTAAAAAATATATTTTTATTCATTTTTTTAAGAAAATAGTTTAATTTTTATTGTGTAAGAAAAAATAAAATTTTTAAACATAAATGAGCCTCTTGAACATTTTATTTGTACAAAAAATGACTTTAAAAACAGCTGTCCTCTTACACAGGCTCCAATGCAGCACAACTATAACACATATCTCCAATACAGGACAGCTGTAACACATCTCCAATAGAGGACGGTTCTAATCCACCGGCTTCAAGACAGCTATAACACATATTTCCAAACTCACTTAGCTTTCATTACTCTTCTTCACTTAATGACTGATAATTAAAACCAGAAAAGTAAAAACGCAAATGCAAGGATGGAGATGAACCATAGCTAATCGGCGACCGGAAAAGGAGTTTTCGACGAAACTGGAATGGAAGGCAACTAAGTCTGAGCCCTCCTATGACAAATAACGTAGCTGAGAATCTGAAACATGAACCCAGTTTGAATTTTCTTCCTCTTGACTCGGCCGAAATATCTATTATCTCGGGAATATTGGCCGATAAATCGCCGAGATATCTCGGGATCGGCGAGATATCGGCGATATTTCACGATTTATTACGATTCAGTGTTCTTTTTGAAACGTCTCTCGGTTTCGGTTCGGCACCCTCCGATTCCGAGTCAACTCTGCCCATACCGAATTGACTCGGCCAATACTTTGAACCATGGTATAGATTGATTTCGTCATCATATTCGGAACCCATAAAATCATCGAATATCAAATCATCGAAGTGTAGTTCAAAAGACACTCGCGGGCACGTTATATGCCATCACTTCACACATGTTTAGGGTCATCCGGTACTGATAATGCAGAAGATTGATCAAATGGCCGTGGATTTATCCCCATAGTACAGATGGCGTCTATTAATTCTTAATCGGAAACGAGGGAGGTCGACCGATTTACATGTGTCTCATCGATGGGATATTTACAGGCTGCTCGTTCCTTTCAGGGGTCAAGGTAGTGGCAAAGTTCGAGTCCTTGTGTGTGGCACGTAATACGGAAAAGGTCATGGTTGATAGCCCTCGGGATATGGTTCGTGGGTAATGGATACAAGGGTAGGATTAGGCTTGAGTTCGGTCGGGTAGGGATTGTTTGTTGATTTTTTTGTTTGAAAAGTGGGTTGTGGGAGGGAAATCTGAGGTTTGGAACAAAAATAAGGTTGTTGACGACTCACGGGAGCTCTCGCGAGGGTTTTAGACATCGGAAAGGGTCGTCGAAGGGTGGGGGAGGGTGGGTGGCCTGAAAGTGGTCGGAGTGGAGTAATTCTAAGGTATTTTAGAGGGTTTTGTTGTTATGTAAGCAGGGACTAGACTATACTTGCATTCTGTCTTTGTTTCAGGTATGTCGGAGATCCAACCAGGTGCGCATATGGTCAACGAAGGTCGCCAGTGGTCGAAGAAGGTGAGGGGAAAAGGTGTCCAGCAAATGGATGGCTGTAGGGGTTTGGAGCACTAGTATAGGGGTGCCATGGTTGTTTTTGTGGTCCTGCCTAGAAAAGGGTTTGCTAACTAAAATGAGGGTCCGGCGAAGGTTATCTGAGGGGCGATGGAGGTCGGCGAAGAGGAAGTTGCAGTGGGTGGTCACTGACAGGGGTTTGAATTGCCAAAGTGCCCTTTTGGGCTTTAACTGCTAGGGTTTGGGGACGATTTAGGGTTTGTCGAAAAGTGGACTCGACGATATCACCGGCAGCCATGGCTGGTACAAATCCGGCGAGAAGAGATTAGATCATCCCCTAATCTCTCTCAGTCCTTCTTTCAAGCGTTCAACACGCTTGTTCATCTGCTTGTTTCGTGTATCCACCATTCTCATCAATTGTATCCTCCAAGAGCGAACGCGGTTCTCATACCAATTTGAAGTAAAATGTAGCGGAATAAATAAATCTCTCACACAAATATTGATCCCAATATCGATAAAATAAATGCAATCTCAGTATTGCTAAACAATCTTTGATGCATATAATACTTGAATGAATAATTACAATGGGAGAGGCCTTTATTTATAGGCTCATAAACTAGTCTTAATAGAAATAAAACACTAAGAGAGCAATAAAAATAACTCAGATAAATCTAAAAAGCTTAAAGATATTTCTAAGAATTAAAAATAAAATAAAAGAACACTTCCTCGCCTTAATTATCCATAAAGTCATTATGCATATATTTTCTTCTCCATAATACATAGTTTATAAACAGGTGACACCAGTTGAATGTGACACCCCGACTAATTAAATACCGGGTAGCTACTCCTTTATTAAATTAATTCAAAATGCCAAGTTGGCTCAGTTAATAGCATCACTGTCGAAAACATTTTATTATTACTAACCACCTAGTATTTAAAAAGTAAATTCCCAAATTTTAATTTAAGTCTGATTAACATGCAACAAGTATAATGAAGAAATAAATAACACCATACACCATACTGAAGTAAAACGAATAACCATCACAATAGAGTAAATAAAGTCTGGAGGAAAACTCCTCACTACAATCCCACAACTGATAAGTAAAACGAATACTGAAACAATACATGCTAAAGTCTGAAACTGAAATGTAAAAGATGTCTCTAAATAGAAATGGGCAACATGCCCTACAACTGATAGATAGTGACTCTGGAATCCAAAAGATAGAAGCGTCTACATGCAAATCCCTGTAGCTTCCACAAACCGCTACAGCTCGTCACCTGAATGAGTATCCTATGCTTAGTGTCCCTGTGGCTGGGCAGCTAAAATGGTTTTACAAGAAAAAGATTTGAAAAGCAAACGGGTCAGAGCCCGAATGTGGAGTTATATTTTAAAAACCTGCAAGTGCTTTAAAAACATTTAAAATATTAAATGCAAAGTACATGTTAGGACGTACACTCACATGATATTCTCACATCTCGTCTAACTGTGCACTCCTAACGTAAGTACCCCTCTACAACGATATAAACCACTAGCTAAGTGACATCATAACTAGCTAGACTGTAATAGTTTCTACCCTTATTACCCGGTTCTATTAACATATAACGCTCGTAATTAGATAGGGATTTAATGTAAACTCAAATGCTCAAAATGCAATATATTTCTCTATTAGTTAACTCGTTATATTTCTCGAAACAATACCGTAATATATTTACAACATTAACATGAGGATTTCCATTAATTAAATGTATATTATTCACATCATAAATATACAATACAAGCACCCCGAGAACTAAGCTGCGGTGCACACATACTCTGCTATCCATCCCGGTACATCACGTACATAAGGATCACATATTCCGAATCTCTCAGGAATAGTTCAGATAACACAAATCACAAATAGTGGAGGCGAACACAGTCACCATCACGTGGGTCACGCACATACCTACGCTCCCACGGTCAGCGGACTTATTAATATCCCAATAAGTCTTTCTATGACCTATGTTCATCGAGGTACCAGTCTATATCCCCCCGTAGGCACACAAGGATTAGAGGGTCCTAAGCGAACGCAACCTCCCGTGATAGCAAGTATGGTAGGTATGTCATACACACAATCCATATACCAATACTAAGTAAACACACATCTTAGTAATACCGTTTTTTAATCGTAGTACATATTGCATTCTCGTACTAACTTATAATTATCACAATTCATACTGTTTCGGTTTGTAATTGTACGCGCCATAATTATCTCACGTCGTAGTATACACTCATGTCTCAATCCAAACCGTCCATATAATACACTCTCGTATGTAAATTCCTTCTCATAAATACCCAAATGTCCCAATTCTATCATTACTACATCTACGGAATGATATCTATATCCTCGAACAAGTTTATGGAACTCCAAAAGTCAAAACAGTCCAAAAAGGACCAAACTGTCAACTCGTTAGAAGTCTCGTTCGAACGAGACTGTTCGAACGAGATTCCTCTGCCAACTCGTTAGAAGACTCGTTCGAACGAGGCTGTTCGAACGAGGTCCCAGTTCGTTCGAACGAACTGTACCTTCTAACGATATCTCGTTCGAACGAGATATCGAACGAAATCCCTATTCGTTAGCAACGACTGGTCAACTCGTTAGAAGCTCGTTCGAACGAGTTCGTTCGAACGACCTGGGGGTTGCTTCTAACGAGCTACCAGTTTCGGCCCAGATTTTTCCCCAAATCGTTTTTCATCCATTTTATCACCTCAAATCTTCTAAACTAAGTCCCAACAATCGTTTAAAGGTCTATAATCAATACTAAACATATAAAGTCACATCCTAACATGTTTTTAAGGGATCAATCCATCCTAACATCAATTAAATTTACAACTTTCTACACTTTTTCCAAATATCTCAAGAACATGAACCCTAACTACATATCATCATCAAATCCCAGAATTTAATTCGTTTTTCTTTCACCCAATCGTGTATTAATATCAGATTAATCGTCTCCAAACTATTCTACATGCAATTTATCCTCAATCTTCAGAACCTAAGTCCAATTAATCATGGGTTTTCATTCATCTTCCAATAACAATAATAAATCTTCAATTTTCTAACATGGAAAGAACATTTACTGAAGTTAAACATAATTAAACCACTTGCCTTGTTTGTTTCCGGATTTGGTGTTGATTTGGTGAAGAATCTCTGCAGAATTTTTTCTCTTTCTCTCCTTCTCCAAGCTCCTTCTCCAATGGTGGCTTAAGGTGGCTAGGGTTTTGATTTGGGAACTTAGAAAACCTAAATGATAACCTACGTAGCTTTCTAGGTTAATATGGTTTGGTTAATGGGCTTAATGGGTTAAATCCACATCAAATTTACATCTCTAATTTTCGTCACTTTTAATTCCTAAAAATGTAAAATTACCAAAATACCCTTTAAGTTGCCGGTATGGCCTAAAAATACCCCGGGACCCAAACTACACCCCCGGGTAGTGTTTTCTGACTATCTCGACCCTTCCGGACGCGTTGGCGCACTCAAAACGACCATACGGATTATAGATTTTAAATTCACTTTTATTATCAAAATATTATACCGTGACGCGGCGGTCCCACGCGTCTCAACAAAATTTCTAAAATGCCATATATAAATCTCACGACAAATTTTATAATACCAAATACATATATAATCATATATGCACATATCAAATACCAACTCGCATCACATTAGTATTTATAACCCGGATTAATTTCCAATTAATACGCATTTAATTAATTAATCCCAAAAATAAATATAGCCAAAAGTACGGGGTATTACATTGAATAATTAATGGCATTTCCTTTCCCTGCTTGGTTAGGCAAATCACATGATTGGTAAGTATGTGCAATCATGCATTTCCAATCAAGAAGGTTTCCCATCTCGTAATTTTACTCAAATTAACTCCACACAAAGTTGTCATGTGGCACGTAATATGTAGCAGATACATTACCGCAAACATAACTGCTAAGTGCTAGTTTAAATGTAATCAGGTTATTGGCTAATTGAGTTACAACCTTCAAGATATTTTCATTGCGAAGAAGTAAGATCCTAGGATTCTGGTGACAGTCTCTACTTAGGGTGTGTTGAGCATTATTACATATTTATCCATGAAATTACTTCTTGTTACTCAATTTTTTTACTTTTTTGGTGCTCGACCCTAATTGCATATATATTTTAAATCTTACCCACCTCTAGAGAATTGGATTTCATGCAAAACGGAGAGAAAATTACACCGAGCCACTCACCTCGTTTCGCACTCTTTTTTCAACTTATCCTGAATAATGAATTGATTTTAAATCAAACGCGCCCTTAAGAGAACTATATATCTGATAAATTATGAGATTCAAGTATTAGTGTATCATGATAAAAGTATGTTTAAGACCATCTCCAGAATTTGCTAGTATAATGACATATGCCACATAGGCTGAAAATGCCTTTTTGCAAAATGCCGAAAGACAAAATTTGATTTTTTTTTCCCCAGACAGAGTCTCGCGGCAGCTCAGATGCCACAGGGGTTGGCCTAGATAATGGCCCAATTATTCTCATCCCTACCGCGGCGAAGTAAATTTTTATACTTTTACTCACAAGCCATCCCAGGCTCTCCCAATTTGTTTTTTACGATATACCGGTGGGATGAGCTACAGACTCGTTTGGCTGTGCAGGTCCGTTTCAGCCAGAGTAAAACGACAATGTTTTAAAAGGCGAAATAAGGCTCGCCTCGAGGCGAGGCGCTAGATGGGCAGACTGAGGCTTGCGCCTTTTGTGACTGAGGCGTATGCCTTGAGGCTTTGCGCCTCGAGGCTATTGAGGCTTACGCCTCTTTTTTCTCTCCTCATTAAGGGTAAAAGTGATCAAAATTTTAAAAAAAAATTACATGTCGTTTCCAATACAAAACAAGTCGTTTGCTGCCCAAAGATAATTCCAACCCAAAAACCCTAGCCAATCATCTCTTTTACGCTAAACCGAAGGTAATTTCCATGTCTTCTTTGTATTATCTTTGCCGATGTGTCTTTTTTTGTTTTTTCTATATATATATATATATATATATATATAAACAGACTTTATTTTTTTTGCTATATCATTGTAGTGAGTGGTCACTATTATGGATTTCTTTTGTCTTGACGGTATAATATATACAAGGTTTTAAAAGGCGAATCGAGGCGCGCCTTGAGGCGGTGCCTCGAGGCGAGGCGGAAGCTAGCAAGGCAGAGGCGCACGCCTCTAGGGGACTGAACTGAGGCTTGCGCCTTGTATAGAAGAGGCGTATGAGGCGTCCGCCTCATATTTTGATGTTGATTTACCAAAAAATGAAGTCACGTGGGTATTTTGCTTAAAAAGAAAAAGTCGTACGAAGGTAAAGAACCAAAAACCCTAACCGCTGATCAAAAACCAAACAAAATACCACCGAAAGACCTCCGATTGGCTTCTCTAGCAGAAACGGACCACCGATCATCTTCTCCAGCAGAAATCGATAATCGTACGAGGTAATTTCATCTTCTCCGATGTTTTTTTTAGTTATTTCAGCTCTCTCTATATATCGATATATGTATATATGTATTTTACTGCTCTATATATATGCAAATATATATACGTATATATGTATTTTACTTATATTTTTTGCTGCTTTATATATATATATATATATATATATATATATATATATAACATATGTATATGTATACATATATATATTCTGTTTTTTTTTATATTCTGTTTTTAATATATATTCTTTTTTTTTATATATATATGTATATATACATTCTGTATACATATATAAAACAGGGTATATGTATACATATATATATTCTGTTTTTTTATATATTCTGTTTTTTTTATATATATATGGCTTTAATACTAACACAAAATCTATATTATTGTAGTGAGTTGCCATTATGTCAAATAGGAAGGATCCCGCTTGGAAATACGGGAAGGAGGTGGAATTGCCGGATAAGGGTTACAAATATATTGAATGTGGCTTTTGCGGGAAAATTATTAAAGGTGGGGTGAAGCGAATGAAGGACCATCTTGCGTGTACCAAGCTTAATGTGGCTAAATGTGTGAAGGTACCTCCGGAGGTTTGCCAAGAGATGAAAGATTTTTTGATGAAGGGTGTTGATGTTAAGCAAGCGAAAAGAAGAGAAGAAGAGGAAAGGATTAATAATGCCTCTTATTACAACAGTCAATCATTTGGAGGGTCAAACAAAGGTAGTGGTTCTACGAGGGGAATTCGAGGACCAATGGATCGTTTTATTGTCAATGTTGATGATGATAGTGAAGCAACTACAATAGACAAGGGACACGAAAAAGATCTTCACAATCAAACGTGTTTAGATGTTGGAAGGTTTTTTTTTTAAAATGGTATTCCTTTCAATGTAGCAAGTAGTCCTTCTTTTGTGAACATGTGTCGGGCAATTGGGAAATTTGGTTGTGGTTTCAAGCCTCCTACACCTCATGAACTTAGCACGTGGATTTTGATGAAGGAAGAGCAGACGGCAAATGAAATTGTTAGTGAGGTGAAAAAGACATGGGCACAAACCGGGGTTTCCATATTATCTGACGGGTGTAAAGATATTCGAGGGAGGAGTTTGATAAATTTTCTTGTCAACAATCCATATGGTACTGTTTTTTTAAAATCTGTGGATGCATCCGATGCCATCAAAGATGCTAATTTACTGTTTAAGCTACTTGATGATGTTGTGGAGGAAGTTGGGGAGGATATTGTTATCCAAGTTGTGACAGACAATGCATCGAACTATAAAGCAGCAGGAAGTAAGTTAATGGAGAAGAGAAAACGGCTTTGGTGGACGCCGTGTGCCGCACATTGCATAGATTTAATGTTAGAGAAGCTTGGAAATTTGCCTCAGCATAAGAATGCGTTGCTTAAAGCGAAAAAGGTAATACATTAGTATTTTTTTATATCAATTTCTTAATATATTATATATTTGCCATAATTTGATTTCTAATTTAAGTATTACAATACTTTTATGATGGTTAGGTGAGCAATTTTATTTACAATCATGGATGGGTGTTGGCATTGATGAGGAAAAACACCAACAATGATCTTGTTTGTCCAGCTGCAACTAGATTTGCCACTGCATATTTGACATTACAAAGTATGTATGGGTTGAGGCAAGGATTGGAGGCGATGTTTACCTCTAAAGATTGGGCAGAATGTAGTTGGGCAAATAAGCTAGAAGGGAAGGAAGCAAAAAAGATTATTTTGCGAGATAGCAGCTTTTGGGGTAGTGTGGCTTATGCAATTAAGACCACAAAGCCTCTTGTTAGTGTATTGAGGATGACGGATTCTGAAAAGATGCCGGGAATGGGATTTCTCTATGATGCTATGGATAAAGCCAAGGAGAAGATAGCAAAAAATTTGGATAATGATGAGGGGGCGTATAAGGAGTTGTGGAATATCATTGACGAGAAATGGGATTTCCAATTGCATCGTCATTTGCACGCGGCAGCATATTTTCTAAATCCCCACTTCCAATATGATGAGAATTTCTCCACGCATTTTGAGATTAAGTCAGGATTGTACATTTGCATGGACAAACTCATCACCGATCCAGTGGAGAGGGAAAAAGCTGATTTGTAATTGGATGTGTTTCGAAGGAGAGAGGGAATGTTTGGGTATTCACAGGCGAAACTTACGTGTAAGAAAAGGAGTCCCGGTAAGTACATAAATTATTGAAGTTAATTTTTTTTAAGTTAATATTTTTAAAATTTTACTTAATGTATATATTTTCTTTCAGCTGATTGGTGGATTCGATTCGGAATTGACAAGTTTCGCTGTGAAAGTTTTAAGTTTAACTTGTTCATCCTCCGCTTGTGAGCGTAACTGGTGTATAACTGGAGTACGTTTAATCAGGTAATTAATATTTATGAATTAATTCTCGCTCTACGAATAAAGTTATAATATTATGACTAACTTTACAAAAATTTATAATAGATACACACAAAGAGGAGAAATCGTTTGGCAACATCGAAGCTCAACACGCTCGTCTACATCATGTATAACAAAAAATTGAAAGATAGGCACTTGATGAAAAAGGCACTTAAGGAAGACCAGGATCCGTTGGTCATTGACATTGTACTTTCTGACGATGAGTAGGTTGCCGAGCCATCCAATGGATGCCAAAGCGATGAATCGGGGTTGACAACTGAGGGGGGCACGAGTACACAAGTGCAACAAAAAAAAGGAGAAGGTCGAAGAGTTCAAAAACTACGAGAAAAGGTCTAAATTATTATTTATACTTGTCTTCTTTATTTTACTAATTTCAAACAAACAACATAACTAATTTTTAAACTTATTATTTATTAGATAAAGGAAAAGGATTGCAATTGGTGGATAAAGAAGAGGAGTGGGAGGATCTCAACTCAGACGAGGAGGATGGATTGATTCGATATGCAGATGATTCCATGGATGATCCTCTAAGCGATGATGATGGGGATGGAGGTGGAGATGAAGCATATTATCCATTTTTCCGGCCATTGGATACCGATGATCCACTACTTAATATAGAGTGATGATACATTGTTTGTTTTGTTTTGGGTTATGGTTTGGTGATACACTATACTTTGTTATGGTTTGGTGATGGTGATGGTGATGGTGATTTTCATTATGGATTTATTTTCTCTTAGACGGTATAATATGTATTGTGATGATGACATTATGGTGTTATTATTTGTATTGTGTTGTGTAATCAATTTTACATCGTTTGTTTTCATGATAATTGTAATACTTAATTTGTTCCTCGTTTAATTACTAATTTTATATCAATTTTTAGTTACTTTTGTGGAAAAAAGTTGAGGCTTACGCCTCGGACCGCCTTGAGGCTTACGCATCGCCTTACAGAGGCAAAACGCCTCAACTACGCCTCGCGCCTTTTAAAACCTTGAATATATATTATGATGATGACAGAATGGTGTTATTATTTGTATTGAGTTGTGGAATCGAGTTTACATCGTTTATTTTCATGATAGATGTGATACATATTTTGCTCCTCGTTTAATTATTATTTTTTATGTGAATTTGGGTGCGGAAGTGTAAAAGAAGAATTTATCTACACAACAACTATACTACACAACAACAACAACTAAACTAAATAAATGAAATGGGTTTCTTTCTCTCTCTATTCTCTATTCTCAATATTCAAAGTTAAGTACAAATGAGGGCCAAGGGGCCTATTTATAGGAGAGTAGCTTGCTAATCAAGCCAATACCCAAAAAGACTAAAAAAGGCAACTAATATCTTAAAATGACATATAAGTCCCAAACATACTTGGAAACTAATTAAGCTCTAAAAAGAAAGGAAAAATTATAATAAAATGCAAGAAAATATTAAAAATAAACCCTAATTCTCATCATTCTTTCTCTCTTTATTCTCTATTCTCAACATTCAAAGTTAAGTACAAATAAGGGCCAAAGGGCCTATTTATAGGAGAGATTAGCTTGCTAATCAAGCTAATACCCAAAAAGGCTCAAAAAGGCAACTAATATCTAAAAATGACATATTAGTCCCAAACATACTTGAAAACTAATTAAGCTCTAAAAAGAAAGGAAAAATTACAAGAAAATGCAAGAAAATATTAAAAATAAACCCTAATTCTCATCCATTTTTATATCATTTTTAGTGATTTTTGTGGAAAAAAGTTGAGGCTTACGCCTCGCCTCAACTACGCCTCGCGCCTTTTAAAACATTGAGAGGAACTACATATTTTCAGACTTGGACCAAAATCAGCATTTGCGGAGCAAGAGTGATTTAGTCAGAGACCCAAGTAGATGCACTTTTTAAATTTCATATAAAAAGTCTTGTAACTAGTTTAAAGTTATTTCACTTTCTATAGGAACAAGACTTTTTATATGAAATTTAAATCTAATCAATGTCATATTTTGCACTACAATTTATCGAGTTTTATTACATCAAACGTATCTTAAGTACATATAAATTTACTGAATATCAGTCCCAAAATGTAAGTTTTAAGTAAACAGTGTTGTAAAATACAATAAATTGGCAGTTTTCCACAAATCAATTCCAGGATCACATGGCAGCAAACCTGTCGCGCCTTGGTGAGCAAGACATTTCAACTGCCACGTCGATACTGAATTTTCCAGAACCAAGCAGGCAAATTCAGTGTTTACGTGCACTTTTTAGAGGCTTTTTAGGCATGCAAAATGCCAAAGGGATAAAATACCATCACTTTGCTGATATTTCTAATAGATCTTCATAGAAAGTGAAATACCAATACTTGAGCGCACGCAATACCTCAAAAAGAAAGGAAAAAGGAGAGAGAATTTTTCACAACCCCAATTATGGAGGCTGCAACTTCAGTACCAAAATCCCACTTCCAGGGGGATTACCCTCTGTTTTTTCAGAGAACATTATACAAAAGAAGTAATATCTTGATAAATCCAATCATTTGCAAGTGGACTCCTATTTGTACCGATTCGGTTACAACTAATCTAACTGTACCTAACTATATAACCATCAAACTGAATATGTAACCATTTTTACTAACTGTTAAAACTAATCACTAACTACTACAGGCTCGTTACAGTCGCCATCCCTTTAAAGCAATCCTTGTCCTCAACGATTGAACTTGTAGTTTGATTGGCTTCCACCCGGCACAAAGACTAGATGCCCAATCTCTTCCTTACAGCCCTTGTTTTGCCAATCTTCTGCATTCCTTTCGTTAGCACCTTCAAAAGCTTCCTCTTTATTGCAAAGTAGTTGTGCACAAGTGTTACACGGGTCTAGCAGAGTATAAAACTATTGGCTTTCACACGCTGATGATATTAAAAATGGAAATTGGGGAGATTAAAAATCCTATTCGAGGTGATATTACTATCTAAATGGAACTAAGAGTACCTGACAACAATACGAAAAGTGTGGAATGGTCCGGGATATAAGTATTGAGTTGCTGATGCAGTATCAGTTGAAGCTTCATAATCTTGACAATTAATGAAAACCAACCAAAAAATTCATCTCCTCGGCCTCTCTAACTTGAAATCTTGATCAACATTCATCCTTAACAGCAACCTTTTGTCAAACATATCCCGTGCAACTTCTGTCCTTGAGTAGTAATACATTAAGGAGACCAAGAGTTGCATTAATGGGATAGTGGTAGAACTATGTTCCTAAGGAAAAGTTTGTGAACAATTCAACTCATCTGAATTCAATTCTACATCGGGGTAAGACACCCTACTACTTGTTAAAGCTCTACTACTTGTTAAAGCTCCATATGAACACAGCAGGCTAGACCTAACTACACCATATTCAACTCATTTGTGTCTGATTTTTTTTATTTGGAAATAAGATGATTCCAATTCAAAATTGAATTTCACAAATTAAAGCAAGCAATGACAGAACATTACATATAAAACAACCTACTCATTACCTTATTTCTTGCTTCCTCAATTGGATCTTCTTCTAATTAGGGAACAGGGTTTCAGCGTTGTGCACGTCTCACGGCGGCAACGGATAGGGTCAACCCGGCCTGGGAAGAGGGACAGGGCGGAAAAAATTATAGTAATCTAAAAAATATGTTTATTTTGATGTATGAATGAACCACTATTAAATCAGTTTCAGTGGAAAAAAATTATTTAATTCGTGTTAATATTTATTGAACTAGAATACCGTGGATCGGTGGGAACCGACCATATGCTGCAAATCTGAAAGCAAATCGCGACAATCCATTCAAACACAAATCATTAATTTCTACATTCAAAACACAATCAAGCAAATCACGGCAATCCATTCAAACAAAAATCATCAATTTTTACATTCAAAACATACAATCAATGTCAAACAGAAATCATTTATCACAGTGGCATATATCATATCGAACATCCAATGTAAACAGGCTGAAAAGTTATATCAATACAACAAAACAAAAGTTCTCACAACTAATTCTAAATAATAATATCACAAACCGAAAATCTCCAAATATAATACACAAGAAGATTAGTAAATCGTGCACGCTGATGATGTGCATTTGATGTGCATTAATGCCATAAAGCCACCAATGATGTGCATTCGATGCCCCAAGGGAGTCATTCATTGACTCTAATAATAATCTTTTGAGTCAATGTTCGAATGCAACTATAACCCTCAAATACAACAGCATTTACCGACAAAAAAATTGGCTAAAAAAGAAATAGGGGGGCACTCTATTAAACTGCAAGTGAGTTCATGATGCTTTGATAAACAAGGAGCAAAGAACTTGAGTACAAAACAAATTCTTCAAAACACCTTAAGTGAGACGGGAAAAAAGAAACTCAAAATTCGATATGGACAAATAGATTCAATGGCAACTGACGGAAACTAAGGGTGTGTTTGATTGACATGAAAAATTTTATCATGGAAAATAGTTATTTGGACTCGTGTTTTTCCCTTGTAGTACCTTGATTGCCAAGAGTTTATATAAGAACAACCACCATTCAAGCAACAAGTGCTCCTTCTCAAACCTCATTTTTATTGGAAAATATTTCTTATCTACCCACCAAAGAATTGATTTCCATGGAAAATAGAAAAGGTAAGACCAAAAACTCGTATCTTTTTCCGTTCATTTTCTAACTTCTCATACAAATGAACTATTTTCCACGTATTTTCCATATTTGCAATCAAACACACCCTAAGAGTATAAAATGGAGAATTCATTAAAAAAAATTGATTAGACGAAGCAAGTCTAATTGGTAAAAGAACTATTTGAGCAACCATTGAAAACCAGCTTAAAGTGTCCTGAAGATTTAACACTAGCTCAAAAACAAAAACACGAGAGGAAGGAAGGAGAAGATGTAATGCTTGTTATAAGATTCTTATAATAATTTACTTATCAAAAAAAAGATTCTTAGAATATCATTCATCCACTTACAATTTGTAATGTTGTCAAAATGAAACATTGCTGTCAACAATCTAAATAGGCTAATTTATACAACCACAAAACAATAATTCAATAAAAAGATGAAAAAGAAAGTAAGTGCGCCAATAACCGGGTCCTACCCAGTACCGATGATAAATAGCTCAATATTTATTGTTGGGACTCAAAAACAAGAAATTTGATGTTATAACAAAATAACAATAATCATCACATGGGTTTCATTCTAGCAACATACCAATTGAGAATTTTTCAATGTGTAACCAAACAACCCAATTAAAAATTGGGTCCTTCTAGGGGGACTCAAAATGGGACTCGCTGACATGGCGAGTCGCGATTGATTAGTGCCGCTGGCGCGGACCCACGTTTATAAGGAATCAACCAATGATGGCACGCCATGTCAGCGAGAGTCCCAATTTTGAGTCCCAATCAAGAGTCTCCCTATCATTTTCCTTAAAAATTATATGAATCAAACCATTCGTACTTTATGGGGTAAAAGCTGCCAAAATAACTAGGTAATTTCAAATATATAAAATTTTGATGTCATAACAGAATAACAATGAATAACAATAATAATCACATAGCCTCATTCTAGCAACTTACCAAATGAAAATACTCAAATATAACCACATACTACAAACCAATAGACAACCAAACCAAACCCATTTTATGAGATTTTATGAGGGTAAAAGCTAAGAAAAATAGTAATGGGTAATCCCAAAAATATAAGAAATTTAATATTCTAATAAAATTACAATAATCACCACATGGATTTCATTCCAGCATAATAACAATTATTATGCTAAAATAGTAATTGGGTAATTCTCAAATTAAAAAAGTTAAACTTTCTAACAAAATTAATGACATTCATTCTAACAACTTACCAATTGGAAATTCTCCTATCTAATCGATATAGAGCATTCAAACCCTAGCCACTTTATAGGGTAAAAACTAACCAAAATAGTAACTGGATAATCTCACATATAAGAAATTTAATGTTTTACGGATCTTCATGAAGAGTACCAATTTCAAACAAAAATGTTATTGTTACAAACTCAAAATCAAACTTATTGTAAGTTCCATTTATCTAAGAAAGTAATAATTTATAAATAAGAAAACTCAAAAAGTAAATCTTTAAATCGATGAAATAACTCCAAATCAAATCAGATTGAGTTGTATTGAGAAAACTTACCTTGTGGATTTTGCTGAAGGGTTCAATGGTAGTGTGCGGTGATGGGAATATACGAAGAAAACGGGTTTGGGGTTATACTAGAATCGTATTTTGAAGGGGTTTTAGAACTGGGACAGGGAAAGAAATAGATGGAGGTAAATAAGAGGAGAGAATCGTAGGGGGAGATGTATAATTTTTAAAAAATTGTACGTTATTTTTCATAAAATAATTTTATTATAACTTTTTTCTAAAAAGAGTCTTTATAATAAATAAAAAAATTATATTTTATGAAAGAGCTTTTTATAACTTTTTATAAAATATTTTTTTATAACTTTTTTAAAAAGCTTTAAATATATATTTTTATAAAAAAAAAAGAATATCTTCTTTTAAATTAAAAGTTGACTTTTTTTTAAACATTTTTATAACTTTTTTAAAACCATTTTTTAATACAACCTTTTTATCAAAAAGCTTTTTATGATTTTTTTTAAATATTTTTTATTTTTATAAATAAAAGACAATTTTTTAAATGAAAAATAAACTTTTTTACAAAATAATTTTGTATAAAACGGTTTGTTTCTAATATTTTTGCTAAAAAAAAAATTATAAATAAAAAATGACTTTTTATGAAACACTTTTTATAACTTTTTTTGTAATTTTTTATAATGTCTTTACTTTTATAACCTTTTATTTAAAAAAAATTATATGAAAAAAAATAGTCTCTAGATAACAAATAGTTTTTTATATAAAAAATAGTTTAAAAAACATTCCATTTTTTTTAAATAAAAAATGACCAAATAGATATTAACACGAATTAAATAAAAAATAAAAAAATTTATTCATTTTTCATCTATTAAAAACAGTTCAAAACGATTCTTTTTCAAAATGAAAAAATGTTGTTTATAAATATTAACACGAATTAAATACAAATAAAAAAAGCCCACTTTTTATCTATGAAAAATATTTTTTTGTAATAAAATTATTTATTTCTATTCTTGAAACACATATATGCATTAAAATTAAAAGACTAAAATTTTGTGTGTGCATGCGCGCGCAATGGAGAATGAAGAGAGAAAAGAAAAGTGTAGAAAAACAAAGAGGTAATGGGGGTATTTTGGAGTAAATGAAAAGATATTAACGCTCGCCTAACAGTGTGAGTGATTTTGGTGCACAGTTTAATTATTGGTCAAAATTGGGGTTAAGTCTAATATCGTATTATCAAACTGGAGGTTTATCAAAATGATATATGTATATATATAGGGTGTGGCTAATGGCGCTCCTTAGATTCTTAAAACACTCCAACAAAATTTTAAAAGACAAAACTACCCTTCTCCCTAATATCAAACAAATTTCAAACATTTTCAACAATTTTTTAATTAAATAATTATAAAAATTGTTTTATTATAAAGTTAAATAAAAGTAGACTTTTTTTATTAAATAAAATTGAACATTTTTAAAAAAATAAATTGTAAAACAGTTTTTTTTAAATCATTATTTTTTTAAATGGATATATTTTAAAAACACAGTTGGATATAACTTATTTAAAAAAATGATAGTTATATTTATTAATGAGTGTTGTATGTTCAACAATTAATCAGGGTTACAATTCTTTCTCAAATTATATTTTTAGAAATTATTTTTTTAATAACTAATTTGTGATAAGATTTTTTTTAAAAAATATTTTTTATATATTATAGATTAATGATTGGTTAGTGTCGCTGGCGCGGACCCACGTCATTTAATGGATGCGGGTCCGCGCCAGCGGCACTAACCAATCGATATTAAAAAATTATAACAAAATATAATTTCTTTAATACCGATTGGACGGGTACTACCATCGATTCATTCAAGGGTTCTCGAAGATCACTGGGTCCTTGACGAATTTGACGAGGAAAGGGGTACCTTTTGTCTGGAATAAGGCGTTTGAGGAGATGAAGACGATATTGACTACATCACCTGTTCTAGTGTTACCTCGGGCGGGAGTTGACTACAGGGTTTATACTGATGCATTCCTGAGGGGACTTGGCGGGGTTCTGATGCAGGAGGAGAGGCCGATAGCTTATGTTTCCCGGAAGCTTAAGCCTCACGAGGGACATTACCCCCACCCACGACTTGGAGTTAGCAGCCGTGGTTTTTGCCTTATGAGTATGGAGACACTACCTACTAAGGGGAAAGTTTTAGTTTTTCAAAGATCATAACAGCTTACAGTATTTCTTCACTCAGAGAGAGCTGAACATGCTTCAGAGGAGGTGGCTCGAGTTTGTAAAGGATTACCAGTTCGACATTCATTACCACCCGGGGAAAGCGAATGTTGTAGCGGATCCGCTGAACCGTAAGCCGTTTCTGGAGTTGGCAGCGGTGTGGAAGGCAAAGTGGAGGTCACTTCGTGGAGATGATGAGTTGACCCGAGCGTTTATGGCAGTTCTCACCATCACCCCCGAGATCATTATTCGGATGGTGAAGGTACAGGCGGAGGATCAGATTTGTCAGGAGTGGGTGAGACAGTTCCTAGCCGAGGGGGTGGAGCATTTTTCTATCGGGTCTGATGGCGGTTTGAGGTTCCAGGGGAGGCTGGTTGTTCCGGATGATGCTGAGTTGAGACTAGCCATTATGTCAGAGACTCACGGTTCGTTATACACGGTACATCTCCGTGGAGATAAAATGTACCACGACATGCGCCATCAGTATTGGTGGGCCGGTATGAAGAGAGATATAGCGAAGTTTGTGTCCAGATGTGCTACTTGTCAGCTAGTGAAGGCAGATCACCATCGTCTTGAGGGTACTCTGCAATCCTTGGGGATCCCGGTGTGGAAATGGGAAAGAATATCTATGGACTTCATTACAGGGTTACCTACCTCACAGAGGGGGCATGATTCGATCTGAGTGATTGTCGACAAATTGATAAAGGTGGCTCATTTTCTACCGGTCCGCATAGATTTTAGCTCCGAGCAGTACACCAAACTTTTCATTGCAGAGGTCGTTAAGCTACATAGGATACCGCTAACATAGTATCAGATAGGAACATAACGTTTGTATCCCACTTTTGGAGGAGCTTCCACTAGGCCTTAGGGCCCAAGTTGAGACTGAGCACTTCGTATCATCCTCAGACCGATGGGCAGACGAAGAGGGTGAACCTGATGTTGGAGGACATGTCGCGTATGTGTATTTTAGACTTTAAAGGAAGCTCGGAGTAATATTTACCGCTGGTGGAGTTCGCCTACAACAATAGCTACCAATTCACTGTAGGGATGGCGCTATTTGAGGCACTCTATGGGAGACCCTGTCGTTCCCCCTCGTGTTGGTTAGAGGTGGGAGAACAAATTTCTAGGGACGGACATCATTCAGGATACCTCAGAGAATGTAGAGATGATTCAGGCTAGGATGCGGGTTTCTCGAGATAGGCAGAAGAGCTACATAGATGCGGGTAGGAGACACTTAGACTTCGATGTTGGAGACCAGGTATTGATTAAAGTGTCTCCCATAAAGGGGGTGATGAGATTCGGAAAGAAGGAAAAGTTGGCACCTCGATACGTGGGACCGTTACCTATCTTGGAGAGGATTGGGCCCGTAACATACCGGTTGGGATTACCGAAACACTTACAGCGGATGCATGATATCTTTCATATATCCTCACTGCAGAGATTACTTAGAGATGAGGTGGCATACCAGCACATCGATGTCGACGAGATTGAGCTCTAGCCAGATGTTACTTATGAGGAGTGACCGGTAGCCATTTCAGATAGACGAGAGCGTCGAATGATGTCCAAGATTGTTCCTTTAGTTCGGGTGCAGTGGGGGCACCATCGCAAGGACGAGTCAACTTGGGAGAGAGAGGACGACATGCGCGCAAAGTATCCGGAACTCTTCTATACAACTACGTATTTTCTTGATTCCGAGGACAGAATCGTATTACTAGGGTGGAAGAATGTAATACCCCGCATTTTTCTCTTAATTAATTAGTGGAAAATATTCTTTTTTCTAATTTGAAAAATTTAATCTAAATAAATATCTTATTCAGATGTGTTAAGTGGAAGCTTATCATTTGGCATACTTGTGTGTATTATTAATTTTTTGTGCATGAATATATTATTTGCATATCATAAAAAAAAATTATATAATTCATGTGCGACATAATAAAAAGTAATAATTTTGGCATAAATAAATCGGAGCCCATTTTGGGACTTATATGAACTCGTTTAAGCAGTTTAAACCTTTAAAAATGGTCTTGGGTCAATAACATAAGGTTTTTTTGGACTAATTAGAAAAGGAATTCGAGCTCATTTGGGGTCAAAAAGTTGGGCCCATAACCCAACTCGGGATTAGCACTCAATTTAGTGGTTTAATGGGAACAAACCACTCCCCCATTATAACAAATCATAACTTAAGAAAGCAGCCACGAGAGAGATAAAAGAGAAACACCCAAAGGAATGGAAAAGAAGAATAACAAGGAGGGATCAAAGGCTTTCAAGGGTTCTTCTCTAAAAAATTTAAATTCAAGAATTTTCTTGCATAAATTATATTTCTAATGTATTTCTAAATGCATAATGTATCTCCCTTTTATATTTCTAGAAGTTAGGGCTTATTATGTTAAAATTTGATGATGAAAACCCACATGTAGAGGAAGAATATAAATGTAGAATTCGTTCCAGAAATTAGGAATCTTAAGCCTTATTGATGATTAGATTTCTGTCAAGTTTTGTTAATTATTGGAGGATAATGGGTTATTTATTGTAAGAAATTTTTAGTAATCATTAATGGACTGAAATCTAGATGTAGTGCCCTTATTATTATGTTCTTAAATTGGAATAGACTGAGTTGGGAATTGCATCTTGAATCATTGATGATTGGAATTTGTTAGTAATTTGTTGGGACTGATTAATGTCAACAATATAAAAAATATGGGTTGCGATCTGTTCGAAATTTTGGGAGTTTGGGGATATCTGAGAAACCCAGAAAGGGAGAGGGGCGGAGAAGATGACGAGATGTCGTTCAAACGACGTGGCAAGTCGTTCAAATGATAAGCCATTTCATTTCAACAACAGCCCCAGTCATTCTAACGACATGGGTTTTCTCCCCTCCCCTTCTTGCTATAGCTTTGAACCTAGAATTCTTTAACTTAGGCTCCTGCATTGTATCCCTCATGAAGAGTAGCAGTGCGGGTATATTAAAGTAACCAATGAAAGTTTTTATGGGGTAATTAATTTATGGAATAGGATTTCCACATGTGTTGATATTAACAATAATTACCTATAACTAGATGGTTAAATAATTAATTATTTGATATAATTAATAATTTATAAGATGATAAATTATTAATTGGATAATTGGTAATATGGAATTTGAATTTGAGCCTTACAGTAATTTGGGGACAATCACTTCTACATATTATAGGAAAAATAATATGTACTATATTATAATTGTGTGAGGACATACCAGTGGACTTTCCTATCGGCTCGGGGGTTCGCGCGTTCGGGACAGTGACCACACGTCGGCATAGGTGGGCTTGATGTTGTGTAGGCATATAGGTACTACGTAGAGGCTTCCCACCCTCTAGAGGTAGGTGTAGTGCTGACTGCTTGTGTATTACCGTTGGGTATGGGCCGTATACAGGTATCCTGCGTAGGGACCGCCCCCAACTTGTATGTATTTTGTGGTGTCTGTTTAGGATGTTAGGATTCCTTCGGAATTGTCGATAGAGCACGAATACGACACCGATGGTAGATGCTCTCATGTGTCACATATATGGAAAGACTTATATTATTAATCCCTCGAATATTCTGGAAATAACTTAAGCTGCCTAAGGATATGGGCACTCACTAATGTTTTATTTTACAACGCATAATAGATGTTTTATTTATGCACTCACTACGATCTCGCTTACTCTCCAGACTTAGATTCAGTTACTTCTAGCATAGGTGCTTTTCATATTCAGTCATTTTATATTTGGAATAGTTGTAAGGGCATAAGCCCGATACTTTTTTATTATTTCATGTCGGTTGGGATTTATTATGTTAGCTGGATTTAATTATTAATATTATGATGATGTGGATTATTAGACTATTGTGTATGGATTCTTCATTTATAAATGCCAACATTGTGGGAAGTAATTTATTTATATTTACTATTGTACTGAGAATGGAATTAATTGACATGCAAGTCTTATCTTCGGCGTATCGTGCCAGGGCCAGCCTTTACGTGAGAAAATAGAGGTTGTTACAGTTGGTATCAGGAATACGGTGTTAGTATCCTTAAGATTTTTGTTTTGCGCTCATTACGTTATGCGTTGCGTCCTTTGATATATAAAGCTTATATTTAGGACTCGTTGTATTCATGCGATTAATACTAATTCGAATCTTGTTTGCTTTCAGATGGCAAACGGGCGTAGGGGAAGACCCAGGAGAGTAGCCCCACCAGTTGGGGAGGAGGAACCACCCCAGCCACTGCAACCACCACAAGTTCCGCTAGTCCCACAAGTTTCGCAGGCCACACAGCTAATTACTTCGACGGAGATAGCCACTATAGTGTACCAGGAAGTTTCCACAGTGATGGTTGTTATGCTACAACATTTTTTGCCACCTTGGGCACCACAACAGCCACCCCAACAGGTGGATATTCCAGCGCAGACACCGGGATACGCATGGGACCGCGCGAGGGAGGCCTTTGTTAAAGGCCAACCTCCAGAGTTTGTAGGAGGGTCTGACATTCTGATTACTAGTCGTTAAAAGAAAGATATTGAGAGATACTTAGGATGGTGGAGTGCTCGCCTTTTCACAAGCAGATGTTGGCATCCTTTAGTTTGGTGGGTGCCGCCCTTTAGTGGTGGGAGGCAGTGACGACGGTTGAAGAGAGGGATAGCCTCACGATAGAGTAGTTTTGGGAGAGGTTTGAGGGGAAATACTTCCCCCTAGCTATGCAGTCCGAGATGAGGACTAAATTCACAAATCTAAAGCATAAGGGACGTACGGTTGCAGAGTACAAGGAGGAGTTCACTGCTCTCTCGTATTTTACAAAGGAGGAAGTTTGGACAAAGCAGATGAGGATGGATCACTTTATCAAGAGGTCATCTTGGCATATTAGGAAGGATCTTTTGGGAAATCCAGCCTTCTTGATGTACAACCAGATGGTTAACGCTGCACTCCTTTATTGTCAGGATCAGAGGGAATTTCTGAAAAGCAAAAGGGAAAAGCGCCACGGTGGAGAGTCGTCTAGCCGGCAAGGCGAGTGAGAGTAGTGGATCTAGGGCCCAACAACACAGGGGCACCCCACCCACTGATCAGAGTAAGAGATTCAGGGGCACTGATGATAGGCATAGGTAGGGCCAGGGTCAGGCAGGTTAGGGCGATCAGTATAGGGGCCACAGGGCCATCAGTTCAGAGCCAAGTAGGGCCAGTAGGATAGAGGCCAGCAGTGCCAACGACTCGCACGGATGTCCTTCCGGGGAAATTGCTACACTTGTGGGGAGAGGGGTCATTCTTAGAGGTTATGCCCACGGGGGAATCAGGCCGCCCAGGGGCAGGGAGGCTAGAGAGGACAACAAGCGCCACATGGACAACGCCCACCATTTCAGGCTTAGGGAGCCGCTTCAGCACCCGCTGCCCCGCCTCAGGGGTAACAGCAGCTGCAGTATGGCCGGGTCTACCATGTAGCAGTAGCAGATATACTCGCACCTCTATAGACAGTTGAGGGTATGTTTCCCATCTTTGGTCATGTCGATCATGTACTTTTTGACACAGGTGCATTGCACTCTTTTGTTAGCACGAGGTTTGTACAGGAGTCAGGTATGATAGACCTTACCTCAGATGTAGTTTTGCATATAGACTCACCAGTGGGTAGAGGGGCACCATTACGGTCAGTGTGTCGGGGGATCGACATCGAAATAGGCCGACTTACTTTTGTCACGAACTTACTAGTATTGGATATGCACGAGTATGACGTCATTTTGGGGATGGTATGGTTAGCCACTTGTAGGGCATGTGTAGATTATTTCGGGAGGTCCATCGTCTTCGCTATTTTGGGGTAAGAGATGTACCAAGTTGTGAAGCCTCACCCCGGGGTTGGGTCGAACACGCATCTATATTATATTAAGGAGGATACCTCTTTGGAGGTTTTGGTAACTTTAGATTCCATTTCAGTGGTTAGGGATTTTTCAGATTTTGTTGGGAGATTTCAGGGTTACCACCAAGTTAGGAGATCGACTTTGTGATAGATCTGATTCCAGGCACTAGACCTATTACCGATGAGGGAGCTACGAGAGCAAATTGAGCAATTTTTAGGTCAGGGGTTCATTAGGAGGAGTACTTCCCCTTGGGATGCTCCAGTGTTGTTTATCAAGAAAAGGGACAGATCCTTACGGCTTTGTGTCGACTACAAAGAGTTGAACAAAGTCATGATTCGAAATAAATACATGTTGCCACGCACAGATGATTTGTTCGATCACTTGAGGGGTGCTGCCTACTTTTCGAATATCGACTTGAGGTCGGGATACCATCAGTTGAGAGTTCGGGAGCATGACGTCTCAAAAATAACTTTTCTTACTCGTTATGGGTCGTACGAGTTTTTGGTGTTGCTATTCGGGCTAACCAACGCACCGATATTATTTATGGATTTGATGAAGCGACTTTTTAGGGGCTTTCTGAACCGATTTGTTATAGTATTCATAGATGACATTCTGATATATTCTCGGACTGCGGAGGAGCACGCGGAGCATATGCGAGTGGTCTTATAGACACTTAGAGATCACCAGTTGTATGCGAAGTTCAAGAAATGTGGATTTTAGTTGAGGGAAGTACAGTTCTTCGGTCATGTTGTGTCCGAGAGGGGAATATCCGTGGACCGGGGGAAGGTTTATACCGTGATGGAGTAAGGATAACCCACTATACCCACCGAGGTGAACAGCTTCTTGGGATTGGTCGGGTACTACCGTCGATTCATTCAAGGGTTCTCGAAGATATTTGGGCCCTTAACGAATTTGACGAGGAAAGGGGTACCTTTTGTCTGGTTTGAGGCTTGCCAGCAGACATTTGAGGAGATAAATATCAGATTGACTACATCACCTATTCTAGCATTACCTCGGGCGGGAGTTGACTACAGGGTTTATACTGATGCGTTCCTGAGGGGACTTGATGGGGTTCTGATGCAGAAGGAGAGGCCGATAGCTTATGCTTCTCGAAAGTTTAAGCCTTACGAGTGACTTTACCCCCCCAAGACTTGGAGTTAGCAGCCGTGTTTTTTTGCCTTACTAGTGTGGAGACACTACCTACTGGGGAAAAGGTTTTAGATTTTCACAGATCATAAGAGCATACAATATTTTTTCACTCAGAGAAAGCTAAACATGCATCAGAGGAGGTGGCTCGAGTTTGTAAAGGACAACTAGTTCGACATTCAGTACTACCCAGGGAAAGCAAATGTCATAGCGGATGCGCTGAGCCGTAAGCCGTTTCTGAAGTTGGCATCGGTGTGGAAGGCGATGTGGAGGTCACTTCGTGGAGATGATAAGTTGACCCGAGCATTTATGGCAGTTCTCACCATCACCCCTGAGATCATTATTTGGGTGGTGAAGGCATAGGCGGAGGATCAATTTTGTCAGGAGCGGGTGAGATAGTTGCTAGCCGAGGGGGTGGAGCATTTTTTTATTGGGTCTGATGGCGGTTTGAAGTTCCAGGGGAGACTGGTTGTTCCGGATGATGCTGAGTTGAGATGAGCCGTTATGTCAGAGGCTCACGATTCGTTATACATGGTGCATCCCGGAGGAGATAGAATGTACCATAACATGAGTCGTCAGTACGGGTGGGCC
The DNA here is from genome assembly GCA_949130495.1 of Sambucus nigra. Taxonomy (NCBI): domain Eukaryota; kingdom Viridiplantae; phylum Streptophyta; class Magnoliopsida; order Dipsacales; family Adoxaceae; genus Sambucus; species Sambucus nigra. The sequence continues at coordinate 94,025,732 of OX422212.1, forward strand.
GGTATGAAGAGAGATATAGCGGAGTTTGTGTCGAGATGTGCTACTTGTCAGCTGGTGAAGACAGATCATCAACGTTCTGCGAGTATTCTGTAATCCTTGGAGATCCCGATGTGGAAATGGGAAATCATATCTATGGACTTCATTGCAGGTCTACCTACTTCACAGAGGGGGCATGATTCGATCTGGGTGATTATCGACAAATTGACAAAGGTGACTCATTTCCTATCGGTCCGCACAAATTTTAGCTCTGAGCAGTACACCTGACTTTTTATTACAGAAATCGTTAAGCTATATGGGGTACCACTTAACATAGTATCAGATAGGGACAAGACGTTTGTATCCCACTTTTGAAGGAGCTTCTAGTAGGCCTTAGGGCCCAAGTTGAGACTGAGCACTTCGTAACATCCTCAGACCGATGGGCAGACGGAGAGGATGAACCTGATGCTGGAGGACATGCTACGTATGTGTATTTGAGACTTTAAAGGAAGTTGGGAGCAATATTTGCCACTGGTGGAGTTCACCTACAACAATAGCTACCAATTCACTATAGGGATGGCACCATTTGAGGCACTCTATAGGAGACCCTGTCTTTCCCCCTCGTGCTGGTTAGAGGTGGGGGAGAACAAATTGCTAGGGCCGAACTTCATTCAGGATACCGCAGAGAAGGTAGAGATGATTCGGGCCAGGATACGGGTTGCTCAATATAGGTAGAAGAGCTACGTAAATACGGGTAAGAAACACTTAGACTTTGATGTTGGAGACCATGTATTGATTAAAGTGTCTAACATGAAGGGGTGATGAGATTCGGAAAGAAGGGAAAGTTAACACCTCGATACGTGGGACTGTTCCCTATCTTGGAGAGGATTGGACCCGTAGCATACCGGTTGGGATTGTTGGAACACTTACAACGGATGCATGATATCTTTCATATATCCTCACGGTGGAGATTATATAGAGATGAGGTGGCATACCAGCACATCGATGTCGACGAGATTGAGCTCCAGCCATATGCTACTTATGAGGAGAGACCGGTAGCCATTTTTGATAGACGGGAGCACCGACTGCGGTCCAAGATTATTCCTTGAGTTTGGTTGCAATGGGGGAACCACCGGGAGGATGAGTCGCCTTAGGAGAGAGAGGAAAACATGCGCGCAAAGTATCCAGAACTATCCTATCTAGGTACGCACTTTCTTGATTCCGAGGATGGAATCCTATTATTAGGGGGGAAGGATGTAATACCCCGTATTTTTCTCTTAATTAATTAGTGGAAAATATTCCTTTTTCTAATTTAGAAAATTTAATCTAAATAAATATCTTATTCGGATGTGTTAAGTAGAAGCTTATCATTTGGCATACTTGTGTGTATTATTCATTTTTTGTGCATGAATATATTATTTGCATATCATAAAAGAAAATTATATAATTTATGTGCGATACAATAAAAAAATAATAAATTTGGCATAAATAATTCAGAGCCCATTTTGGGACTTATATGAACTCGTTTGAGTGGTTTAAACCTTTAAAAATGGTCTTGGGTCAATAACACATGGGTTAGGAGAGTTTTGGACTAATTAGAAAAGGAATTCAGGCTCATTTGGGGTCCAAAAGTTAGGCCCATAACCCAACTCGGGATTAGCACTCAATTTAGTGGTTTAGTGGGAACAAACCACTCCTCCATTATCACAAATCATAACTTAAGAAAGCAGCCACGGGAGAGAAATGAGAAACACCCAAAGGAAGGGAAAAGAAGAAGAACAAGGAAGGATCAAAGGCTTTCAAGGGTTCTTTCTACAAAATTTAAAGGCAATAATTTTCTGGAATAAATTATGTTTCTAATGTATTTCTCAATGCATAATTTATCTCCCTTTTAGATTTCTAGAAGTTAAGGCTTATTATGTTTAAATTTGATGATGAAAACCCACATGTAGAGGAAGAATATAGATGTAGAATTCGTTCCAAAAATTAGGAATATAAAGCCTTATTGATGATTAGATTTCTGTCAAGTTTTGTTAATTATTGGAGGATAATGGGTTATTTATTTTAAGAAATTTTTAGTAATCATTAATGGACTGAAATCTAGATGTAGTGCCCTTATTATTAAGTACTTGAATTGGAATATACTGAGTTGGGAATTAGATCTTGAATGATTGATGATTGGAATTTGTTAGTAATTTGTTGGGACTGATTAATGTCAACACTAGAAAAATTATGGGTTGCGATCTGTTCAAAATTTTGGGAGTTTGGGGATATTTGAGAAACCTAGAAAGGGAGAGGGGCGGAGAAGATGATGAGACATCATTCAAACGACGTGGCAAGTCGTTCAAATGACAAGCCATTTCATTTGAACAATAGCCTCACTCGTTATAACGACATGGGCTTTCTCCCCTCCCCTTCTTGCTGTAGCTTTGAACTTTGAATTCTGTAACTTAGGTTCCTGAATTATATCCCTCATGAATAGTAGTAGTGCAGGTATATTAAAGTAACCAATGAAAGTTTTTATGGGGTAATTAATTTATTGAATAGGATTTCCACACGCGTTGATGTTAACTATAATTACCTATAACTAGATGGTTAAATAATTAATTACTGAGTATAATTAATAATTTATAAGATGATAAATAATTAATTGGATAATTGGTAATATGGAATTTGAATTTGAGCCTTATGGTAATTTGGGGACAATTACCTCTACATATTATAGGAAAAATAATATGTACTATATTATAATTATGTGTGGACATACCAGTGGACTTTCCTATCGGCTCGGGGGTTCACGCGTTCGGTCTAGTGACCACACGTAGGCACGGGTGGGGCTTGGCGTTTTGTAGGCATATAGGTACTACGTAGAGGCTTCCTACCCTCGAGAGGTAGGTGTGGCGCTGACTGCTCCTGTATTACCGCTGGGTATGGGTCGTATACAGGTATCCTGCATAGGGACCGCCCCCAACTTGTATGTATTTTATGGTGTCCGTTTAGGATGTTAGGATTCCTTTGGACCGTCCGACTTGGATGTTAGGACTCCTTCGGACTTGTCGATAGAGCACGAGTACAACACCGATGGTAAATGCCCTCATGTATCACATATATGGAAAGACTTATATTATTAATCCCCTTAATATTCTGGAAATAACTTAAGGATATGGGCACTCGCTAATGTTTTATTTTACAACCCATAATAGATGTTTATGCTTCATATTTGATAAAGTGGAAGACCGGTATTAATGTAAATTGGTAAATCTTAAAAAAAAATTGTAGATATTTTATTTTGGGTAAATCAAACGGGGAGAGGATTTCCTTTAAAATTGATATTTTGTTACATAAATATTATTCGGGATATTTTGGAGTGCAAATTTGATATTTCATGTATATAAGGGGTGAGGTGTCATTTGCATGCGAGTGTCGAAAAGGGGGATATTTATTGTGCATCGACTGTATGATTACATTCATATTTTATTCAAGTTAATTCTTACACACCTTGGGCTCTGACCCAAAATTTAAATATCCCCCCTAGGTGCTCCTAGATAGGGATAGTTGGATTATGTAGTGGCAGTCCTGCAATCTCACTTACTATCCAGACTCATTCAGTTACTTCTAGCATAGGTGCTTTTCATATGTAGTCATTTTATATTTGGAATAGTTATAAGGGCATAATCCCGATACTCTTTTATTTCATGTCGGTTGGGATTTATTATGTTAGCTAGATTTTATTATTACTATTATGTCGATGTGGATTATTAGACTATTGTGTATGACTTCTTCATTTATAAATGCCAACATTGTGGGAAATAATTTATTTATATTTACTATTGTACTGAGAATGGTATTAATGGTCATGCAAACCCTATCTTCGGCGTATCGTGCCTGGCCAGCCTTTACGTGAGAAAATATGGGTTTTTACATAAACTATCCGCTCATTTTTTTAATAGATAAGATGAAGATAAATCGAATAGAGGCTACATTTCTCATGACTAATATAGATATCGCAATTCTTGACTCACAACTCCCCTTAAAACTATAAAAGTTGAACCAAAACAATTTGATCTTATGGCTATTGAATGATATCCCGCAATATGTACCCCAAAATATGTGACAAAATATATTATCTAGCGAGATACAATTACACGAGCTTATATGAATTTGATGTCCTTTCAATTTAACCTCTTTAAGTGTCTAAGAACAAATAATGAAAAGCAATATAGTTGATTTAAATATAAGTGAAGTAAATACAAAAATATATGTTGAGGCTCATGTTGTTTATAATGTTATGTGTAACTTTGAAATCCTATTTATCATGCACTTAATGGTGAAAAAAATACGGGAATCAACCAAACACTTTATTAGGCATTACAAAGCAATATTAAAGACATTTTAGATGCTTTAAAATTAGTTTATACACTAAAATTTTTTCTTTAAAATTAAGAAATGATAACTGGGGCTTTTTTTATAATGTGGTGTCATTTTATTGTCGACATGGCATTTATATTCCTTTATGTTTTCTCATTATGACGAGGGTATAGGGCTCCAATGTCAGCAATAAGATCACATTATAATCGAACAATATTATCATTGGGACATTTTTAACTCCGCAATAGATAATCAATTCAAGGAGTTACTAAATAGATTCAATGAGGGAACACTAACTTCTTACTCTTATATCAACTTTGGATCATAGTAGTTCTTTTAAATAATTTAATGTGGAGAATACTTGCAAATTTGAAATAAAATTGTAATATCCCACTCTACCACCATCGATATTGTCCTCAATTTAACCACCTCTCATAACGGTATTGGGCTTTATTCAAGATCACATCCAGAAATTGATTCCAACAGGGTTTGAACCCCTGACGTGTGGCATCGTAAATCGCACGCCTTACTAGTGGAGCTGAAAAGTCCTCAGTGCTAGAACAATGCAAATCTACATATATGGACATTACTTTTCCTCATTCAAGCAATATGGGATGTAACTCTCTGGCTACCAAATCAACCATGGCACCAATATGTTACAATCCACCCTCTTAGGGAACCTAACATCCTCGTTAGGATGAAATTAATCATCACCCAACACGTTGGCACACTTATTTCAGTTGGGTACTAGCTCTGATACCATTCTGTCATACCCCACTCTACCATAATCGATATTGTCCCTAATTTAACCACCGATCACAGTGGCATGGGATTTTATTCCAGCTCACATTTCCAAACTGGTTCCAATGGGGTTTGAACCCCTGACATGTGGTGTCATAAACCACATATCTTATCAGTGGAGCTGAAAAGGACTCAATGTTAGAAGAGTGAAAATCTACATATATGAACTATTAATCTCTCTCACCCAGACGACGTGGGATGTAATTATCTGGCTACCAAATCAACCATGGCACCAATATGTTATGATCCACCCCCAGTTGGTATAAAAGCATTCCAAGTTCTAGTGTCTTAGGGTCTATAATTCTTTTCAAGTAGCATTTTTTAATACTATTAAGCTTTGTTATTTGAATTGTTGTACTCTTATTGTTGTACGTGTCCCTATAGCCTTTTTTTAACTATCTTTGAGATGATGAAAACTAAGAAGAGGGAAATACGACTGAGATCGTATGCGAGATTCGAGTCTGAGGCAGCAGCGCTTCAGCGATAGCCATTATTGCACAGACCATAACCACGAAGATGGATGTCATGCGCCAAGAGAAGCCACTACCAGTGGCTATACCTGCCCCTCATACCTCATCTACATGGGAGAGATCTAGGATTCCTTTCGGGAAAGGCAACCCGTCGGAGTTTCTAGGATCCACGAATTCTATAATATAGCTACAGGGGAGGTGCGATATAAAGAGGCACATAAGACTCAATAGAGTGAAAAGATGTTCAGAGGTACATACTATCCAGTTTCAGACTTGTGGGATATGCCTTAGATGGCGGGAGTCTATTACCTCCTAGGAGGATAAGTCATAGCTGACCATTGCTCAGTTTTGGGTGAAATTCAAGGGGAAGTATTTCCCACCATCACAGCAGGTGCATATGAGAGTTCAATTTAATATGTTGAGATAGGATAACCGTACAGTAGTTGAGTACGAGTGGTAATTCACCCACCTTGCACACTTGGCCTTAAATGTTGTCAGTTCTGAGGCAAAGAAAATGGGTAGATTTATTCGAAGTTTGATATGGAGGATCAAGCAGGTGTATCTTAGTAACCTGACATGTACTACACATACACGGGTAGTGGATGCCATACTTCTTCACTTTTAGGATCATCGGGACTTCCAGAAAGAAAGGTAGTCGAATAAGGAGTAGGTAAGATCCAACTAGGGGTCAAAGACGGTTGAGGGTGGTAAGTCATCCCGAGGGCAGCAGGACCAAAGAGGTCAGATACAGGGGAAGTATCCCCCTAAGGGGTTTATAAGGGATGAGCAATGCCAACAGGGTGTCCAAGGATAAGTCCACCCAAGCTAGGGCTAAAGAGGGCAAGATCGACCCTAGGGTCAGGGCCAGTAGGGACGACCATTTCGAGGCATTTGTTATTCTTATGGTGAACATGGCCACTATTTTTGGAGATGTCCTAAGGCCTTTCAGGATGGATCAGGTCACTTTCATCAAGGATAACTTTAGGGGCAACAACAGTTTGGGCGAGCCCCGCCGCAGTATCGAGCATTGTCGCCAGTGCCGTAGTACCCAATTTTGCCACTACCAAGAGATCAGACACATGGGCGACCAAAACTTAATTGTGAACATGTGTTCAACATCTAGAAATCGGATTAACCAACACCACCTCAAGCGATTAAGGGTACGTTCTATTTTTATGGTGGTTATGCATGAGTCTTTTTTTACCTAGGCGTGTCACACTCATTTGTCAATTATACTTTTGCTTTTATGTCGGGATTATTATAGATCCCCATCGATGTATCTATGCATGTGGATACCTCAGTGGGTAGGAGTACTGTCTTATGTCAGTTTTGTAAGGACGTGATAGTTGAGATCGGTTGTCTGTGTTTTCCCACAGACTTATAAATGTCGACTTATGATGTCATCTTGGGGATGGATAGGTTAGAGCAATGCCACACACATATCGACTACAGCGGGAAGGCGATTACATTTGTTATTCCCAGATAGGAGATATTTTCTCATTGTTATGTCGAGTCTTAAGGGTAGGTCTATCACACACTTATATTATTAGATGAGAGTTCATCATAGGAGGTCATTGTATTTTTAAAGTCGATATCCGTCGTCTAGGAGTTTACAGATGTGTTTGACGAGGTATTGGGGTTACCGTCGACATGTGAGATAGAATTTATTATTGATTTACTGTCGGGAACCAGGCCCATTGCGAGGGCATCTAACTGAATGACTTTGTTGGAGATAGGGGAGCTACATAAACAGATTTAGCAGTTGTTGAGCTAGGGGCCCGTACGGAGGAGTATATCTCCGTGGAGAGCTCTAGTTTTTTTGTTAAGAAAAAGGATGGTTAGCTCCGATTATCCGTGGATTATCGAGAGTTGAATAAAATCGCGATACAGAACAAGTATCCGCTTCCACATACTAATGATCTATTTTATTAGTTAAGGGTGCTTCATTATTTTCAAGATTAATTTGCGCTCAGGGTATCATCAGTATCACATTCAGGAGGAGGATGTTTTGAAGACTGCTTTTCTGACGCATTACGGATCGTATGTGTTTCGGGTCATGCTGTTTGGGTCGACTAATGAACCAACAGTGTTCATGGACCCATTCTTGGATTAGTTTACCATAATGTTTATTGACGACATTTTGGTGTATTCTCGGTCGGAGGAGGAGCATGCTCAGCACTAGAGATTGGCTTTGCAAACACTACGGGAACATAATGTAATGCCCCGACCCATGTTTGGGTCACTGTTGGGTCAATTCGCACCGAATCAAGGAGTTAAAGGGGGAAGGGGAAAGTCCAATTTTATTATTTCAGAAAAACCCTTTATTTACACCATTTATTAGAGGCTAACATTACCAATTTTAAGTTAGGAAAATAAGTGACAATTTTAAGTAGCTAAGTCAATTTACAGAGTTTATTTATAAAAATATGGATTGATCCACGACACTAATTAAATGAGAAATAAACCATAGTCATCCTTGTATTAGTACATCACGTGGCCAAAGGCCCGAATAAAAGTTTAAGCATCCCAAATTAATAATGTTTCAAAAGATAATTTAAATAAAATTACAAAGCCACTAACGACGTTAGCAACCCTCTGGGGCCTTACCTACATCCTTCCCGACATCCCTACTCGATGTACCTGGGGTGGGAATGGGGTTTTTAACATAAAAAGTAGGGGTGAGTGAACGCTCGAAAGGGTGGATAATACTTAACTATACGTAATCTACAAAAAATACTATACATATAACATGTATTTTAATAATTTTAAAAACATTTAACAACTTAGCTAGTATTAATGCAACTACCATGCAATGCACCCGAGCTATGAGATCATTGTGACATCCCGCCTAATTAATTACCAGGTGATCAGTCCTTAATTAATTAATTTCAGAATATCAAGTTGGTTCAGATAATGCATCACTGTCGAAAACTCAAATTTAAATTTAATAAAAACTAACCACCTAATATTTAAACAGGGTGATGTCCAAATTTTATCTTGTCACTAACAAATATCAAAAAGCATACCAACAAATGCCATGCATCACAATAATATAAATAAAGCCTAACTGAAGTAAAATAAATGACCGGAGTAAAACACATCCAAATACAATCCTATACAATAAATCCAATAAATGGAAATCAAATCTAAGAGAGAAATTAAAACAACTAATCTCTTAAAGTAAACAAAAGAAAGGACGACATGTCCAACATAATAGATAACTGAAAAAGGGAGAACAGGCTGAGTCGTCTTCTAGCAATTTTCCTGTAGCTTCCACAACGGCTACAACACGACAACTGAATAGAGTCTCCTAAGGCTGGGCACCTAAAAATATTGAAACAATAGAAAGATATACAGAAAAATGGGTCAGAGCCCGAGTTGAAAACAGTTTAAAATAGCAAATGCTTAAATTGATTCAATTAGCACAATTATTATTCAAGTTAACATAGCGTACTCACTTGAGATACTCACCCCTCGATCTATTGTGCATGCCTAATGAGCCTAACTACCCATACTAGTCATGATACCCTGACTGGATACTAAGTACATACTATTATGCTGGAAGACTCCCTAAATAACTTAAAGCCGGCGTGCTTAAGATTTCAATATAGGTTTAGAATTAATTTAGTTTATTCTCATATTCTTCTAAATGCCCAGCTGATAATACCATAAGTACACATTTAAAAATAACGTCATCAACATAACACACCAAACAGGATTTCGGTATACACACATTATTCTCTTTATGTATACATATTAATTCATATATAAATATAGCGATATTGCACCCCTGGTTGAGAAACCCTTAGTGCTACGCATACTCGGCTATCCAGTCATATTGCAACGCTCACGCATAGAGGACAACATGTTCAATCTCTCGAGAACCAATAAAAACACAAACACATATTAGAGGTGAACATAGTCCCAAGTCGATGGGCTACGCACATACCTACGCACCCATACAACCATCATCATTATCATTCTCACGAATAGCCCATACATAGGTTCCATGATCTAGTGGTACGACTCTAAATCCCCCGAAGGCACACAAGATTCGGTCGTCCACAACACGTTAACCTCCGTTCGATAGCCAGTAGCTAGGTATGTCATACACATAATATTTTGAGCAATAAGCATACACATAAATTATATAAATTCATTGGCTTTCTCGCAGCCTAGCATTCGCAGTACGTATAATATATCCCCTATTATGCCCCGTACCTCATTCGTATGTATTCTCCCTTGTATTTTTTCATCTCTCTAATTCTATGAATTTTCGTACTCGTCGAGGGCCGACATATTCTCCGCTCACTAATAATTATAAATTTGAATTCACTCGTCATTCATATAGTCTAATACTCATTTGAATAAGCCTACGGGAAGTTTGAAACAAAAATCGAGCCTTAAGAGTCATTCTGGATTCTTGTTAGAAGACCCAAAAAATCTCATTCGAATGAGGTCGTTCGAACGAGTGTTGTTTGAACAAAGTCCCCCTACTTCGAACGAACTATCAAACTCGTTAGAAGGGACACTGGAATCTCGTTATGAACGAGATCGTTCGAACGAGATCGTTCGAACGACCTGGGCTGGACTTCTAACGAAATTTTCGAAGTTGCCCAGTTCATCTTTAAGGTTCGTTTTTCTAGATTTTATCCTCTTCAATCTCAACCTAAACCCATTTCAACCCAAATATAAGGTTTCCAAACTACTCTAAGTCAACTTAGAACACTTCTTAGCATAGTTTTGGGGTCAAATCCTTCTAATCATCAAGTAAATTCAAAAAATTCCTAAATTTTCCTATGAGTCATATTAACATAAACCCATAATTATTAATCTATTAAAACCTCAATTTTATTTCGTGATTTTAACATCTAATTCACCAAATTTCACATTCCTAATAAGGGGAAAAATCCTCTACATGCAAACCCCCATTCAATTTCTAAGATTCCTACACAATCTCATCATAGGTAAACCAAATTTGGTATTAATAGTTCTACAACCTCAACATATGTTAACAAGAATAATAAATGCTAAGGGAAAGAGCAAGATAATCACTTGCCTTAAAATAAACTTCTGATTCGCGGGTTGAAATTGGTATGGGAACGATCCTCTTGACACGATCTACGCGTTGGTATACTTTTTTGTGTGAAAGCTTGAGTTCTAGGCTTAGGGCTCTAATGGAGTCTTCTTCCTCTTCCTTGGTTCTCTCTCCCGGTGTAGAGACTATTAATCATATTTGATTCATTAGTCTCCTTTTTATCACATTTCATTAGGTTGTCTTACTTACACAATTTCAAGCACAACCAATATCATTTCCTTTTTCCATTATCTTTTCTCCGAATCTTCCAAAATCCACATACTTTAATGGGCTCTACACCGTCGGCTATACTACCATATGCCATGGCCAGTGATTTTAGGTCTTTCATCCTAGGGCTCCGAGCCCTCCTTAATTATTTTCGATGTCATCCGAGACCATATTAATGTGTTTTAACATTTTTGCTAATGTCCACATTATTCTGTCATTTTACCGTTTTTTATCATTTCTACGGTTTATAGGACCTTTTCATCTTGTGAGCATGCCATTTTGTCCACTTTATCCATTTTTTCACAAAAACCGATCGACAAGGTCTAACGAGGAAGTCCGACCTTTAATACCCTCATTTTTAGTAAAATAACCATTTTACCCATTCTTCATAATAACTTTGTCAAAAAACGTATTTAAATCATTATGGGCATGTTTGGTTTGCAACTATAATTTTGTTTTCTGTGTTTAAATACAACTCTGATAAAAACTTGCGTTTGGTACACCTGTTTTTAAACATTAAATTATAATATTCCTGTATTATAATCAACTGTTTCAGAAAACAGCAAAAAAGGTGTTTTATAACTTCTGTTTTTTATTTTTCAGTTCTGAATTATTCTTTTTAATTATTTTAATGCATTTATACATTAATATATAATATACATACGTAATACATTAATATGTATGTGATTCTTATAAATAAAAAATATATATGTACATGTACACAAAATTACGTATATTTTTATTATTTAATTATATAATATACTAAAAAACATATTTTAAATAATATTATCAATAAATACATGATACTTATATATAGTTTTTATACATGTATTATTAATATATGGAATAATATAAAATATACATATAGTACATATGTATTAAAAATATAATCAATTCATGTATGTATATTGTGGGTGCCTATTGTGTCGATCAAGCCCATAAAAGTAGACGACCAAGCCCAAGTGAGTTAATCAGGTTTTCGGCCCAAATTATGAGCCTTGGTTAAGCAGTTACATTTGAAGATATGACCGAGTCTACCCAAAAATCTCGAAGAGATATTCAAAGGATACATGCTCAACGTGAATATATATTGTACCCCTGGCCCGGGGCATGAGGGCATGTAGCAAAAGACCATCTTGAGAGTTACTTAATACTATAAGTAGACCTCTTCGTGGACGTAGAAAATTTACCGAACCACGTAAATTCTTGTATTGTGATTGTGATTATTGTTGTTCTTATCTTCTTGGTGATTGTTTTCTTTCATTATTGTTTTGTGTTGTGATTTTGGTCACCACAATTGACGTCGTCTGTGGGAATCGACTGTTATTCCTACGAAAACCTTCATCAACAAGAACCAGTGATGTCCCATTACAGCAGTGACGTCCCTCCAGCAGGTGACATTCAGCAACAACTTAACCCTTTAAGGGCAAGGTCTGAGATTCGTCATTCAAACCTAAGACTTCGCCAGGAGAGGCAAGTCTCCGAAGAAAGCCAGGGGCCACCTAGGTCCACGCAGATCTCTAGATTGATAGATGCCTATGAAGCTAGAGTCTAAGAGCAGGATGAGTCTACTCGCCAACATCAATATGAAAATGCTCACCTTAAGAGGCAACTGGAAAGAATGGATAGAGAACTCCATCAAAGCACAAGGCGACGCCACAACCGAACTCCTAGCCTTAAGGCGGGCAAGTCTCGCAGCCGAGGAATGAGCTCGAGGCATGGGTCAGAAAGAACTGAGAAGCACTGGTCAAATGATGACCATTTTAAACGACTGCAACCAGCTTGTCATTACAGGAGTCCTGGTCGGCAAAACGATGACATACGAAGTTTGGTCCGGAGGGAGATGAATCAGCACCCAGCTCATCGCGGCGCCAGATCTACGACAGAGTTAGCCAGACGAGCTCTCAAAACCCAGATAAAGTCCCCTTTTTTAAGGGCAATAAAGAAAAAGAAGAGGCCCTAAAGAAGTTCACGATTCCCAGGTTCAAGATTTACGATGGGAAGACTGACCCCATTGACCATATCAGGCAATACGGACAAGCTATGACTCTATAGAGTCATAATGATGCGCTCATGTGTCGAATCTTCCCTTCGAGCTTGCACGATGTGGCCCAAAAGAGGTTTGAGAAGCTACCTCATAGGTCCATCCAAAATTTTAAATCTTTGGCTCAGTAATTTATATCTCACTTCATAACAAGCAGCTCCCAACCGAAGAGGATGAATACACTGCTTACTATGAAGAAGAAGCCACAAGAGAACCTCAGAGAGTACTCGAAGAGGTATTGCGAAGTATTTAATAAAATCGGGGATTGCTCGGAGTAGGTCGTCGTAGCATCCTTCAAAATCGATTTGTCGAGCTCCTGCCTCCTGCACCAGTCCGTAACTAAAAAGAAGGCTACATCCATTGATGACTTGATGGCTCGTATTGATAAGTACGCCAAAGTCGAGGATGTGACCCATCTTAATGTAGGGGATAATGGTCGTACGAAGGGTGGTAAAGGAGTGGAGAAGAATGAACCTCAGAAGAAAGGGAACAAGAACGGGGGGGAAAATGGCTCCAAAAATATAAACAAAAATAACGCCTCGAAGGCATTTCAGGCTGTGAATACAATCTTCAAGGAGACACTATACAAGATTCTTTCTAAGATAAGAGATGAGCCATTTATTAAGTGGACGAAGAAGATGTGAGGAGACCCCTCCAAGCGGAATAACGCACTAAGGTGTGCCTTTCACAAGGAGGGCGGCCATAAAATTGAGCATTATAAATCCCTCAAATCTCATGTCGAGAAGCTGGCCCAAACCGGTCATCTTAATGGGTTTGTGGAAAAGAAGACAGAGAAGGTAGTAGCGAATGGTAAGTAACAACCCGATAACATCCTCGAGGAGGATATCAACCAGGAGTTCGCGGTGATACATAGGGCATCAGACCTCAAGCAAATTCAAGGAAATGCAGCTCAGATGGAAGTAAAGAAACTTACTGCAGTCATGCAGGCCTTTCAGATTTACCCAACCAAAACTCAGGCCGGGAAGCGTCGACAGCCGGAAGACATCGATTATAATAAGCACATTGTGTTCACGAATGAAGACTTGATTGGGGTGAGAACCCCTCATCATGATGCGCTGGTCATCACACTCAGGATAGCCAACTAGGATGTTGATAGGTTGCTCGTCGACCAAGGTAGCTCGTCTGAAGTGATGTACCTATAGTTGTTCAGAAAGTTGAAACTGAGCGTAGCCGACCTTAAGGAATCCATAGTTTCGTTAGTCGGCTTTACTGGAAAGATTACAGTTCCTCTGGGGAAGATTTTCCTGCCAGTCAGGGCAGAAAACATTTAAAAAATGATTGAGTTTCTAGTAGTTTACATTAAATCTCCGTACCACGCCATCCTCGGTAGGGGGTGTCTCCATGCAATGAAGGTCGTACCCTCAATGTACTATTAAAAAATGAAGTGTATAGCAGATCGAGGAGTGGTCGAGATATATAGCGACCAAGCTATGGCCAACAAATATTTCATCACGACCATTCGCCCCAAGCAAGAAAGGTAAAACGATGAATCAAAAAGCAAGGAAGAAGCCCAGGAGGGGTTGATACCCTCCAAATAGAAACTAAGGTATGGTCGACCAGGAGTGGAGGAGACCAGGCTCCATCCCTCCGAGAGGGTCGTTAAAGATTTGGAAGAAGTCGCTGCTAGAAGTAGCTCGACTGAGAAAAAGTTTTTAATTAGTACATCTTTGACCAATCGCGAGAAGAAATAATTAGTCACCCTTTTCCGAAGAAATTTAGATGTGTTTGAATGGGAAACCTATGAGCTGCCTGGGATTGATCCCACTATAGCTTGTCATCGATTACATGTTGACCGAGCCTTTAAGCCAGTTATACAGAAGGCTCACCGAAAAGTCCTAAAAAAAGCTAAAGTAGTAGAGAAAGAGGTCGGAAAGCTACTAAATGCAGGTTTCATACGGGAGATTCAGTTCCCTAAATAGTTATCCAACCCGGTAGTAGTTCCTAAGAGCAATGAAAAATGAAGAGTTTATATTGACTTCACCGACCTCAACAGGGCCTGTTCTAAAGATAGTTTACCCCTTCAGAAGATTGATCAATTGGTCGACGCTATAAGAGCTCATGTGATAATGAGCTTTTTAGATGCGTACTCTGGATACCACCAAATCCCCCTTTACGTACCGGATCAGGATAATACCTCCTTCATAACCACTATTGGTTTGTATTATTATAAAGTTATGCCATTTGGACTTAAGAATGCAAGAGCGACTTATCAACGGCTAGTTATAAAGATGTTTAAAGAGCAAATGGGGGATACTATGGAAGTTTACATTGACGATATGTTCGTCAAGAGCACGCTTAAAGACGATCACCTATCTCACCAGGTGAGGACTTTTGATATCCTCAGGAAATACCGAATGAAACAACTCGAGTAAGTATTCTTTCGGTGTCCAGTCATAAAAATTCATTGGATACTTGGTCAGCAAGAGAGGAATAGAGGCGAACCCCGACCAAATTGACACCATCAATAAAGTTAAGCCCCCTCAAACAGTAAGAGATGTATAGAAGCTCACCAAAATGCTCGCTGCGCTCAACCGATTCATTTTAAAATCCTTAGAACGGTGTCAACCCTTCTTTCAATTGTTAAAAAGAAATAAGGGCATAACATGGAATGAGGACTGCTCCAAAGCCTTAGAAGAAATCAAGGCCTATCTCGATAGGCCCCTTTTTCTCGTGATTCCTAGAGAGGGCGATCCTTTATACCCTACCTCACTATGTCAGACCATGCTATGAGTTCCGCCTTGGTACGTGAAAGAGAGGGAGGCCAGCACCCAGTCTACTATGCAAGTAAGACTCTTTTAGAAGCCGAGCAGTGGGACCTTCCATTAGAGAATCTCGCCAACGCATTGGTGATAGACTTGTGGAAACTGAAGCATTATTTTGAGGCCCACTCCATCTTTGTGGTTACTTCACACCCTCTGAAGGATGTTCTGAGGAAAGCGAACCTCTCTGACCGACTGTAGAAGTGGTCAATCGAGCTCGGAAGGTTTGATATTCACTTTCAACCAAGAACAGCCATCAAGGTGCAAATTTTAGCTGATTTCATCACTGAGTTCATAGGAAAATAGCTTGCCGATCAACTGGAAACTAGTCGACCAATGGAGGGCTTACAAGAACCGAGCGTTTGGACCTTATACGTTGATGGAGCCTTTAACTCAAAGGGGCAGGAGTAGGTATCGTACTACTAACTCCCAAAAATATAATGCTCATCCAGGGCATCAGACTAGGATTTGAAGCCTCTAACAGCGAGGAAAAATATGAAGCGCTGATCGTTGAATTACGCAAAGCACAATTACTAGGGGTAAGGCACGTACAAGTCTTTAGAGACTCTCAGCTGGTATCAATCCAGATAAATGTGAGAATTAGATCTAGTTAAACTGGCAGCCTACTAGTAACAACTAACCAAATAGCACAACCAGAAAGTTAATCCAAGGAAATTTTAAGTTGGGGACTATGTCCTAAGGAAAGTTCTTAGGAGTGTTGTGAAGCCATCAGATGGAAAACTGGGAGCAAACTGGGAAGGAACTTTCAAGGTAGTGAGGGATGACTTGCAAGGAGCCTATCACTTGGAAACTCTGGAGGGCAGGGAGATATCGAGGGCTTGGAATGCCGTTAACCTGAAGAATATCTACTTAAAGATTTATTTATCCATGCACCATTAGTTTAGGCAAATTTTTATTTTACAAATGAATATTGCTATTTGTTTATGACTTCGATTAATAAAACTCAATTGGCCTTGGCATTCTACATGTATTGGTTGTCTCGAATGTATTTTATTATATGCATTATTTCCAAGTTACAGGCTCCATTCTTTTTATGAGTATAATAGAATTCCTGGATTACAATAAGTTAGTTAACTTACTTCAGTCAAAGGATCTTTTGAACCAGCCTTTTATGATTGCAACACAGTGGTTAGGACTATCCTAGCTCAACTTGTTCAAAGCATAATTAGTAGGGTCAACAAGTGACAACCCTCCTCAGGCCTTTGTTCCAAAACACAATTGGCCTCTTAGGTTGCTCTGACAACAAATAAAGACCTACATGGAATCCTTAGACAATACGACCAACTCGGGTTGGTCGCCAACGTAGTTTGACTCCAAATCTTGCTCGGGTGGATTGCCCATTAATCAGGTGTATTCTCGCCATCGCCCTACTTAGGCCTGTGTTTCGACTGGATCGGATCGGATCGAAAAATGGCTCTTCGGAAAAAAATCTATTTTTTTTTAAAATAAAACAATTATTTCGACTTTCGATCCATTTTTTTTGAAAAATTGAAAAAAAAATCGAATTCGAAAAAATAAAAAAATCAGAAAAAATCGAGAATTCACAAACTATATTAAAAATCCAAAATTTCAAAAAAATAAATTTTTGATTTTCGATTACTCGAAATTCTCATTTTAAAAAAACAAACAAAATAGCTCAACCTAACATGTAAATACATGAGAATTTGGCCCATTTTTCATTTGTGTGAAAGTTAGGAGGAAACTCTCCTTTTTATACTGCACACTTTGGAGCCATCTCCATATCCCAAGCGATGTGGGAAATGGAAAACTTCCAAAAAATCGAAAAAAAAAATCGAAAATCGGAATTTTTTTTTCAAAAAATCGGGAATAATTTGAAAAAAATAGGAAAAATCGGATCAGCTTAGTTTCAAAAAAATCGAATTAGAAAAATCAAAAATTCAAAATTATTTTCGATTTTCGATCCGATTTTTTTCGGAAAAACGGAAATCGAAAAATCGAAAATCGACAAACTAAAATTTCATTCCAAATTCGAAAAAAATCGGAAAAATCGAAAGTTCGAAAAAAAAAAACCCTAGGCCTAAGGTACTGTGACGACTCGACCTAAAAGGTAAAGTTGGCGGAATGGTATGTCTAAGGCATACTGGACTGGTGGAATGCTCAATTAAAATTAAACTCTAAATGACATTTAGTCGGCTGAAGTGCCCAAAATAACTAGAGTTCATTAGTAAGTCGAAAGCAAGCAACACATGTTTAGTCGACCTATGCCCAAAACATAAATACTTTATTTCTTACTAAGAATTACATAGTTACATTTACAACAGTAATGAAATAAATTAACCCTAAGAGGATCCCGATCACTGAGCAAGGTAGTCCGTTACTCGAGCTCTCCGACCATCATCAGGGTGAGGGGCAAAGCTCTCCACAACCTCCTCCGAGCTGGGTTCTAGCAACTGCCTTGGAATAACATCTATAGGGATCCAACGGTAATTCATTTGTAAAGGATTTGGCTCTAAGATTGGGGGAGTGATCTCATGCCTGCACCACAGGGGAGAGTTTTTGGGAACCATCAACTCCCTTAGGGCACTTAGCCACCCTATAATAAAGGCCAGATCCTCCACTTCTTTCAGCTTTGTGGGGGCATCTATCCAGCCTTGATCATAGCCATCAGCCCACACCTGTCGAGGACCCTTTCAAAATAAGTTCCATAGACTTGTTACGTATCTTTGTAGTTCGGTGATAATTACGTATGCTAGTCGAACGTCCCCCTTCAGCTCGAAAATCTCCCTCTGGGAACTGCCGTCATCTCTCCTAGTTCGTTGCGTGGATGACGATGAGGAACCTTCGATAACTCGAGGAGCACTACTTGGAGCATTTTCCTTAAGGAGTGCAATCTCCCTCCTTAAGGCATCATTTTCCTGCTACAGCACCTCCCCAACCTGATTGATCTCGAATGTGTCCAAGAGCTTAGCCTTTGGAGCATCCATCTCTTCTTGAACGGAGGCACCAATCTCCTCCATCTCTGCAAACCTATCCTTCAGTCTGGAAACTACTTTGGACTGATATTTATATTCCTTGTTCCTTGCCCTACGGGATTTGTAAATCTTGATAAAAGCTCGACGAGCTTGGTCGCCTACATTCTAACCAAGGATTTGGCCTAGACGAGAGGTGGCGAAAATCTAGTCATCAAGATCGACAAACTATAAGACATCGAACACATAAAACCCATATATCAGTGAATACAAAAACAAAATTTCTTTATTTCATTAAAAATAGCACTAGCCAGATACAAGTACATCGAATGACAAGAGGAGAGAACAAAAAATACACAAGTGAAAGAAAAAGCCTAGAAGTTTATTTGGTAGCATCAACCTGCTCGGTAAAGGCTGGATCCTTCCCATTGTCAATGGTAGCCTCGCTCGTCTTAGCTCCAAGTACACCTCCCTCGATCGGGGCAATATTCACTTCCTGGTCATCAACAAGCACACCAGCAGCAGGAGCAACAGGTTACACGACAACTCGAATGATAGGGGCATCTTCATTTATAACGGGTTTAGGACCAAGATGGTGCTCGGTAAAAAGTGAGGGGTCATAAACAACTCCAGTGGCCACCAAGGCCCGATCCCAGCCTTTCTTGAAGTTTGCTCGGCTGATATAATCGATCTGGCTGTCAGCATCTTCGTATGCTGCCTCCCAGCCCTCATTATAGCTGCGGTGACAACCCGTATATAATTATGATAAATTATATTTAAATCATACTTATCATATGTGATATGAATAATGTGTTATAAGTATATCTAATGCTAAGTTATTATGGTTAATATAATTCTACTTTCATAAATCATGAAATGTTGAATTATTTACGAACACAAGATTTGGTTATTTTCGATAGAAATGTTCCTGTTTAAGACCAGTTTTGACCCTTGTAACATTACAATTGACTTGAGGTGAAAACTACATAGTTGTAGACATGTGAGTTAGGGTTGTAACACAACAAACGGTGCATCAAACGGATGTTCGAGTAAGAAGTTAGGTCGAAATTACGAACAAGGGGCAAACCTGTCAATTCTCTTACGTGGTAAATTATCTTTTATTAAACCAAATGTTTTAATTTGATTGGATGGATTGGGAGGCAGCCTTATCCGACTTAAAACTCTCCCTTAACCTTATTTCTTCAGCAAATAAGTCCCTAGGTTCAGTTTGAGATGTTATTAGCTTGAGGAAAGAGAGGTAAAAGTTAAGGAAGAAAGGGTTACAAGGAAAATCTTGGAAAACAATTCCAAGAAAATCCTTAAGGTGTTTCCAAGGTAATATTATGTGTTAATATTATTTTAATCTTCTATTATACTTATTTCAAAGTATATAAATCGTGAAGTATTGATCCAAATTCCATCATCCTTTGTGATAATATGTATTGGTTCATATGTGAGATAAGTGGTGTTATAGGTCATATTGCTTTGTATTGAAACCCTTTGTATTCAAACTTTCATATCTCTTTGTGTGCTTACTGGAATTCAGAAGTTCCAATTGGATATGAAAATAGACTGATATATTCATATCATATACGAAAATTATAATTTAACTCCTTATGGTTAGGCTTTAGTGATGGTTCCAAGTTGGTATATAGTTGTTGTTTGTATATTTCATTTCGGTATGCCCTGAGTTTGGTCAAGCTTTTAAGATAGCAAATGAAGTACAAATATTATTAAACTTTAATTCTGTACTATTCAGTATGTCTACTGAAAGTGTGTTGAAAATCATGGAAAGTTATGCTGTAGAAAAATTATGAAAATTCTTGGAAGTCGAAGGAACAATAGAGGAGTTTGTAGGGCAGATTTCTTGTGTTGTAAATAAATGGCCATAACTTGCCCTAGGAAGCTTGAAAAATTACACCGTCACTTGTAACGATTAAGATATGTTTTCAGATTGATAAGCTTGGACACCTGTATGTGTACTATTTATGAATATGGGATGGTTAAGTATGGAGGACAATAATTTGAGGCCATATTGGATACTCTAGAAAGAATGTTTTTATCTGCTCTTTCCAAAGAGTATTTTGAGTACATGTTTCATGTGTATATACATTGAGAAGTATGATTTAATAGTTACTTGGTTTTAGTTGTAAATTTCTTATGAGGTGTGTTCTACGATTGAATGTTCATAACTCTATCAACATATATACCATTGTTTCGACTTTACTCATGTTTCTTGGGATTCTACTTAAGTGGAATCATATTGTGGTTGTGTAGTGAGTGAAAGTACATAATTATAGTAAGATAATACTTATGATAGAGATTCAGTACTGATTTAGTTGGATTAACAGGTGTAAGGGAAAATCGACCAAGTTCAGCTCCACCAGAGGGAAACGTGAATACATAGTTGACAACCCAATGTGAGTGTACTTACTGAGTTGATTTTGGATATGATGTATATGTATTATATGTTGAGATGATATGGCTTATTTAAAAGTCATGAGATGTTGAGATGTTATGGCTTATTTAAAAGCCAAGAGATGTTGAGATGTTATGGCTTATTTAAAAGCCAAGAGATGTTGAGATGTTATGGCTTTATAAAAGTCAGGATATGTTGAGTTGCTATGCAATTCAGGAGATGTTAGGTTTTTAAAACCTATGGATATGATTATTGCCTACGGGCAGGAGATGTGGGGTTTATTAACTCCGGATATGCATATGGCCTAATTTGGCACAGAGATGTATATATTAATATGTTGAGATGTTAATATAGTACTTTTACTATATAGAGATGTACTACATTCACTGAGTTTTTAAACTCATGGTTTTATATGTTTACATTTTCAGGTTTTCCACCTGCCACTGCCAGGTCTACGAGGTTGAGTACATAGAAGTAGGGTCTTGTTAGTTTGTTTTATACAATGCACTAGTTGTAATTAAGTTAAATGATATGTGAGTTATGTTGAAATTATGTCTCCTTAAAACGATTGAATTTTTTTTATTCCGCATTTGAGCCTTGAAGTTGTTTCAATATGTATTACCTAAATAATAAATAAATTATAATTGTGGTTTGTAAACTATTTAGTTAATTATATCCTAATGGGGTTAAGGGGTGACAACTTGGTATCAGAGCTTTAGGTTTTTATATTCTGGGGCTAGAGAGTCTAGATATGGCAGTGGCAGAAATAGTGTTGTGTGGGTCATTTATATTAATTTGTGAGAAATACTAACCATTATGTTAGAAATAAATGTTGTATTCTTGTTTCTATAATTGTGGTTTATGACAGATAGTAAGATATGGAAGGAGCAAATATTCATGAGAATGTATATGAGGAGTCTTCAAATACAGTAAACCAACAAAATCCAAATAATGTAGAGGGGCTCCTGAACAACTTACAGATATGCAGAAAATGGCTCGTGCCATGACTTTAATAGCATAACAACAAAACATGTTTATGATGCAAATAGCAAAACAACAAGCCAAGTACTTGGAGGAGCAGACTTTGTCAAGAAGAGAAAGGGAAATACAACGAGAGGAGAAGAATACTCTGTACGAGAAGTTTATCAAATTGAACCCCCCAGCATTCTCAGGTTCTGTAGATCCTTTAGAAGTTGAGGCTTGGGTCAGAGACACATAAACTATCTTCGGGGTGATGAATAAACCTGACGCGCAGAAGGTAATTTTGGCTACTTTCATGTTAAAAGGCGAAGCTAAATATTGGTGGGATTCTTCCAAACATTTATTGCTTACTCTGGAGGGAGGTGAGGTAATTACTTGGGATTCCTTTATTAAAGTCTTATATGAAAAGTTTTTCCTCGCATGTATCGGAAGCAAAAAGAGAGAAATTTTTTTATCATTGACTCAGGGGAATATGTCGGTCAGGGAGTATGAAACTAAATTCACATATTTGTCTCGATTTTCATTACATTTCTTACGTGATGAGGAGGATAAATGCACCAGATTTCAGGATGGGTTGAATTTGGTTACCAAGTCTAGACTCACTGCACTTGAGATGGTAAATTATTCTTCCTTAGTTAACAAAGCTATGATGGTTGAAGGAGATGTTAACGATGCAATACAGAATAGGGAATAAAGGGGAAAAATGAGTAGATTTGATCCATCTCAGCAAAAGGAAGGCAATGTAGAATACTCAAAACAAGAGAGTCAAAGATTTCAGCGCGGTAGAGGGACTGGAAATTATGTTCAGAATAGGACACCAAGTAGTTTTAGGGGTGCAGGATCGATGGTCCAACAGAATAGAGAGCATGAGAATGACAATAGGCAGTCCAAGCCTGTTACATGCTATTTTTGCAAAGATGAGGGCCATATTAGTCCAGATTGTCCCAAGTTAAAGGGGGTAGAGTGTTATCACTGCCATCAAATTGGTCATACCCAAAAGAACTGTCCTATGCTACTGGGAGGGATTCAATCAGCTACTACTACTCGAGGCTCATCACCTGGAGGCACAGGGAGAGGAGGAGGTAGAGGACAGGCTAGTGGATCCAGGGCTTCGGGAAGGATATTTGCTATGACTTTACAGGATGCTCATGCTACTCCAGAGGTGGTGACATGTACATTTTCTGTCACGAACAAACATGCTTACGTGCTTATTGATCCAGGTTCTACTCATTAATTTGTACCACTGTCATTTACCATGCATTTGGGTAGACCATGTTCTTATCTAGAATATGGTTTATATATTTCTACACCTATGGGGGATGTGATGTTAGTGGAGCTTGTGTATAAAAATTGTGTATTGTATATGGGGGAGAGGGAGTGGACCATTGGTTTAATTCCACTAGATATTCGAGATTTTGATATTATCTTGGGTATGGACTGGTTATCTTCCTACCATGCATCAATTGACTGTTTTCGTAAGGAGGTTACATTTAATATGCCGGGGGAGGAAGAATTCAAATTTACTGGGGAAAGAAATGTGGTTCCGAACTGTCTTATTTCAGCCCTTCGGGCGAGGAAATTGTTAAATAAGGGTTGTCAATGCTTTTTAGCATATATTGTGGATACAAATAGGGAATTGCAAAAATTAGAAGATATCCCAGTCATTAAGGATTTTGCAGATGTGTTCCCAGATGAATTACCAGGATTGCCACCTAGTAGAGAGGTATAGTTTACTATCAATTTAGTTCCTAGTACAACTCCAGTTTCTATTTCTCCATATAGAATGGCACCTGTGGAACTAAAGGAGTTAAAGGTTCAACTGCAAGATTTGCTGAATTTAGTAAGAGACTTGTTGTCTTTTTTTTTCCATGAGAAGACCATAGCTACAGTGAAAGAAAAGAAATGATGAAAGGAAATATAGAAAGAGAAGTGACTGAGAACTTATGAGGAAAGAATAAAGCTTGAGATGATGAAAAATCACAAATTTGGAAGATGAAGAGTAAGAGATAACTTGGGAGCAAGATATAGTTTGAAAGCGGAAAAATCAAAGAGAATCGTGCAACACTTTCAGTTTAAACTCATCAATGATAGTGCACACTAATCGAAGAAGATTTGCCACTTAAACTCCCTACCAAATGACGATTAACACCCCTATCAATCTCGTGAACTACGACAGTGCCATCAAAAGGGGACGAAAAAAATACTTTTTAAAATTTATGAACCCAAAGTCCCCAAATTTTTTAGAGTAGGCCTCTCCGTGGTCGTAGGCAATTTGCCGAACCACGTAAAGTCTTGTGTTGTGATTGTGATTATTGTTGTTCTTATCTTCTTGGTGATAATTTTATTTCATTATTGTTTTGTGTTGTGATTTTGGTCACCACATATATAATTTTATTGTGAATTATACATGCAATATCATTTCACACACACACACACACACATATATATATATATATATATATATATATATATATATATATATACATGCTTGTCAAATATTCAAAAAATTGTATTTAAAAACAATGTTTAAATCAAGTTTTTCAAATATTGAACCAAACGGGCCCTATAGCACTAAAATTCAACATTTCCTTTCAAAACCATCCTTTTGTGATTTTATGTTAAAAAACATGCTCCATTATTTTATGTTTCACTACATAATATACATTTAAACATTTGGATACCATTTTAACAAAATATCTACTACTTTACCCTATTATCACATGTAACCTCAAATATTATTTTCCTTAATAATATTTATAGCACAATTTTAGGGTTGTTTTTCTACACTTCATTATTATCTCATAAAACCCATTTCAACATCATTTATCAAGTCTAAAATGTATTTGACTAGCATACTACATGTTTCTACACATGTTAAGGAGGGTTTCAAGCCTAAAAATTCTTAAATATGCAACTAAATAAGATATAAATGACAAGTTTATATTTTTCATGCTTTCTCCCTACATTTCAAGATTAATTATCATTTATTCATTAAAAATCTATTTAGACTTTCTCTTTTTTAAAACTTCATTTTTGCAAGTCTTAAACAAACTAGAAAATATCATCATTTTTAACAATAAGTCACCTCCAGCATGCATTTTACATATTTTTCATAGCTTAAACCTTAAAAAATTAGAGAGAGAAAACCCATACGTTAAGGTTTGAAGAGGAGAACAAATGAAAAGATGATGATGGAAGATCTTAACTCCAAATACTTCAAAAATCTTTTCAAAAACCCTCAAAAGCTACCTTGGATTCTCCTACTTTCTTGACTCAACCCACCTCTACCATTGATAATTCTTGTAAAGGAAGAATAAGGTTTGGAAATGGGGTGAAAATTGTGTGTTATGGTGGTGGTAAGGTGTAACAATGGTGGGAATGAGTTGAGGAAGATGAAACACTCTTGAAACTAGTAATAACTGATAACGAAAATAGGTGAAAGAACCCATTCTCATCTTTCTCTTAAATAACCCATAAACCCTAAAAGATGCCTTTACCCAAAGGTCTCCCTATGAAAATTACGTTTTATTTGATCTGGAGCACCACGGGTTGACACCTCATAGATCCAATGGCTCAAATGTTGATAGCACATTAAAAATATGCAGAATTTTTTGAGTTCAACTCCGATCGTTCGAACGAGATCCCTATTCATTCGAACGACATCTAACGAGGTATTAACGAGGTCAGAAATCTAGGTTTAAATGGGACATGAGAAGTACCTCGTTCGAATGAAAACACCCTTTCATTCGAACGATAAGGAACTTCGTTCGAACGTATGCTTCCAACGAGATTCCAGAGAGTGAGGGAAATCGACCATTATCTCAGTCATTAGAAGTTCATTCGATCTTCGTTCGAACAACTCCTTCAATTGACATGCTCCTCATTCGAACGACTTCTGATTTCCACTATATAAACTTTAAGCTTTAAAAAATCTAGTTCGACAAGCACGAAGGCCACGATGATGGTTAAATCTCAATATTCATACATAAATACAGATTTACACATAAAGAGATAAAATTTAGGGCACGAGTATTACATTCTCCCCAGCTTAGGGAATTTAATCCTCAAAATTAGAACAACTAGCTAGGGAAAGAGTTTCGGGTGCTTCTCTCGCATCTCTGACTCGAATTCCCGAGTCACATATTTGACATCTTGAAACTCCCAAAGAACCTTCACCAAAGGAATGACCTTATTATGCAAGACTCTATCCTCACGGTCCAAGATGGATATAGGTCGCGTTGGAAATGTAACATCTTTCTCTAACTCAATGCGTTTTCAATCAATGACATGTCGAGAATTATGAAGATACTTTTTCAACATAGAGGCGTGGAACACATTATGAACTTGAGACAACTGTGGAGGTAGCGCTAAGCGATAAGATACATCCCCAATCCATTTTAGGATCTCAAAGGGACCGATGTACCGTGGGGCCAGTTTCCCCTTCTACCCAAATCATTAACCGCCAGTTCTCGCTCTAACGTTCAACATAACATGGTCACCTACACAAAACTCCAGGGGTGTCCGACAATTATCGACGTAATTCCTTTATCGGCTCTGTGTCGTCATGATCCTTTATCGAATTACCCGAACTTTATTAGTCATTTTTCTGATCAAATTCGAATTGGTGAGATGCTTCTCACCCACCTCCGCCCCATTAAACCAAATAGCGGCATAGCCTTTTATAAAGGGAATCGTAGGGAGTCATATATTGGCATGATAGTAATTGTTGTTATAGGTAAACTCTGCTAGATGAAGATTATCAGCCCAACTATCATGAAAATCGAGTGCACAGGCTCTTAACATATCATCCAAAATCTAGATAGTTCATTCCGACTGCTCGTCGGTCTCAAGGTGATACGTCATACTCATAATCAACTCGGTACCTAACTCTTGATAAAACTTCTTCCAGAATCAAGATATAAATCGAGGATCCCAATCCGAGACAATCGAGAGTGAAACACCGTGAAGTCTGACTATTTTTCGGACATACAGCCTCGCCAACTTGGTCACGTTGTTCGTGGACTTAATCGGCTGAAAGTGTGCAGACTTCGTGAGTCAATCCACTATAACTCACACTACGTCATGACTACACTCAGACCGTTGTAAGTCTGTGATAAAATCCATTGTGATATGCTCCCACTTCCATTCTGCTTCAAGTAGTGGTTGCAATAGGCATGTTGGCTTCTTATGCTCTTCTTTCACCTACTGATAAGTGTAGAACTTGGCAACTTATATCGCCACATCCCTCTTCATACAGTACCACCAAAAATTTCTACACATGTATCTATACATCTTTGTGGCATAGGGATGTATGCTGAAGCGTAACTGATAAGTATCCGTCATTACCTCGCCCTGAAGCTCGTCAATCAATGGAACAATCAATCGCCCCTTGTAACGCACCCCTCCATCCTTATCCAGGGTAAGAGTATCGAACAATTCACCATTCTGAATATAGTCAGAGTATTGGGAAAAACTCGGGATCACATAATTGGGCATCTAGAACCATTTGTTGAATGAGTGGCCTAGCCACCACACCTCAATGGTTATCCCTATCATAATTCCATTTGATATGCAGATCAAACTTCTACAATTCACCGAACATTTTACCCGATGACACTACATCGCTGCTAGGGTTATGCTAGACTTTTAACTGAGAGCATTGACCACCATATTAGCTTTTTCAAGATGATACTCTAATGAGAAGTCGTAGTCCTCCATTAATTCTAGCCATCGCCTCTGGCAGAGATTAAGATCACGCTGTGTGAAAATGTACTAGAGGCTCTTATGATAAGAAAAAACCTCGAATCGTTCCCCGTGCAGATAATACCTCCAGCTCTTGAGTGCAAGTACCACAGTAGCCAACTCCAAATCATGAGTGGTTTATTTCCTTTCATGCACCTTCAGTTGACGGGATGCATAAGTGATAATAGGGGAAAATCGCGGCGCGAGCATCACCTACGTGCCATTTGTTTTATACTCGGCTCCCCGCGTCAATGCAAAAACCTAAACTATGACTACACTAATTTAAAGGAGTATAACGGCCAGTTTGGGTGTCGTAATCCACAGATAAATGTTGCTAGAATTTAATAGGTTTAATATTTCTAGAATGAAAGTGTAAAAGGTAATTTTAACAAAAATACTAGTCGAGTGTATTTAAACTACGTTAACAAAAAGGAATAAAACTATAGGTTGCGTCGGATATCCTTCTCCCCGAGTTAATTGGTATAAATAGTTACATGGGTTCACGAGTTATTAAGATTGCGTCTCATTTCAACAGTTAATTAAATCCAGAGTCGTCACCCCCTAAATTCGCATAAAAGCCTAATATGATTTTGGCATCAATAAATATTCTGAAAATTATGCACGCAAGGTCGTACAATACGGAACATACGTGATATACCCTATTAAATCTCCTAGGCATAAAAACTAGGACAACCCAATCGAAATAAGGCCGTAAAAACCCATCACCATGGCAAAGCAACCAAATAAATCCTAGGTGAGTTCAATCGAACACAACCTAATTTAAATTTGTCGTTAAACATGATTATAAACATTAACTAAAGCACCTAATTAATGAAAGCAACAACTAAATAAATTAGCACTAACAATTAACTAGACTTAAAAATAAATGGATAGCATGAAAATAAAGGAACAAAGCATAAATTAAAGAGGGGAGACAATGAATAGTAAAGAGGAACTTACATAAATGGGTACAACCCAAAGAAAATGGACGAGATAGACTATCTCTATAAAATCCCCAAATAAACTAACCCTGTGAGCTAAAAAAAACTAGGATATCTTGAAAATAAAACAAGTCTTTGCTTTTATACTAAGTTACATAAATAATAAAAGAAAAAAAGAAAAACAAAAAGAAAAGAGAAAAGTAAAATCTCGGCCAACAGCAAACAAGGGACCGGTCGACCGCCAGAGCATGGCCGGTCGACTGGTGAGAAAGGGGAGATCCCACTACCTTACTCGCAAGCCAAAAAATGAAACACCGGTCGACCGGTGGGGCTGGGCCAATCGAGCGGTCACGCCAAACCTGCTATGCTGCTATTTGGGTGATGCCATTTTCCTAAAAATCCAAGACCTCCGTTATTGCAAAAGCCACGAGACCTGCAATTGCGATTTGGACCAACAATTATGTTAGACAACTCCCATTTGCCATCTCTGATTTCATGAAAGATGTTCAATGGGTAAAACTACAAGAAAACCCGAGACCTGAGCTGCAATCCGATTTGAGGACCAAAAACCCACGATTTGGGCAAGGACCAGTTGCTATATCCATAGACCCGCTATGCCAACAGACCGAGACCTGCTACTATTTGTTCCAAAAACCTCCAACTCCAATTTCTCAAACCAAGGTCAAAACTCCAATTTTGTTGAATCATATACCCGAGCTCAGCCCACATTTAGTGGAAATCGCCATTCAAATCGTGTGTGACCTGTAATTTGGGCAAAAGAGAAAACATGACACAAATGGCATTTATTAAATTGTTAGTGTTTTGTTATTTATTTAATTGTCTTATAATTCTTCTTTCGCTCAAAGGCCCGTGGTTTCTTTGTTCAGACTCTGATTCGAGCACCATTTGCGGACACACGAAGCTTGACCTTAAAGATTCAACTTCCTGAGACTTTGGGCAAAAATCCCAAAGTATGAAATGACAATAGTGCCCCTGAATGTGCGAACTTTGTACGAACTTTATCGAAATGCACCCAAACTCCACACTAAGCACCGTAACACCTATAAAATCTCAATAATACATCAAATAACATGTTAGCATATAACATGGTGGTTGTCTGGTTAATGAGCATAATTATAGGCATTAAAGTACCCGAGGGGGATAAAATGTATAAGATAAAAGGGTATAAAGTGCAATATTCGATACGAATCACCCCCTAACTTACACATTGCTAGTCCCTAGAAATGAAATTCAACGCAAGAATAACTATAAGAAAACCACAAAACATGAGATATATACAAAAGCGATAAAAGCCACTTACGCTGGCGAACGATTGCATTTAGCGTATGAAGTAAGTCATTAAACTCCTAGGTTATCCTGGTGGACGAGTGTCGTCTAGTGAGGGTTTTTAGGGATGAAACCCACAAACATCATTTGGTTTCCTCAAAATATATGACCAATCACAATATAAGACAATCTCAACAATAACGAAAAAGATTTCAAACACGTTAGTAGCAAAGTGAATGAATTCACACAAAAGTTCGTATTATTAACATTATAAAATTAACTTCGTGGAATTGAAACCTTAAAATGTGGGAGGGGAGCAAGCACATGCACAGGATGATTTGGCAAAAACTTATATAAACCGGATAATAAACATTAAAGTGTGCATATATGTCAATCATCACCGAGCATTACGCTCAACAAATGAAATGAAGGTAATACACGGGACATGCGGGCGTAAAGAGTAAATGGAAATGGAAACTAGGCCACATACATGTCCCAAATAAAGAACGCTATATATAAAATAAAAAATTGTAATCTCAATGAAAGATACAACTCATTAAAGGAGTGAAATGCATTTTAACATATTATCAAAACTATTTAAACTTTCAAATTGAATGCACCCTAGGATTACATAGGACTTGATAGGGTTGTAATGTAGGCTTGGGGTTAAGGTTACGAAATGAAAGGAATATGTACGGATATAAAGGTGTTCGAAGATGAAATACTTGGGAGAATGGGGAAAATGTGGTCAATTTCAAAATTGGAAAATACAATCCATAAGAAGCATTAAATATGAAATTGGAGAGAGTAAACAAAGATTATTCAAACACTAAACACAACATATATAAACTTTCTCTTTCTCTTCTTTTCTTCTTTTTTTCATTTTTTCTTCTCTTTTTCACTACTTTTTATTTTCTTCTCTACTCTCACATCCCTAATTGCAACCACAAGACAATAACATCATTCAATCCCAAGTATCATTTCAAACAAAGGTATGTAAGGTGATATGTATGGTTTATAACTCCAATGTGGAGTTGCTTAAGGGATTTGGGTTAATAAATGAAAGGCTTTATTTAGGCTCAA
This sequence comes from Sambucus nigra, assembly GCA_949130495.1. Lineage (NCBI taxonomy): Eukaryota > Viridiplantae > Streptophyta > Magnoliopsida > Dipsacales > Adoxaceae > Sambucus > Sambucus nigra. Next base: position 94,056,880 of record OX422212.1, read on the forward strand.
AGCGGTTGAAGAGGGAAAAGATTTAAGGTGAGGTCAAGGTCAATATGGGTGATATAACAAAGATGGACTATGATCATTTCCTAAAGTTTACGCAATTATTGAGTCAAAGTAAACTTTGAAAATCATGCTCAAGTAATACATATCAATAATGAACTTAATTAATGAACGATCAATGAAAGAATAGTGAGATTACCAACGACTGTAATGTTTTCAAAGAGGAAAGAATAGTGTATAACACTCACAAACAAAGAAAATCCCAAAGTTCACTCGGTGTAAGTATATACAATGCAAGAAAAGATTACCGAGTTATAAAAATCTTAAACCAAATAAGTAAAGCAAGAAAAGTGCATGTGCTCATGGGATTAAGGTTTAATTCATGAAGTTATTAACAATATTAATAACTGAGGACTAAAGTCTAATAATCTCTAAAATCGAGAATATGAATCATTAGATTATCTGTTGGATCAGGCAATTATTAAAATTTATCATCGAAACAAAGGCAAAATGCCCCGTAGAGGAGAAAAAAGAAAGAAAATATTTTTGAAAATTTTAATTTTTTACAAGAAAAGCATGCTTGGAAATAACATATACTCAAATCAAAGAAACTACCAACGAATGGATAGAATACCCCCCACCCCCTAACTTAAAACCTGGCATTGTCCTCAATGTAAATTAAGAACCAAGTTAAAGAGAGGAAAATAACGATATTACATAAAAAGGAGCAATCTCCGTGAAAGTACGAGTCCAATGATTCTACAAAACATGTTAGTACAAAGCATATCAAAAAAGAAGAAATAAAACTTTAACTAATTACACTAGACAATAAATAAAAAGAAAAATAAGCTACTATGTACAACCTAAAATTTTAACTTTTAACTAATTATACACTAGAAGTTGAAATTTTTGAGGGTCCACCCAAACTACGATTTGACTTTGGAGGATTATCGGTGTACCCTCACTTTCAAGTACGCCTCTCGAAAAATAAGAATTATGTTTGAACAACGGAAGGCATGTGTAAAGCGGAAGAAATAAACCATCCCCAATTAAAATTTTTGGAGGGAAGATAGGGGATTTTGATAAAAGGGGTGACAAATATTACACAAGGGGGCCAAGAAAAATAGAATTATCTCCCAAACATTTTGAAATTGGAATGGGAGGTGGCGCACATGGAGGCAAAGATGCCTTCATGGAAGGCGACTCGAGCGAGTACTCCTCATTGGTGAAAAGGTTTAAAACTATAAAGTTTGGAACCGAGTCATCGGGTACTAGTGTCGGTGTGACAATATAGAATAAAGATGGGGACGAAAGAAATTCAAATTCAAGATATGAGTTATCATCACTTGAAGATTGAATTTAGAAGGAAATATGATCATTTGTAATGAAACTTTATTCTTTGAGAATCCAAAAAAAAATCATTTAATTGCAAATGGATACCACGTCCATTTCATCCTCACTTTCATCCTCTACTATACCTCGGGCCAAGTGAAGAATGGTTTGTTCCAAACTAGGCACAAAATCCTCATTTAGTTCAAAACATTCCTCGACTTTGAAAGTCTCAGAAGAAAAATTATCGTCGGATTCAAATAATAAATCCAACTCATGCTCCCAACAACTATTTTCTTCTCGATAACGATTTTTCATTTTCTCATTTTCAAGCATGCGCAAGCCCTCACCGAAAGTCATAGACCGAGGCGTGGATTCTTGAAAATAAGAACTTTGAAAACTATCATTGGAACTACAATCAAAATCATCATTATAAGAATTTTAAAATCTATTGCAAATCATTTCTTGACACTCAAATATAGGCGTCCAGTAAATTCAAGAATTTCTTGGCACTCAAATATAGAAGTCCTACAAAAATTGTTAGAAAAAAATACAAATAGAAAGAAAATACTATGAAATAATAAATCAATAAAATTCTAAAACAAACAAGTCCCCCGCAGCGGCGCCATTTTGATAACAAGGGAAAACCGCGGCGCGAACGTCACCTATGTGCCGACCGTTTTATACTCGGCTCCCCACGTCAATGCAAAAACCTAAGCTATGACTACACTCTTTTAATGGAGTATAGCGGTCAGTCCAGGTATCGTATTCCATAAAGAAATGTTGCTAGAATTTAACTGGTTTAATATTTTTAGAATGAAATTGTAAAAGGTAATTTTAACAAAAATAAAAGATAATTAAAAGAAAAGATTATACTAGGCGAGTGTATTTAAACTACGTTAACAAAAAGGAATGAAACTATAGGTTGCGTCGAATATCCATCTCATCGAGTTAATTGGTATAAATGGTTACATGGGTTTATGACTTATCAGGATTGCGTCTCATTTCAACAGTTAATTAAATCTAGAGTCGTCGCCCCCTAAATTCGCATAAAAGCCTAATATGATTTTGGTGTCGACAAATACCCCAGAAATTACGCACGCAAGGTCGTAAATACGGAGCATACTTGATATACCTCCTTAAATCTCCTAGGCGTAATAACTAGGACAACCCAATCGAAATAAACCCGTGAAAACCCATCACCATGGAAAAGCAACCAAATAAACCCTAGGTGAGTTCAATCCAACACAACCTAATTTAAATTAGCATCTAAACATGATTATAAACATTGACTAAAGCACCCAATTAATGAAAGCAACAACTAAATAAATTAACACTAACAATTAGCTAGACTTGGAAATAAATGGATAGCATGAAAATAAAGTAATAAAGCATAAATTAAAGAGGGAAGACAATGAAGAGTAAAGAGGAACTTACATAAATGGGTACAACGAAAAGAAAATGGAGGAGATAGGGTATCTCTGTAAAATCCCCAAATAAACTAACCCTATGAGGTAAAAAGAAAAAATGTTAAAAAAAACTAGGATATCTTCAGAATAAAATAAGTCTTTGATTTTATAATAAGTTACATAAATAATAAAAGAAAAAAAAAAGAAAAACAAAAAGAAAAGATTTAAGTAAAATCTTAGCCAACAACAAACAAGGGACCGGTTGACCGTCGGAGCATGGCCAGTCGACCGGTGAAAAGGGGAGAGCTCACTGCCATACTCGCAAGTTAAAAAATAAACACCGATCAACCGGTGGGGCTGGGCCGGTCAATCGGTCATGCCAGACCCGCTCTTCTGCTATTTGGGTGTTGTTATTTTCCTCAAAATCCAAGACCTCCATTGTTGCAAAAGCCACGAGACCCGCAATTACGATTTGGGCCAGTAATTATGTTGGCCAACTCACATTTTCCATCTCCGATTTCATGAAAGACCACTAATGGGTAAAACTCCAAGAAAACTCGAGACCCGAGTTGCAATCCGATTTGAGGACCGAAGACACACGATTTGGGCAAGGACCAACTGCTATATCCATTGACCCGCTATGTCAACAAATCGAGACCTGCTACTATTTGTGCCAAAAACCTTAAACTCTAATTTCTCAAACCAAGGTCAAAACTCCAATTTGGTTTAATCATAGACCCGAGATCAACCCGCGTTCGGTGGAAATAGTCATTCAAACCGTGTGTGACCTGTAATTTTGGCAAAAGAGAAAACAGGACACAAATGCGCGTTTTGTTATTTATTTAATTGTCTTATAATTCTTCCTCCGCTCAAGGGCTCGTGGTTTCTTCGTTCGGACTCCGATTCGATCACCATTCACGACCACGCGAAGCTTGACCCGAGAGATTCAACTTTCATGAGACTTTGGGCAAAAAAACCAAAGTATGAAATGACAAAAGTACCTCTGAACGTGCAAACTTTGATGAAACTTTATCGGAATGCACCCCAACTCCACACTAGGCACCGTAACATCTATAAAAGCTCAATAATACCTCATATAACATGTTAGCATATAAAACAGAGGTTGTCTAGTTAATAAGAATAATTATAGGCATTAAAGTACCCGAGGAGGCTAAAATGCATAAGATAAAAGGGTATAAAGTGAAATATTCGATACGAATCAATAAGTGACTATCAGATCGTTTTGCATCAGTACTGTGTCGAGCTTTGACCTCGAAAGATCACAATACATGGTTTAACACTTGCCACACTCTTAGAGGATAAGAATGAGAACAAAATCCAACCTAACCTTCTGCTCTTGAAAGGATGACTCACAATTCTTGGACCACTCAAAGTGCACATCCTTTCGAGTTAACATGATGATGGCACGCAACCCTCGAGAAGTCTTTCACAAATCTACGATAGTAACCGGCAAACCTAAGAAACTATACGTAGTTTCACGACTGTCCTTGGCCTATCCCATCGTAGAACGACCTCCACCTTGGAAGGGTCGACATAAATGACCTCATCGAAAACCACATGGCCAAGGAACCTGACCTCCTCCATCGATAATTCGCACTTGCTGAATTTGGCATATAGTTAGTGATACGACTTTAAAAGTGTCTCTAGTGCGTGCTTATAGCGGCTCAAGTGTATGCCTCCCGAGTAAGTAATAATTTGAGCAAGTCGGGTATCAAACACAGTGAATAGGATGTAAGACGTGACGATGAATAAGAAGGACGATTAACCTTCCGGTCGGCTTAGAAAAAAAAGAAAAGATGATTATTTTGTGATATTTTAATTAACCAAAGAAAACTAATTTAATCATGAATTAACTACGCATAAGATAATATCTAAATGGTTTTAAATCAAATTTGAGAAGATGGAGTTAAGGTACACTGCCCTTAACCGTAGGTAATTATTTAGAACATAAAACTTCAAAACACTAATTCTCAATTCAAAAAACATCAAATACTTCTAAGCATTTGACATATGCGAATTTTACTCCTCACAATATCAAATTAAAATTCTATTTGACGAGAATGATAAATTACCAAAACGCAAATTGCACCCTTAAACATTCCGGTTACCTCGGGTAAATGGAATTAAAGTACCTACAACCTTCATTTTGGTAAAAATCAAACCTTTGAATTGTTAAAAGTCCATTCTCAACACCTAGATTGGATTCATGTACCCCAACCCTCTGAAAACTTAGCCGGACATAGTTACGTGAGAAATAAGCAAAATTATAACGTTGCATGTGCTAGAAATCATGATGAAACTATTGATAAACACGAATGGAATTCTTACAATCCCCAAAAAATAAATAAAAATATCCAATGATGGAGAATATGCAAGAACAAGATAGAGAAGACAAACTTGATGTTAAAACCTTGAGAATTGATCCACAATTATGTAGCTTTAGTGCATGAGTTAAAACTAGGGTTCTTGACTCTTCTCCTCTCTAATTCTAGGGAACAAATTGATTAAAACTCGGTCTAACATCAAACTACAACATTACATGGTCATTTTTGTAAGAGTCCTCACCGAATATAACTCTAAAAGAAAACAACAATTAAATGGATTTTTGCGTGTCAAGTATGCCGAACCGGTTCTGGTGCATAGGAAAACTGGTTCAGACTCAAACTGGTTTGGGGTTCGGTTTGGAAATTCCTGCTGTATTGACTTGCTTCCTTCTCTTTTCTTTTGATTTTCTTTCTCAACTTCAAACTACCATAACTTCTTCACCGTAGCTCGAATTGAGGCGTCGTTTCTTCCAATACTCTTGTGACTTCGTATTCTTCGACTTTCTAGTTAGACCCACCTCCGAACTATAGTTGTAAAATTATGAAAAGGCCCTTCGACTTCTGTTATTTGATTTCTTTCACTGTTTCGATTTCTCTCCCGTATTTTACTTGCATGAATTACCTATATAACACATGAGAAATACACAAAATAAGAAATACTCACTAAAAGGGGTTAGTAGCATAAATATGAGATAAATCCAGTCTATTTACACCACACGAGACCATAAAAGAGCCTAAATTAAAGGGATAAATACGAGATATTTATGCCTAATCAGTCGGTTCTCCCTGAGTACTTGCAACATCGTGTGAAGGTGCTCCTAGTGGTCTACATGTGATGCCGAATAGCCCAATATGTCATCCACAAAGACCACAACAAATTGATATAAGTACGGACGATAAATGTGATTCGTAAAGTACATGAACGTCACTTGGGCATTAGTCAAATCGAAGGGATTTACTAGAAACTGATAGTGCCTATATCGGGTCCAAAGCACCGTTTTAGGAATATCCTCCTCCCTGATGCGCAACTAACGGTATTCGGACTAGAGGTCAATCTCTAAAAACCTGCCCGCCCCATGTAACTGGTCGTCATCGATACGAGGCGTAGGGTATATATTCTCTACCATCTCCCTATTCAACTGTTTGTAATCGATGCAAAGCCGCATAGTGTTGTCCTTTTTCTTAGTAAAGAGGGTTGGGTCTCCCGACAAGAACACACTAGGGCGAACGAACCCCTTGATCGTCAACTGCTCTAACTGAACCCTTAGCTCCTCTAATTCCATTGGATCCATCCTATGAGGTGGTAAAGAGATAGGCGAAATGCCCTGATGCACCTCTATGGCAAAATCCACCTCCCAGTGTGGAGGTAACCCCGGAAGACCATTCGAGAACACATCGGTAAACTCTCGCACCATTGGGTAGTCTAACATTATACCATCCAGCTCATCCTGAGCCACCGTACTGCTCAACTAACCAAAGTACCATTTCTTCTCACGCACGATAGAGAAATTGTAAGGATAATCAACGTTTTGGTCGCTACTAAAACGATGGCGAGACCTGTCTGGAAGGGCTACTAAGACAATGTGTCTATGGCATTCGATAATAGCATCAAAACATGACGGCTAATACATATCGAGGATTACGTCAAACTCATCAACATCTATGATAATCAAGTCGTACTTCAGAACATAGTCCCCAGCCATAACCACACAACTACGACATACCCTATCAAGAACTATACCACTACCAATCGAAAGTCTTTTGAAGATCGGAGGGTAAAACTGATTTTCGTCAAGTCCCAAACTAAATGCTAACAAGATCGGAATAAACGAATGCGATGCGCCTGAATCAAATAGTGTTTTAACCATATACTGAACAAAAGAATTATACCTTCCATTACAGATGGATCATTGGAAGGAGTAGCAAAATGCGACATGGCATAAGCTCATCCAGGGTTAAACCTCCTGCTCTGGCCACCGAGCACCTGACTTGGCCCGAGGCTACCCTACCCTTGACTCGAAGGTGATTCGTCCACGTTATGCCTCGCGGGATGATGATAGCCCGAGGAAAACTGTTGTTGTTATTGTTGCTAAATGTGATGTGTGTAACTAGAAATCCATCCCGACATATAGTTAAGAGTCTCCTGACTACCTTATTAACTGCTCGAAGCTCGCTGTGGATAATCTCTTTTGAAATGACCGGGGGACTCATAAGAAAAACATGTCCTTTCAGTTGGGGCTATATAACCTTGATCACTGGTACACTGGGCAGGTAAAGAGCCAACCCCCATAGAGGCCATTAACTTTGTAAATAAACCTCGAGCCCAATCCCTGGACCTCTTGTGACCGCCGCTTTGGGACTTACTGGACTCCTTTTTTCCCCTAATGTCCTCAGCATCCAACTCCAAGCTAATAGCTTTGTTCACTGCTAACTTGAAGTTTGGCAGATCCATACCTGCTCGGATCCGCCGAATATCCTAATTAAGGCCCTTGACGAACAACCTAGTCTTCTAAGCCTCATCTCTTTGAACCACATCAACATACTTATACAAGCTTTCAAACTTGACCAGGTACTCATTCACGGAAGTCTTCCCTTGTATTAGATGAAGGAAATCGTCCTTCTTGGCATATTTAAATGCCCGAGGAAAGTACCTAATGAGGAAGGAAACTCTGAAGATACCCCAGTCTATGGTCTTTGTAGTACTGGCAGAGTAGGCGCTCCATCAGCGCTATGCTTACTCCATGAACTGAAACGTATCTATCTTGACTTTGTGCTCAACTGACACGTCAAGAATCTCCATGACTCGAGTGACTTTATTGAGCCACTCCTCTGAAACATCAGGGCCAACTTCCCCATTAAATATGGGTGGGTGTAACCTCCTGAACTCCTTTAGGATGAAAGCGGAGGTAGTAATCTCAACCGTCCCACTACAATTGGCCCTCTCTTGTTGTGAGAGGGAATCGACAAGTTGGCGTATGGCTTGATCCATGCATCTAAGCTCGCTATTACCCGACTTACTAGCTACATCGCGACGTGGAGGCATCTACACAAGAAAGGAGGGTTCAATACACAATGATATGAATTGAAAATGATAGCGGAAGTGATTTACTTAAACAGTAACTAAAGTGTTAACTACACGAAAATATATAAGGAAAGCGTACTAAGAAATGTAAACACTCCGTAACACTCGAGGATCCTATTGCTTTAATATCATTTGTAACGCCCCGACCTGGGTTTGGGTCACTGTTGGGTCAACCCGCACTGAATCAAGGAGTTAAAGGGGGAGGCAGAAAGTCAAATTTAATTATTTAAGAAAAACCCCTTATTTACACCATTTATTAGAGGCTAACATTACCAGTTTTGAGTTAGGAAAAAAATGACCACTTTTAAGTAGTTAAGTCAATTTACAAGGTTCATTTATAAAAATCCAGTTTAATCCACAACACTAATTAAATGAGAAATAAATCATAGTCATCCCTATATTATTACAACACATTGCCAAAGGCCCGAATAAAATTTTAAATGTCCTAAATTACCAATGTTTTAAAAGATAATTTAAATAAAATTACAGAGCCATTAATGACATTGACTGCCCTCTGGGGCCTTACCTGGGATCCTTCCCGACATCTCTACTTGATGTACCTGGGGTGGGGGTTTTAACATAAAAATCACTGGTGAGCGGATACTAAGTATGGTGAGTAATACTAAGCTATACGTTTTCTATAAAATTACTATACATGTAACGTGTATTTTAATAATTCTGAAAACGTTTGACAATTTAGCTAGTATTAATGCAAGTACCGTGCCATGCACCCGAGAGATGAGCTCATACTCACACTTAACCATTTTATCACCCTTTACCGGGTGTAGAGATTATTAATCATATTTTATTCATTAGTCTTCTTTTTATCACATTTCATTTGGCTGTCTTATTTATACAATTTCAAGCACAACTAATATCATTTTCTTTTCTCGAAATCTCCCAATATCCGCATGCTTTAACGGCCTCCCCACCGCCGGCTATGTTACCATATACTCTGGCAAGTGATTTTGAGTTTTTCACACCAGGTCTCCAGGACCTTCTTAATTATTCCCGGTGTCATCTGATTCCATATTAACATGTTTCAACATTTTTGCTAATGTCTACATTATTCTGTCATTTTATCGTTTTTATCATTTTTACGTTTTATTGCACATTTTCATCTTGTCAACAGGCCATTTTGTCTACTTTATTTATTTTTCATAAAAAACGACAAATAAGGTCTAATGAGGAAGTCCGACCATTAGGACCCTCATTTTTTTATTAAAATGGACATTTACTACCTCGGGTACATTTGTTTATAATATTTGGTACTTGGGGTATGCTAGTTTCCATTATTGTTGCATGAGTGCTATTTTAATGTTGGGGCTTAACAACCGTTTGCCAACTATAGCTGTACCATATGCACCCAATTACCAATAATACCCTTGTTTAAAATGACACATGTACCCTTTTGTATATATAAATGTTATTTATTTATATAAAATTATTTTTCAATTATATATATATATATATATATATATATATATATATATATATATATATATATATATATATAAATTGTATGATTTATATATAAAAAGAAATAAAAGTGTTTTTAAAAGAATTTTGTTTTTAAAAGTTTTTCTCTTTTTGTCAAAAACAGTCAAATTTTTTTTCTTCAAAACAGTTAAAAATATATATAAATTGTATTTAGAAAAAAAATGATTAAAAAAGATGTTAAAAAACGTTAAACCGTTTTTTTTAATTAAAAACACTTAAAATGTAAAAAATATTAAGCAATCATATTATAACTTTTTAAAAATATTAAACAAGAGTAAAATATTTCCACCAAATTAAAAAAATAAACTTATTTTCAGTATAACTATTTGAAGAATTTCAAAAAAAGAAACTAATTTTCAATATAAAAATTATTTCCACTAAATAAAAAATGTTTTTCATAAACAAAAATAAATAAATTCCAACATACAAATAAAAAAACAAAACTGATTTTAGTTAAAAAAAATATTTCCAGGAAAAAAATGTTTTCCACCCAAAAAAATGATTTCCAATTAAAAAAAATTATTTCCCGCAAAAAAGTAAAAAATAAAAACAATTTCAGTTAAAAAAAAACATCTTCCACCAATTTAATTGATTTTCAACACACCACCCAAAAAATGATTTCTAATTACAAATAAATAATTTGTATAAAAAAAATATGAAAAAAAATTTATTTTAGTTTGAAAATTTATTTTCAGAAAAAAAATGTTTTCCAAAAAAAAATGATTTTCAACAAAGAAAAAAATCCACCTAAAAAATGATTTCTAACTACAAAAAAAAATTATTTATAGCAAAAAAGTAAAAAATAAAACTGTTTGAGTTAAAAAAAATGATTTTAAACTATATAAAATAAATTCGAGTATAAAAATAAGTCTTATTTGAAAAAAAATAACATTTTTCATCAAAGAAAATAATTTCTACCCAAAAAATTATTTTAATAAAATGCATAAAAAACCATCTATAAAAAAATGCAGCAAACTGATGTGGGTCGAAGAACAAGAAATGCAACGAACCTCCGTCCATACAAAATATGCCTAAAAAAAATTGAAACTCCAAATCGATTCTCCACACCATCCGGCCATCAAATCAATTTTCCACATGCACCAAAAAAATGCATCCCAATCGATTTTTCGCATGCATCAATTCGAAACTCCAAATCGATTCTCCAGACCATCCCAAACCTCCAAATCGAAACTCCAACTCTCAAATCTGAAGTCGCCGTAGGAGTCGGAGAAGAAGAAATCGTCGGTGTGGGTTTCAGAAAAGAAGAAATGGGGGAAGAAAAAAATTAGTCGTTGAAAGAGAGAGAGAGAGAGAAAGATGATTTTAGGGTTTAGATATAAGGTATTTTAGGTAATTGATAAAAGGGTGTACAACTATTAGACGGTCATTAGTTAAAACCGTTAAAATAACACTCATGCAACAATAATGAAAACTAGCGTACCCCAAGCACCAAATATCGTCAACAATTGTACCCAAACTGTAAATGACCATTATTAAAATTACTATTTTTCGCCTTCTTAATCACGACTTTGTGAAAAATATATTTAAATCATTATAGCACTAAAATTCATCATTTCCTTTCAAAACCATCCCGTTGTGATTTTATGTTAAAAAACCATGCTTCATTATTTTATGTTTCGCTACATAAAGTACAATGAATCATTGGAGACCATTTTAGCAAAATGTCTACTACTTTACCCTATTATAACATGTAACCTTAAATATTGTTTACCTTCGTCCTTAACAATTTTTATAGCACAATTTTAGGGTTGTTTTTCTACACTTCATTATTATCTCATAAAATCCATTTCAACGTCATTTGTCAAGTCTAAAATGCCCTCTACTAGCATACTACAAGTTTGTACACATGTTAAGGAGGGTTTCAAGCCTAGAAATCCTCAAATATGTAACTAAACAAGATATAAATCACGGGTTAACATTTTTCATGCTTTCTTTCTACATTTCAAGGTTAAAATATCATTTATTCATAAAAAATCCATTTATACTTTGTCTACTTTAAAATTTCCTTTTTGCAAATCTTGAACATACTCGAAAATATCATTATTTTTAACAATAAATCACCTCTAGAATGAATCCTACATATTTTTCATCGCTCCAACCTTGAAAACTTAGAGAGAGAAAAACCTTACCTTAAGGTTTGAAGAGGAGAACAAAGAAGAAGATGATGATGGAAGCTCCTAACTCTAAATACTCTAAAAATCTCTTTAAAAACCCTCCAAAAGCTACCTTGGATTCCTTTACTTGCTTGACTTAACCCACTTCTACCATTGATAAAGCTTGTAAAGGAAGAATAAGGTTTGGAAATGGGGTGAAAATGGTGTATTATGATGGTGGTAAGGTATAACAATGGTGGGAATAAGTTGGGGAAGATGAAACACTCTTGAATTTAGAGGAAGAGAGGAGTAATGGATGATAATACAAATGGGTGAAAGAACTCATTCTCATCTCTCTCTTAAATAGCCCATAAACCCAAAAAGATGCCTTTACCCAAAGGTCTCCCCATGAAAATTACGTTTTATTTGATATGGAGCACCAGAGGTTGACACTTTATAGATCCAATGGCTCCAATGTTGAAAGCACATTAAAAATATACAAAATTTTTTGAGTTCAGCTTTGGTCACTCAAATGATTCGTTTGAAAGAGATCCCTATTCATTTGAACGATATCTAACGAGGTACTAATGAGGCCAAAAATTTAGGTTTCATTGGGGCGTGAGAAGTACATCGTTCAAATGGAAACACCCTTTCGTTCGAATGACAAGGGACTTCATTCGAACGTAGGCTTCCAACCAGATTCTAGAGAATGAGAGAAATCGACCATTATCTAAGTCGTTAGAAGTTTGTTCGATCTTCGTTTGAACGACTCCTTCGAACGACATGTTCCTCGTTCGAACAACTTCAGATTTACATTATATAAACTTTAAGACATAAAAATGACAATGTGACATGCACGAAGTCCACGATGATGGTTAAATCTCAATATTCATTCATAAATACAAATTTACATGGAAAGAGATAAAATTTAGGGAATGGGTATTACATATAAGTTGTACAATAAGTTCTCCAAGTGTGTATTTTGAGAAATACTTTGATGATACCTTTGAGTACTAGTATTCGATTGTATTTTCCATAGGGTTTCAGAATTATATTTTCAACTTTCTGATTGTGATCGAAATGTTTGGTTTTGTGATTTCACTTATAGGCATTCTTCCTCCTGGAGTGGATTAATTTCTGCCTAAGAATTGTCTTCTCTATGAAGTAAGTAGTAAATTCACTCAATTGGATTTCTTGTTAATGTTAGGGTTTCACAATGTTTTCATTTTCATTTTAATCACTTTTTTTAATCATGTAGACGAGAAAGTGAGATTCTTATTGATATGTTTTGCCATCATTAAAAATAAATTCCTATGACTTATAATTCTGCACTTGAAATGAAGGCAGAATAAGTGACCTAGGTTTATTTATATGCTTACCTTCCTTAGTTAATATGCTCATAGAGCCCCTTCAATCTCATCCTCTCCAGGTACACTTGAGCTGATACAATCCAATCTAACCTTTGTTATAACAAGCAATTGCATGCCATTTTATTTTTATGTTCTAGTATTTAATTCTTTGTTGGGTTTTCCTTTGATAGATGGGTTCTTGTGTTTTAGCTCAGAGAGACCCAATATCAGCCATGAGGTTTCGATTATTATTTGATTCTAAAACATAAAAGATTTTAATTCCATCATCAATTAAAGAGAGCAACGATGACCATTCGATTGATGGGCTGCTCTTAAACCTCACTTGTCACTCTCTCACTTTGCAACCACTTTTCTTGATTTTGGCATGATCATTTGTTTGCTATCATGGATTGTTGATTGATTTATTTAAATTTTCACTCATTAGGTTACTTGTATTTATCATCTATGTTTTTTTTGGATTGGTGGTGGTGGTAGTGGGGTGGGCGGTAATGGTTGTGAGGGAAATTGGGTTGTTGTTGGTTGGTGATGACTTTATGAGATGATATAAATTTTATTGAGTTATTTTCATACTTTATTTAGTTTCTTCAGCGTTTTGCTCAACCTTACGAGATGTAACTTCTCTATATCGACTTCCTCACGGCTCTTCTCCATCGTTAAACTGCCGTCGCTTGTTGCTATGGTGTGACCGCGATCGGTTGCCGCTTTTCTATTAGGTTCGACTATAAAACTATTTATTCATTTGCCTTCTTCTTTCTCCATCTTCGGTTTCTCTAAAATCACCTTAGTGGCTCGAGGCTTAAGATAAAGCAAGTTAGATAAAACCGTCAAAAGAGACAAGTAGATTGCACCCCTGAAACATCTCAACCCTACTAGACAAAACCTTTTTCCTCTTACTTAAAATATGTCCCACCAAAGCCATCCCAGCATAAGCCATAACAGTAAAATAAATTGGATAAATCTGACTTTTCACCATCCCAAACTGCTGCCTAGGAAAAGCCCCAACCAATATATAACTTGAAACAAAAGTATTACAAACACTCAGTCTAGTAGTGACCAGTGCATTGCACGGTCGAGTGTAATGCGTTTTGAAATATATTATTTTAATATATAATCTAATATATAATTAGTATCAATATTTAAAAAATGACCATAACCATAACCATGAACATGTAAATTTAAGTAATATGGTGGGACACGCATATGAATTGAAATGAATATAAGGAAATAAATGTCAAGAACCATATTATCGTAGAACAAAACATAGTCTGAAAATAAAAATTAGTAAAAAAAATACTTATCAAAGTTAATTTTAAAATAAAGTGAAATCGTGTAGAGTTTGTCGTGATTCGCCATTTACACATTCTGATGACACACATATATATTTTTTAAGGTGCAGGACTTTGCAATGCTTTTAAATCGATGACCTCATCAATGAAGACCCGACAATATTGTGAGAGCCTTAGATGATGGTAGATGAAGTATTGCGAATTGCACCTTACCCCAAAACAATTGAATACTTGACCCAGAGTAAAACATCATTCAATTTTTGTCCGCATTCAATTTAAGATCAAATTATTCTATAGAGATACATAAAGCAGGGGCAGATGTCTAGTGCATGGAACTCTTAGTTTATATAATATAATATGCACTTACTTGGTAAACAGAATAAGCGTTTAAATAATAATAATAATAACATTAAAATTTAAAATTACACAGTACAATAAGTAACTAAAGTTTCAAAAATAGAAAAGTATACCCGACATTTTCTCATGGTAACTAGACCAAGCATTAATATAAAAACATATAATATAGAATTAAAATTAGAACAAAGTACAAAAATGAAAATTAATGAGCAAGTAAATTGGGCGAGGTGAAACATATGGTTGATGCATTCAAAATTACCAATATTATGATTAGGTCTACTATGTAATTGGATTGGAGCATTTAACTTTTTTAAGTGTAATACTAACAATGATTCTTATTTGTTTGCATTGACTAGGTTTGAATTTAAAGGATTGGTGGAGAGAACCAGATTCTCATTCAAGTTTACATGTGAAGGTACTGTGTTGTAGACATAATAAATTTTACATGTGCGGGGTACTGTGTTGTGACCATATATTATGTATAGTCTAAGGCTTTCTGAATGAATATTAACTTTGTTTAAATAAGACAATTGAATCCTATTTCTTTTAGTATAAAACTAAGCAATTTTCTATGGACCATTCATGAGGTATCAAATATTGATGATGCAATATTCTGTACAAGAAATTACAAAATGCAACATTTATTATACAAGATTAATCTGATATAGTGGTATACTTATTAACAAATTTGATTAGGATCTACTAAAAATCAAGGTTATTCATTTTTTTTATGAAAAGTATATATTATAATGGTATACATATCAACATATATCAACATATTTGACTAGAAATTGCATAACCGTGGGTTATTCTTTTATTTGTGTATAAGTTACTAATTGTTGATGATGGACAAGATACAAAAAGCGATTTGTTGGAAAACATGGAACTCTATGCCTATTTATCATAATTGAATTGTACTTTTACACGTCTACGATAAGATTTATAAAGAGTCCGCGCATCGCACGGGGTTAAAAACTAGTAATATTATATATTAAACACACATGCATGCTTACTGTTTAATTCAATATATCAGGTTTCCTGGTCATGTGGCTTAATTTCTCATTCAGATGGGCTTGTAGATTCAACAATCAACTGTATAGAAAATTTTGACTTGATGGATGGTAAGTTCATCAGTATTTCCAACAAAACACTTGTGACGTTATAGTTGCATCAAAAATTAAGTAGTTAGCTTGTATACCAAAAAAATCTTTGGTATTTATGAATCTGCTAACATGTATACAACTTTATGAATCAGTTAGTGTGTAATTAATTGTCCGTTTATATACCCTTATGTTTTCATCAATACTTGACCTAATTTTATATCACTTGAAAAATGGCAAGCAAATATGAATTTTAACTCTCGAGTGTGGCTTCCTGAAAACATTTGGCGTTGTAAAGATAAAAATTTTAAAGGAACCAAATGGTATGTTCTATTTATTTCGTGTTGTTGGAATTTAGGGAATGCTAGAAATTTGTATGCTTTTTAAAAAAAATGACACATACTCGCTTAAAACGGGCGTTAGGGGGAGAAAACTGAAAATAACAACTAAGTGGACTAGATTTAGGTACGAACACATCAAACGATACCAAAGCAACTTGTCTAAACTAACCACATCGACATCAGTCTCTCGATTGGCCTAATTGACTAGTATACGCTTCTTATTTTTAGGTTAAAAAGTGGCGTTGGAGGGGGGTCAAAAATTGAAAACAACCTAACGACTTAGATTTAGGTACAAATACATCAAACGATACCAAAATAAATTGTCTACACTAATCGAGTCCTCGTAGGACTCTCGATTGACCTAATTTACTAGTATATGCTTATTTTTGGGGTTAAAAATGGGTGCTGGGGGCGAAAACTGAAAATACCAACCTAACGGCCTAAAAATAGGTGCAAATACATCAAGTAATACCAAAGTAAGTTGTCTAAATTAACTGCGTCCTCATCGGTCATAGTCGTTTGTTGTGTATCAATTACTCCCCAATAAAATTACATGCGTGTCAATGGCACAAGAGTTTACTAGTCTTTTATGTTATTTACTCATTTATGCTTACACATTTATTAAGATTGAGTTTGTTCAATAAGTTCTTATTAGAAAATATGACGATTAATTTTGGGAGAATGAAGTCACGTTTTCAACGAATGTTATGAAGAGTAATTTTGGGAGAATAATATGTTTAAAACTTTAATGATGTTAGACTTCGTTTCAAGCTTATTGTTAAAATCTAGATGGTTTATCTTGTACTACATTTTGTTTTGGAAAGTTTAATGGTTATGAATGAAATATAGTTTTAGATCGGATTAATATCAACGAAATGTAGTGTCATTCATTTTGTCATGTGTGTTTTGGAGTTATGTTTGAGTGAAATTTGTGGGCATTGGTTCTGCATTGTCATTGGTTGAGCACGAGTTATTACTAGTGTATTTATATTTGTTTGATGAGAAATTACTATACTTTTTAAATATAATAGCAATTGTAACAGACTTTAACTATTACAAAGAAAAAAAGCATTACAAATATATGACACTTCCAATTTGTTACAATGTATTTTGTAAAAGTTTTCAACTGTTACAAATTCTATATTGTTAACAGGTAAAACTTTTACAATTCAGTAAAGGGATCTTAAGTGTTTAGTCCTATTTTTTAAGATTTATTTATATTCACTCTCATGTGTTTTTTTTAGTGTTTGGTCTTATTGTAACCACTATGGGATAAGTGTCATTCTCTAAAAAAAGTAAGATGGGAGGTTAGAGAGTAGTTATGGGTAGTTTTGGGTGGTTATGGGACTTAATACAATTTTAAAAACACATGGGATGGAAGCCTAAAAAATCTTAGGAGATGGGACTAAAGCCAAAAAAACTATTCAGTAAATCCATTACTAATATATGGTATGTGTGCCAATGCCAAATCCATTACAAAATAAATTGTAACGGTTTTAATTCTTTACAAATATTAAATTTCTAACGTATTTTACCTCTCACAAATTCCGTTAGTAAAATAAATAACGCCAATTTTCTAACGAATTTAATTCTTTACAAATATTTTTTGTAGCGATTTTTGCCTGTTATAAATTACCTGTTTTGGTGTATTGAGTCTCTAATACTTATTTACATAGAGGGATCTACACATGAGACAGAGGAAATAGTTGGAGTTTATGAAAGACTGTCACTTCTCGATTTAGTATCATACCGAGAAGGCGAAATGTGGTAGCAGATGCTTTGAGTTATAGACTGAATATTACTTTGGCAAACTTGTGGGCAGAGCAGGGGATGATTTAACTATTTTTTTTAGGTGGAGAGGTGGAGTACCTTACGATATATGTATTTGGCTGATGCTTTTTTGGTAATTATAGTTGTTATGCCCGCTATTGTATCGAGGGTGATTTAGGCACAAGATTCAGTCTTCTTGTATCAAAAAAAGGTACGAGAGATTGTATCAGTAGGGGTTCCCTTTTACTAGATCAATTCAGACAGATGATTAAGATTCTAGGGACATTTGATGGTGCTAGAGGGATTTGAGTTGCGAAGAGCAGTTCTGGCTAAGGCATATTGTTCATGGTTCACGATGCATTCCAGGGACATTTGTATTCTTTTCTCAAAATCTTTCAAATATTCGTATACTTTAAGGGTTCCACACCGTCGGGTATGCTACTATATGCTCTAGCTAGTGATTTTTGGTCTTTCGCCCCTGAGCTTCGGGCCTTTCTTAATTATTCCCAGTGTCATTTGGGTACATATTAACGTGTTTTAATATTTTTGCTAATCTCCACATTATTCTATCATTTAACCGTTTTTATCATTTCTACGGTTCATATCACCATTTCATCTTGTCAACATGCCATTTTGTCTACTTTGTCCGTTTTTCACAAAAATCGACCGATAAGGTCAAATGAGGAAGTCCGACCACTAGGAACCTCAATTTTATCAAAATTATCGTTTTACCCTTTATTCACCACAACCTTGTGAAAACGTACTTAGTTCGTTATGGCACTAAAAATCAACATTTCCATTCAAAACCATCCTTTTATGATTTTATACTAAAAAATCATGCTTCATGATTTTATATTTTACCACATAAAATACATTCAATCATTTGAAGATTATTTTAACAAAATATCTACTACTTTGCCCTATTATCACATGTAGTCTCAAATATTATTTTTCTTCGTTCTTAACAACATTTATAATACTTTTAGGTTTGTTTCTCCATACTTTATTATTCTCTCATGAAACCCAAATTAAACATCATTTATCAAGTTTAGATGTCTTCTACAAACATACTGCATGTTTTTACACATGTTAAGGGAGGATTTCAAGCCTAGAAATCCTCAAATATGACTCTAAGCAAAATATTAACAAGGGTTTACATTTTGCATGCTCACTCTTCATATTTCAATGTTAAAATGCTATTTATTCTTCAAAACCCATTTAGGTTTTATTTTCTTTAAAACTCCATTTTTGCAAGACTTGAACATACTAGAAAATATCTTCATTTTTAACATGAAATCATATCTACTATACATCATGCATATTTTTAACATTTATAATACTCTTATGTACTATTATTAATTTGATCAATGTGTTTAATGATCCGAAAAGTGAAGCCAAAATATTGCTAGCACCAACAAAGAATTGTTCAGAGGGGACTAATCTTGTTAGGACATTAAAAGTGTATAACCCATCAGTTGAAATGCAGACTGTTAATTGGGCTTATATGGTTGGCCCAATTATAACTTACACTAAATTCTTTTGTCTATGACTATAAGACCATATAATAGCCTGCATTTGAACCTACAAGTTCCATAAATTAAGAATGTGATTGTTTTATTGAGCTACGTATAATTTTGTGTGACTATGCTTGAAGTTTTGTTTGCACGATATAGCCATTCCAACTCATTAAGCTTAAAATTACGAATGAGTTTGATGAGTTATATATTGAAAAAATAACTTCAGGGGTACTCATGCAAAACTAAAATTAAAACTAAAACTAAAACTAAAAAAGTAAGTACCATTGTTGGATACCAATTTACTCAACAAAACAATCACATTCCAATCGATTGAAATACAAGCTATTACCCGGGCTTATAGGCTTGGCCAAAAGAAATTTGTGCGTAGCTATAATTTGGCCAAGACTATAAGCCCGACTAATAACATGCGTTTCAATCGATGGGTTCCACACAACATCGATTAAAACCACACTTGATGCCCCAACAAGACTAATCCTTTTTGAACGCACTCTGTTAATGCTAGCAAGACTTTGGATTCACTGTTTGAATCAGTGAACACATTAATCAAATTACTAATAACATTAACTACTAATTTTATGTTGTGTTATCATGGCGTATTATCATGATGGTTGTATAAGAATTACCAATCCAAAATAGTTATCTTAACAAATCACAATAGAAGAAAATTCATAAACGGATTGTTATAATGGGTCGTGTCATACATACATACAAGGGTTAAGAAAATAACAATAAAATAATGTATCCAAACTCAATGTTCGTCTAATTTTGTGTCGTGTTATTCTACTTATAAATGGGTTGTTCCAGCGGCTTGTGTCATACATACATGCACAAATGTAAATAAATACAAGGGTCTTGTTCAAATTTTTATTCATATACACACAATATAAATAAGCTTGTCATACAAGGGTTAAGTAAATAACAATAAAATAATGCATTAGAACTCAATCTTCGTCTAAATTAAGTAAAAGATCCTTCAAATTAGGGTTGTCATCAAGAGCATATTGAAACTCTATATGTTCCTTTAATGGGTTTGCTTGAGTAGACAAATGCTTTGATCCATGTATAATAACAAACCAATTATCACCGTTTATTTACTTTGAGTAGAATAACTTCTTCAAGTTTTGAAAGGCACAAACAAAAGGCTCGTGGACCATGCACTCTTTACTCTTCATCTTAGATAAATTTCCTATGAAAATATTTATGGCGGGATCAACTTTACAACCATTAGTAATGTTCTCCACCTTCACCCAGTAATAATAGAAGGCGATTTATTTGAAATCTAAGTAATCTAGTTCTAGTATTTGTTAGTCACTCTTATAATAGGTCATCACCATATCCTTTGGATTTTTATCTATTTTTACTAGCCACACAAGAACTTAAGGCAAAATTAAAATTCTGCTATTTTGCATCAATAGTTTTTCCTCGCATGGGTATGAAATGAAATCAAAATCCTTGGAGTGGAATTTTTTAAACTCCGTCTCACGAAAACTGAGACCTCTGGCTAGGCGTGCAAGCCTTGAAGAGACATGACCTCTTTTTAAAAGCTGCATTTATTAATGGATTTGTATTAGGGTATTTTTTTTATAACATATGCATAAGTAATCGAAACAAAATAGGTGACAATTACCTCTTTTGATACCCATGACCTAAAATCACTATTCGAAAAAACCCGCATAGGCACACCTAGGCTTAAGGCTTAGGAGAAATGCCCCCCCTTAATTTTTTTACGCCTTATTCTTGGTAAAACCCTTAAGGCGCACTTTTTTCTAAAAACAACAATGCTTTAGTGAAATGATATCCCCTTTTAAAGAATTTTTTTTACTAACTGGACCATTATCTCATCCAAAATAATCAAATAGTATTTTAATTTGCATATATTCAGACATATTTTTATGATATGTACAATTTTAGTATTTTAATAGCCTTGTTATGGTTAAAAAATATTAAAAAATATTAAGAAGTCCTAAACGCCTTTTCACGCCTTTTTACGCCTAAGGCCCGCCTAGGCTTAAGGCTTGGCCTCCACGCCTCGATCACGCCTCGCATTTTTTAGAACCTTGCCTAAAATCATTCATCACGTTCATTAAACCTTTTTTCTTCTTATTTCGAGAAAATTTTGCTCTCATACTTCCTATACATGTTCATGAAATTGTATAATTTAGATGGTAATATAGAGAATACAAATAATTAAATAAAAATACGTTAAATATGCAGGTACTTCTCTCTCAAATATTCAACTTCTTCTTGTGATTCAAAGATATAATGAGTTGCATGATCGAATTGTAGATTGGTGAGTCTCACCTCTTTAGGGTTCTCGAAAGGCAATTCATCCTCAAACTTGTCAAATTCCTACACTTTTCATTTGCTACGAGGATTGGACCTTATAATATCTTGTTCCATCATATGTTCCCGATCATATAACGATGATTCTTCTTTTATGTATTCTTTCGCAACTAACCCTCAATATACACTGTATTCTTAATATAACATTTGAAGATTTTCATCAAGTGATCTAAAGGATACATCTAGCGATACATGATGGGTCTACACAATCATGCCTCATCGCATAGATGCACAAGTAGGTGGACGTTGATGTCAAAGGACGATGGAGAAAAATATATATCTAAGACACAAGTTATCTTGGCTAAAGTTACTTCCGCATCCACAATGTGCTTTCTATTTAAAACTTTTGCACACACTAAGGTAAAGTACAAACTAATCTGCATAATTACCCCGCGGATATGTTTATCCTCAAAAAATCAATGCCTAACCATTAAAGGGATAAATTGAATGATAACGTGCCAGTTGTGAGACTCACACTATTTCAGATAATTTATTTAATAGTTTACCCTATACAAATTATTAGAATTATTGCTTAGAGTCTTTAAGTTGAACAACGTATCTGGGAGGATATTTTTCTCACTGGATGTCAATGTGAAAGAACCCAGGGGAATCAAATTTCTTCATGCATTAATATTGGATTTTTACTTTTTTTTTTAATTTTCATCTCCTTTAGATCACGATGAGAATTATCTCCATCTTTCGAATGAGATCCACCCTGACATGTTCCTATCAGGTGTTCTGCAAAATTCTTCTCCATGTTCATCACATCAATTACATGTCTTACACGGTGCTCCTTCTAATATGACAAGTCAAATAACATTGACCGTCTAAATCATACATTCATTTTATTAGTTACTTTCATATCCTCACTGGATTTTCACTTTTAGATTGTAAATTGAGGATGTTTTCCTACAAACTTATTCCCCAAAGTCACACCATTTGACTTTTCCTTTATTTGATAACCAAAACTTCGAACTGGTTGTGTGATATGCTCATGACCAGTAGGTAAGAAATTAGACTTACAGATTCTAAAAGGTGTCCGATAGAATTTTAAGATGACCGACATAACGTATCTTACCACTATGCTGTAGCCAAGTAGATCAATTTCCTCCCCACGTATGAAACATCCATAATAGCCATGAATAATGCAACCAAAAAACGTCTCATAGGAAGGAAATTTATGGATAGCCCACAAAACCATTGCTTTAATGTGAACTCTCCACCCTTATGAGCATCAAACGCTCTCATGCATTCACCCCACAAATCTTTCAGTTCTTCAACTAATGGGGCTAAAAAATATTTTAATCATCGCTATGAGCCTTTTTTCGACGTATCAACACAACAATAATGTAACTTTTTTTATCATGCACAGTGTTGAGGGATACCTAAAGGTGCCAAGAGGACTAGTCAATAATTCTGATTAGTTCTTAAATTACCGAAAGGGTTAAACCCGTCGATTGATAATCTAAGATAGAGATTGGGTGGTTCCTTTGAAAATTTAGAATGTCTTATTTTTGAAAGTTTCAATATGATTGAATCAATGGGATGACACATGATATTCCCACCCACTTTGGCTCAAGCATGACATGCCATGGCCTCTACTATCCACGGTACAATGACAAATATTTTTAACCATAGCCCAAGGGGAAAGGACTTCAATACCTTCTGTGGAACTTGCGATCACTTGCAAAATTCAGCGAGTTTCTCATTTTAAGCGTCACAAATCGCATATCTTGTCTCATTGCATATATGACAATTTTCCTTTAGTTCATTTTCGTTACGGTACAATACGAAATAATACGTGCATGCATGAATAGATTTATATTTCAAACCCAAACCCTTCAATCTCTTCTTTATAGTCGAATAATTATCTGGTAATGTGTTCACATTTAAGAGAATGTCTTTAGCCTACTTAAGAATTTCGATTACAGTGTTGCTCGAAAAATTGTACTGACTCTTCAAATTATGAAAACCAATCATTACATATAATACCAAGTGACCTACGTCGTAATTTCTATGTAAAGGTTTAGCTACATCTACTTTGAACCGTATGTATTCCTGACACTCGTGTAATTCAACTGTAACTAGTTAATTAACTTGGTCATAATTAACGTTATTCGAATCCATGGGATGGTTATTGTGATGGTGTTGGATTCCGTAAGCATCATCAATTGCGTTGGATAAAGTATGATGTGCTGGAAAATCATTCACTACTTCCGTCTGGTTAGGTTTTGATACCTGGACGGGTACCGGTAGATCTTCTGATTAATATGATATATTATTTTCCCCATGGAATATCCATATCTTATAGTCTGGTGACACACCTCACCTTAAAAAATGCAATTCAACGTCTTCTAAAGACTTAAATTTACCGGTCATACAATTGGTGCACATTCATGGGATCTTATTGCTATTAATATTTTTATCTGCATATTTCAAAAAATTCACGAACGCCTTCTACCTACTTATCGGTGACTGTAATGACGAATTTTCGAATCGAGTCAATTTATATATTTTGGCTTATTTTGTCTTTGGAAAAAACTTTTGATTCATAGGTTATACTTGAGTGTGTTTACCTTTTAAGCATATGATGTGTTTATTTGAAGATGAAGCGTCCAAGTTAGAAGTTATACATTTATCATGTCGTGTTTTATGTCATGTTTTATCTTCAACTTCTAAGGATCTCTCAGGTATGAATGCGTATATTTTGATCCTTGGATATTTATTATTATTATTTTTTTATATAATGTTTTAAAACGATTTTAGAAAAGTTTACAGGTCATTTTAATGGCATTAGCGATCTCGTTTGAATGAGCTAAGACAACTCGTTAAAACCAGGATCCAACGACCTTTAAACGAGGAAAATTTTCCCTTTACTATTTCTTATTAGATATGTCGTTAGATGGTTGTTCTAATGAAAATAAGCACTTCATTCGAACGAGCCTTCAAACTTTGTTCTAACGAGGTGGTGCGTTTTTAAAAAAAGTAGGTTTTCTTCAGGTTTTTTTATCCTTTTCTCATTTCCAGAAAACCTTGTATAAGCAATAATTTTAATTGAACTTTTTTCATGCCTCATGAGTCACAAAAAATCTTTCGAAAATATTTTTATGTTTATCTAATCACTTATGATCAAGTTTTTTAAACCCAAACCCTACTTTACACCCAATATCTTTTAGACCAAGTTTCATCTATTATATGTTTTTGAGATCTAGTTTGTGGGCACCAAAAAGGTTTATTATTTTCATGTTATTAGGGATAGTTTTGTGCGGTGGAATCTGTACACTACTTTTTATTAACACATGATGGACTCCATGTTGTGGTGTTTAGGTGAAGAAGCGATGGAGTCCATGTTCCAATCCTTGGACGGTTATTGAGCCATTTCAGTGGATGCCGAGGCATGTGTGGACTCACATGTTGTGTTTTCTCTTCTGGTGGACTCCTGCGTGTCACTGTGGTGAGGGTTGAGGAACTAAGAGTGCAAGGATTGCGAGGGTGTCAAGCTCATTGTGTAAGTCTACTGTCGCGTCCTTTGTAATTTTATATATAGTGAATTGGCATGGCTGGGTCGTCTAAGGTTTTTTCCATTATGGGTTTTTCTCGTACGTCTGAGTGTTGTGTGATTGATTTTATTTTATCTGCTATCACCTAGATGTATGTTTTAGGTTAAAATAAAATTGATTAATCTGTTTAACATAACTTTTGTTTAATCGGTGCTAAGTTTAATTTGGGTGATTTGTTTAATTGAACTTAAATTTGATTTTTTTTTAATATAGTGGTTTGCTTGTTTTTGAACCTTTTTCCATATAGAAACCTACATGCCTTTCAAGTGGTATGAGAGCAGGAACACTAAGATATCATGTAGATCCATGTTTTGTGTTGTTTTAAGGTTGTTTGGTTGTTTATCTCTCTTTAAAGTTTGTTGGTTTATCTCAATGGGTCATCACAGTCATAAGTTGTCTGATGTGTTTAGCGATGACATTGATTTTGATATTCGAGAGGAGTTTAATGTGCTTAATAACCGGGCTGAAAAATTAACTCGTTTGAAATTGAAGTTTACAAAAAGAGTTGAATTTCTTGAAAAAGATTTTTTTTACATAAAAGATGAAATCAAATTTTTGCAAAATTCTCAAACTCAAAGAGACATCCTCCATGAGACGCTCAAGGACATGAAATATGATTTTAAAATTTATAACTGTCCAGGAAAGAGATTGATGATAGAGTCCCAGTTTTAAAGAATGAATTAGAGGACTCTAAGAAGTTTGAGAATAGGGTGAAAGCACGTGCTATAGAAGATGATGATAAATTGATTAAGTATTTGAGGTCACATGAAAAGACTCTTAGGGACAAGTTCTCTTACATTGAGGGGGAGCGAGATAACATTCTAAGAATTATTGAAAATATGAAGGAGTCCCTAAACAATAAGGAGTGTAAGTTTTTGCTTGAGTCTAGGATTTTGAAGTTAAACGATGATTTAAGAGACTACGGTTGTTTTGAAATTGGATTTGATAATAGAAATTCTTCCGATGATAAAGCCAATATCAATGTTTATTTTAGAGTGTCAACCACTGTAAGGACGTTAGATAAGGTCAACGCGTATGTAACATTCCTCGTATTTACACATGTTCGCATTATGGTAGGAAAGGTCACCTTAGGGCATTTTGTTATGATCTTAGAATAGGTTCTAGGAAGTCTAGATCCCGTATCAACATGGTTCCCAAAACTTTAGGTGTTAATTATTCATCTATTTGCATTACAAAATCTGTTTTGGAGGCTTTGAATGTTTGACTGGTTGATTCTTGCATGCCAGCACATGATTCATCACATACTATATCTTATGATTAATCGCGTTCCCTTGTTTTCATACTATAGCTTTTGTTCTTTATGATATATGTGTTTGCTATTTGTATGAAGTTTTAGTCCTTTGTATTTTAATTCTTCCTTTTATTGGATCTTATTGAGAAAAATAGAAAAAGATTTTGTTTGTCTTTCGAGTTTTTTTCCAAGTCGTATCTTTGTTTTAAAAAATGTTTATAAACTCAAAAAGATTTTTGTTTATGTATACTTTAGTTTTAAACATTTTTTGTGGCATATCGGTATGTATGAATCCATTTCATTCCATATTTCCATGTGTTTAGACCATTTGGTTATGATTTTTAATGCTTAGGACTGTTCTTTATCATGCTTGCTTGGAGTTTTTCGAAAATGACTTTATTGATGGATTCATTTTACATATGCCTCCACACACATATGCACAATCTCTTTTGGATTTAAACTTCATATGTTACATGAGCTAAGTGAGGTGTTCTCCCATAAATCTTTTCATTATACATATATATTTTACTATGGGGGATTTATGCATGTAAGAACCACTTCCCATGAGTTTGTTTCTTTATTGAAAATATGAGTGTGCATAAAAAATGGTTACAAAGGGAGAAATCTTCCTTTCATGAAAGGCTACTATTATCAAGAGCCTAAAAAATTAAGAAGCAATAAAAAAGATAAAAATGCCAAGGCTAAAGTTTTACATTGATTCTTCAATTAAATAGGCTTCTTTAAAATGAGAGAGAAAAAAGATTTAATATCTATAATTTGAGGGTGTTATAAGCTGAAGATCAATGGGTTTGCACGTCTTAGTTAATTCATATTTGATGATATTAATTTGAGAATCATTAATAGTTTCTAGACTACTGTACATTGTTCTTGTTTATCCATTTACGAGTTCAGTTTATTTGTCATTACGAGGCTAAATATTTGTTTGATAAAGTTAATGCAGTTAAATAGAACTCTATGGATATTTTTGAGTGATTGTGTCATATTTCTCTTTATGAAAGTTCATGCCCCTACACTCCGTACGACCTTTGTTTATACACATCGATACTATTCTAGTGTGGAAAGCTTATTGTGTTTTGTGTCTTGTTTATGGTGTATATATATATATATATATATGCCTATGTGTCATTAGTATCTTTTCATATTTATATATATGGTATCTTTTGCTTTGATTCTTTGCGTTTACAGTCTAGTCCATGTATGCCACATGTTCTATTTTACGTTTCAAGAAGTTTCATTAGTATTTGTGATGATCATATTAATATCTTATGCTTTAATTTTTGAAACATAGTTAGTTTTATCTATTCATTCTTTGGATTATTTGAGCTTGAGTTACTGTGTTGTGTTTGTCACTACTTGTTGCACTCTACACCACTACATGATATACTTGTTTTTCCTTTATGCCTACACATGTTTCATTTCGGGGGAGATTTGGTTACGTTGGGGAGAGATGTCTTTATTATGCATCTTTCATTTTGGCTATTCCTGAACAAAAAATGGGAGATATGATATCTCAATCTTTATAGTTCGAGGGAGATTTTTCACCTAAGGGCAAGACATCCTAGCTCAGGTGGAGATTATTAAACGGGGGTTTATTATTACGTGGATTTATATTGTTATACATTCACTATTCATTTGAAGGTATTTTTAAGTATGCAAGTTTGAAACTATGTAACGAAGTTTACACAAGAGCAAAAATACTCAATGTGATTCTATCAAGTGTCTATACTTTTTCCTTTTAGGGCTGGGGATTGAGTCTTTTAGAGAGCTTCACGGCCCATAGGTTTTTATTTTGTGTTCTGTCCTGGAATATCAAAAGGAGGAGATTTGTAAGGACAAATTTCTGAATCGAGTCAATTTTCATATTTTGTCTTATTCTGTGTTTAGACAAAACCTTTGAGTCATAGGTTAAACTTGAATGTGTTTACCTTTCAAACCTATGATGTGTTTTTTGAAGACTTAATGGTCAAGTTAGAAGTTCTTCATTCACCGTGTCGTGTTTCCTTCCACGTTTTGTCTTCAACTTTCGAGGATCTCTTAGATGTGAATGCATATATTTTGATCCATGGATATATATTATTATTGGGTGTTGTTGTTTTATAAAATGTTTTAAAATGATTTTAGAAATTTTTTGTAGGTCGTTCTAATGACATTAGCGGTGTCATTTGAATGAGTTAAGGCAACTCGTTAGAAACAGGATCCAACGAACTTTAAACGAGATAAATTTTCCCTGTAACGCCCTGATACGGGTTTGGATCACCATTGGGTCAACCTGCACCTGATCAAGGAGTTAAAGGGGGAGGGGGGAAGTCTAGTTTTATTAGTTAAGAAAAACCCTTTTAATTGAATCGTTCATTAAAGACTAATTTATCGATTTTAAGTTGGAAAAAAAGGTGTCCACCTTAAGTAATTATGTCAATTTACAAGGTTTATATATAAAAATCCAATTTAATTCATGATACTAATTAAATAAGAAATAAAACATAATCATCCCTGTATTATATAATATACCGAATTACCAATGTCCTAAAACATGATTTTATTAAAATTACAGAGCTACTAACGACGTTGATTACCCTCTGAGGACTTACCGATGTCTTTCCTGACATCACTACTTGACGTATGTGGGGTGAGGTGGGAGTTTAAAAATAAAAAGCAGGGATGGCCGAACATTCAGCAGGGTGGGTAATACTAAGCTATACGTTTTCTACAAAAATACAATACATATAACATGTGTTTTAATCAATTCCGAAAACGTTTAACAATTTCGCTAGTATTAATACAACTATTATGCCTATGCAATCTCGAGCGATGAGATCACACTCACAGTTAACCGTTTCATATCACCCTTTACTGTGGTTAGAGATTATTAATCATATTTTATTCATTAATCTCCTTTTGTTCACATTTCATTAGGTAGTCTTACATACACATTTTCGAGCACAACCATGATCATTTCCTTTTTTCATTATCTTTTCTCAGAGTCTTCCAATATCTGAATACTTTAATGGGCTTCACACCACCGGCTATGCTACCATATGCTATGGATAGTGATTTTTGGTCTTTTGGTCCAGGGCTTCGGGCCCTTCTTAATTATTCTCAGTCTCATCCGAGTCCATATTAATGTGTTTTAACATTTTTTGCTAATGTCCACATTATTCTACCACTTTACCGTTTTTATCATTTCTATGGCTTATATCACCATTTCATATTGTTAACGTGGCATTTATCCTCTTTATCCATTTTCACCAAAATCGACCAACAAGGTCTAATGAGAAAATCCAACCACTAGAACCTTCAATTTTGTCAAAATTACTATTTTTCCATTTCTTTCATCATAACTTTGTGAAAAATTTATTTAATCCATTATGGGACTAAAAACCAATATTTTCTTTCAAAAAATCCTTTTTATGATTTTATGTCCAAAATCATGCCTCATTGTTTTATGTCTTATATATAAAATATATTTAACTATTTAAAGACCATTTTAGCTAAATGTCCATTACTTAGCCCTATTATTTTATGTGACTTCAAATATCATTTTTCTTCATTCTAATACTATTTATAATATATATTTAGGGTTGTTTTTCTACATTTAATCATTTTCTCATAAACCGATTTCAACATGATTTATCAAGTCTAATATACCATTTTATATCATACTACATGATTCTACACATGTTAAGGAGGATTTCAAGCCTAGAAATTCCTCAAAATGAATTAAACAAGATATAAATTACGAGTTTACATTTTTCATGCTTTCTTTCCATATTTCAAGGTACAAATACAATTTATTCGTAAAACACCCATTTAGGGCTTGTCTTCTTTAAAAATCCATTTTTGCAAGACTTAAAATATATTAGCAAATAATTTCAATTTTGGCATTAAATATCATTTAGCATGCATCCTACACATTTTTCATAGCTAGAAACCTTGAAATCGTTAGAAGAGGAAAACCTTACCTTATGGTTTGAAGAGGAGACAAATAAGAATATGGAGATGGAAGTTCCTAGATCCAAATACTTCAAAAAGCTCTCCAAAATACTCTAAGACTCTACCCACTTCTACCTTTGATAAAGCTTGAGGATGAAGAACCAGGCTTTAGAATAGTGTATAATCGTATATTATCGTGGTAGGAAGGTGGAACTATGGTGGGAAATGCTGAGGAAGAATATGAACTCTTGAAACTTAGAGAGGGCGAGGAAATATGGCTGATGAAAAATGGTGGGGGAAGACCCCCCCTCTTCTTATAGACCTAAAATAACCCACAAAAAAACCAAGACCCACATGTTATACATGTTTTTTTATCATCTGGTGCTCTCAGAGGTTGACACACCATCAATCTAAGGGTCCAAAATGCGATAGCACACAAGGGCAACTCGAAATATTCAATATTTGAAGCAGATACCTTAACGAGATTTCATCTTGTTCGAATGACATACATATGAGGGGAGAAATCCTAAACATGTGAGTTTCGTTAGAACTTCGTTAGAAGTTCATTCAAACGAGAAGAGCTTATCATTCGAACGAGATGAGGACCTCGTTTGAACAACCCCAACTTTCATTAGAATGATGAAAACCTTTCAAATTCCAAATTTGCCCACTATATTCTAACAAATTCCACAAGGGCCACAAGGACCTTCAATTACCAACAACAATCCATTTATATATATATATATATATATTTATCCAAATCCCAAGAGTTTTACATATAATAAAAATTACACGTGAAAAGGAATAAATCTCGGGCACGGGTATTACATTCTTTTTCCTTAGGAGATTTCATCCCCAATATAAGAATAACCAACTAGGGAAAGAGTTCTGGGTTCTTCTCCCGCATCTCTGACTCACGTTCCCAAGTCGCACTTTCGATGACCTTAAACTCCTAAAGTACCTTTACTAAGGGAATGAACTTATTGCAGAGGACCATATCCTTACGGTCCAAAATGGATGTATGTCGCATGGGAAACATAACATCTTCCTCAAACTCGATGAAATTCCAGTCGATGACACGTTGGGGATCGTGAAGATACTTCTTCAACATAGAGATATGGAATACGTTATAGACTTGGTATAACGGTGGAGGTAGCGCCAAGCGGTACAATACATCCTCGATTCCCTGCGGGATTTTAAACGGACTGACATACTTTAGCTCTAGCTTCCCTTTCTGCCCGAATCATTGACTACCGATTATTTCTCTAACGTTTAGCATCACATGGATACCTACCCAAAACTCCAGGGGTATCAGATGATTATCGAAGTAATTCTTTTGTTAGATCTATGCCGTCATGATTCTTTGTCGAATTACCTGAACCTTTTCTGTTATCTCTTGAATCAATTATGAATTGGTGAGATGCTTCTCACCAACCTCAACCCAACAAATCGAAGAGGGGTATGTCCTCCCACAAAGAGCCTCATAGGGAGCTATCTCGATGATCATCTTATAACCATTATTGTAAGTGATCTTCGCCAGATACAGATGCTCTGCCCAACTACCCTGAAAGTTGAGCCAGCAAGATCTCAGCATATCTTCCAGAATCTGGATGGTTCGCTCTGACTGTCCGTCAGTCTTAGGATGATATGCCGTACTCCTATTCAACTGGGTACCCAATTCCTATTGGAATTTTTTTTACAATCGAGACACAAATCGGGGATCCTTATCTGAGACGATTTAGGGAAAAACCCCATGAAGCCTAACTATTTCTCGGTCATACAGACTTGCCAATATGGCCACACTGCCCGTGACCTTTATTGGTAGAAAATATGTGAATTTCGTGAGTCAATCCATTATGACCCATACTGCATCATGACTATGCTCAAATCGCTGTAAGGCTGTGATAAAATCCATCGTGATATGCTCCCACTTCCATTCTACCACGAGTAGTGGTTGTAATATCCCTGTTGCCTTTTTGTGCTAAGCCTTCACCTGCTGACATGTGTAACACTTGGATACATACATCGCTATATTCCTTTTCATGTCGAACCACTAGAAATCCCTTCATAGATCCTTATACATCTTTATGGCATCGAGATGTATACTAAAGAGCGAGTGATGGGCCTTGACCATCACCTCATCTTGAAGCGAATTAATCATTGGAATAATCAATCGACCCTTGTGTCGCACCCCGCCTTCCTTGTCTACAGTATGGGTGTTGAACACCTCGCCATTCTAAATACGATCATGGTATTGGGAAAACTCGGGATCATATGACTGGGCGCCAAGGACTTTCTGCTGAATGAGTGGCCTAGCCACCACACCCTAAAGGTATGCCCTATCATAACCTCATTGGACATGTAGATCAAACTTCTGTAACTCACCAAACATCTTTAACCGATGACATTTCATCGCTGTTAGGGTGAGACTAGACTTGGCTAAGAGCATCGGCCACCACATTGGCCTTGTCAAAATGATCCTCAAATGTGAAGTTATAGTCCTCCATCAATTCCATCCATCGTCTGTGATGAATACTAAGATTACGCTACATGAATATGTATTAAAGGCTCTTATGATCTGAAAATACCTCAAATCGTTCCCCGTATAGATTATACCTCTAGCTCTTAAGTGCAAATACCATAGAGGCTAGCTCCAAATAATAAGTGGGATAATTTCTCCGATGCACTTTTAGCTGACGGGATGCATAAGCGACTACCTTCCCATTCTGTATCGATACTGAACCAAGCCCTGACCCCGAAGCATCATAATACATGGTGTAACCCCTGCCATGCTCATAGAGGATAAGAAGGGGCACATGAGTCAACCTAACTTTCAGCTCCTGAAAGGCTAACTCACAGTCCTCTGACCACTCAAAGTGAACATTTTTCTGAGTCAACATGGTGTGGGGAAATGCAACCCTTGATAAGTCTTGCACAAATCTGCAATAAAAGTCGGACAAAGCCATAAAACTATGCACCTCCACTATTTTCCTTGGCCTATCCCATCCAAGGACGACCTCCACCTTGGACGGGTCGATAAAAATGCCCTCGCCAGAAACCACATGGCTAAGGAACTTGATCTCCTTCATCCAGAATCTGCACTTGCTGAACTTAGAATACAACTGGTTCTCCCTGAGGACTTGTAACATCGTGCGAAGGTGCTCCTCATGGTCTACATCTGATGACGAATAGACTAATATATCATCTATAAATACCACCATAAATCGATCTAAGTATGGGTAATAAATGCAGTTCATGAGATCCATGAATTTCGTTGGGGCATTGGTCAAATCGAAGGGCATCACTAGGAACTCATAGCACCCATATCGAGTCTGGAACGTCGTCTTAGGGATATTATCCTCCCTGAAGCGCAACTGATGGTGCTCGAATCTAAGGTCAATATTTGAAAACTTGCTCGGCCCACGATACTAAATGAATAAGTTTTCGATACAGGGTATAGGGTATTTGTTCTTCACTGTTACCCTATTTAACTGTCTGTAGTCGATGCAAAACTACAGGGAATTATCTTTTTTCTTAGCAATGAGAACTGGAGATCCCCATAGGGACACACTAGGGCGAATGAATCCCTTGTTGGTCAACTCTTCTAACTGAACCCTTAGCTTCCGCAACTCTGCTAGAGCCATCTTGTGAGGTGGAATAGAGATGGATGAGATGCTCTGATGCACCTCTATGATAAAATCCACCTTTCGATATGGAGGCAATACTGAAAGATCGTTCTAGAATACATCGTGAAACTCCCATACCACTGGGTAGTCTAACACCATACCATTTGGATCATCTTGATCCACCATACTGCTTAACCAACCAAAATACCATTTCTACTCTCGTACGGTTGAAAACTTACAAGGATAATTAATGCCCTAATCGCTACTAAAACGACGATGAAATCCGTCTGGAAGTGTAATTAATAAACTGTGTCGGTAGCATTCGATGGCATCTACAAAATATGATAAATAATCCATACTAAGTATTACCTCGAACCAATCCATGTCCATAAGTATCAAATTGTACTCTAAAATATATTCTTCAACTATGACTACACAAATATGACGAACCCTATCGAAGTCTATACCACCACTAATCGAATGTCTTATGAAGATAGGAGGATGAAATTGATCTACCTCTAGTCCCAAACTGAACGCCAAGGAACTCGAAATGATAGAATGCGATGCGCCAGAATCAAATAGTGCCTTAACCCATGTACTATACAAAAGAATCATACATTTCATCACTGATGGATTACCGAAAGGTGCAATAAACTGTGACATAGAATAAACTCGTCTAGGGTTAAACCTGCTGCTCTGACTGCCGCGCACCTGACCTGGCCCAAGGCTACTTTGCTCCTGACTTGAACGTGAACTGTCCACACTATGCATCGTGTGCTGTTGATAACCCGAGGAGAAATTCTACTGCTACTCCTTGGTGGGGTATGTGTAACTAGAATTCCAACCAGACTTAAAATTGATAGTCTGCTGACTACTCGAAGCTCAGTGTGGGCAATCTATATTAAAATGAATGGGGGACCCACAAGCAAAACAATTCCTCCTTGTTAGGGCTATAGGACCCTAATTATGGGTGCACTAGGTCGATGAAGAACCAATTCATATGACAGACGACCTTTAGCTTCATAAATAAGCCTTGGGCCCCGACCCGAGACTTCTTGTCATCGCCGCTCTGGAACCCGTTAGGCACCCACTTCTCCTTGATGGCCTTGCTATCCTCAGCATCAAGCTCCGACCAAATAGCATTGTTCACTGCTAACCTAAAGTTTGGAAAATCCATACGTGCCGTAATATACCTAATGCGCAGGTTGAGGCCCTTAATAAATAGCCTCGTCTTCTTGGTCTCATCTTTTTGCACAACATCGATGTACTTACACAATATTTTAAATTTAACCAAGTACTCGCTCACGAACGTCTTACCCTGTATCATATGAAGGAACTCGTCCTTCTTGGTATATTTAAATGTCTGGGAAAGTATCGATCAAGGATGGCAACTGTGAAGCTAACCCAGTCTATGGTCTCTATAGCGCCGGCAGAGTAGGAGATCCACCAGCGTCGTGCTTGCTTCGTGAGTCGGAACATAGTTATCTTGACTTTATTCCCAGCTGGCACGTCAAGAATCTCCATTACCCTAGTGACTTCATCTAACCACTCCTCTGCAGCATTGGGGCCAACTTCCCCATTAAAGGTGGGTGGGTGAAACCTCCTGAACTCCTTAAGGATGGAAGCGGAGGTAGTACTTTCAACCATTCCACTACGCTTGGCCCTCTGTTGTTGCGTGAGGTGGTAGGCAAGTTAGCACATGGCTTGCTCTATGCATCTGAGATCACTAATAACCGACCCACTAGCTACATCATGACATGGAGGCATCTACATAAGAAAATAGAGTTTAATATAAAATGATACGAATTGAAAGAGATAGCGGAAGCGATTTACTAAACAGTAACTAAAGTATTAACTATGCGGAAACATATGAGGAAAGCGTACTAAGAAGGTATAAACACCCCATCACTCTCGAGGATCCTAATGCTCTGATACCATTTGTAACTCCACGACCCGAATTTGGGTCATCGTTGGGTCAAGGAGCACCGGATCAAGGAGTTAAAGGGGGAGGGGGAAATTCAAATTTTATTAGTTAAGAAAAAAGCTTTTAATTGCACTGTTCATTAAAGAATATTTTACCGGTTTTAAGTTGGAAAAAGAGTGGCCACTTTAAGTAATTAGGTCGATTTACAAGGTTTATTTATAAAAATCCGATTTAATCTATAATACCTATCAAATAATAAATAAACCATAATCATCCCTGTATTATTATAAACCTTAGCCAAGAGCCCGAATAAAAATTTTAAAATCATGAATTACCAATGTCCCAAAATATGATTTTATTAAAATTACAGAGCCACTAACGACGTTGATTGCCTTTTGGGGCCTTACCGGCGTCCTTCCCGACGTCCTACTCGATGTACCTGGGGTGGGGTGGGGGTTTTAACATAAAAAGCAAGGGTGAGCGAACGCTCAACAGGGTGGGTAATACTAAGCTATACATTTTCTACAAAATACAATACATATAAGGTGTATTTTAATTAATTCCGAAAACGTTTAACAATTTTGCTAATATTAATGTAACAACTATGCAATACACCCGAACGATGAGCTCATACTCACACTTAATCATTTCGTAATACCCTTTACCGGGTCTAGAGACTATTAATCATATTTTATGCATTGCTCCCAATATTCTCATACTCACACCACCGGCTATGCTACCATATGCTATGACCAGTGATTTTGGGTTTTTCACCCTAGGGCTCTGGGCCCTTTTTAATTGTTATCGGTGTCATCTAAGTCCATATGGCTAATGTCCACATTATTCCACCATTTTACCATTTTTTTCATTTCTACAATTTATATCACCATTTCATCTTGTCAACATGCCATTTATCCACTTTTTTCATTTTTCACCAAAATCGACTAATAAGGTCTAACGAGGAAATCCAACCACTCGGACCCTTAATTTTGTCAAATTACCATTTGCCCTTTCTTTCATTATAACTTTGTGAAAAATATTTATAATCCATTATGGGACTAAAAACCAATAGTTTCTTTTAAAACATCCTTTTTATGATTTTATTTCTAAAATCGTGCCTCATTATTTTATGTCTTCTACATAAAATACATTAAACCATTTAAAGACCATTTTAGCCAAATGTCCACTACTTAGCCTTATTATTTCATGTGACTTCAAATATCATTTTTCTTCATTATAATAATATTTATAACACACATTTAGGGCTATTTTTCTTCATTTAATTATTTTCTTATAAAACCCATTTCAACATGATTTATCAAGTCTAAAATACCCTTTTCTATCATACTAAATGATTCTACACATGTTAATGATGATTTCAAGCCTAGAAATTCCTCAAAATGAACTAAACAAGATATAAATCACGAGTTGACATTTTTCATGCTTTTTTCCACATTTCAAGGTTAATTCCATTTATTCTTAAAAGACCCATTTAGGGTTTGTCTTCTTTAAAAATCCATTTTTGCAAGACTTTAATACATTAGCAAATAACTTCATTTTTGGCATTAAATATCATTTAGCATGAACCCTACACATTTTTTATTATAGCTAGAGACCTTGAAATTTTAGGAAGATGAAAATCTCAATTTATGGTTTGAAGATGAGACAAAAAAGAAGATGACGATGGAAGTTCCAAGCTCCAAATACTCTGAAACGCTCTCTAAAATACTCCAACGCTTTCTACCACTTTCTTGAATCTACCCACTTCAACCCTTAATAAATCTTGAAGATGAAGAACAAGGCTTGAAAATGGTGTATAATGGTGGTGGCAAGGTGGAACTATGGTGGGAAATGCTTAAGCAAGAAGATGAACTCCTGAAACTTAGAGAGGGAAAGGAAATATAACTGATGAAAAATGGTGGGGGAAGACCCCCTCTCTGTTCTTATAATCCCAAAATGAATCATAAAATGTTTTAAAAACTCAAGGTCCACATGTTATACACGTTTTTTATCATTTGGTGCACTCAGAGGTCGACATATCATCAATCCAAGGGTCCAAAATGTGACAGCACACAGGGGAAACTTGAAATATTTAATATCTGAAGCGATTGTTCGAACGACATAGTAACGAGGGGATAAATTATAAATAGGTGAGATTCGTTATAACTTTGTTAGAAGTTCACTCAAATGAGAGGAGCTTCTCATTCGAACCATAAGGGACTTCGTTCGAAATAGATGAGTACCTTGTCTGAAAAATCCTAAGTTTCGTTAGAATGACATAAACCTTTAAAATTCCAAATTTGCCCACTATATTCCAACAAATTCCACAAGGGCCATAAGAAAATTCAATTACCAATAACCATATATATACATATATATATATATATTGATTTTAATCCTATGAGTTCTACATATAATACAAATTACAAGAGAAAAGGAATAAAATCTCGAACACAGGTATTACATTCCTTCTACTGGTTTTTCGTTGGATATGTCGTTATATGTTGGTTCGAATGCGAATAAGCATTTTGTTTGAATGGGACTTCTGATTTTGCTCAAATTAGGAGGCGCATTTAAAAAAAATGGGTTTCTTCAGTTTTTTTTATCCTTATCTCAATTTTAGAATACCTAGTATAAACAGGGTTGCCGAGGAAAAGTTTTAGTTGAAGCTTTTTCATGCCTCTTGAGTTATAAATCTCTTTCAAAAATCTCTCCATGTTTATGCGATCATTTATGATTAAGTTTTTTAAACCCAAACCCTAATTACACCTAATATATTTTATATTTAAGTTTCTTTTATTATATACTTTGAGATCTAGTTTGTGGGCACCAATAAGGTTTATTCTCTTTGTATTATTAAGGATACGTTTGTATGCTGGAATCCATACACCGTTTGTTATTTGCATAAGATGGACTCTGTGTCGTGTTTTTTCGATGAAGAAGCAATGTACTCCGTGTTCCGATCCGTAGATAGTTGTTGAGTCTATTTAGTGGATACCGAGGCATGTGTGCACTCACACGCTGTGGCTGCTTTGCGGGTGGACTCCTTCATGTCACTGTGGTGAAGGCTGAGGAACGAAGAGCGTCAATGCTTACGAGGGTGTCAAGGTTGTTGTGTAAGTCTATTGTCGTGTTCTTTATAATTCCGTACATAGTGAATTGGCGTGGCTAGGTCGTTTGAGATTTTTCTCGTTGTGGGTTTTCCTCATACATCAGCGTGTTGTGATGAATTACTTTTTGGTGTGCGTCGTTGTTGTAGAAGCTCTTCAATCAAAACCTCAATTACCTACAAATATATAACAAACTCAAGTGTAGAGTGGTAAGTAAGGATGTCAATCCTAATCTAAGGTGTGAACATGCTAAAAATAAGAAAATAATGAATATAATTCACTTGATTATTTTTTTTTAGACTTTTGGTTTTTTCTAATTTTTTTTTTATGTTTTTCAAATATTAAAACACTTTTTAGGTGAAAATGTGAAGCAACACTAAACTAAAATGAGAGATGAAATTAACAATCTAAAAAGTGTGCTAAATAAGAACTAAGTAATAAAAATGAGATGAACTTAAATTTGAGAAATATTCAAGGAATGAAACTTAACCTCCACTTTATCAATTAAATGTGTTAATTATTTGAGTTAACTAATTTTCCAAATATTAATTTATTTTATCAATTGATTCTCATCATTTGGCAAAATAAACTAATATAAAATTAGTTAATCCAATTTTCATCCCCATAACTCAAATGAATAATTGATTTAGGAAAATTATATAAATCACTCGCTAGAGTAGATTCATAAAATAAATCATAAATCCAACAAAAATTTAATGTATGAGTATAATAGAATATAATATATTATAATTAGTGGGTCATTCTATCTCTAGTTTTAATCCAAAAATTAAGAGTATATTAGATTTTAATCCTTTCTCAAGGATAGCTTACCATTTATCAATGCATAAACTCATGTAGGAATGAAAAGAAAATTAACTAAATGAAACAAAATAAACTAGATTAATAAATACATTCAATTGAATATATGGGGCTTCATTTCACTCCTTGAATGGATTGATTAGCCAACCATAGTCATAATTCACTTAATAACAATCTAATAAAAGTTACTAAATGAAATTAACAATATAGAGATAAGAAATCCAAACCAAAATGTAGGAGAAAAGAAATTGCACTTGCATTAAATCCAAGCTTCTCTCAATTGTGTACAAATACTAACAAAATTGAAGTACAATTTAATTCTCCTCTCTAGAATATTTTTTCTTCTCTAGAATTCCCTATTTTTCTAACCTAGTCTTCCTCTCTCTAGAATTCTCCATTCTCTAGTCTTCCCAAATCTACTTTTTTATGGAGTGAGGTCTTCTTTTTATAGTGGCTTATGGAGCAGAAGGGGTATTTTTGGGAATGGGCTTGAGTGTGCATGGAAATGGTGGGAGATGTGTGAGGTCATGTGGGTGAGGGGATTGGAATAAAACAAATCAGATTTAGTTAAGGGTTATTTTTGGAAATGGTTTAAAGTTGGTAGTTGGGGGGTATTTTGGGTAAAAGGGGATAAGTGGGTTTAAAAGGTTAAATGGGTAAAAGAGTTTTTGACATGTGGGATTTGGTATTTTGGCTTTTGGTTTTGTTCTTGTTTTAAGCAGGTGAAGAAGAATCGTGGGGCTTGTCTTTGGGATAACTTGGGTAGAAGTTATAATGGGTCACGGGTTAGTGGGATAATGTAATACCCCAAGATTTTTGGACAATAATTTATTTATTTTGGGAGAAATAAATACTATTTTAATTAGAGATTAATTAAATTGGCATTTGAGGTCAAAATTTGAAGATTTAGAAAGTGTTTCGGATGACAATTCTGAGGGCGCGG
Organism: Sambucus nigra; assembly: GCA_949130495.1. Taxonomy (NCBI): domain Eukaryota; kingdom Viridiplantae; phylum Streptophyta; class Magnoliopsida; order Dipsacales; family Adoxaceae; genus Sambucus; species Sambucus nigra. The sequence goes on from OX422212.1 coordinate 94,097,943, forward strand.
TTGTTTCCGGAAGGGTCGAGATAGTCGAAATGACTGTACTTGAGGCTTATTTGGGTTTCGAAATATTTTAAGTTCGTTTGACTCGAATTAAAGTGACCGAGTTATTTAAAGTGTGTATTATCATTTAAAGTTGTGTATTTTGGGAATTAAGGCTTAAAATCCGGAGATTAAATTATCATTAGATTGAAAGAGAAATCCCTAGAAAGAAAGAGAAAGAGAGAGAGAAAGAAGAAAGAAGAAGAAAGAGAAGAAGAAAAGAGGAGAAAAAGAAGAAAAGCTTGGAAATTTCGTCAAATCCGTGATTTCGAGGGCGAATCAGACTCTACAAACTTGAGAAAAGTGATTAAACTTGCTAAATAACTGTTGTGTATCATTTATTTCATGATTTGTGGATAAAATTATGGATTTTGGGTTATTATGTCAAAAACCTATATTTTTGGGTAAATCTTAAAATTGATGTGTATGATGAATTTGAGGTTGTACATTAGTTGGGTTAAGTTATATACTGAATTTTGATGTTATATATTTGTTTGGGTTGAAGAGAAATGGTTGGAAGATGATAAAAATGAATTTTGGATTTTGAGGAAGATGATGAAACGTAATACCGTAGCTTGCGGGGTAAATACGGATAAGAAGACACCTGATTCAGCTCTCGGTCAAAACATTCAAGTTGTATATATTTTCGATACGGTCACGTGTACACTAACCGCGTATTTTTCTGATTTTTCTTCGATTTGTTATGATTTTTATAAGATAACAGTCCGGGGTTGAAGATGATGAATAGTAACTCCGTAGCTTGCGGGGTCAATTCGAATAGGAAGAGGACTGATTTAGCTCTCGGTAAAAACATAAAAGTTCTAGAACTTTTCGATACGGTCGCCTGGGCACCGACCACGTATTTTTCTATTTTTTTTTTCGATTTGTTATGATTTTTCTAAGAAAGAAGTTCTGGGGTTGAAATCATCAACTCGGAAATCAAACCGGAAATTGGAAAAATAAAAGCTAGAATTGTTTGGAGATAAATATTTGGGGTTCCTAAAAATAGTGTGGAGACTTATAAATATTTTTTAGTCAGCCGTGTACCTTGGGTTAGTTGAAAGTAAAATCCAAGATTTACCCAAATAGGGGTGTTCGTGAGGAATAATACTTAAAGAGATATTTAGGTGTGATTTAAATATTAAATAAGGAAATACGTATTGGGTTAGTGTTTTAATTGTGTGACGCCTTATATTATTTCGAATGAAATTATTCGAGGCTATTAGTTATCGCTATAAGAGTTTGGAGATTATAGCCATAAAATATTGAGAAGAGGTATAAATAATATATACGGTGTCGTTAAAGTATATATGTTATGAGACGAATGAATATATCGAGGTTGTTGATATTATCATTGTGCGGTGAGAAAAGCTCGAAAAATAAAATATTGGGGATTAGTAAAAAAAAATGATAAACGCGTTGGATATTCGAGATATAAATATACTACGTAGGAGATTATTATATGGGTGGTGCGTATGCCCTGATGTTATTATATACACGGGTTAAATAATTACCTATGGGAATTATGTATAGGTGAGAGGAATACCTATCGTTATAATATGGTTGTGTGAATATCTAACTGATGATATATTTATATAGGTGGAATGTGTACCTACCTACCATACTTGCTATCACGGGAGGTTGGCGTTCAAAAGAGGACAATCTTATCCTGTGTTGCCTTCGGGAGGATTTTAGATTTCGTAGCTCAAGAACATAGGAGTGTGAAGGGCTTATTTGTGAATCGATAAGTCTGCTCACTGTGGGAGCGTATGTATGTGCGTGTCCCATGGATATCTGAACTATGCTCGCTTCCAATATGTGTGATTTATATTGATACAGTCCCTGAGTGATGTGGAACATGTAATCCTTTAGTACGAGATGTACTTGGATTGGATAGCAGAGTATGTGTGCACCGCTGTTAAGCCTATGGGTGCCGAATATGGATATATGTATTGTGATTAATATATATATGTACTTGAGATAATCCACGGATTCTTAGTAAATGGGAATGACTAAGCCACTTATATTATAGCTCGGTAGATGATTAATATACTTGTTGCATATAGTATATTGTTTGTGTATGATTATATGATATCATATATTTGTCTCTAGAGTAAAGGGATATAAAAAGATTGATTGAATCTTATCCCGGGAGATTAAATCCGGACAAAATTGCGATAAATATATAAAATGAAAATGAAGAGTAAATAATTAGACGAGTATATAGATTACTTTGGGTATCGAGGGCATAATGGACTCAATGACCAACATTGCCAAGGAGTAGTGTATCGGGGGGGTTTCTTATTTGGATTTCGCTTTCGAGATGTCCCACGCACGAAACGCAGTGCAATATTGGGAGTGAGGAGAAGTTAGTCCTTAGTGCTCATATTTATATATTAGTATATATATCTCGACAATTGACAGTGCCAAAGATAAGTGTATCGGGGGGTTCCTTGTTTGGATTTCGCTTGCGAGACATCCCACGCACGAAACGTAATGTAGTATTGAGAATTGGGAGAAGTTTAGTCCTTAGCACTTAGATGCTAATAACTCATATATATATATTTATGTCAATGACTAGAATATGAGAAATTCTAGTAAGAAATGTTTATGTATATTTTATATGTTTAGAAAGTGGGTGAGTATTTGAGAATGGGAATAGTAGAAGTTGAGGGTTTTAATTTAAGTGCGAATATTAAATTAGTATGAATTGGGAGTAAGGTCTATTACTTTGCCTCAAGATAAATTTGGGCAATTATTTGGAGATCATGTGCATACGTTTAGTGTGCGCTTTAGTTTAGAGGTGATTTGGATTTTCTGAATAGTGCGACTCCACCTTAATCATGTTATAATGCATTTATAATTATTATGCATTTTAATGCACTTGATAATAATGTTTTCACACCTCGGGATCTGACCCGTTTATATTTTCTTTTGCTATTTATATATTGTATTATTTTAGGTGTTGGATGCCATTGATGATATCCATCCAGTGTATTCGTGGGGCTGTGGCAGTAGCGAACTGTTGCAGTATTTTGATATAGTCGATTCCTATCTTTTGTGTATCTAGATTAGGATTTAGTTTGTGCATCGGGTTCATACCCAAGTGTTATAGTGTAGAACTTTTATATTTTATTTCTCAGACTGTTGTATTGTCTTTGACCCGATAGCATATTCAGATATTTTATTTCGTACATTGTGCTGTACTCTTTTATTAGTCTCCTTTATATCATTTGAGCATGTGTGTGTCTCTTGTCATATTGCGAGACGTCCCACGCACGAAACGCAGTGCAATGCTGGGAGTGAGGAAAAGTTAGTCCTTAGTGCTCATATTTATATATTAGTACATATATCTCGATAATCGACAGTGCCAAGGAGTAGTGTATCGGGGGGGGGGGGGGGGTTCCTTTTTTGGATTTCGCTTGCGAGACATCCCACGCACGAAACGCAATGTAGTATTGAGAACTGGGAGAAGTTTAGTCCTTAGTACTTAGATGCTAATAACTCATATATATATATATATATATATATATATATATTTATGTGAATGACTAGAATATGAGAAATTCTAGTAAGAAATGTTTATGTATATTTTATATGTTTAGAAAGTGGGTGAGTATTTGAGATTGGGAATAATAGAAGTTGAGGGTTTTAATTTAACTGCTAATATTAAATTAGTTTGAATTGTGAGTAAGTTGTATTACTTTGCCTCAAGATAAATTTGGGCAATTATTTGGAAATCATGTGCATACGTTTAGTGCGCGCTTTAGTTGAGAGGTGAGTTGAATTTTCTGAAGAGTGTTACTCCACCTTAATCATGTTATAATGCATTTATAATTATTATGCATTTTAATTCACTTGCTACAAATGTTTTCACACCTCGGGCTCTGATCCGTTTATATTTTCTTTTGCTATGTATATATTGTATTATTTTAGGTGTTCCTCCGCAAGGATGCCATTGATGATATCCATCCAGTGTATTCGTGGGGCTGTGGCAGTAGCGGACAGTTGCAGTAATTTGATATAGTCGATTCCTATATTTTCTGTATTTAGATTAGGATTCAGTTTGTGTATCGAGTTTATACCCAAGTGTTGTATTGTAGCACTTTTATATTTTATTTTTCAGACTGTTGTATTGTCTGCGACCCGACAGCATATTCGGGTATTTTATTTCCTAAATTGTGTTGTACTCTTTTATTAGTCTCCTTTATATCATTTGAGCATGTGTGTGTCTCTTGTCATATTGCGAGACGTCCCACGCACGATACGCAGTACAATATTGGGAGTGAGGAGAAGTTAGTCCTTAGTGCTCATATTTATATATTAGTATATATATCTCGACAATCGATAGTGCCAAGGATTAGTGTATCGGGGGGGTTCCTTGTTTGGATTTCGCTTGCGAGACATCCCACGCACGAAACGCAATGTAGTATTGAGAATTGGGAGAAGTTTAGTCCTTAGCACTTAGATGCTAATAACTCATATATATATTTATGTCAATGGCTAGAATATGAGAAATTCTAGTCAGAAATGTTTATGTATATTTTATATGTTTAGAAAGTGGGTGAGTATTTAAGATTGGGAATAATATAAGTTGAGGGTTTTGATTTAAGTGCGAATATTAAATTAGTATGAATTGGGAGTAAGTTGTATTACTTTTCCTCAAGATAAATTTGGGCAATTATTTGGAGATCATGTGCATACGTTTAGTCGCGCTTTAGTTGAGAGGTGATTTGAATTTTCTGAAGAGTGTGACTCCACCTTAATCATGTTATAATGCATTTATAATTATTATGCATTTTAATGCACTTGCTAAAAATGTTTTCACACCTCGGGCTCTGAACCATTTATATTTTCTTTTGCTATGTATATATTGTATTATTTTAGATGTTCCTCCGCAAGGACGCCCTTGATGATATCCATCCAGTGTATTCGTGGGGCTGTGGCAGTAGCGGACTGTTGCAGTATTTTGATATAGTCGATTCCTATCTTTTGTGTATCTAGATTAGGATTCAGTTTGTGTATCGGGTTTATACCCAAGTGTTGTAGTGTATCACTTTTATATTTTATTTCTCAGACTGTTGTATTGTCTGTGACCCGATAGCATATTCAGATATTTTATTTCGTACATTATGCTGTACTTTTTTATTAGTTTCGTTTATATCATTTGAGCATGTGTGTGTCTCTTGTCATATTGCGAGACGTCCCACACACGAAACGCAGTGCAAAGTTGGGAGTGAGGAGAAGTTAGTCCTTAGTGCTCATATTTATATATTAGTATATATATCTCGACAATCGACAGTGCCAAGGAGTAGTGTATCGGGGGGGGGGGGGTCCTTGTTTGGATTTTGCTTGCGAGACATCCCACGCACAAAACGCAAGTAGTGTTGAGAATTGGTAGAAGTTTAGTCCTTAGCACTTAGGTGCTAATAACTCATATATATATTTATATATATATTTATGTCAATGACTAGAATATGAGAAATTCTAGTAAGAAATGTTTATGTATATTTTATATGTTTTGAAAGTGGGTGAATATTTGAGATTGGGAATAGTAGTAGTTGAGGGTTTTGATTTAAGTGCGAATATTAAATTAGTATGAGTTGGGAGTAAGTTGTATTACTTTGCCTCAAGATAAATTTGGGCAATTATTTGGAGATCATGTGCATACGTTTAGTGCGCCTTTTAGTTGAGAGGCGAGTTGGATTTTCTGAAGAGTGCGACTCCACCTTAATCATGTTATAATGCATTTATAATTATTATGCATTTTAATTCACTTGCTAAAAATGTTTTCACACCTCGGGATCTGACCCGTTTATATTTTATTTTGCTATGTATATATTGTATTATTTTAGGTGTTCCTCCGCAAGGACGCCATTGATGATATCCATCCAGTGTATTCGTGGGGCTTTGGCAGTAGCGGACTGTTGCAGTATTTTGATATAGTCGATTCCTATCTTTTGTGTATCTAGATTAGGATTCAGTTTGTGTATCGGGTTTATACCCAAGTGTTGTAGCGTAGCACTTTTATATTTTATTTCTCAGACTGTTGTATTGTCTGTGACCCGAAGGCATATTCGTATATTTTATTTCGTACATTGTGCTGTACTCTTTTATTAGTCTCCTTTATATCATTTGAGCATGTGTGTGTCTCTTGTCATATATAGCTGTGATGTCGTTGGTTAGTTGTTGCATAGTTTGTTTTAATAATATTTTAAAATTAATTTTTTTTTGACACCCTCTTTTGTAGTAATGGGTTGTCAGCCGTGTTTATTTTAGAATCGTTAGTAGATGTTGAGAATGATCCACTGGAGATTCCTGATTTTTTTAGTATAGGGTTGGCCACCCTTTTTATTTTGAGCGGGGTGTCACTGGTGGTATCAGAGCATCAGGTTCTAGTGTCTTTAGGATCTGTGTGTGTTTACTGCGATCTTCCGTAAGTGTTCTTGAAGTAGATCCCTATTGTTAGGACTGTTGTGTTCATACGTCCATATTTTCTTCTGTGACGAGAAAACAATTGAAAGGCATTCTGATACAATTGTTCTTGTTTCAGATGCCACCGAAGAGAAGTCGTTCAGGCAGGGTAAATAAAGGGGCTGAGAGTGAGGAACCCCAAATGCCTCAAAGGACTATGCCTACAGATAAAGTTGCTAGTATTATGGCACAGGCAGTAACTGCTGCCATTTCTACGATGGCGCATCAACCTGCAGTTCATGCAGCCCAAACCCATTCAGGACCGTCTTTGTGGGGAAGGGTACGAGAAGATTTTAGTAAGGGGCATCCTCCAGAGTTTTCAGGAGGATTTGATCTGATGCCTGCAAGTCAATGGAAGAATAGTATACAGAGGCACCTTCGTATGGTTAAGTGTAGTGAAGTGCAGAAGCAATTTCTAGCCACCTTTAAGCTAACGGGAGCAGCTCTCCAGTGGTGGGAGTCTGTCACCACATCAAAACAGAGAGATACATTGCCCATAACATATTTTTGGGAACTCTTTGACCAAAGGTATTTTCCTTTCGCGATTTAGAAGGAGATGAGGAGGAAACTGATGGATGTGTTTCAAGGTAATAGAACGGTGACCGAATATGAAGAAGAATTTACTCAATTAGCAAATTTAGTACCTAATGAGGTAAATATGAAAGAGAAACGAATATCGAAGTTTATGCGAGGATTAAATTGGAAAATTCGGCAGCATTTGTTAGGGAACCCATCGTTAGTGACTTTCGCCGAGGTAGTGAATGCCGCACTGATGCAGTGTCATAAATATCGTCTTCGTTCGAAAGGGGGTAAGAAATTTAGAGATTCGGGTTCATCAAGTAGGTCTGGTAGTGAGAATGACAATAATGCCAGAGAGTATAAGCAAAATTTTAGAGGGTCGCAACAGCGTTATGTTCCTCAAGATGGGCAAAGAGGAATTGCGGGTAGATGTTTCTTTTGTAAAGAATTTGGTCATAGGAAGAGATATTGTCCTAAAAGAGGTAAAGTACCACGTTTTGAAGAAAATTTGAATGTGAAACCCTTATAGCAGATTCGAGGCCATTTTAGGCCAGTGGACTTTGTGTGGGAACCCATTGATGAAGAGATACAGTCGAACTAGAGAGGTATAATATAAGTTATATTTTTCCTTTGTGAATAGGAGTATGCTATATGAAGCTTTGAGAGTATTGTATGTGAGATTAATATGAGAGGGTAGTGTTATAACCCTATTATGTATGAAATGACCCGGAAGGGAATTTTGAGCAAGTGAGGCTCTTATATTATTATCTCTTGAGAGAATAGATTATCTTGTGTTGTGCTATTAGAGAGCTATAACTTTGTTGTGAATGTAAGAATTGTTGAAATGTGTTGAGTAGTAATGATAAAGCTACTTATTTTATAGTCGTGTTAGACTTATATAATTATTATATTCCAGGTATGGAAGAGCCTAGTGAATGGAAATATATTATTATGATGAGAGAGATTATTATTGAAATGATTCAGAATTTAGTGGATTATTGATGAGTAAGAGACTTTGCTCATAATTATGTAATTGTGATAACTATATATTATTATGAGTATGATAAATATTAAAACCTTGTGTCTTGGGCATAGGGTATTTTGTTTAAATGTCGAAAGACATAAACTGTTTTATAATAAAATGTTTTCAAAATAAATCTTTTTATAGGCCTTTGGGAAATATCAAAAATGATTTACACAAACATATTTTTTAAACTTTAGTCACGATCTAACTAACTCTCAATCCCCGACATCGCTACACAGTAGTGTATTGGGAGGGTTCCTTGTTTGGATTTCGCTTGCGAGACCTCCCTCGCATGAAAGTAACGAATGTCAGGAATTGAGAGGAGTTAAATCCTTGGACCTTTCAAAATGGTTATACTATTAGTATGTTAGTATAATTTTACTTATAATTAAAGTCATGGTACTATTTGAGGCAAGATAAGCCTAATTTTGTTTATACGAGTAGAGCTCGAATTAAGGGTGTTTGGGCACCCTAGTAGTTATATTTGGTTTTATAAAATTAAAATAATTCGTCGAGGGAAATGAGAGGATTGGGTATAGTGTTAGCGAGGTTAAGTGTAGTAGAAACTAGTTGAGCTTTGGAGTACTAGGCTTAGCGTAATTTCGAGGGCGAAATTCATGTAAGTGGGGAAGTCTGTAATACCCCGAGATTTTTGGGACAAGAATTTATTTATTTTGGGAGAAATAAATATTATTTTAATTAGAGATTAATTAAATTGACATTTGAGGTCAAAATTTGAAGATGTTAGAAAGTGATTCGGATGATAATTCTGAGGGTGCGGTTGTTTCCGAAAGGGTCGAGATAGTCGAAATGACTGTACTTGGGGCTTATTTGGGTTCCAAAATATTTTAAGTTCGTTTGACTCGAATTAAAGTGACCGAGTCATTTAAAGTGTGTATTATCATTTAAAGTTGTGTATTTTGGGAATTAAGGCTTAAAAGCCTACGGGAGATTAAATTGTCTTAGCGAGAAAGAGAAATCCCTAGAAAGAAAGAGAAAGAGAGAGAGAGAAAGAAGAAAGAGAAGAAGAAAAGAGAAGAGAAAGAGAAGAAAAGCTTGAAAATTTCGTCAAATCCGTGATTTCGAGGGTGAATCAGACTCTACAAACTTGAGGAAAGTGATTAAACTTGCTAAATAATTGTTGTGTATCATTTATTTCATGATTTGTGGACAAAATTATGGATTTTGGGTTATTATGTCAAAAACCTAGATTTTTGGGTAAATCTTAAAATTGATGTGTATATGATGAATTTGAGGTTGTAAATTAGTTGGGTTAAGTTATATACTGAATTTTGATGTTATATATTTGTTTGGGTTGAAGAGAAATGGTTGGAAGTTGATAAAAATGAATTTTGGATTTTGGAGAAGATGATGAATAGTAATACCGTAGCTTGCGGGGTAAATTAGGACAGGAACACAGCCGATTCAGCTCTCGATCAAGACATTAAAGTTGTAGATATTTTCGAGATGATCGCGTGGGAACTAACCGTATATTTTTCTGATTTTTCTTCGATTTGTTATGATTTTTATAAGATAACAGTTCCGGGGTTGAAGATGATGAATAGTAACTCCGTAGCTTGCGGGGTCAATTCGAACAGGAAGAGGACTAATTTAGCTCTCGGTCAAACATAAAATTGTATATCTTTTCGATACGATCGCGTGCGCACCAACTGCGTATTTTTATGATTTTTTTTCGATTTGTTCTGATTTTTCTAAGAAAGTAGTTCCGGGGTTGAAATCATCAACTCGGAAATCAAACCGGAAATTGAAAAAATAAAGGCTAGAACTGTTTGGAGATAAATATTTGGGGTTCCTAAAAATAGTGTGGAAACTTATAAATATTTTTTAGTAAGGCATGTACCTTGGATTAGTTAAAAGTAAAATCCAAGATTTACCCAAATAAGGGTGTTCGTGAGGAATAATACTTAAAGAGATATTTAGGTGTGATTTGAATATTAAATAAGAAAATACGTATTGGGGTAGTGTTTTAATTGTGTGACGCCTTATATTATTGCGAATGAGAATATTCGAGGCTATTGGTTATCGCTATAAGAATTTGGAGATTATAGCCATGAAATATTGAGAAGAGGTATAAATAATATATACGGTGTCGTTAAAGTATATATGTTATGAGACGAATGAATATATCGAGGTTGTTGATATTATCATTGTGCGATGAGAAAAGCTCGGAAAATAAAATATCGGGGATTAGTAAAAAAATATTGATAAACGCGTAAGATATTCGAGATATAAATATACTATGTAGGGGATTATTATATGGATGGTGCGTATGCCCTGATGTTATTATATACACGGGTTAAATAATTACCTATGGGAATTATGTATAGGTGAGACGAATACCTATCGTTATAATATGGTTGTGTGAATATCTAACTGATGATATATTTATATAGGTGGAATGGGTACCTATATTATTGTTTATTATGTGTATGACATACCTACCATACTTGCTATCACGGGAGGTTGGCGTTCGAAAGAGGACAATCTTATCCTGTGTTGTCTTCGGGGGATTTTAGATTTGGTACCTCAAGAACATAGGACTATGAAGGGCTTATTTGTGAGTCGATAAGTCTGCTAACTGTGGGAGCGTAGGTATGTGCGTGACCCATGCATATGTGAACTATGTTCACCTCCAATATGTGTGATGTATATTGATACAGTTCCTGAGTGATGTGGAACATGTAATCCTTTAGTACGAGATGTACTTGGATTGGGTAGCAGATTATGTGTGCACCGCTGTTAAGCCTATGGGTGCCGTATATGGATATATGTATTGTGATTAACATATATATGTACTTGAGAGAATCCACAGATGCTTAGTAAATGGGAATGACTAAGCCACTTATATTATATCTCGGTAGATGATACTTGTTGCATATAGTATATTGTTTGTGTATGATTATATGATATCATAAATTTGTCTCTAGAGTAAAGAGATATAAAAAGATTGATTGAATCTCATCCCGGGAGATTAAATCCGGACAAAATTGCGATAAATATATAAAGTGAAAATGAAGAATAAATAATTAGATGAGTATATAGATTACTTTGGGTATCGAGAGCATAATGGACCTCGACGACCAACATTGCCAAGGAGTAGTGTATCGAGGGGGTTCTTTATTTGGATTTCACTTGCGAGACGTCCCACGCACGAAACGCAGTGCATTGTTTGGAGTGATGAGAAGTTAGTCCTTAGTGCTCATATTTATATATTAGTATATATATCTCGACAATCGACAGTGCCAAGGAGTAGTGTATCGGGGGGGTTCCTTGTTTGGATTTCGCTTGCGAGACATCCCACGCACGAAACGCAATGTAGCATTAAGAATTGGGAGAAGTTTAGTCCTTAGCACTTAGATGCTAATAACTCATATATATATTTATATATATATTTATGTCAATGACTAAAATATGAGAAATTCTAGTAAGAAGTGTTTATGTATATTTTATATGTTTAGAAAGTGGGTGAGTATTTGAGAATGGGAATAGTAGAAGTTGAGGGTTTTGATTTAAGTGCGAATATTAAATTAGTAAGAATTGGGAGTAAGTTGTATTACTTTGCCTCAAGATAAATTTGGGCAATTATTTGGAGATCATGTGCATACGTTTAGTGCGCGCTTTAGTTGAGAGGTGAGTTGAATTTTCTGAAGAGTGCGACTCCACCTTAATCATGTTATAATGCATTTATAATTATTATGCATTTTAATGCACTTGCTAAAAATGTTTTCACACCTCGGGCTCTGACCCATTTATATTTTCTTTTGCTACTAATATATTGTATTATTTTAGGTGTTCCTTCGCAAGGATGCCATTGATGATGTCCATCCAATGTATTCGTGGGGCTGTGGCAGTAGCGGACTGTTGCAGTATTTTAATATAGTCGATTCCTATCTTTTGTGTATCTAGATTAGGATTTAGTTTGTGTATCGGGTTTATACCCAAGTGTTGTAGTGTAGCACTTTTATATTTTATTTCTCAGACTGTTGTATTGTCTGTGACCCGACAGCATATTCGGGTATTTTATTTCGTACATTGTGCTGTACTCTTTTATTAGTATCCTTTATATCATTTGAGCATGTGTGTGTCTCTTGTCATATATAGCTGTGATGTCGTTGGTTAGTTATTGCATAGTTTGTTTTAATAATATTTTAAAAATAAATGTTTTTTGATACCCTCTTTTGTAGTAATGGGTTGTCAGCCGTGTTTATTTTAGAATCGTCAGTAGATGCTGAGAATGATCCACTTGTGATTCCTGATTATTTTAGTATAGGGCTGGCCACCCGTTATTATTTTGACCGGAGTGTCACAGGTAACATCATCGCGGGTTGGGTTGTATGGGTCGGAGTTTATGGTTGAACCGCAGATGGGTTAGCAGGTCGCGATTTCGGGTCGGCACACCACGAGTAGTGGTGGCCGAAAGTTACAGCCCGCTGCCGGAGTATGACAAGTGATTGGTTCAGAGTTTCCGGCGATAAGGGGCGAGAGAATGAAGGTTTGCTATGGGTTAAGGTGGTCACGGGTTTTGGAGCTGTCCCGCCGGAGTTGGGAATGTCCGGGTTAGGTTGGTGCCGCTGGTGGCTGGGTGGTAGAATCGCCGGCGAGTTGGATTTTGAGTTTGGTGATTGAATGGAATTCGGTGTAAGATGGGAGAGAATAAGTGTTTGTAGTAAGGTGTTTGTTGATGGATGTTTTGGGTAAGAGGAGAGAGAAAGTGGGTGTAGGAAAAAGATGAATAGTGTATGGATAGTGTTTGGGTGAGGTGAGGGAATAGGTCGGTTAGTGTGTAGGTGAGGATGAGGATAGGTGGGGTGGAGTTAGTGTGTAGGTGGGTGTATGGGAATGTGGGTGAGGGCGAGTGAGTATGTTTGGGTGTAAGATAGGGTGTTGGGTTTATTAGGTATGAGTGTGTTTAAATTGTGACCCTTAAAATAACACTAGCTAACTAAAATAAAATAAAAACCTAAAAAAAATAAAATCCTATTCTAAAACAAATACTCAAATAAAAATTGAAACTAAAAAGAAAATAAAAATAGAAATCTATTAAACTAAAAATTAAAAACTAAAATCCTATTTTTTTTTTTTAATAAAACTAATAAATGAAATCCTAAAAATTCTAATCCTAATAAAATAAAAACTAATCAAAATCGAAGTAAAATAAAATTATACTAATAAAAATAAAATATAAAAAATAAAATCTAGAAAATAATAAATAAATCTAAAATAAAACCTAAAAATAAAACGACTCAAACTAGAAATCTAAAAAAATATAAAAGGGCACAACCTAAACATACACGGGGTTCGGGGTAGGTTTAGGCTCGGTTTAGGGTAAGATAGGATACGGGGCCTTGATATATAGCTTTTGACACCGCAAACGGACATTTGTCCTACAAGATAAACATTTAAGCACATGAGACCCATATTGCCGAGAATTAGCAACTAAAGTACGACTATTCGGAGTATAAAATGTATAGTTTTGGGTGCTTATCATGTTGTGTGATTCATTTTATTTTATCCGCTATTACCTAGATTCATGTTTTAGGTTAAGATAAAATTGGTTAATCTGTTTAACATAACTTTCATTTAATCGGTGCTAAGTTTAATTTGGGTAATTTGTTTAATTTAACTTAAATTTAAAAAAATTTAAAACAATGTTTGCTTGTTTTTGAACCCTTTTCCATATAGAACCCTATAGGACCTTCAAATACTCTAATATTTTATCCCACCAACTCTTTGTAATATATGAAATCCATTAAAGAGTTATTTAAAATTCAATTCACCTATATAAATTGGTTGGAGCCAAGGTTATATTGAATATAAGAAGTCTTAGTTGATAATTCAAGAAAATTCATTCGAATTCATTCAATGCAAGCATTCGATCAATATAAAATAAAATCTAACAAACTAAGCTGCCATTAAACCCAAAAAATTAAAATTAAATTCAATTAAGATGTCATTGTGTGTCCTACGAAATTTAATTAATTACAAACTTGTCCTAAAATATGAAAATAAAACATTACAAACTTGTCCCAAAGTAAAACATTATTCATTGGACAATTTTCACCTTCAAATAAATTGGTTAATCCATATATGCCCTCTAATACTCTATAAATGGAGCCTGCTCACCGAAGCGGTCAACATACACATCCTCCTATTCACAATATGGATTAATTTCATCTACCAATATCTTAGCCTAACCTTTTATCAAAGATTAATTGTACACATGTGTTCCCGAATAGTCACCATGTATGGACGGTGATGAAGCTCAAAATAGGGTGCAACAGGTGGCTGAGAGGGGAATGTTGGAGGAGGCATTGAGGAGGGAAAATATTGATGTGTAGGAGAGGGTAAACCTAGGGGCATGAATTGAGACATGTTTTGTTATTAAGCATTTAGAACAATCCATTGATTTCATTCGTTAGTTGTCCCAATGTATTGTTAATAGATATCGTGTCCTTTTTAAAACCCGACACTTTCTCTTTCATATTACCCATTTCTTCTAAATGGTTCGACATAAAAGTGAGTTCATCCAATATAGGTGCGGTGTACAGTAATTTGGTCCTCAGCATCTTGGATCCCACACATATTATCCTACCCCTTTTATTCTTTCGAAGTACCTTAGATACGAAATTTTAGTCAATGTCATAAGGGCTGCACTCCAACTGAGTATTCCTCACGTCTTTGACAATTTCCATAGCATAATAATATATTTAGGACAATAATTTCAACATTATTTTATTATAGCATGTATATATGATCATTAAATTCAAACTCACCAGATTCAGAATCTTATATACGAATCTGTTGTTTTGTTTATCCCATCGAGCATGCTAGTACAAGTTCATCCGATTAGGGTCAGTCCCTTCTTCCGGAGTCCCCTTGGTCTTCTCCATCCATTCATCCTTCAAATCATCATATAATTTGGACCCAAGTTTGTGGACATCGACTTTCTTTGCCCCACTCTCTTTATTTTACTCCATTTGGGAAAGTTTTTCTCCATGTCTTCTTTCTCAAAGAAGTCAATCCATTGGCTAATGGGTATTTTAACATTTTGTGGAACTTTGTCTTTCAATGCCAAAATTTTGGAACTTGATATCTCCACTGCGACATAATGCTTTCGAAGGTTCTTCCAATAGGTTTTCAATTTCTCACCTACTTAGGATAGAAAGAGTGTCTTCGAACTAGGTGGGAATGTTAAATCTCTGCAAAGTTGATCCCACACGTCATCATTTATAAAACAATTAATAGTTTTCTAGTTGTCTACCCCCGAAATACTACAGTAATCTTTTTGAGTGTCAAATAATGTGATTTAAAAATTTGGATGACATTTTGTCACCGACAAGATTCCCGAAAGGGGATAACCTAATGTACTTATTATCTTGCACTTGGGATTCATCGGTATTCATAGTTAGGGAAGTTAGATTATTAGAACTTTGTCAAGTATGATGACTCAGAGACAGCGTGGATGGAGTAGTAAAATGAACCCGCAACAGAGTAGAGTACTAAGAACCCAAAAGTGTCGATAATTTATGTGGTGGAATATAATAGAATTTTGATAGAGGAGAAGTGTCTTTTTTTGGTTGATTATCTCTGTTCCAGTTCGAAATTTTTTACAAATAAATAAAATAAATAAATTTACCAAAAAATTTATGACAATCATGTTTAAGACTATATGTACATATATATACACCTCAATAAGAGATTTGAAAAGATGCTCGATGTGTCTGATTTCCGTCCACATGGTATTATTTTTAAGTATTTGTGAAAATATGCACGTGGCCAATTGGGCAGAAGCATATCTATGATTGGCGTATGAATATATTTGAAAGGAACTTAAAATCCTTTCTTCTTTAAGTTTGGAAAGATCACATTTAATGTGCATATGTTGTGAGACGTCGCAATCTGGAAGAATGCTATGTTTACGAAATTGTGTCGATAATGATGAATATTTCTTCTGCCTTTTGTAATTGTGTCACTAACATAAGTGGACAATCAGGTTATGAATGAGAAATATATAATCTATTGCCTCATCCTAATATTCTGACAAGGAAAATAGTATACGATCAAACATGCACGGTTACGAGAGATAAACTCCATAATTTATAAGGCAATAAAATGATTTAATTTTTCTATTCCCATATTTTTAAATATGAGTCCCCTCTATATGGCACATACTGGTAAAATCGATTTTTGTGCGGGACAATTGTAACCTATCAGTTTTCAATTGAAATAACTATTATCATGACTCATTTTTTCCGGAGAAAATATATAAAAGGGGATGTGTGAATATGACTAGTGTTTTCTAACGTAAATGCGAAGATGAAAAAGGTATCGAAAATGTCACCACATGTGGGACAACATACAAATACTAAGAGTAAAGCCTCCAATTAATCCTAAAATTACTATGAGTCCACCGAGTAATTAATATTTTTCAATTAATCAATCAAACACAATAAGTCCAATTTTAGTTCAATTAATCCTAGAATTACTATATGTCCACCATTGTGCAAGCCCTTATACCAATATGTGTTCACCCAAATATCTGTGAATTCGGCCACAACAATTAACCAAGAAGATATACACAGTACGAAGATATAAAACAATAAACAAACTCTCAATGAAATGAATGGTCATGCTTCAAGTGAAGATATCCTTCATCTTCACAATACCAACATCAACTAATTAATGTTTTACAATTAATCAATTAAACATAACAAACCAAATTTAGTTAAATACTAATTCAATAAATCTTAAAATTCCTATATGTCCACTATTGTACATGATCTTTTACTAATTTGTGTTCACCCAAACAACAACAACTTAAGGATGGGATGAACACCACCATAACAATCAACCTAGAAGTTATAAATATACATAAGATAATTTTATGTAAAAGAAAAATAAGTAAAACTACGTGAATAAATAAAGAAGCTAAAATCAATTGAGCTTCAATAATTGTTATCCAATTTCAGGTGCACATGAAACAGGAAAAAAATGCTATATTATTCAATTAGAACTAAACACTGGAATTGTTTATTTATATTCCCAACATACACAACCGTACACACGAACAACTAAAATAACAATTATTAAATAAAAATGGGCAATTCATATCCCCAACATTAACATTTTTCCCTAATAATTACGAAATAACATGTTAATCAAGATTTTGCCTAATAATTATGAAATAAATTTTTTAGAAATAATATTTTGCCCTAATGTTTTTAGAAATAACATTTTTCTTTAACATGTTTTTCCCTTACATTTGCCCTAATTGAATATATTTCGCAAATGTTTAGGGTTAAATCTGTGAAAGGCCAGAAATGTACAAATATTTAGGGTTACTATTTGCCCTAACCCTAACCCTAATGGCTCCACATACATATACATATAGATACATAAACATAAACATAAATCTACATTCATATACATATACATATACATATACATATACATATACATATACATATACATATACATATACATATACATATACATATACATATACATATATATATATACACATAGACATAAACGTACATACACATACATATACATATACAGTGAGAAAGAGTGACCCGAGTGAGAAATAATAAGGTTAGTGGTGGAAGTTGGTTGGTGGTGGAGGCCAAGAGGAGGGTCGGTCGGTGGTAATGGGGAGAGAGAATAATGAGTGAAATGAGAATAAAACACGTTATGATTGTATTTATAACTAAAAATGGGTCACGATTCTGGATCGTGACTCGGTTCATTGCAATTTTAAATTAAATTAATTGGTCACGGTCAGTCATAGTGGTCACAGTCCCAAAATGTAATCTAAAAAATTCCTCGATGCCTGGTCATGGTCCAAAATTGTTTCCCCATTTCGGTGACCATTTTGAATTTCATCATGGTAACTGTTGCAGATCATAGTTATGAAATGTGACCATATATTACATATATTGGTCACGATCTTTACTTGATGATCATGATTGTGGACTGTGACTAACTTAGCACCATTTTTCCCGCTATAAGGGTCACGACTGGGTCACGATTTTGGACTATGCCCATGATTATCATGATTTTGGACTATGACAATTGCATGGTATAAATAAGCCCTAGACAGGGTCACAAATAGAGTCACAAATAGAGTCACAGTAAAAAACTCATGGTTACGATTTTTGACTATGACCACCTTGGTTATGGTGCAAAACTGTGACTACCCTGTGTTTACACCACATATTTATCGTCCAATAAAATGCAACCACGTGGAAATACAAGCCGGTAATCATAGACGAGAATGTAATGGACCAGTTTAAAATGAATGACTACGTAAATAATTAACACTTATCAAGACCTTGAACATGGGGTAAGCACTTACATAATGGTTATGGGGGCGTGAGTGCACCTAGGTAGGATAATTTAAATAGGTAACCACACAACAATTACAAATAATAGTTGCATAACTAGGGACTCTATAAATAAGCAACTAAAGGACAGAGGAAAGCAGAACTCCATCAATAAAAAAACTACATTTACTCATTTAAACTCTTTTTCCTTTTATTTTCTTTTCTTTTTATTTCTTTACAGCTTTTCTTTTTCTTCGAAATAGCTTGTAAGGTAGATTTCATGCGACTCTCTTTATATTTTATGAAGATTCCTTTTGCATTTGCATTTAAACTGTCTTTACTTTTCTTAGTGTAACTTGTTTTACATTCCTTAGTGCAAACTGTTTTCCTTTTAGTTTATTAATCCTATTTTATTATTTTATTTACATAAAATCTTCTTTTACCTCTATTTTATGCACTTTAATTCCTTTCCTTAGTTTTAGTTAATTAGGTTTATTTAGCACTCACTGTTAAGTCTCCTCAAAGTGGAGCACAAGTCTTCTTAATTGAAGCACCAAACGTTACACACTCGCCCGATTATCTTAAGGCTAAAAATTGATTGGCAAAACCATAACCTTGTCTGATATGCTCACTCATAATCAAAACACACATGAAAACCAAGACAGCAAAACATGTTTTTGGCATGCCTGGTGGAACATTACTGCTATATAATTGTTTATCACGTCTAGGACAATAGGGAGCGATGATGGCACATAGAATGTTAGTGAAATTTGTTCTACTACCCAATATGTCATCAACATAGAGCAAACAATGGTCGAAACCAGTTAAGAGCCAGGACAAATTGCTCAAAACTAAGATTTGAATATGATAACTGCTCCAAGGATGGAAGCCCAAGTGTAACACCTGTTATACGTGTTCCTTAAAACTACCAAGATCAATTAATCCATTAATTAAATATGGTACTTTACCATCTTAGGAATATAATGCAGAATGTTCATAAAATGATCACGACAGTGACTATTAAGTTATCTTTTCCTACTGTTGCGGTATATAATGGTCAAGGCTATGCACCAAAGTCAGTGTACAACCACTCAACCCAGTCCTTTTCATCATGTGTATTATAATCCCAATAATAGGGAAACCAATTTTGTGACAAATCTAAAGGTTGGAAACTATACCACAGGTTTAGGAGTAAATAACCAATTAGAAGGGGTAGGAGAATCCAATAGTTACCAACAAATGGGTTATAACAACCCAGTAGGGAGAATGCATGTCCCATAAATAGGAAGAACTAGGTCATACTTCAATGATCCTAATTTTGGTTTTTCGGGGGCTTTGAACTATGGAGTAGTCACCAATCCTATGTTTTAATATGAACCCATGGGGTTGGAAAATAATGGAGATTTAGTAATGATCCCCTCGAGAGGGTAGATAATCAAGTCCCTCGGGCGCATCAACCAATGCCTTTTCAAACAAAATAAAATTCTCTTTTACAGATTCCAACTCATTTGGTGGAACCAACACTAGTGATAAACCAAGAAGTTGCCCAATTACATAGGTTATTACTTGGGGGAGTTAGAAGGAATTATATTGTGGACCTCATTCATGATATTTATGGACCAATGCCTTGGGGGTGAAGAATCAAATCTATAGGAAGACATACCCTAAATGGGTAGCTAGAATAAAACTTCCAAAGGGCTTTAAGTTCCCAACTTTCTCCCTTTTCTCTGGAGATGGGAGTCAATACATAATAGAACATATAGCAAGGTTCACTAGTAAATGTGCAAATGTAGGACTCATGAATACCTTAAACTACATTTGTTCTCTAGTTACCTCACCGATGCAACCTTTTCTTAGTTCATAAGCCTGTCACTTAAGACTATTCAAACTTGGCAAACAATGGAAGATATGATTCATGTACAATTCTTCCAAATTGAATCATAAGTATTTATGGATGACTTGGCCAGATTAAGTTAAAAGTGAGATAAAAAAACAACTAATTTCATAAATATGTTTAAAAAAGTTAGGAACACATGCAAAATAGTGTTGCTTGAGTCTAAACTTGTTAAGTTAGCCCAAAATGGGATGGAATTTAGGTTTCGAAAGAAATTTGATGTTACTAAATTAAGGGATTCAATGGAATTAACTGACAAAGTGTCTAGATATGAGGCCCTTTTAAAGGAAGAGCATGTGAAAAACACTTAATTAAATATCGAATGATCAGGCCTTTATGAAATTAAAATTGAATATCCATATTAGTTCATTCTTAGCATCACTGTCGAAAAACTTTTTAACATTTACTAACCACCTAGAATTTGAAAAGCTGGTGTCAAAATTATATATTTTTATTAACATGCAAAGATTTAAAAAAATTAGACAATTAAGTATCTCATTCACCATACTAAATAAATAAACACCACAAATAATGAAAGATTGAACCAAATAAGATATAACGGGAGTAAGAACCCTAGTTTGAAACTCTAATACAATAAATCATATAAAACCTAAATCCACAACTGAATAATAAAGCAAATACAATATCTCTGGAAACAATTGATAAAAGAAGATGGGCAACACGCCCGATTGGGATAAAGTAATGAGTGCATTAGATTTGTAAGAAAATGGGGGCGTCTACAAGACTAGGACCTGCAATTGACCACAATAACTGCATCAATGACAAATAGAAATGAACTCCTATGCTGGACCTCTATGTGGCTAGGAACCTAAAATGGTTTTCACAAAAATAAATAGATTTGGAAAATGGGTCAGAGCCCGAGTAAAAACATTTAAAAATTCAGCAAGTATTTAAAATGCATAAATTCCAGATATTACATACATGTTAGGTTTACGTACCCTCGTTTGAGATTCTAACCTCTCAACTAATGTGCACGCCTAACGCATATTTATAACCCGTCCTAGTTACGCTATCCCGCCTAACTAGTCCGACTCCAACATCTTACTATATATGCTAACTCGTTATGCCCACCCGTATTACCCAAATAATACGTTACCGAATTCTCAATATTGATTAACTAATTATGAATATTTCATTAGTCATTTAAGTTCCCACATACTTAAAGTAATTTAAATGTCTTTATATTTCTCATCTACTAGGCCAACAAAGTATAATAAATCACAATTATATATATTTATCACTCTAGTATATATATACACTAATACAACACCCCTAGACTGAGCTGTAGTGTAATAGTACTATGCTATCAAGTCCCGATACATCACGTACTAAATAAATGACTATAGGTTCGAATCACTCTCGAAGCAAATAATTAAAATTCACAGACTATTGGAGGAGAATATAGTTACCAGCCTATGGGATACACTCATATACCTACGCACCTATATGACCGTCAACACTATCGTTTTCATAGATAGCTTGTACCTAGGTTCTATGTTCTCAGGCACCAATCTAAAATCCCTCCCAATGGGATCATCAAGATAAGACCGCCCCCTTTTCTAAGACGTCCCATGATTGCAAGCATTGTACGTATGTCATACATCTAAGTCACATAATAGGTGTACATACTACATGTACATTTATATCGATAAGATAGGCACACTCAAGACCCATAACATGATACTACAGACATAGTGTATGACCCTCAATGTCCTACGTATCGTTCGTTTAGCATAACACTTCTTCTCATAACAACCCGAGTGTTACCTATTTCTCATACGGTCCCTAAGTGTCACTTGAGTTAATTCAGTAGGTACTCCCACTCTTTCCTACTGGTATAAGTCGTAGGTTCCCTAAGATACCCGTGATATAGTCATACTTATTTCGAATTTAATTTCCATTCTTTAATCAAGTCCACTTAGCCTTGTCCATTTATTTATCTCAAAATCTCAAGTTTCAACAACTAACATTTGTCCACTGGTGTTTAGTATATCTCCCATTATAATTAAAAATCAATTAGAAGGTTAATTCAGTCATTTCCCATTAGTTCTAAATCCAAAAAGGGGAAAATTTTCAAAATCTGGGGAACTGAATCGATTCGCCCAATGGCCGAATCGATTCTCCCTTGCGCCGAAGCGATTCAAAATGCAACAAGTCTATTCTTCTTCCTTAAGAAGCCTACGGAATTCACTATTTTTAAATCTCAAAACGTCCATGTCTCTAACCCATTCACCCAACTAAGATTACCAATCATTCTACCAGTACATATACATGATTTCTAACATTTCATAATCATTAAAATCATCAAAAACCTCAATTAATTGGGATTAAATCAAGATTTTTCCTCTAAAATCCTAGTTCATTATTTTCCCTCAAGAACACAGGTAGAACTCAGATTTCTTCTCATTTTAATTATCATTAGGTCATTAATTTCGTCTCAATATAACAGGGGTTCAATCTAAATCATTAATTCTACCTAGAACATGATTTCAAATCCATAAATTTGTCCTCTACATGCATAAAATCAGTCTTTTAATCACCCTATACTAACATGGATAATATATCTCATTAAAACTTAGCAAGATAAATAATCTACTTTAACTGTAGGTATGATCCATTGTAAATGATGGTATGGTTTCAGAATTCCTCTCCCGATTTATGCGATTGTGGTGAAAATGGTGCAAAAGTGGTGGTTCTTGGTCGTGGAACACCTTGGGCACCTCTCCTTCTACCTCCTATGGCCTCGCTCTATTTATGTGTTTTGTTACCCTAATTCCCTCATTGTAGATGATGATATACCACTCTGAATTTCGTAGGTCCTTTTTCTCCAAAAGTAAAAATGACCAAAATACCCTCCCGGGGTGTCGGTTTGTTCTAAAACTAACTAAAGCCCCGGGTAGACTTTTATGACTATTTCGACCCTTCCGGACACTTTGGCGCACTCGAAATGATCATATGGATGACTTATTTCCAATTTACTTTTCTATTCCATAATTTTAGTCCCAACACTAATTGTGTCCCGACTAAATTATTGTAATTGCCTGTAATTGTCGTATTTCGCACTCATGACATTTCTAATATCTTATTATCATTATTATTACTCATTCACTAAGTACGATACAACATAAATAAATATTAACCCTTATCTCACTAATCAATATTTAGTTTAGACTAGATTAATTTTGCATTTTGATTTAATTAATCCATATTTTAAAATCATTAAAAACATGGGGTATTACAATATGCTAATGATATAATTGGAACTGAATCTGTAGTCTGTAGTCTGTTAACCCTTAGTTAAAAAGAACACAACAACAGAATCCTATGCACAAAAATAAAAAGATATGATTAAAAAATATTCCTTTGTAATGTATAAGGTGGAAGAGATCTTTTATTATCTCCTAAGAGTTATAATGTTAAAATAACCTGCTGATGTGAAATTGCTAAAAATAAATGAAACTCAAGGGGAAAATTATTGTAAATGGAATAATGTTTATTCCCACTTAACTAATAACTTGTTATGTTTTCCGTGATAGGGTGCAAGTGTTTTTCAAACAAAGGAAAATCAAATTCCTTGAAAATAGGGAAATACCAGGAGGTTGATGAAGACCCATTTCCTAATGTAAGAGAAATGGGAACTAATATGCAATCCATACAATTACCAAGGAATAAAGGGAATATTAAGCTCAAAATAAAGACAAAGGTTGAGTGTAAGGCTTTAAAGCCTAAAATTACTGTAGAACCATATCAAATGATTTTTAAACACCCGTGTGTTACGTGTGAAGAGTAGTATATTATGATTTGTCAATTTGTTACTATAAAAGGGAAGCAATAATAAAAGCCTAAAAAAAAATAAAAATGGTGGCTATTTTGCCCAAACCCATGAGTTCCATAACCAATAGGGTTTCCACGGGATTGCCTCAGGAAAAATGAGTTTAGTCAATGGACCCTACCATCCTCGAGGATAATCTAAGACACCATGAAACAACCAGCACATGAGTCCAACTTTAATGAAGTAAAATCTCTTAAATACTTGGGAATTTCATGGCCCATAAGGATTATAAATACCTGATTAGTTTGTGGCTTAAAACCAAAGGTTGCCCAATATTTCAATAGGATGCTTAGGAGACAAAAATTTATGAAGTCCCAACAAGTAGCTCCATGGACGTGCCATGTTGTGCAGCCAAAAAAGTCAAAGAAAAAAGAGCCAAAAATTGTGATCTCTCGAACTTAGAAAAGGCGAATTCAAAGAAAGTACAGGGCCTGACAAGAGAACTTAGAGATTTTTCATCCAAGTGGATTTGAAGGAATTGAGTCTTCATCTGTGAAGCCAAATCCAAGGTTCAATAAGAAGTACAAGGAAGCCAACCTTCTTTAGATATATTGGCCGAGAAGATTAAGTAGTTGGAAAAGGACATGCGTGTGGATGAAGATAATACCTCTGAAGAAAGTTCCTATGGTGAGGAATAGAAATAAGAGATGATGTATGTGGATGCTACAGGACCTACTACAGTGGTTGCTCAATAATAATTCATCCAATTTGGAACCCTACCACATGAAATGCCAATCAACATGGTAGTGATCCTCCCAAATAGGTTCGAAGATAAAGAGGGGCAAGAAGTCCCAAAGATAGAGTTGGATGAAGATGAACACTTAGAGGTAGTCAATTTTGATATGTTTATGTCTGCTTTAAATCTCATATATGGGTTCAAAGAGCCCACTAAATATATTACCAATCAAATTAAAACTTTATTTAAAAGGCTTGGGTGAATGGAGTGTTAACATATAAAATATTGGTAGATAATAACGATGTTATTAACATAATGTCATACTTCCTGCTTTTAAGATTAAATAAATAAAATGCTATATTAGTCTAGAATCAAATTATAATATCTCGTTTTACAAGAGATAAAAAGTCGACCAAAGGCGTACTACTAGTAGAATTAAAGTAGGCACAAAAAGCCTAAACTTCTTTATTAATCATTGGAAAATGCTTTAAGAGTGGTCGGATTATATGGTCAAATATAGAAATTGTAGGTTGGGTCACAAACAAGACAAATTCAATTTTAGTTCAATTTTATCTTGATTAATTAGGTGAAACTAAATATGCACGATATTGAAGTTTAATTGAATCGAACAAACAAACAAACCACAACAGAAGATATAAGGAAAAAATCCTTTTGGGAAAAATCATTTTTTAGCACTATTACAACTAAGGTATTACAGAATAACATATATAGAATTACAAATTTAGACTCCATTAAGTATCACAGTTATGTCTCATTCCTTAAAGATAACAGAAAGCGGTGCAGATCTAGCAATGCTCCACACAATAACCTTGTAAGGACACAAATTTCCAATTGAGTCCATATGTAGTTTTGGCTCAATTCCGGACAAAAACATTTATTCATAGGATAGTATTTAATTGTAATATTCTCAAGCCTATGAAGTATGTGTTGAAGACATAGCGTCAAAGAATTTAAAGCTTCATCAAAATGCCGGTTTGCGTGCCTCGTTTCTACGTCATCAACTAAGGTTCCATGCTCCCAAGGTATGAATGTAATTATATTTATATAGGAGCTTGGAACAATATTTATTGGGTGTTAGGTTTAATAAAAAACCATGTTTTACTTTCAGAATAATTTAATTGGAACTTTAAAATAAAGTACATAAAGTTTCTGGGCCAAAAATTGAATTTATCAAAAATTTCTGGAAGTCGTTCGAAGTCTCGTTCGAACGAGTTTTTTCGTTCGAACCAGGTTTTCGTTCGTTTCGTTCGAACGAGTTTGCCAACGAACCTTAACTGGTCAGTCGTTCGATATATCGTTCGAACGAGTTTGGTCGTTCTAACGAGATATCTAACGAGCCCAGTCTGGTCGCTCGTTAGAAGTCTCGTTCGAACGAGAGTCAAGTTCGTTCGAACGAGATGCCAGGCGGGAACAGTTTTGAGCAGTTTTTGGCAGTTTTCACCCCATTTCCCCACTTGTTTCTTAACTGATTTTGTAAGGCTTTATTAAGGACGGGAATCATTTTTGAAGGTGTATCTTTTTCATACCATACAAACTCCTAGAGAGTGTTTTGATAGAAAATTTATTTAAGGAAAAAGATCAAGTTTTGAGTGTTATTCTTTAATGAAAAATCCTACACACTCTAGTGTTTACACCCAATAGTTGTTTATCCAAGTTTCTATATTCATATCAATTGCTTGGAGTTTTGGCATCGGTTTTCTCTACCGAATTGAAAAAGAGACGTTTCGGGTTTCCTTCTACATCCCATCACAAAGAAGAAGAAGTTTGTTGCGGTATTACTCACTTGAAGAAAGGCTCCAAGTTTGGGTGACGGTGACCATACAAAGTCCTATCGGTGGATTCCGAGATCGCGGTGGAGCTCCGTGGTTGTCCGCTAGGAAGAGGTTTCTACAATAAGGAGCAACAAGGCTTGAGAGGGTTCGAGTCGAGGATGTAAGTCTTTTGTCTTGCAATTGTAATTCCATATCTAGTGGACTTGTGGCTAGGGCCGTCCGAGGTTGTTTCCCGTCTTGGGTTTTTCCTCGTACATCGCGGCGTAGTGTGATATTGTTTATTTTATCTTGCTTAATAATGTAGAATGCATGCTTAGAATAATTCAAGATAAAATTCGATTTAATGTATCACACTCATTTAATTTGGACTTTAATTAAATATTGGGTAATGTTTATTTAATTCAAGTCATTTGCTAAAATTTGGTTTCGCCTAATTTTCTAATATCGATAAATATGACTTAGGCAAATTCTAGGACTTGGATTAATGAATCGGTTTAAGTGCTTCACATGAATTGATTTAATCTTGTTCAATTAAACCAAAATTTGTTTTGTTTAATTGTTGTTGAACCATCATCTTTCAACGCTTCCGCATAATTCATTGAGTTTTATATTCAAAAGGAAATTACGTTGCGCTTACAAACCTTAACTTATCTCGGTGTCCACTGATCAACTTCAGGAATCTCCTTTCCTATCTTAGTGGTGAAAGATGAACTCCACAGGGACTAAAATAGGATAGCTATTCTTTCAGGTTTGATAAAGTTATTACAAAAGATCTAAGGGGTTTGGATTTGAAAAATCAAAGTGTTTGATCACAAAAGTGTGCTAAAAGGCTTGGAAAGAATTGCAAGTTCGTACCTCTTAAATAGGGAGAAAAAACTCCAAGAGATAGAGTTGAAAAGATAGTGTTTGAAACTAAGTAAAAATAATTTTTTGCCGTCATGTTCAAATGATTTACTTCTCGTTCAAATGAAGTACCTAATCTCGTTCGAGCTGCTTATAAGTACTAGTCTAACGAGAAAATAGAACGAGCCAAAAGTTTCCAAAATTAATCTCACTCGAAGTTTGTTCGAAGCTGTTCTAATGAGGCACATGCACTCGTTCGAACGACAACCAAATATCATTCTAATGACTTTGTGAATTTTCAAAAAACATTTTAAAAATATTTTGAAAATTCAAACAAGTTTAAAAATAACCCTCGAATATAAGTAAACATTAAATCAACCTCATATACCTTATTTGATGATTATTATGACGATTTTAACTCTTCGATCTTCAATTGTTTCAATCGATCACTAACTTGTTTTCAATTGAAACTCTTGAGAATGTATATGATGATGTATAGGTGTAACCGAATATGACAAACTTTGAAATATAATGATAAATTATGAATCTTGTTGTTACAAATCTTCCTTTTTGGCTATTTGGGTACAAAACACAAAATCGAAAAAATAACCCCTGAGACAAGTTCAACTAATGCCCCTCCCAAACACGAAAAGAAAAAGACACTTGTAACTTTGTCTCTATTGAAAATCTTCATCGTGTAGTCCATGATATCAATAATGCGGAAAAATACCTACACACATGAAATGAAAGAAACACCATGATGCATGTAGTTTAAAATAAATGAAAACTCCCCCTCAATATATTCTCCCCTTTTTGTCCGTAACAGACAAAGGGTTAGAAACTAAATATGAAAAGTTAGCATCACGAGGAAATAAATTTGAAATAACATCACAAAGTATAGACAACTAACTATAAGTGATGAAACTTCAACAAACCAACAAACTGTTTTTGAATTTTTTCAAAATTTTTGAGTATATAAATGTACATTTAAATAAAAAAAATCAAAATATAGAGTGGCACAAAAATATCTGAATCATGACTATGGAATGAATATGTGTGAAACTAATGCACAGAAAAGTCAACATAGGCATACATAGCAATAGTGCACGAAGTCAAAGTGACACTGTAAAGAAAGAACTCAATTCAACATTTTATGAAAAAGAATGGAACAAAGTGAAAGTGAAATTGATTCACCTTATACAAAATATCAAGAATTTCAATGGTTCTCAAATCAATAACGCCAAACTATTTAATGTTTTTAAAGGAATTTATTGTGAAAATCCATTGATCTTCAACTTATAACACCCTCAAAATCTCACAATTTAAGCTTAAATTCTCATTTTTTTTGAAGGAATCATATTGCTAATTTTTAATGAAGCATTAATGAAATAAATATGGCCTTGGGAATTATATTTTTATATGCTGAAATCATCTTTAAATTATTGAAAATTGTGGCCTACAAAGAAGGCTGTTCCTTTCATAGCCCATTTCCATTGAATAAACATATATCAATTAATTTTCAAGTAAAAAAATTCGGGTAATGATTTTTACATGTACAATTAGTTCCTAGTACGGTTGGTTCGTTATTAATTACGATTGAGATGAGAATGCCCTATTAAACATATGACAAGGAAGTATAATGTTCAAAAAGTTCATGCATGCACTACAAAACTCTCCTTTAGTAAAATTTTTTATTGTTATAAAGAATATTATTAAAGGTAATTTTTCGTTAGAAAAAAGGCGTGGGGAACAAAATTAGTAACATATTTTTTAGTAAAGGTAAAATATCGTTACTAATTCTGGATTTACCAATGGTAGTTTACCATTACTAATTCGGAATTAGTAATGGTATTTTGCCGTTACTAAATACAAAATTAGTAACGGAAAAATACTGTTACTTATTCTGATTTAGTAATAGACTTTTCTGTTACTATTTTTACCTTAATGTTTTGTAACGCTTTTGTCTAATTTTGTAATGGTAAAGGTTCGTTAGTAATCTCTCTCTCTCTCTCTCTCTCTCTCTCATATATATATATATATATATATATATATATAGAGAGAGAGAGAGAGAGAGAGAGAGAGAGAGATTCAAGATCTGATATCCTGTCCTGAATCTAAACGAATTCAATTACGCTCACTACAAAAATATTCAAATCCCAAGAACACATACAAAAATTGTCTAGACAAACAAGGATACTATATTTAACATTTATATTTTATATAAGCCACCACTATTTATTTACAAAATAAACTTACATACCAGGAGAAAAATCTCTTTTTAAAAATAACAGAGAAAAAACATGAATCAACACAAACTAAAATTATCCAAATATGTAAATTATGATGACCACTAAACATTTATGTTTCACGTGCAACAATGACACACTGACCCTTCACATACCATGATCAATAACCAATGTTTAGCAATGCCCTTCTTGAAAGCTCTAGCAATAATAACACTGTTTGGATCTCTTGGGTCAACAATCGTTATGATAGTCTCCAAATTGAGCACATCCAACATATTATAAAACCAAAGCAAAAATGACGATGAATTTTAAGGCGACATAAATAATATCATCATAGTAAGAATAAAAAAAAATAACCCATAAAAAATCTTTGAAACATAATTGTAGAGTTTTGATAATCCACTTGCAGTCGTTTGGACCTTAAGACACGCATACAATGAATAAAATATGACCATAAATAGAAAAGAAAAAAACTTAACACTAATATAGGGGAAGCATACAGTAAAGCATAATTCATTATTTAAAAACAAACTTTCAAAAGGAAGTTTCTCATGTGCATTATGCATATGTTAAATTCATAAACAATATCAACAAGTATTAATTACTAAATGCTAAGCATATATGTTCATTTTCAATCCAAATTAAGGGGCATCTGCCATAAATCATGTTAGAGTTGGTATACTCCATTTATGCTAATCTCAATGAATTTATTTACAAATTAGTAAACTTAACATAATTCAAAATAAATTAGTAGAGATTGTTCCCCAATAAAACAAAATATTTCAAACCAAAAAATAATATAGAACCCTAAAAAACTGTGAAAATAATATATATATCCAGAGTATGGGGGGAGGAATACCTGATTTTTCAAAACCAAATAAGCACAAAATATAGCCCAATCCCTACCTACAAACCAATATAAACGTGAAATATAAGCATGTTTTAAAGAAGCACAAATAATATCTAAAACTTATTCTCTAATTCTAAATCACCCAAAACTATCAACAATGAACTAAAACCAATTGTTCCAATCTCTAGATTTGATTCCTCAAAATAATAAAACAACCTCATAAAATAAATCTCAAATAAGTTTATATAATCTATTTTATTTATCAATATGAAGAAAATTAATCTATGCGCAACGTTCAATGTAACTAATGAGATAGTTATAGGTGTGAAAGTCCACCTCAACTTTTGGGTTTGGTTTCGGGGTTAAGCATCGGTAAGAATATTATTAATCCCCTTAAAAAACCTTTCATTTGTAGTCCCTCTCGTTTTAATCAAATTGAAGATGATCTTCATCATTAAATTCTCCATCTTCTTCTTCGTTGATATGTCATTAACACCATAAAAAGCTCCATTGCATAAACGAACCTCTCGCTCGTGCTCTAATCCATCAAGTGTAGTACCTAAATCTGTGGAAGATATGGATGTTGAGGTTGATAATTAAGATATTTTGGGATTGCCATATGGTGAAGAAGGGTTCATGCTTTCGGATACGAAGATGCACACAGATAAGAGACTGAATGATCCCAGTGCTCATGTAAACTTCCATAATCTCAATACATCATATGCGATTATCAAGGATGAAAAGGATAGGAAGTTATTATATGATCTCCTTTAAGTAAAATGTGAAAAGATTTAGCACCAATCACAACAAGATTCCAAGCGTTGGAAGATGGAGTCGAATCCGATACTTATCTTGCCTCTTCAACCAGATTCAGTGCTAATCACAATAAGATTACAAGTGTTCCTTGTGATGGCATCTAAAAATACAGCGGTTGATGCCAATGGGACCATGTGCAGGAATATGTCAAATCCTCTACTTGTCTTGCCTCTTCAACTAGTTGTTGTTTCCAACTTCCCAGAAACCTGCTGAACAAGTAAAAGAAACATTATTCTTCTCAACATGATACCACCAGTGTTATAATTGTATTATAATATACCAAATTGAAGGACCATATATATCAATAACCAGTTTTAGCTTTGAATAAAAAATGAGATAGTTACACCTCTACTCAAGTGGTAAGCTTGCATAGAATTGCAAAAGTACTTATAACTCATAATAGTTTGATGTGCATATGTTGATTGTTAGTGTACATAGATATTTAAACCAAGTCTTGACAAGTTGGGCGTCAGAATCAGATAAAACAAGACTTCCTTCATTCAAGCAGGCCCAACACAAGCTCCTATTAGATAGCACAACAACATTGGTTAGATCTGGATTGATTACTTAAACTCTCATTTCGAAATTAATATATGGACACACGGTTAAATATATGGTTTTACATAATTAAGAAAACTTTTATTACATGAATTTAAAGAGTGGGAACTTTTTCACTATTAATATATATAGTCTAATAAACAACAAAGGTCTAAAGTTCTCCTTTGATAATTAAGGATTATTCTTAAAAATATAATTTGAAGTAATAGAGTTGATAACTGTGTACCCTGGAACCGGTTCTCAAGAAAATTATCTAAGAAAGTGCATTTTGATTAAATGGAAATTGTTTATGGTAATATTATAAACATAATAAATAGAATAAACAAAAGAATATATGTGAAAAATGATCGATAAAGTTGAATAATAAACAATTCATCTTTAATAGATATATTAATCTTTCATGACTTGTACCTATATCACGAACCAAAAGTAGGTGGGGAATATTTTTCGAACACGCACAATGCTTCAACAACCATGTATTTGGCTCTTTGGATATCTTACCGAATCAGGACCTTAGAGCACAACATATCAAAGAATAAACTTAATTGTTGGATTGCTCTTCTCAAATCTCGATGTTTGAAACGACATGTTGGAGCAACACGGGTAGCAAATGTTCAATTATGACATGATAATCATGATGAATGCAAACACGAGGGACTAAGACTTACTATATTGCTCAAGTTAGAGGAAAGACTAGTCAGAATCTTTAAGTCTTTCAAAATTAAGCAGAATTGTCTTTTTTTCTTTATCCAAGATAAATGGTGCTGTTAGTTCTATCTTTTTTCCAGTGCTTCCCTAACCTTGAAGACATTGGCCGCTGTGTATTCCCATGTCCTTCATATCCAATCGCCCCTTTCAGTATCCTTTGTTTTATTATCATCAAGATTTGTGTTGTTAAATATAACATTCTTTTCGGTGTGCATCACATCAAAGCATGTGGAACTTGATGATATCGCTAGTATTCCAAGTTAAAGAAAATTAATTTCTTATACTGTAATGCCCCGGTCTGAATTTATGGGTTATTTATGGCCAACCCGGTTCGATCTGAGAGTTAGGTGTGAAGTGCGACGAGACAACCTAGATAATGTTGCTAATCCAATTTTAATTCAATTAGCATTTCACTTGTTTAGCAAGCGATTCCAATTTAAGTCAAACTATGTGAAGGACCCATGGGAAGCATCCTCGGAGTCCATGCATACAGAGCTACTAACGTAAAAAAAGGATACTTACATGTATAACACTCTTAAAATATGGAACCGCAACCAACCTGTCGTAATAAAGATGAGGAAATTAGCCGAATTCGCACGGGGGAAATACAGTAATGCAATATAGAATCTAACGGTAGAAAAGAGACTCTAACACGTCATATCTAAGTGCACATGCAACTACCTTATATATATACTTTAAACAAATACACTTTGTTTAAGGAGAATCATTTTTCCTCTACTTTCACAAGTGTTATTTTTTCAAAAATTACTAAGTCACACACACCAACTTTCCAACTGTTTTTATTTATTAACACTAATTTCACACTTTGGAGTGAATACCCTTTTCAAGAAGGAAATCTTTTTGCTTCATTGCTTTCTTTACTAAGAAAACCTCTTTGGTATTTTGGAGACTACTTTGTGAGAAAATACCATTTATCACATTTGTTTACACTTTTTAACACACGCTAATTAAAACCTCCATTAAACTTATTTTTATGCTATCATCAAAATACTACAAGTTTATATACATAGGAAGAGGGATTTTAACTCCAAAAATGCAAAATGATGAGTTTAACATAAATTTTATACAAAAAAATTCATAATGTTTATGACAACATGCTTTTCAAGACCAAAAATATTTTTTGATCATTCAAAGTTGAATTGATGTCTATTTTTATGAAAATCCCAATTTTATAAGAAAAATTTAAAACATTTGTTCATAAAAATATCATTAACAAGATAAACATTATTTTTCCAAACATTTTATTCCATAAAATGTTTAACACTAATTTTTCTAAAAATACATCATATACTCAACCTTCTTGAAATCCCCATATTTATCCATTTACACAAAATCACAGGAAATTAAATTATATATACATTCTACTCTAACAAGCTCTATCTACAAGACCAATAATATGCAAAAATGATGTTTGAGCTAAGAGTAGGGTTTTCCCACCTTAAAGAAGCTCCAATAATGGTAGGATGAATGTAGAGGAAGATGGGAACCTCCCACCTCCTAAAGTGGCCTTAAAGAGGTTGCCTAGATCCATCATGATTGACTCTATGAAAGTTCCAAGCAAGACCCCCTTCAAACTCCATTAATTTTTATTTCTTCTTCTTCTTCTTCTTCTTCTTCTTCTTCTTCTTCTTCTTCTTCTTCTTCTTCTTTAAAAACTCCCAACAATAAATTAAAAAATCTTTATCTTATTTACACAACCCACTTCTACCCTAAATAAAACTTATAAAGGAAGAATAAGGCTTGGAAAGGGTGTAGTATGGTGGCGGCAAGGTGTAATAATGGTGAGAGAGGTTTGGGTAAGGTGGAATCCTCTTGAAACTAGTAAGAGAGAAAAAAATTCTAATAACAATGGTGGGGGAAGAACCTCCCCATCTCTCTCTCCTTATAACCCCCAAATAACCCCATAAAATGGTTTTAAAGAAAAGGGCAACACCCTAAACCCATTTTGGACAATCACGTGCCTCGAAAGTTCGACACATCATCAATTTAAGGGCCCAAAACTCTACAACACACAAGGGCAATTAAAATCTTAAATTTTTTGATGCGATCGTTCGAACGAGATAACGTCTCATTCGAATGACATTCAAACGACATAGTATTAAGGGTAAAAATCCAAGTCAGTGGAGGTTCGTCCAATCTTCATTAAAAGCCTATTTTAAACGACATGGGCTTCTCATTCGAACCGAAAGGGTCTTCATTTGAATGATATGGGGATCTCCTTCGAATGACTCTCATTCTCGTTTGAACCTCAGATGCCCTCCAAAATTCTAAATCCTCCCAATATATTTCCAAAATTTTTCACAAGGGTCACAAGGATATACAATTACCAACAACCATCCATATAAATATTGATCCGAATGCCTAAAGGTTCTATATAATTACAAATTACACGGAAAAGGGATAAAATCTAGGGCACGAGTGTCAAGTTCTCCCCTCCTTAGGAGATTTCATCCCTGAAATCATCAATCTACCCATTCCTCAAGTTCCTGGGACTTATCAACTCTCATTCTATGTCATTGGAATCCTTTAAGGCTAAATCATCGAAATCCTCAATTGCTAAGGTACCACCATGCGCTTTCTCCCCAAGGGGTTATTATCAGAGGGCTCGACATGCAACATGTTCTAACGCTCTCAATTAGGCTAGTTGTGAAAGCCACATAACCGTTCTTGAGTCTCCTTTTACTCGATAACATGATTAACCAAGTCCTTGGACTCCTTTGCTAATGCCCAAGCATAATGGCGCCTCTATCGGCCACACTCTCTAGTGATCGACACTGAACCAAGAGCAAACGATATATGACTAACACCCAGTTCAGTTCATCACCAAGAACCATTTATATTCTTAGGACTACACATCCTGAGTTTCCTCAAATTCTAGGGTCATCATGACCACATAATAAGTTTAAACTTAATACTATCCCTGTGTCGCAAGTCACTCACTCCGTGGAGTGACACACTAACCAAGTCAAAAATCACGCGCCCGACTAACACCTTCCAAAAGATCCTTCCATAAACCTAGGATCACTATAACCTTCTAACTATGGAACACACACCCGAGTATTACACCAATCCATTCACTGTGGAAAAAAAACATTACGTGCCAAGTTTCTCTCGAGTTTTATCACCTTATGACATCCTCAAATCATAATTTTGCTCTTTACAACTAGCGCCTCTAATATCCATATCAACTAATCTATAAGATCTCTAATCCAAGGGAAAGTTAATACCGTGAGCAACTGTGCTACACAACGTGCTATACACATAACTTGTGTAAATAAAAGGATAAAACAAGAGCGCGCCCAGTTTTCGAGCTCCAATGACCACACACGATCAATATGCACTTATACTGACCCAAGCATTGCTATGACCAAACCGTACCATGTAATAATACAGACCACCAAAATTTGAAGGACTTCATACTTAACTATTAGAATCAAAGGAACATGGTCCTTGATTTACGAAACTGAAAGAACACAACGAATTATAATGAGCAAACAACCGCTTTGAAGGAGTCCCATCCGCATGTAATATCTATGGTTTATGAAAAGCTAACCTATGCCATACATTCAGATTCTATGATTCCTCTTAAGCATTCTCATCAGATCCTAGCATAGTCATACACCCTGGCTTGAGTCACCAATCATGATGAATTAAATGTAAACCACTCATCTTCTTGAGACGAAAGTAACTTACGAACCTATTGCTTCCTAGAAAATCAATATTGGACTCCCCTTTAAGAATAAGTCTCACCTCTTTCATACTTGGCGAACGTGAGTCACTCCAGTCGACAAATGCTAACACCTTTATTGACACCGACCTTACCCATCTCTTTAGTCATCATGACATCATGATCAACCTAATGCACCTGGGTTACAAGATGTTTTATCGTACTATGATCATATCCCAATATTTGCTTAGGCAATACCCAACTAGGTGAAACATTCACCTTGTTAACCTCTAATGATACAAGGTCGTCATTGTGCCCATCTTTAGAGTCTAATCAAACTGAATTTACGTGATAGCCACACCGGTCGCTAATATCGCTATAAGGTTAACAAGTACTACATAAGTCTATGCTTATTAACTCATACCAGCCCATCAAGGTTTTCCAAGAACTAATCTGTAATACATCGTATTTTGTGATATTTATTTATGGGATTAATTGAATTAAATGCATATTAATTGGAAATTAATCCGGATTAAAATACTAGAAAGATGCGAGTTGGTATTTGATTATAATGTGCATATATGATTATATATGAATACTTAATTATGAAATTTGTCGTGAGATTGAAATACGACAATTTGGAAATTTTGTTGGGACGCGTGTGACAGTCGCGTCCGGAATATATTTATTTTAATTAAAAAGTGAATTTTATTTCTCTTAACCGTATGGTCATTTTGGGTGCGCCAACGCGTTCGGAAGGTTCGAGATAGTCAGAAAACACTAACCGGGGGTTTGGTTTGGGTCCCGGGGCATTTTTAGGCCACACCGACAACGTATAAGGGTAGTTTGGTAATTTTGGATTTTTGGGAATTAAAACCCACGAAAATTTGGAATTAATATCTGATTTGGACTTTACCCACTAAACCCACTAATAACCAAATAGGCTACGGGGGTTATTAGAATTAATCCCAAAAAGTTCCTAAGGCAAAACCCTAGCCACCATTCACTTTGGAGAAGAAGGCTTGTAGAGAGAGAGAAGAGAGGAGAATTCTGCAGAGAGAGAGAGAACGGTTCGATCTTTAACATCAAAATCAGAGATACACATAAGTCAAGTGGTTTAATTTCGTTTATTACAAAGAATGTTTCTTCCATGCGTAGGAAATTGATAAAACTGTATTGTTTTGG
Organism: Sambucus nigra; assembly: GCA_949130495.1. Lineage (NCBI taxonomy): Eukaryota > Viridiplantae > Streptophyta > Magnoliopsida > Dipsacales > Adoxaceae > Sambucus > Sambucus nigra. Next base: position 94,135,452 of record OX422212.1, read on the forward strand.
GAGATTGATGAAAACCCATTAAATTGGAATTAGAAACTTGTATTTTGATGAGGAATTGCATGTAGAATTGTATGTAGGTGATTAATCTGATGATAATATACTTTGGATGAAACAAAAACGGATTTAATTAGACTCGTTGGGGATTTAAGAATTTCTAGGGTTCATGTTCTTGAAATTGGGGAAAAATGTATAGATTTGATATTTGGATGATGTTTAGAATGAATTAACACCACCAAACACGTTAGTATGTGACCTAAGTATGTTTAGGGATGATTAGAACCTTGAACAATTGTTGGATTGATGTTTACATAAGATTAGAGTGGAAGAAAAGATGGAAAAACGAGTTAAGGAAAAATCTGGGCTCGAATCTGGCCACTCGTTAGAAGACCTGCCCAGGTCGTTCGAACGAGCTTCTAACGAGTTGAAAGTTTGACTTCTAACGAGAGGGAGGTTCGTTCGATGACTTTCGTTCGAACGAGATCTCTTTAGAAGGCCCACTTCGTTCGAACGAACTCTCGTTCGTACAGCCTCGTTCGAACGAGACTTCTAACGAGTTGACAGTTTAGGCTTTTTAGCCTGTTTTGATTTCGCGTGTCCCGTAACCTTATTTAATGGTAGAGATAACCTTTCCTTGATGATAAATTGATATATTAGGGACATTTGAGATATATAGAGGAGTAAAACCTAGAAGTGTGATTCGAACCAAATGGAAATTATGGATTAGGACGTGAGTGTTTATTACAACGTGAGAACAATTAATGGCTTGTAGATTTGTATCAATCGGGATTATGTAAATTGTGTAACATTATACGTAGGTACGAGAATGAGAAGTGTACCACATATAAATTATGGTGATTACTAAGATGTGTGCTTACTTAGTATATGTATTGATTTTATGTGTATGACATACCTACCATACTTGCTATCACGGGAGGTTGCGTTCGCTTAGGGCCCTCTAATCCTTGTGTTGCCCGGATTTAGACTGTTACCTCGATGAACATAGGTCAGAGAAGGACTTATTGGGATGTTAATAAGCCTGCTGATCGTGGGAGCGCAGGTATGTGCGTGACCCATGTGATGTGACTGTGTTCGCCTCCATTATTTGTGATGTTGTTATCTGAGAACGATTCCTGAGAGATTCGAAATGCGTGATCCTTATGTACGTGATGTACCGGGATGGATAACAGAGTATGTGTGCACCGCAGCTTAGTCTCGGGGTGCTTGTATTGTATATTTATGACGTGAATAATATACACTTAATTAATGGGAACTTTCATGTTGGTATTGTGAATATAATTATGGTAATGTTTTGAGAAAACATAACGGGTCAACCGATAGTGAATTGTACTACAAATTGAGAATCTGAGTTTAAGTAAAGCCCTCTATTTATTTGAAAACGCTAGAATGTAATATGGGAATCGAGTAGTAAGGGGTAGAACTTATTACGGTTTGGTTAGATATGTATGTCATTTAGATGGGTACGGTACGTTAGGAGGGCACATGTAGTCGAGAGGTGAGAATTTTATGTGAGTGCACGTCCTAACATGTATTTTGCATTTAATGTTTTAATGTTATTAAAACATTTGCTGTTTTTAAAATGATTTCCACTTTCGGGCTCTGACCCATTTGCTTTCAAATCTATTTTTGTAAAAAACCATTTTAGGTGCCCAGCCACAAGGACACCATGCTTAGGATCCTCATTCAGGTGACGAGCTGTAGCTGTTTGTGGAAGTTACAGGACTTTGCTTGTAGACGCTTCATCTATCTTGACTCTATATTCAGCATTTATCAGTTGTAGGGCATGTCGCCCATTTCTTTTAGAGGCATTTCATTTATTTCAGTTATTCAGACTTCGGGCATGTAATTAATTCAGGATTCAGACTTATGTTATTATTTCATTCGTGGGATTGTTGTGAGGAGTTTTTCCTCCGGACTTATTACTATCTGTTGGTTATTTCATTACTTCGTTATGGTGAATGGATTATGTTGTTCTTCCATTATTCTTGTATTGCATGTTAATCAGACCTAATTTAAAATTTGGCAACTTACTTTTTAAATACTAGGTGGTTAGTAATCATTTAAATGTTTTCGACAGTGATGCTATTAACTGAACCAACTTGGCATTTTGTATTGATTTAATAAAGGAGTAGCTACCCGGTATTTAATTAGTCGGGGTGTCACATAATCCTTTCCCTTCAAGGGCTATTCTAACTTGCTTGGTCAACACATGCTGATATCCTAATCATGCCATGATATCCCTTCTGGGGTGTCATACTCAAGCCCTTATTATGACATTATCAATCTATGTCTCATATGTATTTTCTAGTACTCATTCGAATCAAGCATTACACTTCCTACACTTGTTATTTTAGGATAAACGAGCATTATGTCCAACTGAGGCACTAATCCTCAGTTGCCCTTAGAAGGTTACCTCACCTACTTATCTCAAATTAAAAGACCTCTCCAAGGATTACACGACTCGACTCGTTAAAATTTGACCAAAAACTTGAGATCTTTTTTTGACCTTCAACATAATCATCACAAAAATACTAGTATTTCACAGTATCGAAATTAACCGGTTCCCTAAGGACACTAAGCATACCTTTCATATAACTCCTCAAAACCTGATAAGATTGCATCACCTATGTCTCTTGATTCAGCGTAAATATTCAAATTTATCCTTATAAATTAAGTAGTTTTATAGTCCTGTGCAATGTATATAGGATGGAATTATCTCATATTCGTGCTACTGACCCTTTTGGCAAGTATTTCTTATTTCGTGTATTTATCGTATACATTTACTAGTATTTGGTGCAAGTGAATATGGGAGATAAATCAAAATAAAGAAATAAAAGAAGGTGAAAAAGTACAAGGTTAGAAATGTAATTTTTTAGTTCAAACTTGGAAGCAGAACCTAAGAGAAGTTGAAGAGGTTGACTTCATGAGCATACTGGAAAAAACAACATCGTATTCCGAGTTACGGTTGAGAAGTTATAAGCGATTGAAGTTGAGAAGAATCCAGGGCATTATTCATAGAACAATCTTCAACTTCAAATAAATTGGTCAAACCATATTTTTATACCCTTGTATTCACACCTACCTAGACTCTAAAATATGACCAAAAAAGGATCCAAAATGTGCTCGGCTTCACCTAGAATAGGAGGTTGGCTCAGCTATTAATCTGATCGGCCTATAAGTTGGACAACTATCACATTTAGTGGGGAGACTTGCTCATATTGTACGCGTGTATTCTCATATACACCCTAGAGATTTCTCACCACTCACATGGAATAAGAGAACGTAGTTGTTACAAGTTTATTATCTAAACACCCTTCAGCAACGTCATCATGAGATCCCAGGGTATTTGTTTGTAATTTACTTGATAAGCATGTGTAGGCAGGTGTAACTGCCTGACCTATAAAGGTAGTCCACCTGTTGTGGCACCCCGCCCAATTAAATATCGGGTGATAAATCCTTTATAAAATTTAAAACAGAATGTTCAGTTGGTTCATTCTTAGTATCACTGTCGAAAACATAATAACTTTATTAACCACCTAATAATTAATTAAGCTAGTGTCAAAATATTTTCTTTTTTTAATTTTTCGAAAATCATTCATTTATTAAGTCCAAGAATTGAAATATAATCCATCCACCACATAACTAAATAATATAAATACTAAATCTGAATCACATACTGAAATAAATAAGACTGGATAAAACATTCCAGTTCAAAACTTTAAACCAAGGACCATAGTAACAATAAATCCAATTGAATTGAAGGGAAAGTAAACTGAATACAATCTCTGATAAAATGTCTAAGGAATGGGTGACACATGCCCTAAATGGAAAGTCTATATAGAACTGAGTGAAATGATAGAGGCGTCTAATGCAAAGACCTACAACTTCCACAACAGCTGCAGCACACCAAGCAATCCAAATCTCTAAGTCTGGTGTCCCTCTGGCTGGGTACCTGATGTAATATATATATATAACAAAAGAGAGAAGATATGCAAGAAACAGGTCAGAGCTCGAGTTGTAAAAATATTTGTTTTAGAAAGTATTTAAAATTTGCAATAAAGCAAGTATCAAATGCATGTTAGTTCGAACTCTCACATGAGATTCTCACCTCTCAGCTAATGCGCACGCCTAACGTACAACTAATCCACCATAGCCATCTGTAACACTTCTAACTAGATAAAGACTTATGCTCCTCCTGGTAGTAACTCGTTATTCCCAGCTTCCCACATTTTTAATTTCATCAATTATTAATTCGATTAAGTGTTATCACACTAAGTTAAGTATTCTCAGTTGTCATGATTTAAGAATTTACAATCTTGATCACCTATGATTATCTCACAGTAGGAATAACACAAGTATACATATATATATCCATCACTATAATATACATATACCAATACAGCACCCCAAGGCTAAACCTGTAGTGCGTTGCATACTCTGCTATCATGTCCCGGTACATCTCGTACTCTGATAAGGACTATCGGCTCGGAAGTCTCCCACGAACCATGTACACAAAACACACATAGTGGAGGCGAACATAGTTCACATACCTATGGGTCACGCACATACCTACTCTCCCATAGTCAGCTGACTTATCAAGTCACAAATAAGTCTTCACAATCCTATGTTCTGAGCTACAAGTCAATAATCCCCGCGAAGTTCACCCAGGATAAGACTGTCTCTATGCAACCTCCCGCGATAGCAAGCATCTAATTATGTCATACACATAATATTAAGTATGTAATAGGTATCCACACATCCTATTAATATTCATTAGGCATACACCTAACCCAAACATATTTTTCCCACTTAATGACATCTCTCTCATTACCATTTTTAATATAAGTATTTCAAGTATTCTCTCTCTCGAATTTCCACGATTTATTCACCTTCCTAATTTTTCAATTTACTACACTTAAACATTCCCAATAATTCTGCACTATTCGGGGATCATCGAACACTGCCTTTCCTCACTCAAATGGGCTATTTACTTAATTAGGGGTAAAATAGGAATTTTACTAAAAATCAGAATGTCGCTCGAACCAGAATGGATTCTCGCTCGAACGATTACACGTGTCGCTCGATTTCGCTTCGCGCGACATAACTTCCTTGATCGAACGACTACACGTGAGATGCAAGTCTGTCTCGAACGACTACGCGCGAGATACAGATCTCGCTCGAACGACTTCCTTCGCGCGACTTCGTGCGATAACGCGCGACCTGCGCCGTCTCGTCTTCAACCTTTGACAGTTCCATTTTTCATTATTTTTCAACCCTAAAACCTCTAATTTAACATCCTAAACTCCAATCAATCAGTCCTAATGATTCTAACATCCTAAAATCATTAAATCATTACAAATCATCAAAGAAATATGAAATCCCCAAATTAATTACTAGAATCCTAGTTCTTCAAATTCTTATTCAAGAACACATGATTTCCAGATTCGTTCTTCACATAAGTTCATCAAAACGTGATTTCTATTCTACATATATGAAGGGTTCAATCTAATTAATCTCAGATTCAAATTATACATCCTAAATTTCCAATTTTCATAACTTTTATGAACAATTCATGTTTATATCATCCTTATAATAACAAGAATATGGTTATTTCTAAAGAAAAGCAAGTAATAAACACTTTTCTGATTATGAAGGTTTGATTCATCTTTTGAAACTGGTATAGGTGCGTTCTCCTTGTTTCGATCTACGCGCTGATGGTGTTTTTGGTGAATGATGACTGAGTTTGGCCTTAGAACTCCTAAAAACCTCTTCTCCTTCTTCCTCTGGGACTCTTTCTTTTCTTTCAGAGATGAAACCCTAACTGTGACTACGCAAAGGGTAATACGGCTTCCTAATTTTCGTCCATTAATTAATCCTAAAAATACAATTTACCAAAATGCCCTCTCGGGATGCCGGTTAGGCCTAAAATTTCCCCGAGACCCAAACTTAACACCTGGGTATACTATTCTGACTAACTCGACCCTTCCGGACTTAACGGCGCACTAGAAATGACCATACGAGTTACTAAAAATAATTTATCTTTTTATTTTATTAAATTAGTCCCGACACGACTTACACACGCTTCTGACTTAATTTACTACACTGTCGTATTTCTTATTCTTGACAATTTATCGAAGTGTATAGTTCCATATTACATATCACACAGTAATAGTCAATCAATAAGTATTAACCCTTTCCACGTTAGTTAATATTTATTTTAGACCGTATTAATTAACAATTAAATCTCACATTTTAATTCAATTAATCCCACAATAAAAATTAATCCCATAATTATTTAAATCATTAAAAATATGGGGTATTACACCTGTCCTCTAATTATTCACCAGGAACTACCTAGAAGTAGGGAACCAATCCACCAAAAATGGGTATCCTCTCTCGTCTTCCCGACTATTGAGATACCAAAGCAACCCTAATTATAACCTCGATAATAGTGCAATTAAAGCTAGTACGCTCTGTGGATGTAGGTTTCCGTGATGGGCCGAACCACGTAAAATATGTCTTATTCTCATTGTTTCTCATCCCTATTCTCTACCATTATCCATCTTTTTATTGATTATTTTATTATTTGTCATCTCCATTTTTGGACGTTAACACATATATGCCCTCTTATACTCGATAAATGGAGCCTGCTCACCCAAGTGGTCAACACGCACATCCTCCTATTCGCAATCTGGGTAAATTTCATCCACCAATATCTTAGCCTCACCTTTTATCAAAGATTAATTATGCACATGTGTTCCCGGCTTGTCACCATGCATAGACGATGATGAAGCTCAAAAAGAGGGTGCAACATGTGGCTGAGAGGGGAATGTTGGAGGAGGCATTTAAGAGGGAAAACCTTGATGTCTAGGAGAGGGGAAATAAGGGTCATGAATTGAGACTGGCTTTGTTATTGAGAGTTTAGCACAATCCATTGATTTGCTTCGTCGGTTGTCCCAAGGTATTGTTAATATATCCCGTGTCCTTCTTAAGACCTGACACTTCCTATTTTATATTCCCCATTTCTTCCAACTAGTTCTACATATGAATCCTCACAGAAGTGAGATCATCCAATATAGGTGTGGTGTGCTGTAATTTGGTCCTCAACATCTTGGATCCCACACCTCTTGTCCTCCCCCTTTTATCCTTTCCACGTACCTTAGATATTGAATTTGAGTCAATGTCATAAGGGTTGGACTCCAACTAACTACTCCTCACGTCTTTGATCATTTCCATAGTATAATAATATATTTAGGACTATAATTTTTACATATTTTATTATAGTATGTATGTATGATCATTAAATTCAAACTCACCATAATCGGAGCGATATTGTCTACGATTTGTTGTTTTGTTTATCCCACCGAGTATGCAAGTACAAGTTGATCTGATTAGGGTTAGCCCCTTCTTTCGGAGTCTCCTTAGTCCTCTCTATCCATTCATCCTTCAAATCATCATATGATTTGGACCCAAGTTTGTGGACATCGACTTTCTTTGCCCCGATCTCTTTATTTTTCTCCATTTGGGCAAGTTTTTCTCCTTGTCCTCTTTCTCAAAGAAGTCATTTCATTGGCTAACGGGTATTTTAACATTTTTTGGAACTTTGTCTTTCAATGCCAAAATTTTGGAACTTTATGTCTCCATTAGGAATTAATGCTTTCGATGGTTATTCTAATAGGTTTTCAATTGCTCACCTACTTAGGAAAGAACAAGTGTCTTCGAACTAGGTGGGAATGTTAAATCTCTGAAAGTTGATCCCACATGTCATACTTTATGGAACAATCAATATTTTTCTAGTCGTCTACCCCCAAATACCATAGTAATCTTTTTGAGTGTCAAACAATGAGATTTAAAATTTTGGACAACATTTTATTTACCGACAGATTCCCAGAAGGGGAGAACCTAATGTACTTCTTATCTTACGCTTGGGGTTCAACAGTAATAGGAGTTAGGGGAGTTAGATTATTAGAACTTTGTGGAGTATGATGACTAGGAGAAAGCGTGGATGGAGTAGAAAAATGAACCTGCGAAAAATAGAGTATTGAGAACCCCACAAGTGTCGATAATTCATGTGGTGGATTATGAGAGAATTGAGATAAATGAGGAGTGTCTTTTTTTGGTTGATTATCTCTGTTCCTGTTCGACATTTTTTACAGATAAATAAAATAAATAAATTTAGCGAAGAATGTATCACAATTATGTTTAAGACTACATGTACATATATATACACCTCTGCAAAAGGTTTTAAAAGATGCTCGATGTGTATGATTTCCATCCACATATGGTATTTTTTTTTAAATATTTGTGAAAAGATGAACCTGACCAACTGGGAAGAAACGTATCTATGATTGACCTATAAATATATGTGAAAAGGACTCAAAATCCTTTATTCTTCAAGTTTTTGGTAAGATCACATTTAATGCGCATACGTCGTTAGACGTCGCAATATGGGTGAATGCTCTGTTTACAAAATTGTATCAATAATGATGAATTTTTTTTTCCGCATTTTGTAATAGTGTCACTAACGTAAGTGCACCGTCGGGGTTATGAATGCGAAATATATGATCTATTGCCTCATTCTAATATTTTGACAAGAAAAATAGTATACGATAACACATGTACAGTTACGATAGATTAACTCCATAATTTATAAAGTAATTAAACGACACAATTTTTCTATTCTCGGCTTGGTAAATGTGACTCCCTCTATATGACGCATACTAGTAAAATTGATTTTTCTGTGGGCCACTTGTAACCTATCAGGTTTTAATTGAATAACTATTATCATGAATCATTTTTTCCTGAGAAAAGATATAAAAGGAGGTGTGTGAATATGACTAGTGTTTTGTAACATAAATGAGAAGACAAAAAAGGTATCGAAAATGTCACCACGTGTGGGACAACATACGAATACTAGGAGTAAAGTCCCCAATTAATCCTAAAATTACTATACGTCCACCAGTTTGCAAGCCCTTACACTAATATGTGTTCACCCAAATAACGATGAACCCGGCCACAATAATTAACCAAGAAGATATACGCAGTACCAAGATATAAAATAATAGATGAACTCTCAATGAAATGAAGGATCATGCTTCAAGTGAAGATATCCTTCATCTGCACAATATCAACATCAACTAATTAATGTTTTCCAATTAATCAATTAAACATAACATGTATAATTTTAGTTAAATTTTAATTTAATTAATCTTAAAATTCTTATATGTCCACCAATGTACAAGACCTTATACTAATTTTTGTTCACCCAAACAACAGAAACTTGAGGAAGGGGTGTACTCGACCATAGCAATGAACCTAAAGAAAGAAAAAATAAGTAAAACTATGTGAATAAAAAAAGAAGCTTGAATCGATTGTGCTACAATAATTATTCTCGAATTTCATGTTCACATGAAACGAGAAGGAAAAATGTTAACTATTATTCAAGTAGAAGTAAACGCAACAATTGTTTGTTTATATTCTCAACATACACAACCATATATACGAACAACTGAAATAACAATTATTAAGAAATTTATGGGTAATTCATATTCCCAACATTAACATTTTTCCCTACCAATTACGCAATAGCATGTTAATAAGGTTTTTCCCTAATAATTTGAAATAACATTTTGACCAAGTGTTTTTAGAAATAACATTTTGCACTAACATTTTTTGCCCTAATTGCATACCTTTTGCAAATGTTTAGGGTTAAATCCGTGAAAGGCCTGAAATGTACAAATGTTTAGTGTTACTATTTGCCCTAACCCCATCCCTAATGGCTCCACATACATATACATATACATACATAAACATATACATATAAATTTACATGCATATACAAATACATACACCCACCCACCCACCCACCCACCCACCCACCCACCCACACATATATATATATATATAGACAAACTCCTGTGCACACTAAGTTTGCATATTATTTTTTTAAAATAGTTAAAAAGTATTTTTGAGTTGATTTTTTTGTGTGATATTTAAACATTTAAAGGGACCCATATAAAAAAAATTAGCTCAAAAAAACTTTATTTTGCTATTTTAAAAAATTAGTCAAAATTTTGCTGCTTTAAAGCACTTTAAAAGCTGCAAAAGTTTGACCGATTTTTTAAAAATAGCAAAAAAAGTTTTTTTGCGTTGATTTTTTATATGGGTCCCTTGAAATGTTAAATATCACATAAAAATAATCAACTCAAAAATATATTTTTTATTATTTTAAAAAATTTGGTGTCCGCCGGCTTGTGTGCAAACTTAGTGTGCACATCAACCTGCCCCCCTCTCTCTATACACAGACACACACATAAACAAACATAAACGTACATACACATACATATACATATACATATACAGACAGAAAAAGGGACCTAGGTGAGAGATAATAAGAGCATTACTGGTGGAAGTCAATCCGTGGTGGAAGCTGAGAGGAGGGTCGATAGGTGGAGGGTGGTCATAAAGAGAGAGAATAATGAATGAAATGAGAATAAAACTCGTTAGGGTTTAATTACAATGAAAAAGGGGTCACAATTCAGGACCGTGATCCGGTTCATTACCATTTTAAATTAAATTAATTGGTCACTGTTGGTCATAGTGGTCACAGTCCCAAATCGTGACCCAAAAAATTCCTCAATGCCAGATCATGGTCCATAATCGTGACCCAATTTTTGTGACCATTTTGAATTTCATCATTGTAATAGTTGCAGATCATAGTTATGAAATGTGACCATATATTACACATATTAGTCGTTGTCTTTACTTAATGATCATGATTGTGGACCGTGACTAGCTTGGCGCTATTTTTCCCGTTATAAGGCTCATGATTGGGTCACGATTTTGGAACATATCCATGATTATCACGATTCTAGACAATGACCAACTCATGGTATAAATAACCCCTAGACAGGGTCATACATAGAGTCATAGTAAAAAACTCATGGTTACGATTTTGGACTATGACCACCTTGGTCATGGTGCAAAACTGTGACTACCCTGTGTTTACACCATATATTTATCGTCTAAGAAAATGCAGCCATGTGGAAATACAAGGCGGTAATCACTGCCAAGAACATAATGAACTAGTTTAAAATAAATGACTACATAAATAATTGACACTTATCAAGACCTTGAACATGGGGTAAGCACTTACATAGCGGTTATGGGGGCGTGAGTGCACCTATGCGGGATAATTTAAATAGGTAACCACACAACAATTACAAATAATAGTTGCCTAGCAAGGGCCTTTATAAATAAGAAACTAAAGGACAAAGGAAAGCATAACTCCCTAAAAAAACTACATTTACTCATTTAAACTCTTTTTCCTTTTATTTCCTTTTCTTTTTATTTCTTTACAATTTTTCTTTTTCTTCAAAGTAGCTTGTAAGGTAGATTTACTGTAACTCTCTTTATATTTTGTGAAAATTCCCTTTGCATTTGCATTTAATCCGTCTTTACTTTTTTTAGTGTAACTTGATTTACATTCCTTAGTGTAAACTATTTTCCTTTTAGTTTATTTATCCTATTTCATTATTTTATTTACATAAAACCTTCTTTACCTTTATTTTATGCACTTTACATCCTTTCCTCAGTTTTAGTTAATTAGGTTTATTTAGCACTTACTGTTAAGTCTCCTCAAAGTGGAGCACAAATCTTCTTAATTGAAGCATCAAACGGCACACAATCGTCTGATTATCTAAAGGCTAAAAATTGACTGGCAAAACTATAACCTTACCTGACACGTTCACTCATAATCAAAACACACATACACACCAAGTGAGTGAAACATGTTTTTTTAACGCCTGATGGAACATTACTGCTATATAATTGCATATCATGTCCAAGAAAGTAAGGATCTATGATGGCACATAAAATGTTAATAAAATTGGTTCTACTAGCCAACACCAACACAGAGCAAACAATGGTCGACACTAGTCAAGAGTTAAGACCAATTGCCTAAAACTGGGATTTGAATATGATAACTTCTCCAAGGGATGAAAAACCAAGTGTAACACCTATTATTAGTGTGCCTTCAAACTCCCAAGATCAGTTAATCCATTAATTAAATTCCAAAACATACCATCTTAGGAATATAATGCAGAATGTTAGTAAAATGATCACGATCGTGACTAGTAGGTTGTCTCTTCCTAATGTTGCGGTATCTAATGGTCAAGGATATGCACTAAAGTTAGTGTACTAGTACTCAACCCAATCCTTTGCATCCTGTGTATTATAATCCCAATAATGAAGAAACTAATTTTGAAACAATCTAAGGATGGGAAATTATACCAATGGTTTAGGATTGAATAAACCATTAGAAGGGTTAGGAGCATCTAATAATTACCAAAAAATTGGTTATAACAACCTAACAGGGAGAATGCACGTCCCATAAGTAGTAATAAATAGGCCATACTACAATGAGCCCAATTTTAGTTTTTCGGGGGCTTCGAACTATAGAGTAGTCACCAGTCCTATGTTTTAATATGAACCTATGGGGTTGGAAAAAAAATCGGAGATTTACCAATGATCCCATCGAGAGGGTAGATAATCAAGTCCTTTGGGAACCTCAACCAATGCCTTTTCAAACACAAAAAAAATGCTCTTGTATAGATTCCATCTCATTTGGCCCGAGACCATCGTTATGCCCACCTCCTTACTTGTGGCACTATCCTCCAAACAACCAATGACTTGGTTATCCGCCTATGCCATAGAAACTTCCTATACCATCTTATCAATGAGGCAAGAGGAATCAACCTCACCCAACTCTTCTATACCGAAATTCTCCATGCCACGTATGACAATACCGACAAAGTCTCTCTTCCACAAATAAAATTGCCTGCCAAATGAGCGTGGCCCACTCTTCACCACCTGTAATGGAAGAAGAAGAACTCATAGAGGAAGACGCCCTAATGCAAGAAGAGGGAGGCGGAACCGAGGAGGAGGACGAGGACGAGGACGAGTCATACGAGCCCGAGTTAGATGAGGGGAGCTACTATACATCGATCATCAATGGGTGAATTGATGATCTCAAGACCCAATTCGACGGGTTCATTTCAGATTACCGGGCAGATCGTCGTAACTATGAGCGTGATACTAGCAAGATAATGCGTCTCCAATCGGAGATATATTGTCTCTAAATGGGTCCAAATGCACAATTCCTAATTACTTCTACGGCCCTTACGCCCGCAACCCTTTTGCGCTTGACCCGTGTTCGTGAAACTCTTGTGTGAATGTTACCTTTTGATGTAGTTTCTTGCATTGTACTTGATGTTCGAACGAACTATGTCACTTTATCCTTCTTTTATCGCATTGTAATTTGTAATGTTGCTTTTTAATATAAAAAGTTGCATTTTGTTTATTTGCTCTATTTTATTACGCACTCTTTCGTTTTCTATTTAGATTTTTGTCCTTTTTGCATGAGGATATTACAAAAGTCTAAGTTAGGGGGGTAGACGTGCATTTTCAAAATTTTACAAATTTCAAAATGCTTAAAAAAATGGAAAATGTCAAAAAGTTAATAAAAATTAGAAAATTCCAAAAATTTCCCCAAAAAATGAAAAAAATCTGGAAAAAGTCAAAAATATTTTTCTTCGAAATAAATAAAAATTGGAATTTAAATTTTATTAAAATATCATTAAAAATTTTGTTTGAAGTCTCAATTTGTAAGGTTCAATTGCACAAAGCCGAAATTGACTAAAGATGAAAATTGATGACTTAACGAATGAGTGCAAAGATTTATTAACCCGGTGGGATTTTAAACCAATCAATTTTTACGAGTATTTAAATCAATTAGAGTCATTAGTTAACTCAATGTTGAATTGCGCGTTTAAAAAGTCGTTGAAAATCATTAAATATTCGTTTTGATCGGTTACGAGAAACAAGGGAGATGTTGTCTTAAAAATGCACTAAAAATATCTCTAAATTAAATTTAATCTCTAGACGCATATGGTAAAATGATGAGTAATTCGGATAAATGAAGTTAGGCCATCATTTGTTTACCCAAAAATATTAGCCATAAAAAGTTATGAAAAATATCCTTTTGCTAACCACTTTGAGCCTAATAAAATTTTCCCTTTTTGTTTGTCAACCCGAAAAACCCAATTAGCCCGGAGTTGTGAAAATTAAAAATTTAGCAAGTAACTCCAAATGGTGCAATAAAAGGGGGCAAGAAAAAAAAGAAAATGCTCAACAAAAATAGCAAGGAAAAAAAGTGAAAAAAGAAAAATATGAGAAAAAAATTTAGAATAAGAAGAGAAAATGAGTAAATGCCTGAAAAAGTGCCAACGGACATCATAAGCAAATTTTTTAACTCCGAATTTTTTAAGAATTACTATTTTATCCAATACATCTTATAACCCGAAAAAGTCCTAACCGATTTCGAAAAACAAAATTAATTACCGCGTGGAGAACTAAAACATGAAAAGATAATAAGATAGATAAATTGGTGAAAATAAACGATGATGTTTCCCGATTTCCAATGATCGTAACTCCTTGATGAGATCTTTTCACCATAAAAATTTCGTCTTTCTAGTTATATGCGTAAGCTCGTGTCCATTATATTTACTCTTTATATCACGAACACCGAGAAATAATAGCCGTATTTCGAGAGATTCGTTTATGAGAGCATCCCATGAGAATTTGAATCAAAGAAATTTTTTGAAAAAGTAACGTAATGATTAATAGATGGATATTAGCGGTTTAATTTTTGGCTTCGTACGCGCGCACACACGCACACACACATACTTATGAATTGAGATTCTTGAATAAAAATTTGAAGTGATTATTTTAAGGATTTTAAATTACGATTTTTAATTATTTTGATATTTTTCTTGAGTCGAAAAATGAATTTTGTGGGTAAATTCACCGAAAACCCATACGAGACACCACTCATCCTACTAGGGTAGCCCAAGGATTAACGGCTTGATGCATATGCTAAATGTAATGACTTGCCCGCAAAAAGGTATTCAATCCTAATAAATTGTTTTAGAAGTGTTTAACTCATACTCTCATTCTTTTACATTGATCGGGACGAGCAACGTCTTAGGTTAAGGGGGTTTGATTCGACGTAAATATTTCATATATATCCCCATAAATTAGGTAGTTTTATAGTACCGTGCAGTGTAAATAGGATGGACTTATCTCGTATTCATGCTACTAAGCCTATTTGACATGTATTTCTTATTTCGTGTATTTCTCGTATATTTTATAGGTATTTTGTGCAAGTGAATGCGGGAGAGAAATCGAAATAAGGAAAGAAAAGAAGGAGAAAAAGTCCAAGGGTAGAAATGTAATTTTTCAGCCTGTACCCAAAAGCAGAGCCTAAACGATAAGTCAAAGAGCTTGACTTCACAAGCATATTAGAAGAAACGACACAATATTCCGAGTTACAGTGGATAAGTTACAAGCGATTGAAGTTGAGAAGAATCCAGGGGCATTATTATAATTTTTTCCGTTTTCGAATTGGTTTGGATGTCATGGGATTTGATTTGGAAATCGAACTAGTTCCGGCATCAGAGTGCAAAAATGATTTTTAATCATATTTTTAATAAGAGTTGTGTATGGTTAAAACACTTGTAAAAAGGTATGCAACTTAGTTAGTTCGTAATTAGACTTTGTTTTACTTAATTTAACCTAGTTATTGAAGGCTAGGAAGATGGAGAAACATCAAGACTCAAGCTTTGTAACTCTCATGCATTCAAATTCAATACAAGTCTATATTTATTCCCGACTTTTCTTCTAAGATTCATTTGTGATTGTTCTTCTTTCCTTATCGCTTCATTGACATTAATTACTTGTTTTATTGCTATATTTCTTCATGCTACGTTAATAATTTATGCTTAGTTATATTTAATATGTTCGGCTAGATAATTCAAGGGTTGGGATACATGAACCTAACCTAGGTTAGTAAGGTGGATATAAAATCGGATGAAATTATAGAGATAACTCGTAGGCTTGAAATTTTGTCGATACAAGTATTATAGGTCTCCTAACTTCGTTTGCCGTAGGTAACCGGAGTGTTTGAAAGTGTAATACGCGCATAAAAAATCACATCATCCACGTTGAATCTATCATTGACTAGATATTTTGCGCAGTAAAATCATTATATGTTTAGCACTTTGAAAAATTTAATGTTCTCTTATAATTGTCAGTATAATTTTTGAAAATTTTGTAGTTAATGAATTTACCAACTTTTTGGGGGATCGTATTCCGATCCCTTCATTTTCTTATATAGTGTAAATCTAAAAGTTTTCGTCATTGCATACAAAGTTAGTTCACATTTATTAATTAGGTTGCATTAGTTCATTGAAAATTTCCTTAAAATAATTATCATCTTTTCTTTTCTTTTTGTGAATCGATCTTTAGGTTTAGTCGTCTTCCTTAATAGTCGTTACATTTTACGTCTTAGTCTCTGAGTTCGATACCCGAATTGATAGAATTATTACTTATGCGACCGGATTACACTTGAGCCGTAATTAACACGCACTAGAGACACTTTTTGAGTCGCGTCAGTTCTCTCATCGTAAGCACGCTCTATAAATTTCCCAATATCCACATCATGACTATTAGGTGCTCGCAAAGATACTAGTCTATAAGTCTTTACACATGGCATGCTTTAACCATTGAACACCTCAAGTGTCATAACAAGTCGATTTCAATTCCCAATGACGCCACTCATAATTAGTCCCACGGATACTCCAAGACCTCCTTAAACCATACTTATACCAAAAACTGCCTCACATTTAACCATTACTTAGGTCACTAGAAATTGCTAGGACATTTGGATAAAAATCGTATTTCCTTTCTATTTGAAACTCTATTATAGGTCTATCTATGGCATAGGTCTACCTATGACCCTCTCCTTGAGACCCACAAAGGTTCAAAAACATTCTTCTAAACGGTTGTGGCAAATATCACGTATCAAATCACAGATGGATAATACTAAAGATTCTGGCCGAATATAGGACATCGCATATGACCTATAAGACTTTAAGTCATCACTACCGACGCCACCACATATTTTATTCCTCCAAGTTGCATCACACCTTCTAAAACCACATTATGAAAGACTATATAGGGTTCACTCCTACGTCAATTTAACTTATCATTGTTATATATGTAACACACTTACCACCAACGGCCCGTAACTCTCATCATTGCTTACGAGATAAAACTTTCAATTGATAATTATCAAGGCACTTACTTACAATGATAGTATCGTATTGACTTAGGCTAAGCACACATCCTTAAGTAATAACCAACACGGTTCTACATGCCCATCGAGTTATGAAATGCTTACAACATGACACTACCCCAAGGATCAAGTTCCCCTAATCTCATCATCTTTCCTAACTACCCGTAAGCACCTAACTAAGGAACTTAATGTGTCCTTATTAATATCGCTTAGATATGGCTCCCTAGTCACCTAATCTCCATAGCTGACTGTTAACAACTCACGTCTCTTATTTGATGGACATTATTCACTCTTATTAATATCTTAACAAATCTCTCACATAGTAAAGGGTTAACACAAATCACCTCACACTCAAAATCGTTGTATTACCATTATTGGCTCTCACAAAAACTCATGAATTACTAAATCAGAAGCGCATAATCTATTAATGTAAACTAAATTGGTCACATGCTACTTGGTAATGAACTTCTAATCATGCTAATATCCTTGACTCCACCGTCGAGAATGACAATTGAAACCATCACCAATCCAGCGTGACCGATCCAAAACTAACACCGACATTAAAGATCCACTATCGACCTCACAACGTCACTCCCAAAAGGAACCTTGAACCTAGATCTCTGATACCATTTTTAATTCCCCTACCCAGATTTATGGGTTACCCGGGGCCAACCCAGTCTGACCCAAACGTTAGGTGTGAAGTGCAATGAGACAACCTTAATAATATTGTTAATCCAATTTTAATTTAATTAACATTTCCCTGATTTATCTTGCGATTCAAATTTAAGTCAAACTACGCGAGGGACCCATTAGAAGCATCCCTCGAGACCAAGAATACAGAGCTACTAACGTAAATAAAAAGGATACTTACCTTTACAACACTCTCAAAATATGGTACCACATCCAACCTGCCATAACAAAGATGTGGGAATGAGCCAAATGCCTAGAGGAAAAATACAATAATGAAATATAGAATCAAACGGTAGAAAAGAGACTCTAACACGTTATATCTACCTTATATATATACTTTAAACAAATACCCTTTCTTTAAGTAGAATAATTTCTTTCATCAAAATTGCCTTTTTACTATTTTCATTTAAATCACATTTCATCACCCGCACGCACTAAGTTAGAAAATATTCATTTCTCCTTAAAACTTTTCATAAACACACTCTTATGTTAATTATGGGTTAAACCTCATTAGATTGCTTAATTACCCATTTAATGACTTCACTTTGCCATTCTTTTTTATTTCAAGGACATTAGCCAATTTCTCATATTACTTACTCACATTGTCTTTCAATCGGGATATTTATTAATTTCATTCAAGTGAGGTTGTCTTTTCATATATTCGCCACACAACCCATTTCTTGATATGTTCCACTTTTTTATATTGTTTTTTCTCAGAATCTTCCAAATATCCTCATACTTTAATGGGATCCACAACGTCAGCCATGCTACCATATGCTTTGGCCAATGAATTTGGGTCTCTCACCCCAGGGATCCAAGACCATTCTTAATTATTTTCAGTGTCATTCAAGTCCATATTAATGTGTTTTAATATTTTTCAAATGTCCACATTATTCTATTTTTTAGCGGCCGAAGCCAAAATTCGAGGTTTCATCGTTAAATTTTAGAAACCACCATTTCTTGTCCTTTAAACACTTACATCGATTTTATCACAAAATCACTTTCATTTAGGACTAATTGTGTAATGGTGTGTATGACTTAGTAATATTTTTGGAAAAATATTACTAAGTCATACACACCAACTTTTCAAATTTTTTTATTTATTAACAATAATTTCACACTTTGGAGTTAATACCCTTTTCAGGATGAAAATCTCTTTGCTTCATTGCTTTCTTTACTAAGAAAACCTCTTTGGCATTTTGGAGACTACTTTACGAGAAAATACCATTTATCACATTTTCTACACCTTTTAACAAATTTTAAGGGATGTAATTTATATTTTCTTTATTTCAAGTTAACACTCATTAAAACCTCCATTAAACTTGTTTTATACTTATCATCAAAATACTACAAGTTTATATACATAGGAAGATGGATTTTAACTCCAAAAATCCAAAATGATGAGTTTAACATATATTTTATTCAAGACGTTTCATAATGTTTACAACAACATGATTTTCAAGACTAAAGACATTTTTTACCATTTAAACTTGAATAAATGTCTGTTTTTATGAAGATCCCAATTTTACAAGAAAACTTTAAAACATTTGTTCACAAAAATATCTTTAACAAGAAAACATTATTTTTCCAAACATTTTATTCCATAAAAATGTTTAACACGAAGGTTTTTAATAATACATAATTTACTCAACCTTCTTGAAATCCCCCTATTTATCTATTTAGACAAAATGATAGGAAATTACCTTTCTAAATTATATATACATTCTACTATAACAAGGTTTCACTATAAGACTAATAATATGCAAAAATGGAGTTTAAGCTAAGAGTAGAGTTTTCCCACCTCAAAGAAGCTCTAATAATGGTATAATGAATGTAGAAGAAGATGACAACCTCCTACGTCCTACCTCCTAAGGTGACCTTAAAGAGATTTCCTAATGTGACACCCCACCTATTTTAATCACGGTTGATCAATCCTTTATCAAAATAACCAGGAATCTTATGTGGTCCATTTTTAGCATCACTATCGATTTTTTTTTTCAATTACTAACCACATATGTTAAAATAAATCGGTGCCAAATTTTATCTTTCATTATTATAAAAACATGCGAAATTAAATTAATTTAACTAAACCATCCACACAATTATAATCTATTCATTTTAATGTATGGTTTATTCATTTCACTTTTATTAAACCATCCACATAATAGATGGATAAGTTTTATGTTATTGTCAGATTTTATTTCAGTAGTCAGCTGTTATTCAGTTTTATTCATTGGGTGTTATTACTTGGTGAACGATGGTTTATTCAATTCACTTTTATTATTTATTTATGCATGGTGATTTATCTATTCATTTTAGTGTATGGTTTTATTCATATTATTTATATTACTTGTTGTGATAGTGATACTGAGAATGAAACCATACTAAGATTCGTATTTTATTTTAGTAGAGTATTGGCCACCTAGTATTAGAATAGGCATGTAGCCACAGTTGGTATCAGAGAATCAAATTCTAGTGTCCTTAGGATTTGTATGAACTTGCAGTATTGGAAGCGATGCGTTTATTTGATATAGAGCCCTATACTTTGGACTGTTGTTTCATATTGTGAATTCACATTCCTCTGCTAATATTTATGATTGAAGTGAATCTCATACAATTTTGGTTTGGTTTTAGATGCTGAATGCCAGGGGAGTTATATTAGCTTGTGCCTCTAGGAAGGCCGCAGAGGAGGAGGCTCAGCCAGAGCCACATGCCACTCAGTGTGTTTTGATCGTAGAAGAGGTCGCAAATATTGTCTCATAGGCAGTTAATGCTACTACGACCGCCCTAGCACAATATTTTTTCCTGGCACAACCACAACAGCCAGTGATAGCACTAGTTCAGGCTCACCCAGTGTTATTTGTTTGGGATCGAGTCAGAGAGGCCTTTCAAAAGGGCCATCCACCAGATTTCCAAGGGAGTGTGAATGTGGTTGCAGCTATCCAATAAAAGAAGGATATCCGTGGCATTTACATATGGTTGAGTGCAGCGACACTCAAAAGCAGATACTAGCTATGCTCAAGCTAGTCGGGGCATCTATGCAGTGATGGGAGTTGGTTACCACATTAGAGGAGATGGATAATATGACTATAAATGAGTTATGGGTGCGATTTGACAGAAAGTTCTTTTCATTTATAGTTTAGACGGATATAAGGAGGAGGTTCCTAGATCTCTCACTAGAGGGCCGGACTGTGGTCAAGTACGAGGAGAAGTTCACCTGCCTGGCAAACTTTATGCCAGATGAAGTGAATACTGAGGAGAAGATGGTCCTTAAGTTTATAAATGGGCTTACTTGGAGGATTTGCTATCACTTATTGGGGAACCTAACATTGCGTACTTACACTGAGGCTGTTAACGTCACGTTGCTCCACTGCCAGGACCATCACTTCTATATGAGGGGAGTAAATAATATTGAAGATTCTAGTGAGTAAGGCAAATTCGGGAGTAGGGGTTCCATTGAGGTATTTTACTAGCAGGGTAGACAACAAGAATGGAGTTCCTAACATGGGGACTCTATTAAGAGATTTAGGCTGAGTAACGATAATTTTAGGCAGGGCCATTAGGGCTAGAAGCATACCCCTCAGGGCCAAATGGGCTAGGGGAATCAGATTGGAGGACAACAGGTTCGGGGTTATCAAGGCCAATAGGGCCAGGGACAGGGGCAACCTAAGGGTTAGAGGCAGGGAAACTTTACTAAGAGGTGTTTTGTATGCGGGGAGCTGGTCCGCATGCGGTGTGCATACCCTAATAGGGCCAGAGGTCAGTAGCAGCGTGCCTAGTCGAGACAACAGTTATAGTAACTTCCATCCCTATCGGCAGTTCTAGCAAGGGCAGGGGCAGTTTAGGTGTGTGTATCACCTGCGAGGACTAGTGTTACCGCCAACACCGCTATTACGACCATAGATTCACCATTGGGTGTCAGGACATTGATTCATTCCATCTGTAGGGGAGTGGGTGTGAACATAGGGAGGTTATGGTTAGTAGCGGATCTGCTTATTTTAGATTTGGATAAGTATTATGTTATTCTATGTATGGACAGATTAATAATGTATAGAACGATGGTGGACTATTATAATAGGACTATCATGTTTGCTATTCCAGGGAAGGATATGTTTCTTGGGGCGATGCCTCGTCCAGAGGGAGGGATGAGCACGTACTTATATTATAATGAGAAGGAGACTTCTGAGGGTATATTCATCTCACTAAATTTGATCCCAGTTGTTAAGGACTATGTTTATGTGTTTTAGGAGATATTAGGTATACTATCGAGTTAGGAGATTGAGTGTATAATACACTTAGCATGGGGAACTGCACCGATAGCACGAGCACCATATCGTATGGCTCCTTTAGATATGAATGAGTTGAGGGATCAGATTCAACATTTATTAATGCAAGGTTTTATTTACAGGAGTACATCACTGTGGGGTACCCCAGTTCTATTTCTAAAGAAGAAGGATGGGTCGTTACGATTGTGTATCGATTATCGAGAGTTGAATGAGGTCATATTCCTGAACAAGTATCCGTTGCCGCGCATCGATGACTTGTTGATAATCTAAGAGGATCATCCTACTTCTCTAATATTGATTTGATTTTGGGGTACCATCAGTTATGTATCAGAGAGCAGGATGTCCCTAGGATTGCATTTTTGACGAGATATGGACCTTATGAGTTCAGGGTTACCGTTTAGGCTAAACAACGCACTAGTAGTTTTTATGGATTTCATGAATATGGAGTTTAGGTATTTCTTGGATCATTTTATCATCATGTTTATAGATGGCATCTTGACTTATTCTTAGACAGAGGGCGAGTACGCAAAGCATTTACGTATGGTTCTTCAGACTTTGTAGGACCACTAGTTGTATGTCAAATTAAAAAAATATTGATTCTGGTGAAGAGAGGTGTAACTCTTGGGTCAAATTATCCCTGAGAAAGGTATTTCGATAGATTCGAGTAAGGTATCAGTAGTGAGGGAGTTGGGCCAGCCCACGACATCGACAGGGGTGCACAGTTTTTGGGGTTAGTAGGGTACTACCGTAGGTTCATTAGAAGATTTTAAAAGATTACATGTCCCTTGAGAAATTTGACTCGTAAGGGAGTGCCATTTTTTTGGGATAACCACTGTCAGTTAACTTTCGATGAGCTAAAGGACAAATTGACTTTAACACCAGTACTCACATTGCCTAGGGGAGGAGTGGAGTACTTTGTTTTTACCAATGCATGTTTATAGGGAGTTGGGGGAGTTATATTGCAGGAGGAATGAGTTATAGCTTATGAATCTCACAAGCTTAAGCCCCATGAGAAGAAGTATCCCTCTCACGACTTAGAGTTGGCAACAATAATTTTTTCCATGAAGATTTGGAGTCTAATGGGGGAGAAGTTTCAATTATTCACGAAGGATAAGTCATTTACGTATCTTTTTTCACAAAAGGAGATAAATATGAGGCAACATAGTTGGCTTCAGTTTGTAAAGGATTACCAGTTTAACATCCAGTATTATCCATGTAAGTCTAACGTAGTGGTAGATGCATTGAACCGTATGTTAAAAGAGAAGTTAGTAGCAGTGTGGAAGGCGAAGAGGGTAGAGCTTTGTTAGGAAGACGTGCTAGTCCGAGCATACATAATAGTGATGACCATCACAATAGAGATCATTTTGAGGGTCGTAAAGAATATTATAGGTTATTCATCTTGTCAGGAGAGGATTCAACAGTGATTGACAGGTGGAGTGGAGTTTTACTCAGCCAACTCTAAGGTTGGCTTACCCTTCAATGGGAGGCTGATTGTCCCAGATAATGAGGACTTATGATGTGCAGTCATGGATGAGGCACACGGGTCACAGTTTTTGGTACATCTCGAAGAGGATAAAATGTACCATGATATGAGGTCACAATATTAGTGGTTCAATATTAAGCGGGACATAGAAAAGTTTATCTCTAGTGCACGACTTGTCAGATAGTCAAGGTTGATCATCAGAGACTAGTCAGGGTTTTATAATAGTTGGATATTCCAGTGTGGAAATATGAGAGTATTTTGATGGACTTTTTCACAGGGTTACTAACATCATAGCAAAGTCATGATTCCATCTTGATAATGTCAACGGATTGAGTGGATTACATGACAGGGCAGTATGCTCAGCTATTCATAAGGAGATAGTGAGATTGTATGGGGTGCCTCTTAACATTGTTTCAGATCAGGATAATTTCTTTGTGACCCACTTTTAGGAGAGTTTTCAGTAGGCGACGGAGTTGCATTTGAGCACGGCTTATCACCTGTAGATCGATAAGAAGACGAAGAGGGTGAATAAAATATTAGAGGATATGCCGAGGATGTGTATTTTGGACTTTAAGGGTAGCTGAGAGTAGTATTTTCCTTTCGTAGAGTTTGCATATAACCACTCATACCAGTTCACTATTAACATATCACCATTTATGAATTTGTATGGGAGACCTTATCATTCTCCCTCTTATTTGTTAGAGGTGGGGGACAACAAGCTTCTCGACTGGATTTTATTCAGGAGACGCCAACGAAGATTGAGCTGATCAAGAGTCGCATTTGATTAGCTTAATACAGGCAGAAGAGTTACACCAATGCGAAACGAAGATTTTTAGAGTGTGAATGGGTGATCATGTGTTGCTATGTGTATCTAATATGAAGAGAGTGATGCCAAACAAATGACGCCTAGGTATGTGGGGCCTTTTCCCATTATCGATAGCGTAGGACCGGTTGCATATAGCTTGCCTTGCTGGAGCATTTACAACGGATTCATGACGTGTCCCATGTGTCGTCGTTTAGGAGCTATCTCAGGGATGACATGGCTTATCGGCATAAACTGTTAGAGGATATTGACATACACTCGGATATTTCATTTGAGGAGAGACCTGTTGCCATTTTGGTCTATTGTGAGCAAAAGCTTCGGTCAAAGGTGGTTCCGTTAGTGTGTGTACAGTGGGGACACCAAAATGTTGCCGAATCGACGTGGGAGCGTGAGGATGACATGCGAAAAAAGTATCCAAAGCACATAATGGCAGGTACGTCTGAATTTTGGGGATGGAATTCGGTTATTAGGGAGAAGAATGTAATGCCTCGTATTTTTATTATTAATTAATTTATGTGTGCTTAATATTATTAATTTAGTTGGGAAAATTAAATTGGGTTTCGATAAATATTAACTAGCGAGATAAATGATTAATATTTATTATTATTATTAACCTTCGTGCGATAAGTAAATATATATATGTGAATTATTATATGTTGTGTAAGAGTGAAAGTAACAATTTATTATTATATGTTGATAGAGTGTTGCATCTTCGGATCGATATAATTTATGGGCGACTAGTACGGTACACGCGTGTCAGTCCTGGATAATGAGATGTTGGCATATTTGGAGTTGGGTGACTCAGATGACCTTTTTGAGTGCACCGGTGATCCGGGAAGGGTTGAAATAGTTAGAAATAGGTACCCGAGTGTTTGATTGGGTTCCGAGGACTTTTTAGACATAATAGGACGCGTATACGGGTAGGAGGGTCTTTTTACGGTTTGGGTTAAGTGGAAAAATGGGATCAGGGTAAATTTAGGGAGTATTTAAAAGGTAGATAAGGTGTATGGCAGCCCACCTTTGATAGTATGCACAAGTGATATTAAGAGAGAGTTCAAGAGAAGAGAAATAGAGGAAGGAAGAAGAGAAAGGGATAAGCAGTTATGGGATCCCTCACGCCCTTAGTGCTGACCACCACTACACCAAAATGGGTGATTTGTGAGTGCTGTTAGCAGTCACAAATGACCTTTATAATTGCTATTTATCGTCATAATTTAGGGGGTGACAAAAGAAATATTGTAACTCTTAATAGCAGCCACAAATTTGTATAACCCCTATGGGGTTATGACTGATGACCCCAATCTGTAACTGCTGTCAGCAGTTACGAAATAATATTTGTAACTGTTGTCAGTAGTTACAAATCTGATATTTATAACTGCTATCAGAAGTTACGAATAAAAAATTTGTAACTTCTCAAGCGGTTACAAAATTGGCAATAGTGACAAATTTATGACTGCTATTAGTAGTTACAAAGGTTAAATTTATTACACGTGGTAAAATATATTACAAATATCTTTATATTTTCACAAAATGATGAAATAATGTGAGTGGAATAAAAAAAGTAAAATAAAACAGAGGAGTAGATAAAATGTCATTAATATGTAACATGTCTAAAAAAATTCGACCACTTTTCATTTATATTTCTGACATTCCAAATGTCCGGTACACATAAAACTTATTTAAACTTAATTTAACATCAAACAAACCCTTCTTCGGCGCCAAGTACGAAATGAACATAGAATGAAAAGTAAAGTAAAAAAAATAATGGCACAATACTTCGATAACATGAAATGCCATGAACATGTAACAAATCATTCTGAACCTAGACCAATGGTCACCATGTGGTGGATACGCTTCGTGAAGTCCAGGTATATCAACCGTTGGGGGTATTGATGCGGTGAGATCCTCCCTCGTGTACTCAAAATACGCCTGGTTGAGCAAGTTCAATGGACTCGATTTTTTTATATGTGGCACATCGGTATCCATTGACTTGTGCTTGTGTTTCTTTACACGAAGTGTAAACACCTAAATTTAAGCCTTTGAATACTACGTATGCCGGGTATGCCATGTGTATACTTACAAATAATAAAATATAGTTATTATCATTTGAAGATAAAAGTTGCAGTCATTAGATGCCTAGTGCTAAAAGTTGGTGTCCTTTGCCAATGGTGATGCCTGGTGCTAAAAGTTTCAGTCATTAGAATTTATATTTGAATTATTAGTTTGTGTTCGATGGTATGGATTGCACCTAATCAAATCATTACATCCTTTATATACACACCTATTTTCACCATCAAATCATTACATCCGTTATGAATACACACCTATTTGCACCAGTAATCACACCATTTGATCCAAACTAATTATGACTTTTCCATCTTTTGTTGTGGAACAATTTCGAGTCCCACATTATAGTTTGTACTTCCCAAATCCTAAATCTTTCAAAAGACCACTACACAAATGCAATTTATATTGAAAATAATCTAACTATCTGCACACCATCCACCCACCATATTGTGTGTGGAAGTCAATATAGTAACTAAACAAGGCCTACTAACCTTTTATATTTGCTTCTTGACCATAATTTGACGTTTCCTGATTTAGTAGTCACTTAAGAGTTAATAGATACTGAAAGAGAAAATATCAACCATTGTTAGCTTCGACTTAAATCACCAAGACTGGCATTTTTCCACATCTCAATGGATCATGTTCATAGAGTAACATAAAAAGAATATTGAAAAATGAATCTTTAAGAGTTCATAAATCTATTAACGTATGTCACTTTATGTAAGATAACCTCTACTGGTCATGAGCAGAGCATTGTGTACTTTGGCGACTATGAAAAAACTACAAGTTCTAACTATTTTGTTATTTGTTGCCATTAGTTTTTTTAACTAATCATAATAACAGTATTATTATTATCATTTAAAACATCCTTACAAAAAAAGACATTTGGTCTGAAAAATTACATCCCGTATATTTTTTCCTCTTCCACACAAGAATCCTAACACACACACACACACACACACACAAGGAAATTCCTACTCATCACACAGTAAGGCCTTGTGGCTGACAAGACATAGGGGTCTTAGGCAGGGCCTTTTATACAACTATAGCCTGGGTAGTGAGGACCATACCTGCAAAGGAAACTACATTTTGAATGGCACATCTTATCACCTTGGCGGGGTCTATAACTCCGACCTCCACTAGGTTCTCATGTTTATCTATCATTGCGTTGTAACCAAACTCCCATTCACCTTCTCCACCACTACCTTAGCTTTTATTGCGGCCCCCACCTTTATAACAACAACTGCACCATATAATTTTATGATTCTCTCCGCAAGTTTCTCAGAGTTGTATACATAATCCGTTTCAGACAACTCCTTTTAATCTATGCAATCCTAGACTGTATTTTGTCTTTTGATGCAGCATCAGAAATGATTTTTGTTGAATGTTTAGTGATGGTGATCTTTCTAACCAAACTAAGCTTCTCAACCGAGGTGTTTTCAATGAGTAAGCCCAAGTCACTAGCCTGATCAATCGAGGTGTTTTTGTTGAAAGAACTAGCATAACTACACTCATTGCAAGTACCAACTGCTTTGTATGCGGGCCAGTAATGTACATTGCTTTACCCATTTATACATACTTGACCTTTACCCATGCTTCCCATATCCAAAGCCAAAGGTTCATTTCCAGATGGAGCATTGAAAGTAGCCTGCTAACAAAAATTTCGAGGGCCACTTAACAAACCAAAAATACAAATTTTCAGAGTTCAACAAGGGATATAAATGATATGTCAATCGCAAACCTTAATTTGAATTTTGAAACAATGTCAATTCTATAAATTAATTATGTCTTGAACACATTTTTCAATTCTAAGCTACAATATTATATAAAACTGCATTTTCCAAAGTGGTAACATAAAGAGATTTTATCAACTAATGAAAATAATACTCACCTTGTACCATGTTAATAGCTGCCTTTGAGCCACATAAGAACCTTGCATACATAAGAAAAGCAACCATGAACAGTTATATAGCACTCACTTTGTCATGTACCACAGATAATCAGAAATATCTCATGTGGTATTTATTTATTCCAGTAGTCCAAGATCCGAACTTCGATTTAAAAACACTAGTTGTACCCACGTGCGTTGCACGTGTGAGCAAATCCAGATATTCAATGTAATGAGATAGAATAATGAAAAATGCGTTATAAGTAGAAAAATTGATAATGTAATAGCTTAAGCCCATAACAATGATTGCGACCAAAATAAAGTAAAGAAATTCAATGTAATGAAAAAAGTATGGAGCAATGCAAAATGAGTTCAAAAAGGCATAATGAGTTCATAAATCCTTAGCAACAAATCTGACTTCCAAAAATTGACATGTTGTGTCAAGTCCACGTATTCTCAAAGTCGTACACTCACTTTTTGAGGTTTGTGTGGTATATAGCCATGTGAATGTATCCATTTATGTAATCTTATCTAACAAATCAATTTGGTTACATATCAAACCTGTTATGACAAAATTAAGACCCAATAAGTATCACATTAGGGATTGTTAGCACTGATAATGATAATACTGTTATCATCCTTAGTAAAGATAAAAAAAAATAGCCAATTATGATAAATTTGGTGCAAATGGGTTGGAGGATGAAATCTTGTTATATTGTCCTATAATGATTATTTAGTAAATCAAGACTAATGAGAGTCTAACAAACTTTAATTTAGTTTAGATCTATTAATAGTGCTAGTGAAACAGCAAAAGCAAGAATACCTTTGGATCATTGCCAAGATAGTTCTCAAGTGTGCACACATTCTGAGTACCTAATTACTTGGTTGAATTTTAATAGGGGTTTGTGAGAATTATGTGTTTTATTCAACTCACTTTGCATTGTAGCTTGGCCACACAAGCAGTAAGATGCCACATTTATTAGTAAACGGGAGTGAAAAAATGCAGAGGCCACTTAAGTTGGCTTATCATCAAAACTTCGATTCGAAAGTTTTATAGACCTTTTGATTTATATAATTTTTTCTTTCATGAATTTTAAGGATGTTCCTCTTAAATTTTAGCTTTTTATATCAAAACTATGGCTCTTTTAAGTGTGGGGAAAAAGTATTATTTCGTCATGTCCGTGGAAAGACTGATATGTAATGCAGATGCCACATTTGACAGTTTATTTATAGCAACATAATGTCATGACTGATCAAAACAAATTTGTAAACTAATTAAGATTGCCGAGTTAAATTGCGTTTGAGACCATTGCTTCATCTTCTTTCCATGTTGAATCTGCAAATCGCGACATCTTCACTCATTAAAGTTAACACCCTACCCCCTACAGACCAAAATAAAAAAAGAAAAGTAATACTAATCCTTTTTGTCCAATCCTTAACAGGTTTTTTGGAAGTGATGTTTTTTATCCTTAAATTGGTATGATGTTTAATTACAATTGGATTTATAAATGGTGAATGTGGGTCTTATTGATATGAATTGTTGATGTTATGTATCCCTTCACCTTTTCTCAAATTGCCCGAGCGTATCTAGCAATTGTGCAATAAGGAATATTAAAGGCTCACTCTGATAAGCCTTGTAAAACATATGGTCTATTAAGGCTCACTCTTTTTATTCAATTAAGGCGACAAGGCTTTACTACTTCATTCCCTATATGATTTTAAGGATATGAGGCCGACAATATGGAATTAAATACTTCTATACTTGATGAAATTTTATTTTTCTTTATTTCTTAAATTTGATGAGCATATAGTTTATTAAAATTCTTGCATTACCTATTTTCTACCGCTTGGCTTGTTATACATATGGGGAGAGAATGAATTGCATCCAAATGCATACAACATTTATACATATGGGGCAGGTGTGGGAGTCACTACTGAATCAAAGAAATTTTTATAAAGTGTGTGGCATGTTCATAGCGTGTTATAGGAGAAGTGCTTTTTATTTGCCCTTATTACAAAAGTTGTCTCAAACAACTTTACGGCCCTATGAAGATCTTTTAGATGGCCCCATTTAGGCTGCATATAGAGTCCTAGACAAAGAATGAGGAAACTATCATTAATTTTGCAGCCAAAACTAAAATCTTGAAATTCATCAAGAGGAGCATCATAATCATAGCTAGATAAACAATTTGAAGTTAAGCGCCACATCTAGAAGATAATCTTGTGTGAATACAAAATTCATCAAAAGGAGAATTATAATCATAGCTAGTGGCAATAAAAGGACCACCGGCCGTCCTACCAAAGTCCGTTCCTCCATGGAACTGAGAGCACAAAAATAAAGAAAAATGATTGGTACAATTTAATCTAGTGATTGGTTCACTTAGGAAATACAAAAGACAACGGGCCTACCATATAATAATTAATAAAATATCCCTCCTTCTGTATAAACCTTGCAACTGAAAATGCCAAGTCTTTAGCTGGGCGGGAAGGAACTGGACCTCCAAAATTAGTAAACATGCTCGACATAGTTAAGTCAATTACCATACTATGAATGTTAATTAAACACAATATAGATGATAAGTTAGCAAATTTACCATCCACTCTAGGCTTCAATCCACATCTTGGGTTTATATGCCTTGTTTGGAGAGTAGTCACAGTAAAAAACGTTGCAAGCATTAATCTGTGCATGGTGAAAAAAATGCGTTAAAATGAAATGACAGGGTGTTGAAGTGACCCATAGTGGTACCCCAATCTCTCACCTTTTCTTTGCGGATGATTTTAATATTTTTGCAAAAGCGTCTAATCCTAAATTATGGTGGGTTGGGGTGTTTTATAACATATGTATTAAAGGTGCTTGAGGGAAAAGGTCAAAATATTCAAGCCTTGAGCGCTTGTTTCTTAACTTGTAATGACTAGGCAGGTTGAAAAAAAGAATCTTATCAAAATCATCAAATGGGCCATCACTAGGATAAAAAAGAATCTTATCAAAATCACCAAATGTTCTATGGGTGATAGCAAGATTGTTACTTAGGCCGATTGAACTTAGTATGAAAAGGTTAATTCGATCATCATCAATGCCCCATGGAATAATTTATCACCTTCCTTTGGTTAAAATTATGACCAATAAAAATTCGATAAACACTTGGGTACACACAATGTGTCACGTTATGCCCAGAGACAAAGAATGAAATATACATACCAGATAATATATTATCAACTATATCAAAAGAAATAATTGACTAAGAATTCACATGCACCAAAATAATCAAATGAGAAACACAATGTAAAATTAGTACTTACTTAAAGGTCATGTGTGTTAAAGTTGGGAGAATGTCACATCTATAAATGTTATGACCTCAACTTATGAAAGAGTGCACGTGCGTTCAAATAGAGATATTATTTAATTAAACTCAATTTTTATCAATTAAATCCTAAACATGCAACTATATGTGATTAAACAAGATGATAACTCATGCAAGAACATTCAAACACACATATGTGAGGAAAAATCCCCCAAAGGGGCAAAACCATTTATTTTCATTATAATATTGTAACATACAATTTCTCGAATTACAATGAAATACAGTGACACAGAGTTACCCGCAGGTGTCGAATCTGTAGTTGGCGGATGGAAGTTTCCCTTTCCAGGAGGGCAGCAATGAAGAAGAAGGACGGTCTTCTCCACAAGGGTATGAACAGACACACAAATGTGTTCTTGGGTTGCAAACAGATTCACAAGGGTTTGGCTATGTGGTGTGAATCAAACAAGAGTATTGGGACTCAAAAGGTGAAGACTTAGAGTTTTTTGGACTCTGAAAATCGTCTATGAAAGTCTTAGAAAATAACTCCCCGAAGTTAGTTTATAAAAGAAAAACTGGCCCTAAAAAAATCTCAGCATGATCTGCACGATTTTATCTCAGGAGGACCGGTCCGAATTTGAGGCGGATCGGTCCGAGGTCGGACCAGTTCATTTTTGAAAGTGGTCTCTTCGGTTCGCATTCGATCCGGGGTCTACTGGTTCAAGAGCAAGACGGATCGGTCCGGCTTGAGGCGGATCGGTCTGGGGTGGACCGGTTCATTTTTAAAATGGACGGACCAATCCGGTTGTCCAGAATTTTGATTACTTCAATTCTTTGATATTCGAATCCGTTGATGACGATGTCATCTTTGAATTTCTTCAACAATGTAACGGCTTATGACATACACATAAATAATGGACAAAAATGTCCTTACAAATCTCCCCCTATGTCTATGCTGGTACAAACATAAAAACATCCGAATTATTAAGTATAAAATTTCCTACACAAATCTACCCTTCCATGAACCCAAAACTGGAACGATACAAATGAATAACACTTCATCGTTTGCTCTTCGAATCTTTCGGAATCTCAACGCTTTTCTCATCAGGGTGTGCAATTCAGAGATCATCAAAGAAGTACCTACACACATGAGACAACACAAAATACCACGTGACATATCGAGTGTGAAATGAGCTAAACATAGATACCAATTTAACATAGCTCCTCAAACTCAAAACTCACTCCCTCATAATATGATAATTCTTCTCCCCCTTTTTATGATGCCCCCAAATAGACAGATATGAGAAGCAGAAATAGATGTACATGGAGAATATCACAAGGGAATAAACCACTATTTTTGAATTTTTCAAAATTTTTCACACAAAGAATATAAACAAAGAAACACACCATGAACGAGCACAAAACAACCAAGTCGATGATAACGTAAATGTATGGGTGTGATCAAATTCGATAGGAAAATCAATGCATACAAACATGACATATGTGCATGATGAATATCGGATACTCCTAACGAATGAACTTAAAAACTTCCTTTGGTGTAACAAAAATGGAAATATGAGACATTGACTCAATCAAATCAAGAAATCAAAGCTCAAAGTGATTTTCACACCAATAACGTCCAAAACGATTTCATGCTTTTTCAGGACTTTCAAGGAAGTGCAAACCCGTTTAAATTCTCCAACCAAACTTCTCATATATATTTTCTTGTAGAGGTAATCTACATTCTCAAACTTTGGAGAATTGATGGTAAAACCAAATGACCCATATTTGGCATGTATTGCTTTTTATTGCCTTTAATTTTTTTTTTCGGGGCTCTTTTAACCTCTTTGGACCTCGGATAATAAAATTCCTCAATTTTTTAGGTCCTTTGAAACGGTGGCTTTTGCGCAAAGGATAGATAAGTACCTTTTGCAGCCCCTCCCCATTCTCAATTAAACACACAGTCTCACCAAAACGGTTTTTACATGGATTCCAATCTTGTCAAGTTTTATCGCATATTGTATATTGTATAGACAAAATTGAGATGGAAACACTCAAGACAATATGTGATAGACAAGTACAAGAATCAAATATAGCCGTGCATGTGTGCAATAAAGGAGATAGGAGTCAAACATGTAGAAAGATATCACTAATCACATCTCAAAGACTTCAAACAATGTAAAGCACATGTATGAAATGATGTAGCATCTCAAATCTCTATCAAACAGTCATATGGATAAATGGAATGAAATTGTGACTCGGCTATCTTAAATGCTCATCCACAAAAGGTGCAAATTAAATACAAAAATTTTTGGATTTTTCAAAAAATTGATTAAAATAGAATCTTTTTGAGCTTTTCTAAAATTTTATAAAAAAAATCTTTTTGGATTTTTCAAAAAAAAAAGAAAAAAGAAAAAACAAAACATATGATACAATCTAACAATAGGCATCAGAAGATATGATAAAGACAATGCAACCTATGCTAGACACGGACCAACCCTTCAGTCAACTGTGCAAATCCCCAAAGACTTCCTAAGACTCTCGAATCTAAGGGTATCTAAAGGTTTCGTGAAAATATCGGCTAACTGACGGTCGGTGGAAACAAAACTCAGGGATACGACTTTCTCCTCAACTAACTGACGTATAAAGAGCTCGCGTATCCTGATGTGCTTTGTGCACGAATGCTGGACTGGATTGCGGGATATGTGTATCGCGCTCGTGTTATCACAGGAAATGGTCATGGTGTCCTGTGAAATCCCATAATCCTCTAGCATCTGCTTCATCCATAAGATTTGCGTTCAACAACTCTCGGCGGCGATGTACTCAGCCTCCGCAGTGGACAAAGAGATGAAGTTTTGCTTCTTTCTCAACTAGGAGACAAGAGCAAAACTAAAATAGAAACACCCACCAGAAGTGCTCCTATAACCATCTACATCCCCGGCCCAATTGGTATCCGAATAGGCGGACAAACGGTCATTTGTATCAAAGGAATACCAAATACCATATGAGAGAGTCCCACTTACGTATTTGATAATACATTTTAGAGCGAGTAAATGCGACTCTTTCGGGGATGTCTGATAACGCGCACAGACTCTAACACTAAAGGCTTTATCGAAACGACTGGCAGTCAAGTAGAGAAGACTACCTATTATACTCCGATACAAGGTTTGCTCTATGTCCTTGCCTGAAGTGTCCTTACTAGGCTTGATAGAGGTACTCATCGGTGTACGCTAGACCAAATTTCTTCACTAGGTCTCTAGCATACTTGGATTAGAAGATGAACATCCCATCCTCTAGCTAACGAACTTGGAGACCAAGGAAGAAAGTAAGCTCACCAACTATGCTCATCCTAAACTCACTTTTCATCTCTTCTTCAAAGTGATGAGCATGTTGAGAGCACGTGGATCCAAAGACTATGTCGTCCACATAAACCTGGGCAACCAAAATAGCACCTTCATCTCTCCAGACGAACAACGTCAGATCAACTCCCCCTCTCTTGAAGCCACGGGCTAAGAGATAGGAAGTAAGCCTCTCGTACCAAGCACGAGGTGCTTGCTTCAAACCATACAAGTCTTTTCTCAGATAGTAGACGTGCTCCAGGTGCTGAGGGTCTTCAAACCCTTTCGATTGTTCCACGTAAACCTCCTCCTATAGAATGCCATTTAGAAAGGCACTCTTGACATCCATCTAATATAACTTGAAGCGCAGATGACATGCGATGGCGAATAGTAGACGGACGGACTCAAGCCTCGCAACAGGAGAAAATGTCTCCCCAAAGTCTACACCCTCTATCTGTGCGTAACCTTGAGCGACCAACCTAGCCGTATTTCTGATTATGGTACCATTTTCATCCATTTTATTCTTGAATATCCACCGGGTACCTATCACATTAGTCTCACTAGGTTGGGGGACTAATTCCCAGACATTGTTCTTTTTAAACTGAAGCAACTCATCCTGCACAGCAGATATCCAGTGTTCATCAGTGAGTGCTTCTTTGTGATTCTTAGGCTCGACTTTGGACATGTAATAAAAGTGGCTAACAACGTTCTCTAGTTGATCACGAGTCATAATCCCAAGAGAGGTATCACCTAAAATGGAGGTAGGGTCATGACTCTTGCGAACCCAAGAAGGTGTGTCCCCTAACACATGAGTAGGGTCCACAATATGTGGGTGAGGGACAAGTAAATCACTGCCAAAAAAGTCCTCATCCACACACTGAAGGTTAGGATCAATAACCCTCGGAGGTTCGTCATCTTGTATGGTGACGTTTATTGATTCCATGACCTTAGAGCTCTTTAGGTTAAAAAATCGGTATGCTCTACTATTCGATGAATATCCCAACAGTATTCCCTCGTCACTTCGGGAGTCAAACTTTCCTAATTTCTCTCTATCCTGTAGGATGTAGCATTTACTCCCAAAGACACGGAAATATGCAAGGTTGGGTTTCTTGCCAGTCCACAACTCATAAGGCGTCTGAAGTGTGTGTGGATGCAGGTAAACCCTATTCACCGTGTGTCACGCAGTAGACACTGCCTCTGCCCAAAATCTCCTAGAAACCATACGACCTAGAAGCATAGATCTAGCCATTTCCTGGATCGTTCTATTCTTTCTCTTAACAATCCCATTTTGCCGAGGAGTCTTCACAGAAGAAAACTCATGTTTGATCCCAAGGCTATCACAATAAAGATCTACCTTTACTGCCTTAAATTTAGTGCCGTTATCACTACATATCCTGTTAATAGTGACTCCATGTTGATTTTGTAGGACACGGCACTTGGTCGTTATAAACTCAACAACATCTGATTTCTCCCTCAGAAAACCTACAATAGAATATCTGGAGAAATCGTCTACCATCATGAGGATATACCTCTTACCACCCAAACTCTCATTACGAGTAGGACCCATAAGATCCATGTGAATCAGCTCAAGTACTCAGGAGGTGGTAATGGAATGCAACTTCCTATGAGGGCTCCGAATTTTCTTTCCCAACTGATAGGGTCCACAAACCATGGAAGTTGACTTTCCAAGAGATGGTAAGACACGTACTAGGTCCTTTTTGGCTAAATCTGTCAAATCTCTAACGTTCACGTGACCTAGACGTTGGTGCCACAGATCCATAGACAAGTGAGGATGTGTGCTCAGTCCCATAGAAATTATCCTTTGTCCTCACCCCTCGCACTTAAAGTTTATCGGAATGATTATAGACCTTATAGGCGTCCTGATCAAACTTTACGGCAAAGTCAGCGTCGCACAGCTGGCTAACGCTGAGAAGGTTTGCTTTCAAACCTTTGACGTACAAAACATTTTCTAGCATAGGAAATCCTGGTAACTCTACAGTACCACATCCTACAATGCTAGACTTTCTCCCATCTCCAAAGGTGACTCTCCCATCCTGATAGTCCTCAAGAGACGTAAAAAATGAGGTATCACCTGTCATATGTCTCGAGCACCCACTATCAAAATACCACTGTAAGGTATTATGTGCTTTGAGAGCGACATGAACAACAAAGTCCTTTTTATCTTTATTAGGTACCCAAGAAGTGGTAACCTTTTGTTTACCTTTGTTGCTATTGGTTTTAGCCGGAATGTGAGAAGCATTCACTAACGGTAAAGGCATCCGTCGGAATTTCTCAATCAAACTCTGAGAAGTGGCAGATAAATACTCAACTCGCTCTCTCAGACTGGTAAAGTCATTAGTATGCTGAGGTGGAGCAGTAGTACGTTGTGTCCGACCCATACTATAGCAAAACTCCCTGAGGTGGCCATTTCTTTTGCAATATGTACAAAAGAACACAGTCAAAGGCGGACCTTGGTTTTCTTTTCTTGGTCGAACTCTCCTTCAAGGTTTTTGACGATTGCAAAAAGGAGTCGTAGTAAACTCAGGAACTGGTCCAGGTGCAATTTGGGACGAGGAGGTACCATCATAACCTATTCCCTGCCGATCAACAAAACTTAAAACGGGGTCGAGGAGCATCTTTCCCATCTTTCCAGATCTGTCCTCGATTTGAACCTTTACTTCTCGTGCTCTCTCAAGATCATGAGTAAGCTGGGCAATAAGGGCTTCAAGTTTCTTCCGAGTCTCCACGAAGGAATGGAGCTCACTCGTCAGACTAGCCACTTGTTTAATCAAGTCCCCTCTCTCTTTTTCAAAACAACTCTCTCTCTCTCTCTCTCTAAACATGCTCTCTTTCTCAACACATGAAGACTCCCTCTCTCTTAAGGTAGTGCAGGTGGAGGACTCTCTCTCTCTCTCTCGCTTTTCTTAAGTCTTCCTCTAAAGCAGTGATCCTAGAAACTAACGCTTTGTTACGCTTTTTAGTTTTAAAAGATTCGGAATATAGCTCGGCGTAGGCGCGTTGAAGATCACTCTCGCTCTCACTTGTGTCATCCTCCCCCTCACTCACATCGATCTCACTGTCGAGGTGTCCCTGTGATGTATCATCCTCATCGTCGTGAGGAGTAATAGAGGTGCTCACATGACTAGCCATGAATGCGGTGAAGTTACAATCATGCGGTGACTCATCTCCCGAGTCCACCGACTCGACCTCAGTGTTGTCGCTAAGGGTAGTATTAAGGAAAGCTTTGCCCTTTTCTCTGTTCAGACGTGTGGCACACTCAAAGGCTCTATGACCCCTACCATCGCACTCATAACATCTCTCACTGTCTTTCTTAGGAGGGTCTTTAACATCTCTCTCATTTTTCTTTTCAAACTTATTTTCTGAAAATTCTTTTTATCTTTGAAATTTCCATTTTTCTTAAATTTGAGAATTTTCTTGAAATTTTTAGCAAATAGAGCTAAATCATCTAAGTCAAAATCACATTCAGAATCAGACGTGTCAATATTTTTCTTTCTAGATGACTCAACTCTCTTTCTTGCCGACCCCTCACTTTTTCTCTCTTGGGCATTAAGTGCAATCCCCTTATCTTTAGACTCAGCAGTTTTAGGAAACATATCAATTTCATATGCTTGCAAGTCTCCTACAAGTTCCTCTAATTTTAGCGTATTTAAATTACCCATAGAATTTAACACAGTGACTTTAGGGATAAAACACTTAGGCAGAGAACGAAGAATCTTTTTAACAACTCTAGCATTAGGAATATGTTCACCAAGATTAAAGCTAGTATTAACAATGTCAGAAAGCCTAGCGTAAAAATCATCAAAACTTTCAGTTTCATGCATGGTGATGGTCTCAAATTGAGTTATTAAATTTTGCAGTTTAGACTCTTTCACTGCATTCGTACCTTCATGGGTACGTTGCAAAACATCCCATGCCTCTTTTGACGTGGTGCACGTCATTATACGTCAGAACTCGTCAGGTGTGACGGATCCGGAAAGGCACTTAACCCTTTAGAATTGAATGACGACCATTTAAATTCTTCTTCAGTCCATGAGGTGACAGGTTTTAAATTAGTCACGTTTTCAATAGTGACGGATGGAGGTGTCCACCCTCTTTTTACCAAAATCCAGACACATTCATCAATGTCTTTTAATGCAGATCTCATGCGGGCTTTCCAATATGCATAGTTTGTCCCGTCAAAAACTGGCATTTTATTATATAATTTCTCCATTATGAACACACTCGTTTTCAAAAATCAATTTTTCTGAAAATTGATATCTTAGAAAATTTTTGCAGAAAATTACACGGTAAAGTTGTGTAACTGGCTCTGATACCAATTTGAAAGAGTGCGCGTGCGTTCAAATAGAGATATTATTTAATTAAACTCAGTTTTTATCAATTAAATCCTAAACATGCAACTATATGTGATTGAACAAGATGATAACTCATGCAAGAACATTCAAAC
The DNA here is from genome assembly GCA_949130495.1 of Sambucus nigra. NCBI lineage: Eukaryota > Viridiplantae > Streptophyta > Magnoliopsida > Dipsacales > Adoxaceae > Sambucus > Sambucus nigra. The sequence goes on from OX422212.1 coordinate 94,175,003, forward strand.
ACACATATGTGAGGAAAAATCCCCCAAAGGGGCAAAACCATTTATTTTCATTATAATTTTGTAACATACAATTTCTCGGGATTACAATGAAAATACAGTGACACAGAGTTACCCGCAGCTGTCGGATCTGTAGTCGGCGACTGGAAGTTTCCCTTTCCAGGAGGGAAGCAATGAAGAAGAAGGACGGTCTTCTCCACAAGGGTATGAACAGACACACAAATGTGTTCTTGGGTTGCAAACAGATTCACAAGGGTTTGGCTATGTGGTGTGAATCAAACAAGAGTATTGGGACTCAAAAGGTGAAGACTTAGAGTTTTTCGGACTCTGAAAATTGTCTATGAAAGTCTTAGAAAATAACTCTCCGAAGTTGGTTTATAAAAGAAAAACTGGCCCTAAAAAATCTCAGCACGATCTGCATGATTTTATCTCAGGCGGACCAATCCGGATCTGAGGCGAATCAGTCCGAGGTCGGACCGGTTCGTTTTTGAAAGTGGTATCTTCGGTTCGCATTCGATCCGGGGTCTACTGGTTCAAGAGCAAGGCGGATCGGTCTGGGGCGGACCGGTTCATTTTTAAAATGGGCAGACCGGTCCGGCTGTCCAAAATTTTGATTCCTTCAATTCTTTGATATTCAGATCCGTTGATGACGATGTGATCTTTGAATTTCTTCAACAATGTAACGGCTTATGCATACACATAAATAATGGACAAAATTGTCCTTACAACTTAAAAACTTAGATAAAATGAAATTGTAATTGGGTACAAAAACATTGTATTACAAATAATTATATAAACTTTTCAAGCCCAAGTATTGCTATATCTTCCATGGCTAATCATATCATCACGAATCACTTCCGGGAACAGTCATAACTAAATTAATTAGAATAAATAATATGTTAAAAAAATATCAATCAAAGAACATGCAGCCATTACATATAATAAACTTAAAAAGAAAAAAAGTATTTAGAAAACCATACTGCCTCTCTATTCGTCATGTCCATGTCCATATTGACAGCAATCAAGCAACTACATAGGTCCCCTTTCCAAAAAGTGTTTAATCCACGCCAAACAACTAAATTATGCTCGAGTAACTACACAATTCTCTTAAGCCAATAAGTAACCCCTTTTAAGAAATTTATACTTATATTTACATTATCATGAAAAATAAAGCAGAATATCCATTTTAATGGAAACAATTAATATTGTAAATTCAAAATCATTGACATTAATACTTTGGACCTTAAATTTACACAAGAAATGAAACTAACTTATCACAACAAATAATTCTAAGCATAAAAAATGTATCAAATCCAGTTAATCATAAACACACACGCAAATATATATATATATATATGTGTGTGTGTGTGTGTGTGCACGCGCTTGATCCGTGAGAAGAACCCAAATGCACGAGCAATATAATCTATGAAGTAGAGATAAAAACCCTAATCTCTATTAAACTAAAATACAAACGTAGATCCAACAAGAAATTAAATAAATCAACTTGAGTTTGTTAAAACCATAAACAATATACAAATTTACCATTAAAAATATATAAAGAAAAAGATAAAGAGAATGAAGATAGAGAGAGATACCGTGAAACCCATTTGCGTGAGTTTGTTAACACATCGTCGTAAGGAGTCGAGTTGCGATGGTGAGGTTAATGATAGAAACCATTGTACCTCCCTACCCAATAGGAGGGAAACTTCCCTTTTTGGAGGGAGAATGTAGAAGAGCATAAAGAGGAGAGAGAGAGGAGGGAAATGAATTGTAGTCACAAATTAAGTTTCATGTTAAAATTTATGACTCCTCCTAGAGCTTACAAATTTATACCTCCTAATAGAAGTTATAAATTAAATCTACTACTAAAATTTGTGACTGCTCGTGGTGGTTACAAATTTGTTATTGCTCATAGCAGTCACAAATTAAGCCTAATGATAACATTTGTAACTCCCCGTGGCTGTTAAAAATTTGTGACTGCTTATTAGGCGTGGCACTTTTGTGAACGAAATGATAGCACGATACAAAATGAAACAAAATTGACATGACATTGACACAGTCTTTTATGTTTGGGTCGTGTTTGGCTCTGGGTTTTTGGGCCCGCCATCGGGTCGTGTCGTGTTCGTGTCCAATTTCTGCCACGAAATTGACCCGTTATGGACCCGATAGTGACACGATAGTGATTCAATCAAGGAAATGATATATCCCTTATGTAGACCCACTATTGACCCCATTTAGACCCATTATCAACCCACTAGTTAGACCCACTATTTTTTTAATTCCTCACTAACTAGTCTAATTTGTCCAATCGTGTCGTGTTGGGTCAGATCTAATCGTGTCCAATCGAATTATCTTTACTTATCATATTATCGTGTCGTGTCATGTTTTTGACGTGCCGTGTTCGGGTTAAAGAAAAAAACACATTATCGTGTCGTATCGTGTTCGGGTCCACTGATTTATTATCGTGTCGTGTCATGTGAAAACACGACCCGTTGACCCATTTTTCCACCCCTACTGCTTATAGTAGTCACAAATTAATCATACAGAAAGATTTGTGACTGCCATTAGTAGTGAAAAACCAACTGACTCAAATTTTTTATTACCCAAAGGTTTTATCACTCCTAATGGCAGTTACAAATAATTTTGTTACCGCTCCCGGCAGTGATAAAGTTTGTAATCCATATTAGAAGTTACAGGAAGGCAGTCACAAAATTAGTATTTTGGTGTAGTGCACGACCCACAGTTTGATAATAATAAATTTTAAGAGTATTGTGACAAGACAAAAATAAAAAAATTACATTCATCACCAACTCATCCACAATGCAACGACATCCGGAGGTTATAAATCGAACTTTGATAGATGGGATGAAGAAAAGGCTGGACTCAGCCATGGGAAATTAGATAAATGAGCTACAAAGTGTGTTTTGGGCTTATAGGTTAACACCACAAATAATAACAAGAGAAACACCTTACATGTTGGCCTTTGGAAGTGAAGCCATGGTCCCAGTAGAGGTCACCCTCGCAATCCTCAGAGTCCTCAACTCCGATCGTCCCAAGAGTGATTTTGTAAGAATACTAGACCTAGACCTGATAGAAGAAGTTAGCAAGGAAGCAACACTCAGGTCAGCCACCAATTAACGATGCACAATAACATTATAAAATAAAAGAGTCAAGACTGGTATACTCAAGTAAGGGGATTATATTTTAAAAAAGGTTATGCAAAATTCTAATAAATTGGAAGCGAATTGGCATAGTTCATACTGTGCGGCTGAAGTCATATGACCAAACACATATTGAATTGAAACTCTATAAGGAGAACTATTAAAAAAATCTTGAAACTATGAGAACCTAAAGAGGTATTATCATTGAAGCAATATTTTGATTGTAGTTAAAAGTTACCACATTTGTATGAGAAAAATCACTTGTATGAGGATATTTTTTACCATAATTTATAGTTTTATGATTATTAAATTCTTATTAAGATTCATTTAAAGATATGGGCAAAACGCTTCAGCCAACGACATATCAAAGTATATAACAAAAAAATTTGGAAGAGGGTGTGATGATAAGAACTCACCACACACCTTTCCTAATTGGATAAATCAAGTCTTTGATTGCTAAAATTTTTTAGGTCAGGTTAGATCAAGCCAACCTAATTGAATAAAAGCATGTCTTTTTTGGCTGCTCAAAAATGAAAGATTAAGTCGGCTAAAGCCGACCCAATTGATGAAAACACGTCTTTGTCTACTCATAATTATTTGGTCAGGTTGGCTCAAGCCAACTCAATTGACCAAAAATACGTCTTTAACTACTTAAAAATGAATGACCAGGTCGACTAAAGACAACCCAATTAATTAATGCATGTCTTTGTCTGCACAAAATATTTGGGAGAGGGTGTGACGACAAGATCCGACCATATACCTTTCCTAATTGGAAAACTAAAAGAGTTCGTCCCTAGGGAACTAGTAAGCCTAAACTATGATAATAAGATCCGATAATATAGTAAAAAAGGCTAAGATATACTAGTAAAACCCAAATAAATCTTTGATGCGAGCAGACAAATATCATGAAAATCATAATCATAATGCTAATAAGTATACATAATGATTTAAAACATGCATCATGGATAAATTATTTGGTGTATTTACAAAGTTCAAGAGATAGAAAACAAAACAATCAAGCTAAATAAAATAGCTTAAGCTTCAGGAGCATGGCTGCATCAACTTCAGCTATTGGAACATCTTCGAGAGCGACGAGAAGAACATCAGTGGCAGTGACTTGGTTTGTTATGGCCTCAGACTAATTTTCCATAGCTTTTTCTTCCACGACATCAAATTTTATCTCCCATTCTGAAACCAAAGCTTTAGCCTCATCATCATCCTCTTCCCAAGCTTGAATAACTTCAACAATGTTCGGGAAATATTTGATCACCCTATTATTTAGCTCATCATAGCCTTCCACAATGATAGTCACCAAATAAATGTTGTGCTCAGCTCCTACCTTACACTTTCAGACACCCTTTTCCTCATCCTGGGCGATGATTGTGTTGTATTTCTCAAGAGTTTCATTATCTACCTTAAGAGTATCATCAGACTTTTTAAGATTAACCACCCCATTGTCAAGCGCTTCATCCGAGATCTTGGGCTTCACAGATTTAGTGTTGATTTGTTCTTTTAACTTTGTATTTTTTGCCTCAGCCTGGCTCAAAGCCTCGACATTTACTACATGCTGTTCATCTTTTTCCTTGAGATAAACGTAGACCTTGTCATAATTAGCCTTGGCAGTTACGGTTTCGTTCTGATCAAGGAGATCAAAGTTAGCCTATTTAGCCTCGTCGTAAGCATTTTGGAAGGAGGCCATTTTCTCTCTCAAAATGAAGGCACCCATCGCACCTTGAAATATGACAGAGAGATCGACACATTACAAAAGAATATTTTGATAGAGATTAAAAAGTACAAGTCAAAATAGAGAACTTACCACCAACATACTATGCTGCACCGTATTCTGTAGTTCATCAGCATTGAAACCCTTCAAAAATTAGAAATCTGGGGCATAACTATGGTAGCTAACCACATCTACAACATTATCGGTATGACAAAAGATGGAGTTTTTATCAACCTTCAGTTGCTCCAATGTGATGAAATGGTTAAGGTTAAAAGTGAAGGGATCCACTTCACCATAATAAGTGGACGATCCTACCCCCGAACTAAGCACTCAGCAGGTGCTCCAAGGATCTAGACCCTTTCACCATGAACTTTTATTTATTTTTATTCGAGATGAGGTTAAGGTCTGGGGCCCTCCATTGGCCTCTTATCCGCATTTATTATTTTCTTCGCTAGATAATCAACTTATACTTTTTTCTTCTAGGCCTTAACATTAATTTTTCTTTTATGGGAAATCTCCATGGCATCACGATCAAGTGAAGGAGGGGCCATGCCTGATGAAGGTTCAATCACGAAAGGTGACGAGCTGGGAGTGGAAGCTGCATAAAACACTTTGTTTAGAAAAAAATTGTTAAGTAAAAATGCTAAGTAAAAGATAAGCTAATAAAGAGATTTTTACCTTCTACAACTTCATGGTCGGTAGGACCCTCCTGGTAGGCAGGACCTTCTCGCTTGGAATACCCTACCCTAATAATTCATTTAAATTTTGTATAAGTTATATTGAAGTAAGGATTGATGAGAATTATTGGAAACTGTGTTTCAAAATTGAAGGCAATAAAATAATAGAAAAAGAGGGTTATTCGAACAACATATGAAGGCGTTAGAAGCGAGATCCATATCGCATGAAGCAGGGGTTCAAATGAACTTCGAGTGAGGATTGACTGCCTTACAGTCCCAGGTCACGTGAAGGTCGCGTGAAGCCATCCATCAAATGAGATGGACATGTTGTTCGAACGAGGCTCATGTCATTCGAACGATATGCTAAAAAAATGTTTAAATCTGATTGTCCTTATGTGCTATCACATTTTTGGCCCTTGATTTGGTGAGCTATTGAGCTCAGATGAGCCAAGAATATGATTTTTGGTGTTTTAAGGGATTTTATAAGGGTTTATTTGGTCCATTTGGGGAATTTGAAGTTGGAAGAAGATGAGAGAGAGGGGGAGGGTGGTATTCCACCATTTTTGGGGTGTTCTTCAACCATTGTTGGCCTTCCACCACCATAAACCACCATTTTCTTATAGTATTCCACCATGTTCAAGCCTACAACACCTATTTCCACCATTGTTGAAGTGGAGCTACGGAATTATAGCAGTGTTATTGGGGATTTTAAAGAAGATGAAGATGGAGTTTGAAGAGGTTTTTGAAGGTGTCTTGATTAGAAGACAATGGAGCACACATGAATCTTTCACGGAGGATGCATTTAGTAACTCCTTGAGGCCACCTTTGGAGGTTTGGGTTGATCCTCCTACACCAACTTTCTACCACCATTTGGAGCCTTTAAGAGGTGAAAAAAATCTACTCATAGATTAAGATTCTATTTGATGTGTTTGTAGTCTTGATTGTTAGAATATTCAGAGTAAGATTCTTAAAATATAATGATGGGTTCTCTAGAAAAATTAACAACAAACATTTTTATGGAATAAAAATGTTAAAAAGAAAATATCATTTTGTTGAAATAAATGAAGAATGCATATTTCAATGTTTCTTGAAATAAAGGTTTGAATTTTATAAAATTGGTTCATTTTCTAGTAGTTGATGTTATATATTTTATAAAATAAAATATTAAAAATAATGTTGATCATGCTAAAATAATGAAAATGGAGATTTTATGAGAAATGGGACATTTGTTTGAAGTTTTGAAGAAATAATAATGTCCTTTAATCTTGAAAAGACATAATTTGCAAGTGTTATGAATTTCTAGAATAAACCATATGTTCAACCCATTTAATAGGATTTTAGGATTTAAAATCCATCTTCCCATGCATATAAACTTGTAGTATTTTGATATTAAACATATAAACAAGTTTGAAGATAATTTTTTGGGTTTGAACATGAAATAAGAAAGTAGAAATTCCATTCTCCAAATTGTGTAAGAAGGGGTTTAAAGTGTGATAAGTATAAAGTTGTAAGGCTACATGTGATAGTAAAAGGAAATGGTATCTTCTCGTAAAAGTAGTCTTTGAATATAATTAGATTTCTAAAATAAATAAAGTAAAGAAATGTATAATTTGCAAATGTGGTTGGTAAATATGTTGAATAAGTGTTAATAGTTAAATATTGAAAAGGTGGTGGGCAACTTAATAGCATTTTGGGAAAAATTAACACTTGTGAAATGGAGCAAAAGGTGAACTTGGAAACAGATGGGTAAAATTGCTAATTTTACAAAAAGTGGAACATTTTTATGAAATAAAAATGTTGGAAAATGTGTTACACAAATTATTCCTAAATGAGTATGATTTGGAATAAACATTAAAGTTAAAGTGTAAGGGACATGACATGATGATTTCAAACTGTACACAAATTGGTGTGAAACCCCAGGTTTGGATTCGGCCGAGTAAAAAGTGATAGAAAGAATAATGTGGAAATATGTAAAATGCTAAAACACATTAAAAGAAACTCGGATGACACCGGGATAATTAAGGAGGGGCTGGAGCCCTGGGGTGAAAGGCCCAAAACAACTGGCCAAATCATATAGTGGCGTCGCCAGCGGTGTTGAGCCCGTTAAAGTACGCGGTTATTGGATGATTTAGAGAACATATAAAGGAATAAGAAATATGTCAAGAAATGGGTTATATGGTGAAAATGTGTTAATACAACCTAACATGAATGAATTTAATAAACGTTTCGATAAAGGATAAATGGACAAGTTAATGTGTGAATAGATTAATGTCCATAAGGTAAACAAAAAGATGAAGTGAGTGAGGAAATGGGTGGTAAGAAACCTAGGAGGTCGAACCCATATTTAACATAAGGGTGTGTTGTGAAAGTTTTCAAAGGTTAAACAAGTTTTTTCTAACACGGTGTTCGTGTGTGTCGAAATGGTGATTTTCAATGAAAGTCCTAATGCGAATTGGTTAAAATGAAAAGTGTAATTTTGGGTAAAACCAAGTGTAGTTGTTTCAAGTATTTTACCATATGTTTTAACTAAAGGTATAAATGTCAAACTAAAGTAAAGGAGGTCCTTTTACAAGATTAATGTGAATTAATCATGAAAAATAATGTTTTCAAAAGTAAAATCGTTTCATGCATTAAATATACGTATATATATATATATATAAGTGTACAATGTAGTTTGCATGTGTAGATAAGTATAATGCGTAGCGTCTTATTTCTATTGTTCATTTTTATATGACATTTGCGTATTCCCTGTGGGCATTGGCTCACCCCCTCGTCTTTGTTACGGCAGGTTGGGTGCGAAACCGTATTTTGAGAGCGTTATACAGGTAAGTATTCCAATAATTTTACATTAGTAGCTGTTGATACCAAAATTAATATGCTGATATGGACGAATAATACGAAAACACGTGTCAATCTACGTGGCACAATAGCAACGAGGAAGTTCATTTCCCCGATCAACTCATGTTCTCTCCGAGCAACGAGGATACACCGAGGAACTTTAGCACTCCGAGGCACTCTAGCGCTCCGAGGAACTCCTGAGCAACGAGCAACTAAGACGGTCCGAGCTGCATCTCGGCCGTAGCATTAATTTCCAGATAATCAAAGTTCAACTATTCATTGAATGTTTATCATCTTGACGCACACGCTGCATTAAATGTATTACCCTTTCATATGTATATCATTTAATGTATCAACCCTTTCATGTACAGCCTAAGGGCTATAAATACCTTGTATCACCCTCATTCAAAGGGACCGAAATTTCTCGAGAGAACTTGTACTCGAGAATTCCCAAACACTCAGCAATAACATAACAGTGGACGTAGGCCATTCATATAAGGCTGAACCACTTTAAAAATCTTTGTCTCATTTTATTTATCTGTGATTGAATAATTAGAGCGATCTAATTTTTTACATCAACAGATTGGCGCCGTCTGTCGGAACCGATTGTTAATATCGTTTTTCACCAAAAATCATTCATCATCAATGGCGGATAATCCAGAATCTAGCAATCGAAACGCTGGAAATACTGGAAATCCTCCGAATCCCTCTGCACCTCCAGATCTAGCCGGGATTATGACGAATCTGGCTCAAGGACAAATCGCCATGCAAGAAACAATGAGGCAACTCATACAAACCCTTCATGGCGGTGCACCTGCACGTTCAGGACAGCAAAGTGGTCAGAGGAAAACTTATTTACTTTCTTCACGATCCAGGCGTACTGAGTCACGTCGTAATGAGGAGTCTGATGATTTCTCTTATCAACCTGGGCGAACTTTGTCAATAAGGGCTACATATACTGATCAACATATCACCCTCTCTCCAGAAAGACCCAGTGCTTTAGAAAGACTGAGTAGGGTGTCTCCTTTCAGTCGATTAGGCCCTAGGAGGAATAGGAGTCCACCTAAGACCATGTCGAGGAGTTTTCGACAACCATCAGATCTAAGAGAAGGATCAGCACAATCACGACCAGTTGCTCGTCAAGATAAATCTCAGGAGGCTACTTCAGAACGATCTATTGCTCGAACTAACAAGCTCGATGAAGGAAATGATGCGTGGAAAGGTTCCATCCAACGGTTGGTGGATAGATTGGGAGAAATGGCCAAGGCAAAGAACCCCCTACAACAAACTTTTGTTCGAGGAACACCTTTTGTACAGGCCATTGTGAATTTTCCTACACCGTCAAAGTTCAAAGCACCTGTAGTGACCCCCAAATATGATGGAAAGACAGATCCTATTCCTCACATAGAGCAATATCAAGCTGCTGCCGACATCTATGTCGTCCCCGATGAGATGAGATGCAGAGCGTTCTCAGGAACTCTTACTGGAGCTGCCCAGATATGGTACAACAATCTTCCTCGGGGTAAGATTTCAACTTTCTTTCAGTTGGCCGAGTTGTTTATTGGCAATTTCTGTTTTGGAGCAAAGCCAGTAAAACGAGTAGCACACTCGTTAAGTGTTAGACAAAAATCTGGTGAGAGTACTAGAGATTACATAACTCGTTTCAATAATGAGAAGCTGGAAGTCATAGATTACGAAGAAAAGACAGCAATCACCGCCTTGATGAGTGGGTTGTTGCCTAATAAATTGTATTACACCTTGGCGAAAGATCCACCTAAAACTATGTTAGAGTTGATGGCAAAAGAGGCCAAAATCATGAATGCCGAGGAAGCTATGGCTGCAAAGAAGAATATGGATAAAGACACCAAGGTGGACGTCGACAAGTCTAAAAATAAAGAGCATAAGAGCAATGGCGGTGACAAATGTTCCAGAAATAATAAATCATCATGGGAAGTCCTGAAGAAATACGATAATTATACTCCTTTGAAAATGGGTATTCATCATGTCTTGGAAGAAATCAAGAACAACGAGGAGGTAAAATGGCCAAAGAAACTGAGGTCAGACCCTGATTCGAGGAGTAAGGATAAATATTGCGAGTTTCATAAAGATCATGGTCACATGACCAAAAATTGCATAGCTCTTCAGAACGAGATTGAAACACTCATCTGAAGAGGAAAGCTAGCAAAATATGTTGATCGGGGAGGTGAAAGAAAAAATAACGACCGAGCTAGAGAGAGGTCTAGATCTCCTCGTCGAGCAGAGGAGAAAAAGAAGAGAAACCATGAAGATGATCCAGATGATGACCCCGACCTTCCCAAGAAACCAAGACAGACAGAACGAGAAGTATTTTCTATACGTTTTGGGTCATTTGATTGTAATGTCATTACAGGAGGAGATGCAGGAGGAGACCTTACTGCAGAAAGAAAGGCTTACCTTGGAGAGGCTCAAGCTTGTTCATATATTCAGCGAATAAATCTGGCCGAGGATGATCATCAGAGGAAGGTAAACAAAGAGAAGCTGGTCATTGGCTTTTCAAAAAACGACCTAGCAGGTGTTCTTTATCCTCACGACGATCCTCTGGTGATCAAAATGAGGATTAAGGAAGTAGTGATTTCAAGGGTGTTGGTAGACAATGGAAGTTCGACAGACATCATGTACTATTCATGCTTTGACAGCTTGAATCTGAAATTATCTCAATTAGAACCGTATCACAGACCCCTCCTGGGTTTTGCTGGCGAGAAAGTTTTTCCACTTGGGACGATCAAGTTGGGTATATTTATTGGAACTTGGCTTGCTTGTCGAACAGAAAGAATACGCTTCTTTGTGATGGATAAGAATGTGCAGTCAGCCTACAACATCATCATGGGAAGAGTTAGTTTGAAGAAGTTTGAAGCAGTTCCATCTACAGTGCATCAATGCCTAAAATTCCCAACAAACTTTGGAGTAGGAGTTGTGAAAGGTGATAAAAAAGTAGCTCGGAAATGCTATTATTCATCTGCCGAGCAAGAGGAGCTTGAGGAATTAAGGAAAAAAACTACTACCTACCAGGTGGAAGAAGATACAGAGATTGAAACTCTCGATCCCAGAGATGAATCCCAACTTGTAAAAGGACAGGTGGTGGAATCTACAGAAAATGTTATTCTGGACGATGAGCACCCTGAACGAGTAACCCAGATAGGTTCATCGTTGGATGCTTCAATAAAATAGGAGTTGATAACTTTCTTGAGAAATAGGAAGAAAACTTTTGCATGGAGTCATGAAGACATGCCAGGAATAGATCCAAACTTCCTATGTCATGAGCTCAATGTGAATAAGGAGATCAAGCCTGTAAAGCAGAGAAGAAGGGTATTTAGCCCCGAGAAGAATCAAGCTATTCAAGAGGAGGTCGACAAGCTCTAGAAAGCTCAATTCATTGAAGATGTGAAATACCCGGACTGGTTGGAAAATGTGGTGATGGTAAAGAAGAAAAACAATAAATGGAGAATGTGTGTTGATTTCACTGATCTCAACAAGGCCTGCCCAAAGGATCACTTTCCATTACCCAGAATTGACCAGTTAGTGGATGCTACCTCTGGGCACGAGCTGCTTAGCTTCATGGACGCTTATTCAGGCTACAACCAGATCAAGATGAAACCTGAAGACATGGAGAGTACTTCTTTATTACCCCTAGGGGTACTTATTGTTATAATGTTATGCCTTTTGGTTTAAAAAATGCAGGAGCGACATACCAGCAGCTGATGAACAAGGTTTTTGCCGAACAAATCAGTTGCAATATGGAAGTCTATGTCGATGATATGCTGACAAAAAGCAAGAAAGATGCTGATCATCTAGTTGATTTAAGTCAGACTTTTGATCAACTGGATAAATACCAGATGAAGCTCAACCCGACGAAGTGCACATTTGGAGTACGAGAAGGAATGTTTCTCGGGTACATTGTCAACCAGCAAGGCATTGAGGCAAATTCAGAAAAGATCAAAGCTCTTTTAGGGTTGCGATCTCCAACAACAAAGAAAGAAGTGCAGAGTCTTACAGGACGAGTTACAGCGCTCAATAGATTTGTATCTTGAGCAACAGATAGATGCTTACCATTCTTCAAAATACTTCGAAAAACTTTCGAGTGGAATGATGAATGTGAAAAAGCCTTTCAAGACTTGAAGAAATATCTGGGAACACCTCCACTACTGTCCAGACCGGTAATGGGAGAAAAGTTGTACTTATACCTGGCAGTATCAGAAAATGCAGTCAGCTCGGCATTGATCAGATCGGATAATGGAGTCCAGAAACCAATTTATTACACAAGTAAGGCTTTCCGAGGTGCAGAGATCAGGTACCCAAAGCTGGAAAAATTGGCATTGGCATTAATTGAAGCAAGTAGAAGAATGAGGCCATATTTTTAGGCCCATACCATCGTCGTTTATACCGACATGCCATTGAGACAAGCCCTTCATAAGCCAGAAAAATCAGGGAGACTGATGTACTGGGCAATAGAGCTCGGTGAATATGATATTGTGTATGAACCCAGATCATCATTGAAAGGGCAAGCTGTAGCAGATTTTATAGCAGAGTTTACATATCCTGATACCCCTGAGGAATAAAAGTTGCTCACTGATAAACCTGTGGATGTTATAGGATCAATAGACATAAACCCAAACCAACTCCGGTTGGTAAAAGGGCGAGAAGAGATGGTCGACGAGGAGCGAAAATTAACAGGGGAGGATGGAAGAGAACAACAAATATTTCACCAAGGAACTCTATTGGATAAGAAATTTGAAGACGAGTTACCTACATGGAGATTGTATGTAGATGGGTCATCTTGCACAGCAGGTTGTGGAGCAGGGATTGTTTTGAAAACCCCAGACGAGATTGATATAGAATATGCCTTGCGATTTCAATTCAAAACCTCCAATAATGAGGCTGAGTATGAGGCCATGATAGCAGGTCTTAATTTAGCAAAGATTATGGAAGCACAACAAGTGATGGTATTCAGTGATTCTCAATTAATTGTGAATCAGGTGATGGGAACATATGCGGTTAAAGGAGAACTAATGGTTAAATATCATGCAAAGGTGATGGAACCGTTGGAAGAATTTGATGCCATTCAGTTGATCAGAATACCCAGAATAGAAAATGCACAAGCAGATGCACTGGCCCGACTAGCATTAGCTACTCGTACCGAGCTGCGAAGAACGATACCAATTGAAGTACTGGAAAGTCGGAGCATAGATGAAGACCTGGCGATGAATGTTATTACCCTTGATTTAGGACCATCTTGGATGGATCCCATCAGGGCATATATTGAAGAGGGAAAATTTCTAGAGGACAAGCTTGCGATAAAGAAATTGAAGTCTAAAGCTGCTCGGTATGTACTAACTAATGGTGTTTTATATAGACGAGGAATTATGGTGGGTTTGCAGAGATGTGTACACCCCTCCGAGGTGAAAGAATTGATTGAAGAAATCCATGAAGGGTCTTGTGGAGCACATGTGGCAGGTCAGACACTATTGCAAAGAGTGATGACGCAGGGGTATTATTGGCCGACGATGAGGGCTGATTGTATAGCCTATGCTAAGAAATGTGACAAGTGCCAACGTTTTTCCTCCATCCGACGAATTCCACAAGCATTGTTGACACCCATAACTTCCCCTTGGCCATTTGCCATGTGGGTAATTGATTTGGTTGGACCATTGCCGACCACTCGAGGAAGATTCAAGTACCTCGTCGTCGCAGTAGATTATTTTACTAAGTGGGTAGAGGCTGAACCCCTTATCGATATGACGTACGAAAAGGTATACCAGTTTGTTTGGAAGAATATCATCTATAGATATGGTCTCCCTCATACCTTCATCACAGACCATGGAACACAATTCGACAACGAGGAGTTTGCTGCCTATTGTCAACAATCAAACATCCTAAAGACCCATTCAGCACCAGGTCATCCTCAAAGCAATGGGAAGACTGAGGTGACAAACAGAACACTACTAAATGGTTTGAAGAAGAGGCTAAGTGAGGCTAAAGCTAATTGGATTAATGAGCTATAGTCAGTATTGTGGGCTTACCGAACAACTCCCCGAGCAGCAACTGGAGAATCACCATACATGCTGGCATTTGGAAGTGAGGCTGTAATACCTGCTGAGTTGGGTCTCCCAACACACAGAGTGCTGAATTTCAATTCCCCAGTCAGTGACTTGATGAGAAGATTAGATTTGGACATGCTCGAGGAGGTTAGAGAAGAGGCAGCCATTAGGAATGCTGCTTACCAATAACGCACAGCTCTGTTCTACAACAAAAGGGTGAAGAAATGCGACTTAAAAGAAGGGGATTATGTGCTAAAGAAGCTCATTCAGAAGCACAATAAGCTTGAAGCCAACTGGCATTGACCTTACCGAGTTACAGAAGTTGTTCGACCAGGAACTTACAGAATAGCAACTCTAGAAGGAGAGGAATTTGAGAATGCATGGAATGCTGAACACCTACGCAAGTATTATCAGTCATGTAAAATGTAAAGCAATTCCTTCATTATGAATAAAACAATGATGTTTCACCATCCTCTTCCTTTTATTACAAGTTTTTTGGGGAATACTAGTGTGATACACTACACTGATAGTTCGAGCGTGATCAACTTCGGTTGGTAAAATAGCGAGAACAAATTATACTCTTTTGGTTAGGAGGCGTACACTTGCGTGATCAACTTTGGTTGGTAAAAGAGCTTGTGGACAAGATAGTTCGAAAGAACCTGATAGTTCGAGCGTGATCAACTTCGGTTGGTAAAATAGCGAGAACAAATTATACTCCTTTGGTTAGGAGGCGTACACTTGCGTGATCAACTTCGGTTGGTAAAAGAGCTTGTGGACAAGATAGTTAGAAAGAACCTGATAGTTCGAGCGTGATCAACTTCGGTTGGTAAAATAGCGAGAATAAATTATACTCCTTTGGTTAGGAGGCGTACACTTGCGTGATCAACTTCGGTTGGTAAAAGAGCTTGTGGACAAGATAGTTCGAAAGAAACTGATAGTTCGAGCGTGATCAACTTCGGTTGGTATAATAGCGAGAACAAATTATACTCCTTTGGTTAGGAGGCGTACACTTGCGTGATCAACTTCGGTTGGTAAAAGAGCTTGTGGACAAGATAGTTCGAAAGAACCTGATAGTTCGAGCGTGATCAACTTCGGTTGGTAAAATAGCGAGAACAAATTATACTCCTTTGGTTAGGAGGCGTACACTTGCGTGATCAACTTCGGTTGGTAAAAGAGCTTGTGGACAAGATAGTTCGAAAGAACCTAATAGTTTAAACCCACAACCAACTTTGGATGGTAAAAGGGCAAGAACAACATTCTTAAAAATGCCAATTTTGGCTGGTTAAGAAACAAAATATGCCAACAAGTTGGTCGGAAGGTAAAACCATTCCAGAAAATACAAAATATTCCAAACTGAGCCAAGTATAGTTGGTCGGGGATAAAAACCCACTAATTGTAGTTGGTCAACTAGGAGAACTTATTGACGAGGAGGGTCCATCAACCTGGTTGGTCGGACACATTTTATGAAAACTCTCGCTAATTATACTTGGTCGACGAGTACAATTTAACAACCTTAGTTGGTTGAAAAAATTTTAAACATTTTTATTATTAAGTGATCGAGCAACATTTTTTGATACTTGTAACTGTTTATTACTAAGTTGGTTGATGAACAACACAAAATTGTTATCTTTTTAACAGATACATATGCACAGATGTAAAAGTGTTAGACAAGTACAAAAGAATAGCAATACAGATTTGCAAACAGAAAATGAAAGTCTTTCATTAAAATTCAAAATAAATTACAAGTTACATATGTGTGCTAACTATTACATTGAAAATCCTATTCTATTGGTTTTTTCCTCTCAGCCTTCGATACAGGTTCCTCGCCAGCAGGAGGATCATTTAATGTTTGGGGAGAATTGATAAAATTCAAGTCCCTCAACATTCTGACATTCATTACTGAAGGAGTATCCAAGAGATGCTCGGGACGAGATAATTCAATCTGAGAATGAAGACTATAGTCACCAAGATATTTTGAAATTAAGCTCCGAGGAATTGCACGAGCTGGGATCCATTCCATGTCCAGTTTATAAGGCGGTACAGGCAAGTCTAGTAGCCCAGGAGCATGATAATCCCATAAATAATGGCCCTGCTCTAGCTTTAACACACCCAGTGCGTTCAACCATCCCTGTTTATAACCTTCATTATTGGCATTTTCAAGGCGAGCATCCAAGTGACAAAGGGCTTCATTGTAGCCTGCTACCCAAAACTCACGAGGTTATTTATGGAATTGGAAAGTTATTCTCTCTAGTTGCTCGTGAAGGCTCCTGGCAAAAACATCTTTATTATTCAAAGCAGACTTCGTCGCAGTAAGTTGATCTTCCAAAGATAGGTTTTTCTTGGACATTTCAGACAAAGCACGATATTTTGCATTCAATTGGAACGCTTGAGTTTCCAAAGTAGATTGAGTGCGAGCTTCTTCAACATTACGGCTGAGAACTCTTGATCGACTCCGAGCAGGTGGAGAACTTTGCTCCTCGACAACATTTTGAATAGCTCTTCCTCGCCCACGAGAACCTCTTCCTCGCCCCCGAGCAGTAGTAGAGATACCAGACCTTCTCAGAGTATCCAATTCTTGCCTTAATTTGGCATTCTCAACCTCTAAGAATGAGAATCCTTCATCGGTGACCGGTACCAAGGCAGCAGAGGATGAAGCTGCAGACTCATACTGTGCCAATTTTTTCTATAAATTGTTGTTTTCTTTTTCCAGCAGCTCGGTGATCTGTCTGCAGGCCTCAACTTCACCTTTTAGGGCTCTCTCCCTGACATCGTATCCAGCAATGATCTTTTTGTGGCCTGTCTCGGAAGAAAGCTGTTGATACCTATTCTCATATTCCTTATGCAACAAGGCAGTTGATTCATTGTGCTGATTCTGAAGATCTTCTAAGGTACAATGAAGCTCCTCGATCAAGTCATAGTAGGCCACGTTGTTGGCCACAACTCGGTCAAGTAAATCCTTCAGGTACTGATAAGCCTCAATTGCTTGTTCTGAAGCATCATGGCCAAGGATGTCAGCAATTTCTGATACACTCAAATTTGTATGACCAGCCTTATAATATTCATGGCATTGCTGCATCAGCTTTGTATCATGTGCAGATATCAGTTCCATTCTAGCCACAAACTAATAAAGAAGAGAAGGCAAGAGTTAATAAATAAAAACAGACAGAGCATCAACAATGAAGAGGAACAAAAAGATGTGATTTTATTACATCATCAACAAGATTACATCGTTTGGAATACAGAGGATAAGTAAAAGAAGAACAGAAAAAAGTACCGAACAACTTCACACCTTTTCCTTGTCTCCCAAGACTTTCTCGGGAGGCTGGGACGAGGAGCTTGGTTGCTCGGTAGGAACAATGGTCTGATTAGTAGAAGCTGGGATTTATTCTGGAGGAGCAGGCAATGATGAAATCTCCTCGGTGGCTGTCTGGTTGGATGGTGGAATAAGGACTTGATCACCCACTGTCATTGAAGATTCTTCAGACGCAGCTTCGTCTGAAGACTCATCTTCAATAACTGGAGGAGGACCAGGGAGATGTTGTTGAAATAGCTCTGAGTCCTCACTCACCTTCAACTCCTGCAGTGCTGCAACCCAACCATCATGAAAATATTTCAGACTTCCATATTTCACCTGGGTCGTCATAGCTGCCACCCCCTGTCCCATCCTTTGTCCCAACCAGTTTTAAAGGACGTCTTCACAGCTGTTTTTCTCTTCATTTTTTCCGAGGATAGCTTCTCGGACATAAGATTCTCGGTGACCTTCAATTTGGTCTCCACCTCCTCCTTCTGGCGATTTACTTCTCGCAGGAGGGTCAGCTCTTCTTCAGCCGATTTCAATTTATTCTCAAGCTCCCCAAAGCCTGAAAGTTTCTCGGCATAATCTTTATTTTCTTTCTCCAAGTCCTTCACCTTATTACCCAGTTGTACCTTCTCTGCATCAGACGCAACCAATTTCTTCTCCCATTCAGTTTTATCCTCGTCATACTTCTGACGGGATTCACTCACAGATTTAATAGCTTTCGCCAGTGCTCCCTCCACAGTGGACGAGGAGCAAGAAGCTTTGATTGCTTCATCCTTTTTAAGGATTAAATTGAAATAGCTCGACAACTGTAATCATAAAAGGGAAATGAAATCAGAAACAAATATGGGAAACAACAAAGGAAAATATAAAAAGCTCGGAGTAGAGATACTTACTGAAGCCAAATGACGAGCAGCCAGAGAAGTAACCACATCCCGAGTAAGGTCTTCTTCAGTACCTTGCACCTCGGGGATGGGTGAAAATTTTGCCAAACTCATCGTAGAGCTCGGAGGAACAATAATTGGAACACCATCTCCACCAGCTGGGAGTGGGGGAATGGCTCCAGAAATACTGACCGAGGAGGATTTCCTCAATCTCCTCGGTGCCTTTTCAGCAACCTCAACCAAAGAGGAACTTTTGGTTGGTGAGATAGTGATTACCTCAATAGGTGCATCCTTCTGTACAGGAGCCACTGGGGGCTTCTCGGCAACCTTCTGAACAGCAACAGAAGGAGCATCATCAATTTTCTTTGTCCCCTTTGGGACATTAACCTTGGTTTTCTTCCCATCGCCAGCAGAGGAACTCTCCTCGAAGAGAGTAGGAACTCTTCTCTTGCCCATTTTCTGGCTCAAAGGAATATGAGATTCCGGATCACAGTCTTCAGGAATTTGCACTGGATCACTGGAGCTGACCACAGGGCGAGCAGTAAAAGACGACGTATAGCTCCTGTACTACAACAAGTATGAGGCAGACCTGATGTGCTCGTCTGTAATTTTCTGATGCAAGCTCCAGATATGTTTCAATTTCCTTATATTAACTTCTGATTCTTTAGGAGTTTTTCTCTTGCTATTAACTGCAAACAAACACAATTTGAAATGTCAATCATGCATTTATTCAAACATGATGAAGTCATAATTTCGAGAATAAAATAAAATGAGAATAACCTATCCCATTGCCATATGGGGGGGATTTGGGACCTTTATACACTTCGTCTCCGACTAAAGGAGCATGTTGCCAATTTTTGAAAACTGACCCATGTTCAAAATAATCCCTGTTGGCATCAGGGAGGTTGACTACTAAAGCTCTATTCAAAAATCTGGTTTTTAAATAATAAACGTTATCTAAAACATCCCATCTATAGCAATGCATAATCTCAGGAATTCCTATGCGAGTTCCATGAGTTTGATTTAATTTATGCACCCCATTAACTATTCTCCATGTATTGGGGGCTACTTTTGCAGGAACAACATCGAAATGTTGGCAGAATTCTAAGCATAAAGAGTTGGGTGGAAAAGAAAATCCACACTCAGCAATAAAGAGGCTGGGGAACCAATGTCCCTCAGCCAAGCGAAAATAATCAAAGGGCTCAGGAAGATTCTCCAGAGTTACCCAAGACGGAATGGAATAATCAGAACATAATTTTTCAATAGATTCAATAATGTAAACCATGATGAATAAAAGAAGAAGGAAGAAGAGCTTACAGGGAAAAAGGAGATCTTTTGACAAACAAACGAAGAAAAATATGGATACACAGGAGAGAGAAAAGCTATAGAAAACTCGAAAGCAGAAATTGAAAAGGTAGGAGACGATGGGATTGTCTCTGAAGCTTAAATACCTTGCCTTGGGAAATGGCGAAAGAAATGATTACAAAAAAGAAATTGTTACGCTACTGGCGGCTAAAAGGACAAAAAGGGCACGAAGACCGAAGAGCCTATAAAAATGCAAAATGGCGGATTCTGCGAATTTGGAAGAAAATTCAAATATGAAGAAAAGGCTCCTAAAACCCAAGAAAGTCATTTAATATCGCCATATACCGAGAAAGAATGTTCCATACTCCTCAAAGTTCGAAATATGAAACATTGGGGGCTTCTGTTGATACCAAAATTAATATGCTGATATGGACGAATAATACGAAGACACGTGTCAATCTACGTGGCACAATAGCAACGAGGAAGTTCATTTCCCCGATCAACTCATGTTCTCTCCGAGCAACGAGGATACACCGAGGAACTTTAGCACTTCGAGGCACTCTAGCGCTCCGAGGAACTCCTGAGCAACGAGCAACTAAGACGGTCCGAGCTGCATCTCGGCCGTAGCATTAATTGCCAGATAATCAAAGTTCAACTATTCATTGAATGTTTATCATCTTGACGCACACGCTGCATTAAATGTATTACCCTTTCATATGTATATCATTTAATGTATCAACCCTTTCATGTACAGCCTAAGGGCTATAAATACCTTGTATCACCCTCATTCAAAGGGACCGGAATTTCTTGAGAGAACTTGTACTCGAGAATTCCCAAACACTCAGCAATAACATAACAGTGGACGTAGGCCATTCATATAAGGCTGAACCACTTTAAAAATCTTTGTCTCATTTTATTTATCTGTGATTGAATAATTAGAGCGATCTAATTTTTTACATCAACAGTAGCTCTGTATGCTTAGACTCCTGGGATGTTTCCCACGGATCCTTCACATAGTTTGAACTTTAAATTGGAATTGCATGCTAAACAAGTGAAATGTTAATTAAAATAAAACTGGACTAGAAACATTATATAGGTTATTTCATTGCACTTCACACCTAATGCTCTGATCGAACCGGGTTGACTACGAGTAACCCATAAATCCGGGCCGAGGCGTTACAAATTGTATCAGAGATCTAGGTTTAAGGTTCCTTTTAGGAGTGACGTGGTGAGGTCGGTAGTGGATCTTTCGACGTCGGTGTTAATTTTGGGCCGGCCACGTTAGTTTTGGTGATGGTTTAGTTCATGTCCTCGATAATAAAGTCAAAGAGGTTAACACGACAAGTAAGTTAGTGTTTGGTGGCACACGATCGAACTAGTAGTTGTTAAATTTCTTTCACGCTTCTGATTATATGTTTGTGATTTATGGGTGTTCTTAAAAGCTAATAGTTGTGACACTGTGGTTGTTAGTGTGAGGTGCTTGCATGTCAATCCATAATGATATGAGAAGTGTATTGAGATGTAAATAATGATGAATGCCATCTTTTGAATTAGAGATATGACTCGTGTGAATTTAACCGTGGAGATTAGATAGCTAGTGTGTCATACCTAGACGGTGCTGATTGGTGATAAAAATACGTTAAATTCTATGAATAGATACTTCCGGTAATTGGTGACAATGATGTGATTAGAAATTCGATCCTTGAGATGGTATCATTTCGTAAGGCAATTGATGGTTTAGTGGGAAGATTGAACTGTGGTTGTTAAAACTTGAGGTGTGTAATTAGTCTTAGTCTGTAAGAGAATATTGTCGTGAGTGTCCTGGTGATTCTTAATTGAAGTTGTACATCGTAGGGTGTGATGAGAGTTATGGGCAAATTGCGATAAATGTGTTACATGCAACAATGATGATTGACGAGGCGTAGGAGTGAACTCTAGGTAGTCTTCTATGTCGGGGTTTTAGTAAATATGATATGGTATTGAGGAATAGGATCCCTCGTGGCGTCCGTGGTGTAGGCCTTGGTGTTTATAGGCAATACTCGACGTCCCATATACTACTAAGATCTATATAGTCGTGTTAACCTGTAGATTAGCACATGATATGGTGTTTACATACGGAGGAAATTTAGTTGTCATAGTTGATCATTTATTGGGGATTAGATAAGGTAGACCTTAAGGTTTATAGGTTGTAGGTGATGTCCTGTACCCTACCATGATCCTTAATAGCGTCAATTATGGTTTGTACGTGGCATATGGTCACAACCGTTTGGAAGAAATATGAGATTATTATCTAAATGTAGAGGCTCTTTTAGCCGATCGGTTCATATCAACTCATGTATATATAACAATATACTTCTTCATTTATCAATATATTGGAGAACTCAGTTTCATAAAAAAAGAGGCTCTTTTAGCGTCCAAAGTAATGGCCAAGTGTGAGGAAATCCTAATGAAAGTGTGGTTTAAAGGTATGATGGAGTGCCCATAGGACTAATTTTGTGTGACTTCATTGGGTATAGAGATCGAATGTTGTGATGCCTTGAGGTGATTGGTGGCTAAGGTGCACTATAGGTAAAAGCTCGTAGGCTAGAGTCTTTGCGAGCACCAAGTAATCGCTATGTGGGTATTTAAGGGTTTGTGGAATGCACCTACAATGATTAAGGTATGAATGATGAAACCTTGTTGGGTTTGGAGGACAATTACATAGAATGTGTTTGGTGCTTTAGAAGACCAATTAAGTTCAGTATGAAGGAGCATTAGTATCCAATTAATGATTGTGTTGAGGTCCAGGTGATGATCTCAGATTGTTGGTCGGGGTTTAGAGGAATCGTATAGTGTACTTGCTGGGTGTGGCTCCCCGAATCGGCACTAATGGATCGCGTAATCCCTAAGGTAAGCTGAAAGTTTGTGTCGTTATAAGCGTAATGCAAGAATGTCATGAAATGATTAGTATTGGTGCTGTGACACTCGATTTTAAGGTGTATTATGAAATGTATTCAAGACTTACATTGATGACGCCATGTGGAGATTTAAAATGGCAGCTAAGATGGGTAATATCTAAGCATGATAGAATATTGGCATAGGTCGACAACATATGATAGGGTAGCCTTAGCAAGGTAAAGAATAGTTCTTAGTACGTCTTTCCAAGTCGGTATGAATTACAAGATGTAACCCTTAGTGATACTTACAACCCTTAGAATGCCAATGGCGGCCGGTGTGGTTGCCACGTAAATTCTGTGTGGGTAGAACGTAGAAATAAGCTGGGTGGCAACCTCGTGTGGTCCAAGGATCGTCACTAGTAAGTGGACTAGGTCAATGTGAATAAGGGCATTAGATATTCTCCAATAGGAGTAGTTCACGTGTGCTAAGGATGCGAGGGGTAGGGCCTTTCTCCCAAGGAGGGAAGTCGGGGATTGACTTCCTAGAGAACTATAGGGTCGTATGCTTCTTTCGTGTTATGAGAGTGAACGGTTGTGATTCGATTCATCACGATTGGTGACCCAAGCCAGGGTATGTGGGTAATATTAGTACTTGGTGAGAATTTTGGGAATGAGTGACATAATTTCTAACATACGTCGTGGATTCATTTTTGCAAATCATAGTCGGATGCTTACGGGCTGGATTTTTCGTGACGGTTGCATGTTCCTTCGAACTCTCGTGTGTCCATTTTGGTTTCGATAATCGGGGACTGGTATTCTCACATACGCAATAACTTGGATTGGTTCCATGTCATGGTGCGACGAGGTTGGGCCTAGTAAATCGCGGTGGACTGGATATGGTTAATGCAGCTTGTTAACTAGGTGCGCCTTATCTGAAGTACTCTTGCTATTGCATAAAGTTTTTTTTTTTTTTGGGGGGGGGGGGTTACACTTTCAATCACATGGTTTGCTTGTAGTATCAACTTTTCTTAAGATTAGTGGCTCTGGTTGAAAAGAGTGGGATGATGACTTGAGGATATGGTATAGTGTTAGAAATCGAGGAAAAACTTATCATATGGTGTCTCTTTTCCAAGGTGAGAGGATTTGAGAGAGAATCTAGTGAGTGCTCAAAGGTAAGATGCCTAGAGTAGTACCACGGTCATCGGAGTGGCGCAGCAGAAGGTGTAAGATGAACGCATGATGATGAGTTGGTGAGAATATTACTTATTAGAGTGAGAAATTAGCATAGTATGGTTATTGGCAAGCTCATACAAGTTGTGTAGTCATATAGCGTAAAGAGTTGCGAGACACAGGGTGTGCAGTCCTAAGATGGGATTAACTTGGGTACAATCTTGGGTAATACAAGAAAGTATGTGGACATGATCATCAAGAGAGTGGATATACGGATGTTGATTATGTGATGTTCATGGTTAGCACGACGGTGAGCGTTATAACATGTCACACGTTGGTTATTTGGTGACAAACCCTGTGTGTGGGAACTTAGTGTGACCTTAGTATTGAGAACTTTGATGATTTTGTCTTGGAGGATTTCTATAACATAGAATAGAAGTTGGTGAACCCCGTAAGCTTAATGATCGTCGGACTGAGAATTTCGGGGAGAAATTTCCTAGGATGGAAGTTTGTAATACCCTGCTTCAATAATTCATTAAAATTTTGAATAAATTGTATTGAAGTAAACATTGATGAGAATTATTGGAAATTATGGGTTAAAATTGAAGGAAATAAATGAAATAGAAAAAGGCGGTCGTTTGAAATACATATGGGGGTCGTTAGAAGCGAGATCCATGTCGCGCGAAATGGGGGTTCAAACGACCTTCGAGTGAGGTCTCACAACCGTACAATCCCAGGTCACACAAAGGTCGCGTGAAGCCATCCATTGAATGAGATGCACATGTTGTTCGAACGAGGCTCATGTCGTTCGAATGACGTGCCTAAAAATGTTTAAATCTGATTACCCTTGTGTGCTTGATACGACGCAAATATTGCGTATTTCACCCGTTAACCTACGCCTTATTAGCCCCCTTGAGTATCTTAATCCCTATACTTATGATCATTAACCAGAAAACCTCGGATTTCAATGTTAACATGTTTTTCACGGGTTAATTGAGCTTTTGTAGGTATTTGGATGCTTAGTATGAAGTTCGGACGCTTTTCGGAAATGTTTCGTCGACTTTTGCAGCTTCGGGGGAATTTTAGTAATTCCATCATTCGGGTTTGAATCCCGAGATCTTCATGGAAGTTTAATTCCTTTGATTTCTCTTCGCGTGGCCATTGACGGTGCATGATTCCGAGTTGTATCGATGGAGTTATGGTATTTTTAGGATGGTTTTTACTGTAAAAGTACACTCAAGGTCACATTCAAGGGAATTTTAGTCATTTCATATTTTGTTTTTTTGGCCCAATTTCTTCTTGGATGTTTTATTCCTCTGAGTTATCTTCGCGTAGCCTCCAACCGTGCCTCATTCCGAGCTATAACGAAGAAATGGCGGCATTTTTCGTAAAACAGGACAAAGCTGCAGATTCAGACTTGGTGCTTGCGAATCGATTCGGCCCAAAACCGAATCGATTCGGTTTGCACCAGAATGCTAGATATTTGCTTCCCCTGTTTCCAAATCGATTCGGTCCTTTACCGAATCGATTCGGCAACAGGAAAAGTCCGAAAATCTTCATTTTTAAGTTGGGTTTTGGTTGGGTATAAAGGGAGAAACATTGTATTAAGTTGGGGGATCCCTTTTTAGACTTGATATCTTCATTTTGTCTTAGATTTTAGGGTTTGTAGTTGGGAGCTAAATCCTACTCCTCTCTTGTACTCTTTGTTTTGTAAGTTGTACCTTAACTTTAATTACATTAAATTAGTTGTCTTCCTTAATTTCCATGCTTTGATTTACTTGCTTTCTCTACTTTCTTGCCTAGATTAATTTATTTCTTGTTGTAATTAGTATATTGGTTTGTTAATTAGTTTAGTTCATGATGTACCCTTAGATAAATAGGGTCGGGAATGTGTTCCCCCATTTTCGGGCCCCGAGCTCCGAAACTTAGGGTTTCGTGTAAAATTGCATTTAATTGAAACCGCGTGTATTAAAGTTGGATTGTTATGTGTTTAACTTTATTTGTCATGCAACTTTAGTGTTTATAGCGATAATCCGAATTTAATCCGCGTGTGACCATTTTTGATTAAATGTTTAATCTCACAACTTTGGCTTAAATTCCTTATTACGTGATGTTTATGCTTAATTGAAAATGCTCGATTAAATTGCTTTTGAGCCTTAACTCTAATTAGTAGTTGTTTCGATCCGTGTGGTAGAATGCGATTTCGATCCTCGCTTTACTTTTGTATAGCATAACTTATTCTTTTCTTTTGTCACCATAACCACCATTCACCTTTTCATTTATTTATTTTACACTTTTATTACTGAAGTAATTAAACAATTAACATCTAAAATTCAATCACTCCCTGTGGATTTCTTACGATACCCGACTTACCGCTGTGCTTGCCTCGCAAGTGTAGTAGTAGCTTAGGTTTTTTGTATTGCGGCGGCGAAACACACAACGATTGTGTCCTCACACGAACACACTTTTTTCGCTCGGTCACAAAATGGCGCCGTTGCCGGGGAGTGTGTTTTAGATTGTAATTGTTTTATTATTTCGTTGTATTTTTCCTTTTGTATTTGTATTCTTTGTTTTAACCTTTTTTGCAGGATAGCATATTTGAGCGCTAAGAAACTTTGATTCGTGGTTGCTCACTTTCTTGCTCGGATTCTCCATCTACAAGCAACGAGGTAATCATGTCCTACTATTATAGTTATTACGGTTATTCTAATGATTCATACTTTGGGGATAGTTTTCAAGTTTTTCATTTTCAAGATTTTCTTGAAAATGAAAGACTTGAAAACATTTATCGCAATGAAAATCGTTATTGGGAGTTTGAGTTGGATTCATATTTTGAAACCAATGACGATTTTTATTCCGATGATTTAGAAGATGAGATTTTACCAAATGAGGAGTCCGAAGCTCTTGAGCCGAGGAAGCCTACTTTGGAAGAAACTTTGCTTCTTTACTCCCAAGGTTTGGAAAGCCTAAATGTTGCTGGAATGAGACTTGGAGCACTTTGCGATGAGATGAATTCTTATGCACAAAATAACAAGGCAGTGGAAACTTGTGTTTCACCTAAATTTTTCGAAGAATTTCTCATCGAATGTGAATCTCTCTCCCCAGAAATTCAATCTCCTTCCGACGATATGTTGACGGAGATTGAATTTATTTCATTACCATATACGTTTTCCGTCATTGAACCATTAGAATTACCGGTTGATTCCTATGAGTCGGTAGAAACTTTTATAATTTCTACACAATTTGCCGACGAGGACTCTTTGCCGACTTTGTTTGCTACGATGGAACCTATCTCCGTGTGTGCACTATCTCCCATTCCACTTGAAAAACCTTTGGGAGATGAGTCGATTTTTCTTGGACCTCTAGTGTACCTTTCCCCCTTATTATCCAAATCCCCCATCGTCCGCCCAAAATTTCAAATTGGCGATGGTTCACTTTTTTCACCACCCACATGCCTTCCGTTGTTCAAACGGAATTCTTATTTTTCGGGAGGCATGTTCGCTTTGGAGGGTCCACCGTTGATCTTTCAAAGTCAAATCCCTTTTTGGGTGGACCCTCAACTATTTAGACTTCTAGTGTATAGTTAGTGTGAAGCCTAAATAGTAGGTTGTAAATAGTTAGCTTTTTAATTTTCTTTCTTTCCTTTTTTTTTCTTCCCTTTTTATTTAGTCTAGTGTAATTAGTTCATTTTTTGTATTTGTTTTTGCTATGCTCGGTACTAACTTGTTTTGTAGATTCCTTTGGACTCGCGCTTATGGATATCACTCCAATTTTGGGTAATATCATTCCTTTCCTCTCTTTGTGTTGTGTTCTTAATGCACATTGAGGACAATGCAACATTTAAGTTAGGGGGTGTAGGATATTCTATCCGTTTCATGTGTAGTCCATTGATTTGCTCACATTTAGTTACTTAGTATGCCTTTTTGTGAAAAATTTGAAAATTTTCAAAAATATTTTCTTTCTTTTTTCTCCTTTGTTGGGCATTTTGCCTTGTTTCCAGTGATAAATTTCAATAATTGCCCGATCCAATAGACAACTCAATGTTGCACGTTCTCGATTTTAGAAGTTATTGGACTTTAGTCCTCAAATCATTGATATTGTGAATAACTTCATGAATTAAACTTTATCCCATGAGCATATGCACTTTCCTTGTTATATTGATTTGGTTTAAGATTTTTATAACTCGGTAATCATTTGTTGCATTGTATATACTTACACCGAGTAAGCTTTGTACCTTTCGTCGTTTGTGAGTGTTATACACTATTCTCTCCTCTTTGAAAACGTTGAATTCATTGGTAATCTCTCTAATCTTTCATTTCACTGTTCATTAATTGAGTCCATGCTTGAAATGTGCTACTTGATCATGATTTTCATATATTGTTTTGACTTGAGAATTGCGTAAACTTTATGAAATGATCATAGGCCATCTTTGTTATATCATCCATATTAGCTTTGACCTCACCATATATGTTTCCCTAGTCAACCCCTTTGAGCCTAAATACTAGCCTTTCGTTTCATTACCCAAAATCCCATAACTAACTCCAAATTGGAGTTTTAAGCCATACATACACCTTACATACCTTTGTTTGGAATGTTACTTGGGATTGGATGTTGTTGTTGTATGTCGGTTGCAATTTAGGCATATGAGAGTTTGATAAGAGTGATGCAAAGAAAAGAAAGTAGTGAAAAAAAAAGTGAAGAAAAAGAGAAAGTAAAAAGCAAAAGAAAACAAAAGAAACATGAGAAAAAGAAGAAAAGAAAATAAAGAGAAAGTTGTATATGTTGTGTATATTATTCAATAAGCTTTGATTACTCTCCAATTGTTATATCTAATGCTTGTTTGGAAGTTACTTTCCATTTTTGATATTGACCGCATCCTTCCCATTATTCCAAGTTTTCATCTCCGAACACTTTGAATCCGTACATATACCTTTCATTTCGTACCTTAACCCCAAACCTACATTACAACCGTATAAAGTCCTATGTAATCTTAGGGTTCATTTAATTTAAAAGTCATAATAGTTTTGATAATCTGTGAAAATGCATTTCGCCTCTTTTGATGAGTGGTATCTTTCATTGAGATTATAATTTTTCAGTTTATATATAACGTTCCTCATTTGTGACATGTGCGCGGCCTAGTTTCCATTTACATTTACTCTTTATGCCCGCATGTCCCGTGTATTACCTCCCTTTTCATAGTGAATTCATTTGTTGAGCGTAATGCCCGTAAGGATTGAATGTATGCTTGCTTTGATTAGTATCCGCTTTATATAAGTTTTTCACCAAATCACACTATGCATGTGCTTTCCCCCCTCCCACTTTTAAAGTTTCAATTCTATGAGGTGCATTCAACTTGTTAATAACAACGGACTTTAGCTTGAATTCGTTCAATATGCTAATAACATGTTTGAAATCTTTTTCGTTGTTGTTGAGTTTATCGCATGTTGGGTTGGGCATATTTTGAGGAAACCGTGTGATGTTTGTGGGTATCATCCCTGAAAACCCTCACGAGACGACACTCGTCCACTAGGGTAACCTAGGGGTTTAACGGCTTATTACATATGCTAAATGCAATCGTTCGCCCGCGAAAGTGGCCTTATCTTTTTATTACTTTTTCATCCCATTTTGTACTTGTATCCTACTTTTGTTCTGCTTGTAGTTCTTGTTGTTTCCTATTTCATTGCTAGGGACTAGCAATGTGTAAGTTAGGGGGTGTGATACAACGCAAATATTGCGTATTTCACCCGTTAACCTACGCCTTATTAGCCCCCTTGGGTATCTTAATCCCTATACTTATGCTCGTTAACCAGACAACCTCGGATTTCTATGTTAACATGTTTTTCAGGGGTTAATTGAGCTTTTGTAGGTATTTGGATGCTTAGTATGAAGTTCGGACGCTTTTCGGAAATGTTTCATCGACTTT
The DNA here is from genome assembly GCA_949130495.1 of Sambucus nigra. Taxonomy (NCBI): domain Eukaryota; kingdom Viridiplantae; phylum Streptophyta; class Magnoliopsida; order Dipsacales; family Adoxaceae; genus Sambucus; species Sambucus nigra. The sequence goes on from OX422212.1 coordinate 94,204,929, forward strand.
TGCAGCTTAGGGGGCATTTTAGTAATTCTAGCATTCGGTTTTGAATCCCGAGCTCTTCATGGAAGTTTAATTCCTTTGATTTCTCTTCGCGTGGCCGCTGACGGTGCATGATTCCGAGTTGTATCGATGGATTTATGGTATTTTTAGGATGGTTTTTACTGTAAAAGTACACTCAAGGTCACATTCAAGGGCATTTTAGTCATTTCATATTTTGGTTTTTTGGCCCAATGTCTTCTTGGATGTTGTATTCCTCTGAGTTATCTTCGCGTAGCCTCTGACCGAGCCTCATTCCGAGCTATAACGAAGAAATGGCGGCATTTTTCGTAAAACAGGACAAAGCTGCAGATTCAGACTTGGTGCTTGCGAATCGATTCGGCCCAAAACCGAATCGATTCGGTTTGCACCAGAATGCTAGATATTTGCTTCCCCTGTTTCCAAATCGATTCGGTCCTTTACCGAATCGATTCGGCAACAGGAAAAGTCCGAAAATCTTCATTTTTAAGTTGGTTTTTGGTTGGGTATAAAGGGAGAAACATTGTATTAAGTTGGGGGATCTCTTTTTAGACTTGATATCTTCATTTTGTCTTAGATTTTAGGGTTTGTAGTTGGGAGTTAAATCCTACTCCTCTCTTTTACTCTTTGTTTTGTAAGTTGTACCTTAACTTTAATTACATTAAATTAGTTGTCTTCCTTAATTTCCATGCTTTGATTTACTTGCTTTCTCTACTTTCTTGCCTAGATTAATTTATTTCTTGTTGTAATTAGTATATTGGTTTGTTAATTAGTTTAGTTCATGATGTACCCTTAGATAAATAGGGTCGGGATTGTGTTCCGCCATTTTCGGGCCCCGAGCTCCGAAACTTAGGGTTTCGTGTAAAATTGCATTTAATTGAAACCGCGTGTATTAAAGTTGGATTGTTATGCGTTTAACTTTATTTGTCACGCAACTTTAGTGTTTATAGCGATAATTCGAATTTAATCCGCGTGTGAACATTTTTGATTAAATGTTTAATCTCGCAACTTTGGCTTAAATTCCTTATTACGTGATGTTTATGCTTAATTGAAAATGCTCGATTAAATTGCTTTTGAGCCTTAACTCTAATTAGTAGTTGTTTCGATCCGTGTGGTAGAATGCGATTCCGATCCTCGCTTTACTTTTGTATAGCATAACTTATTCTTTTCTTTTGTCACCATAACCACCATTCACCTTTTCATTTATTTATTTTACACTTTTATTCCTGAAGTAATTAAACAATTAACATAAAAAATTCAATCACTCCCTGTGGATTTCTTACGATACCCGACTTACCGCTGTGCTTGCCTCGCAAGTGTAGTAGTAGCTTAGGTTTTTTGTATCGCGGCGGCGAAACACACAACGACTGTGTCCTCACACGAACACACTTTTTCCGCCCGGTTAGTGCTATCACATTTATGGCCCTTGATTTAGTGAACTGTCGAGCTCATATGAGACCAAAATGGGAAAAAACGGGATTTTGGTGTTTTAAGGGTTTTTACAAGTGTTTGGTTCATTTGGGCCCTTTGAAGTTGGAAGAAGATGAGAGAGTGGGAGAGGGTGGTCTTACACCATTTTTTAGGTATTCTTCAACCATTGTTGGCCTTCCACCACCACTCCACCACTATAAGCCACCATTTTCTTATAGTATTCCATCATGTTCAAGCCTACAACACCTATTCCAACCATTGTTGAAGTAAATCTACAGAAATTATAGAAGTGTTATTGGGGATTTTGGAGAAGATGGAGATGGATTTTGAAGAGGGTTTTGAAGGAGTCTTGATTGGATGCCAAATGGAGCACATATGGATCTTTTATAGAGGATGCATTTGGTAACCCCTTGAGGAAACCTTTGGAGGTGGGGGTTCCTCCTCCTACACCAACTTTCTACCACCATTTGGATCCTTTAATAGGTGGAAAAAATCTAATCTTATATTAAGATTCTATTTTATGTGTTTGTAGTCTTGATTGTTAGAATATTAAGAGTAGGATGCTTATAATATAATGATGGGTTCTCTAGTAAAATTAACAATAAATATTTTTGTGGATACACATGTTGGAAAGAAAATATCATTTTGTTGAAATAAATGAAGAATGCACATTTCAAAGTTTCTTGAAATAAAGGTTTGGATTTTATGAAAATGGTGCATTTTTTAGAAGTTGATGTTAAGTATTTTATGAAATAAAATATTTAAATAATGTTGATCTTGCTTAAATAATGATGAAACAAAGTTTCAAAGTTTCTTGGAGATTTTATGAGAAACGGGACATTTGTTTGAAGTTTTGAAGAAATAATAAAGTCCTTTAATTTTGAATATATATAATTTGCAAGTGTTATGAATTTCTAGAAGATAAACCACGTGTTCAACCCATTTAATGGGATTTTAGGATTAAAATCCATCTTCCCATGCATATAAACTTGTAGTATTTTTGATGTTAAATATATAAACAATATTGAAAAAGATTCTGTTGGGTCTAAACATGAAATAAGAAAGTAGAAATTCCAATCTCCAATGTGTGTAAGAAGGGGTTAAAAGTGTGATAAGAATAAAGTTGTAAGAATACTTGTGATAGTACAAGGAAATGGTATCTTCTTGTAAAAGTAGTCTTTGAGTATAATTAAATTTCTTGAATAAAGAAAGTAAAGAGATGTATAATTTGGAAATGTGGTTAGTAAAGATGTTGAATACGTATTAATGGTTAAACATTAAAAAGTTAGTGTGGGTAACTTAATAGCTTTTTGGGAAAAATTAATACTTGTTAAATGGAGCAAAAGGTGAACTTGGAAACAAATGGCTGAAATTGGTTATTTTACTTAAAGTGGAATATTTTTATGAAATAAAAATGTGAGAAAAGGTGTTACACAAATTAGTCCTAAATGAGTATGATTTGGAAAAAAAATCAAAGTTAAAGTGTAAGGGACATGATTAGATGATTTCAAACTGTAACACAAATTGGGGTGAAACTCTGGATTTGGCTTCAGCCAGGTAAAAAGGAAAGAAAGAATAATATGGACATTTGTAAAATGCTAAAACACATTGAAAGAAACTCGGATGACATCGGGATAATTAAGGAGGGCTCGAAGCCCTAGGGTGAAAGACCCAAAACAGCTGGCCAGAGCATATGGTGGCATCGCCGATGGTGTGGAGCCCGTTAAAGTACGCAGTTATTAGAAGGTTCCGAGAAAAGATAAAGGAATAAGTAACATGTCAAGAAATGGGTTGTGGGGTGAAAATATATGAATACAACCTAACTTGAATGAATTTAATAAATATTTCGATAAAGGATAAGTGGACAAGTAAATGTGTGAAATGATTAATGTCCATAAGGAAAAAAAAAGGTGAAGTAAGTGAGTAAATATGTGGTAAGCAACCTAGGAGATTTAACGCATATTTAACACGAGGGTGTGTTGCGAAAGTTTTTCAAAGACTAAATAAGTATAATCTAACACGATGTTTGCGTGTGTTGAAAGGGTAATTTTTAATAAAAATCCTAATGCAAATTGGTTAAAATGAAAAGGGTAATTTAGGTAAATAAATGGCTTTCGGTCAAACCATGTGTAGTTGTTTCAAGTATTTAACCACGTGTGTTAACTAAAGGGATAAATGTCAAACTAAAGGAAATTAGGTCCTTTTACAATATTAAGGTGAATTAATCGGGAAAAATAACATTTTCGGAAGTAAAACGATTTCATGCATTAAGTATATATATATATACATATAAGGTAGTTGCATGTGTACATAAGTATAACGCGTAGAGTCTTTTTTCCGCCATTCGTTTCTATACTGCATTTGCGTATTCCCACTGGGCATTGAATCACACCTTAGTCTTGGTTACGGCAAGTTGGGTGTGGGTCTGTATTTTGAGAGCATTATATAGGTAAGCATTCTATTTAATTTTACGTTAGTAACTCTGTATGCTTGGACTCCGAGGATGCTTCCCATGGGTCCTTCACATAGTTTGAGCTTGAAATTGGAATCACAAGCTAAACAAGAGAAATGCTTATTATAATAAAACTAGACTAGTAACATCATATAGGTTGTTTCATTGCACTTCACACCTAATGCTCGGGTTGAACCTAGTTGACTACGGGTAACCCATACATTCATGTCGGGGCGTTACATCGCTCAACTGGTTCTTCCTTATCGGCTCCCCCTTCTTATTCAGCAATAATATTTCCTTCAACCACTAAGGCTATCTGATGATACCTACGGGGATGATTTTCAAGAGCAGAATAATATCCAATATTTATGATTTTTCTCAGAGTGAAAAGTTTTTCGAACTCAATTGTCCTAGGAGTACAAGTGTCCTGCACCAACTATTTCAGAATGGCCGATAATTTGGGAGCTCTCTTCTCTACAAAAGGATCGAGCAAAAGAAAAATCAATACATGGTAAGCCAAAATAAAAATTACTAAGTATCATTAGATAGTAAGATATATAACAATGTTATATGTCCCACTCTAGTCACGAGGGACACTACAAGATCTTCTCCATTCGTTAGAGAGAAATTACCAATCAGCCTTAATGTAGACAAATTGGTTCTTCTAACTGTGGTTGCTCATCAGAATAAACTTCACCATTTTTTGATCGCACTTTCGTGGAAAAAAAAATTAGACTATAGACTAAAAAATGGACCTATAAGCATTCGATAGAAGCTGGGTTGGGGCCACTCCATAACCTCTCAGAATAAACCTTATGATTCAATGAAGGGGAATCCTAACTCATACTTATAGGGCCTAAACTAGGAAACAGATCTCATTAGCATTGGGCTGATCATAAACCCTCTCATTACAGTTAGACAGTCTTAAAGAAATATTAATAACTCATCCAGGTCATCCTCAGTGATATCATAACCATGATTATGAGCATTCGTAGTGGATGGATCCCAAGAGTCGGAGCTTCCTGAAATGCTCTCCTCAGTAGGAGGAACAACCACATAAGATGTGTAGGCTCTGGTCCTTTGAGGAACAACTCTCTCTAAGGAGGCATCCAAGTTAACGATTGAAACATTTGACACTGTGTTCGTAAGCTTCTCGCCCTCCATGGAATGGTTCACTTCAGTAGCAACTATATTTTTTGAGAACTCGGGGGAACTATGCTCCATAATAGGGGGATATGGTGCAAAATTAGTAGAAGAAGTTACTGTTGGGCTGTACTTAGGATAACTAGGTTTGTCTTCAAAATGAACAACTTGGAGAGGTATGGGCAACCTCCTAGCAATAATACCAGGGAAATTTTTTTCTAATTCAACTAAATACTCGAACCACCTTTGGATTTGAGGTTCCTAGCTAATCAAATGAATGAAATTGGGATGAAAAACAAGGCCTATTGGGAATAGATAGATATTTGGGGGCTGTTTAATTTTACATTTCAAAGGTTTGGACAAATGAAAATCCTAGAACACGTAAAAAAGTCCTAAAATAAAAAAATCCTTGGCCAACCAACTCAATGGTCACCCAAATCATAGAAATCCAATAACCAAAGGAAATTAGAACCCAATCCACAAAAGTACAATCGAAGAGAAGCGAATAAAAATGGAGAACAAGAAAATTACAGAATAAAAACCATAAAAAACTACATGGGAACGAAAGACATACCTAAAACCCTAGATAGTGATAGATGACTCTAGAAACTACCCAAACTCGGTAGCAAGCAACTGGAAAGGAAGTTACTATCCGAGAGGAAGCTTTAAACTAGGAATAATGATCGTTAATGGAAGAAAAAAGAAACGATTTAGCCGGAGAAGAGAAGGTATAACTGGAAGGGCGTGTTTTCTCTCTCCAAAGGGTGAGAAAGGTTATGGATATGAAAGGTTAAAATGGCTTTAAAATATGATTTTATTCTTTTTAGGAGTAATTATTACTTATTTTGTATGTGACACGTAACATCATGTCTAAGAAAGCACAATGATGAGACTAAAGTAACGCACACTACCCCAGGCATGCACACCATAATTATGCCAAATGCCATCCTACGCACCAAAAATGTGGAAAATTCATTTCCAGGCAAAAAACATCCCTAATGATTCTACTCAATGCTCGTTAAGGAGATTAGAGGACGACCAGAACTACGAAGGAAGAGAGCACTTTCTAATGAGAACTTCACTCGCTCAATATGCTCAGCACATACCTAGAAAATCTAATACGTCAGAGAATATATTTTACACTTCAATCACGAGAAAAGTCTCGGGGGATTATTGAACCATGAACACGGTACAACCCAAAAAGAAGTTAGAAAGGTATAACTGAGCTAATTATCAATCAGAATGGGATCGGGTTAAATAACAAAGTGATCAGCTTAGAATTAATTCAGGTTGGCCTCAGGCATTCTGGTCGCCCTTGCCATCCTAAACATACCGCGTGCCATTATATTTCCACTAATAGAGAATCAGACAATGGGGTGAATTCGTAAGGGCACTCACACGCTAGAAACAAATGAATAATATCCCACTCAGACATGCTCATGCTAACTTTATAATTATTCATCACTACCTTTTAAAGTGGGTATTTATTTAGTTTATAAAGAAAAAAACCCTCTCATATCCTAATGGATCTGCTGGATAATTCCATCAACCATCACTCCCACACTCATATTTAAAAGACGAGGACCAACCCAGAAAAGGGAAAGCAATCAATCAACTATTCTACTGAGATAAAGAGAGATACTCTGACATTCTTATTGTCTGGGAAGAGAGACGACACATTTGTATAAGGTCAATACTAGTGAAAAAGACTACTTATGGACATAGGCTCATTTTTGAGGGCTGAACCATGTAATTCTTAGTATTAATCTTCTTACCCTCATCTCCATCTCTATTCATTTACATATACTACCTATTTATTATCTTCTATCTTTGATTGGATTTCATTTAGATAATACCTAAGCTTGAGTCCATTGTTGATGATAACAATGCGTAAGAACAAGATTTATAATTGCTCATTTTTGTTTTTAAGTTTGGCATATTCCATTGTATCGCTACATCATCATGTACATTCTCAAAGAACTTCAATCGATGGCAAGTTAGTTACCTAATGCAACAATTGAAGATTAAAGAATTGAGATTGTCATTACAATCATCGGAGAAGGTGTATGAGTTCGATTCTATGCAATCTTTACATTCAGGGGTATTTTAAAAGTGTTTAAAGACATAAAATATTTTTTTAAAATGTTTTTTTGAAAAAATCACGAATGCATTAGAACGACATTGGATGTCGTTCGAATGAGTATACGTACCTCATTAGAACAAATTCGAACGCACTTCGAACGAGATCGATTTTGCAAACTTTTTGGCCGATCTATTTTATCATTAGAAGTGGTTCACATGAGATAGGATACTTTGTTCGAACGAATGTACCTCATTCGAATAAGATGGAAAAATGTTTATTTTAAGTTTCTTTCAAATTCAATCTTTCAAGTCTATCTCTTGGAAAAATTTCTCCCTATATATAGAGATACAAATTGCAATTTTTATGAAGCCTTTTACAACAATTTTTGTGATCAGACACTTGTTTTTTAAATCTAAACCCCTTGGATATTTTGTGATCATTTTATCAAACCGTGAAGAACACATCATATGTTCTAATCCCCTTAGATTTAATTCTTCATAGCTGAAGATTAGAAAGGAGTTTCTAAGGCTAATCGGTGGTCTCCGAGGTAAGTGGAGCTTGCTATGGGGGGTTTCTGGATCTACATCTCTTTCTATTAACAACAAGGAGGGAAGACATAACTATAATACTTAGCGGTGTCTAAGTACGTAAGTCTGTCTGTGTCATTCTGTAATACCTAAGTGCACAGTGCTAAAAAATTAAAGGTTTTTCTCGAAATGGATTTTTCCTCATCTTTTGTGTTTATGGTTCATTTCATTCAATTTAGATTCAATATCTTGTATGTTTAGGTTCAACTAATTAACCAAGATAAAATTGGACTTAATTGAATTTGGCTTATGTGTGACCTAATCTACGATTTTTATATATAACCGAACCTACAACTTGTTTTACAACATGTCTAATTCATAAGTTTAAAGATCACCTACGAGTTCTTCAAGCCTAATTGTGGCTAGAGTTCCCAAAGAGTTAGGGATGGTACCTTTCTCTTTAAAATGAGATGGCATAGACCACATAATTTTCTTAACAACTCTCATTTTTACTCACCCAATTTAAAACTAGAATTCACAATATCATAGATCGAGCATAAAATTCTTCAAAATTTTTAATATCAAGCGTGCTTATAGTCTCTAATTTTAAGTTTCCCTCATGTATGAGTTGGAGGATATCCTAAGATTTTTTTGACGTGGTACATGTCATGATCTGATGAAATTCGTCGGGTGTGACAACACCAAAAATAGCACTCAAAACGCGAGAGTTAAAATTACTACTCTAAAATCATTTTTAGTCCAATTTGTGACTCCCAAGAGAATAATGACATTTTTATTAGCCAGAATATGAGGAGTCGACCTTTCAACAACAGTTTACCAAATGTGCTCGTCGATGAATTTTAAAGATGATCTTATTCGAGCTTTTTAATTGAAATAATTCGTTCTATCAAACAAAGGTGGCCTATTGTACGAATTCTCCATATAATCACCAGGATTCATCATAATAACTTGTAGAAACAAACTCTGATACCAATTTTAATTACGCTTTAAGAGTGGTTCAATTATATGATCAAATGTAAAAATCATAGATTAGTTTACAAACGAGCCGAATTCATGTTTAGTTCAATTTTATATTGATTAATTAGGTGAAAATAAGCATGTAAGATATTGAATCTAAATAAAGTCAAACAAACAAACCACAATAGTAGATATGAGGAAAAAATCTTTTGGGAAAAACCCTTTTTCAGCACTGTAATAACTAAGGTATTACAGAACGACACAGATAAACTTACAAACTTAGACTCCACTAAGTATCATAATTATGTCTTATTACTCATTGATAATAAAAGCGGCAGAGATCCAATAATGCTCCATACAGCAAGCTCCACTTGCCTCAATATCGACTGATCAGCCTAGGAAACTCCTTTCCTATTTTCAGTAGTGAATAATGAGCTCCACATGGATTAGAACAATATATGTGTTCTTTCAGGTTTGATAAAGTGATCACAAAACATCCAAGGGATTTGGATTTAAAAAGTCTAAGTGTTTGATCACAAACGTGTTCTAAAAGGCTTGCAAAGAATTGCAAATTCGTACCTCTTAAATAGGGAGAAAAATCTCCAAGAGATAGATTTAAAAAGATTGCATTTGAAACAAAGTAAAAAATATCTGTTCTAAAAAATGTATCCCTTCTTCCATGAATCAGAAGTTATTGTTGATGAAAGAGGATGGTAATGTGAAGGAGGTGGAAGCAGATCCTTTTCCATTCCACACCTTCTCTAACTATGTTAGAACTAAACTCTATGAAGAAAATGTGGGTCCTATCAAGGTGGAGGCATTAATACCCGAGGCATAAGAAGGAGAAGACTAAAATAAAGTTTGGAAGAAATAGCCTTTGGTCAGATAGGACCAAATAAAATAAACAAAAAAGTTGATTAATGGATATCACACCTATTGATTTAGAAAAGTCCAACGAAACTTTGGTCATAATGTTATATAAAGAGTTAGATCTGATGCCAAAACCAGTGAAGAAAGGACCATAAATTGGGTCGATTATGTGTTCTAAGAAGATAGATAGGATGAAACACCTACGAACAATAGTGATCTAGAAAGTTTGCCAATAGAATATGAAGAATTCGTGGTAAACCAATTGAATCCTTTGTTAGACGTAAACTTAGGAACCAAGCAAAATTAAAAGTTGACATACATCAATGAAAACCTTAGTTAAGAAGACCATCGGTTGGTGTTGACTTTTTACATCAGTACAAGGACTATTTTCTTTGGAATATAATGAGTTACCTGGTTTATACATGAAATGGGTGGAGCATAAATCGCCAATCAAAAAAGGATATAAGCATGTTAAACAACTACCACGATAAAAGACTCTACTAGTCACAATAAAATAAAAGATATTAAAAGGCCATTTAATTCTGAATTCATTAGAACTATAAGGTCTGTTGAATGTCTAACATAGTTCCAATTACTAAGAAAAATGGCAAACTAAGAGCATGCATCGGGATAAAAAACTTGAATGCAATCACTCTAAAGGATGAGTATCCCATGCTAGCAGTAAACCTATTGGTTGATAGATATGTTGGTCATGTTCTCCTGTCTATGATGGATGGTCACTCAGGTTACAACTAAATATGCATAGAAGAAAAGGTCATGAATAAGACTTCTTTTAAGTGTCCTGGCAATTTGGGGACGTTTAAATGGATTAAAATGTCATTTGGATTAATGACTGCAAAAGACACTTAGCAAAGGGAATGCATACTATTTTCCATGACATGGTTGGCACCTTTTTAAAGGCTATATTGATGATAAAATAGACAAATAAAAAACAATGATTGATCATATAATGCATTTTTGTAAGTTCTTTAAAATAATGAGACTTTATCAACTCATAATGAATCCTTTAAAGTGTGACTTTGGAGTTTTCATATAGAATTTCCTAGGGTATTTGGTACATCAAAAGGTAATTCAAGTCAATATGAATAAGGCCATTGCCATAATCGAAAGCACAACCCCCAAGAACAAAAAATAATTACAAAGGTTTTTGGGACAGGTTAATTTCCTTCATATATTTATATCTAATGTAGCAGGAAAAGCTAAAGTATTTTATCCTTTCTTGAAGCAAAAAAACCAAGAAGAGTTGGATTAGAAGTAAGAGCACGAGATAGTTTTCTAGGCACTCAAGAGATACTTCTCTAAGCCACTAGTTTTGGCACGTTCAAGGGAAGATAGACCACTATATATGTATATTTTTGCCTGTAATACCTCAATCGATGAAGTTCTATTGGCACAAGATTATGAGAAACACAAGGAGTAGGATGTGTATTATCTAAGTAGATTTTCGAATGAGTGTGAATGTAAATACTCTGTAATGGAAAAATTATGTTTAACCTTATATTTTGCAGTAATGAAATTAAGATATTACTTATTGACTAGAGAGGTGTTTGTCATTTCAAGGTTTGATTTGATTAAATATATGTTGATGCCCATTTTAGATAACATGATTGGTAAATGGGTATTATCTCTATCTGAGTTTTTCATATATTATGTACTTCAAAGGGCTATGAAAGGCCAAGCTCTAACCGACTTTTTGGCAAATAATTTATGTGAGGATGAGCCAAAATGATAATACGAAATATGATACATATCATTAATTCCTTGGAAGTTATGATTTGATGGTTCGAAGACTGAAATAAGGTCAGGAATGGGGGTAATTATTGAGTCCCCTAATCATATGAAAACAAAACATGGATATATACTGGAAGAAAACACATGTTTCAATAATCAAGTGGAATATGGAGTTATAATGGGCCTAGAGATCATTCGAATCTACAATGCTTCTATAATAGAAATCTATGGGGATTCTTAACTAGTTATAAGACAATTAGCTGGCAAATACATATGTATAAATGATGGTTTAAATTTATATAACCCAGTGACATTAAACTTACTGTCCAAATTATATGAAGTCACCTTAAATTATGTCACTAGATGTTTAAATGAAGAGGCTAATGAAATGGCTAAAAGGATTCATATTTTAAGCTCGACGATGGCTTTGAAGAAAAGTTAAAACTAAGTTCCAGTAGTGGGATTTTACCATTACTTCATAATAGATATCCTTTGGTTGAAATAAAAAATATATATCTTCATAAGGATTGGAGAAAACCATTAATTGAATATCTAACTATCCCAAATGTCAAGACTGATAGGGCTGTCATGTTAAGTGCAACCAATTATGTTATGTATGCTGGAAAACTATTCAAAAGCCCAAGTCCATGAAGGCTTTTGTAGGGCTCATCAAGATGGTCCCAAAATGATATAGTTCTTAATAAGTAATGGTTTTTATTGGCCTCCCATTTTAAAAGATTGCATAGATTTTGCTAAAGGATGTAAAAAATGTCAGCAACATAGCCCTCTAAAGAATGTACCTGTTATAGATTTGCAATATGTGGTGAAACCATGGTCATTTAGAAAGATGAAAATAGTACTTATAGCAACAATATGTGATGTAAAATCTATCCCCCATCTTCCAAGCTACACAATTTTGTACTTATAGCAACATATTATTTTACCAAACTAGTAAAAGTTGTGGCTTTAAAATCAATCATACAAAATGAATTAGTACACTTCCTGTAAGATATTCTGTATAGTTTTGGAATTCCAAAAACTATAACCTCAGATAATGCAAATATATTTAAGTCAGAAATGGTATTGGAATTTTCTCTAAGGTTAGGAATAACTTTGACTACATCAGCACCCTATTATTCTCAATCAAATGGGCGGCATAGTCCACAAACAACATGGTTAAAAATAACCTAAGAAAAGTGATTGAAAAGAATCTTAGAGAATGACATAACTTACTACCAAAAGTGCTATGGGATTATATAACCTCTAAAAGGTCAAGTACTGAAATAACCCCATACTCTTTGACTTATGGGCATGATATTGTGCTTCCAATTAAAATCACTTAAAATTCATTAAGAGTGGTAGTCCAAAATGAACTAATTATAGAAAGATATGATCAAGTTATGCACATGGAATTGGAAAACATAAATGAATATAGAGTCAAAGCCTTAAATAATATATTGGTCCAAAAGAAAAAGATAGGTAAAAACTATAACAAAAGAGTAAAAAAAAGTACCTTTAATGAAGGAGATTTGGTTTGGAAAACCATTTTACCTTTTGGATAAAAAAGATTTGACCTATCGAAAATGTTCCCTAAAGTGGGAAGGGCCTTTCCAAATTTATAGGGCATTAAAAGGTGGATTAGACTATTCGAAGGATATGAATGTTCACATATACATGGGGAAAACAAATACTAGATTCTTACAAAAATATTTTCCGACCATATGAGAAGCAAGACAATAAAGGCACACAAATCATAATGAAATATACTGGAAATTATATGCTATTAAAATGTTTGAATAGAAAGGACATAAAATTGGTTCAGCAGCTTTGGTAGATAGACCTTTTAGTATTGACGTGTGTTAGATTTTCGTCAAACAATGGTGCATTACTAGAAAATACTTGCACTTTCCCTACCAATTGGTCCAACTTTGTTTGGAAGTCAACCTCCTCAATAGAAGATGCTTATAGCTCAACATTAACCTGAGCTAGCCTATTAGACAGGCTAGTCTTTAGCTCCTGTAGGACTCTAGTTGCCTTAATTTTTTATTGAGAATATTGATATTAGTCAACATATAGATTATTTTATTCTACATCCACTTGGGTTATTATCTTAAAAAAGACTGGAATGGAAGAAACACTAGTTGCCATCTCTTGAAAAACATCGACCTCAATTAAGATTCATGCATTTTTGCACTCTACATCACTTGAGCATTATATTTTGACCAAAGTTTTATCCCGTACTAAGGGATCTCTTTGTGATGGGTGATGTCACTGCGGGGAACGATTAACCTAAGCGATATAATTTTCACCTTCCATTGGCATAGTACACCTTCCATTAACGTATATCGAACAATACCCCCCGCATCGCACCTCTTAACCAAACTCCCTACGGGAGGTATATATTAGGGAACTTGTTCACGTCCGTCAAGTATATCAAATTCTCTCAAACACGTACCATCTCTATGAGGTATATCATGAGGCAATTCATGTATACTGAGGTATATCAAATGTCCTATCCAAATCTACCGATGAATGATTGGCCTTATAGGAAAGAGGTATAAGGTGGAAGTCATGCCAAAGGGGGAACCTTTCCACTAACATTCCAATATATCAACCTCATATAGGCATTTGCCCTAGAAAACTCATACCTAGTCTGCTAGTTTCAACGTAAAGCTCTGCCAAAATGTCGGGTCTTCTTACCACCTAAATTTTGCAGTATTTCATCCATTTTAAAATAAGACACTGTTCGTGAGTCTGGGAACATGTCAAACCATGTCTTGCATTGTGTACCCTATCTTTTCCCAGGCTTAGGTTCTATTTGGCATTTCATTTGCACCCTAGGGGGAACATAATACAAGTGAAACCTAATAATAACTACACTGGTAAATTTCCTTTTATCCCTTTTTCAAAATACCAAAAATATTTTCTCCCTTTTACAAAATACCAAAAATATGTCCCCCTTTTTTTTAATACCAAAAAAATATTTTTCATTAAAATGAACATAAAGATCCTTTTCCCTCTCAGTTGCGATCGCATACCCTAGTCTTGGCATGGATCCCTATTGACTTAGATCCTCTATCAATCCACCTCGGACCTTTACCACCTATATAGATTGAATAGTCCCTTAGAAGACTCTTCATGGAAAATAATAATAAGAACGCCAATGTTCAACCAGACCTGAAGGCAGTCCTCCCTCAACTCAGTGCTAAGAATCATAATCTTTAGGCAGAGGTCCAAAAGATTCAATAAAATAGGGTTTAAACTCACGAGGATCTCGATCTTAAAATTGTCTTCCCCCGTGCTTTGGTTCCAAAAGCTCCAAAACAAATGTGAGTTCATGAAGAGTACCAACATGTCCCGCGTATCCCACTTACTAATGGGCCACCACCAACTCAGTTGTCGATGACAAACCTTACCCCAATAGGGGGTGATTTATCGATGCTACTCCTGTTGATCCTAAAGAAGAAGAGTTGAACAAGGTCAAGGAATACCTTAGGTTTTTGTCTAAAAATTTTAACCAAGTCAAGATCTTGGGTAATTATGTAGATTACACCCACATGTCTCCTTACCCTAAAGCATGATTGCCAAAGAAGTTCAAAATGCCAGATATCAAAAAGTTTGGAGGCAACGGACCTCCCATCGTAGACCTTCACAGCTATTACAGTGATATGAGTCTCGTCAGAGCGTCCAAAGAAATAATGGCACATATGTTCCAAAAAACTCTCAATGAAAGTGCTCTGTAATGGTTCTTGTCATTGGAAGAATACAAAATTCATAATTGGGAGGATGTGGCCCAAGAATTCGTGACCCTATACATATACAACGAGGAGTTAGAGGTTATCCATTGAGACATTGATCTACTCAAGCAGAACCCTAGTGAATTAGTTACCAATTTTATTGGACGATGGAGAGAAAAGATGCTACCATGATGAATCGATCATCCGAGGAAGAACATGTGAGTATTGTGAAAAATAATTTCTTACCACATATTAGAACCTTTATGGGAAGCCAGTACTACCCCTATTTTAGAGCCCTCCGGAAGGCAGGGATCGAGATTGAAGAAAAGGGTTATTAGTGAGAATGTGAAATATGAGCCGAAGAGGCTAACTAGGCAGTTAATCCCTCAGAAGTATGATAAGTTGTCCAACCCCTCTATCTTAATTAACAACATCTCTCAGCCTGCTAGCTCACAGATAAATAATATTATCTCGGTCTAGTCAAAATATAATTCATCGAACTCAACGCACGCTTACCAAAAGTTTATCAAGCCCTCCTATCCCAAAATCTCATCAATCCTCTAAAACCTCGACCATTACTAGGCCCACTTCCTTAGAATTTCAAGCATGATGCCCGTTGCCACTTCTATTAAATTATCGAGCACACCACAATCGGATCTTTCACTTGAATAATGTCATCCAAAACATCATTGGTAAGAGGGTCATTGACCCTCTAGTAAATCTAAAGCCTAATACCACTCAAAAACCTCTTCTAGCACACCGAACCGAGTTGAAATCCATTCTCTTAGAAAAAATCCAAATTTTGGCCCTTCCACCAGAATTAAGCCCATCGAAACACCAGATCCATCTACTAGTCACCTAAACCCCTCAAGATTTGCCCTTCTTTGCGTTTACATTAAGAAAAGGCATCAGACCAAGCCTTATCCCTCCTAATTAGGGCATATATAGCCATCTGAACCTGTTCAAAAGTGGGGAGTTTGGAGCTACCAGTAATTTTGAATCAATTATGAGATTTTGGGTTGAAACTACCACCAAGAAGGACTCACGAAGAAAACGGTTATGAAAAGATCAATGATATGTACATGGAAGCCCAAGAATGGGCCTGACAGTCAAATGATTGATTTTGTGTTAGTGAAGGCGTTCAGTTTGTAAAATATTATGCATGTCATGTATAATAAATTTTTCAATAAGAAAGAAGTATGTATAGCCTCCAAACTGCTCACCATCCTAAAACTCAAAGGATACCCAACCCTATCTTTCCAACACTTCTCTCCTGAATCGGAAGACCAATACGATGAGGCTGTTGAAGTTGTTGAGTACATTGATTTATCATGGAAAGATGATAATATTTCCATTGGATGGGGCGCTGGTTCATAAAACTTAAGTGATGAACTGGAAGGTGAAGACTTACCTTTTTATGTGTTCCTTGATCCATGGTACAACCCTATAGAGAAGAAAATGAAGCCAGGATTGGAAATTTTCTTTAAAGACGAAGTCACTTGGGTTGAAGAACAGAGGCATGAGGTAGAGCCTTCGACCATTAGAGTCGTGGAAAGAACTGAAGATCCTGAGAGTAGACAAAATGATGATCCGTTTGATCTCCATACACTAGGGTTGTATCTCTGCATAATCCATACCAGAGTTGAGCTGTCTTACCTATCTACCAAGATCATCCCTGTTGAGAAACCACTCCTCAAATAGCATGGTATTCCCATCAACCAATCTCCGACTGACTCAAACCCTACAATTCACCTCCACAAGATGAACCTTAGTCTATCCCCTCTCCTTTTATCATTATTATGATTCTAAACGAGACCTCATTTGTTGAGGTTCTCACTGCTATATTTTCAAAAGATGTTTTTAACGAGTTGAATTATGATTTTGAGTATATTGTTGTTCCTTATATTAATTGCATTGATTATAATCAGATAATTGATGAAGATGATCTAAAAATTGAATAATTCTTAACTGATCTCAATAAGGAAAAAATAACACAACATAATCACATTCTAATTATTATGAGATTATTATTACCGATCTCAGTTCTAGTATTAAACCACGCGAGATTAGGATAGGGTCCACCCTCGATGAGCAGGGGAAATCATAACTCGAAGAACTTTTGAAAGAATTTTTAGACGTCTTCGTATGGTCCTACAATGACATGCCTGGCATCGACCCAGATATCGCGCAACATGAGATTCCTACCTTTGCAAAGAACAAGCCTGTCAAGCAAAAGTTGAGAAAGCTCCAAACGGAGTGGTCTCTCAATGTTGAAGATAAAGTGGTAAAGCAGTTAAACGTAGGATTCATCTTCATATTTGAATACCCCACATGGCTCGTGAGCATCATCCATGTGCCTAAATTAGGAGGAAAATTCCACATGTGAGTTGACTGTCGGTATTTGAACAAAGCATCCCCAAAGGATGATTATCCTCTTCCCAACATCGACATAATTATTGATAACACTGTTAATCATGCCCTCAAGTCATTCATCGATGATTTTAGTGGGTATAACCATATCAAGATATAATTTGTCCATCAAGAGAAGACTTCCTTTATCAGCCCATGGGGAACCTTTTCCAGTACAATCATGTCTTTCGATGTAAAAAATACTAGAGCTATCTACTAGAGGGAAACTATGACCATTTTACATGATCTTATCCATAAATAGGTTGAAGTTTATGTTGACGATATGATCATCAAGTCTAAAACTTGAGAATGTCATATCCCTGTCTTGAGGAAATTGTTTGAGTGACTGTGGTAGCATCATATGCATCTTAATCTGTAAAAATGCATTTTTGGCGTCATGAAGGGTCAACTCCTCAGTTTTATGGTCAGTGTGAAAGGGATTGAAAAAGATACTTCCAAACCAAAAGTAATTACCGAAATACCACTACTTTGGATAGAAAAAGTTCGTGACTTCCTGGGAAAACTCCAAAACAGCAGTCAATTCATCAACCAACTAACTTCATCTGCGATCCCATCTTTAAGATTATTCAGAAGGATTGAACAAAAGTATGGAACAAATCATGTCAAGAAGCCTTTGAGCACATTAACTGGTACCTTACCTGACTTCCGTTGTTCATGCCTCTGTAACAAAGTCTTCCCCTCCTTTTATACCTTTCTATCACAAATACCGTAGCTGGGGCTATGCTATCCCAATACATTAAAGAATCATACAAAAAAGATTCATCTACTATGCCAGTCAAAAGCTAGAAGGTTATGAAGTGAATACACTATGTTGGATAAGGAATTTATCGCTTTAGTTTGGGTCAAGTAGAAGCTACGACATTACATGGTTGCATTCCCCATCAAGTTGATGTCCTAAATGGATCCCATAAAATACTTATTGGAGAAGCCTGCCTTGTCTAGTCGCATGGCATAATGGTTGATGTTATTTGATGAATTCGACATCATATATGTTACTCAAAAGGCCATAAAAGGAAGATCCATTTCTGATTACCTTACCAACAATCCCATGGGGGAGTAGAGGTATGGATTTTCGAGTTCCCGGATGAAGACATTCTTTACTCTTCTTATGAAGAGCTTAAATGGCAGATATTTTTTGACGAGGCTGTTAATAAAAAGGGATGCGATATTGGAATACTCTTGATCACTCCCAATGATTCTTACACTCCCATCTCTATAAAGTCAGATTTCCCTTGCACCAACAACATGACATAGTACGAAGTATATATCTTAGGTATCAAGATTTCCCTCAAGAAAGGAATCAAGTTCATCGATGTCTATGGAGATTTAACTCTCATCATAGGGAAATCCTTAGAAAGTGGAAAGTTAAAGACGAGAGACTCTTACCATTCCATGCTTACCCTAAAGAGTTTGCCTCCTAGTTTGACGATATCACCTTCCACTACCTTCCTTGCTCAAGAAATAGCTTAGCCTACACATTATAAATCTTATCCTCTATGATTAACATGTGTGAGGTAATAATAATGGATCGCTTTATAGTCCAAAGGCAGTTAATACCCACTCACAGCTACTATATCGACCGCGCACTAGAAGAAGATCTAGACATAGCTAGATTGTGGTATTATAACATTTGGCACATCCTCAAGTATGTAGATATCATCAAGACGCTAACAAGAAAGACTATACGACCCTTCTTAGGCTTACTGCTCAGTACATCTTTTGCGACAAGGAACTCTTTAAGGAACATTTTGATGGAACCTATCAGTATTGCATAACAGGGGCTGGGATCGAAGACGTAATGCAAAAAATCCATAGAGGGGAACGTGGACCTCACATGAATGGTCATACTATTTCTAAGAAAATCATCCGTCAGAGATATTACTGGACTACCATGGCTTAAGGCTATTCTCCTTGTGTAAAAAGATGCCTCAAATGCCAACAATTTTCCAATCATCAGCACTTAGCTCCTTGAGAGTTTTACAACATGACTTTGCTTTGGACTTTCTCCACTTGGGTCATTGACATCATTGGAAAATTCACTCCCAAAGCATCAAATGGGCATGACTTTATCCTGACTGTCATTGATTATTTAACCAAATAGGTTAAAGTCAAATCAAACATTGTGTTGAATGTGAAGAAAGTGGACAAGTTCATCACAAAGAACATCATCTACAGTTAAGGAGTTCCCCACGAGATGGTATTGTAATACCCCGTATTTTTATGCTATATTAATTTGGGGATTTATTAAATTTAATGTGAATTAATTATTTAATAAAAATCCGAAAATTAATTATGTTATAATTATTAACGTGATGAGAGTTAGTAATTATGGGAAAATTTGTTGAATATTACTAATGAGCAAAGTAATATATAATAGTGGTCATATTAAATGTCACGAGTGAATAAAATGATAATTTTAGAAATTTGAGTCGGGATGCGCCCGTGTCGCGTCGAGACTAAATATTGATAAATAAAAGTAAATATTTTATAAGTTGTCCGTATGCTCATTTTGAGTATGCCAACGCGTCCGTAAGGGTCGAGATAGTCAGAAAAGTATACCCGGGGGTTTGATTTGGGTCTCGGGGCATTTTTAGGCCTAATTAGTATCCCGGGAGGGCATTTTAGTCATTTTGTATTTTTGGGTAATCAAACCCACGAAAATTAAAGGGGTTATATCAGATGTTTAGGTTATCTCCTAGGGTTACATAACTCAAAACACTAGAACGGCCATTGGAGAGGAGAGGAGAGAGCTCTCAAGACATTCCAAGGCTCAAAACTCAACCGTTTGCACCGCCGCCACCGCCAACGCGTAGATCGCGAGTCGGGGAACGCAACCACACCAAATTCAACACCAAACCAGATTTTTGAAAATCCCAGGCAAGTGTTTATCTTGCTTATTTCGTTGATGCATATTTCATATTGGTTTAGGAATGATTAGGATGAATTGTATGGAAGAAAAACCCAATTTGAGATAGGAAATTGCATGTAGTGATGACTTACATGATATTCTGGAAACCTTTTTTGATGTAGAGGATTAAACCACGAAATTTTGATGTTGTATAAGAAGGAAATCTTAGAGCCAATCAGAATAAAGGAGGAAAATTCGCGCATCAGGCCCCCCGAACCGGTTCGCCCCTGGGTTCGCGAATGTTTGCTGGTCTGGGGTGATTTTTCTTCCATTCAACACTTAGAATTTTTTCTTGTTTTCTTTCCTTTCTTCCTTGGATTTTTCTTCAACTTCAACGGGTCATAACTCAGCAATCGTAGCTCGGATTTGGGTGACGTTTCTTCCAGTGTTCTCGTTGTTCCGAGCTCTTCAACTTTCCAGTTGACTCCTCCTTCGGGATCTGGCTGCAGAATTACCAAAATGCCCTTGAACTTGCCTTCTTAGCTTTTCTTTCATTGTCTCGCTTTCTCTTTTGCGCTGCTTGCATAATTAACTTGTAAAACCAATAAGAGAAGCACGAAACACGAAATACTTGCCAACGAAGATTAGTAACATAAATGTGCATCAAATCCATATAGGTTACATCACTCGGGTTCACAAATGCACTGAAATTAGGGGAATAAATATACAATATTTATGTCCAATCACGTAGTAAGTTGGAAAAACCCTTCGAATTAAAGTTAGAAACGAACCATTATACTTGATATATTATAATGGGAAAATAAGGATAAATGTTGTAAATGTGGGTTATGGGATAAACCTAAATTGATATAATAAAAGTGGTATATTTATATGATTGTGTATGCATATATTATATACTTGTGAAAATCATGCCCGCGCTACTTGCTATCCCTGAGGTTTCCGCGCTGGGACGATCTTATCTCGTGTGCCTTATGGGGGATATTGACTCGTACCCTAGAAGATAGAAATCCTAGGTACAGGCTATCGAATCGGTAGTCACGGTCCTAAGAGACGTGAGGGTATGTACTGACCTCTTGGACTTGGAAACTATGCTTCGCCTCAATATTGTTTGTGTATGTATTTATACAGTTCGAGAGTGATTCCGAACTTGTATTCCCTTTAGTACGATTGATACAGGGATTGGATAGCAGAGTATGCCCTCACCATAATTTTTATGTGAGGTGCTGTTAGAATATATATATTATACGAGTATTTAATATATATATATATATGAACTTCTGAAATTTGGGAAACTGCCTACTGTGTTATGGTAAGTAAGACATGTGAAATGACTCAAATTGGAAATACTTGTTTTGAAAAGTATAATATGATATTGAAAAACTTTATGAATCAATAAAGTTAAAATGAGCGTCTTGTATTAAATGAAATTATCCTTTTGAACCATGATGTTGTTAAATCATAAATATTGAGAGTCACCTAAGATAAGTTAAATCCTTGGGGAAAGATAGTGTGATATATGATGAGATAAACCATTGGGAAGGTTAGTGCGATAGGAGTGCACATTAGAAGAGAAGTGAGAATTTCTCAAGAGAGTGTCGCACTAATATGTTGTTGCATTGTCCTGTATCAATTTAAATACTTGCTAAACGAATTTTTAAATCATATACACTATCGGGCTCTGACCCGTTTCTATTCCTCTTTCTCTCTTGTATATATCTGTATATATTACAGGTGCCCAGCCACAGGGGCGTCTTGCTTAGGATCCCTTGGAAGGAACGTGCTGCAGCTTAGGTGGGAGTTGCAGTCCACTTGATTAGACGATTTCATTTACTTGATTCCACTTCTATCATTCTCAGTTATTGGGGCATGTGTCGCCCTTTCCACTATTTAGCTGTTTTATTGGGACAATTGTATTTCAGTTATTTCTAGTACTGTTACTTTGGGATTTATTCAGCATGCATGTTTTACTTTAAGTTTTAAATACTGGGATTTAGTTGTTGAATGTTTAAATTAATTGGATTATATGTTCCAGGATTATTATGGTGTGATTCTTTAAATATTAAATTATTATAGATAATTAAATCTTTATTTTCAAAATAAAATTTGGAAAGAAATGTTTAAAATTGGTTTTGACACTTAGCTTAATTAAATAGGGTGTTAAATTTGGAAAAGTTATTTTTACGACAGTGATGCTAAGAATGAACCAACTGTTCACCTTGATTTTAATTTAATAAAGGAGTGATCGCCCGGTATTTAATTAGGCGGGGTGTCACAGGTATCAGATAATGAGTTCCATTTTAAAGCTTAAGTAACTGAGTTATTCAATGAGTATGGAATTTAAAGGCACAAGTTCTCCCCTACCGACCGCAAAGTAATCGGTTGTCGAAGCTGCCAACAAAATCCTCAAGTACATAATTAAAAAAATGACTGAAAGTTGAAGAGATTGGGCATGCCGAATCCTATATGGTCTCTGTGGCTATCGCACCTCTATAAGAAAAACCATTGGGGATACCCCTAATTCCTAGTATACAACTTGGAGTCAATCTTACCTGTCAAATTCGAAATACCCTCTCTACGGGTTATGCTCGAAAGTCAGGTCAACGAGGTTGATTGGCAACAAAGTCACTATGATGAACTCACAATTTTAGATGAAAGAAGGCTAAAGGATCTATATCATATACAAGATCACCATCTCTACATTGTGTGATCATTAAAAAAAAGTCAAATACCGTGATGTGTAAGAAGGAGATCTTACCCTCAAAGAAATTTTAGAACCTATCTGGAATCCAAAGGGAAAATTCGAACCTAACTGGAGTGGGTCTTACACTATGCTCATAGACCTCGACTGACAACAGATGGGGCATCGAATCAATTTGGACCATCTTAATAAATTCTACCCCTAGTCCAACTCTTGTTGCACTACAACTCTTCTCACCTCCCTTCTATTCTTAAATAAAAAATCCTCCCATCACTTCTCAAAACTACGTGGGACCTAATCCTTTCAAAATTTAATTCTCAAAGAAAACTTACAAAATAATTTTCAAACCATGTAGTGGTACGTAGGCAGTCCATAAAGCCACTTTGGGCATGGTCCTTTCTCTTTCACAAAATGTTATTCCCGTCTCCCTCTGAGAACACTAGTCTCTCTCTCATTATTTAAATGAGAAAAGGATTATGTATGCCTTAGTGATTAGTATTAATATATAAAATTAAAATAGATTCTTCAAAGGCACAATAAAATATGTCGAGAAAACCATTCCATTATTTAATTATTACAAAACCCGCGATTACATGATGTACCAGTGATTAAAAAAACAAAATGATCTCACTAACCCCATAACCTAACCTACCTACACATAGACACAGCTATTGCAAAACTTGCCTCCATATTCTCGTAAAACCTACTTCAACTACTAGACGAGCACACCTCATCATTATTACCAGTCCCAGGAGGACCGCAAGAATCAGAATCCAGACAACACTTTCGTATCGCTCCATACGATGATATACCTTGATAAGTTTGGATAAAACCATAACGCCCTCCTTTAGAGAGTCAAACATCATAAGACACATTTGCCTAGTTTCCTCATCAAAAACCTTCATAGCTATATTCTTACATAACCACTTCAAATAATCCCCAGGTATAAACCTAGGCTCTCTGATGAACTGAGACAGATGTGTAGATAGTCGGCGGCACTTCCATAAAGACCCCAAAATCATTCTCAAAGATTCAGTCAGATCCTCCATAGGAAACATGTTGGTTATATGAGGAGGAGAAATTTGATCCCAGTGTTATTGAAGTAGAAGTATCCATGAAAAATAGAAGGAAGTCTGGCGAAAGCCTACTAGTCAAACGTAATGGTAGTCACCTAATTACAGGACAGGTTATAGGTCACCCCACGATGGAACTAACCATCAAACATGTCTAGCCCCATGCTCCATGAGCCAACTAACCCAGTTCTCCACAGAAGGTCTGAAGTTATAAAAAGATCGTGCAAAGAAGATGGAAACACCAGTCAGAAGGTAATCAGAAGGAACCTCCAGATAAAGTCTCTCCGACAACCACATGAACAACATTATTGGACTACTTCATAAAAAGTTATCCTGGCCTCCCTTCCAATCATTCATTTCATTCAATGTCTCTGTTAATATGGTAAAAGTTGGATTATATTGATGAGATATCCATAGCACAACCATGGACACTTGAGGGTCCTCGTTCATATCACATGTTACTAAGAGAATCCTGATAATCAATCCTAAAGACATAGCACCAGTAAAATACTTTTCGGTATAGTCTCTTTGACACACTAAACTCAGCATCGCCAAAAGGGTGATACATCCCCATGCACCAAGGATTAGGCAGTAGAAGGAGAGACATGAATTAACTTAGCTAGTGACATCATAGGAGAATGATACAAGTTCGTCATAACTGTAACAACACTAGAGTTGACACCTAGCATTGTAGAAAACTCCTCATAAGTGTGACACACTTCATCTAGAACAAATAGAAACATATGTCCCTTGGGATACCATAATAGAAGTGCTACTTCTAAAAGATTCCAATCAATGGAACAGTTATTCCATAAGGTGACCAAACGTAGGTTGAATGTCTCTTTGTTGACTTTGTATAGGCACATAATTTCCAACCCCTCGAGGTAAGCTGTGAAAGCTTCAGTCTTGGGGACCTCCATCTCAAAGGACTAAGACACTTTGGGAAATACAAATAAAGAGAGAAGTTGACGTGTGATTTGAATTTCCATCCCAAGGTCTCCTTTTGTACTTAAAATCAGCCACGAAGGACAATATTATCATCCTCCTATTATAACAACTATTTTCAAGTATAAACAAGTACAGAAGGAGGATAATAATGGCTAAAAAAGTGATTTAGACTTGATTAGTATGCCAATAGGCAGACCAAGGGGTACACAGATCAACACCCCCAATTTTGGATATTTTTCTACCTCTCCCATTTTATCCATCTTGCCAATAAATCCTTCTTTGTTAAAACAACCTATTTACAAAGGTTTTCTCTAGTATTCCTTGATAAAAAAGAATTTCAAAAATGGTACATATTTAAAAAAAAGGTTCTTTCTATCCTCTACAATGAATAAAACCCCAGTGGAAAATTAAAGTGCATATAAACTAGGCCATTTAATTCAAGATATTCCAAGAAAGTGAAAAATGCATATTGTATATATATATATATAAACGAAATGACGAATGATTATATATATATATATATATATATATATATATATATATATATATATATATATTCATCATTACATTTACAGTTTTTAGGAATGAAAGACAAAAAAAGATCAAAATTTACTGGGACATAGACCGGACTTTCCAAAGTCCGCCAACTAAAACTACCGCCTCTAGCACCTCGGAGAACACACTTCCTCGATGGAAAACAGTGGAACCCCTCTCCCAGAACTAGAGCTCTCCTCAAAAGTGGACGGTGGAACTATACATGACCACGCCATCTTCCTCACTTGATTCAACACCGAAGACATACAGTCTCGAATATTTCATAGCCAAGATGTCAATACACGAACTGTCTGAAAAAGAATCAATCCAGAAAAAGTGAACAAGTCAGTAATAGAGAATGATATCAGAATTAAAGTAGAAAAGTAAAGTCATACCTCCCTCTAAAGAACCCCCTTGGGAAGGGGAGTAAAACTATCTAACTTCACTTGAGGACAATGAGGCACCGAGACGACTTGTCCACCACTTGGCTGAATGTGTTAAGAAGGGATGGAAAGGTGCAGGACAATAATATCCTCGTCGCCATCACCATCGCTGCACCACCCCTTGATCTATGTGTCGAATATACCAAAATGCTACTTCCCCTCTTCGATCCTGTTGCTAGTAGGGGAATACCATTCGTATCATAAATATACGACGTTATCGTTGTAAAGTTTAAATAATCGTATCCCACTGTCGTGTACATGCAGAGCACATAGGTTTTGCTCTCCACCATCACAACTTTTTCCACATCTGAAATCTCCTTCACTCGCCTTGTATACTCAGGGGGTACTGAACGTGAAACCAGCACCTCACCCTCTATCACCTGCCTCATCACCCTTTCTCCTAGGTACCAGACATACCCAAACTCGTGCACCAGCAACCTTCATATCTGGGCATGAATGCCCGTAACTCATGCAGTACTCATAGCAAGAAAGCAAGGATATAACGTCACATGTCTCCAAATAAAGTCATTCATTAAGAATCTAAAAATATGTAAAAAATTTACCTAAAATCCAAAAAAGGATGAAACTAGAGCCTAACTTGATCACTTGTCAAGGCGTTCAATACCACCCTCACATCCTTCAAATCCTGAAACTCGTTAGACTTCATGTTAAACTTCCTTTACCATTAATCCTCAAGAAGTACCCCACCTCACTCGCATTCAAGGACACCAACCCTATGTTGTTCCCAATCACCTCATAAAATCACGTCTGCAGAAAGCGACACAAGATGATTAGAAGAAAAGTAGGAAAATAACGAAAACTATATCTAAAGTTACCTTCAGAAGGTACATGGGCCCTGTAAAAGTTTATCAACAACACTGATTAAAGTCATCCAGAGAAGCATAGAGGATGCCAACATAAAGCTACCTAGTCATACAAGTGAATCTTAGAAATAATCCATAAAAGGGAATAACCAGAAATGGACGACATCACCACTTGTCGCCACCACAAACCCCTAACAAATGGAAAATAATTAAACAGTCTGCCAACCTCACTTATCTCCCATCAATCACATAAACTTGTCTATTTTTTAAGGTTTCCTTTAACATCGATATCCTGACTGACTCCCCCAAAATGATCCACCCAATATCACCTAGGGAAGCTCGAATTGCGACCTCAAAAATGTGCGAGGTCCGGTCCACTATAATCTGTTGACCCTCACACTAAAACCCGATAAATTTATGCACCTACATAGGAGTAACCATCATCTACCCCATGCGCAAGTGACACGTGTGGGTGGTGTCCCACCATCTTTTGCCCAAGGTGCACAATACTACCGCAGAGCGCAACGCCTCATCCAGAGCCCCCGCCAGAAGACCAAATCCAACAACTTCTACCATCAACTGCACTAACTCAGGAAGCTTCTCCCAAGCCTTACTTATCCCCTTTGAATTGTGAGAATGGATGCCCGACGAAGAAACATCCACCCGCACACAAGCGAAAAATCTTTAAAGATCTCAGAAAAATAAAAAACCAAAAGGATATATTAAAAACTCTAAATAAAAGAGACAATCACTCACATAATCATTCAGGTTATTCACCTTCATAGAACGATGGTTCCCAGGTTCCTGCATCAAGATCCTCTCGTCTAGCACAGTTTCAAAGCTATCATATGTATTCTCACTCTCAAGTACCAACACTTCATTATCACGCCACTCTAGTATGACCAAGTCGTCGGTGACTGTCAAAGGTAGTTAGCCATACATTACATTAGTTCTTTCAAAGAAAATACGTTTAAAACTGATTGCTGGAGAGAAAGAGAAGGAAGTTCACTTATTTGGAGGTGTGAGACGTGAAGAAATTTCCCCCTTTTTATAAGGGACCAGAAAGTATGCCGATCGACAGTCCCCTGGTCATGATAATCGGTAGTGATCTTTCACCTTACCTAAGAAGCCCAGGAGTCCATGCCACGTGCTGATAGATACATCCCTGCCAATGCCTATCGGCACCCCCCAAATTTTATCACAAAAATTATAAAAAATTGCCAAAAAATTTACAAAAATCTTCAAAATCTCCAAAAGGTCATGAAACTCTAAAATCTCCAAAAAACTATATTTTGAAAAAATATACAAAATTTTCAAAAGGTTTGCACCGACATACTCCCGCCCAACAGGATCAAAATAGAAAATGCACCATCCATCTTAACCACTAATCATCAGTCGCATTTATCAACTCTTCTATCTCTTTAGGTCCGCAGAATTAACCTTGGCCCATAGAATCGACCTTGACCCTCTGAATCACGTCGCTATCACTCTTTACGTATGCAGAATTGACATACGCCCGTAGAATCAACCTTGACCCTTTGAATCGATTGCTTTCATTCTTTAGGTACACAGAATTGGCCTCGACCCTCTGAATTAGGTTGCTATCACTATTATGGTCCGCAGAATTGACCTAGGCCCACTGAATCGGCCTTGACCCTATGAATTAGGTCACTATCACTCTTTAGATATGTAAAATTTACCTTGGCCCATAAAATCAGCCTCAGCCTTCTGAATTAGGCCGCTATAACTCTTTAGGTCCACAAAATTAATCTAGGCCCACATAATTGACCTCGACCCTCAAAATCAGTCATTTTCACTCTTCAGGTTTAAAGAATTGACCTAGGCCTATAGAATTGGCCTCGACCCTCTAAATTGATTGATGTCACTTTTTAGATCTACAAAATTGACATAGGCCAGTAGAATTGGCCTCGACCCTCTGAATTAGGTAGCTATCAGACTTTAGATCCGCAGAATTGACTTAGGCCCGTAGAATTGACCTCGACCCTCTGAATTAGGTTTCTATTACTCTTAAGGTATGCAGAATTGACCTAGGCCCTCAGAATCGGCCTCGACCCTCCGAATAAGTAGTTTTCACTCTTTAGGTTAGCATAATTGACTTAGACCTGTAGAATCGACCTCGACCCTCTGAATCAGTTGCTTTCACTAATTAGGTTCGCATAATTAACATAGGCTCGTAGAATTGGCCTCAACCCTCTTAATTAGGTTTCTATCACTCTTTAGGTTTGCAAAATTGACCTAGGCATGCATAATTAGCCTCGCCCCTCTGAATTTGGTTGCAACCTCCCTTAATACTCAGTAAAGTCCCCGACTTGTGGAATTGGTGATTTACGCTCCTTAAGTATTATGCGTTAAGTCTTTACCCTCAAATTTCGTAACCTTCCATGAGTTATCTATTTTTTGATGACCTCAACTTATTCCAAGCTCTCCCACTAAGGGGCTCTGTAGACAGCCTATCCTAGTACCCTTCAAATACTTCCTTAGATCCCTCGCACTATTATTTTCACCCTCAGACCCCAGGCCCTATGCCAAACCCTAACTGAGAGGCCACTAGGCATTTTTGAGTTCTATTTAACTTCACTTAACTCTTTAACTTGAGATTTTATCATTGCACTTTTATAGGGATATGAATACCTTTTCCAACGGTCCATACCGTGCCCAAATTAGACTTATAGTTTGTGCGTACTTGCCTTTTTGATCCAAACCCTAACTTGGGGGCCACCCAGTGCTTCTATAAGGACATTTTTCTCATGTCCAACATGTTACATTTGTGTATGTCATACGCCGCTACATTTGGCACGTCACCTCACGATCTCACATGACGGCCTCTATCCGAATTCCAGGAATCAAGCATTCAACATCTCCATTAATGTGTTCCACATCTGCCTCAACGACTTCACGTTCCAAGATTTTAGGGACTTAATGCAAGTGGTACGCAAGGGAAGTCAAAACAGTGAAAAAAGGCACGATAGGAGAGTTCAAGGGCATTTTAGTAATTTCACATCCTTAGTCCGGAGTTTTGGTCAACTGGAAAGTTCAAGATCTTGCCGCAACGAAGATACTGGAAGAAACGGCACCTCAATCCGAGCTACGGTGAAGGAGTTATGACCTTTTGAAGTTGGAGAAAATTCCTTGAAGAATGCTATTTTTTTTAACCCCAAACCAGAAAGGTACCCCAAACCGATGTACCCCAAACCGCATAAGGTACCCCAAACCGGTTTGGGGTACCTGTACGCTGGATAGAATTTCAGTGTTTTTATTTTGCAAAACTCTTCATCTGTTTTGCTATTTAAACCACCTTCGGGGGAGCAGTTTTGCAAGACTTTAGAAGACGTTTTTGAGAGTCCAAATACCTCTAGTCTTCATATTTTTGAGTCCCAAGACTCATGTTTTGATTCACACAATTTCCAATCCTTTGTGAATCTTTTTGGTAACCCAAGAACACAACCTTGTGTTTGTTCAAACCTTTGTGGAGAGATCTTTGCAACCGAGGGCTGCGTGTCATTGCTGAGGGAGTCTCTACAAAGTTTTATGGCTGCGTGTCATTGAGGAGTGCTGCGATTCTTCCTTTGTTGGACTGAAGTTCATGTGGGTTCGCTGCGTGTGGATTCATTGCTGACGACACCGACCGACGCCTGCGGGTATTCGTGTGTCACTGTATTTCATTGTAATTCGTGTAAGTTGCGATTTACTTATTATAGTGAAATAAAAGGTTTTGCCCTGCGGGGATTTTCCTTAACTTTGTGTCGCATGCTTTATTTATGGTTTGACACACACACACACACACACACATAGTTGTTTATTTATGGGCTGTTTCTAAATAGACTCGAATTAAATAAGGGTTACTTGGAATCTTGCGAATTTAATTTAATTTAAATCAATTATCACACACCGAACCTATTCGGTTTCTCAAATTGGTATCAGAGCGGGTTACTCTAAATTATCGAGTGATCTTGATTTTTAAAGTTTTTTTTCCTGATACAATTTGACTTCTCACATCGTCAAATTGGTATCAAAGCAGGTTGCGCAAATTTATCGCGTATTCCTATTTTTCGCAAAAATCGTGTGATATTGATTTTTTTAAATCAAGTTTGTGAAAAATCGCAATTTTTCAATGGAACGCCCATTTAATGAGGAGCCTATTTATGAAAAAGTTCACGACCGTGCTGAAAAATTAAAAAGTTTGAATTTGAAACTTTGCAAAAGAATTAAAGTTTTGGAAAAAGAAAATTCTCTCTTTAAAAGCAAGATTGAATATTTGCAAGCGTTTCAAACTCAAAATGATATTTGTCGTGAGCACTTTGGTAATTTGTGTACTGATTTTGATTCTTTGAAAATTTCCAAAAGGAGAGTGATGATATGGTCCTAGTTTTAGAAAACGAATTAGAGGACTTAACAAATTCTAGGGTTCCCGTTTGTGCCGTCGAGGATAAAAAATTAATCGATGATTTTACAGCACGTGAAAAGACTCTTAGAGATAAGTTTGTTTTAATTGAGGGGGAGCGTGATAAACTGTTAAATTTAACTGATAATTTGAAAAAGAAATCCCTCAGATTGGAAGAGTCTAATTCTTTGCTTGAGTCAAAAATTTTGAAGTTAAAAAATGATTTGACGGACTCAAGTAGGTTTGATAGTGATGGTAATGGCTCATCTTGTTCTCATGCTTCTAGTGCTAAAGCCAAAACCATTATTTGTTTTAGAGGTTCAACTAAGTCCAAGTATGTTAGAAAAGGTCAAGCCATATGTGTCATTCCACCCGTTTACACATGTTCATATTGTGGTAGGAAAGGTCACCTTAGGCGTTTTTGTTTTGATCTTGGAAAAAGTCCTCGAAAGTTTATGTCCAGTGTTCCCGTGATTTCCAAAGCCCCCACACGATGTTTCACATCTATTTGGGTTAGAAAATCACTTTTAGAGGCACTAGATTTTAGACAAGTTGATTCCCGGTTGCTTGCACATGATTCTTCACTTGCCATATCATATAGATGATTGTGTTTGCATGTTTGTCATACACTAGTTATGGTTTCATGATTTATACTTGTTTGCTAGTGTTATGACATGTGTACTTTTTGTATATATTTTTGTTTTGAAAAATTTTGAAAAATACAAAAAGATTTTATTTTGACAAAATTTTTGAAAAATCCAAAAATATTTTTGTTTTTTTTGCACTGTTTATGGATGAACACTTTGGATGACCAAGTCACAACATCATTCCATTATTTTCATGTGACTATTTGATAGTGTTTTGAGACAATAGGTCAATTCATCCTTGTGCTTTATAATGTTTGGAGTCATTAAGATGTAATTAAGTGCTACTTCCTACATGTTTGACTCATGTTTCCTTTATTGCACACATGCACGGATTTGTTTGATTATTGTGCTTGTCTTATCACATGTTGGTTGGGTGTTTTCACTTCAATCCTGTCCTTAAAATGAACCAAGCGCGATAAATTTCGATAAGGAAATTGTGCATATAAAAACCGTTTTGTGAGTTTGTGTGCTTTATTTTATAACGGGGAGGGGCAGTGAAAGGTAATTATCTATCCTTTGCGCAAAAGCCACCATTAAAAAGGACCTAAAAATTGAGGAATTTTATTCTCCGAGGTCCAAAGAGGTTAAAAGAGCCCGAAAAAATTGAAAGGCAATAAAAAGATATTCATGCCAAAAAGGGGCCATTTAGGTTTTTGCACCAATTCTCCAAAGTTTGAGAATTTAGATTACCTCTAAAAGAAAATATATACGAGGGAGTTTGGTTGGAGAATTTAAAACGGGTTTGCACGTCCTTGAAATTCTTGAAAATGCGCTATATAGTTTTGGAGGTTATTGGTGTGGAAATCATTTGACTTTGATTTGTTGATTTGTATAAGACGATGTCATCTAAATTCAACAAATTTTTTACACCTAAGGATACTTTTGATGATCATTCGTTAGGGGTACACATATGCATCGTGCACATATGATTGATTGAGTTGATTTACCTATCGAATGTGTTCACACCCATTCATTCCATTTCCATGACTTGGTTGTTTGAGTCTAAATCCATGGTGTGATTTTTGTATCATATTTGTTCATATTGGTATCCTATCTTTGTATGAAAAATTTGAAAAATTCAAAAATAGTTTGTGCATTTGTTTATGAGCATCTTCTTGCAAGAGCACGATTACCATATTGTTTGATGCCCTGTTTTGTATACCGTGACACCCCGATTTTGCTTATTTGATTCATTCTTCTCATCTGTCTATTTCGGGACATCATAAAAAGGGGGAGAAAGATTCATCATATTATGGGGGAGTTTTTGAGATGTTGCTCATGTTTTTATCATATATTGATATCCATGTTATCTCATTTCAAACTCGATATGTCACGTGGTATTTGCTTTGTCTCATGTGTGTAGGTATGAAGATTGAAGATCTATATGTTGCACACCCTGATGAGAAAAGATTTGAGATTCCTGAAGATTTGAAGAACAAACGATGAAGACTATTCATTTGTACCTTTTCCAGTTTTGGGTTCATGGGAGGGTAGATTTGTATAGGAAATTTCATATTTGATAATTTGGATTTTTTATGTATGTACCGGCACTGACATAGGGGGAGATTTGTAAGGACATTTTTCTCATGTCCAACATGTTACATTTGTGTATGTCGTACGCCGCTACATTTGGCACGTCACCTCACGATCTCACATGACGGCCTCTATCTGAATTTCGGGAATCAAGCATTCAACATCTCCATTAATGTGTTCCACATCTTCCTCAACGACTTCACGTTCCAAGATTTTAGGGACTTAATGCAAGTGGTACGCAAGGGAAGTCAAAACAGTGAAAAAAGGCACGATAGGAGAGTTCAAGGGCATTTTCGTAATTTCACATCCTTAGTCCGGAGTTCTGGTCAACTGGAAAGTTGAAGAGCTTGCCACAACGAAGATACTGGAAGAAACGGCACCTCAATCCGAGCTACGGTGAAGGAGTTATGACCTTTTGAAGTTGGAGAAAATTCCTTGAAGAATGCTATTTTTTTTAACCCCAAACCAGAAAGGTACCCCAAACCGATGTATCCCAAACCGCATAAGGTACCCCAAACCGGTTCGGGGTACCTGTACGCTGGATAGAATTTCAGTGTTTTTATTTTGCAAAACTCTTCATCTGTTTTGCTATTTAAACCACCTTCGGGCGAGCAGTTTTGCAAGACTTTAGAAGACGTTTTTGAGAGTCCAAATACCTCTAGTCTTCATATTTTTGAGTCCCAAGACTCATGTTTTGATTCACACAATTTCCAATCCTTTGTGAATCTTTTTGGTAACCCAAGAACACAACCTTGTGTTTGTTTAAACCTTTGTGGAGAGATCTTTGCAACCGAGGGCTGCGTGTCATTGCTGAGGGAGTCTCTACAAAGTTTTATGGCTGCGTGTCATTGAGGAGTGCTGCGGTTATTCCTTTGTTGGACTGAGGTTCATGTGGGTTCGCTGCGTGTGGATTCATTGCTGACGACACCGACCGACACCTACGGGTATTCGTGTGTCACTGTATTTCATTGTAATCCGTGTAAGTTGCGATTTACTTATTATAGTGAAATAAAAGGTTTTGCCCTGCGGGGATTTTTCCTTAACTTTGTGTCGCATGCTTTATTTATGGTTTGACACACACACACACACACACACACACACACACACACACACACGTAGTTGTTTATTTATGGGATGTTTCTAAATAGACTCGAATTAAATAAGGGTTAATTGGAATCTTGCGAATTTAATTTAATTTAAATCAATTATCACACACCGAACCTATTCGGCTTCTCAGCTTCCATGCTTCATTTGAATTTGTTAAACTATATAAATAGAGATTAGCTCTATGAATTTTTATAGGTTTCTTAATAACCTCTCCAACGGTTACGGTGCGTGCGTACTTATCCTTTTACTCCAAAAATCTCATCCTAGAGGACACCGAGCACTTCCAAGCCCCGTTTGACTTTGGCTAACTCTTAGTACCAAGAGTGGATCGATATATTTTCATAGTTTTCTGAATACCCTTTCCAAAGGTTATGGTCGTGCACGATTCATACTTATGGTTTGCAATTTACGCTCATTTTCCCAAAAAAATCCCTTTAGGACGACCTATAGGCATCCCAGACCTTCTGCCTATCACCATAGGGGTACTTTACTTCACCAGCCCTAAAATTTTCTACTTAAGGAGGCTATGACCTCATTCCCAAGGACCCCCTTTTGGAAGATTCGAAAAGCAATAACATCAAAACTAGTGCTTCGTCTTCCTAAAAAAAACCATTTAACAAACATTCTTTCCATTTAACTTACAACGTCCTCACCCTATATTTTGCCACCTATCTTATCATAGCTTCACCACTACTCCACCACCATAAAAATTAGCCTAATTCATCTCAAAATCAGTAGCAACGTTTCATTTAAGGTCTACCACCACCTCTTTGAAGCTCATCTAATTAGTGTTACTTATCACATTTCCTATATTCTAAGCATATTTTTGCTTTATTCTCACTTTCTCACTCTAGCTAATCTTCTTTTTTTTATTACATATATGAAAAAAATATAGTTTCACCAATCTAAAAAAGCCAAAAAATGGATTTAATATTTAAACCCCAAATTAGAATTTTCCTCCCCCTTTTCACATTGTCTACACTTTTTCATATTTTCCAACAAACTAAACGAAATTCTAGTTTATTATGTTGACTTTGATGCCTTTTCAGCTACGTAGGCGTCCTGAGTCATCTTCAGGATTCGAGTCCCATTTCCTTATTTTGTTACTTTAGTTACTCTCATATATATATATATATATACTAGGGTATGCCCGTGCCATGCCCGTGCCTAAAGGCACGAAGCAAATTTTTGAAAGTGTATGTCGTTGATTGAACCATACGCCATTTAGTTCGCAACAAATAAACAATTTTTGAAATAACCTATTATACGAACCTATTAGTTTGAAAAAAATGGATTTTTTTGTAAGTTTTTTTACATATAACAACAATACTAATATAACCACACATTAATGGATTCCCCAATCCACTCTACAATTGCCATGCAAATGGCATTATTTATATTTAATAGAAAACCAAATTAAATTGGAATACAACTAATGAGTTCAAAGGGAAATGAGGCAGACATTTCACTCCCAATCCAACCATATACTCTAAAGATCCTGAGAAACTAAGTTCTCAAAACAAATCAACATATGTGTATCGGTATCTGAAACAACCAGATAGAGTCATACCACAAAATAAATAATTAGCTTCAGAAAATGCAAATAACTAAATTAATTTTCACAACTCCAAAACAAATCTCTTTATTTATCATACTCTCAGAAGTCAAGATAATCAACTGGAAACTGGGAATGAACCACTAAACAAAGCAATCAATGGTAGAGGCTTTCTGATATGAGATTCTCTGCAATTTTGGTTTCCCATCGATTCCCATTCTCCACCAGCTTCTCCTTGTCATACAAAAGCTCCTTATGAGTCTCTCTTGCAAATTCGAAGTTAGGACCTTCAACAATTGCATCAACATGGCATGCTTCTTGGAAAAATTCATAATAGGTGCACTTTGTCATGTTTATGCCGTACCTTGTCATTCTCTGACTCACTATATATCAAACCTTCCAGTTCAGCATTGTGTCCTCTAATTTTGAACACCTTGCAGCTCAACACTCCCGATATATCTTACAATATGATGAAACTATATTACAATGTGACTATATTACAATGTTGTCGAATATAATAATGTAATGCAATAAAACTATATTACAATGTGAAAGAATCATATTAGTGAAATTATATCAACATAAATATATAGTTAAATAACTCATGAGGCCCATTATGAAAAACACTTGAAAATACTAAATCGTATACTAATCAACGTCTCAAATTTAGGTAGGGGACAAATCCTCTAAAGATAAAAAGGTTTATTTTTATCAACCTTGAATCTTCATCTACTTTAACTTAATTTTGCTCATTTACTTAGTACTTGAACATTCTCTTAAACTGTACTACTGTAAATTTGATATCTGGTACATAATTAAGATATGTTAATTGTATTATTTTTTATGCTTTCGATTTGCAAAATTGAGGCAATGTTTGGTGGTGCAGGAATTTGGGAGAACTGGGTTTGGGGGAGAGTGAAGTGGAAGACTTGAGAGGTCATTGGCTAAGCCATTTCCCTGATACATGTACGTCACTTATGTCTCTAATCATCTCTTTCTTGGCCTCTGAGGTTAGTTTCTTGACCCTTGAGCGCTTAGTTGGTCAGTGTCCCCCAACTTAAGAACTTTCCTGATTAACCATGTTGTACCCCTCGAGAAGCTTCCCAACCTACTCGTTTGGGCGCCACAATCACGACATGTTGAATTAGTTAAGAAAATTTCAAGTTCAATAAATAAGATATATATGAATTTACTCAATAATGTTTTTCATTTGAGAAAAAACATTAATAAATTAATTATCACATAATAGTGTAAATTAGGGAAAGTAGTAATAAATCTACTTCCTTATTTTCTATCACGATTCAAACCAACAATTAGACCCTTGGACAAACTAAGTTGCTGCAAATTGACTCGTGTTTATCTTTGGCAATCAGGGGTAGTATAATTTTACTACTTTTTTTATGAGCACCAAATTCAGCTTAACACAATAACATGATTCAAACAGTTTACAGTTACTTATTTACATAAAACCCAGTAATAAGTAATCCATATAAAGTATTCATATGAAGATTTTAAAGTAAAAAGCAAAGCCCACCATTAAAACCATTATAGCAGTGTGTATCATATGTATTCATACTTCACATCGCCTACTACTTGAGCTTATTCTCGCAACTGATTTCAGGAACAATATTTATATGGATTTTACTTTATATGGATTCCTTCATATTGGGTTTTAATAACATAATTCAAATAGTTTGTTAATTAATGTTTGGATCATGTTATATGGATCCAAACAATTTACATTGACTAATTCAGGAACAATCTTTATATGGATTTTACTTTATCAGGAACAATCTTTATATGGATTTTACTTTATGATGATGGAATAAATACCATGATTCAAATAGTTTGTGAATGTAAACATTATTTAGTTAATGTAAACTGTTTGAATCATGTTAATTTACCTAATCAAAAGGTACCTAGAACGCATCCTAATTGCTAAAAGTACTTAGCTAACATTAAAGAAAATTGTTTCTCTAAAAGACCCCCAAGTAAAATTTAAAAACCTTTCCATCCCTTCCTCCATCCAAGATTAAACATTGAATTACCACAATAATGTTCCAATGAGAGATAGTAAAAGTTCTTATTTCTTCGGGCATAAGAGGGCGAGAACCATTAAGGTGTTGCTCTGTCGAATTTACAATAACATCCATGACTGTTTGTACTGAATGAGTACAATATGTTCATGCTTAGGAAGATTAAAGGCCATCCACATAAGATGAGGGGTAAGTTTTGTAATTTGGGGGGCTAGAAATATATTAATCAATTAGTTTCTTTAGAAATTCCAGGAGGTACCTGGAAGAGTTCAACACAGCCAGAATATGCTAAGGCGTCGCTGGTCATCATAGGGTCATAGGCTATAAATAGCTGTCCTGGAGCCCTTAACCTGCAGAATATTATAAATAATATATTATATATATTAAAGAATATAGACCTACCCTTTCATATTAAAGAATATTATATATATATATATATATATATATATATATATATATATATATATTAAAAAATTTAATTGGGTTTCAAATAGAAATACAAAATTCCCAAATAACCCCCCATAATTTATTTATATTCTACTAATTATAATTATTTCCACTAAATAATCACAATTGCACTCAAATTTTATTATCTTAAAATTACTCGAATAAATAAGGCTTGTTTACTAAGTTATATAGCACCCAAGGCCAACCCCTGAGGTGAGGCGAGAGAGACAAAAACCTCGCCCCCAGAATTTTGGCCAATTTTAGAGGTCTAAAAACTAAAAAAAGCTTGTTTATGCATCTTTATTTTTAATATGTGCAATAACTTACACAATATGAAATCTATCCTAGGTGTCACGTGAACTTTTTTTGGAAAAAGAGGTCCCATGTTCAATCCCAAGTAGTTGTGTTAAGTCATTTTTTAATATAAAACAAGGTAACATAAATCTAATCGTGAGTGAAGCAAGGTAACTTACCAAAAATAATATGAAATATCATACTTTTAGAGTCACATTATATTTAAAATTATGAGTTTTATATTTAATTATTATAGTTTCTGTAGGTGGTAAAATTCTACTTAGATTAACTCAACACAGTAAAGTCAAACAATAAAGGAAAATCACATAACACACAACACAAGATATACGAGGTTCTCTCTCTTTATTGATCAACCCCTTTTCCTAGGGATGTGGTTTACATTTATAGGGATCATAAAAAGAATAAGCTGTGTAGGACTCTACGGCCTTGTGATGCTGTTGCGATCTGATTAAGTAGATCTAGGCTCGAGATCTCCATTGATCGGATCCTCTTTTGTTCTTATCTTAGAGCTATGATATTTTGTCACGGATACCAAACACATGTTAGATTTTTCAATTATGTTGAATAATTCCCTCATAATTTCCCCCCGAAGCTTTGCAGCCTGAATGAGGTGGATAGATTTGATCGTCGATTGATTTTGACGGTAGTCGACAATGATGTTTGGTCATCTATTAAAGATGAGGTCGGAGAGTTCCAACACTTGTAGTTTTGATATGTGAATATCTAAGGGTACCCTCATAATTTGCCCTAGTTTTTTCATGGGTACGCCAGTAATTGCATGCTGACGTGCGTGTCAACCATCACATTGGTTCATATTTTAAATGATGGAATGCCTCAAAAGTTAAACCCATCAGTTTAGTGACTTTCCTGCCACCCTTTTGTTACCTTACTTATTCACTTATTCAATAATGCCCAGAGCTCTTTGCCTTCTTTATCATCTGTAAGTACCCTCTTTCTCTTTCTTTCTTTACTGTTGTTCAACTCTTTCAGTCGATTTTCTTCACAGTTTTCATCATTCTTCTTCTTGAGTTTAAAAAATGATTTATACGGTGAGTGATAGGTCCATAGGAGAGTTTAGGAAGTGTTTTTCCATTCTTAGCTAGGTTGTTATAGAATAAATGAACAATGTGATGACTATTATAATGTAGAGGGGTGAGGTCATTGGATGCATACTCAATGTATTACTGAGGTTGACATTACTTTTCCCCTAAATTAATTATTTTTGAAATTTTATGAATATTTCAAAGTAGTTCCTCCTCAATGTACCCCACATATTTGGAGGATCGTGAATTGGGGTTCATAGGATTAACAAGTTATACCACACTCAATTAGGTATCCCAGATATTATGTATTGTTATTCATGGGTAAAAACAAGCGATGACACCTTCTACCTAAAGGCAAAAAAGGTAAACAAAAAGCTGGTAGTAAACCTCCCTGGCTCCAATAAGAATTATTTGTCCCATGGCTTTATTGTAAGTCAGTTGGAGCATCCACCAATTCCTCTAGGTGGTGAGACCTATAGGTGTTTCAGGTGTTCTAGTAGAGGGCATAAAATAGGTCAATTATTATTTATAACTATTTTTTTTGTTTGGGTCGACCAGATCTTATATGAATTATGGTTAACATTTTTCTTTCTTTGTTCAGTGTAGAAGCTTCCAAGAAAAAAGTTCATGTCCTTTTTCACGTCAACTTTGTCGAGCTAAGCAATGCTTAGAATCTAAGGAAAACTTTAACTGCTGGTGCTAAACATCCCAAGTCAGCATTATTTTTGCTGGAGTAAACCAAAACTTCCACCTCTTTCATTTCTAGGGCAGTGGACACAATACCTGAAATCCCAATCCCTTCTAAAAGTGAAGGGTGTTCGAATAAGTTCACTTCAGGTTCCTTTAAATCTGTGGATATTGCTTCTATTCTTGTCGTGATCCTAACCACCACATAAGAATAGATGGAACCAAGAAGGAAACTACCGACTCTGCTGCATGGGTACGACCTCACCATTTCCCCAAAAGCTCAATCCTCCAATAGGAAAGAGGTGTGGGCATCATTCAATCCCGTTACCTTATCAGATTCTCTGGGAAAAACGCATGCCCAACTTGCAAAGAAGAGAAATGATAGAACTAGTCTCGCTTCTAATTCTGTTGTTGTCCTCATCAGGAAGGTGGATGCCTTTAGAAAGGGGAAGGGCTATGCAAAAATTCCCATGGCCAAGAATACTTACTTGGACCCCGCACTACTAAATATGGCCATTTTGGAAACATATAGTGAGTAGGTCCGCAAGCTATCCACCGACCAGTTTATTTCCATGATTCTCAAGCGTTATCTATGGTATGTCTTAGTATTCTAGTCGGATCTAGCACTTATAAATTTCATGATACTAATTTGTGATCAACTTTCTTGCAGTTCTTGGAGGAATTCATTGATATTCTTAACAAAATGGTTGACCAGGTGAAGGCCAACATCGAGGTTGAATGGGTTCTGCAGGAGTCTCAAAAGACCTTCCAGACCGCCAAGAGGGCTTATGTGGCTAAAAAAAAGGCCACTAAAATAGAGTTGGATAAACCAAAGTCAAAAAACAAACAATTGGTGAAATATTCCAAAGATAATGCCCAGAGCTTGTCTGCGATATTATCGGCCAATGATAAGGACTACGACTAAGGATTTGGAGATGACTTTGGTCAGGACAAGAAGTAGTTGGATTTCATTTGCAAGTCCAGCTTGAAAAAAGTCTTGGACTCGAAGTTAGCTAAGGTTGAGGTCCCTTATGAGCCAAAACTCTTTTGTTACCACATTATAGGCTCCCCTCCAAAGTTGGACGAGAAAGAGGACAAGGCCTCAGTTAGTGGACCAGCGAATGATGGAGCTGAGAAAGATAAGGATGCTACAAACCCGAACAAGGGTTTAGCTAATCAAGAGCAAATGAATGAGAAGGAAGGACAAGATAGTAGCATTTGGACTATGTTTCCTTATTCTTTATATCTTAATGTCTTTTGATATTTATGTGGTAAGGTCTTGCCCATCCTTTTAATTTTTAATGAAAAGTTATATTTTTGCCTTGTCATTTCTTACGGTATAGTTAACTTCTTATGAATTCTTTAATTATATTCTTAGCCTTGGGTGTTTTTCCTTTAATCTTTGTAGTCTAATTTTTTTTAAATACCTTTGTAGTTTGATAATAACCTAGTATAGGCGCCAATGACTCAAGAAAATAAAGATCTAGATCTGATCCTTGGTCGGGAAGTATTTGGACGAGCTTATAAAATGTTCTTTTTCGTGTAATAAGAACTTCATGAAATGGCCAATGCTTAAGACAAGTAGGACCATTTTGGTGGATGATCTTGAAATCAAAGTTAAGGAGGCCAGAGATAGTTTTGGGCTACTACAGAATGATAACAATTCCTATAGGGAGTAGCTCAGCAAAGCTAAGGAGTACTTACATAAGAATGAGGCGATCAAGCAAGACATAAATCGTTAAATAGTGAAGTTAAAGTACTCCTTTAAGAAGGGTACTCGTGCGATTTGGGCTTCTGGTTATGACTAGGGCTGAATAGATGCTGCCTGCACCTGGATGAGGCTAAGAAAATGGCCTATAAGCATGGTTGTCTTAATACCCAAGATGTTATGAAGGTTCCTAAGGACTCTAATCTTTAGTACTTGCACCAATGGAGTGCCTCCCTTATAGCCATACTCCCATTAGGAGTGATGACTGCTAGATTTGTCATGATGATATTCCTCTTTAGTTAGTGAAGAACTACTTGTTGTCATATGCTAGTGATGACAATCTTCAGCCTAACGCCTACGATGGTCACTAAGTTGAGATAGCCGAGACAGTGAATCGTCAGATATGATGGCTATTTTGATCATGTCTCTGTATATCCATTTTGTAGTTTGGATGATCTATCCCCCTTTCGTAAAATGAATATTTTGTACATGAATTTACAAGTTAATTCCATGTTTTTCATTTTCTTATTTTTTATGTTGAGCATGTTTTATTAGTTTCCTTACTTTTTAGGATAAGTTTCATCACACTACCTAGGCTTGGAACAACTATAGAAAAAAAATACCCGTGTCGTAGGGAAGTCCACCCGTTCAGGAATTTAGCTGGCCAGAGCAAGGACACTTAGTACCTGGGGGTCCCCCGTTGGTCTTTTTCTTATCTGGATAGTTGTTGACGTTTCCATGTTTTTAGTGATGAAAATATATAACCTTGAGGTTTGAATAAGTATAATCTTACTAGGAATTTAAACTGGCGATCAGATCTTGATTGAGTATTTAGACCGATGACTGAATAAATATGAAAAAATTTACAATGATGATAACCTTTTTATTATGATCATTTTCAATAAACAAAGTTAACCAACCATTTTGAACAACAAGAAAGCTAATTTTATTAATTGAACTTTAAATAATCCAAGAAACAGAAACTTAAAACTTGAACAATGGTAA
This sequence comes from Sambucus nigra, assembly GCA_949130495.1. Classification (NCBI taxonomy): domain Eukaryota; kingdom Viridiplantae; phylum Streptophyta; class Magnoliopsida; order Dipsacales; family Adoxaceae; genus Sambucus; species Sambucus nigra. Next base: position 94,248,218 of record OX422212.1, read on the forward strand.
AAAGTTTTAAAAATAAAATCTCCTAGGATTATCCACATTCCAGGCATTAGGAATCTCCCTACCCCCCATTGTTTCTAATTGATAGGTTCCTTGAAGGTCGTCTCTAATAACTTTAAAAGGTCCTTCCTAGTAGGACATAAATTTCCATCTGATGGCTTCTTTGCACTACCGACCACCTTTTTGGGGACGTAATATTTGACTTGGAATTTTCTCAAATTAACACCTTTATATTGTAGTACTTGGACAACCGTAGTTGGTAAGAAGATAGCTTAATCAAGGACTGTTCTCTCCTTTTTTTATGGATAGGTTGAGTCTAGTCCTTACAATTTCTTCGTTTAATCTTTGATAAATTAAAATTATTTTTATGGTAGGCAAGTCTCTTCTAATGGCATTATGGATTACATCCCATAAGCTAAGGAAAAGGAAATTTCCCATTCGACCTTTTGGGAGTTATTCAATATGCCAAGAGGATATGAGGAAGATCATCCACCCAAGAACCTTTGGATTTCTTTGTCCTCTTTCTCATATCATCTATCACCATATTATTGGAGGCCTTAGCCTTCTAATTGCTCAGAGGGCAGGCCACCAAACTATAATAGTTCTTGATGCGGTGGTTATTGCAGAAGTCTTGAAATGGTCAGTTTTCAAATTGCATACCATTATCGGTGATGATTGTTATTGGCATGCCAAATAGGTCACGATGTTCTTCCATATAAATCTGATCATATCGGTGTCCCTTATGTTCGCTAAAGGCTCAGCGTCTATCCATTTATTGAAATAATATGTTCTGAATTAGAGATACTTTTAATTACCTAGTGCTGTAGGTAAGGATCCATAATATCCAATTCTTATTGAGCGAAGGGACACAAACTAGTTAATAACTAATATACCCAAGCATGAACTCGTCTATTTATGAGGCCATATGACACTAGATAGCCAACCCTATCAGAAGGGGTTAGCAAGATGTTTCCAAGACTTGTCCAATTGTAAGTTCGTCCGTACATGCATATGTACAACCTCGGCCACTTCATAGGCCAATAAATCAGTTGAAAGTTCCAAGCGTTAAGAGCATCACTCGTCCTCTCATATAGACGACACTAGGAGATGGCCGACCATACAACCTCGGCCAAAGGCACTCATCAAAGGACACGCTTGCTTATTTCCTATATTGGGGCGTCCGTTATGTTGGCAATATCATACCCAGCCAATTCGATGCTCTAAAATATGACAACTACTATACGATCAATATAAGGTTCCAATATGGAGGTCCTCACGTGGGGAAAACCTTTGGAATAAGATCATCCCCTCACATGAGGGAATATTACCTTATCATTGTATCTATGCACTAGGGACATGTGTCTCCTCCTGATTGGGATTCCCTTCATGTGCATGTTGATGGCATGCTTAGGGGGTACACTACACCCCCTCAAGCCCTATATATGCACTTCATCTTCTCCTTGACAAGGATCGAATATTAAAAACCCTAGCATAACTCTGTCAAACTGATTGTAAGAGAGAGAAAAGCTTGAGTGATTGTATCCATGGCTATTAGTGCCCTTATTTAGTGGATCACACACATAGTGGATGTAGGTCTAATTGGCTGAACCACTTAAATTGTTGTATCATCTTCTCTTTGCCACATCTCATTATTTTACATCTATATTGTTTGTTCCATTTTTCCATTGCTATACCTGATTGAGCTCATCATCACATTGACCTGGTGGTACTATTTTAAGCATCGTCAGTCTGGCACTGTCTGTGGGAATGAGGATATCGATCTCTTCCCTGCTTTTAGCTTATACTCATCAGAATCTCTAGTGGTGAACCAGTCCTCCACCTTTTGTGGAGTTATTTCACCATTGAAGGAGCTCTTATTGAGCAATTAAGATCTCTTTGTCCATCTCACAGCTCAAATAACTTTCACCAATGGCAATGGATCCACCTCCTCCACCTGAGAATCAACTGGCACCTCCACACGGAGGTGGTGAAATTTTTGATCAATCCCACCCCAGTTAGAGATGTCTGAGGTGGCAATGGCACTTTGTTCCCTCATAGCTAGCCAACAGCAAATGAAAAACCAATTTTTAATGCTTAGCTAGAATTTCACAGCCAGGACTGGCGGCGCAGGAGCAGAGTTTGTAACTCCGACTGCCAGGGAAGGTGAACCGGGTCAGCAAGCTAGGGGATCAACCTAGGCTCTAAAAAAGACCTTCCACCGTGTCAGAGACGGAGAGATGTTGCTGAACCTAGGCATTTACGCCTGGGGAGGCAGGGTCAAGAACTCCGTGATGACTTGGTTGGGGACGACCTTAATGATGAAGAGGGAGAGTTCGAATGTTGGGAGCCCCATGAGATATCTAAAAGAACTGTGCGCCCTATTCAGAAAAGTAGGGACCAAGGACGGAGGCCCAACCGTGAGCGCAGGCCCAGCCGAGACTGTGGACCAAGGCAATCAGCCTTTGATAGGCTAAGCAGAGGGTCAGTCTTTGATAAAATTGACCCTCAGAGAGATTTGAGGAACCGCCTATCCAGGTCAAGGAATGTCTCCGGCTCCAGAAGAAATGAGAGGAGAGATGAATGCATACCTTCAAAAGATAGAGAGGATGAAAGAGAGGTCATCATCTGACCTAAGTATTCGAAGAGGGTACCCTTGGCCCATCCAGTTAATAGAGAACGTTCAGCTCGACCAGGCGACAGAGAAGGGGAAGGGGAAAATGATAGCCCTGTAAAAGCAAATGTTGCAGTAGACAAGCCTTGGAATGAGTTGACACAGATATTGAAGAACAAAATAGGGGATATCATAAAAAGGCGAGACCCCTTGCAAAGGGGATGTTCTGAAGGATACCCATTCATGACGAAGATACTAAATTATCCAACATCGGCCAAGTTCAAATCACCAATAGTTTTACCAAAGTATGACGGGAGCACCAATTCGATGCATCATGTGGAGATGTATTAGTCGACCTCAGACATCTATTCAATATCAGATAAGATGAGATGTCAATCATTCTCAAGTACCTTGATAGGGGCGGCTCACGTATAGTTCACCTCCCTTCCTAAGAACACTATAGGAATTTTTAAGCAACTGGCCGAAAGTTTTGTCCATAACTTCTGCTTTGGAGTAAAGCCTAGGAAATAGATGACCCATCTATTGTACTTCAAACAGGGGAAGGACGAGACTCTGAGGGAATATATAGCTCATTTTAACAACAAAAAACTAGAAGTCTAAGACTACGAAGAAAGTATTGCAATGACATCCCTTATGGGAGGTCTTCAGAAAGAAAAACTACTATAGAAGCTAGCTGAGGACCCTCTAAAGTCCATGGCTGAACTCTTGGCCACGGATGGGAGAGTCATGAACGCAGAAGAGGCAATGGACACAAATGAAGATGAAGAAAAAAGAGCCCATGACAATGGAAAGGGTCAGAAGTTCAAGGGGAAAGATAGCAAGAAAAGGATGATAAATGATAAGTTTTCATACTATATGCCTCTAACAGTTAGTTGTGAGCACATTCTAAATGAGATAAAAAATGACCAATCTCTTAGGTGGCCGAAAAAGTTGAAGATAGCCACTCATAAAAGGAATATAAATATTTGGTATGAGTTTCACCAGGATTATGGGCACCTTACAGATAAATGCTTTTCCCTCAAAGATGAGATCGTAAAACTGTTAAAATTTGGAAAGTTGAGAAAGTATATTGATAAGAACGGTTCATGGCAAGGCTAAGATGACCCTAGAAATAGGAGAAACGATAAATATATAGAAGACGCTCCAGGATAACGGGACGACTCCTTAGATGACGACAATGATGATCCGGACCTCCCACCTAAAGAAGATGATGTTCTAGTGAAGAGGCTCAACATGATTTCATTCGGTGTAGGAATGATTTGTGGTGGCCTAGCAGGACGAGGCTCTGAGGTTGCCGATCGAAAGGCCCATGTGGATGAGGCAAAGTCCATAACTAAGGACGAAATTGTGAACTCGACCTCCATTGATACTAAGCCTAAGAAAAGAAAGAAAATGGATATGAAAACCCTCATAGTCGGATTTTCAAGACTAGACTTTAAGGGTATCCTAGCTCCGCATGACGACCCACTCGTCATAACCACCAGAGTATAGGGATGTGAAGTACCAAGAATCTTAGTTGACGGAGGAAGCTCTGCAGATGTTATGTTCTGGTCGTGCTTCAAAGGCTTAGGGCTTAGCAAGGCCAGGCTTGTCCTGTATCATCATCCACTGATAAGATTCAGTGGAGAGAAGGTTCACCCTCTGGGGATATATGAAATGGATGTTAGAATGGGAGAGGAATGGCCAAAGAGGCTTACCAAGAATATTAACTTCTTTGTGATGGATGAGAGCATATTCTCATCCTACAACCTCATATTGTGATGAGTTTCCCTCAAAGAGTTTGAGGCCATGCTTTCAACGGTCCACCAAATGATAAAATTCTCGACTCCATATGGGGTAGGGGAAGTTCAAGGCGACTAAACGTCAGCGCGAGAGTGCTATTTTAACTTAGCTGAGGAAAGAGAAGCACACGAGAAAGTGATAACCACGTACAATATTGATACCCTTTATCTTAGAGATGAGACGAAGCTAAAAAAAGGGGGAGACACGGAAGAGGTAGAATCCTTCGTCCTCAATGAGGACGAGCTGGAAAAAACCATCCAGGTCCGTAAAGACCTAAGGCCAGAGATTAAAGATGATCTGATCAAACTGTTGATGAGAAAGCAAAGCATCTTTGCTTGGAGTTATTCTGATATGCCAGGCATTGACCCAAAGATAAGCTGTCATAAACTCAATGTGGAGGAAAGTACTAAGACAATAAAGCAGAGAAGGAGAATTTACTCCTGTGATAAATAGAAGGTTGTAAGAGACGAGGTTAAAAATATGGAAGATGTTGAGTTCATCAAGGAGGTCATCTACCCTGAATGGTTATCAAATGCAGTTATAGTGCCCAAGGCCAATGGAAAGTGGAAAATGTGTATGGACTTCACTGATTTGAATAAGTCTTTCCCCAAGGATTATTTCTCTCTCCATCATATTAATCAGATAGTAGACGCTACGGCAGGGAATGAATTGATGAGTTTCATGGACGCATACTCCGGCTACAATCAAATTTTTATGGACCCGACCGATGTAGAAAAAATAGCCTTCATTATCGATAATGGGGCATACTGTTATAAGGTTATGCCTTTTGGCTTGAAGAATGTTGAGGCTATCTATCAGCGGTTGGTGAATAAGATGTTTGAAGACCACATTGGAAAGTCTATGGAAATTTATGTAGATGATATGCTGACCAAGTGTCTGAAGGCCGACACTCACATGACCAACGTTAAAAAATCTTTCGACACCATGGATAAGTACAAGATGAATCTCAACCCAGTAAAACGTGTCTTTGGTGTCGAAGCTGGAAAATTCTTGGTTTTTATCGCCAATCAAAGGGGTATAGAAGCCAACCTAGAGAAGATAAAAGCCCTATTAGAGATGAAGGCCCCAAAGACCATCAAAGACGTTCAGAGGCTCAATGGACGAGTGCCTGCTCTAAAAAGGTTTGTCTCTAGAGTCACTGATAAGTGTCTTCCATTTTTTAAGATTCTTAGGAAAGCTTTTGAGTGGGATGAGGAATGCGAGAAAGACTTTTTTAGAGCTGGATTAGTATCTCGGCTCAACACTCTTACTATTTCGTTTACCTTTATTTGGCCGTGTCCGAGTCGGCTATCAGTGTGACGACAGTACGAGATGATGAGGGTATAAAAAGACCAGTGTATTTCAACTACAAGGCCCTCCAAGGGGCATAACAGAGGTATCTTAGGATGGAAAAACTGGCCTACGCCCTCATCTACGCTTCAAGAAAGATGAAGCCTTATTTCCTAGCTCATACAGTGGTTGTCTTGACAGACTCTCCCCTTAGGCAAGTTATCCATAAACCTGAGAAATCAGGTAGATTGATGACCTGGGCCATTGAGATGGAAGAGTATGACATAGTCTATCAGTCGAGGGTTGCAATCAAGGGGCAGGCCTTAACAGATGTTGTGGTAGATTTCACCTAGGATGATGCCGATAGTGAAAAAGTGGACAACCTTGAAGGGTAGGCCGAAACTGTAATACCCCGTATTTTCGAAGACTTAAATAATTATGTGATTTATTATTATTGCGGGTTTAATTAAATTAAAATGTGAGAATTAATTATTTAATCCAGATTTAAATTGAATATTTACTAGCGTGACGAGAAGTTAGTAACTATTAATATTTCTATGAGAATAAGTAATATGGAATGACGATTTTATATAACTTGTTGTGATAAAGAAATACGATAGTTTGATATATTAAGTCGGGACGCGCGTGTGAGTCGTGTCAGGACTAATTAAGTGGAATAAAAAGGTAAATTATTTTTAATTAACTCGTATGATTATTTCGAGTGCGCCGTTGAGTCCGGAGGGGTTGAGATAGTCAGAAAACTCTACACGGGTATTTTATTTGGACTCCGGGATATTTTTAGGCCAAGTAGGCACCCGGTAGGGGTAGTTTTGTAATTTCGATTTTGGGAGGAATTAAATGGACGAAAATTAGAGATATATTATATCAGATAATTAGAGACAATTAGGGTTAGGTTACACCAAAATCAAGAGAGAGCCACAGTGGGTGAGGGAGAGCAATTTCCAAAGGAGGAGAAGCTATTTTCACCACCTTGCACAACCACCACCACCATTGTGTAGATCGAAACGTGAGTAACGCATCCATACCAACAACATAAACGGATCAAACCTTCGAAATCGAGGCAAGTGTTTATTGCTTGCTTTCTTTAGCGATAATTATGTTCATGTTAGTCTAGGTTAATAAACCTTTGTTATGAAAGTTAATTTGGGTGAAATTGGTGAAATATATCATAAACTAAGGACAATTTGAAGAGAATTTGAATACCATATGTAGATAGGATGACGCCTACGAAATTAGGATGATTTCTATGAACAAATCTGGGTTTAATTTAGAAATTATGCATATTAATTTAAGAACTAGGGTTCTTGACAATAAAATTAGGGATTTTAAATTATATGAATGATTGGTGATGATTTAATGATTCTAGGTTGTTAGAATTAATTTACAAATGTTAGGATTCAATTTGGGAATGATTGGTTGGAGTTTGGGATGATATTTTAGAGGTTTTAGGGTTAAAAAATGGTGAAAAACGAGGCTGTCAAAGGTTGAGGACGTAACAACGCCCAGGTCGTGATAAGTCGTGCGAAGTCGTTCGCGCGAGATTGGTTGTCGCGCGAAGTCCTTCGAACGACACGTGGAAGTCGTTCGAGCGAGATCCATTCTGGTTCGAGCGAGATCGATTATGGTTCGAGCGAGATTTCTAATTTTCAGAGAATTTCCTATTTTCCCTTATTTGTGTAAACAGTCAATTTGGGTGAGAAAAATTAGTGTTCGATGAACCCAAAATAGTGCAGAATTATTGGGAGTTGTTTAGGTGTAATGATTCAAATATTTGGAACGGTGAATTTACCTTGAAGATTGCTAGAGAGAGATAATCGTAATTGTAATGGCGTCGAGAGCATTAAGTGATAAATACTTACGATAGTAGTTCTAACGATATGGAAGTTATAAGAATAAAAATTAGTGGTTACATTTAGGACTTCTTATGATTATGTATTAAGGATTTTCAGGTGACATATTATCCTTATAAATATATTACCAGAGAGGGAATATCGTAACTTAAAAATACATTGATAGTATTTAGTGATGAAAATACTACGTATGGAATATAACATTTGGTTGTGTGTACACCGTTTGATTTGATGGGTTGTGCGTATAGCTATATTTGATATTATGTGTATGACATACCTAGTTGCTTGCTATCGCGAGGGGTTGTGTAGAGACAGTCTTATCCTGAGTGACCTTCAGGGGGATATTTGACTTGTATCTCAGAACATAGGACTGTGAAGACTTATTTGTGAGTTGATAAGTCGCTGACTATGGGAGCGTAGGTATGTGCGTGACCCATAGGTATGTGGACTATGTTCGTGTGTGACCAATATGTGTGATTTGTTTATATGGTTCGTGGGAGATTTCCGAACCGATAGTTCTTGTTTGAGTATGAGATGTACCAGGACATGATAACAGAGTATGCAATGTACTACATGTATATCCTTGGGGTGCTGTGTTAGTATATATATAATAGTGGTGGAGATTTATATATACTTGTGTTATACTTACAATGTGATAATTGTAGGCCATTAAGATTGGGTTAATACATATATATATAATAGTGAAAGATATATATATGTATGCTTTTGGTATATCTAAAATGAGAAAATATCAGATTATTAAGATAGTGAAATCTTCAGTAACGTAAATAGTGAATACTTGACTTTAGGGTGATAACAATTATTTAAAATGGTAAGCGTTGAGATCTAAAATCGGAATACTACTATGAGGGGGGATTAGATGGATAAGCCTTTCACCTAGTTAGAAATGTGTCAGATGGCTAGGTTGGATTACATGTACGTTAGGCGTGCATAAAATACTTGCTTTCATGGAGTTTTAAAAACTTGCTAAAACAAATATTTTTACACATCGGGCTCTGACCCGTTTCTTGCATCTCTTTTCTCTTTTGCTATATATATATGTATTAGTATAGGTGCCCAGCGAAAGGGACACCGATTCTAGATACTTATATGGTTTATCGAGATGCAGCTGTTGTGGAAGTTGCGGGTTATTTAAGATTAAACGCTTCTCTTATTTCATTCAATTCCTAGTTCACATATCTCAGTTAGGGCATGTGTCGCCCATTCTCATTAGCAGAGTTATACTCAGTTTCCCTTGTAGTTATTCTCAGTTGGTTTGAGTATTTATTATGGTTTGGTTTGTAACTGTGAATTGGAAGGTTTTATCCAGTCTTAATTATTCAGTATTTGATTCAGTCAGTGATAAGCACACAAAACTGTACAATTTATACCCCAAATAGACGTACTTTAGTTGCTAATTCTCGATAATACGGGTCTTATGTGCTTAAATATTTATTTTGTAGGCCGAATGCACGTTGCGGTGTTTAAATGCGTATTTCAAGGCAATTGTGCATTTTATGGAGCTAAATACCCTTGTCCATAACCTTACCCGAGCCTAAACCTAGCCCAAACTTACCCCAAGCCTGTGTGTGTTTTGTTTGTGTCATTTTATTATTTTTTAGATTTTTAGTTTGAGTCATTTTTATTTTTAGGATTTATTTAGTATTTTCTAGGTTATATTTTCTATTTTTATCTTTATTTGTGTAATTTTATTTTATTTTGATTAGTTTTTAGTTTTATTAGGATTAGTTTTAGGAGTTTATTTTTAGTTTATTAGATTTTATATTTTAGGATTTTTGTTTTCATATTTTATTACAATTTTTTTTTAGTTTTTAATATCTTAGGATTTTATTTTTAGTTTTAATATTTTTATTATTTTTTAGTTTTTTTTTGTTAGATTTTTTTTTAGTTTTAATTTTAATTGAGTTTTGTTATATTTTTAGGTGTTCAAATTAACACACACACACACACACCCTAAGTCACACCACACAATCATACACCCACACACAACTAATCACTCTCTCACCCACACTCATCCACCCTACACCCAACCACACCTTATCCCTTCTATCATCATCTTCCCCACCAAACAAACTGTGGTGACAGTTATTATGCAACACAAATAAATATGAAAGAGGTAACAATCAAGAAAAGATAAATAAAATGCCAATCACACAATAACGGGTATACGTGGTTCAACAAAGATGTGCCTACGTCCACGGTGGTTCAGTCAGTGTTATTTCTCTATATTCTGAAGAATAAGTACAGAGAATACAACTTGTCCTTTGCCCCGGACTTAGGGTTTAATTTATACATGTATATGTTGGAGTTGAGGGGGTGATGGGTTCCTCCTTATTAGCCATCTCCCCTACATGGGATCGCGTTCCCCCAAAATTTCTCTTCATGGGATCGTGGGGTAATCGGATCAATACAAAAGGTGATGGGCCTGGGCTTTGGGCAGCTAAGGAGAGGCTACTCGTCCAGGCCTATGATGCTAAATTCAGGGTACCCACAATTTCCCCTAATTTTGTTGGGCCATTTTTACAGGTCCAATGAATTTAAATAATCAGCTATTATGGTTGATTTCTTTGAAAACTGTGAAGTTGCTTTGGCGGCACCCGCTTCGCTATCCGTGCGCTATGATTGGACTTGAAGGCTCGTTGGAATAAGGCACATTTCTTTTCGTCGCTTCAGTCTTTTCCAGCAATCTTCTATCTTTTGAGAACTCTTGCGCTTTGTACCTTCTGTTTTTGATTTCTACTTTCGTTGCTTCTTCGTCATTTGACCTGATCTTCTGTCTTGTAAGTCTCTCGTGCTCTTTGCATTTTCTCTTTGGTTTGTAGTTTTTCTTGTATTTTTCCAATGGCGAAGATTGGAAATAGGTTAGTAACTGAGTTTAGAAAATTCTATAGTATTCCTGAGTGGGTAGAGATTGAGTGTTGTGCCTCGCCTCCTAGGAACGTTAGGGATATAGAGGATGCACATTGGATTCACGTCCTGTTGCTCTCCCAAGGGGGACTTACCTTCCCCCCTAATGATCTGTTTCTGCACTTCTTTAGCTGTTTTAGTATTGTGCCTGCACAATGTTCGCCCAACGTATGGAAAATAGTGAACGACGTGCATAGGATAAATCAATTGTATGGCACAAAGTTAGGGCTTGCCGAGGTCTGCTTTTGTTATTCCTTTTCTCGAACGAGTTCAGGTGTTCTGTACCTTAAGGCTAGGAGCCCTGATAGGGTATTGGTAGTAAATCTACCTGATTCCCATAAGGACTACTAGCAAGAAGGTTTTCTTGTCAGGAATTGGCAAATTTCCCCCCAATTTGAAGGGTCGAGGTCTGAGAGGTTCACTGTTCCCTTTTATGGGGAAGAATATATAGGTAGATGTCAGATTATTGTTTCAACCTTTGCTGACTTGTGATTTTTCTAACCTCTCCCTGCTTTTTCTTTTACAGCGAGGACAAAGAACTTGGAGCCTGCTCTCAGCGAGGTTCGTATCTCGGAACTGGTGAAAGCTTGGAACATCAGGGAACTTTTGGGTGACGGCGAGCATCCTAGGTCTGCTGCTTTTATGCTTGAATACAAGAACACAGGCTCCAGCTTCATAGCCCGACCTGTGGATAGTGTTCCGGACTTTGATTCTTCCGAAGAGATTTTTGCTGAGCCCATCCAATTGGACGAAGAAGAGAGTAGCTCGGAGAGTGAGCCTGCAGGTGTTGTGAGTAATTTGGGTGCAGGCAGTGCTGACAGTAGTAGTTCTTCGAGCACTACCAACAGTTCTGGTGAAGAGATGCCTCCCAGGAAGAATTTAATCAGAGATGATGATGATGATGATGTGCTTCTTGCACAGAGGTCCAAGAAATCGAAGATTGCCTCCGGGGCCATAGCTACTGGTTCTCGGCCTTCTTTTCAGGAGCAAGAGAAGAAGAAGAGAGAGGAGGAGTAGGAGAGAGAGAGAGAGAAGAAAAAGGAGGAGGAGAGGAAGAAGGTGGAAGAGAGAAAGAGAAGGGAGAGAGAAAAAGGGGAGGAGAGGAGGAAGATGGAATTGAGGACCAAAACTGGTCAAGCCCTGGTCCCAGTATCTGCCTTGCCTGAGGGGGCTTCGGTGGCCACCTCTCCTCAGCTTGCCCCTGCGCTGCTCGAGAGAGAAGTCCTTCCTGCAGATCGTGAGAGGGCGTTGGGGTCCGATCAACTGGCTTTGCAAGCTAGCCAGAGGCTTGCCTTGGTAAGTTTCCCTTCTAATTCTCAATTTCTTTTGACAAATTTTGATGGTTTGTTCTTCCTGATCCTTTCCTTGTTTTTTGCAGTTTGTGACCGACTTCACTGTGCTCTATCGCTCTCGCGACGAGCTGGTGAGAAGGAACGGTGAGCTGGAGAAGCAGAAGTCTACTCTGGTAGCCAGGGGTTCTCATCTGGAGGCCGATCTGAAGGCTGCTGATGCCGCTCGAGCTTCATCTGCCTCGACCCTTGCTAATTCTGCTCGCGAGAGAGATGATGCTGTCAGGGAGATTTACGAGCTGAGGAAGTCGTATGACCTGGTATGCTCGAGCAAGCTAGACTTTGCGGAGAAGAATCGGGTTCTTGCCAAGCAACTGGAGGAGGAGAAAGCCCAGGCAGCCACTCTTAAGGAAGATTCGTACAACTCTGGCTGGGCTGCTGCGTATGAGGACGCCGAGGTTCAGATAGGCTATATCAGCCGTCTGAACTTCAAGAAAGGGTGGAACAAGGCCCTCGTGGCTGCTGGGGTGGATGTTGCATCTCCACTCTTTCACGAGCATGATCCAGGGCCAAAGCCAGTCGTGGATGAGGACCCAGCCCCAACTGCTGAAGGCACCAATCCTGTTTCTCAGGCGACTCCTACTGATGCTCCCTTGGTCGAGGGGGCAGTGGACACCCCTGTAGAGGGTAATGCCCCTGCTGATGCTGATAAGGACAAGGGTCCATCCACGTAGGTTGCTAATTGATAGGGCTTCTTTGTAACTTTTTTCTTTTTTGATCTGATGTAACCTCGCTCATTATCAATGAAAAGACTTCATTTTTGTTTATGCTGATCTCTTTCTTTTCTCTTTCTTTTACTTGTAGTTGGTTGGTGTGGATGACTATATTCCTGTTACCTCCCAACTAGGTAGGACTCTTGGTCCTAATGCAAGCCCTGCAGTTCGCCAGGCCTTTGCTAGGCTTTGCAGGTTTGCTAAGTCAAGGAACCAGAAATATAAGGATCAGTCCGAGCTAGTGGACAAGTTGAAGGACAGGCTCCAGGAAATGGAAGAGATCGGTGCTTCAGTGCAAGAAGAAGTTAGCGAGCTGAGAGCGAAGTTACTGGAGGCCACCGAGATCAACCAAGTAGTGGAGTTTCTGCAGCGGGAGAATGAAGACCTGAGGCGGGAGGTCTCGAAGCTTAAGGAGCATTCGCCGAGCACCGCTTCGGCAGTCCTACAAGGCTCTTCTTCATCGTGAGCTGCTCGGCCTCCCCTCCCGCGTGCTGGTAGGAGTACCAGGGGTAGGAATAGGGAAGTCGAGGAACAGCGTGAGAGGGAAATGGAGGAGCTGCGCGGCGATGTTCGACGAGCTTATGTGACTGCTGCTGGGCTCCAGAGGGACGTTACCCGACTGCGGCATCTATTCAAGAAGGGCCCTCGCCAAGTGTGGACTGATGGCTATGATCAGGGCTGGCTGGATGCTCCCACAAGATTATCAGAGTTCGAGGAGCTCTCCTTCATCAGGGGGTGGTTGAGTGCTCTCAAAGAGCTGCAGGTCCCGAGGAACTCGAGGTTGTGGTATCGGCACGAGATGTCCTCCTCTACTCTGATGCCCAATCCATTCAGGCTAGATGATTGATGGATCCCCATCGATGCTATTCCCCGGCGACTATTGGGGTTGGACGCAAATGAGGTCGTGGAGGAGTTCGATCCTGATCCTGATGATGGGAGGAGAGCTAAAGTTGCTGACTACCTTGCTCGGAGGCTTCCACCTCCTTGATATTTTGTTTTTTAATAATTGTAAATGCTTTGGGTGAGCTTCGCCGACTAAACATGTACTATTATTGTTTGTAAATATAAAAGATTAATGGAAAGTTCGAGTTTTGAGCCATTTTGCCGACTAAACGTGTTCATCCAATCTTTTTATATTTTTGCAACTTCACAATCCTTTTTATCTTGTCATGTGAGTGTCCGCCCAGTCCAGTATTAAGAATACCATTGTGCCCTTCCTTTACCTTTTAGGTCGTGTCGTCACACTCCCTTAGGCCTAAGTAGGGCAATTGGCGAGGACACACCTGTTATTGGATGTCTTTATCCGGTCAGGATTTTGTTTAACTAAAGTAGGTTTGATGCCTAAGAATACTCTGTAGGGCTTCATATATTGCCATGGGCAATGCTAAGAGGTCTGTCGTGCTTCATGACGATGACCTGAGGAGGGGTGTTCCCCTGCTATGCCAACCATTATACCTGTGATTTGAAAAGGATGTGCAATAGGATATAATTGTTACTTTTTAGAGAGTGATCAACTGAGAGATTTTCATTGGTGAATTGAGAAATAAAATGTCTTTTCCCATAATGAGTACAATAAAAGATCTAACAATAGAACTCCTAAAAATAGAATTTCTTGAGATTAGCTGCGTTCCATGCTCGTGGTATCTCTCTGCCCTCCATCGTTTTCAAATGATAGGCACCTTGCAGATCGTCTCTAATTATCTCATAAGGTCCTTCCCAGTTCGGGCCCAGTTTACCGTCTGATGGCTTCACTGTGTTGCCCAGGACCTTTCTTAGAACATAGTCCCCAACTTCGAATTTCCTCGGATTGACCCTTTTGTTGTAGTGCTTTGCGAGCTGTTGCTGATAGCTCACTAGTTTTACTAGGGCAAATTCCCTGCGCTCGTCGGCCAAGTCGAGTTCAGCGAGCAAAGCCTGATCGTTCTGACCCTGCTCGACAAGGTCGGATCTCATTGTAGGCAATCCTGCTTCTAGTGGGATGACTGCCTCCATACCATATGCTAGTGAGAATGGTGTTTCTCCTGTGGCTCGCCTAGGAGTCATTCTGTATGCCCATAGGATATGCGGTAGCTCGGTTCTCCACGCGCCTTTGGCTTGTTCTAATCGCTTCTTCAATCCAGCGATCACTGTCTTGTTGGAAGCCTCAGCTTGTCCGTTGCTTTGAGGGTAAGCCACCGAGCTGAAGTGGTGCCTGATCCCGTGTTGGTCGCAGAAGTCCTGAAAAGGGCCACTCTCGAACTGTGTTCCATTGTCAGTGATGATGGTTCTGGGGATCCCGAATCGAGTGATTATATTTCTCCATATGAACCTCATCATGTCAGCATCTCGGATGTTCGCCAGTGGTTCTGCCTCGATCCACTTGGTAAAGTAATCAGTTGCGACCAACAGGTATTTGCGATTGCCGGCAGCGGTGGGCAGTGGCCCCACGATGTCCATTCCCCACTGGGCGAAAGGCCAGGGGCTGGTCAGGGATTTTAACTCGCTGGCGGGCTGGTGGACCATGGGGGAGTGAAGCTGGTATTTTAGGCATCTGCGTACATATACTGCGGAGTCCTTTTGCATATATGGCCACCAATAACCTTCCTTCATTGCTCGGAAGGCTAGAGACCTTCCTCCGACGTGACTCCCGCAGATTCCTTCGTGAAGCTCGTGAAGCACTGTCTTGACGTCGCCTGGATGGACGCATCCAAGGTAGGGGCCGGAGAAAGATCTTTTATACAAGTCGCCTCCCGTGGGTAAGTGAAAGCGAGCAACTTTGACTCTTATCTGGTGGGCAGTCCTCTTATCCTCTGGGAGCGTTCCGTTTTTCAAATAGTCTCTCAAGGGATCCATCCAGCTGGGGGCTGGTTCCAATTGGAGTATTGGTTTTGCTTTGGTCAGCTCGTAGTTGGGGTAAATGCTCGGGCAGCTGAGGAAATCGATAGGGATGATCCTTTTAAGGCTGGAATCAACTGCCGAGCTCAGGGCTGCTAAGGCGTCAGCGTGGCTGTTCTGCCCCTGGGAAACTGTTGGATGTTGATTTCTTCAAAGTTTGTCATTAAGTGTTTTACTAAGGAGAGGTAGGCTGCCATCCTCTCATCCTTCGCGTTATAGTCTCCACTTATCTGATTGGAAACTAGTTGCGAGTCTCCGAATACCTGTAAATGCTTTGCTCCCAGAGTTTGCGCCCTTTGGAGACCTGCTATTAAGGCTTCGTATTCTGCTTCGTTGTTGGAGGCTGCAAATCCCAGCCTGATTCCTTGCTCGAGGACTGTATTTTCTGGAGTGATGAGAACAATTCCTACTCCTGCCCCCTTTGAGTTAGAGGCTCCATCAACGAATAGTTTCCAGCTTCCCCCTGTAGCCTGGTTGTTTTGTTCTGTTGGCTTAGGCTGGTTGAAGGGTTCTTCGCCTGTGAATTCAGCTATGAAGTCAGCAAGGATTTGACCCTTGATAGCTGTCCTTGGTTGAAATTGGATGTCAAACCGGTCGAGCTCGACTGACCATTTAGACAGTCTGCCCGACAAATTCGCCTTCCTTAGGACAGCCTTGAGGGGGTGTGATGTAAGGACGATGATCGTATGAGCTTCGAAGTAATGCTTCAGTTTCCTCGAGGACATTACTAGGGCGAATGTGAGCTTTTCCAATGGCAAGTAGCGCTGCTCGGCGTCTAGTAAGGTTTTGCTCGCGTAATAGACTGGATGTTGGATCCCTGTAACTTCACACATTAGCGCTGAGATGACGGTATGGCTGGATACAGAGAGGTAAAGGTACAAAGAGTCCATTTGCTGTGGTATGACAAGCAGTGGTGGGGAGCTTAGGCAGGACTTGAGCTCGTCTAATGCTTGTGAGCAACCTGGGGTCCATTCTACCGTTTTTCTGCCTTTTAAGAGTCGGAAGAAGGGCTTGCATCTCTCGGAGGATTTAGAAATGAAACGATTTAGAGCAGCGAGCATTCCAGTGAGCTTCTGTACATCGCGGATTGTGCGAGGGGGTTGCACTCTTTTGATTGCATCAATCTGGTCCGGATTAGCCTCTATGCCTCGTTCGCTGACCAAATACCCAAGAAACTTTCCTGACTGGACACCGAAGGAACACTTGCTCACGTTGAGTTTCATTCGGTACTTCCTGAGGATTTCGAAGGTAATTGACAGGTCCGAGAGGTGATTTTCCTTCTCCTTGCTCTTGACGAGCATGTCGTCGATGTAGACCTCCATCGTGTTTCCCATCTGATTTTTGAACATTTTAGTAACCAGCCGTTGATAGGTTGCCCCTGCATTTTTTAGCCCAAAGGCATGACCTTGTAACAGTATAAACCAACCATCGTGATAAACGCCGTTTTGTCCTGATCTGGGGCATACAGGGGAATCTGGTGATAGCCTGAGTATGCGTCCAGGAAACTCATTCATTTGTGAACTGCAGTGGCGTCTACTAGTTGGTCTATTTTCGGAAGAGGGAAGCTATCCTTGGGGCAGGCTTTGTTGAGGTCAGTGAAGTCTATGCAAACTCTCCACTTCCCGTTGCTTTTTGGAACTACCACTAGGTTGGATAACCATTTTGGGAATTGCACTTCCCGTATGGACCCTGCATCCAGCAGTTTTTCGACTTCTTTTTCTATTGCTCTGGCCTTCTCGGGAGCAGTTCGTCGTGCCTTCTGCGCTATCGTCTTGAATGTGGGATTGACGTGCAACCGATGGCAGACCATATTGGGATCGATTCCTGGCAGCTCATAGGGTTCCCAAGCGAAAACATCTATGTTGCTTCTGAGTAAGGTTAACAAATCCTTTTGCTCTTGGTCAGTGAGTGAGGTCCCGATCAGGAAGACTCTGTTGTTGTCGCCTTCTTTAGCAATTACTTCTACCAGGTCCTCTACAACACGCTCGGAGGGGAGGAGCCTGGTCTCTTCCACTCCGGGCCTTCCGTATTTTAATTGCTATTTGGAAGGGATTGCACCTTCCTCCACTTTCTCGCTGGTTTGAACGACTTTTTTCTCTGGCTTTGGTCGGATGGCCGCTATGAAGCACTTTCTCGCCATCGCCTGGTCGCCATGTATCTCCATCACTCCCCGCTCGGTGACATATTTGAGTTTCTGGTGGTAGGTCGAGGAGACTGCCTTCATTGCATGAAGCCATCCCCTGCCGAGGATGGCTTGATATGGTGAATCGATGTCGACCACCAAGAATTCGATCATTTTTGAAACATTTCCAGCGAGCACTGGTAGTACTATCTTGCCCAGAGGCATGGTCATTTTCCCAGCAAAGCCGACCAGAGGAATAGTGGTTCCCTTTAGGTCAGCGATGTTCAACTTCAATTTTCTGAACAGGTCGATGTACATTACTTCGGATGAGCTCCCTTGATCGACGAGCAGCCTGTCGATATCAAAGTTGGGTATCCTGAGTGTAATGACTAAGGCATCGTGATGTGGGGTCCTCACTCCCACAAGATCTTCATCCGTGAAAATAATATGCTTGTTGTAGTTGATGTCCTCTGCTCGCCGACGTTTTCCTGCCTGTGATTTTGCTGGATCAATCTGAAAAGCTTGCATTACCGCTGTCAGCTTCTTTACCTCCATTCGAGCTGCGTTACCCTGGATTTGCTTAACATCAGATACTCCATGGATTACTGCGAATTCGTGTTCGGCGTCGTCTTCCAATACGTTGTCGGGTTTTGCCTCCTTGTGGACAGTCACTCTCTCTACCTTCCTTTCCACAAAGTCATTCAAATGTCCGGATTGGGCCAACTCCTCGAGGTGGGACTTAAGAGCCTTGCAGTGCTCGGTCTTATGCCCTCCCTCTTTGTGGAAGGTGCATCTCAATGCATTGTTTCTTTTCGATGGGTCTCCTCCCATTTTTCGGGGCCATTTGACGAACGGCTCATCCTTGATCTTCGCGAGAATTTTGTAAATTGGTTCTTTGAAGACGGTGTTGACCGCCTGGAACGACTTTGCAACGTCAGGGTTCCCCCCGTTCTTGGAGCCATTCTTGATCTCATTCTTTCCTCCTTTTTTCTGGTTATCAACTTTCTCACTTCCCTTGGTAGCGAGCTTGGCTCGACCGTTTTCTCCTACGTTAAGGCGGGTGACATCTTCCACCTTTACGTATTTCTCAATTCGGGCCATCAGGTCATCAATGGTGGTTGCTTCCTTTTTTGTCAAGGACTGGTAAAGGAGGGAAGAGCTAGGTAGCCCAATTTTGAATGAAGCCACTGCCACCTCTTTCGCGCAGTCCTCGACTTCGTTGAATAACTCCCAGTACCTCTTCGCATAGTCTCGGAGTGTCTCCTGAGGCGTTTTCTTCATTGTTAATAGAGCATCCATCCTTTTGGGATGGGAGCTGCTGGTGATGAACCGGGCCGTAAAGAGCTCGGCCAGGGATTTGAAATTTCTGATGGATCGGTGAGGGAGTTTCTCAAACCATTTCTGGGCCACGTCATGAAGGCTCGAGGGAAAAATACGGCACATCAGTGCATCTCGGTGATTCCAGAGGGTCATAGCCTGTCGGTACTGCCTGACATGATCAATGGGATCAGTCTTCCCGTCGTAAATCTTGAACCTTGGAATAGCAAACTTTTTGGGAGCTTCTTCTTCTTCAATTTCCCTCGTGAAGGGCGATTTCATCTGGGTCTTGAGGGCTCTCCTGGCGAGTTCTCTGGTCGACCTGGTGCCGCGGTGAGCTGGAAGTTGGTCCATTTCTCTGCGGACTAGGTTCCGTATGTTGTCGTCGCTGCGAGCAGGGCTCTGATAGAGGCGAGCTTTTCTCAGTTTCTCGCGGAGGTCGTCGTCTGAGTCGCCACCTTCGAACCCTTGATATTGCCTCCTAGGGCTCCTTCCTCGGTTGCGAGATTTGCTCGCCTGAGGGCTAGGAGTGCGATAGGGGCATCTCCTGGTATCAGGACGTAGTTCTTTCTCCAGTTTTTACAGTCTTCTTTTCAAGCGAGCATTCTCAGCCTCATATCTGCGAGAAGACTCCCTCTGCTCGTGGAGCCTTGCTTCGTATGCATCGATCAATCTGGATATCTGAGTGGACCTTGCTGGTCCTTGACTTTCTTCTGAGTCTGGCCTTTCTAAGCGAGCCCCTTGATCTGAACGTCGGACTTCAGACCTAATCCTGCGAGGAGCGGGTGGCTCCTGAATATCTCCTGCTTGAGGAGCGTTGCTGCTGTGACCAGACATCTTAGATTTTTTCTCGGAGTGGGCTCTTCTCAGGTAAAGAGAAACGTTTCCCACAGACGGTGCCAATTGTGGTGACATTTATTATGCAACACAAATAAATATGAAAGAGGTAACAATCAAGAACAGATAAATAAAATGCCAATCACACAACAACGGGTATACGTGGTTTAGCAAAGATGTGCCTACGTCCACGGTGGTTCAGTCAGTGTTATTTCTCTATATTCTGAAGAATAAGTACAGAGAATACAACTTGTCCTTTGCCCCGGACTTAGGGTTTAATTTATACATGTATATGTTGGAGTAGTGGGGGTGATGGGTTCCTCCTTATTAGCCATCTCCCCTACATCGGATCGCGTTCCCCCAAAACTTCTCTTCATGGGATCGTGGGGTAATCGGATCAATACAAAAGGTGATGTGCCTGGGATTTGGGCCGCTAAGGAGAGGCTACTCGTCCAGGCCTATGATGCTAAATTTAGGGTACCCACACAAACCAACACCAATCTCTCTCCTAAAATCACCATTAACCCAACCTTCATCATCATCCATCACCAAAACACCCACTTCCCTCCATCACCTTCACCTCTCCTCTCTCCCAACCACCTCACCCCAATCTCCCCAACCCCATCCGCCTGTAACCCCGGCACCAACTCCGGATCCCTCCTCATAGCCCACCTGCCGACCTTCCTTCTCAAACGCAGAACACCTCACACCAGCAGCTCAAACTCGAAAAACCTCACCTACCCGTGGTTGCGCGACCCCTGACCCGCGCCCCAATCTCAAAACCCCATTTCCGTCACCTTCAACCCAAGTCTGTCCGATCCTTATCACCGCCGGCAACCTCAACTCTACTTCACTGGCGGTTTCCCGACCCCCTTCGGACCACAAACCCGACGATCCCACTCACCCGAACCCACTGCCACCGTCCAGCCTCATGTCCGTCCAATACCGAAACCGTCACCCTCTCCATATCCCGGACTACCCAAGACCCATTTCTAAGCCAAACGCCACGATTTTTCTTCACCTGCTTAAAATAAGGCCAAAGACCAAAAACAAACCCAATTCCCACATGTTTAATAAATGCCTTTTGTTCCCATTACCCATAATAGCCTTTCTTAATACATTTCCAAAATTACCCCTCTAACCTCACAACCCACATGCTCCCATGTGCACCCAAATGCACATTTTACCCAAAACAGATTTTATCACCTCACTCATCCCATGTGCACTTCCATTACCCAATTTGCCCCCATGTGCACACCCCTCATGCTCCATGCATCTACTATATATTGAAGATGAATACCTCAATTGAAAAATGAGAAAAAGAGCTTTTAGATAGGAATTTTAGAGAGAGAATTGTAGAGAGATAAACACCATTTGTATATAGTTTTATTTTATTCTTTTTATTTTTGTTAGATATTTGTGAGATTAAATATTGTAAGAGAGTTAATTGAGTGAATAATTAATTTCACAGTATTTGGATGCTCAATTGGAGGGATTGTATGCTTCAATTTGGAAGAGTAGAGTTCAACTTTCTCAAAGAGATTTGGTTTGCTTGTTCTATTCTCTTCTCTTTTATTTTAGTAGCCTTGATTATTAATTTGTCATGTTTAATATCATGTTAGGCTAAATCCCCTTTCAAGGGGTGGGGTAAAACCCTTGTTTGATGTTATTTTATTTTTATTAGTTTAATTACTTGAAAAGTCCCTTTGAATGTTAATTTTGATCCCCCACCCTTAGATTTACCCCTTGAGAGAGGGTAAATGATTTTCGAGAGAAAATCGAAATTCTAGTGATAATACCCATTTTAGATTCGAACTAGAGATAGGGATTTCTTAAGTGGGGTATTATCACTTGAATTTCAACTCTAAATTTATTTTATAAGATTGACATAAATTCTAATTGATCGATCCTAGCGAGTGATTAATTAAAAGGAGTGTGAATATATGTTTCTAGAGTTGTGGGGGTGTTAAACCTAACTTTCTAAAAGATTACTATTCTAATTACACTTGCAAAGAGAGTTGGTTTGTAATTTTGATATTAATTTGGGAGTATTCAAATAATTAAATTAATTAATTAGAATAACTAAAATTTGTGGTGTAATCCCATTCCTTGATTGTTCTCACAATTATTTACCTCACTTTATCTCTTATTTTTAGTTTAGAGTTTAATTTTCATTTTAGTAACTTTCTAGTTAGTTATTTTCATCTTAGTTTAGTTTAGTTTAAATCATCACCTCACCCTATTGTTTTAATATTGAAAAAGCTAAAAAAAATTAGAAAAGTGAAAAAGCACAAAAAGAAAATAAAAAGTGAATTACAATTTTGCTCCATTTTCTTTACAACCTTGAAAGTGGATTGTACACGCAAAAGCAAAGTTATCAAATGGCGCCGTTGCCATTCTTGGGATTGTGAAGCTCGGAGCGGATTCAATTTTGTATTTCATTTATTTTTTGCACTTTGTTATTTTTAGTACCATTTTTGCATTTTATTAGAAAGCTTGTATTAGGACTTTATTATCTTGGCTTGTATTGCGGGGCATAGGAAACCATTTATTTTTCATTTAAATTTGTAATAATCGAAGCCAAGCGTGATAGGAAAACCGGACAAGGTAGAGAGAGGGCGTCCAAAGGAGAGGAAAATAAGCCTCTCTACCTTGGGTCGGTAGGACTCCCGGGGACGACTGAGATAGGCATGATCTCCCTCCGGTAGACTCAAATTTTTCGGCACCCCACGACATAAAAACCGTGGGAGGTACATTTTTTAAAACCCTCGCGCCTCTCCTGTTAGCGAGTCCATTATTGTGTGTGCTTTGTGTGCTCTTACTTGATTTTATTCTCGCATTTATTTTCAAATGGTGTGATGAATGAATTAATTAAGACCTACACCCGGTCATTCACGAGAAGGGATTTCATCACCCAACTCACTCGCTTACCAATTGTAGCCCACTAGGAGAATATTTTGCAAAGGCGATCACAAAGAGATTTTCGTGAATTTTTATCGCCCACGGACTTAATTAAAATTTGACCACCCTTTCACTAAATTCAAAGATAAAAAATTGGCTATGTGCTAGTTAGGATTTATCCTTGACTTGTGTGTGTGTCCAATTCCATTTTTCGGTGGTCGATTTTAGTTAATTCGTACAAATTCAGAGTGTCCTTTTTCCCCACCTTTTCTTCCAAAAAAAAAAATCCAAAAATATTTTCTTTCTATCCTTTTTAGAAAAAAATCCAAAAATATTTTCTTTTTCTCATTTTTAGAAAAATCCAAAAATATTTTCTTTCCTTTAAAAAAAAATTCCAAAAAAACAATATATTTCTCTCCTCATGGCCGAAGAACGTCCTTTACGAAGACTACTTTGGTCATTTTCCATTGACACGTGACACGTGTGAGAGTGATCCCGAGCGGTCTCTTTATGATATTCTTCATGATTTCACCTCTCTCACGAGTACCGTTGGTACTCTTGACCCAACCATGCACGCACCACCTATTTCATCGCCCTCGGTGTCAAGTGTCACCGTGCCTCCTCCTTTGTTGTGCACCCACTGTTATTATGCCGATCACATGTCCCATGAGTGTCCATACTCGTCATATCCATCAGAACCCACTATGGAACATGTTTATCCATATGACACTGTTTCGGAACCCACCTCGGCCCATTATCCCGCTATACCTAATCTCGAGTTGTGTGAGTACCCGAGATATTCGTGGAGGCCTGATCACCCTTCCACGCAATACAAATACCAACCCGATGTTGTGGATCCTCACACGTTCCAACAGTCGTTATGGCAACCTTGTGCACCTGTTCACGATCAGTTCCCTCACTACGCACCCCAGGAGCCTCAACCATTTGTCCATCACGAAAGCAATCCTTTCGCGTATGATGTACTTGGCCCCACCCCACACACTTCCTTTGAGTATTCTCCATACACTCCCGATTATAGCGTGTTGTGTCCACCTCAACCACCTCCACCACCCATCATTCCACCAACACCTTCATCCACATCCACTCTCGAAACCCTCTTGCAAAAGTTCATACTTGAGCAAGAGCAAGCAATTCAAACACAAGCTCTCCAAAGGCTTGAACACAGGTTAAATGAATTGGAGTGTGCACGAGAGTCGGATTACATTCCCATGCCTCCATCCATCGTTGCAACCGAGTGCGACGATGATGTGTCCCCTTGTGACACGGATTTTGAGTGTGACTAATCCTACCACCCCGAGAATCTCGAAGTTGAGACCATTCCATGGTCCGGGTCCCAGGTCGACAATTGTGTTGACTTAACTTTCGATAGTGAGCCTGATCCAATCCCACCATGTCCACATGAACCCCACCTCGAGGTTCATATGCCCATTCCCTTTCTCGTAATATCCAAAACAATCCCCGAGTCTACACCTATCGAGCTTCACCCTTGTGTTCCCGAGGAACCAATTTATCCTAGGTTAGCTCCGGCTACGAGTGCTCACCATTTTCCCGAGATAGAATTCGTGATAATTTCTACCTATCCGGATATGGATGATGTCCATCCATGCATGGCTCCCATTGAGCCTAATATTTCCAGTGAGTCCTCTATCTCTGAGATTGGTGCCTCGTTTTACCCACCCACCCCATTCACCGATGATACTTTTTTGGAGAAGTTGACAACTCCATCTTTAGAACCCACACTCCCTTCTGAGTATTCATTTACTCCTCCCAATGAGTGTGTGTCTCCCACGCTTGAGTTGGATCATCTTCCTCCACCATTTATCCCACCCGATCCACCATTTATCCCACCCGATACACCATGTGTCCCACCTGACCCACCCATTGTCCCTTCCACCCCACCACCTAGTTTGGATCTTGATTTTACGCATTTCAAGTTTCCATCAACATTTTTAGATCCTAACCTGAAACCATCCTCCATCCATGAGAGTTATGGTGATACTCTCTAGTTCCGTGACATCGAGCTTGTTCCTCCATGCACACCACTTCCTTGTGGTGTTCATTTATCTTCTCAACAACTCCCTGGCATGTCACAGCATGACCATTATCATCTCCCATTCATATAACGGTCGTGTGATTTTTATGAGGCCCAACCCATTTCTACACCATTTCGCCTCCCTCACCAACTTGTGCACCATGATTATAGGTCCCTAGTTGCCCTCACCTTTCGGCTCAATAAGGCCCGTGATCGATGCTTAATCACCCATGCCTTTTTCACCATTACCCTAATACCCACTCGCCTATGGTCCACCGATTCTTTGCATCGTGTGATGCACTTTGCCATACAAGTGCATTGACCCCTTTAGCCTCTATCCAACAAGACTGACGCTTCAGTCTTGTTTGGGGGTGATTCTCATCACCCCAATTTTTCTGCCACCCCGCACTTTCATAAATCTTATCTTTAAGGTGAGAATGGTTCGGTCTGGATAAAGACATTAAACTTAGCACTACTGGAAGGCAGCCCACGTTTCTTGTACTAGTCTCATCCTGTTTGGGGGTGGTGTTTCACATCACCCAATGCTATACCATGCTTTGTAGACTTGTACACATTTTATTATCTTATCACTTATTCAGGTTTATTCTTGGCGATATATGTCCACTTCATTAGCGGCTCATTCTGGTAATCTCTTTCATACCTCATGCTCTCAATTTAAAAAAAAATCATTTTACCTAACATCAAGGACGATGTTCCTTTTTGTTTGGGGGTGGGGAATTTTATCAAAATCGTGCCTCTTTTGAAAAAAAATTGAATTTTTAAACCTGATTTTTTTAAATTTTCGTGTAGTTTCTTTCATCTCAATCATTGATGTGAATTTTCAATCATCCATCTTTTAAAGTCTAGGAATCAAGCTTGAGAATATTTTTTCTAATAGCTTATGTAACACATAACAAGGCATTTTGCACCATGAATTTCTAGACTCAACAAAATTTGTGCACTTATCACGTCATTACGTTTAGAGTTGAGGAGTACTACAAATCTAAAGAGAACCTTAAGGATCACTAGTAGAGACTTTAGCTTGTGAGATTTGTGCCTTTCACCCTTTCAGAGTGTCTTACGCAATCTCCGAGTCACAAGTTGATTCAACTTCCTTTGGGTCCGCACTTAAATTGTTGTATGATCTCATTATCCTTCATTAAAATTTTGGCTTGATCACTGAGAACGACATCTTTTTCGAGTTGTAAGAAACGCGTGTCTTGAAATTTGTCCCGAATACTAGATTTTCATCCATACACCTACCACTTTCCCATTTCGCATCCATTTTTCACAGATACACTTCACTCATTACATTCCCATGCTTTCCCATATTTCATATATATTCCCCTCACCATCCATATATTTCCCCACAACCCCACCTATCACCTCCATTTATATCATCCATCATCATTTTCAAATAAAAGACTGTGATTTCAAATGTTAATGTCTTCATTGTTGGTTTGATTAAAAAAAAATTAAGAAAAAAATAGCAAATTATAAAAAAAAAAGAAAAAAAAAAGAGAGAGAAAAACAAAAAAATAGCAAAAGAAAAAGAAAAAAAAAGAAAAAGAAAAGAAAAATCGAAAAAAAGAAAAGGAAAAGAAAAGAAAGAGAGTGTAGTTAGTTATTTCGAAATAAAGACATTTGTGCCTAAAGTATAGAACACTCTTCTATCATATACATTCATCCATCATCCTTTATCATTTATATCACCATTATATCCTACGTACCACATCCATCATATCATTCATCCATCATACATATCCCATCTCATTTCCCCTCACCCATTATCATCCATATATTCCCCCTAAGTGTTCGGGCAAATGAAAGTCGACGTAGTGAATAACTCGACGTTCTCACTATAGTGATTAGCATTCCTTTCATGAGATCACGATTCTTTCTTATCATTCGTTCTTTCTTATGTGTGTGTGAGACGTTTGAACTTGCTTACATTTAATCACCTCCTCACACACAAGAGCGATACACTGACCCTAATCTCGAGAGTCGTTTGAGAGATATATCCAGTGAGATTTGAAGTTGAAGCGTTGATTCCGACAAGGCAATCTAGGAATTACTCTTATGATGCTCGACCCATTTTGACTGATTCACACTACACACGTTGAGTCATAGGAAGGATGTGCCATGAGTATTTACTTAGCTTAATCTTTTTACACATTCTAGCTTATATTTCTGAAATCATTTATCTCATGATGGATTGTGCGATTATTCTACGTCTAATAAGAGATTTACTTCATTCCAATAAATCTTTGCAAAATAAAGAATTTTGTGGGTATATTCCATGCAAACCCTCACGAGACACAACTCGTCCTGTAGTGCAACCTATAGGTTCAAAGGCTAGTTTCACATGCTAAGTGCAATCGCAAGTGCTCGCGAAAGTGGTACACTTTTGGTTTCTTATCTTTCTCTTTCTCTCTATCTTTTTGCTCGAGGACTAGTAACACTCTGTTTGGGGGTGGTGTGATAAGCACCCAAAACTGTACAATTTATACCCCAAATAGACATACCTTAGTTGCTAATTCTCGACAATATGGGTCTTATGTGCTTAAATGTTTATTTTGTAGGCCGAATGCACGTTTTCGTGTTCAAACGCGTATTTCAAGGCAATTGTGCATTTTATGGAGCTAAATACCCTTGTCCATAACCTTACCCGAGCCTAAACCTAGCCCAAACTTACCCCAAGCCTGTGTGTGTTTTGTTTGTGTCATTTTATTATTTTTTAGATTTTTAGTGTGGGTACCCCGATTTTATCACCATAAGGCCTGGACGAGTAGCCCATCCTCAGCGGCCCAAAACCCAGGCCCATCACCTCTGGTATTCATCCATTTACTCCACGATGCCATGAAGAGAAGTTGTGGGGGTACACGATCCCATGAAAGGGAGATGGCTAATAAAGAGGAACCTATCACCCCCACTACTCCAACACATACATGTATAAATTAAACCCCAAGTCCGAGGCAAAGGACAAGTTGTATTCTCTGTACTTACTCTTCAGAATATAGAGAAATAACACTGACTGAACCACCGTGGACGTAGGCACTTCTTTGCTGAACCACGTATCTTCGTTGTTGTGTGATTGGTCTTTTATTTGTTTTTTCTTGGTTGTCACCTCTTTCATATTTATTTGTGCTGCATAATAATTGCATCTACAATTGGCGCCGTCTGTGAGAAGCGTTTATCTTTCCTTGAGAAGAGCCCACACCGAAGAAAAAAATCTAAGATGTCTGGTCACAGCAGCAACGCTCCTCAAGCAGGAGACATTCAGGAGCCACCCGCTCCTCGCAGGATCAGGTCTGAAGTCCGACGTTCCGATCAAGGGGCTCGCTTAGAAAGGCCAGCCTCAGAAGAAAGTCAAGGACCAGCAAGGTACACTCAGATATCCAGATTGATCGATGCATACGAAGCAAGGCTCCACGAGCAGAGGGAGTCTTCTCGCAGGTATGAGGCTGAGAATGCTCGCCTGAAAAGAAGACTGGAAAAACTGGAAAAAGAACTACGTCCTGATACCAGGAAACGCCCCTATCGCACTCCTAGCCCTCAGGCGAGAAAATCTCGCAGCCGAGGAAGGAGACCTAGGCGGCAACATCAAGGGTTCGAAGGTGGCGACTCAGACGACGACCTCCGCGAGAAACTGAGAAAAGCTCGCCGCTATCAGAGCCCTGCTCGCAGCGATGACAACATACGAAACCTGGTCCGCAGAGAACTGGACCAACATCCAGCTCACCGCGGCACCAGGTCAACCAAAGAACTCGCCAGGAGAGCCCTCAAGACCCAGATGAAATCGCCCTTCACAAGGGAAATTGAAGAAGAAGAAGCTCCTAAAAAGTTTGCTATTTCGAGGTCCAAGATTTATGACGGGAAGACTGATCCCATTGATCATGTCAGGCAGTACCGGTAGGCTATGACCCTCTGGAATCACCGAGATGCGTTGATGTGCCATATTTTCCCCTCGAGCCTTCATGACGTGGCCCAGAAATGGTTCGAGAAACTCCCTCACCGATCCATCAGAAATTTCAAATCCCTGGCCGAGCTCTTTACGGCCCGGTTCATCACTAGCAGCTCCCATCCCAAAAGGATGGATGCTCTATTGACGATGAAGAAAACTCCTCAGGAGACACTTCGAGACTACGCGAAAAGGTACTGGGAGTTATTCAACGAAGTCGAAGACTGCGCATAAGAGGTGGCAGTGGCTTCATTCAAAATTGGGCTACCTAGATCTTCCCTCCTCTACCAGTCCTTGACAAAGAAGGAAGCAACCACCATTGATGACCTGATGGCCCGAATTGAGAAATACGCAAAGGTGGAAGATGTCACCCGCCTTAACGTAGGTGAAAACGGTCGAGCCAAGCTCGCCACGAAGGGAAGTGAGAAAGTTGATAACCAGAAAAAAGGAGGAAAGAATGGGAGCAAGAATGGCCCCAAAAACGGAGGGGGCCCTGACGTTGCAAAGTCGTTCCAGGCAGTCAACACCATCTTCAAAGAACCAATTTACAAAATTCTCTCTAAGATCAAGGATGAGCCGTTCGTCAAATGGCCCCGGAAAATGGGAGGAGACCCATCGAAAAGAAACAATGCGCTGAGATGCACCTTCCACAAAGAGGGGGGACATAAGACCGAGCACTGCAAGGATCTTAAGTCCCACCTCGAGGAGTTGGCCCAATCCGGACATTTGAATAACTTTGTGGAAAGGAAGGTAGAGAGAGTGACTGTCCACAAGGAGGAAAAACCCGACAACGTATTAGAAGACGACACCGGACACGAATTCGCAGTAATCCATGGAGTATCCGATGTTAAGAAAATGCAGGGCAACTCAGCTCGGATGGAGGTAAAGAAGCTGACAGCAGTAATGCAAGCTTTTCAAATTGATCCAGCGAAATCACAGGCAGGAAAACGCCGCCGAGCAGAGGACATCAACTACAACAAGCATATTGTCTTCACGGATGAAGATTTTGTGGGAGTGAGGACCCCACATCACGATGCCTTAGTCATTACACTCAGGATAGCCAACTTTGATATCGACAGACTGCTCGTCGATCAAGGAAGCTCATTCGAAGTAATGTACATCGACCTGTTCAGGAAATTGAAGTTGGACATCGCCGACCTTAAGGGAACCACTGTCCCTCTGGTCGGCTTCGCTGGAAAAATGACCATGCCTTTGGGCAAGATAGTACTACCAGTGCTCGCTGGGAGTGTTTAAAAAATGATCGAATTCTTGGTGGTCGACATCGACTCACCGTATCAAGCCATCCTCGGCAGGGGATGGCTCCATGCAATGAAGGCAGTCTCCTCGACCTACCACCAGAAACTCAAATATATCACCGAGCGAGGAGTGATGGAGATACATGGCGACCAGGCGATGGAGAGAAAGTGCTTCATAGCGGCTATCCGACCGAAGCCAGAGAAAAAAGACGTTCGAACCAGCGAGAAAGTGGAGGAAGATGCAATCCCTTCCAAATAGCAATTAAAATATGGAAGGCCCGGAGTGGAAGAGACCAGGCTCCTCCCCTCCGAACGGGTTGTAGAAGACCTGGTAGAAGTCATTGCTAGGGAAGGCGACAACAGCAGAGTCTTCCTGATCGGGACTTCACTCACTAACGAAGAGCAAAAGGATTTGTTAACCTTACTCAGAAGCAACATAGATGTTTTCGCCTGGGAACCCTACGAGCTGCCAGGGATCGATCCCAATATGGTCTGCCATCAGTTGCACGTCAATCCCACATTCAAACCGATAGCACAAAAGGCACGACGAACTGCTCCCGGAGAAAGCCAAAGCAATAGAACAGGAAGTCGAAAAACTGCTGGATGCAGGGTCCATACGGGAAGTGCAGTTCCCCAAATGGTTATCCAACCCAGTGGTAGTTCCAAAAAGCAACGGTAAGTGGAGAGTTTGCATAGACTTCACTGACCTCAACAAAGCCTGCCCCAAGGATAGCTTCCCTCTTCCAAAAATAGACCAACTAGTAGACGCCACTGCAGCTTACGAGCGAATGAGTTTCCTGGACGCATACTCGGGCTATCACCAGATTCCCTTATATGCCCCAGATCAGGATAAAACGGCGTTTATCACGACGGTTGGTTTATACTGTTACAAGGTCATGCCTTTCGGGCTAAAAAATACAGGGGCAACTTATCAGCGGCTGGTTACTAAAATGTTCAAAAATCAGATGGGAAACACGATGGAGGTCTACATCGACAACATGCTCGTCAAAAGCAAGGAGAAATAAAACCACCTTTCTGACCTGGCAAGTACCTTCGAAATCCTCAGGAAATACCGAATGAAACTCAACGCGAGCAAGTGTTCCTTCGGTGTCCAGTCAGGAAAGTTCCTTGGGTATTTGGTCAGCAAGCGTGGCATAGAAGCAAATCCGGACCAGATTGAGGCAATTAAACGGGTGCAACCTCCTCGCACAATTCGCGATGTACAGAAGCTCACTGGAATGCTCGCTGCTCTGAATCGTTTCATTTCTAAATCCTCCGAGAGATGCAAGCCCTTCTTCCAACTCTTAAAGGGCAGCAAAACGGTAGAATGGACCCCAGATTGCTCGCAAGCATTAGGCGAGCTCAAATCCTACCTAAGCTCCCCACCACTGCTCGTCATGCCACAACAAATGGACCCTTTGTACCTCTACCTCTCTGTATCCAGCCATACTATCAGCTCAACGCTAATGTGTGAAGTCACAGGGATCCAACATCCAGTCTATTACGAGAGCAAAACCTTACTAGACGCCGAGCAGAGATACCTGCCATTGGAAAAGCTCGCATTCGCCCTAGTAATGTCATCGAGGAAACTAAAACATTACTTCGAAGCTCACACGATCATTGTCCTTACATCACACCCCCTCAAGGCTGTCCTAAGGAAGGCGGATTTGTCAGGCAGGCTGTCTAAGTGGTCAGTCGAGCTCGGCCGGTTTGACATCCAATTTCAACCAAGGACAGCTATCAAGGGTCAAGTCCTCGCTGACTTCATAGCTGAATTCACGGGCGAAGAACCTTTCGACCAGCCTAAACCAACAGAACAAAACAGCCAGGCTACAGGGGGAAGCTGGAAGCTATTCGTTGATGGAGCCTCCAACTCAAAGGGGGCAGGAGTAGGAATTGTTCTCATCACTCCAGAAAATGCAGTCCTCGAGCAAGGAATTAGGCTGGGATTTGCAGCCTCCAACAACGAAGCAGAATACGAAGCCTTAATTGCAGGTCTCCAAAGGGCGCAAACTCTAAGAGCAAAGCATTTACAGGTATTCGGAGACTCGCAACTAGTTTCCAATCAGATAAGTGGAGACTACAACGCGAAGGACGAGAGGATGGCAGCTTACCTCTCGTTGGTAAGAAACTTGATGACAAACTTTGAAGAAATCAACATCCAGCAGTTTCCCAGGGGGCAGAACAGCCACGCTGACGCTTTGGCAGCCCTGAGCTCGGCAGTTGATTCCAGCCTTAAAAGGATAATCCCTATCGATTTCCTTAGCTACCCGAGCATTCACCGCGAGCTAACAAAAGCGAAACAAATACTCCAATTGGAACCAGCCCCTAGCTGGATGGATCCCTTAAGAGGCTATTTGAAGAACGGAACGCTCCCAGATGATAAAAGGAACGCCCACCAGATAAGAGTCAAAGCTGCTCGCTTTCACTTATCCACGGGAGGCGACTTGTATAAAAGATCTTTCTCCGGCCCCTACCTTAGATGCGTCCACCCAGGCGAGGTCGAGACAGTGCTTCACGAGCCTCACGAAGGAATCTACGGAAGTCACGTCGGAGGAAGATCTCTAGCCTTCCGAGCAATGAAGGAAGGTTACTGGTGGCCGTATATGCAAAGGGACTCCGCAGTATATGTCCGCAGATGCCTAAAATACCAGCTTCACGCCCCCATGGTCCACCAGCCTGCCAGCGAATTGAAATCTCTGACCAGCCCCTGGCCTTTTGTCCAGTGGGGAATGGACATCGTGGGACCTCTACCCACCGCTGTCGGCAATCGCAAATACCTGTTGGTCGCCACCGATTACTTTACCAAGTGGATCGAGGCAGAACCTCTGGCGAACATCCGAGATGCTGACATGATGAAATTCATATGGAAAAATATAATCACTCGATTCGGGATCCCCAGAACCATCATCACTGACAATGGGACACAGTTCGAAAGTGGCCCCTTTCAGGACTTCTGCGACCAACACGGAATCAGGCACCACTTCAGCTCGGTAGCTTATCCTCAGAGCAACGGACAAGCTGAGGCTTCCAACAAAACAGTGATCGCTGGATTAAAAAAGTGGTTAGAACGAGCAAAAGGTGCGTGGACTACCGAGCTACCACATGTCCTATGGGCATACATAACGACTCCCAGACGAGCCATAGGTCAGACGCCATTCTCACTAGCATATGGTATGGAAGCGGTCATCCCATTAGAAGCAGGATTGCCTACAATGAGATCCGACCTTGTCGAGCAGAATCAGAACGATCAGGCTTTGCTCGCTGAACTCGACTTGGCCGACGAGCGCAGGGAACTTGCCCTAGTAAAACTAGCGAGTTATCAGCAACAGCTCGCGAAGCACTACAGCAAAAAGGTCAATCCGAGGAAGTTCGAAATTGGAGACTATGTCCTAAGAAAGGTCCTGGGCAACACAGTGAAGCCATCAGATGGTAAACTGGGCCCAAACTGGGAAGGACCTTATGAAATAATTAGAGACGACCTGCAAGGTGCCTATCATTTGAAAACGATGGAGGGCAGAGAGATACCACGAGCATGGAACGCAACTAATCTCAAGAAATTCTACTTTTAGGAGTTCTATTATTGTACTCATTTTGGGAAAAGACAGTTTATTTCTCTACTCACCAATAAAAATCTCTCAGTTGATTACTCTCTAAAAGTATAACAATTATATCTTATTGCACATCCTTTTCAAATCACAGGTATAATAGTTGACATAGCAGGGGAACACCCCTCCTCAGGTCATCGTCACGAAGCACGACAGACCTCTTAGCATTGCCCATGGCAATATATGAAGCCCTACAGAGTATTCTTAGGCATCAAACCTACTTTGGTTAAACAAAATCCTGACCGGATGAAGACATCCAAAAACAGGTGTGTCCTCGCCAATTGCCCCTCTTAGACCTAAGGGAGTGTGACGACACGACCTAAAAGGTAAAGAGAGAGCACAATGGTATTCTTAATACTGGACTGGGCGGACACTCACATGACAAGATAAATATTGTGAAGCTGCAAAAATATAACAGAGATTGGATAAACACGTTTAGTCGGCAAAAACGCCCAAAACTCAAACTTTCCATTAATCTTTTATATTTACAAACAATAATGGTACATGTTTAGTCGGCAAAGACTCGCCCAAAACATTTACAATTATTAAAAAACAAAATATCAAGAAGGGGGAAGCCTCCGAGCAAGGTAATCAGCAACCTTAGCTCTCCTCCCGTCATCAGGGGCAGGATCAAATTCCTCAACAACTTCATTTGTGTCCAACTCCAGTAGCCGCCGAGGAATAGCATCGATAGGAATCCATCGGTCATCTCGCCTAAATGGATTGGGCATCAGAGTAGAGGGAGACATCTCATGCCGATACCACAATATCGAATTTCTCGGCACCTGCAGCTCTTTGAGAGCACTCAACCACCCCCTGATGAAGGAAAGCTCCTCGAACTCTGATAATCTTGTGGGAGCATCTAGCCAGCCCTGATCATAGCCATCAGTCCACACTTGGCGAGGGCCCTTCTTAAATAAATGCCGCAGTCGGGTGACGTCCCTCTGAAGCCCAGCAGCAGTTACGTAAGCTCGCTGAACATCGCCGCGCAGCTCCTCCATCTCCCTCTCATGCTGCTCCTCAGCTTCCCTACTCCTACCCCGCATACTCCTGCCAGCTCGCGGGAGGGGTGGCCGAGCAGCTCGCGACGAGGAAGAACCTTGCAGGACTGCCGAAGCGGTGCTCGACGAATGCTCCTTAAGCTTCAAGACCTCCCGCCTCAGGTCGTCATTCTCCCGCTGAAGAAACTCCACGACCTGATTGATCTCGGTAGCCTCCAGTAACTTTACTCTCAGCTCGCTGACTTCTTCTTGCACTGAAGCTCCGATCTCTCCCATTTCCTGGAGCCTGTCCTTCAATTTAGCCACCAGCTCGGACTGATCCTTATACTTCTGGTTCCTTGATTTAGCAAACCTACAGAGCCTAGAAAAAGCCTGGCGAACTGCAGGGCTTGCATTAGGACCCAGAGTCCTACCCAATTGGGAGGTAACAGGAATATAATCATCCACATCAACCAACTACAAAGAAAGGAAGAGAACAAAAAGAAATCAGCATAAACAAAAACGAAGCCTTTTTATTGATAATGAGCGAGGTTACATCAGAATAAAAAAAGGAAAAAATTACAAAGAAGTCCCTATCACTTAGCAACCTCGGTGGACGGACCCTTGTCCTTATCAGCATCAGCAGGGGCGTTACCCTCTGCAGAGGTGTGCACTGCCCCCTCGACCAAGGAAGCATCAGCAAGAGTCGCCTGAGAAGCAGGATTGACCCCTTTAGTAGTTGGGGCTGGCTCCTCATCCACAACTGGCTTGGGCCCTGGATCATGTTCGTCAAAAAGTGGGGATGCAACATCCACCCCTGCAGCCACAAGGGCCTTGTTCCACCCCTTCTTGAAGTTCAGACGGCTAATATAGCCTATCTGAACCTCGGCGTCTTCATACGCAGCAGCCCAGCCATAATTGTATGAATCTTCTTTAACAGTGGCTGCCTGGGCCTTCTCCGCTTCCAGCTGCTCGGCAAGAACCCTGTTCTTCTCCACAAAGTCCAGCTTGCTAGAGCAGACCTGTTCATACGACTTCCTCAGCTCGCCGAGCTCCCTGACAGCATTATCTCTCTCGCGAGCAGAATTAGCAAGGGCCAAGACAGAAGAAGCTCGAGCCGCATCAGCAGCCTTCAGATCGGCCTCCAGCTGAGAACCCCTGGCCACCAGAGTAGAATTCTGCTGCTCCAGCTCGCTGTTCCTTCTCAACAGCTCGTCGCGAGAGCGATAGAGCACAACGAAGTCAGTCACAAACTGCAGAAAATAAGGGAAAGATCAGAAAGAAGAAACCATTAAAACAGATCAGAAAGAAGAAACCATCAAAACAGATTAGAAGAAGTTGAGAAGTAGAAAAGAAACCTTACCAAGGCAAGCCTCTGGCTAGCTTGCAAGGCCAGTTGATCAGACCCTGACGCCCTCTCGCGATCTGCAGGGAGGACTGCCCTCTCAAGCAGCGCAGGGCGAGTTGAGGAGAGGTGGCCACCGAAGCCCCCTCAGGCAAAGCAGATACTGGGACCAAGGCTTGACCGGTCTTGGTCCTCAGTTCCATCTTCCTCCTCTCCTCCTCCTTCTCTTTCTCCCTCCTCTTTCTCTCTTCCACCTTCTTCCTCTCCTCCTCCTTTTTCTTCTCCCTCTCCCTCGCCTTCTCCTCCTCTCTCTTCTTCTTCTCTTTCTCTTGAGAAGAAGGCCGAGAACCAGTAGCTATGGCCCCAGAGATAGTCTTCGATTTTTTGGACCTCTGTGCAAGAAGCACATCATCATCATCATCATCATCCCGGATTAGATTCTTCCTGGGAGGCATTTCTTCACCTGGACTGCTGGTAGTACTCGATGAACTGCTACTATCAGCACTGCCTCCACCCAAGTTACTCACAACACCTGCAGGCTCGCTCTCCGAGCTGCTCTCCTCCTCGTCCAATTGGATGGGCTTAGCAGAAATCTCTTCGAAAGAGTCAAAGTCCGGAACACTTTCCACAGGTCGGGCTATGAAGCTGGAGCCTGTGTTCTTGTATTCAAGCAGAAAAGAAGCAGACCTAGGATGCTCGCCAGTTCCCTGATGTTCCAAGCTTTCACCAGTTTCGAGATACGAACCTCGCTGAGAGATGGCTCCAAATTCTTTATCTTCGCTGAAAAAGAGAAAGCAAGGAGAAGTTAGAGAAATCACAAAGTCCGCAAAGGTTGAAACAATAATACAACATCTACCTATATATTCTTCCCCATAAAAGGGAATAGTGAACCTCTCAGACCCCGACCCTTCAAATTGAGGGGAGTACTGCCAGTTCCTAACGAGAAACCCTTCTTGCCAGTAGTCCTTATGGGAATCAGGTAAATTTACTACCAAAACCCTATCAGGGCTCCTAGCCTTAAGGTACAGAACACCTGAACTCGTACGAGAAAAAGAATAACAAAAGCAGACCTCGGCAAGCCCTAACCTTGTGCCATACAATTGATTTATCCTGTGCACACCGTTCACTATTTTCCATACATTGGGTGAACATTGTGCAGGCACAATACCAAAATAACTAAAAAAGTGCAGAAACAAGCCATTAGGGGGAAAGGTGAGACCCCCCTGGGAGAGCAACATGACGTGAATCCAATGTGCATCCTCTATGTCCCTAACGTTCCTAGGCGGCGAGGCACAACACTCAATCTCTACCCACTCAGGAATACCGTAGAATTTTCTAAACTCAGTTACCGACCTATTTCCAATCTTCGCCATTGGAAAAATACAAGAAAAACTATAAACTCAAGAAAAAGGGCACTAAAGACTTACAGGACAGAAGATCAGATCAAAAGGCGAAGAAGCGACGAGAGTGGAGACCGAAAACAGAAGGTACAAAACTCAAGAGTTCTCAGAAGATAGAAGATTGCTGGAAGAGCTGGAACGACGAAGAAAAAATGTGTCTTATTCCAACAAGCCTTCAAAACTAATCATAACGCACAGATAGCGAAGCGGGTGCCGCCAAAGCAACTTCACAGTTTTCAAAGAAATCAACCATCATTGCTGATCATTTAAATTCATCGGACCCATAAAGAACGTCCCAACAAATTCAGGGGCAATTGTGGGTACCCCGATTTTATCACCATAAGGCCTGGACGAGTAGCCCATCCTCAGCGGCCCAAAACCCAGGCCCATCACCTCTGGTATTCATCCATTTACTCCACGATGCCATGAAGAGAAGTTGTGGGGGTACACGATCCCATGAAAGGGAGATGGCTAATAAAGAGGAACCTATCACCCCCACTACTCCAACACATACATGTATAAATTAAACCCCAAGTCCGGGGCAAAGGACAAGTTGTATTCTCTGTACTTACTCTTCAGAATATAGAGAAATAACACTGACTGAACCACCGTTGACGTAGGCACTTCTTTGCTGAACCACGTATCTCCGTTGTTGTGTGATTGGTCTTTTATTTGTTTTTTCTTGGTTGTCACCTCTTTCATATTTATTTGTGTTGCATAATTGCATCTACATTTAGTTTGAATCATTTTTATTTTTAGGATTTATTTTAGATTTATTTAGTATTTTATAGGTTGTATTTTCTATTTTTATCTTTATTTGTGTAATTTTATTTTATTTTGATTAGTTTTTAGTTTTATTAGGATTAGTTTTAGGAGTTATTTTTTAGTTTATTAGATTTTATATTTTAGGATTTTTGTTTTCATATTTTATTACAATTTTTCTTTTCTTTTCTTTTATTTTAGTTTTTAGTAGCTTAGGATTTTATTTTTAGTTTTAATATTTTTATTTTATTTAGTTTGTTTTATTTATTTATTTATTTCTTAGTTAGATTTTATTTTTTTTAGTTTTAATTTTATTAATTTTAATTGAGTCTTGTTATATTTTTAGGTGTTCAAATTAACACACACACACCCACCCTAAAACCTACACACTACCAAACACACCCTAAGTCACACCACACTATCATACACCCACACACACCTAATCACTCTCTCACCCACACTCATCCCCCCTACACCCCACCACACCTTATCCTTTCTATCATCATCTTTCCCACCAAACAAACCAACACCAATCTCTCTCCTAAAATCATCATTAACCCAACCTTCATCATCATCCATCACCAAAACACCCACTTCCCTCCATCACCCTCACCTCTCCTCTCTCCCAACCACCTCACCCCAATCTCCCCAACCCCATCCTCCTGTAACCCCAGCGGCGACCCCGGATCCCTCCTCATAGCCCACCTGCCGACCTACCTTCTCAAATGCAGAACACCTCACACCAGCATCTCAAACCCAAAAAACCTCCCCTACCCGTGGTTGCGTGACCCATGACCTGCGCCCCAATCTCAAAACCCCATTTCTGTCACCTTCAACCCAAGTCCGGCCGATTCTTATCATCGCCGGCAACCTCAACTCTACTTCACCGGCGGCGTCCCGACCCCCTTCCGACCACAAACCCGGCGATCCCACTCACCCGAACCCACTGCCACTGTCCAGCCCCATGTCCGCCCAATACCGAAACCGTCACCCTCTCCATATCCCGGACTACCCGAGATCCATTTCTAAGCCAAACCCCAGGATTTTTCTTTACCTGCTTAAAACAAGGCCAAAGACCAAAAACCAACCCAAATCCCACATGTTTAATAAATGCCTTTTGTTCCCATTACCCATAATACCCTTTCTTAATACTTTTCCAAAATTACCCCTCTAACCTCACAACTCACATGCTCCCATGTGCACCCAAATGCACATTTTACCCATAACAGATTTTATCACCTCACTCATCCCATGTGCACTTCCATTACCCAATTTGCCCCCATGTGCACACCCCTAATGCTCCATGCATCTACTATATATTGAAGATGGACCTCAATTGAAAAAAGAGAAAAAGAGCTTTTAGATAGGAATTTTAGAGAGAGAATTATAGAGAGATAAACACCATTTGTATATAGTTTTATTTTATTCTTTTTATTTTTGTTAGATATTTATGAGATTAAATATTGTAAGAGAGTTAATTGAGTGAATAATTAATTTCAAAGCATTTGGATGCTCAATTGGAGGGATTGTATGCTTCAATTTGGAAGAGTAGAGTTCAACTTTCTCAAAGAGATTTGGTTTGCTTGTTCTATTCTCTTTTCTTTTATTTTAGTAGCATTGATTATTAATTTGTCATGTTTAATATCATGTTAGGCTAAATCTCCTTTCAAGGGGTGGGGTAAAACCCTTATTTGATGTTATTTTATTTTTTTTAGTTTAATTACTTGAAAAGTCCCTTTGAATGTTAATTTTGATCCCTCACCCTTAGATTTACGCCTCGAGAGAGGGTAAATGATTTTCGAGAGAAGATCGAAATTCTAGTGATAATACCCATTTTAGATTCGAACTAGAGTGATATGCCCAAGTATAACCTCGGCTCAGGGATACCTACCTCGGCCGAGATAATGGCCGAGACGTTG
This sequence comes from Sambucus nigra, assembly GCA_949130495.1. Classification (NCBI taxonomy): domain Eukaryota; kingdom Viridiplantae; phylum Streptophyta; class Magnoliopsida; order Dipsacales; family Adoxaceae; genus Sambucus; species Sambucus nigra. The sequence continues at coordinate 94,288,115 of OX422212.1, forward strand.
ATCGACCCAATAAGGGGTAAGGGCCCACGATATCATCCCTCGGCCAGGACTACCTCGGCCCAGGCCGACACTACTACTTACACCTCCCCAAGGACACTACGCACGTCGCAGACATCAACAGCATCCTAAAGCACCCGGGAATAGCAACCTCGGCCATCAGTAGGCCGAGAGGACAAGAAGCCCCTTTATCTTCAACGCGGCTCCTACCTCGGCTTGGGCCGAGGCTACCAGAGGTATTAATAATCATCAGCATGCTGCAAGCCCAACCTCGGAACGGGCCGACCCAAGCATATGTCTCGGCTGACATCAGGCCGAGACTCCTCATGACACTTCGCGGATTGAGCGGACATCCAACCTTTACAGCTCGGCCTCTCCTAGGCCGAGGTCATTCACCAATATGACTGCCGAGTTTCTATACATTTGGATAAGGACACCTGGACACAAATCAGTTATAACAAGATTATTCTCCACATGGGGGAGAATATTTCATCATCATTACCTACATGTGCCCATGAAAGGTGGCACACACCCATTGGTGAGGATACCACACACATGCACATTACATGCATAGGGGGTACATTACACCCCCTAGGCACTATATAAAGGGATCATCCCCTACCTTGCAAAAGGATCCAGACATTAAAACCCTAGCTAAAACTCTGTTTAAATACATACTGTAGAGAGAGAGAGAAAGAGCTTGAGGTAGCCGATAGGAAGGCTCATGTAGCGGAGGCCAAGTCAGTGGTCAAGACTGAGGTTGTGAATCTGACCTCTTCTGATGCAATACAGAAGAGAAAGAATGTAGATGTGGACACCCTAGTGGTGGGATTCTCCAGACTTGACATCAAGGGCATCTTAGCCCCCCATGATGACCCTCTAGTCATAACAACAAGGGTGCATGGGTGCGACGTAGGGAGAATCCTCATAGATGGGGGAAGCTCAGCAAATGTGATGTTCTGGCCTTGTTTCAAGAGCTTGGGTCTTAGCAGGGAAAGGCTGGTTCCCTACCATCACCCATTGATAGGCTTCAGTGGTGAGAAGGTGCACCTATTGGGCATGTATGAAATGGATGTACGGATGGGAGATAAGTGGCTTAAGAGGCTGACTAAGAAGATAAACTTTTTTGTGATGGACGAGAATGTCTTCTCGGCCTACAACCTCATCATCGGAAGAGTGTCCCTCAAAGAGTTTGAAGCCGTGCCGTCAACGGTCCACCAGATGCTAAAATTCCCGACTCCTTATGGGGTAGGGGAAGTGCAAGGGGACCAGACCACGGCGCGGGAGTGTTATTTCAACTCGGCCGAAGAGCGAGAGGCCCATAAGAGAGCAACCGCCACTTACAGCATTGACACACTTGATCCCAGAAATGAAACAAAATTAAAGAAGGGCGAGGCCACGGAAGAGGTAGAATCCATCGTCCTCAATGAGGACGAGCCGGAAAAAACCGTCCAGGTCGGCAAGGCCCTGGAACAAGGGATCAAGGAAGAGCTGATAAACTTCCTTAAGAGGAGGCAGAGAGTCTTCGCGTGGAGTCATGCAGACATGCCTGGCATCGACCCTGGGATCATGACCCACAAGCTCAACATGGATAGAGATGCTAGGCCTATTAAACAGAGGTAAATGATCTACTCCAGATAGAAGTATGAGGTCATCCGGGAAGAGGTGAAGAAGTTGGAAGGGGCCGAGTTCATAAGAGAGGTTACTTATCCAGAGTGGCTCTCAAATGCAGTCATCATGCCTAAATCCAATGGAAAGTGGCGGATGTGTGTAGATTTCACAGACCTGAATAGGTCTTGCCCGAAAGATAGCTATCCCTTGCCTAGGATAGACCAGATGGTGGATGCAACAACAGGGCACGAGCTTATGAGTTTCATGGATGCTTATTCAGGTTATAACCAAATCTTCATGGATGCCGAGGACTCTGAGAAGACAGCCTTCATTACTGATAAGGGGACGTATTGTTACAAGGTGATGCCCTTTGGTCTGAAAAATGCTGGGGCAATGTATCAACGTCTTGTCAATAAGATGTTCGAGGAGAAGATAGGTAAGACCATGGAGGTGTATGTGGATGATATGCTAACGAAGAGCCTGAAAGCATGTACTCACGTAGCGAACCTTGAGAAGACCTTTGATGTCATGGACTCCTACAGAATGAAGCTCAACCCGGCGAAATGTATCTTCGGGGTAGGAGCTGGGAAGTTCCTGGGGTTCATCGTTAATCAGAGGGGGATTGAAGCAAACCCAGAGAAAATCAAGGCGTTACTCGACATGAAGACTCCTAGGAGTATCAAGGATGTTCAGAGACTCACTGGAAGGGTGGCGGCCCTTAACAGGTTTGTTTCCAGAGCCACAGACAAGTGTCTTCCGTTCTTTAAAGTTCTGAGAAAGGCCTTCCAGTGGGACGCAGAGTGTGAAAAGGCCTTTGATCAACTTAAGTCCTACTTGGGGTCTCCCTTGCTGCTGTCCCAGCCCATCACGGGAGAGAGGTTGTTTGTGTACCTGGCAGTTTCTGAGTCAGCCATTAGCGCGACCATCATACGAGAAGAGGATGGGGTTCAGAGACCCGTGTACTTCAATAGTAAGGCCCTTCAAGGGTCTGAACAAAACTATCCCCGGATGGAGAAGCTGGCTTATGCACTGATACATGCCTCAAGGAAGATGAAGCCTTACTTTCAAGCTCACTTTATGATAGTCCTCACCGACTCACCACTACGGCAGGTTCTGCACAAGCCTAAAAAGTCCGGAAGATTGATGACCTGGGCCATCGAGCTAGGAGAGTATGATCTTACCTACCAGCCCAGGACAGCCATCAAGGGGAAGGCCCTCGCAGACTTTGTCACAGAGTTCACCTGGGAAGAGGCAGATAGAGGTTCGGAAGAGGCCGAGGTAGAGAAAGGCCTGGATGACGGCGAAGAGACAAACCGTGGTGTCTTCTGAAATTCAGAAGAGGCGGCACCAAACGTCTTCCAAGGCCGAGAAGAGTTAGTATCAGGAAAAACCCGGAGCAGAGTGGAAGAGAACGAAGAGGATCGGTACCTCTTCAAGAAGGGGGCTATGAGTGAAGGGGTCTTCTCATCCGATGCGGACGTGTGGAGCCTCTTCGTTGATGGCTCTTCTTGTGACCATGGAAGCGGCACGGGGCTAGTACTCTCGGCTCCAGATGGCGCCAACATTGAGTACGTCTTGAGATTCAACTTTAAGGCCTCCAACAATGAGTCTGAGTATGAGGCTATGATAGCAGGTCTCTTGTTGGCAACAACTCTTCGAGTAAAGCGGCTCCTACTCCAAAGCGACTCGAGGTTGGTTGTCAATCAAGTGCTGGGGGATACGAGGCCAAGGATGAAAGGATGGTCGAATACCTAAAGAAAGTAAGAGGGTTGCTAGAGTACTTTGAAGAGGCCAAATTGAAGAGAGTGCCTAGACTGAGCAATAATCACGCTGATGCATTGTCAAGACTGGCCTCAGCAATGAAGACAGACTTGGGAAGAACCATCCCAATCGAAGTCTTAGGAAAGGCAAGTATCGAGGAGGACGAGGTATGTAACCCTTGTCACAATATAAATCTGGGAGACTCATGGATTGACCCGATTGTCAGATACCTAAGAGAGGGGGAGCTACCTGAGTCTAAGATGGAAAGGAAAAAGTTGAGATACAGAGCTGCAAAGTTCTCATTGGTAGTAGACGTCTTGTATAAAAAGGGGTTTCTCTTGCCCCTCCTCAGATGTGTGCATCCTTTGGAGGTACCTCGGATCTTACAGGAGGTTCATGAAGGTTCCTGCTCTAGCCACATAGGAGGAAGACCCTTAGCCAAGAGGATCATCACTCAGGGGTACTGGTGGCCCACCTTGTCTAGGGACGTTGCCGACTATGTGAAGAGGTGTGACAATTGTCAGAGGTTCGCCACTATCCCTCACCAACCCCATCAGCCTATGACATCGATCTCTTCTCCATGGCCATTTGCGGTATGGGGGATTGACTTAGTAGGACCTTTGCCAAGAGCTGTCAACAACTATAGATTCTTGATAGTTGCCATTGACTACTTTTCAAAATGGGTAGAGGCCGAACCAATGATAACAATTACGGAGCAGAAGACCTTTCAGTTCATCTGGAAGAACATCATATGTAGGTATGGCCTCCCAAACACGCTCATCTCGGATAATAGGACCCAGTTCAAGAACTCCTCCTTGGAGAAGTATTGCCAAAGTGTGGGGATTAAGCAGTTGTTCTCATCTCCTGGTCGACCTTAGGCAAATGGCCAGACCGAGGTCACAAATAGGACTATCTTGGATGGAATCAAGAAGAGGTTAGAAGACACGAAGGGGAGATGGATAGAAGAAGTCTACGCTGTGCTATGGGCTTACAGAACTACGGCAAGGACACCCATAGGAGAAACCCCATTCATGCTGGCACATGGCTCTGAGGCAGTCATACCAACGGAGGTACGACTCCCGACTCATCGGATTCAGACTTACGACCCTGACAGCAACGGGGAGAAGAGAAGGCTAGACCTGGATCTCATTGAAGAGAGAAGAGAAGACGCAGAGGTCAGGAAAGCTGCCTACCAGCAGAGGGCAGCAAGATTCTACAATCAAAGGGTGAAGTCAAAACCCATTGCGGTGGGAGACCTAGTGCTTAAGAAGGCCCTATAGAAGACAAACAAGCTACACCCGAACTGGCATGGCCCCTACAAAGTAACGGAAGAGGTTGTGCCTGACACATATAGGCTAGAGAACTTAGAGGGAGAACCTTTCACCAACCCGTGGAATGCTGACCACCTGAAGAGATATTTTATATGATGTTGCATAGGATTTGTAATTTGTAAATGTATCGTCTTATCGAGAAGAGGTTGTTAATAAAGATCAGTTTCCATGGCAAATTCTTGTTCCCTTCTTAGAGCAAAGATATTATAGGGAAATAACATCATTAATTTGGTGACACTTATTATGAGGCTAACCTCTTAGGTGATGACCTCAGACCCTCATAACATCACTCGGTGGTGACGAGGTCTAAGCTCAGACACCTTGGTTAGAGGACCTCAGACTCTTAACATCATTGATTTGGTGATATTCATTTATGAGGCTAACCTCTTAGGTGATGACCTCAGACCCTCATAACATCACTCGGTGGTGACGAGGTCTGAGCTCAGACACCTTGGTTAGAGGACCTTAGACCCCTAACATCATTAAGTTGGTGATATTCATTTATGAGGCTAACCTCTTAGGTGATGACCTCAGACCCTCATAACATCACTCGGTGGTGACGAGGTCTGAGCTCAGACACCTTGGTTAGAGGACCTCAGACTCCTAACATCATTAAGTTGGTGATATTTATTATGAGGCTAACCTCTTAGGTGATGACCTCAGACCCTCATAACATCACTTGGTGGTGACGAGGTCTGAGCTCAGACACCTTGGTTAGAGGACCTCAGACCCTTAAGTAATGGTTGACAACATCATATTAAGTAATGACTTCAGAGATTGCATAGCATTCAAATACATTCCGAGATCAAGATGAAGGAAGACACTGGCATTCAATAAAAGGAAGAAACTACAACATTTAAGTGTCTGATAAATTACAAGCCCAGAGTTACAAATCAAAAAATACAAAATACAAGGCCAAGTTAAGCATCTGAGGGAGGAACATTCAATGTCTTGTCTGGGTTGGCATTGGACACCTCAGCCACTTCATCTGCAGGGTCAGTCCCTCCGAGATCAGTCCCTTCCAGAGTTACAGTCTGACCAGGGGCAGCATCCTCGTCCTCTATCTCTTGCAAGGCCTGAGAAAACTGAGGGTCGGCGAGGCCGAGGCCCACAAAGTCGTAGGCCTTTATATTGCCAACCTCGGCTTCCCTGACCTCGGCCCATTTGGTGATGGCTTTGATACCTCTTTCAAGGTATTCAAGACCAAAACCGACGAACTCCCCAGAGACCTTGTAATCAGTAATTATTTTCTCTGAGGCATTGCAAAAGAGGCCTTCACAGCAGCATTGACCTTCCTCTGCAGGGCATCGTCCTTGTCCTTCAGGGCTTGGGCGTGGCTTTGGACAAGTGCAGAGATATCTTTTTCTAGACCCTGGGCCTTATTTTCAGAATTCTGGGCCTTGGTCTCAGCATTCTGTAACTCTGACCTCAGACGGTCAACCTCGGCCTTCAAGGTGCTCTCAACCTTCTCAGCCTCTTGCCCTTTCTGAATCAGAGGAAATTTCCTCAGGGCCCAGTTAGAGAGCTGGTACATGGCGGTCACCCCCTGCACAGACAATAAAGAGGTTAGAGGGAAATAAATTCAGACGTTGCACTTGCAAAATTATTGGCAAAAAGAACAAGCCATACCTGGACGGCTCTGTGGAGACCGAACTCAACCATCATATGAGTGTCCATGGCCCTGTAAAAATGCTTGTCGGCATCAGTCATCATGTTGTCAAGGGCATCCATGGCCTGCCTGCTGTTGCCGACCACGCTTTCGGTAAGCTTTAGCTGATCCAGACGAGCTGATAATGTGTCGGCTGTGATGGGGATCGCAGCGTCTGAAGTCTTCTTTTGCCTAGAGGTCGGCCTCTGATCCTCTGAGGCATGGACCTCAGGGGCCCTCTTCCTGGATTTGGATGTTGAGGGAGCAGGTGGAGGAGCACTCAAACCAGTCTTCTTGACGAGCCTAGCCAAACTTGGAGCTTCCATCTCCCACAACTCGTCCGAAACGCCTGGTGGTCTCTCTGCAAAAGTGAAAAGATAAGAGTTAGGAATCAAATATGAATGATCAGAGGTTAGACTTTTGAACTAAAAAGAAAAATCCTTACCAAAGTCAACTAGGGGACTTCCACCTAAGCTCGTCCCCGAGAGATACTGGAGGGTCAGCAGATGCTCGAACTTGATAAACAGCCCATGAGCCCCTTGGTCTTGCAGGGCCTTCACCTTTTTGCTGTTTTGAACACTTAGTCCAGGATCGGCCCTTGCAGACATGGTGACTTTACCCCATCTGAGGGGTATTCTCGGCTAAAAAATGGAAGAGGGAATAGATGAGCCGAATTCCCATGGCCCTGAGGCGAAAAAATACCGAGGTTTCCAATTATGGTTCGAGGTCTGAGTGACCAAGAGCATCTTTTTCTCAGGCCTCCGAGCCACGAAGTGATAGTAGTTTGGATGATTCTTGGCCGAGGTGGGAACGTAACACCCAGCAAAGACCTGAACTGGGAGGTCAGAGTGGTGGACTGCCCTCCACAAGATGATGGCCCCTATAATAACTCTCCAAGCATTGGGAGAGAGCTGCGAGGGGGCCAAATTGATGAAGGAAAGAATGGACCTAATGACAGGGTGAAAGGGAAGACAAAAACCTAGTTTGAACATCTGCTCGTACAAGCAGACTTCTCCATCTTGACCATGGTAGGCCCTCTCTTCCCTCAGAGGTCTCCTTAATTGGATTGAGGGACTGATGGAGTATAGGTATCTGAAGTGCAATAGATCCACCTCAGTGACCGTGCTCTCGTACTCGTCCGCCTCAGAGGTATCAACTTCACTTTCGGCGTCCTCATCATCTTCAGGCTCAACGTCGGCTGGAGAAGACGTAGACGGGTTACCAGGGAACCTCTGAGCAAACTCGGCCCCGATAACGGCCGACAGAGGGATAGCATCTAGAATGGGTGGCACAGCCACACTTGGCCCAACAAGTTCAACCTCGGAAGAAGAACCTGAGGTACCTGTGCCATTTTGAGACGAGGCGCGGCTGGAGATCTCGGCCTGGTCAGGGTCCTGACCAGTCTGAGGAGTAAAATCCATGGCCTCTTGGAAAGAGTCCACAGACATTGGGTCAGAGGTGGAAGACTCAGACTCAGACATCGATAAGTTATTGACAGAAACGTCTGTCTGATAGAAATTCTCAGGTGGACGAGGGTATACCACCTTGAGAGGTGGAGGAAATAGGGGTCTGACAGGGAATTGCTATGACCTACGAGCTTCTTCCTGAGCTCTCTCAATTTGCCTAATTTTCTCTAAGGTCTTTTATCTAAGAGAAGGGAAGTCCTCAAGAAGTTGGTACAGGGGTCTGAGCATCAGGGGACGACCCAAAATGTTGATCGACCCTAAACCTGATGAAAAGTACTAAAACTACAAACAAGTTTGGCTTGAAAATTAAAGGAGCCCAAAGATCAAACTAAGGAGTTTTTTGGAAAACCTAGTTCACTGAAAAATTCTAAACCTCGTCGGAAAGCTCAAAACCTCGCCGGAAAATTCAAATCAAATGCCAAAAATAAAGGAAATGGAGAGGGAGAGGTACCTGAAGATGAGTTGAAGGATGGAAAAGAAGAAATCTCGCAAGAAACTAGGCTAATCCTCTACAGAAAGAGCGGTGGAACGAAAGAGCCTCGGAGAGAAAATTTGGAGAAATAGTGCGCGCGAAAGAGAGAAATGAGGAAGAAGAAAGAGAAAGAAAGGGTTTAACCCTTAAATACTTAGGCACGCTTCCCAAGGCCCATCATTGCCTTGGGAAACCCAAGGGACAACTGACAGCGCACGCAAGCCAAGTGGGCACGCCTTAGCCTGGGACAGGTGTCACGCAGGTGCTAGCCTTGGGATGAAAAGGCCTCGGAGGTGAGAATCCCCTAGCCACCTGCTCTCGCAAATGACTAAGGGCTGGGGGGTGATTGATATGCCCAAGTATAACCTCGGCTCAGGGATACCTACCTCGGCCGAGATAATGGCCGAGACGTTGATCGACCCAATAAGGGGTAAGGGCCCACGATATCATCCCTCGGCCAGGACTACCTCGGCCCAGGACGACACTACTACTTATACCTCCCCAAGGACACTACGCACGTCGCAGACATCAACAGCATCCTAAAGCACCCGGGAATAGCAACCTCGGCCATCAGTAGGCCGAGAGGACAAGAAGCCCCTTTATCTTCAACGCGGCTCCTACCTCGGCTTGGGCCGAGGCTACCAGAGGTATTAATAATCATCAGCATGCTGCAAGCCCAACCTCGGAACGGGCCGACCCAAGCATATGTCTCAGCTGACATCAGGCCGAGACTCCTCATGACACTTCGCGGATTGAGCGGACATCCAACCTTTACATCTCGGCCTCTCCTAGGCCGAGGTCATTCACCAATATGACTGCCGAGTTTCTATACATTTGGATAAGGACACCTGGACACAAATCAGTTATAACAAGATTATTCTCCACATGGGGGAGAATATTTCATCATCATTACCTACATGTGCCCATGACAGGTGGCACACCCCCATTGGTGAGGATACCATACACATGCACATTACATGCATAGGGGGTACATTACACCCCCTAGGCACTATATAAAGGGATCATCCCCTACCTTGCAAAAGGATCCAAACATTAAAACCCTAGCTAAAACTCTGTTTAAATACATACTGTAGAGAGAGAGAAAGAGCTTGAGAGGTTGTATCCATAGCCATCAGTGCCTTCTTTCAGTGATATTACTCACACACACTCACAGTGGACGTAGGACAAATTGGCTGAACCACTTATCTTCAGGTGTTATTTTCATTATCCTCACCTCATTCTTATCTTCTTTATGCTGCTATGTTGCCATTGTTGCATCTATATTGAGCTTGCAAAACACCTCACCTGGTGGTGCTGATTCATAGCATCATCATAGAGATAGGGGTTTCTTAAGTGGGGTATTATCACTTGAATTTCAACTCTAAATTTATTTTATAAGATTGACATAAACTCTAATTGATCGATCCTAGCGGGTGATTAATTAAAAGGAGTGTGAATATATGTTTATAGAGTTGTGGGGTGTTAAACTTAACTTTCTAAAAGATTACTATTCTAATTACACTTGCAACGAGAGTTCGTTTGTAATTTTGATATTAATTTGGGAGTATTCAAATAATTAAATTAAATAATTAGAATAACTAAAATTTGTGGTGTAATCCCATTCCTTGATTGTTCTCCCAATTATTTACCTCACTTTATCTCTTATTTTTAGTTTAGACTTTAATTTTCATTTTAGTAACTTTCTAGTTAGTTATTTTCATCTTAGTTGAGTTTAGTTTAAATCATCACCTCAACCTATTGTTTTAATATTGAAAAAGCTAAAAAAAATTAGAAAAGTGAAAAAGCACAAAAAGAAAATAAAAAGTGAATTACAATTGAATTTGTCTCTAGCTTACTCCCTAGAAAGTGGATTGATACCCTCACTTACCTCTACACTTGAGTTTATATATTTTGTAGGTATTTTAGGATTTTGACTAACTTGGCTTTCAACAACGACATACATACCAAAAAGCAAGTTATCAGTCAACATTTAATTCTTGTGTATGGTTTATAATTACATGTTTCGAATATTGAAATTAATTGGTTTAAATTTTAATTGGAAAATGTTTTGACACTAGCTTAATTAAACGTTAGGTAATTAATTGGATTTTAGTTTTCGACAGTGATGCTAAGAATGAACAAACCGAACATTCTGTTATAAATTTTATAAATGACTGATCACCCGATATTTAATTGGGCGGGGTGTCACATGTGGTATCAGAGCATCTGGTTTTAGTGTCCTTTATGGTCTGTACGGCTTATTATGTTTCAGCTTAACGTTCTTTGATGTAGAGCCTTATTATAAGATTGTTGTATTCCACTACGTATGCGATTTGCGCTCTCCTGCGATTTAGTTTAAGTGAATCCAATTCATATGCGAGAGTGATTGGACTTTGTACTCCGAACATTTATGGGGCGACCAGCGAAGGCCGTTAGCGGGACTCCAGGAGGAGGAAAACGATTGAGAGTTGTGAAGCATCTAGGGAACGGTGATCACGACAAAAGTCACCAGCAGTAATATCTAAGTAAGATTGTCCAATGGAGGGAGATAATCCAAAGGCAATAATCTAAAGTAGAGTATAGGGACACTCTGAATTTTAAATTCATAAGAAATTTTCTAGCTCAGAGAAATAGCAAAGGGTTAGAATAGTCAATCAACTTATCACCAGTAGGTCAGGGAGAGACCGACCGTAAATGATAAGTTAACTTGGTAAGCTAACTTCACAACCGAAGTAGGAGTCGCGAAAGATAAAAGGGTCCGTAAGTTGAAAATGGACTCGTGGGTAGGATACCCCAGCGTGAATGGGAGGTACGACTAAGGTGACTAGTGTCAATGTCATCAAAGTATATGTTTATTAGAATATGTCAAGGCCATAGGAGAAAGGGAGCCAGTCGAGTTATGATACCTAGCTGAAGGGCAAGGTTGAATTCAATAGTGTTAGTAGAACATCACCAAAAAGTATACCTAGTGAGGGGAAAACCTATTTAAATGATATGATTAAATCTTAACGTAATGGTGATCTATTCAGTCAAGACTAGCGGGTCGATCATGCGTTCTATATGCCCTGTAGAGTGCAAGGAACAACGAAAATAACAACTAGGAGTTAAGACTACCAGGTCCGAGAGAAGGACATCCCAACAAGTCCAGGAGGACCAGTGAAAGGGAAATTACCCTGTATGTAAAGATAAGAGTTATCAGTATTGAGTGTGTTCATGTGAGTAGTGAAATTGATAAGTATCAAGAATAATAAATCGTGCTTGTAAGGCATACCAGTTGGGAAAGTAAAATATCCAGCGTAGGAGTCGGGTCAAGAGAATTGGGCCCAGGAACTGATAACCTGAGAGTAGTGGGTCTAGGCAGGACCATCGTAGTCCTCAATAACTGTAGCATACCACATTTTGGGGTCGATGGGGCCAGGAAATAAAAGGAAGGCCAGTAAGGCCATATTTGAGGCCTAGAGATATGGGGCCAATGTATCGATGTCGGGCGGGTGAGCCACAAAATAGAATAATTTACCCACCAAATAGGAAGGGAAAATCTAATGAAGGGAATCCGAAAGGGATAACGATTATAAATAATTATGGGCCGCAAAACATGCGTACGGGGACCCTACGATCAGGATAGACTGATGGAGTTTTGTTTCATCCTTGTGAATAAATGATGAGTTCAAGTGACGGGGTGTGTCATAACATATGTGAATAGTTAACACTAAGAATTTGAGTGTGCATTCGATTTAGTGGGTACGCTGACGATAGCAACCTTATTATGTAGGTGACTACCATATGGGTAGCGAGACTTTTGTACCACCTACGGGGAGGAGCAAGTGTGGACACTAAGAGAAATTTGTATATGGTATTATGTAACGATTCGTGCTCCCTTGAGCATTATGATAGTAAAGCATATTATGATTATATTGTACGGTTACTGGTTACCGAGGGTTTGAACGGTAGTAAATTGTGTGACAAGACTATCGTACTAAAAATTTCAAATTTTAAAAATATTATTTTAATGAGGCATCACTTGAAAGACGATTGAGCCTGCATATGTGTTGTATTGTATTGTAGACTTCAGTGAGTATGTTGTCTTACTATGTTGATCCCGATGAGCATGGATGTTTTACTGATGTTATTTAGGGTATATTGACTTATTATAGAGAGGAGAGGTATAGATCCTTAATCATATAGCGCTAATAACTTGTGATAGTGAGAGCGTCGCATTGTATTCCGTCTTTAGTTGCATGAGATTAAGCGAGTAGATTTTTATGACCATAGATGGGAATTCAGGGATATATGTTATGGATTAAAGACTTAACAGATCCCGATAACCAGCAGATTTAGGTAGTAGTGTATCGGGGAGGTTCCTTGTTTGGATTTCGCTTTGCGAGAAATCCAACACATGAAACTTAGCGAACATTGAAAGTTGGGAGAAGTTTGCCTTTAGTATATGGACTTAGTATTGTAATGATTACCTATATACGTAATTATAATCGTGAGATAAGGGTTATGTTACAGATTAAGGCCGATGGGGCCGTATAAGAATAATATGTGATAATGTTACCAATCGTTGTCACCACAAGATGATTGGTGGGACAACCTTAGATACTATTAGGTGGAAAAAGTAGGGTGACTGAATAGGACCTTACCATATAGTCATGCCAAGTATGTGGGGCATAAATTGATATTTAAACACGTCTAGTACAATGGTTCTGCAATGCACAAAGCTTAGGGTGTATGGGTGCCCTAGATATTTGTGTAATAAATTTTTCTTCCTTAAGTGAAAGATTGTGAGACAACGCATATTGCGAGAGGTAACTGAATGTAGAAGAGTGTGACTTCAGGACTTAGCTGTTTGATGGGTTAGGGCAGTTAGGACCGTGAATTCCCAGATTTTCCACGAGGATGGTATAGGAAGAATCCAATAAAGTTTAAACTCGGGAAAGGTTGAAACTTACTTGATAGGACATGGGTAGAACATGTTTCACGAGAATCCGAAGCTTAAAGAGATGGGAAAAGACTTGCAACATGTAGTGATGACACTGTCGCCTGAGCCATAGATATGGATGTGGTTATAAGAAAGGTATGTGGATATAGATATGGATGATATAAAGCCGTAGTAGTGATGGCATAAGAAAAGCAAGACATTACTGAGCTCCAATTGGAACTGGACCATCAGGAAATAATAGAGTTCCTTCATCTTTAGGGATACCTTGGTAGTAATGGGAGAGTAAATCCACGGACCATTACAAAGTTAAGTACTTTGCAATGGGATCACGATCCTATGTGGGTGAAAGTGTGTCGAGTAATTAAAGTAGCTCACGTTATTCCAAGTTAGGACAAATCATTATGTGTAACAGTAAACCCCAACCATTATTCCTGGGATAGTAAGGTTATATGGGGTACAAATAGAGTTTTATCCGAAAGAGTCAAGAGGGTTATGACTCGATTATTGGGAAGAATTTCTTGGAGGCCATGAATATCAAGATGGGAACATATTCAGCCTAACACACTCACAGGCGGACGATAAGTCTGAGAGTTTTAGTTGCACATTGCGAGGTATGTTGTATTTCCAAATATGGGAAGGTTTAGTGTAATATCTTCCACTGGTGGAGTTAGCGTAAGACGACTCCCCTTAACTTATTATTGATAGAATTCCATTCGAAACGTTATATATATAAATCCTTGTTATCCCTGTTCTTATTGGGTAGAGGGGAGGATAATAATCTACTAGGTCCAGAAGAATTTTAGGGCCCGTCAACCAGGGTGGAAATGGTTGGGAGTTGCATTATTGCATGTTGGATTGAGGAAATTGATACCGAGTGATGTGGGATCTTTTCCTATTATTGTTAAGTTTGAGCCGATAGCGTACAATCTTAGGTTCCATAGTCTTTTGCGGAGGCAGTATGGCGAAAATGTGTTAACATTTATAGTATATATTATGTGTAAGACAAATTTGTATATATCTAAATATCAATTAACCTACTAGTGCGAGTAGTAGGAGGCTAGATAGTGACTATATATAAGTTAAGTGGTGAAACTTAAATGGTAAGGCTTGGAGAGTAATTAATAAGTGAGGTGTTCATTATTAAGGGTATTCGGTAATGTACTGTATGGGCAGTACATCGTAGATTCATGAGATGTGAGGTAAATATTCGGAGTTTTCCTTACCAGAAATGCCTTATTTTCTGAATTTCGGGACGAAATTCAGTTATTAGGGGGAAAGTATGTAATACCCCATATTTTTGAAGACTTAAATAATTATGTGATTTATTATTATTGCGGGTTTAATTAAATTAAAATGTGAGAATTAATTATTCAATCCAGATTTAAATTGAATATATACTAGCGTGACGAGAAGTTAGTAACTATTAATATTGCTATGAGAATAAGTAATATGGAATGATGATTTTATATTACTTGTTGTGATAGAGAAATACGACAGTTTGATATATTAAGTCGGGACGCGCGTGTGAGTCGTGTCAGGACTAATTAAGTGGACTAAAAAGGTAAATTATTTTTAATTAACTCGTATGATCATTTCGAGTGCGCCGTTGAGTCCGGAGGGGTCAAGATAGTCAGAAAACTCTACCCGGTTATTTTATTTGGACTCCGGGATATTTTTACGCCAAGCCGGCACCCGGTCGGGGTAGTTTTGTAATTTAGATTTTTGGAGGAATTAAATGGACAAAAATTAGAGATATATTATATGAGCTAATTAGGGATAATTAGGGTTAGGTTACACCAAAATTAAGAGAGAGCCACAGTGGGTGAGGGAGAGCAATTTCCAAATGAGGAGAAGCTATTTTCACCACCTTGCACAACCACCACCACCATCGTGTAGATCGGAACGCGAGGAATGCATCCCTACCAACAACATCAACGGATCAGACCTTCGAAATCGAGGCAAGTGTTTATTGCTTGCTTTCTTTAGCGATAATTATGTTCATGTTAGTCTAGGTTAATAAACCTTTGTTATGAAAATTAATTTGGGTGAAATTGGTGAACTATATCATAAACTAGGGTTGATTTGAAGAGAATTTGAATACCATATGTAGATAGGATGATGCCTATGAAATTCGGATGATTTCTATGAACAAATCTGGGTTTAATTTAGAAATTATGCATATTAATTTAACAACTAGGGTTCTTGACAATAAAATTGGGGATTTCAAATTATATGAATGATTGGTGATGATTTAATGATTCTAGGTTGTTAGAATTCATTTACAAATGTTAGGATTCGATTTTGGAATGATTGATTGGAGTTTGAGATGATATTTCAGAGGTTTTAGGGTTGAAAAATGAGGCTGTCAAAGGTTGAGGATGAAACAGCGCCCAGGTCGCGAGAAGTCGCGCGAAGTCGTTTGCGCGAGATTGGTTGTCGTGCGAATTCGTTCGAACGACATGTGGAAGTCGTTCGAGCGAGATCCATTCTGGTTCAAGCGAGATCCATTCTGGTTCGAGCGAGATTTCTAATTTTCAGAGAATTTCCTATTTTCTCATATTTGTGTAAACAGTCAATTTGAGTGAGAAAAATTAGTGTTCGATGAACCAAAATAGTGCAGAATTATAGGGAGTTGTTTAGGTGTAATGATTCAAATATTTGGAACAGTGAATTTACCTTGAAGATTGCGAGAGAGAGATAATCGTAATTGTAATGGCATCGAGAGCATTAAGTGATAAATACTTACGATAGTAGTTCAAATGATATGGAACTTATAAGAATAAAAATTAGTGGTTACGTTTGGGACTTCTTATGATTATGTATTAAGGATTTTCAGGTGACATATTATCCTTATAAATATATTACGAGAGAGGGAATATCGTAACTTAAAAATACGTTGACAGTATTTAGTGATGAAAATACTATGTATGGAATATGACATTTGGTTGTGTGTACACCGTTTGATTTGATGGGTTGTGCGTATACCTATATTTGATATTATGTGTATGACATACCTAGCTGCTTGCTATCGCGAGGGGTTGTGTAGAGACAGTCTTATCCTGAGTGACCTTCGGGGGGATATTTGACTTGTATCTAAGAACATATGACTGTGAAGACTTATTTGTGAGTTGATAAGTCGCTGACTATGGGAGCGTAGGTATGTGCATGACCCATAGGTATATGGACTATGTTCGTCGCCAATATGTGTGATTTGTTTATATGGTTCATGGGTGATTTCCGAACCAATAGTCCTTATTTGAGTATGAGATGTACCGGGACATGATAGCAGAGTATGCAATGCACTACATATATATCCTTGGGGTGCTGTGTTAGTATATATATAATAGTGGTGGAGATTTATATATACTTGTGTTATACTTACAATGTGATAATTTTAGGACATTAAGATTGGGTTAATACATATATATATAATAGTGAAAGATATATATATATATATATATATGTATGTATGCTTTTGGTATATCTAAAATGAGAAAATATCAAATTATTAAGATAGTGAAATCTTCAGTAACGTAAATAGTGAATACTTGACTTTAGGGTGATAACAATTATTTAAAATGGTAAGCGTTGAGATCTAAAATCGGAATACTACTACGAGGGGTAATTAGATGGATAAGCCTTTCACCTAGTTAGAAGTGTCATATTGCTAGGTTGGATTAGATGTACGTTAGGCGTGCACACTAGTCGAGAGGTGAGAATCTCATGTTAGAGTTCGAACTAACATGCATATAATACTTGCTTTAATGTAGTTTTAAATACTTGCTAAAACAAATATTTTTACACATCGGGCTCTGACCCGTTTCTTGCATCTCTTTTCTCTTTTGCTATATATATA
The DNA here is from genome assembly GCA_949130495.1 of Sambucus nigra. Classification (NCBI taxonomy): domain Eukaryota; kingdom Viridiplantae; phylum Streptophyta; class Magnoliopsida; order Dipsacales; family Adoxaceae; genus Sambucus; species Sambucus nigra. The sequence goes on from OX422212.1 coordinate 94,305,199, forward strand.
TGTATTAGTACAGGTTCCCAGCCACAGAGACACCGGTTCTAGATACTTGGATGGTTTGCCGCGCTGCAGCAGTGGAAGTTGCGGGTTATTTGAGATTAGGCACTTCTCTCATTTCAATCAGTTCCTAGTTCAGATATCTCAGTTAGGGCATATGTCGCCCATTCTCATTAGCAGAGTTATACTCAATTTCCCTTGTAGTTATTCTCAGTTGGTTTGAGTATTTATTATGGTTTGGTTTATAACTATGAACTGGAAGGTTTTATCCAGTCATAATTATTTAGTATTTGATTCAGTCAGCATTTAATTCTTGTGTATGGTTTATAATTACATATTACGAATTTTGAAATTAATTGGTTTAAAGTTTAATTGGAAAATGTTTTGACACTAGCATAATTAAATGTTAGGTAATTAATTGGATTTTTGTATTCGACAGTGATGCTAAGAATGAACTAACCTAACATTCTGTTATAAATTTTATAAAGGACTGATCACCCGATATTAAATTGGGAGGGGTGTCACAGAAACACGTACCGAGCCAGCAAAGGCCGAGATAAGAGTGACGAGAGATCCAACGAACGATATTGACATGTTCTTTCTCAGAAACGGAGTCATTGAAGAGGGGCCATTTTTAATAGGGGCAGTATGGAACTTGTTCATTGATGGTTCATCCTATGAAAATGGGAGTGGAGCCGGCCTGATTGTGTCGTCCCCATACGGAATAGATATAGAGTATGCGCTGAGGTTCAGTTTAAGTCTTCTAATAATGAGTCAGAATATGAGGCCCTCATAGCCGGAATCTCCCTTGCCAGAGCTCTCAATGTCGGCCAACTTCTAGTCCATAGCGATTCTCAGCTCGTGGTTAACCAGGTCCTTGGTATTTATGAAGCCAAAGACAATAAAATGGCAAGATACCTAGAAAATGTGAAAATAATAATGAAAGACTTTGGTGAGATCAAGGTCAAAAGGATGATTCAACTAGATAATAGCCAAGCTTATGCCCTGGAAAGGTTAGCCTCAGCAACACGAACATAGATTAAGAGAATGGTGCCAATAGAAATCCTTTCTCGGCCGACGATAAAGGAGGACGATGCGAAGCAAAAATTTTGCTTCAATTTGAACCTGGGACCATATTGGATGGACCCTCTTATTTAGTATATCAAGGAAGGCAACTTGCTGCAATCTAGGGCCGATAGAAGGAAGTTGAGATACAAAGTAGCTAAATTCTCTATCCTAGGGTAGGTGTTGTACAAGAAGGGATTTCTTTTGCCTCTGCTCAGATGCGTCCACCCAGTCGAGTTAGATTACATTTTGAAGGATGTTCACGAAGGATCTTGCTCAAGCTATATCGGGGGTAGATCATTGGCAAAGCGGATCATCACTCAAGGATATTGGTGGATGATCCTGAACAAGGATTTCGTCGAGTACGTTAAGAAGTGCGACAAATGCCAGCGATTTGCCACCATTCCTCACCAGCCCCATCAACCTTTGAAGTCTATAACCTCACCATAGTCATTTGTAGTATGGGGGATTGATTTAGTTGGACCTCTGCCAAGGGCCACGGGAAACTACAGATATTTGATTGTGGCGATAGGCTACTTTTCAAAGTGGGTAGAGGACGAGGCTATGATCAAGATCATGAAAAAGAAGACCTTTCAGTTCATATGGAAGAACATCATTTGTAGGTATGACTTGCGTAAAACACTCATATCAAACAATATTACCCAGTTCAAAAACATTTCCCTATAAAAATTTTGTACAAGGGTCGACAACAAACAGTTCTTCTCGTCGCCTGGCCGACCCCAGGCTAATGGTCAGATTGAGGTCACCAATAGAAATATTCTCGATGGAATCAAGAAAATATTGGAAGAGGCTAAGGTAACATGTACTGAAAAGGTACATGCTATACTATGGTCCTACAGGATGACAGCTAAGATGCCGAATGGGGAAAACCCCTTTATGTTAGCATATGGCTCAGAGGCAGTAGTCCCTACCGAGATTGGTTTGCCTACACACAGAGTTCAGACGTATGACCCTGAGGGAAACCTAGAAGAGAGAATACTTGACCTAGATTTGATTGAGCAAATAAGAGAGGATGCTGAGATCAGAGTGGAAACCTACTAGCAGAGAAAAACCAAGTTTTATAACAAGAGGATAAAGACGAGGCCGATAGCACTGGGAGACCTTGTTTGGAAAAAGACTTGGAAAAATCTGAAAAAGCTTCATGCCAACTGTCATGTTCCTTACAGGGTTACTGATGAGGTAGTCCCGGGTACCTATCGTCTAGAGAACCTAGAGGGGGAACCATTCTCTAATCCTTGGAATTCCGACAACTTAAAAAGGTACTGCCAATAGATGATTGTATATGAGCTTTTATATTATGAATCATTGTAAAAGGGCTAATTATGAATGAGAAAAATTGAAAATGGCCTCTTCCCTCGTATCTTATATACTTTATTTCAGATGATTCGTTTCAAGTAACCTAAAAAGCTATAAAACATCATTCGTGGTGAGATATAAACAAACCCAACCTTGGTGAAATGATAACCTATAACGGGGCTGTGACACCCCGCCTAATTAAATACCGGGTGATCAGTCCTATATCAAATTAAAACAAGAATCCTAGTTAGTTCATTCTTAGCATCACTATCTAAAACCTTTTTAAAACTTACTAACCACCTAGTATTCCAAAAAGCCGGTGCCAACTTTTATCTTTTTATTTAAAAAAATAATGACATGAGGAAATATACTATGAGCCATTCACAACAACTGAATCCAAATCAACTAAATAAATTAATAAACTACTTGCCCAATAAACCATTGACCATAAAAGTAAGTAAACCAATAACAAATGTCCAACAACTGAATAAATGAATTTGAAAACTACACTGAAAATTCTGGGCGACAAGTCCTAAATAAAACTAAAACTGATAGATGATTCCTACTCTAGGAAAGAATGAATGATGCACCTAATCCAAGCTCCTGGTAGCATCCACATGTGCTGCAGCTACGTGTCCTTGGAATAGAATATCAAGCTTGGCGTCCCTGTAGTTAGACACCTAAAAGGTTTTGAAAATAGTTTTATAGCAAGGGTTAGAACCCAAAAAATTTTGAAAATGTTTAGCAAGTGAATTAACTGCATTAATTAAAAATGTATGAATGAGCTTTATATTTAAGTTAATGTCACACTCTCTTGAGGACATGCTCACCCCTCCACTAATGTCCACACCTAATGGTTACCTTAACCCCACCTAGTTATACTACCCCGTCCAACTAGTCCTGGTAACCGAGTATTATTATTCATGGGTTAAAAGTTATCTCTCACATTAACTTAATTAGTTTCTTTAAAATAATATCATATAATCGTGACACAAGTTATATAAGTAAATACATTACACTCTGTATTATTACCCGCACATAATATTTAATACCATTATATGTGTATCTTTACTACAACATCCACACATATGTCACATGTATATGCATCATTCCGAGTATACCCTCGCCGGATGATTTACTCTAAAGTGCTATCACACCAGGTGTGCTCACTTAAGCTAGTTACCCAAAGTCGGACTCTCTCACGAACTTGACCGAAAACATAAACGTTGGAGGCGGTCATATTTCCTTCCTAAAAGTGAGATAAGACCCTCACCCATATAACAGACGCTATGACCTGGGGATATACTCACCCTACTCCTCAAGCTAGGGGATTCACCCACATCGCGCAACTTCGATTGATGGCACTAGAGTACATAATTTAATTAAATATCTAGCCACTGATATTTATAAGCACACACACGCAATATATATATATATATATATATATATATAAAATAAAGTAGGAAACTTATGTATGTCATAAGCTTCAAGTATGATGTCATCAAGATTAATTGTTTTTGAACTTCCTATTTTATCCCTCAAGTCTTTGATTTCTCCCTCTTTTTAACACACTCCAATTTATTCCCCTCTACTTTAAAATTCAAAATTGAGGGTAAAGTTGTAAACTTATCTAAACAAACTTTCTTTCATACTTTTAACACGCCCAAACCCTCTATCCCATCTGGGCACAATGCACAAACCCCCCTCTCACTCATCCGCCTCTCTCTCTCTCTTTCTGGGTGCTTCTCTCTCTCTTGCAGACTTTATACGCTTGCGATCACAACTCAGAGCTCCTCTCGCTCAGGTAATCGCCCTCTTCCTCTGTATTTCGATTTTGAGTCTCATTGATTTAGGTTTCTAATTTTGGGGTGATTTGATTTTGATGTTCTTTCACGGCTCTCATTCACCACCATTCAAGGAATCATATTAGATGCATTCATAGATGGGTAGTAAAAACTTAGTATTTGGGTTGTTTTAATAGCAGCTTTTTTTGTTCATTTATTCTTCTATTATTTGTTCATTTATTCTTTTATTATTTGGGTTGTTTTAATAATAAGGCTATTACATGTTTAGTGCTTAATTTTTTCTCTATTTAGTTGTTGACTAAAGATTATCTCTTAGTGGCGTTTTTCTGCAAGTTTTGATGAGTTCTTACTCCTAAGAGGACACAAAGGGTAAAGACTCTCTACTTTTTTTTAATTTAAGTATAGTTTTTTTTTGCATTGAGATTTTTGGCTGCAACTTTTATTTTTATTTTTATAATCTGAATAAATTCCATGTTTTGTCATATGTTTTTCGTATTCTATTTATATTTTAGTTGTTACAGTATGTACTGGAAGATACCTAGGAATGCATACACTTTCTCATATGGGTTTAATGTCGGCGGTTGTTATAAATGTGAGCATTTTTTGTATTAACTTTGGGCTTTGTATTCATGGGAATTCAAGATGTTTTTTTTATAAGCAATGAGGTGTATTGTGTGGTAAAGTTTATGATTTTTTTTGTACTTTTTGTTGTTATTGAAAGTTAAAAAATGTATGAAGAGTGCAACCTCTGTTTTTATGAAGGTTTCTTTTGATTTTGAGAACATGCTCTTAGTTTTATGAAGGAGTTTTTGAATTTGGTTTCGTGTGCATTGGACTAATTACAATTGATTATTAGTACCTCTTTTATTTAATGTGGAATGTACATCCACGGGCCAACCCACATGTATGGGCCTACTTTTCTGGACCTAATCCAACAGTATTTATCACCTCCCAAATCTATCAACATGCCGCAATGCAGGTTTCCCTGGTGTAATTTGGAGTTATAGCTCTACATAGTTTTTTTGTTTCCTTATTTATATTTTAGTTGTTACAGTATGTACTAGAAGACACATGGGAATGCATACACTTTCTCATATGAGTTTAATGTCAGTGGTTGTTATAAATGTGAGCATTTTTTGTATTAACTTTGGGCTTTGTATTCATGGGAATTCAAGATGATTTTTTGTAAGAAATGAGGTGTATTGTGTGGTAAACTTTATGATTTTTTTATACTTTTTGTTGTTATTGAAAGTTAAAAAATGTATGAAGAGTGCAACCTCTATTTTTATGAAGGTTTCTTTTGATTTTGAGAACACACTCTTAGTTTTATGAAGGACTTTTTGAATTTGGTTTCGTGTGCATTGGACTAATTACAATTGATTATTAGTAACTCTTTTACTTAATGTGGAACGTACATCCACGGGCCAACCCACATGTATGGGCCTGCTTTCCTGGACCTAATCCACCCATATTCACATGTATCACCTCCCAAATCTATCAACATGCCGTAATGTAGGTTTCCCAGGTGTAATTTGGAGTTATAACTCTACATAGTTTTTTGTTTCCTTAAAATTTATCAATATGCATATAATTCTAGGGGAAACAGTACCTTTTCTTAGCCAATATATTTACGCCATGTGCAGGATGCATTATGAAGCTAATGTGCAGGACGCATTATGAGACATAGCGTTCTTTATGATTCAGTTCTGGTGTTTCTGAAATACGTGTAGAATTGAATTATAGGATGATTACTAAAAGTTAAAATCTCATGGTATCATACAATGCAGGCAAAATGATTGTTGTTTGAATATCTTGACGAGATTGATTGGAATATAACTGTGCAAGGGCTGTCTACAGGGATCGAAAAAAATATGTTGACGAGATTGATTGGAATATGCTTATTGTGCCACCATCTGCTTCTTACAAGGAAATTACTTTTTAATCTTTATTTTTTTAAGATCATATGTATGCAGTCTTCATTGTTTGGGGTAATTGCAGTCGTATTATTTTTAGAGACGTCACTGGTGTTTATGCAGAGGCAGATGTCCTCGAGCAACATTGATCATATAATAAAGCGCAAGCAGACGTCAGTGGTGTTTATGCCTTCTCCATCTATGAGCTTTACGACTGCTGATATTTCTTCTGCATAAAAGCGTATGCCGAGAAACCAATTTTCAGAGGTTTATTTCCTTTAAGGTTTATGCATGTTCCATCTATGAGGTTTATTTCCATCTATAGACTTTCTGTTAAGGATTTTTTGGTATTCTATAGGGAGAAGAAAGGGGCATCTGGCTTTCGCCACTTACGTATGACATTTTTGGTCTGGGTAACAGGAAATATGAACATTTCAATAAGGTAAATGAGCGTAAATGATAGTAAATTCTTTTATCTGTATAAGACCTGTTGTATCTATTTAAATTTTTAAACCTGTTGTAAATGAGTGTAAATGAGAGTATGTACTGCTTGATTTTTAAACCCATTGTAAATGAGAGTAAGTACTGCTTAATTTTTATGAAATTCTTGTTTGATTTTTATATGGTTTTATCTAATAGATTATTTTGTTATTTATTTCTTCTGTTAGCAATTAAATCCATCTTACGGTTGGACTCAATTGCCAATATGTTTCAACAATATGTTAGCGCTAAAGGCACTGCCCTGCTCCTGCCAGCTGTAGATTTAACATGGTTATTTATTGATTCAACTAATGCACTGCCCTGGTCCCACATGTATTTTATTGATTGAATGGCTGCTGCTATTAGTTTTCGAACCGGTGCTGCTATTTGTCATGTAAGCATTAGTCGTGGAAGATTTTCGAATAGGATCAGGGGTAGTTTAAAGGGATGATCATGGGAATTTAGTTTGTGCTTCATTAAATTTCATATCTAATGGATCATATTAGAAGCTTAAGTTCATTCAATTCATGAAGGAGTTTGATTTTGCATAGATAAGAACCTTTATAGCATTGATCTGGAAATTAGTTCAAAAGTAGTATTTGATATTCTTTCTTGCTCTGCTACATCTATTACTAGGACAATTAGATCACGTATCAAAGAGATCCATGAATTAATCAAGAACTATCATTTTCGTTTCAGCTGCTGCTCTAAAGATGTGAATAAAGTTGTAGGTCATTTATGTATTTGAAAGTGAGTATTACAGATTTGATATTGAGGGAATAAAATATATGGCTTGCCTTACCATATATTTTGACAAGGTTTATAAGGATTATATTGTGAATAAAGTTGGAGTTTTATTGCTTCAGTTTGTGAAGGTTCTTTATCTTTTAGGTATTCCTCTCTCTATAGTTTATAAACATTAGTATTCACATCTCTACAAACAAGTTGTATTTGATTACTCTTGCTTTGTTGTCACCCTCCCAAGTGTAGCAACCCATTGGTACGATCCCACTCAGATAACGTAAAACAGTTGGAAGACAATAGCAGGTACTTTACCATTTTTAGAACTTTGTGACTAGGATCAGGGCAGTTAGTGTACCTGCTATTACGAATGCAGGCATTTGCGTATTATAGTTAAATGTTGAACACTATAATGCTGCTAACGATGTTCAGTCAGTCTCGCCCTGATTTCAAGTTACATTTATAGGTCATTATCAAGATTTCAAGCTCCAAAAATCATTATGAAGTATGGTGATAATGTAAATTGAAATCTGGATTTATTATTCTTTGATAAATCTGTCTTAATGTCATGTGAAAATTAATAAAGTTACAAAATAGATTTTCTATTATTTTAATCTCCATTTCAGTGGATGTATTTGATTACTATTGGTTTGTTGTCATTCTCCCAAGTATAGAAACCCATTGGTACGATCCCACGCAGGCAGCGAACAACAGTTGGACGACAATAACATGTACTTGAGCCATGTGCGTAGTGGATAAATGAGCAGTAGTTGTTTTTTATATTTTAAAGAGTCCGCCTAAACCATTTTCTTTATGCAGGGCACCTTGGAAAAGAACGTTGCGAATGAAGACCCGTTTCACTAAAAGGTCTGTTTCTCTCTTATAAATTTAAATTTAAAAAATCTTATCTTAAATTACATTTATATAAAAAACATTTATATAGTTTCACAGTGGCATTGTGCCAATATGTTGTAAATTTTATAAGTCTCTTATTAACTTACAACTCATATACTTCTATCCTGTAGCAAGTTTTGGAAACAATTGTATGTGAGGCTACAACATAGATATATTTTGTTCCCCATTAACGTTGCTATTAAGTTTCTTTGACGTTATGTGTTTGTGTATAAAGTATTTAAATAGTTATGTCATGTATTTGTAAGACTAATTGACGTTATGTGTTTGTGTATAAAGTATTTAAATTTTAATTGTCCAGTCTTTTGGTTTTGTAGGACATGGTTGTCAGGATGATGTGACGGAGCACTGATGATTTAGTGGTATCAAGAGCAACGACATATGTCGCATTTTGTTTTATCGATGGAACTCATAAAGGCGATACATAACAAACTATGAATATTTAATTTTGACCGATAAATTGTCTCTTTCAATATTTTTGTTGGGTTAATTTTTTATTTCTTAAACAGGACGGTTAGTCCTACAAATAGAGGAAACTCTGGCCAATTTTTTAAAATTGTTTACGATTATTTATGTTATATAATAAATATTTTCAACTTCAGTATTGGTGTTGTTCTCACGAATTGAGTTGAATTGATGATTTTGTTTATACGATGTTTAAATTATTTATGACCTAAGACTTTGTATTGTTGGGGGAACGAAATTGTTTCCGTTTCGTAACTACGTACTTTGGAAAATTTTATCATTTTACAATTACGTGCTTTTTAAAAATGTTTGGCGTGCCTTTAGGCAGGGGCATACCCTAGTATATATATATATATATATATATATATATATATATATATATATATATATATATATATATATACTATCAGACACCGTATGTATATAATATAAATTCCGACTTTACCGTGTACTAAAATAAGTAACACTAACTTGTATATTCCCGAGTCTATGGTCCGACTCTAATTTAATTAATTTGCCCATTAATTAATTTATTACCTTCCCGAGTCTATGGTCCGAATCTAATTTAATGAATTTATCCATTAATTAATTTATTACCTTGGTGTCACTCAACCAATATACCCGTACTCCCTCACTTGACCCGTATCTTAATATTTTACCAAAGTCTTTCACTCATCTACTGACATCTCCAAATAACCCAAATTTATTTTTTCCTAAAGATGTCGGTCTCACGTTCCCTTTTGTAGAAAAATCATTATAAATAAATAAATAATCAGAAAAATATGAGGTTAGCGCCCGCGCGACCGTGACGAAAATATCTACAATCTATTGTTTTAAAATAACTGAAGGGGTCGATCGATTGACTCCTTAGTTCGATTGATCGATCGATCAGATATCCATCTTCTTCCCCAATTCTTTTTCCACCATTTTTGAAACCTCAAGATTTTTAATTCTCTCTCCCACTGTTATGCCATCACAACCAATAATATTATCACATGGGAAAAGGTTCGAAACATCCTAGATACCTTAAATTCTCAATTGATTTTCATAATTTTGAACTTTCCCGATTTGGGTATTTTCTAGGTTTTCTTCATTCGATCTAAGTTTCTACACTAATATCTAAATTCACCATAAATTTCTACTGGGTTCAACCTTCAATACCAATTTATATGTTCCAGAATCATATCTCATAAACCATAACACCTTTAATTTCATTCAATTGTCAATTTAATCGAAAACCCAATTTCTCAACAATACCCACCCCAAAAACGGACAATTTCAATACACATGATATAATATGAATTCATTATCACATATTTAAGAATCACAGCAGTTAACCACTTACCTTGAAAGTTCATGGAGTCTGATCCGTTGGTGTAGAGGATGGTTTGATGAAGAACACCCAAATCTCTCTATAGATTAGCCTCCAAAAGATCCCCAATTGCTCCTCTTTCCTTCCCTCAAAGACTTAGGTTTATGATTTATGAAATTTGCTGTAAGACCCTTTTTCTCTTAACTTAAATCACACTAATCCCGTTTTTAGCCTAATGGGCCAAGCCCAAATGACCCTAATACCCCTGTGGCCCGATTATACCTGAAAATGTCCCGAGACCCGATTACTACTCCCGGGTACTCTTTTCTAACTATCTGGACCCATCCGGACTCAATCATGCACTCAGAATTATCATTTGAAATACTTTATAACATTATCTAATTTCGACCTCAAAATGCGACACAACAATAATTCGAATAATTAAACCTAAAATCGCCAAATATAAATAATTCTTCCGACTCAAATAAATTCTCTAAATCATAAATTTAAGTTTCTCCAATTTAAATAGTTTTATTTCTCCCAAAAATAATTAAATACTAAATCCTCAAAATTACGGGGTGTTACATACTACCCCCTTACAAATGAATTTCGTCCTCGAAATTAAGATAAGCCTTGTACTCCAAGCTTCGAATATCACTCTCTAGTCCTATGCCTCTAAGATCGTTACATCTATCTCTCCCACTTCTAGTTATGAGTTACACAAATATGCATTTTAATTAACTAGGGGGCCCATACACCCTGTATCGTGCTTAACCGCGTGAAAATTACCCTAAATAACCCGGGCACCCATACACCCTATCCCGTGCTTAATCGCACGAAAGTCACTCGATTATACTAGCCGCGAACCGTAATATAACTTCCAACCCATAGTCATATCACATACATGAATAATAACTGGGGTAACCAACCCATGTACTAACGACTAAACTTCTCCCCACTCCCAACGATGAGCTAAGTTTCATGCGTGGGACGTCTCGTAAAGCAAAATCCAAACAAGGAACCCCCGATACACTACTACCTAACATTGTCGGTCGTTGAGATCTGTTAAGACCTCTGTCTATAGCACGCACCCCCAAATACCTGTCTCTTAACACAAAAGTATACACGCCCACTCTTATGCTACAAAAGATAACATAAAATACCGCACCCTTACTATCATTAGTTCTTGCGCAAAATAAACCCCGAGCTATCTCTCCCCGCTCGAAAATAAACCTAACCACCCTGACTCACTTCAATAGACATCCCTACTGACTGGGATAAAATATAAAGCACAAGACATTCTTATGTGTATACCATACCGCACTATACAACGTACATACACACATATATATGCTATACCCCCTCTTAGGTGACACCTAGTAGAAGTCATTCATACCCTGGTGCCACGAACACTAAAACTTACTATCATTATCCACAATAGTTCAAATCCATCGCTATACAGTCGATACTTGGAAAATCATCTGCCCTACTCCCATAATTCTCTAAAGTAGTGACCCCTCGTACAATCAAACCTCCTCTCTGTGTATACCCCCACTCTCTCGTGGTTAACGCCAAAGAACTCTGGTACCCCACGAAAATTTATATACGTAATGTGGTTGATATCATTAGCCCACCCACTAAATTCGACTTACCCATGAACTCTAGTGAAAACAAATTTATTATTATGACACCCTCACTGTCACTCAAAACCTACCCCATGCCCATAGGATAAAAAGATAATTATCTCGATACTCTAGCTGTAATGGCTGATCCTCGGGTTCCAGGTTAGAATTTTCTCGTTTTAACTGTCCCAGAAACTATTGTAACGAATGTACATCCAGAACCTAATCCTGTAGTTGCCCCTGCCTCGCTTAGGGTAATATATCTTCACGTGTCCTGCTTCCCCACAAATGAAACACTTCCTAATAAATTCACCCTGCCACTGATCCCTTCCTTGTTGGCCTTGTCGGAAGTCCTGGCCATCCTGTTGATAGCCCCCAGATATAGATCGCTTGGCCTGATCCCCCTACCGAGAATCCTGCACCTGATATGCCCCTGTCTACTTCTAGGATACCTCACTGGCACTGCCCCCTCATGCCTTATCCAGTTGACTGGGTTTAACTCCCCTCTTGTTTCCCTTCATGTGGAAGCGGTACTACTGGCAGTGTAGGAGTGCTGCATTAACGATGTCTATATAAGCTGCTAATGCGGGATTACCGATCAAATGTTGCATGTTCCTTCAGGCAAACCCATCCATTAACCTTGCTTTCTTTATTCCTTTCTTCACTGCTTACCTTATTCGGTACAAAATTTTCCAAACGAGTGAACTCTTCCTTGTACTCGGACACCACACGGTCCCTCTGAGTCACTTTAGTGAATTTCCTCCTCATTTCGGTCTCAACTGCTGGTAAGAAATACTTGCAATCGAACTACATCCAAATTTGGTAGTAGTCAATGTGTCCCTTTCTTCAACAGTGGTGATCGACTCCCACCACTATAGTGCTGCCCCCACTAACCTAAAAGTGGCTAGCATTTTCTTCTGTACCATCAGTCAACCATGCGCAAGTGACGCTGCATGTCTTTCTTCCATTGACACGCTAGCATCACATCTGAACTCCCCTGAAACTCTGGTGGATGGAGTTTCTGAAAGGCCTCTCATACTTGCTGCCACTCTGATAGCCCCGGGTGGGCCTGAACATCTAGTGCCACTAACGGCTGTTGGATGATTTCATGGAAAGTATCTCGCCATTGAGATCATCATCACGTTAACTGCCTGTGCCACTAATTCAGTCACCTGGGCAGCCAAAATCATCTTTGGCAGTTACTGCAGTAACTCTGGCTCCTGATGAGCCTCTATAGTCTCATTTCCCCTACTGCCCTAGCTGCTCTCTCTCTCCTAGGCAACATCTGAATTGAGAATTGAATCGTATGAGTTCACCATCAAATATAAACTAATTGGTAGAAGAATATAAATATTCAAACATATAATAATACAATAATCCTATGATAAGGCTCTATATCAAAGAACCCTAAGTTGAAACGTGAAAAGTCGCACAGATCCTAAGGACAGTAGGACCTGATGCTCTGATACCATCTATGACACCCCGCCTAATAAAATACCGGTGATCAGTCCTATATCAAATTAAAACAGGAATCACAGTTAGTACATTCTTAGCATCACTGTTGAAAACATTTTTAAAACTTACTAACCACCTAGTATTCAAAAAAGTCGGTGCCAACTTTTATCTTTTTATTTAAACAAAAACAATGACATGCGGAAATATACTATGAGCCATTCACAATAACTGAATCCAAATCAACTGAATAAATAATAAACTACTTGCCGAATAAATCATTGGCCACAAAAGTAAGTAAACCAATAACAAACATCCAAAAACTGAATAAATGAATATGAAAACTATACTGAAAAGTCTGGGTGACAAGCCCTAAGTAAAACTGAAACTGATAGCTTATTCCTACTCTAGGAAACAATGAATGATGCAACTAATCCAAGTTCCTGCTAGTATCCACATGTGTCGCAACTACGTGTCCCTGGAATAGAATATCAAGATTGGCGTCCCTGTGGTTGGACACCTAAAAGGTTTTGAAAAAAGTTTTATAGCAAGGGTTAGAACCCGAAAAATTTTGAAAATATTTAGCAAGTGAATTAATTGCAGTAATTTAAAATGCATGAATGCGCTTCATATTTAAGTTAGTGCCACACTCTCTTGAGGACATGTTCACCCATCCACTAATGTGCACACCTAACGGTTACCTTAACCCCACCTAGTTATACTACCTCGCCTAACTAGTCTTGGTATAAACTCCCCTTGCCATACTACTCTAAATCGAGTATTATTATTCATGGGTCATAAGTTATCTCTCACATTAACTTAATTATTTTCTTTAAAATAATATCATATAACCGTGACACAAGTTATATAAGTAAATGCATTACACTCTGTATTATTACCTGCATATAATATTTAATACCATTATATACGTATCTTTACTACAACATCCACACATATGTCATATGCCTATGCATACTTCCGAGTATACCCTCGCCGGATGATTTCCTCTAAAGTTCTATCATACCAGGTGTGCTCACTTAACCTAGTTATCCCAAGTCGGACTCTCTCATGAACTTGGCCAAAGACATAAACGTGGGAGGCGGTCATATTTCCTTACTGAAGGTGAGATAATCCCCTCACCCATATAATGGACGCTATAACCTGGGGATATACTCACCCTACTCCTCAAGCTAAGGGATTCACCCACATCGCGCAACCTCCCTTGATAGCACTAAAATACATAATTTAATTAAATATCTAGCCACTAATATTTATAAGCACACAATATATATATATACCATCACACACTGTATGTATATAATATAAATCCTGGCTTTACCGTGTACTAAAATAAGTAACACTAGCCTGTATATTCCCGAGTCTATGGTCCGACTCTAATTTAATTAATTTGCCCATTAATTAATTTATTATCTTCCGGAGTCTATGGTCCGACTCTAATTTAATTAATTTATCCATTAATTAATTTTTTACCTTAGTGCCACTCAACCATTATACCCGTACTCGCTCACTTGGCCCGTATCTTAATATTTTTCCAAAGTCTTTCACTCATCTAATAACATCTACAAAGAACCCAAATTTATTTCTTCCTAAAGATGTTGGTCTCACGCACCCTTTCGTAGAAAAATCATTATAAATCCAAAAAAAATCAGAAAAATATGAGGTCGGCGTCCACATGACCATGACGAAAATATATACAATATCATGTTTTATAATAACTAAAGGGGTCGATCGATCGATCGACCATATATCCATCTTCTTCTCCGATTCTTTTTCCACCATTTTTGAAATCTGAAGTTTTTTAATTCTCTCTCCCACTGTTATGCCATCACAACCAACTATATTATCAAATGGGAAAAGGTTCTAAACATTCGAGAGACATTAAATTCTTAATTGATTTTCATAATTTTGAACTTTCCCGAGTTGGGTATTTTCCGAGTTTTCTTCATTCGATCTAAGTTTCTACACTAATATCTAAATTCGTCATAAATTTCTCCTGGGTTCAACTTCCGATACCGATTTCTATGTTCCAGAATCATATATCACAAACCATAACATCTTTAATTTCATTCAATTGTCAATTTAACCGAAAATCCAATTTCTCAACAATACTCACCCCTAAAACGGACAATTTCAATACACATGTTATAATATTAATTGATTATCACATATTTAAGAATCACAATAGTTAACCACTTTCCTTGAAAGTTCATGGAGTCTGATCCGGTTGTGTAGAGGATGGTTTGATGAAGAACACCCAAATCTCTCTATAGATTAGCCTCCAAAAGATCCCCAATTGCTCCTCTTTCCTTCCCTCAAAGACTTAGGTTTATGATTTATGAAATTTGCTGTAAGACCCTTTTTCTCTTAACTTAAATCACACTAATCCCGTTTTTAGCCTAATGGGCCAAGCCCAAATGACCCTAATACCCCTGTGGCCCGATTATACCTGAAAATGTCCCGAGACCCGATTACTACTCCCGGGTACTCTTTTCTAACTATCTGGACCCATCCGGACTCAATCATGCACTCAGAATTATCATTTGAAATACTTTATAACATTATCTAATTTCGACCTCAAAATGCGACACAACAATAATTCGAATAATTAAACCTAAAATCGCCAAATATAAATAATTCTTCCGACTCAAATAAATTCTCTAAATCATAAATTTAAGTTTCTCCAATTTAAATAGTTTTATTTCTCCCAAAAATAATTAAATACTAAATCCTCAAAATTACGGGGTGTTACATACTACCCCCTTACAAATGAATTTCGTCCTCGAAATTAAGATAAGCCTTGTACTCCAAGCTTCGAATATCACTCTCTAGTCCTATGCCTCTAAGATCGTTACATCTATCTCTCCCACTTCTAGTTATGAGTTACACAAATATGCATTTTAATTAACTAGGGGGCCCATACACCCTGTATCGTGCTTAACCGCGTGAAAATTACCCTAAATAACCCGGGCACCCATACACCCTATCCCGTGCTTAATCGCACGAAAGTCACTCGATTATACTAGCCGCGAACCGTAATATAACTTCCAACCCATAGTCATATCACATACATGAATAATAACTGGGGTAACCAACCCATGTACTAACGACTAAACTTCTCCCCACTCCCAACGATGAGCTAAGTTTCATGCGTGGGACGTCTCGTAAAGCAAAATCCAAACAAGGAACCCCCGATACACTACTACCTAACATTGTCGGTCGTTGAGATCTGTTAAGACCTCTGTCTATAGCACGCACCCCCAAATACCTGTCTCTTAACACAAAAGTATACACGCCCACTCTTATGCTACAAAAGATAACATAAAATACCGCACCCTTACTATCATTAGTTCTTGCGCAAAATAAACCCCGAGCTATCTCTCCCCGCTCGAAAATAAACCTAACCACCCTGACTCACTTCAATAGACATCCCTACTGACTGGGATAAAATATAATAGCACAAGACATTCTTATGTGTATACCATACCGCACTATACAACGTACATACACACATATATATGCTATACCCCCTCTTAGGTGACACCTAGTAGAAGTCATTCATACCCTGGTGCCACGAACACTAAAACTTACTATCATTATCCACAATAGTTCAAATCCATCGCTATACAGTCGATACTTGGAAAATCATCTGCCCTACTCCCATAATTCTCTAAAGTAGTGACCCCTCGTACAATCAAACCTCCTCTCTGTGTATACCCCCACTCTCTCGTGGTTAACGCCAAAGAACTCTGGTACCCCACGAAAATTTATATACGTAATGTGGTTGATATCATTAGCCCACCCACTAAATTCGACTTACCCATGAACTCTAGTGAAAACAAATTTATTATTATGACACCCTCACTGTCACTCAAAACCTACCCCATGCCCATAGGATAAAAAGATAATTATCTCGATACTCTAGCTGTAATGGCTGATCCTCGGGTTCCAGGTTAGAATTTTCTCGTTTTAACTGTCCCAGAAACTATTGTAACGAATGTACATCCAGAACCTAATCCTGTAGTTGCCCCTGCCTCGCTTAGGGTAATATATCTTCACGTGTCCTGCTTCCCCACAAATGAAACACTTCCTAATAAATTCACCCTGCCACTGATCCCTTCCTTGTTGGCCTTGTCGGAAGTCCTGGCCATCCTGTTGATAGCCCCCAGATATAGATCGCTTGGCCTGATCCCCCTACCGAGAATCCTGCACCTGATATGCCCCTGTCTACTTCTAGGATACCTCACTGGCACTGCCCCCTCATGCCTTATCCAGTTGACTGGGTTTAACTCCCCTCTTGTTTCCCTTCATGTGGAAGCGGTACTACTGGCAGTGTAGGAGTGCTGCATTAACGATGTCTATATAAGCTGCTAATGCGGGATTACCGATCAAATGTTGCATGTTCCTTCAGGCAAACCCATCCATTAACCTTGCTTTCTTTATTCCTTTCTTCACTGCTTACCTTATTCGGTACAAAATTTTCCAAACGAGTGAACTCTTCCTTGTACTCGGACACCACACGGTCCCTCTGAGTCACTTTAGTGAATTTCCTCCTCATTTCGGTCTCAACTGCTGGTAAGAAATACTTGCAATCGAACTACATCCAAATTTGGTAGTAGTCAATGTGTCCCTTTCTTCAACAGTGGTGATCGACTCCCACCACTATAGTGCTGCCCCCACTAACCTAAAAGTGGCTAGCATTTTCTTCTGTACCATCAGTCAACCATGCGCAAGTGACGCTGCATGTCTTTCTTCCATTGACACGCTAGCATCACATCTGAACTCCCCTGAAACTCTGGTGGATGGAGTTTCTGAAAGGCCTCTCATACTTGCTGCCACTCTGATAGCCCCGGGTGGGCCTGAACATCTAGTGCCACTAACGGCTGTTGGATGATTTCATGGAAAGTATCTCGCCATTGAGATCATCATCACGTTAACTGCCTGTGCCACTAATTCAGTCACCTGGGCAGCCAAAATCATCTTTGGCAGTTACTGCAGTAACTCTGGCTCCTGATGAGCCTCTATAGTCTCATTTCCCCTACTGCCCTAGCTGCTCTCTCTCTCCTAGGCAACATCTGAATTGAGAATTGAATCGTATGAGTTCACCATCAAATATAAACTAATTGGTAGAAGAATATAAATATTCAAACATATAATAATACAATAATCCTATGATAAGGCTCTATATCAAAGAACCCTAAGTTGAAACGTGAAAAGTCGCACAGATCCTAAGGACAGTAGGACCTGATGCTCTGATACCATCTATGACACCCCGCCTAATAAAATACCGGTGATCAGTCCTATATCAAATTAAAACAGGAATCACAGTTAGTACATTCTTAGCATCACTGTTGAAAACATTTTTAAAACTTACTAACCACCTAGTATTCAAAAAAGTCGGTGCCAACTTTTATCTTTTTATTTAAACAAAAACAATGACATGCGGAAATATACTATGAGCCATTCACAATAACTGAATCCAAATCAACTGAATAAATAATAAACTACTTGCCGAATAAATCATTGGCCACAAAAGTAAGTAAACCAATAACAAACATCCAAAAACTGAATAAATGAATATGAAAACTATACTGAAAAGTCTGGGTGACAAGCCCTAAGTAAAACTGAAACTGATAGCTTATTCCTACTCTAGGAAACAATGAATGATGCAACTAATCCAAGTTCCTGCTAGTATCCACATGTGTCGCAACTACGTGTCCCTGGAATAGAATATCAAGATTGGCGTCCCTGTGGTTGGACACCTAAAAGGTTTTGAAAAAAGTTTTATAGCAAGGGTTAGAACCCGAAAAATTTTGAAAATATTTAGCAAGTGAATTAATTGCAGTAATTTAAAATGCATGAATGCGCTTCATATTTAAGTTAGTGCCACACTCTCTTGAGGACATGTTCACCCATCCACTAATGTGCACACCTAACGGTTACCTTAACCCCACCTAGTTATACTACCTCGCCTAACTAGTCTTGGTATAAACTCCCCTTGCCATACTACTCTAAATCGAGTATTATTATTCATGGGTCATAAGTTATCTCTCACATTAACTTAATTATTTTCTTTAAAATAATATCATATAACCGTGACACAAGTTATATAAGTAAATGCATTACACTCTGTATTATTACCTGCATATAATATTTAATACCATTATATACGTATCTTTACTACAACATCCACACATATGTCATATGCCTATGCATACTTCCGAGTATACCCTCGCCGGATGATTTCCTCTAAAGTTCTATCATACCAGGTGTGCTCACTTAACCTAGTTATCCCAAGTCGGACTCTCTCATGAACTTGGCCAAAGACATAAACGTGGGAGGCGGTCATATTTCCTTACTGAAGGTGAGATAATCCCCTCACCCATATAATGGACGCTATAACCTGGGGATATACTCACCCTACTCCTCAAGCTAAGGGATTCACCCACATCGCGCAACCTCCCTTGATAGCACTAAAATACATAATTTAATTAAATATCTAGCCACTAATATTTATAAGCACACAATATATATATATACCATCACACACTGTATGTATATAATATAAATCCTGGCTTTACCGTGTACTAAAATAAGTAACACTAGCCTGTATATTCCCGAGTCTATGGTCCGACTCTAATTTAATTAATTTGCCCATTAATTAATTTATTATCTTCCGGAGTCTATGGTCCGACTCTAATTTAATTAATTTATCCATTAATTAATTTTTTACCTTAGTGCCACTCAACCATTATACCCGTACTCGCTCACTTGGCCCGTATCTTAATATTTTTCCAAAGTCTTTCACTCATCTAATAACATCTACAAAGAACCCAAATTTATTTCTTCCTAAAGATGTTGGTCTCACGCACCCTTTCGTAGAAAAATCATTATAAATCCAAAAAAAATCAGAAAAATATGAGGTCGGCGTCCACATGACCATGACGAAAATATATACAATATCATGTTTTATAATAACTAAAGGGGTCGATCGATCGATCGACCATATATCCATCTTCTTCTCCGATTCTTTTTCCACCATTTTTGAAATCTGAAGTTTTTTAATTCTCTCTCCCACTGTTATGCCATCACAACCAACTATATTATCAAATGGGAAAAGGTTCTAAACATTCGAGAGACATTAAATTCTTAATTGATTTTCATAATTTTGAACTTTCCCGAGTTGGGTATTTTCCGAGTTTTCTTCATTCGATCTAAGTTTCTACACTAATATCTAAATTCGTCATAAATTTCTCCTGGGTTCAACTTCCGATACCGATTTCTATGTTCCAGAATCATATATCACAAACCATAACATCTTTAATTTCATTCAATTGTCAATTTAACCGAAAATCCAATTTCTCAACAATACTCACCCCTAAAACGGACAATTTCAATACACATGTTATAATATTAATTGATTATCACATATTTAAGAATCACAATAGTTAACCACTTTCCTTGAAAGTTCATGGAGTCTGATCCGGTTGTGTAGAGGATGGTTTGATGAAGAACACCCAAATCTCTCTCTAGATTAGTCTTCAAAAGATCCCCAATTGCTCCTTTTTCCTTCCCTCAAAGACTTAGGTTTATGATTTTTGAAATCTTTCGTAAGATCCTTTTTCTCTTAGGTTAAATCACACTTATCCGGTTTTTAGCCTAATGGGCCAAGCCCAAAAGACCCGAACTCCCCCGTGTGGGCCCGATTATACCTAAAAATGTCCCGAGACCCGATTACTACCCCCGGGTACTCTTTTCTGACTATCTCGACCCATCCAGACTCAATCATGAACCCAGAATTGTCATTCGAAATACTTTATAACATTCTTTAATTTTGACCTCAAAATGCGACACAATAATAATTCGAATAGTTAAACCTAATGTTGTCAAATATAAATAATTCTTCCCACTCAAATAAATTATTTTGGTGATCTCAGACCGTAAAAATCATTAATTTGCTGAATATTTGGTGAAAAATAAATACCTCTCTCAACCGAGTTGACAGTGCATGGATGAGACGATGCTCCACCATGCACTCTCAAAACGATGAGAGGGGGTATGGCATAACACCATAATTTGGTGAGTCCAAATTCTAAATAACTTGGGTGTGGTTCATTACTTAAACATCATTAATTTGGTGAAAAATAAATACCTCTCTCATCCGAGACGATAGCGCATGGATGAGACGATGCTCAACCATGCACTCTCAAAACGACGAGAGGGGGTATGGCGTAACACCATAATTTGGTGAGTCCAAATTAAAAATCACTTGGGTGTGGTTCATTACTTAAACATCATTAGTTTGGTGAATGAGAGATAAAACATCATTAATTTGGTGATCTCAGACCTTAAACATCATTAATTTGGTGAATATTTGGTGAAAAATAAATACCTCTCTCAGTCGAGATAACAGTGCATGGAAGAGACGATGCTCAACCATGCACTATCGAAATGACGAGAGGGGGTATAACATAACACCTTAATTTGGTGATTCCAATTTGAAATTCAATTGGGTGTGGTTCATTACTTAAACATCATTAATTTGGTGAATGAGAGATAAAACATCATTAATTTGGTGATCTCAGATCTTAAACATCATTAATTTGGTGAATACTTGGTGAAAAAACGTCTCTCGATCGAGACGACAGTGCATGAATGAGACGATCCCAAACATGCACTCTAAAAATGATGACATGGGGTATGGCATGACACCATAATTTGGTGAGTTCGAATTATGAAATTTGGTGTTGACATTACTACCACAACACATCATGTATTAGAAGAAACAAGTAAACATTGAAGCAAGCATGTATTTGTATTTCAAGAACTGAGCAAAATAAAAGAAGATAAAAGTGTTTACGTGTTACATCGGGAAAATGGCAATAGGTCACAGATGACCGCCCTGACAAAAAGAAAAAAACTTAATGCTTCATTCACGGATTAAGCGTAGTGTCAACATCTCCGATGGCCGACCCATCAGTAGCTTCATCCTTTAGCACATCAACAACCTCGGTCCTCTCAACATCAGCATCCAACTCAGCTGTGTCATCATGAGCATTATGAGCCTCAAGGTCGATATAGGCACCTCCACCTGGCATCACCATATCGGCAAGAGAAGTCTCAAGGAGAGGGTCATTGAAGTCTAGACCCACGAAGTCCCGAGAGGTTAGGCTCCCAGTCTTTACCTTCCTCAAAGAAGCCCATCGGTAAGCAGTTCTGATTCCCCTATCCAGGTACTCAAAGGCATAAACATTGTACTCCTTCGACTCCTTATAGTCATCAATAATAGCCTAAACTCCAGCGTCAACCTCAGCCTTCTTATCGTCACAGAGATTTTTCAAAGTTTTGTCATGCTCTGCCTTGATGTTGGCTACCTCGTCTTGAGATAAATTGAGGGCCTTCTGGGAATCCTCAAGCTCATTTTTCAGATTTCGTTCAATCGTCTCGGCTTCTCTCCCCTTCTGGATCAAAGGGATATTCTTGTTAATCCAGTCCCTCAGTCGATAGAGGGGAACAAGACCCTACAACCAGAGAAGAGTTAATCAGTATATGAAGAAAAGTACGAGAGAACACTTGGAAAGTTCCAATTAAATTTTAGAAAATGTACCTGAACGACCCCGTGGATGGAACACTCGGTGAGAAGAGAGATGTTCGTGGCTTGAAAAAAACATTTATAAACCTCAGCTATTAAAAAGATGACACCATCGCATGCTTTCCTATGATTTTCGATGACGCTCTCTTCGTCTAAATTCAGCTGGGACAGATGAGCTTCAAGAGCGTCATCCATGGTAATTGGAATGGACCGATCAGACCGAATCTGCTTTGACTGACGAGAGGAAATTTTTTCTTTCTCTTGTCTCTTCTTCTTCTTCTTCTTCTTCTTCTTCTTCTTCTTCTTCTTCTTCATTGCCTCATTAGTTCATCCAGGACTGCTCGCAGTAGTCTTAGCAGAAGCAACAATAGAGCGGTTGTCTCCACCGCCATATTTGCTAACTAGCTTACTCAAATTTTTAGCCACCATCTCCCAAAGTTAATCTGACACATCGTCTGGATGATCTGTAAAAATAAGATGAGGTTAGCACTGACAAATTGAAATAAAATACGAGACATCAGTTCAAAAAAATAGGCCACTCACGTAGCTAGGTTAAAGGGTCAACCCCTAAACCTATCTGAGACAGGTAATAAGGGGTCATCAACTGCTCAAATTTCACGAGACGACCTTGGTCCCCCTGATTCCTAAGCTTCTCAACTTTCTCAGTGGCATCAAAGCTCAAGCCCAGATTAAGCTTGGCTGACATAGAAACTTTGGCCCACATATGAGGAACACTAGGCTCATAGGTACCACAAGCTTCAGTAGTGACGAATTCCCAAGCCCCCGAGATAAAGAAATATCAGGGTTTCCAATCGTGATTAGAAGTTTGGATAACCAATAAGACCTTTTTGAAGGATTGCCTATCTATGAGATGATCGTAGCCAGGCGGATTTTTGGGGGACGATAAGGTATAACAGGCCATGAAAATACCAATTGGAAGGTTAGTTTGATGAACTATCTTCCAGAGAGATACAAAGCCGAGGATAACCCTCCAAGCATTAGGAGAAAGCTGGGATGGGGCAACTCCTAGATGGGCTAGATTACATATACAATGGGGGGGGGGGGGTTATGTAGTCAAACGCTGATCTTGAACATCTGCTCATAGACACATAACTCACCCTCTCAGCCATCATAGGTTCTCTCATTCATAGATGGTTTCCATATGGAAATAGATGTCCCGATGCCATACAAATGTATCCAAGTCAACAAATTGACCTTGGTTACAAAACTCTCATATGACTCAGCTATGGTTAAATATAGAATGCTCTCTTCGATATCATGTTCCAACTCTTTAGCCTGGGGTTGGTTGGGATCACCATTTGGAAAATATTACATAAATTCACCCCTTGTTACGGAGGATAGAGGAATAACGTCAAGGGGAGGAGGGATGTCAACATTAGGCTCATCAACTTCAATAGAGTCATCAAACCGATATGAGGACTTGTCCCTTTGAGAAGACAAGGCACGAGAGGAAACCTCATCGACCTTAGACCCTTCATCATGATATGAGGATTGGGCTATAGACTCGTCAGAAGAGTCAGCACTATCACATGATTCAAAGATGGACATACTCTCATCTTCAGAAAAAATCGACACAAGATTAGGATCACTTGGTTCGGCAGGTGTAGAAGGGATGACAGCTAATGCGGGTGGAAATATCGGTCGAAGGGTAAATGCCTCGTCCTTTATTCTCTCGGCTTCCTCAAGCTCAATCCTCCTAATCTCCTGAAAGTACCTCTCCCTAAGGTTTGGAAACTCTTTAGCAAGTTTGTACAAACATCTTAACATGAACAAGATGAGGTTGCACTTGGCTAAACTTTGAAGGAGGATAAACAAATAGAAGGGATGACTTTTGTTGACCAAAAAATCGAAGCCAATAATCTCAACCATTCTTGAGGAAGAACAGCCAAAAAACTTACCGGAGATCACCTGAAAAACCTAAAAATGGTTGTTTGGTGCCTGAATCCACAAAAACCCACCCTACCACTGCAAACTAGACGATGGAGGCAAGAAACATAACATTCCAAACCCAAAAAACTTCCCTATTGCCTCGTCGAAAAACCAAGCAGTCACCGAAAAATCAAATACAAGAAATCCTAACTGGAAAGGAAAAGAGAAGTTAATAAGAGAAAGATACCCGGAGGAAGATGAACCTTGGGAAGAAGAAGGGACCTGAGCGAAGTCTAGAAGGTAAGATAATTAAGAGTTGGCAAGATTTGGATATGGAGGTTCAAGAAGTTATAAGCGGGAGTATGTTTGGAAATGGAAAGAAGAAGGTGAAAACTTGATTTTATGGTTTAAATACCACCTAATGATTAGGCGCGATTACCCATATGCATCATCAACTAGGGCACAAGGCCCGAAGCGCTCAGCCATCAGCTCAGGCTTAGGGAGATGCTACCCAATCAGAACTAATACACATGCCACTCGCCTATACCCTTTAAAGAACCCTGCTAACTCGTATCCCCAGTCGCCTCTTCACATAGATGGCTGAAGGCTAGGGGTGATTGATATACCCAAGTATGACCTTGTCTATTTATGAGGCTAACTAATACTAGACATCCGACCCTATCAGAAGGGGTTAGTAAGATATTTCCAAGACTCATCCAATTATAGGGTCGGCCGTGCATGCATATGTACAACCTCGACCAATTCATAGGTTGATACATCAGCTGAAAATTCCAGGCGTTAAGAGCATCACTCGTCCTCTTGAATAGCCGACACTAGGAGTTGGCCAAAGGCACTTAGAAAAGGACACGATTACTTATTTCCTATATTGGGGCATCTGTTATGTTGGCAACATCCTACCCAACCAATCCTATGCTCTACAATATGACAACTACTATACGAGCAATATAAGGTTCCAACATGGAGGGTATCACGTGGGGAAAACCGTTAAAACCAGATCATCCCCTCATGTGAGGGATTATTACCTCATCATTATATCCATGCACTAGGGACATGTGTCTCCTCCTGATTGGGAGCCCCCTCATGTGCATGTTGATTTCATGCTTGGGGGGGTACACTAGAGCCCCTAAGACCTATATATGCATTTCATCTTCTCCATGAGAAGGAATTGAATATTAAAAACCCTAGCAGAACTCTGTTAAACTGATTATAAGAGAGCGAAAATCTTGAGTGATTGTATCCATGGCCATTAGTGCCCTTATTTAGTGGATCACACACACACACACATAGTGGATGCAGGCTTAATTTGCTGAACCACTTAAATTGATGTCTCATCTTCTCTTTACCTCATACTATTCTATTATAGCTATACTGTTTGTTCCGATTTTCCATTACTATACCTGATTAAGATCATCATCACATTGACCTGGTGATACTATTTAAGCATCATTAATAACTTTAGGTCACTAGCTGGTCAGTGAAGCATGGGCAAGAACTCTTGACACTTATTGCATTACCTGACATAAGAGACTACATCCTTCTGCATATAAGGCCACCGATAGCCTTATTTAATTGCTCGAAATGCGAAAGATCTTCCCCCATTATGACTTTCACATATCCCATCATCTAGTTTGTATAAAACTTGATCAACGTCATTTGGATGCACATATAGGAGGTATGGTCACATGAAGAATTGTCCATAAAGCCTACCTTTAGGTGATTGGTAGAACTAAGAAACTTTTACCCTGATATAATGGGCATGCTTATTATTTCCTGATAAAACATCCTCTTGTAGATATTCTGTTATCGGCTCCATCTAGCTGGGAGCTTTTTGGATGAAGAGGACTTATTCGGTGATCTTTGGTCTTATAATGCTTAGTTAGGAAAGGTATTCCATTTCAATTATTTTTTAAGCTCAGAATCCATGACTGAACCTAGAGTGGATAGAGCATCTACATGACTATTGTTTTCTTGGCGAAACTATTGAATATGAACCTTTTTAAATTGGGCAACCAGGTACTTAATGACCTGTAAGTACACTCGTATTCATTAATCTTTGGTGTTACAGTCTCCTGATACTTTATTGGATACTGACTAGGAGTCTTAGAAGACGTAAAGGTGAATTGCACTAAGAGATAAGGCATTTTTTACGCTGATGATGAAAGCCTCATAATAAACCTTATTATTGGATGCTTCAAAGCCAAGTCTGATCCCTTACTCTGTAAGGACATTTTTCTCATGTCCGAAATGTTTCATTTATTTATGTCGTACGCCGCTACATTTGGCACGTCACCTCACGATCTCACAGGACGACCTCTATCCGAATTACGGGAATCAAACATGCATTATCTCCATTAATGTGTCCCTCATCTGCATCAACGACTTCACGTTCCTTGATTCTAGGCTCGTAATGCAAGTGGTACGCAAGAGAAGTCAAATCAGTGAAACAAGGCATGATAGGGATGTTCAAGGGCAAATTGGTAATTTTACAGCCACTGTCCGAAGGACCAGTCAACTGAAAAATTGAAGAGCTTGCCGCAAGAAAGATACTGGAAGAAACGGCACCTCAATCCGAGCTACGGTGAACAAGTTATGGCCCGTTGAAAATGGAGATATTTACATAGAAAATACTGGGAATTTTTCTAAGTGTTTAACCCCCTGTTCCCATCACACTTCCCCGAACCCAGCCCGAAACCGGTTCGGGGGGGCAAACCGGTTCGCAGGGTACCCGAACCGGTTCGGGGTACCTGTACGCTGGATAGAATTTCAGAGTTTTAAAATCGTGGGTCTCTTCATGTATTTCCCTATAAATACCAACTTTGGGGGAGTTGTTTTGCAAGACTTTAGAAGACGTTTTTGAGAGTCCAAATACATCTAGTCTTCATATTTCTGAGTCCCAAGACACATGTTTTGATTCACACAACCTTGCCAAATATTTGTGAATCCTTTTGCAACCCAAGAACACAACTTTGGTTTTTTCAACCCTTGTGGAGAAGCCGTTTCTCTTCTCCATTGCAGCCCTACTGGAAAGGGATAGTTCCAGCCGCGACTATAGAATTCGATACCCGAGGGTAATTCTTAGTCAACTTGTATTTTCATTGTAATCCGATTGTAAGCCGTTTTCTTACAAATTATAGTGAAAATAAATGGTTTTGCCCCTGTGGGGGATTTTTCCTTAATTGCATGTGTTTGATTGTTCTTGCGTAGATTATCAATTTATTCAATCACATACTGCTGCATGTTTAGGGTTTGTTTGTGTTAAAAGGGTTTTATATATAATTTGATCATTTGAACGCGAGCACACACGTCTTCATACTCAATCATGGTTTCCTCTGAAGTCATGAGGAAAATCCCTAATCCTTCCCTTTTTAAGTTGAAGGGATCCTCAACGTATAGTGTCTACTTGTTGAATTTGTCAAATTCTTCATTAGCAATTTGGTTAGCAAGTTCCCCTTTGATGGGTTCCTTCCCTCCAGTGACCTCGGTGATAAAACCCACTAACACTCACCCTTTGATTGCAATCCTTATTTGATAGTGGATGTCGAACCTCCCTAGTTACACTGACTATTTGGACATCTATTCAGAGAGATCGATCCTTCTGATGACTTCCTTGAGCAAAAATGAGGTGATGTTGTGACTAAATGGGATTTAAACCAGTGCTTTAACTTCCTTGAAACAATGACCAGAGAGTAAGATAACTTTTCCAAAGGAAAATAGCATTTCTCAGCGTCCAGTATCATGTTGCTAATATAATGGATTGGGTCTTGGTGCCCTCCCTTTTCGCATATTAAAGCGGAACTAACATTGTGGTCGGACACCACGATATATATTTATAGACTAGATATCTCGTATTTACAACCACAAGCAAATGTGGTTGTCTTAAAAATGACTTGACCTCTTCAAGTACCTTTGAACATTCTTCGTTCTAGGTTAGACCCTTCTCTTTCTTTAAGAGTTAAAAGACTGGTCGTCACTTCTCTGAAAATTTAGAGATGAAGCAATTTAACTCAGATAACATTTCGATTAACTATTAAATATCACAAACTATTTTTGGTGGATGAACATTGTTGATCGCCTCAATTTAGTAAGGGTATGCCTCAAATCCCCTCTAGCTGACCAAATATCTTAGGAACTTCCCAAACTACACTCCAAAAGATAATTTAGTTGCATTGAGCTATATTCTGTAACATCCGAGGACCTCAAACGTCTTTTTAGGTCATGTAGATGGTTGGTTTTATGCTTGCTCATTACGATCATATCGTATATATATACCTCCATGTTGTCACCCAGTTGATGTTTGAATATCCTGGTGACCAACCTTTGGTATATTTCTCCTAGTCGGGACTGAACTGGGGGATTTGAGGATACCCTAAGTATGTATCCAAAAAGCTCATCCATTCATGGTTGGTCATAGGATCGACAAACCGATCAATTTTTGGTAGAGGAAAGCTGTCTTTAGGACAAGCTTTATTCAGATCGGTGAAGTTAATATAGACTCTCCACTTACCACTACTCTTTTTGAGAATGATTAGATTAGAGAGCCACTTGGAGAATTTATCTTCTTTAATGGACATTGCTTGCAAAAGTTTCCCCACTTTTTTTTCCATAGCCTTAGACTTTTTTAGGGCTCTTCGGTGAGCTTTTTGTGTGATCGACAAGAATGTTGGGCCCACGCGAATTTGGTATCACGTGACTTCTGGATCGATCTCGGGCATACCATAAGTCTTCCAAGCAAATAAATTTTGATTCTTTTTTAGTATAGAGATAAATTCGTCTTTTTATGATTGGTGAGTGAGTTGCTGATTGGAAAATTCCTCTATAGATGTGAATCATTGAATATCACTTCTTTCAATGGTTCCATAACTCTATCTTCAGGGGACACCCTTATTTCTTCCACTCCGTCCTTTCATACTTTACTTGATACTTTGAGGGAGTGGACCCGTCATTGATCGCCTCGTTTACGACCACATTTTCCTTATTTTTCTCTTGCTGCATGATGCCAGCAATGAAGCATTGCCGAGCAACGTCTTGGTTTCCCCTTATCTCCATTAGGGGAACTTGATGATACCTTGAGTAAGCATCCAGGAAGCTTATGTATTCATGGATGTTTGTAGCATGAAGTAACTAGTCAATCTTTGGCATATGAAATATATTTTTGGGATAAGCTTTGTTCGGATTTGTGAAGTCAATACAAACTCTCCACTTCTTGTTACTCTTCTTAACAATGGCTGGATTAGAGAGATACTTGGCTAATTTAACTTCTTTAATGGACATTGCCTTTAAATGTTTTCCCACTTCTTCTTCCGCCGATTCAGCCTTATATGGGTCTATTTGCAAAGAATTTTGTGTGATTGGTAAGAATGTTGGGTCCATGTGAAGTAAAAAACACATGACTTAAGGATCAATCCCGATCATGTCATAAGGCTGCCAAGAAAACACATCTTGATTCTCTTTGACTTGAGAGATAAATTCCTCTTTTTCTGGTGAGGTAATTCTTGATCATAAACTTCTTCTCAGGGTGTGAGTCATGGAAAATCACTTCTTATAGTGGTTTCATAAATCTATCTGGGTAGACCACCCTTAGTTCTTCTAACCTGACCTTTCGTACTCTAGTTTCTACGTGAACAGAGTGTCCCCATCCTTGATCACCTCATCTGCAACAACTTTCTCCTTATTTTTCTCTTTCTTATGCCTGATGGCATTGATGAAGCATTTTCGAGGAACAACTTGACTTCCTCTTATCTCCATTATCCTCTAGTCGGTGATGCATTTGAGCTTATAGTGATAAGTGTAAGGGACAAGATTCATGGCATGAAGTCATCCTCATATTAGGATCACGTTGTAATGGGAATCAATATCTACAATAAGGAACTTGATCAGCTTTGAGATATTCTTAATTCAAACTGGCAGAACCACCTCCCCTAGTGGCATGTTCATATTTCTAACGAATCGACCAAAGCGATAGTCAATTTTTTTAGATCTTCCATCTTTCCAGTGCGCAACATGCGACCTAAAAATAGGCACTTCAAATCCTTAACCGATATTAACCTCTCCATAACAAAACAGTTACCCCCAAAGTTTATTGAATTTTAAAAAATAATAAGCATTCAAATCAATAAAAAATTTCTCCATCATTTTTTCAACAAAAGATTCTCCTCATTACCGTCTTCATATAAATATCAAGTTGTTCCACTTGCAGATTGAAATGTAAATTTTTTAAACATTCCTCATTTTATTATAAATCATTTTCATCTATAGAAGAATGTTATTTTTTTTAATTTTAACAAATACCATTGCCAGCATTAAGTGAAAATTTGATTTTGAATCAGATCCAACACAAAAACAACTTGGTGATTTTTTTTTTACTTTTTCCAAAAAATAACAAACAAAGTGTTCAGTAATTAACTTGTTTGTTATTTTTTGTTTTCAATTGAAATTACGTCGAAGTATATGTCTGCAAATGTAATTATGATACAATAACACAAAAATAACACTTATTTCTTCCATTTTTAAAATTTTTATGCGAAATTTCATTGTTAATATATATTTGTTCTTTCTTCTAATTGTCCTTGTTATCATTTATTTATTTTGTAATTGTTTTTTTTTTTAAATCAAATCATTAATATATAAATCTCATTTGGTGGTGATAGTCCTTGCTAAAAGAATTCATACTCCAAAAGAATGAAAAAATTCAATATTTTTATAAAATATCGCATTGCGGTATTTTATAAATTCGCATTGCGAAATATATATTTCGCACTACGAAATACATATTTCTTAGTGCAAAATATACCCATTTTGTATTGCGAGATGAATATTTCTTCTATCTATATTCAGTGTAGGGTAAAATTTTGGAACTAAAAAATCTAACATATGTTAAGCATTATAATTTCATTCTTACCTTTAAAAAAAGTGGTCCTCCAAAGAATTGCATCAAATTTGTCGTTAGTACATTCTAATTGTTGATACTCTTACTTAGAGAAGATCCTCCTAAAATCATAATATATGTTATAGACATACTCATACTGAGTATAACGGTCGTAGAACCTTGAATTTCTT
Organism: Sambucus nigra; assembly: GCA_949130495.1. Lineage (NCBI taxonomy): Eukaryota > Viridiplantae > Streptophyta > Magnoliopsida > Dipsacales > Adoxaceae > Sambucus > Sambucus nigra. Next base: position 94,336,854 of record OX422212.1, read on the forward strand.
ACTACCACGTCAAAATAACAACATTATTCTTTCCAAAAATCCCAATCCATCGAAAAAACCCTTGTTCTCAATAATTTTATTGCAAATTCCTTGTCCTCGGGTAAATCAGTGCGGATAGAAAATATTGCAAAAGCATATAAAACATTTATACCTCCACTAGCACCCTAATCTTTGAGTAAAGATTGTGACGAACCACAAGTTCCTGCTTCCATAAACCTAAACATAGCATAAATATATTTGATGACATTTGAAGGCTTGTTATTCCTAGTACAAAACCATTTTTTCAACTAGTCACTATTTTCAGAATTTTTGATGGGTATATCTCCCATGTAAATTCTATCTAGTGTATCATCATGTAAACATATTTCCATAACTGTTTTGGAAATGACAAGTGCCTTCAAAATATTACCAATAGACAAAAGCAAAAATATCCTAATTAGCAATTCATCACTGAGATCAAACATGTCTGTCAATTTGTATGTAATTTGTAAAGAAAAATATATCTTTAAATTATATAAGATGAGGAGATAATGACATGTTAATAAAAATTTACCAAACATTTATAAAAGCATATAATCTCCCACTCCTTGGAAAATGCTTAGCTTATGTTAAAAGTAATTATGAAGAATATAAAAATTAATGGTAGTTCAAGAACTTGTCTATATGTAATGATTTTATGTAGCAACTTCCTTATAATTTTGCAGTGCGAGTTCAAACTTTCGTTTCATAGTGTGACTTCGTAGTGCGAATTATCACTGCAAAATTTTACATCTTTGTTAATACAGTTAATCAAAGTATCTAGTTAATCAAATTATTTGACGTATGTGTTACAGATGTATCTACGCTCAGTTATATGTTATTTGAGTAGTGCTCGTTAGAGGAAATTAGAAATTATTATTTTAAATTGATAATTATTAAAACTTTGTTTGCTCCCTCTAGAAAGGACTATAAAAATTGAGTTTTATTTATGTATGTGGTGGAATTATCATCTTCGTAACTGGAATTATCTCCTTCGTAATGATGGATTTGATTCAATGCAATGAGAGGATAAGTGACACACCTTTTCAGAGAGTAATAATGAAAGGTTACATATTTAATGAAGTTAATTAATGATCTCTACATAGACTGAAAAGATACATTTTGATATCTGAAATGTTAGATAATGAAACGACGTGACATTTGTGTTATCCAATGTCTATACATGCATTATTTCTATCTATAGATATATATGAAGACCATTAGCATTTAGTATTCATTTGCATACTCTTTATATAAAATATGAGCACTCAAACCCTAATACTCTTTTAACTATTTTAGTAAAAAAATGTTCAACTAATAAGAGGTATGGAAGACAATTATGGATATGGAAATGAAGTAGAGACAAGAGCTTGAAGGCATTGAGAATGTTGTCCATCAAAACATTATGCCATTATCAATGCTGACGTTGAATTCCCAGACACATTATTCCCTTAAGAGATGTATTTTCGTTATGAAGTAGGTCTAAAAGCCATTTCAGAAGTTCTTTAAACGTCTTTTGGAGATGTATGTTTCACGATACTAGTTTCCTCGCATAGCTAGCACATCAAGAATGGTTGTATATACCTGCTCTGTAGGAAAATTAATATTTCAAAACCAATTGATCACACCTTTCTCTTAAGAAAATGAAGAAAACTAAAGGCCCTTTTAGTCAGTTAGGATTTTAACACGTATTTTTAATTGTTGTCGATGTTCCAAATGATAGAAAGACTATCTAGATATGGAAACAGACTAGAGACAAAAGCTTGAAGATATTGAATAAGGTCAAAATATCACTTTAGAAACTTTGACATTTAGGAAGGCGATTAAAACGGTTTTACCCTAGTTATTTCCTCCTTTGACTCTGTCAAAGTGGTGATGCTCGGATGAACTACTTATATAAAACCAAAACATATCCTTTTCACTAGTATAGTATTGTGTGCATATGTTGCTTTCATAGTATTAGTTTCATCCTTGATTATCGAGTCTCACATACTTATAGGACAAAACTACTATTATGAAACCAACATATGCATTCAAAATTAGTTCCTTTCGAACTTCCCTAACCTTTCATACCAAATGACTATCTTTAAACCAACATCGACCTTTAAAGTTCCGAAGTTGCTAAAGAGGTTTTGTCCATCTGGGTTCGGATTCCTTCTGGCACGCACGAATATGGGTGGTTGGACATCGTTATGTGGGGGATAATGTAAAGAGATAGAGTCGCTAGCCTATGTTGCTCAAAACGGGCAAAAGAATGTTTCTTCCATAAAAAAATGACATCAAGGTCGAACTGATCCATACGAAACCAAGTAGTTCGTGGGTCCGAGGACTAAGTTACAGAATGATAAGGTATTAGGCACCCATTTTTCCCTTTCGATCTCTCATTGGCTAATGGTAATCTTCCCCTATTAGACTCCGTGATGTGTTTTTACATGTGTACAATATAAACCGATGGGAGAATGGAATTGTTCAACTCGCATCAAGAAAAGAACTGAGTAAATTTATCCATAGGAGTGTTCCCAAAAATAATTGATAAAAAAGTATGATGTAAGTGTTTGTCGAATCACAAATCGCTATGAAAGAGAGAATATGCACGTTGGACGATATACAAGTATGTAGGAGTATAAAAATCACAAAGTATGTATAAGATATATAAAAGAAATATATAAACATGAAAAAGGAAGGACTTGAATATTAGGATTGGTCCAAGATGCCATGTATCCCAAGGGGACATCAAAATCCATGTAGTTCAAAAATAGTTTAGGGGTGGGGTACAAATAATAAATCCAAATGTGGGACCCCTCTTATGTGTATGTGAGGAAAATGTGTTTTAGAGTGAGAGTGTGAAATATAAATCCCGTTTTGATCCCTCTTTTTTTTTTGTTTTTTTTTTAATGAAAATAGATTATGTACAATATTACTAATAAAGAATAGAGATTAATGGATCTGATGTAATGAAACAAAAGTATAAAAATAGAAATAAGATAAATAACACTAAGAAGGTTAGATTAGATAAAGGGATGGCGAAGTGAACCTCCTTATGAATGCTTGTTGCTGGTCTTGAGATTCTAATATGCTGATCTTAGAAAGGTATAGAGAGGTGGGGAGGATTTACTAAGTAAGGTAAGGAAGCGAAATATATGAAAATAGGCTTTATGGAAAGGGAAAGGCTCTGAATTCGAGGGGAATGTTCTCTGACTTTCTGAGAGAGGTCCCTTATGTCTTTTTTAAGGTGAGGTCATAGCCCTTATTTATAGGGTTAAGGGGGATGTCGATCGACATGGCCCTGGACCTGCTTATCGGTAGTGGGTCTGCTTTATTGGGCAAGGAAAAGTACACCTTATTGATAGGCAAGGTGTTTGGGGTGCCTATTGGCAGTTAGGAATGATTATTTTTGGAAAAATGGGCATAAAATACAAATTGTAAGTCCAAATCGTGCACGGAAAGACCGTTAGAAAGAGAATTCAGAGCCCTTTAAGAACCCATTGAGCCACTCCCGGGTCCAGGAGTTGACCAAATTCAAACGGGGCTCAGAAGTTCTGGATGGTAACCATAAGTCCGATTCAGATCGTTGAAAATGGAATTCAGTTCCCTTTAATATTTCATTGAGCTTTTCATAGTTTGGAGAGTTGTCTAAGGTTAAACAGGGATTTAAAGAGCCAGGTGGACCTTTGGAGTAAAATGAATCGTTCGAATGAACCATAAGGCTGATTCGCACACAAAACGGACCTTTGTAAAAGGGATTCAGAGATCGTCAAAGATTCATCGATCTTCACTCAAGATAGAGAGTTGACCACAGTGAAACGGGGCTCAAAAGTGCGTGGAGGCCTCCAGATCAGTTTTCAAAGTAAAATGAACCATTAATCTGAACTGTAAGGCCGATTCGTGCAGGCGATGGAGTGTTGGAAAGGGTATTTAGAGACCTTCAAAGAATTATTAAGATTTCACTAAGGCAATATATTTGACCAGAGTTAAACGGGTCTCGGGTGCACCCAGTGGCCTCTAAATCGGTACTTATAGCATGACCTAGGGTTTATGATGATTTGGTGAGTGATAGAGACCTAAAAAAGTGCTTAGGGAGTCCTAGAATGGGGAATATATAGATTCCCTCAAAGGAAAGCTTGGAACTAGTGATGAATGTTGAATGATAGACACGACTTTGACGCCAAGGAGGAGGATTGAGGTCAATTTTATGGACCTAAAGGACGAGGGTGGCCGATTCAGAGTGTCGAGGTCAATTCTGTGAACTTAAGGAATGATGACCAATTATGTGGGCCAAGGTTAATTCTGAGTACCTAAGGTGTAACGACCGATTCTACGAGCTGAGGTCAATTATGAGGACCTAAAGTTATGGCGATTGATTATGCAGGTCAAGGTCAATTCTGAGGATGTAAAGTTCTGACAACCAATTTTGTGAGCCGAGGTCAATTCTGAGGACCTTGAGTTATATAGATCGATTCTGTAGGCCGAGGTCAATTTTAAGACCTAACGTCTTGACGATAAATTTTGCGGGCTGAGGTCAATTCCGAGGACCTAAAGTTATAACGACCATTCCTGTTGGTCAAGGTTAATTCTGAGCACCTAATGTTATAGCGATCAAATCTGTAGGTCGTGGTTCTGAGGACCTAAAGTTCTAGCGACCAATTCTGCGGGTGGAGGTCAATTTTAAGGACCTTGAGTTGTAGCGATCGATTTTATAGGCCGAGGTCAATTCTGAGTACCTGAAGTTGTAGCGACCAATTTTGTAGGCCAAGGTCAATTATGAGGATGTAAAGTGGTGATGATCGATTCTGCGGGTCATGATCAATTCTGAGGACTTAAAGTTGTGGCGACCAATTTCTGAATCGAGGTCAATTCTAAGAACCTAAAGTTATGATTTGTGGGGAGTAGTTCTGTTGGGGAATTTGTTGACTTGTGATTCCACTGGGTATTATGTAGACAGTTGTTCCTTATAGGGAAGGCGTGAATAATTTTGGAGCATCTTTTATTTCATTAGGGAATGGGTTGACTTGTGGTTTCCACTAGGGCAAGTGTAGTAGATTCGAATATGGACGTACCGTTAGTTCTGCTGGGAAATATGTTGATGATAAAAGTGTTTTGTTAATTTGGATGGATATTTTAAGAGTTTGCAAGGGGCTTAGTTCTAAAAAAATGATTTTCTCATGAAAAATAATGTTCTCTATTTTTAGGGATTTCTTTGGGATTTTTTCGGGTAATTTTTGGATTTTTTCAGCATTTTAGAACAATTTTTTTTTTTTTTGGGGGGGGGGGGGGGGGGATTGTCGATAGGCAAGTATGGGGAGGTCCCTATTGGCATAGGGCTTGGATTCTTGGGCTTCTTGGGAAAATTAAGGGCCAACTTATGGCCCACATAGTTAGGGATTTTTTTATCAGTAGGCCCCCTTCTATATAAAGGAGGCAGGCCCCTCTTCATTTTTCACAACTTTAAGTGTTTGAATCTCTTCCTTTCTCTCTCTAAAAGTCATTTCTAAGTCCTTTTTTGTCATCTTTTTTTGATTTCTTATTTTCTTACAGACGTGGTTCTACGAGGTGATAGGGCACAATGTGGGGGTGGTGGCCCTGAAAGATGATGATTTGGGGGATTTTTGTTGGATGTTTTGATGGAGGAAGTCCAATCGGCGGTTGATCCAGTCCTTGTCCCTAAAGGACGTGTAGAGGGTCTCTAATTACCTGCCGGGCGATTAGGTTAACTTTCATCCTTTCCTGAGTTTTTTTGGCATATTTATTTCATGAGTAGATATTGATTCTTTTTTGGGGATACAGGTGACCTTCTACCCTTGGGGAGTTTCTTTATGGGACACGGGGGTTACCAGCACGAACACAGAGATACGACAGTTAATGGCGCACAAATTTGTGTACGTGTGGTATTCAGAAGAGAGCGTAATGAGGCAAATAGTGGAGGAGGAGGTGGCGGTCCCGTTGTTGTTGCTTCATATATTTATGAGGCAAGTGAGGGAGATCTCGGATGATTCTAGGGCAGTCGCGATTATAGGAGAGCCCTACACACTCTACATGGATGCGACGATGAGTTACAATTATTTAGACTTCATAACGAGATGGTTGATGCCCTCCTGTATTTATAATGTGGAGAACATGCCTCCACCCGCTACTGCTTTGGGTAGGGGTACCAACGTACCAATGACATCATCCTATGGGATGGGAAGTGGTTCAACGGTAGCGACGGGGGAGGCTACGCCCATTCAGGTTACTCCCCATTTTTATAATTTTCGATTGAGCAGTGGGGAGACATTGAGTGTGCCCCACCGCCCTCATGCATCAATATTCGGGTTAACGAGCCTTACTGATGAGGCTCTTAGTACTGAGGTATACTTATCTCTTTTATTGTTTCCATTTCCTATTTTATTCTTCCTTAGTCTTTATTGAATGGATCGTCTTTTGTTGTTTTCTATTTTCTTGGCAGTTTGTGTGGGTGTCAACCAACTGGTTGCGGGAAATTAAGGATTGGATGGCCCCCATGTTTGCTTATGTGAAAAAGTCAACCACTTCCTGCATGGTACCTTCTGCTACTACTAAGGGGAGTCCCAATTTTGGGATTAGAGGATCCACCTTCCGTTGTAGGGGGAAGCGTGTGCGCCGCAGGGGCTAAAGGTTTGATTGGAGAGGTTATGATAGAGAGGGTTTGGGTAGAGTCCCATTGTATTTTATTTATTTTTTCTTTTCTTTTATTTCCTTGTACCTGAAAAAATATAATGCTACTAAAATATATGAAAAATGCATTTCTTTTTTGTTATTTTTCTTGCTTTAGTGGCTTAATCTACATGCACTTAATTTTCTGCTGAGATCATTTAATTTTGTGAAGACAGGGATGGTAATGAAAATAATTTTTAGGAAAATACTTATTTTATAAAAAAAGGAATAATAAAAAGTAATAACCCGGGAGTTAACTTTTTAAAGTAAGGATTTTTGGATTTTGGGCGAAAGAGGAAATATGGCATTATTCTAAAAAAGGGGGCTACCGATCGACATACCCCTTGTCCTACCTATCGACATAAGGGTCAAGTTAAATCATTTCTTTGGCTTTGATTTCACTTATGCATGCTTATGGTATTCTATAGGGCAGAGATTTAAATGGATTTTCGGATGGTTTGTTTTTTTACAAAGCTTGTTGGGTATAAAAGGAGAGTTAGGGTTTGTGTTCTTTTCACCACCAATCTTATTTCTTATTTTGTGTCTTTCTTTCTCTTTTTCAAAGGACCCTCATAATGTGTGAAGAATTATTTTCCTACCTATAAGGTTTAGAGGCCCTATGTCTCTATAACATCGACTAGGACACTTTCAACTAGCGTCGGGTTTCTTTATGGTACAACTGGGCCATATACTGGAATTTGCTGGGAGCATCGGTACAATTCTGATACCTGAAGGATCATGTCTTTTGGTTTGTCCTGGATGAGGCATACCCTAGTTATAAGGAGTTTTTAACGATATTAGGGATCTGCCCCAGTGTTACGGAGGCTATACCTAATTCATCCCATTCTCCTCGAGTATCTTTGGCTAAGTTACCCCATGTCTCTCCTTCGGCAGTTAGGTCGTTGCTCCACGGAGGGATTATTATTCTTTCGACATTTAATGTGTCAGAGAGGCATCACTAATGCTGGCTTTGCCATAGATATTTCCTTGGGCCTAACTGCGAGACTATTATTGGTGACAAGAGACTGGATGACTAATCCCAAAGTAGCCGCGGTAGTGGCGTGGATGTCTTACCGCTGTAGTCCTGCGACGGTGATGCTGGCAGAGACCCTAAACGGTTTTATTGCTTGGAAGGAGGGCCTCTTTGATTTTTTGAGGGGAAGACCTGTGATATTGGTTATGTGTCTTTCTGAGAGGTTTCATCTGATGACCCCTCCTGAGTACTCCATGTCGAGTGTGCCGAATTTTTTTATCTATCCTTTCTTTAATTTTGGCCCTTTAACAAAGAACTAGGATAATTAGTTCGTGGAACACGGGGATCGGTGTCTTTATTGGTTTGTGACATGGTAGGGGGACTAGCATCCCATTTTGCAGCTAGGAGAGTACCGGTATGTGCGGATGATTGGCCTTCGACAGACTTCCTTATGTTTTCCTTGGCGTCTTTTGCGCCAAGTGGGGCGGGAAAAAATGCCTCCTTGCATAATGAACTTTTTCCCAAATAAGGACCTGATTGAATCTTTATGGATGATATTAGGAATTTTATATGAGGGGATTGGCATGTGTTTGAGTACTACCTGAGGTGGTTGTGGAAGCAGGTAGTGGGGAAGATTATGGAGGAAGAAGTAGGGAAAATGTGGATTATTGCCTTCGACTCTATAGAGGAGGGAGTTATGGTTTCGGCTAAACATGTCAAGGCGTACGGCTGTATGGAGAACATACGGAGTGTTAACTAGGAGTGGGAGACCCGGGGTCCTCCAAAAATAGAAAATGATGATGAGGAAATTCCATCTGGCATTAGAGGTCAGCATCAGTGAAGCTGGAGGTAGTTTTTGAAAAGCTGGGGAAATTTATGTTTGGGGTGATTTGTGTTGTTATGAGGCATTGTTGCCCCTAGAAATGGCTTATGTCATCTTATAGGCATCATCAGGCATGTTTTAGGGCTATGAAGCTGGTTATTTAGACTGGGTAGGCTATTTTATAGGTTGGTTTCGTTATTGGAAATGGGGTGGTCTATTTCACTCCCTCAACTGATATTTCAGGTAACCACTGTATTCCTTAATTTGAAATAAAAAATAATTTTGACATATTTTATTGTGTCTTTTGATGAGTTTTTCATTTAAACTATCTATACCAATCGTTAAGGCATACATAATCCTTTTGTTCATGTAAATGATTAGATGGACCTTCGTTCTTAGGGATTAGAAAAGAATAGCATTTTGTTAAAAAAAGAAAGGACCGCACCTATGTGTGTCATACGGATTGCCTACGTATCTCTGGGGAGTTTAAAAATTTTACTAGTTTCATTTTGAAAAGAATTATTTTGAGAGGATCAGGTCTCGCATTAGTTCGGGGTAGGGTAAAATGAAGATTTTTTTAGAATAGAAGGGGGTGAGAAGAATCGTAGCGTGCCGAGAATTCAGATTAAGGGTAGAATTTCTTGAAACGGTCTCGATTGTCTAGACACATCATCTCATCTCCATCGAGGCCTGTGAGAAATTTCTTCACGATGTAGGGACCACTCCAATTAGGTTTGATTTTCCCTCTGGGTTCCTAGACAAGTTTTACAATTTCTTTGAGTGCAAGTTCTCCTTCTTGGACATTGAGGTCCTTGACTTTCCTGTTGAATGATCGTGCTATGCGGTGATGGTACCCCTGTATGTGGAATAAAGTCTTAAGTATCTTTTCATCCGAAAGTGAGAATTTGTTATAGCGGTTATGATACCAATCTTCCTCGCCAGCTCTGCTTTCGAGTATGACACATAAGGAAGGTATTTTTAGTTCAACGGGGAGAACTTCTTTCATGCTGTATACTAGGGAATTTGGGGTAGCCTCGGTAGGTATTCTGACAAATGTGCGGTATCCTCAGAGGCTATAGGGGATTCATTCAGCCCAGTCTTTATAACTATTAATCATTTTACTGATGATGGTTTTGAGGCATTTGATGGAAGCCTTGACAACGCCATTGGTTTGGGGCCGGTAAGGAGAAGACTTGTGACTTTGAATTCCATACTAATCTACCATTTCTGTGACTTCGGCTTCTAATTGGAGTTCATTATTTGATACCAGTTCGTGAGTAACCCCATATCGACAAATGATATTTTTCTGATAAACTTGGCCACCTTTCTGGCATTCAGTACTGCGCATGACTTGGCTTCAACCCATTTAGTGAAGTAGTTAATGGCGTCCAGGATGAACTCGTGACCATTAGAATACTTGGGAGTGACCTTCCCTATGATATTTATGCCCCAGATAGAGAAGGGTCAGGGAGAGTTCATTTTATATAATTCTTGAGGTGGTAAGTGTTGGAGATTGGAAAACTATTGGCATTTTAGGCATCTTCAAACATAGTCAGTGCAATCTTGGACCATGGTAGTCCAATAGTACCCTTGACGAATGATCTTCTTGGCGAGCATGTGACCATTCATATGGGGCCTGCATTCCCCACTGTGGATCTTCTACATCATTCCTTCAATATCAGCCCTTGTTATGCAATGCAAATGGGTTTAATCGAAGTTTCTCTTGAAGAATGATTTATCACATATAATGTACTGGGTAGCTAATTTTTGAAGGGTTCACGATATTTCTTATATGCATCTTTGGGATACTTACCATATTTGAGGAGGTGCCAAATATCATAGTAATATAATCTGGCCATGCCAGAGTCTTTTTGAGTAATAATCTCAATGTGGTAGCAATGAGTGGCCATAACTTTCTTCTGAACCGAAAAAGGGGCCATAGTTATTCCTTTGGGCATATCGACCATAGAGGCTAGGGTGGCTAGAGCATCAACTAGTCTATTCTTTTAGCGAGGAAGGTAATGGAAAGTGACAATTTTGAATCGGGAGGTGAGCTCTTCTAGGTTGTCATGGAAGGGTAGGAGTTTCTCATCTATGACTTTCCATTTTTTAAAGATTTTTTTTATAAGAAGGGCGGAGTCCATATACATGTCTAGCTTAATGGCGATGGGGGTGTGAGAGTCATCATGTGAGATTAGGAGTATCTCAATGCCATACCCTTTTTTGTTGGCATCTCCATCAAAGAACATATTCCACCTAAGATCCTTCTGATACGTACAAAGAATGTCTTCATTTGGGAATTTAGAGAGCCAAATGTCGGTTCCTTCTATAGGATAATCAGCATGGTAGTAGGAGATAACCCTCCCTTTTATTTATATCTATCACGTACATAATATCAACTCATCTAGAAACATTAACAACAGCCCATTCGACTTGAAATAGTGGGTTTCTATAACAGGTATTTGATGGGATCCATTCGGGATCCCAGTCTGATGGGAAAGGCAAGCATGTAGTGTCATAATTTCTACGTGACCCAGAATAAGGTAACACACGCTTTCTCCAGAGCAATTTAATTGACTTAGTACCTTGTCATTTTTTGATTAACGTAATATATGAGTCTTTTTTGTGGGATTTATCAATATATTGGACTACTAAAGCCCGTGCTGCGGTATCAGTGACGGTCAAGTACATGAGGGGGGAGATCTGGCTATGGAGGCATGAGCACCCGAGGTCGGGTGAGGTATCTCTTGATTTTGTTAAAGAATTATTAGCATGAATCATTATAGACTTTGTTTAAATCCTTCCGAAGATTTTTGAAGATGGGTTCAGAGATAGAGTTCAGTTGGCAGATGAATCGAGTGATGTGTTGCATTTTAACTAGGAATCCCCGAACTTTCTTTTCCGTTCAGGGTGGTGGCATCTCGAGTATGGCTTTCAGTTTGGAGGATTCCACTTTAATTACTTTTTCCATTGACTATGAACCCCAATAGTTTCCCTTTAGTGATACCTCAAACACAATTTTTGTGGGTTGAGCCGTATCTAGTTCAATCGCAGTCGTTCGAAGAATTTTTGGAGGGTGGGAATGTGACCTTCCCGAGTCTTGGACTTCATGATCATGTCATCAACATAAACCTAGACTTCTTTGTGAATAAGTTCATGCAAGATGGTTATGGTAGCCCTTTGATAGGTAGCTCTAGCGTTCTTGATCCCAGATGGCATGATAATGTAGCAAAAATTTCCCTAGTGGTTGATGAAGGTAGTTTTCGCTTGGTGGTAAGGGCGAATCTTGATATGGTTGTAACCGAAAAATCTATCGTCAAATGATTTGAGGGAGTTCCTAGTCGTATTATCCACGATCATGTTTTTGTTTGGCAATGGGTAATCATCTTTCGGGGATGCTTTGTTCAAATCCCGAAAGTCGGCGCACATGCAGACGTTTCCTCCTAACTTTGGCACATGGATGATGTTGGCAAGCTATGTAGGGTATTCGACCATGTTAATGAAATCCAATTTCATGTGTTTAACTACTTCCTACTTGAATTGGAGTGACCATTCAGTTTGGAGTTTTCTTAGCTTCTTCTTAACCAGTTTACATTCTAGGAATGTCGGGATCTCATGCTGAGCTATCTTTAGGTAATGGCCAGGCATGTCGTCATAAGACCATGCGAAGACATCCATGAATGCTTTCATTAGTTCTTCAAATTGCGCACGCTCATGATCATTAAAGGTAAACCCTCTTCTAATCTCTTGTTGGTGGCAAATAGAACCGATATTAATGACAACAGTCTCATAATTATTAATTTGAATGCAGTTATGTTGTTTATTATTTTCCTTATTAAGATTGGTTAAGAATTTCTCATTTACAAAAGTATCATCGTCATCAAAAGCCTTATTAGAATTAATGCAATTAACATAAGGCACAATAATATACTTAAAATCCTCATTTATTTCATTTTTAGGGAAAACAACATTGAGAACCTCGTCAAAAGAGGTCTCAGTTACATTTATATTAGCAAAAGGAGAAATAAAAATAGGTGCAGAGATTTGAATAGGATAAATAACAGGGTTGGGCTGAGCTTGAGCAGGCAAGATTAGGATGTCATGCCAATTTAAGAGAAACATATTAGTAGTTATGATATGAGTACACGGCTATGACGGTTCATCATGTCGGCAGATCATATAGAGACTTAGCCCCAGTGTCTACAGGTCAAAAGATTCTTCCAAGTTACTTCCCTCAGAGTTCTCAGGTTCCACTTCATGTTTCCAGTCTTCAACCCAAGTTGGGTTGTCTTGAAAGAAAATATCCAGCGCTGATTTCATCTTTTTGTTAATGTGTTCATACCACAATTTAGATAATCCACAGAAGGTGAAGTCCTCACCCTCCTTGACAAATCTTCCTTTCAAATAGTCCCCTAAAATAATATTTTCATTCTCCAGGCCTCTCTTCATTCGCGATTGGCAGAGTGCTTTGAGTTCAACCGATGAAGATTGGTAGCCCAAACCACATAGAGGAAAGACTTCTTTTGGAAATATGGGCTGAAGGATTCCCTGCTGACGTTGTCCTAGCCCTATTCCAGGTATAAAGTGCATGTTCTTAAACATCTGAATTACATTAAAATTATCGTAAGGGCCTTTCTCTAGAAAGACTCATTCTTTGAAGTTGTCCCCTACTGGGACGGGGAACGACTTAATTTTAAAACTGGAAAGGATCATGTCATTGGTCACATATTGAATCTCTAACACTAGATTGTTGGTATTGGCACTGTTTGAACTGTAATCGTACTCTAAAATTGTGATAACTTGACCTTTGCCAAAGTATATTAGTTTCTGATAGAGAGAAGAGGATACTCCTCGGATGCTGTGGAGACAAGGGCGACCAAGGAGTAAGTTGAAGCATGCAGGTATATCGATGACTTGGAATTCCGTCAAAGGGTGGATAGGGCCAGCCCCCAGTGTGAGTTTTATATATCTCATTACATTTCAACAAGTGTTGTCATAGGCGCACACTACGACAAATATAGGAATGAGATCACTGACTTTAGATCCCAAACAGTTGAAGGTTCTAAGCGGATAAACATTTAGAGAAGATCCATTATCGACAAGTAATAATGGGACTGTCTTTACTAATATTTTAATGGATCTGTTGAGAGCATAGTTGTGATTAGGGCTGAGCATCGGGATTTTTTCTTTAAAAAAATAGAGGAGCCTGGTAGAGGTTAAGGATCCAACCATATTCACGACTTCTTCAGAAGTAGTAATGAGAGAAACTATGGGTCCAGTGAGGACCTTTATCAAGGCATTCCGGTGGAACTAAAAGGATATGAAGAGTCCCCATAAGGTTATGTTGTCTTGGGTTTTCTTGAGCTGATCGAGTACTTTACTTTCCTAAATGTTCATTTCTGGCATCAGGAGCTCTTTGACAATTCCCTTTCCTTTGTCTATTTTGGTTGATTGGGGAATCAGATTCTTGTGTTATCGCCCTGGTATGGTCATGTGATTTACATAGGTTGGGAAGAATAAGAACCCTATAGCTTCATCTATCTCGAGTTGGATGGATACTTTATTAATTTCCCCAATAAATCCTCAAAAGATATCATTCCACACAAACTGGCAACTTCGCTAGCTTCTTCTTGATTCAGTTCATCATCTAAGCTATCAAAGTCATCCCCCATATGGTGTTGACGATGTATTCCTACCAAGAGTAATCAGTGCATTCAACAACGTCAATGGATTCATCATATAAATTTTCCCATTTAACGGAGAAGTGAAGTAGTGAAAGGACCAACCGCCCCTGAAGTTTCAAAGTTGTGAGAAATTTGAAGATGTCGCATATTTCTCTTGTCTGGAAAAACACATCGGCCATGATCTACAAAATGGCATCAAGACTGGCCTTTTCAATGGGTACCACCCACTCATCTGATTCTCGAGCCCACTTTAGGGCTTCCACGAATAGGCCACTGAATTTTTTGCAGTCGATGGACATCTTAAGAGATAATTTTATCCCAAACCCTTGGAGTTAGTCTAACACAATAGGTAGTTCCATGATTCCCTCCTCAAATCGAGTGTGGATGGCAATGCACGCCCTCGTAAGGAGAAACAAACCTTGATTAGCAAGACATGTAGGGTAAAATAGAAAGGACGAGAAAACCAAGAGAGGTTTAGGTGAGACTATGGGGATGAGAGGTGCTTTGACAGACACAATTTGGGTAGAAGAGTCAAACTCAGGATTATTTTCCAAGAAGATAGCATTTGATCCAATTTTATGTGCTAGAAGAGGGTTATGAATGGTGTTGGGCTTGGGATCATATAGCGGGGCTTTGATACCCTGGTCTATCAGGCCTTGGGTCACATGTCTGAGGTGAAAGCATTGGTCAGTGATCTGGACTATGACTTGGTGAAAGTAACGTGGTCATTGGGATTGAAGGTTTTAGGTAGTGGGTTTGATAGTGGTCTAGGATCCAACGGTTTGATGATATTTTTAGTTATCAAAGCTTGTTAAACTTTGGAGAGGGGAGCAGGGAGCTCGGTGTATTCTTTTTTGGTAGGACTGGAGCAAATTTATCGTGCCTATGAGGTGGTAGGTTATGATATGTTGTTGATGGTTGAGACTGAGGCATTAACAGGATTCTCATTCTTCTTCGGTGTAAACTATCTAGTCAACTTTTTTAGTTCAGACTCCACTTTGATGATACCTTCTTTGATCTCCACCCTAGCCTCTTAGAGGGATCTAAAGTGAGGGTATTATTATCCTCCCATGGATTCTTGTATATGGGGCATGAAGTGTTTCTTCACAATGCTCACTTGTTCCTCCTCCGAGGGCCTTTGATCATGGTGAAGGCTTTCTCTCTCCACCTCCCAATGAAGATATTGAAATATTCCCCAATTTTTTTATTGAGTAGCACTAGGTCTCTGTGCATGAGCTTTAACTCTTCGTTGTACTTGAATTAAGATATAAATTCTCGGGCCATATCTTCGTAACTACAGATTCTAGATTCTTGGAGCTAGAAGAACCAACAGAGGGCACTTTCTTATAAGGTTTTCTGAAATATTTGGGCCATTATCTCCTTGGAGGAACCAAAAAGGGTCATGGCTTGGTGATAGATTCATAGGGCACAATTAGGGGCCCGCTGGCCCCGAACTTTTTAATGTCTAAAATCTTGAACTTTTCTGGCAGTTTGGCTGTGGGATAAGGGGGCATATGGGTGTAATCTATGTAGTCCCTAGATATTTTGACTTGGTCTAACTTCTTCGATATCATCTTGAGGTATTCCTTGACCTTATTCAATTCCTCCTCTTTAGGATCTGCGGGTACTGGCAGGTTAGCCCCCGACTAGGTAAGGTTCGGAATTAGGAGTTGAGTAGGTGGTGGCCCATTTGAAGGTGGGGTGCAGGCGATATGCAGGTATTCTTCTGGGAATAAAATAGGCTCGGTGGAAGGTGGACCCATAGAATGAGAAAAAAGGATCTCGGGTTCATGAGCTTCAGGAGTCTGGGCTTGATGTGACTACATCTCTTTGACATTAGTTTGAAGGTTATCAATCTTAGCGCTGAGATGGGCTAAAATGGCTAGCAGATATGACTGACATATAGTGCTTTATAGGTGTTCTGTATGAAGAGATTATGGAGGTAGATCCTAAATTTGGTTAAAGCAGCAGAACTTCGAGACGGTTTGACGGAAGACCAAAGCCAATAGGGAGCCAGGCCAAAGTCGGGTATGCGATCGACCTGAGAGGGAAAATGGCTTGAATTTATTTTTGAAAGAAAGGGTGAGAATTTTTGGTATTTTTGAAAAAAGGGAAAAAAGTTTTTGGTATTTTTAGAAGAAGGAGAAAAAGGGCTTTAGTTTTTTTGGTTTTTGAAAAGGAGGAAAAAAGGAGGGGAATCTCAGCATAATAATAATAATAATAATAATAATAATAATAATAATAATAATAATAATAATAATAATAATAATAATAATAATAATAATAATAATAATAATTATTATTATTATTATTATTATTATTATTATTATCTTTTTACTTGTATTAGGTATTCCTAAATGCAAGAAAAATAACAAAACACACCCGAGTTTGGGAAAATAGGGTTTAAAGACATAAGACACGGTTTGGCCTTTTTTGAAGCTCACAGACAGGATCCTATTTTAAAAAGGAAAAATAGCGTGAAAACTAGTGTGGCATGCTGACAAACTAATTATGATTACCCGAAGGTTGACGCCTATATGAGGTTTATAAACTTGTTGGTTTAGTGGAAGGGTTTCCCCCTTTGTCATGACTTCTACGATATACCTCTTGTCTATAAGGGAAATAATTCATCGGTACGCATGGGCAAGCCATTTGATATACCTGAGTGTACATCAATTGCCTCATGATATACCTCGTGGTGATGGTATGTGTGAGAGAGAATTCGATATACTCGACATATGTGAACGAGTTTCCTGCTATATACCTCCCGTTGTGATTTCGATCAAGCGGTACGATGCCGGGGGAACCGTTTGATATACGCGGAAGGTATGAGGCCAATGGAAGATGAGAGTCATATCGCTTAGGTTAATCGAGCCCTAGTGAAGTTGACACCCATCACAAAGTGACCCCCTAGTATGGGATAAAATTTTGGTCAATATTTCCATGATCCAGTGATGTAGTGTGCAAAAATGAATGAGTCTTAATTAGTATATTATGGAAAGAGATTTTTATTTGCATGCTACGTAAAAGGATTACTACACTAATGAGGGGAAATATACAAGTATCATGAAAAGTAAGGCTATCATGGAGCATGAAGACTATACTAAGAATGGCGATGGGGAAGCATGTGAATATACAAGTGAGTGAGATATATGTGTAAAAAAGTGGCATGGGAATAGTGTAAGTGATTATGTGAATGTAAACAAGTAAATGCTTGTTCTAGTGAGCCTAGGCATGGATCATATATAAGTGGTGTGTGAGATGTGTAAGTGAGCATAGATATATATACAGTTGAAAGAAGTGTGGGTGTGTGCTAGTGAAGCTAAGCATGGATAATCTACAAGCGGTGCATGGAGCATGTGAGTAAAGGTGGAATTATATACAAGTGTAAGTGTGTGAAGTGATCATGGAGAATGTATACAAGTGTGTGAATTGAGCATGTACAAGTGAGTGCAAAGTGACATATACATGAGGAGAGAGCATGATAGAGATAAGCATGAGGTAGGCATACAAAAAGTAAGTAAAGGGGCAAAGGGAACATACAAATGGGGGCATATGTACACATGTAGAAAAGTAGGAGAAGAAAGAATAACACCCATGTGGAAATAGTCTAAACCTCTTAAAATGAACTCCCCAATGGAGTCACCACTGTTGCCATTCGAGGTCGGATTCCCTTCGGCGTGCACGGATATGGGGGGGTCGATCGTCGTCAAGTTGGTGATAATGTAAAGAGATAAAATAGCCAACCTATTTTTCTCAAAACAGGCCAAAGAATGTTGTCGTCTAAAGAGAACGACATCAAGGTTAAAATGATGCATGTGAAACCAAGTTGTTAGAGGGTATATGTACTATGTTACGGAATGGGAAGGTGTTAGGAACCCATTCCACCCTTTCATTCTCTCATGGGCTAATGTTAATCTTTTCCTTTTAGACTCCGTGAAGTGTGTGTACATGTGTATAATATAAACTGATGGGATTATGGAATCGTTCAAATCGCATCACGAAAAGGATGGAGTGAATTTATCTGTAGGAATGTTACCAAAAATAATTGATAAAAAAGTATGATGTAAGTGTTCGCCGAATCACAAATCACTATGAAAGAACGAATGTGCATGTTGGACAAGACACAAGTATGTAGGAGTATAAAACTCACAAAATATGTATAAGATATATAAAAGAAATATATAAACATGAAGAGGGAAGGACTCGAATCTTGGGATTGGACCAAGAAGACTATGTAGCCTAAGGGGGCATCAAAATTCACGTAGTTTGAAAAATAGCATAGGGGTGGGGTTAAACCCATAAATCCAAATGTACAACTCCTTTTATGTACTTGTGAGAAAATGTGTTTTAGAGTGAGAGTGTGAAATGAAAATCCCACTTTTGGAACTCGCAAATGAACCCTCCTTTTCTTCTTTTTGGGGTTTTTATGAAAATAGATTATGTGCAATACTACTAATAAAGAGTAGAGGTTAATGTGTGTGATGTAATAAAACAAAAGTATAAAAGTATAAATAAGATAAATAACATTAAAAAAGAAAGGCTAGAGAAAGAGATGGAAAAGTAAACCTCCTTATGAATGTTTGTTGTTGGTCCTAAGATGCTAATATGTTGATCTTGGAATTGTGTCGAAGTGGTATGGAGAGGTGGGGTGGATTTACTAATTAAGGTAAGGAAGTGATGGAAGGAAATGTAGAAAGGCTCTTAATTCGAGGGGAATGTTCTCTGACTTTCTGAGAGAGGTCCCTTATGTCCCTTTTAAGGTGAGATCATGCAACCTATTTAAATGGTTAAGGGGGTGCCTATTGACATGGGTCTCGAGTTGCCTATCAACAGTGGGCCTGTCTTTCTGGGCAAGGAAAAGTACACCATATCGATAGGTATTGTGTCTGGGGTGCCTATAGGTAGTCCAAAATGTTTTTTTCTGAAATGATGGGCACAAAATGCAAACCGTAAGTCCGAAATGTGCACATGGCAGACCATTGGGAAGGGAATTCAGAGCCCTTTGAGAATACATTTAGCCACTCCCTGGTCTGGGAGTTGACCAAAGTCAAACGGGGATAGGAAGTGCCCTATGATCTCTAGACGAGAGGTTTTTCGGAGGAAAACGAATTGTTCGTCTGAACCATAAGGATAATTCATGTATGGGGTGGACCGTTGGAAAGGTAATTTTATGAAATTCGAGATTTCATTAAGTTTTTCTCAGTTAGGAGAGTTCACTAATGTCAAATGGGGACGATTTGCCCATGGGATAGACTTTTGGAGAGATTATTCAGAGCACTTCAAAGATTCATTGATCTTCTCTCAAGCTGGAGAGTTGACCGGAGTCAAACAGGGCTCAAAAGCACCCGGAGGCCTCTAGATCAATTTTTAGAGTAAAATGGACCTTTCATCTGAACCGTAAGGTTGACTTGCACACGGGACGAACCATTTGATAAGGTATTCAGAGCCCTTCGCAAATTCATTGAGCTTTTTCTCAGATGAGAGAGTTAACCAGAATTAAATGAGACTCGGATGTGTCCGATGGCCTCTAGATCGGTACTCGGAGTATGACATAGGGTTTCTGATGAACGGGTGGGTGCTAGGGACCTAAGGAGGTGCTTAGGGGGTCCTAGGATGGGGTGTCTATAGAGGTGTTTATGCCCTGTTCAAGAGTGAGTGAAGAACCCATAAGGCCAATTTTGTGAGTGGCCCCCTTTGATATATTTCCAATTGTTATTCATGTTCCAAATAATATCAATAAGATGTATTCTAAAATTTTAACATGTTATAATTATGTTCCAAATAATAGCAAGATATTGCATCGAAAAACGTAACAAGATTTAACTATGAAATATGTATTTCGCACTGAGAAGTATTATATTTCACACTATGAAATACAGTTTTTCGCAATGCGAACTACTATATTTCTCACTGCGAAATATACTAATTTATTATAACCTTATATGAAGTGAAGGTCTGAAATTCTTACATGCGTTTAACTTTTATTTAAGTAGTCCTCTATGGAGGAAATCAATAAAATTATCTTTAATAAGTTAATTATTTTAGTAGTCAGCTTGAGGAAGAAAAAAAAATTTAATTGAAATATCGAAAAATTTAAAGATATTTTCAAAAAAAGTTTTATTTTATCAAAATGAAATAGTAACTTTGTATTGAAATTAGACTCCTAGCAACATAGAAATTTATTCCAAGTAATTTTTGAATTTTTATGAGTAATTTCTTAACTTAATGGCAATTGTTTTCTTACACCTTATTATCATAATATATATATATATATATATATATATATATATATATATATATATATATATATATATATATATATATATATATATATATATATATATATATATATATATATATATATATATATATCGCACTGAGATATTACTTAATCTTGCAATGCAAAAAATAATAATTCGCAGTGCGAAATTTAAAATGATCACATTCAATAAATTGATACCAACTTGATATGCATAATTTGCACTGAGAAGTACTCTATGTTGCCGCGAAATATCGCAATTCATAATGCGAACTATGATATTTCACATTGCGAGATATAGTAATTCTCAGTGCGAAATTAAAATATGAACAATTGCTTAAAATCAATAAATTATTAATGACAATTATTTCTCATTTATTTCACCATCATTTATTTTCTCCTTACATGTCCTACTATTATATGGTGCAAATGTTTTACATCTTCCACATTTAGTTAGCCTTCTAGTCTCTCCTTTGGATGAAATTCTATTCTTTCTTGGATGACCACGTTATTTCTTTGTATTTGGTGGTATGATGAGGGCATCATTTAACTTGAACTCGTTTGTTAATAGTAGAGATTGGAGCAATGTGATCCCTATAAGAATTTTTTAAAGTTTCAGCATAGAAATATCGGTCCACATATTTTTAGTAGTTTTTGTCTCTTTTTTTGCATCACTAATGTAGCATGAGCACATGAAAATCCATTTATTTACCTCTTCCCATGAGAGAAAGTCTTATCGTCGGTGCTGACCGCAAACGAATAAGTAGGGCAAACCACCTCATATACTCCATCTATGGACTGGGCTACACACCAAGTACGCCCTTCTTTTATAGTTAGTTGCAACTTCTTTTCCATGTCAGGACACAACACACCGAGCCAAGTTCTTGATTTTGTGCGCGTTTTTGACATCATGTCCATCATATTTATTCTTATATGGTCAACCATTCTGGTAATCGGTAAATGGCGAGAATCCCTAATCCATGAATTAAAAGATTTAACCACATTTGAATACATCTCACCATATTAAAAGATTTAACCACATTTGAATACATCTCACCATATTATTTACTAGTGAACTATACATGTACCCTATGCTTTGGATCACCATCATAGAAAAATTATTTTATCTTATCACCACCATAATTCCTTTGATCAACCATACTCTTCTTAAATACCTCCACTGTACTCACAGAAGCTGGAGATTTGAACATGCTTATAATTATTTTAGTATTTTAGAGTATTTATGACCACCATTAAGAAAATTCCTTAAATTCCCCCTAAAATGCTGAAGAAAGTAGGAGTGGTGACTCCCAGGGAAAAATTAGTCAATGATTCTTTCAATCCATAATTATGATAAAAATAAAATAAAAGTCAGCTCTCAGTCACAACCAACAACAAGGCGAAGCTGGTTTAAGAACCAGGTCCAGTTTTCCTCATCCTCAGCAATTACTACATCAAATTCAAGGTCGAACATACCTCTAAATAGCCCAAATTAAAGAAAATGTAATTAATCTCATGTTGAGAAATAGTCTATTTCGCAATGTGAAATGATATATTTCTTAGTGAGAAATCAAACATTTCGCAGTGAGAAGTGATTCAATTCGCATTGTGAAACCAATCAATCATATTTCCCCCCCATGTGTAACTTCAATTCATTCATTTGTTTGTTCACTAATTCCACACATTCTAATCGCATGCTAAAGGTCGTATAAAACACCTAAACACCTAAAGTCATGAACCGTGTAAACAACATATATTAGAATTGTTTAACTATAAAAAATGGATGCTTTTATTATGATCTAAATAACACGAATCCGTTTACAATAACTATCGAGCAACTCAATGGTGACACTATTGAATTCTTCTTTAGCTAAATTATATGGCTCGCCAACAGTTAGGATTTTACTACTTGTATGTAGATATAAAATGCACATTCAATCCTAATATCATTGATACTAGAATAGAAAAAGGGATCGCAAATACAATTGAGCAAATATGCATAGTTGGACAAAAAGTTATGGTGTGTTTATCATGGAATTGGTGTATCATTTCTTCTTTTATTACGTATACAAGAATCATAAATGGTTCCTACTGCTGTATAAACAAATGCACACACTTTCATTATGAAGATAAAAGGGAGTAGGAATTCCTACTAAGAAATATAACAAATTCATTGTTTGAAAATGATGAAAATCCCTATAGGAAGGACTTCAACATCAAATAATTCATTAGTTAGGATATTTATTACATCTGTACTGAAATCAATTACATATTGTGACATAGTGTTTATTCTCTCCATCACATTTATATTCACATTTCCAAGTTTTATTATCTCAATGCTATATTTTGTAGTTATAATACCTTTTTAAAATTCAAATATAAAATTTCATGTTTCAACTTTGTAATGCAATTCCTCCAAAACAAAATTCTAAAGCATTGAGATTTCACATTGAAATTTTGCACCGCGAATTCGCAATACGAGATCTCACTGTGAACTCGCATTGTGAAATATAACTACGAAGTTGCAATGAGAAATTTCATTAGAAATAACTCTAAAATATGAATTTCAAAATGCTAAAACATATCATACATTGGTTTTCATTCTTTGTTGTAGCTGTAAGTAAACTTCCTTTGTATCTACTTTTAAAAAATTTACCATCTAGAAATATCATTTGGTGACAAAATTTAACACCACTGATGCTTGCACCAAAAGAAACAAAAAAACCCTTTGAAAATCTTTGTTGACAAATTCCAAATTAATTCAATAACACTTCCAGGATTTGTTGTCCTAACAGCATCAAGTACTACCTAAGTTGATCAAATGAAAGGCTTGTATCACCATATAATATCGCCCTTGCCTTTTTATAACACCAACCAAGAAGAATGATATGGCATTTTTATTCCATAATTTAAGTTAAACCTATGAATTACATCGCAATGTTTAGTAAAAGGTTTTGAACGTATTTCATGAACAATCAACTCTGAAACTAGCATCGTTATTACCTTATGATTATTTTTAGGGCACACAATATAACCACACATATAATTGCCATTGAATGTCCTTGTAATAAAAAAAAATCATTACATTGTTCAATAGAAGCATGAACTCGCTATTTACAACCAGTTTTGACTTTCATTAAACACTGTGTAATCACTATAATAGGTCCATTATTTAAGTAATAAAACTCAGAATAAATTTCTACAACGTATTTGCAGAAATCCATTCTGAATTGGCTTGCACCACCTTCAAATATCTTACTAACTACTATAATTAAATTAGCCCATGAACCTGACATTAATATCCTATTATACAATGCCTTAGTATTGGATTGTATATCTTTATTATAGGTGATAATTTCCTACAAGTGATGATATCCAATGCACATGAGCCAAATAAGAGTAAGTACACACAAAATAAGATGTACGTAGTTCGGCAATGTTCCTACATCCACAGAGTTCAGGGTTTGCTCTTTATTTCTTTAGAGAACTCGTTGACAGAGTTGCAGTACTACTCGACACTACATTTATAAAGAAGCTTAGGAAAGTCCTAAGCTTCGAAAATATCTATCCTTGAGAATTCATAACTATCCTTTATCATTTTCATCCATTCCATGCGATGGACTTGAGGAAGTCTTCCATGACTTGGAATCTTTAATAATTTTGGGCACATGTGTCGAGCACGTGAACGTGTAATTATAGACTCCATATCTATTAATTTCAACATAGTGTAACTGATCATCATATGAATTATAACCTTAATCAGATTCAAACTCAGAGTCATGTCTTTCAATACTCAATGTTATAGCAACCATATTCAAACTATTAGGATGTTCTCCATATCAGTCTCATCATTTAGCATGCAACATGGATTAACTGCGACCTTATAACTCATATAAAATGATGTTGATCTCAACTTCTCCCATTTCACATGTATTTTTTTCAATAAAATCCTCATACGAACATGTTGCAGATATCACTATGGCATCACTAAATTTACCATGCTTGAAAAAACATGTAAAAAGTTTATTTTTCGTTGCTAAGTTATTAAGAATGATTGAATTCTCAATATTCAAATAATAAGAAAGCTAAAAGACTCGTGTTATTTGATAAGGAAGAAGAATTACATATAAAATAAGATCTTTTATAACCTAAGTAAATCCAAAAATAATTGAAGTAATCTTTTATATTTTATAATTGCGCTGATTGTTGGATCTAAAATGACATTGGACACGTGGGTTGTCATTAAAATCACATGCATTTTACAACTTATTATTAACTGGTTACCTTGCAAAGAGTATTTTTGCCAAGTTACATACTACAAATACGTGCAAGGGGCCTCAGACTAAACATGTTTTGAGACGGGGATGATAACTCTACATGATTCATGCCAATGGTGAATCACTTAATAACATAATTTTTATATAATATTTAAATCAATCCAAAGACTCCATTTCGAGACTTCACCTCGAGCCCCCATATTCTGAGGGCTGGCCCTGATAACACATAATTTTATCTATTTTATTACTATAAAATGCAAGACTTCGATTAACTCTCCTCTATGTATGAGGTATCCACGTGGATGCATCCTCCATGGCTCATTTTTTCCTTGAATTCATTACTACCATTTTCTTACTCTGGGCAGTAATAATTCTTATTGTGTTAATTTTTTAAAGTACTTTTATGTGTCCAAGCTCCACCGATCTTATTAAATCAGGGTGAGTTTAATTGTGAGAGATATTGTGTGGTAACTGATAAGCCACAGGTTTGAGAATATAAAAGGGATCATTTAGCCTCTTTATATGAATCTCCTATTTGTTCCTCATCAAAACCTCTTATATCCCAAAATTTCTACAATGCCAAAAAATCTGGGCAAAGAAATTGTAGATCGAACCTGAGGAATGTTATTCTTGCGTTGATGGTGGAGTGGAAGGACATGTACAACCAATTAGACTTGCTTCCCATTCAACAATCAATCATCGACTCCAACGATCTATCTAAATGCCTCCTACAAAATGAAAGACTGTAATGAATTTTAACCAACTTCCCTTAATACCATTTCTTCTCCCCCTATTCCCCTCCACCCACTTATCCATTTGTTTTTCAGGCCTGCTACTCTTAGATTATATTGTTAGTAAGGATTACTTGAAATTTATCCATTTTCCCAGTTGAGTTGAGCCAAAATGTGAAACAACATATTTGTTGAAATATTTCCAATGTTTCTTCATTAATTTAGCCTTATTAGACTATATATTGTCTTGATATAGATTATTTGTTCATCGAACTTATACTACACTTTTAAAATATATATATATATATATATATATATATATATATATATATATATATATATATATATATATGGGTTTTAAACATATCAGGGGACCCTTAAAAAAATCAGGTCGAAATGAATTTTTTTGGTATTTTAAAAAAATGGGTCAAATTTTACAGTTTTTTAAAATTATTAGTTGATGTTTTTAAAAGTTCTCTAAAATATTTAAAACCCATACATAAAAAATAAAACATTTACAAAAGAAGATACCGTACAGGAGCACCGAACCCCCTCTATTTGTTCATCCATCTGTATTTGATAAAAAGTTTTCCCATTCTCGCCAAATTTGATTTTTACCGGTTTATATTTTTATGCATATCATTAACAAGTTAAGAACTATTATTTGATATATAATTTAAATCCAGTGAGATCAAGATATGCTGAAGAAAGGTCCTTGGTTATTGTAATAGCAAATAAAAGCTCATGTGTATTGCACACTAGGTTACAATAAGAGATGAAAAAAATACACCAAATTAATAAATTTTAGTTAATGGGTTGATAGCCATAGAAAGATAAAAAAATCATATGGGCCTTTTTGTAATCTTGACCTTGAATATACATATTAATAAATATTAAGAATCAACCATATGCATGCAAAAAACATATAGAAGTTATAATTATATATTAAATTGGGTTGTGTACCTTCTTAAAATCAATTCTTTATTTCGAATAGATATTATGTCAAATATTGTTAATTATATTATCATAATATGATTAATGATATTATTGTGTAGTCCAATTATGACATGTATAAATATGTATTATTGAAATCAATTACAAGTATACTTCTTACTAATAACACATATTTCAACCGCTTAAAAACTAGCCTATATAATCTCATATGTGATAACTTGCACTTTTTTTGTGCAAGAAAAAAATTATTTTTAAACAAATAGGAGAAAAAGCCTCTCCTAGTGGCGCTTATAAGAGATAAAGAAAATTAAAAATAAAAATATGAAAAATTACGGATTCATGAACGAGTAGCTGAGGGCCTTAAATTATATTTAAGAGTCGATTTCTCCTCATCTGTTAGATTTGGAAACGAGTCCACTTTTGAATTTTTTGTTACTCCATTTTTTTTAATCCAACCACTACATCTTGATGGATTGATGGATAGTAGTTGAATTTTTATTGTTTCCTAAAATTTCATAGGAATTACTAACTTGAGAATTAAACATATATTATTGAATATGATAACTTGCTCTCAAGTGGTGTTAGGATCTTAAGTGCTATGGCAGAACAATCCCCATATCCATTAAATATATTTTAATTTTATATATTCGTTGAGCAGATGATGTCGTCGTTGAATGAAATTCAATTAAAAAAAACTAAGTACTCATTATCAACTCCATGTAATGTCAAGTATAGAGATAATTCTCAATATTTATTTTCGTTTAATAAGCTCCAATGAAAGAATCATCAGAATAGTTGGTGTTGTAGATAGATATATAATATTATTTATATACAAATATTATAAGGGTAATAGTTATCAAGTCTCATTTACTTGGTAAATGAGATAAGAGATCCTTTGACTGAGTCAATAATGTCAAAGGTTCTATTTTGGCAACTCAATACATTAAAATGATAAATAGACCCTCAAAATACATTTGACAGTTCTTACCTCGTTTTTTGCCAAAAAAAAACCCGTCAAATCTTTAAAAATTCATAACTTCAGATCTACAAATCTAAAATTCACAAAATTTATATATTTGGATTCTACTCGTTAATTTCTATCAAACAACACCTATATTCGATATTTTTTGACGAAAAAATCGAAGCGGATAAATTTACTATTTTTGTAAAACCTCAAATTTTTCCTAATGAAAACTCCATTTTTTTCAGTGAAAACTCTTTTTCTCCAATTCGGGCGATGGTGCCGCTGGCATGGATCGAAAAAAATAAAGAAATAGACGAAGACAAAGAAACACTCTGACAAAAATTTTGGCCTCATCTGACAAGATCATTTGTTGAATGTAGGTCCGCCACTAATTAATCGTGATATTTTATTAAAAAAATATCGCGATTAATTAGCGCTGCACGGAATCACATTCAACAAATGATTTTGGTCCGAGAATGTGGGTCCGCGCCAGTGGCACTGATTAATTGCGATATTTTATTGAAAAAAATATCGCGATTAATTAGTGCCGCTGACGCAGATCCACATTCAACAAATGATGTAGGTCCGGGAATGCAGGTCCGTGCCAGCGGCACTAATCAATCGCGATATCATATCAATAAACATATTTTTTTAATTTATGAAAAAATATTTTTAAATTTTAATAAAAACGGTTTACTTTAAAAAAAAATGTACTAATAGAAAAAAATGTTTTTTTTTGTTATATAAAAAACTATTTTTATACTAATTATTAAAAACATAAGAATAAGAAACTTATAAAAAGAAAAAAGAAAACTATTTTTTTTAGGATCAGATATGAAAAAGTTCTTCAAACATTTTTTAATATAAATTTAGTCCAAGCCTTTTTATTTTGTTTCAAAAAGTCCCTCAAACACCCATTTAACCAATATTATTTTATTTTTAAAGTCCGTGCTAGCGGCATGTTGAGGGACATTTTGGAACAAATAAAAAGGCTTGGACTAAACGTGTATTAAAAAATGCTCGAGGGACTATTTGATATGTACTCCTTTTTTTAATATAAAAACTATTTTTACATTAATTATTAAAAACAAAAGAATAACAAAAAAAGGGTAATGTGGTCCCAAGCGGTACTTGTAAAGTTTTTCTATATGTATATGACGCCTGAAGTCTCTACCAATGTGAGTCTGGATAATTTGGTTTATAATTAGTATTTTTGGGGATTTAATCTAAGGCTTCATCATAGCCACAATTGGTGACTCTTTCATCCACACCTGGTTTCTATGAATGTCTAAAAAAATTGAGATTGTTATTATTTGATCATTTTTTACCATTAGTTATGGATCATAAAAGAAAAATAATTGTTCCTATACATTTGTGTATCTTCACAGTGATTTAGTCATTCAACTCTAGAGTTTTTGTGTTATAACATATGCTTTGTTTAACTGGATTTTTTGTGTTTTTATATGTTGTAAACTGATGCAAACTGCAAACAACAAAGTGCAGCAAACTGTGTAACAAAAATTGCTACAAACATATGTGGTATAATGATGCAAAATGCATAAGAAAATAACCTCAAGTTAGAAATAACAAAGGTGGGGGCGGCATTTCAAAGAAGCTGTACGATTGAGAGTGCTGAAGCAAACTTAATGTAAGAATTTTTATTCTGAATTTATTCTCACAATTTTATCGTTTGAAGCCAACTAAGTAGGTGAGAAAGGAGTTTATGTTTTTTCATGTATATAAAAATATAGTTAACTCTGGTTTTGCCTCTATTTATGAGTTTAGTTTGTTGGGTTTTCATCTTTGATTTTCTTTCCAACTGATTAACCGTAGTTTTTGTTGGGCTTTCTGATGTGCATATACAAACACAGGCCCTTATGTATGTAGAGAGAGATGTAAAAAACTAGGTTTCTATTCTATATATGTAGGTCTGTGTCTAAGTTTGTATGTATATGTATGTGTGTTATGGTGTGGGAGTTTGCAAAATTTAATTGGTTTTTAAGTTTGCCCACTTGGGTATGTTCAAGTCACTCAACTTAGATTCAACACATTATTTGAGTGGTGACATTTCAAAGAAGTTGTACGATTGAGAGTACTGAAGCAAACTTAATGTAAGAATTTTTATTCTGAATTTATTCTCACAATTTTATCGTTTGAAGCCAACTAAGTAGGTGAGAAAGGAGTTTATGTTTTTTCATATATATAAAAATACAGTTGACTATGTTTTTGCCTCTATTTATGAGTTTAGTTTGTTGGTGTTGATGTAAAAATCTAGATTTGACCTAATTCTTTAATCACAGATAAAAATAAACAAGACAAGAGATTTTTAAAGTGGTTCAACCTTGAAAGAATGGCCTACGTCCATTGTTTGTGTTATTTCTCACTGTTTGCAGAATTCTCGATAATGGGTTTACCAAGAAATTACGAGTCCCCTGCTAATGAGGAGGTTACAATGTATTTATAGCCTTTAGGCGATACAAATGAAAGAATAATACATAATTGTCCAATAGGCGTGTGCGTCTGTGTGATAATAATGAGCATTTAATGCGCAACCATCCTCTTAATTATCCGGATATGAATGCTCTGTACGAGATGCAGCTCGGACCGCCTAAGTAGCTCGATGTACATGAGTTGCTCGGTACAAAAAGTTCCTCGGTACAATAGAGTTCCTCGGAGAACACTTGTTGCTCGGAGCGTCTGAGTTGGTCGGGGAGGTTGAGTTCCTCGGAGTCAATGTGTTTTTCAAAAAATATTTTCGAGTGCCATGTAGATTGACACGTGTCTCCACATAATTGGTCCATGTCAGCAGAATAAATTTGGTATCAACAGAAACCCCCAATGTTTCGTAGTTTGATGTTGAAGAAAAGTATGGAACATTCTGCTGCTTAGATTTTCGGTTTATATGGTTTCTAGGAAAGCGTTCGTTGTATACAACTCCTTTATAAATGCACAGTATCAATCTTTATAAATATTTTGAATTCCCATAACCGCTTCGTTTTTTGTGCCCTTTTTCTTCTTTTTAGCCACCGGATACGCAATCGTCCATCCTGGTAATCATTGTTTTTCTCTATTCCCGACGTAAAGTATTTAAACGCTTCAGAAAATTCGATCGTCTTTTACTTTTTCAAATCTGCATCTTAGAACTTCTTTGCTTCCTCTCTATCTTGTGCGTTCATTTCTTCCATTGTTCGTTGTCAACTGATCCACCCTTTTCCTGTAAGATCTTCTTCCTTCTTTTTTATTTTCTCTGTTCATCATGGTTTACCTTGTTGAGTCGCTTGATAAGTTTTGCTCTGATTTTTCTATTCCTTCATGGGTTACTTTGGAAGAACTTTCTGAACCTTCTGACTATTTTCGTCTGGCTGAGGGACATTGGTTCCCCAGTCTCTTTGTGGCCGAATGCGACTTTTCTTTTCCTCCAAATCCTTTATGTTTGGAGTTTTGTCAGTTTTTCTGCAAAAATATCGCCAAACACTTGGAGAATAGTTAATGGAGTTTATAGGTTAAATCAAATTCATGGAACTCGTTTAGGAATTCCAGAAATTATGTTTTGTTATAGATGGGTTGTCAGCGATAGTACTTTTTATTTAAAAACTAGGTTTTTAAATAGGGCTTTAGTTGTCAATCTCCTAGATGCCAACAGGGATTACTTCGAGCATAAAGTTGTTATGAAAAATTGTCAACATGCTCCATTAAATGGAAATGATGTGTATCAGGGTCCTAGATGCCCTCCCTATGGCAATGAGATAGGTTGTTTTTATTTTATTTTATTTGTGAGATTGTGTTTTCTTTGTATTTGATAAAATGCGTCATTGACACTTTAATTTTTGTTTATTTGCAGTTGACAGCAAAAGAAAATCACCCAAAGAGACTGATGTCAATTTGAGACACCTGAAACTTATCTGGAGTTTGCACCAAACTATTGCTAACAAACATATCAGATTAGCCTCGTACTTGTTGCAGTACAAGAGCTACACTTCGTCTTTTACTGCTCGTCCAGTGGTAGGTGACATCGACCCAATACCAGCTTCTGAAGGTTCTTCCCGTGAATCAAATATTCCTCTGAGTGACAGAATGAAGAGAAGAATAGCTCCTGCCTTCTTTGATTAGTTTGCCTCTACTGCTGGAGAGGAGAAGAAAAATAAGCCAAATGTCCCAGAAGAAGGGACGATAAATATTGATGCATCCCCTCTTGTTGCTGCTAAGCAGATTATCGAGAAGCCCCCTGTGGGTTCGAGCAAGGTTGTAACTGTTTATCCTCTAAGAGAGGTTATTGTTATATCACCGACCAAGACAACATCCTTGGTTGAGAATGTTCTTGCTCCTCCGAGGAGGTTAAAGAAAATCTCTCTTAAGAGACCAGTTGAAGCAGTCTCTCAGTCTTTAAATGTTGAAGGTGGTATTCCCACCTTTGTTCCTCCGAGCTCTGCTATGAGATCGGTGAAGTCTTGGATTATTCCTGAGATCCAAGGTGTTGAGGACATTCTTTCTCGGGATAGGGTTAGCACCTTGGCAGCTCAATATATTGCCTCAGTAAGTATTACTAATCTAAACTTTCATTTTTCAATGTTATGTCCCTGTAATGACTTACAGTTATTTTCTTTTTCCAGCTGGTAACATGTTTCAATACCATTCTGAAGAAGGATGAGGCTATCAAAGCTTCAAGCTCCACGGGAGGTATAGAGGAAGCTTTTAATGGATTGACTCAGTCCTTAAAGGACTCTCGTAAAAAATATGATGAAGATAAGGAGGCCTGGGAGACATGACTCAATTCCATCGAGCAAGAAAAAGACCGAGTTGTGGAGGCCTCCCAAGAGTTGGAGAGGAAAGTGAAAGAATTTGAGAAGAAATATAATGAGCTTGAGGAGAAGCTCAAGAACAATGAAGAGCATGAGAACAAGCTTAAGAAAAATGAAGAAGAAGTTGTTAGACTTCGTGATGCTAATCGTCAAAGGCAGGAGATAGAAAGGAAGATGAAGGCTGCCGAGGAACTTCATACTGAGAGGATTTACTCAGAGAAGGCAAAGAGAAAACTTGCTGTTAAGAAGTCCTTTAGCGCTGACTGGGACAAAGGTTGGAATAAAGGCCTAGCTGTCATGTCTTCTCAGATGGAATTTTCTAGCCTCAAATACTTCAGGGATGGATGGATTGCTGGTCTGCAGGAGTTAAAGGTCTCTGAGAGTTATGAACTTTTTCAACTCCACGTTCAAGGTCCTCCTCCCTCTCTTGGAGAAGAAGAAGATGACGAAGCTGCCTCTGAAGAGTCTTCAATGATGATTGGGGATCAGGTCCCTATTGTTGAACTTCGCTACGAGCAGCCCTAGCCAACCAACATGTCTACCGATCAGCTTTCTCTGCCCTCCGAGCAACCTACTTCTTCGTCCAAGCCTCCTGAGGAAGTCTTAGGAAGCAAGGAGAAGGTATAGTATTGTTCGGACCTTTCTCTTTGCTTTTTTTTTGTTGAATGTAATTTTGGGCTATGTACTTCTCTTTATGATATAATAAAATTCGAACTTTCGGCTGTTCATATTTAATTTTTCTTCTACTTGCTCTGTTTGCATCTTTATTGATTCTTTCTGTCTCTTTTCTTTACTAGTTTATGGATAGAA
This sequence comes from Sambucus nigra, assembly GCA_949130495.1. Taxonomy (NCBI): domain Eukaryota; kingdom Viridiplantae; phylum Streptophyta; class Magnoliopsida; order Dipsacales; family Adoxaceae; genus Sambucus; species Sambucus nigra. The sequence goes on from OX422212.1 coordinate 94,369,818, forward strand.
TGGATCTCCTGTCAGCCCACGATACTGAACTGATGAAAAAATGCAATGACTACTTCAAGGCTGGCCATGCTGACTTGACTGAAGCTCAAATCATCGATACCCTTGGTCCAGACACTTCTGAACGAGAAGTCGAAGCCTATCAATATTTGAAGTGCTTGCTCGACCGTGAAGTTACCAATAATGTAACATATTATGAGATGATTGAAGATCTCTGGGGTATAATCGAGGAACTTCAGCAATAATACAAGGAATCTTCTGCCCTTTTGCATCAGGGGAATGAGAAAAATTATTAGCAACTAAATGCTGACAAAGGATATGACAAGTTAGTCGCTGCATATGATATTAAGGAGAGGACTTTGAAGACCGAGGTTGAAGAGCATAGTCAGATCGCGAAACTGCTGGAGCAGGAAAATAATAACTTGAGAGGAGAGATATCCTAACTGAAATCTGCTTCATCTACCTCGGGAGCCTTGGTCCCTGTCAATGACGAAGGTTTCTCATTTCTGGAGGTTGAAAATGTTAATTTGAGAGACAAATTAGAAACTTTAAAGAGAATTGGACCCTCTACATCTGCTCGCGGACGAGCAAGAGCTTCTCAGGGATGAGCAAGAGCTGCTCGGGTTACTATTGAAGAGGAAAGAACTCAAGAAGCTTTGGAGAATCAAGTATTCCAGTTGGTGGCGAAGAATCAAGCATTAACTGAGATGTCCAAAAAGATTTTGAACCTCGACGAGCAACTCTCTGCACAAAGCTCTGCCTTAGAGAATAAAGAAATTTTAGTGAAGAACCTCCACGAGCAACTAGAGCGGTTGACCTATCAGTTTCACAAACAGCCCAGAGAGTTTTGGATGGATGGATATAATGAAGCCCTTTATCACCTCGATGATCGGATCTAGAATTCAAATAACGAGGGTTACAAGCAAGGATGGCGGAATGCGCTGGGGGTGTTAAAATTGGAGCAGGGCCATTATTGGTGGGACTATTATGATCCTGGGTTGCTTAATTTGCCAGTACCTCCATTTAATCTTGACATGAGATGGATTTCTGCTCGGGCAATTCCTCAGTGTCTGATCTCAAAGTATCTTGGTGACTACAGTCTTCATTCTAATTTTGAGATATCTCGCCCGGAGCACTTACTTGATCGACCATCAGTAATGAATGTCAGGATGCTCAGAGATCTGAACTTCATAAATTCTCCTTACGCCTTAGATGATCCTCCTGCTGGAGTAGAGCCTGTTTCAAAGGCAGAAGGGAAAAATCCGGTAGAATAGGATTTTTGATGTAATATGTAATTTGTCCTCTATGTAATATGTTCTGATTTTAATGAAGGAACTTTTGGTTTTCTCTGCAATCTTGATTGTCATTGTTTTATAAGATATCTATTTTATTCTCTGATGAATGTGTATGTACATCTTATAAGAAAAAATGTCCTGTGTTATTTTAAATTGCCGACCAACTGGAGTTGGTGAAAATTTACTGTTGACCATTCTGAGTTTGTAATAATTATTTGACGATCAACAGGAGTTGGTGATATTTTGTTTCCCGACCAACTTAGAGTTGGTGGTAATTTGATATGCCATAAGTAAAGAAATTTTATTTTATTTTTTGATTATAGTGACTAATCACTTTTTAATTATAAGCCACGAAACGACTTCTATCCCATGATATTGCTTAAATAATTGTTTCCGACCAACCAGAGTTGGTGAATTTTTTTTACCGGCCAACCGTAGTTGATGGACCGACCAACCGTAGTTGGAAGGGTTTATTTTACCGACCAACCGTAGTTGGTGGCCCGACCAACCGTAGTTGGGAGGGTTTATTTTACCGACCAACCGTAGTTGGTGGACCGACCAACTGTAGTTGGGAGGGTTTATTTTACCGACCAACCGTAGTTGGTGGACCGACCATCCGTAATTGAGAGGGTTTATTTTACGGACCAACCGTAGTTGGTGGACCGACCAATCGTAGTTGGGGGATTTTTATTCTGAACTTGATGCGTAATGTGTAGAACTAATACTCCGAAAAAATTTCATCAAAAGGAGAGAATTGGATAAAAACTTCAGCACTTTATTCATACTGAAGAAAAATTCATTTACATAGGAATCCCAACTACTGATAATACTTGCGTAGATGTTCTGCTTTCCATGCATTCTTAAATTCTTCCCCGTCCAAGGTTTAAATCATGTAGGTTCCTGGACGAACAACTTCTGTTACTCTGTAGGGTCCATGCCAGTTAGCTTCCAATTTATTGTGCTTTTGAATTACTTTCTTTAGCACGTAGTCTCCTTCCTTCAAATCACACTTTTTTACTCTCTTGTTGTAAAACAAAGCTGTTCGTTGTTGGTATGCAGCATTCCTGATTACTGCTTCTTCTCTAACTTCCTCGAGCATATCCAAGTCTAATCTTCTCATCAAGTCACTGATAGGAGAATTAAAATTCAGCACTCTATGTGTGGGGAGGCCCAGCTCGGTAGGTATAGCAGCTTCACTTCCGAATTCCAGTATGTATAGAGATTCTCCTCTTACTGTTCGTGGCGTAGTACGATAAGCCCATAACACAGAATGTAGCTCATTGATCCAATTTACCTTCGCATCATCCAGTCTTTTCTTCAAACCATTCAGTAGCGTTCGGTTTGTCACCTCAGTTTGTCCATTGGTCTGGGGATGGCCTGGTGCAGAGTGGGTTTTCAATATGTTTGATTGATGACAATATGCAATGAACTCCTCGTTATCAAATTGAGTTCCATGGTCTGTGATGAATACATTAGGAAGACCATATCTACAAATGATGTTCTTCCATATAAATTGATACACCTTGTCATATGTCATATCAATAAGGGGCTCAGCTTCCACCCACTTACTAAAGTAGTCCACCGCGACCACGATATATTTAAATCCTCCCCTGGTCGTTGGAAGTGGCCTGACCAAGTCAATTCCCCACATGGAAAATTGCCAAGGGGAAGTAATGGGTGTTAACAATGCTTGGGGAGTTCTTCGGATAGAGGAGAAGCGTTGACATTTGTCACATTTTTTGGCATAGGTTATACAATCAGTCCTCATCATTGTCCAGTAGTATCCTTGCGTCATTATTCTTTGCAAAAGTGTTCGACCTGCTACATGGGCTCCACAGGACCCTTCATGGACCTCTTCAATCAAGTCTTTCACCTCGGAGGGATGCACACATCTTTGCAAACCTGCTATAATTCCTCGTCTATATAGAATACCATTATTCAATACATAACGAGCAGCTTTAAACTTCAGTTTCTTGGCTGTGAGTTTATCAGTTGGCAAAACCCCTTCTTCAATATATGCCCTGATGGGATCCATCCAAGATGGTCCTAAATCATGGGTAATAAAGTTCATCATTTGATCTTCATCGATGCTCCTACTAGCCAAAATTTCTATTGGGATTGTTCTTCGTAGCTCGGTGCGTGTAGCTGAGGCCAACCGAGCTAAAGCATCTGCTCTTGCATTCTCCAATCTTGGTGTTTTAATTAATTGTACTGCGCTAAAGATCGATACAATCTCCATTGCTTTTGCATAATACCTGATCATTAATTCTCCCTTTGTTGCATATACTCCCAACATTTGATTTACGATTAACTGTGAGTCACTGAATATAATGACCTGCTCTACCCCCATGGTTTTTGCTAAACTAAGACCTATAATCATAGCTTCATATTCAGCCTCATTATTAGAGGCTTTGAATTGAAAACGCAGAGCATACTCCACATCGATTTCATCTGGGCTGTTTAAAATAATCCATGCCCCACAGCCTGTACTGCAAGATGAGCCATCCACATACAGATTCCATATAGGTACTTCATCCTCAAATTTTTTATCGGATAAAGTTCCTCGGTGGAATATTTTTTGGTTCTTTATATCCTCCCCTAGCACTTTTTGCTACTCGTCGACCGTCTCCTCTTGATCGTCAACCGACTTAAGTTGGTCGGAGTTTAAATTTGACGATCCTGTAACATCCACAGATTGGTCGGTATTTAGCTTTTGCTCCTCGTAGGTGTCAGGATAAGTGAATTCTGCGATAAAATCTGCTACTACTTGCCCTTTAAGCGACTATCTAGGCTTATAAATTATGTCGTATTCACCCAACTCTACAGCCCAATATATCAATCTTCCTGATTTTTCTGGTTTATGAAGAGCTTGCCTCAATGGCATATCGGTATACACAACTATGGTATGAGCCTGAAAGTATGGCCTCATTCTTCTACTCGCTTCGATCAATGCTAGTGCCAACTTTTCCAGTCTCGGATATCTGATCTCTGCTCCTCGCAGGGCCTTGCTAGTGTAATAAATTGGTTTTTGCACTCCATCTTCCATTCTTATCAATGCCGAGCTAAGTGCATTCTCTGAAACTGCCAGATACAAGTGCAATCTTTCTCCCATCATTGGCCTGGACAACACTGGCGGTGCTCCCAGGTATTTCTTCAATTCATGAAAGGCCTTCTTGCATTCATCATTCCATTCAAATGTTTTTTGGAGTGTTTTGAAGAATGGGAGGCATCTATCAGTTGCTCGTGATATAAATCTATTAAGTGTTGCAACTCGCCCTGTGAGACTTTGCACTTCCTTCTTCGTCGTTGGAGATCGTAATCCCAATAGAGCCTTGATCTTTTCAGGGTTTAATTCAATTCCTTGTTGGTTGACAATATACTCGAGGAACATGCCTTCTCGTACTTCGAATATGCATTTGGTAGGGTTCAACTTCATTTGATATTTATCTAGTTGATCAAAGGTCTGGCCTAAGTCAATTAGATGATCAATAACTTTCATGCTCTTCGTCAGCATATCGTCAACATAAACTTCCATGTTGTAACTAATTTTCTCTACAAACACCTTGTTCATTAGCAGCTGATATGTTGCACCTTCATTTTTAAGTCCAAAAGGCATAACATTATAACAGTAAGTTCCCCTTGGGGTAATAAAAGAGGTACTATCCCTGTCCTCAGGCTTCATTTTAATCTGATTGTAACCAGAGTAAGCATCCATAAAACCCATCAATTCGTGCCCTAAGTTAGCATCCACCAGTTGATCGATTCGGGGCAGAGGAAAATAATCCTTTGGGCATGCCTTATTGACATCAGTGAAGTCTACACACATCCTCCATTTATTATTTTTCTTCTTCACCATCACCACATTAGCTAGCCAATCAGGATATTTGACATCCTCAATAAAATAGGCTTTTTGGAGCTTCTCGACTTCTTTTTGTATAGCTAGGTTCTTTTCGGGGCTGAACACTCTTCTTCTTTGTTTTACTGGCTTGATCTCCTTATTCACATTAAGCTCGTGACATAGGAAATTTGGGTCTATTCCTGGCATGTCTTCGTGGCTCCATGTAAAAGTTTGTTTTTTTCTTTTTTGAAATGCTATTAGCTCTTGTTTTATTGACACATCTAGTGAGGCACCAATTTGAGTTGTTCGTTCTGGATGCTCGTCGTCCAGAATAATATTTTCAGTAGCCTCCATGACTTGACCCTTAATGAGCTGAGACTCATCTCTTGGGTCTAAAGTTTCAATCTTTGCGTCTTCTATCTCATCAACCTGATAAGTAGTAGTCTTCTTTCTGGATTCTTCACGCTCTTCTTGCTCGGCAGATGAATAGTAGCATTCCCGAGCTACTTTTTAGTCGCCCTTTATAATTCCTACTCCAAAGTTGGTTGGAAATTTTAGGCATTGATGTACAGTAGATGGTACTGCTTCGAACTTCTTCAATCCTACCCTTCCCATGATGATATTGTAAGCTGATTGAACATTTTTATCCATCACGAAAAAGCGCACTCTTTCTGTTCGACAAGCAGGCCATGTACCGATGAACATATCCAACTTGATCGTCCTAAGTGGAAAAACTTTCTCTCCAGTAAAACTGAGGAAGGGACTGTGATAAGGCTCCAACTGAGACAACTTTAAATTTAAGCTGTCAAAGCATGAGTAGAACATGATATCCGCCGAGCTACCATTATCCACTAGTACTCTTGAGATCATTACTTCCTTCATCCTCATTTTGATCACCAATGGATCATCATGAGGATATAGCACATCTGCGAGGTCGTTCTTGGAGAAAATGATGACCAGTTTTTCTTTGTTTACTTTCCTCGGGCGGTCATCCTCAGTTAGATTTATTCACTGAATATATGAACAAGCTTGAGCCTCATTGAGGTAATCTTTCCTCTTTGTAGTAAGGTCTCCACCTCCTGCATCTCCACCTGTAATAATATTACAATCAAATGATCCAAAACGAATTGAAAATACCTCACGTTCTGGCTGTCTTGATCTTTTGGGGAGATCGGGGTCGTCTTCTGGATCATCTTTAATATTTCTTTTCTTGTTTTCTTATGCTCGACGAGGAGATCTGAATCTTTGTCTTGCTCGATCGTTATTCTTTCCTTCACTTCTATGATCAACATACTTGGCCAACTTTCCTCGTCTGATAAGTGCTTCAATTTCATTCTGAAGAGCTATGCAATTTTTGGTCGTGTGACCATGGTCTTTGTGGAACTCATAATATTTGGCCTTATTCCTCTTGTCAGGATCTGTCTTGATTTTCTCTGGACAGTTTAGCTCCTCGCTGTTCTTGATCTCTTCCAGAACGTGGTTTATATCTAACTTCAAAGGAGTATAATTTCCAAATTTCTTCAACTATTCCAATGCTTGCTTTGCTTTTGACTTCTTGTTACCACCATTATTCTTCTGATCCTTCTTCTCAATCTTCTCCGCCTCAACTTTGGTCTCCTTAGTGTCCATGTTCTTCTTTGCAGCCATAGCTTCCTCGATATTCATGATTTTGGCTGCTTTTTCCATTAGCTCTGCCATCGTTGTGGGTGGATCTTTGGCTAGAGTGTAGTACAACTTATTTGGCAATAATCCACTCATCAGAGCAGTAATTTCTGTCTTTTCTTCGTAATCAATAACTTCGAGCTTCTCGTTATTGAAACGAGTAATATAATCCCTCGTACTCTCACCTGCTTTTCGTCTAACACTTAACAAGTGTGCTACTCGTTTAACTGGTTTTGCTCCAAAATAGAAGTTTCCAATAAAGAGCTCGCCAGTTGAAAGAAAGTTGCAATTTTTCCTCGAGGAAGATTATTGTACCATATTCGAGCAGATCCAGTGAGAGTTCCTGAAAACGCCCTGCATCGCATCTCGTCTGGAACAACATAGATATCGACAGCAGCTTGGTATTGTTCTATATGAAGGACGGGATCGGTTTTTCCATCATATTTTGGTGTCACAACAGGTGCTTTGAACTTTGATGGTATAGGAAAATCCACAATTCCTTGGATAAAAGGTGTCCCTTGGATAAAAGTTCTTTGTAGAGGATTTTTGGCCTTAGCCATTTCCCCTAGTCTATTTTCCAACCTCTGAATAGATCTTTTCCATGCATCATTTCCCTCCTCGGGCCTGTTGGTTCGAGCAACTGATCGTGTTGAATTTGCCTCTTGGGATCTTTCATGACGAGCAGCTAGTCGGGATTGGGCAGAACCTTCCTTTAAATCAAAGGATCGTTGAGAGTTCCTCGACACAATCCTAGGGGGACTTTTATTCCTCCTAGGAACCAAATGATCAAAGGGAGAGGCTCTACTCAATCTTTCAAGAGCACTGGTCCTTTCTAGAGATAGAGTGACGTTTTGTTTAGTATCTGTGGCTCGTACTGATGAAGTTCGACTAGGTTGTTAAGAAAAATCATTAGATCTATCAGTGCGATATGAATCGGCATGTCTAGATCGAGATTCCTCTGGGAGTAACATTCGTCTAGTTCGCGAAGAAGGCAATTGGGTATTTCTCTGAATGCTTCGTCGTCCTGACTGGGCGGGTGCTCCACCCTGGATAGTTTGCATGAGTTGTCGCATGGTTTCTTGCATGGCGGTCTGGTCCTGAGCCAAATTAGCCATTATTCCAGCCAGATCTTGGACACTTGAAGGAGTGGATGGATTTGGGGGGTTTCCAGCATTTCAATTACTGGATTCAGGATTATCAGCCATTGGTGATGAATTATTTTAGTGAAAAATGATAATTACAGTCATTTTCCCACAGACGACGCCAATCTGTTGATGTAAAAAACTAGATTTGACCTAATTCTTTAATCGCAGATAAAAATAAACAAGACAAGAGATTTTTAAGTTGTTCATCCTTGAAAGAATAGCCTACGTCCACTATTTGTGTTATTGCTCACTGTTTACAGAATTCTTGATAATGGGTTTACCAAGAAATTCCGAGTCCCCTGCTAATGAGGAGGTTACAATGTATTTATAGCCTTGAGGCGATACAAATGAAAGAATAATACATAGCTGTCCAATAGGCGTGTGCGTCTGTGCGATAATAATGAGCATTTAATGCGCAACCATCCTCTTAATTATCCGGATATGAATGCTCTGTACGAGATGCATCTCGGACCGCCTAAGCTGTTCGGACCGCCTAAGTAGCTCGGTGTACATGAGTTGCTCGGTACAAAAAGTTCCTCGGTACAATAGAGTTCCTCGGAGAACACTTGTTGCTCGGAGCGTCTGAGTTGGTCGGGGAGGTTGAGTTCCTCGGAGTCAATGTGTTGTTCAAAAAATGTTTGCGAGTGCCATGTAGATTGACACGTGGACCATGTCTCCACATAATTGGTCCACGTCAGCAGAATAAATTTGGTATCAACAGTTGGGTTTTCAACTTTGATTTTCTTTCCAACTGATTACACAAAGCATATGTTTATAAACAGAAACTCACTTCCTACAAAGACATGTATACATGTGTTATGGAAACTCACTTTATAATTTTCTTATATGCTATTTGAATTAGTTTTTTCTTATTTTTTTAGGAGTTTGGACAAATGGTGCGGAAGAGCGGATGATGCTACATTGATTTACGAGATTAGGACAAAAACATGGTCATAAGCCATCTTATATTTATACTATTTTTTTCTTTGAAATTCAGGTAGCAAACGATTATGCTCCACATAATACATTGGTGCAAGTGTATATTATCGGGAGCATTAGCCCCAAATCGGACACGATGAATACACATTGGGCATGCCTCAAACCCCAACACTGGACATTTTGAAAAACTAGGTCTGCCTTTAACCTAACACTGGACATCATTTGAACATCTGTTGTTGAGTGTATTTAGCTAGATTTTGCGGGATTTCGTGTCGACACATATTTGGATTTATTTTATTTCAGTTCATTTGTAATGACTTTAAAAGGTAAATATTGAATATTGCTATGTCTTTTATGTGTATGTTCTTGGGATTGAATATTGTGGTTGGAGTTTTTTTATTTCTTAAAAAGGGTAGATAATCCTATAAACAAAGGAGGTTCTGCCCAAATTTATAAGTTGTTTACACATTTTAGTTTTTTTACTACAAGCGTACCGACTTAAATTAGTATTTAATGGCTATTAATATTATTATTGGCGTATTTTTTTATTTACTAAATATGGTGAATAGTTCTATAAAAAAGTAAAATTTGCCAAAATTTTTTTTTAAACATTTGTGTTGTAAGAAAAATTGGCTTGAATTGTATGCATATATGTATGTATGTATGTAAAAAAACTTTCCAAAATTGACTTAAATTGTATGTATATATGCATGTGTGTATGTATGTACGAATATAAAAAAGCTCATAAATTTTTTTCATTTTTTGTAACAAATAGGTTCGTACAATAGTTTTTTTTTTAAATTGTTTATCTATTGCGAATTAAATACGATGTATGGTCCAATCAATGATGTACACTTTCAAAATTTTATGTCGTGCCTTCAGGCACGGGCATACCCTAGTATGTATAGAGAGGATGGATCAGGTGCGCACCAAATGGTGCGGACCTTGTGCGCACCATTAAGCACAATGGCAAAATGACACTCCTTTCCCCCGTTTGGCAAATTTCGGCAAAACTTCTTCCATCCCCTATATCCTTAAGCCAAAACCCTCACCCGCCCAACTTTTCTGCAAAACCCTCACTAAAACAACTCAACTCACAGCAAAAAACCCTCACCCGATCAGCAAAAAAAACTCACAGGTACGATTTGTCGATTTCTGAATGCATCTTATCAATTTCTGTAAATACATTGTCATTTTGAACTCAATTTCTGAATATACATTGTCATTTTGAATATCTGTATTTTTTATTAATTAGGTTTTTTGAATAACCAAATGATTTGAACCAATAAATGTTTGCGAGAATTAACAGTTCGTTTCTATGTGGAATTTGACTATTTTTTTAAAAATCAACCTATGCTAGGGTTAATGTTTTTCGATTCTTTCGCAGAAAATGGATAGTTCAAGCAATAAAGAAATGTGGATCGGAGAAAATATGGCTTTTGAGTTTGAGATTGAGCAAAATGTCAATTTAAATATTGGGGGTGATAGAGGGGAACAATGTGTTACATTAAATTCGGATGCCAATGATAAAGATTTCAGCCCTCAAGTGCGGGATGACCTAAAGCCAAAAATAGGTTAAGAGTTCCAAACCCTTGATGAAGTGAGGAGTTTTTACAATGCATATGCAAGGGTAGCCGGGTTTAGCGTTCGTAATTGGGGTGAAATGAAGGATATTGAGAGTAACAAAATTATAAGGAAGGAGTATGTTTGTTTCAAACAAGGAAAGGGAAATGTTGTAGATATTCCAGGTACTTCTAGACGTCGGGGTTCCATTAGAGAGGAATGTAAAGAAAAAATTGCAGTTGCGATGCATTCAAGTGGCACATATGTGGTTATTTCATTTGTGGAGGGTCATAGCCACCCGTTATCGACGCCAAGGAAAACACATTTTTTGAGATCTCATTGGAACATATCGGGTTCCCAAAAGTGCTTAACTCAACAACTTGCAATGATCAATATACCACCGCACCAACAATTCAACTTTCTCGGAGTGCAAGTGGGTAACTTTGAAAATATATGGGTTTACGCAAAGAGAGTTGTATAAGCAAGAGAGGTATAGGCGCAATGAATTGAAGGGGCACGACGGAGATATGTTGCACGATTTTCTTAAACTAAAATAAGAAAATAATCCGTCTTTCACTTACAAAATTGCAACGGATAGTGAACAACGAATTAAACATTGTTTTTGGGCTGATGCAATTATCAGACGAGATTACAAGTGTTTCGGGGATGTGGTAATATTTGATACCACGTACAATACTAATCGGTATGGTATGATTTTTGCGCCACTGATGGGAGTGAATAACCATGGGCAGACTATCTTATTCAGTTGTGATTTTCTGAGTGATGAGACCGTGGATTCATTTGTTTGGCTTTTCAATCATTTTTTGGAAGCCATGCCGAGCGATGCACCGAAGATGATTATCACTGATTAAGATCCGCCAATGACAAGAGAAATATCAGAAGCCCTCCCACACACCTATCACAAGCATTGCAGTTGGCACATATTAATGAAATTTCCTGAAAAAATTGATTCTTTGAAATTTAAGGCCTACTACAAAGATTTTTCTGATTGTATATGGAATTCTGAAATGAGGGAAGAGTTTGATGATAAATGGAATGATCTTGTTGACAAGAGTGGTTTAACTGACAATAAATGGCTCCGTTCTATGTTTGAAATCCGTTCTTAATGGGTTCCTGCTTATGTGAATCATATTTTCTCCGCTGGAATGTCAAGTAGCTAACGAGCTGAAAGTGCCCATTCATTTAAAAAAAAATATGTTTCAAAAAAGAACTCGCTTGTGGATTTTATGATCCAATTCGGTAGGGGGCTTACGCGTCGACGTCATGAAGAGTTGTATGCCGATCACAAAGACTTGACCGAGAAGCCAAGACTAAAACTATCTCATAACGCTTTGGTGCAAATGGTTGATATTTATACAAATGAAATATTTTATATATTCCAAGATGAGATGTGGGAGAAATTGAGTTACAAGTTTGAAGGTGAAGGTGGACGAAAATAAACACATCTATTCTATTCAAAGGAAGACTGGTGACATGAATAAGGTACGAGAAATTATTTACGACACTAATTTGCAATTTGCCTCATGTCCTTGCAAGATGTTTGAAAGCGCTAGGATCCCATGCCGACATGTTTTGGCTTACTTGCAAAAGTTTCATGATATTGATGCCTTACCGAGCCAATACATTTTTAAAAGATGGACAAAATCAGCAAAGTCAGTTAATACAACGGTCATTGAGGCTTGTGGCATCAATATAACCGATGATAAGTCATGTTTTCTTTAACGGAGTCAACTAATACAAAGGTCGTTGGATGTCGTTGATACGACCCTCACTAGTCCGGAAGGAATTCAAATTTACAATGAAGGTTTGGACGACATACTTGAGAAAATCAACAAAGTTGTATGTATTGGTTCGAATGCAAAAGTCGTTGACAAACCAACCGTAGGTATTTCAGTGAGCATGAGTTGTAATTATGGTAATGTTTACAAGGAACCACAAAAAGTTAGAGCAAAAGGATGTGGTAAAAGTCTTAAAGGAGGGAAAGAAAATGCAATGGGTAGAGTGAATAAGTCTAATGTATGCCGCTGCAATGGGTACGACATGGTTAGACAGTCGCATGGTAAAAGAAATTGTTCGTTGATCAATAATAGGTAATCAAAAGAAATTGTCCATTGTATTTACTAATGTTATTAGATAGTAAACATATGTAATTTACCATTTTTCTCTATTTTGTAGGGCCGATAATGGCGAAGGTAGAAGTGAATACGAAGAGAGTGGTGATTCAATGAGTTGATGCAGTGCAGTGTTGTAATCTGTGTTGTTGTTGTATTCAAATTCCGAGTTGGAATTATAATTGTAATTCAAATTCTGAGTGGCCAATGTGTAATTCAAATTCTAAGTTGGAATTGTAATTGTAATTCAAATATTACTGTTTTAATTCAAATTTTGAGTGGCCAATGTGTAATTCAAATTCTGAGTTGGAATTGTAATGTGTAATTCAAATTCTGAATTGACATTGGAATTGTAATTGTAATTCAAATATTGTTGTTTTAATTCAAATTCTGAGTGGCCAATGTGTAATTCAAATTCTGAGTTGGAATTGTAATGTGTAATTCAAATTCTGAATTGGAATTGTAATTGTAATTCAAATATTGCTGTTTTAATTCAAATTATGAGTGGCCAATGTGTAATTCAAATTCTGAGTTGGAATTGTAATTGTAATTGTAATTCAAATATTGTTGTTTTAATTCAAATTATGAGTGGCCAATCTGTAATTCAAATTCTGAGTTGGAATTGTAATTGTAATTCAAATATTAGTGTTTTAATTCAAATTCTGAGTGGCCAATGTGTAATTCAAATTCTGAGTTGGAATTGTAATGTGTAATTCAAATTCTGAATTGGAATTGTAATTGTAATTCAAATATTGTTGTTTTAATTCAAATTCTGAGTGGCCAGTGTGTAATTCAAATTCTGAGTTGGAATTGTAATTGTAATTCAAATATTGCTGTTTTAATTGAAATTCTGAGTGGCCAATCTGTAATTCAAATTCTGAGTTGGAATTGTAATTGTAATTCAAATATTAGTGTTTTAATTCAAATTCTGAGTGGCCAATGTGTAATTCAAATTCTGAGTTGGAATTGTAATTGTAATTCAAATATTGTTGTTTTAATTCAAATTCTGAGTGGCCAATGTGTAATTCAAATTTCTGTTAACAGGTATATAAATGCACCCACTCAAACTCTCAATTCTGCACACACCATACAACTACTGAATGCCTTAGTTATCTCAATTCTGCATAACACCATACAACTACACCATACACCATACAACGATACCATACACCATACAACGATACCATACACTATAGAACTACTAAATTCTGCACACACCACACACTGCATTAGTTATCTCAATGCCTCTTTCTTCACTCAATTACTCAATACAACACACAATACAGCACACTGCATACTGAGATAACAAAATTTACACAATTACTCATAAGATGGAAATTGGATATTTCAATTCAGCACTCTGCATTATATGGAAATTAGATGTTCATTACATAACCCAAATTCGATATTTCAAAATGACACATTACATAACCAAAAGTTTCACAGTACCTAGGTTACTCAATATCCTAAACCGACATCTTAAAAATAAAAATTGTTACAATTACAACCAAAATACAACTGAAACGGAAATAAATATTGTCAAACTTCGTCTCCAATCCTTCAACTTTTTTGACAACCTTGTTCTCTAATTTGTCGAACTTCTTCTCCATATCATCAATTTTTTTGCCCAACTTCTTCTCTATTTCGTTAATTTTCTTGCCCAACTCCTTTATCTTCACGCTAAGATCACCATTAGGTTGTGTTTCGGCCGGATCGGATCGAAAAATGACCCTTCGAAAAAATTCCAAATTTTCGGAAATAAAATATTTGTTCCAATTTCCTATCAAATTTTTTCGGAAAATCAAAAAAGTTTCCGAATTCGAAAAAATCGAAAAAAATCGAAAATTCAAAAAATATACTAAAAATTAGAAATTTTGGAAATTCCAAAATTTCAAAAAAAAATAATATAGGATTTTCGATTACTCGAAATTCTCATTTTAATGAAAAAAAAAAGATTTAACCCAACATGTAAATATATAAGGATTTAACCATTTTTTTCATTTGTGTAGATGATAGAAGGATATTCTCCTTTTATAGAGGACTTTTTTGGGACTCTCTTCCTCTTCTAGCCGATGTGGGACACATGAGAATGTTTAAAAAATTTGAAAAAAATGGAAATCGACAAGTTTTTTGGAAAAAATCGAAAAATTTTGGAAAAATCGAATCGGCATAGTTTCGAAAAAATCAGATCGAAAAAATCGAAAATTCAGAATTATTTCCAATTTTCGATCCGATTTTTTTCGAAAAATTAGAAATCGAAAAATCGAAAATCGAAAACCTTATATACTTTCCAAAATCGGAAAATATCGGATCGGATATCGGAAAAATCAGAATGTTCGAAAAAAAAACACAACCCTAATTGCCAGATTCCATTTCTATTGCATTTTTGGTGTCAACCGATTTTTGGGAATCCACTGATTTTCCGGTATCAATCCATCGAAAAAACCCACAAGAATTGATTTTATAATTAGGGCACACAACAAAACGTCGCCCCGAATTCCCTAACGTCTTTGATGTACGCATTTTCGTATTATCTCCGCAATGACATAAAATATGGGAGTTAGATGAACTTTTAGGGGACTCCATATCCTGCAAATTAAAGACATATTTATTAGAAAAAAAAATAACACGGCAGTTATATGTATATTCAGAAAACCTAATTAATAAAAAATACATAAAAAAATATTCAGAAAAAAAAAATCAAATTCCACATAGAAACTAACTGTTAATTCTTGCAAACATTTATTGGTTCAAATCATTTGGTTATTCAAAAAACCTAATTAATAAAAAATACAGATATACAGCTATTCAAAATGACAATGTATATTCAGAAATTGAGTTCAAAATGACAATATATTTCCAGAAATTGACAAGATGCATTCAGAAATCGACAAATCGCACCTGTGAGTTTTTTTGCTGACCGGGTGGGTTTTTTTGCTGTGAGTTGAGTTGTTTTAGTGAGGGATTTTGCAGAAAAGTTGGGTGAGGAAAGTCGGGTGAGGGTTTTGGCTTAGGGATATAGGGGATGGAAGAAGTTTTGTCGAAATTTGCCAAACGGGGGAAAGGAGTGTCGTTTTGCCATTGTGCTTAATGGTGCGCACAAGGTCCGCACCATTTGGTGCGCACCTGATCCATCCTCTCTCTCTCTCTCTCTCTCTCTCTCTCTCTCTCTATCTCTCTCTATATATATATATATATATATATACACACACACACACACACACACACACAGTCTCATAGATAGATATTAAATCCCACTCGAAACCCATCAATGTTGAGGTGCCCCCAGTGTCCTTGATGACATATATATGTATGAGCGGTTCTAGATGAACCGCATTTGGTACCGCCAAGCGACCGCATTTGACCTCTCTTTTTTTTCTTTCTTTCTTCTTAAGTTTCTTATTCTTTTGAGTTTTTTATATTACAAAAAATAGTTTTTCTATTAAAATTAAACAATTTTTTTTATAAACATTAAACAGTTTTTAATTAAAATTAAAAATATATATATAAATAAAAAAACTATTTTTACTAATTAAAAAAGCTATAAAATAGTTTTTTTTAATTTAAAACAATAATTAAATAAATATTCTTTTAATTTTAATAAAAAAATCTGTTTAATTTGAAGTCTTAGATTCGCGATTAATTAGTGTCGCTGGTACAGACCCACATTCCCGGACCAAAATCATTTGTTGAACGTGGGTCTAAGTAATCGCGATATTTTATTGAAAAAATATCGCCATTAATTAGTGCTGCGCAGACTCACATTCAACAAATGATTTTGGTCCGGAATGTGGGTCCGCGCTAGCGGCACTGATTAATTATGATATTTTATTAAAAAAAAATATCGCGATAAATTAGTGCCGCTGGCGCAGATCCACATTCAACAAATGATGTAGCTCCGGGAATGCAGGTCTGCGCCAGCAACACTAATCAATCGCGATATCATGTCAATAAACATATTTTTTTTAATTTATGAAAAAATATTTTTTTAATTTTAATAAAACCTTTTTACTTTAAAAAAAACAATTTTTTTTGTACTAATAGAAAAACTGTTTTTTTTATATAAAAAACTATTTTTATATTAATTATTAAAAACATAAGAATAAGAAACTTATAAAAAGAAAAAAGAAAACTATTTTTTAAGGAACAAATATCAAAAAGTTCTTTAAATATTTTTTAATATACATTTAGTCCAAGCCTTTTTATTTTGTTTCAAAAAGTCCCTCAAACACCCATTTAACCAATATTCTTTTATTTTTAAAGTCCGTGCTAGTGGCATTTTGAGGGACATTTTTGAACAAATAAAAAGACTTGGACTAAACGTGTATTAAAAAATGTTCGAGGGACTATTTGATATATACCATTTTTTTTAATATAAAAACTATTTTTACATTAATTATTTAAAACAAAAGAATAACAAAAAAAAAAAAAAGGGTAAGGCGGTCCACGCCGACATGTAAAGTTTCCCTGTATGTATATGACGCAAGTCTCTACCAAAGGAAAAGTAACTCAAAAGACCATGAGTTAGCCTGAGAATTAAATCGTTCTCTCCGTTGTAAATGAATCGTTTTTAACGCCAAGAAGGGACGTTTGCTGTCTTCAAATTCCAGTATAAATAAGCACCCACTTCTTTGTCTCTATTCAAATCAACCTCTGTGGTCCTTCTCCGGTTCTTATTGCATAATATTTGGCAGTTATGGATGGGGTTAGTAAAATATTGCTTGTGTCCATGTTTGTGACAATTGGCCTAAACAACATTGTGTCTGCTGATCTCGCCTCTGGTATTTACTTTCATTTCATAAACTTAATCTCGCCTCTGGTATTTACTTTCATAAACTTACACCTAATTCTCCTACAAAAAATTCCATTTTAATTATGTTGAAAGACGTCATTTTATTTCTTAAGATAGTTATATGGTTGCATGTCAGAATATATGCATAAGGTAGAGATTCATTATTGATAATACCATGAAAGTCTTAACTCCTTTTTTCGGGTCTCTCTTATTCCACCATTTCATCAGTTTATACAAATCGGATTGATAGGGCATTATGTTTCATGTAATTATAATCTTATTCTAGTTACAAAATGAATATAATTAACATTAGCTCAAATCTCTATAATACTCTAAAATGCTATACAAGCATTTAACATATTCAAACGCAAGTAGGGGTGACAATTTTTGACACGACACGATAACCCGACACGAACTTGACACGAAGTTAGCGGGTTAGGGTTGACGATTTCTTGATACGAACCCGCATATGACACGACCCGCCAACACGAATAATAAACGGGTTGAGTTAGTGTCAAACACGTATAACTCGAAAATGACACGAATAGACCCGCTTAACTCGTATTTTATGGAAAATATATTAGATAATTTATATATCTTGATATGCATTCTATAAAATTCATGGACAATCGGATGATAAATTATTTATGTGTTGAAAGAAGTTGAAATTAATTAAATTTAAGTTATCGTAGACCTATGATTGGTATGATTGGTTAAGAGAGAAGATTTTTTTTTTTATATTTTACTTAATGGGTTATGCGAGTTAATCCGAACACGACACGATAATAAATAGGCCGGGTTAGTGTTTGCTCATCTGACACGATTAGTTAAATGGGTCAGGGTAGGGTTGACTAATACTTGACACGAACCCGACATGACACGACCCGAACATGACACGACGCACACGAATTGCAACCCCTCAACGCAAGCTATCCACGTATCTATCCACAATGGCTCAAAGCCAATTCAGCCGCCATCAATTACTTGAGCAATAACTTGTGGCTTTTGATTTTCCATACATTCAAACACTCCTAACTTTTGGTTTTTCCTAACCTAGTCGCTTCTGATTCCCACCGTTTCCTATTTTTCCTCTATATAATCAAAGACCCATCATTCTTTCAATTAAGCGCAGTCCAAACCACTATTTTTCTTTCTGCAACGACATGATTTTGATTACTTCTGGCTCCGAATTCCTACATTCCTGAAGAAATACAAAATTCGGGTTAGGCATATGGGCAGCTGGAAATTTCGGGTTGGTGAATATTGCTCACGTTTATGAATTTGGAGAGTTGAATAGGTTGGTAATGTCCCTACTCTCTATCAAACCCTATTTCAAACGCTATAAAGGGCAAACTCAGTGTACGAGGCTCCCGTCACTACGGAGTATTGGGGGTTGGATGTACGCAGCCTTACCCCTGCATACGCAGGGATTGATGTATACAAGAGTTAAATCTCTCTCATGTCCTCGAGACAAAACGATTACAGGAAAGAGGGACGAGGGCTTCAGCTGTAGGTTTTCCTCCTGTTGAAATCGCCGACGTTCCGGAGAAGTGGAGCCGACATGGTTTGTAACAGCAAAGACTGTACTGTCAAACACCATCGGCGTCAGTTGTCTGTGTTGGTCACTTGAGAAGGCTGTATTTGTAAACCCATTTAGATTATGTTGGTCTGTTGGTATATCATAGATCTTCCTCATTATTCTTATGCAATAACTCATGTGTGACTTCTGTATTCTACCTTTCAACAATCTGCTCTTGCATTTGGTATTCACATGATTTGTAAATCATATGAAATATTTTTATTTGTATTGCTAACGAAAACAATTCAGTGTTTATTGTGAAGACAATTATTTTGACTAATTACAGTTTACATTACTGATGTGATTTGGTTTTTCGGTTTAATAAATCCATATGTACTGTTTGGTTTTTGGGTTGTGTTATTCATATGTTTGTTTTATCATGTACTCAAGGGCGGATCCAGGGGTGCGCCCACCAGGGCCGTAGCCCACCCCTCCCAAATTGGAAAAAAAAATATGTAAAGGTTAAAAATTGCTACTTGTAATTAAAATATTATTGAAAAATAATCTCAAATTTTGTAAAGGTTAAAAAATTGCTGGAAAATAAAAAATAACATAGATAAATAGATACAAAAAGTTAATAAATTTCTCATCTTGGGAAATCGCCCTGAACCCCGGAGATTGGTCGAGACTTCCGCCCCATTGACAAAAATTATCGGGTTCATTACTAATTTTAGCCCACCTCTTTGAGGAATCCTAGCTCCGCCCTTGCATGTACTGTCATATATGTGTTGGCATAAATCATCGCTATTATGTTAACCTTGATTTCATTTAATTGTTTGATCGAGAGTGTGATAAAATATTCTAATCCCGGTTTGTTGAATCCTCATAAGAAGGTGAGCAGTTTCTTCTTTTTTACTCCATTTTTATTGTTGAGAAAATTCTTGGTGAATGGAATGAAACATAGGTTCAATCCTCTATAGGTGTTAGTTATATTGTCCTAACTTTGGTTATTAAGAATTACTTAGGCTATATTGATCCAGGCTCCATTTCATTGGATTTTCTATGTATTCTTTCAACAAGTGGCTCCAAAGTATATGGGTTTGTGAATTGGTGCTCACTATTTCTTAAATTTAGCCAAATGTGAGATGATTGTTTTGATTTGAAGCTTGAATTTATTGAAATGAATTGAATTACAAAACATATAAAATAAAGGTTATGTGGTGAAGGACTCTCGGGAGTCAATTTGGTATTCATGAGTCACTGCAAATATAATGAATAATGGTTACTCAACAGGACCGGTCTTAAGATTGAGAGTGCCCTGTGCGAAAATCAATTTAAGATCCTTCTAAAAAAATATTGTACAAAGATATTAAATACCTAAAATGGGCCCCCAAAAAATTAAACTTATTTTTTAGGGCCCTATTTTAGTTGGGTGAGATTTTTGGGTAGTTGAATCATCCTTTGTATAGATTGTTTTTGGATACTTAAAAAATGGGCCCCTAAAAATTAAATTTATTTTAAAAATTAACATTTTTAATATACATAAAATATTTTTGGACCCCTATAATATACATACATAGGTGCCTACTCTAAAATGGGCCCTATGCCATTGCCCATTTGGCACATGGCCAGGGCCGGCCATATTACTCAATCACTTTTCTCCGTAAAGCATCAATCAAAGTATAAATTTTATTTTACCTTATAAAGGGTGTTCCAAAACACACAAAAAAAATTGATTTTTTTGATAAAGTGTTGATGACTATATTTGACCTTTTTATTGTTTAATCCATTTGTTTAGAACACCCAGTTGGGAATTATTGTATTAGGTAATTTGTCTAATAATAATTATTCTTCATTTTTTATAAAGTAAATTTTGGTGACTTATGTTAAGAATTGATATTTTATTCCAATCATATTATATTTTCAATTGGAAATAAATTGCATACAAGTTAGTTATTTATACGTATAAACCTGAATAGTTTAAATTTTAATTGATAAATATTTATCACGGATAATTACAAATCGCCCGGCATCACACGGGTTTTGACCATGAGAAAAATATTTCTGATGCCAAATAGCAGGGGCCTGATGGAATGAACGTCAATCAAAGTTTAATACCGGATTTTTTATCCCCAAAAGAAAGTGAACAACTCATATAACTACAAAAATTAAAACTTCTAAATATATGCTCAATTAAAAGTTCTAAAGTATATGTTGAAGCTAAATCTACACAATGGCATTTGTGAATAAAAGTTGGCCTGACCAGGGGTGTAATTATGCATGAAACAGGCGTGAGGCTGAATGGGTTTGCTAACATAACGGCGGATGATTTCTTCTTCGCGGGTCAAGCCAAGCTGGGACTCACCAATAACTCATTAGGTGCAATAGTAGCGGGAGCCAAGGTCCAAAGAATCCCAGGCCTCAACACTATGGGTGTCTTTCTTGCCCGAATTGACTATGCCGCTGGCGGCCTCAATCCACCACACACCCATCCACGCGCCACTGAAGTCATCTTTGTCCTTGACGGCGAGTTAGACGTAGGATTTATTACTGCCGCAAATGTCCTCTTTTCGAAGACCATTAAAAAGGGTGACATATTTGTGTTTCCAACGGGACTGGTTCACTTCCTGAAGAACAACGGAAAGACCTCTGCATCGGTGATCGCGGCATTTTATAGTCTACCCAAGATACTTCGTACCTTGGGTTGGTGGATTTGTGTGTCCTTTGTTATATGGATTTTTCAATGTTTGCAAAGGGCAATATCCTAAAGAAATATTTGTAAATTTGGATATGTCCTCAATAAATTATCTATTGCATTGCCAAGAATTCGAGAAATAAAGAAATTAGCCTTCATGATATTTTATGTATTTCACCAATTGATTGAAATTATCTTTTATTAAATGATGATTTGTTCATAAGTGTATTAATTAGTGTTTTTTTCAAGTGAATATTAGTATTCATCGTCGTGCGAGAAAAAAAAACGTTGTGAATAAAAAATAAAATAAAAAAAATCAGCATAAAAATGAAAGCTATGGAGGAGAAGTTATTATTTGACTAAAAAGAGAAATATAAATTATGGGAGAGAGATACGTGAGAGTAGTAAAAGAGAGACATGTAGATGAAGGGAGAGAAAAAGAAAGATATACATGAAAGGGAAAAAGACTCATGAGAGTAGTAAAAATGAAGGCTTTAAACGTTAACACGTGGCACAACGATTATATTATATAAGGATTATTAAAATCTTAAGCAATATTTAATAATTATGTGTCATTTTTGCCTAATTAACAAGTGTACTTGAGTTTTAATAGACAATTGTTTAATGTTTTATGGAGAATTAGATTTTAAACATAGTTATTAAAAATTGAACGTAATTAGAAACTACACTTTCTCCATTTACAAAATCTTGTGCTGAAAATTAATTTGTGTTTTTCTTGTTTTTAAAGCTAATAATATTATTTAAAATGGACATATTAGTACATTTTAAAGGAAGAAAAGAGAAAAAATGATGTTCTAGTTACAAAGTCATTTCATACTTTAATGAGTTGTCATAGATTTTTACGCTATAATAAATCAAAATAACAAAAAAGTAACAATTTTAGTACACCAATAAGAACATAACATGCTAACAATAACAAAGCATTAAAATGCTTGTGCATAAAAGTTTGACATAATGTTATCAGAGCAGTATGAAGCCCCACATGGGCAAGATGGGGCAAGGACAAACGTATCTGTCTTAATAAACAATCGTTAATGAAAATGAATATTATTACTCAAAAATTTGTGTTGTCTAGGCATTCTATCCAACACACCAAGAAGTGTCATTGGAAAAATATATGTTGATATTAAAGGAAATTGTGTTGTTTTCAAAATAAGAGAATAAGCCATTGATTAAGTTGCTTTATTTAAGGTGTTTTCCGACCTTGTTAAATAATTGTGCTACAATCCTTATAATGCCATGTCACCCCAGGATAAATTAACCCAGAATCGAAAATAATTTGTGCCTAAAAAAATATGCACAATAATAATTTAGTATACCATCACCCGTTCAATGCAGTTATCTCAATATCACAATGTGACAATATTGTAGTTGTGGGAATGAAATATTTTCATGAGAAATTATTTTCAGTAAGTGCTTGTTTAAAGAGAAAGAAAGCCAATATGTCGTAGGTGTCTTTTTCAAAGAGAAAGAAAGAGTCATTTTTATGCATCTGTTAAAAGCAACTTTTTGTTCACAAAATTTTACATAAAGACAAAATGTCTTTTTATTCCAACAATCCCCCATTTGTCAATTTTGAAAAATAATTATTAAGAAATAATTCATAAAATACTATATAAGCAAAGATTTCATTCGATTTGAACCTTTAGGCAATAAAAATGATTCGGAATATTCTAGAGTAAACATAGTTTTGAACTCTATTTGATAACATTCTATACACAACCCTACTTGAGTGTAGCCTTTAAGCTAGTACGTGTGACACCCGACCTAATTAAATACCGGGTGATCAGTCCTTTATTAAATTAAACCATGATTTTCATTTTAGTTCATTCTTAGCATCATTGACGAAAACCTTATTAATTACTAACCACTTATTAGTTAATTAAGCCGATGCCAAAATTTTATCTTTTAATAACCAAGTCATTATGCAAAATGGAAAACTAAATAGAACCATTACATAATGATAGAGTCTAAATATCACATAAAAAAACTGATTCAAAGTCTTGCCGAACTAACCATCGGCTAAAATCCAAACCAAATAAATCTGAAAGATAGTAAATAAATCCCATACAATCTGAACTGAAACAATTTGAATAAATGATGTGAGCAACATGCTTGAAATAAAACTGAGATAAAATTCCTAAATTAGGAATAAATGAAAGAGGTGTATACTTCAACTCGTGCAACATCCACATATGCCGCATTGATGTATCCCTGGGAATAGAATCAAGTCTGGCGTTCATGTGGATGGACAAAAAAAATCCTAGACGATTATGACCTGGGGATTATACTCGCCCTGTTCATCAAGCCAGGGGATTCACCCACGTTGCCTCCTATGATAGCACTAGAGGGGTATGTATTCTTATAAATATTTTTCACCCCAACATTTATAAAGAACTGTGACACCCCGACTAATTAAATACCGGGTAGCTACTCCTTTATTAAATCAATACAAAATGCCAAGTTGGTTCAGTTAATAGCATCACTGTCGAAAATATTTTTTTTTAATTACTAACCACCTAGTATTTAAAAAGTAAGCTGCCAAATTTTAATTAAGTCTGATTAACATGCAATAAAAGAATAATGGAATAACAACATAATCCATTCACCATAACGAAGTAATGAAATAACCAACAAATAAATATAAGAGTCCGGAGGAAAACTCCTCACAACAATCCAACAACAGAAAATAATAAGACAAGTATGAATCCTAAATTAATTACATGCCCGAAGTCTGAATAACTGAAATAAATGAAATGTCTCTAAAGAAATGGACGACATGCCCTACAACTGATAAATGTTGAATATAGAGTCAAGATAGATGAAGCGTCTACAAGAAAAGTCCTGTAACTTCCACAAACAGCTACAACTCGTCACCTGAATGAGGATCCTAAGCATGATGTCCTTGTGGCTGGGCACCTAAAATGGTTTTTACAAAAATAGATTTGAAAGAAAATGGGTCAGAGCCCGAAAGTGGAAATCATTTTAAAAACAACAAGTGTTTTAATAACATTAAAACATTAAATGAAAAATACATGTTAGGACATGCACTCACATGAAATTCTTACCTCTCGACTACATGTGCACTCCTAACGTACCGTACCCATCTAAATAACATACATATCTAACCAAACTGTGATACATTCTATCCCTTACTACTCGATTCCCAAATTACATTCTAGCGTTAACAATTAAATAGAGGGCTTTACATACACTCGGATTCTCAATAATTAATACAATTCACTATCAATTAACCCGTTATGTTTTCTCAAAACATTACCATAATTATATTCACAATATTAACATGAAAGTTCCCATTAATTAAGTGCATATTATTCACGTCATAAATATACAATACAAGCACCCCGAGACTAAGCTGCGGTGCACACATACTCTGCTATCCATCCCGGTACATCACGTACATAAGGATCACGCATTCTGAATCTCTCAGGAATCGTTCTCAGATAACAACATCACAAATAATGGAGGCGAACACAGTCACATCACATGGGTCACGCACATACCTGCGCTCCCACGATCAGCAGACTTATTAACATCCCAATAAGTCCTTCTTTGACCTATGTTCATCGAAGTACCAGTCTAAATCCGGGCAACACAAAGATTAGAGGGCCCTAAGCGAACGTAAACCTCCCGTGATAGAAAGTATGGTAGGTATGTCATACACATAAAAGCAATACATATACTAAGTTTGTACACATCTTAGTAATCACCATAATATATTGGTGGTACACTTCTCAATCTCGTACCGACACATAATGCTACACAATTTATATGTTCCCGGTTAATATAACTATTTAGGCCGTAAATGTTCTCGCATCGTAATAGACACTCACGTCCTACTCCATAATTCCCTTTAGGTTCAACTACACTTCTAGGTTTTACTCCTCATTATACCTCAAATGTCTCTACTATATCAATCAATCAACAAGAAAGTGTTATCTCTACATATAACCAAGGTTACGGGACACTCAGGATTAAAACAGGCTAAAAAGCTTAAACTGTCAGCTCGTTAGAAGTCTCATTCAAACGAAAGTCATCGAACGAACATCCCTCTCGTTAGAAGTCAAACTGTCAACTCGTTAGAAGTTCGTTCGAACGAGCTCGTTTGAACAACCTGAGCAGGTCTTCTAACAAGTGGCCAGTTTCGAGCCCAGATTTTCCAAATCTCGTTTTTCTAACTTCTCTTCACCTCTAACCTCATCTAAACATTAATCTAACGATTGTTCAAAGCTACTAATCATCCCTAAACATGTTTCAACCGAATAACAACATTTATATGGGTTCAAATCACCCTAAACTACATCAAATTATCAAATCTTCACCATTTTTCCCAAATCACATGAATATGAACCCTAAAACTTATAAATCATCCATGGGCCTAATTAAGTCCGTTTTTGTTTCATCCAAGATATTATTATCATAAGAATAATCACCTATATACAATTCTACATGCAATTCTTCATCAATATGCAAGATTCTAATTCCAAGTTTAATGGGTTTTCATCCATCTCCCAAACAAATACAATTATAACAAATTCCTACGCATAGAAGAAGCATTCTCTGCAATTAATTGAAATTAAACGACTTGCCTTATGTGTATCTCTGGATTTGATGACGAATCTGATGAATTTCTCTCTCTCTCTCTATGCAGAATTCTCCTCTCTACAAGCTTTCTTCTCTAATGGTGGCAATGGAGGCTAGGGTTTGTCTTAGGAACTTTTGGGGCTAATTCTAATAACCCCCGTAGCCCTCTAATTAGTTAATGGCAGGTAATGGGTTAGTGGGTCTTTTAATTTTCCATTTAAAACTCCTAAAATTCGTTAATAAAAAATCCCAAAATTCTAAAATTACTAAACTACCCTTATATATTGCCGGTATGGCCTAAAAATGCCCCGGGACCCAAACTAAACCCCCGGCTAGTGTTTTCTGACTATTTCGACCCTTCCGGACGCGTTGGCGCACTCAAAATAACCATACGGTTTATAGAAGTAAAATTCACTTTTTTAATTATCATAATTATATTCCATGACGCGACTGTCACACGCGTCTCAACAAAATTTCCAAATTGCCGTATTTCAATCTTACGACAAGTTTCATAGTTCAATATTCATATATAGCCATATATACTCATTAATATCAAATACTAACTCGCATCTCGCTAGTATTTTTATCCGGATTAATTTCCAATTAATACGCATTTAATTCAATTAATCCCCCAAATAAATAACACCAAAAGTACGGGGTATTACATACTCCCCCCCTAATAACAGAATTTCGTCCCGAAATTCGGAACTAGAAAGTACCTGGTAAGAACAACTCTGGATAACGTTCTTGCATCTCATCCTCGCACTCCCATGTGGACTCCTCGACATTATGATGTCGCCACTAAACACGTACTAACGGAACTATCTTTGACCGCAGTTTCCGCTCACTTCGATCCAAAATAGCAATCGGCCCCTCCTCGTAGGAGCTATCAGGCTGGAGATCGATGTCCTCCAAGGCAATATGAGAATGAGCCAAATCGTCTCTAAGATATTTCCTTAGTGAGGAAATATGAAATACATCGTGAATCCGATGCAAATGCTCCGGTAATCCAAGCCTATACGCAACCGGTCCAATCCGCTCAATAATAGGAACTGGTCCCACATACCTCGGTGCCAACTTCCCTTTCTTCCCGAAACGCATAATCCCTTTCATAGGAGATACTCTGAGCAAAACCTGGGCCCTCACTTGGAACTCTCTGAAGAACCTCTTCGCATCAGCATAGCTCTTCTGTCGATCCTGAGCTACCCGAATGTGACTCCGAATCAATTCTATCCTTGCCGAAGTATCCCGAATCACCTCCGGCCCAAGTAGTTTGTTATCCCCCACCTCCAACCAACATGCTGGGGAACGACAAGGTCTACCGTACAACGCCTCAAATGGATCCATGCCAATGGTGAACTGGTAGGAGTTGTTGTAAGCAAACTCCACCAGTGGAAGATACTGCTCCCATCCACCCCTAAAATCAATGATA
This sequence comes from Sambucus nigra, assembly GCA_949130495.1. Lineage (NCBI taxonomy): Eukaryota > Viridiplantae > Streptophyta > Magnoliopsida > Dipsacales > Adoxaceae > Sambucus > Sambucus nigra. The sequence goes on from OX422212.1 coordinate 94,397,453, forward strand.
CTCATACGTAGCATGTCCTCCAACATCTGGTTTGTATGCTCGGTCTGCCCATCGATCTGCGGGTAATACGCCGTACTCAACCGCAATTCCGTGCCCATGGCCTCCTGAAAACTCTCCCAAAACCGCGAAACAAATATCTTGTCTCGGTCAGATACGATATTTTGGGGCACACCGTGAAGTCTCACTATCTCTGCAATAAAGAGCTGGGCATACTGTCCCGTAGTGTAGTCTGTCCTTACGGGTAGAAAATGAGCGACTTTGGTCAACCTGTCCACAATTACCAAAATGGAGTCATGACCTCTCTGTGACGTAGGCAACCCCGTGATAAAGTCCATGGAGATGCTCTCCCACATCCACATCGGGACCTCCAATGGCTGTAGAAGTCATGTCGGTCTCTGATGATCCACTTTTACAAGCTGACAAGTGGCGCATTTAGAAACAAACACGGCAATATCTCTCTTCATCCTGCTCCACCAATACTGTCGTCTCATAGCTTGGTACATTTTGTCCCCACCGGGATGTACCGCGAATCGTGAGCCGTGCGATTCTGCCATCACCTCGTGCCGTAATTCCTCCCCTTCCGGAACTATCAATCTCCCATTGAAGCGTAATCCCCCGTCTGAGCTAACGGTATAGGACTCGGCTCCCTCTGCTAGTAATCGAACTATCTTCTCCTGACAGAACGAGTCATTTGCCTTTGACCTTACTACCTTCGTGACAATCTGAGGTGTAACGGTCATCACAGACATGAACGATCGGGCCACTGTATCCTGGTGTCCCAACTCCTTCCACTTGGCTTTCCACACCCCTGCCACCTCATCTACTGGCCTACGGCTCAACGCGTCTGCTACCACGTTAGCCTTCCCCGGGTGATACTGGATATCAAACTGATAATCCTTTACAAACTCAAGCAACCTTCGCTGCCGCATATTCAACTCCTTTTGCGTGAATAGGTACTATAGGGACTTGTGGTCCGTTAAAAATCAAAACTTTTCCCCCAAAAGGTAATGTCTCCAAATACGAAGGGCATATACAACTGCCGCCAACTCCAAGTCATGAGTGGGGTAATTCTTCTCGTGAGGCTTAAGCTTACGGGATGCATAAGCAATGGCCTGACTCTCCTGCTATAATACACCTCCAAGTCCTTGCAAGGACGCATCGGTATAGACTAGATACTCAACTCCCGGTCTCGACAATGCTAACACAGGTGCTGAGGTCAACTTATCCTTTAACTCATTGAATTCCAACTGACAGGCATCACTCCAGATGAACGGCACACCTTTACGAGTCAGATGTGTCAAAGGACCTGCTATCTTCGAAAATCCCTGAATGAACCTCCTGTAGTATCCTGCTAATCCCAAGAAACTACGGATCTCCGTTGGTGTCATGGGCTGTCCCCACTCCCTCACCGCGGATACCTTCCCCGGATCAACAGATATTCCCCGGTCAGAAATAATGTGTCCCAAAAACTGGACCTCCTTCAGCCAAAACCCGCACTTCTCATATTTTGTATACAGTTCGTTCTGACGTAGCGTCTGCAAAACTTGCCTCAAATGCTCGGCGTGCTCCTCCTCTGTCTGGGAATAAACCAGAATATCATCAATGAAGACAATAACAAACTGATCTAGGAAATCCCTGAACACCCTATTCATCAAGTCCATAAACACGGCTGGAGCATTGGTCAAACCAAAAGGCATAACCCGAAACTCGTAAGAACCATATCTCGTTAATAACGCAGTCTTCGAGACATCCTCTTCCCTGATACGCAACTGATGGTATCCCGATCGCAAATCAATCTTTGAGAAGAATGAAGCTCCTCTCAACTGGTCGAATAAGTCATCGATTCGAGGCAACGGATACTTATTCCGTATCGTGACCTTATTCAACTCTCGGTAATCCACACACAATCTCAGTGAACCATCTCTCTTCTTCACGAATAACACAGGGGCACCCCACGGCCAAGTACTCCTCCGTATAAACCCCTGACCCAATAAATGTTCAATCTGATCTCGTAGCTCTCGCATCTCTGCCGGAGCCATACGGTATGGTGCGCGTGTTATAGGTCTCGTATCTGGTAATAAGTGTATGACAAAGTCTATCTCTCGACTGGGAGGTAGGCCTGGTATCTCTTGAAACACATCGGAATACTCCCTGGCAACCGGGATCGAATCTAAAGGAATCACAACCTCCTTAGAGGTATCCTCCTCTATGTAGTACAAATGAGCGGTCGAACCTCCCTCTGGGCGAGGCATTGCCACTACAAACATCTCTTGCCCCGGAATGGAAAAAATAATGATCCCGCCGAAGCAATCAATCATGGCTCTATAATTCGCGAGCCAATCCATACCGATGATCACATCGTGACCATGCATATCTAATACCAACATGTCTGTAGGTAATACCAAACTACCAATCTCTACCCCCACTCCTCAGCATATAAAGAAAATAAGCAACCCACTCCCCAATGGTGAGTCTACACACGTCACTGTGCTCTCTGCTGTAGCTAACAACCCTAAGGCTTTCACAAAATGTGTAGCTATAAAGAAATGCGTTGCCCCCGTATCAAACAAAACCCGACCCATAGTACCATGGATAGGAAACATACCCTCAATCGCGGGTGGTGCCTATGGAGATGCTGCCTGGTGGACGTTATAGACACGTCCATACTGTAACTGCCCCTGCTGCACAGGAACTACTGGAATGGTTGGTAGTGCTGGCACCTGGGCTGGAGCTGGGAGAGCAGGTGGAAAAAGTGGCCTCTGTGGCTCATGCGAGCACCCTGCTGCTGCTGCGGGGCCCTGCCCCTATCAGGACAGTCCTGGCGTTTATGGCCAGTCTTGCTACAAACTAAACAATTCCCCGAGAAGTTCCCCCCTCTCTGTCCCTGCTGCCCCCGGCCCTGGTGGCTGTTACCGTTCCTCCACTGGCCCTGCTGAAACTGCTGTTGACCATTATGACCTTGCTGGTTCTGATGGTCGTTCGGACCCTGATGGCCCTGCCGAAAACCTCCCTGTCCGTGCCTAAAATTTCCCGACCTGAACCTCTTGTGGTCCCCCTGCTGGGAACCCTGATCACCCTATCTCTGCCCCTGAACAGAATGTGCCCCACTGGCACCATTTCCCCCAGTCCTGCCCTGATGGTTGGACTCTCCCAATCGCTTGCCCTCAGCCATGTGAAAGCGGTGATCCTGACAATGGAGCAATGCAGCGTTAACCACATCAGAATAAGTGGCCAACGATAGGTTCCCCAACAAATGCTGACGGATCCTCCAAGTCAACCCGTCTGTAAATTTCTGTATCTTCTTCTCCTCTGTTGGTATCTCATCCGGAACAATGTTCAGAAGATCAGTAAATTCGGCCTCATACTCGGCCACAGTCTTACCCTCCTTCTTGAGGCTCATCAACTTCCTCCTCATCTCCGTGTGAACAGCTGATGGAAAGTACTTGCGGTCGAACCGCACCCAGAACTCCTGAATAGTGAGAGTGTCTCTCTCCTCCACGGTGGTAATAGACTCCCACCACTGTAGTGCAGACCCCACTAGCTTAAAGGTAGCTAGTATCTGCTTCTGAACCTCAGTGCACTCGTACATCCTCAAGTGCCGTTGAATATCCTTCCTCCACTGACTTGAAACTACAACATCGGAGCTACCTGCAAACTCCGGTGGGTGTGCTTTCTGGAAAGCATCAAGAACACGTTCCCAAGAAGACGGGAATGCATGTGCCTGAATCGGCGCGGCTACTGGCGCCTGAGCTGGTGCCTGCTGAACTACGGCTAGTGCGGCATTTACCGCCTGGGACACAATGGCTGCAACCTCGGCGGCATTCATCGTGCTCTGAACCGGTGCGGGCTGTGGTTCTGGCGTAGCATCCCTGGGAACCCGTTGTGCACGTCGTGGAGGCATATGAAATAAGAATGAAGTTTATAAGTTCGCAGTTATAAACTTAAAATAGCTGAAGAACGTAGCATATACAAGAGAATACAACAGTCCTAAAATATAGGGCTCTACATCAAAGAAAGCTCAGCGAAAAACATAATAAGCAGTACAGATCCTAAAGGACACTAGAACCTGATGCTCTGATACCACCTGCGACACCCTGACTAATTAAATACCCGGTTGCTACTCCTTTATTAAATCAATACAAAATGCCAAGTTGGTTCAGTTAATAGCATTACTGTCGAAAATATATTTTTTTAATTACTAACCACCTAGTATTTAAAAAGTAAGTTGCCAAATTTTAATTAAGTCTGATTAACATGCAATAAAAGAATAATGGAATAACAACATAATCCATTCACCATAACGAAGTAATGAAATAACCAACAAATAAATATAAGAGTCCGGAGGAAAACTCCTCACAACAATCCAACAACAGAAAATAATAAGACAAGTCTGAATCCTGAATTAATTACATGCCCGAAGTCTGAATAACTGAAATAAATGAAATGTCTCTAAAGAAATGGGCGACATGCCCTACAACTGATAAATGCTGAATATAGAGTCAAGATAGATGAAGCGTCTATAAGCAAAGTCATGTAACTTCCACAAACAGCTACAGCTCATCACCTGAATGAGGATCCTAAGCATGATGTCCTTATGGTTGGGCACCTAAAATGGTTTTTACAAAAATAGATTTGAAAGCAAATGGGTCAGAGCCTGAAAGTGGAAATCATTTTAAAAACAGCAAGTGTTTTAATAACATTAAAACAATAAATGCAAAATACATGTTAGGACGTGCACTCACATGAAATTCTCACCTCTCGACTACATGTGCAATCCTAACGTACCGTACCCATCTAAATAACATACATATATAACCAAACTGTGATACATTATATCCCTTACTAATCGATTCCCAAATTACATTCTAGCGTTAACAATTAAATAGAGGGCTTTACATACACTCGGATTCTCAATAAGTAATACAATTCACTATCAATTAACCCGTTATGTTTTCTCAAAACATTACCATAATTATATTCACAATATTAACATGAAAGTTCCCATTAATTAAGTGCATATTATTCACGTCATAAATATACAATACAAGCACCCCGAGACTAAGATGCGGTGCACACATACTCTGCTATCCATCCCGGTACATCACGTACATAAGGATCACGCATTCCGAATCTCTCAGGAATCGTTCTCAGATAACAACATCACAAATAATGGAGGCGAACACAGTCGCATCACATGGGTCACGCACATACCTGCGCTCCCACGATCAACAGACTTATTAACATCCCAATAAGTCCTTCTCTGACCTATGTTCATCGAGGTACCAGTCTAAATCCGGGCAACACAAGGATTAGAGGGCCCTAAGCGAACGTAAACCTCCGGTGATAGCAAGTATGGTAGGTATGTCATACACATAAAAGCAATACATATACTAAGTTCGTACACATCTTAGTAATCACCATAATATATTGGTGGTACACTTCTCAATCTCGTACCGACACATAATGCTACACAATTTATATGCTCTCGGTTAATATAACTATTTAGGCCGTAAATGTTCTCGCATCGTAATAGACACTCACGTCCTACTCCATAATTCCCTTTAGGTTCAACTACACTTCTAGGTTTTACTCCTCATTATACCTCAAATGTCCCTACTATATCAATCAATCAACAAGGAAGTGTTATCTCTACATATAACCAAGGTTTCGGGACACTCGGGATTAAAACAGGCTAAAAAGCCTAAACTGTCAGCTCGTTAGAAGTCTCGTTCGAACGAGGCTGTTTGAACGAGAGTTCGTTCGAACGAACTGGCCCTTCTAACGAGATCTCGTTCGAACGAAAGTCATCGAACGAACATACCTCTCGTTAGAAGTCAAACTGTCAACTCATTAGAAGCTCGTTCGAACGATCTCGTTCGAACGACCTGGGCAGGTCTTCTAACGAGTGGCCAGTTTCGAGCCCAGATTTTCCAAATCTCGTTTTTCTAACTTCTCTTCACCTCTAACCTCATCTAAACATTAATCTAACGATTGTTCAAAGCTACTAATCATCCCTAAACATGTTTCAACCGAATAACAACATTTATATGGGTTCAAATCACCCTAAATTACATCAAATTATCAAATCTTCACCATTTTTCCCAAATCACATGAATATGAACCCTAAAACTTATAAATCATCCACGGGCCTAATTAAGTCCGTTTTTGTTTCATCCAAGATATTATTATCATAAGAATAATCACCTACATACAATTCTACATGCAATTCCTCATCAATATGCAAGATTCTAATTCCAAGTTTAATGGGTTTTCATCCATCTCCCAAACAAATACAATTATAACAAATTCCTACGCATGGAAGAAGCATTCTCTGCAATTAATTGAAATTAAACGACTTGCCTTATGTGTATCTCTGGATTTGATGACGAATCTAATGAATTTCTCTCTCTCTCTCTCTGCAAAATTCTCCTCTCTACAAGCTTTCTTCTCTAATGGTGGCAATGGAGGCTAGGGTTTGTCTTAGGAACTTTTGGGGCTAATTCTAATAACCCCCGTAGCCCTCTAATCAGTTAATGGATGGTAATGGTTTAGTGGATCTTTTAATTTTCCATTTAAAACTCCTAAAATTCGTTAATAAAAAATCCCAAAATTCTAAAATTACTAAACTACCCTTATACATTGCCGGTATGGCCTAAAAATGCTCCGGGACCCAAACTAAACCCCCGGCTAGTGTTTTCTGACTATTTCGACCCTTTTGGACGCGTTGGCGCACTCAAAATAACCATACGGTTTATAGAAGTAAAATTCACTTTTTTAATTATCATAATTATATTCCATGACGCGACTGTCACACGCGTCTCAACAAAATTTCCAAATTGCCGTATTTCAATCTTACAACAAGTTTCAAAGTTCAATATTCATATATAGCCATATATACTCATTAATATCAAATACTAACTCGCATCTCGCTAGTATTTTTATCCGGATTAATTTCCAATTAATACGCATTTAATTCAATTAATCCCCTAAATAAATATTACCAAAAGTACGGGGTATTATAAGAACACAAATATATATATATATATATATATATATATATATATATATATATATATATATATATATATATATATATATACATATATATACACACACTATAAAATCATCGCATATATATATAATTTGAACCCGGCTAATCCGTGCCAAAATTCGATAGCACTAGCCTAAAATATTCGAGCTAATTTCCCAACTCTAAACTCTAATTAATTTTCACATTAATTAATTTTACTATCATGGCGTCATTCAACCAAAATATCCGGACACATTCTCTTGGACCGTAATTTATTCCTTCGAATTTTCTTGCTCCAAATTCTATAATGTAGATTTTTGTCCCTTTTTCCTCTACACAAAAAATTATACCAAACTCCCCTTTTTCACGCTGATAATTAAGGTTGACCCAAATTCCTTACTGAAATTATTTCAACCTCCAACCCTTTCCTCCGTCCCCAACAACATGCGTACCGAGATAGGCTTTGCCCACCAGCGTCGCTCGAATGACCCACCATGTCATTCGAACGACAGGTGGCGTCGCTCGAACGAAGGCCCCGATCGTTTGAACGACCTCTTGGTATTTTCTCTCTCTTATTCTCCCCATATCGTCTCCCATTGAAGAACCCAAACCTCTATTCCCAAACTTCCTTACTGTAAGAGCTTTAACCCTTCAAACTACTTCTAATAGATTTTAACTCTCACATCAATTAACAACCATTACTTATTGATACAAAATTCATTCCCTAGTTTCCAGATATCCACAGTAATTGAAATAAATCCCAAATTTCATCCACCCAGTCTCATACGATTTATAGGATCTCCTTAATTTCACTAATTTCCAATATCAAGAGATAATTTATGGGTTTTAAAAAATCACAAAGTTTACTTCCCAAATAGTACATGTTGAGATATATAAATTTTTCCTAAAAACTTACCCACGTATTGCTCCATAAATTCTAAAACCCAATTTATTAATGAACCCTACCCAAAATGGATTTCATCACACCCACTATGATATGAATGGATTATCACATATTTACATTGAAGAAAAAATTAACCACTTTCTTGATAAATTTCGTAGAGTTTGAATCCTTTGATGTATATGGTGATTTGACGAAGAACACACACACTTGTTCTTGATTTTGGCTCCAATAGTTCTTCAATTTCTCCCTTTTTTCTTCTCTACATACTTAGGTTTTCTTAAATGAGTTATGACTGCCACACCCTCTCACTTTTAGGTTTTATTATGGACAATCCCCTTTTTAGGCCTAAAAATTAACCACTTTCTTAAATGCAAAATCGTGCATTCATACTTTAATGAGTTGTCATAGATTTTTACGCTATAGTAAATCACCGTAATAAATAACAAAAAAGTAACAATTTTAGTACACCAATAAGAACATAACATGCTAACAATAACAAAGCATTAAAATGCTTGTGCATAAAAGTTTGACATAATGTTATCAGAGTAGTATGAAGTCCCATATGGGCAAGATGGGGCAAGGACAAACGTATACGTCTTACTAAACAATCATTAATGAAAAGGAATATTATTACTCAAAATTTAGTGTTGTCCAAGCATTCTATCCAACGCACCGAGAAGTGCTGTTGGAAAAATATATGTTGATATAAAAGGAAAACGTGTTGTTTCCAAAACAAGAGAATGAAACGAAATTACCAAAGGTGAAAATATAATAATAGAAAATTCATAAGGCTAAGCCCCGAATTAAGTCGATTTCTTTAAGGTGTTTCGCGGCCTTTTTAATAATTGTGCTACAATCCTTATAATTCCCCGTCAACCTAGGATAAAATAGACCATAATCGAAAATAATTTGTGCCTAAAAAAACTGTGCACAATAATAATTTAGTATACCATCACCCGTTCAATATAGTTTTCTCAATATCACAATAAAACAATGTTGTAGTTGTGGGTATGAAATACTTTCATGAGAAAATATTTTCAGTAAGTGTTTGTTTAAAGAAAAAGAGAGCCAATATGTTTTAGGTGTTTTTGTCAAAGAGAAAGAAAGAGCCATTTTTATGCATTTCTAAAAGCAACTTTTTTTGTAAAAATTTTTACATAAAGGCAAAATATCTTGTTGTTCAAAAAATCCCGCATTTACCAATTTTGAAAAATAATTATTTGAGAAATAATTCATAAAATACTGTACAAGAAAATGTGTCTTTCGATTTGAACCTTTACGTAGTAAAGATGATTCTGAATATTCTAGAGTAAACGTAGTTTTGAACTCTATTTGATAACATTTTATACACAACCCTACTTGAGTGTATCCTTCAAGCCAGTACGTGTGACACCGCGCCTAATTAAATACCGGGTGATCAGTCCTTTATTCAATTAAACCAGGATTTCCATTTGGTTCATTCTTAGCATCACTGGCGAAAACCTTATTAATTACTAACCACTTATTAGTTGATTAAGGAGGTGCCAAAATTTTATCTTTTAATAACTAAGTCATTATGTAAAACGGAAGAAAAAATAGAACCATTACATAATGATATATTCTAAGCATCACATCAAAAAACCGAGTCAAAGTCTTACCAAATTAACCATCGGCTAAATCCAAACCAAATAAATCTGACAGATAGTAAATAAATCCCATACAATTTGAACTAAAATAATCTGAATAAATGTTGTGAGCAGCATGCCCAAAATAAAACTGACATAAAATTCCTAAACTAGGAATAAATTAAAGAGGCGTCTACTCTAACTCCAGGAACATACACAAATGCCGCAGTGGCGTATCCCCGGGAATAGAATCAACGCTCTTCATATTTAAGCTAGTATCGCACTCCCTTAAGAACCTACTCACCCCTCAACTATTGTGCACACCTAACAATTTTTCTTATAACCCACCTAATCATCTACCTCATAACTAGTTATTGTTATAACTCCTTCCTGTCACACTACTCTAGTCCGAGTTTGTTTAATATATGATTTGTAAGTTATTTATCATACTAACTTAACTAATCATTTTTTATTTAAGACCATATAACATTCTCACTAGTTATATATAATTAACATAGTTCACTTCATATAATTTACCCGTATATAATTATCTGCGCCATATATACGTAATATCATATTATAACATTTACATACATGTCGTAGATATATAACTATCCTCCCGAGTAGACACTCACCGGATGTTCTCTAAAATGCTATCAGCCCATATATAATCATCCACCCGTATATCTTGACTCGATTAGCTCCCCGAATCAGTCAAATAAAAATTAACATAGCGGAGGTGGACATAGTTCCTTCACCGGAAGTGAAGCCAAATCATACCCCAAAGCGATTTACCCCTGAAAATAAACCACACAATAAAATTTCTGACGACTATGACCTGGGAATTATACTCGCCCTTCTCCTTAAGCTAGGGGATTCACCCACATTGCATAACCTCCTATGATAGCAGTAGAGGGGTACGTATTCCAATAAATATTTTTCAAACCAATATTTATAAAGCATGCAAATATATATATATACTAGAAAATCATCGCATATATAAATCATTTAAACCCGACAAATTCATGCCCAAATCCCATGCACTAGATTAATATATCCAAGCCAATTTCCGGACTCTAAACTCTAATTAATTTTCACATTAATTAATTTTATTATAATGGCGTCATTCAACCAAAATACCCGGACACATTCTCTTGGCCCGTATTTTATTCCTTCAAATTTTCTTGCTCCAAATTCTATAATGTAGATTTTTGTCCATTCTTCCTCTACACAAATAATTACACCAAACTCCCCTTTTCACGCTCATAATTAAGGTTGACCCAAATTACTTACTGAATTTACTTAAACCTCTAACCCTTTCCTCCGTCCCCAACAGCAAGCGGATCGAACTGGGCTTGGCCCACCGGTGTCTCTCGAATAACCCAGATGTCATTCGAATGATAAGTGGCGTCACTTGAACGAAGGCCCCGATTGTTTGAATGACCTCTTGATATTTTATCTCTTTTTTTTCTTCCCGTATCAACCTCCATTGAAGAACCTAAACCTCTATTCCTAGACTTCCTTACTATAAGAGCTTTAACCCTTCAAACTACTTCTAATAGATTTTAACTCTCAAATCCATTAACAACCATTACTTACAAATAGAAAATTCATTCCCTAGTTTCAAGATATCCACAATACTTGAAATAAATCTCAAATTTCATCCACCCAATTTTATTCGATTTATAATATCACCATCTAAATTTTAATTTCACTAATTGCCAATATCAAGAGATAATTTATGGATTTTGAAAAATCACAAAGTTTACTTCCCGAATAGTACACGTTGAGATATATAAATCTTTCCTCAAAACTTACCCATATATTGCTCCATAAATTCTAAAACCCAATTTATGAATCAACCATACCCCAAAATGGATTTCACCACACCCACTATGATATGAATCGATTATCACATATTGACACTGAAGCAATATTAACCACTTTCTTGATAAATTTTGTAGATTCTTAATCCTTCGATGTAGACGGTGATTTCATTAAGAACACACACACACGCACTTGTTCTTGATTTTGGTTCCCAAGGGTTCATCAATTTCTCCCTCTTTTCTCCTCTGCATACTAAGGTTTTCTTAAATGAGTTATGGTTGCCACACCCTCTCACTTTTAGGTTTTATTGTGCCAAATCCCGTTTTTAGGCTTGTGGGCTGTATTAAAATGGCTCATACGCTCCTGTGTGGGTCCGATTATGTCTAAAAATGTCCCGAGACCCATTTACCACCCCGAGTACTCTTTTTCGACTATCTTAGACTATCCGGAATGAACCGTTCACTCAGAATTGCCATCCGAATTATTTTTCTAAAACTACTTATTTCGAGCCCAATATAGTCTATACCCGACTCCCGATTGAGATAAATTAATTCCACATCATTATCACTCGTTATGACGTAAATAAATTATTACTATTCGCTTAGTAATTTAAATTCCATAAATATTAACCATTTACTCTCTAGATTAATATTTAAATAAATACTAGTAATAATAATTAATTCAATTAAATTATGACACACAAGTAATTTAAAATTAGCCAAATTAATTAAATATTAAATGCACAAAATTACGGGTTATTATATACTTCCCCCCTTACAAAGAAATTTCATCCTCGAAATTAGGTCTTACCCGGGCAGATAACTCTGGATACTTCTCTCGCATGTCATCCTCCTGCTCCCAAGTAGACCCAATAATGCTGTGATGACCCCACTGTACTCTGACTAGTGGTACCACTTTAGATCGCATCTTGTGCTCACTACGATCCAAAATAACTGCAGGTCTCTCCTCATATGAGACGTCTACTGCAATTCAATCTCCTTGAGTGGGACGTGCCAAAAATCCCTCTCGCTTCTCCTGTATTTCTTCAGCGATGCTACGTGGAACACGTCGTATATCCACTGAAGATGCTCGGGCAAATCCAGTTTATAAGTTACCGGTCTCACCCTCTCAAGGATAAAGAAAGGCCTCACAAATCTCGGCACTAGCTTCCCTATCATGCCGAACCTCATGACCCCTTTCATGGGAGACACCCTAACTAACACCTGGTCATCAATCTCTAACTAAATGGTCTTCGGCCATATAATACCTGAAAAGACGAGCCTATGCTCCGTTAATTCTACTCTCTATGTTATAAGAGGCCCCACCTTTATGGGTGCCAATTTATTTTTGCCAAACCCGCGACTCTCCTTAGGGTATATACCCGCAATAATCCCTGACTACTCATGTCAAACTTCAAACCCTTAACTCATGGTGACGTAAATCTCCTTATATTTTTTAGCTATCTAGAAAAGATGTGGTTTACTCAATTCCTGTCGATGAACCACAAATCACTTTGGGTCATAGAAGCTCGTTGTTCCCCACTTCTTGTCAACCAAATGGTGGATAACAAAATCTCCCTATAAAGTCTCTAAACATGCTACGTTGATAATAAACTACCATGAGGTATCACACGTAACTCTACTAGTGGTAATTAACACTCCCAATCACCCATAAATATGAAATTACGCATTTCTCGATTCCTCCAACAACCTAGTCAAAGTCTACCATTGACATAAGGGTGAAATGTCTAGAATAATATGCGACTACATCCCCATCGCCTCCTGACACTTTCTGTTAGAGTTGGGACCGAAAGGTCTTATCCTAATTCACAACAATTTTGGACAACACCTAGTTCCGTTTCAATTCTTTCTGCAAGTGAAAACTTTGATATACTGCTCGATAATATATGCCACCCCCAAATAACAAATATTCCACTTTGGTCAATCCGTTCCGCAAACCCGATGGAAACTTTGAACTCTCCACAATTTTGGATGTCCCAAATATGAATTTCACCACTCATGCTCATCAATCCCATCAATGGGAACATAAAAATTACAAAAGCCTAGTTGAAAACCTTCGATCCACTTTTGTTTTCCATCCCTAAATGGTGTAACTTGGTGACAACTCCACTATGTATTATTCACAACTGATGCCCACGCTCAAAGTTTCACATTACAAGGGAAATCTTACTCCCCTTTTTCTAGTATATACTGAAAATCATTGCCTTTTCATTTGTTCCCGAAACTTCTAGGCATATGACTAGGTGAGATTCTGCTTCGCCCAGGGCACCCATACACCCTATAACATGTGCATATTTGCACAAACCTCAGAACATCACCTATGTAACATACTTATCTCAAGTTAGACCCCCCCATTCTTGGCGTGGCTATATTATTATGGTATTTTCAATCACCCCACCAATTACTATTTAATTCTTCGTGATAATTCCCCACCCATCAACTTGTGGTGAAAAAGTTCTTCCCAGTGTTTCTTTCACAACACTTCCCGACTCTACTGCCCTATTTCGTAATAGCTCTCCACTCAATGTGTTTTCTCTACACGTTCAATAATTATCATTTAATCTGATTTCCTAGCATCCAATGACGTTTCTCTGCCCCCAACATTTATTAAGGCTTATACGTATAGAATCTCACGGCAAAGCCCAAAAGAGATTTTTCTAATGTACTATTCCTCAGCATTATCGGTCCTATATTTTTATAGAACCCAAATAATATACTCAGGACATCAAACCCTGTCCCTATACTCACAAGTCTAACCATTGACTCCCGCGTATCTAAACGAGTCATATACTACTGAGCTCGCACTATCACTAAGTCCTGAGTGCTAAATTAAAAACAAGATAAATCTCTCCGCTCCACGGTAACCCGACATACCCTGAATCTCATCAGTAAGAGTCCCTATGCATCGGGATTCAATATAACTAGACAACTCTACTTCACAAAATACAACCACGAGCTCGAGCCTCTTTCATGTGAGACATCACAAAAAGAATATATATCGTTCCTTTGAACAACGAACCCGATAGTCTTACGATAATCGCCCACCATCGCTAACCAGTCCGTACTCAGGATAAAATCGTAATAAAATAATCACCTCTCATCATGGGATTAGCTTGAAAAAAATATACCCTCTCCTACAGGTGGAACTAAAGAGATCCACATTACACAACAATAAATTTTTACAATTATAGTACTATTAATGATACCTCCACCAAACCCGTTTCACACGCGAATTTACTAACAAACTATTGTGACTCTTTCGTGTCGCGTGATACTTCAAACGACAACCAACATCGTTCGAATAACATGCCGCCTTAAGTTTTTTATTTAAAGGACTCTTCAACTCCTTTTTCTATAAGAAGTTTGTACGTTTTTCATTCAGCAAAACAGTGCAATATCGGCATAACACTTTTGGCTTCTTCTTTTAGAGTTTAATCTCTTGTTTTCAATTCATAAAAAAATCTCAATTTGTTAGTGAATTGTTTTGAAGTTCAAGAATACATCTTACTGGTGTTCATACTTTTGTGGAGAAAATTTATTCATCATAGGGCTGCGTGTCATTGAGATTCACTACATGTGAATCTTTACTGAAGATAGGATTGCGGTTCTTATGGATTACTACACGTAATTCATTACTGACGATGCCGACCGACGCCTGCGGGTATTTGTGTTTCAAACAACTGTATTTCATTCTAATCCGTGTAAGTTGCAATTTACAAATTATAGTGAAATAAAAGGTTTTGCCCTGAGCGGATTTTTCCTGAACTTTGTGTCGCATATTTTATTTGTGTTAGCCTGACACATGAATGCACGTAGCTAGTTGATTTTGAGGACTGAATTAATTTGATTCGTAAATTGACACTAATTAAATAAGTTTGTGATTGAAAGTTATGCTTTGTTTAAATATTTATAACACACACTTTTTATAAATTGGTATCAGAGTAGGTTACACTAATTTATTGTGTATTCCAATTTTTTTTGCAAAATTGTGTGATATTGATATATTTTGAAAAATCATATCTTTAAAATGGTCGCAATGTTTCCAAGTGAAAACTTATATAATCGGTTGTAAATTTTTTATGGGTCTAATTATGCTTACTGGAAAACCAGAATGAAATCCCACTTAAAAGCCAACGATCAAAGAGTTTGGGTCATTTGTGAAAGAGGTTGTAATCCTCCCACTGTCATCGCAAATAATGTCACAAATTTAAAGCCTGTGTCAGACTAGACTGAGAAAGAGTTTAGGTGGAGCACTTTCAAATAACGATGGCTTAGTGCAATTTTTGGACACGTCACCCCTGACGAGTTCTGACGTATTATGATGTGCACCACATCTAAAGAAGTGTGGAAGTTTTTACAATTCCCCCACGAAGGCACTAACGCGGTCAAAGAGTCTAAAATTCAAAATTTGACCACTAAAATTGAGATGATCACTATGTTAGAAACTGAGTGTTTTAATGAGATTTATTCACGCTTGTCTTATATTGTCAACGCTAGTTTTAATCTTGGTGAGCCTATACCTGATGCACATGTGGTTAAAAAGATTTTAAGATTGCTGCCTAAACGTTTTATCCCAAAAGAGACTGTCTTAAATACCTTATGAAGTTTGAGTCATCTGAAACTAGAAGAGTTGGTAGGAGACCTCTAGACGTACGAAATTGACATGTTCCCTGACACTGTCAAACCTAAGGATAGTGGGATAGCGCATAAAGACCAAACTAGAAAAACAAAGGAAGTGTCCACCAGTGATAGGAAAAAAAAGTGAGTTTTTGAGTCTGAGGATGAGTCTGATTTTGACATGGCCCTGCTTGTAAGGAAATTCAAAAAGTTTCTCCAGTTTTCAAAACAAAATTCTTCCAATAAAAAGTTTTCGAAGAAAAATAAAGAGAAATACAGGGCTAAAGAAAGCGGTGAGAAAGAGAAAGAGGGTGAAGAAAATTTTGAAAATATGAAATGTTTTGACTGTGAGGGGGAGGGCATAAATCGTTTGAATGTCCCACTAGACTTAGGGGAGAGGGAAAGAAAGCAGTCATGCCCTCCACTCTTAGTGATAGTGAGGGAGATGAGTCCGGTAAAGGTTTAGTACATGGGATGAGTGTAGCTTTTTTGAGTCGTGTGAGCACACCCACTTTATCCCACAATGATTGTGTACACGAGAATGACGATGATGAGTCGAGTGTTTCTAGTTGGGATGAGAGCGAGTTGAAGAGTGGAGATGAAAGTGAGCTCCAAAAACATTTTAGGTATTTGTACACCGAGACCTTGAAAACAAAGAAGTATAATAGGGATTTAGGTCATCGGGTTTTATATTTGGAGAGAGAGAAAGAAGTTTTAATGAGGGAGAAGTGTGACTTGATCGACACGTTGTCTAGTCTGATGACACATGTATCCCAACTCAAGAGTGATCTCGATCATCCTCGGGAGGTCAAAGTCCCTTTAAAGAATGCATCTAAGAAAGTTGAAAAGATGCTTCTCAATCCCATTTTGGGTAGTGGTGAGAGTACATGAATAAGTTATGATCGTGCATCCACTTCTTTTGTTGCACCCGAGCCAATTCCTACTTCAGTGTTAGATCCACATGGCTCTCGACCCAACCCACCTAGGTGACCCATACCTATTAGGAGAGAGCATAGGAGATATTTTGAGAGAGGTGTACCTAGATCAGTTTACGTTTGCACACACTGTAAGAGAATGTACACCTTAGAGAGTTTTATTTTAAGTTTGGTTATGTGTCACGTTATGCTATTACACGTGTTCACATGCATGCACCCACACTTGACGCTCTTGATGATTATATGAGAGAGTTTGCACATATTTGGGAGCAGGTAAAGTTTTTGGTCAAGACTTCACATGACTTGATGGAGTTGTTTCAAAAGATGTCACCATCTTTGGAAAACTCCACCGCACCTACTGGTTGAGGTCTAGACTTGTTTGCTAGCATATGATGATTTTCATGATGATATTTTTGCCTATTGCTAGTATTTTTATTTTGTATTTATATTTTTCATTTTGATATATTTTTCGAAAAACTAAAAATATTTTCGTTTTTGAAGAATTTTGGAAAAATACAAAATGATTTTCATTTTTTTTTGAGAAAAATTAAAAAAAAAAACAAAAAGAGTTTGTATTTTGTTTACACCATATAGAAATGGGCATTTAGAATGATCAAGTCACAACATCATTCCTTATCCATGTCTCAAAACACAAAATGTTGTGTCATTCACGTGCTTTACAAAGTTTGGAGTCTTTGAGATAATATATAGTGTTGTTACCTACATGTTTGACTCATTTGTCCTTTATTGCACACATGCACGGATTTGTTTGACTTTTGTGCTTGTCTATCACATATTGGTTGAGTGTTTCCATCTCAATTCTGTCTATACAACGAACCAAATGCGATAAAACTTGATAAGAAAGTAGTGCAAGTTATAAACCATTTGTGAGTTTGTGTGTTTCTTTGTGAAAAATGAAAAAGGTTGCGAAAGGTACTTATTTTTCCTTTGCGATAAATTTATCATTTAAAAAGGACTTAAAAAGTGAGGAATTGAAGATTATCCCGGGTCCAATGAAGTTTAAAAGAGCTCAAAAAAAATTGAAAGACAATCAAAAGAAAAATATGCCAAAAATGGGCCAATATGTTTTAGTTTCATCACCTCAAAAATAAATCGTATTACCTTTTAATGAGGGATATTGGATGGAATTCAAAATGGTTTGCACGTCCTTGAATGTCATGAAAAATCATTACATAGTTTTGGACGTTATTGGTGTGGAAATCATTTATACTTTGATTTGTTGATATGATAAAGACGATGTGATCTGAATTCAACAATTTTACATCTAAGGACTATTTTGACGTTCATTCGTTAGGAGTACACTTATGCATCGTGCACATATGTCTTGATTGATTCGATCTTCCTATCGAATTTGTTCCCACCCGTTCATTCCGTTTCCACAATTTGGTTATCTTAGTGTAAATTCATGGTGTGTGATTTTGTAACATTAGTTTTGCATTTTTGTATGAAAAATTTGAAAATTCAAAAATTGTATGTTTGTCTTGTTCACCGTGACACTCCGATTGGATTCATTTGGTTTATTATTTTCTTTGTCTATTTTGGACAAATAAAAAGGGGGTGAACAAATTATGACTTTATGGGCGAGTATAAGTATAGGGGAGAATTCATTATGCTTTCAATTTTATGCTTATATCATTTCGAACTCGATACATCATGAGGTATTTTCTTTGTCTCATGTGTGTAGGTACAATTGAAGATCATTATGTTGAACACCCTGATGAGAAAAGCTTGAAGTTTTGAAGAATTGATTGTTGAAGCAAAGTTTGAAGACTTGAGAGTTTATCTTTCCAATTTTAAGTTTATGGGAGGGTATATTTGTATAGGTCATTTGATATTGGTAATTCAGATGTTTTTATTTTGTAACGGCATAGACATAGGGGGAGATTTGAGAGGACATTATCCGTCACAATTAAGTATGTCATATACCGCTACAACTGTCGAAGATGTTCAAGATTACATATGCAACGAGACGACCCAAGTATCAAGTTTCGTCAACAATTAAGCGTCCGCGAAATAAATATGGTAAAGTAGTGTATTTAATTTCTTAATAATTCAGTTAGGATTTTGGGATATTTTTCACAATTTTTTTTTTAAGTGTTGGAGTGGAGCTTTAAATGTTTTTCGTCAAAAATATATTTTTCGGAGTGTTTGGGGCTGTACAATTTGCGAGACAAAGAAAAAGAAAAATATTTAATATTAGTCCCGTTCGAACGACACCCTATATCATTCAAACGATATCGTCTGTCATGCGATACTTCAAATGGTGGCTTGTCTCGCTCGAATGACATACCGCCTTAAGTTTTCTATTCAAGTGACTCTTCAACTTTGTTTTCCATTAGAAGTTTATACGTTTTTCATTATGCAAAACAGTGTAATATCGGCAAAACACTTCTGGCTTCATCTTTTAGAGTTTAATCTCTTGTTTTCAATTCACAAAAAACATACCAATTTTTTAATGAATTGTTTTGAAGTTTGAGAACACATCTCGCTGGTGTTCATACTTTTGTGGAGAAGATTTATGCATCATATGACTATGTTTCATTGAAGTTTGCTGCGAGTGAATCTTTGCTAAAGATAGGACCACAGTTCTTGTGGACTGTTGCGTGTAATTCATTGTTGACGACACCGATTGATGCCTGCACGTATTCGTGTGTCAAATAACTTTATTATTGTAATCCGTGTAAGTTGTTATTAACAAATTATAGTGAAATAAAAGGTTTTTCCCTAAGGAGAGCATATGAGACATTTTGAGATAGGTGTACCTAAGCCAGTTTATGTTTGTACACACTGCAAGAGAAGAGGAAATGTTAGAGAGTTTTGTTTTAAGTTGGGTTATGAGGAACGTTATGCTACTACACATGTCCACATCCACACCCGATTCTCCTAATGATTACGTGAGAGATTTTGCTTATGTTGGGAAGAAGGTAAAGTTTTTGGTCAAGACTTCACATGACTTGATGGAGTTGTTTCAAAAGATGTCACCATCTTTGGGAAACTCCACCGCACATACTGAATGAGGTCTAGACTTGTTTTCTAGCATAGGATGATTTACATGATGACATTTTTTCCTATTGCTAGTATGTATCATTTTGAATTTACTTTTTCCATTTTGATATATTTTTCGAAAAACAAAAAATATTTTTTGTTTTTGAAATTTTTTGGAAAAATACAAAAAGATTTTCGTTTCTTTGAGAACAATTGAAAAATAAAAAAAGAGTTTTGTATTTTGTTTACACGCTATATGAATGCACATTTAGGATGACCGAGTCATAACATCATTCTATATCCATGTGAGTATTTGATAGTGTTTTGAGACAATATGTTATGTCATTCACGTGCTTTACAAAGTTTGGAGTCTTTGAGACGATATATATTGTTTCTACCTATATGTTTGACTCATTTATCCTTTATTTCGCACATGCACGGATTTGTTTGACTTTTGTGCTTGTCTATCACATGTTGGTTGAGTGTTTCCATCTCAATTCTGTGTATAAAACGAACCAAATGCAATAAAACTTGACAAGAAAGTAGTGCATGTTATAAACTGTTTGGGAGTTTGTGTGTTTTATTTTTAAAACAGAGAAGGTCTACGAAAGGTACTCATTTATCCTTTGCGATTAAGACACCATTTAAATTGGACCTAAAAAACTGAGGAATTGAAATTATTCGAGGTCCAATGAGGTTTAAAAGAGCCCGAAAAAAATTGAAAGGCAATAAAAAGAAAATTATGCTACAAAGAGCCAATAGGTTTTTAGTTTCATCAGCTCATAAGAAAACTAAAAAGAATTACCTTTTAATTAGGGAGTTTGGATGGAATTTAAAATGGTTTGCACGTCCTTGAAAGTCATTAAAAAGCATTACATAGTTTTGGACATTATTGGTGTGGAAATAATTTATACTTTGATTTGTTGATATAATTAAGACGATGTCATCTAAATTCAACAATTTTACACCTAAGGACTATTTTGATATTCATTCGTTAGAAGTACAGTGATGCATCTTGCACACATGTCATCATGGAGTCGATTTTCCAATCGAATTAGTTCACACCCATTTATTTCGTTTCCAAGATTCGGTTCTCTTAGTTTAAATTTATGGTGTGTGATTTTTGTAGCATTAGTTTTGCATTTTTGTATGGAAAATATGAAAAATAAAAAATAGTATGTTTTTCTTGTTTACCGTAACACCCCGAATTGATTTATTTGGTTTATTCTTTACTTTGTCTATTTCGGACAAATAAAAAGAGGGATAACAAATTATGACTTTATGGGGGAGTTTAAGTATGAGGGAGAATCGATTATGCTTTCATGTTTATGATTATATCATTTGAAACTCGATACGTCACGAGGTATTTACTTTG
This sequence comes from Sambucus nigra, assembly GCA_949130495.1. Taxonomy (NCBI): domain Eukaryota; kingdom Viridiplantae; phylum Streptophyta; class Magnoliopsida; order Dipsacales; family Adoxaceae; genus Sambucus; species Sambucus nigra. The sequence continues at coordinate 94,418,771 of OX422212.1, forward strand.
TCTCATGTGTGTAGGTACAATTGAAGATCATTATGTTGCAAACCTTGATGGGAAAAGCTTGAAGTTTTAAATAATTGATTGTTGAAGAAAAGTTTGAAGACTTGAGAGTTTATCTTTCGAATTTTGAGTTTATGGGAGAGTAGATTTATATACGTCATTTTTGAGATTGATAAATCGGATGTCTTTCTTTTGTTCCGGCATAGACATGGGAGGATATTTGTAAGGACGTTATCCATCACAATTAAGTATGTCATATACCTCTACAACCATCGAAGATGTTTAAGATCAAATACGCAATGAGACGGTCCAAATATCAAGCTTCATCAACAATCAAGCCTCAACGAATTGAATTTGGTAAAGTTTTGTTTTTAATTCCCTAATAATTCAGTTAGTCTTTTGTGATATTTTTCACAAAATATTTTCTAAGTGTTGGAGTGGATCGTTAAATGTTTTTCATCAAAAATATATTTTTCAGAGTTTTTTGAGGCGCTTCATTTAACGAGGAAAAGATAAACGAAAAAAATATTATTTTATTCATCTCGTTCGAATGACGACATCATACGTCGTTCAAACGACATGCTATGTCACACGATTCTTCAAAAGACAGCCAACATCATTCGAACGACATGCCGCGTTAAGTTTTTTTATTTAAAGGACTCTTTAACTCCGTTTTCCATAAGAAGTTGGTACATTTTTCATTCTTCAAAAATAGTGCAATATTGGAAGAACACTTTTGGCTTCTTCTTGTAGAGTTTAATATCTTATTTTCAATTCACAAAAAACATCCCAATTTGTTAGTGAATTGTTTTGAAGTTTGAGAACATATCCTGCTATTATTCATACTTTTGTGGAGAAGATTTACGCATCATAGGGCTACGTGTCATTGAGGTTCTCTACGTGAGAATCTTTGCTGAAGATAGGACTGTGGTTCTTGTGGATTGTTGCACATAATTCGTTGCTGATGACGTCGATTGATGCCTGTGGGTATTCGTGTGTCAAACAATTGCATTTCATTGTAATCTGTGTAAGTTGTGATTTACAAATTATAGTGAAAAAAAGGTTTTTCCCTGAGGGTATTTTTCTTGAACTTTGTGTCGCATATTTTACTTATGTTAGTTTGACAAATGCACACACGTAGGTAGATGATTTTGAGGGCTGAATCAATTTGATTCATAAATTGAAACTAATTAAATAAGCTTGTGATTGGAAGTTGCGCGTTGGTTTAAATCTTTATCACACACAATTTTTACAAGACTCTCTCACTTTTAGGTTTTATTGTACCAAATCCCGTTTCTAGGCTTATGGGCTTTATTAAAATGGCTCAAACATTCCCGTGTGGGCACGGTTATGCCGGAAAATGTACTGAGACCCATTTACCACCCTCGGGTACTCTTTTTTTATTATCTGGGCCTATCCGGAATCAACCGTGCACTCAAAATTGTCATCCGAATTATTTTACTAAAAGTACTTATCTCGACCCCAATATAGTCTATACCCGACTCCCGATTGAGACAAATTAATACCACATCACTATCATTCGTCATGACGAAATAAATTATTACTACTCACTTAGTAATTTAAATACCATGAATATTAACCATTTACTCTCTAGATTAATATTTAAATTAATACTAATAATAATTAGTTCAATTAAATTACGATACACACGTAATTTAAAATTATCTCAATTAATTAAATATTAAATGCACAGAAATACGGGGTGTTATAGTACATTACCACCAAGTGCTTATTTCCTGATATAATAAATGCTCTAGAGAATTTTCCCCAAATTACTATAGGAAGTAGCCTTGCTTCCACATTCACAGAGGTGAGTCTATTAAGGATACTCTCGTAGCTAGGAAGCCCACTCAAAATAGAGCCATAAAACTTCATTAAGAGTAAGAAAGAACAAACATTAACTCGCTTCAGTATATCATGCTCCACCGAGATGGACTCGGAGTAAAACCTCGTATCTGATAATTAGCATGATTAAACCTAGATCACTTATGACTTGTTATTACTCTTTGAACCTATTTCTTGGTATAGACACCACATTATAGGACCCTTTTAAGTCTCTCCTTAGGTCACTAGAACCTTCCCATCAATCATAAACCCTAGGTCATACTCGGAGTATCGCTCTAGAGGCCATCGAGCGCTCTCGGGAACCTTTTGACTGTGGTCAACTTTCTCGTCAGAGCAAAAAATCAATGAATATTCGAACGGATCTGAATCCCCTTTCTAACGGTCCACCATGTGCATGAATAGTCCTTACAGCTTGGATAAACGATCCATTTTACTACCAAAAATTGAGCAAGACTTAATGAATCTTTGAAGAGAACTAAATACCCTTTCCAACAGTCCATCCCGTTTGCGAATAAGCCTTATGGTACGGACGAATGACCCGTTTTACTCCGAAAGGTAACTGAGCACTTTCGGGCCTCGGGATATATTTTAAGAACCAAGAGAAGATCTTTGAAACATCCATGTTCCTCACATAACCATTCTAATAGTCCACTTCGTGCGTGAGTCGGACTTACGATTTGGATAAACGCTCCATCATTATCTGACGATCTCCTGTCAAAAGGAACGATGGGCACTTTCAATCCCCATTTGACCCAAAGTCAACTATCGAACTAGGGAGCGGACCAGAAAATTCTTAAAGGTATCTAAATAACCTTTCCAATGGTATTCCCATTGTGCAATTTGGACTTATGGATTGCGTTTTACTACCATTTTTTCAAAAAATCTGCACGAGACTACTAATTGGTAGGTCCATTTTCTTGCCTATAGGCAGTGTGTCTAGGGTTTTATTTCAATAGGAAGGACAAGGAAAATGCCGATCGACAGTCCCTTGACACTATATAAGGAGAGAATGAGCTCACTTTGAAGGGAACCTCAGAAACATCAAATTTAGTGATCTCAACAACATTCTTCTAAAGTCAACGAAGTTTCCTTATTTGAAACCTCTCTCCACCTTTAATTTCCATCAATTTCACACTCAATTTAGATAAATTCCCCTACATTCATCACCCACTTTCAAGGAAGCTCATCAACAATCAAGATTAATCTCCAAGTCTCCAAAGAAGTTCCAAACATTATTCTATCTCTTTAAATTTCTTTGTTTTCACATTAGTTATATAAGTTCTTAATTTAGCTTTTACTTGAGCTCATACACATATTAATATTCAATCCTTTATTAGTAATATTGAACACAATATATTTTTTATAAAAAAACCAAAATAAGAGAAAGAGGGTTACACTTATAAATTCCAACGGGATTTTTCACCACATTTTCCCAAAACTAAAAACACCTTTTCTTACACACCCACACATAATAAAATCCCCATCTGAATTTATGCAATAAGACATACCCTCGTGTCTCATACGAACTACGTGAATTTTGATGCCTTTATAGGCTACGTAGGCGTCTCAGACTAAAACTCAAGACTCGAGTCCTATTTTCCTATTTTCCTCTTTTTCCTCTTTTATCCATATATCATTCATATATATCATACTTGTGATTCATATTTACATCTTCTCTAACACATATTATCATTTCATCATAATTGTTGATGCAAAAAACTAGACTAGGCCTAATTAATTGATTACAGATAAATAAGTAAAAACGAATAAGAAAAAAGAGATTTTTAAAGTGGTTCGACTCAATAGAAAAGCCTACGTCCACTGTTATGTATTGCTTGACTGTCTTGATTTGTTTTTTGGTCTCTTGCAATGAGGGTGTTACAATGTATTTATATCCCAGAGAGGTGTCAAGAGTCTTCATGTTAAAGGATAAAATGCCTTCATTTGTTAGGCATTTACATCAATACATAATGAGAATTAAACATAAGACTGTTGGCACTTTATTGGCCATACTGGTTGGACTTCCAGCTATTGGTCGGTCTTACTAGTTGGTTAGTACCCCCTATTGGTTGGACTCCCTTGTCAGTATGTCTTTTCTGTTAGTTGGGCTCCCTTACTGGTTGGTGATTTGTATCATGCTGACTTGGACTTATGCCATATTGGATAACACATGCTTGTTTATAATTGGTTCACGTAATGTGATGAATTTCGGTATCAACAGAAGCCCCCAATGTTTCATACTTGGAGTTAATGCAAAACTATTTAACATTATGCTTTAACAGTAGTTCGAGTTACTTGATCGGCTCCAGACCTTCCAGAATTGTGAAAATTATTCATTTAATTGACAATTTTGAGCGCGAATGGCAGTTTTGTAAATATTTCAAATTTTAGCGAGCATTTCTAGGGTATCTTCGTGTTTTCTCTAGTTAGCCACCATAAACTCAATCGTCGTTCTCTTTAATCATTACTTTCCCCAATTTTTAAGGCAACTCATAAAAGGGCGATAAAACTTTGATCATCTTCTATCTTCTATTTCTGATTCTGCTGCTGTGTTCTTTGAACTTTGGTGCGATCATTTTTTTTTGTCTTTAGTTCTTGGAGAATCGTTAAACCCTTGTAAGAACTTTTATCTCTCCTTCTTTTCTTCTTCATCATGATTTATTCTATTGAGTCACTTGAAAAGTTCAGGAATGACTTTAACATTCCATCTTGGGTTGTACTGGAACATCTCACTTTTTATGATGATTTTTTCTCTCTTGCTGAGGGCCATTGGTTCCCTTCCATCTTTATTGTTGAGTGTGGGTTCACATTTCCTCTCAATCCCCTACGTCTAAAGTTTTGTTGGTATTTTGACGCTGTACCTGCTAGAGTAGGTCCTAACACATGGAGGGCAGTGAATGAATTATATAGGTTAAATAAAATTCATGGAACCCATCTAGGGATTCCAAAAATAATGTTTTGTTATAAATGGGTAACTAGTGACACAACTTTTTATTTAAAAAATAGGACTCTTAGTAAGGCATTAGTAGTTAACCTTCCTGATTCTAATAGGGATTATTTTCGTCACGGGATAGTTGTAAAAAATTGGCAATATGTTCCCTTAAATGGAGGTGCTAAATATCAAGGACCTATATGTCCTCTCTTTGGAAACGGGGTAGGTTGTTCTGCGTTTAATAATTTTTTGCTCTATTTATATTTGATAAAATGACACACTGATTGTTTCTTTGTAAATTTGACTTCAGTTGACTGGAAGAGAAAGTCCCCCAAAGAGAGCGAAAAGTTAATATGGGGATTTCATAAGAAGGTTTCTGAGTAGCATGTTAGGTCTCCTTGTTATTTGCTTCAATACAATAATACCATTTCTTCCTTCATTTCCAGACCTGCAGCTTCTCCTGCTTTGGTGATTGATATTGATCAGGAAGCTGCTACTAATCCAAATTCTCAGATCTGATATCATGAAGAAAAGAAAGTTTCTTGATCTTATTAGTGGTAGAACTTTTGGCTCCCAAAAACCTGCCAAAGGGGCCGAGAAGAAGACAGGGGACTAGGCCTAATTAATTGATCACACATAAATAAGTAAAAAAATAAGACAACGAGATTTTTAAAGTGGTTCAGCTCAATGGAAAATCCTACGTCCACTGTTGCGTATTGCTTGACTGCCTTGAATTGTTTTTCGATCTCTTGCAATGAGGGTGTTACAATGTATTTATAGCCCAAGAGGGGTGTCAAGAGTCGTCATGTGAAAGGATGGAATGAATTCATTTGTTAGGAAGTTACATTAATACATAATGAGAATTAAACATAAGACTATTGGCACTTCATTGTCCATGCCGGTTGGACTTTTGGCTGTTGGTCGGTCCTCCCAGTTGGTTGATATCCCCTGTTAGTCGAACTCCCATATTGGTCTATCTTCTCTGTTGGTCGGACTTCTCTATTAGTCGGGCTTCCTTATTGGTCGGGGATATATACCATTCTGACTTGAACTTGTGTCAGATTGGATGACACGTGTTGGATTATAATTGGTCCACATAAGGTGGCGAATTTTGGTAGCAAAAATAATAATAAATATCTCGATAAGCGCACACACAATTTTTTTAATTAATATTTTGGGAACACTCCTATGGATGACCTCACTTCGTCTTTTCCCATGATGTAAGTTGAGAGATTTTGATCTCCACTTATATATACACGCACATGAAATTTACGGAGAAATTAAGGAGAATAGTAACTTTTGATGTAAAAAACTAGATTAGTCTAATTATTTAATCACAGATAAATAAATAAGACAAAAGATTTTAAAGTGGTTCAACCTTATATGAATGGCCTACGTCCACTGTTATGTTATTACTGAGTGTTTGAGAATTCTCGATTACAAGTGCTATCAAGAAATTCTCCTCCCCTTAAATGAGGGTGATACAAAGTATTTATAGTCCTTAGGCTTTACATGAAAGGGTGTTACATTAAATGATACACATATGAAAGGGTAATTAATTTAATGTTCTTCAAATGTGCGCGTCAAGATGATAAGCATTCAATGAATAGTTGAACTGTTGATTATCTGGCAATTAATGCTGTGGTCGAGATGCAGCTCGAACCGCCTTAGTTGCTCGTCGTCCAAGAGTTCCTCGGAGCATTGGAGTTCCTCGGAAGACTGGCGTTCCTCGGAGTATACTTATTGCTCGGAATGAGTATGTTGGTCGGGGAAATAATCTTCCTCATTGCTATTGTGCCACGTAGATTGGCACGTGTCTTCTTATTATTCGTCCACATCAGCATACTAATTTTGGTATCAACAGAAGCCCCCAATGTTTCATATTTCGAACTTTGAGGAGTATGGAACATTCTTTCTCGGTATATGGCGATATTAAATGACCTTCATGGGTTTTAGGAGCCTTTTCTTCATATTTGAATTTCCTTCCAAATTCGCAGAATCCACCTTTTTGCATTTTTATAGGCGCTTCGATCTTCGTGCCCTTTTTGTCCTTTTAGCCGCCGGTAGCGTAATAGTTTTCTTTTTTGTAATCATTTCTTTCGCCGTTTCCCAAGGCAAAGTATTTAAGCTTCAGAGACAATCCCATCGTCTTCTACCTTTTCAATTTCTGCTTTCGAGTTTTCTATAGCTTTTCTCTCTCCTGTGCATCCATCCTTTTCTTCATTTGTTTGTCAACAGATCTCCTTTTTCCCTATAAGCTCTTCTTCCTTCTTCTTTTATTCATCATGGTTTACATTATTGAGTCTCTTGAGAAATTCCATTCTGATTTCTCTATTCCATCTTGGGTAATTTTGGAGGTTCTTTCTGAGCCTTCAAGTTATTTTGATTTGGCTAAGGGACATTGGTTCCCTAGCCTCTTTATTGCTGAATGTGGATTTTCTTTTCCACCAAACCCTTTATGCTTAGAGTTCTATCAGTATTTCGACATTGTCCCTGCAAAAATAGCCCCCAACACTTGGAGAATAGTTAATGGGGTGTATAGGTTAAATCAAACTCATGGAACTCGTATAGGAATTCCTGAGATTATGTACTGTTATAGATGGGCTGTTTTAGACAATGTCTATTATTTAAAAATTAGATTTTTGAACAGGGCTCTAGTAGTCAACCTCCCTGATGCCAACATGGATTATTTTGAACACGGAGTAGTTGTAAAAAATTGGCAACATGCCCCTCTGGTTGGAGACGAAGTATATGAGGGTCCCAAATACCCTCCATATGGCAATGGGATAGGTTATTTTCATCTTATTTTGTTTTTTGAAATTATGATTTCATTGTGTTTGACAAAATGTATGACTGATATTTCACTATGTCTTTATTTGCAGTTGACAGCAAGAGAAAAACTCCAAAAGAAACATAAGTTAATATCAAGCATTTAAAACATATCTGGAGTTTGCATCAGAAGGTTGCAGATGAGCACATTAGGTCTGCTTCATACTTGCTGCAATACAGGAGCTACACATCCTCTTACACTGCTCGTCATGTGGCTAGCATTAGCGAACCATTGCCAGCTTCTGAAGATTCTTCACCAGACTCTCACATTCCTCTAAGTCAGAAGATGGGCAAGAGAAGAGTTCCTGCCCTCTTTGAAGAGACCTCCTCTGCTGTAGATGGAAAGAGAAGCAAAGCCGATGTCCCAAAGGGGACAAAGAAAGTTGATGCTGCCCCTTCTGCTGCTCTTCAGAAGGTCGTCGAGAAGCCCCCTGTGGCTCCTGTACAGAAGAATGCGCCAGTGGAAGTAATCACTATCTCTCCAACCAAAAATTCTTCTTTGGTTGAGGTTGTTGAGAAGACACCGAGGAGATTGAAGAAGTCTTCATCGGTTAGTTTTTCTGAAGTCATTCCCCAGCTCCAAACCAGTGGAGCTGGTGTTCCAACCATTATTCCCCCGAGCTCTGCAATGAGCTCGGTAAAGACTTGGATTATTCCTGAAGTCCAAGGCATCGAGGAAAACATGCCTAGGGATATGCTGACATCCCTAGCTACTCGTCACATCGCTTCAGTAAGTTTCTTCATATCTTGAATTCTTATTTCCTTCTATTAATATAGGTATCTCGGCACTAACTCATCACTACCTTCTTTTTTCATCTGGTGAGTTGCTTTAACACCATTGTGAAGAAAGATGAAGCACTCAAAGCTTCAAGCTCCTCGTTTGGAGTAGAGGATGCATTCCAGGGTTTTTAATCTCTGAAGGAATTCCGTCAGAAGTACGACGAGGATAAAGGTGAATGGGAGAAGAAACTGGCTACATCTAAAGCAGAGAAGGTGCAGTTGGGAAATAATGTGAAGGACTTGGAGAGGGAAAATAATAAATACTCCGAGAAGCTCACCACCTTCGGGGAGCTTGAAAATAAGCTGAAATTACCTGAGGAAGAGCTGACCCTTCTGCGCGAAGCAAATCGTCAGAAGGAGGAGTTGGAGGACAAGCTGAAAGCCTCCGAGGACCTTCTATCCGAGAAGCTCTCCTCGGAGAAAACGAAAAGAAAGAAGGCAATAAAGAAGTCTTTCAGCACAGGTTGGGACAAAGGGTGGAACAAGGGAGTAGATGCTATGATGACTCAAGTGCAATATGGAAGTTTGAAGTACTTCTTAGATGGCTGGGTTGCAGCTTTGCAAGAGTTGAAAGTGAGCGAGGACTCCGAGCTATTTCAACAACATCTCCCTGGTCCTCCTCCAGCTATCGAGGATGAAGAAGAGGACGAACCTGCCTCAGAAGAATCTTCATTGGTTGTGGGTGATATCATCCTTACCCAGCCTGCTGACGAGGAGCTTTCATCTCTTCCAGCTCCTTCAGAACAAGTTCCAGCTCTCGCCGACCAACTCCTTATTTCCACCGAGCAACCAAGCTCCTCGTCCCAGCCTCCCGAGAAAGTCTTGGGAGACAAGGAAAATGTGTGAAGTTGTTCGGTATTCTCTTTCTATTTTTCTTTTACTTGTACTTTGTATCTCAGATCTTTGTAACTTTGCCTTATGATCTAATAAAATTTGAGTTCTTTTCTTCCATATGATTGTCTCTTCTTTATCTGCACTCTGTCTTGATCTTCTTTTTCTTTCTCTGTTAGTTTCTGGCCATGATGGATCTTTTGTCTGCTAACGACACAAAGTTGATGCAACAATGCCATGAGTATTATAAAGCTGGTCACACAGACCTCAGTGCATCAGAAGTTGCCGACATCCTTGGCCATGGTGCTTCAGAGCAGGCAGTAGAAGCTTATCAATATCTGAAGGGCTTACTTGATCGAGCAGTGGCCAATAACGTGGATTACTATGATATGATCGAGGAACTCCAATATACTCTAGAAGATCTTCAGACTCAGTACAAGGAGTCAAATGCCTTGTTACATAAGGGGTATGAAAAGAAATATCAACAGCTTTCTGCCGAGAAGGGCTATGACAAACTCATTGCTGGGTATGATGTCAGGGAGAGTACCCTAAAGGGAGAAGTTGAAGCCTGTAGACAAATTATTGAACTGCTGGAGCAAGAAAATAATAATTTGCAGAAAGAACTAGCACAATACAAGTCTGCAGCCTCTTCTTCAACAGCGGTGATCCCAGTGACCAATGAGGGATTTTCTTTCTTAGAAGTTGAGAATGCCAAATTAAGGCAAGAGTTGGATGTCCTGCGAAGATCTGGTACTTCTACTTCTACTCGGGGACGAGGAAGAGTTGCTCAAGATGTTATCGAGGAACGAAGTACTCCAGCTGCTTGGGGTCGATCAAGAACTCCTCGTAGTATTGAAGAAGCTCGTACTCTGTCAACATTGGAAACCCAAGCGTACCAACTGAATGCCAAAGATCGGGCTTTGTCTGAAATGTCCAAGAAAATCCTATCTTTGGGGGATCAACTTACTGCGACGAAGTCTGCTTTGGAGAATAAGGACATTTTTGCAAAAATCCTTCACGAGCAGTTGGGGAGACTGACCTTCCAATTCCATAAGCAGCCCAGGGAATTTTGGATGGCTGGGTACAATGAGGCGTTATTCCATTTAGATGCTCGTATCCAGAATGCCACTAATGAGGGCTATAAACAAGGCTGGTTGAATGCCTTATGCGTGTTGAAGCTTGAACTGGGGCATTACTTGTGGGACTATTATGACCCCGGGGTGCTTGATTTGCCTGTGACACCGTTTAATTTGGACAAGGAATGGATCCCAGCTCGTGCCATTCCTTGGAGCTTAATTCAACAATACCTCGGTGATTACAATCTTCATTCTCAGATCGAGGTATCTCGTCTCGAGCATCTATTGGATACACCTTCAGTAATGATTGTCAGAATGTTGAAGGAATTGAATTTTATCAATTCTCCTCAGACCTTAAATGATCCTCTTGCTGGCAAGGAACCTATTTCAAAAGCTGAAGGAAAGAAACCAATAGAATAGGGATTTCAATGTAATATTTAGTATACATGTAATTTGTAATTCATTTTGAATTTTAATGAAAGACTTTCATTTTCTGTTTGCAAATCTGTGTTGCTATTATTTTATACTTGTCTAACACTTTTATATTTGTGATTGCATAACAATACTTTGTGGTTCATCGACCAATCTAGTAATAAAAGGTTACAAGTATCAAAAATGTTGCTCGATCACTTAATAATAAAGCAATGAGTATGAAAATGTTTAAAATTTTCCCAACCAACCAAGGTTGTTAAATTGTGCTCGTCGACCAATTATAATTAGTGAGAGTTTTTATCCCCGACTAACCATACTTGGTAATTTTTTTCATAAAATGTGTCCGACCAACCAAGGTCGATAATTTTATCCTCGTCGACCAACTACAGTTAGTGGATTTTTATCCCCGACCAACCATACTTGGTTCAGTTTGGAATACTTTGTATTTTCTGGAATAGTTTTACCTTCTGACCAACATAAGTTGGCGTATTTTGTTTCTTAACCAGCCGAAATTGGCATTTTTAAGAATGTTGTTCTTGCCCTTTTACCAACTGGAGTTGGTCATGGGTTTGAACTATCATGTCCACTAACTCTTTTACCAACCGAAGTTGATCACATTAGTGTATGCCTCCTATCCAAAGGAGTATAGTTTGTTCTCGCTATTTTACCAACCGAAGTTGATCACGTTCGAACTATCATATCCACTAGTTATTTTACCAACCGGAGTTGATCACGCTAGTGTATGCCTCCTAACCAAAGGAGTATAGTTTGTTCTCTCTATTTTACCAACCGAAGTTGATCACGCTCGAACTATCATATCCACTAGTTATTTTACCAACCGGAGTTGATCACGCTAGTGTATTCCTCCTAACCAAAGGAGTATAGTTTGTTCTCTCTATTTTACCAACCGAAGTTGATCACGCTCGAACTATCATATCCACTAGTTATTTTACCAACCGAAGTTGATTACGCTAGTGTATGCCTCCTAACCAAAGGAGTATAGTTTTTTCTCGCCCTTTTACCAATCGGAGTTGGTCGTGGGTCTGAACTATCGTCTTCTTTTTGCTATCGAGCAGCGTAGTGTTGTACACTAGTATTCCCCGAAAAACTTTCAATAAAAGGAGAGAAGATGGTGAAACATCATCGTTTTATTCATATTGATAGAACTGCTTTACATTTTACATTACTGATAATACTTGCGTAGGTGTTCAGCATTCCATGCATTCTGGAATTCCTCTCCTTCTAGAGTTGCTATTCGGTAAGTTCCTGGTCGAACAACTTCTGTAACTAGGTAAGGTCCATGCCAATTTGCTTCCAATTTATTGTGCTTCTGAATAACCTTCTTTAGCACGTAATCTCCTTCTTTTAAATCGCATTTCTTCACCCTCTTGTTGTAGAACAGAACTGTTCGTTGTTGATATGCAGCATTCCTAATGGCTGCTTCTTCTCTAACCTCCTCGAGCATGTCCAAATCTAATCTTCTCATCAAGTCACTGAATGGGGAATTGAAATTCAGCACTCTGTGTGTTGGGAGACCCAACTCAGCAGGTATTACAGCCTCACTTCCAAACGCCAGCATATATGGTGATTGTCCAGTCGCTGCTCGGGGAATTGTTCGGTAAGCCCACAATACTGATTGTAGCTCATTAATCCAATTAGCTTTAGCCTCACTTAACCTCTTCTTCAAACCATTTAATAATGTTCTGTTCATCACTTTAGTCTGTCCATTGCTTTGAGGATGGCATGGTGCTGAATGAACCTTCAAAATGTTTGACTGATGACAATAGGCGACAAACTCCTCATTATCAAACTGTTTTCCATGGTCTGTGATGAAGGCATGAGGGAGGCCATATCGGTAGATGATATTGTTCCAAACGAATTGGTATACCTTCTCGTATGTCATATCAATCAGAGGCTCAACTTCTACCCACTTAGTAAAATAATCCACTGCGATGACGAGGTACTTGAATCTTCCTCGGGTCGTTGGCAGTGGTCCAACCAAATCCATTCCCCACATGGAAAAAGGCCAAGGGGAAGTTATGGGTGTCAACAATGCTTGTGGAGTTCGTCGGATGGAGGAAAAACGTTGGCATTTATCACATTTCTTAGCATAGGCTATACAATCAACCCTCATCGTTGGCCAGTAGTATCCTTGCGTCATCACCCTTTGCAAAAGTGTTCGACCCGCTACATGGGCTCCACAGGACCCTTCATGGATCTCTTCAATCAATTCTTTCACCTCGGAGGGATGTACACATCTTTGCAAACCTTCCATAATTCCTCGTCTATATAAAACACCATTAGTTAGTATATACCGAGCAGCTTTAAACTTCAATTTCTTGGCAGCGATCTTATCTTTCGATAATTCTCCTTCCTCGACATATGCCCTGATGGGATCCATCCAAGACGGTCCTAAATTAAGGGAAATAACATTCATCGTCAGGCCTTTATCTATGCTTCGACTTTCTAACACCTCAATTGGTATCGTTCTTCGCAACTCGGTACGAGTAGCTGATGGTAGTCGGGCCAGTGCATCTGCTTGTGCATTCTCCATTCTTGGTATCTTGATCAACTGAATGGCATAAAATTTTGTCAACAACTCCATCGCCTTTGCATGATACTTGAACATTAATTCTCCTTCAACTGCATACGTAGGGGTGTGCAAAAAAACCGACCAAACCGACAAAACCGAGCCGAACCGAAAATTTTCGGGCCGGGTTTTTTTAAGGGTCGGTTCGGTTCGGTTTGATCAGATATAAAACCGACAGGGTCGGTTCGGTTTTCGGTTTTGGCATAAAAAACCCGATTTTGAACCGAACCGAACCGAATTAATTTTTATACTTTTTAATTTTATATTTTATATTATATTTATATTAGTGTTGGCATTTTATATTATATTTTTTAATTTTATATTTATATTAGGTATTAAAAAAATATTTTTTATTAAAATAAATGAAAAAACCGAACCGGCCCTGTCAAAAACCGGCCCTGTCAAAAACCGACGGGTAAACCGAACCGGCCCTGTCAAAAACCGACCCTGTTCGGTTCGGTTCGGTTCGGTTTTTCACCAAATTCGGTTCGGTTCGGTTTTTCTCCTCCCAAAACCGACATGGTCGGTTCGGCTCAAAAAACCCGCCCAAAACCGAACCGACCGACCCGTGAACACCCCTATGCATACGTTCCCATCATCTGATTCACAATTAATTGAGAATCACTGAATCCCATCACTTGTTGCGCTTCCATAATCTTTGCTAAATTAAGACCTGCTATCAAGGCTTCATACTCAGCCTCATTATTGGAAGCTTTGAATTGGAATCGTAAGGCATATTCCACGTCAATCTCGTTTGAAGGGTTCAAAACAATCCCTGCTCCACAACCTGTTGTACAAGATGACCCATCTACATACAATCTCCACGTAGGTAACTCGTCTTCAAAATTCTTATCTGACAGCGTTCCTCGATGAAATATTTGCTGTTTTGTTTCATCCTTCCCTGGTATCTTTCGCTCCTCGTCGACCATCTCTTCTCGCCCTTTTACCAACCGTAGTTGTTCTGGGTTCGAATTTGATGATCTTTTTACATCCACAAGCCCTTTTACCAACCGGAGTTGGTCTGGACTTATGTCTGTTGATCCTGTAACATCCAGAGGTTGGTCAGCGAGCAACTTTTGTTCCTCGGGGGTATCAGGATATGTAAACTCTGCTATAAAGTCTGCTACAGCTTGCCCTTTTAAGGATGATCTGGGTTCATACACAATATCATATTCACCGAGCTCTATTGCCCAGTACATCAGTCTTCCTGACTTTTCTGGCTTATGAAGGGCTTGTCTTAATGGCATGTCGATGTAGACAACGATGGTATGGGCCTGGAAATATGGCCTCATTCTTCTACTTGCCTCAATTAATGCCAATACCAATTTTTCTAACTTTAGGTTCCTGATCTCTGCACCTCGGAAAGCCTTACTTGTGTAATAAATTGGCTTCTGGACTCCATTCTCCAATCTGATCAATACTGAGATGATCGTATTTTCTGATACTGCCAGGTATAAGTACAACTTTTCTCCCATCACTGGTCTGGACAGCAATGGAGGTGTTCCCAGATATTTCTTCAAGTCTTGAAAGGATTTTTCACATTCATCACTCCACTCGAAAGTTTTTCGGAGTGTTTTGAAGAATGGAAGGCACCTATCAGTTGCTCGAGATACAAATCTATTGAGCGCTGCAACTCGTCCTGTAAGACTCTGCACTTCTTTCTTCGTCGTTGGAAATCGCAACCCTAAAAGAGCTTTGATCTTTGCTGGATTTGCCTCAATGCCTCGCTGGTTGACGATGTACCCGAGGAACATTCCTTCTCGTACTCCAAAGGTGCACTTCGTCGGATTGAGCTTCATCTGGTATTTATCCAGTTGATCAAAGGTCTGACCTAAGTCAACTAGATGCTCAACATCTTTCTTGCTCTTTGTCAGCATATCGTCGACATTGACTTCCATGTTGCAACTGATTTGTTCGGCAAAAACTTTATTCATCAGCCGTTGATACGTCGCTCCTACATTTTTCAAACCAAAGGGCATAACATTATAACAACAAGTTCCCATAGGGGTAATAAAAGAAGTGCTTTCCCTGTCTTCAAGTTTCATTTTGATCTGGTTGTAACCAGAGTAAGCATCCACGAAGCTGAGAAAGTCGTGCCCCGAGGTAGCATCCACTAGTTGGTCAATTCTGGGCAATGGGAAGTGATCCTTTGGGCAGGCCTTGTTGAGATCAGTGAAATCAACACACATTCTCCATTTATTGTTTTTCTTCTTTACCATCACCACATTTGCCAACCAGCCCGGATACTTCACATCTTCAATGAATTGGGCTTTCTGGAGCTTGTCGACCTCCTCTTGAATAACTTGATTCTTCTCGGGGCTAAATACCCTTCTTCTCTGCTTTACAAGCTTGATCTCCTTATTCACATTGAGCTCATGACATAAGAAGTTTGGATCTATTCCTGGCATGTCTTCATGACTCCACGCAAAAGTTTTCTTTCTGTTTCTCAAGAAAGTTATCAACTCCTGTTTTATTGAAGCATCCAACGATGAACCTATCTGGGTTACTCGTTCAGGGTGTTCGTCGTCCAAAATAACATTTTCTGTAGATTCTACCACCTGTCCTTTTACAAGTTGGGATTCATCTCTTGGATCAAGTGTTTCAATTTCCGTACTTTCATCCACCTGGTAAGTAGTAGTCTTTTTCCTTGATTCTTCAAGCTCCTCTTGCTCGGCAGATGAATAATAGCATTCTCGAACTACTTTTTGATCACCTTTCACCACTCCCACTCCGAAATTTATTGAGAATTTTAAACATTGATGTACTGTAGATGGGACTGCTTCGAACTTCTTCAAACCAACTCTTCCCATGATGATCTTGTAGGCTGACTGCACATTATTATCCATCACAAAGAAGCGTATTCTCTCTGTTCGACAAGCAGGACAAGTTCCAATGAATATATCCAACTTGATCGTTCCAAGTGGAAAAACTTTCTCGCCAGCGAAACCCAGAAGAGATCTGTGATAAGGCTCCAATTGAGATAACTTCAAATTTAAACTATCAAAGCACGAATAGTACATGATGTCTGCCGAACTATCATTGTCTACCAGCACCCTTGAAATCACTACTTCTTTCATCCTCATTTTGATCACCAAAGGGTCGTCGTGAGGGTAAAGAACACCTGCCAGGTCATTTTTTGAAAAGCCAATAACCAGCTTCTCTTTGTTTACCTTCCTCGGACGATCCTCCTCGGCCAAATTTATTCGCTGAATGTACGAGCAAGCTTGTGCCTCTCCGAGGTAAGATTTTCTTTCTGCAGTAAGATCTCCTCCTCCTGCATCTCCTCCTGTAATAACATTACAATCAAATGACCCAAAACGTATGGAAAATACCTCTCGTTCTGGCTGCCTTGGTTTCTTAGGAAGATCGGGGTCATCCTCGGCATCATCTTCATGGCCTATCTTCTTTTTCTCCTCTGCTCGACGAAGAGATCTAGATCTTTCTCTAGTTCGATCATTATTTCTTCTTTCACCTCCCCGATTAACATACTTTGCAAGCTTTCCTCTTCGGATGAGTGTTTCAATCTCGTTCTGAAGAGCTATGCAATTTTTAGTCATATGGCCATGATCTTTGTGGAACTCGCAATATTTATCCCTGTTCCTTGCATCAGGATTTGACCTCAGTTTCTTCGGCCACTTTACCTCCTCGCTATTCTTGATTTCTTCCAAGACATGATTAATACCCATTTTCAAGGGAGTATAATTATCGAATTTCTTCAGGACTTCCCATGATGACTTATTATTTCTGGAATGCTTGTTACCGCCATTGACCTTATGCTCTTTATTTTTAGACTTGTCGACGTCCACCTTGGTGTCTTTATCTATATTCTTCTTTGCAGATATAGCTTCCTCGGCATTCATGATTTTGGCCGCTTTTGCCATCAACTCTGACATAGTTTTAGGTGGATCTTTCGCCAAGATGTAATACAACTTATTAGGCAACAACCCACTCATCAAGGCGATGATTGCTGTCTTCTCCTCGTAATCTATGACTTCCAGCTTCTCGTTATTGAAACGAGTTATGTAATCTATAGTACTCTCACCAGATTTTTGTCTAACACTTAACAAGTGTGCTACTCGTTTTACTGGCTTTGTTCCGAAACAGAAATTGCCGATGAACAACTCGGCCAACTGAAAGAAAGTTGACATCTTACCCCGAGGAAGATTGTTGTACCATATCTGGGCAGCTCCAGTAAGAGTTCCCGAGAACGCTCTGCATCTCATCTCGTCGGGGACAACATAGATATCGGCGGCAGCTTGATATTGCTCTATATGAAGAACATGATCTGTCTTTCCATCATATTTAGGCGTCACTACTGGTGCTTTAAACTTTGACGGTGTAGGAAAATTCACAATAGCCTGGACAAAAGGTGTCCCTTGAACAAAAGTTCGTTGTAGGGGATTCTTCGCCTTAGGCATTTCTCCCAATCTATCCTCCAATCGCTGAAGGGACCCTTTCCACACTTTATTTCCTTCCTCGGGCCTATTGGTTCGAGCAATAGATCATTCTGAAGTAGCCTCTTGAGATCTATCTTGACGAGCAACTGGTCGTGATTGTGCTGATCCCTCTCTTAGATCTGATGGTTGTCGAAAACTCCTCGACATGGTCTTAGGTGGACTCCTATTCCTCCTAGGGCCTAATCGACTGAAAGGAGACACCCTACTCAGTCTTTCTAAGGCACTGGGTCTTTCTGAAGAGAGAGTGATACGTTGATCAGTATCTGTAGCCCTTATTGACGAAGTTCACCCAGGTTGATAAGAGAAATCATCAGACTCCTCATTACGATATGACTCAGTACGCCTGGATCGTGAAGAAAATAAATAAGTTTGCCTCTGACCACTTCGCTGTCCTGAACGTGCAGGTGCAGCGCCATGAAGGGTTTATATGAGTTGCCTCATTGTGTCTTACATGGAGGTTTGTCCTTGAGCCAGATTCGTCATAATTCCGTCCAGATCTGGAGGTGCAGAGGGATTTGGAGGATTTCCAGCATTTCCAGCGTTTCGATTGCTAGATTCTGGATTATCCGCCATTGATGATGAATGATTTTTGGTGAAAAACGATAATAACAATCGATTCCCACAGACGGCGCCAATCTGTTGATGTAAAAAACTAGATTACTCTAATTATTTAATCACAGATAAATAAATAAGACAAAAGATTTTAAAGTGGTTCAGCCTTATATGAATGGCCTACGTCCACTGTTATGTTATTGCTGAGTGTTTGAGAATTCTCGATTACAAGTGCTATCAAGAAATTCCCCTCCCCTTGAATGAGGGTGATACAAAGTATTTATAGCCCTTAGGCTGTACATGAAAGGGTGTTACATTAAATGATACACATATGAAAGGGTAATTCATTTAATGTTCTTCAAACGTGCGCGTCAAGATGATAAGCATTCAATGAATAGTTGAACTGTTGATTATCTGGCAATTAATGCTGTGGTCGAGATGTAGCTCGAACCGCCTTAGTTGCTCGTCGTCCAAGAGTTCCTCGGAGCATTGGAGTTCCTCGGAAGACTGGCGTTCCTCGGAGTATACTTGTTGATCGGAATGAGTATGTTGGTCGGGGAAACAATCTTCCTCGTTGCTATTGTGCCACGTAGATTGGCACGTGTCTTCTTATTATTCGTCCACATCAGCATACTAATTTTGGTATCAACAGTAACATAAGCCCATGAGTGAGCGAAAGGTCTGGATGTGTTCCTATACCTTCCCATTCCGTAACTTAGTCCCTGAACCTCTAAACCTCTAAGCTAATTGGTTTCGCAACCATCAATTTGTATTTTATGCTATTCTTTAGAGGCGATAACACGTTCTTTTGCCTTTTTTGTGCAAAATAGGTTGGCGACTCTATCACCCCACATCGATGACAACTAAAACATTTCTAGAAAGGGTTCTAGACCTTCTTTCTCTCTCCACCGTGTGCACGAGCACCGTAGGAGAAAACGGGTGATGGCCATAGTGGAGACTATGCTAGGGATTGACTGCGAGGGATAGACTCTATTTTCATGGGTGTTATCATTTTCTTCTGTGTGTATGCACCTACCTGTATGTTCCTTATTTTCCTCTATTAATTCTTATATACATCTACCTTATGTTTATATAGCCTCTCACTAACTTTTCACTTCACACACTTGTAAATACTCTCCATATACACCTCACACCACCTACACTTGTATATAGGGTCACTTGGATCTACATGTTTCACATACCACTTAGAATATCCATGATTAGGCTTCACTAGCACACACCTCCAATTTCCACACTTATATGTATCATTACTCACTTGTACTTATCACACACCACTTGTAGTTGATCCATATTTAAATTCACCACCACGAACTTGCTTATTGATAATCACACATCACTCGCTCTCATGTATCCATGCTTAGTGTAATCTTCATTCCCCATGTTATAGTTACTTTTCATAAGTCTTGTACATTCTTCCTTATTAGTATAGTGTTCACCATGCCATACAAAATACTCTCTCCATAACATAGTAATTAAGATTCATGCATTTGTGCACTACAGCACCAAGAGCATGGCTATTGACAAAAGCTTATCCCATACCAGAGGGTCAGTTTGTGATGAACGATGGTCCAGTAGGGCAAAGTTAGCTTAAGTAATATCACTCTCATTTGTCATTGGCCTAGTACCTTCAACGTCTATTAAATGGTTTTCCCGCATCGTACCCCTTGAACAAACTCACAGTGGGAGGTATATAGAAAAGAACTCATTCATGTACATCGAGTATATCGATTTTTATCTCATACGTACTGGACCCACTAGGTATATAGTGAGGTAATTCATGTACACTCAGTTATATCATATGGCCTATCCACACACACTAATTGCCCTCAAATGCAAGAAGCATATCGTGGAAGTCATGTCAAAGGGGGGAAACTTTCCACTAACCCAACAACAACATACCCTCATATAGGCATTAAACCTAGGACACTCATATTTAGTTTTCTAATTAATACATGAAACTCTGCCAAAATACGAGGTCGGTATGTTGTCCAAATTTTTGCACAAATTCATCATTTTTGAAAATGGAACCTTATCCAATAGCCTGGCAACAATTCAAACCATATTTTACTTATTTTCCAAAACAAATTTTCCCAGGCTTGGGTCCTATTCGACATTAATTTTTGTATTTAGGTAATCCTAATAGAAGTGAGAGTATAATAACAATAATCATGCTGTGATCCTTGCTTTCCTCCTTTCTCGAAAAATAAAAAAAATACCAAAAACATTTTTCTTCCTTTTTTTCATAAATGTCAAAACAGTTTTCCCTCCTTTTATTAAAAAATACCAAAAATATTAGGTCCTCCCCTTTCCAAAAAAATGTCAAAAACATTTTCCTATTTTTTAATAAAAATGATTCTTCCTCTTCTCTTTTAAAAAATAAATCCAAATCATTTTTCTTCTTAGGTCAATCGCATACTCAACCTTGTTCTGGTTCCCTGGCTTTGGTAAATCGTCGAACCATCCCAAAGCTTCATCAGTTCTCTCGCTGATTCCTTAGAGTCCAGAATATTTCACCAACTCTCCGTGGAGAATATAGAACAAGTACTGAATGTTTAGTTTGATTTGATGACAGTCCTGGTCCAACTTACCGCCAAGATTGATAACCTTCAGTTCGAGGTTCATGAGATGAGCGAAACCGAATCCGAATTATCGAAGAACCCGAGGTTATATTTCCTCGTGCCATGGTTCCACCCGGACCTAAGCCTTTTTGGGTCTCGTAATAATATCATCATGCTCCCATGTGCCCCTCCTGCTAATAAGCCACCACCAGCTCAGCTCCCTATGTCGAATCATACCCAGCCAGGGGTAAACTTGCTAGTACCTGTTCATCTGAAGGAATAAGAGTTAAATAAGGTCAAGGAGGACCTTAAGATGTTAACCAAGAAGTTTGACCAGGTCCGAATCTTCGCGAACTACATGGATTACACCAATATGTCTCTCTACCCTAAAGCAAGGCTTCCAGAAAAGTTCAAGATGCCTAACATTGAGAAGTTCGGGGGAAGCAGACCACTAATTATTCAAATTCAAAGTTACCACTGAGCCATGACTATCCTTGGTGCCTCTATGGAAATATTGGTCCTGACATTGAAAGACAATGCTTTTCATTGGTTTCTATCCCTCGGGGAATCCCAAATTCACAGTTGGGAGGTTATTTCCTAGGAATTCATGTCGCAATTTATATAAAACGAGGAGTTGGAGGTTACATGCCATAATCTAGAACTTCTTAAATAGAAAACATGATAATCCATCAACAATTTCATAGCAAGGTGGAGGGATAAAGCGTACACTATGACCAACCGACCTTATAAAAGGGGCAAGTTAGTATTGTAAAGAAAAACTTCTTACCCCATGTCCTAGAAATAACGGGAGGATAGTATCACCCACATTTTTTAGCCCTCTGAGAAGTCGATGTGGATATTGAAGAAAGTATTGCCAAGGAAGATGCTGAGCTAAAGAAAGTATCCGAACAGTTCACTTTAAGAAAATATGAGTGGCCCCACTACACAAAAAAGGCTAAAATTCAACCCTTCATCCGGCCACCCTCGTCACGGTCTTTGACCATGAGAAAAAACACACGTTTTTTGTCACGGTCTTTGATCGTGATAAGTTCGTGACAAATAATTATCATGAACTTATCACGAATAAAGACTGTGATAAGACGATTTTTATGGTCGTGTCACGGTCAAAGACCGTGAAAACCTTGTAAAGTTGTCACGGTCAAAGACATGACATGTCCGTGACAACATTAAAAAGAAAAAGACCTAGCCGCTTTAGTTTTTCTTTCCCTATTTTATTTCTCCATCTCTCTCTAAACTGCTGCGATTCTCTATTTCTCTCTAATCTCAACAGGTATGTTTCTCTTTCTCTCTTTATTTCCTTTGTGTGTGTGTCAGTGTGTGTATGTGAGTCAATGTGTGCGATTCAGTATGTGTGTGTGGTGGGGGGTATTGATTTTGTTTTTTATAAAATTAAAATTGATAATGTAATTGTGTGTGTTTTTGTGTCATTTTATGTGTGTGTGTGTATGGTATTGAATTTTTTTCATAAAATTGAAATTGGTAATGTAATTGTGTGTCTATTTTGGGGTCACTGTGTGTGGGGGGTATTCAAATTTTTTTATGAAATTAAAATTTCTATTGAAATTGTGTGTGCGTTTTGGGGTCACTATTGTAATTGAAATTTTATTTCTCTCTCTAATTGTAGCAAGGACGACCATCTCTCTCTCTATTTATCTCTATACAAACATTTCGGTACATCTCTCTCTCTCTCTCTCTCTCTCTCTATATATATATATATATATATATATATATATATATATAGACACACACACACACACACACACACACATATACATAGATATTGTTGAATTATTTGGGATTCTTAAATTGTTATTGACTGGTGTATTTGAACATTTAGATGGCCATTGAGTTGGTTAGCCCTAGGAATCCCTAATATATCGCATTATTATTTGCATTGTTGTTTGAGATTCTTAAATTGTTATGGAATGGTGGATTTGAACACTTAAATGGCCATTAAGTTGGTTGTACCTAGGCATTTTTAACATATAGGGTTGTGACTAAACCGAATATAAATAAGTAATCATGCATTCACATGATACTAAATTCATGCATGTAGCCCTCAAAGCAAGTGTTATATAACAAGTAACGAGGGTAAAAGGTAATAACAAGAACCGCAATAGATGGCCATTGGCTATCTATTGCGATTCTCATTACTATAATCTAGGCATGCATGTGTAAATTTACATTACGTCAACTTGTTATATAACACTTGTTTTTTTTTTTTTTTGGGGGGGGGGGGGGTGCATGCATGCCTGTATTCTCATGTGAATACATGACATAACGGTTATGTAACATTTATAAATACTTTAAATCACATATAGTACTCATAGATACTAGACTTCCAGTTCTTATGCGTACACATTCAATATCCCTTAGACCATTTCGAGAGTTATTACCCCTGTAATGCGATCTATCGAATTATTCCGTTTGGACAGTTTGGGATTGCATCATTTCTGTATAATAATATTCTTAGTGGCTTAAATTTGTTACTTTTGGGGGAAGTTCTGTTGCCGTATCTTAATGTTCTCTGGTTACATAATAGATCATGTGATGTTAAGTGTTATTTCAATTGAAAAATTAAAATAACACTTACACTTGCAAATCTATGTCGTGTACTTGGAGAACTATGGGGGATATGCTACCGAATTTTCCTCAAATTAGAATAATGTGCATGAGGTGTAAATTATATTACAGAAATATGTGGTCTTGAATGGGATATGACTACTCACTATTTAGAGTAGATGGACGAATTAGGAATTATGTTGTTTTTATAATATAACACTGAAAGATGTAATGTCAATCTTGTAGTAAATTATTTAAGGGGAACTAATTGTTCACACTTTTGTTTAAACTAATCCATGAATATACGCTTCTTACCCATAATAGGTGATTATTTGTAGTAGCTGTGATGTGATACCCTAAATACAAAAAGTGGATGGGTGAGACAAATAGATTAGGGGATGCTTTCGTAAACGTGCTAATGAATTTATGAAATACACAAATAGATGTTGTAATTATGAAGAGTTCTCGTGTCCGCGTTCTAAGTGTAAGAATGGTAAGGTGTTTGAGTGAAAAATAGTTGAACTACATTTGTTAATATGGGGTATGCAAGATAGTTATCAATTTTGGATTTTTCATGGGGAATCAAAAGTTCCTTTAATCCTTGAGCAACCTTCACAATAATGTGACACCCCGCCTAATTTAAATCCTGGGTGATCAGTCCTAAATTAAATTAAAACAGGTTTCTCAGTTGGTTCATTCTTAGCATCACTGTCGAAAAGTTTTTAATTACTAATCACCTAAATGAAATTAGACCGGTGCTAAATTTTATCTTTCATTAACCCAAGACAAAATACTCATGCGGAAGAAAAAGGTAACCATTCACAATCAATTATGAATCAAACCATGTATCAATATATAAAGGATAAAATCTTGTCGAGTCAACATTCGGCTAAAAATCCAAAACTACTAAATAAAACTAACATAATCCAAAATTGAAATAAAAATTAAAGACTGTGGAAACATGTCCCAATAGAGAATACTATCATGAGATCCTACACTAGATATGGATAGATGAAGAGTCTATGCAAATTCCTTCCATCCTCCATAAAGTTGCAGCTACGAGTCCCTGGATAGAATCTTCAAGTTTGGCGTCCTTGTGGATGGATACCTAAAAGGTTATGAAAATATTTTTAATAGCAAGAGTTAGTACTCAAAACTTTTTGAAAATATTTTGCAAGTGATTATCACAATAAGATGAGTTATTGATTACACATGTTAAGATTTCGCGTACACTCTCTTGTGTTACCTCACCCCTCATCTATAATGCACGCCTAATGTCCCGTACCTAGCCCACCTAGGTATACTAGTCTTTCACCTATACTACTAAGTTCCCATTCCTCCCACTTAGTATGTAATAGTAACCATATCTCATGATTTGTATACTTAGATAACTGTTCACACCTGGTTATCTTTCACCATTTTGTAATTAAGTCTTCATACTTAATTTTCTTTTAGAAGTATTCGTGATATCTCATTATCTACTAACTCGCATAAGTAGATTATTAGTATAGTATATATTTCATACATAACATATACTTATAAATTTATTTATTCCTAATATGTCCTCTTCACACGCATCATGGACTCTTGGTTCAGAATGGTCCATCGACACCAAGTAAGGGTTTAGTTTGGAATGTCACTTCGACCCCAAATTCATTTCATGAAGTGGTTCGGAATACTCACCTCGACCCCACTAATGAAATTTATACCTAGGTTGGTTTAGAACTCTTTCTTCATGTTCCCAACTTACTATTTTAGTATATTAGTTCGGAATCCTTCCTCGGCCCTAATATAGGCAATTATACTTTAGGTATTCTCACCACCTAAGTATATATATAATTCAGAAGGTATACACACAACCTAATAATAGTGTTCGTATGTAATATTCTCTCTTTAATATTCATTGTACTTAATTATTTATGATTCATCTCACTATCATAATTTTAATTGAGTATTCGCACAACTCTAAGGGCCCTAGTTACCCCTCTATTCATTTCAGTAGTTAAGCTATCTCTAACCTACTGATATAACCTTGGGGATTACGTTTTCTCTCTTCGTAACTCAAATCTGGAATCTTCGATATACTACTCGATGGGTTTGTCCTCGTCGGTCCATTACCTCCAATCGTGCACACTATGATTATAACAGACCTATAGTATACACTTTGGTACTCTCTAAGTCCCTACATATGCACGACCATCCCTAAGGTTTCCCACAATCATTAGTAAATGAATAGAATTTAACCAGCAAAAGAACCCAGAATTAGCTTGGGTCGATCGATCGACCAGGTCCATCGATTGATTGACTTCATCGATAGATCGACATTCAAGGGTGGATCGATCGATCGAGCAGGTGCATGTGCAGTTCGTCTTCTTCATGTGTTTTCTCACTATTCTCAATTTTCCAACTTACATGATAACACACCAAACTTAAAACCAATGATTTCTAACCATTCCTACATACTCTAGGATGATTTCCAATGATTTAAACATCATGAATCTTCACAAATTTAGCCCTGAATAATACAAATCCTCTAATTATTCAAGAACCCTAAAAATGTGTTCTTCCCATATTCTAAATCATAAACCCCGATTTTAATTCGTATTAACAATCATGATTCCTCTGATTTTTAATCTCCTACAGATATAAATCTAACTATATGTGATTTCTGCCCGAAACATGCAATTAATCAATTACTTTTCTCCAAGAATATTCATCAAAATCAATTATTTGAAAATCCTACGCATGGATATTATAACTCAAAATAATTTTTGCAAATAACCACTTGCCTTATTCAGAGATAATCTAATTTCGTGATTCTTGTTCGTGATCGATTGTCTTTCTCCTCTAATCTTCCTTTCCAACACGTTTGTGGTGCAAGAACCCTATGAATCCTTCACCAATTCTCCCTTAAGCTTTGAGAATAGTCTCTCTTCTCTCTCTAATGGATTTCCTTTGTGTTATGAGGCTTCTAACCTTAAATCCACTTTTAATCGGATGATAAAACACTCCTAAATTCGTAGGTCTCCTCACCCCTAAATGCCAAAAGACTAAAACACCCCCGTATGATCCCGGTTTAGCCTAAAAATGCCCCGGTACCTGACTGGTACCCCAGGGTATACTATTTTGACTAATTCGACCACTTCAGAATCCTCTGTGACCTATAAATCATCATTTGAGTCACCAAAATTATATTTCCCATCTCATCCTCAATTTAGTCTACACGTGACACTAGGTTGAGGTATAATCAAGTAAGTCCATATCTCTTGCTATTTCGTACAAGTTAACTATCAACATTTACTATTCTCACTTAGTAAATTTAAATCATAATATTAATCAGTGTCTATCTCTCGATTAATATTTAATAATCACAATTATTATCTTAATCGCTTAATAATCATAATTATCATTAAATCATATTAAATTACTCTACTCACATAATTTAAATGAAAACGTATTTTCTATTTAATTGCCCAAATCATTAAATTCTAAATATGCAGAAATACGGGTTATTACATAC
This sequence comes from Sambucus nigra, assembly GCA_949130495.1. Classification (NCBI taxonomy): domain Eukaryota; kingdom Viridiplantae; phylum Streptophyta; class Magnoliopsida; order Dipsacales; family Adoxaceae; genus Sambucus; species Sambucus nigra. The sequence goes on from OX422212.1 coordinate 94,445,795, forward strand.
TTCCCCCCCTTACAAAGGAATATTGTCCTCAAAATTTAGGATATATATGCGGTGAATAACTCTGGATACTGCTCTCGCATATCCTCCTCCCATTCCCATATCGACTCCTTAACATTATGGTGTCCCCACTGTACTCACACTAATGGTACTACCTTGGATCAAATATTACACTCGCTATGATCCATAATAGCCACGGGTCTCTCCTCATACCAAACATCTGGCTGAATATTAATCTCCTCAAGTGGAACGTGCTAGAAGGCTCTCTCACTCCTCATGTATTTCTTCAGCGACGCCACATGGAACACGTCGTGTATCTGCTGAAGATGCTCTGGGTGTCCCAATATGTATGCTACCGGTCCCACCCTTTCAATAATAGGGAACGATCCCACATATCTTGATGCTAACTTCCCCTTCTTGTTGAACCTCATAACCCCCTTCATAGGAGATACCTGAATCAATAGTTGGTCTCCCACCTCTAGCTCCACATGTCTCCTATAGGCATCAGTATAACTCTTCTGCCTATCCTGGGCTACTTGAATACGTCCTCAAATCAACTCTATCTTGGCAGAAGTCTCCTGTATAATCTCCATCCCAATAGCTTTTTGTTCCCCACCTCTAACCAGCAGGCATGCGGATGATAAGGCCTCCCATAAAGTGCCTCAAAAGGATCCATACCGATAGTGAATTGGTAAGAGTTGTTATACGCAAACTCTACCAATGGGAGGTATCGCTCCTATCCTCCCCCAGAATCTAGGATACACATAATCAACATATCTGTAACATCCCGCATTTTTTTATATTAAAGAATTATGGGATTATGTAATACCCCATTATTTTGAGGGTTATTTACGAATATTATACAAGATTTCAGTAATATTATTATTTTATTAATCAGGGATAATATAATTTATTTTGATTTTTAAATCGAATCAAATATTTAAATTTAATTGGCTTTTGAACATTTTGTAATGGTTTAAATATGTAAAATTGATAATTTTAAATTAAAGGGCAATATAGTAATATGCGTTAGCTTAGTCTCCAAGCTAGGGTTTGAGAGAGAGACTATATAAGGAATATAATGGGTGATTATAAGGAAAGGGAGATAAAAAAGAGAGGCTAAAAACGAAATCCAAAGAGGCAAAAACGAGTGGAATGGGAAAAGCCAATTTGGAATGTTTAGATCTTCTTTTAGAGTGCATTTGGATGAGATTTAAGAAAAACTCAAAACACATGCCCGACTCAATTTTTCGTGTAGAATCCAAATCTGAAGTCGGATTGGTGATTCGAATTATTTTTGGATCTGATTTTTCTGAGTTTTTAAAATAGGAATATTTGGGGTTATCTCGTGTTGGGGCTAGAACATCATTTGATTTTTTTTCGTGAGAGGAACATGATTGTGCGATCAAATTTTGAGGCTGGATTTATGTGTTGATTTATGCGATAATTTTAAGGTATGGGGTTTTACACAATATGATCTTTAAATCTCTCGAGAGTTATTCCCTTTGAATTCTTGTTAATTGAACTCATATTTGAATTGTTAAATTCATTGAAATCTGGAAAAATAATTATTGAAATTATTTTGATTCATATGGTATTATTCATATTGTTGTTGAGCACGTTGTCATGAGATTTTAATATGTCAAGGATGTTTGGCACCCGCCAAAATTCCTGCTTCTCGGGCTATGGCTTGATAAAGAATATGCGGATGGGGTGAGGCCTGGTGACCCATTAATGTGTTGTTGAGAAATTATATTGATAAATGATTTGATATTTACATTTTGATTTGAATATTCGTACTCGTGTTGTTTCGTTTTATTCATTGCTAATCCGTATTTGTTGAGCATAATTCCTGTCGTATTGTGTACTTCCCCATATTTTATTTTAGTTGGCAGGTTAGCGTGGATTTGAGCGCAATGGACCAATTAGGCTGATTTTAGTGTGGACTATTTTGAGAAGAATATTTTTGGAAGATCTGTATTTATTTTTTTATGTATAGAGCATTAGCGATTTATTTCTCGAGATAGATAGTTGTATTATTTCGAGAGACTTTTGGTTGTATTTAATTTGAAGAGATTGACATTAGTGGTTTCTTTTCTATTACGAGTTTTATTTAGATGCTCTATACCTTGTTGTCACTTGTGGATTTGGATTTATTTTATCGATAGTGATGCTCCGTTCGCTCTCCCCGGGCGGGCGGGGTGTTACAGATGGTATTCGAGCTTAGGTATACGGCAACCCTCGGGGCTTGGGTTTTGGGTTCCTTGCGTGGCTAGCAATTCTTGGAGATAGAAATTTTTTGACGATGTGTTAGGTATCGTGGTGAGGATGTTTAGAATTAATTTGAGGACTTTAGTGTGTGATTTTGGGAATTGGAATCGAGTAGCATTTTATTTCGAGCGTTAGGTTTCGTTGAATTTCGAGGATGAAATTCCTTTTCAAGGGGGGAAGTATGTAATACCCCGTTATTTTGAGGGTTATTTACGAATATTATACAAGATTTCAGTAATATTATTATTTTATTAATCAGGGATAATATAATTTACTTTGATTTTGAAATCGAATCAAACATTTAAATTTAATTGGATTTTGAACATTTTGTAATGGTTTAAATATGTAAAGTTGATAATTTTAAATTAAAGGGAAATATAGTAATATGCATTAGCTTAGTCTCCAAGATAGGGTTTGAGAGAGAGACTATATAAGGAATATAATGGGTGATTATAAGGAAAGGGAGATAAAAAAGAGAGGCTAAAAACGAAATCCAAAGAGGCAAAAACGAGTGGGATGGGATGAGCCAATTTGGAATGTTTAGATCTTCTTTTAGAGTGCATTTGGATGAGATTTAAGAAAAACTCAAAACACATACCTGACTCAATATTTCGTGTAGAATCCAAATCTGAAGCCAGATTGGCGATTCGAATTATTTTTGGATCTGATTTTTATGAGTTTTTAAAATAGGACTATTTGGGGTTATCTCGTGTTGGGGCTAGAACATGATTTGATTATTTTCGTGAGAGGAACATGATTGTGCGATCAAATTTTGAGGCTGGATTTAGGTGTCGATTTATGCGATAATTTTAAGGTATGGGGTTTTACACAATATGCTCTTTAAATCTCTCGAGAGTTATTCCCTTTGAATTCTTGTTAATTGAACTCATATTTGAATTGTTAAATTCATTGAAATCTGGAAAAATAATTATTGAAATTATTTTGATTCATATGGTATTATTCATATTGTTGTTGAGCACGTTGTCATGAGATTTTAATATGGCACGGATGTTGGGCACCTGCCAAAATTCCTGCTTCTCGGGCTATGGCTTGATAAAGAATATGCGGATGGGGTGAGGCCTGGTGACCCATTAATGTGTTGTTGAGAAATTATATTGATAAATGATTTGAGATTTGCATTTTGATTTGAATATTCGTACTCGTGTTGTTTCGTTTTATTCGTTGCTAATCCGTATTTGTTGAGCATAATTCCTGTCGTATTGTGTACTTCCCCATATTTTATTTTAGTTGGCAGCTTAGCGTGGATTTGAGCGCAATGGACCAATTAGGCTGATTTTAGCGTGGATTATTTTGAGAAGAATATTTTTGAAAGATCTGTATTTATTTTTTTATGTATAGAGCATTGGCGATTTATTTCTCGAGATAGATAGTTGTATTATTTCGAGAGACTTTTGGTTGTATTTAATTTGAAGAGATTGATATTAGTGGTTTCTTTTCTATTACGAGTTTTATTTAGATGCTCTATACCTTGTTGTCACTTGTGGATTTGGATTTATTTTATCGATAGTGATGCTCCGTTTGCTCTCCCCGGGCGGACTGGGTGTTACAGATGGTATTAGAGCTTAGGTATACGGCAACCCTCGGGGCTTGGGTTTTGGGTTCCTTGTGTGGTTAGCAATTCTTACAGATAGAAATTTTTTGACGATGTGTTAGGTATCGTGGTGAGGATGTTTAGAATTAATTTGAGGACTTTAGTGTGTGATTTTGGGAATTGGAATCGAGTAGCATTTTATTTCGAGCGTTAGGTTTCGTCGAATTTCGAGGACGAAATTCCTTTTCAAGGGGGGAAGTATGTAATACCCCGTTATTTTGAGGGTTATTTACGAATATTATACAAGATTTGAGTAATATTATTATTTTATTAATCAGGGATAATATAATTTATTTTGATTTTGAAATCGAATCAAACATTTAAATTTAATTGGCTTTTGAACATTTTGTAATGGTTTAAATATGTAAAGTTGATAATTTTAAATTAAAGGGCAATATAGTAATATGCGTTAGCTTAGTCTCCAAGCTAGGGTTTGAGAGAGAGACTATATAAGGAATATAATGGGTGATTATAAGGAAAGGGAGATAAAAAAGAGAGGCTAAAAACGAAATCCAAAGAGGCAAAAACGAGTGGAATTGGAAGAGCCAATTTGGAATGTTTAGATCTTCTTTTAGAGTGCATTTGGATGAGATTTAAGAAAAACTCAAAACACATACCTGACTCAATTTTTCGTGTAGAATCCAAATCTGAAGCCAGATTGGTGATTCAAATTATTTTTGGATCTGATTTTTATGAGTTTTTAAAATAGGACTATTTGGGGTTATCTCGTGTTGGGGCTACAACATGATTTGATTATTTTCGTGAGAGGAACGTGATTGTGCGATCAAATTTTAAGGCTGGATTTATGTGGCGATTTATGCGATAATTTTAAGGTATGGGGTTTTACACAATATGATCTTTAAATCTCTCGAGAGTTATTCCCTTTGAATTCTTGTTAATTGAACTCATATTTGAATTGTAAAATTCATTGAAATCTGAAAAAATAATTATTGAAATTATTTTGATTCATATGGTATTATTCATATTGTTGTTGAGCACGTTGTCATGAGATTTTAATATGGCACGGATGTTGGGCACCCGCCAAAATTCCTGCTTCCCGGGCTATGGCTTCATAAAGCATATGCGGATGGGGTGAGGCCTGGTGACCCATTAATGTGTTGTTGAGAAATTATATTGATAAATGATTTGAGATTTGCATTTTGATTTGAATATTCGTACACGTGTTGTTACGTTTTATTCGTTGCTAATCCGTATTTGTTGAGCATAATTCCTGTCGTATTGTGTACTTCCCCATATTTTATTTTAGTTGGTAGGTTAGAGTGGATTTGAGCGCAATGGACCAATTAAGATGGTTTTAGCGTGGATTATTTTGAGAAGAATATTTTTGGAAGATTTGTATTTATTTATTTTATGTATAGAGCATTGGCGATTTATTTCTCGAGATAGATAGTTGTATTATTTCGAGAGACTTTTGGTTTTATTTAATTTGAAGAGATTGAGATTAGTGGTTTCTTTTCTATTACAAGTTTTATTTAGATGCTCTATACCTTGTTGTCACTTGTGGATTTGGATTTATTTTATCGATAGTGATGCTCCGTTCGCTCTCCCCGGGCGGGCGGGGTGTTACAGATGGTATCAGAGCTTAGGTATACGGCAACCCTCGGGGCTTGGGTTTTGGGTTCCTTGCGTGGTTAGCAATTCTTGGAGATAGAAATTTTTAACGATGTGTTAGGTATCGTGGTGAGGATGTTAAGAATTAATTTGAGGACTTTAGTGTGTAATTTTGGGAATTGGAATCGAGTAGCATTTTATTTCGAGCGTTAGGTTTCGTCGAATTTCGAGGACGAAATTCCTTTTCAAGGGGGGAAGTATGTAATACCCCGTTATTTTGAGGGTTATTTACGAATATTATACAAGATTTCAGTAATATTATTATTTTATTAATCAGGGATAATATAATTTATTTTGATTTTGAAATCGAATCAAACATTTAAATTTAATTGGCTTTTGAACATTTTGTAATGGTTTAAATATGTAAAGTTGATAATTTTAAATTAAAGGGCAATATAATAATAAGCGTTAGCTTAGTCTCCAAGCTAGGGTTTAAGAGAGAGACTATATAAGGAATATAATGGGTGATTATAAGGAAAGGGAGATAAAAAAGAGAGGCTAAAAACGAAATCCAAAGAGGCAAAAACGAGTGGAATGGGAAGAGCCAATTTGGAATGTTTAGATCTTCTTTTAGAGTGCATTTGGATGATATTTAAAAAAAACTCAAAACACATACCTGACTCAATTTTTCGTGTAGAATCCAAATCTAAAGTCGGATTGGTGATTCGAATTATTTTTGGATCTGATTTTTCTGAGTTTTTAAAATAGGACTATTTGGGGTTATCTCGTGTTGGGGCTAGAACATGATTTGATTATTTTCGTGAGAGGAACGTGATTGTGCGATCAAATTTTGAGTCTGGATTTATGTGGTGATTTATGCGATAATTTTAAGGTATGGGATTTTACACAATATGCTCTTTAAATCTCTCGAGAGTTATTCCCTTTGAATTCTTGTTAATTGAACTCATATTTGAATTGTAAAATTCATTGAAATCTGGAAAAATAATTATTTAAATTATTTTGATTCATATGGTATTATTCATATTGTTGTTGAGCACGTTGTCATGAGATTTTAATATGGCACGGATGTTGGGCACCCGCCAAAATTCCTGCTTCCCGGGCTATGGCTTGATAAAGCATATGCGGATGGGGTGAGGCCTGGTGACCCATTAATGTGTTGTTGAGAAATTATATTGATAAATGATTTGAGATTTGCATTTCGATTTGAATATTCGTACTCGTATTGTTACGTTTTATTCGTTGCTAATCCGTATTTGTTGAGCATAATTCCTGTCGTATTGTGTACTTCCCCATATTTTATTTTAGTTGGCAGGTTAGCGTGGATTTGAGCGCAATGGACCAATTAGGATGGTTTTAGCCTGGATTATTTTGAGAAGAATATTTTTGGAAGATTTGTATTTATTTTTTTATGTATAGAGCATTGGCGATTTATTTCTCGAGATAGATAGTTGTATTATTTCGAGAGACTTTTGGTTGTATTTAATTTGAAGAGATTGAGATTAGTGGTTTCTTTTCTATTACGAGTTTTATTTAGATGCTCTATACCTTTTTGTCACTTGTGGATTTGAATTTATTTTATCGATAGTGATGCTCCGTTCGCTCTCACCGGGCGGGCGGGGTGTTACAGATGGTATCAGAGCTTAGGTATACGGCAATCCTCGGGGCTTGAGTTTTGGGTTCCTTGTGTGGTTAGTAATTCTTGGAGATAGAAATTTTTTAACGATGTGTTAGGTATCGTGGTGAGGATGTTTAGAATTAATTTGAGGACTTTAGTGTGTGATTTTGGGAATTAGAATCGAGTAGCATTTTATTTCGAGCGTTAGGTTTCGTCGAATTTCGAGGACGAAATTCCTTTTCATGGGGGGAAGTATGTAATACACCGTTATTTTTAGGGTTATTTACGAATATTATACAAGATTTCAGTAATATTATTATTTTATTAATCAGGGATGATATAATTTATTTTGATTTTGAAATCGAATCAAACATTTAAATTTAATTGGCTTTTGAACATTTTGTAATGGTTTAAATATGTGAAGTTGATAATTTTAAATTAAAGGGCAATATAGTAATATGCGTTAGCTTAGTCTCCAAGCTAGGGTTTGAGAGAGAGACTATATAAGGAATATAATGGGTGAATATAAGGAAAGGGAGATAAAAAAGAAAGATTAAAAACGAAATCCAAAGAGGCAAAAACGAGTGGGATGGGAAGAGCCAATTTGGAATGTTTAGATCTTCTTTTAGAGTGCATTTGGATGAGATTTAAGAAAAACTCAAAACACATACCTGACTCAATTTTTCGTATAGAATCCAAATCTGAAGTCGGATTGGTGATTCGAATTATTTTTGGATCTGATTTTTCTGAGTTTTTAAAATAGGACTATTTGGGGTTATCTCGTATTGGGGCTAGAACATGATTTGATTATTTTCGTGAGAGGAACGTGATTGTGCGATCAAATTTTGAGGCTGGATTTATATGGCGATTAATGTGATAATTTTAAGGTATGGGGTTTTACACAATATGCTCTTTAAATCTCTTGAGAGTTATTCCCTTTGAATTCTTGTTAATTGAACTCATATTTGAATTGTAAAATTCATTGAAATCTGGAAAAATAATTATTGAAATTATTTTGATTCATATGGTATTATTCATATTGTTGTTGGGCACGTTGTCCTGAGATTTTAATATGGCACGGATGTTGGGCACCCGCCAAAATTCCTGCTTCCCGGGCTATGGCTTCATAAAGCATATGCGGATGGGGTGAGGCCTGGTGACCCATTAATGTGTTGTTGAGAAATTATATTGATAAATGATTTGAGATTTGCATTTTGATTTGAATATTCGTACTCGTGTTGTTATGTTTTATTCGTTACTAATCCGTATTTGTTGAGCATAATTCCTGTCGTATTGTGTACTTCCCCATATTTTATTTTAGTTGGCAGGTTAGCGTGGATTTGAGCGCAATGGACCAATTACGATGGTTTTAGCGTGGATTATTTTGAGAAGAATATTTTTGGATAATTTTTATTTATTTTTTTATGTATAGAGCATTGGCGATTTATTTCTCGAGATAGATAGTTGTATTATTTCGAGAGACTTTTGGTTGTATTTAATTTGAAGAGATTGAGATTAGTGGTTTATTCTCTATTACGAGTTTTATTTAGATGCTCTATACCTTGTTGTCACTTGTGGATTTGGATTTATTTTATGTATAGTGATGCTTCGTTCGCTCTCCCCGGGCGGGCGGGGTGTTACAGATGGTATCAGACCTTAGGTTTACGGCAACCCTCCGGGCTTGGGTTTTGGGTTCCTTGCGTGGTTAGCAATTCTTGGAGATAGAAATTTTTTGGCGATGTGTTAGGTATCGTGGTGAGGATGTTTAGAATTCATTTGAGGACTTTAATGTGTGATTTTGGGAATTGGAATCGAGTAGCATTTTATTTCGAGCGTTAAGTTTCGTCGAATTTCGAGGACGAAATTCCTTTTCAAGGGGGGAAGTATGTAATACCCCGTTATTTTGAGGGTTATTTACGAATATTATACAAGATTTTAGTAATATTATTATTTTATTAATCAGGGATAATATAATTTATTTTGATTTTGAAATCGAATCAAACATTTAAATTTAATTGGCTTTTGAACATTTTGTAATGGTTTAAATATGTAAAGTTGATAATTTTAAATTAAAGGGCAATATAGTAATATGCGTTAGCCTAGTCTCCAAGCTAGGGTTTGAGAGAGAGACTATATAAGGAATATAATGGGTGATTATAAGGAAAGGAAGATAAAAAAGAGAGGCTAAAAACGAAATCCAAAGAGGCAAAAACGAGTGGAATGGGAAGAGCCAATTTGGAATGTTTAGATCTTCTTTTAGAGTGCATTTGGATGAGATTTAAAAAAAAACTCAAAACACATACCTGACTCAATTTTTCGTGTAGAATCCAAACCTGAAGTCAGATTGGTGATTCAAATTATTTTTGGATCTGATTTTTCTGAGTTTTTTAAATAGGACTATTTGGGGTTATCTCGTGTTGGGGCTACAACATGATTTGATTATTTTCGTGAGAGGAACGTGATTGTGCGATCAAATTTTGAGGCTGGATTTATGTGGCGATTTATGCGATAATTTTAAGGTATGGGATTTTACACAATATGCTCTTTAAATCTCTCGAGAGTTATTCCCTTTGAATTCTTGTTAATTGAACTCATATTTGAATTGTAAAATTCATTGAAATCTGGAAAAATAATTATTGAAATTATTTTCATTCATATGGTATTATTCATATTGTTGTCGAGCACGTTGTCATGAGATTTTAATATGGCACGGATGTTGGGCACCCGCCAAAATTCCTGCTTCCCGGGCTATGGCTTGATAAAGCATATGCGGATGGGGTGAGGCCTGGTGACCCATTAATGTGTTGTTGAGAAATTATATTGATAAATGATTTGAGATTTGCATTTTGATTTGAATATTCGTACTCGTGTTGTTACGTTTTATTCGTTGCTAATCCGTATTTGTTGAGCATAATTCCTGTCGTATTGTGTACTTCCCCATATTTTATTTTAGTTGGTAGGTTAGCGTGGATTTGAGCGCAATGGACCAATTAGGATGGTTTTAGCGTGGGTTATTTTGAGAAGAATATTTTTGAAAGATTTTTATTTATTTTTTTATGTATAGAGCATTGGCGATTTATTTCTCGAGATAGATAGTTGTATTATTTCGAGAGACTTTTGGTTGTATTTAATTTGAAGAGATTGAGATTAGTGGTTTCTTTTCTATTATGAGTTTTATTTATATGCTCTATACCTTGTTGTCACTTGTGGATTTGGATTTATTTTATCGCATTAGCGCTCCGTTTGCTCTCCCCGGGCGGGCGGGGTGTTACAGATTAATTATTACTGTTGGATTAATTAAATTATAAAGGTCGAGAAATTTAATTGTTAATTAATCCGAATTTAAAATAATTATTACCTAGCGTGCCCAGGGTTAATACTTATTGATGGAAATCAGTGATTATTACTGTGGGTAAATGTAATATGGAATTATATAATTTTTTATAAATTGTCGGGGTGCGAAATATGACAGTTTGGTAGTTTGGTATTTTAAGTCAGGACGCGTGTGCGTGCTGTGTCGGGACTAATTGTATGGGAAAAAGGTAAATTATTTTTTCTATAACTTGTATGGTAATTTTGAGTGCGTCATTGAGTCCGAAAGAGTCGAGATAGTCAGAAAATTCTACTCGGGCATTTATTTAGACTCTGGGGTAATTTAGGCCTAATCGACACCCCGTAGGGGTAGTTTTATCATTTGGATTTTTGGGGAATTAAAATACACGAAAATTAGATCATTATTATATCAGTTACGGGAGTTCCATTAGGGTTAAGTTACACAGAAATTGAGAGAACAACAAAGGGCGAGGGAGAGCAAATCTTAAAGGAGGAAGTCTAATTAAGACCACCTTGCACAACCACCACCACCATCATGTAGATCGAAAAGTGAGGAACGCATCTATACCAACATCACCAGCGGATTAAACATTCAAATTTAAGGCAAGTGTTTATTACTTTCTTTCCTTTAGCAATAATCATTGTTGACACCAAAATTAGTATGCTGATGAGGACGAATAATAAGAAGACACGTGTCAATCTACGTGGCACAATAGCAACGAGGAACGCCAACCCTCCGAGGAACTCTTATCTTCCGAGGAACACCAACCCTCCGAGTAACTACAATGCTCCGAGGAACTCTTGGACGACAAGCAACTAAGGCGGTTCGAGCTGCACCTCGACCACAGCATTAATTGCCAGATAATCAACAGTCCAACTATTCATTGAATGCTTATCATCTTGACGCGCACGTTTGAAGAACATTAAATGAATTACCCTTTCATATGTATATCATTTAATGTAACACCCTTTCATGTACAGCCTAAGGGCTATAAATACCTTGTATCACCCTCATTCAAAGGGACCGAAATTTCTTGATAGAGCTTATAATCGAGAATTTCCAAAACACTCAGCAATAACATAACAGTGGACGTAGGCCATTCTTATAAGGCTGAACCACTTTAAAAATCTTTGTCTCATTTTATTTATCTTTAATTAAACAATTAGAGCTATCTAATTTTTTACAAAAACAGATTGGCGCCGTCTGTGGGAATCGATTGTTATTATCATTTTTCACCAAAAATCATTCATCATCAATGGCGGATAATCCAGAATCTAGCAATCGAAACGCTGGAAATGCTGGAAATCCTCCAAATCCCTCTACACCTCCAGATCTGGCCGGGATTATGACGAATCTGGCTCAAGGACAAACCGCCATGCAAGACACAATGAGGCAACTCATACAAACCCTTCATGGCGGAGCACCTGCACGTTCAGGACAAAGAAGTGGTCAGAGGCAAACTTATTTACTTTCTTCACGATCCAGACGTACTGAGTCATATCATAATGAGGAGTCTGATGATTTCTCTTATCAACCGGGCGAACTTCGTCAATAAGGGCTACAGATACTGATCAATGTATCACTCTCTCTCCAGAAAGACCCAGTGCCTTAGAAAGACTGAGTAGGGTGTCTCCTTTCAGTCGATTAGGCCCTAGGAGGAATAGGAGTCCACCTAAGACCTTATCGAGGAGTTTTCGATAACCATATGATCTCAGAGAAGGATCAGCACAATCACGACCAGTTGCTCGTCAAGATAAATCTCAAGAGGCTACTTCAGAACGATCTATTGCTCGAACCAATAGGCCCGAGGAAGGAAATGAAGCGTGGAAAAGGTCCCTTCAGCGATTGGAGGATAGATTGGGTGAAATGGCTAGGGCGAAGAATCCCCTACAACGAACTTTTGTTCAAGGGACACCTTTTGTCCAGGCCATTGTGAATTTTACTACACCGTCAAAGTTTAAAGCACCAGTAGTGACCCCTAAATATGATGGAAAGACAGATCCTGTCCTTCATATAGAGCAATATCAAGCTGCCGCCGATATCTATGCTGTCCCCGACGAGATGAGATGCAGAGCGTTTTCAGGAACTCTTACTGGAGCTGCCCAGATATGGCACAACAATCTCCCTCGGGGTAAGATTTCAACTTTCTTTCAGTTGGCCGAGTTGTTCATCGGCAATTTCTATTTTGGAGCAAAGCCAGTAAAACGAGTAGCACATTTGCTAAGTGTTAAACAAAAATTTGGTGAGAGTACTAGAGATTACATAACTCGTTTCAATAACGAGAAGCTGGAAGTTATAGATTACGAGGAGAAGACAACAATCACCGCCTTGATGAGTGGGTTGTTGCCTAATAAGTTGTATTACACCTTGGCGAATGATCCACCTAAAACTATGTCAGAGTTGATGGCAAAAGCGGCCAAAATCATGAATGCCGAGGAAGCTATGGCTGCATAGAAGAATATAGATAAAGACACCAAGGTGGACGTCGACAAGTCTAAAAATAAAGAGCATAAGGGCAATGGTGGCGACAAGCGTTCCATAAATAATAAGTCATCATGGGAAGTCCTGAAGAAATTCGATAATTACACTCCCTTGAAAATGGGTATTAATCATGTCTTGGAAGAAATCAAGAATAGCGAGGAAGTAAAGTGGCTAAAGAAACTGAGGTCAGATCCTGATGCGAGGAACAGGGACAAATATTGCGAGTTCCACAAAGATCATGGTCATATGACTAAAAATTGCATAGCTCTTCAGAACAAGATTGAAACACTCATCTGAAGAGGAAAGCTAGAAAAATATGTTGATCGGGGAGGTGAAAGAAGAAATAATGATCGAACTAGAGAGAGGTCTAGATCTCCTCGTCGAGCAGAGGAGAAAAAGAAGAGAGACCACGAAGATGATGCCGAAGATGACCCCGATCTTCCCAAGAAACCAAGGCAGCCAGAACGAGAGGTATTTTCCATACATTTTGGGTCATTTGATTGTAATGTTATTACAGGAGGAGATCTTACTGCAGAAAGAAAAGCTTACCTCGAAGAGGCACAAGCTTGCTCGTATATTCAGCGAATAAATTTGGCCGAGGAGGATCGTCCGAGGAAGGTAAATAAAGAGAAGCTGGTTATTGGCTTTTCAAAAAATGACCTGGCAGGTGTTCTTTACCCTCAATACGACCCTTTGGTGATCAAAATAAGGATGAAAGAAGTAGTGATTTCAAGGGTGCTAGTAGACAATGGCAGTTCGGCAGACATCATGTACTATTCATGCTTTGACAGTTTAAATGTGAAGTTATCTCAATTGGAGCCTTATCACAGACCTCTTCTGGGTTTCGCTGGCGAGAAAGTTTTTCCACTTGGGACGATCAAGTTGGATATATTCATTGGAACTTGTCCTGCTTGTCAAACAGAGAGAATACGCTTCTTTGTGATGGATAAGAATGTGCAGTCAGCCTACAACATCATCATGGGAAGAGTTGGTTTGAAGAAGTTCGAAGCAGTCCCATCTACAGTACATCAGTGCTTAAAATTCCCAACAAATTTCGGAGTGGGAGTTGTGAAAGGTGATCAGAAAGTAGCTCGGGAATGCTATTATTCGTCTGCCGAGCAAGAGGAGCTTGAGGAATCAAGGAAAAAATCTACTACTTACCAGGTGGAGGAAAGTACGGAAATTGAAACACTTGATCCAAGAGATGAATCCCAACTTATAAAAGGACAAGTGGTAGAATCTACAGAAAATGTTATTCTGGACGACGAACACCCTGAACGAGTAACCCATATAGGTTCATCGTTGGATGCTTCAATAAAACAGGAGTTGATAACTTTTTTGAGAAACAGAAAGAAAACTTTTGCATGGAGTCATGAAGACATGCCAGGAATAGATCCAAATTTCTTATGTCATGAGCTCAATGTGAATAAGGAGATCAAGCCTGTAAAGCAGAGAAGAAGGGTATTTAGCCTCGAGAAGAATCAAGCTATTCAAGAGGAGGTCGACAAGCTCCAGAAAGCCCAATTCATTGAAGATGTGAAGTATCTGGACTGGTTGGAAAATGTGGTGATGGTAAAGAAGAAAAACAATAAATGGAGAATGTGTGTTGATTTCACTGATCTCAACAAGGCCTGCCCAAAGGAACACTTCCCATTGCCCAGAATTGACTAACTAGTGGATGCTACCTCGGGGCACGAGCTTCTCAGCTTCATGGATGCTTACTCTGGTTACAACCAGATCAAAATGAAACCTGAAGACAGGAAAAGCACTTCTTTTGTTACCCCTAGGGGAACTTATTGTTATAATGTTATGCCTTTTGGTTTGAAAAATGCAGGAGCGACATACCAGCGGCTGATGAACAAGGTTTTTGCCGAACAAATCAGTTGCAATATGGAGGTCTATATCGACGATATGCTGACAAAGAGCAAGAAAGATGTTGAGCATCTAGTTGACTTAGGTCAGACCTTTGATCAACTAGATAAATATCAGATGAAGCTCAACCTGACGAAGTGCACCTTTAGAGTACGAGAAGGAATGTTCCTCGGGTATATCGTCAACCAGCGAGGCATTGAGGCAAATCCAACAAAGATCAAAGCTCTTTTAGGGTTGCGATCTCCAACGACGAAGAAAGAAGTGCAGAGTCTTACATGACGAGTTGCAGCGCTCAATAGATTTGTATCTCGAGCAATTGATAGGTGCCTTCCATTCTTCAAAACACTCCGAAAAACTTTCGAGTGGAATGATGAATGTGAAAAAGCCTTTCAAGACTTGAAGAAATATCTGGGAACATATCCATTGCTGTCCAGACCAGTGATGGGAGAAAAGTTTTACTTATACCTGGCAGTATCAGAAAATGCGGTCAGCTCTGCATTGATCAGATTGGAGAATGGAGTCCAAATGCCAATTTATTACACAAGTAAGGCTTTTCGAGGTGAAGAAATCAGGTACCCAAAGTTGGAAAAATTGGCATTGGAATTAATTGAAGCTAGTAGAAGAATGAGGCCATATTTCCAGGCCCATACCATCATCATGTATACCGATATGCCATTAAGACAAGCTCTTCATAAGCCAGACAAATCAGGAAGACTGATGTACTGGGCAATAGAGCTCGGTGAATATGATATTGTGTATGAACCCAGATCATCCTTAAAAGGGCAAGCTGTAGCAGGCTTTATAGCAGAGTTTACATATCCTGATACCCCCGAGGAATAAAAGTTGCTCGCTGACCAACCTATGGATGTTACAGGATCAACAGACATAAGTCCAGACCAACTCCGATTGGTAAAAGGGCTTGTGGATGTAGAAAGATCATCAAATTCAAACCCAGACCAACTACGGTTGGTAAAAGGGCGAGAAGAGATGGTCGACGAGGAGCGAAAAATACCAGGGGAGGATGAAACAAAATAGCAAATATTTCACCGAGGAACGCTGTCAGATAAGAATTTTGAAGACGAGTTACCTACGTGGAGATTGTATGTAGATGGGTCATCTTGCACAACAGGTTGTGGAGCCGGGATCGTTTTGAACACCCCAGACGAGATTGACGTGGAATATGCCTTACGATTCCAATTCAAAGCTTCCAATAATGAGGCTGAGTATGAAGCCTTAATAGCAGGTCTTAATTTAGCAAAGATTATGGAAGCACAACAAGTGATGGTATTCAGTGATTCTCAATTAATTGTGAATCAGATAATGGGAACGTATGCAGTTAAAGGAGAACTAATGGTCAAATATCATGCAAAGGCGATGGAGTTATTGGAAGAATTTGATGCCATTCAGTTAATCAGAATACCAAGAATGGAGAATGCATAAGCAGACGCACTGGCCCGACTAGCATCATTTACTCGTACCGTACTGCGAAGAACGATACCAATTGAGGTGTTAGAAAGTCGAAGCATAGATGAAAGCTTGACGATGAATGTTATTTCCCTTGATTTAGGACCATCTTGGATGGATCCCATCAGGGCATATGCTGAGGAAGGAGAATTACCGGAGGACATGATCGCTGCCAAGATATGTACTAATTAATGGTGTTTTGTATAGACGAGGAATTATGGCAGGTTTGCAAAGATGTGTACATCCCTCCGAGGTGAAAGAATTGATTGAAGAGATCCATGAAGGGCCTTATGGAGCCCATGTAGCAGGCCGAACACTTTTGCAAAGGGTGATGATGCAAGGATACTACTGGCCAACGATGAGAGCTGATTGTATAGCCTATGCCAAGAAGTGTGACAAGTGCCAACGTTTTTCCTCCATCCGACGAAATCCACAAGCATTATTGACACCCATAACTTCCCCTTGGCCATTTGCCATGTGGGGAATTGATCTGGTTGGACCACTGCCAACGACCCGAGGACGATTCAAGTACCTCATCGTCGCAGTGGATTATTTTACTAAATGGGTAGAAGCTGAGCCTCTGATTGATATGACGTACGAGAAGGTGTACCAATTCGTTTGGAAGAACATCATCTGCCGATATGGTCTCCCTCATGCCTTCATTATAGACCATGGAACACAATTCGATAACGAGGAGTTTGCCGCCTATTGTCATCAGTCAAACATTTTGAAGGTTCATTCAGCACCAGGCCATCCTCAAAGCAATGGACAGATTGAAGTGATGAACAGAACATTATTAAATGGTTTGAAGAAGAAGTTAAATGAGGCTAAAGCTAACTGGATTAATGAGCTACAATCAGTATTGTGGGCTTACCGAACAACTCCCCGAGCAGAAACTGGAGAATCACCATATATGCTGGCGTTTGGAAGTGAGGCTGTAATACCTGTCGAGTTGGGTCTTCCGACACATAGAGTGATGAATTTCAATTCACCAGTCAGTGACTTGATGAGAAGACTGGATTTGGATATGCTCAAGGAGGTTAGAGAAGAAGCAGCCATTAGGAATGCTGCATATCAACAATGAACAACTTTGTTCTACAACAAGAGGGGTGAAGAAATGCGATTTAAAGGAAGGAGATTACGTGCTAAAGAAAGTCATTCAGAAGAATAATAAATTGGAAGCAAATTGGCATGGACCTTACCGAGTTACAGAAGTTGTTCGACCAGGAACTTACCGAATAGCAACTCTAGAAGGAGAGGAATTCAAGAATGCTTGGAATGTTGAACACCTTCGCAAGTATTATCAGTGATGTAAAATGTACAGCAGGTCCATCAATATGAATAAAACGATGATGTTTTACCATTTTTCTCTCCTTTGTTTGAAAGTTTTTCGGGGAATACTAGTGTTGTACACTACGCTGCTCGACAGCAAAAAGAAGATGATAGTTCAAACCCACGACCAACTCCGGTTGGTAAAAGGGCAAGAACAAACTATACTCCTTTGGTTAGGAGGCATAGACTAGCGTGACTAACTCCGGTTGGTAAAATAACTAGTAGATAGTTCGAGCGTGATCAACTTCGGTTGGTAAAATAGCGAGAACACGATAGTTCAGACCCATGTCCAACTCCGATTGGTAAAAGGGCGAGAACAAACTATACTCCTTTGGCTAGGAGGCATACACTAGCGTGACCAACTCCGGTTGATAAAATAACTAATGGACACTAATAGTTCGAGCGTGATCAACTTTGGTTGGTAAAATAGCGAGAACAAACTATACTCCTTTGGTTAGGAGGCGAACACTAATGTGATCAACTTCGGTTGGTAAAAGAGTTAATGGGCATGATAGTTCAAACCCATGACCAACCCCGGTTGGTAAAAGGGCAAGAACAACATTCTTAAAAATGCCAATCTCGATTGGTTTGAAAACAAAATATGCTCTCAAATGCCAACTTATGTTGGTCAGGAAGTAAGTTATTACATAAAAGTTCATCGAAGAACAAATATTCAAAACTGAACCAAGTATAGTTGGTCGTGGATAAAACCCACTAACTGTAGTTGGTCGACGAGGAAAAATCTTTGACCTTGGTTGGTCGGGCACATTTATTGAAAAAGAAAAAATTTACCAAGTATAGCTGGTCGGGGATAAAAACCCATTAACTATAATTGGTTGACGAGCTTAATTTAAACAACCTTGGTTGGTTGTAAGAAATTTTAACATTTTTTATACTCATTACTTTGTTATTAAGTGATCGAGCAACATTTTTGATACTTGTAATTTTTTATTACTAGATTGGTCGATGAACCACAAAGAATTGTTATGCAATCACAAATATAAAAGTGTTAAACAAGTACAAAACAATATCAATACAAATTTGCAAACAAAAAATGAAAGTCTTTCATTAAAATGCAAAATAAATTACAAGTTACATATGTGTGCTAACTATTACATTGAAAATCCTATTCTATTGGTTTTTTTCCCTCAGCCTTTGATACAGGTTCCTCGCCAGCAGGAGGATCATTTAATGTCTGAGGAGAATTGATAAAATTCAAGTCCTTCAACATTCTGACATTCATTACTGAAGGAGTATCCAAGAGATTCTCGGGACGAGATACTTCAATTTGAGAATAAAGATTATAATCACCAAGATATTTTGAAATTAAGCTCCGAGGAATGGCACGAGCTGGGATCCATTCCATGTCCAATTTATAGGGTGGTGCAGGCAAGTCTAGTAGCCCAGGAGTATGATAATCCCACAGGTAGTGCCCCTGTTCGAGCTTCAGCACACCCAGGGCGTTCAACCATCCCTGTTTATAGCCTTCATTATTGGAATTTTCAATGCGAGCATCCAAGTGATAAAGGGCCTCATTATAGCCTGCATTCCAGAATTCGCGAGGTTGTTTATGGAATTGGAAAGTTAATCTTTCTAATTTCTCATGAAGGATCCTAACAAAAACATCCTTATTATTCAAAGCCGACTTCGTCGCAGTAAGTTGATCTTCTAAAGTCAGGATTTTCTTGGACATTTCAGACAAAGCCCGATCTTTTGCGTTCAACTGGTACGCTTGAGTTTCCAATGTTGACAGAGTACGAGCTTCTTCAATACTACGAGGAGTTCTTGATCGACCCCGAGCAACTGAAGTGCTTCGTTCCTCGTTAACATCCTGGGCAGCTCTTCCTCGCCCACGAGAACCTCTTCCTCATCCCCGAGCAGTAGCAGAAATACCAGACCTTCTTAAAGTATCCAATTCTTGCCTTAATTTGGCGTTCTCAACTTCTAAGAATGATAACCCTTCGTCGGAGACTGGTACCAAAGTAGTGGAAGATGAAGCTGCAGACTTATATTGTGCCAACTCTTTCTGCAAATTGTTGTTCTCTTGTTCCAGCAGCTCGGCAATTTGTCTGCAGGCCTCAACTTCACCTTTTAGGGTCCTCTCCCTGACATCATACCCAGCAATGAGTTTGTCATAGCCCTTCTCGGCAGAAAGCTGTTGATATTTCTTTTCATACCCCTCATGTAACAAGGCATTTGACTCCCTGTACTGATCCTTGAGATCTTCTAGAGTATATTGAAGCTCCTCGATCATATCATAATAGGCCACGTTATTGGCCACTACTCTATCAAGTAAGTCTTTCAAGTACCGATAAGCTTCGATTGCTTGCTCTGAAGCACCATGACCAAGGATATCGGCAATTTCGGATGTACTGAGGTCAGTGTGACCAGCTTTATAATACTCATGGCATTGCTGCATCAACTTTGTGTCGTTAGCAGACAAAAGATCCATCCTGGCTAGAAACTAACAGAGAAAGAAAAAGAAAATCAAGACAGAGTGCAGATAAAGAAGAGACAATCATATGGAAAGAAAGAACTCAAATTTTATTAGATCATAAGGCAAAAATTACAAAGATCTGAGATACAAAGTACAGGTAAGGAGAAAAATAGAAAGATAGTACCGAACAACTTCACACCTTTTCCTTGTCTCCCAAGACTTTTTTCGGGAGGCTGGGACGAGGAGCTTGGTTGCTCGGTGGGAACACTGATTTGATCGGTTGGAGATGGGATTTGTTCAAGAGGAGCAGGCAAAGAAGAAATCTCCTCAGCAGGTGTCTGGTTGGGTTGAGGAGCAAGAATTTGATCACCCACAATCATTGAAGATTCTTCAGATGCAGCTTCGTCTTCATCTTCGTCTTCAATAACTGGAGGAGTACCAGGGAGAGGTTGTTGAAATAGCTCGGAGTCCTCGCTCACCTTCAATTCCTGCAAGGCAGCAACCCAACCATCATGGAAGAATTTCAAACTTCCATAATTCACTTGGGTCATCATTGCTTCTAGCCCCCTATCCCATCCTTTATCCCAACCAGTTCGAAAGGATTTCTTCACAGCTATTTTTCTCTTCATCTTCTCCGAGGAGAGCTTCTCGGATAGAAGGTCCTCGGAGGCTATCAGCTTAGCCTCCAACTCCTCCTTCTGACGATTTTCTTCGCGCAGAAGTGTCAGCTCTTCCTCAGCTGATTTCAGCTTCTTTTCAAGCTCCCCAAAAGTAGTGAGCTTCTCGAAGTATTTCTTGTTCTCCTTCTCCAAATCCTTCACTTTGTTTCCCAACTGCACCTTTTCTGCTTCAGATGCAGCCAATTTCTTCTCCCATACACCTTTATCCTCATCATACTTCTGACGGGATTCCTTCAGAGATTGGGCCAAACCCTGGAATGCATCCTCTACTCCAGACGAGGAGCTTTAAGCCTTGAGCGCTTCATCTTTCTTCACAATGGTGTTAAAATAACTCACCAGCTGAAAAAAGAAGGTAGTGATGAGTTAATGCCGAGATACATATATTGATAGAAGGAAAAATTCAAGATAAAAAGAAACTTACTGAAGCAATGTGACGAGTAGCCAGGGATGTCAGCATATCCCTAGACATGTTTTCCTTGATGCCTTGGACTTCAGGAATAATCCAAGTTTTTACCGAGCTCATTACAGAGCTCGGGGGAATGATGGTTGGAACACCAGCTCCACTAGTTTGGAGCTGGGGAATGGCTTCAGAAAAACTAACCGAGGAGGATTTTTTCAATATCCTCAGTGGAACTTCAGTAGTTTCAGCCAAAGAACCCTTAGTGGGGGAAATAGTGATCACTTCCACATAAGTACTTTTCTTGCTCGGAGCCATTTGAGGCTTCTCGGCAGCTTTCTGAACAGCAGCAGAAGGAACAACATCAATTTTCTTGGTCCCCTTTGAGACTTCAGCCTTGTTCCTCTTTCCATCCCCGGCAGAGGAAGTCTCCTCGAAGATAGCAGGAACTCTTCTCTTTCCCATCTTCTGACTTAGAGGAATATGAGATTCTGGTGAAGATTCCTCGGAAGCTGGCAATGGGTCACTAATGCTGACCACGGGACGAGCAGTAAAGGATGATGTGTAGCTCCTGTACTGCAACAAATATGAAGCAGACCTGATGTGCTCGTCTGCAACTCTCTGATGCAAACTCCAGATATGTTTTAATTGCTTTATATTGACTTCTGACTCTTTTGGTGTTTTTCTCTTGCTGTCAACTGTAAATAAAAACATAGTGAAATATCAGTCATACATTTTGTCAAACACAATGAAATCATAATTTCAAAAAACAAAATAAGATGAAAGTAACCTATCCCATTGCCATATGGGGGACATCTAGGACCCTCATATACTGCATCTCCAATCAAAGGGGCATGTTGCCAATTTTTTATAACTACCCCATGTTCAAAATAATCCCTGTTTGCATCAGGGAGATTGACTACTAAGGCCCTATTCAAAAACCTAGTTTTTAAATAAAAAATATTGTCTAAAATAGCCTATCTGTAGTAGAACATAATCTCAGGAATTCCTATATGAGTTCCATGAGTTTAATTTAACCTATGTACCCCATTAACTATTCTCCATGTGTTGGGGGATATTTTTGCGGGGACAACATCGAAGTACTGACAGAACTCTAAACACAACGGATTTGGTGGAAAAGAAAATCCACATTCAGCGATAAATAGGCTAGGGAACCAGTGTCCCTCAGCCAAATCAAAATAACTTGAAGGCTCAGAAAGAACCTCCAAAGTTACCCAAGAAGGAATAGAGAAGTCAAAGCGGAACTTCTCAAGAGATTCGATAATATAAACCATGGTGAATAAAAAGAAATGAAGAAGAAAGAAGAAAATATTACAGGAAAAAAGGAGATCTGTTAATAAACAAACGAAGGAGGAAATGAACGCACAAGAGAGAGAAAAGATTTAGAAAACTCGAAAGTAGAAATTGAAAAGGTAGAAGACGATGGGATTGCCTCTGAAGTTTAAATACCTTACCTTGGGAAACGGCGAAAGAAATGATTACAAAAAGGAAATATTACGCTACCGGCGGCTAAAAGGACAAAAAGGGCACGAAGATCGAAGCGCCTATAAAAATGCAAAAAGGCGGATTCTGCGAATTTGGAAGGAAATTTAAATACGAAGAAAAGGCTCCTAAAACCCAGGAAGGTCATTTAATATCGCCATATACCGAGAAAGAATGTTCGATACTCCTTAAAGTTCGAAATATGAAACATTGGGGGCTTCTGTTGACACCAAAATTAGTATGCTGATGTGGACGAATAATAAGAAGACACGTGTCAATCTACGTGGCACAATAGCAACGAGGAACGCCAACCCTCCGAGGAACTCTTATCTTTCGAGGAACACAAACCCTCCGAGTAACTCCAATGCTCCGAGGAACTCTTGGACGACAAGCAACTAAGGCGGTTCGAGCTGCACCTCGACCACAACATTAATTGCCAGATAATCAACAGTCCAACTATTCATTGAATGCTTATCATCTTGACGCGCACGTTTGAAGAACATTAAATGAATTACCCTTTCATATGTATATCATTTAATGTAACACCCTTTCATGTACAGCCTAAGGGCTATAAATACCTTGTATCACCCTCATTCAAAGGGACCAGAATTTCTTGATAGAGCTTATAATCGAGAATTCCCAAAACACTCAGCAATAACATAACAGTGGACGTAGGCCATTCTTATAAGGCTGAACCGCTTTAAAAATCTTTGTCTCATTTTATTTATCTGTGATTAAACAATTAGAGCTATCTAATTTTTTACATCAACAATCATGCTCATGTTAGTGTAGGTGAATTTGATCATGAATTAGATACGAAATTGGATGAAAATTGGAGGTTTCATTTATGATCATGGACTGATTTGATTAGTAGTTTAATTCCTTTATGTATGTAGAGGATTGATAACTAAATTGGAAAATTATATCGATGAACAAATCTGGGTTGGTTAGGTTCTTTAATTGAAAATTGGGAAACTAGAGTTCTTATGATCTAAATTTGGGGATTTTGAATTATAATGATGATGGGTGATGATTTACAGATGTTATATTAGTGGAAATCATACATATATGTTAGCAAGATTATTTATAATGGTTGATTGGTGATTAGGAATGATCCATAGAGGTTAGAGGTGCTGAAATGGTGAAGAGAACGCATCTGGGTAGGGCTGCCTTTTTACAGGTAGGGGTCCAGATCGTTTTCCTTATTAATAGGCCCACATTGTTTTTCATAAAAAAAGTCCGGATCGTTTTTAAAAAAAAAAGAAGGTACGGATCATTTTTCATTAAAAGGCCCGGAACGTTTTTCATAAAAAAGGGTCCGGATCGTTTTACTTAATAGGTCTGGACCGCCCTGCTGTATTTTCCAGAATTGAATTGTGGACCTCTAGGACATCCTTTGGTACTTGAAATGCAAGAACTTTAATGAAGTACACTGAGATTTGAAGAGATGATATGTTAAGACAAGTTTGATTTAAGACTTGGGCATTAGTGGGATGAATGACCCTTAGAAAATTAGGAGGGGATCATAATCATAATTATTAACACGACGAGAGTATTGAGTGAAAGTAATAATGCGAATAGGACATGATACTTAATTGTGATAATACGTAGAGATTATAATAGGTAGAATGTATACCTATGTACTGATTTATTATGTGTATAGCATACCTACGCTACTTGATATCGGACGGAGGTTTTGTGCAGTGGACAGTCTTATCCTGGGTGACCCGATGGGGGGATATTGACTTGTACCCAGAGCATATGAATTTGGATACGTGTTATCTGTTATGTAGGATAGTTTCGACGGTTGAGTGGGAGTGTAGGTATGTGCATGACCCATTGAGCTGGTGAGTATGATCGCCTCCAACATTTATGTTATGAGATTTACAGTTCATTAGAGACGCCGAACCAATTTTCCTTTGTGCAACCAGTGATCCACCGGGACACGATAACAGAGTATGCATTGTGCCAAGTGGTCCTAACCAAGGGGCGCAAGTTCTCTCTCTCTCTCTCTCTCTTTCTCTCTCTCTCTCTCTCTCTCTCTCTCTCTCTCTATATATATATATATATATATATATAAGTGATATGAATTACCTTTAGAAAATTAGGAGGGGGATCATAATCATAATTATTAACACGTTGAGAGTATTGAGTGAAAGTAATAATGCGAATAGGACATGATACTTAATTGTGAGAATACCTAGAGATTATAATAGGTTGAATGTATACCTATGTACTGATTTATTATGTGTATAGCATACCTACGCTACTTTCTATCGGACGGAGGTTTTGTGCAGTGGACAGTCTTATCCTGGGTGACCCGATGGGGGGATATTGACTTGTACCCAGAGCATATGAACTTGGATACGTGTTATCTGTTATATAGGATAGTTTCGACGGTTGAGTGGGAGTGTAGGTATGTGCGTGACCCATTGAGCTGGTGAGTATGATCGCCTCTAATATTTGTGTTATGAAATTTATTGTTCATTAGAGACGCCGAACCAATTTTCCTTTATGCAACGAGTGATGCACCGGGACACGATAGTAGAGTATGCATTGTGCCAAGTGGTCCTAACCAAGGTGCTTAAGTTATCTCTCTCTCTCTCTCTATATATATATATATAATTGAGAATGAATAATTCTAACATGTGAAATTAGAAAATGTATAAATATGGATAAGTAAAGTAATTCTAGAGGATAAAAGATTTCCTATCAAAATAGTGAATATAAAATGGGTAACTGGCATAAAAGAATATTATTAGCTTATTGTATGGGAGATATGGCTTACTCCCTTGAGATATATTTAGGAGTTCATGTCAGTAACCTAGTTGGGAATATTATAGATGACTAGATCGGGGTAGACGTACGCTAGGTGTGACATTGGTGGAGTGGGGAGAATCTCAAGTGAGAGTTTAGAACTAACATGTACATAATAATTGCATCTTTGCAGTTTTAAATACTTGCTAAAACAAATATTTTTACAAATCGGTATCTGGCCCGTTTTCTGTTATTTCTCTTATCTTTTGCTATATATATATATATATAAAATACCAGGTGTCCAGCCACAGGGTCACCGCCTGACTTAGACACGTGGATCATTCCACGAGCTGCAGCTATTGTGGAAGCTGTAGGTTATCTATAGTAGACCTGCTACCTCTTCATTCTATTCCTAGTTCAGATCTTTCATTTAGGGCATGTGTCGCCCGCTTCCAGATTAACTATTTCAGGGATTTTATTTTTATTATCATTTCCTTACTGTTGGATTGAATATTATGATACTTTGGTTTTAGACTTTGAACTGGAATATTTTATCCAGTCTCATTTATTTTAGTATTTGATTCATGTTCAGTATTTATTATTGTGGAATGGAATTGGCTTATATATTAATGCATGGAATTTATTAATGGATTAATTGGGTATAATTAATTTGGGAAATGTCTTGACACTTAGCTTAATTAATTATTAGGCGATTAATAATGGAAATTATTTTCGACAGTGATGCTAAGAATGAACCAACTGGACACTTTGATTTTAATTTAATAAAGGACTTATCACCAGGTATTTAATTAGGAGGCGTGTCACAGGTGGTATCTGAGCATCATATTCTAGTGTCCTTTAGGATCTGTACAACTTAACATGTTTTCCACTTAGCGTTTTTTGATATAGATCCCTATCTTTAGGACTGTTGTAATCTTATTTATACATTTACGTCTTCAGCTATTTAAGACTTAATAATAATTGTTGACTAATAAATCCCTTCTCATTTCAGATGCCTCTGAGAAGAGCCCCGAGAAATAGAAATGCCTAGCCAGAGCAGCGAGCAACTCAGGCCCAGGGAATAATTAACGCAACTCACGTTGCCGCCATTGTTGCTCAGGCGGTAAATGCAGTTTTAACGGTGGTGCAGCAGGCCCCACCCCAGGTATAGGCTGTGGCACCAATTCTAGTCCAGTTTCCCACTGGATGGGAGAGAGTCAGGGATGCTTTCCAAAGGGCACATCCCACAGAGTTCTCGGGCGCATCTGAAATCATCATAGCAATCCTATGGAAGAAAGATATCCAGAGGCATCTTCGCATGTACGAGTGTACTGACATTCAGAGGCAGTTACTAGCTTCCTACAAGCTAGTGGGGGCCACTTTTCACTGGTGGAACTCCACTACTACCTTGGAGGAGAGGGATAACATGTCTATTCAGTGCTTTTGGGTGCAGTTTGACCACAAATATTTTTCCTCCACCGTGAAGACAGAGATGAGGCGAAGACTACTGAATCTAAGGCAGGAAGGTATGACAGTGGCAGAATATGAGGAGGAATTCACGAGGCTGCTTATTGTGGTACTAGATGAGGCACCTACTGAAGACAAGAAGATTATATTGTTTATGGATGGATTGACCTAGAGGATTCATCAAAACCTCATAGGTAATCTGCCGTGGAGCTTTCACTGACGTACTCAACGCCGCTCTATTGCATTGCTAGGACCATCGCTTCCATCAACAGGGGAGAAAATAAGAAGGGGATTCTAGCCAGCAGGGACAGACTGGAGTTAGTAATGCCAGTGGGGAAGCATCAGCTCAAGGGAAGGTCCGTCAGGGTGAGCAGAGTTCCCACTAGGGGAAACCTGCTAAGAGATTTTGATCCTGCAATTCTAGGCAGAGATATGGGGGTTATAGATAAGGCCAACAGGGCCAGTCCAGTCAGCATGGCTAGCAGGTCCAACATCGTTATCGGTAGGGCCATCAGGTCCAGTAGCAGGGCCAACAGGGCCAACAGAGGCATCGGCAGGGCCAGTGGAGGGGCGACAATGTCCAGTAGGGCCGAGGACAATAGGGGCAGAGGGGAGGTAACTTTAGCGGCAGGTGCTTTTATTATCGTAAGGCAGGCCATAGGCAAAGGATTGCCCCGACAAGGGCAGGTTTCCCCAGCAACAGGGTGCCCAGTAGGAACCCTAGAGACCCATCTTTTCTGCCACCCTACCAGCACCAGCGCAAGACCCAGCTTTTCCAGTACCCCCGATTCAGAAGGGACAGTTACAGTATGGACATGTTTATAACGTCCATCAGGCAGCACCGCAACATGCATCACCCACGATTGAGGGTATGTTTCCTATCTATGGCACTATGGGGTATATTTTATTTGATACTAGGGCGTCACACTATTTTATTACCACTAGGTTTGCACAGGCCACGGGGTTATTAGAAACAACAGGGAGTACAGTGAATAGTGTAGACTCACTGCTGGGTAGTGGGACTTTGATTTTCTTTATATGCCGAGGGGTAGGGATATAGATTGGGAGTTTAATTTTTCCTTCCGACATGCTAGTCCTACATATGCACGAGCATGATGCCATTATAGGTATGAATTGGCTTGCTACTTATAGAGCCCTGATAGACTATTATAATAGGACTATTATTTTTGTGATACTGGACCAATGGATGTTTCTAGTGGCTATGCCTTGTCCTCAGGGAGGATCGTCCACCCACTTGCATTACATATAGGAAGAGACCTATATGGAGGTGGTGATTCCTCTTGACTTGATTCCTATTATTCGACAGTTTTTTGAAGTGTTTCAGGAGATACCTAGACTACCGACTAGCCGAGAGATAGATTTCATTATAGATTTAATGCCGAGAACCCAGCCGATAGCCCCCGCACCGTACCGTATGTTTTTAGCTGAGATGAGGGAGTTACGGGATCAGATTGAGAAGTTGTTAGGACAGGGCTTCATCGTAGGAGTACCTCACCATGGGTTTCTCCCATTCTATTTATGAAGAAGAGTGATGGTTCATTAAAGTTGTGTGTGGACTACCGAGAGTTGAACAAAGTCACGATGCAGAATAAATATCCGTTGCCCCGAATCGATGATTTGTTCGACCAGTTGAGAGGAGATACCTTATTCTCAAAGATAAATTTGAGATCGGGATACTATCATCTACGGATTAGGGAGAAAGATGTGTGAAAGACTACTTTCTTAACGATATATAGGTCTTATGAGTTCAGAGTTATATCGTTTGGGTTGATAAATGCTCCACCAGTATTCATGGACTTGATGAACCGGGTGTTCATAGAGTTCTTAGATCAGTTTGTCATCGTCTTCAAAGATGACATACTGATTTACTCACAGACTGAGGAGGAGCATGCCGAGCACTTGAGACGGGTTCTTATGACTCTACGAGAGCATTAACTGTATGCCAAGTATGAAAAGTGCGGATTCTGGTTATGGGAGGTACAATTTTTGGGGCACGTTGTGTCATAATTGGGGATATCAATGGACCCGAGAAAAGTGTTGACAGTGAGGGAGTGGGGATAACCCACAACACCGATGGAGGTACGTAGCTTCTTGGGGTTAGTAGGATATTATAGGCGATTAGTCAGGGGGTTCTCAAAGATTGCGGTCCCATTGAAAAATTTAACTCGCAAAGGGGTGAAGTTCATTTGGGACGATGCTTTCCAGTTAACTTTCGATGAGCTAAAGGATAAGTTGACATCGACGCCAGTTCTTGCTTTACCCAGGCTAGGAGTGGAGCACTTAGTGTACACTGACGTCTCTCTACATGGTCTTGGTGGAGTACTTCAGCAGGAGGAACATGCTATAGCTTATGCCTCCCGCAAGCTTAAGCCTCACAAGAGGAATTAACCCACCCACGACTTGGAGTTAGCAGCAGTCATGTTTGCACTACGGATTTGGAGACACCACTTGTTGGGGGAGAAATTTTGCCTCTTCACAGACCACAAGTTACTACAATACGTGTTCACTCAGCGGGAGTTGAACATGCATCAACGCATGTGGCTGGAGTTTGTGAAAGATTACCAGTTTGAGAAATAATACCACCCAAGGAAGGCCAATGTAGTTGCTGATGCGTTGAGCCGTAGGCCAGTAGGTGAGGTGGAGGAAGAGAGGAAGGCGAAGTGGAAAGAATTGGGACATCAGGAGGTAGTGGCTCGATCCTTTATGTCTGTTATGGTTGATAGAAAGAACTTTTGCGTGTATTTTTTTCTTTTGTCATTGCTTGAAAAGTCCTTATAATCAAAACCTCATAATACCTACAACATATAACAATCTCAAGTGTAGCGGTAAATAAGGGTATCAATCCACTTCCAAGGGGTTAAATCAAAGGGAACACAATTGTAATTCACTTTTTATTTTCTTTTTGGGCTTTTTACTTTTTCAATTTTTTTTAGCTTTTTCAAATATTAAAACAATTGGGTGAGGTGAGATGAAATAACACTAAACTAAAATGTGAGATGAAAACAACTAACTAGAAAGTGACTAAAAGTGGAAAAAAAGTCTAACACTAAAATAAGAGATAAAGTGAGGTAAATAATTTTGGGAACAGTCAAGGAGTGGGATTACACCACAAATTTTAGTTATTCTAATTAATTAATTTAATTATTTGAATTCTCCCAAATTAATATCAAAATTACAAACCAACTCACTTTGCAAGTTAATTATAATAGTAATCTTTTAGAAAATTAAGTTTAACACCCCAAAAATCTAGAAAAATAGATCTACACTCCTTTTAATTAATCACCCGCTAGGATCAATCAATTAAAATTTATGTAAATCTTAGAAAATAAATTTAGAGTTGAAATTCAAGTTATAATACCCCATTTAAGAAACCCTTATCCCTAGTTCGAATCTAAAATGGGTATTATAACTAGAATTTTGATTTTCTCTCGAAAATCATTTACTCTCTCTTGAGGCGTAAATTTAAGGGTGAGGGATAAAAATTAACATTCAAACGTAAATTTCAAGTAATAAAACTAATTAAACTAAAATAACATCAAATAAGGGTTTCTCCCACCCCTTGAAAGGGGATTTAGCCTAACATGGTATAAGATTTGACAAATTAATAATCAAAGGCAAAAAATAAATGAGAAGAGAAGAGAACAATCAAACCCAATCTCTTGAAGTGAAATTGAACTCTCATTTCCTTGAAATCAAGCACAATCCATCCAATATGAGCATCCAATAATAATCAACTCAATTGAACTTTACACATTTATCACTCACAAATATCTAAAAAATTAAAAATAAAACTATTTACAAATATTTCTACCTAATTTATTCTAACCTAACTCTCTACTTTTCTCTAGAATTTTCTCTCTCTATTTTATGATGTCCCCCTAATGGGGTCTTGAGTCTTCTTTTGTAGTAGATGCATGGCACACATGGGGCTAAGGGGTATTTTTGGGAATTGGCTTGAGTGTGCATGGAAATGAGGTGTGTGTTTTCATGAGATAAGAGAGGTGTGAGGTCATGTGGGTTAAATGGGGTGACAAAATATGATTTGGTTTAGAGGGTATAATGGGAAGTTGGGTTAAGTAAGTAGTTGGGGGTATTTGGGTAAAATGATTTTAAGTGGGTAATTGAAAATGTTGAATTAATTGACTTGGTTTATGATTGACTTTGGCCTGGGTTGGTATTTTGAACTTTGGCAGGTCATAATGTCATGGCTTGGAGAAATGGGTCTTGGGTTTGAAAATGGGCAAACGGTTTTAGGACGAGATGGTCCGGAGGAGGTATGGATCACATGGATCGGAGATGTCCGAGCTCGGGTCAGAATGTTCAAGTCGAACGGAGTTTATGGTGGGATTTAGAAGAGGTTTTCGAGCTGTAGCGGGGCAGGTTAATAGTGTCGGGTTGAGGTCCGAACGGAGGGGGTTGCTGCGATCGCGTGGGGGTTCAAGGGGCGGGTTAGGTAGTGATGGGTATCGGGTTGGGTGGAGGGTCAGCCATAGTGGCTTGGGTCGGTTTGAGCCCGACAGGTTTGGTTCAGAGCAGAGGTTTCCGGGTTTGGGACGGTTG
The DNA here is from genome assembly GCA_949130495.1 of Sambucus nigra. Classification (NCBI taxonomy): domain Eukaryota; kingdom Viridiplantae; phylum Streptophyta; class Magnoliopsida; order Dipsacales; family Adoxaceae; genus Sambucus; species Sambucus nigra. The sequence goes on from OX422212.1 coordinate 94,477,188, forward strand.
GGAGAGAGGAGAGGTGAGGGGGACGAGGGCTCCGCCGACGGGTTTGTTAGGAGGTCGCCGGTTAGGGGATGAGGTCGGGGCTGTGGGGTTTGGTAGGTATAATGGAAAGTTTGGTTTGTGTGAGTTGTGTGTGTGTTAATAGAGGAGAGAGAAAGTGAGGGGTTTGAGGTTGAAGAAGAAGGGGATGGGATTGTGTGGGTGTGGGTGGGTGTATGAAAGCTAGGGTGAGGGTGTGGGTAGTTTTAGGTGTAGGATAGTGTGTAGGTGGGGTTGTGTGGGTGTGTTTGATTTGAACCCCTAAAAAATTAATAAAGACTCAATTAAAATTAATAAAACAAAAAATAAAAAATAAAATCTAACTAAAAATAAAACAAACTAAAAACAATAAAACTAAAAATAATAAAACTAAAAAATAAAATCCTAAGCGTATATAAAAACTAAAATAAAACAAAAGAACTAAAAACTTAAAATCTAAATGAAAATTAAAGTCCTAAAAAGTATAAAATCTAATAAACTAAAAATAAACTTCTAAAAACTAATCCTAATAAAACTAAAAACTAATAAAAATCAAAATAAAATTACACTAATAAAATAAAAATAGAAAATAAAACCTAGATATCCTAAATAAATTAAAAATGAATTCTAAAAATAAAAATGACTCAAACTAAAAATCTGAAAAAATATTAAAAAGGGACAAACAAAATGCACACATGGTTTGGGGTAGGTTTAAGCTAGGTTTAGGGTACGTTAGGATTATGGGATAAGGTATTATCTCCATAAAACGCGTATTTGCCTCGATATATAGCTTTTGACACAGCAAACGGAAACATTTAAGCACATAAGACCCAAATTGACGAGAATTAGCAACTAACGTACGTCTAGTCGGGGTATAAAATGTACAGTTTTAGGTGCTAATCACATCACCCCCAAACAGAGCGTTGCTAGTCCTCGAGCAATAAGATAAAGAGAAAGAGAAAGATAAGTAGCCAAAAGTGTACCACTTTCGCGGGCACTTGCGATTGCACTTAGCATGTGCAATAAGCCTTTAAACCCATTGATTTTCCTAGAGGACGAGTTGTGTCTTGTGAGGGTTTGCAGAGAATATACCCAAAAAATTCTTATTTGCAAAAATTTATTGAAAGGCAGTCAATCTGTTATTAGACGTAGAATGATCGCACAATCCATCATGAGATAAATGATTTCAGAAATACAAGCTAGAATGTGTAAAAAGTTTAGCTAAGTAAATACTTAAGGCACATACTTCCTAGAACTCAACGTGTGTGGTATGAATCAGTCAAAACGGGTCGAGTATCATAAGAGTAATTCCTAGATTGCGTTTTCGTAATCAACGCTTCAACTTCAAATCTCACGGATATATCTCTCTTAAATGAACTCTCAAGATTCGGGTTAGTGTATCGCTCTTGTGTGTGAGGAGGTGAGTAAATGTAAGCAAGTTCAAACGTCTCACACACACATAAGAAAGAACGAACAATTGAAAGAGAAATGATCTCATGAAAGAATGCTAATCACTATAGTGAGAATATCGAGTTATTCACCACGTTGACTTTCATTTCCCCGAACACCTAGGGGAACATGTATGATAATGGGTAAGGGGGAAATGAAATGAGAAGGATGGGATATGAAGTTGGATGGTGATGTATAGATGAGTGAAATGATGGTTGTGTGATGGATAAAAGATGGATGCGATAGAAGAGTGTATTATGAAGAACAAATGTCTTTATTTCAGAACCAACGACTAACTACAAACTCTCTTTCTTTTCTTTTCTCTCTTTTTTCTTTTTTTTCAATTTTTCTTCTCGTTTTCTCTATATTCTTTTTTTTCTTTTTTTTCTATTTTTGCTATTTTTTGTTTGTTTGTTTTTCTCTCTCTTTTCAAACTAACAATGAATACCTTTAACATTTGGAATCAACACTCTTTTATTTGAAAATGACATATGATATGGAGACTATATGTGATGGTGTGGGGAATATGTGTGAATAGGGTAGAATATGATAATGTAATTGGTGAAGTGAATGGGTGAAAATCTAGTATTCGGGACACATTTCAAGACACGTGTTTCTTACGACTCGAAAGAGATGTCATTCTCAGTGATCAAGCCAAAATTTTATGAAAAATAATGAGATCATACAACAATTTAATGCGGACCCAAAGGAAGTTGAATCAACTTGTGATTCGGAGATTGTGTAAAACACTCTGAAAGGGTGAAAGGCACAAATCTCACAAGATAAAGTCTCTACTAGTGATCCTTAAGGTTCTCTTTACAATTGTAGTACTCCTTAACTCTAAATTGTAGCTGTAGACACCTCATTATGTTATCCCCTAACTCTCTTTAGGTCCCTAGTACCTCCCCTCATCACCGCAGACCCAGGTCATGTCCCGAGCACTGACTAGGAAGCCATCAGGCACTCTCCGACTCGGTTTGATCAAAAGTAAAACTCTTCGTTTCGATTGAGAATCAATGAATCATTGAAGGTCCCTGAATACCCTTTCCAACGGTCCATCCCGTGCGCGATTCGGACTTTCCATGCAAACGAACGATCCGTTTGACTCCTAGAGGTCACCGAATGCATCTCGGGCCCCATTGACCAATGTCAACTCTCCAAACCGGGAAAAATCTTTGGAATGTTGAAGTACATCTCCTAACCTTTCCAATGGTATGCCCCGTGTGTGATTCGGACTTACCATGAGGACGAACGATCCGTTTGCGTTCGCGCGATTCCCCGTCCAATGGACCGACAAACGCTTCCTAGCCATATTTGACCCAAAGTCAACTCCCAAACCCGGGAGTAGTCCAAAGGACTTTCGAAGGTCTCTGAATTACCTTTCCAACAGTATGCCCCGTGCGCGATTCTGACCAACGGTTCGCCCTCGGCGGCCAATTTTCCAAAAAAGCCTGAAACACACTGCCAAACGGCAGGTTCCAGAACCTGCCTATCGGCACCTTCCTGGCGATAGGAAGGAATATCTCTATGCCTATTGGTAGCCCCCTACGACTATAAAAAGGAGGTTTTCACCTCATTTGAAAAAGGGGAGCCGAGATCAGAAGGAAATCACTCTCAGCAAGTCCCAGAAACCTCTCTCGAAGGCAGCGTGATTTCAACTTCCAAATCCCTTTTTCACTTCCACTTTTCATCATCTCTTTCATCAAACTTGATGAATTAACCACTCTCCATCATCATCCAAGTGCAAGGGCTATTTTTTCAACATTCAAGATCAAGCTCCAAGTCTCCAAGAAGGTCCATCTTTCTCACCTTTCTCTTCAAATATTCTTGAATTTGCAATAACTTGTTTTATTACTTGAGCACTTTTATTATCTTATTTCCCATATCCTAACATACCTTTTTATCTAGTATTATTGCACATCTCTTATTTTCATATAAATAAAACCCCAAAAAACAAGAAAAAGAGGGTTTGCTCATAAATTCCAAATAGGGATTCTCACACTTTTCTCACAACTAAAACAGTTGTTTTACACACACACACACACACTCACAAATAAGAGATTCCCCATTTGGATTTATGGGATAAACCCCACCCCTCGTTTTGTATGCGAACTACGTGGACTTTGATGCCTTTATAGGCTACGTAGGTGTCTCGGGGTAAAACTTGAGACTCGAGTCATTTTCTCACTTTTTCTCTTATTTTCTATCTTCTCTTTATCCCATTTTCTATTATAGTCTATACATTCATTCTTAGTGGCGTATTATTCCGCATGCATTATCGTTCCCTTATAGCGATCAACATAGGGGTAATCGCATAAATCCTATTTTCTACATTAATTTCACATTCCTATGGATGACTCGCTTTATCTTTCGCATGATACAAGTCGAAGATTACTACCTCCATTTTATATATACACAGGCACACATATCACGGGGCAAAAAATAAAGGAAAATAGCAAATATCCATGAGAGATCGAAACTAAGCCTCCGAACCCTTCTCGAATCATTTTGGTTTCGCACGCACCAGTATGTCTTTGGATGCCATCCTTCGGGGTGGTTTCCCCTTTTTCTTTTGTCTGTTTTGAGTAAAATATACTGGCGACTCTGAATCTCTCTACATTTTCACACCTCATAAATCGACGCCGGCCAAAGTGCTCTCTCGATAGGGGATGTGCGGGACCCGAAGGATCCTTTCTCCCACCGCGGCGGGGATCGGGGATGGCCATAGTAGGGACGTCATAAGTGCGCAAAATTTGTTGAGTCTAGAAATTCATGGTGCAACATACCTTGTTACGCATTACATAAGCTATTTAGAAAAAAATATTGTCTAGCTTGATTTCTAGACTTTAAAAGATGGATTATTGAAAATTCACATAAATGAATGAGATGAAAGAAACTGCACGAAATTTTAAAAATCAGGTTTAAAAATCATTTTTTTTCAAAAGAGGTATGATTTTGATAAAATTCCCCACCCCCAAACAAAAAGGAACATTGTCCTCGATGTTAAGCAAAATGATTTTTAAAATTGAGAGCATAAGGTAGGAAAGAGATTACCAGAATCAACCGCAAATGAAGTGAACAGATGAAGCCAAGAATAAACCTAAATAAATGATAAGAGGAAAAATGTGTACAAGTCTATAAACATGGCAAAGCATAGGGTGATGTGAAACACCACCCCCAAATAGGATGAGACTAGTACAAGAAACACGGTTTTCCTTCCAGTAGCGCTAAGTTTAATGTCTTCAGCCAAACCGAAGTGATCTCACCCTAAAGATAGGAACTAGGAAAGCGCAGGGCGGCAGAAAAATTGGGTGATGGGAATCACCCCCAAACAAGACTAGAGCGTCAGTCTTGTTGGAAACAGGCTGAAGTGGTCAATGAACTTGTATGGCAAAGTGCATCACACAATGCAAAGCATCGGTGGACCATGGGTGGGTGGGGATTAGAGTAAAAGTGAGAAAGGAAAGGGTAAGGGTGAAGAGGTATCGGCCACGGGCCTTGTGAGCTTGAAAGTGAGGGCAACTAGGGCCCTATAAGCATAGTTCTCAAGTTGGTGAGGAAGGCAAAAGGGTTTTGTAAGTGTAATGGTTTGGGCCTCAGAGAAATCATATGACCGTTCTATAAATGGGCGATGATAATGGTCGCGACGTGACACGCCAGGGAGCTGTTGAGAAGAAAAACCACACCACAAAGAAGCGGTGTGCATGGAGGAACAAGATCGGTGTCACGGAAGTGGAGAGTAGCATCATAAATACTCTCAAGGGTGGGGGATGGTTTCAGATGAGGATCTAAAAATGTAGATGGAAACATGAATGGTATAAAATCAAGATCCAAACCAGGTGGTGGGGTGGAAGGGATAATGGGTGGGTCGGGTGGGACAAATGGTGGAGGAAGATGATCCAACTCAAAAGTGGGAGAAACACACTCCTCATGACACTCAGAGTGATCCTTAAGGGCACTCGCAGGAGGAAGTGTGGAAATAATCGAGTGATTGATCAACGTCTCCGCAAGAGTAGCATTGGGGAATGTGGTGGGTGGGGAATGGCGCCATTTGATAGAAAGAACTTTTGCGTGTATTTTTTTCTTTTGTCGTTGCTTGAAAAGTTCTTCTAATTAAACCTCATAATACCTACAACATATAACAATCTCAAGTGTAGCGGTAAATAAGGGTATCAATTCACTTCCAAGGGGGTAAAGAAAAGGTAACACAATTGTAATTCACTTTTTATTTTCTTTTTGGGCTTTTTACTTTTTCTATTTTTTTTTAGCTTTTTCAAATATGAAAACAATTGGGTGAGGTGAGGTGAAATAATACTAAACTAATATGTGAGATGAAAACAACTAACTAGAAAGTGACTAAAAGTGGAAAATAAAGTCCAACACTAAAATAAGAGATAAAGTGAGGTAAATAATTATGAGAACAATCAAGGAGTGGGATTACACCACAAATTTTAGTTATTCTAATTAATTAATTAATTTAATTATTTGAATTCTCCCAAATTAATATCAAAATTACAAACCAACTCTTCTTGCAAGTGTAATTATAATAGTAATCTTTTAGAAAATTAAGTTTAACACCCCACAACTCTAGAAAAATAGATCTACACTCTGTAATACCCCGTATTTTTGGTGATATTTATTTATGGAATTAATTGAATTAAATGTGTATTAATTGGAAATTAATCCGGATTAAAATACTAACGAGATGCGAGTTGGTATGTGATATTAATGAGTATATATGGCTATATATGAATATTGAACTGTGAAATTTGTCGTGAGATTGAAATACGACAATTTGGAATTTTGTTGAGACGCATGTGACACTCGCGTCAGGAATATATTATTTAATTAAAAAGTGAATTTTATTTCCATTAACCGTATGGTCGTTTTGAGTGCGTCAACGCGTCCGGAAGGGTCGAAATAGTCAGAAAATACTAGCCGGGGGTTTAGTTTGGGTCCCGGGGCATTTTTAGGGCATGCCGGCAACGTATAAGGGTAGTTTGGTAATTTTAGGAATTAAAACCCACGAAAATTAGGAAATAATTATCTAATTTAGTAATTATCCACTAAACCCATTTATAACATAATGGGCTACGGAGGTTATTAGAATTAGTCCCAAAATTTCCTAAGGCAAAAACCCTAGCCACCATTGCCACTTTGGAGAAGAAAAGTTTGGAGAGAGAAGAGAGGAGAATTATGCAGAGAGAAAGAGAGAACCATTCATCAGATCGTCATCAAAATCAGAGATACACATAAGGCAAGTGGTTTAATTTCGTTTATTACAATGAATGTTTATTCCATGCGTAGGAAATTGATAAAACTGTATTATTTTGGGAGATTGATGAAAACCCATTAAATTGGAATTATAAACTTGTATTTTGATGAGGATTTACATGTAGAATTGTATGTAGGTGATTAATCCGATGATAATATATTTTGGATGAAACAAAAACGGATTTAATTAGACTCATTGGGGATTTAAGAATTTCTAGGGTTCATGTTCTTGAAATTGGGGGAAAATGTATAAATTTGATATTTGGATGATGTTTAGAATGAATTAACACCATCAAACACGTTAGTATGTGACCTAAGTATGATTTAGGACGATTAGAAACCTTGAACAATTGTTGGATTTATGTTTAGAGGAGATTAGAGAGGAAGAAAAGTTGGAAAAACGAAAAAAGGGATTTCTGGGCTCGAAACTGGCCACTCGTTAGAAGACCTGCCCAGGTCGTTCGAACGAGCTCGTTCGAACGAGCTTCTAACGAGTTGATAGTTTGACTTCTAATGAGAGGGATGTTCATTCGATGAATTTCATTCGAACGAGATCTCGTTCGAAGGCCCAGTTCGTTCGAATGAACTCTCGTTCGAACAACCTCGTTCGAACGAGACTTCTAACGAGTTGACAGTTTAGGCTTTTTAGCCTGTTTTGATTTCGCGTTTCCGTAACCTTATTTAATGGTAGAGATAACCTTCCCTTGATGATAAATTGATATAATAGGGACATTTGAGATATATAGAGGAGTAAAACCTATAAGTGTAATTCGAACCAAATGGAAATTATGGATTAGGACGTGAGTGTCTATTACAACGTGAGAACAATTAATGGCTTGTATAAGTGTATCATCCGGGAATATGTAAATTGTGTAACATTATACGTAGGTACGAGAATGAGAAGTGTACTTCAAATAAATTACGGTGATTACCAAGATGTGTGTATACTTAGTATATGTATTGATTTTATGTGTATGACATACCTACCATACTTGCTATCACGGGAGGTTTACGTTCGCTTAGGGCCCTCTAATCCTTGTGTTGCCCGGATTTAGACTGGTACCTCGAGAACATAGGTCAGAGAAGGGCTTATTGGGATGTTAATACGTCTGCTGATCGTGGGAGCGTAGGTATGTGCGTGACCCATGTGATGTGACTGTGTTCGCCTCCATTATTTGTGATTGTTGTTATCTGAGAACGATTCCTGAGAGATTCGGAATGCGTGATCCTTATGTACGTGATGTACCGGGATGGATAGCAGAGTATGTGTGTACCGCAACTTAGTCTCGGGGTGCTTGTATTGTATATTTATGACGTGAATAATATACACTTAATTAATGGGAACTTTCATGTTGGTATTGTGAATATAATTATGGTAATGTTTTGAGAAAACATAACGGGTTAACCGATAGTGAATTGTATTACTAATTGAGAATCTGAGTTTAAGTAAAGCCTCTATTTATTTGATAACGCTAGAATGCAATATGGGAATCGAGTAGTAAGGGGTAGAACTTATTACGGTTTTGGTTAGATATGTATGTCTTTTAGATGGGTATGGTACGTTAGGAGTGCACATGTAGTCAAGAGGTGAGAATTTCATGTGAGTGCACGTCCTAACATGTATTTTGCATTTAATGTTTTAATGTTATTAAAACACTTGCTGTTTTAAAAATGTTTTCCACTTTCGGGCTCTGATCCATTTGCTTTCAAATCTATTTTTTTTTGTAAAAACCATTTTAGGTGCCCAGCCACAAGGACACCATGATTAGGATCCTCATTCAGGTGACGAGCTGTAGCTGTTTGTGGAAGTTACATGACTTTGCTTGTAGACGCTTCATTTATCTTGATTCTATATTCAGCCTTTATCAGTTGTAGGGCATGTTGCCCATTTCTTTTAGAGACATTTCATTTATTTCAGTTATTCAAACTTCGGGCATGTAATTAATTCAGGATTCAGACTTATGTTATTATTTCATTCGTGGAATTGTTGTGAGGAGTTTTCCTCCGGACTTATTATTATTTGTTGGTTATTTCATTACTTCGTTATGGTGAATGGATTATGTTGTTCTTCCATTATTCTTTTATTGTATGTTAATCAGACTTAAATTAAAATTTGGCAACTTACTTTTTAAATACTAGGTGGTTAGTAATTATTAAAATGTTTTCGACAATGATGCTATTAACTGGACCAACTTGGCATTTTGTACTAATTTAATAAAGGAGTAGCTACCCGGTATTTAATTAATCGGGGTGTCACAGGTGGTATCAGAGCATCATGTTCTAGTGTCCTTTAGGATCTGTACCACTTATTATGTTTCCGCTAAGCTATCTTTGATGTAGAGCCCTATATTTTAGGACTGTTGTATTCTTTTGTATGTGCTACGTTCTTCAGCTATTTTAAATTTATAACTGCGAGGTTATAAACTTTATTCTTGTTTCAGATGCCTCCACGACATGCGCAACGGGTTCCCAGGAATGCTACGCCAGAACCACAACCCGCACCAGTTCAGGGCACGATGAATGCCGCCGAGGTTGCAGTCATTGTAGCCCAGGCGGTAAATGCCGCACTAGCCGTAGTTCAGCAGGCACCACCTCAGGCGCCGATAGCAGCTCCAGTTCAGGCACATGCATTCCCGTCTGCTTGGGAACGTGTACGTGATGCTTTTTAGAAAGCACACCCACCAGAGTTTGCAGGTAGCTCCGATGTTGTGATTTCTAGTCAGTGGAGGAAAGATATTCAGCGGCACTTGAGGATGTATGAGTGCACCGATGTACAGAAGCAGATACTAGCTACCTTTAAGCTAGTGGGGTCTTCACTGCAGTGGTGGGAGTCTATTACCACCGTGGAGGAGAGAGATACTCTCACTATCCAGGATTTTTGGGTGCGATTCGACCGCAAATACTTTTCATCAGCTGTTCACACGGAGATGAGGAGGAAGTTGATGAGCCTCAAACAGGAAGGTAAGACTGTGGCCGAGTATGAGGCCGAATTCAAAAATCTGTTCAGCATTGTTCCTGATGAGATACCGACAGAGGAGAAGAAGATACATAAATTTACAGACGGGTTGACTTGGAGGATCCGTCAGTATTTGTTGGGAAATCTATCGTTGGCCACTTACTCTGATGTGGTTAACGCTACACCGTTACACTGCCAGGATCACCGCTTTCACATGGCTGAGGGCAAGCGATCGGGAGAGTCCAGCCATCAGGGCAGGGCTGGAGGAAATGGTGCCAGTGGGGCACAATCTGTTCAGGGGCAGAGATAGGGTGACTAGGGTTCCCAGTAGGGGGATCACAAGAGGTTCAGGTCGGGAAATTTCAGGCACGGACAGGGAGGTTTCCGGCAGGGCCATCAGGGTCCGAATGGCTATAAGAACCAGCAGGGTCATAATGGCCAACAACAACAGTTTCACCAGGGCCAGGGGAGGAACGGTAACGGCCACCAGGGCCGGGGGCAGCAGGGACAGAGAGGGGGGAACTTCCCGGGGAAATGTTACGTTTGTGGCAAGACTGGCCATAAATGCCAGGACTATCCTGATAGGGGCAGGGCCCCGCAGCAGCAGTAGGGTGCTCGACAGGAGCCGCATAGACCCGTGTTTCCCTCCGCCCTCCCGGCACCACCACAGATGGCAGCATTGCCACCCATTCCAGCGGTCCCAGTTCAGTAGGGGCAGCTGCAGTATGGGAGAGTATACCAACTTCAGCAGGTAGCAGTTCCACAGGCACCACCCGCTATTGAGGGTATGTTTCCTATCCATGGTACTATGGGTCGAGTTTTGTTTGATACGGGGGAAACGCATTGTTTTATAGCTACAAATTTTGCGAAAGCCTTAGGGTTGTTAGCCACAACAGAGAGCACAGTGACGTGTGTAGACTCACCATTGGGGAGTGGGTCACTTATTTTCTTTATATGCCGGGGAGAGTGAGGGTAGAGATTGGTAGTTTGGTATTACCTGCAGACATGTTGGTATTAGATATGCATGTGCACGATGTGATTATCGGTATGGATTGGATCGCTGATTATAGATCCATGATTGATTGCTTCGGTGGGAGCATTGTTTTTGCCATTTCGGGGTAAGAGATGTTTGTAGTGGCGATGCCTCGCCCAGAGGGAGTCTCGACCGCTCACTTGTATTACATAGAGGAGGATACCTCTAAGGAGGTTGTGATTCCTTTAGATTCGATCCCAGTTGTCCGGGAGTATTCAGATGTGTTTCAGGAGATACCAGCTCTACCCCCAGTCGTGAAATAGACTTTGTCATAGACTTATTACCAGGTACGAGACCTATAGCACGCGCACCGTACCGTATGGCTCCGGAAGAGATGCGAGAGCTACGAGATCAGATTGAGCAGTTGTTGGGTCAGGGGTTTATACGGAGGAGTACTTCGCCGTGGGGTGCCCCTGTGTTGTTCGTAAAGAAGAGAGATGGATCGTTGAGGTTGTGTGTGGATTACCGAGAGTTGAATAAGGTCACGATACGGAATAAGTACCCGTTGCCTCGAATCGATGACATATTCGACCAGTTGAGAGGAGCTTCTTTCTTCTCAAAGATTGATTTATGATCGGTATACCATCAGTTGCGTATCAGGGAAGAGGATGTCTCGAAGACTGCGTTCTTAACGAGATATGGTTCTTACGAGTTTCGGGTTATGCCTTTTGGTTTGATCAATGCTCCAACAGTGTTTATGGACTTGATGAATAGGGTGTTCTGAGATTTCTTAGATCAGTTTGTCATTGTCTTCATTGATGATATTCTGGTTTACTCCCAGACTGAGGAGGAGCACGTCGAGCATTTGAGGCAAGTTTTGCAGTCGCTACGTCAGAACGAGCTGTATGCAAAATATGAGAAGTGCGGGTTTTGGCTGAAGGAGGTCTAGTTTTTGGGACATATTATTTTCGACTGGGGGATAACTGTTGATCCGGGGAAAGTATCCGCGGTGAGGGAGTGGGGACAGCCCACGACACCGACGGAGATCCGTAGTTTCTTGGGACTAGAAGGATACTACAGGAGGTTCATTCGGGGATTTTCGAAGATAGCGGGTCCTTTGACACATCTGACTCGTAAGGGTGTGGCATTCGTCTGGAGTGATGCCTGTCAGTTGGCATTTGATGAGTTGAAAGATAAGTTGACCTCAACACCTGTTTTAGCATTATCGAGACCGGGAGTTGAGTATCTAGTTTACACCGATGCGTCCTTGCAAGGTCTTGGAGGTGTATTACAGCAGGAGAGTCAGGCCATAGCTTATGATTCCCGTAAGCTTAAGCCTCACGAGAAGAATTACCTCAATCATGACTTGGAGTTGGCGGCAGTTGTATTTGCCCTTCGGATTTGGAGACATTACCTTTTGGGGGAGAAGTTTCAATTGTTCACGGACCACAAGTCCCTACAGTACCTATTCACGCAGAAGGAGTTGAATATGTGGCAATGGAGGTGGCTTGAGTTTGTGAAGGACTATCAGTTTGATATCCAGTATCACCCGGGGAAGGCTAACGTGGTAGCAGACGCGTTGAGCCGTAGGCCAGTAGATGAAGTGGCAGGGGTGTGGAAGGCAAAATGGAAGGAGTTGGGACACTAGGATGCAGTGGCCCGATCATTCATGTCGGTGATGACTGTTACACTGCAGATTGTCACGAGAGTGGTAAAGGCACAAGCAGATGACTTGTTCTGTCAGGAGCAGATAGTCCGATTATTAACCGAGGGAGCCGAGTCCTATACCGTTAGCTCAGACGGGGGATTACGCTTCAATGGGAGATTGGTAGTTCCAGAAGGGGAGGAATTGTGGCACGAGATGATGGCAGAGTCGCACGGCTCACGATTCGCGGTACATCCCAGTGGGGACAAAATGTACCAAGACATGAGACGACAGTATTGGTGGAGCGGGATGAAAAGAGATATTGTCGTGTTTGTTTCTAAATGCGCCACTTGTCAGCTAGTAAAAGTGGATCATCAGAGACCGGCAGGACTTCTACAGCCATTGGAGGTCCCGATGTGGATGTGGGAGAGCATATCCATGGACTTTATCATGGGGTTGCCTACGTCGCAGAGAGGTCACGACTCCATTTGGGTAATTGTGGAAAGGTTGTCCAAAGTCGCTCATTTTTTACTCGAAAGGACAGACTACATTACGAGACATTATGCCCAGCTCTTTATTGCAGAGATAGTGAGACTTCACGGTGTGCCCCTAAATATCGTGTCTGACCGAGACAAGATATTTGTTTCGCGGTTTTGGGAGAGTTTTCAGGAGGCTATGGGCACGGAATTGCGGTTGAGTACGGCGTATCACCCGCAGACCGATGGGCAGACCGAGCGTACACACCAGATGTTGGAGGACATGCTACGTATGTGCATCATTGATTTCGAGGGTGTATGGGAGCAGTATCTTCCACTGGTGGAGTTTGCTTACAACAACTCCTACCAGTTCACCATTGGCATGGCTCCATTTGAGGCATTGTACAGTAGACCTTGTCGTTCCCCAGCATGTTGGTTGTAGGTGGGGGACAACAAACTACTTGGGCCGGAAGTGATTCAGGATACTTCGACAAGGATATAATTGATTCGAAGTCGCATTCGAGTAGCTCAGGATCGACAGAAGAGCTATGCTGATGCGAAGAGGTTCTTCAGGGAGTTCCAAGTGGGGGACCAGGTTTTGCTCAGAGTATCTCCTATGAAGGGGATTATTCATTTCGGGAAGAAAGGGAAGTTGGCACCGAGATATGTGGGACCGTTTCCTATTATTGAGCGGATTGGACCGGTTGCGTATAGACTTGGTTTACCTGAGCATTTACATCGGATTCACGATGTATTTCATATTTCCTCGTGAAGGAAATATCTTAGAGATGATTTGGCTCATTCTCATATTGTTTTGGAGGACATCGATCTCCAGCCTAATAGGTCCTACGAGGAGGGGCCGATTACTATTTTGGACCGAAGTGAGCGGAAATTGCGATCAAAGATAGTCCCATTAGTGCGTGTTCAGTGGAGACATCATAATGTCGAGGAGTCCACATGGGAGCGCGAGGATGAGATGCGCGAACGTTATCCAGAGTTGTTCTTACCAGGTACTTTCTAGTTTCGAATTTCGGGACGAAATTCTGTTATTAGGGGGGAAGTATGTAATACCCCGTATTTTTGGTGATATTTATTTATGGGATTAATTGAATTAAATGTGTATTAATTGGAAATTAATCCGGATTAAAATACTAACGAGATGCGAGTTGGTATGTGATATTAATGAGTATATATGCCTATATATGAATATTGAACTGTGAAATTTGCCGTGAGATTGAAATACGGCAATTTGGAATTTTGTTGAGACGCGTGTGACAGTCGCGTCAGGAATATATTATTTAATTAAAAAGTGAATTTTATTTCCATTAATCGTATGGTCGTTTTGAGTGCGCCAACGCGTCCGAAAGGGTCGAAATAGTCAGAAAACACTAGCCGGGGGTTTAGTTTGGGTCCCGGGGCATTTTTAGGCCATGCCGACAACGTATAAGGGTAGTTTAGTAATTTTGGATTTTTGGGAATTAAAACCCACGAAAATTAGGAAATAATTATCTGATTTAGTAATTACCCACTAAACCCACTTATAACATAATGGGCTACGGAGGTTATTAGAATTAGTCCCAAAAGTTCCTAAGGCAAAAACCCTAGCCACCATTGCCACTTTGGAGAAGAAAAGCTTGGAGAGAGAAGAGAGGAGAATTCTACAGAGAGAGAGAGAGAGAGAACCATTGATCAGATCGTCATCAAAATCATAGATACACATAAGGCAAGTGGTTTAATTTCATTTATTACAAAGAATGTTTCTTCCATGCATAGGAAATTGATAAAACTGTATTGTTTTGGGAGATTGATGAAAACCCATTAAATTGGAATTAAAAACTTGTTTTTTTGATGAGGATTTGCATGTAGAATTGTATGTAGGTGATTAATATGATGATAATATATTTTGGATGAAACAAAAATGGATTTAATTATACTCATTGGGGATTTAAGAATTTCTAGGGTTCATGTTCTTGAAATTGCGGAAAAATGTATAAATTTGATATTTGGATGATGTTTAGAATGAATTAACACCACCAAACACGTTAGTATGTGAACTAAGTATGATTTGGGACAATTAGAAACCTTGAACAGTTGTTGGATTGATATTTAGAGGAGATTAGAGAGGAAGAAAAGTTGGAAAAACGAAAAAGGGATTTCTGGGCTCGAAACTGGCCACTCGTTAGAAGACCTGCCCAGGTCGTTCGAACGAGCTCGTTCAAACGAGCTTCTAATGAGTTGACAGTTTGACTTCTAACGAGAGGGATGTTCGTTCGATGACTTTCGTTCGAACGAGATCTCGTTCGAAGGCCCAGTTCGTTCGAACGAACTCTCGTTCGAACAGCCTCGTTCGAACGAGACTTCTAACGAGTTGACAGTTTAGGCTTTTTAGCCTGTTTTGATTTTGCGTGTTCCGTAACCTTATTTAATGGTAGCGATAACCTTCACTTGATGATAAATTGATATAGTAGGGACATTTGAGATATATAGAGGAGTAAAACCTATAAGTGTAATTCGAACCAAATGGAAATTATGGATTAGGACGTGAGTGTCTATTACAACGTGAGAACAATTAATGGCTTGTATAAGTGTATCATCCGGGAATATGTAAATTGTGTAACATTATACGTAGGTACGAGAATGAGAAGTGTACTTCAAATAAATTACGGTGATTACCAAGATGTGTGTATACTTAGTATATGTATTGATTTTATGTGTATGACATACCTACCATACATGCTATATCGGGAGGTTTACGTTCGCTTAGGGCCCTCTAATCCTTGTGTTGCTCGGATTTAGACTGGTACCTCGAGAACATAGGTCAGAGAAGGGCTTATTGGGATGTTAATAAGTCTGCTGATCATGGGAGCGTAGGTATGTGCGTGACCCATGTGATGTGACTGTGTTCGCCTCCATTGTTTGTGATTGTTGTTATCTGAGAACGATTCCTGAGAGATTCGGAATGCGTGATCCTTATGTACGTGATGCACTGGAATGGATAGCAGAGTATGTGTGCACCACAACTTAGTCTCGGGGTTCTTGTATTGTATATTTATGACGTGAATAATATACACTTAATTAATGGGAACTTTCATGTTGGTATTGTGAATATAATTATGGTAATGTTGTGAGAAAACATAACGGGTTAACCGATAGTGAATTGTATTACTAATTGAGAATCTGAGTTTAAGTAAAGCCTCTATTTATTTGATAACGCTATAATGTAATATGGGAATCGAGTAGTAAGGGGTAGAACTTATTACGATTTTGGTTAGATATGTATGTCTTTTAGATGGGTATGGTACGTTGGGAGTGCACATGTAGTCGAGAGGTGAGAATTTCATGTGAGTGCACGTCCTAACATGTATTTTAAATTTAATGTTTTAATGTTATTAAAACACTTGCCATTTTTAAAATGATTTCCACTTTCGGGCTCTGACCCATTTGCTTTCAAATCTATTTTTTTTGTAAAAACCATTTTAGGTGCCCAGCCACAAGGACACCATGCTTAGGATCCTCATTCAGGAGACGAGCTGTAGCTGTTTGTGGAAGTTATAGGACTTTGCTTGTAGAGGCTTCATTTATCTTGATTCTATATTCAGCCTTTATCAGTTGTAGGGCATGTTGCCCATTTCTTTTAGAGACATTTCATTTATTTCAGTTATTCAAACTCCGGGCATGTAATTAATTCAGGATTCAGACTTATGTTATTATTTCATTCGTGGGATTGTTGTGAGGAGTTTTCCTTCGGACTTATTATTATTTGTTGGTTATTTCATTACTTCGTTATGGTGAATGGATTATGTTGTTCTTCCATTATTCTTTTATTGTATGTTAATCAGGCTTAAATTAAAATTTGGCAACTTACTTTTTAAATACTAGGTGGTTAGTAATTATTAAAATGTTTTCGACAGTGATGCTATTAACTGGACCAACTTCGCATTTTATATTAATTTAATAAAGGAGTAGCTACCTGGTATTTAATTAGTCGGGGTGTCACACACTCCTTTTAATTAATCACCCGCTAGGATTGATCAATTAAAATGTATATAAATCTTAGAAAATAAATTTAGAGTTGAAATTCAAGTTATAATACCCCACTTAAGAAATCTCTATCTCTAGTTCGAATCTAAAATGGGTATTATAACTAGAATTTCGATTTTCTCTCGAAAATCATTTACTCTCGAAAATCATTTACTCTCTCTCGAGGCGTAAATTTAAGGGTGAGGGATCAAAATTAACATTCAAAGGGAAATTTCAAGTAATCAAACTAATTAAACTAAAATAACATCAAATAAGGGTTTCCCCCCCACCCCTTGAAAGGGGATTTAGCCTAACATGGTATAAGATTTGACAAATTAATAATCAAAGGCATAAAATAAATGAGAAGAGAAGAGAGTAATCAAACCCAATCTCTTGAAGTGAAATTGAACTCTCATTTCCTTGAAATCAAGCACAATCAATCCAATATGAGCATCAAACAATAATCAACTCAATTGAATTTCACACATTTATCACTCACAAATATCTAAAAAAAATAAAAATAAAACTATTTACAAATATTTCTACCTAATTTATTCTAACCTAACTCTCTACTTTTCTCTAGAATTTTCTCTCTCTATTTGATGATGTCCCCCAAATGGGGTCTTGATTCTTCTTTTATAGTAGATGCATGGCACACATGGGGCTAAGGGGTATGTTTGGGAATTGGCTTGAGTGTGCATGGAAATAGGGTGTGTGTTGTCATGAGGTAAGAGAGGTGTGAGGTCATGTGAGTTAAATGAGGTGACAAAATATGATTTGGTTTAGAGGGTAAATGGGAAGTTGGGTTAAGTAAGTAGTTGGGGGTATTTGGGTAAAATGATTTTAAGTGGGTAACTGAACATGTTGAATTAATTGACTTGGTTTATGATTGAATTTGGCCTGGGTTGGTATTTTGAACTTTGGCAGGTCATAATGTCGTGGCTTGGAGAAATGGGTCTTGGATTTGAAAATGGGAAAACGGTTTTGGGATGAGACGGTCCGAAGGAGGTATGGATCACATGGATGGGGGCCAAGCTCGGGTCAGAAGGGTCAGGTCGGCCGGAGTTTATGGTGGGATTTATAAGAGGTTTCTGAGCTGTAGAGGGGCAGGTGAAGAGAGTCGGGTTGAGGTCCGACCGGAGATGGATACTGCGACTGCGTGGGGGTTCAAGGGGCGGGTTAGGTAGTGATGGGTCTCAGGTTGGGTGGAGGGTCAACCATGGTGGTTTGGGTCGGTTTGAGCCCGATGGGTTTGGTTCAGGGCAGAGGGCTCCGGGTTTGGGACGGTTGGGAGAGAGGAGAGGTGAGGGGGATGAGGTCTCCGTCAGCGGGTTTGTTGGGAGGTCGCCGGTTGGGGGATGAAGTCGAGGTTGTGGGGTTTGGTAGGTATAATGGAAAGTTTGGTTTGTGTGAGTTGTGTGTGTGTTAATGGAGGAGAGAGAAATTAAGGGGTTTGAGGTTGAAGAAGAAGGGGATGGGATTGTGGTGTATGGGTGTATTTAAGTTAGGGTGAGGGTGTGGGTAGTTTTAGGTGTAGGATAGTGTGTAGGTGGGGTTGTGTGTGTGTGTTTAATTTGAACCGCTAAAAAATTAATAAAGACTCAATTAAAATTAATAAAACTAAAAATAAAAAATAAAATCTAACCAAAAATAAAACAAAGTAAAAACAATAAAACTAAAAACAATAAAACTAAAAACTAAAATCATAAGCTTATATAAAAACTAAAATAAAACAAAAGAAATAAAAACATAAAATCTAAATGAAAATTAAAGTCCTAAAAATTATAGAATCTAATAACTAAAAATAAACTCCTAAAAACTAATCCTAATAAAACTAAAAACTAATAAAAATCAAAATAAAATTACACTAATAAAATAAAAATAGAAAATAAAACCTAGAATTCCTAAATAAATTAAAAATAAATTCTAAAAATAAAAATGACTCAAACTAAAAATCTAAATTTTTATAAAAATGGACAAACAAAACACACACATGGTTTGGGGTAGGTTTAGGCTAGGTTTAGGGTAGGTTAGGGTTACGGCATAAGGTATTAGCTCCATAAAACGCACATTTGCCTCGATATATAGTTTTTGACACCGCAAATGGACATTTGACCTACAAGATAAACATTTAATCACATAAGACCCAAATTACCGAGAATTAGCAACTAAAGTACGTCTATTCGGGGTATAAAATGTACAGTTTTGGGTGCTTATCAACGGTAGTCACTCCATAGATTGTTATGAGAGTGATCGAGGCCCAGACCACTGATTCATTTTTCCAGGATCAGATTGTACGGCTTCTAGCGGAGGGTGCAGAGTCCTATTCAGTGAGCTTAGATGGGGAACTATGGTTTAATTAGAGATTAGTGGTCCGAGAGGGAGATGATTTACGTCATGCATTGATGACACAGTCTTATGGATCCATATTTACGGTACATCCTGGAGGGGATAAAATGTACCAGGATATGAGGCGACAGTACTGGTGGAGTGGGATGAAGAAGGACATTGCGGAGTTCTTGTCCAAGTGTACCACTTGTCAGCCGGTAAAGGTGGACCACCAGAGGCCGCCATGGTTACTTCAGCCGTTGGAGATACCCACATGGAAATGGGAGAATATTTCCATGTTTTTCATCACTGGGCTGCCTACTTCACAGTGGGGTCACGATTCTATATGGGTGGTGGTGAATCGGTTAACCAAGGTAGCTCATTTTATGTTGGTACGTATGAATTACACTATAGGACATTATGACTGAATATTTATTGCCGAGATAGTGAGATTACATGGGGTACCCTTGAACATCGTGTCTGACAAAGACAAGACTTTTGTATCACGCATTTGGGAGAGCTTTGAGGAGGCTATGGGTACGGAACTGCGATTGTGTATGACTTATCACCCACATATAGATGGGCAGACTGAGCACACTAATTAGATACTGGAGGATATGTTTCGCATGTGTGTTCTTAACTTTGGAGGGAGTTGGGAGCCGTATCTTCCACTGGTGGAGTTCGCTTATAATAACTCTTATCAGTTTACGATCGACATGGCCCCATTTGAGGCGTTGTACAACATACCTTGTCGTTCTCTTACTTGTTGGCTAGAGGTGGGGGAAAAAAGTTACTCGGGCCAGAGGTAATTCAGGAAACGTCAACCAGGGTTGAGATGATCAGGAACCGTATTCGGGTAGCCCAGGATAGGAAGAAAAGCTACGCCGATGCAAAGAGGTTCTTTAGGGAGTTCAACGCAGGGGATCAAGTATTGTTGCGAGTGTCTCCTATGAAAGGGGTGATGAGGTTCGAGAAAAAGCGTAAATTGGCTCTGAGATATGTAGGACCATTTCCCATTATCGAGAGGATCGGACCGATGGAATACATACTTGGGTTGCCGGAGCACTTGCACCATATTCATGATGTGTTCCACATCTCATCATTGAGGCGATTTCTTAGGGATGAGTTGGCCCACACCCACATTGCGATTTAGAAGATTGATTTACTGCCCGACAATTCTTATGAGGAGAAGCCTGTGGCTATCCTAAACCGTAGCGAGAGGAAATTGAGGTCAAAGGTTGTTCCACCGGTGAGGATTCAGTGGGAGCATCATAACGTAGAGGAGTCTACGTGGGAGCGAGAGGAGGATATGTGCGAGAAATATCCAGACTTATTCCTACCAGTTATGGTTTACTTTTTGAATTTCGGGGTGAAATTCCGTAATTGGGGGGGTATGTAATACCCGCTCTTTTTATAATAAACAATTATGGGATTAGTTATTATTGTTGTATTAGTTAAATTAAAAAGGTTGAGAAATTTAATTATTAATTAATTCAAAATTAAAATAATTATTAACTAGCGTGTCAAGGGTTAATACTTATTGATGGAACTCATTGATTATTACTGTGGGTATATGTAATATGGAATTATATAATTTTTTATAAATTGTCGAAGTGCAAAATACGACAGTTTGGTATTTTATGTCAGGACGCATGTGTGAGTCGTGTCGGGACTAATTGTATGGGAGAAAGGTAAATTATTTTTGTATAACTCGTATGGTAATTTTGAGTGCACCATTGGATCCAAAAGGATCATGATAGTTGGAAAACTCTATCAGGGCTTTTTATTTGGACTCCGGGGTAATTTTAGGCCTAACCGGCACCCCGTAGGGGTAGTTTGGTCGTTTGGATTTTTGGGGAATTAAAACGTATGAAAATTAGATAATTATTATATCAGTTATAGGAGTTACATTAGGGTTAAGTTACACAAAAATCAAGAGACAACCACAGAGGGTGAGGGAGAGAAAATCCCAAAGGAGGAAGGCCAATTAACACCACCTTGCACAACCACCACTACCATCGTCTAGATCAGAAAGTGAGGAATGCATCTATACGAACATCATCAACAAATCAGACATTCAAATTTGAGGCAAGTGTTTATTACTTGCTTTCCTTTTGCAATAATCATGCTTATGTTAGTGTAGGTGAGATCATGAATTACATATGAAATTGGGTGAAAATTAGAGGTTTCATTTATGATCATGGACTGATTTGATTAGTTGTTTAATTCCTTCATGTATGTAGAGGATTAATCACGAAATTGGAAAATTATATCGATGAACAAATCTGGGTTGGTTAGGTTCTTTAATTGAAAATTGGGAAACTAGGGTTCTTATGATCCAAATTTGGGGATTTTGAATTATAATGATGATGGGTGATGATTTACAGATGTTATATTAATGGAAAGCATACATACATGTTAGGAAGATGATTTATAATGGTTGATTGGGGATAATCTATAAAGGTTAGAGGTGTTGAAATGGTGAAGATAACATATCTGGGTAGGGCTGCCTTTTTACAGGTAGAGGTCCGGACCTCTTTTTAATAGTTCCGGATCGTTTTCCTTATTAATAGGTACGGACCGTTTTTCATAAAAAGGTCTGGACCATTTTTCATAAAAAATGGTCAGGATCATTTTCCTTAATAGGTCCGGACCGCCCTGCTATATTTTCCAGAATTGAATTGTGGACCTCTAGGACATCCTTCGGTAGTTGAAATGCACGAACTTTAATGAAGTACACTGAGATTTGAAGTGATGATATATTAAGACAAGTATGATTTAAGACTTAGGCATAAGTGGGATGAATGACCCTTAGAAAATTAGGAGGGGGATCATAATCATAATTATTAACACGTCGAGAGTATTAAGTGAAAGTAATACTGCGAATAGGACATGATATTTAATTATGTGAATACCTAGAGATTATAATAGGTTGAGTGTATACCTATGTATTGATTTATTATGTGTAGAGCATACCTACACTGCTTGCTATCGGGCAGAGGTTTCGCGCAGTGGACAATCTTATCTTGGGTGAGCCGATGGGGGGGGGGGGGATATTGACTTGTCCCCAGATCATATGAACTTGGATACATTCTATTTGTTACGTAGAATAGTTTTGACGGTTGAATTGGAGCGTAGGTATGTGCGTGTCCCATTAAGCTGGTGAGTATTCTCGCATCCAATATCTGTGTTATGAGATTTACGATTCGTGAGAGATGCCGAACCAATTGTCCTTTATGCAGCGAGTGATGCACCGGACCAGGTTATATATATATATATATATATATATATATATATATATATATACACACACTTGAGAATGAATGATTCTAATGTGTGAAATTAGAAAATGTGTAAATATGGATAAGTAAAGTAATTCAAGAGGATAAAATATTTCCTATCAAAATAGTGAATATAAAATGGGTAATTAGCATAAAAGAATATTATTATCTTATTTTATGGGAAATACGGTTTACTCCCTTGAGATATATTTAGGAGTTCATGTCAATAACCTAGTTCGGAATATTATAGATGACTAGGTCGGGGTAGACGTACGCTAGGTGTGCACATTAGTGGAGCGGTGAGAGTCTCAAGTGAGAGTTCGGAACTGACATGTACATAATAATTGCATCTTTGCAGTTTTAAATACTTGCTAATATAAATATTTTTACAAATCAGTCTCTAGCCAGTTTCCTATTATTTCTCTTCTCTTTTGCTATATATATATATTACACCAGGTTTCCAGCTACAGGGTCACCACCAGACTTAGACACGTTGATCATTGGACGCGATTCAACTATTGTGGAATCTGTAGGTTATCGATATTTGATGCTTCTACCTCTTCATTCTATTTCTGGTTCAGATCTTTCATTTAGGACATGTGTTGCCCGCTTCTAGATTAACTATTTCAGGGATTTTATTTTTATTAGCATATCCTTACTGTTGGATTGAGTATTATGATACTTTGGTTTAGACTTTGAAAACGAATGTTTTATCCAGTCTCATTTATTTTAGTATTTGATTCATGTTCGATATTTATTCTTGTGGAATGGAATTGGCTTATATTTTAAAGCATGGAATTTATTAATGGATTAATTGGGTAGAATTAATTTGGGAAAATGTTTTGACACATAGCTTAATTAATTATTAGGTGATTAATAATGGAAATTATTTTCGATAGTGATGCTAAGAATGAACCAACTGGACACTTTGATTTTAATTTAATAAAGGAGTGATCATCCGATATTTAATTAGGCGGGGTGTTACAATATCCTTAAGCATCTAATTCACCCTCTCAGTCTGCCCGTCTGTCTGAGGGTGATACACCGTACTCAACCGCAAATCTGTCCCCATGGCTTCCTGAAAACTCTGCCAGAAGTGTGACATAAATATTTTGTCTCTGTTCGACACAATATTAATAGGAACCCCGTGCATCTTAATGATCTCTGAATGAAAAGCTGCGCATATTGCATCGTATCAAAATCAGTACGAACCGACAAGAATTCGTCTACCTTGGTCAGCCTATCCACTATCACCCATATGGAATCGTGACTTCTCTGCGATGTCGATAGTCCAGTAATAAAGTCCATAAAAATTCTCTCCCACTTCCACACGGGAATCTCCAATGGCTATAGCATTGTTGAAGGTCTCTGATAATTAACTTTCACAAGATGACACGTAGCACACTTCGAGACAAACTCTGCTATGTCTCGCTTCATACCCGACCACCAGTACTGTTATTGCATATCCTAGTACATCTTATCCCCGCCGAGATTTATCATAAACTTCAACCCGTGCGACTCTGTCATGATGGCATGTTTTAAATCTTCATCCTCAAGTACTAACAGCCTCCCATGAAACCGAAGTCCCCCCTCTGAGCTGATGGAGTAGGACTCTTCCCCCTCGGCTAGAAACTATCATACTCTATCCTAAAAAAATGGGTCCTCTACCTGTGCCCTCACCACCCGCATAACACTCTCGAGGGTGATAGATAAACTGCCATGTATGCTCTAGCTACCTCATCCTCATGTCGAAGTTTGGTCCACTTATCTTTCCAAACCTCTGCCAACTTTCCTGTGGGTCTTTGGCTCAACGCATCTTCCACCACGTTAGCCTTTCCAGGATGATACTGTATATCAAATTGGTAGTCCTTCATGAATTCGAACCACCTCCTCTGCTTCATATTCATATCCTTTTGGGTAAAGAGATACTGAAGTGACTTATGATACATGAATAGAGAAAACTTCTCTCCCAAAAGATAATGTCTCCATATCCTCAAAGCAAAGACGACCACTGCCAACTCGAGGTCGTGGGTGGGGTAATTCTTCTCATGTAGCTCTAGATTTCAGGAAACATAAGCTATATCCCTATCCTCCTGCTGTAACAAACCCCTGAGTCCCTAGAAGGATGCGTTAGTATAGACCCAATACTCTAATTCACTCCTAGGTAATGCAAGTACAGGTGCTGATGTCAACCTGTACTTTTGCTCATCAAACTCTAACTGACAGTAGTCACTCCACACGAATGGTACCCCATTACGAGTCAAGTTCGTTAAAGGACCAAAAATCTTTGAGAACCCCTGGATGAAGCGACCATAGTAACTAGCCAATCCTAAAAAGCTTTGAACCTCGATCGGTGTCGTGGGCTATCCCCACTCTCTCACCGCTGATACCTTACTCGGATCGACAACTATGCCTTTGTCGAACACAATGTGGTGAAGAAACTGAACCTCCCAAAGCTAAAATCCACACTTCTTAAATTTGGCGTACAATTGATGGTCCTATAATGTCTGAAGAGCCATGCGTAAATGCTCGATGTGCTCCTCCTCTGTGCGAGAGTAAAACAGAATATTGTCGATGAATACGATCACAAACTGGTCCAAAAACTCCATGAATACCCTGTTCATGAGGTCCATAAACACTGCAGGTGCATTAGTGAGTCCAAACATAATCACTCTGAATTATATGACCCGTACCGCGATAAGAAGGCGGTCTTAGGTACATCCTCCTCTCGAATGCGCAACTGATGGTAACCTGACCTCAAATCGATTTTTGAGAAGTACGCAGCCCCTCTCAACTGATCAAATAAGTCGTCAATTCTAGGTAACGGATACTTGTAACGTATCGTCACCTTGTTCAACTCCCTATAATCTATGCATAAACGGAGCGAACCATCCATTTTTTTCACAAATAACACCGGTGCACCCCACGATGATGTACTCCGTCGAATGAAAACCTGTCCCAAGAGCTGTTGAATCTTATCTCTCAACTATCGCATTTTCGAAGGGGCTATGCGATACGGTAATCTAGCAATCGGTCTCATCCCCGGTGCCAAGTGGATAACAAACTTAATCTCCCTTCTGGGTGGTAACTCTGGTATCTCCTAGAAGACATCCTCAAAATCCTTCGTGACTGGGATTGAGTCCAGAGAAACAACCACTTCCTGTGAGGTCTCCTCCTTAATGTAATAAAAATGAGTGTGTGATCCTTCCTCAGGAAGAGACATCGCAAATAAGAACATCTCCTGTCCCGAAATGGAAAACACTATAGTCCTCTCATAGAAATCTACCATCACCCTATAACCCGCCATCCAATCCATGCCTAGGATGATGTCATAGCCCTCCATATATAACACTAGAAGGTCTATCGCTAGACTCAAACT
Source organism: Sambucus nigra (assembly GCA_949130495.1). Lineage (NCBI taxonomy): Eukaryota > Viridiplantae > Streptophyta > Magnoliopsida > Dipsacales > Adoxaceae > Sambucus > Sambucus nigra. Next base: position 94,502,984 of record OX422212.1, read on the forward strand.
CCCGATCATAATGTCCACCCCTTACAGATCTAGTGTATAAGGGACCCACTACCCATCGGTGACTCAACACACATAAGATGAATGTCGGATGTCTCTAAAACGCTAGTTGATCATGAAGATCTAGTGGCAATAAAAGAGTGTGTCACACCCATGTCAAACAAAATACTACCCTTATGCCCATGGATATGAAACGTACTCGTGACTTCTGGTAGTGCCAGAGGTGCTGGTTGAAAAGGCACGTCTCAAACGTTGTACACACACCCGCAGTGAATCTGGCCCGACTACTGCTATGGGGCCTGTGCTGGTGCTGGGGCTAATGGAGCCTGATGCCCTTGCTGGGCACCTTGCTACTGTGCCCTGTCTCCCCATGGAGAAGTCCTACTCTTGTAACCTTGCTGGACACATGTGAAACACTGCCCCTGGAACTATCTCTGCCCTTAGCCCTGCTGGACCTGATGTTAGCCCTGACAGCCTTGGCCCTGTTGGCCTCCCCCTTGGTTCCCTTGGTGCTGAAGAACCTGCTATTGGGAACCTTGTTATCCTTCCCTGTTAGATCGATGTCGCCCATACCTAAATCTCTTCACAAAATTCCCCTATCGGGAATCCTTCCTCTGCTAACTCGTTGTTTGCAACTGCAGTGTGCTGCAATCCCTACCCCCATTTGCCCTACCTGATTGACTTGTCTCACTCCTCTTGCTTCCCTTCACATGGAAGGGATGATACTGACAGTGCACTAGTGCAGCGTTGATGACGTCTGTATAAGTCAACAGTGCTGGTTTACTGATCAAATGTTGCCTGATCTTCTAGTTCAAACCATCCATAAACTTGGACTTTTTTCGCTCCTCGTTGCTCAACTCATCTGGCACAAAATTATCCAGTCAGGTGAACTCCTCTTCATAGTAAGCCACTAATAGATAACCATGGACCACTTCACTAAATTTCTTCCTCATATCAGACTCTACTGCAGGCGGGAAGTACTTGCGGTCAAATCGCACCTAAAACTCAAAAATAATCATCAAGTCCCTCTCCTCCGCGGTGGTAACTAACTCCCACAACTGTAAAGCTGATCTTGATAGATGGAAAGTTTCAAGCATCTACATCTTCACCTTAGTACACTCAAGCATGCACATATGGCGCTGGATGTTCTTCTTCCAGTTGCAAGCCTCTAACACGTCAGTACTGCCCTGAAACTCGGGCGGATGGCCCTTCTGAAAGGTGTCCCTGACTCACTGCCAAGAAGGTGTCCCTACCGAGTCCTTAACTTCTAGTTCCACTGGAGGCTATACTTAGGGCTGAGGAAAATGGGCTTCCATGACTCTCATGGATGTCTCAACTTCCTGAGCCACTAACACTGCCACCTGATTAGTAGATATCAGCTCAGGTAGGGGTGGGGGTGGCGGTTCCTATGGCTCCTGATGAGCCTCCCTCACCTCATCTCTGGCCTCGGCCCTCTCTGCTCGCTGTCTCCTTGGTGGCATCTGCAAAGAGATCGAATTGTATAAGTACACAGTTTATACAAAATCTAATAACAGAATTACGATATCTTAAACACATAAGGACAAAAGTCACAGTCGTAAAATATGGCTCTATATCAAAGAACCAAACACTGGAATCGTAGTAATCTTCTCAGATCCTATGGACACTACAACTTGATGATCTGATACAATCCGTTACACCCCACCTAATTTAAATCCCGATTGATCTGTCTTAAATTAAATTAAAGAAGGTTTCTCAGTTGGTCTATTCTTAGCATCACTGCCAAAAACTTTTTAATTACTAATCATGTAAATGAAATTAAACTGGTGCCAAATTTTATCTTTCATTAACCCAAGACAAAATACTCATGCGGAAGAAAAAGGTAACCATTAACAATCAACTATGAATCAAACCATGTAGAAATATATAAAGATAAAATCTTGTCGAGTCAACATTAGGCTAAAATTCCAAAACTACTAAATAAAACTAACATAATCCAAAACTGAAATCTGAAATAAAGACCATGGACAACATGTATCAATAGAGAATACTATCATGAGATCGTACACTAGATCTGAATAGATGAAGTGTCTATGCAAAGTCCTTCTAGACTCCACAAAGCTGCATCTACGAGTCCCTAAACAAAATTTTCAAGTCTGGCGTCCATGTGACGGACACCTAAAAGGTCTTGAAAATATTTTTAATATCAAGAGTTAGTACTCAAAACGTTTTGAAAATATTTTGCAAGTGATTATCACAATAACATGAGTTATTAATTACACACGTTAAGATTTCACGTACACTCTCTTGAGTTACCACACCCCTCATCTATCATGCACGCCTAACGTCCCGTACCTAGCCGACCTAGGTATACTAATAAAGCTAACTAAACTATGATATTCATCCGTCACACCTATACTAATAAGTTTCCATTCCTCCCACTTAGTATGTAGTAGTAACCATATCTCATGATTTATATACTTAGACAACTGTTCACGAATTGTTATCTTTCATCGTTTTGTAATTAAGTCTTCCTACTTAATTTTCTTTTAGAAGTGTTCGTGGAATCTCATTATCTACATACTCACATAAGTAGATTATTAGTATAGTATATATTTCACATACAACATATACTTATATATTTATTTTTTCCTATTATGTCCTCTTAACACGCATCAAGGACTCTTGGTTCAGAATAGTCCATTGACACCAAGTAAGGGTTTGGTTCGGAATGTCACTTCGACCCCAAATTCATTTCATGAAGTGGTTCAGAATAATCACCTCGACCCCACTAATGAAATTTATACATAGGTTGGTTCGGAACTCTTTCGTCATGACCCCAACTTACTATTTTCGTATATTGTTTCGAAATCCTACCTCAACCCTAATATAGGCAATTATACTTTAGGTATTCTCACCACCTAAGTATCTGAATAATTCAGTAGGTATACATAAAACCTAATAATAGTGTTCATACGTAATATTCTCTCTTTAATATTCACCGTACTTAATTATTTATGATTTATCTCATTATCATAATTGTAATTGAGTATTCACACAACTCTAAGGGCCCTAGTTACCCATCCACTCGTTTCAGTAGTTATGCTATCTCTAACCTATTGATATACCCCTGGGGATTACGTTTTATCTCTCCATAACTGAAATCTTGAATCTCTGATATACTACTCGATCAATTTTTCCTCGTCGGACCATTACCTCTAATCTTGCACACTATGATTATAATGGACCTCTATTATACACCTACTGGTACTCTCTAAGTGCCTACATAGGTACAACATCATCCCTAAGGTTTCCAAAATCATTGGTAAACGAATAGAATTTAACCAGCAAAAGAAACCAGAATCAGCCTGGGTCGATCGATCGACCAGGACCATCGATTGATCGACTCCATCGATCAATAGACATTCAAAGGTCGATCGATCGATCGAGCAGGTGCAGGTGCAGTTCGTCTTCTTTATGTGTTTTCTAACTATTATCAAATTTTTAACTTACATGATAACACAAAAAACTTGAAACCAATGATTTCTAACCATTCCTTCATACTCTAGGATGATTTCCAACGATTTAAACATCATGAATCTTCACGAATTTAGCCCAGAATAATTAAAATCCTCGAATTATTCAAGAACCCTAAAAATATGTTCTTCCCATATTCTAAATCATAAACCCAGATTTTAATTTGTATTAACAATCATGATTCCTCTGATTTTCAATGTTCTATAGATATAAATCCAACTACATGTCATTTCTACCCCAAACATGCAATTAATCAATTACTTTTCTCCAAGAATATTCATTAAAATCAATTATTTCAAAATCCTACGCATGGATATCATAACTCAAAATAATTTTTGCAAATAACCACTTACCTTATTCAAAGATGATCTGATTTCGTGATTGTTTTTGGTGATTGATTGTCTTTGTCCTCCAATCTTCTTTTCCAACAAGTTTATGGTGCAAGAACCCTATGAATCCTTCACCAATTCTCCCTTAAGCTTTGAGAATAGTATTTCTTCTCTCTCTAATGGTTTTCCTTTGTGTTATGAGATGTCACCCCACTCTTAATCAGCTAATAAAACACTCCTAAATTCGTAGTTCTCCTCACCCCCAAATGCCAAAAGACTAAAACTCCCCCGTACGATCCCAGTTTAGTCTAAACATGCTTCGGTACCCGACTGGTACCCCCATGTATACTATTTTGACTAATTCGACCCATTCAGAGTCATCTGTGACCTCTAAATCATCCTTTGAGTCACCAAAAATATATTTTCCATCTCATCCTCAATTTATTCTACACGTGACACTAGGTTGAGGTATAATCAAGTAAGTCCATATCTCTCATTATTTCGTACAAATTAACTATCAACATTTACTATTCTCACTTAGTAAATTTAAATCATAATATTAATTAGTGTCTATCTCTCGATTAATATTTAATAATCACAATTATTATTTTAATCACATAATAATCATAATTAACATTAAATCATATTAAATTACTCTACTCACGTAATTTAAATTAAAACGTATTTTCTATTTAGTTGCTCAAATCATTAAATTCTAAATACGTAGAAATATGGGGTATTACAATTAACCTCCAACAAGTAGGATAGATGTACAAGGGAAGGAGGAAAATGTAAATCATAATATGCTAGAGGATTTAGTTAGTGACGTGTATGGAGTTCATGAAGTGGAAGAAAATAAGGTGACTAACGATCTACAAGGCTTAGGTGCTCATAAAGATATCAGGATAAACCTTAACGATGACTATAAAATTTTAAAATTTAAGGCAGTACAACCATTGCACTTCAGAAATGAGAAAGATCAAACAACTTTACATGCCACGGTTGGTTTGCATAGTTTGAAGACCCAAGGAATTTTGAATTGGGTTAAGGGCTTGCTACCCAAGTAGAATACGCTTCCAAATATCTGTCCTACTATGAAGAATAGTTTCAAAGGTTTGGAAATGAAGTATAAATCAATTCGTGCGTGTGTGTACGACTGAATATTATACCAAAAGGAGTGTGAAAATATCGGTGGTGTTCGGTATGCGATGAATTTAGATATATCCAATCTATTGGAAAGGAAGGCATGTACTCAAAAGTTCCTCAAAAAGTGTTGAAATATTTTCCCATTGGGCGTAGATTAAAGAATTTTTTCATAGTACCATGGATAGAGGAGGAAATGACTTAGCATGCAAGGGAATAAGTAGGGGATAATCTCGTACGTCATCCTATTGATTCTACAACTTAGAAGATGATGAGTTTTAAGTATCCTGTGTTTTCCCAAGAACAACGTAACCTTTGTTTGGAAAATTTACAAATGGTTTCAATCCATTTGGAAATATAATCTCCAATTAGAGTTTACGCACAGTGATCCTAGTCCCACTCAACCTCCCTCTTTCACAGTGTATGAGACCTGAATTTTTGATGTTGTCTTTGTTGATACATGGGCCAAAGGAACCAAATGAGGATATCGATGTTTACATGGGTTCTTTGGTAGAAGAATTAAATGAGTTGTGGGAAGAGGGTATGAAATCATTTAACTCTTTTAAAAAAGAAGAGTTTACACTCAAAGCTATGTGTAGTACATGGTTATTTGGGGTGTCCTATTTGTGGATAGGAGACTGAATCTCTGCATCTCACCGCTAGATCAAAAAATGTATAGCATTGCCATATTAGGTTTTTACCACTTGCTCATAGTTTTATATTTTAGAAGTTTCCAATTTTTTACCGGGTGGGGTTAACATTGGCTACCTCCTAGAAAACTTATAGGTTTAGAATTTAGAAGTAAATATTCTCATTGTGGTCCTAATATGCCAGGTAAGAATACTAAATTTAAGAAAGTTAAGCACAAGAGGACCTCAACTGGGAATGAAACTGAGATAAGAAAGACATGATCTAGGAGGTCAATTTTATTTGACTTGCCTTATTGAAATAATAACTGGTGTGCTATATATTGTATGTTGTGAATACAAAGAAGAATATCAGTGAACAAATTGTTGGCACATGCATTGGGGGTAATCATTTGAAAGATGGATAAAATACGCGAAAACACCTTAAATCATTGAAACTTAAGCCACAATTATGGTTGAAAGAAAATAGTAGAGGAAGGACAATAATCCCCCCTTGTGAATTTACTTTGACGAATGAGGAAAGGAAGGTACCTTTAGACTCAATATATAATTTGAAGGTTCCATGTAATTTTTCATCCAACTTTCAAAGGATTATGAATTATGCTACCTATGATTTACATAAGTGTAAGTCCGACAATTGGCATCTAATCATGCAATTGGTTCCTCTATTGTTTAAGCATTGTTTCCCAAATAACAAGGATTTGTGGAGGGCTATTATGAAAATTAGTATCCCTTTCTCACTTTTATTATAGAATGTGGTCGATCAAGATCGCATAGTGGCCGAAAAATTAGCGGTGGCCGAAGATATTTTTGTATAGAAGAAGTACTTTCCCCCATCATTATTTGACATAAGTGTTCCCTTGTTGGTACATCTATGAGACGAGGCACTTCTTTGTGGACTAGTTAGATTTTAGTGGATGTATCCATTTGAAAGATTGATGGAAGTTTTCAAAGATTATGTCAAGAATACACGATATATTGAAGGATCATATGTAGAGGAATACATCATCGTGGAGTCATCAATCTACACTGGGGAATATATGCCTGGCCTTAGCACCGCGGATGATGGGGATGCGTTCGTCGATGAAGGTAGTCATGTGATGGGCAAACAAGTGAAATTAACGAGCTTACAACATGAAAAAGTAGCTCATTATCTATTTCACACACATGACGATGTCAAAGAATGGAAAAAGAAAGTTTATAATATTTTAACTTTAACATTCTTTTAATTTTTATACATGATCAATTGTGTAATACGTTCATCACGATCAATACAAAAAATATGACGTGTGTGGGAACAAAAAAGACGAAAACCATGGCACAATCAGACAACAAATTTAGATTGTGGTTGTCAGAAGAGGTAATTATAACGAAAATTTCTCTTATTAAATGTCACATTACAAGAAATTTTTAAAACTAACCTAAATAATTTATCTATATTCTCTGCTCTTAAAGACGATTGATGCAACATCAAGGCTTGCTCATCTAGCCACTTGACCCTTGTTCATGGCACAAGACTACAAAAAATATAGATTGGATGGTTACGTATTCGGTGCAAGGGTGTAGGAGGAAAATGCAAATGTACAAAACTCCAGTTTTTCACATAAGGCCCTTATTTATTTTCGAGCGAGCACGAAAAATAAAAACCTCGTTGAAGCTAAAATGACTTACTATGGTGTAATTTGGCATTTATTTGAATTGGACTATATAAGCTTCAAAGAGGTTGTGTTTTACTGTGATTGGGTAGAAGTTGAGGATACAAATGCTTGTAAAGTTGATCCTGGGACCAATTTGATCATGGTTGAATTCTCGAGGTTGAAGAGAAACGAACACGTGAGAGATGATCCATTTTTTTTATACTTTTCAAATGGTCAAGCAAGTGTTTTACTCAGAGTATATCTATAACGAGTCATGGTCAATCATCCTACATGTGCCAAAGTATCTAAACAGTAGTTTGGCTGACTTGACTGCTTCTACCGAATATTAATCCATTTTTTATGATAACTCGAATTTGGAACAATTTTTAGATTTGTAATAAATATTCTAGTTATTTGTAATGACCAATAAATATATTATTCTAGTTCTTTATTATTATCAGAGGACAGTTTAATGCTTTTATTTCATTTGTACTTGATCAGTTTACTGCTTGTAATAATAAGTGGGGGTATTCTTCTAGTGCTTTTTTGGTTTTTTGGTTAGTGAACATATTAATTTGGATTTTAATTAAATTAAGCATTAATTCAAAGTCCACGACATGACCCGATATTGAAACAATATTTATATTTATAATGTCATTAACATGTATTCTTTTAGTGCTTTGTTATTATTGGATTTGAATAAAAATTGGTTTTTTAGTTAGTGAATATGTTAATTTGGATTTTAATCAATTTAAGAATTAATTCAAAGTCCATGACATAACTCGATATTGATACAATATTTTTTGATTTATGATGTTATTAACTCGTAAAATATTCTAATTCATTTGGATTTGATCATTTTCTCATATACATGTTTGTACTATGCAAAAAACTGGACCGAATCCCATTTTTATGATCACAGATAAATAGATGAAAGCAATCCAATCAAGCACATGAGAAACAAAGATTTTTAAAGTGTAGAGAGAGAAAGGATGTGTATCTTGTGTATGGTGTTTCTAGGTTCTCCCGGATCTCTCGGATCTCTTCTTTTTTGGCTAAGGGGATACATGTATTTATAGTGATGGGAGATAAAGAGATTCATTGTACGTAGACATTTATGTCTACATTCAACGAATCTAATTATTGAATTGCTTGGTATGCTATGTGTTGTCATCTATTAATACAGTATAAATGTACATTAAGGCTCATTAAATGCGCTGTCATCTTCATTAATGCACATTAAATGCATAGTTATCCTTTGATCTTCCTGGTTGGTATGCCGACCATCTCTCCTCGGGTGTCGACTAACTCTCCTCAGGTGCCGACCAACTCTCCTCGGGTGCCTACTAATACTCCTCGGGTGCCAACTAATTTTTCTCGGGTACTGACCAACTCTCCTCGAGTGCCGACTAATACTCCTCGGGTACTCACCAACTCTCCTCAGGTGCCGACTAACATTCCTCGGGTGCCGACCAACTCTCCTCGGGTGTCGAATATTGCCACGTAGGATGACATGTGTCCTTTTCTGATTGGTCCTCGTAGATGGAGAATTTTTGGGTTAACAGAATCCCCCAATGCTCCATGTTTGATGGTTTACTTAAAAGGATGGAGTATTTATTCTGCAGTGTTTCTCGGTGCTCGTGAAATTCTTGATCCACCTTCTTGATTTGTTCAACATAAAGTGCATTATCTCCTAAACGACATATGATGCAGGCTGATCGATGGTTGCTAATCTTTCTTTAGAGGAACTCCGTGTGCTATGTATCACCCCTGGGAATTTGGATGCAGCCATGCCATAGTATGAAGCTTATAGTTTGTCATAATCTTCAAGTATGTTGATTGGTTTACTAGCCGACCAACTGCCTCTTGTGCCGAGCAACTGAGTACTAACTTCACGTGCTTGATTCTTCTGATTTATAATCCTCTGAATACTTTGTCGAGTAACATACTAGCTTTTGAACCCAACTCTTCAATCTAATTAGTACCAAGATAGTGGTGGACTTCGAAACATTTTCATACAACTTCTTCTTCAATGTTGGTCGAGCAGTAGTAGTAAAGATCTTAGTGATGTAGATGCTGAATTTTACTTCTGAACTTCAATAGTATGTGCATAATAACTCCTGAATATGCCTCCTGAACTTCAATAGCATGTGCATAATAACTCCTGAGTATGCCTCCTGAACTTCAATAGCATGTGCATAATAACTCCTGAGTATGCCTCATGAACTTCAATAGCCTGCTGAACTTCAATAGCATGTGCATAATAACTCCTGAGTATGCCTCCTGAACTTCATAAGAAAAATTAGCTCCTGAGCAAAAAAATAACTTCTGAGTGATAATTAGTTGGGGCTGAATCTGATGCTCGACTGCATGATGTTATGAGAATGTGCCACCGAATGAACAACTGGATTTTTAATAGATCCCCCAAGTGTGGAATGTGAACTTTGAATGCTTTTTGCTTGATCTCTTTCACATACTCATAAAATGTTTCCGACCAACTGTATTTGACAGCTTCTTATTTCCGACCAACCTGAGTTGGTGGATTTTTTCTTAACGAGCAACTTTGACACTTTCTGGAATAATTTTACCTCCCGAGGCATACATAGTTTTACTTCCCGTAGGAATACGTAGTTTTACTTCCCGTAGGAATACAAGTTTTACTTCCCGGAGGAATACAAGTATCTTTACTTCCCGGAGGAATACAAATAGCTTTACTTCGTGGAGGAATACAAGTTTTACTTCCTGGAGGAATACAAGTAGCTTTACTTCACAGAGGAATACAAGTAGCTTTAATTCCCGAAGGAATACAAGTAGCTTTACTTCTCGGAGGAATACAAGTTTTATTTCCCGGAGGAATACATTTTTGATAATAAATGATAGAGACTTCCTCGGAGCTGACCAACAGATTGTTGGGAATAGAATAAGATATAATAAATGCTGGAGACCTCCTCAGCGCTGACCAACAAATTGTTGGGAATAAAATATAAAAAATTATGGAGACCTATTCGGCGCTGACCAACAGATTGTTGGGAATAAAATATAATAAATGCTGGAGACCTCCTCGGCGCTGACCAACAGATTGTTGGGAATAAAATATCATAAATGCTGGAGACATCCTTGGAGCTGACCAACAGATTGTTAGGAATAAGATAATATAAATGTTGAAGACCTCCTTGGAGCTAAATATATGATTATAAATATTTGTCGAGCTCCATGCTGAAATAAGAATAGAATATGCATCCAATTAGATATAAAAAATAATAAAGTGACTCGTTGATCTGTCGAGGTAGAATTATATAATGACGATAAGAATAATATCTTCCAAAACATAAGAAAATGGACTAGAACTTTGCTGGGCCTGCATATAAATAAGAATTACCCCGACCAACTATCCGTTGGGGGTGACATATAATAAATGTTATAGTTCTCCTCGAAGCTGAATATGATAATAAGTATCTCGCCGAGTTTCATGTTGAGATGAATATAGAATATAAATCCCAAGGGATATATAGAATAATTTGTGCTTGAGCCGATATCTGGGACGGAATATAAATAAGAATTACCCCGACCAACTATCCGTTGGGAATGAAATATAATAATTGTTGTAGCTTTTCCTCAGAGCTGAATATATAATGAGTATCTCGCCGAGCACCATGTTGAGATGAATATAGAATATGAATCCCAATGGATATATAGAATCATTTGTGCTGGAGCAGATATCATAGCAATAATAAAATCAATAGTTCCTCGCTAAGGTGAAATTTCATGCTGCCGAGCTATGATAATATTTTTCAGAAGAGTAAGATTATTTTCGAGCATTCGTCGGAGTTGAATCTTGTACCTATAAAAATAAATATCTTGCTCTACCATTTGTGTAGGATGAATTGATTAGTCGTGAGAATAATTTAATCATTCAATAAATATATGATAGGTATATGTTTGAGAAATAAAAATATTAATTTCAAAAAATGAAATAATATATGTTGGCTGATATGTCGAGGCACAATTGCCTGATCTCGAGCAATACTACTTTTCCAGAGGCTTACGAGAGCTTTCATCGGGATTGAATATCGTCCCTATGAAATTTTAATAGGCTACCCGAGCACCTGTCGAGACTCGAGAAAATAATTATTATCACGGGAATAATTATTGAGCCAAACAATATGTGATGTGTATCAGCATAAGGCAATAAAAATTTCAAAATATGAAATAATATGTTTTGTGCCAAATGTGTGTGAGATGGACAAATTATTATTAGATATGCGCCATAAATAAGACGTAAAGTTTTTTGTAAATTTATTTAATCTCCAACAACTAATCAGGTATAAGTTTCTGTTTGGAAATTATTTATCACTTGGTTTTAAAATATTTTTGGGGTGATCACAAGTTAAAAAAGACTTAAGCCCCCTGTTTGTCCCTGAGCTAAACTCGTGTTTAAAGAAATATCTGGGGTGCTTTGTATTTTTTAATACCCCAAGATTCTACCGCTGCCGAAAAATGGCATGGATGTTGCCGACCAACATTTAAGGATATCTCAAGTTAGAGAATATATGGCACCGACCAAGAAGCAAATGGTCCCCGACCAGCTGAGCAATTTCGCCGATCAACAAAAATGGTGTATTGACATCACTGAACAATTTTAGATGTCACTGACCAAAAAGTGAATGGTTGGATGGTTGCCGACCAGTAAATTGAACCCTCCGAACAAGACTGAGATGTCTCCGATCAAGAAGTAGATGATCGTCGACTTGAAATTGGTTCCAACGATCTACAATAAGAGTCTCTGACCAATAATAAGATACCTCGTAGTTGGATAAAATTATTTCAACGTTGCTGATGGATCTTCATATCTTTTCTTTGACAAACAAAAATGGTCTTGTTAAGCTTCCCTTTAATAAAAGATGGCCCAAGATGATGCCGACCAACAATATAGATGACTAACCAGAATATCTCGAATCCTTAGATCAGAAAAATAACATTCGATGTAAACTTTAAGCATTAAGAATGTTAATTAAATGAATAATTATCTAATCCACTATATCGTGTGATTCCGATAAAGAAACCATGTGATGTGATGAACGAGGGGCCAACATATCAAATTTGTGCCCAGAGTCTTGATATGGTCATGATTTGTTTTACTGATCCTTTTTTACAAGAGGTGGGTAATGATTTTTCAGGTGAGAGAAAATTATTTTTTATATTGATCCTTTCCAATTCCCTATTTGGAGAGATAAAAATATGTTGAAGGATCGAAGTTATTACCAAATTTATATAAAAAATGAGCCGATGAGACTTTATTGACATAGATGGAAGATGAACCAAATTAAGTATATAGTTCATAAAAATGAATGTAAAAAGACTCAAACTTGAAGAGAGAGAAAATAGATCTGGGTCATGATTTCCATGAGAAAACTTTTTATTGTCTTTAACCTTTTCACATTCTCTGATTAAAAATATGATGGGAATTTGAATAGACATCAAAGATCTTACAAAATTTATAATGAAAATTACCAAATCTTACCACCGTCATATACATTGGTATATATAATCATTTAAAATATTTATTCCACGATATAAAATTGAAACTTGAGAATCAAGCCAAAAGTTGTGATTTATGAAATCCATTATTTTTCAGATTTCTAAATAAGAATTAATCTAACAGTTATGATTTTAAAATCATGATATGCAATATTTTCCAAATAAAAATTGGACAATTAATTTATGTATATAAACATAAAAATCATGATTGAATCAAAAGATGTATGTATAATTGATTATACGTAGAGAAAATAAAAACTTAGCTTTTGATGGAGAACAACGCTTGTAACACATTCCCACAGACGGCGCCAATCTGTTGATGCAAAAAACTGGACCGAATCCCATTTTTATGATCACAGATAAATAAATGAAAGCAATCCAATCAAGCACATGAGAAACAAAGATTTTTAAAGCGGTTCGGCTACAAGAAAAAGCCTACGTCCACTATTATTTTATTCCCAGAGGTTTACAATAGCACCATAAGGTGTAGAGAGAGAGAGGATGTGTATCTTGTGTATGGTGTTTCTAGGTTCTCCCGAATCTCTCGGATCTCTTCCTTTTTGGCTAAGGGGATACATGTATTTATAGTGATGGGAGATAAAGAGATTCATTGTATGTAGACATTTATGTCTACATTAAACGAATCTAATTATTGAATTGCTTGGTATGCTATGTGTTGTCATCTATTAATACAGTATAAATGTACATTAAGGCTCATTAAATGCGCTGTCATCTTCATTAATGCACATTAAATGCATAGTTATCCTTTGATCTTCCTGGTTGGTATGCCGACCAACTCTCCTCGGATGCCGACTAACTAACCTCGAGTGCTGATCAACTTTCCTCGGGTGCTGACTAATACTCCTCGGGTGCCAACTAATTTTTCTCGGGTACTGAACAACTCTCCTAGGGTGCCGACTAATAGTCCTCTGGTACTGACCAACTCTCCTCGGGTGCCGACTAACACTCCTCGGGTGCCGACCAACTCTCCTCGGGTGTCGAATATTGCCACGTAGGATGACATGTGTCCTTTTCTGATGGGTCCTCGTAGATGGAGAATTTTTGCGTTAATAGAAGCCCCCAATGCTCCATGCTTGATGGTTTACTTGAAAGGATGGAGTATTTATTCTGCAGTGTTGCTCGGTGCTCGTAAAATTCTTGATCTACCTTCTATATTTGTTCAACATAAAGTACATTATCTCCTGAACGACATATGATGCAGGCTGATTGATGGTTGCTAATCTTTCTTTAGAGGAACTCCGTGTGCTATGTATCACCCCTGGGAATTTGGATGCAGCCATGCCATAGTATGCAGCTTGTAGCTTGTCATAATCTTCAAGTATGTTGATTGGTTTGCTAGCTGACCAACTACCTCCTGTGCCGAGCAACTGAGTACTAACTTCACGTGCTTAATTCTTCTGATTTATGATCCTCTGAATACTTTGTTGAGTAATATACTAGCTTTTGAACCCAACTCTTCAATCTGATTAGTACCAAGCTAGTGGTGGACTTCGAAACATTTTCATACAACTTCTTCTTCTTCAATGTTGGCCGGGCAATAGTAGCAAAGATCTCAGTGATGTAGATGCTGAATTTGACTTCTGAACTTCAATAGTATGTACATAATAACTCCAGAATATGCCTCCTGAACTTCTGAATGCCTCCTGAACTTCAATATGCCTCCTGAACTTCAATAGCATGTGCATAATAACTCCTGAGTATGCCTCCTGAACTTCAATAGCATATGCATAATAACTCCTGAGTATACCTCATGAACTTCAATAGCATGTGCATAATAACTCCTGAATATGCCTCCTGAACTTTATAAGCAATATTAGCTCCAGAGCAAGAAAAATTACATCTGAATGATAATTAGTTGGGGCTGAATCTGATGCTCGACTGCATGATGTTATGAGAATGTGCCACCGAATGAACAACTGATTTTTAATAGAGCCCCCAAGTGTGGAATGTGAACTTTGAATGTCGTTTTCTTGATCGCTTTCACATACTCATAAAATGTTTTCGACCAACTGTAGTTGACAACTTCTTATTTCCGACCAACCTGAGTTGGTGGATTTTTTCTTAACGAGCAACTTTGACACTTTCTGGAATAATTTTACCTCCCGAGGAATACATAGTTTTACTTCCCGTAGGAATACATAGTTTTACTTCCCGTAGGAATACAAGTTTTACTTCCCAGAGGAATACAAGTAGCTTTACTTCTCGGAGGAATACAAGTTTTACTTCCCGGAGGAATACAAGTAGCTTTACTTCCCGGAGGAATACAAGTTTTACTTCCCGGACGAATACAAGTAGCTTTACTTCCCGGAGGAATACAAGTAGCTTTAGTTCCCGAAGGAATACAAGTTTTACTTCCCGGAGGAATACAAGTTTTACTTCCCGAAGGAATACATTTTTGATAATAAATGATAGAGACTTCCTCGGAGCTGACCAACAGATTGTTAGGAATAGAATAAGATATAATAAATGTTGGAGACCTCCTCGGCGCTGACCAATAGATTGTTGGGAATAAAATATAATAAATATTGGAGACCTCCTCGGCGCTGACCAACTTATTGTTGGGAATAAAATATAATAAATGCTGGAGACCTCCTCGGCCCTGACCAACAGATTATTGGGAATAAAATATAATAAATGCTGGAGACCTCATCAGCGCTGACCAACAAATTGTTGGGAATAAAATATAATAAATGCTGGAGACATCTTTGGAGCTGACCAACAGATTGTTCGGAATAAGATAATATAAATGTTGAAGACCTCCTTGGAGCTGAATATATGATTATAAATATTTGTCGAGCTCCATGCTGAAATAAGAATAGAATATGCATCCAAATAGATATAAAGAATAATAAAGTTCCTCGTTGATCTGTCGAGGTAGAATTATATAATGCCGAACAAGAATAATATCTTCCAGAACATAAGAATATGGCTGAGAACTTTGCTGGGCCTGCATATAAATAAGAATTACCCCGACCAACTATCCGTTGGGGGTGACATATAATAAATGTTATAGTTCTCCTCGGAGCTGAATATGATAATAAGTATCTCGCCGAGTACCATGTTGAGATGAATATAGAATATGAATACCAAGGGATATATAGAATAATTTGTGCTTGAGCCGATATCTGGGCCTGAATATAAATAAGAATTGCCCCGACCAACTATCCGTTGGGGGTGAAATATAATAACTGTTGTAGATTTTCCTCAGAGCTGAATATATAATGAGTATCGCACCGAGCACCTTGTTGAGATGAATATAGAATATGAATCCCAATGGATATATAGAATCATTTGTGCTGGAGCAGATATCATAGAAATAATAAAATCAATACTTCCTCGCTGAGGTGAAATTTCATACTACCGAGCTATGATAATATTTTTCAGAAGAGTAAGATTATTTTCGTTCATTCGACGGAGTTGAATCTTGTACCTATAAAAATTAATATCTTGCTCTACCATTTGTGTAGGCAGAATTGATTAGTTATGAGAATAATTTAATCATTCAATAAATATATGATAGGTATATGTTTGAGAAATAAAAATATTAATTTCAAAAAAAGAAATAATATATGTTGGCTGATATGTTGAGGCACAATTGCCTGATGTCGAGTAATACTACTTTTCTAGAGGTTTACGAGAGCTTTCATCGGGATTGAATATCGTCCCTATGAAATTTTAATAGGCTACCCGAGCACCTGTCGGGACTAGAGAAAATAATTATTATCATGGGAATAATTATTCAGCCAAATAATATGTGATGTGTATCAGCATAAGGCAATAAAAATTTCAAAATATGAAATAATATGTTTTGTGCCAAATGTGTGTGAGATGGACAAATTATTATTAGATATGCGCCATAAATAAGACGTAAATTTTTTTGTAAATTTATTTAATCTCCAACAACTAATCAGGTATAAGTTGCTGTTTGAAAATTATTTATCACTTGGTTTTAAAAATATTTTTGGGGTGATCAAAAGTTAAAAAAGACTTAAGCCCCCTGTTTGTCCCCAAGTTAAATTCGTGTTTAAAGAAATATCTGGGGTGCTTTGCATTTTTTAATACCCCAAGATTCTACTGCTGCCGACAAACGGCATGGATGTTACCGACTAACATTTAAGGATATCTCATGTTAGAGAATATATGGCGCCGACCAAGAAGCAAATGGTCCCCGACCAGCTGAGCAATTTCTCCGATCAACAAAAATGGTGTATTGATAGCACCGAACAATATTATATGTAACCGACCAAAAAGTGAATGGTTGGATGGTTGCTGACCAGTAAATTGAACCCTCCGAACAAGACTGAGATGTCTCCGATCAAGACGTAGATGATCGTCGACCTGCAATTGGTTCCAACGATCTACAGTAAGAGTCTCTAACCAACAATAAGATACCTCGTGGTTGGATAAAAATATTTCAACGTTGCTGATGGATCTTCACATCTTTTCTTCGACAAACAAAAATGGTTTGGTTAAGCTTCCCTTTAATAAAAGATGGCCCAAGATGATGCCGACCAACAATATAGATGACTCACCAGAATATCTCAATTACTTTGATCAGAAAAATAACATCCGATGTAAAATTTAAGCATTAAGAATGTTAATTAAATGAATAATTATCTAATCCACTATATCGTGTGATTCCGATAAAGAAACCATGTGATGTGATGAACGAGGGGCCAACATATCAAATTTGTGCCCAGAGTCTTGATATGGTCATGATTTGTTTTACTGATCCTTTTTTACAAGAGGTGGGTAATGATTTTTCAGGTGAGAGAAAATTATTTTTTATATTGATCCTTTCCTATTCCCTATTTGGAGAGATAAAAATATGTTGAAGGATCGAAGTTATTACCAAATTTATATAAAAACTCAGTCAATGAGACTTTATTGACATAGATGGAAGATGAACCAAATTAAGTATATAGTTCATAAAAATGAATGCAAAGAGACTCAAACTTGAAGAGAGAGAAAATAGATTTGGGTCATGATTTCCATGAGAAAACTTTTTATTGTCTTTAACCTTTTCACATTCTCTGATTAAAAATATGATGGGAATTTGAATAGACATCAAAGATCTTATAAAATTTATAATGAAAATTACCAAATCTTACCACCGTCATATACATTGGTATATATAATCATTTAAAATATTTATTCCATGATATAAAATTAAAACTTGAGAATCAAGCAAAAAGTTGTGATTTATGAAATCCATTATTTTTCAGATTTCTAAATAAGAATTAATCTAACAGTTATGATTTTAAAATCATGATATGCAATATTTTCCAGATAAAAATTGGATAATTAATTTATTTATATAAACATAAAAATCATGATTGAATCAAAAGATGTATGTATAATTGATTATACGTAGAGAAAATAAAAACTTAGCTTTTGATGGAGAACAACGCTTGTAACACGTTCCCACAGACGGCGCCAATCTGTTGATGCAAAAAACTGGACCGAATCCCATTTTTATGATCACAGATAAATAGATGAAAGCAATCCAATCAAGCACATGAGAAACAAAGATTTGTACAGTGGTTCGGCTATAAGAAAAAGCCTACGTCCACTGTTATTTTATTCCCAGAGGTTTACAATAGCACCATAAGGTGTAGAGTGAGAAAGGATGTGTATCTTGTGTATGGTGTTTCTAGGTTCTCCCGAATCTCTCGGATCTCTTCCTTTTTGGCTAAGGGGATACATGTATTTATAGTGATGGGAGATAAAGAGATTCATTGTATGTAGACATTTATGTCTACATTAAACGAATCTAATTATTGAATTGCTTGGTATGCTATGTGTTGTCATCTATTAATACAGTATAAATGTACATTAAGGCTCATTAAATGCGCTGTCATCTTCATTAATGCACATTAAATCCATAGTTATCCTTTGATCTTCCTGGTTGGTATGCCGACCAACTCTCCTCGGATGCCGACTAACTAACCTCGAGTGCCGACCAACTTTCCTTGGGTGCCGACTAATACTCCTCGGGTGCCAACTAATTTTTCTCGGGTACTAAACAACTCTCCTAGGGTGCCGACTAATACTCCTCGGGTACTGACCAACTCTCCTCGGGTGCCGGCTAACACTCCTCGGGTGCCGACCAACTCTCCTCGGGTGTCGAATATTGCCACGTAGGATGACATGTGTCCTTTTCTGATGGGTCCTCGTAGATGGAGAATTTTTGCGTTAACAGAAGCCCCCAATGCTCCATGCTTGATGGTTTACTTGAAAGGATGGAGTATTTATTCT
The DNA here is from genome assembly GCA_949130495.1 of Sambucus nigra. Lineage (NCBI taxonomy): Eukaryota > Viridiplantae > Streptophyta > Magnoliopsida > Dipsacales > Adoxaceae > Sambucus > Sambucus nigra. The sequence continues at coordinate 94,522,070 of OX422212.1, forward strand.
GCAATGTTGCTCGGTGCTCGTGAAATTCTTGATTTACCTTCTATATTTGTTCAACATAAAGTGTATTATCTCCTGAACGACATATGATGCAGGCTGATTGATGGTTGCTAATCTTTCTTTAGAGGAACTCCGTGTTCTATGTATCACCCCTGGGAATTTGGATGCAACCATGCCATAGTATGCAGCTTGTAGCTTGTCATAATCTTCAAGTATGTTGATTGGTTTGCTAGCCGACCAATTGTCTCCTGTGCCAAGCAACTGAGTACTAACTTCACGTGCTTGATTCTTCTGATTTATGATCCTCTGAATACTTTGTCGAGTAACATAGTAGATTTTGAACCCAACTCTTCAATCTGATTAGTACCAAGCTAGTGGTGGACTTCGAAAAATTTTCATACAACTTCTTCTTCAATGTTGGTCGGGCAGTAGTAGTAAAGATCTCAGTGATGTAGATGCTGAATTTTACTTCTGAACTTCAATAGTATGTACATAATAACTCCTGAATATGCCTCCTGAACTTCTGAATGCCTCCTGAACTTCAATATGCCTCCTGAACTTCAATAGCATGTGCATAATAACTCCTGAGTATGCCTCATGAACTTCAATAGCCTCCTGAACTTCAATTGCATGTGCATAATAACTCCTGAGTATACCTCATGAACTTCAATAGCATGTGCATAATAACTCCTGAATATGCCTCCTGAACATCATAAGAAAAATTAGCTCTTGAGCAAGAAAAATAACTTCTGAATGATAATTAGTTGGGGCTGAATCTGATGCTCGACTTCATGATGTTATGAGAATGTGCCACCGAATGAACAACTGGATTTTTAATAGAGCCCCCAAGTGTGGAATGTGAACTTTGAATGCTTTTTTCTTGATCGCTTTCACATACTCATAAAATGGTTCCGACCAACTGTAGTTGACAGCTTCTTATTTTCGACCAACCTGAGTTGGTGGATTTTTTCTTAACGAGCAACTTTGACACTTTCTGGAATAATTTTACTGCCCGAGGAATACATAGTTTTACTTCCCGTAGGAATACATAGTTTTACTTCCTGTAGGAATACAAGTTTTACTTCCCGGAGGAATACAAGTAGCTTTACTTATCGAAGGAATACAAGTTTTACTTCCCGGAGGAATACAAGTAGCTTTACTTCCCGGAGGAATACATGTTTTACTTCCCGGAGAAATACAAGTAGCTTTACTTCCCGGAGGAATACAGGTAGCTTCACTTCCCGGAGGAATACAAGTTTTACTTCCCTGAGGAATACAAGTTTTACTTCCCGGAGGAATACATTTTTGATAATAAATGATAGAGACTTCCTCAGAGCTGACCAACAGATTGTTGGGAATAGAATAAGATATAATAAATGCTGGAGACTTCCTTGGCGCTGACCAACAGATTGTTGGGAATAATATATAATAAATATTGGAGACCTCCTCGGCGCTGACCAACTGATTGTTGGGAATAAAATATAATAAATGCTGGAGACCTCCTCGGCGCTGACCAACAGATTGTTGGGAATAAAATATAATAAATGATAGAGACCTCCTCAGCGCTGACCAACAGATGGTTGGGAATAAAATATAATAAATGCTGGAGACATCCTTGGAGCTGACCAACAGATTGTTGGGAATAAGATAATATAAATGTTGAAGACCTCCTTGGAGCTGAATATATGATTATAAATATTTGTCGAGCTCCATGCTAAAATAAGAATAGAATATGCATCAAAATAGATATAAAGAATAATAAAGTGCGTCGTTGATCTGTCGAGGTAGAATTATATAATGCCGAACAAGAATTATATCTTCCAGAACATAAGAATATGGCCGAGAACTTTGTTGGGCCTGCATATAAATAAGAATTACCCCGACCAACTATCCGTTGGGGGTGACATATAATAAATGTTATAGTTCTCCTCGGAGCTGAATATGATAATAAGTATCTCGCCGAGTTCCATGTTGAGATGAATATAAAATATGAATCCCAAGGGATATATAGAATAATTTGTGCTTGAGCCGATATCTGGGCCTGAATATAAATAAGAATTGCCCCGACCAACTATCCGTTGGGGGTGAAATATAATAACAGTTTTAGCTTTTCCTCGGAGCTGAATATATAATGAGTATCTCGTCGAGCTCCATGTTGAGATGAATATAGAATATGAATCCCAGTGGATATATAGAATCATTTGTACTGGAGCAGATATCATAGCAATAATAAAATCAATAGTTCCTCGATGAGGTGAAATTTCATACCGCCGAGCTATGATAATATTATTCAGAAGAGTAAGATTATTTTCGAGCATTCGCCGGAGTTGAATCTTGTACCTATAATTTCCACCAGTTAAACCTCAAATTTCCACCGATTGAGCATTACGTTACTTTCCGAAAATTCGTTTTGATTCAAATTCTTACGGATTGCACTCACAAATGAATCACTCGGATTGTGGCTATTTTCTCTCAGTATGCATGATATAAAGAGTAAATATAATGGACACAAATTCATGCATACAAAATTGAAAAGAAGAAAATTTATGGTGAAAAGATCTCATCATCGGATTACGGTTATTAGGAAATGGGAACATCACCTCTAATTCACACCATTTTAATCTCTCATATTATCTTTTCATGTCTTAGCTCTCCACGCAGTAATTAATTTTGCAATTTGGACTCGGTTAGGACTTTTTGGGTTAAAAGGTGTAAAGGGTAAAAATGGGAATAAACGGAATGTTCGAAATTGGAAAATGTCCTTATGACGTCCATTTGTGCTTTTTCGGGCATTTGCTCATTTTTCTCTTTCTCTTTTTTTTTTCTTTTTTTTTTTTCATTTTTTTTCTTGCTATTTTTCTTTTTTTGTTGAGCATTTCTATTTTTTTTTTCTTCTTGCCCCTTTTTATTGCACAATTTGGACTTACTTGATGAATTTTCTCAATTTTCACAATTCCGGGCTATTTAGTTTTTCGGGTTATCAAACGAAAGGAAAATATTTTATTAGGCTCAAATTGGGTTGCAAAAGGATAATTTTATTTTTCACAACTTTTTATGGCTAATATTTTTGGGTAACAAACGAGGGCCTACTTCATTGTCCGAATTGCTAATCACATTACTATATGCATCTCGAGATTAATTAAGTTTAGAGATATATTTAGCACGAATTTCGAGACAATAATTCACACATTTCCCATAACCGATCAAAATAAAGGATTGAGATCATCAACGACTTATTAAAACGCTGAAAAGAACTTGGAGTTAATCATAAACTCGGATTGATTTAAAAACTCATAAAAAAATGAAAGGCTCGAAATCTCACCGGGTTTGGACTAATCTCCACACTTATTCGTTAAGTCGTCAATTTTCTTTCAATTTCCGTCTTCGGTCAATTTTGGCTTAGTGCATTTAATTGTTAACAATTTGAGACTTTAAATAGAATAAAAGTGATATTTTTGAAAAATTTAAATTCCAATTTTTATTTATTTTGAACAAAAATATTTTTGGTTTTTTTCAAAATTTTTCAATTTTTTTTTTCTTTTTCTAAAAAAAAACATACTTGGAAAGAACATGTGATCGAATCAATGAATCTAAACAATAAATGGGAAGAATATCCCACACCCCCTAACTTAAATGTTGCATTGTCCTCAATGCGAATCAAGAACACAACATAAAGAGAGGAAAAGAAAGATATTACCCAAATGGAGCGATCCTCGATGAGTACGAGTCCATTGAATCTACAAAACACGTTAGAACCAAGCATAGCAAAAAATAATAACAAAAACTTTAACTATCAAAACTAGACTATAATAAAAAAGAAAAAACTAATTATTTACAAACTACAATTTGAACGGCTAATAAATCATACACTAGAAGTCGAAAAATTTGAGGGTCCACCCAAAATACAATTTGACTTTGAGGGATTAATGGTGTACCCTCACTAGAGTGCATGCCTCCCGAAAAATAAGAATTCCGTTTGAAAAACGGAAGGCCTGTGTGAGATGGAGAAAATGAACCATCACAAATTAAAAAATTTAACGGGATGATGGGGGGTTTGGGTGGTAGGTGGGACAAGTACAATTGAGATCCAAGAAAAATATAATTACCTCCCAAAGATTTTTCAAGTAGTATGGGGAGAGGGGCACACAAAAAGGAACATTCCATATTAGAAAACAATTCTAGCAAAGTGTCTTTGTCGGTAAAAGGTGTAAACGTTTCAGAATTTTCAATCGACTCATAGGAATCTAGCGGTACTTCTAATGGTTCAATAACCGTGAACGAAAATGGTGATGAAATAAACTCAATTTCAAGTGATTCATCATCACTTGGAGATTGAATTTCAAGGGAGCAAGACTCACTTTCAATGAGACGTTCGTCAAAAATTTGAGGTGACACACAAGTCTCAACCTCCTCTTTGTTTTCCAAAATAGAACGCACATCATCGCAAAGTGTGACCATTTCATTCACAAGACCATAATCGATATTCTTTGTGCTTTGGGTGGAAAGAAAATCCAATACTCTTTTGGTTAGAAAAAGCGTGTATTCTTCCAAAGTAGGCTCCCTTGGCTCTAAAACCTCGGATTCCTCTTTTGGTTGAAAACCTTTTATAGTTTCACAAATATTGGAGAAAAAATCTTCATTGGATTCCCCAAAATGATTTTTTTTCGATATTCGTTTTCAAGCTTTTCATACGCAAGATTTAGAAAGGCCTCACCCATGGTAATAGGCCGAGGCACAGATTCTTGAGAATATGTAATATAAATTTCTCTCCTATATTCATTTGCAAGCCTTTCCCCGGCAACGGCGCCATTTTGATCGAGTGGAAAAACCGAGCGTCCGTGTAATACGCTAGTCGTTGTTATCGGCTTCCAACCTCAATACAAAAAAAAAACCTAAACTTTTAACTACACTTTTATGGAGTATAGTAGTAAGTCTGGGTATCGAATCCACAGGGAATGTTTTATAGAATTTAATTGATTGATTACTTCTAAAATAAAAATGAAAAAGATGATGATTGGGAAAATTTCTATTAAAAAATTACTTAAGAAAAACAAACTGAAAAGTGCAAAAGAAATTAGATCTGACAAATGGGAGAAAATAGGGTAGGGTACAATCCCTCAATCCTTAACAAATTATCCTTTAGAATACTAGAATTATAAATCAAAATTCTTGATTAAATCCAGTCCTTATCATCACTAAGCATTACATATATGAGGTTCAAGACCGCATCATATGAAATCAAAGATCAATATAAGGCGGTGAACGACAAATTATACATACAAAGCATTCTTAAACATCCCAAGTACCTAGGGCAAGAGAGATTAAAAGATATGACAATGCATATATGATTTTCATTCATGATTCAACCAATATTTTCATTTATTTTCTAATTTTCCATACAAATAATTTGTATTAGGATTGAGTTCATGTACCCCAACCCTTGAGAATTTAGCTACTCATGATTGGATTAAAAAAAACAAATTCATACACAATATTAAAGATCTAAAAGACATTATAAATAAATTGCAAATAATAAAACAAGAGAATGGAAATGATATTACTTGAATTCAGCAACAAGAACGGAATTGGGATTCAGAAATTCTTACAAAATAGGATTCATGAAAACTCTTGAAGAAATTGGAAATTTGCTCTAAAAAATCTAACCCTAAAATTCAATCTAGCACTTCTAACCTACTCCTAACCTAGCCTCTCTCTAGCAACTCCCCTTCAAATGATGTAGGTCATGGGCTTTTATAGCACAAAATCTCGAAATTGACAACCAATAGTTCTTGTGGAACAAGTTTTCCAAGAGTTGCACTGCATTAAATGCATAATTAATGACAGAAATCCGCACATCTAGACTCTTCATTATCCCGCAACTTCAAAACATCGTAACTTCTTCACCGTAGCTCGGATTGAGGTGCCGTTTTTTCCTGTATTCTTGTAATTTAGAGCTCTTCAACTTTCTAGTTGGCCCCACCTTCGGAATAAGGCTGAAAAATTACGAAAATGCCCTTCAACCCTCCATTTCTTGGTTTCTTTCATTGTTTTGAGTTCTCCTTCGCAGTAACTTGCGTGAAATACCAGTAAAACACATGAGAAATACACAAAACACGAAATAATTGCCAAAATGGGTTAGTAGCATAAATAAGAGACAAATCCAAGATATTTACACTACACGGGATCATAAAAATACTGAAATTAAGGGGATAAATGTGAAGAATATGTGCCTAAACACATTCGCCGGAGTTGAATCTTGTACCTATAAAAATTAATATCTTGCTCTACCATTTGTGTAGGCTGAATTGATTAGTCATGAGAATAATTTAATCATTCAATAAATATATGATAGGTAAATGTTTGAGAAATAAAAATATTAATTTCAAAAAATGAAATAATGTATGTTGGCTGATATGTCGAGGCACAATTGCCTGATGTCGAGCAATACTACGTTTCCAAAGGTTTACGAGAGCTTTCATCGGGATTGAATATCATCCCTATGAAATTTTAATAGGCTACCCGAGCACTTGTCGAGACTCCAGAAAATAATTATTATCATGGGAATAATTATTGAGCCAAACAATATGTGATGTGTATCAGCATAAGGCAATAAAAATTTCAAAATATGAAATAATATGTTTTGTGCAAAATGTGTGTGAGATGGACAAATTATTATTAGATATGCGCCATAAATAAGACGTAAAGTTTTTTGTAAATTTATTTAATCTCCAACAACTAATCAGGTATAAGTTGCTGTTTGAAAACTATTTATCACTTGGTTTTAAAAATATTTTTGGGGTAATCACAAGTTAAAAAGGACTTAAGCCCCCTGTTTGTCCCCGAGCTGAACTCGTGTTTAAAGAAATATCTGGGGTGCTTTGCATTTTTTAATACCCCAAGATTCTACTGCTGCCGACAAACGGCATGGATGTTGCCGACCAACATTTAAGGATATCTCAAGTTATAGAATATATGGTGCCGACCAAGAAGCAAATGGTCCCCGACCAGCAGAGCAATTTCCCCGATCAACAAAAATGGTGTATTGACAGCACCGAACAATATTAGATGTCACCGACCAAAAAGTGGATGGTTGGATGGTTGCCGACCTGTAAATTGAACCCTCCAAACAAGACTGAGATGTCACCGATCAAGAAGTAGATGATCGTCGACCTGCAATCGGTTCCAACGATCTACAATAAGAGTCTCTGACCAACAATAAGATACCTCGTAGTTGGATAAAATTATTTCAACGTTGCTGATGGATCTTCACATCTTTTCTTCGACAAACAAAAATGGTCTGGTTAAGCTTCCCTTTAATAAAAGATGGCCCAAGATGATGCCGACCAACAATATAGATGACTGACCAGAATATCTCGAATCCTTAGATCATAAAAATAACATTCGATGTAAAATTTAAGCATTAAGAATGTTAATTAAATGAATAATTATCTAATCCACTATATCGTGTGATTCCGATAAAGAAACCATGTAATGTGATGAACGAGGGGCCAACATATCAAATTTGTGCCCAGAGTCTTGATATGGTCATGATTTGTTTTACTGATCCTTTTTTACAAGAGGTGGGTAATGATTTTTCAGGTGAGAGAAAATTATTTTTTATATTGATCCTTTCCTATTCCCTATTTGGAGAGATAAAAATATGTTGAAGGATCGAAGTTATTACCAAATTTATATAAAAACTCAGTCAATGAGACTATATTGACATAGATGGAAGATGAACCAAATTAAGTATATAGTTCATAAAAATGAATGCAAAGAGACTCAAACTTGAAGAGAGAGAAAATAGATCTGGGTCATGATTTCCATGAGAAAAATTTTTATTGTCTTTAACCTTTTCACATTCTCTGATTAAAAATATGATGGGAATTTGAATAGACATAAAAGATCTTACAAAATTTATAATGAAAATTACCAAATCTTACCACCGTCATATACACTGGTATATATAATCATTTAAAATATTTATTCCATGATATAAAATTGAAACTTGAGAATCAAGCAAAAAGTTGTGATTTATGAAATCCATTATTTTTCAGATTTCTAAATAAGAATTAATCTAACAGTTATGATTTTAAAATCATGATATGCAATATTTTCCAGATAAAAATTGGATAATTAATTTATTTATATAAACATAAAAATCATGATTGAATCAAAAGATGTATGTATAATTGATTATACGTAGAGAAAATAAAAACTTATCTTTTGAAGGAGAACAACGCTTGTAACACGTTCCCACAGACGACGCCAATCTGTTGATGTAAAAAACTGGACCGAATCCCATTTTTATGATCACAGATAAATAGATGAAAGCAATCCAATCAAGCACATGAGAAACAAAGATTTTTACAGCGGTTCGGCTATAAGAAAAAGACTACGTCCACTGTTATTTTATTCCCAGGGGTTTACAATAGCACCATAAAGTGTAGAGAGAGAAACGATGTGTATCTTGTGTATGGTGTTTCTAGGTTCTCCCGGATCTCTCAGATCTCTTCCTTTTTGGCTAAGGGGATACATGTATTTATAGTGATGGGAGATAAAGAGATTCATTGTATGTAGATATTTATGTCTACATTCAACGAATCTAATTATTGAATTGCTTGGTATGCTGTGTTGTCATCTATTAATATAGTATAAATGTACATTAAGGCTCATTAATTGCGCTTTCATCTTCATTAATGCACATTAAATGTATAGTTATCCTTTGATCTTCCTGGTTGGTATGCCTACCAACTCTCCTCAGGTGCCAACTAACTCTCCTCGGGTGCCGACCAACTCTCCTCGGGTGCCGACTAATACTCCTCGGGTGCCAACTAATTTTTCTCGAGTACTGACCAACTCTGCTCGGGTGCCGACTAATACTCCTCGGGTACTGAACAACACTCCTCGGGTGCTGACTAACACTCCTCGGGTGCCGACCAACTCTCCTCGGGTTCCGAATAATGCCACGTAGGATGACATGTGTCCTTTTCTGATTGGTCCTCGTAGATGGAGAATTTTTTCGTTAACAATAACAATAATAGTTGTAGAAAATGTCTTCAATAATGTTGAATTACAATCTACAGGATGATATGTTTTTATTTTTCTTTAATTTTATTTTTATGTTATTCTAATTTAGCATTACTTTACGTTACTTACTAATTCTGCATTATTTTATTTCAGGAGACGGGGAGTTTCTCGTAGCCTATGTGGAAATCTGGATGAAGAAGGGCAAGGATAAGGAGGTGTCCCCGAATGTAGCAACCATGATTGTAAGTTATAATTGTTTAATTTTTTAATTATGTTATAATTTTTTTATTAACTTAATTGACTAATAGTGTACTTTTTTCCGTTTCAGGCAATGCTTAAGGAAGTGCATGCAAAGAGCTATGATGCCAACAAAGCATCTTTGGCTATGGACGCACTCAGCCAAGAGCTTAGTGCGGATCACAAGGGGATGACTAAGGGGTGAGCTCTTAGGTGAGGAAGTCGAGGATCATCGGGATAGAGATGAGAAACACCGAGTTAGCTCATAAGGTGGACACCCATGAAGATAATCTAGAAAGTTTGGAGGCGACGGTCCTAGATATGTATACTTCATGAAGCGTCAGTGGTGATCCACCTCTAATAAGGGCACATCCGATAAGGTCAAAGGCAAGGGCAAGGGCAAGGGAAAGGGGAAGGAGGTAGAATACGACTCCACTTCTCTATCAGCGATACACACGAACTCTCCAATAGGCATGGACCTGTCGCCCTTATATGATTCATTTCCCATCTTGGCCCCCGTTGAGCGACCTATGTCAACCATCAGTTGGCTGATAATGTTTGTAATAGACATATTTGGTGGAATGTCAATAGCAAGGGGGTTAAGGGACCAGGACACCCACCCGTGTATGTTGGTTCATGGACGTGCCATGTAAGACTTGGAGACAAAGGTTCGCGTCACGCATATTGTGATCGGAAGGGAGAATGTACCATTTTGGTTGCAAGAACAATGCGGCATTCGACGAATCGATGGGTGTCTCAATTCATATGTTGTGTGGCCTTCCTTCCTCCTCCGACCTACTGTAGACCTTACTCTATAACATTATTTGTATTTATTTTATTTGGATATTGGATATTATTTGTATTTTTTAATTTGTTTATGGATATTTACATATTGGTTTGGTTTTGGATATGGATATTTGTATATTTTTGTATTTCTTATTGAATATTGAATGGTGCTTGATATATCTTCTATTTGTACAGGTTAAAATTTTATATAGCAGGTACAAGAATATTGTCGGGCAGTGGCAGTGGCCATACTGTCCAGTAATTTTATTAATTTTTTTTTCTAGATTTGACACGGACTTTGACCGTGATAAGTCCGTGACAAAGGAAACTTGTCACAAACTTGTCATGGTCAAATTTCATGATGGATTTTTATTTGTCACCCCTAAACTTGTCACGGTCTTAGACATTGACAAGTTTGACTTCTCACGATTTTAGACATTGACAAGTGGGCATTTGTGGTGTAATGCTTGCTACAGTCTCGACAATTAACAATATCTCTCAGTTCGCTACCTCTTGGGCACCAAAAATCAGTACTAATCCCGTCATAAAAGAATACATTGAGCTCCATGATCCCCTTTGTAAAGTCTACCAAGCCTTATTAAGCCAAAATCTAATCAAACCTTTGGACCCTCGTTCGCTGGTTCCTAAAAATTTTAAACCCTATGCCCATTGTGATTTCCACTAAACTACTAAGCATACCACTCATCAGTGCTTCCATCTCCAGAATGTAATCCAAGGTTTAATTAATCGAGGTATCATCGTCCCACCGACTAATCCTAAACCCAACACCACTCATAATCCACTTCCAAACCATAAAAAATCCATCTTCGTAGAGAATAATTCAAAAGTCGATCCATCTACCTAGATTGTGCCTAGTAAAGCACCCATCATACTTGTATTTTCACCCAAATGACTCAAAGTCTACCCATATTTCCTCTTAAACCATACCTATTTTGCCAACCAAACTGTGTTTCTTATCATAAGAGTGTGTATTTTCGTTCATAACCAGTTTGGAGGGAAATATATGAAATTGCCAGTAGTAATGAACCAGCTTTTAGAAATTGGGCTAAAATAGCCCTCTGAAATGACCATTGACTGCCAGAAGTTCAACATTCTTTTCATGAAAACCCGAAAGTAGGCTCGGGAGTCAGATAATTGGGTAGTACCTATTGATGAAGTCAGTTTGGATGATAGAGTACATATTATGGTAAACTTGTTCCAATAGGCCAATGAAATTTGTAGTATATCTGAGTTACTCGATGACTTAAAGCTAAAATGGCGGTTGGTCCCTTTAGTTATGCATCTTCGTATTAAGTGGGAGGATCTAAATTAAGAAACCGTTGAGGTTGTCGAATGCATTAACTTATCATGGCAAGATGACATCATTTCCACTAGATGGGGGGAAGAGTTTGATAGCTCAGATGAAGGCCCAAGCCAAGAAAAATTTAATCTGATAATCAATATATGTGGGATGATATCTTCTGAATATTTTCTAGGGGAAATCGACAAAGTGACCATGCTATCCAAAATAGATGAAGAAACAGTGTTTCTATTCTTCCCCTCCTTTGTGAACCATATGACAAGATTTGGGAGACACTAATAGAGTGTGAATCCTCAATCAACAGGGATATATAAAGGAAAAGGAGTTGTCAAGAAACTCCCCATGCCATAAATGACCATGAAGTAAAATCAAGATCCTCAACCAACTTAAGAAAGGCCAACATCACCTTGTGTGGACTCTTCATGTCTTCCTAGCAACATCATAACACTATGATACTGTTGCTCATTGGGCCCACCTATAGTCCCAACTTGCACCACTCTAGAAGTTTCCTTTAACCTAGTTGGATCTTCGACAACCACTAGACTCCCTTCCTTCCTTGAAGAATAAATCCTAAAAATCGGCCAGATCCTAACTATGCTCTCAAATCTCCATTAAAGTGATGGGGGAAGACAGTCCCGCTCTCACTCGTCGTTAATAGATAAACCCTCAATGTTTGACCATTAAAAACATTTAACTACCTGGGTTTAAAAGTAAGTGACCTTACTTTAAATTTTGCAATAATGCGTGCCTATGACAACACTCGTCGAAAGGTGACGGGATCCATAAAACTCACAATAGGGGCTGAACCTATCAATCTCTTTACTATGTTTTAAGTTATATATATAACCTCAAGTTTTAATATATTTCTTGGTTGACCATAACTTCACAACTTGAAGGGGTTATCTTCCGCTCTCCATCATAAATTGAAGTTCTTCACTAAGGGGTAAGTTATTACCATTTTAGGAAATGATGATGGTACTGAGAATGCAAGCACTAGTAACCCAATACTAGAAATATAGCATGGGGAGAATTTCATCCTTCTTATCAACTTTAGGGTTGATCCACTTCCACTCACACCAGGGGATGATTTCAAGGACCAAATTTGTCCAGAGCACAACCCTCATTGCAATGGCAATGTGATACAAAAATTCAATAATATGCACTTTATGCCCAAATTGGTGTTGGGATGATGATAACAAGGGATACTGGAACTCATAGTCCTAAAGAAGGCCTTTCATCCATGTAGCTTGAGTTATCAACCATTATCAGAAGAAATCAGAATGCTCTGCTAACCCCAATTGAAGAGAAGTTTAGAAAGTGCTAAGACTGTTTTGGTGGATTCCTTGAATGAAAGATTCGTCAAAGAGGGTGAAGATTTTACCTTGTGTGTATTTCCCAAACCATGGTATGATCATGTGGACAAGAAGATGAAGCCAGGGATGGAGGTCTTATTTCAAGAAAATTACTACTGGGCCGAAGACTCCCAGCATCATGTATAACAATTCATTACGAAAGCTACAGTTGTTATCGGGATTTCTGAGGGAAGTGATTCCTAGGATTCGTTCAATATGCAGACACTGGGACTGACACTCCGAATGATCCACTCAAGCACTACATCATTGGACCCGTCCACTCTAATTAAGGCCTCTCATGAACCTATCCTTAACTGGAACACTATACCAGTTCCACCTGCTAAAATGATATCTAACCTAGATGTTTATCCTATCTCTTCCTATTCCATTGCCCCACTTTTTTCTAATAATAATGTAATCGAGACCTACTTTGATGAGGTTCTCAATGCCATTATTCCTGAAAATGAAATAGACGAAGAATTAGAGTATCTTATCTTACCTTACATTAACTCTTGATAATGATGATTTTATAAATGAATAATTCTCACTCTGATCTTAATAAGGTTAATAGAAAACAACATAACTGCATTCAAATTAATGAAGACGAAAATATTTTTACCAAACTCGGTTCTAGTAGCTAACTGCGCAAGAATAGGATAATGTCCATCCTTGAAGAGCATTAGCGCACAACTCAAAGAACTGTTGAAGGAATTAGTGGAAATCTTCGCATGGTCCTATGACGATATGCCTGACATCGATACTAAGATGGCTCATTATGAGATTCCAACTCTTACATAATGCAAACTAATCAAATAGAAACTGCGAAAGCTCCGCATCGAATGCTCACTCAACATTAAAGAAGAGGTGATCAAACAATCGAACGTAGGCTTCATCAAGGTGATAAAATATCCCATATGGCTAGACAACATTGTACCCATAATAAAATCAAGAAGGAAATTATGCATGTGCGTTGACTATCGGTATTTGAACAAAGCATATCCAAAAGATCATTACCCACTGCCCAATATAGACATGATTGTAGATAACATAACTAGTCACACTCTCAAGTCATTTGTTGATGGGTTTGTTGGATATAATCAGATCAAGTTTCACCCTGATGAGTAAGAAAACATTTCCTTCATCACCCCTTGGGGAACCTTCTCTTACACGAATATGCCATTTGGTCTAAAAAATATAGGTACTACCAACCAAAGGTCTACCACAACCATCTTACATGATCCGATACACAAAAAGGTGAAGGTCTACGTGGATGAGATTAATATTAAGTCTAAGACTAGGAAGGTCATGTTCATGCCCTTCAAAATTTCTTTCAATGCCTACGGTGATACTGAATCCGATTTAACCCACAAAAATGCATTTCTGACATCACTAAAGGAAAGATTTTGGGATTTATGGTTAGCGAGAAAGGAATTGAAACAGACCCTGTCAAATTAAAAGCCACACTAGAAATTCCACTACCCTGAATGAAGAAGGATGTTTGGGGATTTTCAGGAAAATTACAGTATATTAGCCTATTCATCAGCTAGTTGACTTATATTTGCGAACCCATATTTAAACTCCTCCAAAAGGATTCTACCAAGATCTGGAATGAGTCCTGTCATGAATTTTTTAACTGAATAAAGATATATCTTTCCTGACCTCCAGTATTAATGCCACCATAGCCTAGTCTCGCTCTACTTCTATACTTGACCATAACAGATACTGTAGCTGGGGATTTGTTGGCCCAATACCTTGAAAAATCCCGTAAAGCAAGGGCCATCTACTATGCCAGTTGGAAATTTTCTGGGTATGAAGTCAAATGCATTACCTTAGAGAAAGAAAGTTCCACCCTTATTTGTGTCACTCAAGAGTTGCGAAACTACATGTTCAGTTTTCCCATTAGACTTATGTCCCGAATGGATCCTATCAAACACCTTCTTGATAAACCTACCATGTCTAGACGAATGGCCCGATGGTTAATGCTACTAGCTAAGTTCAATATTGTGTATTTCATATAAAAAGTCATGAAAGGAAGATCCATCTATGACTATCTTACTGACTACCCCATGGAAGAAGTGGACGTTTGGATCTCTGAGTTTTCTTATGAAGATATCCTTTGCACTTATTAGAAATACCTCCGATGGAAAATTCTCTTTGACAACCCTTCCAACAAGAAATGATACTATATTGGGATAATCCTGATCACCCCTAATGATTCTCACACTCCCATTCACATCAAGCTAGATTTTCCCTACACTAACAATATGAACTAATATGAGGCTTGAATTATAGGCCTCAAAGTCACTCTCAAGAAAGGTATCCAGTGCCTAGAGGTCTATGGGGACTCTATCCTCATCATAGCCCAGGTCCTTAGACGATGGAAAGTCAAAGATGAAAACATCTTACCCTTTTAAGCCCACCTAAAAGAGCTAGCTTTCTAGTTTTGGGATATCACCTTCAACTACTTGTACCGTGCGAGGAACATCTTGGCCAATGCTCTTGCTACCTTAGCCTCCATGGTCTACATTCCCTAGGAGATAACTATGGCCCCCTTTATAGTAAAAAAATAAGCTATGACGACCTAGTGCTACCACATTGAACTCGTCACATAAGAGGACTCCCATATGGTCGAGTTCTAGTACTATGACATTGGCGCCTCCTCAAGCATGGTAGGTACCCTCAAGATGCCAACAAGAAAGATAGAGAGACTCTTTCAAATTGGTTTCCCAAGATATTATCTATGATAAAGCACTATTCAAGAGAAACTTTGATGGAACCCACTTGCACTGCAACCCAGGGAGTGACATTGAAGAAATGATGCAAAAAATCAACAGCGGGGAATGCAGACCTCATATAAACAGCCATATGATAGATAAAAATATTATTCAATAGGGTCACTATTGGACCATCATGGTTCAGGATTACACTGCCTATATTTAGAGGTGCCTTAAATGCTAACATTTTACCAATCTCCAATATTTAACTTCATAGGAATTATACAACATGACTTCTCTTTGGCCATTCTTCACTTGGGGAATTGATATCATGAGGAAAGTTACACCCAACGCCTCCAATGGGAACGAGTTCATCTTAGTTTATATTGATTATTTCACTAAATGAGTTGAAGTCGAGTCATACGCAGTGTTGAATGCTAAAAAGGTAGCAAAGTTCATAAAAAGAACATCATCTGTCGATATGGGGTTCGCCATGAGTTAGTGTTAGATAACGGGTTACATTTCTAGGTAGAGATCACATAATTGGTCGATGAGTATGGACTTCAGTGACAGAAATATTCTCTCTACTGACCATAAATCAATGGTGCAGTTGCAGCCACCATTAAGAACCTTAAATCAATCATTAGTAAGATGACCGAGAGTTATCGATATTGAGCCGATCGGATCCCTTACGCCCTTTGGGGCTATTTCACTTTAGTCAGAGCATCTATTAGGTTAACCCCTCATCCCTAGTGTATGATATGAAATCAATCCTACCCATTGATCTAGAAATACCTTCCTTACGCGTTATGCTTGAGAAATAAGTCAGTGAGGAATATTGGCATCAGATCCCTTTTGATGAATTATCGCTCTTAGATAAAAGGAGGCTAAAGGCTCTATATCATATACAAGGGTACCATCTACGAATATGATATTTTTCAACCAAAGAGATAAGGACCATGGTGTCCAAGAAGGGGACTTCACCCTCAAATAAATTGTAGAACCCATTTGGGACCCCATAGGGAAATTCAAGCCAAACTAGAGTGGGCCCTATATCGTGAAGAAGATAATATCCGGTGGCGCCGCTATGCTCACTGACCTTGACGGAGAAGAGATGGCATATCTAGTCAATCTCGATCGACTTGAGAAGTTTTTCCCTTAGTTCCAAATCTTAGTGCGCTATGACTCCTCTCATCTCCCTTCTATTTTTAAAAAAAATCTTGATTTCTCTTTACTCAGAACTACATGGGGCCAAATACTCTAGAAATCTTTTTTCCCTCAAAATGAAGCTCAATATTTTTTTCAAAACCCCCAAAGGTACATAGGCATCTCATACGCTTTACATGGGCATGGTCCCCTTCTTTTATCACAAAATTCTATTCTTTTCTTACCTCTGAGAACAACAGTTCATTTTATCATTTACATGAATAAAAGAATTATGTATGGCTTAGCTATCAGTATAGATAGTTCAAACGTAAAACTCATAAAAAGGCACAAAAATATAATTAAAATACTTTTTTATTCCACAATGGAAGAATTCAGTACAATTACGTGAAATATCAACATAGGGAGTCAAAATAACTACTCCCGCTAACCAAACTGTCCCTAGAATAAACCTAACCAAACCTTCCCAAAATTATTACCAAGAACTAAAAACAATAACATATAAACACATCTACATCATAAAATATTCATAAAAAATTAATACTAGCTCCACAAAGACCCTATCCGCATATGTCAGAAGACCCAACCCCATCATCATCTTCTCCTCGAGGCCCCCAGACTTTCCCTGCCTGATTGGCATTCCGAAGGCGCTCCATATAATGATATGCTCTGACCATCCTAAAGAAAACCAATATTCCCCCTCTATAGTATTGAAAAGGGCAAACCATCTTTGTCTGGTATCCTATGCCAAGATATTTTCCACCACTCGTTTCCATAGCCATTTCAGATAATCCCCTAAAACATGACAAAACCTATCGACAAATTGAGAAGTATGGGTTAACGATCGACGATTATCCCACGGAGAACCCAATCGCTTACGCAGGCTTCAGTCAAATCCTATACAGGAAATAAATCTAAGGTACGAGGATGAACAAAGGGGAAATAAAATGAGGTCTGATGAAGGCTAACTAACCGATCGTATTGCTATTCCCCCAATTATAGAATGGGCTTCAGATCCCCCTACTATGGCACCAACCATGGTAGGCCCCAGCCTCTATGTGTTCCATGAACCAGTTTTCCTAATTCTCTATGGATGGCCCAAAGCTAATGAAATAAAAAGTGAAAAAAACTGACATAGCCACCAAGGGATACTCAGGAGGAATCACCAAATGAAATCTCTTATCTAGCCACATGTATAACAAAATCGGGCTTCCTCTCCGAAAATCAAAACGGTCTTCATGCCAAGCATCTAGACCATTAAGGATCTCCACCAGTATTACTACCATAGGATTGAGATGACATGACATCCACGATATAATGGTAGAACCATCAGGTCCCCGGTCACTAGCAGTAGCTTTGAAATTAGGCCCATGGCAATAGCTTTGACATAGCCCATATCATTGAAATCACGTTCGACATACCTCGTTCAAGGAAAAACATGATCCTCAGGATACCAAAATTGCCCTTCTACCGCCAGCATGTTCCAATAAATAGCTCGGTTGCGCCATAAGGAGACTCAATGAAAATTGAAGTCATTATAATCTACATTATATAGATAAATAACTTCTAGGCTCTTGAGATATGAAGCAAATTCTTCACGCATCGGAAGGGACATTTGGGAAATAATAAGGAAGAAGGCAAGAAATAAAAAAGAAGAGAAAATGTGAATGGGTGAAAACCACACCACCTTACTCCCTTACCTTGGCTAAAGACAAGGAATCCAAAGGGTCCAAATTAAAACCTATGCTACCAAGTACTTTGGGGATGCAAGAAAGTGCAATCAAAGCCGTATGATGATTTAACTGGACTCACCTGTCGATAGGTAGGATAAAGGATATGTCGATCGGTAACCTTCTTATTTTAGAAAATTCTATCTTTCCTTTTTTGTCAAAATCAGAAACTCAAAAAATAAATCCTTATTTTAAAACCTCCGGGTGATTTCCTCTAAACTTATCCATTTTTACCCATAATTTTCATCGAATTATATAATTTCTTTTCTAAAAAGACATCCTATCATTTTTATAGTCTCAATAGAAAATTAAAGTGAATGTAGAGTAAGCCACTAAATCAAGATAATCAAACAAAATATGCATATCTTTTTTCCTTATTGAGTCTCTTTTTAGGTGCAATGTTGCCACATTAAGAATGCAGCATGGTCAAACGCCAAGCTCCCATAATCAGCGAGGAATCTGTAAGAAAATACCGAAGAGCCATCCACCAACTATAAAACGTCACCTAAATCCCCAAGATTATTCAACAATCCTACCAAAATGCCGTCGTACCTCCCCCCTATGGCATCACCCTCAACATACGATCCAATTTTATCTGAAAACCCTCATAATCAATCCTCAGCAGCGGCTGAACCCCATACCGATTGGTACCTACCTATTCCTCCTCCCAATGCATTCCATAAAATCATTCCACTATCGAATGACAATATTTTCTACAACCCATTGACAGTCCCTCCAAAATTCATTCAAAAAAAGCCCAAAAGATACAAGAAAGATCCTAAAATCGCTAAATAATATTGGAAATTTTCTACACCAAGAAAACCATTTTCAAGCACTCCAAATCCCCAAACAGATTAAAACTACTTTCTTATTCCCATTTTAAACCCTAAAACGGTGCGCCCACATCCCAAACTCCATTACAATTCCCCAGAAGAATCCTAAAACCTCAAGTCATTCCCAACGGAATCCAAAAATCTCAAACTAAAAACATTAGAAATCAAATGTTTCCCCGGTGGAACTTCCAAATCCAACTTCCCCAATGGTTCTATAAGCCGTAGTCAGATATTTATCCCCAGTGGCGTCATAGAGAAACACATTTCCCAACAGGACCAAAAGAGCATCCAAACTTCCAAAGATAAGACTCGCTAGAGAGCAACCCCCCCGGCATTACAACTTTAGGTCTACATAATAGATCTCAACCTGCATAATTGGTTTCCCTAACTTTAGGTCCTCATAATTGACCTCGACCCACAGAATTGGTCGCCACAACTTTAGGTCATCATAATTGACCTCGACCTGCAGAACTGGTTGCCACAACTATACGTCCCCAGAACTGACCTCGACCAACAGAGTTGGTCGCCCCAACTTTAGGTCCTCAAAACATGACCTCGACTCGTAGATTAGTCGCCCCAACTTTAGGTCCTCAAAATTAACATCAACCGCCAGAATTAGTTCAGAATTGACCTCGATCCGTTGAATTGGTCACCCCAACTATAGGTCCTCTGAATTGACCTCGACCCACATAATTGGTCGCCCCTACTTTAGGTCTGAAGAATTGACCTAGACCCGCAGAATTGGTCTCCACAACTTTAGGTCCTCAGAATGGACCTCGACCCACTTAATTGGTCTCCATAACTTTAGTTCTGAAGAATTGACCTCTACCCATATAATTGCTCGCCATAACTTTAGGTTCTCAGAATTAACATCGACTCGTAGGATTTGTCTCCATAACTTTAGGTCCTCAAAATTGACCTCGACCTGTAAAATCGATTGTCATAACTTTAAGTCCTTAGAATTAACCTCGACTTACAGAATCGATCCTCATCTTTAGGTCCTCGAAATTGACCTTGGCCTGCAGAATCGTTTACCCCAAGAATTATTTTAGGTCCTTAAAATTAACCTCAACCCTCTGAATCAATCATCCTCCTCCTTTTGGTATACATAATTGACCTCTTTTCCTAACATCAATGTCGTGTCTATTCGATAACTTTCACTTTTTTCAAAGTTCACCCGTCGAGGGTCTCTATAGACACCACCTTCTAGGAACCCCCTATGTCTCTTATTAGGTCCTTAGAACCTCCCCATTCACCATAAATCCTAAGTCAAACTCTGAGTACCGATCTAAAAGCCATCGGGCGCTCCCAAGCCCCATTTGACTCAGGTTAACTCTCTCTTCAGAGAAAAAGCTCAATAAATTTTCAAAGGGATCTGAATTTCCTTTCCAATTGTCCACCTTTTATGTGAATCGGCCTTACAATTCAGACGAATGACCCATTTTACTTCCAAAAATTGATCTGGAGGCCACTGGGCGCTCCCGAGCCTCGATTTTACCCTAATCACCTTCATTATCAGAGCTAAATCTGAATGAATCTATGAAGGGAACTGAATATCCTTTCCAATGATCCATCCTGTGCATAATTCGGAGTTATCATTTGTGACACCCCGCCTAATTAAATACCGGATGATCACTCCTTTATTAAATTATAATCAAGGTGAACGGTTGGTTCATTCTTAGCATCACTGTCGCAAAGATAACTTTTCCAATTAAACACCCTAATTAATTAAGATATGTGTCAAAACCATTTTTAGACATCAATTTCCAAATTTCATTTTAAAAACCAACAATTAAAACTTTATATAATTCATAGTTTAAGAATAACACAACAACTATACTGGAACATATAATCCAAACAATTAAACATCCAACTAACTAATTCCAACTTTAAAACTTAAAGGAAAACATCCCGACAGTAATAAATCCCAAAGTATAAATACTGGAAATAAACAAATCACAATCTCTGATAAAACAACTGAATAATGGAAAAGGGAGTCACATGCCCAACTGAATAAATAGTGCTAGAAGTGGAATCAACAATGAGGTCATCTAAGCAAGAGGCCTGCAACTCCCACCTAAGCTGCAGCGCGTTCCTTCCAAAGGATCCTATGCAAGACATCCCTATGGCTGGGCACCTGTAATAAATATATATATATATATATATATATATAAAAGATAAGAGAAAATAGGAAATGGGTCAGAGCCCGATTGTAAAACAGTTTAAAAATTAGTTTAGCAAGTATTTAAAATGCTTATTGGCTAATGCAACCAACATATTAGTGCGGCACTCCCTTGAGAAAATCTCACCTCTCTTCTATTGTGCACACCTATTGCACTAATACTCCCAACAGTTTAACTTATCTTATCTTAAGTTACTCATGAGATTTCATACCGACAATTTCAATTGATAAGGAAGTTAATTTTATTAAACATTAAGTTCTCACCTAAGCCTCATTTGATTATAAAGTTTCTCAGTAAGGCATCATACTTTTCAAACACTAGTTCCCAAGTTGAAATAATTATTCGTTTCTTACTTACCATAGTCACAGTAGGTAGTTCCCAAATTCCAGGTTTAAATATATCTATTAAATACTCATATAATATATATATTCTAACGGCACCCCACATAAAATTTTTGGTGCGGACATACTCTGTTATCCAATCCCCGTATCACTCGTACTAAGGGAAATACAAGTTCGAAATCACTCTCGAACTGTATTAACACAAAACACATACAAATTGAGGTGAAGCATAGTTCCAAGTCACTAAGAGGTCAGCACACACCCTCTCATCTCTTAGGTTCGTCTGACTATCGATCCGATAGCCTGTACCAAGGATTCCTATGTTCTAGGGTATTAGTCAATATCCCCCATAAAGGTCCCATCGAGATAAGACTGTCCCAGCGCGGTAACCTCAGGGATAATAAGTAGCACGGGCATGATTTTTACATGTATATAGTATATGCATAAAAACAGTCATATATGTATACTACTATTCCCATAAAAAATGTAGGTACACTCTCACGACCCATAATTATGATATTGATCCTTATTACTCATTATTTAGTTATCACGTATAACGGTTTGTCTCTTATTCTAATTTGTGGGATTATTCCAACTTACTATGTAACACTCGTGGATTCCTATCTTCCCAAGTGTAATTTCAGTAGGTTCTCATTTATTTTACAACGTAACTTCCTTACGAGTCTCACCCTTTAACACATATTCCCATTGTCCCTTATATGTAAAACACCCTCGTGAAATATTATTCTCGTCTTACATCAACGGTTCCATATATTTCTAAAGTCCTATTAGTCTTCTTTATATCCCAAAATGGTCTAACATTAATATCCAAGAATGTCTAATCATTTAAGTTGGAACGACCTATTAAAAAGGGAATATGAGTTATACAGGAGGGGTCGATCGATCGATGGAAGGTGTTCAATCGATCGAATCATCGATCAATCGCTGCTCTAGGGTCGATCAATCGATCAAGCAGGTATGGCAAATATGCAGAATTTCTAGTTATGGGTTTCCTCTTCCAAAATCATCCAAAATGATATATTTAACTACCAAACTCCCAATAATTTTTACTACAAGTATTATAACCTGAAATAAGTGATTTCCTACGTCAAGCATGCAGATTTTCATCATGAATAACGAATTAAAAGGGCATAATCCTTAAAAACATCAGGAACCCTAATATTTCTTTTGTTTGATTTCTTCCCATTATTTTACCAGATTTCATACTGTTTATTTACTGTAATTTCGTGGTTCAATCTCTACATATGAATTAGGTTTCCAGAATACATCTATTACTCATACAACATGCGAATTCATATCTCCAAAATAGGTTTTTCCTTCATAAAAGCTAGTCCTAATCAATCCTAGGCTAATATTATTAGAGCATTAACTGAAATAGAGCAAGATAGATACTTGTCTGAGAATTATTTGTTCAGATTTGTGGAGAGATTGGTGTGGTTGTGATCCTCGTTGCACGATCTATCGTTTGGCGGCGACGACGGTGCAAACGGTGGATTTCTTGGCCTAGAGATCCTTGGAAAGCTTCTCCTCTTCCTCTCCTATAGCCATCTTTGGTTTATGGTGATTCAACCCTAGAAGATGACTCTTGACATCTGATATACCCTTTGAATTTTCGTGGGTTTTCATGCCCAAAAATGTAAAATGTCCAAATCCATGGTAGTTCTTATGAAATGAGAATAATATGACATAAAATGTTGAACAAAATAGAAGCTAAAAATCCTTATCAACAATATAATAAAAAGTACTTTTTTATTCAAAAACAAAACAAAAAAACATAATTGAAATTCCATGAAAGATGCTTATAATTGAACATTATCCATAGCAAAGTCAAATTATTTTTAAAACACAGTTAATTAAAACACCAACACAGAGAGATTTAAACTTCCATCAGTTTGGGGTATGAATAAATGGTATACCATAAAATGTGGGACATAGGAGATTCCATGATGTCAATTAGGGTTGCCCTACACAAAATATGAGATATATAAACTTCAATCAGGTTGGGGTATGAAAATTAGTGTTATGCGCCTCAAACTAACCTGAAAAAAAGATAGAAAAAAACATGAATCAATGTTATGCACTCTCTAATTGGCCTGAAAAATAGAACATAAACAACAAATAAGTAGGAAAAAACTTTTTTTATGTAAAACCCCAAAACTCAAAATTGAAAGTGGAGATCCGATTAAGAATTAGCAGATCTGAGTCGTAAAAAAGAAAAAAAAAAGAAAAGGATATATCTAATATACGAGTTTCGATTGAATGGAGTTGTAGTGTGGGAGGGGGAAGGGTGTGACATTAGGAGGGAAAGTGGTGTCATTATAAGAGCGTGGTAGGGGGCAACGGGGGAGGGTAAGAGGGGGAGAGAGTGTCTAAGCTAATGAGTAAGAGGGAGACGGGTGAGGTAGGGTTTTGATTTAGGTTCGCGTGTGTTTTTACCCTATTTTGCCATGTCATATATCTTCCATACGACATGGCACACTTTGGAACCCTTAAATCGGGCCCTTAGATCGCAACACGATTATTGGATCGTTGTTACTATTCAAACACCCTTCCCCCATATATATATACTAGGGTGTACCCGTGCCGATGGCACGGCGTGAAGTTTGCTCCTAATTGTATGTGATTATAGCACATTCATACCCGTGTAAATGTCATGATAAAAAATTTACTCCCGCTTATTTCGTCTTTCATGTCGTGTCACCGTAGCGGTCCAAGTACCCGTGTCGATGGCACAGTAGTAAATTTGCTCCCGATTATTTGTGGTTATAGCACACTCATAACCACGTCAATGGCATGATTATAAATTTGTTCTGAATATTTGTGATTAAAGGACACTCTGATTAAATTTGTTCTAATTAAATTTCATCTTATTTAATAACGATCTTACACACAACTTTTGTAACACTACATTTTCCAGTTACACGCTTTCCCGTGTTGATATCACGCTGAAAATAATATCTTTAAACTCATTTGAATTTATCACCGTGCCATCGACGTGCTTTCCCGTGCCAATGGAGTGCCTTTGTTTGTAATGCACAGTATTCACAATTGCGACCAACATACACATTTTTTACAACATGCTCATCAAATCTCAATTAGCCCGTAAAATAAATATACTTTGAGTTGTTTGTTTAACATCAGATTTAAAATTGCAATTAATGATTACAGATTATCCTAAGTATGCTTTAATATGATTAAAAAAACTCGGCATGTCACATCTATTGCGTCGATTTCTCCTTTACTAAAACTCACAGTAAGTTGGCATTCGTTTAAAATCTAAATTTATTTATTAAATGGGAAATGCCATCTTAAAATAACAAAAGTAGTGTGAATTACATATGCAAAATAAAATTTATTTTTCTTATATCATAGTGAACTGGTGAGTAATAGACCCAACTTTGTTATACTTTATTCTTGAAAATTGAAATTAAAATTTAGGGTAAATGAGTAATCTTTCTCATTCGAGTTTACTCTTTTAATCATAAATCCCCTAAAATATTTTTAGAAATCCCTTAAAATATTTAAATATCATAAAAGAGATCAGTAAAAAATAGTCAAAAAATAATCAATTTACTATTTTAAAAGAATGATCGGCAAAAAAAATTCATTTATTATTTTCGAAATACATAAACTAATACACAAATACCCCCTAGCCAAATGTAAACTAACAAATACCGTCATGTACAAATAAATCCACCATATGCAAAAAGAACCCATAAAATTTGTAACCCGTCTTACATGCGTTAAAAAATAAACCTACCTAATACAACCCTCCACAAACCCATAATAAAATCAAGTTGTCCTTGAATGTATGAATTTGTATGCCCAGACCTTTTTTTTTGCTTTGAGCCTTGTGAAGTCCTTTCCTTAAGCCTAGATGTCAGACTTTGAACACTCGCAGGCCACTGATGTGAAAGTGATAAGTGTGGCTTTTAGGTGGATTTTCTGCATAATACAAAGATTGTGTGAACAATACCCAAGAAAAAGCTGATCCTCGAGCCTTGTGTTGTAAGAAACTGTATCATTTGACTTATGTCATCTCACTCACTAAAGATCAAAATAAAGAAAAAAATATATAAACTACCTTTCAGTAACATGACTACAGTTCAAATGAAAACACGAATCAACAAAACTCAAATCTCCAACACCTGCTTTGAACCAAATATGCTAATATTGAGCAAAACCCCAATAAAGAATACCAATATATGCATATTTACACATCTTATTCATGGTACTTAAAAATATATATTAGACCATGCAAAAAAGATAATGACGTTAAAAATTACAAATTATTGAACTAAAAGAGTGCAATGTCTCCAACAAAGAAAAATTTATGTGCAAAGTTGCAAACAAAGAAAATACGTAAAATAACGAACAGTTTATTCATCATTATTGGGGTGACTTCTCTCACTTAAAGAATTTATGTACTCCACGGTAGCAGAAAAAATGCTATAAATCAGAAATTGTAAGGTAGATAAAAATGGTACAAATCAAAAATTGTAAGGTAGATAAAGAAATCATGAATGCAAGAAGCAGAGAGAGACATACATCATGATTCAAGACCAAAGAAATCTACAACACTTGGACGTTTCTATGGCCATACTTTGGAGCTGAGAAAGACCGACGTAACTTAATATTTTTTTAAGTTAACCCCATAATATTTACCAACCAATTGTAAAAAACAAAAACACCCAAAGTTCAAGAATAAGAATCATTAACAGTTTATTTGTAAGAAGCAAAAACACCCAAAATATATTTTTAGTATTTTTAGAGCCCAATAATAAAATAACATAATATAAAAACATAAAAAGAAATTGAACCCAAAAACGCCGAGAAGCCAACTAATAAAGTTTTAAACTTACTTACGGTGGCGGTTCTGGCATGGGGCCAATCTCGGCCTTTTGGGAAGCAACTTAGTGTTTGAATTGCTTCTTCACATACTTCTGAGAACATATCTTCTCCTCATGAAGTACCCTCATGGATTTGTAAAATTTCTTCTTGAGCTCCAGAAAATTGTTCTTCAACATTTCTTCTTCTCCTCACGAAGTGCTCCCATGGCTGTGTGCTCGGTTTCAAAACAATAAACCATCAAATAAATAAAAGATTTCAAAACTCAGATCTAAACACTGAATATAAAAAAAATCAAGGGAACGCACTCGGACAAATAACAAACCCCAAAATCAGTGATAAGCACCCAGACAAATAACGAACCCCTTAAATCGTAAAAATCGGGCAAAAAATGGAGAGAGCCGTATGATGTCTTCGTGCCTTGTGCTCTGTTGGAAATGAAGGGGGACTCGAGCCTTGTGCTATGTTTAAATGATGTCTTCGTGTTGTGTTAATTTCCCCCTTTAGTCTGGTTATGAAAGGAGCATCCAGATGTGGTGGTGATTGGTGAAAATAATGGAGAGAGTCGATAGCTTTGAGAGAGAGAGAGAGAGCAGTGGTGGTTGTTGGGTTGAGTGATAAATGAGTGAAATTAGTAAAAGAGCACATGGCTCGAGGTCTTGTGCGTGTAAAGACCAAAGTCACCATAAATGAAACTTGAACCGAGATGGAAACTTGAAAGGAACAAATTTTCTTGGAGAGAGAAAAATACACTCAGCAACATAGACCTTTGGTTTACAGATTGAGAGTGATTTAGAAAGAGATTTTTTAGATTGAGAGGTCCTTTCTCTCGAGCCTTGGGATCTTTAAAAAACAAACCATGACCTCGAGCCTTGTGCGTGTAAAGTTTTGTATATAAAAAATTATATTACATGGCATGAACAGGATGTTGAGTCGATAAGATGATAGCGTGTGTAGGTGTATACATAAAAACAACAGATAGATACAAACATGTTTATATAGGTTTGGTAAAAGTTGTATGACGGGACAAAAGTGGTATGATGTGGCAATAGTTATATGAGGTGGCAAAAAGACCCTCCTGCTTTATTATATATATATATATATATATATATATATATATATATATATAGAGAGAGAGAGAGAGAGAGAGGTTCAAAAGCGAACATTAAGAGTGAACATTTTAATGAACATTAAGGAAAAACACCCAAAACCCATTTATTTTAACTCTTATGTTGAAATTGGTCCGTGCTAGCGGCACCCGAGACTATTTTGGCTAGCACCCCCACCCCCACCTACCCACCCCCACCTCCATAAGGGATTCCATACCTGCTGGCCTTGGCTGCCATGTTTGTGGCGTGGGGGGATGGGGGAGCTGGTCGAAATGGTCTCAGGTGCCGCTGGCGCGGACCAATTTCAACATAGGAATTAAAATAAATGGGGTTTGGGTGTTTTTCCTTAATGTTCATTAAAATGTTCACTCTTAATGTTCGCTTTTGAACCTTTCCCTATATATATATATATACATATACATAAAGGATCCCATGCATACCCAGTTTGCATACCCTCCGTGCGGACCATTTTTTTAAAATAGTAAAAAATAATTTTGGGTTTTTTAATGGTTTTTAAACATTTCAGTAGGACAATAAAAACAAAATCAGCTTAAAATGAATTGTTTTGCTCTTTTAAAAAAATCGGTCAAACTTTGTCAGTTTTTAAGTTGTGAAAAACTGACAAAGTTTAACCAAATAGAAAACAAATTCATTTTGAGTTGATTTTTTTTATGGTCCACTGAAATGTTTAAAAATCATAAAAAAATGAGCTCAAAAATATTTTTTTTACTATTTTATCAAAAATGGTCATCGCCAATGGTATGCAAACTAGGGTATGCATGAGAACCGCTCTCTCTCTCTCTCTCTCTCTCTCTCTCTCTCTCTCTCTCTCTCTTTATATATATATATATATACACACACACACACACTAGCGGGATGACCGTGTCTAAAGGCATGATGAAAATTTTCAAAGTACGTAGTCTCAAAGAGTAAAAAATTTTGGAGTACATAATTACAAAACGGTAAAAATTTCGTTTCCCAACAAAACAAAGTGTAATTTAAAAAAATTGGTCGTAACCTCCTTTATTTACAGGAGTATCTACCCTTCTTGACAACTAAAAAATTGTCCAATAATATTCAAATAGTCTAAATTCATCAAACAAATTCACATATAACTTGAAACATACAATATTCACCAACCAAATTCACATTTTGGCTCAAATAAGCAAAGTGTCAATATAAAAAAAAATGGACAGTCTCCTTTGTTTATTGGCCTATCCACCCTCCTTGAGGGATAACAATAAATCCAACAATATTCAAAGATATCAAATTAAAATAAACAAACTTCTTAAAAAAATTACATATATAGCAATTAAGGTCATCCCACATGTTCCACTATAATCATTGTCCATAGTTTTCCAAATGCAACCTAATACAAAACAAAAAATATAGTTAGTCAATTGAAATTATAGCACATGCTTATAACGTGTATGGTGAAACTATGTCGCAACTTGTCAGTGAAAATTTACGTGTCAATAGGTTTGAGTTCAAGAGGCATGTTCTTGTGGAAGTAGGAAGGTAATAAATAGCGATGTGACTATCATGATTACTTATATGCAATCATTGTTAATGACAACTATATATATCATTCTTGGCAATAAAAAACAATAAAAACATTAAAAGTTTAATAAATAAAAAGAAGAAGCAGATACATTATTTAAGCTCTAACATATTATCTAGACAAAGTATCTAGTACATTACTTTATAATTTAAGATGAGAGAGAGGAGTCGTATCAAGACATTGTTCCTACCAAATGATTGTTACCAACATCCCTGATAAAATAATGCCACAATGAGATTGTACAATAAGATTCAGTGCACAACTCAAATATACTGACAGAGGGAAAAATAGATAGTTATAGGTGTCGAAGGTTTTCTACCTAATTCTGCTGGAATTTCCCCAAGAAACAGTGCCTTATTATGGAGTTCCTAATGACACCGTTGTTGTTCATGAGATTTTTAAAAGAACATATAGTCAAATTATACTTGCAATAAATAGTTGCTAAAAGGTTAATATGCAAGAACTACAGGTCTCGCAATACAACACATTAATACTCACCTTTAAACAAAATACATGTATGAAACCTGTAAAATATATAAATACACAAATAAATAAAATTTAATTAATTGACATGAATTCAATTAAAGATCAATAAAAACTAAAAATTATATGGACTGGACTTGTAAGGAATAGAGATTCAAAGTTAAAATAGTTATACTAATTTAAGGTAATAAAATATTGACATCGCAACTATTTACCTATCTGACAATTTTGAACTCCAATACAAATCAAAGCAAGTTGTGTACATGTACATCATATAGCTTAACCTGCCGTTGCATGTAATACTTTCCAAATCGAAGACGTACCTTTGAAGAACTCATTAACCATTCATCAGGCCAAGAAAATAAACACAACTTGCCAAAAATTTCATTTATAACAGAAAATGAATACATTTGTATATAAATATTAATGAAAATCAACACAGCTGCCCAAAGAGTTTATCTACAATATAGTATACGGGAAACTAAAAGAATAATAGAAGAAGACAAACTAAATTGAAAATTTTAAAATATTACTGAAACACTTAGACTATCCGACTATGTTTGTGAAGCCTACCTCGATACGGTGTGTACCTGTACATTAGAAAAAAGACGTAACATGTAAGAATATTGTAAAATAAACTCTATAACATCCTTTCCATGCACTCATAAGACACTGTTCGCAGAGCAAAATAAATGCATCACTCAGTCATTTAAAAGTAGTAAAGAAAATTTAATTAGCACGGAAATGTGGTTATCAAACATAAAGCCAAAGTTGGACGTAATGAATAACTATGCTAAACAGGTGACCGTGCTAAATAGCTATGCTAAACAGGGGGCAACCTCCAATAAGAAATATCTCATCTCACTGATATGTTTTTAAGTTGTGTGTAACTCAACATTCCCAAAATTGGCATTTAAACAATAAAGATGCTTCAATTCACATCCAGTCCTAACAATGATTTATGTGTACTCAATTTATTTTAGGATATATATGATTAGGTCCTTAAAATTTGATCTAATTTAATTAAAATTTTGTGTTATTAAAACATTAGCGAGTAGTCCCTAAATTGTATTCAATAATGGCCAAGTACTTACTACTTTGCAACTAACTCAGTTATGATAAACATACATGCAAATTTTTCATTTTGGTCATTATGCAATCAAACATGTACATATGTGTGTGTATATTTTTGGTGGTGGGTTTTCAATTTGAGGGAAATTTCAAATAGAACCTTTTTCAATTTTTGGTCTCATGTTACAGGTGAGAAAATTTGTTTACCAGAATGTTGTTAAATTGGATGAACTGGAGTAAAGTTTTTGGTCTCAAAGAAGTAAAGTTTTGGTACTAACCTTAATAATTGTAAAATACATCCAAATGCGTCCAAATGTATCAAAATGTAACCTCCAATCTAACAATATTGGTACTAACCTGTCACAGTGCTAAATAATTGTAGTGTAATGAGGGCATTAGACCTTTTCAATAGAACGAATCTAAATGCCATGATTAATCACAATGACTACATATTAAAGAGATAATTCTTTGGTAAAAATTGATACTATCTTGACCTCCTATAAAATAAAGACGACAGATATACATATACTATCTTGACCTCTTGTAAAAAAAGAGGTAAAACGTGAACATAGGCCTCTATTATAAATGTGCATCCTACAACAGTTTCATCACAGAACTCCAACAATAGAAGATAATGGTTCAATGATGGCAGGTTCATAATCTTCTTACCTCAACACATAAGATTTAGATCATATAATTTCACACATACATAGATTATATATTTGTAATTAAATTATGATTCTTACAACTCTTGTGAAGACAATATATGGCCAACTTAATTGAATATGTCCACTAATATTGCAAACATGGATATATATTGTGGTGACAATTATTGTGCAACACAAATAAATAAGAAGAAAGCTTTCACTAAATGAGAACAAGGAATATAAAATGACAATCACACAACAAAGGATGTACGTGGTTCAGCAAAGATGTGCCTACGTCCACGGTGGTGCAGTCGATAATATTTCTATATACTCCAGAGAGTAATTACAGAGAATATAACTTGTCCTTTTACCCCGGACCTAGGTTATAATATATATATGCACATGTGGGTAAGTGGAGGTGATGGGTTCCTCCACGTTTTCCATCTCCCCTATAACTTTCCTTCATGGGGATGTGGAGGGAGACCAGATCAATATAAGAGAAGAGGGCCCTGGTCTTTGGGCCGCCAGGACTGGGCTACTCGTTCAGGCCTATAGTTCTAATTTCGGGTACCCACAATTGCCCCTAAATTTGTTGGGCCATGTTTATGGGCTCAATAGATTTAAATGATTAGCCATAATGGCTATTTTGCGATTCCTCGAAAGTTGTGGAGTTGATTTTGGCAGCACCTGCTTCGCTTACTGTGCACTATGATTAGAATTTGAAGGCTTGTTGGAATAGCCACTTTTCTCCCGCCGCTTCAGTCTTTCCAGTATTATTCTATCTTTTGGGAGCTCTAGCGCCTCGTACTTTCTTCTCTCAATTTCCATTCCCATTGCTTCTTAGTTGTCTGAGCTCGTTCTTCTTCATCACTTGAACCGATCTTCTATTTTGTAAGTTTCCTGTGCCCTTTCCTTGTACTTTCTCTTTGGTTTGTAGCTTTTCTTGGGACTTCCAATGGCGAAGATTGGAAATAGGTCAATCTCTGAATTTAGAAAGTTTTACAACATCCCTGAGTGGGTAGGTATTGAGTGTTGTGCCTCCCCTCCTAGGAATGTTAGGGATATAGATGATGCTCACTGGATCCATGTTCTATTGCTTTCCCAGGGGGGAATCACTTTTCCTCCCAATGATTTGTTCCTGCATTTCTTTGGCTATTTCAATATTATTCCTGCACAATGCTCGCCCAATGTGTGGAAAATAGTAAATGGCGTCCATAGGATAAATCAATTGTATGGAACTAGGTTAGGGCTCATCGAGGTCTGTTTCTGTTACTCCTTTTCTCGAACTAGTTCTGGTGTCCTTTACCTCAAAGCTAGGAGCCCTGACAGGGTATTGGTAGTTAATCTACCTGATTCCCATAAGGACTACTGGTAAGAAGATTTCCTTGTTAGAAATTGCCAGTTTTCTCCCCAATTTGAAGGGTCAAGATTTGAGAGGTTCTCTATTCCCTTCTATGGGGAGGAATACATAGGTAGACATTGTACTGTTATTTTGATTTTTGCTGATTTATGACCTTTCCAACTCCTCTTTTACTTCTTCTTCCACAGCGAGGTCAAAGAATTTGGAGCCTGCCCTCATCGAGGTTCGTATCTCGGAATTGGTTAAGGCTTGGAATATTATGGAGCCTCTGGGTGACGGTGAGCATCCCAGGTCTGCTGCCTTTCTGCTCGAGTACAAGAACGTTGGCTCCAGTTTCATAGCAAGGCCTGTGGATAGTATACCAGAGTTTAACTCCTTCGAAGAGACTGCTCCAGAGCCTATCCAGTTGGACGAGGAGGAGAGCAGCTTTGAAAGTGACTTTGCAGGAGCCGTGAGTAATTTGGGTGGAGGGAGCTTTTATAGTAGCAGTTCCTCTGACCGTGAGGAGGTTTTTGAAGCTCGGAGATCATCGAGCACTTCTAGCAGTTCAAGTGAAGAGATGGTTCCTCTGAGGAAGAACTTGATTAGAGATGATGATGATGAGGACCACGTGCTCCTTGCACAGAGGTCAAAGAAGTAAAAAGCTACTTTTAGGGCCGTGGCTACTGGTTCCTGATCCTTCGCTCAAGAGGAGGAGAGGAGAAGGAAGGAAGAAGAGCACGTGAGAGAGAGAGAGAGAGAGAGAGAGAGAAAAGGAAGAAGAGAGAAAGAAGATGGAAGGGAAGAGGAGGGTGGAGGAGAGGAAGAAGAAGGAGAGTGAGAAGGAGGAGGAGAGAAGGAGGGCAGAAGTGAGGACGAAGGCCGGGAAGGCCTTAGTCCCGGTGTCCGAGCTGCCCCAGGGGGCTTTTGTGGAAATTTCTCCCCAGTTGGCCCCAGCTCTGCTCCAGAGAGCTGTTCTCCCGGCTGATCGCCAAAGGGCGGTAGGGTCGGAGCAGTGTGCCCTTCAGGTTAGTCAAAGGCTTTCTCTGGTAAGGTTTTTCCCTTTTCTCCTATGTTGTTCTGAATTCCCTCATTTTCCTCTTCTGATGCCTTCTTTTTTTTGCAGTTCGTTACTGACTTCTCCATGCTCTATCATTCACACAACGAGCTGGTGAAGAGAAACAGCAACATGGAGGAGGAATATGCTACCCTGAAGCTGAAGGGTAAAGAGCTCGAGGCTAGCTTTAAATCCGTTGACGCTGCTCGGATTTCATCCGATCTGGCTCTTGCTACTGCCAACAAGGAGAAGGGCGCAACAGTCAAGGACTTGAAGGAGCTGTAGTAGGCCTATGACCTGGTTTGCTCGAACAAGCTAGCGGTTGTTGAGGACAACATGATGCTGTCTGCAGAGCTGAAGAAGAAAGAGTCTGAGGCTGTCACTACCAAAGAGGACTCATATAATTCCGGTTGGGCTGCAGCATATGAGGATGCTGAAGTTCAGATAGGCTATATTAGTCGTCTGAACTTTAAGAAAGGCTGGAACAAGGCCCTTTTGGCTGCTGGCATTGACATCAATTCGCCCTTATTTGATGAGCATGACCCAGGTCCGAAGCCAACCGTGGATGAAGTTCCTGCCCCAGCTATTGAAGGCGCCGATCCTGTTCCTCAAGCGACCTCTGCTGATATTTCTCTGGTTGTGGGGATAGAGATTATCCCTACTGAGGACGGTGCTCCTGCTGATGTTGAAAAGGGGAAGGGGCCATCGATCTCTGGGCCGCCTGAGGTTGTCAACTAGTTATCTACTAGGATTGCTCTATTTTTTTGTTTTTCTATTCTGTAAACTTTTCTTCTTTCAGTTCGATGTAACTTCAATCTTCATTAATGAAAAAGGCTTCATTTCTACTTGTACTGATTTGTCCATTTCTCTCCCTTTTCTTTCTCTTGCTTGTAGTTAGTTGATGTGGATGATTACATTCCTGCTACTTCCCAGTTGGGTAGGACCCTTGGTCCCAATGCGAGTCTCGAAGTTTGCCAGGCCTTCATTAAGCTCTGCAAGTCCCTTAGGTCTAGAAATCAGAAGTATAGGGAGCAATCTGATCTCGTGGTCAAGATGAAGGACAGGCTCCAGGAGATGGAGGACATTGGTGCTTCAGTGCAAGAGGAGATTAAAGTGCTGAAGACAAAACTATTAGAGGCCTCCGCGATCAACCAAGTAGGGGAGGTTCTTCAGTAGGAGAATGAAGATCTGAGAAGAGAAGTCTTACAACTTAGGGAGCATGCGTCGAGCACTGTTCGAGCAGTATTACAAGGCTCCTCATCATCACGAGCTGGAGCTGATCATAATGTTACCCCTCTTATGTCGCGAAGTCTCACTCGCCCTCCACTTCTGCGAGCTAGTAGGAGCACCAGGAGCAGAAGTAGGGAAGGAGAAAAACTTCATGATAGGGAAATGGAAGAACTCCGCGGTGATATTCAATGAGCATATGTAATCACTGCTGGGCTTCAAAGGGACGTCACCCGGTTGCGACACTTATTCAAGAAAGGTCCTCGACAAGCGTGGGCTGACGGTTATGATCAAGGCTAGTCGGATGCTCCAATAAGGCTATCTGAGTTCGAGGAGATTTCTTTCATTAGGGGATGGCTAAGTGCCTTGAAGGAGCCGCAAGTCCCGAGGAACTCGGTGCTATGGTATCATCATGAGATGTCTTCCTCCACTCTGGTGCCCAACCCATTCAGGAGGGACGATCGATGGATCCCCATCGATGCTATTCCTCAGTAATTATTGGAGTCGGATGCGAATGAGGTTATGGAAGAGTTTGCTCCTTCTCCTGATGACGGACGAAGAACTCGAGTGGCTGATTATCTTGCTCGGAGGCTTCCACCACCTTGAGATTTTTCCAGTTGCTATTTTTTTATTTTTGATAATGTAAATTCTTTGGGCGAGCTCACCGACTAAACATGTATTATCATTGTTGTAAATAAGATGGATTAATGAAAAGTTTGTGTTTTTGGGCAATTTTGCCAACTAAACGTGTATATCCTACTTTTCATATCCTTGCTTCTTTATGATCTCTTATGTTTTGTCATGCAAGTGTCCCCCTAGTCCAGTATAATAACAAAGTACCATTGTGCCCCACTTTACCTTTTAAGTTGTATCATCACACTCCCTTAGGCCTAAGTAGGGCAATTGGTGAGGACACACCTGGTGTTGGATGTCTTCATCCGATCAGGATTTTGTTCAACCGAAGTAGGTTTGATGACCAGTATAAGATTTGGTCATATTGCCTAAGAATCCTCTATAGGGCTTTATTTATTGCCAGGGGCAATGCTAAGAGGTCTCTCGTGTTTTATGACGATGACCTGTAGAGGGGTATTCCCCTGATATAGTGATCGCTATGCTTGTTCTTTGGAAAAGATGTGAGATGAATGCAGCTGTCACCAATCAGAGTGTAACCAACTAAGTAACTTTCATTAGTAATAAGGAAAATGAACTTCTGTTTTCTTAACAAAAGAATACAAGAAAAAGATCTAAAAATAGAATTTCTTGAGATTAGTTGCGTTCGATGCTCGTGGTATTTCTCTGCCCTCCATCGTTTCCAAGTGATAGGCACCTTGTAGATCGTCTTTAGTTACTTTGAAGGGTCCTTCCCAGTTTGGGCCTAGCTTGCCGTCTGACAACTTCACTGTGCTGCCCAGGACTTTCCTTAGAATATAGTCCCCAACTTGGAACATCCTCGGGCTAACCCTTTTGTTGTAATGCTTCGCGAGCTGTTACTGATAGTTCTCTAGCTTCACCAGGGCGAGCTCTCTATGCTCGTCGTCTAGGTCGAGTTCTACGAGCAATGCTTTATCATTAAGGCCTTGGTCGACAAGGTTGGATCTCATTATTGGCAAATCTGCTTCAAGTGGGATGACTGCTTCCATGCCATATGTCAGTGAAAATGGGGTTTCTCCTGTTGCTCACCGAGGAGTGGTTCGGTACGCCTATAGAACATGGGGTAGCTCTGTTACCTATGCGACTTTGGATCTCTCTAATCTCTTCTTTAATCCATCGATGATAGTTTTGTTGGAAGCTTCAGCATGGCCATTGCTCTAAGGGTAGGACACCGAGCTGAAGTGGTGTCCGATCCCGTGTTCATTACAGAAGTTCTGAAAGGGGAAACTTTTGAACTTCATTCCATTGTCGATAATGATGGTTCTGGGGATTCCAAATCGAGTGATTATATTTCTCCATATGAACCTTATCATATCAGCATCTCGGATGTTTGCCAGGCATTCAACCTCGATCCATTTGATGAAGTAGTCAGTCGCAACCAACAGGTATTTGCGATTACCGACGGCGGTAGGCAGCGGTCCCACGATGTCCATTCCCTATTGAGCGAAGGGCCATGGGCTGGACAGGGACTTCAGGTCGCTGGTGGGTTGGTGGGACATAGGAGCGTGGAATTGGCATTTTAGGAATTTGCGTACATATACTGCGGAGTCCTTTTGCATATATGGCCACAAATAGCCTTCCTTCATTGCTCGAAAGGCTAGAGACCTTCCTCCGATATGACTTCCACAGATTCCTTCGTGAAGCTCGCGTAGCACTTGCTTGACATCACCTCGGTGGACACATCTAAGGTAAGGATCGGAGAAGGATTTCTTATACAAGTCGCCTCATGTGGATAAGTGAAAGAAAGCAGCTTTGACTCTTATCTGGTGGGCAGTTTTCTTTTCATTTGGGAGCGTGCCATCCTTTAAATAGTCCTTTAAGGGGTCTATCTAGCTGGGGGCTGATCCCACCTGGAGTATTTGTTCCACGTTTGGTAACTTGCTGTTGTGGTTAATGCTCAAACAAATGAGGAAATCGATGGGGATGACCCTCTTAAGGTTAGAGTCAACTGTCGAACTCAAGGCTGCTAAGGCATCAGCATGACTGTTTTGCCCCCTGGGAAACTGTTGGATGTTGATCTCTTCAAAGTTTGACATTAATTCTCTCACTAAGGCGAGGTAGGCTGCCATTATTTCATCCTTTGCATTGTAATATCCACTTATCTGATTGGAAACTAGTTGAGAGTCACCGAACACCTGTAAACGTTTTGCTCCTAGAGTTTTTGCCTTTTGGAGACCGGCTATTAGGGCTTCGTACTCTGCTTCGTTGTTGGAGGCTGCAAATCTAAGCCTGATTCCTTGTTCGAGGATTATTTTTTCTGGAGTGATGAGGACAATTCCTATCCCTGCCCCCTTTGAGTTGGAGGCTCCATCAATGAAGAGTCTCCAAGTTCTCTATGTTTCTTAGTTCTTCTCTTGACTTGTTGGTTGAGGTTGGATGGAGAGTTCTTCGCCCGTGAATTCGGCTATGAAATCAGCAAGGATTTGACCCTTGATAGCTGTCCTTGGTTAAAATTGGATGTCAAATCGGTCGAGCTCGACTGACCACTTAGACAGTCTGCCTGACAAGTCCGATTTCCTTAGGACCACCTTAAGGGGATGCGATGTAAGGATGATGATAGTATGAGCTTCAAAATAATGCTTCAGCTTCCTCGAGGCTATTATAAGTGCAAAGGCGAGCTTCTCCAATGGCAGGTACCTTTTCTCGACATCTAATAAGGTCTTGCTCGTGTAGTAAATGGGGTGTTGGATTCCTGCAACCTCGCATATTAACGCAGAGCTGACAGTGTAATTGGATACCGAGAGGTACAGGTACAAAGAATCCATTTTCTGTGGTATGACAAGCAGCGGTGGAGAGCTTAAGTAGGACTTGATCTCGTCCAAAGCTCACGAGCAGTCTGGGCTCCACTCTATCGGTTTAATCCCCTTTAGAAGCTGGAAAAAAGGCCTGCACTTCTCGAAGGATTTGGAGATGAAGCGATTTAAGGCGGCGAGCATTCTAGTGAGCTTCTGCACGTCCCGGATTGTTCGAGAGGGTTGTACCCTGTTTATTGCATCAATCTCGTCTGGATTAGATTCCATGCCTCTCTTACTGACCAAGTACATAAGAAATTTTCCTGACTAGACACTGAAGGAACATTTGCTTACATTAAGTTTCATTCGGTACTTCCTGAGGATTTCGAAGGTCTTTGACAGGTCTGAGAGGTGATTTTCCTTTTTCTTGCTCTTAACGAGCATGTCATCGATGTAGACCTCCATTGTGTCTCCCATTTGATCCTTGAACATTTTGGTAACCAGCCGCTGATAGGTTGCCCCCGCATTCTTGAGCCCAAATGGTGACCTTATAGCAATATAACCCAACTGTCGTGATGAACGCCGTTTTGTTTTGGTCTGGGACATATAAGGGGATCTGGTGATATCCTTAGTATGCGTCCAAGAAACTTATTCGCTCTTGAGCTGCAGTGGCGTCTACTAGTAGTTGGTCTATCTT
Organism: Sambucus nigra; assembly: GCA_949130495.1. Taxonomy (NCBI): domain Eukaryota; kingdom Viridiplantae; phylum Streptophyta; class Magnoliopsida; order Dipsacales; family Adoxaceae; genus Sambucus; species Sambucus nigra. Next base: position 94,561,201 of record OX422212.1, read on the forward strand.
TAGGAGGGGGAAACTATCCTTTGGGCATGCTTTGTTGAGGTCAGTTAAGTCGATGCAAACTCTCCATTTCCCATTATTCTTCGGAACTACTACTGGGTTGGACACCCACTTGGGGAATTGCACTTCCCGTATGGATCCTGCATCCAGTAGTTTTTCGACTTCCTTTTTGACCGCTTTAGCCTTCTAGGGTGCAGTTCTCCGTGCCTTCTGCGTGATTGTCTTGAATGTGGGGTCGACGTGCAGATAATGATAGACCATACTAGGATCGATTCTAGGCAGCTCGTATGGATCCCATGCGAAAACATCTACGTTGTGTCTCAGCAAGGTCGTCAACTCCTTCTGTTCTTGGTCAGTGAGAGATGCTCCAATCAAGAAGACTCTGCTATTGTCACCAACTTCAACCATAACTTCTACCAGGTCCTCGACAACACACTCGGAGGGGAGGAGCCTGGTCTCCTCTACTCCAGGTCTTTCATACTTTAATTACTGCTTGGAAGGTATCACACCTTCTTCAACTTTCTCGCTGGGTTGACCGACCTTCATCTCTGGCTTTGGTCTAATGGCTGCTATGAAGTACTTCCTCGCCATCGCTTGGTCACCGTAGATCTCCATTACTCCTCGCTCAGTTACATACCTGAGCTTCTGATGGTAGGTCGAGGAGACCGCCTTCATTGCATGAAGCCATCCTCTGCCGAGGATGGCCTGATACGGTGATTCAATGTCAACTACCAAAAACTCAATCATCTTGGAGACGTTCCCAGTACGAACTGGCAGCACTATCTTGCTCAGGGGCATGGTCATTTTTCCAGCGAAGCCGACCAAAGGAACAGTAACTTCCTTTAGGTCGGCGACGCTCAACTTTAATTTCCTGAATAGGTCGAGGTACATTACTTCGGATGAACTTCCTTGATCGATGAGCATCTTGTCGATGTCAAAGTTGGCTATCCTGAGTGTAATGACCAGGGCATCATGATGTGGGGTCCTTACTCCCACCAAATCTTCATTCGTGAAAACAATATGCTTGTTATAGTTGACGTCCTCTGCTCGTCGATGCTTTCCTGACTGTGATTTTACTGGATCGATTTGAAAAGCCTGCATTACCCCTGTAAGTTTTTTCATTTCCATTCGAGCTGAGTTCCCTTGTATCTGCTTGACGTCAGATACTCCGTGGATTACTGTGAACTCATGTCCAGCATCATCCTCCAGCACGTTATCGGGTCTCGCCTCTCTGTTGGCAGCCACTTTCTCTTCCCTCTTTTCCACAAAGTCGTTCAAATGCCCGGACTGGGCCAACTCCTCGAGGTGAGACTTAAGAGCTTTGTAGTGCTCGGTCTTATGTCCTCCCTCTTTGTGAAAAGCACATCTTAACGCATTGTTCCTCTTCGAGGGGTCTCACCCCATTTTCCTGGGCCACTTGATGAATGGCTTATCTTTGATCTTTGCGAGAATTTTATAAATTGGTTCTTTGAAGACGGTGTTGACCGCCTGGAATACTTTTGATGCGTCATGGTTTCCTCCGTTCTTGGAGCCATTTTTGCCTCTATTCTTTCCTCCTTTCTTCTGGTTCTCAGTTTTCTCACTTCCCTTGGTAGTGATCTTAGCTCGACCGTTTTCTCCTGTATTAGGGCGTGTGACATCTTCCACCTTTGTGTATTTCTCGATTCGAGCCATTAGGTCGTCAATAGTCACAACTTCCTTCTTTGTCAGGGACTGGTATAGGAGGGAAGAATTAGGGAGCCCAATCTTGAAGGAGGCCACTGCCACTTCCTCTGCGCAGTCCTCAATCTCATTGAATAACTCCCAGTACCTCTTCGCGTAGTCTCGGAGGGTCTCTTAAGGCGTTTTCTTCATTGTTAGTAAAGCATCCATCCTTTTGGGATGGGAGCTACTGGTAATGAATCGGGTCGTAAAAATTTCAGCTAGGGATTTGAAATTCTTAATCGACTGGGGGGGGAGCCTTTCGAACCACTTCTACGCTACATCATGCTGGCTCGAGGGAAAAATGTGGCACATCAGGGCATCTCGGTGATTTTGGAGGGTCATGGCCTGTCGGTATTGCCTGACGTGATCGATGGGATCAGTCTTTCCGTCGTAAATCTTGAACCTTGGAATGGTAAATTTTTTGGGGGCTTCTTCCTCTTCGATTTCCCTCGTGAAGGGTGACTTTATCTGGGTTTTGAGAGCTCGCCTTGCGAGTTCTCTGGTTGATCTTGTTCCGTGGTGAGCAGGATGTTGGTCCATCTCTCTGCGGACTAGATTTCTCATGTTCTCGTCGCTACGAGCAGGGCTCTGGTAGTGGCGAGCTCTTCGCAGCTATTTGCGGAGGTCATCGTCTGACTCGCCTCCTTCGACCTTTTGAGATTCTCTCCTAGGGATCCTTCCTCGACTGCGAGACTTTCTCACCCGAGGGCTAGGAGTGCGGTATGGGTATCTCCTGTTATCAGGACGAAGCTCCCTCTCCAGTCTTTCCAGCCTTATTCTCAAGTGAGCGTTCTCAGCCTCGTATCTGCGAGAAGACTCTCTCTGCTCGTGGAGTATTACCTTGTATCATCAATCAATCTGGATATCTGCGTGGACCTCGCTGGTCCCTGACTTTCTTCTGAAGCTGGCCTTTCTAGGCAAGCTCTCTGATCTGAATGTTGAACTTTAGACCTAATCCCGCGAGGAGCAGGTGGCTCTTGAATATCTCCTGGCTGAGGGGCATTGCTGCTGTGACCGGACATCTTAAACTCCTTTCTTGGTGTGGGCTCTTCTCAGGGAAAGACGAACGATTCCCACAGACGACGCCAATTGTGGTGACAATTATTGTGCAACACAAATAAATAAGAAGAAAGCATTCACTAAGTGAGAACAAGTAATATAAAATGACAATCACACAACAAAGGATGTACGTGGTTCAGCAAAGATGTGCCTACGTCCACGGTGGTGCAGTCGATATTATTTCTATATACTCCGGAGAGTAATTATAGAGAATACAACTTGTCCTTTTGCCCCGGACCTAGGGTTTAATATATATATGCACATGTGGGTAAGTGGAGGTGATGGGTTCCTCCACGTTTTCAATCTCCCCTATAACTTTCCTTCATGGGGACATGGAGGGAGACCGGATCAATATAAGAGAAGAGGGGCCTGGTCTTTGGGCCGCCAGGACTGGGCTACTCGTCCAAGCCTATAGTTCTAATTTCGGCTACCCACATATATATATATATACCAACAGCTGAAATCCATTCCAAGAAACTCTATTTGAACCAATAACCACCTGCCATGAGGATGTCTTTGTCCTAATCATCTATATATACCAACAACTATTAATATGGTTCCTTCCCTCTATATTAGGTTCTTGCAAAATAAATATGGCACACTTTATCCAGCGTGAATACCATGTACATTTGAGGAAATCGATAAGGAGTAACCATATCATGTTAACTAAATTAAACTGGAGAGATCCTCATCACTGTCTAAACATGAACTGAATTATTAGAGCATGTGAACTAAATATGGGAGTTTTAATGGAAAAAAAATTATTTGAACAAACAAAGAATCATAGGCCTTAAATGGTTGCTAAATAACATATGAGATACGGATCCAACCTTTGGGTCACAATTTTGGGGAAACATTTAACCATTGACATAATCAAATAGAAAATCAACAATTTCATATACCAGAAAAATGAAAAGAGCATATAAAGATAAATTTAAACAAAATCAAGAGTATCCATATAATTAAACCTCTCCCACAAAAATGAAAAGAGAATATAAAGATAGATTTATAGAAAATCGAGAGTATCCCTAAAATTAAACCTCTTGCACATGAGGAATTTGTTCTTCATTATGAAAAACAGAGCATCCCTAAAATTTGAAATAACATATAAAACAAAATATACCACCAAAATAAGTGAGCATTGGTGAAAAAATCAAGTTAACAAGTCTTTAATAAAGTCAAATCTTGGTATAAATCTTGGTATTAGGTGAGATAAAATAGTTATTCAAATTTATCTAGTTTCTAGCATGTAAGTAAAGAAACAAATTTCTTGATCAAGGGGCTCATATGATCAAATACGTGGGAAGCCTGAAACAAAATTAAATATCTAAACATGGGACATAATCAGTCAAAATAGGATCCACCACATAAAACTCAACACCCAGCCTCACTCAAAAACACCACATCCCAAATCAGAAGACAGGAAACAATAAATAAATGGAACAAAGAAAAAAGTGAATCGATGAACAAATGAGTACCTTGAAAAAAGGATGTTAGAGTTGTGCAATCCTTCTTTGATCCCCTATTTACAAACACCCAATAAATGCGACCTACATCATTTCATAAATTGGGGGTTAACGAAATGATGAAATGACAAAATTCAAGGATCAGAGACATAAAAATCAAATAACAAAAACACTTATTGAGTTTGAGATATCTCAAAATGAGGAGTTAAAGAAATAATTGCTCGAAATCGAAAGCATGAAAGATTCAAAAATTAGGGTTTTGGAAGCCCTAATTAGAATAAGTCCAACCACGTAACTTTGATCTAGGAACCATAAACACATACAAATGTATCACATAGAAATAGATCGAAGAGACCAAATAACGAAGGAAAAAAAACTTACGCAGATCGTCGTTATCCGATTTGTTTGAGAGAGGGAGAAATACCAATTTATTGTGGTCCTACATTTTCTTTGATGTAGTACAAAGTGCGTTGATAATCGGTCAGAATTTTCAAATTAAAGTTATGAAGTGATCAAGCGGGATACATGAAAAAAACATGTAATCTCAATCGTTCCTTTCCTGCCTTGTTGGCGATTTATGGACCCTTAATTGTGTTGTGATTTATGGAATAGTGTCATATGATCAAATACGTAGGAATCCTGAAACAAAATTAAATATCTAAACATGGGACATAATCAGCCAAAATAGGATCCACCACATAAAACTCAACACCCAGCCTCACCCAAACAACACCACATCCCAAATCAGAAGATATGAAATAATAAATAAATGGAACAAAGAAAAAGTGAATCGATGAACAAATGAGTACCTTGAAAAAAAGGATGTTAGAGTTGTACAATCCTTCTTTGATCCCCTATTTACAAACACCCAATAATGCGACCTACATCATTTCATAAATTGGGGGTTAACGAAATGATGAAATGACTAAATTCAAGGATCAGAGACCTAAAAATAAAATAACAAAAACACTTATTGAGTTTGAGATATCTCAAAATGAGGAGTTAAAGAAATAATTTCTTGAAATCAAAAGCATGAAAGATCCAAAAATTAGGGTTTTGAAAACCCTAATTAGAATAAATCAAACCACGTAGCTTTGATCTAGGAACCACAAACACATACAAATGTATCACATAGAAACATATAGAAGAGACCAAATAACGAAGGAAAAAAAACTTACCCAGATCGTCGTTATCCAGTTTGTTTGAGAGAGAGAGAAATACCAATTTATTGTGGTCAGACATTTTCTTTGATGTAGTACAAAGTGCATTGATAATCGGTCAGAATTTTGAAATTAAAGTTATGAAGTGATAGAGCGGAATAAATGAAAAAAACATGTAATCTCAATCGTTCCTTTCCTGCCTTGTTGGCAATTTATGGACCCTTAATTGTGTTGTGATTTATGGAATAGTGTGAAAAATTTTGCTCCTTATTTTATATATATATATATACCCCTCTCTCTCTTTATGGACCAGTTCTTGATAACAAAGATTGAGTGCCCCTTTTCCTAGGGGTATGGTTTATATTTATAGAGAACATAAAAGGAATAAATCGTATAGGACTCTATAGCCTTGTGATACAGTTGCGATTTGATTGAGTATATGTCGTCTTGAGGTATCTATTGATCATATATATATATATATATATATATATATATACCCCTCTCTCTCTTTATGGACCAGTCCTTGATAACAAAGATTGAGTACCCCTTTTCCTAGGGGTATGGTTTATATTTATAGAGAACATAAAAGAAATAAATCGTATAGGACTCTATAGCCTTGTGATGTAGTTGCAATTTGATTGATTATATGTCATCTTGAGGTATCTATTGATCGAATCCTCTTTTGTTCTTATCTTTAAGCTGTTATCGTTTATCAGGGTTGCCAAAGACATGTTATATCTTCTGATTAGGTTGAATAACTCCCTCACAATTTCCCTGAAGCTTTGCATCCTGAATGGGGTGGATAGATTTAATCGCGGATTGATTTTGATGCTCGACAATGATGTTTCATGATCTGTTAAAGATGAGGTCAGAGAGTGCCAACACTTGTAGTTTTGATATGCGAATTCTAAAGGGTATGCTCATAATTTGCCCCAAATTTTAATGGGTACGCAATAATTGCATGCTAAAGAGACCATGTGACGCTGACGTGTGTGCTAACTATCATATTGGTTCATATTCAAAATAATGAAATGCCTTGAAACTTGTACCTATTAGTTCAATGACTTCACTGCCACCATTTTGTAACCTTATTTATTCACTTATTAAAAAATGCTCAGAGCTCTTTACATTCTCTATCAGTTGTAAGTATCCTCCTTCTCTCTCATTATTTACTGTTTTTCAACTTTTTCAGTTAATTTTCTTTATAGTTTTCATCATTCTTCTTCTTCAGTTTAAAAAAATTATTTACGTAATGAGTGGTTGTCCTACAGGAGAGTTTAGGAAATGGTTTTCCATTCTTGCATGGGTTATAATAAAATGCATTGAACAACTCGATGACCATTATCTCAATGTATAACTGAGGCTGACATTACTTTTTCCCGAAATTAATTATTCTTGAAATTTTTTAAATATTTCAAAGTAGTGCCTCCCCAATGTACCCCAAATATTAGGAGGATCATAAATGGGGTTCATAGGATTAACTAGTCATACCAGACTCAATTAGGTATCCTAGAGATTATGTGTTGTTATTCATGTGTAAAAACCAATGATGACACCTTCTACATTAACGCAAAAAGGGCAGACAGAACGCTGGGAGTATGCTTCCCTGAGTTAAATAAGGGTTATTTGTCAGTTGGATTTATTGCAAAGCAGGTGGAGCATCCACTAATTCCTCAAGGTGGTGAGCCATATAGGGGTTTCAGGTGTTCCAATAAAGGGCACAAATAGGTCAATTATTGTTTATAATTATTTTTTTACTTGGATTGACCAAATCTTATATCAATTATGGTAACATTTATAGTTCTTTTTAATGTGAAGAAGATTCTAAGAAAAAAGTTCTTGTCCCTTCTCATGTCAACTTAGTCGAGCTAACTAAGGTTTGGAATCTAAGGAGACCTTTAACTACTGGTGCGAAGAATCTTGGGTTCGCATTATTTTTACTGGAGTAAACAAAAACCACCATCTCATCATTGCAAGGAAAGTGGATGTAATACTTGAAATTCCAGTCCAATCTAGCAGTGAAAGGCGTTAGAGTAAGTGCACTTCAAGTTCGTTTAAATTTGTGGATGTTACTTCTATTCCTTCCATGATCCCAACCATATTAGAAGAATAGATGACACCAATGAGGAAAATACCCACTATGTTGGATGGGTACGATCTCACCACTTCCCTAAAACTCAAGCATCTAAGAGGAAATAGGTCAGGGGATTGTCCAATCTAGTTACATTGTCAGATTCTCTTAACAAAACACAAACCCAACTTGCAAAGAAGAGCAATGATACAACTAGTCTCACTTCTGCTTTTATTGTTTTCCTTACTAGGAAGGTTATGCCCCTAGAAAGGGTAAGGGTTATGCTAATATGTCCAAGGCCAAGAATACTGAATTGGACCCCCGCGCTCCTGAATGGGGCGATTTTGGAAATGGATAGGGAGTCGGTAGGTAAGCTATCGATCGACCAATATATTTTCCATGTTGTTAAAGAGCTATCTATGTTAGTCTTAGTATTCTAATCGGATCTTTCAGTTATAAAATTTCATGATAATAACTTGTGATCATCTTTTTTCTTACAGTTCTTGGTGGAACTCATTGACATTGAAAAAAGATTAACCAGATGAAGGCCAGCACTGAGGTTGAATGAACTTTGCAAGAGTCTCAAAATACCTTCTAGGCTACCAAGAGGGCCTATGTGGCCGAGAAGAAGGCCACTGAGATAGACTTGAACCGACCAAAGTTAATAAATGAGCAATTGGTGTCGAAGATAATTCCCAGACTTTATCTATGACACTAGCAGCCAAGGACAAGGACTATGACCAGGGATATGGAGATGCCTTTGGTCAGGCCAAGAAGAAGTTGGATTTCATCCGTAAGTCTATCTTGATAAAAGTCTTGGACTCGGCATTGGCTAAGGTTGAGGTCCCTTTTGATTCAAAACTATTCAATGAGCGTTTAACATGGTCCCTTCATAAGTTAGATGAGGAAGAGGACGAGGCCTCAAGAAGTGGACAAGATAAGGATGGTTATGATCAAGATAAATATGTTATAGAGACTAACAAGGATTTAATCAATCAAGAGCACATGAATGAATAGGAATGACAAGATAGTTACATTTATCCTATGTTTCCTTATTCGTTATATTTTACTATCTTTTGATATTTCTGTTGTAGGGGCATGCCCATCCTTTAACTTTTAATGACAAGTTATGTTTTTTCCTTATCATTTCTTACAAAATAGTTAACTACTTGTGAATGCTTTAATTATATCCTTATCTTTTTGTGTTTTCCTTTTGATTTATGCAGTCTAATAATAACCTAGAATAAGCACCAATGACTCAAGAAAATGAAGATCTAGATCTGATCCTTCGTCGAGTAGATTCTGGAAGATCTTTCAAAATGTTCTTTTTCATTCGACAAACACTTCATAAAATGGCCAATTCTTACAGCGAGTATGACCATTTCGTGGTTTGCCTACAAACCAAGGTCAATGGGGTTAAAGACATTTTCGGGATACTATAGAATGATAACAATTCCTATAGGGAGTAACTCGACAAAGTTGAGGAGGACTTTTAGAAGAATGAGGTGATTAAGAAAGAAATAAATTGCAAAATAATGAAGTTAAAGTACCCCTTTAAGTAGGGTCCTCTCACAGTTTGAGTTGTTGGTTATGGAAAAGGCTGCATAGATTCCCCCACACCTAGATGAGGACAAGAAAATGGACTATAAGCATGGTTATCTTAATGCCCAAGTGATAGGACGGGGTTCACCGCAGTGCGAGCGCCACCTGCGCGTCGGTGGTTTGTTATATTCGGGTGACCAACTCTATACAAAAACCTAAACTTATGACTACACTCTTTTAAGAGAGTATAGCGGCCAGTTCGGGTATTAATAATCCACAAAAACAAGTTGCTAGAATTTAATGGATTTAATATTCCTAGAATAAAAGTGTAAAAGATAAATTTACCCACAAAATAAAAGATAAATAAAAGGGAAAATATTATACTAGGCGAGTGTAAATTAAACTAGGATTAATAAAGAGAATAAAAACTATAGGTTGAGTTGGATATCCCTCACCCCGAGTTAATTAGTATAAAATGGTTACATGGGTTCGCGGATTATTAAGATTGCATCTCATTTCATCAATTAATTAAATCAAGAGTTGTCACACCCCTAAATTTACATAAAAGACTTATATGATTTTGGCATCAACAAATATCCCAAAAATTACGCACATGAGGTCATAAATAAGGAGCATACATGATATACCCCATTAAATCTCCTAGGCGTAATAACTAGGACAACACACTCGAAATAAATACGTAAACTACATCACCAAAGAAAAGCAACATGTCAACCCAAATTGAGTTCAATCCGACACAACCTAGACTAAATTCGCCCCTAAGCATGATAAGCAACATTAATTAAAGCACCTAATTAATTAAGCAACAAATAATTAAATTACTCTAAATTATCTAGGATTGAAAGAAAAAGGAAAAAATGGTAACTAAAGCTAAGAACAACAATTAAACTAAGGAAGATGAAGGAATAGTAACTCACATACATAAAAATGGGAAATTACCCTAGATAAATGGAACAAGGGCTAAGCTCCAAAGTTACAAACCCTAAATCTATGTAAAATGTAAGATATCTACAAAAGAGAACAAAATATCTCTTATATAGTAAGTTGGAACAAAAATAAAGAAGAAAGAAAAGAAAAGAAAAGAAAAGGAAAAGGCTACAGAAAATAGGCATGGTGGATCGATCGACCACAACAGTTAATCGATCGTCTGCACAGGTCCGAGCCCACTGTCTCCAACGATTTCCAAAATAAAGAAGCATCGTTCGGTCAACCCTTTTGGTTGATCGATCGACCAAACAGGTCTGTTACTCCCCTGCTTTCATTTCATTAGTTTTCTCTTTCGCTAAAATCATCGTAACTTCTTTGTTTGAACTCGGAATCATGCACCGTTTGCAGCCACGCAAACCTTACGAGGAGGGATAAAACTTCAATATCGATGTTGGTCCAGGTGCCCAAACTGTGAATTGACCAAATTGCCCTTGGGTGTGCAGAAATGTACAGAACTTAGCCGAAATGCATCCAAACTCCATACTTAGTACCTAAATACCTACAAAAGCCCAATTATACCTCATATAGCATGTTAACAATATAAAATGGAGGCTGTTTCATTATCAAGCATAATTATAGAGACTAAGGCACCCGAGGAGGCTATAATGTGTACGTTTGAGGGTATAAATACGCAATATTCAGTACGAATCACCAAAATTTTATGAAGGCTCGCAAGGACTCTAGTCTTTGGTGTTAGTACCAAGTGGACTGCCATAATTATAGCCATCCTCCCATTGAGAGTCATGACTACTAGATTTCTCCTGATGTTATTCATCTTTACTTAGTGAATAACTACTTTCTATCATATAAGAGTGATGTCAAGCTTCAGTTTAACCCTAATGATGGTCACCGAGCTGGGATCATCGAGATAGTGAATCATCAAAGACGATGGCTATTTTATCTTTTCTTTCTATATCCATTCTGTAGTTTGGCTGATCTACCCCATTTTGTAAAACGAATAGTTTCTGAATGTAATCACAAGTTAATTCATGTTTTTTATTTTCTATTTTTTTTATGTCGAGCATGTTTTATTAGTTTGCTTACTTCTTAGAATAAGAGTCATCACACAACCTTAGGTCTAGGAATAAATATAGAAAAAAATGACATGGTCATAAGGAAGTCCACCCGTTTAGGATTTTAGCTGACCAAAGCAAGGACACTTGGTGCCTAGGGGGTCCCTAATAGAACTTTTTCATAGTTGGACAATTATTGATATTTCCATGGTTTTAGTGATGAAAAAAATGTAACCTTGAGGTCTGAATAAGTCTAATCTTACTAAGTCATTCAAACTGGTAATCATATCTTGATTGAGTATTTAGATCGGTGATTAGAACATCATCAAATAAATATGAATAAATTTACAATGATGATAGACTTTCTATTATGATCATTTTCAATAAACCAAGTTAGACAACTATTTAGAACATAAGAAAGATAATTATATTAATCGAACTTTAAATCATTCAAGAAATAGAAATTTAAAGCTTGAACAAAGCTAAAAAAGTTTTAAAAATAAAATCTCCTAAGATTGTTAGCATTCAAGGCCCTACGAATCTCCTTATCGCTCATTATTTCTAATCTCCTAAGATTGTTAAACTCTAATAACTTGGAAGGGACCTTCCTAGTTAGGACATAACTTTCCTTCTGATGGTTTCTTTACACTATCGATCACCATTTGAGGACGTAATTTCTGACTTGGAATTTCCTCGAACGAACACCCTTATTGTACTGTTTATACAACTGTTATTTGTAAGAAGACAGTTTAATCAAGGATTTTTCTTTCCTTTTTTCATCCATATCGATTCTAGTACTTATAATTTCTTCATTTAGTCTTTGATTAACAACAATCGTATTATGGTAGGCAAGTCATCTTCTAGTGGAATTATGGATTCCATCCCATAAGTTAAGGCAAAGGGCATTTTCCATTCGACCTTATGGTAGTTATTCGATATGGCCAGAGGAAATGAGGAAGATCATCCACCCAATCACCTCTGGATTTATCTAACCTTTTACTCGTCCCATTGAGAACCTTATTATTGGAGGCCTTAGCTTGAACATTATTCAGAGGGTGGGACACCAAACTATAACAGTCCTTGATGCGGTGGTTATTGAAAAAGTTTTGAAATGGTAATCTTTCAAATTGCGTCCCATTATTGGTGATGATTGTTATTGGCATGCCAAATAAGTCACGATGTTCTTCCATATAAATTCGATCATATCGGTGCCCCTTATGTTCACTAAAGGTTCGACATATATCCATTTAGTGAAATAGTATGTTCCAACGAGGATATACTTTCCATTAGCTAGTGTTAAAGCTAGGGGATCTATAATGTCTAGTTCCTATTAAGTGAATGGACACATACTAGTTAATGACTTCAGGTCACTAGTTGGTTAGTGAAGAATGGGTGACAACACTTGACATTTATTTCATTACCTAACATTAGAGACTATATCCTTCTGGATATAAGGCCACTAGCAACCTTATTTGATGACTCGAAATGCCAAAGATCTTCCCGTGTTATGACTTCCACATATCCCATCATCTAGTTCATATAAAACTTGGTCAACGTCAATTAGATTCACATATAGGAGGTAAGGTCCTATGAAGGATTGTCGGTAGTGCTTGCCTTTAGGTGATTGGTAGAAGTGAACAAATTTTACCCTGATCTAATAGGAGTGATTCTTATTATTTGGTAGAACACCCTCTTGTATATATTGTACTATTGCGTCTATTCAGCTGGGGGATTTATGAGGACTTATTCGATGACATTTTGTCTTATAATGCTCGGTTGGCGAAGGCCTTCCACCTCACTTGTTCTTTTGAGGTCAGAATCAACGAGTGAACCCACAGTGTTTAAAGAATCTTCATGATTATTGTTTTCCTGGGGACACTATTAAATATGAACCTTTTTAAACAAGCGACCAACTAGTGGATAACCTATAAGTACACTCGTATTCATTAATCTTTGTTGTTGTAGTCTCCTGATAATCAATTGGATAATAACTGTTGATAAAAAAATGAGATTTAATCTAATTAATGAATCATAGATAAACATGAGTAAAGAAATAAGACAAGAGATTTTTAAAGTGGTTTAGCCTTGGGGAAAATGGCCTACGTCCACTATTTTGTATTACTGGGTGTCTTGCCTTGATCTCGATTATGTTTGCCTATGATTCCTTACCCTTCCATGAGGGTATTACAATGAATTTATAGCCCTTGAGTTGTTAGTGTGAATAGATAATAAGCCTTTATCGAATAGGCATATACATTCGTACATGGTAAGGAATGATTGTAATACAATAAACATTGAATCTGCCTTAGTCATTTACTCTTCCCAATAAGTTGCTCGGTACACTGAGCAGCTTGATACTCTAAGTAGCTCGGTATAATTAAGTAACTCGATACTTGAACTTGTGCCATGTTGGATGACATGTGTCTTCATATAACTGGTCCACGCCAGTTGACTAATTATTGTATCAACAGAAGCCCCTAATATTTCACAGTTGAGGTTGGATTTGATAGTGTGGAACATTTACCCAAAAATTTACTCGGGCCTATTTTTCATGTCCTGATTAATTACAGACCTTCAACACTTGTAAAATTTTTCCACTTTGTGTAACAGTTTTGAGCGCGAAATGGAAATTTTTTAAATATTTTGAGTTTTAGCGAATATTTGGGTACTTGCGTCTTTTTGCCTTGATTAGCCACCGGAAACTCAACTGTCATCACCTGTGATCATTACTTTTATTGTTTTCCAAGGCAGTATATATAAAGGCGGTAAAATTCAATTGTCTTCTACCTTTTTCCATCTTGTTTCAAAACTCTTTATTTTTCTCGCCTTTCTTCTTATGAACGTTCTTTCTCTTATCTGCCTTAGATGATTCCTTAATCTTCTATAAGAATTTATTCCTTCCTTCTTCTTTCTTTGCTTTAGTCATCATGGTTTACCTTATCGAGTCATTAGATAAGTTTAGAGCCGATTTTGAGATTCCTTCTTGGGTTGACTTGGAAGAACCTGCTTGTCCTTCTGATTTATTATCTTTATCTAAGGGACACTGGCTTCCCTCTATTTTTGTAGAATAATGTGGTTTTTCTTTCCCACTTAATCCCCTGTGTTTGGAATTCTGCCAATACTTTAATATTGTTCCTGCTAAAGTAGTTCGAAATACATGGAGGGTAGTTAATGGCGTACATAGGCTGAATCAAATTCATGGGACTCATCTTGGGATTCCTGAAATTATGTTTTGTTATAAATGGGTCACCAGTGACACTACTTTTTATTTAAAAACTAGGTTTGTTAATAGAATTTTAGTGGTCAATCTCTCTGATTCTAATAGGGATTATTTTGAACATGGGGTTGTGATGAAAAATTGGCAACACCCTCCATTAAAAGGTAATGACGTGTACCAAGGTCCCTAATGTCCTCCTTATGGAAATAGGATAGGTTGTTCTTTATTTTTGAACTAAATCTATTTTTGTTTGATAAAATATGTCATTGACTTTTGCTTTCTTCAATTTTAATTTGCAATTGACAGTAAAAGAAAACCCAAAAAATAGAGTGATATTAATATAAAAGATTTGAAATTTATCTGGGGTTTTCATAAATAAGTTGGTGGGGGAGCACGTGAGAGTTGCTTCAAATTTGTTAAAATATAGAAACACCAGTTCCTCTTTTATTGCTCGTCCTACTGCTCCTCCTTTGGTGATTGATCTTAAGCAGGCTCCGACATCTTCTTCATCTATTGAAGAATCTTATTCTAATTTTTCTACCTCCATTGCTGATTTTATGATTAAGAAGAAAAGAATGCCTAATCTCTTTGCTAAGATTATCATTGGTGCTAATGGGGGAAAAGAGCAAAGAAAATGTTCCAGCTGGAGGGACTAAGAAAAAGGATGTTGCTCCATTTGGGGGGAGCAATCACACTTGTTAAGGTGGTCATCAAGAAGCCCCCCATTGTTCCAAAAGAGGCAGCAACATTAATTGAAAAGGTTTTTGTTATTCAAAAAGAGGCGACACCTATGATTGAAGAATCTGCACCTTTTAGAAGATTGTGAAGGGTTCTTGCTGAGAAGACCATTGATGTTACTGCTTAACCTACCGGGGTTGAAATACCTTCTTTGAGAGCTAGTCCTCCAGTATTCATTACTCCTGGTTTGGTGAGGAAATTGATCTGGCTTGGAACTATTACTCATCACAGAGCTGCCGAGACCTCTACTCCTCAGGGGAAGTCTCTGATTTGGCATCCCAACAGCTTGCATCAGTAAGTGTCATTATACCTTATCCTTTCAGTTACGCTTTCAATCTTCATATTCTAACTCAAGTTTCTTTTTATCTTGAAGTTTCTGGTGTATTTCAATAATATTCTGGAGAATGATGAAGTTATCAAATCTACTTCCTCTTCCACTGAAGTAGAAGAAGCCCTTACTGGGTTATCAAAATCTTTGGTGGACTCCCTGCAGAAATATGAATATGACAAATCTTCTTGCGATAATAAAATCAAAGATGCGAAGAGAGATTAATAAAAAGCTGTGGATGCTGCAAAGGAGGCTGATCTAGCTTGGTAAAAAGTTATAGATGCTTCCAAGAAGACAGACGAGAAATTAAAGGTTACTGTTACCAGTAAGGAAGAAGCTGCGAGCAAGCTTGAAAAGGATGAATGATGTAAGAAAGATCTTAAATAGAAAGTAAAATTTGTTGAAGATCAACTTTGGGAGAATGCTTCCTCGGAGAAGGCCAAGAGAAGGTCTGTTGTGAAGAAGTCCTTTATCTATGGATGGGATAAAGGGTGGAACAAAGTTTTAATTACTGCCTCTACTCAAATGGAGTATGCAAGTTTGAAGTTCTTGAGGGATCGATGGGTTGCAACGTTGAAAGAGTTAAACATTACTGAAGACTCGAAATTATTTTAGAAACTTGTCCATGGCCCTCCTCCTGCTATTGAAGAAGAAGAGGAAGATGAAGTTGGATCTGATGAATATTCTTTGATGATGGTGGAACAAACGCCTGCTTCCATTATCCCTCAGTATTACAAGCAAGTCCAGCAGACAAGAACTTCTTTTGAACAACCTCTGCTGCCTTCTGAGCAACTTCAGGAACCAATTCCTTCTTCAAAATCAGCTGAGGATGTAGTGGGGAATAGGGAGAAGGTGTAATGTTGTTCCATAATTTTTTATTTTCCTCTGTTTCCCTTTGTTTGTACTCTGGTTGTACCTTCATCTATTATGATCAATAAAGTTGACTTATTACTTATCTAAATTTTTCCTTTACTTGTTCAATATTATTGTGACATTATTGATTTTTCTTTACTTTTCCTTGCTAGTTTATTGCCAGGATGGAATAGCTGTCAGCTCATGATACAGAGTTGATGAAGAAATATACAGATTACTTCAAAGCTAGTCGTGCATATTATCTGAAGCATAAATAGTTGACATTCTTGGTTTCGATGCTTCTGAACGAGCAATTGAGGCTTACCTTACTTCATCGTGGAATGGCGAATAACGTAGCTTACTATGAAATGATTGAAGAATATCAACTTTAACACAAGGAAGCCACTTCACTTTTTTATGAAGGTTATGAGAAGAAGTATCAATAGTTAAGTGTTAATAGGGTTTATGGAAAATTTATCTCTTCCCATAATAAAAGACAGAGTCTACTAAAACTTTAAATTGAGGAGCATAGAAATATTACCAAACCGTCTGAGGAAGAAAAAATTGCTTTAAGAGAAGAATTGAGACAATTAAAATTTGATTCTTCCTCTGGAGCTCTGGTCCCAGTTAATGATGAAGGTATTTCCTTTTTGGAGGCTGAAAATGCTTCATTAAGAGAATAACTAGAAACTTTGAAAAGAGTCAGACTTGCGTCCACTTCTCGGGGTAGAAGAAGAGCTCGTCGGAGTAGTATTGAAGATACTAGAACTCAACAAGCTTTAGAAAATCAAGATGCTCAACTAAAGGAAAAAAATCAGGTTCTAGCAGAGATGCCCCAGAAGATTCAAGCTCTTATAGAGAAATTATCCAATTAGAGTTATCCATTGCAAAATAAAGAAAGTGTGCTGAAAAGACTTCATCAACATGTTGAACGATTAACTTATCAGTTTGACAAGAAGCCCAGAGAGTTTTGGATGGAGGGATACAATGAAGCTTTATATCATCTTGATGACAAATTAAAATAATCAAACAATTAAGGGTACAAACAGGGATGGCTAAATGCTTTGACTGTAATGGAAGTTGAGCAAGGAATGGAACTGTGGGATTTGTATGAGCCTGGGTTACTTGATCTGCCAGTATCATCTTTCCAGCACGATGTTAGTTGGATTCCAGTTAGCTCTATTCCTCAGTGATTGATTTCTAAATACCTTGGTGATTACAATCTTCACAAAGAATTTGAGATATCCCGACCTCCTCATTTACTAGATCGAGCATGTTCGAGCAATACAAGCTTCAAGACTTGAATTTTATCAATTCTTCTTTTGCTTTAGACGACCCTCCAGCTGGGATGGATCTTGTATCTATATATGAAGGAAAGAAACCAATATAATAGACTATTTGTATATAGTTAGTAATTGTTGGTGGGAATAAAGAAAAATCTTCTTTTTGTAATTTTATTTCCTTGGAAATAAAACAATTACATGATATTTATTCTGTCAATCTTTGTTCATAACATGAGATTAACTATAGTAGTGATGTACTTACAAAAATAACGGGTTGTTTTTCAGTCATTGAGTATATATATATATATATATATATATATATATGAATGGATATTTTTCCCTTTTTTATTTGATTTGCCTAGACAATGGAACTTTTACCCCATGTGTTTGCCATGTTGTAGTGATTAATCACCCATAAGTGCTTAATAAATGGAATTAGGTTTATCCCATGTTCTTGCTTAGTTGTAATAATATTATCTAGATTGCCTTGGTTCCTAGGCAGTGCATATTTTACCAAACTTCTTGCCCAATTTAGATGCCTTCTTGGGTCACCCATAATCAAGCAGGACTTACCTTTTTTGATTATTTTACCAACATTGTTGGTGTTTATGTCGATGTCGTCCAACATTTGATTGGTGGTTGCTGATGCCAACCAACTTTTAGTTGGTGGTTGTTGATGCCGACCAACCTTTAGTTGATGGTTGTTGATGCCAACCAACCTTTAGTTGGTGGTTGTTGACATGCTACGTCCTGCAAAGTTTGTTAAGTGTAGTGTGTATCACTAGTACTCTGAAAAAAAAATGAAATGGGAAATCATCGTTTGTTTTCATACTCAAACAATTGGGTACATGGGAAATTACATTACTGGTTGTATTTTCGCAGGTGCTCTGCATTCTAGGCATTTTTGAATTCTTCCCCTTCAAGAGTTTCTATTTTATAAGTGTTAGGTCGAACAAAAGTTGTGATACGATATGGCCCATGCCAATTGGCCTCTAACTTATCGTTCTTTTGAATTACTTTCTTGAGTATGTAATCACCTTTCCTTAAATTGCATTTCTTGACCCTTTTATTATAGAACATGGAAATCCTTTGCCGATAGGCTGCATTTCGGATTGTTATGTCTTCTCTAACTTCTTCAAGCCTGTCAAAGTCCAAGTGTCTCATTAAATCACTTACTAGAGAATTGAAGTTGAGCACCCTATGAGTAGGTAATCCTAGTTCAGCAGGTATCACTGCTTCACTCCCAAAAGCCAATATGTAAGGGGATTCCCCAGTTGCTGTTCAGGGAGTTGTTCGTTAAGCCCACAACAATGAATGCAACTCATTAATCCAATTCCCCTTAGCATAATCTAATCGGTTCTTAATCCCATTCAGTAGAGTTCTGGTCGTCACCTCTATTTGCCCATTACTTTGGGGATGACCTAGAGTAGAATGGACCTTTTGAATGTTGGAATGTAGACAGTACGCTCTAAACTCATCATTATCAAATTGGGTACCATAGTAAGTGATAAAGGCATGGGGAAGACCATATCTGTAAATAATATTCTTCCAAATGAATTGATAAACTCTTTCATAGGCCATATTGATTGGAGGTTTAGCTTCCACCCACTTGGTGAAGTAATTAACCGCGACTATTAAATATTTGAATCGTCCTCTTGTAGTTGGCAGAGGCTCAACTAAATCTATTCCCCACATAGATAATGTCCAAGGTGAAGTTGTTGGTGTTAGCAGTGCCTGAGGAGTTCTTCGTATAGTGGAAAATCATTGACATTTGTCACATTTTTTAGCATAATCTTCCCAGTCAGCGCTCATTGTTGGCCAGTAGTACCCTTGCGTATTTATTCTTTGGAGAAGAGTTCTGCCTGTTACGTGAGATCTACGAGATCTTTCATGAATTTCCTTTATTAGGTCTTTGACTTCTATTGTGTGAACACACCTTTGCAAACCAGCTATCAAACCTCTCCTGTATAGAATTCCATTATTCAAAACATATCTAGCAGCCTTATATTTCAACTTCTTGGCTGCAAGTAAGTCAGTTGGTAAAGTACCTTCTTCAATATAAACCCTGATGGGATCCATCAAAGATGGTCCCATATCCAAGGTAATAAAATTCATAATTAAATCTTCATTAATACTTTTGTTTATAAGTAATTCAGTAGTGATTGTTCTTCATAGCTTGGTGTGATTAGATGAGGCTAACCGAGAAAGTGGATCTGCCCTTCCATTCTCCAATCTAGGTATTCTAGCCACCTGAATAGATGCCAAATTGGATACAATCTCTAGATCTTTGTTTAAGTATCTTGACATGAACTCCCTTTTTACTGCATAAAGACTTAGCATCTGATTCGCCACTAATTACGAGTCACTGAACACCACAACTTGCTCTGCATTAAATGATTTAGCTAAATTGAGTCACATAATCATGACTTCATACTCATCTTTATTATTGGAAGCTTGGAATTAGAAATGCAAAGCATATTAAATGTCTATCCCCATCTGGATTGTTAAGAATAATTCCAGCTCCGCAACCTGTTGCACACGAAGAACCATAGACATATAAATTCCATATAGGGATATTAACATCAAACCCTTGATCTCACAAAATCCCTTAGTGGAATATCTTGTCCTTCCTTTCTTCATACTTCTTCTTCAATTCTTGCACCTCACTAGAGGATTTTGCTTGATCGTTGGCCATCCCTTCTAGAAATTCTATTGCTGGGAGTTGACCGGGTATATTTTTGTTGGTCCTCTTGCATCCTTGAGTTGCTCTGTATTAGCTCCCTATTGATCGGAGACATTCGGGTAGGTAAACTCAGTAATGAAATCCTCCACTGCCTGTCCTTTAAGAGAGGATCTCGGCTCATAGATAATTTCATACTCCCCTAACTCCACTGCCCAATACATTAATCATCCATATTTTCTATCTTATGTAAAGACAGTCTGAGTGGCATGTCAGTATATACCACTATTATATGGGCTTGAAAATAGGGTTTCATTCTCATGCTCGCTTCAATCAAAGCTAATGCCAACTTCTCCAATTTTGGATACCTGGTTTCTGCTCCCCTGAATTCCTTTATAGTATAATAAACTGGTTATTTCACTCTGCCTTCTATTCTTATCAAGGCTGAACTTATTGCACTTTCTGAAATAACTAAGTACAAGTATAATTTTTCTCCTTCCACTAGCCTAGACAATAAATGAGGTGTCCCTAAGTATCTCTTCAACTCTAAGAACGCCTTCTCACATTCGTCATTCCATTCAAAGATCTTTCTGAGCACCTTAAAGAATGGAAGACATCTATCAGTTGCTTGGGAGACATATTGGGTTAGAACTGAAACACGCCCAGTAAGTCTCTGCACTTCTTTGTTAGTGGTTGGAGATTGTAACTCCAGCCAGGCTTTTATCTTGTCAGGATTTGCTTTGATACCTCTTTGATTCATAATTTATTCGGGGAACATGCCTTTCTTTACGCCAAAAATGCACTTGGTCGGGTTCAACTTCATTTAGTATTTCTCCAGTTGATCAAATGTTTGGCTCAAATCAGCTATATGATCACTAGTTTTCTTTCTTTTAGTCAACATGTCATCGACGTATACCTTTATATTTTTGCCAATCTACTCCGCAAACACCTTGTTCACCGACCTCTGATATGTAACGACTGCATTTTTAAGACCAAAAGGCATAACATTGTAACAATATGTTCCTCGTGGGGTAATGAAAGAGGTAATTTCCCTAGCTCTACTTTCATTTTAATTTGATTATATCCAGAATAGGAATCCATGAAGCGTAGCATTTCATGCCCCGAAGTTTCATCCACCAGATGATCTATCCTGGGCAGAAGAAAATGACCTTTTGGGAAAGCTTTATTCATGTTTGTGAAGTCCACGCACATTCTCCACTTATTTTTCTTCTTCTTGATCATCACAACATTAGCCAGCTAATTAGGATATTTCATGTCTTCCATGAAAGAAGCCTTTTGTAACTTTTCCACTTATTCTTGGATAACCTGGTTCTTCTTCGAACTAAATACTCTTCTCCTTTGCTTCACTGGTTGATCTCCTTATTAACATTGAGCTCGTGACATAAGAACACTAGATCTATCCCCGGTATATCCTCATAACTCCACACAAATACCTATTTTCTGTACTTCAAAAACACCACTATCTCTTGCTTCAATACTAGATCAAGTGAAACTCGAATTCGAGTTGTTCTTTATGGTTGCTCATCATCCTGTTGCTTCCATAACTTGTACTTTAACGAGTTTTGTTTCGTCTCTTGGGTCTAAGGTTTCAATCTCAGGCTCTTCACATTCATCCACTTGATAAGTGTTTGTTTTGTTCCTAGCATCCTCCGACTCTTCTTGCTCAGCAGATGAGTAGTAATATTCTCGGGATATTTTTTTATCTCCCTTCATAATTCCAACCCCAAAGTTGGTCGGCTGGTTGGTCTCAGACAAACCTATTTTTATTTCTCGTGGTGGCTTCTACGCCAATTTGGTTGGGAGCAGGCCATGCCACCTTAAACACTAGACCTTTTTTTGGTAGACGATTTGACTGAGCATCTGTGCATGCGACTTGGCTCTTTGTGGGAGAGTCGGCGTCATCGACCCATCCCTCTCAGTCTGTTAGGAGAGTTTGGCACGTCCTCAGGGATTATATGAAGTGGTTATGGAGGAGAGTGGTCAGCAAGATGTTGGCAGTGGAGACTGGACAATTATGGCTTGTCTTAATTAATACCATGGAAGGAGGTGTTGTGGTTTTTCTGAAGCTAGTTTGAGCTTATCGGTCCATGGAGTACCTACGACACTCTGTTCAGGCAGGGGAAGCTTGGGGACCCCAGGATGTAGATGATGATGATGGAGCAGGCTCCTCGATGAGTTGTGGGTAGGACCCTTGGAGTGTTTATTTTGTAATGGGGAATAAATGTGGGAATTTTATTTGACTTTTTAGAAAGGTAGGGATAATGGAGTTATACGTTCCTTTTCTCATGTAATTTGTACTGTAATTTCTTATTAGAGAAATAAACAAGTTTTTGATCATTCAGTTGTGCCTCTTGATGAGTTTTGTATTTTTGAATTATCTATACTGATCGCTAAGGCATACATAATCCTTTTGTTCAAGTATATGCTAGAATGAACTGTCATTCTCGGAGATAAGAAAAGAATATGTTTTTTGTGAAAAAGAAAGGGTCGTGCTCATCTAAGATGTATGAGCTGCCTACATACCTCTAGGGTTTTGAAAAGTTTTACTTTGTTTAAAAATGGTTTTTGCGGAGGATCAAGCCCACGTAGTTCTCGGTAGAGGGAAATGAAGATTTTTTTTAGAATAGAAGGGAGATGAGAAGAGTCGTAGCACGTCGAGATTTTGGACTAGGGGTAGAACTTCTTGAGACATTCCAGGTTGACTGGACGAGCCATCTCCTCCCCATCTAAGTCGGTGAGCATGGCGGCACCACCGAACAAGATTTTCTTGACAATGCATGGGACACTCCAATTGGGCTTGAATTTGCCTTTGGGGTCCCAGATGGGCTCTACTATTTCTTTAAGGGATAAATCCCCTTCTCAGACACCGCGATCCTTGACTCTCTTGTTGAATGAATGCTCTATTCGACAATGGTACCCTTGTATGTGGTATAGATATTTTAGTCTCCTTTCATTCAGGAGGGACATATCGTCAAGACGGCTTTGGCACCAGTCTTTTTCTCTGATCGTACCTTCAAGCATGACGGGCGATGAGGTATTTCCAGCTCTACGGGTAGGACTACTTCCATGCCATAGACTAGAGAGTAAGGGGTAGCCCAAATATAGGTTAGAATTGAGGTTTTATAGACCCAGAGGGCGTATGAGATCCGGTTGGCCCAATCTCAACAGCTTTCGGTCATCTTACTGATGATGGCTTTGAGGTCGATAGGGAGAAGATTTGTGTCTCTGAATCCCATACTCATTGACCACTTCTGTGACTCTGCCTCAAAATGCAACCCGTTATCTGACACTAACTCATACGGGACCCCATATCTGCAGATGATGTTTTTCTTGATAAATTTGGCCACTTTCTTGGCGTTCAGCACTGCGTATGACTCAGCTTTGACCCATTTCGTGAAGTAATTAATGGAAACTACAATGAACTCATGCTCGTTGGAAGCCTTTGGTGTAACCTTCCCTATGATGCCAATGCCCCAGGTGGAGAACGACCAGGGAGAATTCATGTTGTATAATTCTCACGGAGGCAAATGTTGAAGGTTCAAGAATTATTGGCATCTTCAGGCATAGGAGGTGCAATCTTAGGTCATGGTGGTCTAGTAGTAACCTTATCAGATGATCTTATTGGCAAGCATGTGACCGTTTATGTGGGGTCCGCATTCCCTGCTGTGGATTATTTGCATTACCTTTTCAATGTCATCCCCTTTGATACAGTGCAGATGAGTTCCATCGAAGTTCCTCTTGAGCAGTGCTTTGTGACAGATGATGTACTAGGCAGCTAGTCTTCGTAGGGTTACTCAGTTTTTCTTGTTGGAACCCTCGGGATACCTACCATGATTGAGGAGGCACCAGATATCATAGTACCAATAATTGGTTACCTCGGGATCTTTTGTGGAGACAAGCTCAATGGGATGGAAGTGGGTTGGTTTGTCTTGCTTTTGAACCAGGAAGAGGGTCATTGTTAATCCTTCGGGCATGTCGACCATGGAGGCCAAGGTAGCAAAGGCATCAACTAGGTTATTCATTGCTCGAGGTCGGTAATCAAATGTGATATCTTGGAATTAGGAGGCTAATTCTTCTAAGTGGGCATGGAAGGGTTGGAGTTTCTCGTCCTTGACTCTCTATTTTCTGAGCACTTGATCGATGATGAGGGAGGAATCCCCATAGACATCTAGGAATTGAATACCTTTCTTGAGATAAACTTTGAGGCCTACCGTGCATGCGTCGTATTCAGCCATGTTGTTGGTACAAGGGAAATCCAGCTTGATGGCGATGGGAGTGTTGGAGTAATCTAGGGAGATCAGAAGTATCCCACTGCCATACCCCTCTTTCTTGTCAGCGCCGTCAAAGAACATCTACCATCAGAGATTGTCCTGGGTAGTGAAGAGGATGCTTTAATCTGGGAATTCATAGATCCAGACATCAGCTTCATCTATGGGGTAATCAGTGAGGTAGTCAGAGATGGCTCTTCCTTTCATGACTTTCTGCATGACGTACACGATATCGTACTTGGCTAGGAGCATCAACCATATGGCTACTCGACTTGATAGGGTGGGTTTCTCAAGAAGGTGTTTGATGGGGTCCATTCGGGATACGAGTTTAATGGGGAAGGAGAGCATGTAGTGCCATAAATTTGGGGTGACCTAGATAAGAGCGACACATGCCTTTTCCAAGGCAGTGTAGTTGACCTCGTATCCATCCAATTTGCGACTGGCATAATAGATGGCTCTTTTATTGCGGGAATATTCAAGGTATTGGGCTAGTAAAGTCCCAGCTGCAGTGTCAGTTATAGTTAGTTATAGGAGTAAGGGAAGACCAGGTTGTGGTGGCATGAGTACCGGGGGTTGGGTCAGATATTTTTTAATTCGGTCAAAGGCTTCTTGGCAAGCCTCGTTCCAAACCTTAGTTGAATCCTTTCGAAGGAGTTTGGAAATGGGTTCACAGATAAAGGTTAGATGGCTGATGAACCAGCTAATGTATTATAATTTCCCAAGGAAACCTTGGACTTCTTTATTCGTTTGGGGTGGTGGCATATCAAGTATGGCTTTCATCTTGGCAAGATCTGCCTTATCACTGACCATGAATCCTAAGAGTTTTCCCTTTGTAACGTCAAAGACACATTTTTGCGCATTGAGTATTATCTAATAATGTCACAGTAGTTTGAAGAACTTTTGAAGAGCGGGAACATGACCTTCTCTAGTTTTGGATTTGATAATCATATCATCCACATAGACCTCAACTTCCTTGTGAATCAGATCATGCAGGATGGTTATGGCAACCCTCTTGTAGGTAGCCCCAACATTCTTGAGACCAAATGGCATAACAATGGAGTAAAAAGTTCCTCATGGGGGTGATGAACGCAGTCTTTTCTTTGTGATCTGGGTGCATTTTGATTTTGTTGTATCCGACAAACCCGCCGACGAATGATTTAAGAGCATGATTGGTTGTATTATCCACGATCATGTCGATATTGGGTAGAGAATAATCATCTTTTGGAGATGCTTTGTTCAAGTCCCGGTAGTCTACACACATCCGAACCTTCCCTCTTAATTTCGGCACAGGAACTATGTTGGCTAGCCATGTGGGATATTCTATTACATTAATGAAACCCACGTTCAGCTGTTTGGCCAACTGTTCTTTGACCTTGAGGGACCATTTGGTGCGGAGCTTTCTCAACTTTTGTTTAACTGGCTTATAATCTAGAAGAGTGGGGATCTCATATTGATCTATTTCAGGATCAATGTCGGTCATGTCGTTATAGGACCATGCGAAGACATCCACAAATTCCTTTAGCAATTCTTTGAGTTGTGCCCGTTCATGTTTGTCAAGGGTAGCCCCTATCCAAATCTCGCGCGGTTGGCTACTAGAACTGAGGTTAATAATAATAGTCTCTTCTTCATTAACTTGCATGCTATTATTTTATTTGTTATTAACCTTATTTAGATCAGTTAAGAATTGTTCATTTATAATATCATCATCATTAAATGTTTGATTAGAATCAAAACAATTAATGTAAGGCACAACAAGATACTCAAAATCTTTATTTATTTCATTGATAGGAAAAATAACATTGAGAACCTCATCAAAGGAGGTCTTGATTACATTTGAGCAGGGATAGACAACGTAAGAAAAATGGGGTAACCATTGGGATTAGGTGTGAGTTCAATAGGTAGAACTGGCGCATCATGCCAGTTGAGGAGAGGTGTATCAGCGGCTTTGATCAGATGGGAAGGATACAGTGATGTAATGCCTGAGTGAACCTTTCAGACTGTCAGCCCCAGTGTCTATAAATTGAACTATTCCTCGGAGTCACTTCCCTCAAAATCTTTAGTATCTTTGATGAGCGATTGTACATGGTGTTGGGAACTCTCGGCCCATGAGTAGCTTTCTTGGAAAAAGATCTCCATTCCAAGCTTCATCTTTTTATCTGTATGGCCATACCATGGTTCTGGAAAGCCACAAAAGAGGAAGTCTTCACCCTCTTTGATGAATCGTCCATTCAAGGAGTCACCTGGGATAGTTTGGATGTGGTCTAACCTCCTCTTTAGTCGAGCCTGTCGGATCATTCTGAGCTCTTTTTTTTATGGTTGATACCCCAAACCATAAGGAGGGAAAGTTTTCTTCAGTTCAATGGGATCAAGTATCCCTTGCTGCCTTTGCCCTAGCCCCAGTCCGGGCATGAAGTTCATGTTTCTAAATATCTTAATCATGTTGATATTTCCATGAGGGACATATTATATACAAACCCTTTCTTTAAAATCGTCCCCTGCCGGGAGTAGAAGTGGCTCAACTCAAAATCCTGATAGGAGCATGTCATTTGACACGTGCTGTATCTCAAGGATTGGACTAAAGGTACTTGCACCCTCAGAATTATCGTTGTCACCCAAAATGGTTATGACTCGTCCGTTGGCGAAGAACTTTAATTTCTGATGGAGTGAGGAGGACACACCCTTGATATTGTAGATCCAGGGTCGTCCGAGCAACAGGTTGAAATAAGATGGGATGTCAATGGCTTGGAATTCAATGATAGGGTTTATAGTTCCATCACCTCTCGACGAGAATTATCATAGGCACGTACAACGGCGAAGGTTGGAGCGAGATCACTTTCTTTCAGGCCTAAACATTTGAAGGTTCTTACTGGGCAAACATTCAAGGCAGATCCATTATCAACAAGAGAGAGTGGTACGACCTTCCCATAACTTCGATGGAGATGTTGAGTGCATGATTTTGGTTTGACCCAATTCTAGGGATTTCTTCTTCGAAAAAGGATAGCATTTGGGCAGAGGTCAAGAATTCGACCAAATTTACCGCTTCTTCTGGTGTGGTAAAGGGAGGAACCGTGGGTCTAGTGAGCAACTTGATCAAAGAATTTCTATGAAGCTGAGAAGACATGAAAAGTCCCCATAGGGTGATGTTAGCTTGAGTTTTCTTTAGTTGATCGAGGATCTTGCTCCCCGTAAGGGTCATTTCTAGCATAGGAAGGTTTTCAACACCCTTCCCCTTGTCATTTGCTGGTAATGGGCATTGGATCTGGTAATGCCTCCCTGGTCTGGTCATGTGATTTACTGAAGAATGGAAGAACATGAATCCCATTTCCTTATCAATCTCGGGTTATTCTGCCACCTTACTTATTTCTTCGAGGAGTTCTTCAAATGATATCATCCCACACATGTCGGCAACCAGTCCAGTTTTCTCTGAAGCTTTCTCTTCATTTGAATATTTGAATTCTTCCCCCCATCCGGTGGCAACAATCATATCTTTCCATGTAAAGTCAATGAATTACACAACTTTAATGTATTCTTCATATAGGTCTTCCCAGTCGGTGCGGATGTGTAAGGGTGAAGGGACCAGGTGCCCTTCTAGTTTCAAAGTGTTGAGTAACTTAGTGATACTACAATTATTATTGGTTTTCCTGAAGATTATACCATAATCTGGACAACATAATCCAAGGTAAATCCATCGATCGGTACTACCCAATGGTCTAACTCTTGGGCCCATTTCCGTGCTTCCAAGAATAGCGTACTGAATCTCTGGTAATCAATGATCATCTGTGAGGGCAGTTTCAGCCCCAACTCTAGGAGTTGGTTTAACACTTCTGACAATTCCATGCTTCCATTTTCAGAACGGGTATGGATAGCGATGCATTCTATGGTAAGGAGTGACAGTGCCTGATTAGTGAGGCTAGCAAGGTGTAGGAGGAAATATGGGCAAATTTGGAGAGGTTTAGGAGAGTATATGGGTGTGATTTGGGTTGAGGGATCGAATTAGAGGTTTTCTTCTGAGAAGATTGCATTGGCATGATTTGGGAGTGGGTTGTGAGTAGTGATTGACTTAAGATTTGCTGGTGGGGCAATGTACCCCAATCAATTAGACATTGGATTATGTTTCGGAGGTGAAAGCATTGGTTGGTGGTATAGCCACTAGTTTGGTGAAAGGTGCAATGGGCATCTGCCTTTAAGTTTCTTGGGTGTGGATTTGGCAATGGACGGAGATCCAAGGGTTTGATGAGGTTTCGTCTTAACAGTGCTTGATAAACTTTGGAGAGGGTAGCATGGAGCTCGGTGTATTCTTTTCGGACTGGGACAGGGTGATTTTCTGGTGCCCATGAGGTGGTTGGTTGAGAGATGTTGATGGTTGAGACTGCAGTACTGCCAGGCTTATCATATTTTTTGCATGTGAACTCTTCGGACACTTTCTTTGGTTCAACCTATGTTTTAGCAAAACCTTCCTCGATTTCTACTCTTACTTCTCTGAGAGCTCGGAAATGGGGATAGTATTGTCTTCCCATGGTTGCTCGAATATGGGGTAAGAAATTCTTCTTCACTATGCTGACTTGTTCTTCATCGGAAGGCCGATTGGTCATGGTAGCTGATTTTTCCCTCCATTGGGCTATAAAGTTACTGACTGATTCCCCAGGGTTCTGTTTGAGCAGCTGTAAATCACAACGAGTGACCTCAAGCTCTTCGTTGTATTTAAACTGCGACATGAATTCTCGAGCCACATCCTCCTAACTATGAATTATGGATTCTTCGAGAGATAAAAACCATCGGAGGGAGCTATCCTTCAAAGTTTGCTGAAATAATTGGGCCATCACTTCTTCAGAAACCCCTAGGTGAGTCATGGAATAGTGATAACTGCAAAGATGAACAATCGAAGGTCCACTTCCTCTGAATTTCTCAATATTTGGCATCTTGAACTTCTCGGGTAACCTGGATTTAGGATAAGGAGACATGTGGGTGTAGTCCACGTAATTCCCGGAGATTATGACTTGGTGCAACTTCTTAGTGAGCATCATGAGATCTTCTTTGACCCTGTTCAACTCCTCCTCTCTTGGATCAACGACCATAGACAAGTTAGCAAGGGTCATCATTAGAAGGTGGGTAAGCGACGGCCCATTAGCAGGAGGGGCACGTGGAGCTTGTTAATACTCTTTGGGAACCCAAATAGGCTCGGGAGGACCCATAGCGTGAGGGAACAGGGCCTCGAGCTCTTGAGGAATATGAATCGAGTTTTGTTGCATCTCTCAGACCTCAATTTGGAGGTTGTGAATCTTGGACACGAGCTGAGCTAGGACTACCGTCAGATCCGGCTGTACAACGGGTACTTAATCTGTGTTATCCATGGAAGGCGGATGGATGCCAGACTTAGAAGAAGTAACAGGGGAACGGACGAAACTCCAGGGTGATTTGAATAAAGACCGAAGTCAATAAAGAGCCACGCCAAGGGCTTGCGATCGGCCTGAGAAGGCGTAAAAAGGGATTTATTTTTTAGAAAAGGAATGAAAATATTTTTGACTTTTTTTTTTAGATTGAAAGATAGAATATTTTTTTGGATTTTTTATAAGGAAAGGAGAAATGTTTTTGGATTTTTTATAAGGAAGGGAGAAATGTTTTTGGATTTTTGATAAAGAAAGGAGAAATGTGTTTTTGGGGGACGGATCTCAGCATGATTATTATAATTATTATGTTTTCACTTGTATTAAATTCTCCTAAATGCAAAAATGAAATGCCGGACGGGACCCGATCTTGGAAAAATTGGGTTTGTAATAAATGCAAAGCTATGGCTGTACTTGTGATCAGGCTCACGGATAGGGCCACATTTTAAAAATGCGCAAAAATTTGGGCGACAGGCCGACTCGGAATTTTGGCAGAGTTTCGGGTTGAAACCGGCAATCTTATATGTGTGTCCTAGGCTTGACACTTATATGGGGGTATGCAGTTCGTTGGGTGGATCGGAAAGGGTTCCCCCATTTGGCGTGACTTCCACGATATACGTTTTGCTCTTGCGGGCAATCGGTACGTGTGGACAAGACATTTGATATACCTGAGTGTACGTGAATTTCCTCACTATATACCTCGTGGGGACGGTCGGTGTGAGACAGAATTTGATATACTCGGCATACGTGAACGAGTTCCCTGCGATATACCTCCAGTCATGACTTTGGTCAAGCGGTACGATGCGGGGTAACCGTTCGATATACGTCGAAGGTACTTGGCCAATGGAAGGTGAGAGTCATATCACTTAGGCTAACTGCGCCCTACCGGACCAGCGCCCATCACGAAGTGACGCTCCAGTTACTGGGTAAAATTTGGTCAATAACAATGCTCTTTGGTGATGTCGTGTGAATTATGCATGATTCTCTTATTAGTATCTTATGAGAATGTCTTTCTTGATCATGCCAAATAAGGAGTAAAGTACAAGTACCAGTGGTATACCAAGTATGGATAGGTGATGCCGCATGTTGATATATGTGATCATAGGTGCACGTGGTACGAATTGTACATGAATAATTTTCTACAAGTGTGTGAATAGAATCATAAGCACGGGGTACACATGAAAAGGGGAACATGAAAAATAGGGAAAACTATAAACAAATATAATCCCCAGCGACGTCGCCACTGTGGCCATCTCCGATCCTCGCGGCGGGTGGAGAGAGTGAGGATCCTAGGTCCCGTGCATCCCTCTTGGGAACGCTTCGATCGGCGTCATTGATGAGGTGAAAAATGTAGAGAGAAGGAGTTTCCAGTATATTTTACTCAAAACAGACAAAAGAAAGGGAGCCATCCCGAAGGACAACATCCAAAGACATACTGATGCATACGAAACCAAAATGATTTGAAAAGGGTTTGGAGGCTAAGTCACGAAATGGGAAGGTGTTAGGTACCCATTCCGCCCCTACAGTCTCTCATGGGTTTTTGATATTTTTCTTTATTTTCCCCGTGATATGTGTGCATGTGTATATGTAGTGGAGATAGGAGTCATCGACTCGTACCATGGAAGAGATTAAGCTAGTCATCCGTAGGAAAGTTCATAAAAATAATATTAGAAAATAGGATTTATGCAATTATCCCTGCGTTGATCATTATAATGGAACGATAACGTATGTGGAATAATACGCCACTAAGAACAAATATATGTATATATAAATATATGTAATCTAAGAGAGTTGAGTTTAGAGAAAATAGAAAATGAGAGAAAAGGTGAGAATAGGACTCGTGTCTCGGGTTTTACCCTGAGACGCCTACGTAGCCTATAGAGGCATCAAAGTCCACATAGTTTGCATGCAAAACGAGCGGTGGGGTTTATCCCATAAATTCAATCGGGGACTTCTCTTATTTATGTGTGTGTATGTTTGTATGTGTGTGTGTAAAAAAAGTGTTTTAGTTGTGAGAAAAGTGCAAGAAAAGTGTAAGAATTCTCGTTTGGTATTTATGAGCAAACCCTCTTTTTCTTATTTTTTGGGGTTTTATTTATATGAAAATAAGACATGTGCGATAATACTAAATAAAAGGTATATTAGGATATGTGAGATGTGAGAATAAAAGTGTTAAGTAATAAAACAAATTATTGCAAATTTATGAGAATTTAAGGAGAGAATTGAGAAAATTGGATCTTCTTGAACATCTTGAGTTTTCTTCAGTTGATCTAGGATCTTGCCCTCCTCAATAGTCATCTCTGGCATAGGAAGGTTTTCAACGCCCTTCCCCTTGTCATTTGCTGGTAGTGAGCTTGGAACTTGGTAATGTCTCCCTGATTTGGTCATGTGATTTACTGAAGAAGGAAAGAACATGAATCCCGTTTCCTCGTCAATCTCGAGTTATTCTGCCACCCTATTTATTTCTCCGAGGAGTTCTTCAAATGAGATCATCCCACATATGTCGGCTACTAGTCCAGTTCTTCCTAAAGCTTGTTCTTCACTCAAATCTTCGAATTCTTCCCCCCATCCGGCGACAATATTTCTGTCTTTCCATGTAAAGTCGATGCATTCCACAACTTCAAAGGCTTCTTCATACAAGTCCTTCCATTATGTGGGGATATGTGTGATTGAAGGGACCAAGCGCCCTTGTAGCTTCAAAGTATCGAGTAACCCGGTGATACTACAAATGATGTTGGTTTGCTCGAATAATTCTACCATAGTCTGGATAACATTATCTAGGCTGACTTTGTCGGTTGGTACCACCTATTTGTTTGAATCTCGGGCCCACTTTCGTGCTTCCAAGAACAGTGTGCTGATATTCTGGCAATCGATGACCATCTGTGAGAGTAATTTCAGCCCGAACTCTAGGAGTTGGTTTAACACCTATGACAATTCCATACTTTTATTTTCGTAAAGGGTACGGATAGTGATGCATGCTCTAGTAAGGAGTGATAGTGCCTGATCAGCGAGGCTAGTAGGGTGTAAGAGGAAATATGGGCAAATTTGAAGAGGTTTAGGAGAGTATATGGGTGTGATTTGAGTTGAGGGATCGAAATCTGGGTTTTCTTCCAAGAAGATGGCATTGGCGTGATTTGGGAGTGGGTTGTGAGTAGTGTTTGGCTTAGGATTGGCTGGTGGGGTGATGGTACCCCGGTCAATGAGATCTTGGATTATGTTTCGAAGGTGAAAGAATTGGTCGGTGGTATGGCCAGAAGTTTGGTGAAGGCGCAATGAGCGTCGGTCTTGAAGTTTCT
This sequence comes from Sambucus nigra, assembly GCA_949130495.1. Classification (NCBI taxonomy): domain Eukaryota; kingdom Viridiplantae; phylum Streptophyta; class Magnoliopsida; order Dipsacales; family Adoxaceae; genus Sambucus; species Sambucus nigra. Next base: position 94,594,288 of record OX422212.1, read on the forward strand.
TGGGAGTGGATTTAGTAATGGACGGGGATCCAACGGTTTGATGAGGTTTAGGCTTAATAGGGATTGTTAAACTTTAGAGAGGGGAACATGGAGATCAGTGTATTCCCTTCGGATGGGGGCAGGGCGGTTTTCTAGTGCCCATGATGTGGTTGGTTGAGATATGTTGTTGATGGTTAAGACTGTAGCATAGGCAAGCTTGTCATACTTTCTAGGGGTGAACTATTCGGACACTTTCTTCGGTTCAACCTCTATTTTAACAAGGCTTTCTTAGATTTCTACTCCAGCCTCTCTGAGAGCTCGGAAGTGGGGATAGTATTGTCCTCCCATCGTCGCTTGAATATGGGGAAAGAAGTTTTTCTTCACTATATTGACCTGCTCTTCCTCGGATGGCCGATTGATCATGGTAGTTGCTTGCTCTCTCCACCGGGTTATGAAGTTACTGACTGACTCTCCAGGATTCTATTTGAGCAGCTCTAAATCATGACGGGTGACCTGAAGCTCTTCGTTGTATTTATATTGTGACATGAATTCTCGGGCTACATCCTCCCAACTACGGATTCTGGATTCCTCGAAAGAAAAAACCATCGGAGGGCACTATCCTTCAAAGTTTTCTGAAACAATTGGGACATCACCTCCTCAGAATCCCCTAGTAGAGTCATGGAACGATGATAACTACGAAGATGAACAATTGGGGGGCCACTCCCTCCGAACTTCTCGATATTTGGCATCTTGAACTTCTCGGGTAACCTCGCTATAGGATAAGGGGACATGTGGGTGTAGTCCATGTAATTCCCAGAGATCCTGACTTGGTCGAACTTCTTGGTGAGCATCTTGAGATCCTCTTTGACTTTACTCAACTCCTCCTCTTTTGGAGCAGCAACCACAGGTAAGCTAGCCACAGGCTAGGATATGTTTGGCATTGGAAGATGGGAAGGCGGCGGCGCATTGGCAGGAGGGGCACGTGGAGCGTGTTGATATTCTTCGGGAACCCAGATAGGCTCGGGTGGACCCATAGCATGAGGGAATGGGGTCTCAGGCTCTTGAGGAATAGGAACTTGGTTTCGTTTCATCTCTCAGACCTCGGTTTGGAGGTTGTCGATCTTGGACACGAGCTGAGCTAGGACTGTTGTCAGATCCGACTGTATGACTGGTACTTGATCTGTATTCTCCATGGAAGATGGATGGATTTCGGACTCGAAAGAGGTAGTAGAGGAGTGGATGAAACTCCGGGGTGATTTGACTAAATACCGAAGCCAATAGGGAGCCAGGCCAAGGGCTTGCGATCGACCTGAGAAGGCGTAGAATGGGATTTATTTTTTAGAACGAAGGAAGAACTATTTTTGGATTTTTGATAACGAAGAGAGAAATATTTTTGGATTTTTGATAAAGAAGGGAGAAATGTTTTTGGATTTTTGATGAAGAAGGGAGAAATGTTTTTGGAGACGGAACTCAGCATGATTATTACAATTATTATGTTTTTACTTGTATTTAATTCTCCTAAATGCAATGCCGGACGGGACCCGAGCCTGGAAAGTGGCATTTTTAATATATGAAAAGCTATGGCTGGACTTGTAACCAGGTTCATGGGCAGGGCCCCGTTTCAAGATGCGCGAAAATTGGGCAGCAGATCGACCCAGAATTTCGGGTCGAAATCGGCAATCTAAAGTGCGTGTCCTAGGTTTGACACCTATATGCGGGTATATAGTTGGTTGGGTGAATCGGCATGGGTTCCCCCCTTTGGCGTGACTTCCACGATACACGTCTTGCTCTTGCGGGCTATCGGTACGTGGGGACAAGCCATTTGATATACCTAAATGTACGTGAATTGACTCATCATATAGCTCGTGGGGACGGTACGTGTGAGAGAAAATTCGATATACTCGACGTACGTGAACGAATTCCCTATGATATACCTCATGTCATGACTTCGGTCAATCGGTACGATGCGGGGGAACCGTTCGATATATGTCAAAGGTAATTGGCCAATGGAAGGTGCGAGTCATATCGCTTAGGCAAACTGCAACCTGCCGGACCAGCGCCCATCACGAAGTGACCCTCCAGTTACTGGGTAAAATTTGGTCAATATCAATGCTCTTTGGTGATGTCGTGTGAATCATGCATGATTGCCTTATTAGTATCTTATGATGTGAATGCCCTTCTTTGATTATGCCAAACAGGGAGCAAAGTACAAGTACTCCAAAAGGTACACCAAGTATGGAGGGGTGATGCGTGCAACATGGAGATATAGGTGACCCTAGGTGCACGTGGTGTGAAGTGTACATGGAGAAATTTCTAAAAGAGTGTGAGCATAAGCATAAGCATAAGCATAATCATAAGCATAAGCATAAGCATGGGATACACATGAAAAAGGGGAACATGCAGATATGGGGAAAACATAAGAAAATATAGCATTCATGTAAATAGAGTCAAGCCCTCAAAATACACGTAATCCCCAGCGAAGTCGCCACTCTGGTCATCCCCGATCCCCGTCGCGGAGGAAAAGGAACCTTTGGGTCCCACGCGTCCCTCTCGGGAGTGCTTCGGTCGGCGTCATTTGAGATGTGGCGTAGAAATGTAGAGAGATTCAGAGTCACCAGTCTATTTTACTCAAAACAGACAAAAGAAAAAGGGGAAGCCACCCCGAAGGATGGCATCCAGAGACATACTGGTGCGTGCGAAACCAAAATGATTCGAGAAGGGTTTGGAGGCTTAGTTATGAAATGGGAAGGTGTTACCCATTCCGCCCTTTCGGTCTCTCATGAATATTTGCTATTTTCCGTTATATTCCCCCCTCCCCCCCCCCCCCCCCCCCCCCCGTGATATGTGTGCATGTGTATATATAGAATGAAGGTAGTAATCCTCGACTTATATCATGGAAAGGATAAAGCGAGTCATCCATAGGAAGATATACAAATAATATTAGAAAAATAAGATTTACGTGATTACCCTTACATTGATCATTATAATGGAACGATAACGCGTATAGAGTTATACGTCACTAAGAGCAAGTATATAACATATAAGGAAAGTGGATTTAGAAGATAGAAAATAAGAGAAAAAGTTAGAAAAGGATTGGAGTCTCGAGTTTTACCCCGAGATGCCTACATAGCCTATAAAGGCATCAAAGTCCACATAGTTCGCATACAAAACGAGGGGTGGGGTTTATCTCATAAATCCAAATGGGGGATCTCTTATTTGTAAGTGTATGTGTGTGTGTGTAGAAAAAGTGTTTTAGTTGTGAGAAGAGTGTGGAAAAAGTGTGAGAATCCCTATTTGGAATTTATGAGCAAACCCTCTTTTTCTTGTTTTTTTGGATTTTTTTTATATGAAAATAAGAGATGTGAAATAATACTAAACAAAAGGTATATTAGGAAGTGTGAGATGAGATAATAAAAGTGCTAAGTAAGAAAACAAGTTATTGAGAATTTAAGAGAGAGTTTGAGAAAGTTGGACCTTCTTGAAGATCTTGAGCATGATCTTGAATGTTGGAGAGCAGCCCTTGCACTTGGATGATGATGGAGAGTGGATAATTAATCAAGTTTGATGAAGAAGATGATGAAAAGTGGAAGTAAAAAAGGGTTTTGGAAGTTGAAATCACGCTGCTTTCGAGAGAGGTTTCTCGGATTCGCTGAGAGAGATTTCTATCAGATTTGGGCTCTCCTTGCAAATGAGGTGAAGAACTACTTTTATAGCCCCAGGGGACTTTCGATCGGCATTGTCATGCTACTACCTATCGACAAGTGCCGATAGGCAAGATCTAGAACCTGCTATTTGGCAGTGCGCTTCAGGATTATTTGGGAAAACGGCCGCCGAGGGCAAACCGTTGGTCAGATTCGCGTACGGGGCATACCGTTGGAAAGGTAATTCAGAGACCTTTGAAAGTCCTTTGGACTTCTCCCGGGTTCGGGAGATGACTTTGGGTCAAATATGGCTCGAAATCGTTTATCGGTCCATTGGACGGGAAATCGTGCGGACACAAACGGATCGTTCATCAGTATGGTAAGTCTGAATCGCGCACGGAGAGGACCGTTGGAAAGGTTAGGAGATGTACTTAGACTTTCCAAAGAGTTTGACCCGATTTGGAGAGTTGACTTTGGTCAATTGGGCCCGAGAAGCATTCGGTGACCTCTCGGAGTCAAACGGATCGTTCGTCCGTATGGAAAGTCAGAATCGCGCATGGGACGAACCGTTGGAAAGGGGATTCAGTTCCCTTTAAAGATTCATTCATCCTTGGTCAAACTAAAGAGTTGACTTAGGTCAAACAGATCCCGGGAGCGCCCGGTGGCTTCTGGGTCGGGTTTCAGACGCAAACGGATCGTTCGTCCACATGGTAAGTCAGAATCGCGCACGGGATGGATCGTTGGAAAGGTTATTTAGTGCCCTTCGAAGATTCATTCAGTCTCGGTCGAGACAAAGAGTTTGACTTTTTGGTCAAACTGAGTCAGAGAGTGCCCGATGGCTTCTATGCCAGTACTCGGGACATGACCTGGGTTTGTAGCGCTGAAGGAAGGTACTAGGGACCTAAGGAGAGTTAGGGGGTAACAAAATGGGGTGTCTATAGCTTGTAGTGTTGAAGGGAGGTGCTTAGGGACCTAAGGAGATTTTAAGGGGTATGAGAATGGGGTGTCTACACTTGGGTATTTAACATCTATAATGGACCTCTTCTTTAAAATTTTCCCCACTTCTTCTTGCACATTTTTACACTTATTTGGGTCTATTTGGAGAGACTTTTTTCAATTGGTAAGAATATTGATCCACATGAAGTCAAAAGCCCATGACTTAAGGATCAATATCGGGTATGTCATAAGGTTGTCAAGAACACACATCTTGATTCTATTTGAGTAGAGAGATCAAGTCCTCTTTTTTTTGATAAGTGAGGGAGATATTGATCAGAAACTTGTTCTACGGGTGTGAGTCGTCGAAAATCACTTTTTGTAATTATTTTATAACTCTATCTACGCAGGCCACCATAAGTTCTTCCATTCCAATCTTTCATACTTTAGTTGCTACTTGGACAGAGTGTCATTATCCTTGATCGCCTCGTCTGCAACCACTTTCTCCTTATTTTTCCCTTTCTTAGTCATAATGCTATCGATGAAGCGTTGTCAAGGATTGACATGGTTTCCCTATATTTCCATTATCCCTTGGGTAACACCCCACCTAATTAAATACCGGGTGGCCAGTCCCATACCAAATTAAAACAGAATATACAGTTGGCTCATTCTTAGCATCACTGTCGAAAACATTTACAACTCACCCAATACCCAATTAAGCTGGTGTTAAAAACTTTCCAAATTTTAATTTAACAAAATCCATTTCTAGTTTAAGAATAACACAACACATTTTATTCTACAACACTTAACTGAATAGATAACACAAAAGAATTTAAATGCAGTTGGAATAAACATTCCCAAATAGTATTAATCCATTACAGTAACCCCATCAATAACAACTGTATTAAAAAGACACGAATACCATAGTATTTGACCCTGATAGAAAAGAGATAACTGAATCCTTTGGGCGACATGCCCTACTAAGAGAATAGTGTGAATCAAATGATGATAGGCGTCTAAGCAAAACTCCATAAATCCATAGCCTGTCATAAACCGCTAAGGTTGGCGTCCCTATTGCTGGACACCTGATATAGAAGATACAATAGAAAAGAAAATATGCAAGGAAACGGGTCAGAGTCCGATTGTGAAAATGATTTTTAAAACAACAAGTATTTAACAAGTGCAATAAATCTTTAATTATGTACATGTTAGACCCAACTCTCACTTGCTATTCTCACCTCTCAACTAGAGTGCACACTTAACGTTTCCTATTAACCTCCTAGTTAATGGTTCCTCTTTTCTAGTCTCCATATTATAATTCCATCCCAATATCATAATCCCCATATGTCCCATGCCATACGTCGCATTATTGTTCATTTACATTTCTCATCGTTTCTCATTAACATGAATCATTTCTCATTAATATGAATTAAGTTTTTCAATAAACATTCATTAACTTAATTCAATTATCTTTTTATATTCACCGTTATCTACAATTATCAGCGTAGATAGATTTAACCATAATAAATATCCATTCATTCATTTAATCCATTATATATATATATATATATATATATATATATATATATATATATATATATTCATATATAATACGACACCCCGAGTCACAGCTGCGGTGCAATGCATTACTCTGCTATCATTTCCCAATATCGCTTGTCGCCGAATATGGGACTAAAGGTTCGTTAAGATTCCTCGAACCACAAACAACAACACAATCATTGGAGGCGAACATAGTTCTCATACCCATGGGTCACGCACATACCTACGTACCCATAGTCAGCGGACTTATCAACTCCCCGACAAGTCTTTCATAGACCTATGTTCTCGAGCAACAAATCAAAGATCCCATGGATTCATCAGGATATGACTGCCCTCACGCGCCAACCTCCCACCGATAGCAAGTAAGCTAGGTATGTCATACACATAAATCATCAATCAATCAAATAGGTATTATCATACCTATAATATACTAACAACAAGGTACTCACATTAACCTTAGATTATTCCCTTACGTAGCATTATATCTCTTTAAATCCCACGTATTAAAATTTCATATCTTTACTTCATAATTTAATTATCCTCGCATACTATAACATCTCTCCACTCCCGACGTCGTTAAGGTTCATGCGCGGAGCGTCTCGCAAAGCGAAATCCAAACAAGGAACCCCTCCAATACACTACTACTTAACTTTGTCGATCGAGGAGGTCCGACAACTTCAACTATGCAATCGGGATAACCTCATACCTTCTTTCAACCAAATGTGTTCTAAACTCCCATCTCTATCCAGGAGACATACCACTACGCTCTTGTATTACACTCCGTCCTTGCAAAATCAATAATGAGCTTAAACTCAGTCCTTGATGTTCAAATTGTAACCCTAAGGCTACCCAAGTGTTATATTAAATCTCCCCTACTTGAACTATCCTTAATCCTCATACAAACAGATTAGAATCCAACACATGAATCTAGCAACCGAAATCTCTTTAACTTTAATTATCATATTTCTAATCAATTAAATCCCAATCAAATTAATTCAAATCTTAACTAGGGCTTACTAATCTTCTTTAAGTCCCATAATATCGAATTAATAATCACCGAAGATCTACAAAAGTTTTGGGATAAGAACCAACATTAAAAAGAAACAACATCATGAATTCTCATATTTTAAATACTCAGAAAAATCAGATCAAAAAATTATTCAAATCATCAATCCGACTTCAGATTTGGATTCTACATGAAAAATTGAGTCAGGTATGTGTTTTGAGTTTTTATTAAATCTCATCCAAATGCACTCAAAAAGAAGATTTAAACATTCCAAATTGGCTCTTCTCATTCCACTCGTTTTTGCCTCTTTTTCCAGAAAATTATCAACATATTATCTTCAAGAACACTAAATTATTTTCAGAATTTCTTCCATAGATTCATGAATATTTATTGGATTACTAACTACCTACAACATGAGTTTAATTCCAATATATTTTTAGATCCCAAAAATCCAATAACAACTATATCCTTTCATCTTCCAATCATGAAAATCATCTCTTTTTATAAATATCCTAACATGGACAATATACGAACTTCTATTGCAAATATCAAACATTTGCCTCTAATGAAGATCTGATCCTTTGGGGTTGAATAACATAGGTGGTTCTCCCTTTTTCCGGCCACTTTTGGTGGTAGTTGGTGGTGGTGACCTTTGGTCTTTAGTTCTCCTCCTTTCCAAGCAAGCTTTTCTCTTCCCAAGCAACCTTTTACTCTCTCTAAGAAGATGAATTTTCAATTTTGTGTAGAAGAAATGAAATGAACCTACATACACTAATCTCCAAATACTTATAATAAGACAAAACCCGAAATCACTATTCATCCCCCTTGTAAAAATAACCAAAATGCCCTTTTGGGTTGTCTTTTCATATCCAAATGACCCGAGACTCAAAATTAACATCCAAATAGACTTTTCTGACTATTTCAAACCTTCCGGACGCAACGACGCAGTCGAAATGACTATAAGGTCGATAGAAAATAAATTTCCTTTTTAATTTAATAAATTAGTCCCGACACGTCCCATACCGCGTCTGACTAAAAAATCCAAATTACCGAAATTATATCACACCGTCATATCAATGACATCACATTCATATATTACCTAAATATCTTTAAGTAATATTCAGAATCATCCATTTTAATATCCACAATTCGGATAAAACCCAAATGAATTAATTTATAATAAGATCCAATTAATCCATTAATTTAAAATATAACCCATTTTAAAAGTCATTAAAATTACGGGGTATTACATACTTCCCCCCTTATAACAGAATTTCGTCCCGAAATTCAGAAAAATGAACCATACTGATAAGGTCAACTCCGAGTATAAATCTAACATAGCAAGAAATCTAAGTAGTACCGCCCATACAGTACATTAACGAAAATCTCCATCGATGTTACACTAAGTCTCACCATATAGTTCCAACTGAATCAGATTTAAATTATACCCAACCTTCCATATACCGTCCTCGTGACAAAGTTTGGGAAAAATGATCCTCACTTCTTAAACAAATAAATCCTGAAGTCACAACTACTTACTGTTTCACAATTTTAAAAACTACTACAATCCAATCATCCAGGGCGCCCATACACCCTATCGTACAACTTTCATTATAATAACAAAGGTTATAAACTCATATCCTAAAGACCTAACTTATTTCGACCCCCAACGGTCATTAGTTTCATGCGTGGGGTGTCTCACAAGCGAAATCCAAACAAGGAACCACCCCGATACACTACTTCCTAAAGTAGTCGGTCATCAAAACTCCTAAGGTCCTTAGTCAATTATATAAAAATTTGGTTTATCAAAAAAAAAATATCAGGTTTATCGATTTAAAAAAAAATTAGGTTTTAATGATTTCAAATAGAGTCTACTCATCTACTCTTCTCTAGAAGAAAAGATGCTGGTTAATAGTAGTACATACGCTCTCGTATACCACGAGTCAATGCATGCCGATAGTCACATCATGCTCGGACATGCCCAAAGTAAGTAACCCATGATAAAAATCAAACTCACGTGATAACATGTAATATATAGGTGTCTCACACCCCTCAGTGAGTCTACGTAAATAACGATGCTATAGGCTAAGTTTAGCAACCCTTTTAGCCCCCACAATATTAATCGCTACTAAAATCAATACGCCTCATAATTCCTTAGATAGGAAACATACCCTCATTTGCGGATGGTGGTTATTGAATCCCAATATTATAACTTTGCTCCAATGAGTCAAGAAAAATTTTACCTTTCCATTTCTAGTTAACCACACTCCACTATTTGCCCAAGCCTTTGAATATATTGCCTTCCCTAGGTAACACACAAAATTCTCGCATTTCAAGAACTTCTACTGATGACTCTCCTCAATTTTTCCATAATAGGGGTGACCTCGACTATGGTCATCATACTCGAACATACTTCATAACCTCCTAAGTACGATCTCCGCTATCCATCCAATGGCCCTCATCTGCCATACTTCTTGTACGAACTCGTCCGAACGCAAATAAGATTCACTAATATATACGGAATCTTACCAAAGAAATCAACAATCCAAAACATAGGGCTCTATATCAAAGAACGCTAAGCTGAAAAAACAGTAAGCCGTACAGATCCTAAAGGACACTAGAACCTGATGCTCTGATACCACCTGTAACACCCCGCCTAATTAAATACCGGGTGGCCAGTCCCATACCAAATTAAAACAGAATATACAGTTGGCTCATTCTTAGCATCACTATTGAAAACATTTACAACTCACCCAATACCCAATTAAGCTGGTGTTAAAAACTTTCCAAATTTTAATTTAACAAAATCCATTTCCAGTTTAAGAATAACACAACACATTTTATTCTACAACACTTAACTGAATAGATAACACAAAAGAATTTAAATGCAGTTGGAATAAACATTCCCAAATAGTATTAATCCATTACAATAATCCGATCAATAACAACTGTATTAAAAAGACATGAATACCATAGTATTTGACCCTGATAGAAAAGAGATAACTGAATCCTTTGGGCGACATGCCCTACTAAGAGAATAGTGTGAATCAAATGATGATAGGCGTCTAAGAAAAACTCCATAAATCCATAGCCTGTCATAAACCACTAAGGTTGGCGTCCCTATTGCTGGACACCTGATATAGAAGATACAATAGAAAAGAAAATATGCAAGGAAACGGGTCAGAGCCCGATTGTGAAAATGATTTTTAAAACAACAAGTATTTAACAAGTGCAATAAATCTTTTATTATGTACATGTTAGACCCAACTCTCACTTGCTATTCTCACCTCTCAACTAGAGTGCACACTTAACGTTTCCTATTAACCTCCTAGTTAATGGTTCCTCTTTTCTAGTCTCCATATTATAATTCCATACCAATATCATAATCCCCATATGTCCCATACCATACGTCACATTATTTTTCATTTACATTTCTCATCGTTTCTCATTAACATGAATCATTTCTCATTAATATGAATTAAGTTTTTCAATAAACATTCATTAACTTAATTCAATTATCTTCCTCTATTCACCGTTATCTATAATTATCAGTGTAGATAATTTTAACCATAATAAATATCCATTTATGCATTTAATCCATTATATATATATATTCATATATAATACGGCACCCCGAGTCACAGCTGCGGTGCAATGCATTACTCTGCTATCATGTCCCAATACCGTTTGTCGCCGAATAAGGGACTAAAGGTTCGTTCAGATTCCTCGAACCACAAACAGCAACACAATCATTGGAGGCGAACATAGTTCTCATACCCATGGGTCACGCACATACCTACGTACCCATAGTCAGCGGACTTATCAACTCCCCGATAAGTCTTTCATAGACCTATGTTCTCGAGCGAAAAATCAAAGATCCCATGGATTCATCAGGATATGACTGCCCTCACGCGCAAACCTCCCACCGATAGTAAGTAAGCTAGGTATGTCACACACATAAATCATCAATCAATCAAATATGTATTATCATACCTATAATATACTAACAACAAGGTACTCACATTAACCTTAGATTATTCCTTTACGTAGAATTATATCTCTTTAAATCCCACGTATTAAAATGTCATATCTTTACTTCATAATTTAATTATCCTCGCATCCTATAACATCTCTCCACTCCCGACGTCGTTAAGGTTCATGCGCGGAGCGTCTCGCAAAGCGAAATCCAAACAAGGAACCCCTCCAATACACTACTACTTAACTTTGTCGATCGAGGAGGTCCGACAACTTCAACTATGCGATCGGGATAACCTCATACCTTCTTTCAACCAAATGTGTTATAAACTCCCATCTCTATCCAGGAGACATACCACTACGCTCTTGTATTATACTCCGTCCTTGCGAAATTAATAATGATCTTAAACTTCAGTCCTTGATGTTCAAATTGTAACCCTAAGGCTACCTAGGTGTTATATTAAATCTCCCCTACTTGAACTATCCTTAATCCTCATACAAACAGATTAGAATCCAACACATGAATCTAGCAACCGAAATCTCTTTAACTTTAATTATCATATTTCTAATCAAATAAATCCCAATCAAATCAATTCAAATCTTAACTAGGGCTTACTGATCTTCTTTAAGTCCCATAATATCGAATTAATAATCACCGAAGATCTACAAAAGTTTTGGGATAAGAACCAACATTAAAAAGAAACAACATCATGAATTCTCATATTTTAAATACTCAGAAAAATCAGATCAAAAAATTATTCAAATCATCAATCCGACTTCATATTTGGATTCTACATGAAAAATTGAGTTAGGTATGTGTTTTGAGTTTTTATTAAATCTCATCCAAATGCACTCAAAAAGAAGATTTAAACATTCCAAATTGGCTCTTCTCATTCCACTCGTTTTTGCCTCTTTTTCCAGAAAATTATCAACATATTATCTTCAAGAACACTAAATTATTTTCAGAATTTCTTCCACAGATTCATGAATATTTATTGGATTACTAACTACCTACAACATGAGTTTAATTCTTATATATTTTTAGATTCCAAAAATCCAATAACAACTATATCCTTTCATCTTCCAATCATGAAAATCATCTCTTTTTATAAGTATCCTAACATGGACAATATACGAACTTAAATTGCAAATATCAAACACTTGCCTCTAATGAAGATCTGATCCTTTGGGGTTGAATAACATAGGTGGTTCTCCCTTTTTTCGGCCACTTTTGGTGGTAGTTGGTGGTGGTGACCTTTGGTCTTTAGTTCTCCTCCTTTCTAAGCAAGCTTTTCTCTTCCCAAGCAACCTTTTACTCTCTCTAAGAAGATGACTTTTCAATTTTGTGTAGAAGAAATGAAATGAACCTACATACACTAATCTCCAAATACTTAAAATAAGACAAAACCCGAAGTCACTATTCATCCCCCTTGTAAAAATAACCAAAATGCCCTTTTGGGTTGTTTTTTCAGTTCCAAATGACTCGAGACTCAAAATTAACATCCAAATAGACTTTTCTGATTATTTCAAACCTTCCGGACGCAACGACGCAGTCGAAATGACTATAAGGTCGATAGGAAATAAATTTCCTTTTTAATTTAATAAATTAGTTCCGACACGTCCCATACCGCGTCTGACTAAAAAATCCAAATTACCGAAATTATATCACACCGTCATATCAATGACATCACATCATACATTACCTAAATATCTTTAAGTAATATTCAGAATCATCCATTTTAATATCCACAATTCAGATAAAACCCAAATGAATTAATTTATAATAAGATCCAATTAATCCATTAATTTAAAATATAACCCATTTTAAAAGTCATTAAAATTACGGGGTATTACACCTTGGTCGTTGATGCATTTGCTCTTCTGGTGATTAGTGTAAGGGATAAGATTCATAGCGTGAAGCCATCATCATCTGAGGATAACTTTGTATGGGCACTCAATGTCTACAATAAGGAACCCGATCATCTTTGAGATATTCCCAGCTTGAACTGGCAGAACCACCTTCCCTGGTGGCATGGTTATCTTTTCAATGAAGTGACCAAAGGGATCGTTAATATTTTCAAATCTTCCATATTTCCAGTGGGCGATATGTGACCTAAAAATCGGGACTTCATAGTCTTAACCAATAATAACAGGTTACCATAACAAAATAGTTACCCCCAAAGTTTATTGGATTTTAAAAAATAATAAGCGTTTAAATCAATAAAAAAATCTCCATTATATTTTCAACAAAAAATTCTCACCATCACCGTCTTTAAGCAGATATCAAGTTGTTCCACTTGCAAATTGAAATGTAAGATTTTATACATTCCTCATTTTATTATAAAAAAAATAACAAAGTCGTTTTAATGTTAAGTGAAAAAATGATTTTGAATTAGATCCAAATAAAAAACGACTTTGTTAATTTTATTTTTCTTTTGCAAATAAATAACAAACAAGTTCTCAGTAATCAACTTATTTGTTATTGTTTTGTTTTTAGTTGAAATTGCTTCAAAATATATATTTGCAAATGTAATTGAGATATAATAATGCGAAGACCAAATTATTTCTTTTATTTTTAATTTTTTTTGTGCGAAATTGCATCATTAATATATCTATGTCCTTTTCTTCTAATAGTCATTTTTATCATTTATTTATATTGTAACATTTCTTTGTGAAAGCAAAGCATTAATATATCTATCTCATTTGATGTTAATACTCCTCGCTAGAAGAAGTCATACTCCAAAAGTACAAAAAAAAAATCAATATTTTTATAAAATAGCGCATTACGGTATTGTATAAATTCATATTGTGAAATATATATTTCTCACCATGGAATATATATATTCCTCAATGTCAGATATACCCATTTTGCATTGCGAGATGAATATTTCTTCTATTTATATTCGGTGTAGAGTACCATTTTGGAATTAAAAAATTTAACATATGTTAAGCTTCATAATTTCACTCTTACCTTTGAAATAAGTGGTCCACGTAAGGATTGCATAAAGTTTGCAGTTAGCATAATCTACCTGCTCATACTATTACTTAGATAAGATCCTCCTAAAATTATAATGTATATAATAGACATATTCATACTGATCATAACGGCCGTAGAACTTTTAATTTATTCCTACCACTTCAAAACGCCGGAATAATTCATTCCAAAAGGCCCAATCCATCTAAAAAACTTTCAATAATTTTATTACAAATTCCTTATCCTATAGTTAATAAGTGCGGACATAAAATATTGCAAGAACATGTAAAATATTCCTTATCCTATGGTTATTTGATGTATGTGTTACCAATGTATATACCCGTATTTATATGCTATTTAAGTAATAATCTCTACTTGAGTACCTATATACGTTCTTCCCTTGGGAGATGTATTTTCGTTATGAAGTAGGTCTAAAGGTCATTTCACAAGTTCTCCAAACGTTTTTTGGATATTTATGTTTCACGATACTAGTTTCGTCATATTTCAAGCACATTAGTAATGGTTATGTGTACTGGCTCTATGGGAAAACTATTATTTCAAAACCAATTGTTCACACTTTTCTTTTAAGAAAATGAACAAAACTAAAGGCCCTTTTAGTAGGTAGGATTTTAACATGTGTTTTGTAATACCCCGTATTTTTGGCTATATTTATTTTTGGGATTAATTATTTAAATGAGAATTAATTAGAAATTAATCCGGGTAAAATACTAGTGAGATGTGAGTTGGTATTTGACTATATTGAGCATATATGATGTTATATGAATATTGAATTATGAAATTTGTCGTGAGATTGATATACGGCAATTTGGTCATTTTATTGGGATGCGTGTGACAGTCGCGTCAGGATATAATTATTTTAATTATAAAAGTGAATTTAAATCTTATTAATTGTATGGTCATTTTGAGTGCGCCAACGCGTACGGAAGGGTCGAGATAGTCAGAAAACACTAGCCGGGGGTTTAATTTGGGTCCCGGGGTATTTTTAAGCCATACCGGCAACATAATGGGTATTTTGGTAATTTTATATTTTTAGCAATTAAAAATGACGAAAATTAGGAGTCTTTATCTGATTGGGAATAGACCCACTAAACCCACTAACCAACCCTTAATGACCCAATAAGCTACGGAGGTTATCAAATTAGGTTTCCAACTTTCCCAAAGAAAACCCTAGCCACCATAGCCACCTTTGGAGAAGAAGGCTTGTAGAGAGAGAGAGAGAAGGAATTTTGCAGAAAAGCTCCATCAAACCAACACCCAATTCAGAGACACTCAAGGCAAGTGGTTTAATATCGTTTAATTTCAGAGAATGCTCTTTCCATGCATAGGAATTCAATAAAATTGATTTGTTCTTGGTGAAATATGAAAACCCATGTATTTTAGAACTTAGAACTTGAAATCTTGAGGAGAATTGCATGTAGAATGGTAGGTAGATGATTATACTGATGATATTAGTTATTGGATGAAGTTAAAACGGACTTAAATTGGGTTAATTCATGATTTAAAATTTTAGGGTTTGTGTTCTTGAAAAATTGGGGGAAAGTGATGAGACTTGGTGACTTAATGATGATTGGGATGAATTAACTCCGTAAAATACGTTAGTTTATAACCTTGACATGTTTAGGATTGATTAGAGACCTTAAAACATTGTTGGGATGAATTTTAGAGGATATTTGAGGAGTAAAAATTGATGAAAAACGAAAGTAGGAAATCTGGGCTCGAAACTGGTCGTTCGTTAGAAGACCTTCCCAGGTCGTTCGAACGAGCTTCTAACAAGTTAACCAGTCGCTTCTAAGGAGGGGATATTTCGTTTGATACCTTTGTTCGAACGAGATGTCGTTAGAAGGTACAGTTCGTTCGAACGAACTGAATCTCGTTCGAACAGCCTCGTTCGAATGAGACTTCTAACGAGCTGGCAGTTTAGGCCTTTTTGGCCTGTTTTGATTTTAGGAGTCTCGTAAACTTGTTCGAGGATAGAGATAACATTCCTTTGATGGTGTATTAGTATACTTGGGACATTTGGGTTATAATGAGGAGTAAATTATATAAATGTGGATCAAATCAAATAGACATTTGAGTCGAGACGTGAGTGCCTACTACGAAGTGAGAATAAATTATGGCGCGTATAAATATGGACCGGGATTATATAAGTTGTATATATATTAAGTGGGTACGAGAATGCGATATGTACTACAATTAAACTACGGGATTACTAGATGTGTGCTTACTAGTATTGGTATATGAACTGTGTGTATGACATACCTACCATACTTGCTATCACGGGAGGTTTGCGTTCGCTTAGGGCCCTCTAATCCTTGTGTTGCCCGGATTTAGACTGGTTACCTTGATGAACATAGGTCAGAGAAAGACTTATTGGTATGTTAATAAGTCCGCTGATCGTGGGAGCGTAGGTATGTGCGTGACCCATGTGATGTGACTGTGTTCGCCTCCATTATTTGTGATGTTGATATCTGTGAACTATTCCTGAGAGATTCGGAATATGTGATCCTTATGTACGTGATGTACCGGGATGGATAGCAGAGTATGTGTGCACCGCAGCCTAGTCTCGGGGTTCTTATATTGTATATTTATATTGTGGAAAATATACGCTTAATAAACTGGAACTTTCATATGGTATTGTGTGTAACTATGGAATAACATAGAGGGATAATATATAACGAGTTGTATTACTTTTGTATGAAAACCTGAAGTTACATTAAGCCCTATTTAATTGAGATCGTTATAATGTTAATGGGAACCGAGTAATAAGGGTAGAACCTATGGCAGTCTAGCTAGGTATGATGTCACTTAGCTAGTAGTTTGTGTCATTTTAGATGGGTACTTACGTTAGGAGTGCACAGTTAGAAGAGAGGTGAGAATTTCATGTGAGTGCACGTCCTAACATGTACTTTGCATTTAATGTTTTAAATTGTTTTTAAAGCACTTGTAGGTTTTTAAAATATCTCCACATTCGGGCTCTGACCCGTTTGCTTTCAAATCTATTTTTTGTAAAACCATTTTTAGGTGCCCAGCCACAAGGACACCATGCATAGGATACTCATTCAGGTGACGAGCTGTAGCTGTTTGTGGAAGCTATAGGGATTTGCTTATAGACGATTCTTTCATTTGGATTCCTGATTCAGTATTTATTAGTTGTAGGGCATGTTTCCCATTTCTATTAGAGACATCTTTCCATTTCAGTTTTTCAGACTTTGGCATGTATTGATTCAGTATTTAGTATTCAGTATTTCGTTACTTATTTCAGTTGTGGGATTTGTAGTGAGGAGTTTTCCTCCAGACTTTATTTACATTATGTGATGGTTATTCTATTTACTTCAGTATGGTGAATGGTGTTATTATTCTTCATTACACTTGTTGCATGTTAATCAGACTTTAATTAAAATTTGGCAACTTACTTTTTAAATACTAGGTGGTTAGTAATAATAAAATGTTTTCGACAGTGATGCTATTAACTGGACCAACTTGGCATTTTGAATTAATTTAATAAAGGAGTAGCTACTCGGTATTTAATTGGTCGGGGTGTCACAGGTGGTATCAGAGCATCAGGTTCTAGTGTCCTTTAGGATCTGTACGGCTATTATGTTTCCGCTATGTTTCTTTGATATAGAGCCCTATATTTTAGGACTGTTGTACTCTATTTGTGTATGCTTCGTTCGTCAGCTATTTTAAGTTTATAAACAGCGAACTTATAAAATTTGTTCTTATTTCAGATGCCTCCACGACGTGCACGACGAGTTCCCAGGGATGCAACGCCCGAACCCCAGCCCGCTCCAGTTCAGGGCATGATGAACGCCGCTGAGGTTGCAGCTATAGTAGCCCAAGCGGTAAATGCCGCAATTGCCGTAGTTCAGCAGGCACCACCTCAGGCGCCGGTTGCCGTGCCAGTACAGGCAAATGCATTCCCGTCTGCTTGGGAGTGTGTACGTGATGCTTTTCAGAAAGCGCATCCGCCAGAGTTTGCAGGTAGCTCAGATGTGGTAGTCTCGAGCTAGTGGAGGAAGGATATGCAGAGACACTTGAGAATGCATGAGTGCACGAATGTTCAGAAGCAGGTGCTATCTACTTTCAAGCTAGTTGGGTCTGCGCTGCAGTGGTGGGAGTCTATTACCACCGTGGAGAAGAGGGATACTCTCACTATTCAGGACTTCTGGGTGTGGTTTGACCGCAAGTACTTTCCGTCCGCTGTTCATACGGAAATGAGGAGGAAATTGATGAGTCTAAAGCAGGAGGGTAAGACTGTGGCCGAGTATGAGGCCGAGTTCACAAATCTCTTGAATATCGTTCCGGATGAGATACCAACAGAGAAGAAGAAGATTGAGAAATTCACCGACGGGTTGACATGGAGGATCCGTCAGCATCTGTTAGGGAACCTTTCGTTGGCCACGTATTATGATGTGGTTAACGCTGCTTTGTTACACTGCCAGGACCACCGCTTTCATATGGCGGAGGGCAAGAGGTCGGGAGAGTCTAGCCATCAGGGCAGGATAGGAGGACATGGTGCCAGTGGGGCACAATCTGTTCAGGGGCAGAGACAGGGTGAGCAGGGTTCTCAGCAAGGGTATCAGAAGAGGTTCCGATCAGGGAACTACAGACAGGGACAGGGAGGTTTCCGTCAAGGCCATCAGGGTCCAAACGGCCATCAGGGCCAACAGGGGCAGAATGGGTAGTAGTTTCAGCAGGGCCAGCAGGGCCAAGGGAGGAACGGTAACGGCCACCAGGGCCGGGGACCGCAGGGGCAGAGAGGAGGGAACTTCCCAGGGAAGTGTTTTGTTTGTGGCAAGACTGGCCATAAACGACAGGATTGTCCTAATAGGGGTAGGGCCCCACAGCAGCAGCAGCAGGGTGTTCGCCAGGAGCCACAGAGGCCTATGTTTCCCGCCGTTCTCCCCGCACCGCCATAGATGGCAGCATTGCCACCCATTCCAGCAGTCCCAGTTCAGCAGGGGCAGCTACAGTATGGACGTGTCTACAACGTCCACCAGGCAGCAGTTCCACAGGCACCGCCCGCGATTGAGGGTACGTTTCCTATCCATGGCACTATGGGTCGGGTATTGTTTGATACGGGGGCTACACATTATTTTATAGCTACACATTTCACGAAGGCTTTAGGGTTGTTAGCCACAGCGGAGAGCACAGTGACGTGTGTCGTCTCACCATTAGGGAGTGGGTCACTTATTTTCTTTATATGTCGGGGAGTGGGGGTAGAGATTGGTGGTTTGGTATTACCTACAGACATGTTGGTATTAGATATGCATGTTCACAATGTGATTATCGGTATGGATTGGCTCGTAGCTTATAGGGCCATGATTGATTGCTTCAGCGGAAGCATTATTTTTGCCATTCCGGGGCAAGAGATGTTTGTAGTGTCGATACCTCGCCCAGAGGGAGGGTCGACCGCTCATCTGTATTACATAGAGGAGGATACCTCTAAGGAGGTTGTGATTCCTTTAGATTCTATCCCAGTTGTCAGGGAGTATTCGGATGTGTTTCAGGAGATACCAGGCCTACCCCCAGTCGAGAAATAGACTTTGTTATAGATTTACTACCAGGTACGAGACCAATAGCACGCGCACCGTACCGTATGGCTCAGGTAGAGATGCGAGAGATACGAGATCAGATAGAGCAGCTGTTAGGTCATGTCTTTATTCGCAGGAGTACCTCACCTTGGGGCACTCCAGTTTTGTTTGTGAAGAAGAGGGACGGTTCACTGAGATTGTGTGTGGACTACCGAGAGTTGAATAAGGTCACGATACGGAATAAGTATCCGTTGCCTCGAATCGATGACTTATTCGACCAGTTGAGAGGAGCTTCTTTCTTCTCGAAGATTGATTTGAGATCGGGATACCATCAGTTGCGTATCATGGAGGAGGATGTCTCGAAGACTGCGTTCTTATCGAGATATGGTTCTTACGAGTTTCGAGTTATGCCTTTTGGTTTGACCAACGCTCCAGCAGTGTTTATGGATTTGATGAATAGGGTGTTCAGGGATTTCCTAGATCAGTTTGTCATTATTTTCATCGATGATATTCTGGTTTATTCCCAGACAGAGGAGGAGCACGCCGAGCATTTGAGGCAGGTTTTGCAGACGCTGCGTCAGAACGAGCTGTATGCAAAATATGAGAAATGCGGGTTTTGGCTAAAGGAGGTCCAGTTTTTGGGACATATTATTTCCGACCGGGGAATATCTGTTGATCCGGGGAAGGTATCCGCGGTGAGGGAGTGGGGACAGCCCACGACACCAACGGAGATTCGTAGTTTCTTGGGTCTAGCAGGATACTACAGGAGGTTTATTCGGGGTTTCTCGAAGATAGCAGGTCCTTTGACACATCTGAGTCGTAAGGGTGTGCCATTCATCTGGAGTGATGCCTGTCAGTTGGCATTCGATGAATTGAAGGATAAATTGACCTCAGCACCTGTGTTAGCATTGCCGAGACCGGGAGTTGAGTATTTGGTTTACACCGATGCGTCTTTGCAGGGGCTTGGAGGTGTATTACAGCAGGAGAGACAGGCCATAGCTTATGCTTCCCGTAAGCTTAATCCTCACGAGAAGAATTAACCCACGCATGATTTGGAGTTGGCGGCAGTGGTATTTTCCCTACGGATTTGGAGGCACTATCTCTTGGGGGAGAAGTTCCAACTATTCACGGACCACAAGTCCCTACAATACCTGTTTACGCAGAAAGAGTTGAATATGCGGCAGCGTAGGTGGCTTGAGTTTGTGAAAACTACCAGTTCGATATCCAGTATCACCCAGGTAAGGCTAACGTGGTAGCAGACGCGTTGAGCCGTAGGCCAGCAGATGAGGTGGCAGAGGTTTGGAAGGCAATGTGGAAGGAATTGGGACACCAGGATGCAGTGGCCCGATCTTTCATGTCTGTGATGACCGTTACACCGCAGATTATCATGAAGGTAGTACGGGCATAGGCAAATGACTCGTTCTGTCAGGAGTAGATAGTTCGATTACTAGCAGAAGGAGCCGAGTCCTATATCGTCAGCTCGGACGGGGGATTACGCTTCAATGGGAGATTGGTAGTCCCGGAAGGGGAGAAATTGCGACACGAGGTGATGGCAGAGTCGCACGGCTCACGGTTCGCGGTACATCCCGGAGGAGACAAAATATACCAAGACATGAGATGGCAGTATTGGTGGAGCGGTATGAAGAGAGATATTGCTGAGTTTGTTTTGAAATGTGCCATTTGTCAGCTTGTAAAAGTGGATCATCAGAGACCGGCAGGAGTACTATAGCCATTGGAGGTCCCGGTGTGGATGTGGGAGAGCATATCCATGGACTTTATCACGGGGTTGCCTACGTCGCAGAGGGGTCACGACTCCGTTTGGGTAATTGTGGACAGGTTGTCCAAAGTCGCTCACTTTTTACCCGTAAGGACTGACTACGCTACGGGACAGTATGCCCAGCTCTTCATTTCAGAGATTGTGAGACTTCACGGTGTGCCCCTAAATATCGTGTCTGACAGAGACAAGATATTTGTTTCACGGTTTTGGGAGAGTTTCCAGGAGGCCATGGGCACGGAATTGCGGTTGAGTACGGCTTATCATCTGCAGACCGATGGGCAGACAGAGCGCACAAATTAGATGTTGGAGGACATGCTACGCATGTGCATTATTGACTTTGGAGGTGGATGGGAGCAATACCTTCCACTGGTAGAGTTTGCTTATAATAACTCCTACCAGTTCACTATTGGCATGGCTCCGTTTGAAGCATTGTACGGTAGACCTTGTCGTTCCCCAGCATGTTGGTTAGAGGTGGGGGACAACAAACTACTTGGGCCGGAAGTGATTCAGGATACTTCGGCAAGGATTGAGTTGATTCGGAGTCTCATTTGGGTAGCTCAAGACAGGCAGAAGAGTTATGCTGATGCGAAGAGAATTTTCAGAGAGTTCCAAGTGGGGGACCAGGTTTTGCTCAGGATATCTCCTATGAAGGGTATTATGCGTTTCGGGAAGAAGGGGAAGTTGGCACCAAGGTATGTGGGGCCGTTTCCTATTATTGAGCGGATCGGACAAGTTGCGTATAGACTCGGGTTACCGGAACATTTACACCGGATTCACGATGTGTTTCATATTTCCTCGCTAAGGAAATATCTCAGAGACGATTTGCCTCATTCTCACATCTCTTTGGAGGAGATTAATTTACAGCCTGATAGCTCCTACGAGGAGGGGCCGATTGATATTTTGGACCGAAGTGAGAGGAAGCTGTGGTCAAAGATAGTTCCGTTAGTGCGTGTTCAGTGGCGACATCACAATGTCGAGGAGTCCACATGGGAGCGCGAGGATGAGATGCACGAACGTTATCCAGAGTTGTTCATACCAGGTACTTTCTAGTTCTGAATTTCGGGACGAAATTTAGTTATTAGGGGGGAAGTATGTAATACCCCGTATTTTTGGCTATATTTATTTTTGGGATTAATTATTTAAATGAGAATTAATTGGAAATTAATCCGGGTAAAATACTAGCGATATGTGAGTTGGTATTTGACTATATTGAGCATATATGATGTTATATGAATATTGAATTATGAAATTTGTCATGAGATTGATATACGGCAATTTGGTCATTTTATTGGGACGCGTGTGACAGTCGCGTCAGGATATAATTATTTTAATTATAAAAGTGAATTTAAATTTTATTAACCGTATGGTCGTTTTGAGTGTGCCAACGCGTCCGGAAGGGTCGAGATAGTCAGAAAACACTAGCCGGGTGTTTAATTTGGGTCCCGGGGTATTTTTAGGCCATACCGGCAACATAAAGGGTATTTTGGTAATTTTGTATTTTGAGGAATTAAAAATGACGAAAATTAGGAGTCTTTATCTGATTGGGAATAGACCCACTAAACCCACTAACCAACCCTTAATGACCCAATAAGCTACGGAGGTTATCAAATTAGGTTTCCAACTTTCCCAAAGAAAACCCTAGCCACCATAGCCACCTTTGGAGAAGAAGGCTTGTAGAGAGAGAGAGAGAAGGAATTCTGCAGAAAAGCTCCATCAAACCAACACCAAATTCAGAGACACTCGAGGCAAGTGGTTTAATATCGTTTAATTTCAGAGAATGCTCTTTCCATGCATAGGAATTCAATAAAATTGACTTGTTCTTGGTGAAATATGAAAACCCATGTATTTTATAACTTAGAACTTGAAATATTGAGGAGAATTGCATGTAGAATGGTAGGTAGAAGATTATACTGATGATATTAGTTATTGGATGAAGTTAAAACGGATTTAAATTGGGTAAATTCATGATTTAAAATTTTAGGGTTTGTGTTCTTGAAAAATTGGGGGAAAGTGATGAGACTTGATGACTTAATGATGATTGGGATGAATTAACTCCGTAAAATACGTTAGTTTATAACCTTGATATGTTTAGGATTGATTAGAGACCTTAAAACATTGTTGGGACGAATTTTAGAGGAGATTTGAGGAGTAAAAATTGATGAAAAACGAAAGTAGGAAATCTGGGCTCGAAACTGGTCGTTCGAACGAGCTCGTTCGAACGAGCTTCTAATGAGTTGACCAGTCGCTTCTAATGAGGGGATATTTCGTTCTATACCTTCGTTCGAACGAGATGTCGTTAGAGGGTACAGTTCGTTCGAACGAACTGAATCTCGTTCGAACAGCCTCGTTCGAATGAGACTTCTAACGAGCTGGCAGTTTAGGCCTTTTTGGCCTGTTTTGATTTTGGGAGTCCCGTAAACTTTTTCGAGGATAGAGATAACATTCCTTTGATGGTGTATTAGTATACTTGGGACATTTGGGTTATAATGAGGAGTAAATTATATAAATGTGGATCAAATCAAATAGACATTTGAGTCGAGACGTGAGTGCCTACTACGAAGTGAGAATAAATTATGGCGCGTATAAATATGGACTGGGATTATATAAGTTGTATATATATTAAGTGGGTACGAGAATGCGATATGTACTACAATTAAACTACGGGATTACTAGATGTGTGCTTACTAGTATTGGTATATGAACTGTGTGTATGACATACCTACCATACTTGCTATCACGGGAGGTTTGCGTTCTCTTAGGGCCCTCTAATACTTGTGTTGCCCGGATTTAGACTGGTTACCTTGATGAACATAGGTCAGAGAAAGACTTATTGGGATGTTAATAAGTCCGCTGATCGTGGGAGCGTGGGTATGTGCGTGACCCATGTGATGTGACTGTGTTCGCCTCCATTATTTGTGATTTTGATATCTGTGAACTATTCCTGAGAGATTCGGAATATGTGATCCTTATGTACGTGATGTACCGGGATGGATAGCAGAGTATGTGTGCACCGCAGCCTAGTCTCGGGGTGCTTATATTTTATATTTATGTTGTGGAAAATATATGCTTAATAAACTGGAACTTTCATATGGTATTGTGTGTAACTATGGAATAACATAGAGGGATAATCTATAACGAGTTGTATTACTTTTTTATGAAAACCTGAAGTTACGTTAAGCCCTATTTAATTGAGATCGTTATAATGTTAATGGGAACCGAGTAATAAGGGTAGAAACTATGGCAGTCTAGCTAGATATGATGTCGCTTAGCTAGTAGTTTGTGTCATTTTAGATGGGTACTTACGTTAGGAGTGCACAGTTAGAAGAGAGGTGAGAATTTCATGTGAGTTCATGTCCTAACATGTACTTTGCATTTAATGTTTTAAATTGTTTTTAAGGCACTTGCAGGTTTTTAAAATATCTCCACATTCGGGCTCTGGCCCGTTTGCTTTCAAATCTATTTTTTGTAAAACCATTTTTAGGTGCCCAGCCACAAGGACACCATGCATAGGATACTCATTCAGGTGACGAGCTGTAGATGTTTGTGGAAGCTAAAGGGATTTATTTATAGACGATTCTTTCATTTGGATTCTTGATTCAGTATTTATCAGTTGTAGGGCATGTTGCCCATTTCTATTAGAGACATCTTTCCACTTCAGTTTTTCAGACTTTGGCATGTATTGATTCAGTATTCAGTATTTCGTTACTTATTTCTGTTGTGGGATTTGTAGTGAGGAGTTTTCCTCCAGACTTTATTTACATTATGTGATGGTTATTCTATTTACTTCAGTATGGTGAATGGTGTTATTATTCTTCATTACACTTTGTTGCATGTTAATCAGACTTTAATTAAAATTTGGCAACTTACTTTTTAAATACTAGGTGGTTAGTAATAATAAAATGTTTTTGACAGTGATGCTATTAACTGGACCAACTTGGCATTGTGAATTAATTTAATAAAGGAGTAGCTACCCGGTATTTAATTGGTCGGGGTGTCACATGTTTTCAATTGTTGTCGATGTTCAAAAGAATAGAAACACTATCTAGATATGGAAACAAACTAGAGACAAAATCTATAAGATATTGAAGAAGGTATAAAGATTACTTTAGAAACTTTGACATTTAGGAAGACGATTTAAAACGGTTTTACATTAGCTATTTTATCCTTTGACTCTGTCGGAGTGGTGATGCTCTAATGAACTACTAGTATAAAATCAAAATATATCATTTTCACTAGTACAATATCATTTGCATATGTTTCTTTCATAGTAGTAGTTTCATCCTCGATTCTCAAGTCTCACATACTCATAGCAGAAAACTACTATTATAAAACCAACATATCCATTAAAAATTAGTTCCTTTCGAGCTTCTGTAACCTTGCATAGTAAACGAATATCATAAACAAACATTGACCTCTGAAGCTCCGAAGTTTCCAAAGAGGTTGTGGCCATCCGAGGTTGGATTCCCTCCGACGCACGCAGATGTGGGGGGTCGATCGTCATCTAGTGGGGGATATATTTTTCTCAAAACAGTCAAAATAACCTTACCGCCTCAAAATAATGACACCAAGGTCAAACTAATGCATACAAAACCAAGTAGTTCGAGTGTCCGAGGACTAAATTACGAAATGGGAAGGTGTAAGAAACCCATTCAACCCTTTTGATCTCTCATGGGCTAATGTTAATCTTATAATTTTAGACTCTATGGTGTGTATTTACATGTGTATAATCTAACTCAATGGGAGAATGAAATCGTTCAACTCGTATCACAGAAAAAATGGAGTGAATTTATCTATAGGAGTGTTCCCAAAAATAATTTATAAAAAGGTTTGATGTAAGTGTTCACCTAATCATAAATCACTGTGAAAGAGAGAATTTCCACCTTGGATGAGACTCAAGTATGTAGGAGTATAAAACTCACAAAATCTCTCTAAGTTATATAAAAGAAATATATAAACATGAAAACGGAAGGACTCGAATCTCAAGATTAGACCAAGATGCCTACGTAGCCCAAAGGGGATTAAAAATCCATGTAGTTCAAAAATAGCATAGGGGTGGGATTAAACCCACGAATCCAGGTATGGTACTCCTCTTATGTGTATGTGAGGAACATGTGTTTTAGAGTGAGAGTGTGAAATGGAAATCCCGCTTTTAGAAGTCACTTATGAACCCTCTTTTTCTTCTTTTGGGGATTTTTATGAAAGTAGGTTATGTATAATACTGCTAATAAAGTAGAGATTAATGGATATGATATAATGAAACAAAAGTATAGAAGTAGAATTAAGATAAATAACACTAAAAAGGAAAGACGGGAGAAAGGGATGGAGAAGTAGACCTCTTTATAAAGGTTTGTTGATGGACTTGAGATGATAATATGTTGATCTTATAATGGTATAGAAGTGGTATGTAGAGATGGTTTGGATTTACTACGTAAGGTAAGGAAGTGATGGAAGGAAATGTACAAAATGGGCTTTTTGGAAAAGGGAAAGGCTCTGAATTCGAGGGGAATGTTCTCTAACTTTTGAGAGAGGTCCCTTCTATCCTTTTTAAGGTGAGGTCATGGGAACTATTTATAGGGTTAAGGGGGTGTCGGTTGCCATGGTGCTTGACCTGCCTATTAGTAGTGGGCCTACCTTGCTGGGAAAGGAAAAATACACCCTGTCGATAGGCAGTGTATCTGGGGCACTATAGGTAGTCTCGAACTTTTTTTTTAAATAGGCATATAATGAAAATCATAGGTATGAATCGTGCATGGGGCAAATAGTTATAAAGAGAATTCAGAGTCCTTTAAGAATCCATTAAGACACTCCCAGGTTTTGGAGTTGACCATAGTTAAAAGGGGCTCAAAATTTCCCAATAATAACTATAAGATCGATTCGAGCATGAGGCAGATCGTTGGAAATGGAATTCAATACCCTTCGATATTTCATTGTGCTTTGATCGGTTTTGAGAGTTGACTAAGGTCAAATAGGAGACCCGAAATTATCTGATGATCCTTTGGAGTAAAATAAATTATTTGTCCGAACTGTAAGGTTTATTCATTCACAAAATGGACCGTTGGAAAGGGGATTTTTAGACCTTTAAATATTCATTGATATCGCTTAAAATGTAGAGTTGACTAGAGTCTAACAGAGCTTGAAGCGCTTAGTATTTTTGGGGAAATTTTGGGTTTTTTCAGCATTTTTAGGATGAAATTTAGGGGGATTGTCGATAGGCAGGTCTGGGGAGGTGACTATCGTCATAGGCCATGGACTCTTAGACTTCTTGGGAAGAGGAAGGGACAACTAGCGATCAGTATAGTCATGGCTTTGCCGATTAGTAGGTACTATAGCCGTCTATATAAAGGGGCGGCCCCTCTTCATTTTTCACACCTTCAAGTGTTTGAATCTCTAGATTTCTCTAACTAAGATTAGTTTCTAAGTCATTCTTTTTCATCCTCTTTTTTGATTTAATGTTTTCTTGATAAGATGCAATTTGGGGTTGGTGACCCTGAAGGATGATGGCTTGGGGGACTTTTCTAGATATTTCTGGCAGATTTGGTTCTATGAGGTGATAGGACCCAATGTGGGGTAGGTGACCCTAAAGGATGATGATTTGGGGGAGCTTTACTGGATGTTTCAATAAAGTAAGTCTAATCGATAGTCAAACCAGTCCTTGTCCCTAAAGGACGTGTGGAGGGTGTCTAATTACCTAACAAGCGATCAAGTTAACTTTCTTCCTTTCCTGAGTTTTTTTAGCATCTTTATTTTTTGAGTAGATATTGATTCTTTGTTGGGTATGAACGTGACCTTCTACTCTTAAGTGTTCATTTGTGGGACACATGGGTTACTGCCATAAACGCATAGATATGATGGCTTATAGCGGACGATTTCGGGTACGTTTCATAACCAAAAGAGAAGGTGGTGAGGTAGATAATGGAGGAGGAGGTGGAACTCCCGTCGTTGGTTCCTCATATCTTTATAAGGAAAGTGTGGGAGATCTTGGATTATACAAGGGCAACAACAATGATAGGCAAGCCCTACACTCTCTACACAAATACGACAATGAGTTATAATTATCTAGACTTCATGGCCAGCTTGGTAATGCCCTCATGTATTTATAATGTGGAGAACATTCTTCCACTCGATACTTCTTTGAATAGGGCTAGAATTTTACCAGTGGTATTGGCCCATGGTACAGGAAGTGGTGAAGCGATAGTGACGAAGGAGGCTCCGCCCATTCAAGTTAGCAGTGGTGAGATATTGAGTGTGATCCACCATCCTCATGCATCGGTAGTCGAGTTAACGGGCCTTACTAATGAGGCTCTTAGTCCTGAGGTATAATTCTCTCTTTTCTCTTTTCCATTTCCTATTTTATTCTTCCTTTCTCTTTACTGATTGAATCATCTCTTGTTGTTTTTTATTTTCTTTACAGTTTGTGCAAGTGCCAACTAAGTGGTTGCGGGACATTAAGGATTGGATGGCCTCCATGTTTTCTTATATGATGAATTCAACCACTTCCTACACAGTACCTTCGACTTCTACTAAGGGGAGTTCCGATTATAAGAGCGGAGGGTCGACCGCCCATCGTAGGAGGAAGCGCGTGCGCCACGAGGGATGAAGGTTTCATTGGAGAGTTTATGAGAGAGAGGGTTTGGATAGAGTCCCATTGTATTTTCTTTTATTCTTTATCTTTTTTATCCTTGTACTTGAAAATATGTAATGTTGCCAAAATATATATATGAAAAATTCAACTCTTTTTTGTTATTTTTCCTGCTTTAGTGGTTTAATCGACATGTACTTAATTTTCTGCTAAGGCATTTTATTTTACGAAGATAAGGATGGTAATGAAAATAATTTTTAGGAAAACTCTTATTTTATGAAAAGAGGATCAATAAAAAGGAATAACCCAAGACTTAACTTTTCAAAGTAAGGATTTTTGGATTTTGGGAAAAAGAGGAAAAATAGCATTTTTCTCAAAATAGGGGATACTGATCGACATACCGCTTATCTAGCATGTTGGAATAAGAGTTAAGTCAAATCACTCCTTTGGCTTTGATTGCACTTTTGCATACTTATGGCGCTCTATAGTATATAGAGTCAAATGGATTTCAGGATGGTTTGTTTTTTTGCAAAGGTTTTTGTGTATAAAAGGAGAGTTAGGGGATGTGTTCTTTTCACCACCAATCTTATTTCTTCCTTTTTGTCTTTGTTTCTCTTTTTCAAATGGCCCTCCAATTGTCCGAAGAATTCTTTTCCTACCTAGAAGGTTTAGAGGCTATCTGTCTCTATAATTTTGACTATGACACTTTTAGTTTGTGTTGGGTTTCTTTATGGTGCAATCGGGCCATAGATTAGAATTACAAGCACCGACGGTACAATTTTGATAGCCCGAGGATCATCCCTTTGGATTTGGCCCGGATGAGGCCTTCCCTACTTATAAGGAGTTTTTAACAATGTTGGGAATTTTCCCAAGTATTGCAGAACCTATGCCTGATTTATCACATTCTCCTCAGGCATCTTTGGCTAAGTTACTCCATATCTATCCTTCGATAGATCGACCGCTGGTCCAAAGAGGGAATATTATTCTTCCGGCGATTGTGCACTCGTTGCATCAAAGGGGCATCATTGATGCTGTATTTGTCAAAGATATTACTTTGGGTCGGACTGCGAGACTGTTATTGGTGATAAGAGATTTGATGGTTGATCCCCAGTGGACATGGTAGTGGAATATATGTCTTACCGTTGTAGTCCTGCAACGGTGGTGCTGGAAGAGACCCTCGATGGTCTCAATGTTTGGAAGGAGGGCCTTTTGGATTTTATAAGGGAAAGTCGTGTGATGCTAGTCATGTGGATTTCTGAGAGGCCTCATCTGATGACCCCACCTGATTACCCTGTGTCGGGTGTGCCTAATTTCTTTATCTTCCCTTTCTTGATTTGTGGCCCTTCAACGGAGAACTGGGATAATTGGTTCATGGATCACGGAGCTCAGTGCCTTCCGTTGTCTGTGCCACGATGAGGGGGACTTGTAGCCCGTTTTACAGCTAGGAGAGTAAGTGTATGTACTGTTGGTTGGACTTCAACAGACTTCCTTCTATTTTCCTTTGCGAATTTTACAATAAGTGAGAAGGGAATAAATAGTTCCTCCTCACATAACGAATTTTTTCCCGATAAAGGAGCTGACTGAATCTTTATGGATGATAGAGGGACCTTTTTGGAGTGTCATCGACCGTCTACTCGTCTGTTACAATCTATGGGAGGGGTTGTCATGTGTATGGAGACTACTTGAGGTGCCTGTGGAAGTGGTTAATGGGGAAGATTATGGAGGAAGAGATAGGGCAAAGGTGACTTGTTGCCTTCGACACAATGGAGGAGGAAGTGGTGGTTTCGTCTAAACTTTTCAAGGCATACGGGGTTTTAACTAAGAGTGGAGACCTGGGGGCCTCGAGTAGTTAGAAATGATGGTGAGGCAGGGTCGTCTGGCAGTTGAGGGCAGCATCAGTGAAGCTGAAGGTAGTTTTTGTAAAGTTTGGGAAATTACGTCTGGGGTGATTTGCGTTCCTATCTGCCATGTTTTAGGTTTTTTTATGAAGTTGGTTATTTAGACTGGGTAGGTTTTTTTTGTAGATTGGTTTTGTAATTAGAAAGGGAGTGGTATGTTTAATCCCCGACTGATACTTCATGTAACAAATATATTCATAATTTAAAATAAAAAATTATTTTGACATATTTTATTGTATTTTTTATGAGTTTTGCATTTAAATTATCAAAACCAATCTCTAATACATACATAATTATTTTATTTGCATAAATGATATGATGGACCATCGCTATCGGGGATTAGAAAAGAATAGAATTTTGTGAAAACGAAATGACCGCACCTATGTGTGTCGTGTGGGTTGCCTATATACCTCTGGGGAGTTTGAAAATTTTATGGATTTCAATTTGAAAATAATTATTTTGAGAGGATCAGGTCCCACGTAGTTTTGGGAAGGGGAAATGAATAAATTTTTATAATTGAAGGGGATGATAAGAATCATGTGTCGAGAGATCAGATTAAGGGTAGAATTTATTAAGATGGTCCAGATTGACTGGACGCATCATCTCTACTCCGTCGAGGTCCGTGAGCATAGCGGCACCACTTGATAGAATTTTTTTTCACGATGTACGACCCACTCCAATTAGGTTTGAATTCCCTCTAGGGTCCCAGATAGGTTTTATGATTTCTTTGAGGGCAAGGTTTACTTCTTAGACATTAAGGTCCTTGACTTTCTTGTTGAATGATCGTGCTATCTGGCGATGGTACCCATGTATGTGGCATAAAGCCTTAAGTCTCTATTCATCCATAAGTGAGAGTTCATCATAGCGACTCTGATGCTAGTCTTGCTCGTTGACTCTGCTTTCGAGTATGATGTATATGGAAGGTACTTCCATACTGTATACTAGGGAATAGAAGGAAACCTAGTAGGTCTTCTGATATAGGAGTTGTATCCCTAGAAGGAATAGGGGATCTGGTAGGCCACGTCTTTACAACTTTCAGTCATCTTAATGA
The DNA here is from genome assembly GCA_949130495.1 of Sambucus nigra. Taxonomy (NCBI): domain Eukaryota; kingdom Viridiplantae; phylum Streptophyta; class Magnoliopsida; order Dipsacales; family Adoxaceae; genus Sambucus; species Sambucus nigra. The sequence goes on from OX422212.1 coordinate 94,626,216, forward strand.
TGACGGTTTTGAGCCTTTTATTGATAGCTTAGACAACACCAATGGTTTAAAGTCGGTAAAGAGAAAGCTTGTGCCTATAAATTCCATGCTAGTCTACCAATTTTGTAACTTTAATTTCGAAGTGGAGTTCATTGTCTGATACCAATTCATGAGGAACCCTATATCTACAAATGATATTCTTTTTGATAAATTGTCCACTATTTTGGCATTCAGTACTGCGTATGACTCGTCTTTGACCCATTTAGTGAAGTAGTCAATGGAGACTAGTGTGAACTCATGAATGTTAAAATCTTTGGGAGTGAACTTACCTATGATGTACATGCCCCAAGTGGAGTTAGGCCAGGGAAAGGTCATGTTGCATAAATCTTGTGGAGGTAAGTGTTGGAAATTAGCAAACTGTTGCCATTTGAGGCACCTTCGAACATAGGTAGTGCAATATTAGAATGTGGTAGTCCAATAGTATCCATGAAGAGTGTTCTTATTAGAGAGCATGTGACCATTTATATGGATCCTACATTCCTCATTGTGGATCTTGTGTATCATTCCTTCAATATCATCCACTTTTATTCAACGCAAATGGGCTTGATCAAAGTTTCTCTTCAGAAATACTTTATCATGGATGTTGTATTGGGCAACCAATTTGCAAAGGGTCGCATGGTCTTTATTATCTACATCACAAGGATACCTAACATATTTGAGGAGGTGCCAAATCTCATAGTACCATAATCCACCCATGTCAGAGTCTTATTCGATAATGAGCTCAATGTGGTTATAGTGAGTGGGTGCAACTTGATTTTAAACTAGGAAAGATGCCATTACTATTCCTTTGGGCATATTGACCATAGAGGCCAGGATGGTTAGGGCATAATCTATATTGTTCTTCGAATGAGGAATGTATTAGTAGGTGACATCTTTAAATTAGGAAGCTAGCTCTTCTAGGTGGGAATGGAAAGGTATGAGTTTCTCATCTTTGACTTTCCATTTTTTAAGGATTTATCTAACAATGAGGGTGGAGTCCCCATAGACATCTAGGTGCCTGATTCTTTTCCTGTGGGATAAATTAAGGCTTATGGTTCATGCTTTATACTTTGTCATGTTGTTGATGCAAGGGAAATCAGGCCTAATGGCGATGAGGGTGTGAGAGACATCAATGGCGATTGGGAGTATCCCAATGTCGTACCCATTTTGGTTGGAAACTCCATCGAAAACATCTACCACCTTAGATCCTCTTAATAAGTGAAAATAATGTCTTCATTTGGGAATTCAAAAACCCAAACGTTGGTTCTTTCCATAGGATAATCAGCAAGGTAGTCAGAGATGGTCCTCCCTTTCATGGCATTCTATGTGATGTACACAATATCAAACTCATCTAAAAACATTAACCAATGAGCCATTTAACTTGAAATAATGAGTTTCTCTAGTAGTTGCTTGATGCGTTCCATGCAGGATACTAGTCTGATGGGAAGGAAAGCTTGAAGAGTCGTTATTTCTACATGACTCAGACTAAGGTGACACACACTTTCTCTAGATCAGTGTAATGGGCTTCATACCCGACCATTTGTTTTACTAGTTTAGTAGATGGATCTTTTTTTACAATATTTCTCAATATATTGGGATAATAAATCACGTGTTGTGGTATTAATGATGGTTAAGTACATGAAAGGGGGAAACCTGACTGCGGAGGCATGAGCATCGGAGGTCGGGTGAGGTATCACTAGATTTTGTTAAAAACTTCTTGGCATGCCTCATTTTAGACTTTGGTTGAAACTTTTCGAAGGATTTTGAATATGTGTTTATAGATGGAGGTTGGTTTGTTGATGAACCGACTAATGTATTAAATTTTACCTAGGAATACCCAGACTTTATTCTCCATCTGGGGTGATGGCATCTCAAGTATGGCTTTTAGTATTGCGAGGTCCTCTTCAATTCCTTTTTCTCTAACCATGAACCCCAAGAGTTTCCCTTTGGTGATACCGAAAACACACTTTTATAGGTCGACTTGCATCAAGTACTATCGCAGTCGTTTGAAGAATTTTCAGAGGGAGGGAATATGACCCTCTCGAGCCTTGGACTTGATGATCATTTCATCAACATAAACCTAAACTTCTTTGTGAATAAGGTCATGCAAGATGGTTGTGGGGTAATCCCGGTGTTCTTGATCCCAAATGGCATGACAGTATAGCAGAAAGTTTCCCGAGGGTAATGAAGGCAGTTTTCTCTTAGAGGCCAGGGTGCATCTTAATTTGGTTGTAATCGAAAAATCCATCAACAAATGATTTGAGGTCTTAGCTATCCGTATTGTACACGACCATTCCACTATTTGGCAATGGGTAATCATCTTTCGGGGATGTTTTGTTCAAATCTCGATAGTTTATGCACATGCAGACTTTTCCTCCCCATTTTAGCAGGAGGACGATATTGGAAATCCATCTACGGTATTCAATCACATGAATGAAAACCACATTCAACAATTTGACTACTTCATTTGGGATTTTAGGTGATCATTTGGTTCAAAATTTTCTAGCTTCTACTTGACTAGTTCACATTCTGGGAATGTCGGAATCTCATGTTGAGCTATCTATGGGTCAATGCTAGGCATGTCATCATCATACCATGCGATGATGTGCATGAATTATTTTATTATTTCTTCAAATTGCACATGCTCATGCTCGTTAAGGGTTGACCCTATTTCTAATATCGTACTAGTGCCTACTAGAACCGAGATTAATAACAACATTCTCATAATTATTAATTTGAATGCATCTAGGTTATTTATTATTTTTCTTAATAAGATCAATTAAGAATTGTTCATTTACAAAATCATCATCATAAAAATTCTTATTAGAATCAATGCAATTAATGTAAGGCACAATAAGATACTCAAAATCCTATTTTTTTTTAATGAAAATAGTATTAATAACCTTGTTAAAAGAGGTCTCCGTTACATTTATATCATGAAAAGAAGAAACAGGTGCAGAGATTTGAATATGATAAACAATAGGTTTGGGGTGAGCTTGAGTAGGCTGGACTAAGATATAATGCCAATTTAATATAGGCATATCAACAGTTATGATCTGAGCGGACGGGTCCGATAGCGCATCATATAGGCGAATCATGTAGACACTTAGCCCCAGTGTCTACATTCAAAGGATTCTTTGAAGTCACTTCCCTCAGAGTTCTCAGTAATTTCCATGGTTTGCTCGGTCAAAGGTTCCACTTCATGTTTCCAGTCTTCAACCTAAGTGGGGTTGTCTTAAAATAAAATCTCCAGCACTAGTTTCATCTTCTTATCAACGTGTTCATACCACGGTTCATAGAATACACAAAAGGGTAAGTCCTCACCCTCCTTGATAAATCTTTAATTCAGAGAGTGCCCCGAAACAATATTTTCATCCTATAGGCCTCTCTTTACTCACAATCGATGGAGCCCTTTAAGTTTAACCGGTGAAGGTTGGTAGACCAAACCACATAGACGAAAGGTTTCTTTTAAAACTATGGGCTTAAATATTTCTTACTGACGTCATCCTAGCCCTATTCTGGGTACGAAGTGCATATTTTTAAACATATGAATTACATTAACATTATCGTGAGGGTTGTGCTCTATACATACTTGGTGTTCGAAGTTATATTCTATTGGGATGGGGAGAGGCATAATTATGAAATCGAAGATGAGCATGTCATTGTCCCCATGGTGAATTTCCAACATTAGATTGCTGGTATTGGCATTGTCTGAATTGTAGTCATCCGTGAAAATGGTGATAAGCTAACCTTAGGTGAAGAACTTTTATTTTTGATAGAGAGAAGAGGATACTCCTCGGATGCTGTGGAGTCAAGGGAGACTACAGAGTAAGTTGGAGCAAGCAAATATAGTGATGACTTGGAATTTCGTCAAAGGTTTGATAGGGCAAGACTCTAGTGTGCGTTTATGGAACCCATTAATTCTCGACGAATGTTGTCATAGGCGCACGCGACGACAGATGTAGGAGTGAGATCATTGACTTTCAATCCTAAGAAATTAAAGGTTCTAAGCAAAGACACATTGAGATTAAATACTTTTTTATAAGTAATAACATAACTGTCTTTACCAAGATTTTAACAGAGATGTTAAGAGCATAGTTGTGATTAGGGATGAATTTCGATATTTCTTTAAAAAAAATAGAGGAGTCTGGTAGAGGTTAAGTATCCAACCATATGCACGGTTTTTACGAGAGTAGTAATGGGAAAAACTGCGGGTTCGATGAAAGATTTATCAAGGAATTTTAGTACAACTTAGAGGACATAAAGAGTCCCCATGAGGTTTTATTGGATTGGGTTTTCTTGATCTGATCGAGGACTTTTATTTTTACAATGGTCATTATTGGAATTGGGAGCTCTTCAAGAATTCCTTAGTTGATTGGGGAATTAGATATTTATAGTATCACCCTGATCTAGTCAAGTTGTTTACAGAGGAGAGGAAGAATAAGAACTCCGTGGCTTCATCTATCTCTAGTTAAATGGATACTTTTTTTATTTCCCCAATAAATCCTCGAAAGATATCATTCAACATAAACTAACAACTGAGTTGGCTTCTTCTTGATTCGATTAATCATCCGAGACTTTAAAGTTATCCCCCCATATGGTGGCGAGGATGTCTTCCTGCTAAGAGTAATTAGTGCATTCAATAACCTCAATGGATTCATCATATAAATTTTCCCATTTAACGGGGCAGTGCAGTAGTGAAGAGACCAGCTGCCTCTGAAGTTTCAAAGTTGTGAGAAATTTGGAGAGGTTGCATATTTCTTTTCTCTTGTAAAACACATCGGCCATGATCTATACAACTCCATCAAGACTGACTTTGTCAATGGGTACCACCCATTCATTTGATTCTCTATCCCACTTTCAGGCTTCCATGAATAAGCCACTAAATTTTTGGTAGTCGATGACATCTTAACGACTAATTTTAGCGTAAATCCTTGGAGTCGGTTTTAACATAACAGGTAGTTCCATACCTCCCCATTAGATCAGGTGCACATGCTAATGTAATACCTCATAAGGAGTGATAGATCTTGATTAGAAATACATGTAGGGAATGAGAGAAAGAATGGGCACACCTTACGAGGTTTAGGTGAGATTATGGGGATGATTGGTGCTTTAATAGGCACAATTTGGGTCAAAGAATCAAATTCAGGATTACTTTCCAAGAAGATAGCATTCACTCCGATTAAATACAATGGAAGAGGGTTATGAGTGATGTTGGTCTTAGGATTATCTGGTGCGGTGATAATACCCCAGTTTATCAGTCATTAGGTCACATTTATGAGGTGAAAGCTTTGATCTGTGGTGTAGCTTGCAACTTGGTGAAAGTCACAGTTGGCATCGACCTTAAATTTTTTAGTGAGTGGGTTTGCTAATGGTCGGGATTCCAATGGTTTGATTCATTTTAGGTTAGCAGAGCTTGGTAAACTTTGGATAGGGGAGAATGGAGCATCGTGTATTATTCTCTGGTAGGATTGCGGTGACTTTCTAGTGCCCACGAGGTAGCAAGTTATAATATGTTGTTGAAGTTTGCGATTGAGGCATTAGCGGGATTCTCATACTTTTTGGTGTAAACTGTCCAATCAGCTTTTTCAATTCATACTTCACTGGGATGATACATTCTTTGATATCCACCCAATCCTCTTGGAGGGATCAAAAGTAATGGTAATATTTTCCTCACATGGATGATCAAATATAGAGCAGGAAGTTTTTCTTCACAATGCTCACTTATCCCTCCTCTGAGGGCCTGTTGATTATAGTGGCATCTTTCTCTCTCCAACTCCTAATGAAGCAACTAACTGATTCCTTGGGATTTTCGTTGAGAAGCTCTAGGTCTCTATGTGATATCTCTAATTCTTCCTTGTACTTGTATTGAGACATTAATTCCTTTGCTAAATCTTCCCAACTATAAATTTTAGATTCTTCGAGACATAAGAACCAATGAAGGACACTTTCTTTAAAGTTCTGCTGAAACATTTGGGCCATTATCTCCTCAAAGGTACCAAGAAGGGTCATGGATCGATGATAGCTTCGTAAGTTCATAATTGGTGATCCACTGGCAACAAACTTATCGATGTTTGGAATCTTGAACTTCTCTAGCATTCTGGATGTGGGATAAGGAGACATATGGGTGTAATCCATGTAGTTCCCATATATTTTGACTTGGTCAAACTTCTTTGAAAGTAATTTGAGGTCTTCCTTAACCCTATTCAATTCCTCCTCTTAAGGATCCACGAGTACTGTCTAGTTAGTCCCCAGTTGAGCAAGGTTCAAAATTGAGAGTTGAGTAGATGGCGACCCATTTATAAGAAGGGTGCGGGGGATATGCAGTTATTATTTTAGGACCCAAATAGGTTAGGGAGTAAGTGGACCCAAAATGAGGAAAAAGGATCTTGTGTTCATGACATTCAGGATTACAGGCTCAATGAAGTGCATCTCTTGGACATCGATTGGAAGCTTGTCAATCTTCGCACTGAGCTAGGATAAAATGGCTAGTAAATTTGTCTAACCATTTGATTTTTGATCGTGTTCTACATGAAGGGCTTGTGGAAGCAGACCCAAAATTTGGTTAAAGCAGCAGAAGAAGAAGTGGAGCTTATAAAAGTTTTTTTGGAAGACTGAAGTTAAAAGAGAGCCATGCTAAATTTGGGTATACGATCGATCTGAGAGGTAAAATAATTCGAATTTATTTTTGAAATAAAGGTGGAGAATTTTTTATATTTTTGAGAAAAGGGAAAAAAGGTTTTAGTATTTTTGGAAGAAATAGAAAAAGGGTTTTGATTTTTTTTTTGTTTTTGAAAAGGAGGAAAAAGGAGGGGAATCTCAGCATGATGATCATTATTATTAGGTTGTCATTTGCATTAGGTTTGCCTAAATGCAAGAAAAATATCGGACATGACCTGAGCCTAGGAAAATACGGTTTAAAGACATAAGACACGATTTGTCTTGTTCCAGGCTCATAGATAGGGTCCTATTTTAAAAAGGTGAAATAACATGAAAATTCGGGTAGCGTGTAGATAAACTAATTATGAGTGCCCTAAGGTTGACTCCTATATGATGTTTATGCACTTGTTGGGTTAGTGGAAGGGTTCCTTTTTTTGGCATGACTTCCAAAATATAACTCTTGCTTATAATCTCAATCATTCATCGATACGTGTGGATAAGCCATTTGATATACCTGAGTGCATGTGAATTGCCTCACGATATACCCCGTAGAGATGGTATGTGGGACTCCTCTTATGTGTATGTGAGGAAAATGTGTTTAAAAGTGAAGTCGAAATCCCAATTTTAGAACTCACGGATGAACCCTCTTTTTCTTCTTTTTGGGGTTTTTATGAAAAAAATTATTTACAATAATACTAATAAAGAGTAGAGATTAATGGATGTTATGTAATGAAATAAAAGTATAAAAGTAGAAATAAGATATATAACATTAAAAAGGAAAGACTAGTGAAAGGGATGTATAAGTAGACCTACTTATGAATGCTTGTTGTTGTTCTTAAAATGCCACTATGCTGATCTTTGAATGGAATAGAAGTGGTATGGAGAGTTGGGGTGGATTTACTAAGTAAGGTATGGAAGTGATAGAAGGAAATGTGGGAAAATGGGATTTTTAGGAAAGGGAAAGGCTCCGAATTCGAGGGGAATGCTCTCTAACTTTATCACAAAGGTCCCTTTTAAGGTAAGGTCATGTAACTTATTTATAGGGTTAATGGGGGGTTCCAATAGGCATAGGCCTTAACCTGCTTATCGAAAGGGGGCCTTCCTTTCTGAGAAAGGAAAAGTACACCCTACCGATAGGCAGTGTGTCTGTGGAACCTAAAGGCAGTCTGGAACAAAAAAATAGGCACAAAATGAAAAATGTAAGTCCGAATCGTGCACGGGAAAACCATTGGAAAGAAAATTCAGAGTCTTGTAAGAATACATTAAGACCCTCATGGCTCTAGGAGTTGACCAAAGTCAAACGGGGCTTGGAAGTGCCAGATGGTCTCTAGACAAGAGGTTTTTTTAAAGGAAAGCGGATCATTCGTCCAAATCGTAAGGCCAATTCATGCATGGGGCCGACCATTGGAAAGGGAATTAGGGGAAATTCGAGATTTCATTGATCTTTTCTTTGTTTGAAGAGTTGACCAACATCAAACAGGGCTTGAAAGCGCCCGATGACCCTTTGGAGTAAAGCAGATCCTTCCTCCATATTGTAAGGGAGATTCATGCACAAAATGGACCATTAGAGAGGGTATTCAGATCACTTATAAGGTTCATTGAGCTTCTCTTAAGGTAGATATTTGAACCGATCCAAACGGTGCTCAAAAGCACCTAATGGCCTCTAGATCAATTTTTGGAGTAAAACGGATCGTTCGTTTGAATTATAAGGTCGATTCGTTCACGAGATGGATCATTGGAAAGGGTATTTAGATCCCTTTAACAATTTATTGAGTTGTTTCTCATGCAAGAGAGTTAACTTGAGTCAAACGGGTCCCGAGAGTGTCGGGCATCCTTTAGATCGGTACTCGGAGTATGACTTAGGGTTTATGATGAACGGGTGAATGATAGGGTCCTAAGGAGGTTCTTGAGGGTTCCTAGGATGGGGTTTCTAAAGAGGTATTTATTATATATTCAAGAGAGAGTGAAGAACCCATAAGGAGGATTTTGTTAGTTACACCTTTTAAATATATATCCAATTGTTGTTCGTGTTCCAAATAATAGCAATAAGATGTATTTGAAAATTATAACATGTTATGAGTATGTTCTAAACAACAGCAAGATATTACATCAAAAAATGTAACAAGATGTATCGATGAAATATGTATTTCGCACTGAAGAGTATTATATTCCACACTATGAAATATAGTTTTTCGCAATGCGAACTACTATATTTCTCACTACGAAATATACTAATTTATTATAACATTATATGAAGTACAAGTCTTAAATTCCTACATGAATTTAACTGTTATTTCAATAGTCCTCGATAGAGGAAATCAATTAAATTATTCTTTAATAAGTTAATCCTTTTAGCAATCATAGCTTAAGGAAGAAAACAAAGTTTCAATTGAAATATAAAAAATATTAAGATATTTATAAACGAAGTTTTATTTTATCAAAATAAAATAGTAACTTTGTATTAAAATTAGACTCCTAGAAACAGATAAATGTATTCCAAATATTTTTTTATTTTTTATGAGTAATTTCTTAACTTGATGGAATTTTTTTTCCTTACACCTTGTTATCATAATATATATAAATTTCGCACAGAGATATTACTTAATCCTGACAATGCGAAAAATAATAATTTGCAGTGTGAAATTTAAAATGATCATATTCAATAAATTAAGATCAACATGATATGTATAGTTCCCATTGAGAATTACTATATCTCATCGCAAAATATCATAATTAGCAATACGATCTATGATATTTCGTATTGCGAGGTATAGTAATGCTCAGTCCTAAATTAAAATAGTAACAATTACTTAAAATTAATAAATTATTTATAAAAAAATTTATTTCTCATTTGTTTTCTCCTTACATGTCCTACTATTATAAGGTGCAAATATTTTGCATCTACTATGTTTAGTTAGCATTTGAGATCGCCGTGTGATATCAATTTAAATAAATTCGCAAATTTCCAATTTAAACTTATTTAATTGGAGTCGATTTTAAACCAAATTAAATCAGCCCTAAAATATGCAACTAAGCGCGCGTGTGAGTGTGTGTGTGTGTGTGTGTGTGTCAGTCAAACCATCACAAATAAAATTGCTCACTCACAGATTTCAGGATAAAACCCCTTTTAGTTAAAACATTTTATTTCACAAATAATACTCACAATGATTATAAGTGAAATATGCAATGAATTAACCTCGGTAAGCCCACACAGGACACAACTAAAATCATCAATGGAATTCCACAGAAACTCTGCAATAACCGTATTGCAGTCAGTCCAGAAACACCCACGACTTCTCCCTTTGACACGCAGTCACGTCAGCGCAGCACCTCCTTCAAGTGGCACCTAGATTAGCAGTAGAGATCTTCTATGCAAGAGAAACCTCACAAAATTGTGTTCTTGGGTTCCAAAATAATTCACATAAAGATTGGTATGTTTTGTGAAGTGAAAACATGTAATACCCCAAAATTTTATTGATATTTATTTAATGGATTAATTGAATTAAATGAGAATTAATGGGAAATTAATTCGGAGATTTAAATACTAGCAAGGTGTGAGTTGGTATTTGATTATGATGATAATATTAAATATTACTGAGGATATATGGTAATATAAGAGTATTGAAAACATTAAAATTCTTGAGAGTTATAAATACGATAATTTGGAAAATTTAGTTGGGATGCACGTGTCAGTCACATTAGAAATTAATTTAATTGGATTTAAAAAGTAAATTATAATTTTATCCTCTGTATGTTCATTTTGAGTGCACCAACGTGTCCAGAAGGGTCGAGATAGTCAGAAAACACTAGCCGGGGGTTTAGTTTGGGTCCCGGGGCATTTTTATGCCAAACCGGCAACCCAGAAGGGTATTATGGTAATTTTAAAAATTGAGGAGTTAAGACCCACGAATTTTGATGGTTATTTATTAATAATTAGTAGTGCCACTACGTCCATTATCATCCAAAAGCAATAGAAGTGGGCTACGGGAGTTAGAGAAGAGTTACCATAGGGTTCCAAACCAAAACCAACCACCATCACCATTTTTGGAAGGAATTGTGACCGGAAAAGAAGAGAGAATCAACCCTTAATCACCAACAACGAATAAGAAGATCAAAATTAAGGCAAGTGATTTGGTTTCATTACTTACATTGGATATTTCCTCTATGTTTAGTGTAGAAATTAACTTATGTCTTGAAAGATTGATGAAAATCCAATGGAATTGTTAGGGATTGCGTGTAGAATTGTTATGGACGAATTTAGTATCCAAAATATAGCATTTGATGATGTAAAAACGAATTTTAAAAGGAGTTTTCACGTTCAACTAAATTCTGGGTTCATGTTGTTAGGGTTTGTGGCAAAATTTGGGGATTTATGGATTTTACATGTTGATTTGAAGGAATTGACCCAAAAACTATGTTAGGCAGTTATCTAGGGTGGTTTAGAATAACTTAGGAACCTTAAAATCTGATTAGTATGAATTTAGGATGATTTTGGAGAAGAGAAAAGTTGAGAAAAACAAAATGGATGAAATCTGGGAACTTTCAAAAATTTCGTTAGAAGACCAACCCAGGTCGTTCGAACGAGCTTCTAACGAGATTCCAGTATCCCTTCAAACGAGTTGATGGTTCGATCGAATGATATTTCACCGCCTTCTAACGAGATTTCACAATGGCTTTGTAGTCTGATTTTTATTTCGGGCTTCGCGTAGGCTTATCTATATGAGTCTTAGCCTTTCCTTTGTTGAATTTTAATGATTCCAACCCTAGGAAATTAATGTTGGAAACTTTGTGAACATCTTTAGACTTGAGGAATACCAGTAGGTATGTTTGTGAGACCGGAGTATAACTAGGATTAAATTTTGGGGAATTATATATAACACATGGTAACCTTTACGAGTCAGGTTGTAAATACTTGAAATTACGATGAGATATGTGTCGGCAGTCTAGATTATATATTATCCAGAAACTTAAAATGTACAAACCTGGACAATGGTATAAGGATGTAGGATATACCTCTATTCAATACTATAAGATATCTAAGATGTGTGAATGCTTAGTATATGGATTTATATGTGTATAACATACCTACTATACTTTCTATCACGGGAGGTCGGCTTTCGAAATGGGCCATCTAATCTTTGTGTGCCTACGGGGGATTTAGATTTGGTACCTTAAAGAAATAGGGCTGTGAATGACTTATTCGTGAGAAATAAGTCAGCTGACCATGGGAACGTAGGTATGTGCATGACCCATGGGTATGTGAACTATGTTCGCCTCCATTATATGTGATTGTTGCTTATTGAAACGCTTCCTCAGAGATTCGAAATTACGTGTTCCTCATGTACGTGATGTACCGGGATTCGATAACAGAGTATGTGTGCACCGCAGCTTAGCCTAGGGGTGACCTTATTGTATATTTATGATGAGATTAATATACTGGTAATTGAAATTGACTTTTAGTAAAGTATGAATGTGAATACTTGTAACATTGTTAGTAGAGTTAAAAATGGGTGAATCGCATAATGATTATTATAAGTAAATCTGAGAAATAAAATGGGAGACTCACAGTTTAGTTGGAAATATCTGGTATTAACCCTTATATTATAAAGTAAGGTCGGTTTGTGGATTGGTATGGTTAGATAGTGGTATAACTAGAACGGGTACAAGTACGTTAGGAGTGCACAATTAGATGAGGGGTGAGGAACTCATGTGAGTGCACCCACTATCATGTATTTTATATTCACTTTTTAATGTTATTAAACACTGGTTATATTTAAAACTGTTTTCACAATTGGGGTGTAACCCGTTTGCTTTCAAATCTATTTTTCTTGTAAAAACCATTTAGGTTCCCAGCCATAGGGACGCCAAGCCTAGGATTTCCATTCCAGTGATGTGTTGTAGCTGCTGTGGAAGTCACAGGATCTCGATAGTAGACGCCTCCACTTTCTACATTGACACCATTTCCAATTTATTCATTTGTACGGCATGTCGCCCTTTTCTTTTAGAGACAGCTTATATACTCAGTTTTAAATCAGTTTTGGATTTAATTAATTAGTGATTCAGACTTGTATTGGTTTTATTCAATATTCGGATAATTTAGAGGAGTGTTCCTCCAGATTCATTTTATTCCATTATTATTCTATTGTGACTGTGATGTGACTGTGGTATCATTATTTGATTATTCAATTTATTGCATGTTAATCTAATTTAATTAAAATTGACACTCACTTTTTAAATATTAGGTGCCTAGTAATTATTTAAAAATATTTTCGACAGTGATGCTAGGAACTGAACCAACTTGACATTTTATATTAATTTGAATAAAGGAGTAGCAACCCAGTATTTAATTAGACGGGGTGTCACAGGTGGTATCAGAGCATCAGGTTCTAGTGTCCTCAGGATCTGTACGGCTTGTTATGTTTCCGATGAGCGTTCCTTGAATAGAGCCCTATATTTTAGGATTGTTGTACTCTTTTGTGTATCTTACGCTCTTCAGATATTTTGAGATAATAATTGTGAACTTATAAGACTTCTCTCCCATTTGAGATGCCTCCACGACGTGCACATAGAGTTTCCAGGGATGCTCAGTCCGAGCCACGATCTGCACTAATTCAGGGTTCCATGAACGCATCAGAGGTTGCCGCCATTGTAGTGCAAGCGGTAAATGCCACTCTAGCAGTTGTGTAGCAGGCACCACTTCAGGAGCCAGTGGTAGCCCCAGTTCAGGATCATGCATTCCCGTCTTCTTGGTAAGGTATTCATGATGCTTTTCAGAGGGCACACCCTCCGGAGTTTGCAGGTAACTCCGACGTCATTGTGTCCAGTCAGTGGAAAAAGAACATCCAAAGACACTTGAGGATGTACGAGTGTACGAATGTACAGAGGCAGGTACTGGCTACTTTTGAACTGGTAGGGTCAGCGTTGCAGTGGTGGGAGTCCATTACCACCAAGGAGGAGAGAGATGTTCTTACCATTCAGGAGTTACGGGTGCGGTTCGACCACAAGTATTTTCCCTCAGCAGTTCATACCGAGATGAGGAGGAAGTTGATGAACCTCAAGAAGGAGGGGAGGATAGTAGCTAAGTATGAGGCCGAGTTCACAAATCTTCTGAATATCGTTCCCGATGATATTTCGACAGAAGAGAAGAAAATACAAAAAATCATGGATGGGTTGACTTGGAGGATCCGTCAGCACTTTCGAGGAAATCTCTCATTGGCCACTTATTCTGGTGTGGTTAATGCAACACTGCTTCACTACCAGGACCACCGCTTTCACTTATCAGGGGGTAAAAATCAGGAGAGTCCAGCCATCAGGGCAGGATAGGGGGAAATAGTGCCAGCGGAGCACAACTAGTTCAGGGTCAACACAGGCAGGGTGATCAGCGTTCCCAGCAGGGGGATTCTAAGAGATTTCGATCTGGAGGTTTCAGAAATGGTCAGGGTGGCCTGACCAGCAGGGTCAGCATGGCCATCAATATCAGTTTCAATAGAGCTAGCATGGTCAGGGGAAAAATGGCAACGGTCATCAGGGAAATGTTTTATTTATGGCAAAATTAACCATAAATGCCAGGAGTGTCCTGATAAGGGAAGGGCCCCACAGCAGCAACAGCAGGGTGCTCGACACGAGCCCTAAAGACCTATATTTCCCGCTGCCCTCCCAGCACCACCGCAGATGCTAGCTTTTCCACCAATTCCAGCAGTCCCAGTCCAACAGGGACAGCTTCAGTACGGGCGAGTTTATCAGCTCCAGCAGGCAGCAGTCCCACAAGATCCACCCGTTATTGAGGGTATGTTTTCTATTCAGGGGACTATGGGGCATATTTTATTTAATACGGGAGACACACACTATTTCATTACCACGATATTTACACGCACTATAGGGTTGTTAGACACCGCAGAGAGTGCGATTACTTCCGTAGATTCACCGCTGGGTAGGGGTTCTATGATTTCTCTTATTTGTAAAGGTGTGGGTATAGAGATCGGGAGGTTTACCTTACCTGCTGATATGTTAGTATTAGAGAGGACTGAGTACGATGCAATCATTAGTATGGATTGACTAGTTGCGTACCGATCCATGATTGATTGTTACAGTAGGAGTATTATTTTTACCATACCCGAACAGGAGATGTTCTTAGTGGCGATGCCTTATCTTGAGGGAGGATCGTTCACTCACTTGTATTATATAGAGGAGGAGACCTCTAAGGAAGTGGTAATACCACTCGATTCGATTCTAGTTATTGGAGAGTTAGCTAATGTATTCCAGGATATTCTGGGATTACCTCCTAGTAAAGAGATAGACTTCGTTATCGATTTGACGTCGGGCACTCGGCCAATAGCCCGCGGGCCTTACCGCATGGCTCCAACAAAGATGAGGGAGTTACGGGATCAGATAGAGAAGTTATTTAGTCGGGGGTTTATTCGTAGGAGTACTTCATCTTGGGGTGCCCCTGTGCTATTCGTGAAGAAGAAGGATGGATCGTTGAGGCTTTGTGTAGATTACCGGGAGTTGAATAAAGTCACGATACGGAAAAAATATCCGTTACCCCGAATCGATGACTTATTTGACCAATTGAGAGGAGCCGCCTTCTTCTCAAAGATCGACTTCCAATCAGGATACCATCAGTTGCGTATCAGGGAGCATGACATCACGAAGACTGCCTTCTTGACGATATATGGTTCCTACGAGTTCCGGGTTATGCCCTTTGGCCTAACCAACGCCCCAACCATGTTTATGGACTTGATAAATAGGGTGTTCAGAGAGTTCCTAGACCAATTCGTCATTGTCTTTATTGATGACATTCTAGTTTACTCCCAGACAGAGGAGGAACATACCGAGCACTTGAGACAGGTTTTACAGACGTTGCATCAAAACGAGTTATATGCAAAATATGAGAAGTGTGGGTTTTGTCTGAAGGAGGTACAATTTTTGGGGCATATAATTTCAGACAGGGGGATATCAGTTGATCCGAGGAAAGTATCGACGGTGAGAGAATGGGGACAGCCCACGGCACCAACTAAAATACGTAGTTTCTTGGGCCTAGCAGTATACTACAGGAGGTTTTTTCGGGGTTTCTCTAAGATAGCGGGTCTTTTGACACATCAGACTCACAAAGGTGTGCCATTCATCTAGAGCGATGCATGTCAGTTGGCATTCGATGAGTTGAAGGACAAGTTGACCTCAGCGCCAGTGTTAGCATTGCCCAGATCGAGAGTTGAGTATCTAGTTTACACAGATACATCCTTACAAGGACTTAGAGTTGTACTGCAACAGGAGAGCCAGGATATAGCTTATGCTTCTCGTAAGCTTAAGCCTCACGAGAAGAATTACCCCACCCATGACTTGGAGTTAGCGAAAGTCATATTTGCTCTTCGAATTTGGAGACACTGTCTCCTGGGGGAGAAATTCCATTTGTTCACAAACCATAAGTCTCTACAATACCTCTTCACGAAGAAGCAACTAAATATGTGTCAACGTAGGTGGATCGAGTTCATGAAGGATTATCAGTTCCATATCCAATATCACTCAGGGAAGGCTAACGTGGTAGCAGATGCGTTAATCCGTAGACCAGTAGGTGAGGTGGCCGAAGTGTGGAGAGCAAAGTGGAAGGAGTTGGGACACCAGGATGTAGTGGCCCAATCATTCATGTTGGTGATTACTATTATGCCTCAGATTGTTATGAGAGTGATGCATGCCCAGGCAACAAACTCATTCTGTCAAGAGCATATAGTTCGATTACTAGCAGAGGGAGCCGAGTCCTATACTGTTAGTTCAGAAGGGGGCTTACGCTTCAATGGGAGACTGGTTATTTCGGAAGGGGAAGACTTACGACACGAGGTAATGTCAGAGTCGCACAATTCGCAGTTCGCGGTACATCCTAGTGGGGATAAGATATATCAGGATATGAGGCGATAGTACTGGTGGAGTGGGATGAAAAGAGATATTGCCGAGTTCATTTCTAAATGCGCCACTTGTCAACTGGTAAAGGTGGACCATCAGAGACCGACAGGACTTCTACATCCATTAGAGGTTAATATGTGGAAATGAGAGAGTATCTCCATGGACTTCATCACGGGGTTACCTATATCACAGAGGGGTCACGACTCCATATGGGTAATCGTGGACAGGTTGACCAAAGTTGCTCATTTTTTGCCAGCCCGGACAGACTACACTACATGACAGTATGTCCAGATTTTCATAGCGAAGATAGTGAGACTTCACAGGGTGCCTCTCAATATCGTGTCTGACCGAGACAAGATAATTATTTTACAATTTTGGGAGATTTTCCAGGAGGCCATGGTACGAAGTTGCGGCTGAGTACGGCGTATCACCCCCAGACAGATGGGAAAATCGAGCGGACGAATCAGATGTTGGAGGACATGTTGCGTATGTGCATCCTAGACTTTGGAGGTGGTTGGGAGAAGTACCTTCCACTGTTGAAGTTTGCTTATAATAACTCCTACCAGTTCACCATTGGAATGGCTCCATTCGAGGCGTTGTATGGTAGACCTTGTTGTTCCCCAGCATGTTGGCTAGAGGTGGGGGATAATAAGGTTCTTGGGTCGGATGTGATTCAGGATACCTCAGCGATGATAGAGATGATACGAATCCATATTCAGGTAGCTAAGGACCGACAGAAGAGCTATACTGATGCCAAGAGGTTTTTCAGAAAGTTCAATGTGGGGGACCAGGTGCTACTCAGAGTATCTCCGATGAAGGAGATTATGCATTTTGGGAAGAAGGGGAAACTAGCACCAAGATATATAAGGCCATTTCCTATCATCGAGCAGATTGGGCCAGTAGCGTATAGACTTGGGTTATCGGAGCACTTACATAGGATTCATGATGTGTTCCATATTTCCTCACTAAGGAGATATCTTTGGGACGATTTGGCCCATACCCACATTACTTTGGAGAACATCGATCTTCAGCCTGATAGTTCCTACGAGGAGGGGCCGATTGCTGTTCGGGACCACAGCGAGAGGAAACTGAGGTCGAAGATAGCACCGTTAGTACGTGTTCAGTGGCGGCATCATAATGCCGAGGAGTCAACCTGGGAGCGCGAGGATGAGATGCGCGAGCGTTATCTAGAGCTATTTTTCCCAGGTACACTTTAGTTTCGAATTTTGGGACGAAATTATGTTATTAAGGGGGGAAGTATGTAATACCCCGTAATATTATTGATTTTTATTTAATGTATTAATTAAATTAAATGAGAATTAATGGGAAATTAATCCGGAGATTTAAATACTAGCGAGGTGTGAGTTGGTATTTTATTATGATGGTAATATTAAATATTACTGAGGATATATGGTAATATATGAGTATTGAAAACATTAAAATTGTTGAGAGTTATAAGATTTAGCACCACCGGATAAGTGGTAATGAGCTCAAACAGTAGTAACAATGGCAGCCATAGAGATGTATAAGTGTATAAGTATGTAGAAGGGGATGAGTATAAGAGGAAATAAGACAATGATGTATAGTGGTTCAACCAATTTGGCCTACATCCACTGTGAGTGTGTGATCCACTAAGTATGGGCACTAATGGCCTTGGATACAATGCACATAAGCTCACTTTCTCTCTCTACTGAGTGTACAAGCAGAGTTTTAGCTAGGGTTACAATAAATTGATCGATCCCCTTGTAGGGTTATAGGTGATAAGTATATATAGGTCTTGGGGGGTGTAGTGTACCCCCCAAGTATGCATGGTGCATGTGAATGATGATCTAGCCAATCCCCCGTTGACAACTGTAGATGCCAAATGATGACATAATATTCCCTCACGTGAGGGTGTGATTTTTTTATAACGGTCTCCCATGTGCCATGTGAGCCTCACGCGCACTGTTCCACGCGTCTCCCAAACAACGCACTGTGATGATGTCACCCTCGACCTTTGATATGAGGCTGAGGGCAAAGTTCCTTTAGGTAATGAGTCTGGCCTAATTCTGGCCTCGTACTGTCATACCCTCGGAGGGTCGTCTGGAGCCTGATGAAGGGTCGGCCCCCTGAGGGGTCGTCTGAAGCCTGATGAAGGGTCGCGCCCCTGAGGGGTCGTTCGGAGTCTGATGAAGGGTTGGCCCCTTGAGGGGTCGTCTAGAGCCTGATGAAGGGTCGGGCCCCTGAGGGGTCGTCTGGAGCCTAATGAAGGGTCGGCCCCCTGAGGGGTCGTCTAGAGCCTAATGAATGGTCGGCTCTATGAGGGGTCGTCCGGAGCCTGATGAAGGGTCTCCCCCTGAGGGGGTCGTTTGGGGCCTGATGAAGGGTCGGCCCCCTGAGGGGTCGTCTGGAGCCTGATGAAGGGTCGTCCCTCTGAGGTGTCGTCCAGAGCTTGATGAAGGGTCGGCCCCCTGAGGGGTCGTTTGGGGCCTGATGAAGGGTCGGCCCTCTGAGGGGTCGTTCGGAGCATAATAAAGGGTCGGCCCCCTGAGGGGTTGTCTGGTTGGAGGGTATATATGGGTATATCAATCACCCGTAGCCCTCAGCCATAGATGATGCTGAGATGGCTGAGGGATAATGTTTCTTTTGAGATAAGTGTACTGCCTGTTGGATGAGTGACACCTGGGCAGGTACTCGTTGTTGTTCCAGTTTCTAAGGTGTGGCGGCTGCACACGACCTAGGATTTTGTGCCCTAATGATGCCCTCCTCGTGGGATGTGCTATGCCTTGGTTAATGGGCCCACTTATTACTAAGGTATTTAAGAGATTTTTGAAACCTTTCCTTCTCTTCTTCTTCTTCGCGCCTAAGCTCTCTCTCTCTTGATTTCCAACAGACAGACCTGTGCATTTTGACATTTCGAGTTTGGCACCCTCTTTCTCCTTCCTCAGGTAATCCCTCTACCCCAGTGTCCTCTTTTACTTTCATTTCTTTCTTTGCTTTAGGCTTGTATGGTCGGACTTAGGCTGTTTTATATTATTTCCGGCAACTTCTCCAGCGACTGGTTTTTGAGTGTTCTTGAGCTTTCTTGAGTAAAATCCTTAATTTCTTTTGTTTTAATCCAAAAGTTTAATTTGGTCAACTGCAAAATTGTTTGTAGTTAAGTTCCCCAAATTCCTCCAAGTGTAGGGTCTCCCCCTTGATGCTTAGGAAGCTTTATAGCTTAGCCGAGGAGTTCCCTTCCCTGAGAGAGAAATTATTTGTTGAGATCAGACGAATAGAGTAAGAGGAGGAGAGGAGACGAGGGGCCGACCCTAATTGGGTACGACCCATCTTTCCTATTCCTCTAGCCACAATAAAACCATTTGTGCCATCTGAGTCTTGTGGGTCGTCCCATCGTCCAACCGAGTGTTATTCAAGTGAGATGGATGAGAGAGCATCCTTGCCAACTGGCGCTGGACCTTCTGGTAGAATAGAGACATCTGACCTAAGCCCGGGCTGACAAGACGAGGGTATGGTCCCCTCCGAGGCTGTCCCTGTGACAACCCTATCTCCACATGCCTTCCAGCTGGCCTTTCCCCATGGTCCTCTGGCAGATGACGAGGCCGAGGGAGAGGGGATTGAGGACGAGGGCGATGATTCAGATGACCAGGTTGATACCTCCCATGCCTCATCCTATATCTCATCCATTAGGGATCGCGACCTCTTATTGTGGAGACATGCCTATGGAGTGCCCCCCGGCATAACCATGAGGGTTCCCTCTGAGTCTGAGAGGGTTTTTGAGGGTTAAGAGGGTGAGGTTGTAGTGTATGAACAAATATTTAAGGTTGGCGTCAGGTTCCCTTTGCATCCTGCTATCGTAGATATCCTATCAGCCCTCGGTATTGCCCCCTCTCAGCTTCCTCCTAATTCCTGGAGGACGATACTAGGTTACATCTCCCTGTGGAAGAATGCTTTCACTGATGAGCCCTCGGCTGACATATTCTTGGCCTGCTACAATATCACCTCTTCGTCCAAACAGCTTGGGTACTATCATCTAGGGGCGAGGAGGTCTGAGAAAAAACTTCTCCACGTGGCACAAACCTCCAACCACGATTGGAAAAATAGATTCTTCTTCGTCTCTAGGGAGTGGGATTTCTCCGCTGAGGAATCTCCTGTAGCCGATGGTCCGAGGGTCCCCCGAAGATGGTCTAACCCGTCAATTAAGGCCAGGTCAGACCCTGGACTTAGCCTGGAAGAGAAAGATATTATTGAATATCTGAGAGGATGAGGGAGAGGGGGTGAACTTACAAAGTTTGAAGATCTGATGACCCCTCGGTTCCTCAAGGAAGCTGGTCTGAAGGCCGACCCCTTACAGAACTATGTGAGTTGTACTTTTCTTTACTTTTTTCAAGTGTTTCCTTTTTATCTCTGCATTTTTCTCACGTGTCGTACCCTTTTCAGGTCGTCCTGCTGGTGTATCAGACTATCTCAGGGAAATGACTGCTCCCAGTTTACTATCAGGCTTGGCAAAGAAGAAGGGTAAGGAGCCTCAGCAGGCTCCAAGGAAGACTAAGGCCGTGGGGCCGACGGTTGTTGAGCCGACAGCTGATAGCCACAAAAGAAAAGAGCCTGAGATTCCTGTTGACCCTCGACCGGATTCTCGAACGAGGGCCAGGGTCGAAGCATTTGAAGGGACTACTTCTTCATCCAGCATGGGGGCCTTCTGGTCCCAGAACTTAGCACATCTGAGGGCCGAGCCATCATCGCTCATCACAAATTTGAGGGCAGCTAAGGCATCAATGTTTTCTGCTCCCTCGGCTGCTGATTATGACTTTCTGTCAAAGATGCCTCCAGCCAAAGTGTATGACTATGGTCTGCACGCTCTAGCCCAGGTTTTGGTCTTGATTCATTTCTTTAATTGCATTCTTTCACCAACTGTTTCCTCGGCCTCTTGACATCTATTTATTTTTCTGTGCAGTCTGTATGCGCCTTTACCTCGACAACTAAATGGATGGCTGAGAATCAGGAGAAATTCCATGAGGCCGAGAGGGCCATCCAGTATGAGGTCGACCTGCAGGCTGACTTAGATACTGCAAAGGCTGAGCTAGAGAGTGCCAGAACTGAACATGCATGAATTATAGACGAGCTGATGAGACAGCATGATGAGGACCTGAAGGCCAAAGACTTTCTTCTGAAGGAGAAGGATGAAGCCATGACCCATCGGGAGGCCCAATTTAAGATTGAGCTATTTGAGGCTGTGAAGAAAGCCGAGGCAGACGTTGTGGAAGCCTATAAACTCTCCGATGAGTTCCAAGTCTTTGGCCTTGAGTACTTGGAGAGAGGGATAAGGACGGCTTGTCGGTGGATCGTCCTCAAGTTCGACGATGTCGTCTCTTCCGTCCGTCCCTCTCTGGAGGCCGTTCAACTGGACGACCCCCTGATTACCGAGGCTCTAACCCAGGTGGAATCCCAAGTGCAAGTCGAGGGGGTCGGCACGTCTGAAGATCAGCCAGTTGTGGTCATAGAGGAAACCCCTCTTGTGGATGTTGAGGCCCTGCCCTCTAATATTGTTCCATAGGGTGGTTGTCTGTAGCCCATACCCTCTTGATGTAATTGACATTTTTGTACTCTATCTTGTAGAACACTTGATATTTCATTTATACTATCATCTCCTTTGTTGTCTTCCATATTTGCCTCTTGTATTATTTGTGTTTTCTCTTTGTTAATTCCACTAACCCCTCCCTCGTCTCTCTTGAGGGTGAATCGAGGGGTCGTCCCCTGGGTTGGCCCTCATTATAGCCGAGGATTAATCACTAAATTAATGGTTTTAAACACAGTATTCCCTCGTCTTTCTTGAGGACAGTTGTGGGGTCGTCCCCCCCCCCCCCCCCCCCCCACTGGCCCCCATCATAGCCGAGGGTTAATCACCAAATTAATGGTTTAAAACACGGTATTCTCTCGTCTTTCTTGAGGACAGTGGTGGGGTCGTCCCCTCCACTGGCCCTCATTATAGCCGAGGGTTAATCACCAAATTAATGGTTTTAAACAAAGTATTCCCTCGTCTTTCTTGAGGACAGTGGTGGGGTCGTCCCCCTCCACTGGCCCTCATCATAGCTGAGGGTTAATCACCAAATTAATGGTTTTAAACAAAGTATTTCCTCGTCTTTCTTGAGGACCATGGTGGGGTCGTCCCCTCCATGGGATCTCATTATAGCCAAGGGTGATAATCACCAAATTAATGGGTTTCAACAAAGTTTTCCCTCGTCTTTCTTGAGGACCATGGTGGGGTCATCCCCTCCATGGGACCTCATTATAGACGAGGATGATAATCCCAAAATTAATGGTTTTCAACAAAGTTTTCCCTCGTCTTTCTTGAGGACCATGGTGGGGTCGTCCCCTCCATGGGATCTCATTATAGCCAAGGGTGATAATCACCAAATTAATGGGTTTCAACAAAGTTTTCCCTCGTCTTTCTTGAGGACCATGGTGGGGTCGTCCCCTCCATGGGACCTCATTATAGACGAGGATGATAATCCCCAAATTAATGGTTTTCAACAAAGTTTTCCCTCGTCTTTCTTGAGGACCATGGTGGGGTCGTCCCCTCCATGGGACCTCATTATAGCCGAGGGTGATAATCACCAAATTAATGGTTTTTAACAAAGTTTTCCCTTGTCTTTCTTGAGGACCATGGTGGGGTCGTCCCCTCCATGGGACCTCATTATAGCCGAGGGTGATAATCACCAAATTAATGGTTTTCAACAAAGTTTTCCCTCGTCTTTCTTGAGGACCATGGTGGGGTCGTCTCCTCCATGGGACCTCATTATAGCCGAGGGTGATAATCACCAAATTAATGGTTTTCAACAAAGTTTTCCCTCGGCTTTATTGAGGACCATGGTGGGGTCGTCCCCTCCATGGGACCTCATTATAGCCGAGGGTGATAATCACCAAATTAATGGTTTTAAACAAAGTTTCCCCTCATCTTTCTTGAGGACCATGGTGGGGTCGTCCCCTCCATGGGACCTCATTATAGCCGAGGGTGATAATCACCAAATTAATGGTTTTCAACAAAGTTTTCCCTCGTCTTTCTTGAGGACCATGGTGGGGTCGTCCCCTCCATGAGACCTCATTATAGCCGGGGGTTAATCACCAACTTAATGGTTTTAAACAAAGTATTCCCTCTTCTTTCTTGAGGACAGTGGTGGGGTCGTCCGCCCACTGGCCCTCATCACAGCCGAGGGTTAATCACCAAATTAATGGTTTTAAACACAGTATTCCCTCGTCCTTCTTGAGGATAGTGGTGGGGTCGTCCCCCCCATTGGCCCTCATCATAGCCGAGGGTTAATCACCAAATTAATGGTTTTAAACACAGTATTCCCTCGTCTTTCTTGAGGACAGTGGTGGGGTTGTCCCCTCCACTGGCCCTCATTATAGCCGAGGGTTAATCACCAAATTAATGGTTTTAAATAAAGTATTCCCTCGTCTTTCTTGAGGACACTGGTGGGGTCGTCCCCTCCACTGGCCCTCATCATAGCTGAGGGTTCCAATTACCAGATTAATGGTTTTTAATAAAGTCTTCCCTCGTCTTTCTTGAGGACAGTGGTGGGGTCGTCCCCTCCACTAGCCCTCATTATATCCGAGGGTTAATCACCAACTTAATGGTTTTAAACAAAGTATTCCCTCATCTTTCTTAAGGACAGTGGTGGGGTCGTCCCCTCCACTGGCCCTCATCATAGCCGAGGGTTCCAATTACCAGATTAATGGTTTTTAATAAAGTCTTCCCTCGTCTTTTTTGGGACAGTGGTGGGGTGGTCCCCTCCACTGGCCCTCATTATAGCCGGGGGTTAATCACCAACTTAATGGTTTTAAACAAAGTATTCCCTCGTCTTTATTGAGGACAGTGGTGGGGTCAAACCCTCCACTGGCCCTCATTATAGCCGAGGGTTCCAATTACCAGATTAGTGATTTTTAATAAAGTCTTTTCTCGTCTTTCTTGAGGACAATGGTGGGTTCGTCCCCCCCATTGACCATCATTATAGCCGAGGGTAGTTCTCTAGTAGATGTTTTCACGTGTACTAGAACTGATAACCACAGGATGAGGGGAAACACTGATATTTCTCATTAATTTTCCAAGTGTTCTGTTGGAGCACCTCTTATTACAATTATGGTCTATCAAGACCTTACAACACTACTGATAGTATTTTTTCAAATGATCTGCATTCCAGGGGTTGGAAAAGGGTTTCCCTTCTAGGTTTTCTAGTCTATAGGTCTCAGGGACGACTTCATCGATGACCCTATATGGGCCATGCCAATTAGGATGGAGCTTGTTGGGCTTTTGCCAAGACTTCTTGAGGACCAAGTCCCCCACTGTGATTGGCCTCTGATTGTAAAACCTTGTGGTCCTCTGCTGGTAGGCGGCCTGCCTTATCTCAGCGTCCTCCCTCCTTTCCTCAATCAGGTCTAAGTCGAGTCTCCTCTCTTCTGTATTTCTCTGGGGGTCATACATTTGGATCCTATGAGTAGGAAACTCAATCTCGGTGGGGATGACGACTTCTGAGCCATAAGCTAGCATGAATGGTGTCTCTCCGGTAGAGGTCCTCACTATCGTCCTGTATGCCCACAGCATGCCATATAACTCATCGACCCATATTCATTTTGCCTCCTCAAGCCTCTTCTTGATTTCATCTAGGATTGTCCTGTTTGTAACTTTTGTTTGCCCATTGGCCTGACGTCAGCCTGGGGTGGAGAAAAATTGTTTGATACTCACCCTTTTACAATACTTCTGTAGAGAGGTATTCTTGAACTGAGCCCCGTTATCTGAGATAAGGGTTTTAGGGAGACCATATCTGCATATAACATTTTTCCAGATGAACTGGAAGGTCTTCTGCTCTGTAATTTTCACCATTGGTTCGGCCTCCACCCATTTTGAGAAATAGTCAATAGCTACGATGAGGAACCGATAGTTATTGACTGATCTTGGTAAGGGTCCTACGAGGTCAATCCCCCACACTGAAAATGGCCATGGGGATGTAATGGAGGTAAGAGGCTGATGGGGTTGGTGAGGGATGGTGGCAAATCTCTGGCATTTATTGCACTTTTTTACATATCCGCGGCGTCTTTCCCCAAGGTCGGCCACCAATACCCTTGGGTGATCACCCTCTTCGCTAGGGATTTGCCCCCGATGTGTCTTGAGCACGATCCTTCGTGCACATCTTGCAAAAGGGATGAGACCTCAGATAGGTGCACGCACCTGAGTAAGGGGACACTCCGTCTAATCATACTTTTCTCTAGAGTAAATTCTCCTCTTATGCTTTACCGGCTTCACTCCCTCTACCACATTGAGCTTGTGGCACATGATTTCAGGGTCAATCCCCGGTATATCTACATGACTCCATGCGAAGACACTTCGTCTTCTCCTCAACAGTTTAATGAGGTCTTCCTTGATATTGGGCTTCAGAGACTTGCCGACTTGGATAGTTTTTTCCGGGTCATCCTCATCGAGGATGATGGATTCTACCTCTTCCGCGGCCTCTCCTTTCTTGAGCTTCGCCTCGTCCCTGGGGTCTAGGGTATCAATATTGTAAGTGGTCGTAGCCCTCTTGTGTGCCTCCCTTTCTTCAGCGGAGTTGTAGTAACATTCTCGCGCTATCGTCTGGTCTCCTTGAACTTCCCCCACCCCGTAAGGGGTAGGAAATTTAATCATCTGATGGACCGTAGACGGCACAGCTTCAAACCCCTTGAGGGCCACACGCCCCAGTATGATGTTGTAAGCCGAAAACACATGTTCACCCATCACAAAGAAACTGACCTTCTTGGTAAGCCATCTCGGCCACTTGTCCCCCATCCTAACACCGGCCTCATAAACTCCCAGGGGATGAACCTTTTCCCCACTGAATCTAATCAATGGATGATGGTATGGGACGAGTCTAGCACGGCTGAGACCTAAGGCCTTGAAGCACGGCCAAAACATTACATCTCCAGAACTGCCCCCGTCGACCAATATCCTCGGCACCTCACACCCGTTCACCCTAGTTGTGATGACGAGTGGGTCGTTGTGTGGGGCTAGGAGGCCTTTAAAGTCCATTCTCGAGAACCCCACTATCAGGGTGTCCATATCAACCTTCTTCCTCTTTTCTGACTTGGCCTCCAGGGAGGTTGAGTGTACCGTTTTCGTCACTGCCTTCGCCTCAGCCACATGGGCCTTCCTGTCAGCGACCTCAGACCCTCCTCCTTCTAGACCCCCGGAGATCATTCCCACTCCGAGCGAGATCATATTAAGCCGCTTGACAGGACCTTAGTCATCTCTCGGCGGGAGGTCAGGGTCGTCCTCATCATCAGAAGGGTCGTCCTCATCATCAGAAGGGTCGTCCCCTCTTTTTTGAGGTCCTTCTCTACATGCATCGCCTTGTTTCTTTCTGGGGTCGTCCCCTCGGCCCCTCTTGAAGGCACCTTTGTCGACGTACTTCTCAGCTTTCCTTCTTTCAGCATCTTCACAATCTCATCTTTCAAAGCAAAGCATTTGTCTGTTACGTGGCCGTGGTCTTGGTGAAATTCGCACCACAGGTTCTTATTCCTCTTGTTGGGGGCTGCCCTCAACTTCTCATGCCACTTCAGGGACCGGTCACTCTTTATCTCATTGAGTATCTGCTCACAGCTAACCATCGAATTTATCGTCCGTAGACCTCTTCTTCCCTTCTTTGTTCTTCTTAGGGTATTTACCCCCAATAGCGCCTCCTTTTTCATCTTCGTATTTTGCGGCCATCGCCTCTTCGGCGTTCATTACCTTTCCTGCTGTTGACAGTAATTCAGCCATCATCCTAGGGGGGTCTTCAGCAAGCTTCCATAACAGCTTCCCCTTTTGGAGTCCTCCAATCAGGGCTATCATAGCTATGCTCTCCTCATAGTCTTCCACCTCCAGCTTCTCTTTATTGAATCTGGATATGTAGTCCCTCAGGCTCTCACTCTTCCCATGCTTAACATAGAGCAGGTGGGTGGTCTTCTTCTGTGGCCTCACCCCAAAGAAAAAGTTATGGATGAACAGGTTTGCCAACTGCTTAAAATTTTCAATGGAATTTTTTGGAAGAGACGTGTACCAGACATGTGCAGCCCCGGTCAGGGTACTAGAGAAGGCACGACACCTCATCTCATCTGAGATAGAGTATATGTCTGCTGCTGATTGATACATCTCAACATGGTGGACAGGGTTTGTGCTCCCGTCGTATCTTGGGGTGACCACAGGTGGCTTGAATCTTGATGGCGTAGGAAAGTTGACTATCTTTGCCACAAAGGGTGAGACTATGGTGCATCCCTTCTGAAGAGGGTCCTGGCTCTTCAATATATCACCGATATTATCCTCTAGTCATTGGATCGAGTCGTTCCAGGGCCTCGCAGCGTCAGCTTGGCCGATGTTATCCCCTACCGCCTCTTTAAGGTGGACGGAGGGTTTTGTTGCGGCAGGTATGTGTTGGCTGTTTACTTCCCTTTGACCGTCATCCCATCCTTAGGGTCGGCCATCTGCTGCCTCCCTCCTGGACCTCGCAGCACTCCTTGACCTGGATAATTTTTCCCGCAGGCCATTTACTGGGCCCAGCCTCTCAAAGGCCGACCCCCTATTCAAGCGATCAAAAGCGGAGCCTCTCGAGCGATCATCGGGATTTGGTCTCCCGCACTTTCCTCTACTATCGTGGAGAGGTCGTACAGTATTGTTGGAGACCTCATATGGTTCCCATCATTCTATAGGAGCCTCCTCTCCCTCCAGATCGTCATACCTATCCTCAGGGCAGGGTTTTCCTTGCCTCCCCAGGCGTAGACGCCGGGGGTCAGCAACATACCTACGCCGTTGAGGGGGTGGAAGGTCTTTGCATGGTGCCTGGGGTGGTCCCTTGGCCTCAAGCTGTCCTGGAGCTGCTACCGGAGTAATCATCTCAGGTGAAACCCCTGGTGGTCTTAGCATGTTTTGGCTTAGAGCTGTGAACTGCTCCTGCATCATCCGCTGGCTTGCTGCCAGAGACTTTAAGGTTGCCGCCACATCAGCCATCTCAGACTGAGGTGGCGGCTAACTGGAACTGGGTCTTCCCCCATCATCCGGCGGGGGAAGCGGTGGCGGTGGCATTTCAGGTGCCATGTGTTTGAGCTATGAAAAGTTGAACTGAAGAAAAGACTGGTGAGATAAAGAACCTTAGTGGGTCTCTTTCAATGGTGAAACATCTCCTCTCAGGGGGAGAGCTGGCTCACCACCAGAGTGCTCAGTGAGTTCAAGCTCTACAAAGGAAGAGATGTCTTCTCGTTCCCACAGACGGCGCCAAACTGATGATGCTAAGATTTAGCACCACCGGATAAGTGGTAATGAGCTCAAACAATAGTAACCATGGCAGCCATAGAGATGTATAAGGGTATAAGTATGTAGAAGGGGATGAGTATAAGAGGAAATAAGACAATGATGTATAGTGGTTCAGCCAATTTGGCCTACATCCACTGTGAGTGTGTGATCCACTAAGTATGGGCACTAATGACCTTGGATACAATGCACATAAGCTCACTTTCTCTCTCTACTGTGTGTATAAGCAGAGTTTTAGCTAGGGTTACAATAAATTGATCGATTCCCTTGTACGGTTGTAGGTGACAAGTATATATAGGTCTTCGGGAGTGTATTGTACCCCCCAGTATGCATGGTGCATGTGAATGATGATCTAGCCAATCCCCTGTTGACACCTGTAGATGCCAAATGATGACATAATATTCCCTCACGTGAGGGTGTGATTTTGTTATAACGGTCTCCCATGTGCCATGTGAGCCTCACGCGCACTGTTCCACGCGTCTTCCAAACCACGTGCTATGATGATGTCACTCGCGGCCTTGGATATGAGGCCGAGGGCAAAGTTCCTTCCGGTAATGAGTCTGGCCTAATTCTGGCCTCGTACTGTCGTACCCTCGAAGGGTCATCTAGAGCCTGATGAAGGTTCAGCCC
This sequence comes from Sambucus nigra, assembly GCA_949130495.1. Taxonomy (NCBI): domain Eukaryota; kingdom Viridiplantae; phylum Streptophyta; class Magnoliopsida; order Dipsacales; family Adoxaceae; genus Sambucus; species Sambucus nigra. Next base: position 94,655,713 of record OX422212.1, read on the forward strand.
CCTGAGGGGTCGTTCGAAGCCTAATGAAGGGCTCGTCTGGAGCCTGATGAAGGGTCGGCCCCTTGAGGGGTCGTCTGGAGCCTGATGAACGGTCGGCCCTCTGAGGGGTCGTCCGGAGCCTGATTAAGGGTCAGCCCCCTGAGGGGGTCTTCTGGGGCCTGATGAAGGGTCGGCCCCCTAAGGGGTGTCTGGAGCCTGATGAAGGGTCGATCCTCTGAAGGGTCGTCCGGAGCTTGATGAAGGGTCGTCCCCCTAAGGGGTCGTCTGGGGCCGGATGAAGGGTCGGCCCTCTGAGGGGTCGTCCGGAGCCTGATGAAGGGTCGACCCCCTGAGGGGTCGTCTGGTTGGAGGGTATATATGGGTATATCAATAAATACGATAATTTAGGAAATTTAGTTGGAACGCGCGTGTCAGTCGCGTTAGAAATTAATTTAATTGGATTTAAAAAGCAAACAATAATTTTATCCTCCGTATGATCATTTTGAGTGTGCCAACGTGTCCAGAAGGGTCGAGATAGTCAAAAAAATACTATCCGGGGGTTTGGTTTGGGTCCCGGGGCATTTTTAGGCCAAACCGGCAACCCAAAAGGGTATTTTTGTAATTTTAAAAATTGAGGAGTTAAGACCCACGAATTTTGATGGTTATTTATTAATAATTAGTTGTGACACCCCGCCTAATTAAATACCGGGCGATCACTCCTTTATTAAATAAAATCAAGGTAAACAGTTGGTTCATTCTCAGCATCACTGTCGATAAAAATAAATTTTCCAATATAACACCCTAAATAATTAAGCTAAGTGTCAAAACCATTTTCAAACATAACTTTCCAAATTTTATTTTAAGAAAAATATTTATTTATTTTTTTAACATCATTCCAAAAATTAAGAATCACACCATAATAAACCTGGAACACAAAGTCCAATAAATATAATACATTCGTCAATCGAATGTCAATATACGAAATCTAAAGTCACAAATCCAATCTGAATAAAACCCATAGTAACAATACTGGAAATAACTGAAATACAAATGTCCCAACAATAATGAAATAATGGAAAGGGTGACACAGGCCCAATAAATGAGAATGCTAGAAGTGGAGTCAATAAAGGAAGTCGTCTACGCAAGTGACCTGCAACTCCCACGTAAGCTGCAGCACGTTCCTTTCAAGGGATCCTAAGCAAGACGCCCTTGTGGCTGGGCGCCTAAAATATATACATATATACAAGAGAGAGAGAAAAAAAGAAACGGGTCAGAGCCCGAAAGTGTGTTTGATTTAAAATACGTTTAGCAAGTATTTAAATTGATACAGGCCAATGCAACAACATATTAGGGCGACGCCGTCTTGAAAAAATATCACCTCTCTTCTAATGTGCACACCTATCGCACTAACCTTCCCAACAGTTTAACTTAACATTTTATCATACTAACCTTCCCAATAATTTAACTTATCTTAACTTACTCATAAGATTTCAAAACAGAACAATATGAGTGTTTAAAAAGATACTTCCAATTAGCAACACAACTCTCGTTTTAACTTTATTAGTTTATATTGTTTCCTAGTGTCATATTATACTTTCATGAAACAAGTATTTACTATTTGAGTCATCAATCATGTCATACTTATCAAATCACAGTAGGCAGTTTCAAATTTCCAAATCTCATATATATATATATTAACTACTCGTATAATATATATAAAATAACAGCACCCCACATAAAACTATGGTGCGTGCATACTTCTACTATCCAAACCCCATACCACTCATATCAAGGGAAATACAAATTCGGAATCACTCTCGAATTGTATTAACACATACACAAACAATATCGAGGAGAAGCATAGATTCCAGGTCTCTAAAAGGATGGCACATACTCGCGTCTCTTAGGACCGTCTGAACTATCGATTTGATAGACTGTACCAAGGATATCTATCTTCTAGTGTACAAGTCAATATCCCCCCATAAAGGTCCCATCGAGATAAGACTGTCCCATCGCGGTAACCTCAGGGATAGCAAGTAGCGCAGTATGTTTTTCACATGTATATAATATATGTACACACAACCATATAAAAGTACCACTTTTTTCATATTAATATGGGTTCCTCTTGTCACCCAAAATTACAACATTTAACCTTAAATTCACATTATTAGTATTACGTATAAGGTTTCATCTCTAACCTTAACTCGAAGGGTTTTCTCACTTATTCCGTGATACTCGTGGACTTTATCCTCCCAAGTAGAAAATTCAGTAGGTATACCTATATTCACTATCGTAACTATTCGCCGTAATCTCTCACTTGGAATACGTAGTTTCATCATTTATTATATAATTATCCCGAAAGCCAAATTCTCATCTCATAATAAAGTTCCCAACACTTATTCATATGTTATACTGGTCTTTCCTATCTCCCAAAACATTTTATGAAGAACACCCAAGAATTATATCACGACAATTCAATTTTTAAATCATTTACAAAGGTAAATAGTAGTCTGCCAGGAGGGGTCGATTGATCGAGGTTTGGGGCTCGATCGATCGAACCTTCAATCGATCGAAGCTCTAGGCTCGATCGATCGATCAAGCAGGTCTGCGAAAATCTGCAGAATTGCAGTTACGGGTTCTACCAATTTTCTTTATACAAAACCATGTTTTTCCATTCTAAACGTCCCAAAAATCCTACTACTAACATTATATCAATATACTAGATGTTTTCAACGTAAAGCATGTGCATATATAACATTAAACATGGATAATTAACCCAAAATCTCATGTAATCATCAAGAACCCTAGAGTTTTTCTTAATCATGGTTCTAATATGTTTTTACTAGAATTTCCTTCTAATATATCATCAAAATTTTGTGGGTTATATTCCTCTACATGGTAAGGATTCCAGAATTTTCATATAAATTAATTCTCATGAATTCTCCCATCATAAATTGGGTTTTCTTCCATAGTTTTCATCACAAATCATTCCTAAACAAATATGAAGATTGCACCAATGAAAATACGCAAGAAATACTTGCCTGGGATTTTTGATATTCTAATTCGCAGATGATTTTGGTGTGGTTGCGTAGCCCGTTGCGCGATCTACGCGGTGGTGGTGGTTGTGGTGCAAACCCGTGACTTTTGGGGAATTGGATTGCCTTGGAGCTTCCTCCTTCCCTCTCTTATGGCCGTCACTAGTGTTTTTGTTTTCTAACCCTAGCTGACTAACCCAATTAGCTGATATAGGTTGCTAAATTTCGTGGGTTTAATTACACAAAAAGGTGAAATGACTAAATTGCCCTCCCGGGGTACCAATTAGGCATAAAAAAGCCCTGAGACCCAAACTAAACCCCTGGGTACACTTTTCTGACTATCTAGACCCTTCCGGACGCGTTGGCGCACTCAAAATGACCATACGAACAACTTATAAAATATTCACTTTTTATTTAACAAAATTAGTCCCGACGTGACACGGGCACGTCCCGACTTAAATTTCCGAAATTGTCATTTAATTCACTCGTGACATTCAATATAATCAATATCATATATTACTTTGCTCATTAGTAATATTCAACAAATTTCCCATAATTACTAACTCTCGTCACGTTAATAATTATAACATAATTAATTTTCGGATTTTTATTAAATAATTCACTCACATTAAATTTAATAAATCCCCAAATTAATATAGCATAAAAATACGGGGTATTACATTAGTACGGCCACTAAGGCCATTATCAGCCAAAAGCAATACAAGTGGGCTACGGGAGTTAGAGAAGAGTTACTATAGGGTTCCAAACCAAAACCAACCACCACCACCATTTTTGGAAGGAATTGTGACCGAAAAAGAAGAGAGAATCAACCCTTAATCACCAACAACAAATAAGAAGATCAAAATTAAGGCAAGTGATTTGGTTTCATTACTTACATTGAATATTTCCTCCATGTTTAGTGTAGAAATTAACTTATGTCTTGAAAGATTGATGAAAACCCAATAGAATTGTTAGGGATTGCATGTAGAATTGTTCTGGACGAATTTAGTATCCAAAATATAGCATTTGATGATGTAAAAATGAATTTTAAAAGGAGTTTTCATGTTCAACTAAATTCTGGGTTCATGTTGTTAGGGTTTGTGGCAAAATTTGGGGATTTATGGATTTTACATGTTGATTTGAAGGAATTGAACCAAAAACTATGTTAGGAAGTGATCTAGGGTAGTTTAGAATAATTTAGGAACCTTAATATCTGATTAGTATGAATTTAGGATGATTTTGGAGAAGAGAAAAGTTGAGAAAAATGAAATGAGTGAAATATGGGCACTTTCGAAAAATTCGTTAGAAGACCAACCCATGTCGTTCGAACGACCTCGTTTGAACGAGCTTCTTACGAGATTCCAGTAGCCCTTCTAACGAGTTGATGGTTTGTTCGAAGACTTTTATTCAAACGACACTCGTTCGAACGACCTCGTTTGAACGAGATTTCAGTGCCTTCTAACGAGATTTCAGAATGGCTTTTTAGTCTGATTTTCATTTCGGACTTCGCGTAGGCTTATCTATATGAGTGTTAGCCTTTCCTTTGTTGAATTTTAATGATTCCAACCCTAAGAAATTAATGTTGGAAACTTTGTGAACATCTTTAGACTTGAGGAAGACTAGTAGGTATGTTCGTGAGACCGGAGTATAATTAGGATTAAATTTTGGGGAATTATATATAAAACATGGTGACCTTTACGAGTTAGGTTGTAAATACTTGAAATTACGATGAGATATGTGTCGGCAGTTTAAATTATATATTATCCAGAAACTTAAAAATGTACAAATCTGGACAATGGTATAAGGATGTAGGATATACCTCTATTTAATACTATAAGATATCTAAGATGTGTGAATGCTTAGTGTATAGATTTATATGTGTATAACATACCTACCATACTTGCTATCACGAGAGGTCGGCTTTCGAAATGGGCCGTCTAATCTTTGTGAGCCTACGGGGGGATTTAGATTTGGTACCTTAAGGACATAGGGCTGTGAATGACTTATTCGTGAGAAATAAGTCTACTGACCATGGGAAGGTAGGTATGTGCGTGACCCATGGGTATGTGAACTTTATTCGCCTCTATTATGTGTGATTGTTGCTTATTGAAATGGTTTCTGAGAGATTCGGAATTATGTGGTCCTCATGTACGTGATGTACCCGGATTCGATAGCAGAGTATGTGTGAACCGCATCTTAGCCTAGGGATGCCCTTATTGTATATTCACGATGAGATTAATATACTGGTAATTGAAATTGACTTTTATTAAAGTATGAATGTGAATACTTGTAACATTGTTAGTAGAGTTAAAAATGGGTGAATCACATAATGACTATTATAAGTAAATCTGAGAAATAAAATGGGAGACTCACAGTTTAGTTGGAAATGTCTGGTATTAACCCTTATATTATAAAGTAAGGTCGGTTTGTCGATTGGACTAGTTAGATAGTGGATAACTAGAACGGGTACGGGTACGTTAGGAGTGCACAATTAGATGAGGGGTGAGAAACTCATGTGAGTGCACTCACTATCATGTATGTTATATTCACTGTTTAATGTTATTAAACACTTGCTATATTTTAAACCGTTTTCACAATCGGGCTCTGACCCATTTGCTTTCATATCCATTTTTCTTGTAAAAACCTTTTAGGTGCCCAGCCACAAGTACGCTAAGCCTAGGAGTTCCATTCTAATGACGTGTTGTAGCTGCTGTGGAAGTTACAGGATCTCGATAGTAGATGCCTCCACTTTCTACATTGACTCCATTTCCGATTTATTCATTTGTAGGGCATGTCACCCTTTTCTTTTAGAGACAACTTATATACTAAGTTTTAATTCAGTTTTGGATTTAATTAATTAGCGATTCAGACTTGTATTGGTTTTATTCAATATTCAGATTATTTAGAGGAGTGTTCCTCCAGATTCATTCTATTCCATTATTATTGTATTGTGACTGTGATGTGACTGTGGTATCATTATTTCATAATTCAATTTATTGCATGTTAATCTAATTTAATTAAAATTGACACTCACTTTTTAAATATTAGGTTGCTAGTAATTGTTTAAAAATATTTTCGATAGTGATGCTAGGAACTGAACCAACTTGACATTTTGTATTAATTTGAATAAAGGAGTAGATACCCGGTATTTAATTAGACGGAGTGTCACAAATAGTGGTCAACTTGACATTTTATTTTATCTTATCACCACCATACTTCCTTTGATCAACTTTTATTGTAGTATTTTATTGAATACCTCCATTGTACTTATATAAGCTAGTGATTTGAACATGCTTACAATTATTTTATGTAGTATTTTAGAGTATTCATGACCCCCACTAAGAAAATTCCTTAAACTCCCCTTGAAATGCTAGAGGCAATAGGAGTGGTGACTCCTAGGGAAAAATTAATCAATGATTCATTAAATCCATAATTACGATAAAAAATGAAAGCCAACTCTCAGTCAAAACCAACAATAAGGCAAAGCTGGTTAAAGAACCATGTCCAGTTTTCCTCATCCTTGGCAATTACTACATCAAATGTAAGGTCGAAAATACCTATAAATAACCCAAATTAGAGAAAATGTATTAATCTCTCATTGAGAAATAGTCTATTTCGCAATGTGAAATAATATGTTTCTTAGTGACAAATCAAATATTTCACAGTGAGAAGTGATTCAATTCACATTGTGAAATTATTCAATCATACTTTTTCGCCAATGTGTAACTTCAATTCATTTATTTGTTTTCCCGCCAATTCCACACATTCTAATCTCATGTTAAAGGTCGCATAAGACACCCAAACACCTAAAGTAGTGAACCGTGTAAACCACATATAGTAGTAATGTTTAACTGTAAAAAAATGGAAGCTTTTACTATGATATAACAATATGAAGCCACTTAGAATAACTATTAAGCAAGTCAATGGTGACACTATTGAATTTCTTCTTCGGCTCAATTATAAATCTTTCAAATAGTTAGGATTTTACTACTTGTACAAAGATATTAAATGAACACTCGAACCTAGCATTATTGATATTGGAAAGGTTAAAGGGATTGCAAAATATGCATGGTTAGACTAAAAATTGTGGTGTTTTAGCATGGAATTGGTGTATCCTTTTTTATCTTAATACATATATAGAAATCATAAATCGTTCCTACTACAATAACAATAAAATGCACACACTTTCACTATGAAGATAAAAGGGAGTAAGAATTCTTACTAAGAAATAAAATAGATTCAATTTTAGAAAATAATGAAAATCCTTATAGCGAGGACATCAACATTAATTAATTCATTAGTTAGGATATTTGCTACATTTGTATTGAAATCAATTACATATTGCAACAGAGTGTCTATTCTCTCTATAACATTTATATTCACATTTCCAAGTTTTATTATCTCAATGATCTATTTTGTAGTTATATTACCTTTTTGAACTTCAAATCTAAAATTTCATGTTTCAACTTTGCAATGCAATTTCAAAACAAAATTCTAAAGCATTGAGATTTCGCATTGCAATTTCGCTCTGTGAATTCGCAATGCAAGATCTCACTATGAACTCGCATTGTGAAATAGAAATACGAAGTCTCAATGAGAAATATCATTAGAAATAAATCTAAAATATGAATTTGAAAATTCTAAAATGTATCTACAAGTAAACATCCTCTTCATATACTTTTAAAAATTGTACCACCTAGAAATATCATGAGGTGAAAAATTTAAAACCATTGATGCTTAAAAGAAACAAAAAAAAACTTTGAACTTCTTTGTTGACAAATTCAAAATTAATTCAACAACACTTCCAGGATTTGTTGTCCTAACAGCATCAATGTACTACCTAAATTGATCAAATGGAAGGCTTGCATCACCATATAATTGCACCCTATCCTTTTTAACACCTAACCGGAAGAATGATATGGAATTTGTATTTCATAACTAGAGTTAAACTTCAGAATTACATCTCAATGTTTATTAAAAGGTTTTGAACGTATTTCATCCATAATTAACTCTAAAACTAGCATCGATATTACCCTACGATTATTTTTACTGCACACTATATAACCACAGATATGATCGCCATTGAATGTCCTTGTAATAAAAAAATCATTACATTGTTTAATAGAAGAATGAACTCGCCATTTACAATAAGTTTTGACTATCATTTGACCCTATGTAGTCACTCTAGTTGGTTCATTCTTTAAGTAATAAAGCTCAAAACCAACTTCAATATCGTACTTGCACAAATCCACTATGAATTTTCTTGCATCATCTTTAAATTTCTGACTAACTCCTATAATTAAATTAGCCCATCCAGCTGACATTAATGTCCTATTATACAATACCTGAGTGTTTGATTGCATGTCTCTATTATGAGTAATAATTTCCTACACGTGATGATATCCAAAGCACATAAGCCAAATTAGAGTAAGTATGATAGAAAGTAATAAAATCACACATGCAAAAAAAGATGTACGTAGTTTGACAACGTGACTATATCCACAAAGTTTAGGGTTTGTTCTTTATTGCTTTAGATAATTGGTTGGTAACTTGATGTTATAATATCACATGCTCTCCTCAAGGGGGAGTGAGTTTACATTTATAGAGAATCTTATGAGAGTCCTAGGCTCCAATAATAGATATCCTTGACAATTCGGACCTATCATTTATCATATTCAGTCCTTCCTGTAATACCCCGTACTTTTGGCTATATTTATTTTCGGGATTAATTAATTAAATGCGTATTAATTGGAAATTAATCCGGGTTAAAAATACTAACGAGATGCGAGTTGGTATTTGATTATGTGCATATATGATTATATATGAATTTGGAATTATGAAATTTGTCGTGAGATTAATATACGACAATTTTGGAATTTTGTTGAGACGCGTGTGACCGCCGCGTCATGGTATATTATTTTAATTATAAAAGTGATTTTTATTTCTATTATCCGTATGGTCATTTTGAGTGTGCCAACGCGTCCGGAAGGGTCGAGATAGTCAGAAAACACTAGCCGGGGGTGTAGTTTGGATTCCGGGGTATTTTTAGGCCATGCCGGCATCATAAAGGGTATTTTGGTAATTTTACATTTTGAGGAATTAAAAGTGACGAAAATTGGGAGTTTTAATCTGATGTGGATTTAACCCACTAAACCCACTAACCAACCCATATTAACCCATTAAGCTACGGAGGCTATCATTAGTTTTTCTAAGTTCCCCAAATCAAACCCTAGCCACCTTAAGCCACCATTGGAGAAGAAGCTTGGAGAGAAGAAATTCTGCTGAAAAGCTTCATCAAACCAACATCAAAATTAGAAATTAATCAAGGCAAGTGACTTTATTCCATTTAATTTCAGAGAATGTCTTTTCCATGTTAGAAATTGAAGAATTTTAATTATTCTTGAAAGTTGAATGAAAACCCATGTTAATTGGATTTAGAACTTGAATATTGAGGACAAATCGCATATAGAATTACATAAAAATGATTATTCTGGTATTAATGTATGTTGGTTGTAACAAAAATGGATTTAATTCGGGGATTTGATGATGATAAAGATCTAGGGTTCATGTTCTTTTAAAAATTGGGGGAAAATATAGAATCTTGTGATTTAATGATGTATAGGGTGCAATAAAGCCTTAAAAGATGTTAGTTTATGACCTTAGCATGTTTTAGGATGATTAGAGAACTTAAAACATTGTTGGGACGAACTTTGGAGAAGATTTGAGGAGTTGAAATGGATGAAAAATGAGATTAGACAAATCTGGGACGAATCTGGCAGGTCGTTAGAAGCCCCTACCCAGGTCGTTCGAAGGAACTCGTTCGAACGAGCTTCTAACGAGTTGACCAGTCTCTGCTAACGAGAAGGGATTTCGTTCGATATCTCATTCGAACGAGATATCGTTAGAAGGTACAGTTCGTTCGAACGAACTGGAATCTTGTTCGAACAGCCTCGTTCGAACGAGACTTCTAACGAGTTGACAGTGGAATCTCGTTCGAACAATCTCGTTCGAACGAGACTTCTAACGAGTTGACAGTTTGGTCCTTTTTGGACTGTTTTGATTTTTGGAGTCCCGTAAACTTGTTCGAGGATATAGATAACATTTTGATGATGATGTGATGATAGAATTGGGACTTTTGGGTATTTATGAGAAGGAAATTATATACGATAATTATATTAAATGGACGGTTTGGGTTGAGACGTGAGTGTCTACTACGACGTGAGAATGAATTATGGCGCGTATAATTACAAACCGGAATAATATAAGTTGTAGATATTATAAGTTGGTACGAGAATGCGATATGTACTACGATTAAACTATGGGATTACTAAGACGTGTGTTTACTTAGTATTGGTATATGAATTGTGTGTATGGCATACCTACCATACTTGCTATCACGGGAGGTTTGCGTTCGCTTAGGGCCCTCTAATCCTTGTGTTGCCCGGATTTAGACTGGTTACCTTGATGAACATAGGTCATAGAAAGACTTATTGGGATATTAATAAGTCCGCTGATCGTGGGAGCGTAGGTATGTGCGTGACCCATGTGATGTGACTGTGTTTGCCTCCATTATTTGTGATGTTGTTATCTGTGAACTATTCCTGAGAGATTCGGAATATGTAATCCTTATGTACGTGATGTACCGGGATGGATAGCAGAGTATGTGTGCACCGCAGCTTAGTTCTCGGGGTGCTTGTATAGTATATTTATGGTGTGAATAATATATACTTAATTAATGGGAATCCTCATGTTAATGTTGTGAATATAATTACGGTATGGTTTCGAGAAATATAACGAGTTAACTGATAGTTATATATACTGCATATTGAGCATCCGAGTTTACGTTAAACCCCTACTTAATTACGAGCGTTATTATGATGATAGAACCGAGTAATAAGGGTAGGACCTATGACAGTCTAGCTAGATATGATGGTACTTGGCTAGTAATGTGCGTCGTTATAGATGGGTACTTACGTTAGGAGTGCACAGTTAGACGAGAGGTGAGAATATCATGCGAGTGCACGTCCTAACATGTACTTTGCATTTAATGTTTTAAATGTTTTTTTAAAGCACTTGCAGGTTTTTAAAATATAACTCCACATTCGGGCTCTGACCCGTTTTCTTTTCAAATCTATTTTTCTTTGTAAAACCATTTTAGGTGCCCAGCCACAAGGACACCATGCATAGGATACTCATTCAGGTGACGAGCTGTAGCTGTTTGTGGAAGCTACAGGGATTTGCTTGTAGACTCCTCTATTCACTTGGATTCCAGCTTCATTATCTATCAGTTGTAGGGCATGTTGCCCATTTCTATTAGAGTTACATTTACATTACAGTTTTCAGACTTTGGCATGTATTGTTTTAGTTTTCGGTTTACTTATCAGTTGTGGGATTTGTAGTGAGGAGTTTTCCTCCAGACGTTATTTACGTTTTGTGATGGTTATTCTATTTACTTCATTATGGTGTATGGTGTTATTATTCTTCATTACACTTGTTGCATGTTAATCAGACTTAACTTAAAATTTGGCACTTACTTTTTAAATACTAGGTGGTTAGTAATCATAAAAATGTTTTCGACAGTGATGCTATTAACTGGACCAACTTGACATTTTGAATTAATTTAATAAAGGAGTAGCTACTCGGTATTTAATTAGTCGGGGTGTCACAGGTGGTATCAGAGCATCAGGTTCTAGTGTCCTTTAGGATCTGACGGCTTATTATGTTTCCGCTAAGTTTCTTTGATATAGAGCCCTATATTTTAGGACTGTTGTACTCTTTTTGTGTATGCTTCGTTCTTCAGCTATCTTAAGTTTATAAACAGCGAACTTATAAACTTTGTTCTTATTTCAGATGCCTCCACGACGTGCACGACAAGTTCCCAGGGATGCAACGCTCGAACCCCAGCCCGCTCCAGTTCAGGGCATGATGAACGCCGCTGAGGTTGCAGCTATAGTAGCCCAAGCGGTAAATGCCGCAATTGTCGTTGTTCAGCAGGCACCACCTCAGGCGCCGGTTGCCTCGCCAGTACAGGCTAATGCATTCCCGTCTGCTTGGGAACGTGTACGTGACACTTTTCAGAAAGCGCATCCGCCAGAGTTTGCAAGTAGCTCAGATGTGGTAGTCTCGAGCCAGTGGAGGAAGGACATGCAGAGGCACTTGAGGATGTATGAGTGCACGGACGTCCAGAAGCAGGTGCTAGCTACTTTCAAGCTAGTTGGATCTGCGCTACAGTGGTGTGAGTCTATTACCACCATGGAGGAGAGGGATACTCTCACGATTCAGGAGTTCTGGGTGCGGTTCGACCGCAAGTACTTTCCGTCAGCTGTTCATACGGAAATGAGGAGGAGATTGATGAGTTTGAAGAAGGAAGGTAAGACCGTGGCCGAGTATGAGGCCGAGTTCACGAATCTGTTAAACATTGTTCCAGAAGAGATACCAACAGAGAAGAAGAAGATTGAGAAGTTCACGGACGGGTTGACATGGAGGATCCGTCAGCATCTACTAGGGAACCTATCGTTGGCCACCTATTCTGATGTGGTTAACGCTGCATTGTTACACTGCCAGGACCACCGTTTTCATATGGCCGAGGGCAAGAGGTCGGGGGAGTCTAGCCATCAGGGCAGGACTGGAGGACATGGTGCCAGCGGGGCACAATCTGGTCAGGGGCAGAGGCAGAATGAGCAGGGCTCCCAGCAGGGGGATAATAAGAGGTTCCGGTCAGGGAACTACAGACAGGGACAGGGAGGTTTCTGTCAGGGCCATCAGGGTCCAAACGGCCATCCGGGCCAACAGGGGCAGAATGGGCAGCAGTTTCACCAAGGCCAGCAGGGCCAAGGGAGGAACGGTAACGGCCACCAGGGCCGGGGACATCACGGGCTGAGAGGAGGGAACTTCCCAGGGAAGTGTTTTATTTGTGGCAAGACTGGCCATAAGCAACAGGATTGTCCTGATAGGGGCAGGGTCCCACAGCAGCAGCAGTAGGGTGCTCGCCAGGAGCCACAGAGGCCTATGTTTCCCGCCGCTCTCCCCGCACCGCCACAGATGGCAGCTTTGCCACCCATTCTAGCAGTCCCAGCTCAGTAGGGGCAGCTACAGTATGGACGTGTCTACAACGTTCACCATCCTGCAATTCCACAGGCACCGCCCGCGATTGACGGTACGTTTCCTATCCATGGCACTATGGGTCGGGTATTATTTGATACGGGTGCTACACATTATTTTATAGCTACACACTTCGCGAAAGATTTAGGATTGTTAGCTACGGCAGAGAGCACAGTGACGTGTGTCGACTCACCATTGGGGAGTGGGTTACTTATTTTCTTTATATGCCGGGGAGTGGGGGTAGAGATTGGTGGTTTGGTATTACCTGCAGACATGTTGGTATTAGATATGCATGTTCACGATGTGATTATCGGTATGGATTGGCTCGTAGCTTATAGGGCCATGATTGATTGCTTCAGTGGGAGCATTGTTTTTGCCATTCTGGGGCAAGAGATGTTTGTAGTGGCGATGCCTCGCCCAGAGGGGGGATCGACCGCTCATCTGTATTACATTGAGGAGGATACCTCTAAGGAGGTAGTGATTCCTTTAGATTCTATCACAGTTGTCAGGGAGTATTCAGATGTGTTTCAGGAGATACCAGGCTTACCACCCAGTCGAGAGATAGACTTTGTTATAGATTTGCTACCGGGTACGAGACCTATAGCACGTGCACCGTACCGTATGGCTCCAGCTGAGATGTGAGAGTTACGGGATCAGATAGAGCAGCTGTTAGGTCATGGATTTATTCGCAGGAGTACCTCACCTTGGGGCGCTTCGGTTTTGTTTGTGAAGAAGAGGGACGGTTCCCTGAGATTGTGTGTGGACTACCGAGATTTGAATAAGGTCACGATACGGAATAAGTATCCGTTGCCTCGAATCGATGACTTATTCGACCAGTTGAGAGGATCTTCTTTCTTCTCAAAGATTAATTTGAGGTCGGGATACCATCAGTTGCGTATCCGGGAGGAGGATGTCTCGAAGACCACGTTCTTGTCGAGATATGGTTCTTACGAGTTTCGGGTTATGCCTTTTGGTTTGACCAACGCTCCAGCTGTGTTTATGGACTTGATGAACAGAGTGTTCAGGGATTTTCTAGATCAGTTTGTCATTGTCTTCATTGATGACATTCTGGTTTACTCCCAGACAGAGGAGGAGCACGCCGAGCGTTTGAGGCAGGTTTTGCAGACACTTCGTCAGAACGAGTTGTATGCAAAATATGAGAAGTGCGGGTTTTGGCTGAAAGAAGTCCAGTTTTTGGGGAATATTATTTCCGACTGGGGAATATCTGTTGATCCGGGGAAAGTATCAGCGGTGAGGGAATGGGGACATCCCACGACACCAATGGAGATTCGTAGTTTCTTGGGTCTAGCAGGATACTACAGGAGGTTTATTCGGGGTTTCTCAGAGATAGCAGGTCCTTTGACACATCTGACTCGTAAGGGTGTGCCCTACATCTGGAGTGATGCCTGTCAGTTGGCATTCGATGAATTGAAGGACAAATTGACCTCAGCACCTGTGTTAGCATTGCCGAGACAGGGAGTTAAGTATTTGGTTTACACCGATGCGTCTTTGCAAGGACTGGGAGGTGTATTGCAGCAGGAGAGACAGGCCATAGCTTATGCTTCCCGTAAGCTTAAGCCTCATAAGAAGAATTACCCCACGCATGATTTGGAGTTGGTAGCAGTGGTATTTGTCCTACGGATTTGGGGGCACTATCTTTTGGGGGAGAAGTTCCAACTGTTCACGGACCACAAGTCCCTACAGTACCTGTTCACGCAGAAGGAGTTGAACATGCGGCAAAGGAGGTGTCTTGAGTTTGTGAAATACTACCAGTTCGACATCCAGTACCACTCGGGTAAGGCTAACGTGGTAGCAGACGCGTTGAGCCATAGGCCAGCAGACGAGGTGGCAGAGGTGTGGAAGGCTAAGTGGAAGGAATTGGGACACCAGGATGCAGTGGCCCGATCTTTCATGTCTATGATGACAGTTACACCGCCGATTGTCATGAAGGTAGTACGGGCACAGGCTAATGACTCGTTCTGTCAGGAGCAGATAGTTCGATTACTAGCAGAGGGAGCCGAGTCCTATACCTCAGATGGGGGATTACGCTTCAATGGGAGATTGGTAGTTCCGGAAGGGGAGGAATTGCGACACGATGTTATGGCAGAGTCGCACGGCTCACGGTTCGCGGTACATCCCGGAGGGGACAAAATGTACCAAGACATGAGACGCCAGTATTGGTGGAGCGGTATGAAAAGAGAGATCGCTGAGTTTGTTTCGAAATGCGCCACTTGTCAGCTTGTAAAAGTGGACCATCAGAGACCAGCAGGATTGCTACAGCCGTTGGAAGTTCCGGTGTGGATGTGGGAGAGCATATCTATGGACTTTATCACGGGGTTGCCTACGTCGCAGAGGGGTCACGACTCCGTTTGGGTAATTGTGGACAGGTTGTCCAAAGTCGCTCACTTTTTACCCGTAAGGACTGACTACACTACGGGACAGTATGCCCATCTCTTCATTTCAGAGATTGTGAGACTTCACGGTGTGCCCCTAAATATCGTGTCTGACAGAGACAAGATATTTATTTCGAGGTTTTGGGAGAGTTTCCAGGAGGCCATGGGCACGGAATTGCGGTTGAGTACGGCTTATCATCCGCAGACTGATGGGTAGACCGAGCGCACAAACCAGATGTTGGAGGACATGCTACGCATGTGCATTATTGACTTTGGGGGTGGATGGGAGCAGTACCTTCCACTGGTGGAGTTTTCTTACAACAACTCCTATCAGTTCACTATTGGCATGGCTCCATTTGAGGCATTGTACGGTAGGCCTTGTCGTTCCCCAGCATGTTGGTTAGAGGTGGGGGACAACAAACTGCTTGGGCCGGAAGTGATT
This sequence comes from Sambucus nigra, assembly GCA_949130495.1. Lineage (NCBI taxonomy): Eukaryota > Viridiplantae > Streptophyta > Magnoliopsida > Dipsacales > Adoxaceae > Sambucus > Sambucus nigra. The sequence continues at coordinate 94,671,663 of OX422212.1, forward strand.
CAGGATACTTCGGCAAGGATTGAGTTGATTCGGAGTCGCATTCGGGTAGCTCAAGACAGACAGAAGAGTTATGCTGATGCGAAGAGATTTTTCAGGGAGTTCCAAGTGGGGGACCAGGTTTTTCTCAGAGTGTCTCCTATGAAGGGGATTATGCATTTCGGGAAGAAGGGGAAGTTGGCACCGAGGTATGTGGGGCCGTTTCCTATTATTGAGCGGATCGGACCGGTTGCGTATAGACTTGGATTACCGGAGCATTTGCATCGGATTCACGATGTGTTCCATATTTCCTCGCTGAGGAAATACCTTAGAGATAATTTGGCTCATTCTCACATTGCTGTGGAGGACATCGATCTCCAGCCGGATAGCTCCTACAAGGAGGGGCCGATTGCTATTTTGGATCGAAGCGAGAGGAAACTGCGGTCAAAGATAGTTCCGTTAGTACGTGTTCAGTGGCGACATCATAATGTCGAGGAGTCCACATGGGAGCGCGAAGATGAGATGCGCGATCGTTATCCAGATTTATTTTTAGCAGGTACTTTCTAGTTTCGAATTTCGGGATGAAATTCAGTTATTAGGGGGGAAGTATGTAATACCCCGTACTTTTGGCTATATTTATTTTCGGGATTAATTAATTAAATGCGTATTAATTGGAAATTAATCCGGGTTAAAAATACTAACGAGATGCGAGTTGGTATTTGATTATGTGCATATATGATTATATATGAATTTGGAATTATGAAATTTGCCGTGAGATTAATATACGGCAATTTTGGAATTTTGTTGAGACGCGTGTGACCGCCGCGTCATGGTATATTATTTTAATTATAAAGGTGATTTTTATTTCTATTATCCGTATGGTCGTTTTGAGTGCGCCAACGCGTCCGGAAGGGTCGAGATAGTCAGAAAACACTAGCCGGGGGTGTAGTTTGGATTCCGGGGTATTTTTAGGCCATACCGGCATCATAAAGGGTATTTTGGTAATTTTACATTTTGAGGTATTAAAAGTGACGAAAATTGGGAGTTTTAATCTGATGTGGATTTAACCCACTAAACCCACTAACCAACCCATATTAACCCATTAAGCTACGGAGGCTATCATTAGGTTTTCTAAGTTCCCCAAATCAAACCCTAGCCACCTTAAGCCACCATTGGAGAAGAAGCTTGGAGAGAAGAAATTCTGCTGAAAAGCTTCATCAAACCAACATCAAAATCAGAAATCAATCAAGGCAAGTGACTTTATTCCATTTAATTTCAGAGAATGTCTTTTCCATGTTAGAAATTGAAGAATTTTAATTATTCTTGAAAGTTGAATGAAAACCCATGTTAATTGGATTTAGAACTTGAATATTGAGGACAAATCGCATGTAGAATTACATAAAAATGATTATTCTGGTATTAATGTATGTTGGTTGTAACAAAAACGGATTTAATTCGGGGATTTGATGATGATAAAGATCTAGGGTTCATTTTCTTATAAAAATTGGGGGAAAATATAGAATCTTGTGATTTAATGATGTATAGGGTGCAATAAAGCCTTAAAAGATGTTAGTTTATGACATTAGCATGTTTTAGGGTGATTAGAGAACTTAAAACATTGTTGGGACGAACTTTGGAGAAGATTTGAGGAGTAGAAATGGATGAAAAACGAGATTAGACAAATCTGGGACGAATCTGGCAGGTCGTTAGAAGCCCCTACCCAGGTCGTTCGAACGAACTCGTTCGAACGAGCTTCTAATGAGTTGACCAGTCGCTGCTAATGAGAAGGGATTTCGTTCGATATCTCGTTCGAACAAGATATCGTTAGAAGGTACAGTTCGTTCGAACGAACTGGAATCTTGTTCGAACAGCCTCGTTCGAACGAGACTTCTAACGAGTTGACAGTGGAATCTCGTTCGAACAGTCTCGTTCGAACGAGACTTCTAACGAGTTAACAGTTTGGTCCTTTTTGGACTGTTTTGATTTTTGGAGTCCCGTAAACTTGTTCGAGGATATAGATAACATTCCGATGATGATGTGATGATAGAATTGGGACTTTTGGGTATTTATGAGAAGGAAATTATATACGAGAGTTATATTAAATGGACGGTTTGGGTTGAGACGTGAGTGTCTACTACGACGTGAGAATGAATTATGGCGCGTATAATTACAAACCGGAATAATATAAGTTGTAGATATTATAAGTTGGTACGAGAATGCGATATGTACTACGATTAAACTATGGGATTACTAAGACGTGTGTTTACTTAGTATTGGTATATGAATTGTGTGTATGACATACCTACCATACTTGCTATCACGGGAGGTTTGCATTCTCTTAGGGCCCTCTAATCCTTGTGTTGCCCGGATTTAGACTGGTTACCTTGATGAACATAGGTCATAGAAAGACTTATTGGGATATTAATAAGTCCGCTGATCGTGGAAGCGTAGGTATGTGCGTGACCCATGTGATGTGACTGTGTTCGCCTCCATTATTTATGATGTTGTTATCTGTGAACTATTCCTGAGAGATTCGGAATATGTAATCCTTATGTACGTGATGTACCGGGATGGATAGCAGAGTATGTGTGCACCGCAACTTAGTTCTCGGGGTGCTTGTATAGTATATTTATGGTGTGAATAATATATACTTAATTAATGGGAATCCTCATGTTAATGTTGTGAATATAATTACGGTATGGTTTCGAGAAATATAACGAGTTAACTGATAGTTATATATACTGCATATTGAGCATCCGAGTTTACGTTAAACCCCTACTTAATTACGAGCGTTATTATGATGATAGAACCGAGTAATAAGGGTAGGACCTATGACAGTCTAGCTAGATATGATGGTACTTGGCTAGTAATGTGCGTCGTTATAGATGGGGACTTACGTTAGGAGTGCACAATTAGACGAGAGGTGAGAATATCATGCGAGTGCACGTCCTAACATGTACTTTGCATTTAATGTTTTAAATGATTTTTTAAAGCACTTGCAGGTTTTTAAAATATAACTCCACATTCGGGCTCTGACCCGTTTGCTTTTCAAATCTATTTTTCTTTGTAAAACCATTTTAGGTGACCAGCCACAAGGACACCATGCATAGGATACTCATTCAGGTGACGAGCTGTAGCTGTTTGTGGAAGCTACAGGGATTTGCTTGTAGACGCCTCTATTCACTTGGATTCCAGCTTCATTATCTATCAGTTGTAGGGCATGTTGCCCATTTCTATTAGAGTTACATTTACATTACAGTTTTCAGACTTTGGCATGTATTGTTTTAGTTTTCGGTTTACTTATCAGTTGTGGGATTTGTAGTGAGGAGTTTTCCTCCAGACGTTATTTACGTTTTGTGATGGTTATTCTATTTACTTCATTATGGTGTATGGTGTTATTATTCTTCATTACACTTGTTGCATGTTAATCAGACTTAACTTAAAATTTGGCACTTACTTTTTAAATACTAGGTGGTTAGTTATCATAAAAATGTTTTCGACAGTGATGCTATTAACTGGACCAACTTGACATTTTGAATTAATTTAATAAAGGAGTAGCTACCCGGTATTTAATTAGTCAGGGTGTCACACTTCCAAGCGATGGTCTTGAGGAATTCTTCTATGAGTTGGACTCTTCATTAATTTTTGGCGCACGTGTCGAGCACGTGCACGTTTAATTCTAGACCCCACATCTATCGATTTTAACTTACTGTAACTGATCATCAGATGAATTATAACTTTTATTATATTCAAAATCAAAGTCATGCCTTTAAATACTCATTTAGCATGCGATTTAGATTACCTGAGACCCCATAACTCATATAAAATGATGTTGATCTTAACTTCTCCCATTTCACACGTATTTTTTTAACAAAATTCTCATACAAATACGCTGCAGATATCACTATAGCATCACTAAGTTTGCCATGCTTAAGAAAACATGTAAAAAATTGTGTTTCATTGTTATGTTATTAAGCATGACTGAATTCTCAATATTAAAATAATAAGAACACTCAAAAACTCGTGTTATTTAAAAAGGAAGAAGAGTTACGTATATAAGAAGATCTTTTATAACTTTTAGAAATCCAAAAGTAGTGGAAGTAATCTTTTACATTTCATAATTGCGCTAATTGCTAGATCCCAAATGTTATTAGACACGTGGATTGTCATTAAAATCACATGCATTTTGAAACTTATTATTAATCGATTATAATGCAAAGAGTATTTTTGGCAAATTACATACTATAAATACGTGCAAGGGGCCTTAGACTAAACTTGCTTTAAGGCAGGACGGATAATTCTACATGTTTTCATGCCAATGGTGGATAACTTAATAACGCGATTTTTATTTAACATTTAAATAAATATAGAGACCCCATTTTGAGACTTCGCCTTAAGCCCCCATATTCTCAGGGCTGGCCCCAATTACACAAAAATTTATTTATTTTATTACTATAAAACACAAGACTTCAATGAAGTCTCTATCATGACCCTGTCCCAAAATTAGTAATAGGGAACGAGTGTCTTCACATGCCACCAAGGCAACAAATATTCTGACTTAAATTGTTTCCTTAATTAAATGCAGCAGAAATATAATTACATGGTTATGAATCGTAAAATACTGAAATTATAGGAATTACGTCATCAGAGCTTTCTAAAGGGAAAGTTCATTTACATTACAAGTAAAACGAGTTACAATGTAAGAAGAAATTTAAAACTTATTACAAGAGAGCCAAACATGCTCTATATGATATAACAACCTGTTTTTTTTCTTATAATAACAAAAAGAGCTCTAAAAGATGCATCTTCCATATCGTTCTTTTTCGTTCCCTCCATGCCTACTTATTTCCTGAAAAATGGTTACTTATACAACTTCAGCTAAAAGCGGAGTGAGATTCAATCTCTAGACATTCCGAGGTTTTTCAAAAAATTGATACCTATTTAAATTCAAAGAGTATACATATACATATATAGATAGGAATTTGCTGTATTAAACTTGAGATGATAATATATAGAAATGAATAGCAAAGAATAGAACATATACAACAAATCAATTGCAATATCTTTTTCTTTCAATCATATGATTTTAATGGCCAAGTACTCTTTAATACCATATTCTTTTACCGAATTATTCCCCGGTAGTTGAGGGTCAATCGAACTTGTTCGTCACAACGCCTTATTTAGGGCACACCAGCGATAACCCATCTAGGAAGGTCAGTCAATAGGAGAGGTCCCTTAGGTTGAATCTTATTTCCAATATTGAATATCATTTTCAAAACTCTTTTTAATTGGTATGTCTATATGGATGAATATAAACATATCACAAGGAATCAACCATCGGTATAAGATGAATTTTGAGAATAAAAGAAGTTCACAAAATATATATATTTTGCATAATATCATATAATTAAAAAGAACATGTAATGTTAGGATACTCACCTAGAACAGAAGTCCGAAGTTATAGATACAAAGTCTTGGATCGCTCGTTAATCTTCAGGCAAAACTTCTTCTTAAACTTTTCCCACACTTTCTCTCACTATTTCTTTGTAAGATTCTTTGTAAGATTTTGGTATAATTTTGTTTAATGGCTGATCCAAAGGCTTTATTTATAGTTTTTCAAAGGTATTTAGGTGTTGACACGTGTCTGGGTGATAAGGCTTTCATTTTGGTGAGTCGGCGTTCACGTGTCGCGTAACAGATCAGCCTTGCAATCTTAGCTGATCAAACGGCAACACGTGTCTAACTTTTTCTAAAGGATTGATACGTGTTTTATATTTTCCTATAAAGGCAACACTTGTGGGGTGGAGGTGTTAAAACCAAGCACGAGGTGTAAAGTTACTAATGGTATAAGGGTCAGTTTACACATGAAGGGCATTTTGGTAATTTCACACTATATATATTTTTTATTTCATAATGGTTCCTGAAAATATTTTATTCACAAAATGATCCTTTTTATATTTTCATTTTAGTCCCTAAAACCTTCTTAATTAAAACCAAGTCCTTAAAGTTTCATAAAATTATAATTTCTACCCCAAAACTTATCATTTGGCTTAAGATAGGTCATAAGACTTTGATTTAATCCAATTTATAGTTGATTCTTAATAATTATTATTTATATCATTTTAATCAATAATACCAAAAATATAACAAGATTTACGGGTAGGATTGCCTTAGAGACTTTTACGTAATTTCCTACGAATTTCTCCTCATCTTTCTCTTCCTAAACTTACCGTTTCTCTCTCCTTATTCTAAAAATCTTCCATGGCTGAACTATGATGAAGGAGAAGCTTATTTCAATGGTTTTAGGTCGGCATAAGGCAAATACCCTTGATCCATTCAAAGTATGACACGTGGCAACTATGTAAGACAAAATATCATTTAAGGCTAAATGATTACTTACCCCTTGTTCGTAAAAAGACGATATCTTCTCACTCGAATGTCTGTTTGATGCAAAGTTTGTTGTGTTACAAACCAAATCCATATACCTACAACTATGTAGTGAATACCTCATGTCAATTATTATATTACAATGGTCAAAACTAGGCTTCAACATGAACATTTTTACCAAAAACTTCAAAATTTTGTAGTTGCAATTAATTCGATATTTCATGCCTTATGAAAGTATAATAACTTAACATTATATATATTAATGACACATTAACCATATCACATATGTAATAATACAACATTATTAGATAGTAAGTGAGATGAAATTGAAAGAAAACAACTATATATTGGCATAAGAAAATGGGGTCATTACATCCTACTCTCCCTATAAAAAGTTTGGTCCCAAGAATTTGGCTTTCATTAATTTCCAAACAGGTGCGGATATCGATCCTTTATTTCATATTTCCACTCCCATGTCGCTTCTTCAGTGGAATTATTATGCCATAATACTTTGACCAGTGGAATTACCTTGGTTCGTAATATTTGATCTTTATGGTCTACCGGATGCCCAATGTATGACAAATCTTCTCTAACTTGAAGAGGTTCATGACTTAAGATATGTGTTGGATCTGGGACGTATTTATTCATCATTGAAACATGAAACACGTTATACACACTAGAGAGTTCAGGGGATACGGCTATTTTATATGCAACAGCTCCTATCCTTTCAAGGATTTCAAAAGGTCCTATTCATCTTGGACTCAATTTCTCTTTCTGCCCAAATCGGATTACTCCCTTTGTTGGTGATACTCGTAAGAACACATAATCTCCTCTTTGGAATTACAACTTTCGGTGGTGATTGTCAACATAACCTCTTTTGACGGCTTTGAGCGATTCGAAGTCGGTCTTGGATTAATTTCACTTTCTCTGTTGTGATTTGTATCAATTCTAGTCCCAATAATTTTCTTTCTACAACTTGTACCCAACATACAGGGGAACGACACCTTCTACCATAGAGTGCCTCATACGGAGTCATTTGAATACTCGCTTGATAACTATTATTGTATGCAAATTCAACTAATGGTAAAAGATCATCCCAATTTACGTTTAAATCAAGTACACATGCCCTAAGCATATCCTCTAATGTTTGGATGGTTCTTTCAGATTGCCCATCTATTTGAGGATGAAAAGCGGTGATAAAATTCAATTTTTTTCCCATGGATGATTTTAGTATTTTCCAGAAGCGAGACACGAATCTAGGGTCACGATAAAAAATAATTGAAACTCGGGGTCCATGAAGCTTAATAATTTTCCGCACGCATAACTTGGCTAACTTTTCTAAAGAATGGGTAATCTTAACGGCAAGAAAATGAGAAGATTTAGTTAACATATCAATAATTACCCAAATAGAATCATTACCATTTAAACTCCTTGGTAAACCTGTCACAAAATCCATAGTAATATGTTCCTATTTCCACTCAGGCATAGGTAGGGGTTGTAGTAATCCTAATGATTTATGATGTTTATCTTTTACTTGTTGACAAACCAAACACTGAGATACAAATTCGGCTATCTCCCTTTTCATGTTATTCCAATAAAATACTTCTCAAAGATCCCTATACATCTTTGTACATCCGGGATGAAATGTGAATATCGCGTAATGACTTTCCTCCAAAAATTTCCTCTTTAGTTGGGCATCACATGGCACACACATTCTATTTCCAAATCTTAATATATCATCTCGTATCACAAATTCAATCCTCTTACCTTCAATGACTTCTTCTCTAATCTTCTTTAGTTGTGGGTCATTTTCTTGTGCAATTTTGATCCTTTCCATCAACATGGGTTGTACTTGTAAGTTAGCGATTATTCCTCCTTTACTATAAATACATACATATATTTTCATACTTTGTAAATCCTTCAACAGAGCTTCTTGGCTTGTTATAAGACATGCTAAATTTGGTGTAGACTTCCTACTTAAAGAATCAGTTACTATATTTGCTTTCCCTGGGTGATAATGAATATTTAAATCATAATCCTTCATCAATTCTAACCACCACCTTTGTCTCATATTTATCTCTTTCTGAGTAAATATATATTTCAAACTCTTATGATCGGTATAAATCTCACATGTCTCACCATACAAATAATGCCTCCAAATCTTAAAGAGCAAAAACTACAACTACTAATTCTAGGTCATGGGTTAGATAATTTTTCTCATGTGGTTTTAACTGTCTTGAGGCATAAGCTACTACTTTTCCATTTTTCATTAGCACACATCCCAAACCATTTTTAGAATCATCACTATAAATCACAAATCCCCCTGTCCCCGAAGGAATAGTCAAAATTGGGGAAGTTACTAATCAATCCTTAAGTTGTTGAAAACTATTCTCAACTTCCTCAGACCATTCATATTTCACCTTCTTTTGGGTTAACATAGATAGAGGTTTGGCAATACTAGAAAATCCTTCGACAAGTCTTCAATAATAATCTGCTAATCTAAGAAAACTATGAATCTTCGTCACATTAGTTGGTATAGTCCAATCCGGTAAAGCTTTGATCTTTTGAGGGTCAACCGACACTCACTCCTTGGAAATGATATGTCCTAGAAAAGATACGCTAGGCAACCAGAACTCACACTTTTTTAATTTCGCATATAATTTCTTTTTCCTAAGGATTTGCAATGCTATCTCTAAATGCTTTTCATTTTCTTCAATACTCTTGGAATAAATAAGGATGTAAAAAATGAAAACAACCACACTTTATTAATCATATCCATAAAAGCGGCTGGTGCATTAGTTAGTCCAATGGCATCACAAGAAAACCATAGTGACTATATCTAGTACGAAAAGCTTATTTTGAAATATCACCTTCCTTAATCTTCCATTGGTGATAACCTAATCTAAGTTCAAACTTAGAAAATACTTGCGCACCTTGCAGTTGGTCAAAAGAATCATCTATACGAGGTAAGGGGTATTTATTGTTAATGGTCACCTTATTTAGTTCATGATAATCTATACATAACATCATCGTCCCATCCTTCTTTTTAACAAATAACACCGGAGCACCCCAAGGGTATATACTTGGTCTAATAAAACCCTTATCTAACAGATCTTGTAATTGAACTTTTAATTCCCTTAATTATAAAGGTGACATACGATCATGTTGTTTCGAGATTGTTATAGTTCCAGGAATAAGGTCAATCATAAACTCTATTTCTCTACTAGGAGGAAGACTAGGTAAATCATCAGGAAAAACATCTGAAAAATGTTTAGCTATAGGAATATCTTCTAAAATAGGCTCTTTTGTTTGTAAATCAATAACACTTGCAAGTAATCCTTGACATCCATTCTTAAGAAAACTACAAGCTTTCATTGCAGAGATAATACGCATGGGAGATAGGATGCCAATTCCTTCAAAACTGAATTCTGGTTGGCAAGGGATTTGAAAAGTAACTCGTTTCTCAAAACAATCTTCCTTAGCATGATACGATGCTAACCAATCCATCCCCAAAATGACCTTAAAAGTCTCTTATGTCTAAAACTATAAAATCAACGAATAGTTTATGACTACTAACATTTATAGGGAAAGACTTATACATTAATGTTCTCTTCAATAACTCACCCGAAGGAGTATAAACGTGTATGCTATGATTCAAGGGTTCAGAAATATTAGGAAAGTGATTGACAAAACTTATAGACACAAATTAATGGGTATTATCGGGTTCTATTAAACTTGAAAAGGTTGTGCACATATAGAAAGTGTACCTGACACTACTGCATTAGAAGACTTTGCATCGAAAATATTAAAAACTTTACCTTGTCTTCCATGATCCTTGTTGTCATTAAAGGTATTTGTTGGCACCTTCCCTTTATTAGGGAAATCTTTCATTTTATGTACCTTTTGGCCACACCCAAAGAAACTTCTCTTCTCCAAGTAACCCTCTATGAATATTACCACATCGTTAGCATCTATCAACACTAAAGGGTTTGTTTACTAAAGGTTTTCATATATTAGGTATAGTACTAAAGGGTTTGTTATTGGGGTTCTTTCCTCTTTGTTCTCCAAACTGTTGCTTCCCCTCTCTAACCTGATTATATTCTTCACTATCCTTCTCCCCTATTATTGCCCTAGTCACCACGTCATTATACGATGTTAACTTCCAGATGGAAATTCGACTACGAATATTCAATCTCAAACCACGTTCAAACTTCTTGTCTTTTAAAACATCGGTTATCACAACATGAGGTGCAAAATGAGATAACTCAGTAAACTTTGCCTCATATTGACTAACCATTATATTTCCTTGAACCAGACTCATGAAGTCGGCTTCTTTTTGGTCTTGCACCATTTCGGGAAAGTATTTCTCGTAGAAGATCACTAAGAAGTCATTCAAACCTATGGGATTATTCCTTTCCCCGTGTATTCTCTTAGTCATTCTCCACTAATGTTCGGCCTCACCTTCTAACATGAATGTTCCAAATGAAACCCATTATTCATCTGTACACTTAAGAACATCGAACATCTTTTCTATTTACATCACCCAATTTTCTGTTTCAATGGGGTTAGGAGTACCTTTAAAAGATGGCGGGTTCAACTTCTTGAATTGTTCAATAGTACAACTACTTAGTTCAAGATTCCTTGGTGCTCTATTATTCACCTGATGATCCACAATTCTTGCTAGACTCTCAATCGCCTTGTATGCACCTTCCAGTCCTTCCATACTTGAACCACTTATTCTCGCAGTTGATCTTGGCTTGGCCATTTTCTACAGTCATGCACAAACATAAGACGTATTATACTATCTCAAGATTGCAAATTATAAACAATTATATGTAGACTGTAAGACATATGGAGGGTTATCACATAAGTCGAATATTTAATCCTATATCCTATGTATGGAAACTTAAAATCTATAATTTTCGAAACTTATGTTCAGTATTCTATGGGTTCATAACCTATGTTCTCATACCACCTCTGTCACGACCCCATCCCAAAATTAGTCGTAGGTAACGAGTGTCTTGACATGCCACCAAGGCAACAAATATTCTGACTTAAATTGTTTCCTTAATTAAATGCAGCGGAAATACAATTACAGGGTTATGAATCATACAATACTGAAATTAAAGGAATTACATCATAAAAGCTTTCTAAAAGGAAACTTCATTTACATTACACGTAACAATGAGTTACAACGTAAGACGGAAATTAAAACTTATTACAAGAGAGCCAAACATGCTCTATCTGATATAACAACCTTTTTATTTTCTTAAAATGACAACAAGAGCTCTAAAAGATGAATCTTCCATATCGTCCCCTCCATGCCTACTTATTTCCTGAAAAATGGTTAGTTACACAACATCATCTAAAAGCCGAGTGCGATTCAATCTCCAAACATTCTAAGGTTTTTTAAAAAATTGACACATATTCAAATTCAAATAGTAGACATATACATCTATAGATAGGAATTTGCTGTATAAAATTTGAGATGACAGTATATAGAAATGAATAGCACAAAATAGAAAATATACGACAAATCAATTGTAATATCTTTTTCTTTCAATCATATGATTTTAATGGCCAAGTACACTCTAATACCGTATTCTTCTACCGTATTACTCCCTGTTAGTTGAGGGTCAATCGAAATTGTTCGTCACAACGCCTTATTTAGCGCACACCAGCGATAATCCAGCTGAGAAGGTCAGTCAATAAGATAGGTCCCTTAGGCCCAATCTTATTTCCAATATTCAATATCATTTTCAAAAGTCTTTTTAATCGGTATGTCTATATGGACAAATATAAACATATCACAAGGAATCAATCATCGGTATCAGATGAATTTTGAGAATAAAAGAAGTTAACAAAAATGTATAGTTTTCATAATATCATATAATTAAAATACACAAGGAATGTCAGGGTACTCACCTAGAGCAGAAGTCCAAAGTTATAGATACAGAGTCTTGGCTCTCTCATTAATCTTGAGATGAAACTTCTTTTTAAACTTTTCTCGCACTTTATCTCATTATTTCTTTGTAAGATTTTGGTATAATTTTGGGTAATGGATGATCCAAAGGCTTTATTTATAGTTTTTCAAACATATTTAGGTGCTGACATGTGTCTGGGTGATAAGGCTTTCATTTTGGTGAGTCGGCATTCACGTGTCGCGTAACGGAGCAGCCTTGCAGTCTTAGTTCACGAAACGGCATCACGTGTTTAACTTTTTCTAAAGGATTGACATGTGTTTTATCTTTTTCTATAAAGGTGACACGTGTGAGGTGGAGGTGTAAAAACCAAGAACGAGGTGTAAAGCTATTAAGGGTATAACGATCATTTTACACATGAAGGGCATTTTGGTAATTTCACACTATATATTTTTTTCATAAAGGTTCCTGAAAATATTTTATTCACAAAATGATCCTTTTTATATTTTCATTTTAGTCCCTGAAACCTTCTTAATTAAGACCAAGTCCTTAAAATGTCATAAAATTATAATTTCCACCCCAAAACTTATCATTTCGTTTCTGATTGGTATAAGACTTTGATTTAATCCAATTTATAGTTGATTATTCATAATGTTGATTTCTATCATTTCAATCAATAATACCCAAAATATAACAAGATTTACGTGTAGGGTTACCTTAGGGACTTTTACGTAATTTCCCATGAATTTTCCCGAATTTTTCCTCGCCTCTCTCTTCCTAAACTTACCGTTTCTCTCTCCTTATGTTAAACCTCTTCCATGGATGAAACATGATGAAGGAGTAGCTTATTTAAAATGTTTTAGGTCGGCATAAGGCACCTCGCCTTGGTCCAATCAAAGTATGACACGTGGCTACTATGTAAGACAAAATATCATTTAAGGTTAAATGATTACTTACCCATTGTTCGTAAAAAGATGATATCTACTCACTCGAATGTCCATTTGATGCAACGTTTGTTTTGTTACAAACATAATTCATATACCTACAACTATCTAGTTCATACCTCAAGTCGGTTATTATATTATAATGGTCAAAACCAGGCTTCAACATGAACATTTTTACCAAAAAATTCAAAATTTTGTAGTTACAATTAATTCGATATTCCATGCCTTATGAAAGTATAATAACTTAACATTATATATATTAATGACACATTACCCATATCACATATGTAATAATACATAATTATTAGATAGTAAGTGAGATGAAATTGAAAGAAAACAATTATATATTGGCATAAGAAAATGGGGTCATTACAGTCTCCCCCGTGTATGAGGTATCCACGTGGATTCATCCTCTATGGCTCATTTTCACCTTAAATTCATTACTACCATTTTTCTTACTCTCGGCGCTAATAATTCTTTTCCTCATCAAAACCTCTTATATCCCAAACTTTCTGCAATGCCAAAAAAATATGGGCAAAGAAATTGCAAATCGAATCTGAGAAATTATATTCTTGCATTGATGGTGGAGTTGAAGGACATGGACAACAAATTGGACTTACTTCCTATTCAACAATCCATCTAAATCCCTTCGATAAAATGAAAGACTGCAAAGAATTTTAACCCACTTCCCTCAGTACCATTTCTTCTCCCCCTGTTCCCTCCCTTACCCACTTATCCATTTGTTTTTAGGCCCTTCTACTCATAGATTATATTGTTAGTAGGGATTTACTTCATATTTAACCATTTTTCTAGCTGAGTTGAGACAAAACATCAAAAAACATATTTGTTGAAATATTTCTAATGTTTACTCTTCAATTTAGCATTATCGAACTCTATATTTTCTCTATATAGATTATTTTTTCATTGAACTTATATCGCACTTTTTTAAATTATTTTTATTGTTATTTTTTATGTATGGGTTTTAAACATTTTAGGGGACCTCTAAAAAACTAAGGTGAAAATAATTTTTTTGGGTATTTTAAAAAATTGGGTCAATTTTTTAAAGTTATTAAAAACTATTATTTGAATTTTCTAGGAGTTCCCTGAAATGTTTAAAACCCATATATAAAAAATAAAAGTTTTATCAAAAAGATACCACACAGGAGGCCTGCATTTGAACTCCTATAGTGGATCCCCTCTCTTTGTTTATCCATCCGTATTTGATTGAAAGATTTCTCATTCTCGCCAAATTTGATTTTTACCCATTTATACTTGTATGCATTTCATTAATAGGTTAAGAACTATTATTTGATAGATAATTTAAATTTGATGGGAGCAACATATGCGGAAGAAAGGTCCTTAGTTATTGCAATGCCAAATAAAAGCTCATGTGTATTGTAGATGAGGTTACAATAAGAGATGTAAAAAATACACCAAATTAACAAGTTTTAATTAATGGGTTGATAGCCATATGAAGATAAAAAAATCATATGGGCCTTTTCCTAGTCCTGACCTTGAATATACATATGAATAAATATTAAAAATCAACCATGTGCATGAAAATAACATAAAAAAAACTATTATTATATATTAAATTGGACTATGTACCTTTTTAAAAGAAGTTCATTATTTTAAATAGACATTGTGTCAAATATTATTAATTATATCATCATAATATGATTAATAATATTATTATGTAGCCCAATTATGACATAAATAAATCTACATTATTGACATCAGTTACAAGTATACTTCTTACTAACAACACATATTTTAATCGCTTAAAATCTAGCCTATATAAACACATAAGTGATAACTTGTTCTTTTGTTTTGCGCAAGAAAAATAAATTTATTTATAAACAAATAGGAGAAAAAGCCTCCCCTAGTGGCACTTACAAGCAATAAAGAAAATTAGAAATAAAACTACAAAAATTTACGAATTCTCGAACGAGTAGATGAAGGCCTTAAGTTATATTTAAGATCCGATTTCTCCTCATCAGTTAGAGATGGAAACGAGTCCACTTTTGAATTTTTTGTTACTCGCTTTTTTAATCAAACAACTACGTCTTAACCAATAATAGTTGAATCTTCATTGTTTCCTAAAATTTCATAGGAATTACGGATTGGAGAATTAAATATTTGATATTGAATATGATAACTAGCTCTCAAGTGGTGTTAGGCTCTTAAGTGCTTTTGCGGAACAATCCCCATATCCATTAAATAAATTTTATTTATATATATTCGTTGTGCAGGCGATGTTAGCGTTGAATGAAATTCAATTCAACAAAAAAACTGAGAACTCGTTATTAGCTCCATGCAATGTCAAGTATGGACATAATTCTTAATAATATTTTTGATTTTTAAGCTCCAAGGAAAGAATCATGAGAATAGTTGGTATTGTAGGTAGATATATAATATTATTTGTGTACATAAATTATATAATGCACCCGCGTACGGGTTGTATGGTAGTACATACATATTAGGGTGACCCACATCTGTCAATTTCAATATAGTATAATTGATCATTAGATGAATTATAACCTTCATCAGATTCAAACTCACAGTGTTGCCTTTCAATACTTAATGTTATATACAACCCTATTCAGGCCATTACGATGTTCTCCCTATCAATCTCATCATCGAGCATACAACATGGATTACCTGAGACCTCATAACTCATATAAAATGATTTTGATCTCAACTTCTCCTATTTCACACATTTTTTCAACAAAATCCTCATATCAACATGCTGCAGATTTATTATGGCATCATTAAATTTACCATGCTTGATAAAATATGTAAAAAAAATATTTTCCATTCTTAAGTTATTAAGCATGATTAAATTCTCAGTGTTCAAATAATAAGAATGTTAAATGACTCGTGTTATCTAAAAAGGAAGAAGAGTTACGTATATAAGAAGTTCTTTTATAACCTAAAGAAATCCAAAAATAGTGAAAGTAATCTTTTACATTTCATAATTGAGACGATCCAAAACGATATTGGACACATGGATTGTCATTCACATGCATTTTGCAACTTATTATTAATAGATTACCATTCAAAGAGTATTTTTGGCAACTTATATACTACAAATACTTGCAAGGAACCTTAAACTAAACATGCTTTGAAACGAGACTGATAATTCCACATTTTAATGTCAATGGTGGATCACTTAATAATGGGAGTTTTATTTAAGATTTAAATAAATCTAGAGATCCCATTTCGAGACTTCGCTCGAGCCCACATATTCTCAAGGTCGGCCTTGATAACACATAATTTTATATATACATATTAGGATTCCCCTAGTAAGCTTGTACTAATTGTGCTGGTTGTTTTCTTTGTAATTTTGCAATAAGAATTTATGATTCTCAATTAAATATTTGCAGAGAAGTTAAAAATTTTAAAAAATTACAGTTAAATATTTAAAATTTTAAAAATTATATTTAAGAGCCGATTTCTCCTCGGCAGTTAGAGATGGAAACGAGTCCATTGTCGAATTTTTTGTTACTCCTTTTTTTTTAATCCAACAACTACATCTTGACGAATAATAGTTGAATCTTCATTGTTTCCTAAAATTTCATAGGAATTATTAACTTGAGAATTAAATATTTTTTATTGAATATGGTAACTGGCTCTCAAGTGGTGTTAGGCCCTTAAGTGCTCTTGCGGAACAATCCCCATATCCATTAAATAAATTTTAATTTTATACATTCGTTCAGCAGACGATATTATCATTGAATGAAATTCAATTCAACAAAAAAAACTGAGCACTCGTTATCAGCTCCATGTAATTTCAAGTATGATTTTCAATAGTATTTTTTATTTTTAAGCTCCATTGAAAGAATCATGAGTATAGTTGGCGTTGTGGGTAGATATATAATATTATTTGTGTACATATATTATATAATGCGCCCTCGTACTGATTGTATGCTAGTATATAGATATTCGGGTGCCCCTCGTAAGCTTGTACTAATTGTGATGGTTGTTTTCTTTGTAATTTTGCAATAAGAATTTATGATTATCAATTAAATATATAAATCCCTCCCTAATCCCATCAATGTTGAGGTTCCCCCCGTTTCCTTGAGGACAGGTATGTGTTTATATGACGCCTGAAGTCCCTACCAAAGGAAAAGTAACTTAAAAGACCCAACGAGTTAGCTTGGGAATTAAACTGTTCTCTCCCTTATAAATGAATCGTTTTTAACACCCAGAAGGCACGTTTGGTGCTCATTCTATTTCTCCCTTCAACTCCCAGTATAAATAAGCACCCACTTCTTTGTCTCTATTCAAATCAACCTTTATGTTCTTTCTCCAGTTCTTATTGCTTTCATTTTTTCCCCAATATATACAGATAATATTTGGCAGTTACGGATGGTGTTAGTAAAATATTGCTTGTGTCCATGTTTGTGACAATTGTCTTAAACAAAATAGTGTCTGCTGATCCCGATTTGCTTCAAGATGTTTGTGTTGCTGATCTCGCCTCTAGTATTTCATTTCATATACTTACACCTAATTCTCGTGCAAAAATTTCCATTTTAATTATATTCAAAGACGTTATTTTAATTTATATGGTTGCATGTCAGAATATGTGCATCAAGTGAAGATTAGTTATTGCTAATACCATGAAAGTCTAACTTCTTTTTTCGGGTCTCTTTTATTCCACCATTTCATCAGTTTGTACAAATCAGATTGATAGTGCATTATGTTTCATGTAATTATAATCTGATTCTAGTTACAAAATGAATATAATTAACATTAGCTCAAACAGAAAAATATTTTGCATGCCCAATAACAGGGGGACTGATGGCATCAACGTAAATCAAAGTGTAATACCGGATTTTTTATCCCCAAAAGAAAGTGGACAACTAATATAACTACATAAACTAAAACTTCTGAATATATGCTCAATTATGTGAAATGGCCACGCAAGGTAACCACCACATTGCTAACCTACATTAAGCATATGTTGAAGCTAAATCGACACAATGGCATTTGTGAATAAAAGTTGGCCTGACAAGGGTTGTAATTATGCATGAAACAGGCGTGAGGCTAAATGGGTTTGCCTGCAGAGACAACATAACGGCAGATGATTTCTTCTTCGCGGGTCTAGCCAAGCCGGGACTCACCAATAACTCATTAGGTGCAATAGTAACGGGAGCCAACGTCCAAAGAATCCCAGGCCTCAACACTCTGGGTGTCTCCCTTGCCCGAATTGACTATGCCGCTGGCGGCCTCAATCCACCACACACCCATCCACGCGCCACTGAAGTCATCTTTGTCCTTGACGGAGAGCTAGACGTAGGATTTACTACTACCGCGAATGTCCTCTTTTCGAAGACCATTAAAAAGGGTGAAATATTTGTGTTTCCAAGGGGACTGGTTCACTTCCATAAGAACAACGGGAAGATCTCTGCATCGGTGATCGCGGCATTGAATAGTCAATTGCCCGGAACTCAGTCCATCGCTGCCACTCTATTTGCGATGTCACCGTCGGTGCCTGATAACGTGTTGACCAAGGCATTCCAAGTGGGGACCAAGGAGGTTGAAAAAATTAAGTCCAGGTTTGCTCCTAAAATGTAGATACCTTTATGTACCTTGGGTTGGTGGATTTGTTTGTTCTTTGGTATATGGATTTTTCAATGTTTGGGAAAGGGCAATATCCTAATGAAATATTTGTGAATTTGGTTATGTCTTCAATATATTATCTACTGTATTGCCAAGAATTCGAAAAATAGTTCACCAGTTGCTTGAAATTAGCCTTTATGATATTTTATGTATTTCACCATTTGATTGAAATTATCTTTTATTAAATGATATGTTCATAAGTGTATTAATTAGTGTTTTTTTCAAGTGAAATATTAGTATTCAGCGCCGTGCGAGGAAACAGAAACATTGTGAATACAAAATTAATTAAAAAAAATCAGCATAAATTCAAAGCTATGGAGGAGAAATTATTATTTGACTAAAAAGAGAAATATAAATGAAGGGAGAGAGATATGTGAGAGTAGTAAAAGAGAGACATGAAAATGAGGGGAGAGAAAAAGAAAGATATACATGATGGGAAAAAGATTGATGAGAGTAGTAAAAATGAAGGGTTCAAACGTTGACATGTGGCACAACGAGAAAGTCTCAATGTACTCAATTTTATTATATTATACATAGATCATCAAAATCTTAAGTAATGTTTAATAATTATGTGTCACTTTTGTCCAATTCACAAGTGTAATTGAGTTTAAAACGACAATTGTTTAATGTTTTATGGAGAATTAGATTTTAAACATAGTTATTAAAAATTGAACGTAATTAGAGACGGTCAAATACATTTTTTCCATTTACAAAATCTTGTGCTGAAAATTAATTTGTGTTTTTCTTGTTTTTAAAGCTAATAATATTATATAAAATGGACATATTGGTACATTTTAAAGGAAGAAAAGAGAAAAATGATGTTCTAGTTACAAAGTCATTTCATACTTTATTGAGTTGTCATAGATTTTTATGCTATAATAAATCACCGTAATAATAACAAAAAAGTAACAATTTTAGTACACCAATAAGAACATAACATTGTAACAATAACAAAGCATTAAAATGCTTGTGCATAAAAGTTTGACATAATGTTATCAAAGTAGTATGAAGCCCCACATGGGCAAGATGGGGCAAGGACAAACGTAAATGTCTTACTAAACAATCGTTAATGAAAGGAATATTATTACTCAAAAATTTGTGTTGTCCAAGCATTCTATCCAACACACCAACAAGTGTCGTTAGAAAAATATATGTTGATATAAAGGAAAAAACGTGTTGCTTCTGAAACAAGAGAATGAAACGAAATTACCAAATGTGAAAATCCAACAATAAAAAAATCACGATGCTAAGCCACAGATTAAGTCGATTTTCCCGGCCTTGTAAAATAATTGTGCTACAATCCTTATAATCCCCCGTCACCCCAAGATAAAATAACCCAGAATCGAAAATAATTTGTGTGACAACCTGGATATAATTATGATATATTATGTTTAAATCATGCTTATCTTATGGAATTGGGATAATGTGTTATTGGTGTATATAACATTAAGTTATTATGTTTAGTATAATCTTACCTTAACTCATGAGGTATCGAATTAGTTACAAGCACAAATTTTTGAAGTTTTCGGGAGGAATGTTCAAGTTGGAGACTAGTTTTGACCCTTATAATATAATAATTGACTTGCGGTGAAAACTACATAGTTTTAGATATATGAGTTTAGTTTGTAACACAATAAATGGTGTGTAAAACAGAGACCAAAGTAAGGATTTATGATAAAATTACGAAACAAGGAAAAATCCGTCCATCTGTTTAAATGGTATTTTGTCTTTTATGTACAACAAATGTTTTAAATTGATTGGTTGGAAGGTGGGTGCAAGCTTGGCCGACTTAGACACTTTTAAATAACCTCCTCCTTCAGCCAAATGCAGTGAGAACACCTATGATGATAAATGTATGGACAATGAAATCTTGTTGGGTTTAGGGCTTTACATGAGATGTGTTTGGTGTTCTTAGGAGACCAATTAAGTTCGGTAAAAACAGGCAGTAGCATGCTAGTAACGATAGTGTTTTTGTTGTTTTTAAAGCTAATAATATTATTTAAAATGGACATATTAATACATTTTCAAGGAAAAAAGATAAAAAATGATGTTCTAGTTACAAAGTCATTTCATACTTTAATGAGTTGTCGTAGATTTTCACTCTATAATAAATCTCCATAATAAATAACAAAAAAGTAACAATTTTAGTACACCAATAAGAACATAACATGGTAACAAGAACAAAGCATTAAAATGCTTGTGCATAAAAGTTTGACATAATGTTATCAGAGCATTATGAACCCCCACATGGGCAAGATGGGTCAAGGACAAATATACCAGTCTTACTAAACAATCGTTAATGAAAAGGAATATTATTACTCAAAAATTTGTGTTGTCCAAGCATTTTATCCAATGCATCGAGAAGTGCCGTTGAAAAAATATATGTTGATATAAAAGGAAAACGTGGTGTTTCCAAAATAAGAGAATGAAACGAAATTACCAAATGTGAAAATCCAACAATAGAAAAATCACGAGGCTAAGTCGCGGATTAAGTCACTTTCTTTAAGGTGTTTCCCGGCCTTGTTAAATAATTGTAATACAATCCTTATAATGCCCCGTCACCCTAGGATAAAATAAACCATATTCGAAAATAATTTGTGTCTAAAACAACTCTACACAATAATAATTTAGTATACCATCACCCGTTCAATATTGGTTTCTCAATATCACAATGTAACAACATTGTAGTTATGGGTATGAAATATTTTCATGAGAAAATATTTTCAGTAAGTGTTTGCTTAAAGAGAAAGAGAGCCAATATGTTTTAGGTGTTTTTCTCAAAGAAAAAGAAAGAGCCATTTTTATGCATCTGCTAAAAGGAACTTTTTTTTTTCAATTTTTACATAAAGACAAAATGCCTTTTTGTTCCAAAAATCCCCTACTTGTTAATTTTGAAAAATAATTATTAAGAAACAATTCAACAAATACTGTATAAGCAAAGACGTCTTTCGATTTGAACATTTACGTAGTAAAGACGATTCTGAATATTCTAGAGTAAACATAGTTTTGAAATCTATTTGATAACATTCTATACACGACCCTTATTGAGTGTAGCCTTCAAGTCAGTACATGTGACACCCCGCCTAATTAATACCGACGGATCAGTCCTTTATTAAATTAAATCAGGATTTTCATTTGGTTCATTCTTAGCATCACTGACGAAAATCTTATTAATTACTAACCACTTATTAACTAATTAAGCCAGTGCTAAAATTTTATCTTTTAATAACCAAGTCATTATGTAAAGCGAAAGACAAAATAGAACCATTACATAATGATAGACTCTAAACATCACATTCAAAAACTGAGTCAAAGTATTGCCGAATTAACCATCAGCTAATATTCAAACCAAATAAATTCGACAGATAGTAAATAAATCACATACAATCTGAACTGAAACAATATGAATAAATGCTATGAGCAACATGACCGAAATAAAACTGTGATAGAATTCCTAAACTAGGGATAAATGAAAGAGGCGTCTACTTCAACTCCTGCAACATCCACATATTCTGCAGCAGCGTATCCCTGGAAATAGAATCAAGTCTGGCATCCCTATGGATGGACACCAAAAAGGGTTTTGAAAATATTTAACAGCAAGGGTTAGAACCTAAAATATTTTAAAAATATTTAGCAATTGATTAAATTGCAGTAATTTAAAATGCACAAATGTTCTTCATATTTAACCTAGTGTCGCACTCCCTTGAGGACCTTCTCACCCCTAAATTATTGTCCACACCTAACGCTTTTCCTTATAACCCACCTAGTCATCTACCCCGTAACTAGTTCTTGTTATAACTCCTTCCTGTCACACTACTCTAGCCTCCGTATGTTTAATATATGATTTATATGTTATTTATCACATAAACTTAACTAATAATTTTTCATTTAATACCATATAACATTATCACTAGTAATATATAATTAATACAGCTCACTTCATATATTTTACCCGTATATAATTATCTGCACCATATATATGTATCATCATATTACAATATTTACACACATGTCGTAGATATATAACTATTCTCTTGAGTAGACACTCATCAGATGTTCTCTATAATGTTATCACCTTGGGTATACTCATCCACCTGGACACCCTGACTCGATTAGCTCCCCAAATCAGTGAAATAAAAAAATGTAGCAGAGGCGGCCATAGTTCCTTCACCGGAAGTGAAACCGAATCATAGCCGAAGTGGTTCACACCTGAAAATAAATCACACAATAAAATCTTAGACGACTATGACTTTGGGATTATACTCGTCATGTTCCTTAAGCCATGGGATTCACCCACATCGTGCAATCTCCTGTGATAGCACTAGAGGGGTATATATTCCTATAAATATTTTTCACACCAATATTTATAAAGCACACAAATATATATATACACACACTATAAAATCAATGCATATATATTTAATTTAACCCCGACTAATTTGTGCCCAAATTCCAAAGCACTAACCTAAAATATCTGAGCCAATTTTTCGACTCTAAACTCTAATTAATTTGCACATTAATAAATTTTATTATCATGGTATCATTCAACCAAAATACATGCACATATTCTCTTGGCCCGTAATTTATTCCTTCAAATTTTCTTGCTCCAAATTCTATAATGTAGATTTTGGTCCGTTTTTTCTCTACACAAATAATTATACCAAACTCCCCTTTTTCACGCTCATAATTAAGGTTGACCCAAATTCCTTACTAAATTTACTTAAACCTCCAACCCTTTCCTCCAGCACCAATAACAGGCGAACTGAAATGGGCATGTAACACCCCTTCTGTCCGGGGAGAGTGCGCGGTATGCTACTATCGATAAAACTAAATAAATCCACAAGTAACAAGGTATAAAGCATCTAACAAAACCCACAACAACATAAAAAGAGAAACCACTAATCTCAATCTCTTCAAATTAATATAACAAAGTCTCTCGAAATAATATAAATCAGCAATGCCCTATACAACACAATAAAATGATACAAATCTTTCAAAAAATATTCTTCCCAAAATAATCCACGCTAAAATCATCCTAATTGGTCCATAGCGCTCAAATCCACACTAACCTGCCAACTGAAAGAAAATATGGGGAAGTACACAATACGACGGGAAAGATGTTTAACAAATATATTAGTGATGAATAAAGTGTAATAACACGAGTACAAATATTCAAATCAAATGCGAATCTCAATAGCATTTATCAATAAATTTCTCAACAACACATCAATGGGTCCCTAAGCCTCACCCCATCTGCATAGGCTTTATCAAGACATAGCCTAGGAAGCACGAATTTTGACGGGTGCCCAACTTCCGTGCCATATTAAAATCTTATGACAACGTGCTCAACAACAACATGAATAATACCACATGAATTAAAACAATTCCAACAATTATTTTTCCAGATTTCCAAGAATTTATCAATGCAAACATGAGTTCAATTAAACATCAAATCAACGGAATAAAATCGCGAGATTTAAAGGAGCCTGTTGTGTAAAACTTCATACCTTAAAAATCATTGCATGAACCGCCACATAATTCAGCCTCAAAATCTGATTGCGCCTTCACGTTCCTCTCCCAAAAATAATCAAATCATGTTCGAGCTCCAATATGAGATAACCCCAAATAGTCCTATTTTAAAAACCCAGAAAAATCAGATCCAAAAATTAATCAAATCGCCAATCCAATTTCAAATTTGGATTCTACACGAAAAATTCAGTCAGGTATGTGTTTTGAATTTTCCTCAAATCTCATTCGAATGCACTCAAAAAGAAGATCTAAACATTCTAAAGTGTCTCTTCTCATTCTATTCGTTTTTGCCTCTTTGGATTTCATTTCTGACCTCTCTTTTAAATCTCCCTTTCGTTGTAATCACCCATAATATTCCTTATATAATCTCTCTCTCAAACCCTAGCTTGGTGCCTAAGCTAACCTATATTACTATATTGCCCTTTAATATGAAATTGTCAACTTTACATATTTAAACCATTACAAAATGTCCAAAAGCCAATTTAATTTGAATTTAACTATTCGATTCATTTGAAATAAAAATAAATATAATATTAAAATTATACACCATATTCATAAATAAATCCCTCAAAATTACGGGGCATTACATACTTCCCCCATGAAAAAGAACTCCGTTCTCGAAATTCGACGAAATCGAATACTCGAAAAAAAAAGCTACTCGATTCTATTTTCCAAAATCACACACTAAAGTCCTGAAATCAATTTCCTAAACATCATCACCACGATGCCTAACACATCCTCAAAATTTTCCATCTCTAAAGAAAATATATCTAACCCGCATGTTAGACCCAATATCCAAGACCAAAGGATTGTCGTATACCTAAGCTCTGATACCATCTGTAACACCCCACGCGCCCCAAAAAGAGACACGCGGCGTGCTACTATGATAAAACTAAACTAATTCCACAATAATAATATGTATAGAGAATCTAAAAATCCCACAATATAATAGAATCCACTAATTTCAATCTTCAAATTAAATACAACCAATAGTCTCTCGAAATTATATAAACCAGCAATGCCCTATACAACAGAATAAAATAATACAAGTCTTCCAAAAAGTATTCTTCCCAAAATAATCCATGCTAAAATCGTCTCAATTTGGCCATAATGCTCAAATCCACGTTAACATGCCAACTAAAAGAAAATATGGGGAAGTACACTATATGACAGCAAAGATGATCAACAAATATGTTAGCGATGAATAAAGCGTAACAACACGAGTACGAATATTCAAATCAAATGCGAATCTCAATAGAATTTATCAATAAATTTCTCAACAACACATCAATGGGTCACCAGGCCTCACCCCTTCCGCATATACTTTATCAAGACATAGCCTGGGAAGCACGAATTTTGACGGGTGCCCAACTTCCGTGCCATATTAAAATCTCATGGCAACGCGCTCAACAACAATATGAATAATACCACATGAATTAAAACAATTACAACAATTATTTTTCTAGATTTTCAAGAGTTTATAAATTCAAACATGAGTTCAATTAAACATGAAATCAAAGGAAAAAACTCGCGAGATTTAAAGGAGCATATTGTGTAAAACCCCATACCTTAAAAATCATTGCATGAACCGCCACATAAATTCAGCCTCAAAGTTTGATCGCACCACCATGTTCCTCTCGCAAAAATAATCAAATCACGTTCTAGCTCCAACACGAGATAACCCCAAATAGTCATGTTGATGTAAAAAATTAGATTATCTCGAATTATTTGATCACAGATAAAAAATAAATAAGACAAGAGATTTTTAAAGTGGTTCAGCCTTGAAAGAAGGGCCTATGTCCACTATTTTGTTAGTACTGACTGTTTGGGAATTCTCGATAACAGATTTTACCAAGAGATTCCGAGTCCCCTTACAATGAGGATGATGCAATGTATTTATATCCCTGAGGCTGTAAATGTGAAAGGGTAATACATAGATGACCAATAGACGTATACATCTATATGATAATAATGAGAATTTAATGTGCAGTCGATTTTTTGATTATCCGGTCATTAATGCTCTGTACGCGATGCAGCTCGGACCGCCTAAGCTGCTCGGACCGCCTGAGTAGCTCGATATTCATGAGTTGCTCGGTACAGTAAAGTTCCTCGGAGAGCACCTATTGCTCGGAGTGTCTGAGTTGATCAGGGAGGTTGAGTTCCTCGAAGTCAAGGTGTTGTTAAGAAATATTTGTAAGTGCCATGTAAATTGACATGTGTCTCCACTTAACTGATCCACGTCAGCAGACTAAATTTGGTATCAACAGAAACCCCCAATGTTTCACAGTACGAGGTTGAGGATTGTGGAACATTCTTCTCGAAATATGGCGGGATTAACTAGTCATCCTAAACTTTAGGAGTGTTTTCCTTGTATTTAATTTTCCTTTCGAATTCATAGAATCAGACTTTTTGAATTTTTCCCACCGCTTTGGTCTCCATGCCTTTTTTGTCCTTTTAGCCGCCGGTAGCGCAAACGTCTTTCTTTGTAATCATTATTTTTACCCCTTCCCAAGGTAAGGTATTTAAGCGTTGCAGAAAATCCTATCGTCTCTTACTTTTTCAAATATGTATCTTTGATCTCTCCATTTCTTCTCCATCTTGTGCGTCCATTCCTTCCATCATTCGTTATCAACTGATCTACTATTCTTCTGTAAGATCTTATTCCTTCTCTTTTATTTTCTTTGTTCATCATGGTTTACCTTATTGAGTCGCTTGATAAATTTCGTTCTGATTTTTCTATTCCTTCCTGGGTCATTTTGGAAGAACTTTCTAGTCCTTCTGATTATTTTTGTTTGGCTGAGGGACATTGGTTCCCCAGTCTCTTTGTAGCCGAATGTGGCTTTTCTTTTCCTCCAAACCACTTTTGTTTGGAATTATGTCAATACTTTGATGTAGTACCTGCAAAAATAGCCCCCAATACATGAAAAATAGT
The DNA here is from genome assembly GCA_949130495.1 of Sambucus nigra. Taxonomy (NCBI): domain Eukaryota; kingdom Viridiplantae; phylum Streptophyta; class Magnoliopsida; order Dipsacales; family Adoxaceae; genus Sambucus; species Sambucus nigra. The sequence goes on from OX422212.1 coordinate 94,698,977, forward strand.
TAATTGAGTCCATAGGTTAAATCAGATTCATGGAACCCGTTTAGGAATTCCAGATATTATGTTTTGCTATAGATGGGCTGTCAGTGATAGTACTTTTTATTTAAAAACTAGGTTTTTAAGTAGGGCTTTAGTGGTCAATCTCCCAGATGCCAACAGGGATTACTTCGAGCATGGGGTTGTTATGAAAAATTGGCAACATGCTCCCTTAACTGAAAATGACGTATATCAGGGTCCTAGATGACCTCCCTATGGCAATGGGATAGGTTATTTTTATTTTATTTAGTTTTTGAAATCATGTTTTCTTTATATTCGATAAAATGCGTCATTGATATCTTGATTTTTATTTATTTGCAGTTGACAGGAAAAGAAGGTCTCCAAAGGAGACATGAGTTAATTTAAAGCATTTGAAACTTATCTGGGGTTTGCACCAAACTGTCGCTGACGAACATATCAGATCAACCTCGTACTTTTTGCAGTACAAGAGTTACACCTCATCTTTCACGGCTCGTCCGGTGATAAGTAACATAGAACCAGCACCAGTTTTTGAAGGTTCTTCTCCTGAATCGCATATTCCTTTCACCAACAGAATGAAGAGAAGAAGAGCTCCTGCCTTCTTCGATAAGTTTGCCTCTACTGCTGGAGGGGCAAAGAAAAGTAAGCAGGATGTCCCAGAAGAAGGGACAAGACAAATTGAGGCACCCCCTCCAGCTTCTACTAAGAAGATTGCCGAGAAGCCCCCTGTGGCTCCAAGCAAGATTGCAGTTGTTTCCCCTCCTAGCGAGGTTATAGTTATATCATCGACCAAGACGACATCCTTGGTCGAGAATGTTCCTGTTCCGACGAGAAAGTTAAAGAAAATCTCCTCGGATAAATTGGCTGAATCCATTTCTCAGCTTCTAACTGTTGGAAGTGGTGTTCCCACTTTCGTTGCTTCGAGCTCCGCCATGAGCTCTATGAAGTCTTGGGTTATCCATGAAATCCAAGGTCTTGAGGGCATTCTTTCCCGGGATAGGGTTACCACCTTGGAAGCTCAACATATTTCCTCAGTAAGTATTACTAATCTAAACTTTCATTTTTCAATATTATGTACTTGCACTGACTTACAATTGTTTTCTTTTTCCAATTGGTAACTTATTTCAATACCATTTTGAAAAAGGATGAAGCTATTAAAGCTTCGAGCTCCTCGTCAGGTGTAGAGGAAGCTCTTGTAGGTATGACAAAGTCATTAAAGGATTCTCGTCATAAGTATGACGAAGATAAAACTGCTTGGGAAAAGCAATTAAAAGCTATTGAGCAAGAGAAAGGGAAAGCTGTGGAGGCCTCTCAGGAGTTGGAGAGGAAAATGAGAGAATGTGAGAAAAAGAATATTGAGCTTGAGGAAAAGCTCAAAAATCCTGGAGAGCTTGAGACCAAGCTTAAAGCTACTTAAGAGGAGTTAGGCAAACTCCGTGAAGTGGATCGCCAGAGAGAAGAGGCAGAAAAGAAATTGAAATCTGTCGAGGAACTCATAACTGAGAGGGTTTCCTCATAGAAGGCGAAGAGGAAACTTATCGTTAAGAAGTCCTTCAATACTGTATGCGACAAAGGTTGGAATAAGGGTTTGGTTGCCACGATCTCATAAATGGAGTATGGCAGCCTTAAATATTTCAGGGATGGTTAGGTGGATGCTCTGAAAGAGATAAATGTCGATGAGAACTCCGACCTATTTCAGCGACACATTCCTGGCCCCCCTCCTTCTCCCGAGGAAGAAAAAGAAGATGAAGCTACTTCCGAGGAATCCTCTATGGTGATCGGAGATCAAATTTCTCATCCCCCGATTGTCCAAACCTCATGCGAGCACCTTCAACCAACCATCATTTCAATAGAGCAATTTCCAACACCCTCCGAGCAACCTTTTATGCCATCCGAGCAACCTACCTCTTCGTCCCAGCCTCCCGAGAAAGTTTTAGGAGATAAGGAGAAGGTGTAGAGTTATTCCGACTTTTTCTCTTTGCTTTTTGTTAAATGTAACTCTGGGCTATGTACTTCTTTTATGATATAATAAAATTTGAAGTTTTTGGTTGTGCAACTTAGCTCCATTTTTCTTGCTCTGCTTTTATTCTTCTTGCACTGTTTGCATTTTATTGATTATTCCTATCTCTTTTCTTTACTAGTTTATGGCTAGAATGGAACTCTTATCAGCCCATGATACAGAACTGATGAAAAAATGTAATAACTACTTCAAGGCTGGCCATGCTGACTTAAATGAAGCTCAAATCGTTGATATCCTCGGTCTAGGCACTTCTGAATGAGCAGTAGAAGCCTACCAGTATTTGAAATGCTTGCTCGACCGTGCAGTGGCCAACAATGTAGCATATTACGAGATGATTGAAGACCTCCAGGTACTCTTGAGGAACTTTAACAACAATATAAGGAGTCTACAGCCCTTTTACATCACGGATATGAGAAGAAATATCAGCAACTAAGTGCTAATAAGGGATATGATAAGTTGTTTGCTTCTTACGATATAAAGGAAAGGACTTTAAAGACCGAGGTTGAAGAGCATAGGCAGATCGCCAAATTGTTAGAGCGGGAGAACAATAGCTTGCGAGGAGAGATATCCTAATTGAAATCAATAGCATCTACCTCGGGAGCTTTAGTCTCTGTTAATGACGAAGGTTTCTCTTTCTTGGGGGTCAAAAATGCCAATCTGAGAGACGAATTGGAAATCTTGAAGAGAACTGGTCCTTCTACGTCTGCTCGCGGATGAGCAAGAGCTTCTTGGGGACGAACAAGAGCTGCTCGGGTTACTATTAAAGAAGCTAAAACGCAGACAGCCTTGGAGAATCAAGTATTCCAGTTCGTGGAGAAGAATCAAGCATTAGCTGAGATGTCCAAGAAGCATCTGAATCTGGACGAGCAGCTCTCTGCACAAAAGTCTGTCTTGGAGAGTAAAGAACTTTTAACAAAGAACCTCCACGAGTAACTGGAGAGGTTAAACTATCAATTCCACAAGCAGCCCAGAGAGTTCTGGATGGCTGGTTATAATGAAGCTCTCTACCATTTAGATAATGAGATCCAAAATGCAAATAATGAGGGTTACAAACAAGGATGGCTGAATGCTTTGGGTGTGCTGCAGTTGGAACAGGGTCACTATTTGTGGGATTACTATAACACTGGGTTGCTCGAGTTGTCGGTGCCACCTTTCAAACTTGATATGAGCTATATTCCTGCTCGGGCCATTCCTCAATGTCTGATTTCAAAGTATCTCGATGACTATAGTCTTCATTCCAATTTTGAGATATCTCGCCCTGAACACCTACTTGATCATCCCTCAGTAATGAATGTGAGGATGCTTAACGATCTAAATTTCATCAATTCCCCTTATGCCTTAGACGATCCTCCTGCTTGAGTAGAGCCTGTTTCAAAGGCAGAAGGGAAAAAACCAATAAGAATAGGATTTTTGATGTAATAATTTCTCACATAATATGTATTTCGTTTCTTAATGTATTTTGTTCTGGATTTAATGAAAAACTTCTAGTTTTCTTTGCAATCTTAATTATCATTATCTTTGGAAATATTTTGTAAGACATTTTTAATGAATGTGCATGTATATCTGTTGAAAAGATAAATATATTATTGTTGACTATCTGAATTGATGATAATTATCTGACAACCAAGTAGAGTTAGTGATATTTTGTTTCTCGACCAAATTTGGTGGTAATCTAAAATGTCATAAGTATAAAAAACTTATCACTTTTTAATTTTAATCCCTAAAATGACTTTCCCTTGTTTAACCAACTGTTTTTGACCAACCGGAGTTGGTGGTTTTTTTGTTCCTGACCAACCTTAGTTGGTAGATTTTTATTCCCGACCAACTTTACTTGGTAAATTTTCTTCCCAACCAACCGTAGTTGGTGTTTCTGGGAAAGGATTTTCTTCCCAACCAACCGTAGTTTGTATTTCTGGGCAATTTTTTTATTCCCGACCAACTATAGTTGGTGGATTTTCTTCCCAACCAACCGTAGTTGGTATTTATGGGAAATTTTTTATTTCCGACCAACTATAGTTGCTAGATTTTCTTCCCAACCAACCGTAGTTGGTATTTCTGGGAAAATTTTTATTCCCAACCAACTATAGTTGGTGGATTTTCTTCCCAACCAACCGTAGTTGGTATTTTTAGGAAATTTTTTATTCCCGACCAACCTTAGTTGGTGGATTTTCTTCCCAACCAACCGTATTTGGTATTTCTGGGAGATTTATTATTCCCGACCAACTATAGTTGGATTATTTTCTTCCCAAACAATCGTAGTTGGTATTTCTGGGCTTGATGCGTAGTGTGTAGCACTAATACTCCGAAAAATTTTTAACAAAAAGGAGAGAATTGGACGAAATATCAACTACTTTATTCATATCGAAGAAAACTGCATTACATAGAGATTAAATTACTGATAATATTTGTGCAGATGCTCTGCGTTCCATGCATTCTTAAACTCCTCTCCTTCTAAGGTTTCGATTCTATACGTCCCTGGTCGATAACCTATGTTACTCTGTAGGGCCCATGGCAGTTAGCTTCCAATTTGTTGTGCTTTTGAATTACTTTCTTTAGCACATAGTCTCCTTCTTTCAGGTCGCGTTTCTTTACTCTCTTATTGTAGAATAGAGCTGTCCGTTGCTGGTATGCAGCATTTCTGATTGCTGTCTCTTCTCTAATTTCCTCGAGCATATCCAAATCTAATCTTCTCATCAAGTCACTGACAGGAGAATTCAAATTCAACACCCTGTGTGTGGGGAGACCCAGCTCGGCAGGTATAACAGCTTCACTTCCAAATGCCAACATATATGGAGATTCTCATGTGGTTGCTCATGGAGTAGTAAGATAAGCCCATAGTACCGAATGTAGATCGTTGATCTAATTTTCCTTTGCATCATTTAATCTTTTCTTCAATCCATTCAGCAGCGTTCTGTTTGTCACTTCAGTTTGTCTATTTCTTTGAGGGTGGCCTGGTGCAGAGTGAGTTTTCAATATGTTTGACTGATGACAATACGCAGCAAATTCCTCGTTGTCGAATTGGGTTCCATGGTCTGTGATGAATGCATGAGGGAGACCATATACACTTTGTCATATTTCATATCGATAAGGGGCTCAGCTTCCACCCACTTAGTAAAGTAATCCATTGCGATGACGAGATATTTAAACCTTCCTCTGGTCGTTGTAAGTGGCCCGACCAAGTCAATTCCCCACATGGCAAGTGACCAAGGTGAAGTAATGGGTGTCAACAATGCTTGAGGAGTTCTTCGGATAGTGGAGAAGCGTTGACATTTGTCACATTTTTTGGCATAGGCTATACAATCAGCCTTCATTATCGGCCAATAATATCCCTGCATCATTATCCTTTGCAGAAGTGTCCGACTTACTATATGGGCTCTACAAGACCCTTCATGGACTTCTTCGATCAAGTTTTTCACCTCGGCGGGATGTACACATCTCTGCAAGCCAGTTATAATTCCTCGTTTATATAGAACACCATTGGTCAATACATAACGAGAAGCTTTAAACTTCAGTTTCTTGGCTGCGAGTTTGTCAGTTGGTAATTTCCCTTCCTCAATATATGCCCTGATGGGATCCATCCAAGATGGATCTAAATCAAGGGTAATAAATTTCATCATCAGATCTTCATCTATGCTTCGACTAGCCAATACTTCTATTGGGATTGTTCTTCGTAGCTCGGTGCGTGTGGCTGAAGCTAACCGAGCTAAGGCATCTGTTCTTGCGTTCTCTAATCTTGGTATTCTAATTATCTGTACTGCAATCAGGCTTGATAAAACTTCCATTGCTTTTGTATGATACCTGATCATTAATTCTCCTTTGGTTGCATATACTCCCAGCATTTAATTTACAATCAACTGTGAGTCACTGAATACAATAACTTGCTCTGGCCCCATGGTTTTTGCCAAATTAAGACCTGCAATCATAGCTTCATATTCAGCCTCATTATTAAAAGCCTTGAATTGGAAGTGCAGAGCATACTCCACATCGACCTCATCTGGGCTGTTCAAAATAATCCCTGCCCCACAACCTGTAGTGCAAGATGAGCCATTCACATATAGATTCCATATAGGTACCTCGTCTTCAAATTCTTGATCGAGTAGAATTCCTCGATGGAATATTTGCTTCTTCCTTTTATCCTCCTCTAGCACTTCTCGCTGCTCGTCGACCATCTTCTCTTGCTTGTCGACCGAATTCTCTTGCTCGATGACCAACTTCTTTTGTTCGTCGACCAACGTAAGTTGATCGAGGTTTAAATTCGATGATCCTGTAACATCCACAGGTTGGTCGGTATTCAGCTTTTTCTCCTCATGCGTGTCGAGATAGGTGAACTCTGCTATAAAGTCTGCTACTACTTGCCCGTTAAGAGACGATCTAGGCTCATAAATTATGTCATATTCACCATGTTCTACTGTCCAGTACATCAATCATCCTGACTTTTTTAGTTTATGAAGAGCCTGCCTCAACGGCATATCGGTATACACAACTATGGTATGAGCTTGGAAGTATAGCCTCATCCTTCTACTCGCTTCGATCAAAGTTAGCGCCAATTTTTCTTGTCTTGGATATCTGATCTCTACTCCTCGGAAGGCTTTGCTAGTGTAATAGATTGGTTTTTGCACTCCATCCTCCGTTCTTATCAATGTCGAGCTAACTGCATTCTCTGACACTGCCAAATACAAGTACAATCTTTCCCCCATCACCAGCCTTGATAACAGTGGAGGTGCTCCCAGATATTTCTTCAATTCTTGAAAAGCCTTCTCGAATTCGTCATTCCATTCAAACGTTTTTCGGAGTGTTTTGAAGAATAGGAGGCATCTATCTGTTGCTCGTGATACAAATCTATTAAGTGCTGAAACTCGCCTAGTGAGACTTTGTACTTCCTTCTTCTTCGTCGGAGATCGTAGTCCCAATAGAGCCTTGATCTTCTCTGGGTTTGCTTCGATTCCTCGTTGGTTGACAATATACCCGAGGAACATGCCTTCTCGTACTTCGAATATGCACTTGGTGGGATTCAGCTTCATTTGATATTTATCTAGTTGATAAAAGGTCTGGCCTAAGTCAATTAGATGGTCAGCAGCTCTCTTGCCCTTCGTCAGCATATCATCAACATAAACTTCCATATTGCAACTGATTTGTTCTGCAAATACCTTATTCATCAGCCGTTGATATGTTGCACCTGCATTTTTCAAACCAAAAGGCATAACATTATAACAATAAGTTCCCCTAAGGGTAATGAAAAAGATATTATCCCTGTCTTCAGGTTTCATTTTAATCTGGTTGTAACCAGAATAAGCTTCCATGAAGCTCAACAACTTGTGTCTCGAGGTATCATCCACTAATTGATTGATTCGGGGCAAAGGAAAATGATCCTTTGGGCATGCCTTGTTAAAGTCTACACGCATCCTCCACTTGTTGTTTTTATTCTTCACCATTACTACATTTTCCAACCAGTATGGATATTTGACATCGTCAATAAAGCAAGCTTTCTGTAGCTTCTCGACCTCCTCTTGTATGGCTTGGTTCTTCTCGGGGCTGAACACTCTCCGTCTCTACTTCACTGGCTTGATATTCTTATTTACATTGAGCTCGTGACATAAGAAATTTGGATCTATTCCTGGCCTATCCTCATGACTCTAAGAAAAAGTTTATTTTCTGCTTTTTAGGAAAACTTTCAATTCCTATTTTAGTGAGGCATCTAATGACGAACCTATTTGAGTTGTTCATTCCGGGTGCTCGTCGTCCAAAATGATATTTTCAGTAGCTTCCACCACCTAAACTTTCACGAGCTGGGATTCGTCTTTACGATCCAATGTTTCAATCTCTGCACCTTCATCCACTTGGTAGGTCGTAGTCTTTTTCCTAGATTCCTCCAGTTCTTCTTACTCGGCAGATGAGTAATAACATTCCCGAGCAACTTTTTGGTCGCCCTTTACAACTCTTACTCCAAAATTGGTTGGAAACTTCAGACATTGATATATAGTAGATGGTACTTCTTCGAACTTCTTCAAACCTACCCTTCCCATGATGATATTGTAAGCTGACTGGACATTCTTATCCATCATAAAGAAACGTACTCTTTCTGTTCGACAAGCAGGCCATGTGCCGATGAACATATCCAACTTGATCGTCCCAAGTGGAAAGACTTTCTCGCCAGCAAACCTGAGGAGGGACCTGTGATAAGGTTCCAACTGAGATAACTTTATATTTAAACTATCGAAGCATGAGTAGAACATGATATCTGCCAAGCTACCATTATCCACCAATACTCTTGAAATTATTACTTCATTAATCCTCATTTTGATCACTAGTGGATCATCATGAGGATATGGTACACCTGCGAGGTCGTTCTTGGAAAAACCAATGACCAATTTTTCTTTGTTTACCTTCCTCGGGCGATCATCCTTAGCTAGATTTATTCACTGAATGTATGAACAAGCTTGAGCTTCATTGAGATAAGCTTTCCTTTCCGCAGTAAGGTCCCCACCTCCTGCATCTCCACCTCTAATAACATTACAATCAAATGATCCAAAACGGATTGAAAATACCTCACATTCTGGCTGTCTTGGTCTTTTGGGGAGATCGGGGTCGTCTTCTGGATCATCTTCATGATCTCTTTTCTTGTTTTCTTCTGCTCGACGAGGGGATCTAGACCTCTGTCTTTCTCGGTCGTTGCTTTTTCCTTCATTTCTTCGATCAACATACTTGGCCAGCTTTCCTCGTCTAATGAGTGCTTCGATTTCATTCTGGAGAGTTATGCAATTTTTGGTCATGTGACCATGGTCTTTATGGAACTCGTAATATTTGTCCTTATTCCTCTTGTCAGGATCTGATTTCATTTTCTCAAGCGAGTTTAGTTCTTCGCTGTTCTGGATCTCTTCCAGGACATGGTTTATGTCTACTTTCAAAGGAGTATAATTTTCAAATTTCTTCAATATTTCCCATGATGGCTTTGCTTTTGACTATTTGTCACCACCATTGTTCTTATGTTCTTTCTTTTTAGCCTTATCAACCTCCACCTTGGTCTCTTTGGCGTCCATGTTCTTCTTCGCAGCCATAGCCTCCTCGGCATTCATGATCTTGGACGCTTTTGCCATTAGTTCTGACATGGTTCTGGGTGGATCTTTGGCCAAAGTATAGTACAATTTATTGGGCTACAGTCCACTCATCAAAGTAGTAATTTCTGTCTTTTCCTCGTAATCAATATCTTCGAGCTTCTCGTTATTGAAACGAGTTATGTAATCCCTGGTGCTCTCACCTATTTTTTGTCTAACACTTAACAAATGTGCCACTCGTTTAACTAGGTTTTGCTCCCAAACAGAAATTTCCAATGAAGATCTCGACCAGTTGAAAGAAAGTTGAAATCTTCCCCCGAGGAAGATTATTGTACCATATTTGTGCAGATCCGGTAAGAGTTCTCGAAAATGCCCTGCATCTCATCTCGTCTGGCACGACATAGATGTCGGCAACAGCTGAGTATTGTTCTATATGAAGGACATGGTCATTTTTTCCATCATATTTAGGGGTCACAACAGGTGCTTTGAACTTCGATGGTGTGGGAAAATTCACAATTTCTTGTATAAAAGGCGTCCCTTGGACAAAAGTTTTTTGTAGAGCATTCTTGGCCTTAGCCATTTCCCCTAGTCTATCCTCCAACCTTTGAATAGAGCCTTTTCATGCATCATTTACCTCCTCGGGCCTATTGGTTCGAGCAATTGATCGTGTTGAAGTCGCTTCCTGGGATCTATCTTGTCGAGCAACTGGTTGTGATTGGGCAGAACCCTCTCTTATATCAGATGGTCGTCGAAATTTTCTCGACACCTCCTTAGGAGAACTTTTATTCTTCCTAGGGACCAATCGATCAAAAGGAGAGATCCTACTTAATCTCTCCAATGCACTAGTCCTTTCTGGAGAGAGAGAGTGATGTGTTGTTCAGTATCTGTGGCTCGTACTGAGAAGTTCGACCCGATTGATAAGAAAAATCATCATATTTCTCAGTACGATATGAGTCTCTTTGCATAATACGCGAAGAAACTAAACGGGTATTTCTTTTAACACTTTGTTATCCTGAATGGGTCGGCGCTCCACCCTGGATTGTTTGCATGAGTTGTCGCATAGTCTCTTGCATAGCCGTCTGGCCTTGAGCCAAATTGGCCATAATTCTATCCAGATCTTGGACATTTGGAGGAGAGGATGGATTCGGGGAGTTTCTAGAATTTCGATTACTGGATTCAGTATTATCAGCCATTGGGTATAAATTATTTTGGTGAAAAACGAGAATTTCAGTCGTTTCCCACAGACGGCGCCAATCTGTTGATGTAAAAAATTAGATTACCTCTAATTATTTGATCACAGATAAAAAATAAATAAGACAAGAGATTTTTAAAGTGGTTCAGCCTTGAAAGAAGGGCCTACGTCCACTATTTTGTTATTGCTGACTGTTTGGGAATTCTCGATAACATAATTTACTAAGAGATTCCGAGTCCCCTTACAATGAGGATGATATAATGTATTTATAGCCCTCAGGCTGTAAATGTGAAAGGGTAATGCATAGCTGTCCAATAGACAAATACATCTGTATGATAATAATTTGCATTTAATGCACAATCAATTTGTTGATTATTCGGTCATTAATGCTCTGTACGAGATGCAGCTCAGACCGCCTAAGCTGCTCGGACCGCCTGAGTAGCTTGGTATTCATGAGTTGCTTGGTACAATAAAGTTCCTCGGAGAGCACCTGTTTCTCGGAGTGTCTGATTTGATCGGGGAGGTTGAGTTCCTCGAAGTCAATGTGTTGTTTAGAAATGTTTGTAAGTGCCATGTAGATTGACACGTGTCTCCACTTAACTGATCCACGTCAGCAGACTAAATTTGGTATCAACAAGTCCTATTTTAAAAACCCAGAAAAATAAGATCCAAAAATTATTCTAATCGCCAACCTGACTTCAAATTTGGATTCTACACGAAAAATTGAGTCAGGTATGTGTTTTTAATTTTTCTCAATCTCATTCGAATGCGCTTAAAAAGAAGATCTAAACATTATAAATTGTCTCTTCTCATTCCGCTCGTTTTTTCCTCTTTGGATTTCATTTTTGGCCTCTTTTTTTCATCTCCCTTTTCTTATAATCACCCATAATATGTCTTATATAGTCTCTCTCTCAAAACCTAGCTTGGTGCCTAAGCTAACTTATATTATTATACTGCCTTTTAATATAAAATTGTCAACTTTACATATTTAAACCCTTACAAAATGTCCCAAAGCCAATTAAATTTGAATTTAAATATTTTATTCATTTGAAATAAAAACAAATATAATATTAAAATTATATACCATATTCAGAAATAAATCCCTCAAAATTACGAGGTATTACACGACATCGCTCAAATGACCCACCATGTCGTTCGAACGACAGGTGGCATCGCTCGAACGAAGGACCGGTCGTTTGAACGACCTCCTAGTATTTTCTCTCTCTTATTCTTCCCATATAGTCCGCAATTGAATAACCCAAACCTCTATTCCCAGACTTCCTTACTGTAAGAGATTTAACCCTTCAAACTACTTCTAATAGATTTTGACTCTCAAATCCATTAACAACCATTACTTACATATACAAAATTCTTTCCCTGGTTTCCAGATATCCATAATACTTGAATGAAATCCCAAATTTCATCCACCCAGTTGCATACGATTTATAGGATCTCCATTTAAATTTTAATTTCACTAATTGCCAATATCAAGAGATAATTTATGGGTTTAAAAAAATCACAAAGTTTACTTCCCAAACAGTACACATTAAGATATATAAATCTTTCCTCAAAACTTACCCACGTATTGCTCCATAAATTCTAAAACCTGATTTATGAATCAACCCTACCTAAAGATGGATTTCATCACACCCACTATGATATGAATCGATTATCACATATTTACATTGAAGAGAAATTAACCATTTTCCTGATAAATTTCGTAGAGTCTGAATGCTTCGTTGTAGATGGTTATTTGATAAAGAAGACACACACTTGTTCTTGATTTTGGCTCCCAAGAGTTCTTTAATTTCTCCTTTTTTTCTCCTCTACATACTTAGGTTTTTTTAAATGAGTTATGGTTTCCACACCCTCTCACTTTTAGGTTTTATTATGCCAAATCCCATTTTTAGACTTATTAAGATTTATTAAAATGGCCCAAACACTTCCGTGTGGGCTCGATTATGCCTAAAAATGTCCCAAGACCCATTTACCACCTCCGAGTACTCTTTTTCGACTATCTTGGCCAATTTGGAATCAAGTGTACACTCAAAATTGTCATTCAAATTATTTTACTAAAAGTTCTTATCTCGACCCTAATATAGTCTATACCTGACTCCCGTTTGAGATAAATTAATGCCACGTCACTATCATTCGTTATGACGTAAATAAATTTTTACTATTCACTTAGTAATTTAAATTCCATAAATATTAACTATTTACTCTCCAGATTAATATTTAAATAAATACTAATAATAATTAATTTAATTAAATTATGACACACAACTAATTTAAAATTAGCCAAATTAATTAATTATTAAATTCACAGAATTATAGGGTGTTACATAATTCCCCCTTAGAAAAGAATTTCATCCCCGAAATTAGGCCATACCTGCGGTGGATAACTCTGGATACTGCTCTCGCATGTCATCCTCCCGCTTCTAAGAAGACTCGACAACGCTGTAATGAACCCACTATACTCTAACTAGTGGTACCACTTTAGATCGCAGCTTATGCTCACTATGATCCGGAATAGCTATGGGTCTCTCCTGATATGAGACGTTTGCTGCAATTCAATCTCCTCGAGTGGCACATGCCAAAAAGCCCTCTCGCTTCTCTTGTATTTCTTCAGCGATGCTACATGGAACACATCGTGTATCCGCTGAAGATTCTTTGTCAAACCCAGTTTATAAGTTATCGGTCTCACCCTCTCAAGGATAGAGAAAGGCCCCACAAATCTAGACGATAGCTTCCCCATTATGCCTAACTCATGACCCCTTTCATGGGAGACTACCTAACCAACACACGGGTCATCAATCTCCAACTCAATGGTCTCCAACCATATAGTATCTCAAAATATGAGCCTATGCTCCGTCGGTTCTACTATCTCTATGTTAGAAAAGCCCCCCCTATGGGTGCTAATTTCTTTTTGCCAAACTTGTGACTCTCCTTAGGGTAAATACCCACAATAATCCCTGACTACTCATGTCACACTTCAAACCCTTAACTCATGATGACATAACTCTCCTTACATTTTTGAGCTATATGGAAAAGATACGGTTTACTCAATTCCTGTCGATGGACCATAAATCACATCGGGTCCTAGAAGCTCATTACTTCCCACTTCTTATCAACCATAGGGTGGATAAAAAAATCCCCCTATAAAGTCTCAAAATGTTTTATGTAACTAATAAACTACGATGAGATATCACACGTAACTCTACTAGTGGAAATTAATACTCCCAATCACCCGAAAATCTGAAATTACGCATTTCTCGATTCCTCCAACAACCTAGTTGCTTTCGTCTACCATTGACTTAAGGGTGAAACATCTAGAACGATATGCGACTCTGTCCCTATCGCTTCCTGGCACTTTTTATCAGAGGTGGGACTGAAAGGTCTTATCCTTATTCTCAATAATTTTGGACAACACCTAGTTCCGTTTCACTTCTTTCTTCAAGTGAAAAGTTGGATATACTGCTCGATAGTATATCCCACCCCAAAATGACAAATATTCCCCTCTATTCAATCCATTCCGCAAACTCAGTGGAAACCTTGACCTCTCTGTGATTTTGGATGACCCAAATATTAATTTCACCACTCATGCTCATCAATCCCATCACTAGGAACGTCAAAATTACAAAAGCCTAGTTGGAAACCTCAGATCAACTTTTTTTCCATCCCTAAATAGTTTAACTTGGAGATAACTCCCCTATGTATTATTCACCATCGATCCCTACACTTAAAGTTTCATATTACAAGAGAGGACATCTTACTCCCCTTTTTTGGAATATACCTAAAATCATTTCCCTTACATTTTCTCCCAAAACTGCTACTCATCTGACTAGGTGAGATTCTACTCCGCCCGGGGGGGCCATACACCCTATAATCCGTGCATATTTGAACAAAACTCATAACATCACCTACTTAACATACTTATATCAAGTTCGGCCCCCACATTCTTGACGTGGCTATATCACCCAGGTATTTTCGATCACCCACCAATTACTATTTAATTCTTCCCGATAATGCCCCACCCATTAACTTATGGTGCAAAATTTATTCCCAGTGTTTCTTTTGAAGCACTTCCCGGCTCCACCACCTTATTTCATAATAGCTCTCCACTTAACGTGTTTTCTCTAAACATTCAATAATTATCATTTAATCTGATCTCCTGGCATCCAATGAAGTTTCTCCACACCAGACATTTATTAAGGATTATGCGTATAACATATCACCGGAGAGCCCAAAAGATCTTTTCCCAATGCCCTATTCCTCAACATTGTCTGTCATCAATTTTCATAAAACCCAAACCAAATACCCAGGACACTCAAACCCTATCCCAATAATGTTCAGTCTAATAATTGACTCCCGCGTATCTAAATGAGTCATATACTACTATGCTTGCACTATCACTAAGACCTCAACACTATATTAATAACGAGCTAAATCTATCTGCTCCACGATAACCCGACATACCCTGAAACTCATCAGTAAGAGTCCCTAAGCGTCGGGATCCAATATAACTAGAGAAATGTACTCTCTGAAGTCTACTTCACAAAATACCTCCACGAGATTGACCCTCTTTCAATTGAGACATCACAAAAAGAATATACATCATGCCATTGACAAAAACGAACATGATGGTCTTGCGATAATTGCCCACCATTGCTAACCAGTCCATACTTAGGATAAAATCGTAAGCACATAATCACTTCTCATCATGGGATTACCTTAAAAAAAATATACCCTCTCAGTGTCCACACCCGCTCCCCTGTAGGTGGAACTAAAGAGTTCCCCCTGCTACGTAACGGTAAATCTTTACAACTATAGTACTATTAATGATACCTTTACCAACCCCATTTCACATGAACATTTAGTACTAAGAAACTACTGTGACTCGCTCATGTCACACCAAATAGACCCCAATCACTCCGGAATAAAACCACTAGTTTCAAATCGCCCATAACACTGGTGGCTTAAACGGTTCCTGGATATGACACTCTCGTCCTAACCGAATCAAAACTTCTATAACTGTTTCCCCTACTAGTCATCTCGCCCATGTCCCCTAACTCACAGCGGACAAGATCCACAAGTGTTTATACTCTTTAAACATAAGACACCTCGTTGTGACCTTCCTCATTCTATGGTCCCACTGCCATGTCAGGGTTGTCCTTCTTGCGGACCTGGTAGTCTTGACTCTGATTGCTACCCCCATTATTCTTTTGGCTCCGTTGGTCCTGCGGGACATGTTGCTGACCTTAACGGCCATAACTGAACCCACCGTCACTTGGTAGGAATTATATTGATCTCAATCATTAATTTGGGTCCTCTACTAGGTATTACTTCCCTTGGTGCCTCACTAGCACTGAAAAATCTAGTCTTGCCCTTCGGTTAGATTCTCTAACTCCCTTAGCACCCTTCTCATAGGAGCATTGATACAAATTTATAAATGTATGACTTTCATGACAATGACACCAGTTATCCTAGCCAAATCTCCTATCCACGCTTGTATTTTCTACCCCGGGTATATTATCAACTTACGGACCCTTTTTAATACTTCGTATCTATCTCATCGGGTACGAGGTTTGCAATTTTTATCAACTTTCCTTCACACCCGACCACTATCCGTCCCTTATGGAAAAAGTACTGAAATCTCCATTGCCTCTCCATTTAAACAACTGGTGAGACGATTCGTAATAATTCGCACACCAAATTCCTCATTATTCATGGTAATTTTTTTCCATGGATATGGTGACTGATTCCATCACCCTACGCTGCTCCTATAAGCAAACATTTTTGCTCGAAATTTTTACTTGAGGGTCACCACACTCCCCCACATGTGATCCCAATTGGATGTGCACTTTCTATCATTAAATCATCCTTCCACACTTTTCTCGAATTCTATTGGATTGTTCTTTTAAAGCAAAAATCTTCTTCGACCCTCACCTTTGTCATCTGCACTTGGGGGTTTAACTTTTCTCCATCGTCCTTCATGAAGGTTCTTTGGGGTAACTACTGCGTCCCAGCGGTTACCGCAACGTCAATTGTCCAAACAATAATCATGGTGACTCCTCTTGCATCACTGTTCCTAGAATACTCCACGCTTGTCGTTTTATAAAGTTCGATCTGCCACGCTCAACCGAAACAGTATATAATCACATCAATTATACACAATAGCAATATAACGTAAGTCACACATGTAAAAGAATTAAACAATCCGATAATAAGTACCTATATCAAATAACACAAAATTAAAACGTAGTAAACCGTACAGATCCCAAGGACACTAGAACCTGATGCACTGATACCATCTGTGACACCCCGCCTAATTAAATACTGGGTGATTAGTCCTATATTAAATTAAACCAGGATTTCCATTTGGTTCATTCTTAGCATCACTAATGAAAACCTTATTAATTACTAACCACTTATTAGTGCATTAAGTCGGTGCCAAAAATTTGATATTTTGATAACCGAGTCATTATGTGAAACGGAAGACAAAATTGAACCATTACATAATGATATAGTCTAAAAATCACATAAAAAAACTGAGTCAAAGTCTTGCCGAATTAACCATCGACTAAAATATAAACCAAATAAATATGATAGTTAGTAAATAAATCCCATACAATGTGAATTGAAATAATCTGAATAAATGTTGTGAGCAACATGCTCGAAATAAAAACGAGATAGAATTCCTAAACTAGGAATAAATGAAAGAGGCGTATACTCCAACTCTTGAAACATCCACATATGTCGCAGCGGTGTATTCCCTGGAATATAATCAAGTCTGGTGTCCCTCTGTCTGGACACCAAAAAGGGTTTTGAAAATATTTGACAGCAAGGGTTAGGACCTAAAACATATTAGAAATATTTAGCAAGTGATTAAATTGTAGTAATTTTAAATGCATGAATGCTCTTCATATTTCATCTAGTGCCTCACTCCCTGGAAGACCTTCTCACCCCTCAACTATCGTGCACACCTAACGCTTTTCCTCATAACCCACCTAGTCACCTACCCCATAACTAGTTATTGTTATAACTCCTTTCTGTCACCCTACTCTAGCTCGAGTATGTTTAATATATGATTAATAAGTTATTTATCACATTAACTTAACTAGTCAATTTTCATTTAAGACCGTATAACATTCTCACTAGTTATATATAATTAATACAGTTCACTTCATATATTTTACCCGTATAT
Source organism: Sambucus nigra (assembly GCA_949130495.1). Lineage (NCBI taxonomy): Eukaryota > Viridiplantae > Streptophyta > Magnoliopsida > Dipsacales > Adoxaceae > Sambucus > Sambucus nigra. Next base: position 94,716,457 of record OX422212.1, read on the forward strand.
AATTATCTGCACCATATATACGTATCATTATATTACAACATTCACACACATGTCGTAGATATATAACCATCCTCCCGAGGAGACACTCACCGGATGTTCTCTACAATGCTATCACCCCAGGTATACTCATCCACCCGGACACCCCTACTCGATTAGCTCCCTAATTAATGAAACATAAATAAATGTAGCGGAGGAGCCCATAGTTCCTTCACCAAAAGTCAAATCGAATCATACCTAAAAGTGGTTCACCCCTAAAAATAAATCCCATCATAAAATCCTGGACGACTATAACCTGGGTATTATACTCACCCTGCTTCTCAAGCCAAAGGATTCATCCACATTGCGTAACCTCATGTGTTAGCACTAGAGGGGTATGTATTCCTATAAATATTTTTCACACTAATATTTATAAAGCAGATAAATATATATATATATATATATATATATATATATATATATATATATATATATATATATATATATATATATGTGAGAAGGCTCACCTACATCATGCCCAATACACCATCCATACATCACACCTAGTTATAGCCCCTTAAACACTATTTTTTCCAAATTTTTTATTTTTCTCTTGAAACTAACCTTCCAATAAACCCATATTGAAAAAATTAGGTCAAACTACATTTTGTAGCTATTTTTAAAAAATCCACAAAAAATGCTCAAAATTCCTTATTCATAAGGGTCTGCGCTAGCAGTTTTTGTGAATTTTTTAAAAATAGCTACAAAATGTTTTTTGATATAATTTTTTGAATATGGGTTGAATAGAAGGTTAGTTTCAAGGGAAAAATAAAAACTTTGAAAAAAACGTTACTTAGGGCCTAGAACTAGATGTGATATATGGTGTGATGTATACATCATGATATAAGTGAGCCTTCCTCTCTCTCTCTCTCTCTCTCTCTCTCTCTCTCTCTATATATATATATATATATATATATATATATATATATATATGCACACCACAAAATCACCGCATATATATAATTTAAACCCAACCAATTCGTGCCCGAATCCCCTAGCACTAGTCTAAAATATCCGAGCGAGTTTCCCGACTATAAACTATAATTAATTTGCACATTAATTAATTTTATTATCATGGTGTCTCTCAACCAAAATATTCGGATACATTCTTTTGGCCTGTAATTTATTCCTTCGAATTTTCCTGCTCCAAATTCTATAATGTAGATTTTTGTCCCTTTTTCCTCTACACAAATAATTATACCAAACTCCCCTTTTTAACGCTCATAATTAAGGTTGACCCTAATTCCTTACTGAATTTACTTAAACCTCCAACCCTTTACTCCAGCCCAATAACAAGCAGACTGAACTGGGCTTGGCCCACCGGCGTCGCTCGAACGACCCACCATGTCGTTTGAACGACCTCTTGGTATTTTCTTCTCTTCTTCTTCCCATATCGTCCACTATTGAAGAACCCAAACCTATATTCCCATGCTTCCTTACTGTAAGAGCTTTAACCCTTCAAACTACTTCTAATAGATTTTAACTCTCAAATCCATTAACAACCATCACTTACTAATACAAAATTCATTCCCTGGTTTCCAGATATCCACAGTACTTGAAATAAATCCCAAAATTCATCCACCCAATTGCATACGATTTACAGGATCTCCATCTTAATTTTATTTTCACTAATTGAAAATATCAAGAGATAATTCCTGGGTTTAAAAAAATCACAAAGTTTACTTCCCAAACGGATATATAAATGATTACTCAAAACTTACCCCCGTATTTCTCCATAAATTCTAAAACCAATTTATGAATCAACCCTACCCAAAAATGGATTTCTTCACACCCACTATGATATGAATCGATTATCACATATTTACATTGATGAAAAATTAACCACTTGCCTAATAAATTTCGTAGAGTCTGAATCCTTTGATGTAGATGGTGATTTGATGAAAAACACACACACTTATTTTTATTTTGGCTCTCAAGGGTTCTCCAATTTCTCCCACTTTTCTCCTCTACATACTTAGGTTTTCTTAAATGAGTTATGGCTGCCACACTCTCTCACTTTTAGGTTTTATTATGCCAAATATCATTTTTAGGCTTGTGGGCTTTATTATAATGACCCAAACACTCTTTGTGTGGGCCCGGTTATGTCTACAAATATTTTAATACCCATTTACCTCCCCGCGTACCTTTTCTTACTATCTTGTCCTATCCGGAATCAACTGTGCACTCGGAATTGTCATCCGAATTATTTTACTAAAAGTACGTATCTCGACCCTAATATAGTCTATACCCGACTCTCAGTTGAGCTAAATTAATCCCAAGTCACTATCACTCATTATGACGTAAATAAATTATTAATATTCACTTAGGAATTTAAATTCCATAAATATTAACCATTTTCTCTCCAGATTAATATTTAAATAAATAATAACAATAATAATTCATTCAATTGAATTATGACACACAAGTAATTTAAAATGAGCCGAATTAATTAAATATTAAATGTACAGAAATACGGGGTGTTACAGTACATTTCGACCAGGTGCTTCTTTCCCAATATAATGAATGCTCTATAGAATTTTCCCCAAATAAATATAGGAAGTAGCCTCACTTCTACATTCACATAGGTGAGTCTATCAAGGAAACTCCCGTAGCTAGGAATCCCACTTAAAATATAGCCATAAAACTTCATTAAGAGTAAGAAATAACTCAACCTTAACTCGCTTCAGGATATCATGCTCCACAGAGATGAACTCAAAGTAAAACATTGTATCTAATAATTAGCAAAGTTCAACCCAGATCACTTATGACTTGTTATTACTCTTTGAACCTATTTCTTAATATAGACACCACATTTTAGGACCCTTTTAAGTCTCTCCTTAGGTTTCTATCACCTCCCCATTCACTATAAATCCTAGGTCATACTCGAAGTACTGCTCTAGAGGCCATCGGACGCTCTCAAGTCCCATTTGACTTTGGTCAACTTTCTCGTTAGAGCAAAATCTCAATGAATATTCAAACTTATCTGAATCCCCTTTCCAACGGTCCACCCTGTGCATGTATCGGCCTTATGATTTGGACGAACAATCCGTTTTACTATCGAAAATCGATCTAGACGCCACCGGGTGCTTCGGCCTGCCCCGATGTGACCCTAATTAACTTCATTGGAAGATCGAAAGATCAATAAATCTATGAAGGGCACAAAATCCCCTTTCCAATGGTCTACCATGTGCATAAATCGAACTTACCGTTCACACGATGGAGTCGTTTTCCCCCAAACATTGATATGCAGGCCACCTGGCGCTCTCGAGCTCCGTTCGACCAAAGTCAACTCTTCAGATCAAGCGAGACTGAATGAATCTTCGAAGAGAACTAAATATTATTTTCAACAGTCCATCCCATGCATGAATAAGCCTTATGGTACGGACGAATGGCTTATTTTACTCTGAAAGGTAACCAAGCACTTTCGGGCCTCGGGATCTATTTCACTCCTAACCAATATAAGCCCTTTGAAATATCCAATTTCCTCACATAACCATTATAATAGTCCAATTTATTTATGAGTCAGGCTTATGATTTGAATGAACAATCCATCGTTGTCTGACAATCTCATGTCAAAAGGATCGATGGGAGCTTTTGAGCCCAGTTTGACACAAGGGCAACTCCCGGACTAGGGAGAGGCATAAAGGATTCTTAAAGGTATCTAAATAACCTGTCCAATGGTATGCCCCGTGCGCAATTTGGACTTACGAATTGCATTTTACTACCATGTTTTCAAAAAATCTGCACGAGAATACCAATTGGCAGAGTCATTTTTTTGCCTTTCGGCAGTGTGTTTAGGGTTACCTGTCTGTATGAAGGACAAGAAAAATGTCGATCGACAGTCCCCTGACCTTATATAAGGAGAGAATGAGCTAACTTTGAAGGGAACCTCATAAACATCAACTTTAATGATCTCAACAACATTATTCTAAAGTCAACAAAGTTTCCTTATTTGAAACCTCTCTCCACCTTTCATTTCTATCACTTTCTCACCCAATTTAGCGAAATTCCCCTACATTCCTCACCCACTTTCAAGGAAGATCATCAACAATTGAGATCAATCTCCAAGTCTCCAAATAAGGTCCAAACATTTTTCCCTCTCTTTAAATTTCTTTTTTTCGCATTACTTATATAAATTATTAATTTAGCTTTTACTTCATCTCATACACATATTAATATTCAATCCTTCATTAGTAATATTGAACATAATATATTTTCTATAAAAAAAATAAGAGAAAGAGGGTTACATTTATAAACTACAATGGGATTTTCACAACATTTTCTCAAAACTAAAAAGACCTTTTCTTACACACACACATAATGAAATCCCTATTTGAATTTATGAAATTAATCCCACCCTCGTGTCTCATGAGAACTACGCTGACTTTGATGCCTTCATAGGCTACGTAGGTGTCTTGGGCTACTAGTAAATTATTGGAAACTCACTCCATTGCAGTCACTCTGTTTATGACACCATCGTCGGCTCTAGATAATGTGCTGACCAAGGCATTCCAAGTGGGGACCAAGGAAGTTAAAAAAATTAAGTCCAGGTTTGCTCCAAAAATGTAAATAGTTTTTATGTATCTTGGGTTGGTGGATTTGGCTATTTTTTGGTATATGGATTTTTCAGTGTTTGGGAAATGGCACTTTCCTAAAGAAATATTTATAAATGTTATGTCTTCAATAAATTATCTACTGTATAGCAAAGAATTCGAGAAATATTTCACCAGTTGATTGAAATTAGCCTGTAATGATATGATATGTTTTTCACCAATTCGTTGAAATTACCTTTTATTAAATGATATGTTCATAAGTGTATTAATTAGTGTTCTTCTTAAAGTGAATATTAGTATTCAACGTCGTGCGAGGAAACGAAAATAATGTGAATAAAAAATTAATTTAAAAAAATCAGCATAAATTTTAAGCGATGGAGGAAAAGTTTTCATTTGACTAAAAAGAGAAATATAAATGAAGGGTGAGAGATAAGTGAGAGTAATAAAAGTTGAGAGAAATGTAAATGAAGGCATGGAAAAAGAAAGATATACATTAAGGGAGAGAGATTGATTAGCGTAGTAAAAATGAAGGCTCCAAACGTTGACACATGGCATAACAATATAGTCCAAAAGTACTCAATTTTACTATAATGTATATTGATTATTTAAATCTTGATTAATATTTAATAATTTTGTGTTATTTTTGTGTAATTAGCATGTGTAATTGAGTTTTAAAAGAAAATTCTTTAATATTTTATGGAGATTTAGATTTTAAACATAGTTATTAAAAATTGAACGCAATTTGATTTGGTCAAATACACTGTCTCCCTTTACAAAATCCTGTGTTGAATATATATTTGTGTTTCTCTTATTTTTAAAGGTTATAATATAATATAAAATGGACATATAAATAAATTTTAAAGGAAAAAAAATAGAAAAATGATGTTCTAGTGGTAACTGATTACAAAGTCATTTCGTATTTTAATGAGTTGTCATAGATTTTTACGTTATAATTGAACCACTTAGTTTATGCATTGCGTAAAATTTATAAAAAAAAAGTACACATAAGGGATGCCGCGATTGGCAAATGTGGATCTCACAATAGGCCAAATGTCACGATATAACTTACCAAGTGTGAATTAAAGTGAAAATAACGTCCTCTTCTTTTGTAGGGCCACCTGATGACATATATAGGAACCTTTCTTAAAACTATAACGTGAGCAAAAGAATTTCCTGATATTGCTACAAAAGGAACCATAGTGAACTTAATGGAAAAAAGTGATGTCTTTAAGACATCAAAACTTTGATAACTTAAATTCACAATTAGTTAATGTCGTTGGCGTGGATCCACATCATTTAATTGATGTTGGTATGCGCCCGTGAAATAACCAATCGCGAATCTAAGACATCAAATTTTTTTCGGAACTCATTTGGTGAACCAACTTTGAAGAGTATCAATCTGAATATTTTCAAGGAAAATGGGGTTGTTCCCATGAAAAACAGAGACTAATATTTCCAAGATTACGACGTTGCAAACATCATCCATATTAATAATAAATCACCGAATGAATAGAAAAAAGTAACAATTATAGTACACCAACAAGAACATAACATGTCAACAATAACAAAGCATATAAATGCTTGTGAATCAAAGTATGACATAATGTTCTCAAAGAAGTATGAAGCTCCGCATGGGCAAGATGGGGTAAGGACAAAAGTATCTTTCATTACTAAACAAGCATTAATGAAACTAATGTTATTACTCAAAAATGTGTGTTGTCCAAGCATTCTATCCAACGCACCGAGAGGTGTCGTCTGAAAAACATATGTTGATATAAAAGGAAAAACATATTGTTTCCTAAATAAGAGAATGAAATGAAATTTGAAAATGTGAAAATCCAACATCAGAAAAATTATGAGCTAAGTCACAGATTAAGTCGCTTTCTTTAAGGTGTTTCGCGGCCTTGTCAAATAATTGTTCTATAATTTTTATAATACCTCGTCACCCAAGGATAAAATAATACAGAATCAAAAATAATTTTCGTCTCGAAAAACTATGCGCAATAACAATTTAGTATACCATCACCTTCAATATTAGTTCTCAATATCACAGTATAACAATATTGTAGTTGTGGGCATGAAATATTTTCGTGAGAAAATATTTTCAGTAAGTGTTTGCTTAAAGAGAGCCAATATTTTTCAGGTGTTTTTTTCAAAGACAAGGAAAGAGCCATTTTTGTGCATCTGCTAAAAGAAACCTATTTTTAATTTTAAATAAAGTCAAAATGTCTTTTTTGTTCCAACTAACCCCCACTTGTAAAATTTAAAAAATAATTATTGAGCAATAATTCATAGAATTCTGTATAAGCAAATATGTATTTCGATTTAAACCTTCATGTAGCAAAGATGACTCTGAATATGCTAGAGTAAGCATAGTTTTGAACTCTATCTGATAAGATTCCATACACAGACCTATTTGAGTGTAACCCTCAAGCTAGTACGTTATGACCATATGCTTCTTTCCCAATATAATGAATGCTCTCAATAAGTTTCCCCAAATTACCATAAGAAGTAGCCTCACTTTCATATTCACATAGGCGAGTCTATTAAGGATACTCCTGTAGTTAGGTACCCACTCAAAATAGAGCTATAAAACTTCATTAAGAGTTAGAAATAACTTAACCTGAACTTGTTTCAGGATATCATACTGCACAGAGATGGACCTGGAGTGAAACCTTATATCGAATAATTAGAACGATTCAACCCATATCATTTATGACTTGTTATTACCCTTTGAACCTATTTCTTGGAATCTTCGGTCTATAAATTAGGTTACCATCGCAAGTGACTCAAACATATAAGGACAAATTTACACTTTCAGTCAATTTGTATTGGCTTATTCTATTGGTCAAAACACGTAGGTTATTAGAACATCATATACTCAAGCCTAATAGTGAAGATAAATAATAGGATAAGTCGTTTCGTAAGTCGTTGTTGTGCAAGGCTCGTTCAAAGTTTCATCTTATTGGTTGCTTATTCCTAAAGGTATATAGATTTTTTTATATTTGGAGAAAATCATTATGAGGTTTTAAAATGTGTTAAAATAATTTTTGAAATGATTTAGAAAATTGTGGGATTTTTGCAAGTCATTCTAAAGAATTTTCATAAGTTATTCGAATGAGGTCCATAATCCTTTCGAACGAGATATCTAATGAGGCCAATTTTTGAAAAACTCACCCTCTCTAAAATCTCATTAGATACCTTGTTTGAAGGCCATTCTAACAAGATTGGTTACCTCGTTCGAATGATATTCTCATGAGCCCAATTTTTAAAAAACTTACCTTCTCAGGGATCTCGTTAGATACCTCGTTCGAAGGTCATTCCAATGAGATCTGTACCCTCATTCGAACGAACTTCAAATGAGATTAATTTTTGGAAAACTTTCCCTCACTGGAATCTCATTTTAACTCTCATTAGATATTTGTCTGAACGAGACAAGGAACGACGTTCGAATGAGGTACCAAGTTATTTGAATGACTCGCTGCGTTTTAAAAAAATTCAATTCTTGAGAGTTTCTTCTCACTACTCCCACTTCCCCATGTTCATAGATTTTTACTCTTATATTAGTAATGCATGAGAGAAGTTTTTAATGATGCTTTTTTCATTAATCTTTTAGTATAATTAAATCTAAAAAAGCCTCTTCAAGGATCACTAATCATTTATGATCAAGTTTTTGTAAATCATACCCACAAAAATCTTTCATCATATTTGTTATACATGTGTGATGTTAATAAAAGAATAAACCATGATAACCCAAGAGGACTTACGAAATATGCTCGGCTTTATCACCTAAGGAGGTCGTCTCAGTAGTTGGAGTGCTCGACCCAACTGTTTACCTTAGGATTGGATGCACATACATCTCTGTGAGCGTTTACATGCCAAATATACCTTTTCAACAATGTGGAATAATAGCCGACAATATTGGTTACCTCATAATTATCTAGATGTCTCCTTATCAAAGAAGTTCTGCACCTCAAGGCATGCAGATGTACAATATAAAAAACATGTGTAAAGATGTAACTGCCCGAATTATAAGGTCACTCCATCTCTTTGTAAATATCCTATCTCCATATATAAATAGGGGGAGGAATATGAATAGAACTACTTCTTGATACCTTCTCAAACTTGGAGTTGAATCAAGAAACCACTCAAGAAAACGTTATAAGACCACGGTGGATGTAGTTTTCTGATTCAATGGTCGAACCATGTAAATATCCGTGTGTTCTCACTGTTTCTCATACCCATTCTTTATTACAAAATATTTCTTGTTCAATTATTGCTTTTATTATTTTTTTGTCTCCAATTCTAGACGTCAACCAATTGGGGCTGTCTGTTGGAATACGTTATAAGCCATTGCAGTTCCTACCTAAATCTACTTATTCAGACCTTTTACAGAGACAGTTGGGATGGCAGATCATCCTGAAAGAAGTCGCATAGCAGAGGTGCAAACGCCACCTACCCCTACCGGAGCCTGCGACTTGCATAACATACTGGTAAGCATCGCCAAAGAGCAGGAGGCGATATAGGTTAGTGCCAGGAAATTGACACACACCCTCCAGACCAGGTCACAAATGCCCTGTAATACCATGTATTTTTATGGCTTTTAAATTATGAGATTAATTAATAAATTGCTTTTAATTATGGGATTAATTAAAATTTATTTGGGATAATTAATTGGAAATTAATTTGGATTTAAATGCTAGCGAGACGAGAGTTCGTATATGATTATGATAATGTTGTTGAATATTACTAAGTAATTATAATAATATATGATTATAGAATTTATTAAAAAATGTCGTGAGTTAAAAATACAGCAGTTTCAATAATAAATTGGGACGCTCGTGTCAGGACCCAATTTAATGGATTTAAAAGTAATTTATTTTTAGGTCATCTGTGTGATCATTTTGAGTGCGCCAACGTGTCCGTAAGGGTCGATATAGTTAGAAAACATTAGTCGGGGGTTTAGTTTGGGTCCCGGGACATTTTAAGCCTAACCGGTAACACGAGAGGGTATTTTAATCATTTTGACTTTTTAAGGAATAGTAACCCACGAATTTTAGACTTATTTTATCAGCCAACACTTGATTCCCCTAGAGTTTTCACAACCAAAAATGTAGTTAGAGATGAAGAGAAGAAAGTTCCCAAAGAAGAAACCACCCTAGAGGCTTTTGCACCACCGTCACCACCACCGAATAGATCGAAAAGAGAGGAACACTCCCATACCATCCTCTTTAAAGGATCAAAATATTTATTTTCCAGGCATGTGATTTATCTTGCAAAGATTTATGGCATATGTTCTACATGATTAAATTAGATTTGAAGATAAATTATGAATAATTATGATAAATGTGAAATTGGAGACTAAATCATGAACTTGGGTAGGTTTGCATGTAGTGGACCTGCTGGAATCATTAAGTGGAAGAATTATAAACTAAGAGTTAGGAAATCATGAAATTAAATTGAGGTTTATAATGATTTTGAAGAGATGATGAAAAACTAGGTTTAAAGAATTATTAATGACTTTTAATCCTAGAAATCGAGAATCTGTGATGTTTTAATGAATCTTGAACGTTAAGACTGGTGTAGTAATGTTGGTTTCATAATTAGTATACTCATTTGGGGAGTTTGGGACGTTATAATGTGATTTGGAGGTGTAAAATGGTATAATCCCGTAACTGTTAAAGGAATTTTGGGCAGATAACTTCTTGATCGATCGATCTATCCAAGCATGTCGATCGATCCATCCATTTCTTCGATCAATCCATCCATTTCTTTGATCGATCGACCCCTCTAGAAAAAATGAGGTATTTTACTTTAAATAATTGAATAACTTCCAACCTTTAGAAATCTTTAGTGATAATTGATTGAGCACATTGGTACTTAGGGAAGACAAGTAGGATGGTATTTGAAGCCCGAAAAATTATTATATTTAATTAAGGTTAAGTGGTAGACTTACGAATATCCGACTAGCGAGGCATGATTGTAAGTTGTGCGGATCTGAATATCTTTTGCTCCAATTATAAATTGAGGTTAAATACTAAAAGGGGGAAACTTTAAATACTGAGATAACCTTAGATACTAGCGGGGGACTTAGTAACCTTTTTGGGATAGCGTATGTACTCGGAGCTATACGTCGAGAATTATCGCGTTAAAATCTATTGTGTAGAATAAATAAGACTATAACATTATATGTGTGAGACATACGACATGGGGATGGAATATACCTATACTAAAATGATGATTTCCTAAGTTGTGTGAATACTTATTATATGGATGATTATGTGTATGACATACCTACCATACTTGCTATCATGGGAGGTTGACTTTCGGGAAAGGACCGTATTATCTTTGTGTGACCACAGGGCAGATTTAGACTGGTACCTTAAGGACATAGGACCCTCAATGACTTATTTGTGAGTTGATTATTCAGCTGACCATGGAAACGTAGGTATGTGAGTGACACATGGGTATGTGAACTATGTTCGCCTCCACTATGTGTGATTTGTATTGAAACAATTCCTGAGTGATTCAGAACAAGTGATCCTTATGTACGAGATGTATCAGTATTCGATAGCAGAGAATGCGTGCACCACAGCTTAGCCTATGGGTTCTATATATGTATATATGTAATGGGTGACTTACATATATACTTGTGACTGATTCACCGCTACTTAATAGATGCGAATAATTAAGGAACTTAGTGGAGTTAAGAAAAGTGTACACTTAACTAATACTTGAGCTAAGTAACCTGATTATTGAATGTATGAGTTATGAATATACTCTATTTAAACAAAATGGGTGGCATCTAAAGTAAGAACCGTCTATATGGGGGTAGAATAGACTAGTCAAGTAATGGTGTAACTAGGTGGAATTTAAAGGATGCGTTAGGCGTGCACTATAGTTGAGGGGTGAGGATCTTAAGTGAGGGAACGTGACTAACATGTGTAATATATGTGTTGTTTAATATTGTAATTTAAACACTTGCAGTTTTAAAATATTTTCACATCAATCTCTGACCCGTTTACTTCCAAATCTATTTTGTTTTATAAAACCTTTTAGGTGCCCAGCCACAGGGACGCCAAGCATAGAATTTTCATTCTAAAGACGTACTGTAGCTGCTGTGGAAGCTACATGATCTCGGTATTAGATGCATTCACATTTATATTTGATTCCTTCAAAGTCATTCAAATCAGTTAGGGCATGTTGCCCATTCTTATTTAGACGTTGTAGTTACAGACTTTCATTATGTCAGATATTGGTTTATTTATTCAGATTCTTTTATTGGGACTTTATCTACTCTGGCATTATTATTATTGGAGTGTTTACTCCAGACGCAGTTTATTTCATTTCGTTGGTTATTCATATGAGATTGTTTATGAAATTGATGGTTGATGATTTAAATCTTAGTTAATTGTTAAATTATTTAATAAAATTTGGCATCTCTCTATTTTAAATAGTAGGTGGCTAGTATTCAATTAAATATTTTCCACAGTGATGCTAAGACTAAAACAACTTGATATTATGTATTAATTAAATAAAGGAGTGGGTACCCGGTATTTAATTAGAAGTGGTGTCACATGTGGTATCAGAGCATTAGGTTCTAGTGTCCTTTAGAATTTGTGTGTCTTATTCTGCTTCTAGCGTAGATTTCTTTGATATAGAGCCCTATGTTTAGGATTGTTGATTTCTTTGGTGAGATTCCGTTCTCTTGCTATAATCCATATAATAGTGAATCTTATTTGCATTCGGGTGTGTTCGCATGTCGAATAATGAAGTATGTCAGGCGAGGGCAGTTGGGCGGACGGCAGGTGGCAAAGCTTGGTTAAGGTAATGGGGTATATTCAAGAATGATGACCGTAGTTGAGGTCACCCCTATTATGGCACGGAAGACCATGATGGTAAGGACGGCTAAGGCACAACATATGACTTTTAGGTACCATTATAGTAGAAAGTGGGGTCAAATTAGACTCACCCAGCAAGCTTGGATTGGGAGAGAGTCAAACAAAACATTAAAGAGAACCAGTAGTGGAAATTCTAGAAATGCGGAAATGGTGTGTGTTAACCAACGAAGGTAAAATCTCCAAAGGCATGGGCATATGTCGGAGTATGGATAATCGGGAGTGAAAATTTGGAGTAAGAAATTTTTCTTGGCTCGTCGGAGCAAATTTACAATGGTGAGAGGCAACCACCATACTTAGAAGTGGAATGTTTTGTCAGGAGAAGGGGAATAGGTTTGGTTTGAACATAAGTTCCTTCATCAGATGTTCAGGATAAGATGAGAATATTGTTTTGAACTCACACAAGAAGGTCGGACAGAGGTCACTTTGTGAAAAGAAATTTAAGTAATTAGCAAACCTTGCACCAAATGAAGTAGGTGCAATGGAGAAGAGGACATTAAAGGTGAAAATTAACTTACAAGAAGAATTGCTAACACTTCTGGGGAATTCTGATTGGACGGTCAATGCAAATGGTAATAATGTCGCGTTTTATTAATATGGAGGTAAACGCTTCCTTGTGTGGGGAGCTACAAGAGTTGAACAATTTAGTCAGAGAGTAAGACTGGGGGAAACAGTGTTGGTGAAGCACCACAAGGGGGAGACCCATCAGGGGACCCATTTAAATGATTTGGATAGCAATTTTTTTACCGAGCGATGGTGATTTCAGTAAGAGTCATTGAAGCCAGTACCGTGTTCCTTAGGACCATCAAAGCTAAGGTAACAATGGAGGTTGCCATCAGAGTCGATACTACCAAAGTTCGAGAGAAGGAAAACCCTAACATGGTCAGTGTGACCGAAGATAAGTGGAGTACGTGTAGAGGTATTTTATGGGGAGTGAAACCCGTATGTTAAAATTTTTTCGAAGAAAGTATAGGGATAAGGGTATGGTGCCTAGTAAGGGAAATAGTTATTGAAATTTTCGGTTTGGTATGGATAGGTGTGTTAAGTCCAGGAACCATTTGAGCATCTATGTCAATTGGCAAGGTAAAAGTATGAGTTATATCCTCAGATAATGATGCGTGTTGTATGTGATAGGAATGAGTTACTAATTTTTTGTATTGCTATATTCGCATGAGAGACGAGTTTAGTGCGTATATCGACAATGTTATTATTTATGTGAATATTTTCCCTGGTATAGTGGGGTTACCTTTAGTGTTATCCACGGAGGATGAATGGGTGTATCGATAGTGGTACATACTTTATTTTAATTACTCATTTTAGTGTTGTGTTATACGAGTATGATATTATCCTAATTATGGTTTTATAAGAATGATTAAACCGATAGTGTGCGGATATTGTAAGTCTATAGGGGTTACTACCTTGGTGTATTATGTTTTGTTCTGGAGAGACCCCATCCGCGAGAGGGCTGGTCTCGTGTTTATATATTTATATATATATATGTATATATATATATATTCTAGAGACTTAGAAAGGTATAATGGTCTCGAATATTTGATCCCAGTATGTGTAGGGACTTTCTTGATATGATTTAGAGTGTATTTGGTTTACTGTTCAGTGAAAGATTTAGCTGGATATTATAATTAACGCCCAGGATGTGGTAATAAGAAGAGTGCATTGTTATATCACCCTTTAGAGACGTGGAAGTTAATACTCATAGTTGTATGTCTGGGGACGGGATTTTGAGAGACCCGATTATATTTTCATGACGTTTATAGAATGTGATTCCCATCAATGTTAAGGGACAATGTCTTTCGGTAGAAGTTCCTTATTTAAGTGTAATTACGAAAGGAGATGTAACTTTTTTGTCAAAAGACGGGAATATAGGGGTACATGTTATGGACTGGGCTAACTGATTCCGATGATCGAAAATGCCAGGTAGTAGCATATCGGGGGGGTTCCTTATTTAGATTTCGTTTTGCGAGACATCCCAAGCATGAAACTTAGCATAAGGTTGGTAGTAGGGAGTTGTTTGGCCATTCGTCCGTGAGTCCGGTACCTCGGTCGTTATGGAAGTATGCAGTTATAACTGTAACTTAAAAGGTAAATTACGATATAAGGTCAGTAGAGCTAGTTATGTGGTGAGGAAGTACTGAAAAGTTTGTTTTAATACGACAGGTTGAAGGATGGAATGATGTTAAGGAGGATTTTGGATTTCAAATTCTGGGGTAATCTAGAATGCCCAAGTGGTATAGCCACGTTGCGAATACATGGGAAATAAAGAATCACTACACCAAAATGATAAAATTGACACCTTTCAGCTGGCCACCCTTGTCAAGGTCATTGACCGTGATAAAAAAATACACATTTTGTGTCACGGTCATTGACCTTGATGCGACCATGACAAAGAATTTTCACGGTCATTGACCGTGTCCGTGACAAATTTACTTGTCACGGACTTATCACAGTCAATGACCGTGACAATTCTTTAAATAATTATCACGGTCAAGGACCTTGACACGATCGTGACAACTTCTTCAGCAAAAACCCTTTCCCCTTCTTTTTCCCCTCTCCCCCTGTTCCCTCTTTTTTACAACCCTCTATCTCTACGCTCTCTCTCTCTCTCTCTAGTTTCAGGTTAATTTCTCTCTCTCTCTTCCATTTATATATATGTTTGTGTGTATATATATCTATGTGTGTGTGTATATATGTATGTGTGTGTGTGTGTATGTGGTGGGTGAGTATGTGGAAAATAAGGGATTGTTATATTAGAGGGAAAACATTAATGATAATGTATATAATATTAGCCTTGTATGGGTATAAGCTAATTTAGATTAATATTGATGATTATGTATATAAAGATTAACTCATTTTCATTCGAAATAGACAATTCACATGTTAATATATTGTTGCTAATTTAGATTAATTTGTGTCTAATTTTAATTTCAAAGGGAAGATTATGATATTTTGACTATGGTTAAAGATAAAAAATAATTCGTTGTGATTTTATTTTAAGTGATTCTAGAATTTTTATTCTTGGAGTTAAAGAAATCAATGCATTCTTTCTGTTGAAAGATATTTATTTTTTAATAATGCAGGTTATTTTGAACTTTCCTTCACCATTAAAACATTAAATTGGTAGCATTTTTCTCCTACTAATTTTTTTCAATGTGGATGTCGCCAAATTCTTAGTAGATTAGTATTTAACAAACAAAAGCGAAAGAACCATTATTGTTCACTAAATGTTTGCAAAAGTCTTACTGAAAATGTAAACATTTGTATTATATATAAATTTGGCTCTCTCATGTATCAAAACATTTGAGTCTATCAAGTTAAATAGACTTGGTTCGTGTCTATGTGTACTAATAATTCCATGCTTTATATGCTTTACATCTATTCCGTGCATATATAATATATATAATAATAATTCCATGCTTTACATCTATTCCACGTTAGATGTTTTCAACTAATTTAGACATATTTATGTGTGTTTGTGTATATGTGTGTGTATGTGTGTGGTGGTGTGTGGTGGGGGAGGGGGGAAGGGGGTGTAGTGGGGGGAAGGGGTGTACGTGTACGTGTGCATGTGTGTGGTGGGGGTGGGGGTAGGGGTGTGTGTCTATGTGTACTAATAACATTTTTTTATCTGTACTAATAACATTTTTTATAGCAAATGTCTCCTTCAGGTATTAAAGCGAAGATGATGATGCTATTTATGATCATGTCGTCTAGGCTCAGTGGTAGCGGAGGCGACGAGGGCTCCTCGGCCCCTAGGCTCCCCAAATATGAAAAATTTGGGATTACCATAGAGAACAAATCAGAGCTATTAGCAAGATCCCTCGAAGCTGCTAAAGACAGTCATCGGCCCGGGATTTATGAGTTGGAAGGAGGTACCATATGAGCTCAAGTTAACTGTTTGGGCGGCACTACAGGTAATATATTTATATTTATATGAATATTTCAATTTCAATTTCAATTTCAATTTCAATTTCAATTTCAATTTCATTTTCATTTTCAATTTCAATTTCAATTTCATTTTCATTTTATATTTATATTTGTTCGCAACTAACACTGTATTTGTTGGACAGGAACAATTCAACTTGGATCCAAAGCTATACGATTCCGTCTTGGAGTAGTTGAGGGAGCAACACAAGACGTGGAAGAAAAATATGCGGACACGGTACTTTGAGAAAATATGAGAGTCCATTATCCAATGGTGTGGATCCGTCCCGCCCAAGGAGCCGATCTCATTGGCACAATGGCAAAAGTTCATTGACAAGGAGATCCAGGATCGACAATTGGAATCTCGTCAATCGGGGAGGGAAAATCGGGCAAAAAAGACGGACGTGCACTACTCCAACCGGAAGTCTTATGCCGAGGTAGAGCATAAGATGAAGGTAAGATTTAATTTTTCTATAACTACAGAAATATATTATTCTTCATTATTTTAGTTTGCGGGGCCGATACTAAATTTACTTTATTTTATTTCAGGGGGTAGGGAGTGGCCCACGGGGTAAGCCACATAGGCTCGATACTTATGTGGCTCTTTGAATGAAGAAGGGGAAGGACAAGGAGGTGTCCCCAAGAATCGCGGCCACGATTGTAAGTAATCCGACAGTTTAATTTTTGTTAATTACGTTATAATTTTTTAGTTTACTTATTTTACTAATCATGTGCTTTTTGTCGTTTCAGGCAAAGCTTAAGGAAGTGCATGAGTCGCAGTCTGATGCCGACAAGGCGTCTTTGTCCACAGACGCACTCAGCCAAGTGCTTGGCTCTGATCGCAAGGGGAGGACAAGGGGGTGAGCTCGCGGGTGGCCAAATCTATGATCACCGGATTGGAGACGAGCGACACCAGGTTGGCTCGAACGGTCGATTCACATGACGTGAAGTTGTCCCGTTTGGAGGCGACGGTCCAAGATATGTACTCATTCATGAAGCGTACGTTGGGTGAAGACCGTAAGGGGAAAGGGAAGGAGAAAGCGATGGAGGAGGAGGAGGAGGTGCGGGAGAACGAGGCGCAGGATGACGAGGATTTGGACCTCGCTGCTTCATCACCGACACGTGCATACTTCGATGATCCACTTCCTTATTTATCTCCCTTACCCAGACCAATGTCGATAATTGGTTGGCCAAGCGTCTTCATATTGGACGTATTTGATGGCCAGCGGATAGGGCAGGGGTTGAGGGACCCGAATATCGTCCAGGGTGGAATAATTCATGGACGTGCACTTCAAGAGATCGAGTCCAAAGTGCTCATCATGCATGTGATACCCGAGAAGGATAACTCCCTATTGTGGTTGCGCGAATAATGCGGAACGATGTATATTAGTGGGAGTGTCAATTCGTATATCGTGTGGCCTACTCACCTCCTCACATTTACCCCAGACATGTAGTGACATTATTTTTAAGTTGGTACATTTTAATTATATTTGGATTAAATTGTCATGTATATTGTTCTATTTTGAATATATATTTTCATTATCTTTAGTTTGTTTGGATATATGATGTTTGAACAGGTATGATGTTGCTATAATAGGTACAAATATACTGCTGGGCAGTGGCAGTGGCCATACTGTCCAGCAGATTTTTTTTTAAATTCTACCCAGAATTGTCACGATCATTGACCGTGTCAAGTCCTTGACAAATAAGGTTGTCACGGACTTGTCACGATCAATGACCGTGACAATTTTTTTAAAAAGGGTCAAGGCTTTGTCACAATTAATAACCGTGACTAAAATTATCACGGTCATAGCCCGTGACACGACCGTGGCAATTCGAACGAACTTGTCACGGTCAATGACCGTGACACGTCTGTGACAAAAAAGTTTTCTCGCCCCGAATTTTCACGGTCATTGACCTTGACAAGTCCAACTTATCAAGGTCAATGACCGTGACAATAGTGCAGATTTGGTGTAGTGAATTAAGTGCACGTATGAAGCGTATATGACGTTTAAACCCCTATACACGATTTATAGGGTGTATGGACACCTTAGTTTGTTGGTGTCTAGATCGCAGGAAGAAGAGACATATAGGTGGGTGAAATTTATGCTTGTGGGACTGATATTACACAATGGAAGTGGTAGAATGCATTAAGCATCATAAGTGAAGGATGTTAAGCAGTATATTCGTGTGTAATCAGAGTAGCACGTTCGAACTTAGTGGAATTAACTATTATGGAAAAATTGGAGCAGAGTTCTACCTAGTAGAATATTGAGAGTGACTTGCGCATAAATAGAATGCTGATGTCAATATGATATGAAGAGTCCAGATTCAAGGGAAGAAGATGGTTATTAAGTATCACTTAACGGGAAGAATTATAAGTGAAAGTCGGTGTTGAGCGGGGCATAGTGAGTAGTCTGCACGTGCACCGCTCATAGATATAAAACAATTAGAGTGAGATAATCTGCCATAAAATTTTGTATCAACCCGACAATTCCAGTGATGGAAGAGTCAAGTTGGTAAATTTCTTTGATGGGTTGTCAACCTAAAGATAAGTAACAAGTTCCTTTGAATGTGTGGAACAGGTTGTACAAAAGGAAAGTAATTGTTATTGTTGACACCAAATTTAGTCTATTGACATGGCTCAATTTAGTGAAGACACGTGGCAATCTGTGTGGCAATAATAAACACTTCCGAACAACACCTCGACCCACTCAGATACTTCGAGCAATAGATGCTCTCCGAGGAACCATACTGCAACGAGGAACTCTGCTTTCCCGATCAACCATGACGCTCCGACCAACAAGAGTTCTCCAAGGAACTTTAATACACCAAGCAACTTATGAGTACCGAGCTACTTAAACGGTCCGAGCTGCACCTCGAACAGAGCATTAATTGCAGGATAACCAACAGATTAACTATGCATTAAATGCTTATTCTTATCATACAGATGTATACGCCTAATGAACAGCTATGTACTACCCTTTCACATGTACACCCTGAGGGCTCTAAATACATTGTACCATCCTCATTGTAAGGGGACTGGAATTTCTTGATAAAACTTGTAATCGAGAATTCCCAACAGTCATCAATAATAGCAATAGTGGACGTAGGCCATTCTTATAAGGCTGAACCACTTTAAAATTTCTTTGTCTCACTTTATTTTATCTGTGATTAAATAATGAAATATAACTAATTTTTTACATCAACAGATTGGCGCCGTCTGTGGGAAACGACTGGTAATATCGTTTTTCATCAAAAACAATTCATTACAAATGGCTGATAATACAGAACCCAGCAATCGAAACGCTAGAAGCCCTCCAAATCCATCTGCTTCGCCAAACATTCCAGATCTGGCTACAATAATGACAAATCTGGCCCAGGGTCAGACAGCTATGCAAGAAACTATGCGACAACTCATACAAACCCTTTATGGCGGAGTATCGACCCATTTAGGACATCGAAGTGTTCAAAGAAATACCCATTTACTTTCTTCGTGTACTATGCGTATCGATTCATATCGTAATGAGGAGTCTGAAGATTTTTCTTATCAACCTAAACGAACTTCGTCAGTATGAGCCATAGATACTGAACAACGTATCACTCTCTCTCTACAAAGGACTAGTGCGCTAGAAAGATTAAGCAGGATATCTCCTTTTCATCGATTAGGTCCTAGGAGGAACAAAAGTCCTCCTAAGGCTGCGTCGAGGAGCTTTTGACGACCATCAGACATAAGGGAAGCATCTGCCCAGTCACGACCAGCTGTTCGTCAAGATAGATCCCAGGAAGCCACATCAACGCGATCAGTTGCTCGAACCAATAGGCCCGAGGAAGGAAACGATGCGTGGAAAGGCTCTATTCAAAGGATGGAAGACAGACTAGGGGAAATAGCTAACACTACACCAAATCTGCCCATTTGTCAAGGTCATTGACCGTGACAAATTCACCTTGTCAAGGTCAATGACCGTGACATTTCGAGGCGAGACAACTTTTTTTGTCACGGTCGTGTCACGGTCATTGACCTTGACAAAAAACTCGCGTTTTGTGTCACGATCGTGTCAAGGTCAATGACCGTGACACGTTTGTCATGGTTTAGAACCGTGACATAACCGTGAGCCAAATTGTCACGGTCATTGACCGTGACACCTCCGTGATAACTTTTGTCGCGGACTTGTCATGGTCAATGACCGTGACAATTCTGGGCAGAATTTAAAAAAAATCTGCTGGGCAGTATGGCCACCGGCACTGCCCAGCAGTATATTTGTACCTGTTATAGCAACATTGTACCTCTTCCAAACATCATATATCCAACACAAACTAAAGATAATGAAAATATATATTCATGACGATATAATCCAAATATTCAAAGTAAAAAAAATATACATGACGATATAATCCAAATTTAATTAAAATGGACAAACTTAAAAATAATGTTACTACATGTTTTGGATAAAACTGAGGAGGTGAGTAGGCCACACGACATACGAATTGACGCACCCACTAATATACGTCGTGCCGCATTGTTCGCGCAACCACAATAGGAAGTTCTCCTTCCCGGGTATGACATGCGTGACGAGCACCCTGGACTCCATCTCTTGAAGCACACGTCCATGGACTATTCCACCCTCGACGATATTCGGGTCCCTCAACTCCCGCCCTATTCCCTGGCCATCAAATACGTCCAATATGAACACGCTCGGCCAACCAATTATCGATAATGGTCTATTGGAGGGCGTCAAATAGGGAAGTGGATCGTCGAAGTACGAACGTGTCGGTGATGAAGCAGCGAGGTCCAAATCCTCGTCATCCTGCGCCTCGTCCTCACGCACCTCCTCCTCCACCGCCTTCTCCTTCCCTTTCCCTTTCCCTTTACGGTCTCCGCCCAACGTACGCTTCATGAATGCGTACATATCTTGGACCGTCGCCTCCAAACGGGACAGCTTCGCGTCGTGTGAATCCACCATTCGAGCCAACCCGATGTCGCTCGTCTCCAATCCGATGATCCTCGATTTGGCCACCCGCGAGCTCACTCCCCTTGTCCTCCCTTTGCGATCAGAGCCAAGCACTTGGCTGAGTGCGTCTGTGGACAAAGATGCCTTGTCGGCATCAGACTGCGACTCATGCACTTCTTTAAGCTTTGCCTGAAACGACAAAAAGCACATGATTAGTAAAATAAGTAAACTAAAAAATTATAACATAATTAACAATAATTAAACTGACGGATTACTTACAATCGTGGCCGCGATGCTCGGGGACACCTCCTTGTCCTTCCCCTTCTTCGTCCGAAGAGCCACATAAGTATCGAGCCTATGTGGCTTACCCCCTGGCCCACTCCCTACCCCCTGAAATAAAATAGAGTAAAGTAAAATTAGTAAAATTAGTAAAATTAATATCCAATAATATATTTTTGTAGTTATAGATAAATTAATTCTTACCTGCATCCTATGCTCTACCTCAGCGTAAGAGGTCCGGCCGGAGTAGTGCACGTCCATCTTTTTAGCCCGATTTTCCCTCCCCGATTGGCGAGATGCCAATTGTCGATCCTCGATCTCATTGTCAATGAACTTTTGCCATTATGCCAATGAGATCGGCTCCTTGGGCGGGACGGATCTGTGCCATTGTAAAATGGACTCTAGTGTTTTTCCAAAGTACCGTGATCGCATATTTTTCTTCCACGTCTTGTGTTGCTCCCTCAACTGATCCAAGACGGAATCGCGTAGCTTTGGATCCAAGTTGAATTGTTCCTGTCCAACAAATACAATGTTAGTTGCGAATAAATATAAATATAAATATAAATTGAAATATTCATATAAATATTACCTGTAGTGCCGCCCAAACAGCTAACTTGAGCTCATATGGCACCTCCTTCCAACTCATAAACCCCGGGCCGATGACCGTCTTTAGCAGCTCGAGGGATCTCGCTAAAAGCTCCGACTTGTTTTCGACGGTAATCCCAAATTTTCCATATTTGGGGAGTCTAGCGGTGGAGGAGCCCTCGTCGCTTCCGCTACCACCGAACCCATACGACATCATCATAAACAACATCATCATCATCTTCGCCTTAACATCTGAAGGAGACATTTTTGCTGTAAAAAAAATGTTATTAGTACAGATAAAAAAAAATGTTAATAGTACACATTTCGTTTTACCTAATTGAATTAATTGAATTAATAGTACAGATAAAAAAATGTTCCATCTATATTATAACGTATGTGTAAGTTCCGTCAATACCATTTCGTTTCAATTTTGTAATATTATGTTTTTTCCAAATATTTAAAGAGTTATTAAATGGGTGCCCCACCCCCACCCCCACCCACCGGCACACACACACGCACACCTACGCACCTATGCACACACACACACACACACACACACACACACACACACACACCACCCCCTCCACCACCCCCTCCCCCACCACACACCACCACACACACACACACACACACACCCCACCCCACCCCACCCCCTACAAGTCAAAGGATGTTCTTGATTAAATATGGGAAATCTCATATCGTTTGCAAAAAGTTCATAGATTCTTAATCCCTAGGGTTATGGATATTAAATTTCTTTCACAATTATTTCTTCGATTGCGATGGGTGAAGTTCAATTATATGCTAGAAAAATAGATCCTCTCAAGTTGGTCAATCATTGTGTGAATAGGTATGAGATCATAATTTGGAGGAATTCACGTCCAAGAAATAATTTGGATTGTGATACCCCTTGATAGACTTATATGTTTTGTTTACCCGACCGATGAACTATTTTATAATCCTATAGAATTAAGTTTTAGAATCAAGGAATTGATCAGATATTCATTAAAATCGGTTAGTAGAAAATTTATTTAACCAAGAGGGTATCGAAAACATAACGTGGGGAATCATAATATACCGCAATCAACTTTAATAATAAGAACACATTCTTTCGAGTGATTTATAAATAATTAAATTTGAGTGCAATCATGATTATTTAGTGGAATGAATCGTGATTATAAATGTATAAAAGCATTACATCTCTTGGAATTCCAACCCTTGACCTCCGGATCACTATAACTATGTTTTACCCTTTTCATCAAGGGCAAGGTAGAACGGATTTTGGGATATTCTTATTTGTAAGAGTACCTAGCATTTTGTAACCTCTGAAATCAATACAACAACAGTGGACGTAGGCTTTCTTACATAGCCGAAGCACTTAAAAAAATCACTTTCTCTTGTATTTACCATTACATGTGAAGTTTATTGTTTTTGATTAATATTATGTGTAATTTAAATTCGTTTTTATTTTTCAATATTTCCTAAGAGCTTTAGAAATTCGACATTCATTTAAAATGGCATGAGGGTGTTTTAAACCTTCGACTGTGTTTGAAAACTTATTTTTCTTATTTTGAGCGTGAGTACTTTTCGATGGGTTATACTTTTATTGAATTAATTGATAGTCCATACTTAAAGAGTGTACTTTGAAATTTCAAAATGAACTTTCTAAGGTATTAGAAATTTTAGGTGTCTAAATTTAGAGACGTTAAATGTTATTGTGAACTTAATCGTATTATTTTTCGAATTAAACATGAGGGTCATTTTATTTGAGTTATTAAATCAGGAACGACAAATTTAAATTATTGTACACTATTAGTAAAATGTGGATAATTAATCGAACGTCAGTTTTTTACTCGCACACTTGATTATGTCTTTCGTGTTTGCATTTTTATTTGTTTTAGCTTAGGAATATTTCATCTATTCTTTAAACTCATTTCGTTTAGTTGGATAATCACAACTATTTTGAATGAAAAATTAATAAATTTTCATGGGTTAGGCTCGTATTTACACTCACTATTCTATAATAGTCCGTGGATGTGCAATATTTTATAAATTGACAAACAATAACAAAAGTGGACTCTACAGTATTTGATTATTGTAAAAAAATTGTTGACACCACCACACACACACACACACACCAAAAGTGGACTCCACCACCCCCTCCACCACCACACACCACCACACACACACCACACCCCACACCCTGCACCCCTCCACCACCCCCTCCCCCACCACACACCACACACACACACACACACCCCACCCCACCCACCCCCTGCCCCCCTCCACCACCCCCTCCCCCAAAACACACCACACACACACACCCCACCCCCTGCCCCCTCCACCACCCCCTCCCCCCCTCCACCACCCTCTCCCCCAAAACACACCACACACACACACACACACACACACCGCACCCCGCCCCACCCCCTGCCCCGCTCCACCACCCCCTCCCCCACCCTGCCCCACCCCGCCCCATCCCCCACACATGCACACACATACACACATATATATATACACATACACACATAAATATACACACAAATATATATATATATAAATGGAAGAGAGAGAGAGAGAAATTGGACCTGAAAGTAGAGAGAGAGAGAGAGAGAGAGAGGGAACGGTGGGAGGGAAAAAAGAAGGGGGAAAGGGTTTTTGCTGGAAAAGTTGTCACGGTCATATCAAGGTCATTGACCGTGACAAGACCGTGACAATTAAATTTATCACGGACTTGTCACGGTCAATGACCGTGACAATTAGTTGTCACGGTCGTGTCAAGGTCAATGACCGTGACATAAAACGCGTGTTTTTTTGTCACGGTTAATGACCTTGACAAGGCTGGCCGGCTGAAAGGTGACAATTTGCCCATTTTGGTGTAGTGTAAGGCCAAGAACCCCCTACAACGAACTTTTGTTCAAGGGACACCCTTTGTCCATGCCATTGTGGATTTTCCCACACCGTCAAAGATCAAAGCACCTGTTGTGACTCCCAAATATGATGGAAAGACCAACCCTGTTCTTCATATAGAACAATACCAAGATGCAACCGACATCTATGCTGTTCCAGATGAGATGAGATGCAGAACATTCTCAGGAACTCTTACCGGATCTGCTCAAATATGGTATAATAATCTTCCTCGGGGAAAGATCTCAACTTTCTTTCAACTGGCCGAGTTATTCATGGGGAATTTCTATTTTGGGACAAAGCCAGTTAAACGAGTAGCGCATTTGTTAAGTGCTAGACAAAAAGCTGGTGAGAGTACCAGAGATTATATAACTCGTTTTAATAACGAGAAGCTCGAAGTCATTGATTATGAGGAAAAGACAGCGATTACCGCCTTGATGAGTGGACTACTGCCCAACAAGTTGTACTACACTTTGGCCAAAGATCCACATAGAACCATGTCAGAACTGATGGAAAAAGCGGCCAAGATTATGAATGCCGAGGAGGCTATGGCTGCGAAGAAGAATATGGATGCCAAAGAAACCAAGGTGGAAAGTGATAAATCTAAGAATAAAGAGCATAAGAACAATGGTAGTGACAAACACTAAAAAACAAGGTCGCCATGGGAACTATTGAAGAAATTTGATAATTATACTCCTTTGAAGAAAGACATCAACCATGTTCTAGAAGAAATCAAGAACAACGAGAAATTAAACTGGCCAGAGAAAATGAAGGAAGACCCTGACAGGAGGAATGAGGCAAAATATTGTGAGTTTCACAAAGATCATGGCCATATGACCAAAAATTGCATAGCTCTTCAGAATGAGATTGAAACAGTCATCAGACGAGAAAAGCTGGCAAAGTATGTTGATCATAGAAATGAAAGAAAAAACAACGACCGAACAAGAGAGAGGTCTAGATCTCCTCGTCGAGCAGAGGAGAATAAGAAAAGAGAATATGAAGTTGATCCAGAAGATGACCCCGATCTTCCCAAGAGACCAAGGCAACCAGAACGTGAGGTATTTTCAATACGCTTTGGGTCATTTGATTGTAATGTTATTACAGGTGGAGATGCAGGAGGAGGAGACCTTACTGCAAAGAGAAAAGCTTACCTCGGTGAGGCTCAAGCTTGCTCATACATTCAACGAATAAATATAGCTGAGGAGGATCACCCTAGAAAGGTAAATGAAGAGAAATTTGTCATTGGTTTCTCAAAGAACGACTTCGCAGGTGTTCTATATCCTCATGATGACCCATTGATGATCAAAATGAGGATGAAGGAAGTGATGATTTGAAGAGTACTGGTAGATAATGGTAGCTCGACAGACATCATGTTTTACTCGTGCTTCGACAGTTTAAATCTAAAACTATCTCAACTGGAGCCTTATCACAGACCCCTCCTGGGTTTTTCTGGTGAGAAAGTTTTTCCACTTGGGATGATCAAGTTGGATATATTCATTGGTACATGGCCTGCTTGTCGAACAGAAAGAATACGCTTCTTCGTGATGGATAAGAATGTTCAATCAGCATACAATATCATCATGGGAAGAGTAGGATTGAAGAAGTTCGAGGCTGTACCATCTACGGTACATCAATGCCTAAAATTTCCAACAAATTTTGGAGTAGGAGTTGTGAAAGGTGATCAGAAAGTAGCTCGGGAATGTTATTATTCATCCGCCGACCAAGAGGAACTGGAGGATCAAGGAAAAAGACTACTACCTATCAAGTGGATGAAGGTGCAGAAATTGAAACATTGGATCCTAGAGATGAGTCGCAACTCGTGAAGGGTCAAGTGGTGGAAGCTACTGAAAACATCATTCTGGACGAAGAGAACCCTGAACGAACTACTCAAGTAGGTTCGTCGTTGGAAGCCTCACTAAAACAGAAATTGATAACTTTCCTAAGAAGCAGAAAGAAAACTTTTGCGTGGAATCATGAGGATATGCCCGGGATAGACCCAAATTTCTTATGTCACGAACTCAATGTGAATAAGGAGATCAAGCCTGTGAAGCAGAGAAGAAGAGTATTCTGTCCCGAGAAGAATCAATCTATACAGGAGAAAATCGAGAAGCTCCAAAAATCTTGCTTTATTGAAGATGTTAAATATCCAGACTGGTTAACAAATGTGGTAATGGTGAAAAAGAAGAACAACAAATGGAGGATGTGTGTAGACTTCACCGACCTCAACAAAGCATGCCCAAAGGATCACTTTCCGCTGGCCCGAATTGATCAACTAGTGGATGCTACCTCGGGACACGAGTTGCTTAGCTTCATGGATGCTTATTCTGGTTACAATCAGATTAAAATGAAACCTGAAGACAGGGAGAGTACTTCTTTCATTACCCCTAGGGGAACTTATTGTTATAATGTTATGACTTTTGGTTTGAAAAATGCAGGTGCAACATATCAGCGGCTGATGAACAAAGTGTTTGCAGAACAAATCAGTTGCAATATGGAAGTCTATGTTGACGATATGCTGACAAAGAGCAAGAAAGTTGCTGATTATCTAGTTGACTTAGGCTAGACCTTTGATCAACTAGATAAATATCAAATGAAGCTGAACCCGACGAAGTGCATATTTGGAGTACGAGAAGGCATGTTTCTCGGGTACATTGTCAATCAGCGAGGCATTGAAGCTAACCCTAAAAAGATCAAAGCTCTGTTAGGACTGCGATCCCCAACGACGAAGAAAGAAGGTCAAAGTCTTACAGGACGAGTAACAGCACTCAACAGATTTGTATCACGAGCAACTGATCTATGTCTCCCATTCTTCAAGACGCTCTGAAAGACTTTTGAGTGGAATGATGATTGTGAGAAGGCTTTTCAAGACTTGAAGAAATATCTGGGAGCACCTCCACTATTGTCCAGGCCAGTGATGGGAGAAAAATTGTACTTGTATCTGGCAGTGTCCGAGAATGTAGTTAGTTCGGCATTGATAAGAATGGAGAATGGAGTATAAAAACCAATCTACTACACAAGTAAGGCTTTTCGAGGAGCAGAGATCAGATATCCAAAGCTAGAAAAATTGGCACTAACATTGATCGAGGCAAGTCAAAGAATGAAGCCATACTTCCAGGATCATTCTATAGTAGTATATAATGATATGCCATTAACGCAAGCCCTTCATAAACCAGAAAAATTAGGAAGATTGATGTGCTGGGCAATAGAACTTGGTGAATATGATATAGTTTATGAACCCAGATCATCGCTAAAAGGGCAAGCGATAGCAGATTTTATAGCAGAGTTCACCTATCCTGATACCCCCGAGGAGCAAAAGTTGCTCACTGATCAACCTGTGGATGTTACAAGATCATCAAATGCAAGCCCAGACCAACTTAGCTTGGTAAAAGGGCAAGTAAATGTTACAGAATCATCAAATTCAAGCCCAGACCAGCCTAGGTTGGTAAAAGGGCAAGAATAGATAATTGACGAACAGCAAGAAATATCAAGAGATGTGAAAGGAAGGAACAAATTTTCCACCAAGGAACTCTGTCAGATCAGAAATTTAAAGACGAGTTACCTATATAGAGTCTGTATGTGGATGGTTCATCTTGCACTACAGGATGTGGCGCAGGGATAGTTTTGAACAGTCCGGACGAGGTCAACATGGAATACGCCCTATGCCTCCAATTCAAAGCTACGAATAATGAGGCTGAATATGAAGCCATGATTACAGGTCTTAGTTTGGCAAAAACCATGGGGGAAGAGCAGGTTATTGTCTTCAGTGACTCGTAATTGATCATAAATCAAATGATGGGAGTATATGCAGCCAAAGGAGAATTAATGATCAGGTATCATGCAAAGGTAAGGGAATTGGTATCAGAATTTGCTGCTATTCATATGGTCAGAATACCAAGAATGGAGAATGCGAGGGCTGACGCCTTAGCTCGATTAGCATCAGCTACTCGTACCGAGCTATAAAGAATAATCACAATTGAAGTTTTAACTGGTCGGAGTATCGATGAAGATTTGACGATGAATTTTATTACCCTTAATTTAGGACCATCTTGGATGGATTCCATCAGGGCATATATTGAGGAAGGGTAATTACCAACTGATAAAATTGCAGCCAAAAAACTAAAGTGTAAAGCTGCTCGTTATGTACTGAATAATGGTATTCTGTACAGACGAGGAATTGTAGCAGGTTTGCAAAGATGTTTGCATCCCACCGAGGTGAAAGACTTGATTGAAGAGATCCATGAAGGGTCCTGTGGAGCCCATGTAGCAGGTCGAATGCTTTTACAAAGGGTTATAAAGCAAGGATACTACTGGCCAACGACGAGGGATAATTGTATAGCCTACGCCAAGAAATGTGATAAGTGTCAACGCTTCTCCACTATCCGAAGAACTCCCCAAGCGTTGTTTACACCCATTACCTCCCCTTGGCCATTTGCTATGTGGGGAATTGACTTGGTCGAACCACTTCCAATGACCAAAGGAAGATTTAAAATATCTCGTCGTCGCAGTGGATTCTTTTACTAAGTGGGTAGAAGCTGAGCCTCTTGTCGACATGACGTAAGAGAAGGTGTATCAATTTATTTGGAAAAATGTCATCTGTAGATATGGTCTTCCCCATGCATTCATTACTGACCATGGAACATAATTTTACAATGAGGAGTTCACAGCCTATTGTCATCAGTCAAATATCTTGAAGATCCACTCAGCACCAGGCCATCCCCAAAGCAATGGACAAACTGAAGTAATAAACAGAATGCTACTGAATGGCTTAAAAAAGACTGAATGACGCGAAAGCAAATTGGATCAACGAGCTACAATCAGTACTATGGGCTTACTGAACTACTCCCCGAGTAGCAACAGGGGAATCTCCATATATGCTGGCATTTGGAAGTGAAATCATTATACCTACTGAGTTGGGTCTTCTGACACACAGAGTACTGAATTCCAATTCCCCTGTCAGCGACTTAATGAGAAGATTGGATTTAGACATGCTCGAGGAAGTTAGAGAAGAAGCAGCCATCAAAAATGCTGCTTACCAACAATGAACAGCTTTGTTCTACAACAAGAGGGTAAAGAAGTGCGACTTGAAAGAAGGAGACTATGTGCTAAAGAAAGTGATTCAAAAGCACAAGAAATTAGAAGCAAACTGGCATGGACCTTACCGAGTTACAGAAGTTGTTCGACCGGGAACCTGCAGAATAACAACTTTAGAAGGGCAGGAGTTTAAGAATGCATGGAATGCAGAACACTTGCGCAAGTATTATCAGTGATGTAAACTCTCAAACATTTTCGTTAGTATGAACAAAGTGACAATATTCTGCCCAGTTCTCTCCTTTTGTTGGAAATTTTTCGCGGAATACTCGTGCTACGCATTCAGCAAAAGTACTACTCAGACTACTCAGAAATATATTCCTAAAAATGTCAACTAAGGTTGGTTAGGAAGTAAATCTATTCTAAAAATTCCAACTAAGGTTGGTTAGGAAGTAAATTTATTCCTAAAAATGCCAACTAAGGTTGGTTAGGAAGTAGATCTATTCTCGAAAACGCCAACTAAGGTTGGTCGGGAAGTAAATCTATTCCTAAAAATGCCAACTAAGGTTGGTTAGGAAGTAAATCTATTCCTAAAATTGCCAACTAAGGTTGGTTAGGAAGTAAATCTATTCCCGAAAATGCCAACTAAGGTTGGTCGGGAAGTAAATCTATTCCTAAAAATGCCAACTAAGGTTGGTTAGGAAGTAAATATATTCCTAAAAATGACAACTAAGGTTGGTTAGGAAGTAAATCTATTCCCGAAAATGCTAACTAAGGTTGGTCGGGAAGTAAATATATTCCTAAAAATGCTAACTAAGGTTGGTTAGGAAGTAAATCTATTACCGAAAATGCCAACTAAGGTTGGTCGGGAAGTAAATATATTCCCGAAAACGCCAACTAAGGTTGGTCGGGAAGTAAATCTATTCCTAAGAATGCCAACTAAGGTTGGTTAGGAAGTAAATCTATTCCCAAAAATGCCAACTAAAGGTTAACTATAGTTGGTCAGAAGCATTTTAAAATATGAGTATGTGAAAATGATCAATAAGTTGGTCGAGAAACAAAGTATCATCAATTGTGGTTAGTCGTCAAATGATTACCACAAATTCAAGATAGTTGACAATAAGTTTTAACAAACTCCAGTTGATCGACAAATAACACAATGTTATTATCTTTTTAACAGATATACATGCACAGATGTAAAGTGTTTTATAATTACAAGACAATGGCAGTCAAGATTTGCAAATAAAATTATTTCATTAAGTGTAGAACAAAATACATCAAGAATGAAATACAAATTTATTACATCAAGATTCCTATTCTATTGGTTTCTTCCCCTATGCTTTTGAAATAGGTTCCTCGCCAGCAGGTGGATCATTCAAAGCATAAGGGGAATTTATGAAGTTAAGATCTTTAAGCATCCTGATGTTCATCACAGATGGTCGATCGAGTAGGTGCTCGGGACGAGATATCTCAACATTGGAATGGATATTTTAATCACCAAGGTATTTGGAAATCAAACACCGAGGGATGGCCCCAGCAGGGATCCAACTCATGTCAAGCTTGAATAGTGGCACTGGTAGGTCGAGTAGCCCAGGGTTATGGTAATCCCACAGGTAATGACCCTGTTCCAGTTGCAGTACACTTAAGGCATTCAACCATCCCTATTTGTAACCCTCATTATTTGTATTTTAGATACGATCATCCAAATGGAAGAGAGCCTCATTGTAGCCAGCCATCCAGAATTCTCTGGGCTGCTTATGGAATTGATATGTTAATCTTTCCAGTTGCTCATGGAGATTTTTTATAAAGAGTTCTTTATTCTCCAAGGCAGACTTCTGCGCAGAAAGCTGCTCGTCCAGATTCCTGATCTTCTTAGACATTTTAGCCAATGCCTGGTTCTTTGCCATCAGTTGGAAGGCCTGGTTCTCCAGAGCAGATTGAGTTCTCTATTCCTCGACAGTAATTCGAGCAGCTCTTACTCATCCCCGAGTAGTTGTAGAAGGGGAAGCTCTCTTCAATGTTTCTAATTTATCCCTCAGGTTGGCGTTTTTGACCTCCAAGAAAGAGAATCCCTCGTCGTTCACAGGGACCAAAGCGTTTGAGGTGGAAGTTGAAGACTTCAACTGAGATACCTCTCTTTTCAGGTCATTGTTTTCCTTCTCTAACAACTCAGCTATCTGTCTGTGCTCGTCGACCTCGGCCTTCAAAGTTCTCTCCCTCACATCGTAAGCAACAAACAGTTTGTCGTATCCTTTATCGGCAATGAGTTGTTGATACTTCTTCTCATATCCTTCGTGCAAAAGGGCTCTAGATTCCTTATATTATTGCTGAAGTTCTTTAAGAGTGCCCTGGAGATCTTCAATCATATCATAGTATGCTACGTTGTTAGCCACTACACGGTCGAGTAGGCACTTCAAATACTGATAGGCTTCAATTGATTTCTCTGAAGCACCTTGACCGAGGATGTCAATGATTTGAGTTGCACTCATGTCTGAATGACCAGCTTTGAAATACTCATTGCATTGCCTTAATAGTTTTGTATCCTGAGCAGATAATAAGTCCATCCTAGTTAGAAACTAGTAAAGGAAGGAAAAGCAAGAATCAATAAGAGTACAAACAGAGCATGAAGAAGCGAATCAACAGTATGCATAAGCAAAAGTTTAAATTTTATTACATCATAAAGGATAAGTACAAAGTTTATATTTACATTTGACAAAGAAAAATAAAATAGAGAGAAATTCGAACAACTCTACACCTTTTCCTTGTCTCCTAAAACTTTCTTGGGAGGCTGGGACGAGGAGGTAGGTTTCTCGGATGGAACAGAGGTTTGCTCGGGAAGTGCTGGAGGTTGCTCGGAATGATCCAAGTCTTCACCGATTTCATAGCAGAGCTCGGGGCAATAAAAGTGGGAACACCACTAGTCGGGGACTGAGAGATGGATTCAGCGAAATTGATAGAGGAGCTTTTCTTCAGCCTCCTCAGAGGAGCATCAACATTCTCGACTAACGATGTAGTCTTAGTCAGATAAATGAAAATCACTTCGCTTGGAGTAGAAGCCTTGATCGGGGCCACTGGGGGCTTCTCGACAACCTTCACAGGAGAAGCCGAAGGAGGTGCATCAATTTTCTTTGTCCCCTCTCCTGGGACATCAGGCTTACTTTTCTTTGCCTCTCCAGCACCAGAGGAAGATTTCTCAAAAAGGGTAGGAGGTCTTCTTTTCTTCATCCTTTCACTCAAGGGAATATGTGACTCATGTGAAGAACTTGTAGAGGCTGGTATTGGTTCTGCGTCACTTATCATCGGACGAGCAGTAAAAGAGGAGGTGTAACACTTGTACTGCAGAAAATATGAAGATGACCTAATATACTCATCGATAACAATCTGATCCAAACTCCATATAAGTTTTAAATGCCTTATGTTAATGCCTTTCTCTTTTGGAGATTTTCTTTTGCTGTCAACTGCAAATAAATCAAAATTAAAATATCAGTGACACATTTTATCAAACACAAAAGAAGCATAATTTTGAAAATAAAATAAAAACAACCTATCCCATTGCCATAGGGAGGACATCTGGGACCCTAGTAAACATCATCTCCAGTTAATGGAGGGTGTTGCCAATTTTTCATAACAACCCCGTGCTCAAAGTAGTCCATATTGGCATCTGGAAGATTGACCACTAAAGCTCTATTTAAAAACCTAGTTTTTAAATAAAAAGTATTATCACCCACAGCCCATCTATAACAAAACATAATCTCAGGAATTCCTATACGAGTTCCATGAATTTGATTTAATCTATAAACTCCGTTAACTATTCTCCATGTATTGGTGGCTATTATTGCAGGAATCACGTCAAAGTATTGACAGAATTCCAGACATAAAGGGTTTGGGGGAAAAGAAAAGCCACATTCAACGACAAAGAGGTTGGGGAACCGATGTCCCTCAGCCAAACGAAAGTAGTCTTAAGGCTCAGAAAGATCTTCCCAAATAACCCATGAGTGAATAGAGAAATCAGAGCAAAACTTATCAATCGATTCTACAGGATAAACCATGATGAAAGAAAGAAATCAAAGAGAAAGAAGAAAATCTTACAGGAAAGGGATGAGTCTGTTGACAAAAAATGATGAAAGAGATGAACGCACGGTAGAGAGAAACAATGGAAAACTCAAAGAGATAAGAATGAAAAAGTAGAAGACATTGGGATTTTCTGCAACGTTTAAATATTTTGCCTTAGGAATGGGTAAAGATAATGATTGCAAAAAGAGACGGTTACGTTACCGGCGGCTAAAAAGGCAAAAAAGGGCGCGGGAATCGAAGCGGTCATAAAAATTCAAAAAGTATGATTCTACGAATTTGGAAGGTGAAATAAATACAAAAGAAAATACTCCTAAATTTCAGGATGACCATTTAAAACCGCCATATTTTGAGAAAAAATGTTCCACACTCCTCAAATTTCGAACTGTGAAACATTGGGGGCTTCTGCTGATACCAAATTTAGTCTGCTGACATGGCTCAATTGAGTGAAGACACGTGGCAATTTGCGTGGCAATAACAAACACTTCCGAACAACACCTCGACCCACTCAGATACTCCGAGCAATAGATGCTCTCCGAGGAACCATACTGCAACGAGGAACTCTGCTTCCCCAATCAACCATGACGCTCCGACCAATAAGAGTTCTCCGAGGAACTTTAATACACCGAGCAACTTATGAGTACCGAGCTACTTAGGCGGTCCGAGCTGCACCTCGAACAGAGTATTAATTACAGGATAACCAACAGATTAACTGTGCATTAAATGCTTATTATTATCATACAGATGTATGCGCCTAATGAACAGCTATGTACTACCCTTTCACATGTACAGCCTGAGGGCTATAAATACATTGTACCATCCTCATTGTAAGGGGACCGGAATTTCTTGATAAAACTTGTAATCGAGAATTCCCAACAGTCAGCAATAACAGAAACAGTGGACGTAGGCCATTCTTATAAGGTTGATCCACTTTAAAATTTATTTGTCTCACTTTATTTTATCTATAATTAAATAATTAGATATAATCTAATTTTTTACATCAATAGTTATATCCTTGAATGATTTATAATATTAGATAGTGATCGCGCCGGTACGTGGTCCTACCCAGCATTATTCTGAACTAGGATGAGATCCCCCAAAACCACCTTCAACATGGGCTATTAGAAAGTAGGGGGATAACATTTCGTTTTGAGTAGGTTGTATCACCTATAGACAGAGTAGTAGGCGCAAAGTGATTGATGACTGGTGAAGCTGTAGGAAAGTAATTTTGGACTCATTGCGATCATTTAATTCCTACAATGGGTCTAGCTAGTAAGTGATGCATAATACGGTAATGGGATAGGATATTACCTAATAGTAGAGTTGTGTGAAAGAACCCGTACCTATTTATAGTGGATAATGTGCTTACAGATGTTTTGTGTACATAAACCTTACTATCCTTCCTCTGGATGCTTAGAGATGAGTGGATTATTAGAGTTTTTGGATTAGTCAAAAGTTAGAGTCCAATGACTATAATAAAATAACCACCAACCGTCTTAAGTGGATTTTTTTTCTTTTTGTGATTGTCACACCACTGGGAACAGAGATTCGAAGAACGGATAAGAGTAGTCAGATGTTCTATAGTTTCTCCTAGGATGGGAGTCTTGCGTTTAGATAAACGCGAAAGTTGATACGAAGTGAGGTGCGAACTCCAAATAATATTGAGATAATGCGGCCAATGATGTATAAGCTATTCTTATTTGAATGTTGTTCAGTAAGAGCTCAACACGAGGTGAATTTATTGAGGTGTGACCCCATAACTGATAAAGTGTCGAGAGTGTTCAACAAGCTTGTTGTGAAAAGGGGGCTGTAATGATTGAGCCTCACTTCGAATTTTATTTTGAGCACTGGGGGATACCTAACTTTTCCAGGTATGCCTTACTTTTTCGAATTTCAGGATGAAATTACGTTATTAGTGTGGAAGTATGTAATACCCTGTATTTTTATGGCTTTTAAATTATGAGATTTATTAATAAAATTGCTTTTAATTATGGGATTAATTCAAATTCATTTGGGATAATTAATTAGAAATTAATCTGGATTTAAATGCTAGCGAGACGAGGGTTGGTATTTGATTATGATTATGTTGTTGAATATTACTGAGTGATTATGGTAATACATGATTATAGAATTTATTAAAAATTATCGTTAGTTAAAAATACAGTACTTTCAGTAATTAAGTTGGGATGCGCGTGTCAGTCGTGTCAGTACCCAATTTAATGAATTTAAAAGTAATTTATTTTTATGTCATCCGTATGATCATTTTGAGTGCACCAATGTGTCTGTAAGGCTCGAGATAGTCAGAAAACATTAGTTGGGGGTTTAGTTTGGGTCCCGGGCCATTTTAGGCCTAACCGGCAACCCGGGAGGGTATTTTAGTTTGGGTCCCATGACTAACATGTTTAATATATGTGTTGTTTAATATTATAATTTAAACACTTGCAATTTATAAATATTTTCACGTCGGGCTCTGACCTGTTTACTTCCAAATCTATTTTGTTTTATAAAATATTTTAGGTGCCCAGCCATAGGGACGCCAAGCATAGAAGTTTCATTCTGAAGACGTGTTGTAGCTGCTGTGGAAGCTATAGGATCTCGGTATTAAACGCTTCCACATTTATCTTTGATTCCTTCAAAGTCATTCATATTAGTCAGGGAATGTTGCCCATTCTTATTTAGAGGTTGTAGTTATAGACTTTCATTATTTCAGATATTGGTTTATTTATTTAGACTCTTGTATTGGGATTTTATCTACTCTGGCATTATTATTATTGGAGTGTTTACTTCATACTCAGTCTATTTCCTTTCGTTGGTTATTCATATGAGATTGTTTATGCAATTGATGTTTGATGATTTAATTCTTAGTTAATTGTTAACTTATTTAATAAAATTCGGCATCTCTCTATTTTAAATATTAGGTGGCTAGTAATCAATTAAATATTTTCGACAGCGATGATAAGACTGAACCAACTTGATATTCTGTATTAATTTAATAAAGGAGTAGATACCCGGTATTTAATTAGACGGGGTGTCATATCCCCATCCCGGGAAATATGATTCCCGAACTAGAGATGCCTAGGTGTGACGATAGGCGACTCCCCTCGGCGCCTCATAAGGAAAGGAAATACGAATATCGTAGGCGTGCACTGGAAAATCAGAGGAGACTAAATTTAGTATCTAGTGCCAATGTCAGCTCCTTTAGGAGAACAAACTCGTAGTGGTACTAGACGTACCATCTAGGGGCCACATCCTCCATCCAATCACCCAGTCACTTTGACGATCAATCATATTCAGAGGAATTCCCTAGTGCGTTCGAGCGATTGAGCAGAGGATCAGTGTTTAACTGATTGGGACCACGTTGTAACCGCTGGAAGATACCGATAGTGTCGCGTTATTGGTCCTAAAGAAGCCAGTCAGGAAGGTTCTCTACCAGGATCTCCAATCATTTTTCCCAAGCGTCGACCAAAGTAGAGAAGACCTCCCAGGAGGAGAGTTTGGCCAAAAGTATAGGACGAGCAGACGAGCTAGACGACAACCATCCATGGAAGGGATTCATCCAGTGTTTGGAGAACCACCTTGGTGAAATGACCAAATCGAGGAATCCCCTCGAGCGCAACTTCACAAAAGGGTCTCCCTTTGTTACTTGTGTCATAGCGTATCCTACTTAGATAAAATTCAAACCACCGGTCATCACTCCAAAATCAGACGGGAAGACGGATCCCATCTTACATATTGAACGGTTTCAGGCTGTCATGGATATCTACTCCATCCCGGATGAAATGAGATGCCAAGAATTCTCCAATACCAAAACTAGATTGGCTCGAATATGGTACAATATCATACCTAGGGGGAGATTAAGAGTTTTTAGTAGCTGGATGATATGTTCATTAATAATTTCTAATTTGGTGTTAAGCTAGGAAAGCAAGTTA
Source organism: Sambucus nigra (assembly GCA_949130495.1). Classification (NCBI taxonomy): domain Eukaryota; kingdom Viridiplantae; phylum Streptophyta; class Magnoliopsida; order Dipsacales; family Adoxaceae; genus Sambucus; species Sambucus nigra. The sequence continues at coordinate 94,754,631 of OX422212.1, forward strand.
CCCACCTGTTTAGCGTCAGGCAGAGAGCAGATGAAAGCACCCATGATTACATCACTTGGTTCAACACTGAAAACCTGGAGGTAGTTGACTATAACGAGCCCAGTGCCATCACAACCCAAATGAACATGTTGAGACTAGGAAATCTATTTGTACCATTAGATAAAGAACCGCTTAAGACCATGACCGAGCTATTAGCAAAGGAAGAAAAGATCATGAATGATGAAGAGGCAATGTCGGTCAAAGAGTCTGATGGTTCGAAAGCTACCAGTGGAAAACATAATGGAAAGGAGGGGCAACAAGATAAGAAGGGAGACAATCCGAGGAAGTAGGATGAGTACACGCCTCTCATAGTTAAAGTCCACCATATCTTGGACTGAATTAGGGAAAGTAAAGATCTCAGTTGGCCCAAAAAGCTGAAATTATCTGTAAATAAGAGAGATAAAAGAAAAAACTATGAATTCCACAAGGATCACAACCACAATATATATCACTGCATATCACTAAAGAATGATATTAAAGGGCTAATAAGGAAGGGAAAGATGTCGAAATACATTGACAACTGTGGTCGGCCAATTCCATAAGAAAGAAAGGGTGAGATACACTCCGAGTCACCCTATCAGAGGGGGGCCGATAAGAAAAGGGCAAGGGATGACGACTCGGACGACGATCCAGACCTCCCTAAAAATCTCGAGGAACCCATTCGCGACATGGATCTGATAGCATTCAACTGTCACTTCATTGCTAGAGGAAGAACTAGCGTTAGAGAGGACCCAGAAGAAAGGAAGGCCTACCTCAACGAAGCCCAATCTTGTGAACAACCGCATGTTAACCGGCATTAAACTCCAACGATAGGCCATGAAAGGTGAACAAAGATAAGTTAATCATCGGCTTCTCAAAAATGACCTCTCAAGGATGTTATACCCCCACGACGACCCTATGGTGGTCACTATGGTTATCCAAGAGGGACGGGTAGCAAGGGTCTTATTGGATAATGGGAGCTCTGCCGACGTTCTACAGCTATTATAAGAAGCTGAAATTAGAAGACGTGGAACTCACGCGCTATAACACCCCGCCTGCCCGAAAAGACAAGCGGCGTGCTACTACAATAAAACTAAACTAAAACCATTAACAACAAGTATAGAGAATCAAAATCCCATAATTTAAATATAAACAATCCACTAATCTCAAATTTCTCCAAATTAAATACAACCAAAAGTCTCGAAATAATACAACTATCTAACTCGAAATAAAACGCTCTATACATCAAAATAAATACAAATCTTCTCACCTTGTATTCTCGAATATTCTTCCCAAAATAAATCCATGCTAAAAACAATCTTCAATAAATCCAAAGCTCACAAATCCGCGCTAACCTTCCACTAAAAGAAAATATGGGGAAGTACACAATACGATAAGAAAGATGATCAACAAATTTTAGCGGTGAATGAAACTTAACAATACGAGTACGAATATTCAAATCAAATGTGAATCTCATAAGCATTTTTATCAATATAATTTCTCAACAACACATTAATCAAAGTCACCAAGCCTCACCATACCATGCCATACTTCATCAAGTAGCCGGAATAGGAATCTTGGCAGGTGCCCAACCTCAGTGCCATATTAAAATCTCATGACAACATGTTCAACACAATAATAATACCATATGAATTAAAATTAGATTCCAACAAATATTTACCGATTTCCGAAATAATTTATCAATTCAAATATGAGTCAATAACCACATGAAATCAAAGGGAATAAAACTCGCGAGATTTAGGATCATATTGTGCAAAACCCCATATCTCAAAATCATCACATGAATCACCACATAATTTCAGTCTATAAATCTGATTGCATCATCGCGTTCCTCTCGTGAAAATAATTAAAGCACGTTATAGCCCAAACTCGAGAAAACACCAAATAATCCTTTTAATCAAAGGTTGAAATCTTGAATAATTTTGGGGCGATGGTTTGTAGATGAAAGGGAGTAATTTTGGAGAGGTCTTCTGGTTGAAAAGTTTGAGATAAAGTGATTTGAAAAGCCAAGCCATGAATTAGTTGATATATAAGGATTAAGAGTTTGATTAAGAAAAGAGTTCTAATCAGATACAAACACTAAAAAATTTATTTTGGACGATCGGACCATTGTAATTGGATAAAATTTGAGGGAGAATTAGCTGAAGATGAGAGAAAGTTGTAAAAAATCTCAGCTCGATCAGACGGTTCGATATTTTTAAATAGTACTTTCTAGAGATTTTTATGTTTCGAGGACTCTTAGAGAATTTTATGTTTTGGGGACTCTTCTATATAATAAAAATTCAATTAAAACTCCATTTTCATTCCCTCGAGTTTTGATGTTAAGATTTAATTTGAGAATGTTAGCATTTTGATGACTTTCGGATCTAGGATCGAGTGGGGATTTTTGGGAGCATGTGGTACGCCGTTATTTTCATATTTATGCGTATGTATATAGGCAATATATATTATTTGTTGCTCGTGGGGTAGGTGCACATATAATTGGGTGTACGGGCGCCCGATTATGGCATTCTACGGGTAGGCATATGTGTGCCATATTTTCTTTTGCGAGATTTACGCGATGTATATGCTTCGTCTAATTTCGAGGACGAAATTCTTTGGTAGTGGGGAAGTATTGAATAACCTGAATTTTTAGATGGGAATTTTTAAATTAATTTTGAAAATCGGAGAAAAATAAAATTTTTGATTTATAAATTTTATAATTTTAAATGTTGGTTTTTATATTTGAAAACTAAATTTTCAAATGGAATTGGAATCGGAATGAAAATGGAGTTTTAATTGAATTTTTATTATATATAAGAGTCCCCAAAACATAAAACTCTCTAAGAGTACTCGAAACATAAAACTCTCTAGAATTTTTTTTTTAAATATTGGACCGTCCGATCGAGCTGAAATTTTTTGTCAACTTCCTCTCGTCTTTAACTAATTATCCCCCAAATTTCATCCAATTCCAACGGTCCGATTGTCTGGAAGAATTTTTTTAGTGTTTGTATCTGATTAGAACTCTTTTCTCAATCAAACTCTTAATCTGTATATATCAACTAATTCGTGGCTTGGCTTTTCAAATCACTTTATCTCAAACTTTTCAACCAGAAGACCTCTGTAAAATTACTCCCTTTCATCTACAAACCATAGCCCCAAACTTATTCAAGACTTCAACCTTAGATTAAAAGGCTTATTTGGTGTTTTCTCGAGTTTGGACTAGAAAGTGTTTTAATTATTTTTGAGAGAGGAATGCGATGGTGCGATTAGATTTAGAGGCTGAAATTATGTGTTGATTCATGTGATGATTTTGTGGTATGGGATTTTACACAATATGCTCCTAAATCTCGCGAGTGTTATTCCCTTTGATTTCATGTGGTTATTGACTCATATTTGAATTGATAAATTCTTTTGAAAATCTTAAAATATCTGTTGGAATCTAGTTTTTATTCACGTGGCATTATTATTATGTTGAGCATGTTGTCATGAGAATTTAACATGGCACTAAGGTTGGGCACCCGCCAACATTCATGTTCCGGCTACTTGATAAAGTATGGCACGGTATGGTGAGGTATGGTGACTCTGATTAATGAGTTATTGAGAAATTATATTGATACTTATGAGATTCTCATTTAATTTGAATATTTGTACTCGTATTGTTACATTTTATTCACCGCTAATATTTGTTGAGCATCTTTCCTGCCGTATTGTGTACTTCCCCACATTTTCTTTTAGTGGCAGGTTAGCGTGGATTTGGGCACTTTGGATTTATTGGAGATTGTTTTTAGAGTGTATTATTTTTTGGAAGAATATTCGAGAATATAAGATGAGAAGATTCGTATATATTTTGATGTGTAGAGCATTTTATTTCGAGTTAGATAGTTGAATTATTTCGAGAGACTTTTAGTTGTATTTAATTTGGAGAAATTTGAGATTAGTGGATTCTTTTATTATATTGTGGTATTTAGATGCTCTATACCTTGTGTTTTGTCGATTTAGTTTAGTTTCATCGAGAGTAGCGCTCCACCCCTCTCTCCCCAGGCGCAGGCGGGGTGTTATACGCCCTATCATCAGCCTCTAATAAGTTTTTCAGGTGAAAGGGTGTACTTGTTAGGGACTGTGGAGCTGGAAGTCATGGTCGGTGTTTGCTGATCAGCCGAATTGAGAATGTACGGTTCTTCATCCTTGATAAAAATGTACTCTCAGCCTATAATGTTATCTTCAAAAGGGTGGACCTGAAGAAATTTGAAGATTGTCATTTACTGTGCATCAGTTCTTAAAGTTTCTAACCCACTTTGGGGTAGGCATAATGAAGGGCAATCAGATGGTGGCGCGTGAATGTTACTTCATTTCAGCAGAATAAGAAGAATGAGAGAAGTTTAAGAACACCTACCATATCGAAACGATAGACCCCCAAAACGAGGCAAAGATGATCAAGGGGTAGCCTACCGAAGAGATCGAGACTTCCCCACTCGACGATAGCCACCCAAATAGAATTGTATAGATCGAGTCATCACCGAATCCCCTTTAGAGGAAAGAGTGAATCAATTTCCTGCTACAATAAAAAAGAGTGTTCTCCTTGAGCCACGCGGACATACTGGGGATAGACCCTAATTTCTAATGTCACAAGTTGAATGTCATGTCGGGTGCCAAACCGCTCAAGAAAAAACAAAGAGTTTTTTACGCTAGAAAAAATCAGGTTATTTATGACGAAGTCCTCATAGAAAGCTAACTTCATTGATGAAGTCATATACCCGAAGTGGCTAGCCAATGTTGTCATGGTACGAAAATAGAATGATAAGTGGAGGATATGCATTGATTTCACCGACTTGAACAAAACTTGCATAAAAGACTTTTTCCTGCTATAGAGAAATGATCAACACGTCGATGCCACAACGGGCCACCAACTACTCATTTTTATGGAAGTGTATTCAGGCTACAAACAGATCCGAATGAATCCCTTAGATAAAGAAAAAACTTCCTTTATAATCTATCAAGGCACCTACAGTTACAATGTCATGTCGTTCGGTCTAAAGAACGCAAGTGACACCAACAAGACTTTGGTAAATAAAGTCTTTGAGGACCAAATAGGGGTTAACATGGAAGTTTACATGGACGACATGCTCTCCAAAAGAAAAGTGGTCGTCAACCACATCAAGGCACCTGGGCCAATTTTTTGACAAATTGGAGAAGTATCACATGAAGCTGAACCCTGATGTGTCTTCGGAGTAAAGGAAGGGATGTTCTTAGGTTTTACCGTAAATCAACAAGAAATCGAAGACAACCCCGATAAGATCTAGGCACTTCTTAACATGACTTCCCCGATACTGAAAAAGGACATACAAAGACTAATCGGTCGTGTTGCAGCACTAAACAAGTTCATTTTCAGAGCTACGGATAAGTGATTGCCCTTTTTTAAAGTACTGCGAAAGTCCTCTGAATGTAATGATGAGTGAAAAAAAAGCATTCATTGAACTAAAGAAATATATGGGCTATGCACCCCTCTTCTCGCGACTCATCATAGGAGAAATGCTTTACTTCTACCTCGCGGTATCCGAGTCTGCAACCAGCTCGGCACTAGTAAGGTAAGAGGAAGGGGTTAAAAAGCCCATTTATTATACCAGTAGAGCATACCAAGGGGCTAAAGTCCAATACCTGCAAATGGAAAATCTCACCCTGACACTAAGGGAAGCCTCGCAAAATATGAGTCCATACTTCTAGGTTTACACCATAGCGATCTACACTGACTTACCACTATGACAAGCCTTGCCCTGCACAAACGTTAAAAATTTAGTTGGCTCATGGCATGGGAGGTGGAACTTTGTACGAGATGAGAATTTCATTATAGGGGCAGGTAGTAGAAGATTTCATTTCTGAATTCACTTACGATCTGAAACCGACAGAGAAGGCTCTTCCGGGAGAGAGTTGTACCACTGGTAACAAACCACCCTACCTGGAAGAAACCACTATCACAAAAATCCTGGAGCAAAGTCCCCAAGGAGAGAACTGTGCCAAAGGAAAAAAGGGACCACGTGAAGAAGGCGACTTCACCCCGGATTGCTCAATATGGAATTTATATGTTGATGGGTCATCCTGTTCGACGGGGAGTGGCACTGGCATCATACTTACCATTCTAGATAATATAGATGTGGAATATGCGTTCTGCTTCCAATTTGAAGACTCCCATAATGATGTAGAATACGAGGCCTTAATCATAGGGCTCGGCCTAGCAGCGTCACTTAGGGAAAAGCATATAACAGCACACAATGACTCATAACTAGCGTTAACTAGATATGGGGGTTTTATGAAGCTAAGGAGGAACCCATGGCACAATACCTGGTAATAGTTCAACAGAGGTTGGGTAGATTCATAGAAGAGAAATTTCTGAGAATCCCCAAGCTGGAAAATGTACAGGCAGACGCCCTCGCCAAATCAGCTTCAACATTTAGAACACTGCTGAGAAATACCATAACGATCAAACTGCTATCATAGAGGAGAACCGAGGCACCACTCCACGTAGCAGAGATAAACATGGGACCTTCTTAAATAGATCCTATAAGGGCATACATTAAAGAAAAAAACTTCTAATGGAATAACATGAGGCAAGAAAGCAACGTTATAGGGCAACCCAGTATATTTTGGAAGCAGGAGTATTATATAGAAGAGTAAACATCGTCTCACTTTTAAAATGTGTTCATCCACAAGAAGTCAATAAGATCATCAAAGAGGTTCACGAATCTTTATCTAGAGCACATTCAGCTGAAAGATCATTAGTTAAGTGAATAACAACCCAAGGGTACTACTGGTCGACCATAAAGGAAGACTGCAGAGATTACACCAGAAGATGCGATAAGTGCCAAAGATTCGTAAAGATCCACCACTCCATAGGGGCTCCATTAATTCTGAGTGTGTCAACTTGGTCGTTCTCCACATGGGGGACAAACCTGTCGGACATCTGCTAGGAACAAAAGTAAAATACAAATACCTTATAGTGGAAGTAAACTACTTAACTAAGTGGGTGAAATCTGAGACCCTAGTCGAAATGCCATATGAAAGGGTATTTCAGTGTATCTGGAAGATGATCATCTGCCACTACGGTATGTCTTTTGCATTTATCACTGACCACGACACATAGTTTGACAACCAAGACTTCGAAGACTACTGCACCAGATCCAAGATCTAGAAACTGCACTCAGCACCCGGGCATCCACATGCAACGGACAGACCGAAGTCACCAATAAGATGATCTGATATAAAATTAAAAAGAGACTTGACAAGGTAAAAGGCAACTGGATCAATGATTTTCATAGCGTACTCTGGGCGTACAGAACCACTCGACATATTGCTATTGGGGAAACGCCATACATGCTGACCTTCGGCACAAAAGTAATAGTCCTTACCGAAATAGGACTCCCTATCCACAAAACCCTCAATATAATTCCTCGATAAGTGATCTGGCAAAAAGATTGGATCTCGACCTAGTGTAGGAAGTCAGGGAAAATGCAGCATTGTGTGTTGTCGCCTATCAGCAGAGAGTGGCACGCTATTACAATCGTCGGGTAGAAACAGGCATCCTGAAAGTAAGAGACTACCTTCTCAAGAAGGTAATATAAATGACCAAAAAGCTAGAGCCGAACTGGCATGGACTATACAGAGTAACCAGCGCCGCCAGACCAGGAACTTACCAAATTGAGACTTTGGAGGGTGAACAGTTCAAGAATAACTGGAATTTAGAACATCTTAGGAAATATTATCAGTAGCGAGTTGATTAATTTATATAGCAAGCACCGTTTCAATCAAACATTATTTCAATTGATAATAAGAAGTTTGTTCTCTTGTTCCACTAATTTTTGTACATATGGATCATACTATTTTGACAACCATAAATTGTGGCCTCACGGATCACAAACAAAGTAGTCGACTACTTGTACTACCTCACTAGTCGCGAACAATGTGGTCAATTAACACCTATACGACCTCACGGGTCGCGAATAGTTAAGTAACTCACCCCCCTGAGTTTTACCAAACCCTTGTATGACTTCTCTATTCATGAGCGAGGTAGGTGATTACGTTCAATGTATGACCCCATGGGTCACAACACAATGTGGTCGGCTGATACCTATACGAACTCACAAGTCGCGAACAAATAAGTAACTCTACCCTTTGAATTTTACCAAACCCTTATATGACTTCTCTAGTCACGAAAGAGGTAGTTGATTATGTTGGATATATAATACCATGGGTCATAACACAATGTTGTTCGCTAATACCTGTATGACCTCATAAGTTATAAACAGTTATAATTATGTTACTACCTAGAGTTTCCATAAAACCTAGTAGGTTGTCTAAACAGAAATAGTCCAATCAACATTTTTAAATTACGCACTAAGATGATTAACAAACCAAGCTGCATTATAAGCAGGTGGAAACACAGTAAAGCTAATACCAAAAATAGATGTTCAAAGTTACAAAATTCGAGGTCAAATAGAAATTTGAATTATAAAAGTAAACATAAAAAGTTTATCATTTCAAGCACTAGCAGTTGGTGTATCACCCTCTTCCCCAGCAAGGTTAGCAGTTTCCTCATCGTTTCACTACCAAATATTCATAGGCTCGATAATATTTGGAAAGTGAGTAGCTACCCTCTTCTTCAGTTCCTCATACCCATCCAGGAAATATCCCAAGCATTCAGTATTAAAGTCATATGATGATTTGAAAGCCTCTACAGCAGCGGCACCGACATTAACCAAAGCATAGCGAGTGGGATGTAACTCTTTGCCATGTTTCTCCTTCTCCACCGTAAGAGCATCATTCAGGCTTTGAATCTTAGCATCATCAGTATTGGACTTCTCTTTGAGGGCCACGTTCTCCTGTTATATTTTTCTTAAATCCTCAGTCCGGGACACCGACTACCCATCCCTCTTTGTTAACTCCTCAACGACCTTCTCGTAGTTGGCTTTTAGCGTCTTATTCTCCTCAACTAGCTCATTGTAAGACACATGATTAACAAGGGATATCTCTCAAAGGATGGTGCAAGCCATGGACGTCTGGACCACGAACAATAAAGAAAGATCAAAGTATGACAATGGGACATTTATCAATTACTAACAAAAAAACAGCAGGAAATACATACCATAGATAGTCGCTGTTGGGCTAAGGTCCACATGGAATCAGTAATGGATTAGTGAAAGAATTCAAAATCCTTTATGTGACCCCAGTAACCAAGCAGGTCCAAAGAATTTCTAATATGGTATAAGAAGGAGTCAGGATCGGACCTCAAGTCCTCAAAGTAACCTTATGCTTGGGGTTAAAATCAAACTCCAGGACCTTCCCATAATGTGATGTATGTCCAGGACCTGATTCGACCCTACGTTCGAGAGCACGATCGATTACCCTCAGCATCTTATGGAGAGGTTTCCTATCTTCCTCCTCCTCTCTCGACCTCTTGTCTCATGTCGCTGGTTCCATGGGGGCCTTTCCCTTGTCTTTAGCAGCCGCAGCTTTTGCCTGATGATGAGTATCCTTCTTAACATCCTCAAAAAGGACTGTGTGCTTAGCCTCCACTTTCTTTTAGCCGACCCCTCCCTCTTCTAATGAGCTTCGAGCAAATCTTTCCATTTAATAAAATGAGGATCCATGCCTAGGGTCTCTTTGAAAGGATGTTCCTCTTTACTTGATAAGATAAGTAAACCAGTATATCAGTATAAATATGTAATTAAATAAAATGGGTAAACATGTTAATATTACAATATACCTTCTCCAAAACTTTCTGTGCCACTAAAAACTTGATCACCAGACTCGAAATGGGTCTATCTGTCTACCAAACCTTCTTGGGGAATCTAAAACTCTAAGGGGATTCTTCCACCGGAGGGAGTGTGATACCTGAAAATGATAAACTTCTCTACAAAAAACAACTTCTCAAAAGTGGGGGGCTTTTTCTCACAATAAGAGATAATCAAATCAACTAATTATTTTGCTAGCTTGGGGGCTCGTTTCACTGAAATACCCAGGAAGAACATGGCAACAACTTTAGTTCAATAAATTAAAATAAAATAGAAAAAAAATCAAGATATGGAAGAAAAAATTGCTACCTATGTTATTAGGCTCATTCCATTCTCTGGGGACCCTACATGACCTGTCCCTTTCATGGGCCCTAAATTCCCAATCACCTTTGATAAACACATACGAACCTTTCCAACTATGATTACTAGATTAGAACATGGTGACCATTCTGTATTGGGGTTTTCGTGTAGAAAAATAATAGTAATCGGGGGCTTTGGCTTTGTTCTTCAAGCTATAAACTTTCCTAAAAAGATCCCAAGTTAAGCCAAACCCTATCCTGTTTTTCCAAAACATCATTGCCCCTAAAATGGTCCTATAAGCGTTGGGGGTAGTTGTGTTAAATTCACCACATATCCTCTCAAAATGGAACGAATGGTCGGATGAAAGGGAATCCTTAGACCCACCTAAAGGTCCCACGGGGGAAGGAAAATTTCCTCTGAGTCACGAATAGAATAATATCTCTCAAAAACATTTGGCATCCTAATTCCAATATCTATAGTAAAAGTTCATCTCTCTCTAATAGCATCGGTTTCCTCCTCAGTCATAGTACATTGATACTAATGAGCATCAGTCTCAATGGGATCATAATTACTAGAAGAACCAGCGGGATCATCTTCTTCCTCTTCGTCATCCTCAGAAACCTTTGTGTGAGATATAGATACAAAAAGGTGGAGGCCCACACTTTCTGACCTATTATCTTCATCTTTGTTAGTAACGAGATACTCAAATAGGGAATCATAATTTTGGGGATCTATAGAAACAGTATTTAGAATCTCTCCCTCACTAACAGAAGGGAAACAATAAGGGGTTTCTAGAACAAAAGAGGAGATGTAGGGTAAACTTTGATCAACGAAAGAGCCATAACTAGAGGGAGAATTGGGGGTATAAAAAGGATGACTAGGCTCCTCTTCTAGTCTAATCACTTGAATAGGACGAGGAAACCTCCTTTCAGTGATCCTAGGCCACTTTGGTTCCAAACTTTTAATAAACTCGTAAACTCTTTAAACGTGGGGAAGAAAATTCATACAATTCCTTACAAAGTAAATTAGCAAAACCTATGTCATCTAAGTGAAGAAACTACCAAGGTAAATAGAAAGAATCAACTAACAAAATGCTAGAATGATCAAACCCTAGCTGAAGCAAATAAAGACATACCTGATAATAATGAATGATAATGGAAAACGTTATGGATTATGAAGAAGAAAGCACTAGAAAACTTAGAACCAAAAAATGATCAACCTTTCATAACGATGGCGATGGCGATAAAAGAATTTCTCTCTCTTAAACTCAACATGAATCTTCCACGTGAAGAAAACGAATCAAGTGGCCTGAATTTATACCCTTTGATGAAAAGACTAAATGGACGTTATACACAAAACGTCACCAAATCTGTAGAAAATAAAAATGGTGGTGTAGAGTGTCAGACGCACCTGACCAGTTGCCATCATTACTAAAAAGACTCTTTAGTTACTTAACACATGTCCATGGTAAGTCATGAGAACTTTGAAGGAAATCTACTCGGCCTATGGCCGACCATAACACATCGATCATAATGAGCCAACTGGTAAGAATCGACATCCACGAGTAGGGAAAGAGCATGGCATAACACCTTTCCCACTCATTGAATCCCATAATGAATTATTCATGCCAAAGGTCTTAGGAGCTTTCTGTTGTACCTGTGTGATATCAATAAAAGAATAAACCATGGTAACCCAGGAGGACTTATGAAAGGTGCTCGCCTTTATCACCTAAGGAGGTTGTCTCAGTAATTGGAGTGCTCGGCAAAAACCTATTTACCTTAGGATTGGATACAAGTGCATCTTTGTGAGAATTTACACGCCAGATATACCTTCTCAGCCACGTGGAATAATAGCTGCTAATATTACCTCATAATTATCTAGACGTCTCCTTATCAAATCAGTTCTGCACCTCAAGGCATGAAAATGTACATTATAATAAGCATGTGTAAAGATGTAATTGCCCGAATTATAAGGTCATTCCATCTCTTTGTGAATATCGGATCTCCATATATAAATAGGGGAGGAACGTGAATAGTATCACTTTTTGATACCTTCTCAAACCTGGATTTGTATCAAGAAAACCCTAAACTGTAACCATTGTAAGACGACGTAATAAGACCATTGTGGATGTAGGTTTTCGATTTAAGGGCCAAACCACATAAAAAAATTTGTGTTCTCACTGTCTCTCATACCCATTATTTATCACAAAATATTTCTTATTCAATTATTTCTTTTATTATTTGTTGTCTCAAATTCTGGACGTTAACAATATTTCTTGGTTGTGCAGTCGATTCTGTACTATGGGTGACAGTTGAGGATATCGAAGAATTTTGAGACATGGAGTTATTATTTGGCTGACGTTAGGTTGCACAGTGGGTATAAAGGAAGGTGTTAAGATTTTATCTTCATATGATTGAGGAGTCAAGAGTCGTATGTCTTTTGATTCTTTATGTAAAACCTTATTTATAATGACTTTCATCTAGTCTTGGTCGTCCGAGGTTTTTCCCAGTTGGATTTTCCTCGTACATTGTCGTCTCCTGTGTGATTGTTCCAGTTATTTACTTACCAAACTAATCTTGCATGAAAACTTAGGAATTAAGTTATATAAGATTAGAATTGGTAATAATTTGATATGCATGTGTTCTAGGCTTAGATTAAATTTAGAAAATCCTGTTATCGCCTAATATAATTGATTGTTAATTAGAAAATCATATTTTCAACCTTTATTCCCATACCTTCGAAGTGTTCCATGCCTTTTCTCTTGTTAATTCTTTCATCAAGGATCAACTAAATTTTCCTTAAGCCATATATGATTGACTCTCACATCACCCATAGAACTAAACTCATTGAGGATACTGTTTTTGCGACATATTTTCACTTCTTACCATTATAGTAATGATTCTCAAATTTTACCGTAACCGCGATACTATCTCAGTGGAAAATAATGACACGTATCCGTCTCTTCCATAATAGGATATCTAACAGAAAGTTTCTTAACCAACCTGCTACCTCACTAGCTTTAGCTAATGCTATCATTTCCGACTCCATCATCAACTGAGCTAAAATAGTCTATGTCATAGACTTCCATGAAAATGCACCACCAACGATACTAATTATCTATCCATTAGTATCCTTAGAGTCATTAGATAGGATGATTCAATCAACATCACAAAATCCTTCAAGGATAGCTGGATGCTTTTAATACTGTAATTCGAGTTTCATTATCCTTTTAAGTCACCACATGACCCTCTCAATAGAATCCCAATGCTCCATACTAGGTCTATTAGTAAATCTATATATTACTCCCACAACATAATCTATCTCAGGTTTTGTTCGACTGATAGCATAATGTAGGATACCAATGATGTTCGCATACTCAGTTTGGTTAACATTGTTATTAACATTCTTTAACAATTTTACATTAGGATCAAATGAAAACTAATAGGTTTATAGTTAAAGTAATTATATTTCTGTAAAATTTTCTCAACATAATGGGATTGGTCCAACGAAATTGCCTTTAGACCTAGTAATTTTATTTCCCAATATTGCGCTAGCTTCACCCAAATCCTTCATATTAAAGTTGACACATAATAAGGATTTAACATTATCAACGACATGAATATTAGATCCAAATATAAATAAGTCATCCACATAAAGACATATGATACTGAAAATATTATTTTCACAATTATAATAAATGCATTTATCTTTTCATTAATTTTGAACCCGTTAGAGATGATTAAGCTATCAAATTTATCATGCATTTTTTAAGTTCCTGTTTTAGTCCATAAAGTGATTTATAAAATTTACGCACTTTATTTTCCTGATCGTGAAAAATAAAACCTTCAAATTGGTTCATATAAATCTCTTCTTCCAATTCACCATTTAAAAAGACAGTTTTAACATCCATTTGATGTACAATTAAATCATTTAAAGATGTCAATTAAAATAGTACATATATAGATGTAATTTTAGTCACGAGTGAAAATGTATAAAAACAGTCCAAGTTTTCACATTGTCTAAAAGCTTTGGTAACTATACGTACCTTATATGTTTTAACAAAATCATCGGGTTTAATTTCTTTTTAAGAATCCATTTGTAACCAATTGTCTTACAATCCAATGGAAGATCCACTAAATGCAAAGTTTTATTAGTCGCTCATGATTACATTTCATGACTAATAGATTCTTTTAATAAATCCTAATCCAAAGAAAATAAATCTCCTCAAAGGATATTAGGGTCCTCCTCTATTGTGTAAGCGTAAAAGTTGGGACCAAAATATTTTTCAATACGCGTTCTTTTACTTTTTCTTCGTTTTAAATAAATTCATTAGGTTTTGAATTTTTACTAATAAAAATGCTGGTGGTTGTCTTAAAAAATATATGCATACTCTGATTTGATAATGACTTTATTTTTCAAATCAAAAAATCTATATGGTTTGCTATTAACCACGTAGTCAATAAAAATATACCAATACGCTATGTTAGCGAATTTAGACCTCTTATGATCGGAAATACGTACATTGACTAAGCACTCGCAAGTTCTAAAATATGAGACGTTTGGCTTAATATTTTTTCTAATTTCATAAGGAGAAACATGTGACACACCGTTTAAATAATTTTACCCCACCAATGTTAGGCAATTCCCGAACTTAACAAAAATAGAAACTACTAATTTAGTTAAAGTCATCTTTTTTCTTTCATCTTTACCATTTATTTTGGAAGAATATGGGTCTTTTTTCATGTATAATGTGGTGAGTTTTATAAAATTCAGTAAAAAGTCAAAAATCATATTCGATGCCTCTATCACTACGTATCCTCTTAATTTTCTGATTAAATTTATTTTTAATTTTATTTAAGAAAATTTTAAAAATGCCAGACGCTTCACATTGATTTGTCATTAAATACACAGATGATCAACCATGAAATCGTCAATAAAAGTAATAAAATAACTTTTTCCATTTGTAGTCATAATTCCATCTAATTCATATATGTCCGACTGAATTAAGCCAAGTGGTTTAGATTCTCTAATAATAAAATTTTACGGTGGTCTTTTTTTATTTTAGCTTGACTACACCATTCGTATTTTTTAAAAATAATTTAGTAATATTTTTGGAAGTAATCCTAAAGTACTCATACTTTTAATAAATCATCTACTAACATGACAAAGTCTAGAATGCCACAAATTAAAAGAACAACCAATATAAGCAAAAGGGAAAATTTTATTAATTGTATCAATGTTCAATATAAACATTCCTTTAATAGCATAGCTTTTCCCTATAAATTTTTTATTTTTAGTTCAGGTAAATAAGTATGCCCCGAAAGTCTGAGTGAAACCAACTTTCTTAAGGAGATAGTCAGAAACTAAGTTCTTCCTTATCATGGGAGTGTGCAACACTTCCTTAAGGACCACAGATTTTCAAAAGCGAACTTCAATTCCACATCTGCAGTACCAACAAACTTAATGGAGAGAGAATTGCCCAATAAAACCCTTCTTATCTTCAACCTCAGAATAAATCTTAAATAAAGAACGATCATAACAAATATGGCGAGAGGTGCCAATATCTACCCACCGCCCTTCATCCCTGCTAACCATATTGATTTCAAAAATCATGTTACATAAGTCCTCTTCGATTAGGTTCTCCCATTGATCAGGAGGAGATTCATTTCGATATTTACGGGCTATATATCCAGACTTGTTACATGTAAAGCAGAAAAATTATCTAGTGTTACTAGTCTGTCCAATTTCGGTAGGGTTATACTTATTCGTATTCTGATTCGGTTTAAAATTTTAGTTATGGTTCTATTTATGATATTTCATATTTTTTCCATTTGGTTTCAAAACAACTGCAATGCAGTTCTGGTTTTAACTAAAATTATTAGACATTACAAGAATTTCATTCTTATAATCTTGTTTCTTGGTTTACTCCTGAATTCTAAGACGAGTAATGTGAACTTTAAGAAAAAATTATTTTGATTTATTTCTCTATGTATTTTTAAAATCTTTACAACTGAGAGGTAATTTATCTATCACAATAGCAACCTGGAATTTCTCATCCACTTTCATTCCTTTAGAAATAATAACATGCGTAATTTTTTATAATTCATGAATCTGGGCAGTAACTAATTTGTCATCCATCATTTCAAATTTCAGATATCGGTTAACTGCATATTTTTTTTAACTCCAGCCTCCTCGGTATCATACTTCTCTCGAACAACTTCCCAAATTTGTTTGGAAGAATTACACAAGGCAAAGTAATCATAAAAATCGATATTTAGGCCATTGAAAATATTGTTTTTTGACAAAAATTCATTTTCTTCCCATGTTTGAATAACTCTAATCTCATTATACCCAGGTAGTTCAGACACAATGGGCTTCATTGACATAATGCAGGCTACTAGTTTTTTGTGGTGAGAAAAAATAATATTTTTGTCTCAACCTTTTGAAATATAACCCTTCAAATTTGAGAAGTATATTAAGACCAGTAAGACCATTAAGTGCAGAGTGATTTTTGGAGTTCGTAGTAGATAAATAAAACACCTTAAAATTATTGTCTCTGAAATAAGAGAATAGAACAGAATTACCAAATGCAAAAATTCAATAGTAGAAAAATCACGAGGATGAGTCGCGAACTAGGTAACTTTCTTTAAGTTATTTTATGGCTCTCTCCAAAATATTATACCGTAATCCTTATAATGCCCCGCCACACATGATAAAATAGCCCATAATTGAAAATAATTTATGTCTAAGAAAATGATGCATGGTAGTAATCTGGTATACTATCACCCATTCAATATTAGTTGCTCAATATCATAGTATGATAATTGTGACACCCCGACTAATTAAATACCGGGTAGCTACTCCTTTATTAAATCAATACTAAATGTCAAGTTGATTCAGTTAATAACATCACTGTCGAAAACATTTTAAAGATTACTAACCACCTAGTATTTAAAAAGTAAGTTGCCAAATTTTAAGTTATCTGATTAACATGCAAAAAGAATAATGGAAGTACAACATAAATCCATTCACCATAACGAAGTAATGAAATAATCAACAATAGTAATAAGTCCGGAGGAAAACACCTCACAACAATCCCACAACTGAAAAAAATAAGACAAGTCTGAATTCTGAATTAAGTACATGCCCGAAGTCTGAATAACTGAAATAAATGAAATGCCTCTAAAAGAAATGGGCGACATGCCCTACAACTGATAAATACTGAGTATAGAGTCAAGATAGATGAAGCGTCTATAATCAATGTCCTGTAACTCCCACAAACCGCTACAGCTCGTCACCTGAATGAGGATCCTAAGCACGGTATCTTTGTGGCTGGGCACCTAAAAATGGTTTTTACAAAAAGATAGATTTGAAAGCAAACGGGTCAAAGCCCGAATGTGGAGAGTATTTTAAAAACAGTAAGTGCTTTAATAATAATTAAAACAATGAATGCAAGATACATGTTAGGGCGTTCTCTCACATGAAATACTCACCTCTCGTCTAACTGTGCACTCCTAACGTTCCTTTACCCATTCATGTGTTTTCTCATAACTATCTAATTCCAAAGAGTTTCTAACACTTCTACTCGGTTGACGTTTAATTTCCAACCTTAACAATTAAATAGAGAGTTCTACTTTAATTCTCGGATTCCCAATTATTAACAAAACCATTTATTGATATATGTCCCCTTTTATCTTTTCATAATATTACAATTACTATACCCACAATTAACATAGAAATTTCCTTTTCATTTAACCGTATATTATTCACATCATAAATATACTATACAAGCACCCAAAGTCTAAGCTGTAGTGCACACATACTCTGCTATCCATCCCGGTACATCATGTACGTAAGGATTACAAATTCCGAATCTCTCAGGATTTGTTGGAATAAACACCACACACAAAAATGGAGGCGAACATAATTCAACATATCCATGGTCACGTACATACCTACGGTCACGTACATACCTATGCTCCATAGTCAGCTGGCTTATTAACTCACAAATAAGTCGTTCTCTTGAACTATGTCCGCAAGGTACCAATCTAAATCCGGGCAACACAAGGATAAGAAGGCCCTAAGCAAACGTAACCTCCCGTGATAGCAAGTATGGTAGGTATGTCATACATATAGAAATCATATACTAAGCATCACACATCTTAGATAATTCAATATTAATAAAGGTATACTCTACATCCTTATACCATTATTCCAAATTTGTATATTTTACGTCTCCCGATAATATAAAAGTTAAACTGTCGACACGTCTCACGTCGTAGTTTCTTATACTTAAAACCTATCTAAAATAGATTATTAAGTTCCTATTATTCCCACGTATAGCATCTTTAATTCTAAGGTCCTTACTTCTGCCCCAAACCTCATTTCATCAAAGTATTCAAATTTACACTATTAACCCAAATATTTACTCACTTATCGAATTTCATTAGTTTTAGAATAATTCTTCAAATTGAATTCTAATTAAGGTCCAAATCTCATAACCAAGCCTACTGGTCTTCCTTAAGGTTAAGGGTATTCATATGGTCTCCAACAATATTAATCAAGGGTTAACATCATTAAAATTTAAATAGGGAAAAACTTTACTCATTCTGGGAAGGTCGATCGATCGACCTTTTCCTTCGATAGATCGATGGTGGTCGATCGATCGACTTATGAATGTCGATCGATCGACTTATGAATGTCGATCGATCGAACGCACCAGGTATGGTTACGGACTGCTTCGTTTTGCAGTTTTCAAATCAACCCAAAACACCATTAACAAGCATGCAACTCTAAGATAACGTTATAATATCATCATATAACCATCCTACAACAGTGTTAATGTTCTAAAACCAATAATTCATCATTCAAAGGCTTTGTATGGGTCAAATCTTCATCAAGAATTCCAGATTTCTATTTCTTTCAAGAACATTAATAAACTTCTTCTAAAATCCGTTTTTAAATCATCAAGGGTCATAATTCTGAGTTCATAATTCGTCCAGATTGTTTCTACATGCAGTCCCTAACATAGTTCATAGTTTTAAACTTCCAATTGATGGGTATATATCATCTTTTAAGATAAATTCGATAATTCGTAAACATGGAAAATCATGGCATTGAATCAATTGTAATTAAACCACTTGCCTTAATCTTTATCTGAATTTGATGTTGAATCTTGAAGGCTAAGTTGTTCTCCCTCTCTCTTTCTGCAGAATTCTCTTCTCTCTCTCTCTCTCTACAAGTTTCTCTAAGGAAGATGACAATGGAGGTGTGGTTGGTTTTTGGTAAGTTGGGATTATATCTTAACTTCTCCCGTAGCCCATTAAGTCCCTTAGTGTAGTTAGTGGGTTTAGTGGATAAGGAATTAGTCAGATTTTTGTTTCTAATTTTCGTGGGTTTTAATTCCCAGATTTTCAAAATTACCAAAATGCCCCTATAAGTTACCGGTATGGCCCAATAATGCCCCGGGATCCAAACTTAACCCCCGTCTAGTGTTTTCTGACTATTTCGACCCTTCCGGACGCGTTGGCGCACTCAAAATGACCATACATGTGATAAAAATAAAATTCACTTTTTAATTCAAATAATTATATTCCTGACACGACTGTCACGCGCGTCCCAACGAAGTTTCCCAAATTACTGTATTTCGATCTCGCGACAATTTCAATATTTCCAATATTCATATATTGCCAAGTATACACATTATAATCAAATACTAACTCACATCTCGTTAATATTTTTATCCGGATTAATTTCCAATTAATACACATTTAATTCAATTAATCCCCAAAAATAAATATTACGAAAATACGGGGTATTACATACTTCCCCCCTAATAACTGAATTTCGTCCCGAAATTCGGAACTAGAAAGTACCTGGTAAGAACAACTCCGGATAACGTTCGAGCATATCATCCTCGCGCTCCCATGTGGACTCCTCGACATTATGATGTCGCCACTGAACACGCACAAACAGAACTACCTTTGACCGCAGTTTCCGCTCACTTCGGTCCAAAATAGCAATCGGCCCCTCCTCGTAGGAGCTATCCGGCTGGAGATCGATGTCCTCCAAAGCAATGTGAGAATGAACCAAATCGTCTCTAAGATATTTCCTTAGCGAGGAAATATGAAATACATCGTGAATCCGATGTAAATGCTCCGGTAATCCAAGCCTATACGCAACCGGTCCAATTCGCTCAATAATAGGAAATGGTCCCGCATATCTCGGTACCAACTTCCCTTTCTTCCCGAAACGCATGATCCCCTTCATAGGAGATACTCTGAGCAAAACTTGATCCCCCACTTGGAACTCCCTGAAGAATCTCTTCGCATCAACATAGCTCTTCTGCCGATCCTGAGCTACTCGAATGCGATTCCATATCAATTCTATCCTCGCCGAAGTATCCTGAATCACTTCCGGCCCAAGTAGTTTGTTGTCCCCCACCTCCAACCAACATGCTGGGGAACGACAAGGTCTACCGTACAATGCCTCAAATGGAGCCATGCCAATGGTGAACTGGTAGGAGTTATTGTAAGAAAACTCCACCAGTGGAAGATACTGCTCCCATCCACCTCCAAAGTCAATAATACTCATATGTAGAATGTCCTCCAACATCTGGTTTGTACGCTCAGTTTGCCCATCGGTCTGCGGGTGATATGCCGTACTCAACCGCAGTTCTGTGCCCATGGCCTCCTGAAAACTCTCCCAAAACCGTGAAACAAATATCTTGTCTCGGTCAGACACGATATTTAGGGGTACACCGTGAAGTCTCACTATCTCTGAAATGAAGAGCTGGGCATACTGTCCCGCAGTGTAGTCTGTCCTTACGGGTAGGAAATGAGCGACTTTGGTCAACCTGTCCATAATTACCCAAATGGAGTCATGGCCTCTCTGTGACGTAGGCAACCTCGTTATAAAGTCCATGGATATGGTCTCCCACATCCACATCGGGACCTCCAATGGCTGTAGAAATCCTGCCGATCTCTGATGATCCACTTTAACTAGCTGACAAGTGGCGTATTTTGAAACAAACATGGCAATATCTCTCTTCATCCCGCTCCACCAATACTATCGCCTCATGTCTTGTTACATTTTGTCCCCTCCGGAATGTACCGCGAACCGTGAGCCGTGCGACTCTGCCACACCTTGTACCGCAATTCCTCCCCTTTCGGAACTACCCATCTCCCATTGAAGCGTAATCCCCCGTCTGAGATAATGGTATAGGACTCTGCTCCCTCTGCTAGTAATCGAACTATCTGCTCCTGACAGAACGAATCTTTTGCCTGTGCCTTTACCACCTTCGTGACAATTTGCGGTGTAACGGTCATCACAGACATGAATGATCGGGCCACTGCATCCTGGTGTCCCAACTCCTTCCACTTGGCCTTCCACACCCCTGCCACCTCATCTACTGGCCTACGGCTCAACGCGTCTGTCACCACGTTAGCCTTCCCCGGGTGATACTGGATATCGAACTGATAATCTTTCACGAATTCAAGCCACCTCCTTTGCCGCATATTCAACTCCTTCTGCGTGAATAGGTACTGTAGGGACTTATGATCCGTGAACAATCGAAACTTCTCCCCCAAAAGGTAATGTCTCCAAATACGAAGGGCAAATACCACTGCCGCTAACTCCAAGTCATTGGTAGGGTAATTCTTCTCGTGAGGCTTAGGCTTACGGGAAGCATAAGCTATGGCCTGACTCTCCTGCTGCAGTACACCTCCAAGTCCTTGTAAGGACGCATCGGTGTAAACAAGATACTCAACTCCTGGTCTCGGCAATGCTAACACAGGTGCTGAGGTTAACTTGTCCTTCAACTCATCGAATGCCAATTGACAGGCATCACTCCAAATGAACGACACACCTTTACGAGTTAGATGTGTCATGGGACCCGCTATCGTGGAGAAACCCCGAATAAACCTCTTGTAGTATCCTGCTAAGCCCAAGAACTATGGATATCAGTCGGTGTCGTGGGCTGTTCCCAGTCCCTCACCGCGGATACCTTTCCCGGATCAACAGATATTTCCCTGTCGGAAATAATATGTCCCAAAAACTGGACCTCCTTCAGCCAAAACCCGCACTTCTCATATTTTGCATACAGCTCGTTCTGACGTAGCGTCTGTAAAACTTTTCTCAAATGCTCGGCGTGCTCCTCCTCTGTCTGGGAGTAGACCAGAATATCATCGTTGAAGAGAATGAAAAATTGATCTAGGAAATCCCTGAACACCCTATTCATCAAGTCCATAAACACTACTGGAGCGTTGGTCAAACCAAATGGCATAACCCGAAACTCTTAAGAGCCATATCTCGATAAGAACGCAGTCTTCGAGACGTCCTCCTCCATGATACGCAACTGATGGTATCCAGATCATAAATCAATCTTTGAGAAGCAAGAAGCTCCTCTCAACTGGTCGAATAGGTCATCGATTCGAGGCAACGGATACTTATTCCGTATTGTGACCTTGTTTAACTCCCGGTAGTCCACACACAATCTTAGTGAACCATCTCTCTTCTTCACGAACAACACAGGGGCACCCCACGGTGAAGTACTTCTCCGAATAAACTCCTGACCCAACAACTGTTCAATCTGATCCCGTAACTCCCTCATCTCAGCTGGAGCCATACGGTACGGTGAGGGTGCTATAGGTCTCGTATCTCGTAATAAGTCTAAACAAAGTCTATCTCTCGACTGGGTGGTAGGCCTGGTATCTCCTGAAACACATCGGAATACTCCCTGACAACTGGGATCGAATCTAAACGAAATCACAACCTCCTTAGAGGTATCCTCCTCTAAGTAGTACAAATGAGAGGTCGAACCTCCCTCTGGGCGAGGCATCGCCACTACAAACATCTCTTGACCCGGAATGGCAAAAACAATGCTCCCACCGAAACAATCAATCATGGCTTTATAATCAGCGAGCCAATACATACCGATAATCACATCGTGAACATGCATATCTAATACCAACATATCTGCAGGTAATACCAGACTACCAATCTCTACCCCTACTCCCCGGCATATAAAGCAAATAAGTGATCCACTCCCCAATGGTGAGTCTACACACGTTACTGTGCTCTCTGCCGTAGCTAACAACCCTAAGGCTTTCGCAAAATGTGTAGCTATAAAACAATGCGTTGCCCCCGTATCAAACAAAACCCGACCCATAGTACCATGGATAGGAAACATACCCTCAATCGCGGGTGGTGCCTGCGGAGCTGCTGCCTGGTGGATGTTATAGACACATCCATACTGTAACTGTCCCTGCTGTACAGGACCTGCTGGAATGGATGGAAGAGATGGAACCTGGGTTGGAGCTGGTGGAAAAAGTGGCCTTTGTGGCTCATGTCGAGCACCCTGCTGCTGCTGCGGGGCCCTGCCCCTATCAGGATAGTCCTGGCATTTATGGCCAGTCTTGCCACAAATAAAACACTTCCCCGGAAAGTTTCCCCCTCTCGGTCCCTGCTACCCCCGGCCCTGGTGGCCGTTACCATTCCTCCACTGGCCCTGCTGAAACTGATGCTGACCATTCTGACCCTGCTGGTGTTGATGGTCGTTCAGACCCTGATGGCCCTGTAGGAAACCTCTCTGTCCGTGCCTGAAGTTTCCTGACCTGAACCTCTTGTGATCCCCCTGTGGAGTACCCTGATCACCCTGCCTCTGCCCCTGAACAGATTGTGCCCCACTGGCACCATTTCCTCCAGTCCTGCCCTGATGGCTAGACTCTCCCGATCGTTTTCCCTCAGCCATGTGAAAGCGGTGATCCTGGCAATGGAGCAATGCAGAGTTAACCACATCAGAATAAGTGGCTAACGAGAGGTTCCCTAACAAGTGCTGACGAATCCTCCATGTCAACCCGTCCGTGAATTTCTGTATCTTCTTCTCCTCCGTCGGTATCTCATCCGGAACAATGTTCAGAAGATCAGTAAATTCGGCCTCATACTCGGCCGCAGTCTTACCCTCCTGTCGAAGGCTCATCAACTTCCTCCTCATTTCCGTGTGAACAGCTGATGGAAAGTACTTGCGGTCGAACCGCACCCAAACTCTGGTGTATCCTTTCTCCACTGACTCGAAACAACAACATCGGAGCTGCCAGCAAACTTCGGTGGATGTGCTTTCTGAAAAGCATCACGTACACGTTCCCAAGCAGACGAGAATGCATATGGCTGAACTGGCGCGGCAACTGGCGCCTGAGGTGGTGCCTGCTGAACTACGGCTAATGCAGCATTTACCGCTTGGGCTTCTATGGCTGCAACCTCAGCGGCATTCATCGTGCCCTGAACTGGTGCGGGATGGGGTTCAGGCGTTGCATTCCTGAAAATCCGTGATGCACGTCGTGGAGGCTTTCTGAAATAAGAATAAAGTCTATAAGTTCGCAGTTATAAACTTAAAATAGCTGAAGAACGTATCATATACAAAAGAATACAACAGTCCTAAAATATAGGGCTCTACATCAAAGAAAGCTCAGCGGAAACATAATAAGCCGTTCAGATCCTAAAGGACACTAGAACCTGATGCTCTGATACCACCTGTGACACCCCGACAAATTAAATACCAAGTAGCTACTCCTTTATTAAATCAATACAAAATGTCAAGTTGATTCAGTTAATAGCATCACTGTCGAAAACATTTTAAAGATTACTAACCACCTAGTATTTAAAAAGTAAGTTGCCAAATTTTAAGTTATCTGATTAACATGCAAAAAGAATAATCGAAGTACAACATAAATCGATTCACCATAACGAAGTAATGAAATAATCAACAATAGTAATAAGTCCGGAGGAAAACTCCTCACAACAATCCCACAACTGAAAAAAATAAGACAAGTTTGAATTCTGAATTAAGTACATGCCCGAAGTCTGAATAACTGAAATAAATGAAATGCCTCTAAAAGAAATGGGCGACATGCCCTACAACTGATAAATATTGAGTATAGAGTCAAGATAGATGAAGCGTCTATAATCAATATCCTGTAACTCCCACAAACCGCTACAGCTCGTCACCTGAATGAGGATCCTAAGCATGGTGTCCTTGTGGCTGGGCACCTAAAAATGGTTTTTACAAAAAGATAGATTTGAAAGCAAACGGGTCAGAGCCCGAATGTGGAGAGTATTTTAAAAACAGCAAGTGCTTTAATAATAATAAAAATAATGAATGCAAGATACATGTTAGGACGTGCTCTCACATGAAATACTCACCTCTCGTCTAACTGTGCACTCCTAACGTTCCTTTACCCATTCATGTGTTTTCTCATAACTATCTAATTCCAAAGAGTTTCTAACACTTCTACTCGGTTGACGTTTAATTTCCAACCTTAACAATTAAATAGAGAGTTCTACTTTAATTCTCGGATTCCCAATTATTAACAAAACCATTTATTGATATATGTCCCCTTTTATCTTTTCATAATACTACAATTACTATACCCACAATTAACATAGCAATTTCTTTTTCATTTAACCGTATATTATTCACATCATAAATATACTATACAAGCACCCAAAGGCTAAGCTGCGATGCACACATACTCTGCTATCCATCCCGGTACATCACGTACGTAAGGATTACAAATTCCGAATCTCTCAGGAATTGTTGGAATAAACACCACACACAAAAATGGAGGCGAACATAATTCAACATATCCATGGTCACGTACATACCTACGCTCCATAGTTAGCTGGCTTATTAACTCACAAATAAGTCGTGCTCTTGAACTATGTCCTCGAGGTACCAATCTAAATCCGGGCAACACAAGGATAAGAAGGCCCTAAGCGAACGTAACCTCCCGTGATAGCAAGTATGGTAGGTATGTCATACATATAGAAATCATATACTAAGCATCACACATCTTAGATAATTCAATATTAATAAAGGTATACTCTACATCCTTATACCATTATTCCAAATTTGTATATTTTACGTCTCCCGATAATATAAAAGTTAAACTGTCGACACGTCTCACGTCGTAGTTTCTTATACTTAAAACCTATCTAAAATAGATTATTAAGTTCCTATTATTCCCACGTATAGCATCTTTAATTCTAAGGTCCTTACTTCTGCCCCAAACCTCATTTCATCAAAGTATTCAAATTTACACTATTTACCCAAATATTTACTCACTTATCGAATTTCATTAGTTTTAGAATAATTCCTCAAATTGAATTCTAATTAAGGTCCAAATCTCATAACCAAGCTTATTGGTCTTCCTTAAGGTTAAGGGTATTCAAATGGTCTCCAACAATATTAATCTAGGGTTAACATCATTAAAATTTAAATAGGGAAAAACTTTACTCATTCTGGGAAGGTCGATCGATCGACCTTTTCCTTCGATCGATAGATGGTGGTCGATCGATCGACTTATGAATGTCGATCGATCGATGGTGGTCGATCGATCGACTTATGAATGTCGATCGATCGAACGCACCAGGTATGGTTACGGACTGCTTCGTTTTGCAGTTTTCAAATCAACCCAAAACACCATTAACAAGCATGAAACTCTATGATAACGTTATAATATCATCATATAACCATCCTACAATAGTGTTAACGTTCTAAAACCAATAATTCATCATTCAAAGGCTTTGTATGGGTCAAATCTTCATCAAGAATTCCAGATTTCTATTTCTTTCAAGAACATTAATAAACTTCTTCTAAAATCCGTTTTTAAATCATCAAGGGTCATAATTCTGAGTTCATAATTCATCCAGATTGTTTCTACATGCAGTCCCTAACATAGTTCATAGTTTTAAACTTCCAATTCATGGGTCTATATCATCTTTCAAGATAAATTCGATAATTCCTAAACATGGAAAAGCATGGCATTGAATCAATTGTAATTAAACCACTTGACTTAATCTTTCTCTGAATTTGATGTTGAATCTTGAAGGCTAAGTTGTTCTCCCTCTCTCTTTCTGCATAATTCTCTTCCCTCTCTCTCTCTCTACAAGTTTCTCTAAGGAAGATGACAATGGAGGTGTGGTTGGTTTTTGGTAAGTTGGGATTATATCTTAACTTCTCCCGTAGCCCATTAAGTCCCTTAGCGTAGTTAGTGGGTTTAGTGGATAAGGAATTAGTCAGATTTTTGTTTCTAATTTTCGTGTGTTTTAATTCTCAGATTTTCGAAATTACCAAAATGCCCCTATAAGTTACCGATATGGCCCAATAATGCCCCGGGACCCAAACTTAACCCCCGGCTAGTGTTTTATGACTATTTCGACCCTTCCGGACGTGTTGGCGCACTCAAAATGACCATACGGGTGATAAAAATAAAATTCACTTTTTAATTCAAATAATTATATTCCTGATGCGACTGTCACGCACGTCCCAACAAAGTTTCCCAAATTACCGTATTTCGATCTCGCGACAATTTCAATATTTCCAATATTCATATATTGCCAAGTATACATATTATAATCAAATACTAAATCACATCTCGTTAATATTTTTATCCAGATTAATTTCCAATTAATACACATTTAATTTAATTAATCCCCAAAAATAAATATTACGAAAATACGGGGTATTACAATAATATTTTATTTGTGGGTATGAAATACTTTCATGAGAAAATATTTTTAGTAAGTGTTTTCTTAGAGAGAGAACCAATATTTTTGAAGTGTTTTTTAAGAGAGAGAGAAAGAGCCATTTTTGTGCATCTTCTAAATAATGTAGATGGCCCCTCTTTAAGAAAAAATGATTGTGAATGTTAATAAATAAAGGAGTAAAATACGAAAGAAAATAAGTAGCAAAACAAGGAGGGTTTGTTTTTTTCTTTGTCTCTAATTTATTTCTCTCTTCAAGGAAAAGAGACATTTTTATGTTTTTTTAATTTTACATAAAGACAAATGTATTTTTGTTCCAACAAAAACACCTTTCTCATAATACAGTCCCCAAATGTATTTTTTTTTCTCGAAGAAAGGTCTCCAGTAAACTCGAACACTAGTGGAATCAAGATATAAAATGTGATCATTATGTGAGACATTTTCTATAGAAATAGGAAGATACTCCAAGATTAAACATGAAAAAAGATGAGAAGAGCTCCATTTTCAAGAATATGCTAGTGGTAAATTTCCCTCCAAATTTAAAAAAGATGATAAATGCATAAACCAATGGAAATATGGCTCATCTTAGAACAAGGTCAATTTTTCATTATCTTTATAATAATTAGCATAACGTTATATGTGATGGAGATAACATTGCAATGGACCTCTAAATTTCAAAAGAAGACTCAAGAGGGTTTAGAAAATAGGCACAATCCACGTCAAACACCACCCGTTAACTGTAACAAATAGACTAACCTATCTCTCACAATCACAAAGCATAATTACTCTAATGTTATTTATACAAATTATGTGTTAAGCACAAAAAATTGTAAGAACTAGTCATAACATGTACAAACAAGTATTGGAATCGAGATATAAAGCACACAAGAGAAACATCAACTTTTTTTTCCATTAATGTAATAAAAAAAGTTTTCAACACACAAATTTTTTATAAAAAGCATTTTGTCGATAATTATAAATCATATCAGATATTACTGCATACTAAATTGATCCACGATTGCTATCCCTATTCAATTGAAAAACGAAGTAAATAGGGGATTAATTATTTAAAGAAAACTGCAAATTTATTCATGAATGTTAATTAAAAAATTTCACACAACCTTTTTCACTCTCTCCTTGAATTTTATAATTTATAGTTACCAAAATAATTACAAAAAGTGCTTGGATAGTTCTAGGTTTTGTAATTTTCGAGAATCTAAAATTTTAAATTTACATGTACAATTTGACTTTAAAAACATAGGTATTATGTAATTCAAACTTTTTACATGAATCATGGGCTACATATTTTTATGACGAAATAAAAATTTATTGGATCAACACTTATAATGATATCGTATATATCAATGATATAATGGTAATAGTAACCAAAAAATAAATATGGAAACACAATCACACTAAGATATACATGGTTGACCAATTTATTGACGATCACAATAAAACTCGATACCACTATATATGAATAAGTTACAAGTACAATAGAGAATACCATTAAGTATAAATGACAACACCATTAAGGATAAATGACATACCCTTTAATCCCTTACCCAAATCCCATATTGCCATGTATAACAATTAACCACGCATCCAAGTGAATCAAAGTTTTAAACCTAAAACCCTCTGAATCTCATGCTTACAAGTGTTTCCCAAGTTTATTCCATTAACCCAACCCAGTGTATATCGATCCATGTACCCCAATGGGAAACCCTACACACAATTAATATTGATCATGCCCATAATAAATGAAACACTCACACAGTCAATCCTCTTCCACCTTAAAAGAATACCCATGGTGAGGAGGAAAATATCTCACCTCTCATTCCAAACACTGGCTTTAGGAATGAACCCTTATATATATCCTAAGATCTTAAGAGATATTCTTAAATCTTAGGGTAATACATAAAATGATACTTTTATATGTGGGATAAAACATATGCTAAAATCATGAAATACCCTTGATTTAGCCCATTTGTGCATCGAGCATTGTGGAAAACAAATCTTTCACTAAATGATAAATTTCTTTCACTACAGAGAAAGTAATCTTTGTTGGTTGAAGACTTTTAAATTATTCTCACATGAGGTATCCCCATTGTTTATAACCATGTGGGAAAAAATTAATAATTCTAAAAGCAAAGGAAGTCAAAGAGAAATTATAAGTCACAACACACGGGATTTATGTGGTTCGACAATTCCCTACGTCCACAAAGGGTTTCTCATTTTTATTAATTCTTTTAGATGTCCAGAATTAAATTTCCCATTGCCCTGGGTGAGGGTTTTATTTATAGTGATAAGAGTGGTTGAGCTGTGTGCGAACTCTTCCAGCTGCGTATTGGTACATTTATTGTTCCCTGTTTATATCCTTCGAGAATCTAGGTAACAAAACTAAGTCTTAATAATTATCCACATGATATATCTTCATAATTATCCATGTGATGTTAAATATGACTTGGACAACCCGTTGAGCCCATTTAGGCTACCGAATAGTGGGTCGTTATAGTTTTGCACCCACAATTGTCTCGTCCCTAAAATTCTTTATCAAATATGGACCGAAGAATTTTACATTTTTATTGGACCAAGTTATGAGTTCAAAGTATGAGTTTTGTGCATGGAAATTCCCTGTAATTACATGAAAATAGTAAGGGTACATTCGTCCGATACAAAAGAATGAACTGTCAATTTCAATCTCGGGTCTTGTTCTATATGATTAACCTCTTAGAATTCCACCTTCACTTGTTTCAAACTCTGTACTGTCACTTTGCATCCTTCTTCTCTTACTCAAAAAGACATATTGGAGCTCATGTTTTCATAATTCACTTATAAGTGTTCTTCATTCTATCTTGTTTCTTCTTGGAGTTCTTTCTGTTCATTTTCATTATATAGTCTCTTCCCGCTCTTTTCTTCTTTAAATTTTTTTTATACTATTAATGAGAGGACATTGGGGGATTTTTGAGAAACATACTCAATTCTCCCTTAGGTTATAATTGAATGTGCCCTAGAAATCGCATTACTACTGATGATGGACATTGGATCTATACGCTCTCGATGGGTGAGGGGGCATAACATTTCCCCTAAACCATCTTTATTAGAATTTTAGAGTTCCTAGATATCTTTCCAGCCCAATGTGCCCCAAACACATGATAGATTATAAATGGAGTCCATAGAATAAACAAATAGTATGGGACCAATATAGGGATCCTAGAAATGAGATATTGTTATTCGTGTACCCATACAACAAACGGTGTTCAACCAGAAGGCAAGAGAAGCTGATAGGTCTTTGGTAGTCAATCTCCCTAATTCCATTTAGGGTATTAGTATTAGGGTTTTATTGCTCGAAATTCGAAACATCCACCTCTTTTACAGGGGGAGCAACATCAAGGGTTCTTATGCCAAGAATGGGGAAGTGATATAGGCTAACACTCATATTATTTCTTGCTCTTGAACTTTTACATGATTGTATGTTTATTGATAATATTTCTTCTTTTTTCTGACCATCTCGATCAGAGAAGAAAGAACCTTATCTTGTCCACATCAATAGGGAGAAACTGATCAAGGTCTGGAAGTTGAGGAAGCCCTTGGTCCAAGGTGGTGATCACCCTCGTTCTGTCTCTTTTCTTCTTGAGTGCAAGAACTCTACAAAAAATTCATAACTCGCCCTGTAAACACATTTCACAACCTTCCACTTCCTTCAAAAAGTGAGGAAGATTCGACTTCTTCCTCGTCCAAATATTTAAACGTTGAATCCATCCTTGCTTAGGAAGAAGACTCAATGGATCCTAGAAAGAGAATTTTGCGGATTAAAGATGACGATGTCAACCCCTATTCCCCTAAGTCCAAGTCCTCCATGAAGACTGAATAAGAGGGCATTTCTACCACTGGATTGGACTTATCAGTCCGAGAAAAAGGAAGGAAATAAGGCTCCTTCCTCTATGCCCTTACATACCTTTAACAAGGTTGATTCTCCCACCCTAGGAGAACATAACAGTTGATTTCGATGGATATGCCTTTAGTCTGCTAAAGGGGGCATGCTCGCGTCTAATAGTGAGCAGGTCAGCCAGCTGTCCTATAACTAACTCTCAACTCATGCCACTCAGGCGTTGTCATTGGTGAGATAATTTTATTTTTGTTCTACCTTAAGTTATTAAATTCTTCACTAGGTGTTTTTTCATACTTTTTGTTTATCTGTTTGTAATTTGTGAAGAACTTTGTAGCCATTTTGGAGAGTCGCTCTGGCCAATCCAAAATAAATAATGATCTAATTATGGTCTTGCACAAGTCCAAGGAATCCCTTGCTGTTGTCAAAAGGGAATATGATGAGGAAAAGATGCCTACCAGTGATCCCATGAGAACGCTGAAGGACGATGACAACCAGTTGAAGGTTGCTCAAGACCATCTTGTGATTGAACGTGATTATTTATAGAAAGAGTACGATGATCTTTCTCCAGCCAAGGAGGTAAATTATGACAAAGGCTACACTAAATCCTTTGAGGAAGTTGGCTTGTAATATAAATCTCAGCTTCATGAATGGTTAGGATCCTGCGTTGGTGAGGGAAAACATCCCTGCTAATTCTAAAGTTTTTGTTGAGCACAACCCTAGTTCTCCGCTAAATGCTGATGAGGAGGCTTCCAATGATACACCTGTTGACCAGAATTCCTCTGTAGCTACTAAAGGCAAAGCCTCATAGACCCAAGAGCAGGCGAAGAGTAATGAGACTACTTAAAAATAAGTATCCTTCACACTTTTATATTTTTCATTTGGTCTCTGTTTGTAAGGGCCTTCCCCATTTTGATTATTAATCAAATATTTTTGTTTTATTGAATTATGGCTGAGCTACCTCATTTTATTTTTACTTTTTGTCGCATACCAATATTGCCGAAGAGATTCCTTCTTTTTTTAGCAATCTCGATGTTATTCTTGGTTGGGAGGTGAGTTCCCAAGCTAATAATTCATTTATTTATATTCGAAAATCCCTTAAGAAGATAACCGATGCCTATAAAGTCCAGTCTACCTTAGTGTCCAACTTGAAATATGATTTGAAGAACTTGAGAGATGTGGGCACCCTTATAGAGGAAGAGGTGAACTCCCTGGAAAAATAACTTG
Source organism: Sambucus nigra (assembly GCA_949130495.1). Taxonomy (NCBI): domain Eukaryota; kingdom Viridiplantae; phylum Streptophyta; class Magnoliopsida; order Dipsacales; family Adoxaceae; genus Sambucus; species Sambucus nigra. The sequence goes on from OX422212.1 coordinate 94,787,391, forward strand.
CTGAAGCAAGGACATTGGGGATATTGGGGCCCTTCTTTAATTTGATAATGATCCCCTCAAGAAAAAGTTGGCTAAGGTATAAGATGATTGCCGAAGGGCTCTTTTTGCAATGATGGAGTATAGGATGATTTCTCAAGCTACGTTATCTCTTCAGGATATGTCCTCGGGCATCATGGTATGCTGGATATGAAGAAGGGTATTTGGATTCCCCCATCAAGCTAGATGAGGCAAAGAAACTAGCTTACGAGCATGGATGGTTGAATGCCTTGGGGGTATTAAAAGTTCCCAAGGACTCTTAGCTTTGATATATGTACCAAGTTGATTGTCTAACTTATAGGCATCTACCCTTTGGCGGTAAAGAAAGTTGGGTTCCATTGGATGTCGTCTCTCTCCAGTTAGCCAAGAGTTACATGACTTGTTATGAGAGTGAAAATGAATTCCATCCTCCAAATCATAGACAAAGAAAATCCATTGTTGTCGCTCTTGCTAGAGGATGATAATTATCGTATATTTTATCACGATATTATTGCAAACGTAATTTTTGTAACTTATAATTTTTTTTTAAAAAGTTGTTTACATATATCATTATTTTGCATTTTTCTATTCCATTTTGTCGAGCATGTATTTTATTGTCGTGTCTTACCTTGTGTCGTCACATTATCTCAGGCTTTATAATAGACTATGGTAAAAATCCACCTAATTTTAGATCCACCCTCACTTTCAGGATTTTCATCAGACTAAAGTCGGGTTCATTTAGTTCATAAGTATTCCCCATAGGTCTTTTATTTGCCTGGGAATTCCTGAGATTTTCGTGTTTTCAAGACAAAGACCTTCAGACTTTAGGCTTAATTATAATTTGTAAGGACATATTTTTTGTAGTCCTGATTTGACATAAGAGTATGTCTTATACCGCTACAACCGTCGAAGAAGTTCACGTTCATACATTCATGAAGACGGATCTGAATTTCAAGCATCTTTAATATATGCTCGATATGAGGTATAATTTTGTATAGAATGTGTTTACGTTTCATAAATGCTTTACTTTAGTATTAGGATATTTTTCGTAATTGTTTTAAATAAAAATGAGGCATTTTCTTGAAGTTAAAATAATTTTTGAAGACTTGCAGACATGCTTTTTAAAATAGTGTCTTTTTTACTTCCGTCATTTAAACGACCAGGCAATGTTGTTCAAACGACATTGACAAGTTCTTCAAATGACACCTTCGAATGACATCACATGTCGTTTGATAGGTCACACGAAGGGTCGTTTCTTTCATGCTTCGAACGACCATATACTATTTTACTTTTTTAATGATCATTTCTTAGGTCGTTAGTAACGACATCTAATGTTGTTCAAACAATATGATAATGTCATTCGAACGACAAGCGCCACCTCAATTTTTTTTGTTGCGTTATTACTAACTATTTTTGGAGACCTTTTTCATTAAAACTGTTGATACACGAAAACTATAAATCTACAGACTTTTAGTCTTTGTCTTTTAGGGTTAAAAACTTAGTTTTTGATTCATCAAAACATCCCAATCCTTTTGTTAATCATTTGGGGAACCCAAACACTTCTCTAAAGTTTGTCTTTGTGGAGTGCCATCTCTATTGCTGGATTGGTAGTTCTTGTGGGAGATGCTTGCTGATGATTGTCTCTATTGAGGTTCTCGAGGGGATCTTTGCTAGTGCTAGGCTACGATCTATATCGATTTTCTGCAGGAGATTCAATGCAGATTTTGTTATGTAATTGTACGTTGCGATTTACGCTATATAGTAAAATTAAAGGTTTTACCTAAAAGGGTTTTTTCCTGAATCTTATTTGTCGCTTGGTTTGTGATTGCATGTTTAATTTATCCACATAGATGCATGATTAGGGTTTGATATAATTTGGATTGGATATTGACTCTAATTAAGTAAGTTTTAAATTGGAAATTTGCGAATTAAATAATTAATTGATATCACGCATTCTCAAATTGGTATCAGAGCTTTAGCTCAGGATTTTTTACCTCTTCAAATTGGTATCAGGTCGGGTTGCTCTAAATTATCGAATGATTCTTTTTTTGTAAAATTTTAGTAATATTGATTTTTTTTTAAATTTTGATTTTGAAAAATTTCTCAATTTATCCGATGGATAACTTATATAATCAGGTGCTTGTCTTTGATGGCTGCATGAAATATGGTTTAAACTCTACTGATGAACGTGTCTAGATTATTTGTGAAAGAGGGTGGACTCCTACCACTGTCACTGTTGAAAATGTCACCAATCCCAAACTTGTGTCTGATTGGACTAGTGACTATTTTAAATGGAGTACCTATAACTCCTGTAGCCTTAGCAATATTTTTGGAGTCATCGCCTCTAACGAGTTCTACCTTATTATGACAAGCACCACGTCTAAAGAGGCATGTGATATTCTACAATTGACATATAAGGGTACCAACACGGTTAAGGCTTCTAAATTACACAATTTGACCACCCAGTTTGAGACAATCACCATGTCAGAGTCTGAGTGTTTTGATGAGTTTTATGTTAGGTTGTCAAACATAGTCAATACGAGTTTTAATTTGGGAGATAAAATTGAAGAGACAAGGGTTTTTAAAATGATTTTGAGGCCACTCTCATCCCGTTTTATTCATAAGGTCACTATTTTAAATTCTTTGGGGATATTAGATACACTTAGGTTAGAAGAACTCGTAGGAGACCTTCAAACTTATGAGATCCACTTGTTTCCAAAACTTTTAAGCCTAATGATAGAGGGATTGTACTTAAGGCACAATCTAAAAAAGGTGAGCAAGTGTCTAAGAATATTAAGAAAGAGAGAGTTTATGAGTCTGAGTCTGAGTCTGAGGGAGAGGGAGAGTTTGATTTTAATGATGTGGTCGTGTTTGTTAAAGATTTTAAAAAAATTCAAATTTTCCAGAGAAAATTCTTCCAATAAAAGGATGATTAAGAAAAATAAAAAGAAAGAAGAGGTCAATGAGATCGGTGAGAAAGATAAAGAGGAAGAGGCGAGATGTTTTTTGTGCGAGGGAAAAGGGCATAAAGTGTTTGAATGTCCCACTATGCTAAAGAGAAAGGGCAAGAAAATTGTTACGCCAACCACTCTTAGCGATAGTAATAATGAGTTGAATGATTCTAAGGATGAATCATCACATGGTATGTGTTTCACCTTTTTGGATAATCACGTCAGTGCATCTAGTTTGTCCCACGGCAATGAGGACACTTGTATATGTCCCGTTTTGGGTAATGTTGAGAGATTATGAATAGGATATGACGCTGCATCTATTTCTCATATTGCACCTAAGACGATTCCTGAGTTTGTGATAGATACTTATGGATCTCAACCCAACCTACCTAGGCATCTGGTTCATGATAGGAGAGTGCATCCCAGACGTTTTGAGAGGGGTGTTCCTAGGCCATATATGTTTGCACCCATTGCAAGAAGAAAGAACACCTTATGTAATTCTGTTTTAAGTTGGGTAGTGTCTCACACAAATTTTTGCTATGTTACGCTACGACACGTGTTACTACACACACTTCCATACATGATACTTTGCATGATCCTTCACATCACATGATAGCGTTTACACACATTTGAGAGCAAGTTAAGTTTTTAGTAAAGACTCACTACTAGAAATAGACATTTTTATGATCGAAAAAGGGTCATAAAAGGTTATTTATGACAGTTTTCAAAGACTTAAAAACCTTCGTAATATTGTGTGTCATAATAAAATTGGTGTTGACAAAACTTTCATAACAAACCATCCTATTACGATGGTTTTTCGTACAAACCGTCATTAACAATAATATCATGTTCATTGAACTGTCATTATAAACTTATGTAAATGACGAATGTTAATAAAATAGTCATAAAAGGTACTTATTACAACGGTTACTTTGTTCATTATAATGACATCGTACACAAATTAGTCATAAAACATACTTGTTTTTATAATTACTGCAAACTGTCATAAAAGTTAGTTTTTTTCTCTCTTTTTTTGCATTAAATTCTATTATACTTTTCCAATATCCCAAACATGTTATGCATAAAACTATGATCTGTCAATTCAAAGAACAAATATACATACTTAAAGTAGCAAATTCCAAGTACCAATATAACTTGAACAATAAGTATAAAAATTGTCATTAATATTTGAAATTAAAGAAAATAAATATACAGCAAGAGTCTCCTAGTTGACTTCTGGACAACTCACAAACAAAAATATATCTAAAACGACCTATATTATAGATATAAAAACTTGCAAATTAAGCTGCAGCATTAGCTCCATTCGTGTAGCATGGAAACCCAATATAGCAACAGCTACATCAAATACGCAATAGACAACAACAGGATCGATGTTTGAATAAAAGGATGAAACAAATAGCAGTTAACAACTAAAACAGATTAACCATATAAAGAATACAGATCAAACAATAATGCTATTCTAATATAATATCAAGCATAAAAAATAAACATTTGCATAATTTTAAAGTTAATTTTTACTTCATTCTTTATTAAGGCATGTGAGAGATAAATGTGGAAAGTATTATGAAAATTTCAGCAGAGTTTCCTCTCTTTTTTTATAATCCAAAATAATATGACATTTTTAACCAACAACCATATAAAGACCAATATGGGCATTCACCATCAACAATAATATAAAGCCCCTCGTGCATTTAGCATCATCATCAACAACAACAAAAATAATATAAATCCCACCTCGGGCATTCACTATCAATAATAACAACATAAATATCACCTTGAACATTCATCATCAATAATAATAAAATAAATACCACACTGAGCATTCAAAACCAATAACAATACATAGACCTAAACGGACATCATAATTAAACATTTTCATAATTTCAAAGTTAATTTTTACTTTATTCTTTATTAACGCACGGAAGAGATAAATGGAGAAAGTTTTATAAAAATTTCGACAGAATTTCCTCTATTTTTTTAATAATTCAAAATTAAACATGGCATGTTTAGCCAACCGCAACAATATAAATCCCATGTCGGTCCTTCATCATCATCATCATCATCACCACCATCAACAACAACAACAACAACAGTATAAATCCCACCGCGGGAATGCACTAACAACTATAATAATACAAATACTACCATGCACATTCATTATCAATAATAACAATATAAAAACCACTTTGGGGATTCATAATCAACAGCAATATAAAATCCACCATGGTCATATAAAACATTTGCATAATCTCAAAGTTAATTTTCACTTCATTCTTTTTTAAGGCATGGAAGAGATAAATGGGGAAGGTTTAATGAAAATTTCGACAGTGTTTCTAGTATTTTTTGAATAATTCAAAATTAAACCTGACATGTTGAACCAACAACAACAATATAAATCGCAATTCGGGCATTCACCATCAACAAAATAAATGTGACACCCCGACTAATTAAATATCGGTTAGCTACTCCTTTATTAAATTAATTCAAAATGCCAAGTTGGTCCAGTTAATAGCATCACTGTCGAAAACGTTTTAATGATTACTAACCACCTAGTATTTAAAAAGTAAGTGCCAACTTTTATTTAAAGTCTGATTAACATGCAACAAGTGTAATGAAGAATAATAACACCATTCACCATACTGAAGTAAAAAGAATAACCATCACATAATGTAAATAAGGTCTGGAGGAAAACTCCTCACTACAAATCCTACAACTGAAATAAATAAACCGAATACTAAAACAATACATGCCAAAGTCTGAAAACTGTAATGGAAATGTAACTCTAATAGAAAGGGGCAACATGCCCTACAACTGATGGATAATGAATCTGGAATCCAAATGATAGAAGCGTCTATAAGAAAATCCTTGTAGCTTCCACAAACAGCTACAGCTCGTCACCTGAATGAGTATCCTATGCATGGTGTCCTTGTGGCTGGGCACCTAAAATGGTTTTACAAGAAAAATAGATTTGGAAGCAACGGGTCAGAGCCCGAATGTGGAGATATTTTAAAAACCTGAAAGTGCTTTAAAAATATTTAAAACATTAAATGCAAAGTACATGTTAGGACGTGCACTCACATGATATTCTCACCTCTCGTCTAACTGTGCACTCCTAACGTAAGTACCCATTTACAACGACACAAACCACTAGCTAAGTGACATCATATCTAGCTAGACTATCATAGGTCCTACCCTTATTACTCGGTTCTATTAACATTATAACGCTCATAATTAAATAAGAATTTAACGTAAACTCAGATGCTCAATATGCAATATATTTCACTATCAGCTAACTCGTTATGTTTCTTGAAACAATACCGTAATTAAATTCACAACATTAACATGAAGGTTCCCATTAATAAAGTGTATATTAATCACAACATAAATATACAATACAAGCACCCGGAGAACTAAGCTGTGGTGCACACATACTCTGCTATCCATCCCGGTACATCACGTACATAAGGATCACATATTCCGAATCTCTCTGGAATAGTTCACAGATAACAACATCACAAATAATGGAGGCGAACACAGTCACATCACATGGGTCACGCACATACCTACGCTCCCACGATCAGCGGATTTATTAATATCCCAATAAGTCTTTCTATGACCTATGTTCATCAAAGTAACCAGTCTAAATCTGGGCAACACAAGGATTAGAGGGCCCTAAGCCAACGCAAACCTCCCGTGATAGCAAGTATGGTAGGTATGTCATACACACAAATCATATACCAATACTAAGTAAACACACGTCTTAGTAATCCCGTAGTTTAATCGTAGTACATATCACATTCTCGTACCAACTTATAATTATCACAATTTATACTATCCCGGTTTATAATCATACGCGCCATAATTTATTCTCACGTCGTAGTAGACACTCACGTCTCAACCCAAACCGTCCATTTAATTTAACTCTCGTATATAATTTCCTTCTCATAAATACCTAAAAGTCCCAATTCTATCCTTACATCATCATCGGAATGTTATCTATATCCTCGAACAAGTTTATGGGACTCCAAAAATCAAAACAGTCCAAAAAGGCCCAGACTGCCAGTCCGTTAGAAGTCTCGTTCGAACGAGACTGTTCGAACGAGATTCCACTGTCAGCTCGTTAGAAGTCTCATTCGAACGAAACTGTTCAAACGAGATCCAGTTCGTTCGAACGAACTGTACCTTCTAACGATATCTCGTTCGAACGAGATATCGAACGAAATTCCTTCTCGTTAGCAGTGACTGGTCAACTCGTTAGAAGCTCGTTCGAACGAGTTCGTTCGAACGACCTGGGGAGGGGCTTCTAACGACCTGTCAGTTTCGTCCGAGATTTTTTTTCTAAATCTCGTTTTTCACCATTTTTACTCCTCAAATCTCTTCTAAAATTTGTCCCAACAATACTTTAAGGTCTCTAATCAATCCCTACACATATCAAGGTTATAAACTAATGTAATTTACGGAGTTAATTCTTCCCAATCATCATTAAACCATCAAATCTCATCACTTTCCCCCAATATTTCAAGAACACAAACCCTAAAATTTTAAATCATGAATTTACCCAATTTAAATCCGTTTTAAATTTCATCCAATCATAAATATCATCAGTATGAACATCTACCTATCATTCTACATGCAAATCCTCCTCAAGATTTCAAGTTCTAAGTTTCAAAATACATGGGTTTTCATTATCTTTCAAGAACAATTGATACTCTTCAATTTTCTAACATGGAAGGAACATTCTACGAATTTAAATATAATTAAAACACTTGCCTCTATTGTCTCTGAATTTGGTGTTGATTTCTGTAAAGATTTCTGCAGAATTCCTTCTCTTCCTCTCCCTCTCCAAGCTATCTTCTCCAAAGGTGGCTATGGTGGCTAGGGTTTTCTTTGGGAAAGTTGGAAACCTAAATGATAACCTCCGTAGCTTAATGGGTTAATATGGGTTGGTTAGTGGGTTTAGTGGGTCAATTCCCAATCAGATTAAAACTCTTAATTTTCGTCACTTTTAATTCTCCAAAAATACAAAATTACTAAAATACCCTTTATATTGCCGGTATGGCCTAAAAATACCCCAGAACCCAAACTATACCCCCGGCTAGTGTTTTCTGACTATCTCGACCCTTCCGGACGCGTTGGCGCACTCAAAACGACCATACGGATAATAGAAATAAAAATCACTTTTATAATTAAAATAATATACCATGACGCGGCGGTCACACGCGTCTCAACCAAATTCCCAAATTGCCGTATATAAATCTCACGACAAATTTCATAATTCCAAATTCATATATAATCATATATGCACATAATCAAATACCAACTCGCATCTCGTTAGTATTTTTAACCCGGATTAATTTCCAATTAATACGCATTTAACTAATTAATCCCCAAAATAAATATAGCCAAAAGTACGGGGTATTACAATAAAGCCCACCCAGGGTATTCACCATCAACAATATAAAGCCCACCGAGGGCATTCAACATTATCATGAACAATAATAATATAAATCCCACCCAGTCTGTTCACTAACAACACTATTATTCCTGTCATCATATTTTTATAGTTTGATAATATTAATTACGATTTTTGCTATATTTCCATATATAGTATTTTGATTCTCCATATTAAACATTATTAACATCAACACAAAGTAATTAATTATATTGTAGAAAAAAATAGGTACCGAAAAAGATATGCTAAAATTATCCACAATTGTAGCTCACTAAAAATAATGCTGAATGAAATCGATGAACTCATTCTAAACTTCTTTTATCTCATATTTTCATAGGTTGCTTTTTCAGCCAACTCCTTCATCTAACAAATCAAATAACATAAGTTATATTCAATTTTTCCTTATAAAAATAATTAGTATGGAAATAAAATATTATAAAATAAATATTTAATACCTTTAGTTTAGTAGATTGAGACGGATTCTCCATTACACCTCTCATGAACTTCAATATGTAAAATCCACATTCAACATACCTCGGTTGTAGAGGGCCCTATAAAATAATATGTTGAAGATAATAGTTATATTAGGATTTCAGATATAAGTCAGTAATGTATATTCATTACTATTATCGCACCATAACATTCTCCCATTTTGAACCTGAAATTCTTTCTCCTTTTGATACCACCAACGCTTTAAATTCACTTCAAGACAAAGATAGAAATGAAAAACATGTGTACAAAGACAATATGACTAAAGATATATGTATGTATATATATATATATATATATATATATATATATATATATATATATATATATATATATATATATATATATATATATATATATATATATATATATATATATATATACATACATACATATATATATACATACATATATATATACTAGCGAAATGCTCATTCTTGAAGGCAAGGCAAAAATTTTGAAAGAACATAATCGCAAAACGGCGAAAATTTCCAAAGTACATAATTACAAAATAGGAAAATTTTCGTTCCCTAATAAAACAAAGTGTAATTTTAAAAAAATGGTCATAATCTGATTTGTTTATAGGACTATTCACCCTGCTTAATATGCCCCCACAAAAATTATTAGAATAAGAGTCTTCTTTTCTCTCATGCGGATAAAAATATACAATGTCTCCACACATATTTAGGCATATTTCAATTGCACGACAAAAATGACATATTTCAAACTCCAAATCTACATGTTTTATATTAACCAAAACTATATACTAAAAACGTTTAAAAAATAATGGAATAAATATACTAAATATAGAGAATTTTAAAAGTATGTTAGTCCACGACTTGAATTAGTTCTTCATCCATTTGTTTAAAAATATTGACTATTAGAAAAAGTTTATCCTCAACCAGTAACAAGTTGTAAAAAATAAAATAATTATTTACTTATGAGAGATTGAGATAAGTAGTCTCATTTCCCTTGTAAGTTTCTTCTATAAAAAAATAATTATCGAAATGACTATATCATAGAGTTCTTCATCAATTTAATAGTTTATACTTTAGAAATAAACACAGGAGTTTAATTTTCCCAAAACTTAGATTAAAGGGGTACTTGCTCTAGGTTGTACCCGTGCCAATGGCATGGTTCCATATTCATTATCGGGTCTTTATCTCTAAGGCAAATAAATATGTAATTTTGCAACTTTGGTTACAATGCCAATAAATTTCAAATGTATACAAAATGTAAAATTCTTATGTTGCACGGGTGTATTTGAAATTTAAACATATACTTTAATTATAACATGCTCAACACATTTACGACACACCCGTGTATCCTACTTTTGGCAAATTTCTTGACAACCGGCTACAACACACATCATGCAAAAAAAATTACATTCCTTCAACTATATACCAAAAAATTATTTATTTGGAGCTAAAATTTAATTTTACATTCCTTCAATTACATATATTATGCTGGAATACATTTATCTAGTTAAAAGTTTACAAACCTCGCCAAAATGAACATCACAAACAAAATAATAAAAAGGAGAATTTTAAATTATATATAAATTACACTAAAGTTGAAAAATGAAAAATAACACATAAAGTGGGTGAACATCAAACACAAAATTTTATTACTTGTTTTACATTTATCATAAAGTTTTACCGATATGTTCAACAATTACATCCAAAGTTGTACCTTTTGTGACATAGGACTTCAGCATAAACAATATTCAAAGATAACATATAAAGATCTAAACTTAATGCGGATTTCGTCAAGCAAAACAGACCTCTCACGATGTGTCAAAAAACTATGTCATTGTGACAACCCACTTAAAATAATAATGGTTGGTCAACCCTATACTACATTAAATCAGGTATCCCAGATAGCACAGTCTCAAAATCAACTAACAATACTAAAAATATAAGGCTAACTACCCGAAACCATTAAAAGCGAATTGTCAAAAATTTAAAACTTTTTATTTAACAACAACAACAAAACCAATAATGAAACTCAACCAACAATATACATCTAACTATGATGAGTGACAAGTGCAATCCCCAATAATGTAAAAGAGTACAATACATTGTGCAACAGATCAGAAAATAAAATACCCGAATATTCTGTCGGGTAATAGACAATACAATAATCTATTAATCAAATATGATAGTGTTAATCTACAACACTTGAATACTAAATCAATATACAACTGAATCCTAATCTAGATATACAAAGAAAGGAATCGACTAAAGCAAAGTACCGCAACAGTCCACTACTGCCACAGCTCCACGAATACCCTGGATGGATGAACATCAATGGCGTCCTTGCGGAGGAACACCTAAAGTAATACAATATATACATGGAGGAGAAAATATAAATGGGTCAGAGCTCGAGTTGAAAACTATTTTATAGCAAGTGTATTAAAATACATAATAATTATAAATGCATTATTACATGATTTAGTTGGAATCGAACTCTCCATAATAAATCAACTCACCTCTCATCTAAAGCGCGCACTAATCGTATGCACGTGATCTCCAAATGGTTGATCGATTCTATGTAGGTAAGAGGATTCTAACTTAAACCCAAATGAAGTATTTAAGTGAAATCATCTAACCTATCTTCCAATCTACATTCATTTCTATAATCTATAAGTGATAGATGTTAACTTTAAAGTAATAGTTATAGTTATCTTTATAATGTTCATTTGTTGAACATATAAAGTTACATGATCCATCTCATAGCCACATCATCACAATACATCAACATTCTCAATTACTAGAATTTTATATTCTAGTGATGCCCTTATAAGGCATGTAAACAATATATATATATATATATATATATATATATATATATATATATATATATATATATATATATATATATATATATATATATATATATATATATATATATATATATATGTATATATATATATATGAGTTATTAGCATCATGAATTAAAGGCTAAACTCCTCTCAATTCTCAACAAGACACTGCGTTTCGTGCGTGGGACGTCTCGCCGAGGCGAAATCCAAACAAGGAACCCCCTCGTTACACTACTCCTGACCGTATTAATCCTCGAGGCTCATTATGCCATTAATGCATGATGCATGTAACCCAAATTATTATTATCCAGTTTTAATTAATTAATATTCCCAATTCTCAGCAGTACACGGCTTTTCATGAGTGGGACGTCTCACTGAAGCGGAATCCAAACAAGGACCCCCCCCCCCCCCCCCCCCCCCGTTACACTACTCCTGGCACTGTCGATCGTCGAGATAGGTGATATATATAGATAATTATGAGTATTAAGGAATAAACTTATCCCCAAGTTCCAATATTGCACTGCAGTTCGTGCGTTGGACGTCTCACCGGAGTGAAATCCAAACAAGGAACCCCCCTGATACACTAATCCTGGCAATGTAGGTCGTTGAGGTCCATTATGCTCTTGATACCCAAGTACAAGCACAAGTAATAATAACCATCCAACCGAGCTATAACTCGAAGGACGCAGGCTCACATGCTATCATTTTCTAGTTGCCCATATACGTAACAAACTGGGGCCACCTGGTGGGGTTCAACGACACCCACCTCGTGATCTACTCACGCACACAACGTCCGGGAAGCGGTCATAGCTCCTAACCGGCAAGTGAGAGCGACACATACCCACGACCTCTCACCCCCCAAATAAATAAATGTATATTACATATGTCATTTGCTGACCACAAAGGACGACTATAACCTGGGGAATATCCACATCCTGCTTTTTTTAGTCAGGATGCTCACCCTCTACGCACGAAACTTCCCATTGATAGCAAGGAGAGGGTATGCCTAACATGTATATACACCATCATATAAGGTATACATACATCCCACAAAATAAAGATATACCATTATATAAGGTATACCTGCAGCATCAATTTCATATTTATAATACGCCCATTGGCACAATTTAATTTATATCACTGTTGAGTATATTACTCTCTTATTTTATTTTATACACTATCCATAAAATCTCACACATCTTCCCCACTTAGTATACACTATACTATTTCTCACTTGAAGCTCACATGTCGCTTCAAATATAAATTGTCTCTCAATTCTATTTAAGTTAAGGATATTCTATATCCTAATGCACCTCAATTTGCATTTTTCATTGGTGAGATATGTCCAAAATCAATTATCAATAAGGATATTTCTATATCCGTATACACATCAATTTACATTTATAATTTTCCTATCCACAATAGGGTTCAATTCATTTAATGAACCTTTGAAGTTATCCCATCTGAGATTTGATCCTAAGATCCAAATATCTCTAAAGTCATTCTCATTCTTTAAATAGGAAATCATTATTATCTCCAAATAAAATTCCCAATAAAAGTGGGCTTCCCCACTTTGAATATACCAAAATTTCTAGTTGGTATTCCTCAAATTTAGTCAATATGACTCCAAAATTTGTTATAAGGGAAACTCTCTAAAAGTCTCCAAAACATACCCCAAATGTCTCCTATAGAGGTTCCCAATCGATAACCTCGAACAAAACGGAAAAAAATTCTCCCTAAAAAAACTTCCCTTGAAAAAGCCCTATTTCCGAATCGATTCGGCCAAGAAGGAGAATCGATTCGGGTCATCAGACCTGGGACTCTGTCTCAGGCCGAATCGATTCGGCTGGAGTTCGAATCGATTCGGTCACTCAAACCTGGGCACCTGCATAATTCCGAATCGATTCGGCTAGGGGGCCGAATCGATTCGACCTACCTGGAGGCTCGAAAATGGCTACTTTTTAGTAAGCCAAAAATCCCAAAATTCATATTTATCATTTTCTCTCCATTTCTTTTCAACCCAATCACATATATATCCTCTTTAAACATTAGCAAACTAATTTCTAACCTAGAAATCATTTATACACCACAAATCTAAGGTTTTCCCAAAAAGTTAGGTTTTAACAATTTAAACCTAGAACCCACAAATTTAATCCACAAATCATGCAATAAATGGTACACAATAATTATTTAGCAAGTTTAATCACTTGCCTCGGGTTCGTAGGGTCTGAATCCACCTTGAGATCGCGTATTGGCCGAAAATCTCCACATTTTCTCTCTTTTCTCCTTCTTTTTCTTCTTCTTCTTTCTTCTTCTCTCTTTCTTTCTTTCTATTTCTCTCTCTTTATTTTGGAGAAATGAATCTCCCGTAGGCTTATAAGCCCTAAATCCCAAGACACGCATCTTTAAATGATAATACACACTTTAAATGACTCGGTGACTTTAATTCGAGTCAAACGGTCCTAATTTATTTCGGAACCCAAATAGACCCCAAGTACAGTCATTTCGACTTTCTCGACCCTTCCGGAAACGATGGTACCCTCAGAATCACCATTTGAGACACTTTATAACGACTTCAAATTTTGACCTCAAATGCCAATTTAAATAATTCTCCAATTAAAATAATATTTATTTCTCCTAAAATAAATAAATCCTAGTCTCCAAGTCCTCGAGTGGTTACAGTCATGCTCCTAATTTTTACTAAATTTGATAAGAACTTCTGAGTTGAGTACAAAAGCATATTAGTAAAAAATGTTGGTCCTTTTGACTTTGATCGACCGCCACTGTGTGAGGCATTTGTTTTTTATGCATACAGTGACTGGCCTAGGTGTTTCTCGTTAGACCTGGTGAACAAATTCATATGACTATTAAACAACATGAAAAAAATTAAATTAAGTACAAGGTGGAAGAACCTATTTTCAACATTAACTATTATGGTGTACTCATCCAAACAGCAAGTGTAACACAACTGAAGTTCACATTCCCAACCTAAGTGTTCGGTTTCTAAAGAGAGCAGTTCAGCATATTAAGATTGGTAAAATAATCATGCAGCGGAACCTAGAAATTGATAAAATAATCATGCAACAGAATCTAGCATGCTTCCTATTACTCGGACACAAAAAGAAGGTTGAACATTCTTCCTCTTTCCTACGAGTCACACAAAAAGAAGAAGAGAGTAAAGAAAACATGAGAAAACTCATCTTCTTTCATAAATAAATGACCTAAAAATACACTACCAAAAGCATTGTTCAGCATATACTGTTGCAATGAATTGGTACTTTGAATTATTGTTCAACATTGCTTTTTAATGTGAACCAAATGATATAGCAAGCCTTTTAAAGAAAATGGAACATTAAAACTTGCAATTGAGTATATATAGAGGCCATATCTTTACAATTATAACTTACAATTGGATCTGAATTCGATAAAACCATATATTTACCTGCAATACATCATGTCCTAACAAATTCATACAAATTGAATTAAAACTTTATTTATAATCGTAATCAGAAGATAAAAATTGAATCAATGCTGCATTTTTCTCATCTTAATAGAAAAACTGTAATCAAAACATAGGAAACGACCCTAAAACTTGCACAGTTCAGTAACAAAATAAAAGAAAAAGTTCTTAATCAATGTTCGAGTACACAAAAAAGGTACAACTCAAATGTTTTCATTTGGGGAACGAACATTGTGCTCATCACCATAAAACAATAAAATAAACAAAATTTTAAGAATCACACAAAATTAAACGTAGTGTTGAAATAAATGTCTAATTATAGAGTCTTACTAAAATTTACACTATAAATGTTTGATAATAGAGTTATACCTCTTCCACTATAAAAAGTGTTCAACAAAAATGTCTAGAGTCATTGGTCATGTACTTACTAATCGAACTAAAATGAAGCAAAGGATTGACTTTTAATTCCCTCGATTTTTTATTGATAATCTCATGTAGGTCCTCTTGAACTGGTGATCATATTTTACCATTGTTTCCCTCCTAAATCAATATATGATCCTCCTTATTCGCCCAAATAATCTTTTTGTTCGTGACTGGAATCTTCAAAACCAACTCTGAACTAATGTAGACCACATGGTCTCTTGGTTATTTTATCAAACAACTCCTGGATTGCAATACATAAACACAATCAAAGTGAGAAAATTGAACAATATGTGAAGAGCTAATTACGATAAGTGTATTCAAAGGCAACATGGATCTGTTATTGAATTCATGTATTTGTACATTTAGATCATGTGATATCTTTGTACACAATACTTTTTCAAACTGTAAATGTAATGCACTTGAAATAGAGACGTCGTGGTCATCAAGTGGAGTTGTAATGTTAATCACACAAAGCTGTCAGAATCGAAATATATATTCGTTAAAATCAAAGTTATTACCCAAGAATCGTTATAACATTATTTGTATCCTATATTTAAGATAAAGACCACATGTAATAACATTTATCTATTATCAACTGAATAAAGCGTTATTAAAGTGACACGGTCCAACTCTTATAAGCATATTTTATTCCTATTGTAGTTCGAGTTAACTACGTCGTAGAAGATTTGAAAAGAAACACTACAAACATTATATAGAACAAAATATGAGCAGATGTAAAATAGTAACATAAAAACTGTTATGATCATATATGAGCATATGTAAACTCTCCTACCTTGGCATTAATATAATTCTACATACATGATCAGATTTTAATAGATAAAAAATGTGTTTAAAAATTAAACCATCTATTAAAGAGTTCTTATCATTGTCACAAAACACATGTGATAATCAGATCCCATGATTGAAATTCATAAAGCATTGAAAATGATATGAAAACATAGGTCTAGACTCTGTAAGTTACATGTCTACTACGATCACTTCTTTATGTTTTCTATTAAGATCTTCTTTTCATGTTTTTAATGGACTACTGGTGCACTGTAGTTTTATGCACACACACACACACACACACACACACATATATATATAGTGTGTGTGTGTGTGTGTGTGTGTGTGTATCAATACTATTTCACCGATAGTAATATATATACAGATAAAATAGAATCAATATAAATAGGTCAAACTCATTGTGGCACAATGGTTGAACTCATGGCATTCTAATTGTTAGGGGCGAGGATATTCGATGCCTACTGAAAAAAAGAGGTCTAGCCTCTGTAAGGACTGCCTCACGAAACTCGATGCCAATTCCTACGCCTGCTGATTTTGTTAAGTTTACAATCAATTCAAGAGCATGCTTCTCAATGGTGGAAACGACTTCCTAGTAGAAAACACCAAAGGAGTGAATATGCATATTCAATCACATAACATTGGTCCACTAGACCATCATCTTCAGTATACTATGAAATAAATAATCATCAATTTCTTTTACAGAAAATGGAGAAGATAATAAACCAAGTTGACTATACCGGGAAATAATAAATATTCATCATTTACTCAAATGAGTATTGAATATATAAAAGCAATATGTTTCTCTTCATATACATTGACAACGATTCACATTGTAATAAATCGATTCAAGTGGTAACAAAATCAATTCCATCTAGACCTTTTGTAAAATTAAAAAGGTACTCAAGTTTAAAAATAAAACCAAATCGTATATGACATACAAATCTTTCGTACAACAAAAATAACCAATAAATAATGAATATTCATTATTAATTATACCCCTGGTATATTAATTCCCATTTTCAATCCTCTGCCCCAGGCCCAAAGTCTACATCTTACCACATATGCTTAGTTGATATAGCTCACAACATACCACAATTCTGGCACATCGGCCAATTATTAGGAAGTGATCTGCTCAAATCTCTAGCAAACAGCAACAACCATTGCTTCTGGAAACAAATAAAACAGAGGAATGTATTCTAATTGATGTTGATGATAATTTCCATGTCCATGTGTTCATGCAACATATTGAAGCTATATTAGAGGAAATAGATCAAATGGACGAGGTAATTAAAATGGAAGATTTATATGAGGAGTCGACTATTGACATAGACAGTGGCGATTAGAAGGATACGTTTGAGGTGCTCGAGTATATTGATGACATATATTCCCATTACAAGAAATTAGAAAGTTCTAGCCGCATCTCACCGAACTACATGGAAAATCAATATGATATCAACGAAAAGATGCAATGAATTCTAATTGACTGGTTGGTTGAGGTACATTACAAATTCGAACTGATGGAGGAGACCTTGTATTTGGGTGTGAATCTAATTGATAGAGTCTTAGTAATTTAACCAATTATGACAAAGAAACTAGAACTTTTTTGGATAACAGCTATGATTCTTTCTTGTAAATATGAAGAAGTTTTCGTTCTTGTTGTGGAGGATCTCATATAGATTTCTAACAAATCTTCCACAAGAAAATAATTGCTTGATATGGAAAAGTTGATGGTCAATACCTTGCAGTTCAAACAAATAGTTCCCACTGCATATGTGTTTATGATGAGGTATCTCAAAGATGCTCAGGCTTCTTTCCTTCTTCATAATTGAGCTTTGGTTTGTCGAATATGAAATGCTTTTTCGCTATCTTTGTTAGGAGCATATATAATCTTCAACGCTCAATGTTCTATGAACGATGTAAAATATTGTAGTAAAACCAATGACAGATATACCAACTACCTCGAATATGAACTATTGGAATGCTTGAAGTTGATGGTAATGTTCCACTAAAAAGCGACAACCGAGAAACTCACTAGCATGCATAGGAAATACAACGCATCTAAATATGGCTATACTGTATAATCAGAGCCTACTCATTTCCTACCAAATGCTAGATTCTAACACAGTGTTAATGAATTTAGTGAAACAAATAACTAACTGTTACGGCGGTAATTAGGGATGTGGGTGTGTACGATTGAGCTACACAAGTTTCCCCTGGGAGATGCATTTATTTTTCATCTGAAATGTTCTTCTAAATATATCATGTATGTCCATAATTCTGTTCATTTACGATTATAGGGATATATGTGTCTTGGTTAGTTTGATTATATGCATAGAGTGTATAAATATAGTCTTATATGTGTGTATCGTGTATGTCCATATATATGTTCATGTACGATTGGATGGATATGTGTGTATGAATCTGTTCATATACTATTGATACCAAAAATTATCCATCTATGTGGACCATTTAGATATTGACACATGTTGTACAGTGGGAGATTAATCCAAGTCATTAAGGATGAAATACCGACCAAACACCAGGAATACCAACTAACACCAAGAATGTCGACCAACGATGACAGGCAAACACCAATAGTTGTATTCATTAATGATTGTGCAGATGTAAATATTTATGATATAAAGACATTCCAGCTCTTGTACACCCCCTTGGGGGCTATAAATACATTGTAAACCCTACATCCAAGGGACACACGAAAAGAGAGACAATTAAACAATACCAAAGCAATATACAATAGTGGATGTAGGCTCTTTCCTTAAGCCGAACCACTTTAAAAATATCTTGTCTCTTATTTTTATTTATTTATGATCAATTAATTATCCTAGTCTAGTCTTTTGCATCAACAAATTGGCACTGCCTGTGGGAACGATATCTCTAATCGATCTCACTCAATCAAACATCTAAATGGATGAAATTTCTGAATTAAGTCTTAGGAACGAAGGTATTACGCCTTCTCCTTCTGCTCCTCTATATGCAAATGATTTAACTAGGATGTTGGCTAGTCTTGCAAGAGGCCAAGAGGCTATGCAAGACACTATTAGACAACTTGCACAAACTCTTCAAGTCGGGGCACCTGCTCTATCTGCTCAAGGAAATATTCCATCACCCCCACCAAGAGTTAGTTGGTGCAGCCACTCGATATCAACAAGATATCTCCTACCATCCAAGGTTAACTTCATTACTCAAGAAATCTGAATCTTTTCATACACGGTCTTATTCTCTAGAGAAGCCAAGTTCCTTAGAGAGATTAAGTCGTGCTTCTCCCTTCGATCATCTGGGACCCAATGGGAACAGATATGTTCCCAGGGAAAGATCTGGAAATACCATACTACCATCTGATCAAAGGGAAAGCACATCTCAATCTAGATCAAATGCCCGATGAACTATTACTCGGACCGAGCAACGACTTCAGGAAGAAATCTCAATAACTAATAAAATTACAACGCATAAATTTGATGCTGCTAATGATGTATGGAAAGGCGTCATACAGAGATTGGAAGACAGATTAGGAGAAATGGCGAAGATAAGAAACCCACTACAAAGAAGTTTTGTAAAAAGGTCTCCATTTGTGCAAGCAATAGTGGTTTTCCCTGCTCTATCAAAGTTCAAGGCTCCAATAGTAACACCCAAATATGATAGAAAAATTGATCTAGTCCTCCATATACAACAATACTAGGCAGCTACTGATATTTATGTCGTCCCCGATGAGATGAGGTGTAGAGCATTTTCTGGAACCATTACTGGATCTGCCCAAATTTGGTACAATGGTCTTCCTCCAGGACAAATTTCAAGCTTCAACCAACTGGCCGAGCTATTCATTAACAACTGTTTCTTTGGAGCAAATCCTGTGAAAAGGGTGGCACACTTACTTAGTGTGAGATAGAAAGAAGGAAAAAGCACCAGAGATTACATCACTCATTTTAATAATGAGAAACTATAAGTCGTAGATTATGAAGAGAAGACAGCAATAACTTCCCTCGTGAGTGGATTTCTTCCCAAAAAATTGTATTACACTCTTGCCAAAGATCCTCCAAAGATATTGGCAGAATTGATGGCTAAGACAACAAAGATCATGAATGCCGAGGAAGCAATGGCAGTCAAGCATAGCTCGAGCAAAAAAGTTGATGGAAAAAATGATAAGAAAGATAATAAAGACCCTAGAGAACATGGAAAATAAAGATAGAAAGGAGTTTTGGAGACACTCAAGAAGTATAGCGACTATACTCCACTAACCATGGGAATTAATTATGTTTTGGAAGAAATCAAGAATAATAAATATATGCATAATCCTATTAAGTTGAGAAGTTCCCCAACCAAGAGAGAGAAAACTAAGTACTATTAATTCCACTGGGATCACGGTCACACGATGGAATGTTGCATATCTCTTCAAAATGATATTAAAAGTCTCATTCGAAAAGGAAAGTTAAATCAGTATGTTGATCGGTAGAACAACAAAGAAATTTGGCGTAGATAAAAATTCCCTTGGCAGCCAAGAGAGGAGAAGAAAATAACTCATGAAGATGACCAGGATGATGATCCTGATCTCCCCAAAAAACCTCGGCAACCCAAACGTGAGGTATTATGTATCAATTTTGGTTCCTTTGATTTACAAATTATTATAGGTGGAGATTTAGGAGGATGAAATCATACAGCAAAGCAAAACGCTTACCTCAACGAGGCACAAGCTTGCTCATACATACAGAGGATCAACCTTGAATAGGAAGATTGACCAAGGAAGGTTGACAAAGATAAACTAGTAAAGGTTTCTCTAAAAATGACCTTTCAGGATTATTGTATCCCTACGGCGATCCATTAATAATTAAAGTTAGAAAGGAAGAAATCATTGTCTCTGAAGTATTAGTAGATACTGGTAGCTCGGCGGATATCATAATCTATACTTATTTCAGTAACTTGGATTTTAAACTTAATCAATTAGATCCTTATCATCGACCAGTAATAGGCTTTTCAAGTGAGAAAGTCTTTCCTCTGAGAACCATTAAAATGGAGGTGATGATAGGCACCTGGCCAGCTAGCTAAAAAAAGAAGATCTGTTTCTTTGTAGGGGATAAAAATGTCCATTCAGATTATAATATAAACATGGGAACAGTAGCGCTAAAGAAGTTCAAAGCAGTACAATCCACTGTTCATCAATGTCTAAAATTCCCTACTAATTTTTATGTGAGAATTATTAAGGGTGATCAGAAAGTGGCTCGGGAATGTTACTACTCTTCTGCTGAGAAAGAAGACTTAGAATAAATAAAGAAGAAAATCACTACCTACCAAGTGGATACTCCTGATCTTGATGAAGACTCTGAGGTTGAAACCTTAGATCCAAGGGAGGGCATAGAGTTGGTAAAGGTACAGATTGTGGAAGTAATTGAAAGTATTATGTTAGACGGTGAAAAATCATAGCGCGTCACTCAAATAGGGACCATATTAGATCATGTTCTTAAATAAGAATTGGTGAGCTTCCTTAAATAGAGAAAGGATGTGTTTTCCAGGAGTCATGAAGATATGCCTGGGATAGATCCTAATTTCCTTTGTTATGAGCTCAATGTAAACAAATAAGTTAAACCAATAAAATAAAGACGAAGAATGTTTATCCCCGAGAAGAATTAAGCCATATAGGAAGAAGTCAAAAAGCTTTAGAAAGAATATTTTATTAATGAAGTGAAGTGAAATACCCAGACTGGTTGGATAATGTAGTTATGGTCAAAAACTAAAAACAACAAGTGGAGAATGTGTGTAGACTTCATGGATTTAAATAAAACATGCCCAAATGATCATTTGCCTTTGCGTCGAATAGATCAACTCGTGGATGCAACATTAGAACACGACTTACTCAGCTTTATGGATACCTATTATGGTTATAACCAGATAAAAATAAAACCCAAGGAGAGGGAAAGCACTTATTTCATCACTCCCCGAGGAACATAGTGTTATAATGTTATGCATTTTGGTTTGAAAAATGCAGGTGCTACATATCAAAGGATGGTCAATAACGTTTTTGAGGAGAAGATAGGCAAGAATATGGAAGTCTATGTAGATGATATGCTAACAAAAAGCAAAAAGGCATACGACCTCAGCCAGACTTTTGATCAAGTTGAGAAGCACCAGATGATGCTGAATCTGACCAAATGTGTTTTTAGAGTGCAAGAGGGAATGTTTCTCGGGTACATAGTAAATCAAAGGGAATTTAAGCAAATCCATACAAGATTAAGGCATTAATTAAAATGAAATCTCTAACTTGTAAGAAGAACGTGCAAAGACTGAATGGATGAGTAGCATCCTTGAACAGATTCATGTCCTGAGCTACAAATAGATGCTTGTCGTTCTTCAAGGTTCTCAGAAAAAGATTTGAATGGAACCAAGATTCAGAAAAATCTTTTCTGGGGTTGAAAAATTATTTAGGTTCACCTCCATTAATCTCCTGACCAATCATAGGTGAAAAGAGGTACCTGTACTTAGCTATTTCTGAATCGGCAGTAAATTTTGCATTGATCTGAGAAGAGAATGGAGTTCAAAAACCCATCTACTATACCAGTAAGGCTTTTCGAGGAGCAGAAATCAGGTACCCTCATTTGGAGAAATTAGCTTTATCACTAATTAAAGCACCCACATGTATGAAATCTTATTTCCATGCCCATACAATCATAGTTTACATTTACATGCCTCTAAGGCAGGCTTTGCATAAACCGAAAACATCTGGTAGATTAATGTACTGGGCTATGGAATTAGGGAGTATGATATCATATATGAGCCAAGGTATTCTTTGAAAGGCCAAGCAGTGGCAGATTTCATAGCGAAGTTGACTTACTCTGAGGTCCTCAAGCAACAAAGTGAGCAGGTAGAACAAGAATCAAGAGAAAGTAATGTTAATAAGAAAACTCCCGAAGAACTTTCTTCAAAAGAAGCGATTGCATACCTACCGAATTAATCTTCCCGAACACAGGAGATGACCAGGAAGTATGAAGAAGAAAAGAGAAAAATATTCCACTATGGGATTTTAAAAACTAAGTATTTGACAACGACATCAATATGGAACTTATATGTTGATAGACGATCTTGTTCAATCGGCAGTGGAGCGGGTCTAGTACTTAACACTCCTGATGATATTGATATTGAGTTTTCACTACGTTTTCAATTCCAGGCTTCAAATAACGAAGTAGAGTACGAAGATCTTATTATGGGCCTAAGTTTAGCCCAATAAATGAATGCCGAGCAAGTTGTGGCAGACAGTGACTCTCAGATGGTAGTAAACCAAACACTGGGTTTATATGGAGCTAAAGGAGAATTGATAACCAGGTAATTATCCAAGGCAATGAAAGTCATTGGAAAATTATCGATTCTTCAGATGAACAGGATCCCAAGGTTGGAAAATGCCCAAGCTGATGCCCATGCTCGGCTAGCCTCTGCTACAAGAATTAAACTCCAGCGAACTATCCCTATTGAGATTTTGGCCAATAGGAACATAGATGAAGATTTAATGATCAATTTTATTTCCATAGATATGGGGCCATCATGGATGGACCACATCAAAGCATACATTGAAGAAGGAACTCTACCAACAGATATGGTGGAAGCAAAGAAGTTGAAATACAAAGAAGCTTGATATGTATTAGATAAAGGTGTTTTGTACAGGAGAGGTCTAACAGTTAATTTGTAGCGCTGTGTGCATCCATCAGAGGTCCAAGATCTAATTCAGGAGGTACATGAAAGATCATGTGGAGCTCACATAGCAAGGAGAACACTTCTGTAAAGAATCAGTACTCAAGGGTATTACTGGCCAATAATGCGAGCAGATTATGCAACTTTTATCGAGAAGTGTGATAAATGCCAGAGATTCTCTATAATTTGTAAAACTCCACAGGATGCTCTCACTCCAATCACTTCACCATGGCCATTTGTCATATGGAGTATAAACTTGGTCGGGCCACTACCAACCACCAGAGGAAGATTTAAATACTTGGGTATCATTGTGGATTATTTTACAAAATGGGTTGTGGCAGAGCCTCTGATAGACATGCCTTATAAAAAGGTATATCAATTCATATGGAAAGGCATCATTTGTAGGTATGGGTTGCCCTATGCTTTCATTACCGATCACGGAACACAATTTAATAATGATGAATTTGCAAATTACTGTGCTCAGTCCAACGTTAAAAAAATCCATTAAGCTCCAGGTTATCCTCAAAGTAATGGACAAACTGAAGTTACGAATAGAACCTTGATTAACGGGTTAAAAAAAGTCTTGATGATGCCATGGGAAATTAAACGAGCTACACTCTGTCTTGTGGTCATACCAAACAACACCGAGAATAGAAACTGGAGGATCCCCATATATGTTAGCATTTGGGACTGAAGTTGTCATTCCTACCGAGCTAGGCTTGCCATCCCATAGAGTTTTAAATTTTAACTCTCCTGTAAGTGACTTAATGAGAAGGTTGGATCTAGATATGCTGGAAAAAGTGAGAGAATACGTCTCCCTAAGAAATGCATCCTACCAATAGAGAATAACTCATTTTTAATATAAAATGATGAAACCGACCAACTTGAAGGAAGGAGATTATGTGCTGAGGAAAGTGCTGCAGAAAAATAACAAGCTTGAGGCCAATTGGCATGAGCCATACCGTATTTTAGCTATCCGACCTGGAACCTATCAAATTGAAAACTTGGAAGACGAAGAATTCAATAACCCATGATATACAGAGCATCTCAGAAAATATTATCGATGATGTTGTAATCAGTTTGCAGTCAACTTGTAGTATTAATAAAATCTTTAGTTCTTTCCATTTTCTTGTTTATTTTTTTGGGAGTACTAGTGATATGCATTACTCTAAATGGCTGACAAAAAGTTATAAATTTTGCTCGGGTCAGAAAATTATTGTTCAGCTCAGCAAATTATTGCCTGACTTAGCCATTAATGCCTTGAACGTTGCACGACAAAAGCAACATGTTGCTCGAAGGAGCCACAAACTTGACCGTTGATACACAAAGTCCAAGTCAACAAGATGTTACATCCTCAAGAAACGTGGCCCACAAATATAAGGATAAAACAAGATCTTTATTATACTGGGCAAAGTACAGGAAGAACGTTGCAAAGATTCCTCAAGAGGAATGTAAGCACATATTCCATAAACGCCTGGTCACACCACTAGTATTTATTGTGAAAATCCAATACTTGGGTGCATTAGTAAAACCTTTGGAGATACATGGGTACTAGCTCTAAATTTAAATTTTAATCTAAGTATGCTAGTAGAACCTATGTATTCATATAACTACCTCTAAATTTTTATTTTAATCTAAGTATGATAGTATAACATCTACACTCATTGTTCATTGATACTCAAATTAATCAAAGTGTATCAATAGAACTAATGATAAAGAAAAGGGTTAACATTCAACATAAGGTAAATTGTTAAAATTTCCATTTCATTCAATCAAATTAATCGCATAACTGTGTTAACAAAACAAAATACAAAGCTTCATTATACAGGGCGTTCCCCTCAGCTTTGGAAACAGAACCCATTCCAGCAGGAGGATCATCTAAAGTATAAGGAGAATTAATGAAGTTAAAATCCTGAAGCATTCTGGTATTGCTTCTACTAGGACGATCATGCAAGTGAGGAGGTCATACGATTTCTAATTCATCATGAAGCTTGTAATCTCCCAAGTATTTTGAAATCAAGCTTTGGGGAATAAGATGGACTGGAATCCAATTGACATCTAATTTAAATGGGGGATCATTAATCTCAAGCAAGCCTGGATCATATCAGTCCCACTATGAGCTATTTTGATCCACATTCATCACTGTCAAAGCATTCATCCAACCCCATTTATAACTCTTATTCTTAGCCTGTTGAAGGCTATCATAAAAATTCCCCAGAGCTTCATTGTACCCGTCCATCCAGACTTCTTTTAGTTACTTATGAAATTAAAAGTTCAACTTGCCAACTTGGTAATGCAGTTTTTTCAACACTCCATCCTTAGATTGTAACTGGGAAGATTGAGTAGATAGTTGTTTGGACAAGGCTTGTAGCTTCTGGGACATCTCAGCAATGGCTTGATCTTTGGCTTTTAATTATGCAACTTGATTGGCAAGGGCCTATTGAGTCCTGATTTCCTCTATAGTACCTCGACCAGATTTGACTCTAGCTCGAGAAGACGAAGAAGCAGGTTTTAATTTCTTTAGAGCCTCCAACTCCTCACTCAACCTTACGTTTTAAGCTTCCAATAAGTAATAACCTTCATCTATAGTAACAACAATGGTAGGGGATGACTTCAAGGAATCAAGTTCATCTTTCAAATTGTTGTTACCCTCCTCCAAAAGCTTAGTAATGTCCCTTGCTTCATCTACTTCATGTTTAAGCAAGAATTCTTACCTTTAAAAATGAGAAATAAATTTTTCCAACTTTTGCTCAAAGCCCCAAACTTCACTAAGGGCCTAGAATTTCTTCTCATAATCCTTATGTAAACGTTCCTTAGCTTCGTTATGGTCCTCTTACAGCTCTTCAATCATTTTATAGTAGGAAACATTGTTGGCTATTGCCCTATCAAGAAGACACTTTTGATGAACATAGGTCTCTTTGGCTTGCTCAGATACCCCTTCCTCAATAAACTTTAGTAGGTCGTCATTAGTCAGAGATAAGTGACCAGCTTTGAAAAGCTCATTACACCTCTGAAGTAGCTCGAAGTCAGTAGATGAGAAGTATTCTAATGTATCCATGAGCTATTACAAAGAAGAAAATTATCAATCACCAAGGTACAGAGTATTGAAAAACACAAGAAGAGGAACAAAGATATTTCTCTTTTCATTAATAAAAAAGGGAAAGTACAAATACATCTTCAAAAAAGAAAAAAGTACAATTATTGGAAAAGAAAAATAAAAAGCTGCTCGATTTTACACCTTCTTCTTATCTGCCTCAGGATTAGCTAAAGAAGCGGGAGCTAAAGTAAGAGGAAGATTAAGTTTGGAGGACGCAGTATAATCAACATCTCGGTGTTGATCAGCAGACTCCATCGCTATAAAAGATTCATTGGAACCCACATCATCAACTTCCTTGTCTAGGTTTGGAGGATCCCTAGGATCATGTCATAAGAATAGCTCAGAATCTTTTAGAGTGACGACCTCCACCAGAGCAGTAGACCAGTTATCCTTGAAACATTTTTTTTTTCGCAAACTCTATTTTTGAAGAAGCTGCACCAAAGGCCTTATCCAAGCCTCTGTTGAAGCATGCCTCTCTATCCTTAGCCCTCTTCACTTTCTCAGCACCCAAGTCAATTTGTAGCTGGGCAGACTTGACTTTCTCAGCATCTAAGTCTTTCTGCAACTTGTCAGCCAGACCCTGAGCAGTTTCAGCAGCTTTCATCTTCTTCTCCCATTTTATTTATTCATTATCCAATGTTTGTTAGGAATTAAGTAATAACTTTTTCAGCTTATTAAATGCTTCTTCAACTTTACCAGAGGAAGAAGCTCTCAAAGATTCATCTTTCTCTAATATATTATTGAACTCAATGAGGAACTGCACAAGAACAACAAGGAAAGTCAGTATTATAAAGAACAAATCAAGAGACAGAAAATTAAAAAAGGCAAAAGAATGTACCAGATCAAGGCTTTGAGCAGCCCTGTTATATCTTTTGGAACGAGGTTATGCAGCTACAGTACCCCTACGGTCTGGTAGAGTCCCAGACTTTATTAGTTATCTTTCCAATCCAGGGCCAAGGGCAACTCGAGAGGCTGATGAAGATATATCGACCAACTCACGCTAGTCGAGAAGAACAAAAGAACCTTCTGCTAACTTAGAAGGCAACCCTTTCTTTATTCTTTGCGAGGGGCTCTCTTCAATTTTCTTGGTTGGGGGCTTCTTCCCATTCTCATTTTTATTTTTCACCCCTGAATCATCTTGTTTAGAAGGGGGATTGGCATCTATGTCTCCCAAAATGTTGGGAATCTTCCTCTTTCCCATGGATACGACAAGGGGCAAATTTGAATCTAAGGAAGAGGGGGAAAAGGCAGCAATATCACCACCGCCAGATGCAGCAGCTGAGAAAGTAGAAGGAGGTTCTTGCTCAAGGTCAATTACAGGGGAAGGAGTAGGATGAGCAACAAGGGAAGAAACTGTGTTCTTATAATATAGAAAATAAGATGCAGACCTGATGTGCTCCTCGCCAATCCTTTGATGAAGTCCTCAAATGAATTTCAACTCCCTAAGATTCATTTCACTTTCTTCAGGACACCTTCTCTTCTTATCAACTTTAATAAAAATTTACAGAGCAACAATTAGTGTTACATTTAAACAGATATGTACATGGAAAAACAGTTAAATGCAAAATAACATATCTCATTGCCTAAAGGAGGGAATCTAAGCCCCTTGTACTCAGCATTTCCGGTCAAAGGGGCATATTGCCAATTTTTTACAACAACTCCATGCTCAAAATAATCCCTATTGGAGTGTGGAAGATTAACTACTAATGCTTTATTTACATCCTTAGTCTTTAAATAAAAAGTGTTGTCACTAGTCACCCACTTATAATAAAACATTATTACTAGAATCCCTATATGGGTTCCATGAATTTGTTCAATATATATACTCCATTTATGACCCTCTAAGTATTGGGGGCTACCCTAACTGGGACAACGTCAAATTATTGACAATATTCAAGGCGCGGTTGGTTGGGAGGAAAGGTAAACCCTCACTCTAATATAAAAATAAAGGGAAACCAATGACCCTCAGCAAGTGAGAAAAAATCAGTAGGTAAAATATTGTGTTTCGAAATAACCCAGGAGGGAATCTTAAATTCAATTTTGAATTCATCAAGAGAATCAATAGAGTAAACTATGATGAATAATAGAATAGAAAAGAAAGGAGTTTTTACAAGAATTAAGGATTTAGTAATAACGGAAGAACAGAAAACGATCACATAAGAAGATAGAAAGAAATCTTGAAGACACGGTAGCCAAAAACATTCAAAAAATTTGAGGTAATGAAAGTTCGTGGTTTTTCCCGTTCTTTATAGGTTGCCTCGAAAACTGGAAAAATAATGATTAAAAGGAAGCTTCAATTGAACTGGTGGATAACTTACAAAAAAGAAGAATTTGCCCAAAAACGATTCGCTAAAGTTGTGGATAATTTCAAAAATGCCACGTGCATTATATTTCCATAATTAAACCATAAATGTTTACAAGTAGGGGAAGCCGGCAACCGACCAGGCCTAAAATTGGTGCCCGAGCAACTTTAAGATCCAGATGCTCCATACTCTTGTAAAAACTTCAAGAATGAAACATTGGGGGCTTCTATTGATACCAAAAATTCTCCATCTACGTGGACCATTCAGATACTGACATATGTTGTACAATGGACATTAATCCTAGTCATTAAGGATGAAATACCAACCAAATACTAGGAATACCAATCAACAACGGGAATGCCGACCAACGATGACAGGCAAACACCAATAGTTGTATACATTAATGATTGTATAGATGTAAATGTCTATGATATAAATACATTTCATCATTTTATATTCTAGCTCTTGTACACCCCTTGGGGGCTATAAATACATTGTAAAACCTACATCCAAGGGACACACGAAAAGAGAGGCAATTGAACAATCCTAAGGCAATATACAACAGTGGGCGTAGGCTCTTTTCTTAAGCCGAACCACTTTAAAAATATCTTGTCTCTTATTTTTATTCATTTATGATCAATTAATTAGCCTAGTATATTTTTGTGCATCAACATGTGCGATTGTATGGATCTGTTCATGTACGGTCGGTTAGTTTGATTGTATGGATTTGTGTGTATGTCCATTTATTTTTTATACACTTGTTTCCATTCCATCGTGCTCTCTCTACACAAGTTGGATTTATCAAGGTGCTACCATCTCTCCATTACTCTCCCCAACTCGAAGCCACATTCATCAACCTACGAGTAAATCGTTCCACAATTAGTCACGACCATCTATTACCATCATATATCTGTTCATATACGATTATATCGCTATGTGTGTCTTAGTTTGATAGTATGCATACAGTGCATGTATATATATATATATATATATATATATATAGGGAGAGGATCTCCAAAGGACTAAAAAGAAGGACCAAAAGAACAGATCATTTTTAAAAAAAATAGTAAAAAAATATTTTGAGTTGATTTTCTTTTATGTTATTTAAATATTATAGGAAATTCATATAAAAAAATCAGCTCAAAATGAGTTTGTTTGTTATTTTAAAAAAATAGGTCAAATATATATATCAGTTTTTAGCAGCTTAAAACCTAACATATATTGACCAATTTTTTTAAAATAGTAAATAAACTCATTTTGAGCTAATTTTTTTTATTTGACTTTCCTAAAATGTTTTAATAACACATAAAAAAATTCAACTCGAAATAATGTTTTTACTAATTTTTTGAAAATGGTCCGCTATTTTGGTCCTTCTTTTTGGTCCTTTGGAGAACCGCCATATATATATATATATATATATATATATATATATATTGAGATCTACTTAATGGTTTTAGATGTTCAACATACAGTGATATTATGTTTGGTGCAAACAAAAAGAATGATGTTGGACTGTCAATATCGCATAAGCATGACTACTTTTTTTTTATTCAATTCTAATTGGCTTCCTGATTTAAGTTGCTATTCAATACAAATGATATTTCCTAGGCATGATATGCGATGTTTACTACACACACTATATAGGCGTGATACATTAGCATGTCTTCGGAATGGTATGCCTTAATAGGTGCAATAGATTATTTAAAAAATTACTTATCTGTTACGAACTAAATACAACGTATGGTCCTATCAATGACGTACACTTTTGAAATTAACATCGTGCCTTCATGCACGGGCATACCCTAGTGTGAGTATATATATATATATATATATATATATATATATAAAATCCCCCATTTGTGGTATGGTATGCACTCTTACATAAGACACATGGGAGAAATCAAATATTTATTTGCAAAGTTGTCCATAAATTTTGTTTCAAATGAACAAGAACTTTCTTCCAAGATCCATAGCATATTGAAATCATCGTCTTAATTATGACTCCTCTATAACTCGCAAAATCAAGTCTTGTCTTACCAGAGGGTTGCCCAAATATGTTGTAATCAAGTTAAACTCTTTATCCATCTTCCATTTTGGTTATCTGTTGATAGATAACAATACCTCTACCTTTTCTTGTGTTATTAGAATTGTCTTCTGAAGGCTCCAAGTTATTTATGTCATGTTCCTTTATTTGTCCATGTTCCTCTAATGCATAGAGACTAAAACTAGAATTTTCATAGTGTATAATATATTTTAAACATTACAACAAAATATCTCAGCATAATTATTGAACAGAGAGATAGAAGTTAATAATAAGCATCTTAGCATAATTATTGAACAGAAAAATAGTAGTTAGTAATAAGCATCTTTGCATAATTATTGAACATTGAGATAGTCGTCACTGAGTAATTGTTGAACAGAGAGAAAATAGTCACTATTCTAGATTGTAACATTTATTATTGTTCTTTCGGGTTATTCATGTTTTATATTAGCATAGTTGGGAACTTTTTGAACAGGTAACATATACAATACTCACAATTACAAAAGTAATTAACATCTTAGCATAAAACAACTGTGAAGCTGAAATAATCAAGAAATCAATAAAGCAAACAACAATATAGTTTTGATCATCACATCTTATACTCAAGGTAATTACCTTGACTGTTTATGAATTTTTTGCCTATTTTCCACCGACTCGACCTGATTGAATATGTAATCAATGTTTTGATCATCATTTTGTTTCTTTTGAAAATGATAAAAAACGGAATTCCGCTATACATATCAAACCACTAACATAAATATAGTATCTTTATTTATAACAATATGCTTAATTATCAGGTTGCCAAAGCCAACTACAGTGTCTGGCAATATACTTAATTATTAATTTATCCTGATGTATAAGTTGAAAATGTGCTTGTAGACTTGGTAGATATGGAAATTTCTTTTATGAGGATTTCCAGGATTATCTTTTGTTTCATCTAACGTGGAGAATTTTTCAATCTTGTATGAGTGCAAAATGGCCTTATGAATTGGAGGTTTAGTATATAGGTATTTTCATTTGTACTTTAATTGTGATGCAAAGGCGGTTATACAGAGTATTTGGGAAATTAATACCAGAAAAGGATTTTAGAACTATGGATGTTGAAGGGCTTCACATTATACAATACTTGGACCATCTCTAAGCATTTGGCAAAATGGATTTTACTCATTTTGTCAGCCAAACTAAATTACTAACCATAATAGGTTAAACGTATTTTCAAATCCAATTCTAGGTCTAATTTGTCCAAAAATTTAGGGTTGAGGAGTTGCATATAAGTGATACATAGGTGGGACAAGCAACAGATAAATAATTTGTAACATGGTTCTGTTCAAAATATTTGGTGGTTAAATTAAACCAACAAATATTTAAATTAAACCTTTTCGCCATTGCTATAACATCAATTTTCAATCTCGGGAGAAATATCTCAAACGTAAAAAATTCTCTATAAATTTAGAAATAATTAACACATATACTACAAGATTCACAGTTGATAACAATGAAACATTAATTCATTTGACTTACCTCCTAGAAAATTGCAAAATTCCTTCAATATCGAATTCACAATACAAGCTCCTTGAACAAATTTCAGTAAGATCCTAAACATTTTCAAAGGGAGTAAATGAGTGTATAAACTACTTGTTATCTGAAGCACTTTAAAGATGGTATAAACCAATTCAGATAAACCATCCACCAATATTTTAATTATCAATATATAATGTATGTCATTAGTTCACATACATATACGAAACTTATCACTACATAATGTATGTCAATAGTTGGCATACAACAGAACATGTCATATGACGAATAACGAATCGACATTTATACAAACATGTCATGTGCATTCCATTCATTGAAATTACAAATGGTAATCAATTGCATTGGAATTAATCTTTAATTTAGAAAAATAAACAACAACAATGCAAATATGTCATAATGAACAAAACATACTTCAAAACTAAACTATGGTAAACGATTTATGAATCTATATTGTTCCATTGATTGAAATTGCAAATGAGAGAAAGATGTATTGGAATTAAACGATTTATGATTCGACTTCATCTCAACTGACCCGAGTTACTTTGTTCTTTTGTTATTGGTTCAACATCACTATTACTATTGTATAAAATGGTTTGTTCATTTGTCGTTTTTATTAAAAGGCGAACATTGATCGATTTTAGGTTTCGGTTATATGCATACAATACATACATATATTTAAATTAAATTTAACCAAACTAATATGTATCTCAGATTTTGTTGGATATTTTTCAGATCATTAATGATCGTGAGATGGGAAGATCGAGGCGATTTGGATTCGTCGAGGACAAGAATTTGTAATCCAAATTTTGTAATTCGATGTTTGAATTACAAATTTTGAAGGGATAATTTTTTTTACATATTTTGTAAACCACAACCCATGCACGCACGCTATAGAGGGAATGAACCGAAAAACATACGGTGCAACCTTGAACTAATATAAATTATTTCCATCATATAAAAAACGATTAATTTCATCATCAGGATGCGTGTGTTTTTTTATCTTCAGCAATTAAAAATAATTTCTAGCAATATAAATTATTTCCAACATATAAAAAATAATTTCCAATAAATAAAAAACTATTTTCCACAAATAGAAATAATTTCCAGCAATAAAAAGAAGATTTTCAGCAATATAAAATATTTCCTGTATATAGAAATAATTTCCAGCAAATAAAAATTAATTCCAGCAATAAAAAACTATTTTCAATTGATAAAAATTATTTCCAACCAAATTTCTAATAAAATAAATAAATAACAGAAAAAATATATAAAAATAGACATCTCCAAAATGCTCCAAAATAGTCAACTTTTTGGTTTGATCCAAAACAGTATATAAAAATCATATTCGTTCAATAATATACTCGTATTGACGATATACTCGTATTGCAAATAATTTATATTATTGGAAACAAAATTTCATTGGCTCAAAACTATACTCGTACCTTGAACCTTGAATCCTATCTCTCCCCTCCCTCTTCTGGTTGTTTCGATTCTTTTGCTCTGACCTTCTGATTTTTTTCTTACTGTTCTTTTCGTATCCTAGGTTGAAGATGAGAGATTGAAACGGTTAAATATTCAATCCTATTTCTCCCCTCCAATTCTTTTGCTCCTATTTTTGAAGATGAGAATCTATTGCTCAGATTCGAATTTTATAAACTAGGTTGATGATGAGATGCGTTGTGGGATTGTGGCTCCGTTTTTCTCGTAGAAGATAAGCGTGGCTGGTAGTTTGATGTGTGTAGGACTCTAATTATCAATGTTTCTCGCGCACTTAAATTTTCTATTCAAAACTGTCATAAATAATTATATAAGTTTATTAAAAAAATTATTAATTTTATAAATTAGAGTTAATATTACCATGCATACAAAAGTGTCATAACAGATAAATATATTATATGATAGTTAAAATACAACGGTCATAAAATATCATATTAATATGACCCAACAAGTATACGCTTGTCAAGATTATTTATTTAAATGCAAAAAGGGTCATAATTGTGAAATAATAGTATTTATTATGACGGTTTAATGAAAATGCTCATAAAATGGAATTCTAAAACTGTCATAAAAAGATATTTTACTGGTAGTGACTTTACGTGACTTCACATGACTTGATGGATATTTTTCATAGGATGTCACCTCCTTTGAAAAACTCCTCTGTGCCTAATGGTTGATGCTTAGACTTGTTTGCTAGCATATGATGATTTTTATAATGATATTTTATACCTATAGCTAGTGTGTACCACTTTTGTATTTATTTTTTCGAAAACCCCAAAAAGTTTTTTTTTTAAATTTGGAAAAATACAAAAAGATTTTTTTGGAAAAATTAAAAAAAAAAACAAAAAGATTTTAGTCTTTTCATTAAGACTTTTTGGGGACCTTTTTCATTAAGACTTTTGATACACGAAAATTGCAAATCTGCAGACTTTTAGTCTTCATCTTTTAGGGTCAAAAATCTAGTTTTTGATTCACCTAAACATCCAAATCCTTTTGTGAATCATTTTTGGAACCCAAAAACTTCTTGGAAGTTTGTCTTTGTGGAGTTCCATCTCTACTGCTGGATTAGTAGTTCTTGCGGTAGCTGCTTGCTGACGACTCCGGCCATTGAGGTTCTTGAGGGGATCTTTGCTAGTTCTAAGCTCCGGTCCATGTTCATTTTTTTAGGAGATTCATTGCAGATTTTGCTATGTAATTGTAAGTAGCGATTTACGTTAGATATGAAATAAAATGTTTACCCGAAAGCTTTTTTGCTAAATCTTGTTTGCCGCTTGATTTGTGAATGCATGTTTAATTTATCCACATATATGCATGATTAGGGTTTAATATAATTTGGATTTGAGATTGACTCTAATTAAATGAGTTTTAAATTGGAAATTTGCAAATTAAATAAATAAATGATATCACACATTCTCAAATTGGTATCAGAGCTTTAGCTCGGGATTTTTTACCTCTTCATATTTAAATAGTCTTTAATTATAATTGGTCTAAGGTAAAGTTGATCAATACTATGATCGTTAATTAAAATGTAAGTCTGCCATTTTATAACAGTGTTAAGCAACTAACTAGACCACAACACTGGATTAAACTGCGATCATCATAAGTTTTAAAATAAAAACTTGCAACAACTAATTAAGCTAGAAATAACCTAAACAAAAGAAAATTCAGAAGTAAAACTTGTTGAGATTGGTTGCATTCCTAGCCTTGGGTCTTTCCCTACCCTCCAATGTTTTCTAATGGTATGCTCCTTGAAGATTATCTCTGATGACCATGAATGGTCTCTCCCAGTAAGGTCCTGAATTTCCATCTGACGGTTTTTTAGCACTGTCGTGGGCTTTTTTGATGACATAATCAATGACATGGAATTTTCTCAGATTTACGCCCTTATTATATTGCTTGTCTAACTGTTATTGGTAAAAGGCTAATTTTATCATGGTCTATTCCGTTTGTTCTGCTGCTAGGTCAAGTTTGACACTAATAGCTTTGTCGTTCCAACCTTACTCGATAAGGGTGGACCTCGTGGTCATTAGACCATCTTCTATAGGAATAACAACCTTCATCACATAAGTTAGAGTGAAGGGAATTTACCTAATAGGCCTTTTAAGTGTACTACGATACGCCCATAGAATATAGGGAAGCTCATCCACCCAAGATCACTTTGCCTTTTCAAATCTATTTTTCTCATCACCGAGCATCGTTTTGTTAGTATCCTCTACTTGGCTATTACTTTAGGGATAGGCCACAAAATTTCAATGGTATTTTATGTCATGGTTATCGCAAAAACCTTATAAGGGTCCACTCTCAAAATGTGTGTTGTTATCCGTGATGATTGTCTTGGGTACCTTAAAGAATATTATGGTGTTCCTCTAGATGAATATGATCATATCAGTGTCCTTGATGTTCATCAATATCTCTACTTCAATAAATTTTGTGAAGTAATTTACGTCGACCAATAAGTACTTGTAATTTTCTGGTACTTTTGGGAGTGGTCCTACAATATCCAACTCCCACTTGACGAACGACCATAGACTAGTTATTGACTTCAAGTCATTGGATGGTTGATGAAGTATGGGGGGAACGTCTGTCACTTTTCAAAATTTTGGATATAAAAGTTTGCGTCTTTATGCATATATGGCCCTAATACCCTTCTTTAATTGCTCAGAAGGAAAGAGACCTTCCTCCTGCATGGCTTTCACAGATCCCATCACGTAGTTCGTAAAGAAATTGGTCGACGTCATTTGGATGTACACATTATAAGTAAGGACCTGCGAATTCGCTTCTGTAAAGTTTTCCTCGGTCCCCATATAAAACTACATAGCTTTAATCCTAACTTGATGGGCTTATTTTTTATTAGGTGCTCATCCAATGGGACACTAAGGTTATCTTTTCATTCCAGTCAAATGATGTTATAGAAACTGTGGATGCATGTAAGGTTTGCTTAGAAGCCTCTTTCCAATTCTATATAGTTAGGATGATTATTCAAGTACTTCTTTTAGGCATGTAACCCACAGTTAGACATCTTTTATTATCAAACTTTGATATATTATTTAATTTATCAGTTGGATGATTGTAGTTAGGATTTACCAAGAATTATTCGGTTATTTATTTAATTATGCTATCAGTACCCATTATGTTCAATTGTTGAGGATGTTTATCTTATATGGTTCAATAGCATAACAAAACATGTTAATAAGTTTTAAAATTCTAGCACCGAACTTAATAGGTTATTAGTAATTAATTGGCTTCAACAGTGATGCTAAGAATGAAGCATACGAAAATTTATGTTTTATTTTAGTAGAGGATTGGACACCCGTTATTAGAATAAGTAGGGTGTCACAGATCCATCTAGGACTTTTTTGCACGGTGAGAACGTGCTCGATAACCACTAGTTTTGTAGTATAGGGCTTGACAAGGACTTCCACTTCAATTGTTCTCCTTAGATCGGAGTCCACTACTGAGCTTAAGGCTGCTAAGGCCTCGATATGGCTATTGTCCCTCTGAGGAACTGTTGAATGTGTACTTCCTCAATTTTTTATAGAAAATTATGAGCCACCTAGGTGTGCTACCATCCGTTCATCCTTAGTGTTAAATTCCACGATAAATTTGTTGGATACCAACTTTGAATCGCAATATACATCAAGGTGATTTGCTCACAACAAGTGAGTCTTATGTAGTAAAATTAAATGGGCTTAGAATTTAGCTTCGTTGTTGGATACTTTACAGAAAAACTTGATTTATTGATCGATCATGGTATTCTCTGGTGTAACGAGCACAATTATTACTTCATCCTCCTTATAGTTATAGGTAACATCCACATAGAGTGTCTATTTTTTAGATTCGTCAATTCCATGGAATTTCAATTGATCAACAATCTGTTAGTCACTAAGATCTTCTTCCCCTATAAGTTCTGTGATAAATCATCCTACACTTGTACCTTAATCATTATTTTTTATCGGTATATCAAATCGGCTAAGTTTGATTGACTATTTGGACATATGTCCCGATAGGTCGGCCTTATGAAGAACAACTTTGAGAGGAAAGAATGTGATGACTATAATTGAATGAGCTTCAAAGTATTTTTTTAATTTACGAGACACGATGACCAATGAAAGACTAATTTTTCCAGTGGGAGGTGGCGTTACTCGGTATCTTGGAGCATTTTATTGACGTAGTAAATGGGGTTACCGTCCTTCTTTTTTGCAAACTAAGAACTGACCTCGTGACTTGAAACTACTAGGTGGAGATAAATAGTATCTCCTGGCTCTGTGATGGTTAACAAATGGGGTTTTCTTATGTAGGATTTGATTTCCTCAAGGGACTTTGAGCATTCATCATTGCAGGTGAGGCCTTTCTTGTTCTTCGACAGTTGAAAGACTGATCGACACCATTCAGAAAACATGGAGATAAAGCGATTCAAGGCTTCCAACATCCCAGTTAGCTTTTTATTTTCACACAACATCTTTGGAGGTGGAACGTTATTGATCGTGACTATTTGGACATAACTTGCCTCAATTCCTCTTTTACTAACTAAGTAGCATAAGAGCTTTTCGAACTAGACCCCAAAAGAGCATTTCCTCATATTGAGCTTCATTTGGTAAGGTCGGAGTATTTTAAATATATTCTCTACATTATTCAAGTGATAGGATTTGCATTTGCTTTTGACAAGCATATCGTCAATGTACACCTCCATTGATTCTCCCAACTATTTCTTAAACATTTTGGTGACTAATATTTCGTACGTGGCTCCAATATTTTTCAGGCCAAAAGTCATGACCCTATAACAGCACAAGACCAAGGGAGTGATAAATAAAGTTTTATCTTGGTGGGGTTGAGTAGTGGAATCCTGTGGTACCCTGAGTAGGCATCCAAAAAGCTCATCCGCTCAAGGCTTCTATGGCATTGACCAAATAATCTATCTTCGATAGAGGGAAACTGTCTTTGGGACAATCCTTAGTGAGGTCAGTGAAATCCAGGCATACTCTCCCACTACCATTGCTCTTTTGTACCACCATCGGCTTTGAGAACCATTTTGGAAATTAAACTTTTCTGACGGACCTTGCTTCCATAAGTTTCCCTCCCTCTTTTTCCTCTGTATTGGCCATCTTTGGGGTAGTGCGGTGAGTCTTTTGTGTGATCAGCAGAAATGTTGGGTCAATGTGAAGTTGATGGCAGGTGACTTTGGGATCGATCCCAGGCATGTTATACGATTCCCATGCAAACACATCTAGATTTTTCTTTCAAAATACAGTTAATTCCTTCCTTTCCTGTTCGTACAGTGTGGTGCTTATTAGAAATTTCCTTTCTAGTCGACCCTCATCAAAATTTACTTATCCCAGTCTTTCTAAGACTCTGTCTGGGAGGTTAACTCTTGTCTCTTCTACCCTTGGCCTGCCATAATTTAGTTTCTATTTGGTTAGCGTGGATCCATCATGAAATTTTTTGGGGATGACTTAGTTATCTTTCTTATTTTCTTACTTAAGCCTGATGGCAGTAATAAAACACTTATGAGTAATTGCGTGATTGCCCCTGATATTCATTATTCCTCTCTTTGTAATGCACTTGATTTTTTAATGAGAGTTTGAGGCCAATGCACTCATGAAGTGCTACCACCCTATTCCAAGTATGGTGTGGTAGGTCTAGTAAATGTCTAACACTAAAAATTTAATGAGTTTAGAAATGTTTCCTACCCTCACTGGCAGAACTACTTTCCCTAACGGTATGGTCATTTTTCCAGCGAAGCTGACCAGACGGACGGATGTTTCCTTTAGGTCTGTCATTTTTAGTTTGAGATAATGAAAAAGCTCTAGGTACATTACTTCAGAAGAGATCCCTCGATCCACTAGTAACTTATACATGTCCCAATTTACAATCCTGAAATTAATTACTAGTGCATCGTGGGATGGGGTACTTACTCCTACTAAATCATATTTTGTGAAGACTATGGGCTTATTGTAGTCTACATCCTCTAGCCGTCTACGGTTGTCACCTTGGCTTTTAGTAAGGTCAATTTAGAAGACTTCCATAACTGATGTGACCTTTTTAAGTTCCATCTGAACTGTATTGCCCTAAATTTGCTTAGGGTCTGATGCCTAAAGAATGAAGACAAATTCTTGTCTAACCTCGTAGTCCATAACGTTGTCTGGTTTTGGATCAACGTTGGTGGCTACCAGATTAAATTTCTTTTCTATGTTCTTATCCAAATGCCCCAGTTTGACTATCTCTTCTAGAGGGGACTTAAAGGACTTATAATTCCCTGTATTATCTTTGTTCTCCTTATGGTAGTCACATCTTAGTGCATTGTTCCTCTTGCTTGGATCATCGCCCATGTTCTTTGGCCATTTGAGGAATTATTGGTCCTTGATCTTACTTAAGATCTTGTAAATCGTCTCCTTAAATATGATATTAACTTTCTATAATTCCTTGAATGAGTTTGATTTGTTCCCATTTCTGGAGCCTCCATTTCTTGTTTTGCTCCCCTTCTTTGGGGTGTTTTCCTTATCGTTTCCCTTAGTTGTATTTTCACAACCAGTCTCTCCTCGACTTAGGGTGACCATAATTTCCACTTCGGCATACTTCTCAATGCGTAATAGGAGATCATCGACCCTCCTTCTTGGTGAAGGAGTGACGTAATATGGAGTTAGGAGGCAGGCTAATCTGGAACGATGCTACGGTAGCCTACTTCGAGAAATCTTTAACCTTATTAAAGGTTTCTCAATAACATTTGACATATTTTTGTAACGTATTTTATGATTTCTTACTCATGGTGAGGAGAGAACCCATCCTCTTCGGATGTGAGTTATTAGTTATAAAGCGAGATGTAAAGCATTTGCGAGGGACTTGAAACTTTTGACCAAACTATAGGGTAGCTTTTCGAACCACTTCTGAGCGAAGTTTCCTAGTATGGATGGGTATATACGATACATGAGAGCATCGTTGTGGTTTAGAAAAGTAAACGCTTGCCTATACTGGCACACATGATCTATGGGGTCAGTCTTCTATCGTATATTTTAAAACTAGGGATCATGAACTTCTTTGGAGGCTCCTGATCCTCAATTGCCCTTGAAAAGGGGAATTTCATATGAGTGATGAGTGATATCCTTGCTATATCTTTGGTGGATCTAGACCCATGATAAACTAGGTGCTATTACATTTCTCTTTGAACCAGACTTCCTATATCTTTCTTATGGCATTCTTCATCTCGATTTTGTCTTGTTAGATGACTACCGTGCTTTGAACGATCGTACTCACGGTCAATACTCATTCATCGATTGCGAGTTTTCCTTTCCAGGGACAAGGCATTCGACCATGATGCTTATGGTTTCTCACATGGAATTCTCTTTCCATCTTCTCCAGACATCGTTGGAGACATGCGTTCTCTTATATTTGGAGGCAAGTTGTGTCCTCTTGCCGATGAATTCGTTACTCGTAAGCATTGACCAACCATAAGATCTGTGTTGATCAGGATTAATTGTTGCCTTACTCATAATACTGCTCCAGTGGGCGAAATCGCAGATTTCTATCTTAATGAACCTTAGATCTGACTCTGAGTAAGGAAAATTCATCTCGTAAGTCACCAGTAATGGGTGCACTGTGTGGGTGAGACGTTATTTTCACTCTTTGGTTTCAAGTTTATTTTAAAATAAAGAATTATTTTCACAGGCGACACCAATTCTGACTGCAAAAAATCACAATTAATAATTCCAAAACCAAAGAAATTTAAAGAGCAATTTAAAGTCAAAACACACAGGACTTACGTGGTTCGGCAACTGCGTACGTTCACGAAGGGTTTCTCACTTTTATTAATTCTTTCAAAGGTTCAGAATTATGTGCCCCATTGTTCCGGGGTGAGAATTTCATTTATAGTGATAAGAGTGGGAATTATATGTCCCATTGTCCTAGGATGAGAATTTTATTTATAGTGATAAGAGTGGTTGAGCTATGCATGAACTCTTCCAACAGCTTATTATCTCTTTGGTTGATCCCTGTTTATCTCCTCCAAGAATTTAGGTAACAAGAATAAGTCTTCATAATTATCCATGTGATATGTCTCCATAATTATTCTCATGATTCTAAATCTGACTTGGGCAGCACGTTGGGCTCGTTTAAGTTGCCAATTATTGGGTCGTTATGGTTTTGTACCCACACCGTGTAATCAATGAATTCGGGATGTAATTTTCTTTTCTAATAATCTTAAAAATTTAGAGTTGGATAACCAAAAAAGTTTCCATAACTTGTTGCATGCTTAGGAGGGAAACAATGTGACCTTTCATATGATTGATCTTACAACAAAGGTTGTGCCTTCATTTCAAATGATTATAGGACTTATACAAAAAAAAATCTAGGATTAGAGACTATACAAACTAGTTTTATGAGACTAAACACCCAAATCCATAAAAAGTATTATGTGATAGTGTTATAACGACACCATAATTTATTTTAATATAAATTTATAATTTAATTATATAGGTTGTAAGCTATGTTAAATTGATTGTAATTTTTGTTATTTCTTTGTAAAATAACTCTTAAACTTGGTTTAAATAACTTTATGGGGTTATGTTAAAATGACATTATGTTAATATGTTAAAACTAAAGTGTATATTTTTGTTAAAATGATTGTATTTTGTCTTATTTTGTGCTAAGACAACTCTACAGTTTAATTAATATAACTTATGGTATTGTGTTAACACTGCAATTTATTAAAAAGACATTGTAAGTAAGTTAATATAATATAATAAGTGTTATAAAATATTTATTTAAGTGGATGTCCACTTGTATTCC
Organism: Sambucus nigra; assembly: GCA_949130495.1. NCBI lineage: Eukaryota > Viridiplantae > Streptophyta > Magnoliopsida > Dipsacales > Adoxaceae > Sambucus > Sambucus nigra. The sequence goes on from OX422212.1 coordinate 94,830,777, forward strand.
AGTCCACTAGTATTTTACAAGTATTAAGGGGTTTATTGGATTATCTTATTGTGTACTATAAATATGGACCATACCCCTTTAATATTGATAGATCAATGAAATCAAGGAATCGTTTCCCCTAAAATCTCTCTATGTTCTCTTTATTTTACAACATGTTATCATCACGAGTGACTCTTATCAATACCAACACCACCGACCTCTTGCTCATTTTTTTAACAGGTCTTGGATACTCTAAATGTAGCCTGTAAAGTTGTTCATGTGAGAACAACTAGCATGAAAGTAAAAAATGCTTTAACCCAAAACAAACATACAAAATTGACATCTCTTATTTCTTGCTATGGATTTGGATATTGAAGAACATAGTGGAATAGTTGTCAAACCAAACCACATAACAAAACTCAAAGGTATGTTCATTATTTTTTTCTTTTTGAACAGTAAAGTACAACATGCCATTATTTACTCCATTTTTTGGTCTTTGTGACTTATTCTGTTAATACTAAATAATAAAGGCCCAACGTGAATTCTCACAAAGTCTTAAAACATTGTGATATACAATTATAATATATAAACCTTTTTTTCTTATTAAATCTAAATAACAAAGTGGTTTGTGTTTAATTAAGATAATTTTATCTCATATGAGTCTTGACCTTATAAGTTATTTTTTCTTAAGTAACTAGAATTAAGCCTATGATAATTATATAATTATAATGGCATTAATTTCTCAATTATTATTTAAATTTTGGGATATGAAATTCCCTAACTAATTAAGTTTTGGGACCCGAAGTTCCCATATTTTGATTTAAATTTGAGATCTAAAGCTCTCATAGCGAATTTAATTTTGGGCTAGAAATTCCTAAATCATTTAAATTTGGAACTTTGAGTTCCCAATTGCTAGTTAAATTATGAAACCTGAAGTTTCATAATTTTTATTAGAACCTGAAGTTCCTAATTATCATTCAATTCTGGGACCTAAAGTTCTCGATACTATTTAAAATTTGAGATCTCAAACTCCCAATTACTATTTTTAGGGACATAAAGTTTCCAATGGCTATCTACATTTTGGGACATGAAATACCCAAATAATTATTTTAATTTGGAACTTGAAGTTCCCATGTCAATTTTTCATTTGGAACTAGAAGATCCCATGTAAATTTTTTCTTTGGGGACCAGAATTTCCCAAATTATTTTATATTGGGACTAAAAGTTCTTAATTACAGTTCAAATTTTTGTACATGATAATGAAACATGCCTTTAAATCAAACTAGAAATTTTGATTATTTCTATAATAGGACAAGGGATACTAAAAGTTCCATAACAGTTATTTTTAATTTGGACTCGAACTCCAATAATTTTGTAATCAAACATGAAGGGTAAAGTTATTAAATGTTCCATAATAATTATTTTTATTTTGGACATGAAGTTCCAAAGAATTTTACCCTTATTATTTATAAATGGGCAGTGCCTTCAAAGTTTTCAAATAATTAATGTTGGGTTATAAAATTCCCTTGTTTTTAACAATTGGGACCTGAGGTTCCCCAATAATTATTCAAATATGAAAATTAAAATTTTCACATTCATATTTGGGCCCTGAAGTTCCTAATTTAGTTGAACCTAAAGTTCCAGAATAACCTATGTTACGTTGTTATTTGGTGACCTCCCATACATATGCGATAAGGCATACAAAAGTAATTCTTGCAGTAATTTTCATTATTTTATGGTCATCATTATATGTGGGTACCATGTTAAAATAAACAGTGAAAAGTAATTTTGCATTACTTCAAGTGTTAGAAGCCAGAAGCTTATAGATAATACGCAAATACTGCGTATTTCATGCTCCGAACGAATGCATTTTAGCTACCTGGGGTATCTTATTCCCTACATTTATGCCCGTTAACCATACAACCTCGAATATCTACGTGAACATGTTTTGCATGGGTTAATTGAGCTTTTGTAGGTAATTGGATGCTAAGTGTGAACTTCGGACGCGTTCCGCTCTAATTCTGTACACAACCGCACGTTCAAGGGAATTTTAGTCTTTTCACAGCTTGAGCACCTGGCCCAACATCTACATGGAAGTTGTAACCCTCCTCTCAATCTTCGCATGGCCGCAAATGGTGCGCGATTCCGATTCATAACGAAGAAGTTACGACGATTTCAGCGGACGAGAAAAGCTTGGAAACCAAAACAGCAATGCAGTGTGCTGCCCCTGCTTGATCGATCGATCGATGATTTTGGTTGATCGATCGACTATATTAAAATGCCAAAATTTGGCCTTAATCGATCGATCGGCCAAAATCATCGATCGATCGATGCTCAGTTTTTCGCAGATATTTTGCATTTCTTTTCTTTTCTTTTTCTTTTCTAATTTAATTCCCACTTGGTACATAAGCCAATTTTAATGTAATAAATAGAGGTGAACATTTTTAGAGAGTTTTGGAAGATAAAATAGGTTAGGGTTTGGGTTTTTGGATGGTTCTTCTTCATTTATACTTGGTTTGACACCCCATTTGTTGTGTAAGTTGACTATTCATCTCCCCTACCATTAATATAGTTTGTAGTTATTAATTTATTGCTTTCTAGTTAATTTACAAGCTTTCTAATTTAGGTTTACATGCTTTAATTTACTTGCTTTGTATTATAGTTTTATCGCGTTTATTTCCCGATTTTTATTTAACGCATTTTTACAATGCTTTCTAGGTAATTTAAATTAGGTTGTGTTTGAATTGAACTCACTCGAGTTGACACGTTTATTTTCTTTGGTGATGGTTTTTACGGGTCTATTTTAGGTGCGTTGTCCTAGTTTTTACGCCTAGGAGATTTGATGGGGCATATCATGTATGTCCCGTGCTTACGACCTTTCGCGCGTAATTTTTGGGATATTTGTTGACGCCAAAATCTTATTAGGCTTTTATGATGATTTAGGGCGTAACAACCCTTGATTTAATTAACTGTCGAAACGAAACGCACTTGTAATAATCCGTCGACCCATGTAACCATTTTATACTAATTAACTCGGGTGAGGGATATTCGACGCAACCTATAGTTTTACTCTCTTTCATAATCTAGTTTCAATACCTTACCTAGATAAACATTTCCCTTTATGCATATTCTTCCTTTTAGTTTGTAATCATCTTTTACACTTTTATTTCGAAATATTAAATCACGTGAATTCTAGCAACTCGTCTCTGTGGATTTTCGATACCTGACTTACAGCTGTGCTTGCCTCGCAAGTGTAGTAGTAACTTAGGTTTTTGTATTAAGTTAACGAATGGAAAACAACGACTAGCGTCTTTACATGCGCTACTTTTTGCACTCAATCAAAATAGCTTCTTTACATTTTCATTCTCCATTACCACACCGTCACAAGTACCCGATGAATCGGTGTCTAACATTAAAACGTTAAATCCTTTCACCGACGAGGAGTACATGCTCGAGTTTCTTTCCATGAAGGCATCTTTGCCCTCATGTGGGCCACCTCCCATTTCTCCTGCTAAATCTTTGGGAGGATATTCGACTTTTCTCGGTCCCCACATGTTTTTGTCACTCATTCAATCCAAACCCCCCATCGCCCCCCTAAAAATTTTAATTGGCGGTGGTTCATTTCTTCCACCTAACACATGCCTTCCGTTGTTCAAACGGAATTCATTTTTTTTTGGAAGGCATGCTTGTATGTGAAGGTACACCGATTATCCTCTAAAGTCAAATTATTTTTACGGTGGACCTTCAATTATTTAGGCTTCTAGTGTATAGTTAGTGTGAAGCCTAAATAGTAGGTTGTATATAGTTAGCTTTTTATTCTTTCTTTCTTTTTATCTTTTCTCCCCTTTTTTAATTTAGTCTAATGTAATTAGTTAACTTTTTATCATTTATTTTTTCTATGCTCGGTACTAACTTGTTTTGTAGATTCTTTGGACTTGCTCTTATGGGGATCCCTCCAATTTTGGGTAATATCCCTCTTTTCCTCTCTTTAACTTGGTTCTTAATTCACATTGAGGACAATGTCAAGTTTTAAGTTAGGGGGTGTGGGATATTCTATCCATTTCACATGTTAGTCCATGTTTTTGCTCGTATGTTAGTTACTTAGTATGCTTTTCGTATAAAAATTCAAAAATTACAAAAAAAAATTATTTCTTTTTTCTCCTTTTTAGGGCATTTTACCTTTGTTTCCGATGATAAATTTCAATAATTGTCCGATCCAATAGACAACCCAATGATCCATGTTCTCGATTTTAGAAGTTATTAGACTTTAGTCTCGATTATTGATATTATGAATAACTTTATGAATTAAACTTTAATCCCATGAGTACATGCACTTTTATGGTTCTATTGATTTGATTTAAGATTTTTATAACTCAGTAATCTTTTGTTGCATTGTATATACTTTACACCGAGTAAGCTTTGTACCTTTCATCGTTTGTGAGTGTATCCACTATTCTTTTGTCATTGAAAACGTTGAATTTGTTGTTAATCTCACTATTCTTTCATTTGACCATTCATTAATTGAGTTCATATTTGAAATGTGTAACTTGATCATGATTTTCATATATTATTTTGATTCGAGAATTGCGTAAACTTTTGGAAATGATCATAGGCATTCTTTGTTATATCACCTCTATTAGCCTTGACCTCACCCTTATATGTTTACCCTCGTCAACCCCTTTGAGCCTAAATATTAGCCTTTCGTTTCATAACCCCATTCCCACAACCAACTCAAAATTGGAGTTTTAGCCCATATATACACCTTCCACACCTTTGTTTGGAATGTCACTTGGGATTGAATTATGTGGTTGTGATGTTGGTTGCAATTTAGGCATACGAGTGTTTGATAAGTAAAGAAAAGAAAGAGTGAAAAGGTGAAGAAAAAGAGAAAGCAAAAAGCAAAAGAAAACAAAAGTGAAAATGAGAAAAAGAAGAACTGAAAAAAGAAAGAGAAGTTTGTATATGTTGTATATAGTTCAATAATCTTTGATTACTCTCCCCGATGATATATCTAATGCTCGTTCGCAAATCATTTGTCCAATTTTGAAATTACCCACTTTTCCCCATTTTCTCGAGTTTAATCACCAAACACTTTGAATACGTATATACATCCCTTTCATTTCATACCTTAACCAAGCCTACATTATAACCCTACTTAAGTCCTATGTGATCTTAAGTAGATGTAGTTCAAATGTTTAAATAGTTTTGATAATCTTTCAAAATGCATTTCACCTCTTTTAGTGTGTGGTATCTTTCATTGAGATTACAAGTTTTTATTTCCTATATAGCGTTCTTCATCTGTGACATGTGTGCGGCCTAGTTTCGATTTACATTTACTCCTTATGACCGCATGTCCCATGTGTTAGCTCCCTGTTTTGAGTGAATTCGCTTGATGAGTGTAATGCCTGTGAGGATTGAGTATATGCTTGCTTTAATGTTTATCCGATTTATTTAATTTTTTTCCAAATCATACTTTGCATGTGCTCGCACCCCTCCCACATTTTAAGATTTCAATTCTATGAGGTGCATTCTATAATGTTAATGATTTGGTCTTTTGTTTGAATTCATTCATTTTGCTAATAATGAGTATGAAATTCTTTTCGCTATTGTTGGTCTTATTGCATGTTTGGTTGGGAATATTTTGAGGAAACCATGTGATGTTTGTGGGTACCATCTCTAAAAACCCTCACGAGACAACACTCGTCCACTAGGATGACCTAGGGGTTTAACGGCTTATTGCATACGCTAAATGCAATCGAATTGCCCGTAAAAGTGGCCTTTTGCTTTTATACCATACTTTTGTACTATCTCCTGCTTTTGGTTTACTTGTAGTTCTTATTGCATCCTATTTCATTGCTAGAAACTAGCAATGTGTAAGTTAGGGGGTGTGATAATACGCAAATACTGCGTATTTCATCCTCCGAACGGACGCATTTTAGCCCCCTCGGGTATCTTATTCCCTATATTTATGCTCGTTAACCAGAAAACCTCGGATTTCTACGTTAACATGTTTTGCAGGGGTTAATTGAGCTTTTGTAGGTAATTGGATGCTAAGTGTTAACTTCGGATGCGTTCCGCTCTATTTTCGTACATAGTCGCACGTTCAAGGGCATTTTAGTCTTTTCACAGCTTGGGAACCTGGCCCAACATTTACATGGAAGTTTTATCGCTCCTCTAAAGCTTCGCGTGTCCGCAAATGGTGCGCGATTCCTATTCATAACGAAGAAGTTACGGCGATTTCAGCGGACGAAAAAAGCCTGGAAACCAAAACAGCAATGTAGTGTTTTGCCCCTGCTTGATCGATCGATCGACGATTTTGTTTGATCGATCGACTATATTAAAATGCCAAAATTTGGCCTTGATCGATCGATCGACCAAAATCATCGATCGATCGATGCTCTATTTTTCAGCAGATATTTTGCATTTCTTTTCTTTTCTCTTTTCTTTTCTAATTTAATTCCCACTTGGTATATAAGCCAATTTTGATGTAATAAACCGAGGTGAACTTTTTTAGAGAGTTTTAGAAGATAGAATAGGTTAGGGTTTGGGTTTTTGGATGTTTCTTCTTCATTTATACTTGGTTTGACACCCCATTTGTTGTGTAAGTTGGCTATTCTTCTCCCCTACCATTAATATAGTTTGTATTTCTTCATTTCTTGCTTTCTAGTTAATTTACAAGCCTTATAATTTAGGTTTACATTCTTTAATTTACATGCTTTAATTTACTTGCTTTGTAGTATAGTTTTATCGTGTTTATTTACCGCTTTCCATTTACCGTATTTTTTCGATGCTTTCTAGATCATTTAAATTAGGTTGTGTTTGAATTGAACTCACTCGAGTTGATGCGTTTCTTTGCTTTGGTGATGGTGTTTACGGGTCTATTGCGGCTGTGTTGTCCTAGTTTTTACGCTTAGGAGATTTGACGGGGCATATCATGTATGTCTCGTGCTTACGACCTTTCGTGCGTAATTTTCGGGATATTTGTTGACGCCAAAATCTTATTAGGCTTTTATGATGATTTAGGGCGTAACAACCCTTGATTTAATTAACTGTCGAAACAAGACGCACTTGTAATAACCCGTTGACCCATGTAACCATTTTATACTAATTAACTCGGTTGAGGGATATTCAACGCAACCTATAGTTTTACTCGCTTTCATAATCTAGTTTCAATACCTTGTCTAGATTAATATTTCCTTTATGCATATTCTTCCTTTTAGTTTGTAATCATCTTTTACACTTTTATTTCGGAATATTAAATCACTTGAATTCTAGCAACTCGTCTCTGTGGATTTTCGATACCCGACTTACCGTTGTGCTTGCCTCGCAAGTGTAGTAGTAACTTAGGTTTTTGTATTGAGTTGGCGAAATGAAAACAACGAATAGCGTCTTTACATGCCCTACTTTTTGCACTCAATCAAAATAGCGTCTTTACATTTTCATTCTCCGTTACCACACCATCACAAGTACCCGATGAATCGGTGTGAAACTTTAAAACGTTCAATCCTTTCACCAACGAGGAGTACTTGCTCGAGTTGCTTTCCATGAAGGCATCTTTAGCCTCATGTACGCCACCTCCCATTCCGCCTGCTAAATCTTTAGGAGGATATTCGACTTTTCTCGGTCCCCACATGTTTTTGTCACCCATTCAATCCAAACCCCCCATCGTCCCCCTAAAAATTTTAATTGGTGATGGTTCATTTCTTCCGCCTTACACATGCCTTCCGTTGTTCAAACGGAATTCATTTTTTTGGAAGGCATGCTTGTATGTGACGGTACACCGGTTATCCTCCAAAGTCAAATTATTTTTACGGTGGACCCTCAATTAGTTAGGGCCCGTTTGGTTGCGTAAATTATTTAATTTTTTAAATTAATCGATTTGAAATGAATTGATTGTTGATGTATTAATTTTAAATGGGTTTAAATCTAATTTTTGGTGTGTTTGGAAAAGAAAAATTGAGTTATTTACTTTTGATGTGTGTGTGTGTGTGTGTGTAGAGAGAGAGAGTAGTACGGTGAGAGTATTTTATAGGAGTGGTGCATTTAAGATTCATGGTGTAATTATAAATTGTGCAATTTCAATCTTTTGGTGAAATGAACTAATTTAAGTTTTTGTGAATCAACATGTATTGGTTCATTTTTGAATTTGTTCATTCTTGTAACCAAACACTAATAATAATGCAATTCATAAATGAGTCCATTTTAAATTGGCTAATTTACAATTTTGGGGACAACCAAACAGGCCCTTAGGCTTCTAGTGTATAGTTAGTGTGAAGCCTAAATAGTAGGTTGTATATAGTTAGCTTTTTATTCTTTCTTTCTTTTTATCTTTTCTCCCTTTTTTTTTAATTTAGTCTAATGTAATTAATTAACTTTTTATTATTTGTTTTTTCTATGCTCGGTACTAACTTGTTTTGTAGATTCTTTGGACTTGTTCTTATGGGGATCCCTCCAATTTTGGGTAATATCGTTATTTTCCTCTCTTTAACTTGGTTTTTAATTCATATTGAGGACAATGTCAAGTTTTAAGTTAGGGGGTGTGGGATATTCTATCCATTTCACATGTTAGTCCATGTTTTTGCTCACATGTTAGTTACTTAGTATGCTTTTCTTATAAAAGTTCAAAATTTTCAAAAAAAAATTCTTTCTTTTTTCTCCTTTTTTGAGCATTTTGCCTTTGTTTCCGATGATAAATTTCAATAATTGCTCGATCCAATAGACAACCCAATGATCCATGTTCTCGATTTTAGAAGTTATTAGACTTTAGTCTCGATTATTAATATTATGAATAACTTCATGAATTAAACTTTAATCCCATGAGTACATGCACTTTTATGGTTCTATTGATTTGGTTTAAGATTTTATAACTCGGTAATCTTTTGTTGCATTGTATATACTTACACCGATTAAGATTTGTACCTTTCGTCGTTTGTGAGTGCATCCACTATTCTTTTGTCATTGAAAACGTTGAATTCGTTGTTAATCTCACTATTCTTTCATTTGACCGTTCATTAATTGAGTTCATACATGAAATGTGTTACTTGATCATGATTTTCATATATTGTTTTGATTCGAGAACTGCATAAACTTTTGGAAATGATCATAGGCATTCTTTATTATATCACCCCGGATTTCTACGTTAACATGTTTTGCAGGGGTTAATTGAGCTTTTGTAGGTAATTGGATGCTAAGTGTTAACTTCGGACGCGTTCCGCTCTATTTCCGTACACAATCGCACGTTTAAGGGCATTTTAGTCTTTTCACATCTTGGGCACCTGGCCCAACATCTACATGAAATTTTATCCCTCCTCTTAAGCTTCGTGTGGCCGCAAACGGTGCGCGATTCCGATTCATAACGAAGAAGTTACGAAGATTTCAGCGGACGAGAAAAGCTTGGAAACCAAAACAGCAATGCAGTGTGCTGCCCCTGCTTGATCGATCGATCGATCGACTATATTAAAATGCCGAAATTTGGCCTTGATCGATCGATCGACCAAAATCATCGATCGATCGATGCTCTGTTTTTCAGCAGATATTTTGCATTTCTTTTCTTTTCTCTTTTCTTTTCTAATTTAATTCCCACTTAGTATATAAGCCAATTTTGGTGTAATAAACAGAGGTGAACATTTTTAGAGAGTTTTAGAAGATAGAATAGGTTAGGGTTTGGGTTTTTGGATGGTTCTTCTTCATTTATACTTGGTTTGACACCCCATTTGTTGTGTAAGTTGACTATTCATCTCCCCTACCATTAATATAGTTTGTATTTCTTCATTTCTTGATTTCTAGTTAATTTACAATCTTTCTAATTTAGGTTTACATGCTTTATTTACATGCTTTAATTTACTTGCTTTGTAGTATAGTTTTATCACGTTTATTTCCCTCTTTCCATTTATCGCATTTTTACGATGCTTTCTAGGTAATTTAAATTAGGTTGTATTTGAATTCAACTCACTCGAGTTGACGCGTTGCTTTGCTTTGGTGATGGTGTTTACGGGTCTATTTCGGGTGCGTTGTCCTAGTTTTTATGCCTAGGAGATTTTACGGGGCATATCATGTATGTCCCGTGCTTACGACCTTTCGCGCGTAATTTCCAGGATATTTGTTGACGCCAAAATCTTATTAAGCTTTTATGATGATTTAGGGCGTAACAAACCTTGATTTAATTAACTGTCGAAATGAGACGCACTTGTAATAACCCGTCGACCCATGTAACCATTTTATACAAATTAACTCGGGTGAGGAATATTCAACGCAATCTATAGTTTTACTCGCTTTCATAATCTAGTTTCAATACCTTGCCTAGATTAACATTTTCCTTTATGCATATTTTTCCTTTTAGTTTGTAATAATCTTTTACACTTTTATTTCGGAATATTAAATCACTTGAATTTTAGCAACTCGTCTCTGTGGATTTTCGATACCCGACTTACCGCTGTGCTTGCCTCGCAAGTGTAGTATTAACAAAGGTTTTTGTATTGAGTTGGCGAAACGAAAACAAAGACTAGCGTCTTTACATGCGCTACTTTTCGCACTCAATCACTTACACTGACAAACAATCATTATATTATTCAAGGGGTTACACTATAAAGTATTTAACATTATATAATTGCACTTTGTCATAAGCCTACAACTCCATGGTTCAATTATTTATTACACTACATTACCATTTTAGTCACCTTAATTATTTTTCGTAAGACATTGCGAGTACAAATTATATTTATCACAAGAGTATATATGATTCTTACGATTCACCTTTATTGAACCATTGATAATTACAATGTTCATAGTATATGTGCAATTTTATTTTGATGAGAAACTATTCTCGTCGTTAGGGGAAGGATAGCATGTACCAGAAATACAAATTATTCTTAAAGAACGGTTCATTCCTAAAGAACGAAGAGAATTATTGTGAAATATATTCACTTTGTCTCATATAAATCCCTTGTATCACTCAATGCAAAAATGAAGTGAAAAAATTATATTGCAACATCAAATGTCACTTGGAGTTGTTGCAAATGTGCTTGCCAAAATCATTATTCCAGAAGGATAAAATAAATTCGGCGATAAATAAATTTATTACATGGAGCGGAGGTTAAATATATTACGTTGTTAAATAAATTTATTACGTGGAAAACCTTTAGGTCCCAACTAATTGACTCCCCAGAAGTGGAGGTTAAATAAAATCATGTCCAAATAACGCTCTTGAAGAGGTTATACATAACACTCCAAAAGAGGTCATGAACAAAATATCCACTTTCTCTAAAATTCCAGAAGAGGTTATTATCTTTGTAAAGACATAAGTCCCCGAAGTGACCATAAAGTCTCTGAAGTTGGTAAATGTACCTAATATTAAATGAAATCTCTAGGCTTAAAAAATATACAAGAGAAAACTGGAATCACTAAAGATGATCATCGATAACATAATTATATATGTTGTAGCTACACAAAAATCAAACGGCAATGATACTACAAATCCACGTACTATGAATGAATGTCGACAAAGAATATATTGGCCGAAATATGGAAAATGATATGATGGCATAATTTGAGTCTCTTAATATGCGTGGTGTATTTAGACTTGTAGTAGAAACACAATAAAATGTTAACCCTGAAGGTTATGGATGGGTGTTAATAAGAAAGAAAATTGTTAAAACACACTAAAAATTGCATGATTTATGGTACAATGTGTCCTGAAGAAGACAAAATTGATTATATACAAACATACCTTCCCGTTTCGGTCGTAAATACTTTTCAAATATCTGACCTACTTAGTAGTTTTTTTTAAATATACTATATGAGATTCGTGAATATTATAACTACTTATATATATAGGACTTAGACAAAGAATATATGCAAAAAATCCTAGAAGGATTTTCTTTGCGTGAAGCAAAGATAAAGAGTACGTACACAAATGCACTAAGACGTTCATTGTATAGCAGACAATCCAAATGGAGATAGGTGCAACCGTCTTAGTAAATATTTGTCTAAGGAAGGGTATGAAAACAATTAGATATGCAAATGTGTCATTATAAAATATCCTTAATGAATATGCTCCTGAAGAGATCAATTGAAATGAAAAACCCTTAAATGGACGTGCTCCTAAAGAGCTCAATTAAAATGCGAAATATCCAAATAAGAAATTCAAAAATGAATGACCTTGGGGTAACTAATTATTGTCTCGACATGCAGATCCAACACATTTTATGTTAAGCTCGTATCCATTAGTTAAATAGAGTGAAAAACCTAGAATGCTTTAGTATATAATAAGCATACCCATGGTCTCCGGTATTTGGGTATTAAATTATCCATATCATCCTAAAGAGGATGACAAATAGAAATTTGGTTTAGAAGTACCATATGTGCATGTTATTATAGTATTTGGTCCGAAAGTACCATACTTTTACGTTATTAGTATATTGATATATATAACACAATACATGATACTGGATATTATAATTGCAGTCAAATCTTACAAGAAATAATTACCATTTACTTGCATAGTATGAGACTAATATCAATCATATCATATGATATTTTTATATCTAACCATTTATGCTCAGTTAGTTATATAGATGCATGTCATTTCTGGGATCCTCTCAAAGAATAATTAAAGCACTTATGATTTTTCTCAAATGACATATGGTCCTCTTACTACTTATGAAGGCAATAGTGCTTTTATAGCTCAAACTCAAAGGGGTATGACCAACGCATTTCAGTACTTCTACATTCATGAACTCTAGAAGAGTTATGCAACACAAACTCCAAAAGTGTTATGCTAATGAAGTTCAATAGATCTGATAAAGTGACATGTCCATCCCTCTTCACCCAAGTCTTATGGAAGTCGATCTTATGAAGAAAGATGAAATTGAAATAACAACTGATCAAATCTATTCACCATGTTAAAACAACATTTCAGAAGGTTGTATATGAGACTGATATGCATCGACTCAATCATCGGAGAAATATCATAATCAAATGGAGTATCCAATCAGGGGGAGTATTTGATCAGGGAAATAATCTAAGAAAATGATGTTTTGGATATATGCGCGTTATACTCTTTTTCCTTTAACTATGTTTTTTCTCATTGGGTTTCCAAGTTAAAGGTTTTAACGAGGCAACACTATGCGCGTCCACAACCGATTAAATGATTACAAAAGTTGTACTATTTTTCCCTCACTTTGATTTTTTCCCAACGAGTTTTTCCTCAGTAAGGTTTTAATGAGACAACACTCATTGAATGGTGGATATAGTGCACATCCAAGGGGGAGTGTTATAAAATATTTATTTAAGTGGATGTCCACTTATATTCCAGTTCACTGGTATTTCGCAATTATTAAGGGATCTATTGAATTACCTTATTGATATGGATCATACCCCTTTAGTATTGATGGATCAATGAAATGAAAGACTTACTCCCTCTAAAATCTCTCTGTGCTCTCTTTATTTTATAACAATAAATTGTTTAAAATAATAGGATGTTAAAATGCTCTGAGTTTTTATTTTAATTTTTTATGATTGTTCGTTTTTTAAATGCTAGTAATTATTAGCTGATAAGAACTGAAGGTCAATTTTATGTAAATACATTATGGTGAAATGAAATGAAATGGTTGGAGAGTCTCAGAGTACCCATTCAAAATGAAACTTCACACTATTGCAAACAAAGGGAGGACTGGAGGTTAAAAAGACTTCGCAAATGGAACTAAATCCCACTTGACCCAATGTAAAATATATCAAAGGGAGAACCATGTTCCTTATTTTATACTTTTAATTGAATGCATATATTAATTTATGTATAATTAAGCATTAATTATTTGGAAGTAGGTTTGGATTAAGAGAGAAATGATGGGTGTCGTGTCTTCATTTTGCAAGCTTTCTATCACCCTCGAGGGCCCAACACAACCAATCACCAATCCGTTGCATGCAAGGCACTTTGGTAAAATCCCTTTGTACTAGCTTTAAGTCATTTCCTTCAACCGAAGAGAGAAAGTATGGAAGAAACCAAAAACAACGACGTTTAAAATGAAAATCCATTCTGAGCTTCCTCTTTAGCTAGTAACTAGTAAAAAGTCCAATCGAAAAATGATATTTTACACGCCTAGCTTGTCTTAGTAAATGGTATTACACACACGACCTAACATGTGTTAAATAATTTGTTTTTTTACGTTTTCCTTTTCCTCTTTTGTTCCTTAATGATAATAAAATATGAATACAAAGGCTGTCGATCATCCGGCCGAAGATAAATGATACATATCATTATGCCTGATTTTTTTATAATGTTTAAAGGGTCTCTTTCGAATTATTCCTTTTATTTTCATTTTATGCATCGAATAAAAAAAATGTTTAAATCAATGTTTATTTCTTTTCTTTTTTTTCTGTTTTTCTGAACATTTTCAAACCAGCCATGGTTAGACTAACACTATCTGAAAAGGGCTGGAACAGCCATCAAAATGGAAACTGAAAATGATTAACAAAAAAAACAAAAACGATGGCTAAAAATGCCAAAGATAAAACTATATAATGAGGATAAAAAAACAAGAAAAAGGTGTACTTTTGCTATCCAAGAAAATTATATGCTCGTTTACTTCTTCACGGAGACTAGGGCCGCCGGCCTTGAGAATATTGAAGCCCGAGGTGAACTCTTGATGAACTTGAAAAAAAAAATTAAGTTGAAAAATAAGGCCAATAGTCATAATAGAATTAATAAAACTTAAAATCAAATAATGAATGACATAGGATAATTTTTGCATAGAAAACAATTAATTTCATAACAATCAAAGAACAACTATGAGTACAGTTTTAAACAAACCATTAAAAATAAAAAAATAAAAAGGGTCCCAGATTTTTTAAAAAGAAGTCATTGAAAAAAAAAAACTGTAGTTTGAATGGTTTGAGAATTAATTTCTGAAATGCTCCTCAATGCTCTTGGGCCCATTAAAGTCTGGCATTAGGATTGGTTTGTTGGATACAAAATGCTTGGGACGAACTTCTATACCAGTGTACAAACCAGCTAGGCTACAAGTTTTATTCATCTAAGAAAATGAACTTATGTTAATAAGAAAAAAATAAAAGAAAAGTCATTATTTAAAGAATCATTTTGGATATGATGCCTATTAATTTTTTGGCATTGAATTTGGCTTCTAAAGATTTCATATCTTGGAGATCACAAAATGTTATTTTGAGGGTGAAATCCCAATAAATGAAAACTTTGCTGGTCAAAGTCATTATTAAAAAGATAACGGTCAAACCCAAACCATTCTCATTCGAAAAACAATTTCATGTCAATACATATTGTCATCAGAATTTTGTTTTGAAATGTCTAAGTTTACAACACGATAATAAATTGTTTGTATGATATTTAAAAGAAACCAAACGTTTAGATATATCAATCATCATGAAGCATTAATCAAAGAAAATCAAACGGCTTTTACCCTTTCATCTCTTTCCCTTTTTCCCAAACAAAAAGAAAGGAAAAAAATTCAGAACATCAAACGACTATATCACCCTCCAATTTTTCCCTGCTCGCCCTTTCTTTTCCGACGGTTCCAGCAACATTGCCACCCTTGGATTCTTTGGAACTATGTTCTCCGTTGCCGGAGTTGCATCTCTATTCCAACAGCCGTATGCCAAATAGCCTACGTCGCCAGCGCTGCTCCAAAGGAAGTTATGCTCTATCAGTATGAAGCTTGCCCCTTTTTTAACAAGGGTAAAAGTGATCTATAACACTCATGCTTATATTAATACCAAAAGAGGATATTGGTTGGTTTTTCTTAAAAAAAAATCCATATATAAATAAACGAATAAACAGTCCCCATGTCCAAGTTTATATATGAAATTTTATGCCTGATTTTACAATATAATCCAAATTTGAGTTTCAAGGGTTTCGAAATTTCAGAGTTGGTACATACAAACATGACTATTTTAAATGTTTTTTATTCTATTATTTTAAGATTTTATTTCAATTTTAATAATTCTAAATTTAAGGTTTTGGATTTGGGTTAATGTTTTCAAAATTATTTTTTTTAGATTTGGGGTCTTTATTCATGAGGGGTAAGGAGGGGGCTGTGTATGGTGTGTACGATTTTTGGTGAAAATTGTTTTACAATGACATTTAAAGGAGGTTAAGCATGAATCAAATGAGCTCTAAAAATTGGTCTAACAGCTTTAATTTCTATTAAAGCTGAGGGTTTGAATTGGTCTAATAGTTTTATTTTGAGGGTTAGATGGGTTTTCCACTTCAAAGTGGAGAGAGTTTTTGTTTGATGATTGAGAGAAAAAGAACATTTGCCTAACATGATTACCTTAGTAAACTTAGAATTGGGGAGTTGGATTTGAGTGTGAGAAAAGAGGCTCTTGATTGGATTTTAAAGGCATGTTTATTAATTTTATAAAATGGGTTTAGGTCTTTTTATTATTGGGGACTTAGATATCTTACCATTTGGATCAACATTGTTGTTTTTTAATTAGTTTCTATTGTTACTCAAAGTTATCTCTTTTATGTATTATGTGTTTGATAAATTAACTCATAGAACTTACACTTAAATGTTTTACTATTTTTTTTAGTGAGGAATAAGTTTATTAAAATGTTGCGGATGTTGATTTTTGGAATGGGTTTTGTGTGTTGTGTTTGACATGATCATGCTCATTTCAGTTTTGGACCATTGAATATTTGTCTCTCAGTGAATTATTTGGATCGATTCCTATCAATTTATGAATTTCTTGTAAGATCAAAACTTTTATTTCTCTCATTAGTTTACTGAATATGTGTTTGAATGCTTATTATCTATGACATTGTTCATGTGCATGCGTAAATAGAGAGGTCAAACTTGGGCAGTTTAATTGTTAGCTGTGGACCGTTAATCACTAGCAATCAAAATGGAGGAGATTAAAGTGCCTCTCAATGTGGGTTTATAGGTAATGCTTTAAAAGAAATGGAAATCAAGTGAATATATATTTATATATTTTTATTCACTAGATGTTTGATATATTTCTGAATTTTTTGAGTAGCCATCAATTTGATTGTTCTGGAAACATGTGTTTTTCTTGATCACGTTGGAGATACAAAATTTGTATTTTAAGGTAAAACAATAAAAAGAATGGAGCTTTTTGTTGTTGAGTTCATTGAGTTGGAGGATGCAATTCAATGCATAATCTTTTCTACTGTTGTGTTTTAAGCTATAGATGCAAACTTTGTGTTTGTTCTTTACATTATCGAATATTTATTCGAGTTTTGTATTTCGTTTATTTATTTTTAAAGTTTTATTTCAACTAATAATTTTATGCTATTTGTAATTTGTTCAAGCAGGAAAGTATTAGCCGTGTCTATTTTTTTTAATCTTTAAAATGAGATTTCAAAAATATGAGTCGGATCTAAACTACCATTGTTATTGTCTTCGTGGTATAATTATAGGTGTAATAGTTAAATATGAGAAATAAAAATAATGGGGACTTTCTAATTTGTTTCCTTTTCAGAACACAGTGTTAGTCCTGCGCATCGCGCGAGTTTACACCTAGTATACTATAAAATGCTCTACAAGGAGTTTTAATGCACTTTCACCATATTATGCCACGTGGCATCTTAATTTACTTTCATCATATCTATCACTTATAAGTCTTCTTAGGAGACTTTTCTCATTCTTTCCTGCTCCTTCGGTCCCGTTTATTTCCTCTTCAAAACTGTTGTTTTTTTACAAATTACATTCAATATTTTTTTAAATAACTCACATACAGTATTTTTTAAATTACGCACAATATTTTTAACAACATATACATAATTATTTTATTATTTTTATAAATTATGTAAAACATTTTTTTAAATAAACAACAACTTTTTAATTTTAAAAAAAAGATTTCTCTTAATTAAAAAAAATCATTTTAAGTGTTTTATAAAAAAAAGTTGTTTTTTAACAAAAATAAAAACTGTTAACCATGAAAATTAGGGGTGAAAATTCGTGTATTTGGGTCATGTTTCGCGCCGACACGACATGACACGACAATGATTTTTTGGACACGAACACGACTCAAATAAAAACGACATAACACGACACGACATGAATAACCCGATTTTTTAAAATTTCACGCTAAATTAAACATAAATAGACACGATAACCCTAATAAAAACATGATTAACATGACAAGACACGATAACACGACTCATAATTTTGACACGAACACACACGACACGACTTCGTGTAAAAAAAACATGACACGAACACGACATATTGTGTCAATTTTGAATCGATTTCGTTTCGTTATGTGTCGTGTTTTTGTGTCGTTTCTAAAATTGTCACCACCATATTATGGCACATGGCATCTTAATTCACTTTCATCATATCTATCACTTATAAGTCTTCTTGGGAGGCTTTTCTCATTTTTTTCTCCTCCTTCGATTTCCCCATCCGTTTATTTACTCTTCAAAACTATTATTTTTTTATAAATTACGTTCAATATTTTTTTAAATAACTTACGTAGAGTATTTTTTAAATTACGAATAATATTTTTAACAACATATACATAATTTTTTTATTGTTTTTATAAATTGAGTAAAATATTTTTTTAAATAAAAAACAACCTTTTAATTTTAAAAAAAAATCTTAATTAAAAAAATCATTTTAAGTGTTTTATATAAAAAAGTTGTTTTTTAAGAAAAATAAAAATTGTTAAGCATGAAAAATAGATGTGAAAATTCTTGTATTTGGGTCATGTTTTGGGGCGACACGACAAAGATTTTTTGGACACGCGACCCAAATAAAAACGACATAACACGACATGGCATGAATAACCCGATTTTTAAAAAATTCACGCTAAATTAAACATAAATAGACACAATAACCCAAAGAAAAACACGATTAATATGACAAGACACGATAACACGACTCATAATTTTGACACGACACGACTTCATGTAAAAAAACACGACACGAACACGACATATTGTGTCAATATTGAGTTAATTTCGTTTCGTTACGTGTCGTGTTTTCGGGTTGTTTCTAAAATTGTCACCCCTAATTAAAATAAATTGTTTTACACTGTTAAAAAATGTTTTTAACTGTTTAAAAACTATTTTATTTATGAAGAAATTATTTTTTACAGATTTTTTTAATACATAAAAGAAATTATTTTAATGATTTTTTAACTTTTGAACTAAAAAAATGTTTTAAAATAACTATTTTTACCTTTTTCTAATTGTTTTATGAAATTAAGAAACTCTTTCAAAGTTAAAGAAAAATATTTAACTATTTAATATAAGAAAAATAAATTAATATAAAAATTATTTTACTGTTCCTTTTTAATAAAATAAGTACAATATATCTTATATAAAAATAGTTTTTTTTTCTTAAAAACTGTTCTTTTTATATAAAAAATGTTATAACTATTTTATAAAAAAAAAATATTTTTTAAATAAAAATAAAAACTTTGCTCTATTTTTGCAGGTTATTTTGTAGTTATATTTTTTTTACATAACTTGTGATCACATATACTCTTAAGTTTTTAATCAATTTTTTATTTTTACTTGGCAACCCTTCATGTATTGACAATTTCATAAATATTTATCGTACACTCAATGTATAACTCGCGCATCGCGCGAAATTTCAACTAGTGGAATTAAAGATTCATTTTATAATGCTAAATAAATGAAAAGAAAAATAAATTGACAAGTTGTACGTGTATATCCAACAGTGAAGAGCCGCATAAATGATATGCATAATATAATAGCATTCTAAAATATAGAGTGCCCATGTGGATGAGATCACGTGCACGGCAAGAAGTTAGAATTAATGGGTCAAAATGGCCCAAAATAAGGGTAAATGGTCTGAATCCGTCGCGAAAATGGGCTTTATAATGTCATCTTTGGGTCCGATAAGGCATTTGCCACTCTGTCTCTCTCATAAACTTTGATTATAAATGGGCACCCACTTCTCTGTCTCTATTCAGAATTTCAAGCAAACCTTTTTCTCTTTGTTCATTTCTTTCTGAGATTCTTTTTTTACCTTTGTTCCTTTCCTTTTTAGCAATCATGGAGGGTGTTGGCTTTGGTAAAATATTGGTTGTGTTGATGTTTGTGACAATTGGCTTCAACAACATAGTCTCAGCAGATCCCGAGTTGCTTCAAGATGTTTGTGTTGCCGATCTTACTTCTGGTATGTTATTTTTAATTTTCAAGATGTTTGTGTTTTATATAATAATGGAATGAAAAAATATAGTTCATATATTTGATGCAAATAGGTTTTTAATTTTCTTCCAATATTTGTTTTTCAAATAAGAACATTTGATATAGATTGATAGATTCTAGGCTTGGGTGGTTGGATGATTAATGTTTTTTTTCAAATTAAAACTAAGATAAGTTCAAAAGGTGTCGACGCGGCTTGTGCTAACTCTACAATTGAATTTTTATGTTTGACTTGACTATACTCCGGCCAACTAGAGCTGCAGATTTAGCTAGTGGACGACTCATTTATGTGTAGTGTCCACGCAATAATCACAACCAATCCATGTGGGACAGTTTTATAAATGTTAAAACTACATAGACACCAGCACATATAAATATGACCATTTTATTACCTATGTGATATATATATACATAAATTTGTTAAAGAGTTTGTCCGAAAAATATTTTGTTTGTTATTGCTATTAATATTTGAATGTCGAATGAAATTGTTTAAATTATTTATGTTTAATTCGTCTAAATAAGTATATAGATGGTCGTTATTTATTTGATCCTAAATGGTATTTTAACTATTTTGCATAGCCCCCAAAAGTTATGTTGTCATGAATACTTTTTTCAAAACTATTTTATATAAGTATATTTAACAATATAATAAGAATAATTAAAAAATCTAGGTTAATTAACCCTTAATTCCTAAAAACTTATTATATTCAACTTTTAATCATCTTAGATGATGTGTGATGACATGGTAGTGATACATCAATATTTTTCTTTTGATTTATGTCGATGTCCAACAATGATGTGGGATTATTACGTCATGATTGTCGATGATGTGGGGTTTCTAAATGGGCACAACTAAAATCATTACTTACGGACTAAATATTTAAATAAGAAATTAAATTTGAAAAAAGGTCGGAGTAAGATATATTTAAAATGACATCATGCAATTTTCGTTAAACACCCCTTGAAGAATCCATTAAAACTTATAATTGAACATTAAAAGATAAAAAACAAATAACTCTAGCTTTATGTATGTCATCTGTTTGAATAGGATTCTCAACTTAAGTAGCTGATCTCTCTAGACTCTATGTATAATGTATAAAACAGGTGTGAAGGTAAATGGGTTTGTCTGCAAAGATAACATAACAGCCAATGACTTCTTCTTTGCGGGGCTAGCAAAACCAGGATTGACCAACAACTCAATGGGTGCACTGGTGACCGGAGCCAATGTCCAAAGAATCCCAGGCCTTAACACCCTTGGTGTCTCCCTTGCTCGGATTGACTATGCCGCTGGCGGCCTCAATCCACCACACACCCATCCACGCGCCACCGAAGTGGTATTTGTCCTGGAAGGTGAGCTAGACGTGGGGTTCATCACCACAGCCAATGTCCTCTTTTCAAAGAACATCAAAAAGGGAGAAATATTTGTATTTCCTAGAGGGTTGGTTCACTTCCAAAAGAACAACGGGAAAGTCCCTGCATCGGTCATCTCAGCATTCAATAGTCAATTGCCAGGAACTCAATCCATCGCCACCACTCTATTTGGAGCATCTCCCCCAGTGCCCGACAATGTGTTAACAAAGGCATTCCAAGTGGGTACTAAAGAGGTGAAGAAAATTAAATCAAAGTTTGCTCCCAAAATGTAGATACTTTTAATGTAAAGACTTTTTATGCACCCTAAGTTGGTGGATTGGTTGTTCATTGAATATTTCTTTGTTTAGGAATGCGGAATGAAAAATTATGTAAATCAATGAATTAGAAATGTCTTACAGATTACCAATAATGAAATGCGGATACATTTACTTGTCGAATAAGAAAATTTCATTGATTAAATGATATGTGCATAACCATATTTAACTAGGTTTCATATCCACGCGATGCACGCGTGATGTGTAGTCCCTTGTTATAATTTGTACGTCATTAAGGGGCCTAAAATTGAAATAGTGTGGTTCGTGGAAGCTTAAAAATATAAACTAAGAATAAATACAAAGTAAAAAATACATGCAATAGCTACTCGGATAGAGTGCAAGGAGAGTGTTTCGTGGATTAAAAAAAAAGTTACTATGATTAACTTTTATTGTAGTAAATAAATATATCGTTGTATTTCATGTGCATAGATATATATAAATTCCACCCGTCCCTACGACACACCCATTGAATTTAACATGTTAAATATATAATCCCATACTCTCGTCTTTTACTTATAATGTATTTTGTGATATGCATATAGTACTTATGAACCTTTGACTCTAAAATGATAAGTTATTGACAAAAATATTTCATGATAGGACTTACTCTTGTGTAAAAAGATTCGTGTGGACAAATGAACATTGGACTCACTTTGAACTTTAAAAAAATTAAATAACAACAAATATTAAAGTTAGGGTAGTGACAATATCAGATATAATTTTTGAAATCTATATCACTTAAAGAATTATCAATACTCATAGTGATATTATTAACCTATCTAGATTTGTTTGCTACAAAGAGTCATTTTTGGATCATAGTTTAGACTACCATGTTGTACATAAAAAAATAGATTATTTGAGTTTAGTCCACTTGATAGTTTTTGGAGCCACCATCCCATGTTTTTTTTTTTGGCCATTGGTTTTATAACTTCAAAAAAGAAGTTACCATAACATGTGGGTATATTGACACGAGTCTCATGAGAGAAATACATATTGTTTCTTAATATTCTCTATATACATTTAACTACAATTTGTAAAATTTCACCACATGGTTTACTTGACTTTAAGAAAGATATATTTTATGTTAGTACTTATATGTAATTGTTCATTTGCAAATATATACATAATACAAATATAACGTTGAACAAAAACAAACAAAAAAAAATAGTTAAATAATCAGAATTCTATAATAAACTTGAGTTTCTCTCTCTAAGCATAAGAACAATAATAGGTATGTAAACCCAACATTTTTCATGTAACATAAAAATATTTCCCTTAAAGGGGGAGTTTGCCTCACAATTAGTAATCTGCAATTTTGTCAATGTTATTCCAACTACCTGAGATTTCCAAAATCCTTTAAGACAATTCTCTACTTAATTGTCAATACAGTAGTTTACGTTCAGGATAACACATATTATATATTAGTTTCACATGCATTGTAGCCATTATTTTATATCAACTGTATATAATTTATATTGAACTACATACAGTACAATTGGGACTTTCGTCTTCAACCTCTCATGCATAAAATAATACTCAAGTTAATATATAAGGTTATAGATAAGTAGTCCTCAATTGCGCACCAAAAATTTCAAATTTCTGTCCTTTTTATTTTATTTCATTCATAAGATACAACTATGACAACCCGCATATTACTGGGTGGCTAATCCTCTACTAAAATAAAATAAAAATCTCCGTATGGTTTCATTCTTAGCATCATTGTCGCCACAAGCAATATAAATATTATATAAATAAAACCATACAACGAAATAAACAGAATGAATCAACATGCATAGTAAATAATAAATGTGAATGAATAAACCATCGCTCACCAAATAGTAATAATCCAACTGAGCCAAAATGATAAAACTGAATATTGAAATAATATCCTAACATAAATAATTCTTATCCAAACTATCCCAAAATGAAATACTGTAAATGATAAAGATCCCATCTCGATAGAAACAGCTATAGCGGCTAAGTCAAATCCGGTAGCGTCAAAACTACTGCAATGGCAAGAAAGATCTATCCTTGCGGTCCAGGCTGCGATGCGGTCACGACCATACCCTATCACACCCAACCGGTCTCCAAACTAACACATATCCCCTCACGTAGATAGTGGTCATGCAACAATATTATGACCCGGGGAATCAATCTGACACCTACTGATCAATGCCAGGGTGGACTGCCCACTACGCGCAACTTCCTATGATAGTACTACCGAGTAGGTATGTTCAGTATAAACAAGTAGCATACACACATACATATATAAACACGTCACTCTAATATGTATATATATTAAGTATCGATCTCGTACACGTATCCCACAGTGCACTAGTCTCCCACTCCCAAAATTTGAACTAACTTCTTAATTAAATATGTAAACATTCACTCTCTTAAATTCCCGGTTCTACTCCCCTGAACCCATCTATTTGTTGGCCTAACACACAAACCCGGCGCTGGAAAGCATTGCCCAATAATCCTAAGCTCTTATAGTCATTCCCCAAACTATAACGGGTCAAGATAACACACGAACAAAAATTGTGAAGGCCACCAAACTGAACCAGTTCACTTGGCAGACCGAATTGGTCCAGTTGAGAGAATCGGTTCGCTCCCGCAGCAGACTATGATGGCCATATTTTATCAGCAGACTATGACGGCCATTTTTTATGATATATTAGAATTCTATATAGATGATTTGGTGGTCAAGTACAAGGAATAAAAAAAGCATGCCTAAGACCTCATAAGAGTCTTTGAGTTATGTCAAAAGTATAAAATGAGGATGAACCCCTCTAAATGTGCTTTTGGAGTGACTGCAGGGAAGTTTTTAGGATTCATGGTGAACCGACAGGGGGTGTAAGTCTATGCGTAAACGCATAAGGCTATTTTGATGATGCCACTACCAAAAAGTCAGAGGAAGATCAAGAGCTTCTTAGGAAAAGTTTCATACCTGAGGATGTTTATACCAGCTCCAGCAGAGGTCACCCACCCCTTCGCACCCGTTATGAAGGATAAGGCCAAGTGGGTCTTGGGGGAAGAGCAAAAAAAGGCATTTGAGAGGGTAAAGGCAATACTGACTTCCCCTTCAACAATGATATCACCAGAAGTGGGTGCGCCTTTAGTGTTTTATCTTACCTCTATTGAGTGATCCATAGGGGCTCTACTCACTTAGGAGAAAGTGGGAGTGGTGCGACCAGTATATTACTAGTCTCGGGGTAAATTCAGGAACAAAATCCAGGTACATGAACGTAGAAAGGCATTGTATATATTTAATCTTTGTAGCACTGAAGTTGATACATTACCTGCTCGCATGCACAGTGCATATCGTCACCAAGTGTGACCCCATCAAATACCTTCTGGCGTGAGACATCCTTGTGGGGAGAGCGGTTAGGTGGTTTCTAATACTCTTTGAGTATGATATGAAGTGCGTTGTTCTAAAATCCATCAAGAGTCAAGCGGCGACTGATCTGTTGGCCAATTTCCTAAGCTAGAACTTTAGACCTCCCAGTGAAGATCTACTGAGAGAAAATTTACAAACATGTTTAGATGAGGAAATGGAATAATGGAACATGGAGTTCGATGGTTCATGCGGATAAGGGACATGTGTGGCAGGTATTATTCTTTTTAATAACAAGGAAAAGATCACCCTCTCCTACAAGTTAGACTTCAAATGCTCTAACAATGAGGCAAAGTATGAGGCTCTCATACTTGGCCTGTAAAAGGAGCTAAGAAGGGGTATCAGAGTGATTTGTATAAGAGGAGACTCTAACTTAGTGGTTAAACAAGTCAGTAGAGAGTTCACGCTTAAGCAAGCCAACCTTGCCCCATACAGATTCATCACAGCTTGGCTAGCTCTTAAAAGTGAAAATAGAGAGGCACCCAAGGGTAATGAACAGGCACCTGGTCACCCTGAAAAAAATCGCATAGAAGTTGGAAATAAAAGAGTTGGAGGTCACCATTACTATCTGTCGGAGAACACTGCCAATGCCAGTACGGTCGTTATTCCTAAGCGAGGAGCCGGAGGATTGGAGGTGCCCAATCGTGAAGAAGTTAGAGACAGGAGAAAGGAATATGAAGTTGTCTCGTCTACTTAATTACCATATGTTGCAAGGCACACTTTATTTCAAAAGTATGAATAAAATTCTAGAAAGATATTTAGGAGAAGAAGAATCCAAGGAAAAGTTAGTAGCACTGAATGAAAGGCATTGTAGGGATGATAATATCCCACTTTACTAACGGCTGCAGTGAAGAGGTTATTATTGGCCTACTATGAGTGCGGAGGCTGCTCGTATGCAACAACATTTTTTAAAGTGCTAGATGCAGTTTGACCAACCAGCTAAAGAAAAGTTTTTGGAAACCTTTGAAGATTGGAGGAAACCCTACATTGCATACCTTAAGGATAGAGAGTTACCAATTAAAAGGACTAATGAAATATACTTGAAGAAAAGAGTTGCCTGCTTCTACTTAATGGAGAGGAAACTCTACAGAAGAGGATATAATGATAGGGCACTATGGTGCGTGGCAAGGGAAGATGTGGCGAAGGTGCTGAAGGAAGCTCACGAACCTTTACACATGGGCGACGCTAAGCTATATGATCGATTGATGACCCTAGGGTATTATTAGCCAACAATGGAGGCTGACTCCATCAATTTTGTAAAAAAGTGTAGAGAATATCAAATACATTGCAATATGGTCCATGCCCCCCTCGGTAAGCCTAAAAAGTCTAGATGTTCCCTACCCCTATCACACTTGGGCATTTGACTTGGTGGGAAAAATCAACCCAGCCTCTCATGGAAAAGGTTTTATCATTATAGCCACAAAGTTTTATACCAAGTGGGAAGAAGAGATCCACTTGAGAAGGATCACTGCTCAAGTAGTGACACTATTTATCCAAGAGTATATAATTTGCAAGTTTGGTAATTCGAAGGTCATTCTAATAGATAACGTGAATCAAATTGGGTGTAAGGAAATTGCGCTCCTTATAGACAAATATAATATCATTCATAATAGTTTGACCATCTCTTTCCTAAGGGTAATGGTCAAGCAGAGGCTACCAATAAGATGTTGATCAACATTTTAAAAAAGATGTTGGAGGATTTTTTAGGGGCATAGGATGAAAAGATGCCATTGGTCTTATGGGCTTACAGGACTTAAAAGAGGAAGCCAAATGGGCTTTACCCCTTTTTCTCTAGTATATAGGACATAAGTTTTCTTGCTAGTAGAGTTAGCAGTATCCTCTGCGTGGGTGGCTCTAAGATATAACCTTATGCCAGTCCCAAGACATGTGCAGTTGAAAGCTTTGGATGAGCATCGCTACAAAGCCGGGGAAAACTTTAAGGTTTACAACCAACAACTATCTAGAGCCTATGAAAATTTAGTTAAGCCTAGAGAATTTCATGTAGGAGACTTAGTTTTGCGAGCATCCACTCATCATCTCAGAAGCATGTCAGCATCAAAATTAAAACCTAATTAGTAAGGCCCATTCGTGGTTCTAGGAGCGGTGAGGTCAGGATATTATCAAATTTTAGAGCCATAAAGTGAATGTCTTCAATCAATCGATTGCGAATGGCTAAAGAAATACTATGCTTAAGGTACCCCAACTCTTTTTTCCCATCAGAAGCTTTTTGTAGAGAGGGAAGTCCCTAAGGTAAAAATATGGAAAATAGTGAGCAGCACCTTACAGTAATAGCACACTCAATAGAAATTATATTGCTTTTTTTTAGAGATGAATGAAATTAAAGTTGTTCTGCCACAACTAGTTTTATTTTCATAAGATTTTATGGTAGTATTGATAATGTTTGTCATTTTACATAACCAATTAGTTCATCATGCATCCACCCTCCAAAATATGCAAAAGGGTGCATCATTCTTTTTTTTCATTTCCTCTGATTAATTTGCTTTTACTAAGTAAATTGTAGAGCAACTCAAAATTTTCACAATATTAGAGAAAAGATGATTCAATTAGAGGAGAATTACCCCCATACTTGGGGGGATACATACACTCTAGTGATAACGTATGATGAAAAATACACATCTGCTTACAAAAAGTTTCAAGGTTTAAACTCCCAAAATAGTTTAAATGCTCAAAAAGGGGGTTGGCCTTAAGTTTTTTTTTTTTGAAAAAATACAAAGTAAATATAGGGCAAGCACTCCATAGTATACTGAAAAAGTTACATACATTAACAGGAACTCCCAAAAGAAAGGGGAGAGGTATCAGTTTACAAGTGGATTCTTCCCAAAATAAGGGGTAGTCCATATCATATGAATAGGTCAATAATATAAAAATGCAAACATGGTAGGCAAGTAGATAGTAAAAAAAATGAGATAGCTATTTCTCATTCACATAAAGGACCTGCTCGAAATATAGCAGGCCTAGTTACAACAAACAAAATTTATAATATAAGTTTACAGAAGTCATCTAGACAAAAGATTCAAAAGGTTCTCCTTTTAATGGGGCGCCAACCTCTCGAACCTGGTCACTCTCTACCCTAGACAGCTGAGCAGTATCCTCTGCCTCACTAGATAAAATCTTCATTAACTTAGCTTCTAGCGACTTCATTTTCTCGCAAATACCATCAGTTGATGAACGTCATCGCTCGGCCTTGACCCTCTCAGAACATTCGCCTCTTATTAATCTCTTGGTAGTTGGACAGATGAGGTGGTGAATAGAAGCATCGAGCGAGTTAATCTTGAAGTGGTAGAAGTTCTCCAAGTCTTTGGTGGCAACTAAAAAGAGGCTATCACTTGCACTGGTAACTTCATCTAGTGGAATGGAAGTGAACTCACGAATAAGACTAACGAGGGCATTCAAGTTCTGGATGGTTAAACTGTCAACGTTGTCGATAATCCTGAGGGTGAAAGTCTCAGGGTGGTGCTCGAAAATCAAATCCTGAATAATACGATTTGTTGATCTAAACCTGTTGGGGTAATGCTCGCACCACATGTCCCTTATGTAGGTGTCCGGAGCATCCATCTCTATTGCATTAACTCTAATGTCCAGGGAGCTAGCCTAAGAAGGTGGGGACTCCTCGCCAGACTGATCACCCTCAGAGCGTGTGGCCTGAAAATCATCATCC
This sequence comes from Sambucus nigra, assembly GCA_949130495.1. NCBI lineage: Eukaryota > Viridiplantae > Streptophyta > Magnoliopsida > Dipsacales > Adoxaceae > Sambucus > Sambucus nigra. The sequence goes on from OX422212.1 coordinate 94,859,684, forward strand.
CATGCCTCTGCCTCCTTGACATCCTCTGTCTCGTTTGTATCCTTCTGAAAATTAATAACAGGGAGAAAGAGAAGAAAGTGAGTAAAAAGTATAACTCAAAAAAAGGTGCCAAAAGAAATAAACTAAAAAGGGGGATACTTACTCGAAAGCAAGAGGAGTTAACATACTACCAAACAAAAGATTCTACCCCCTCTTAGTAACCACAGGCAACATAGACATGGGAGCGCTCGTGAAACTAACCTAAAAATAAAGAAAGGGGAAGTAGTTACTCAACCACTTACACAGTAAAAGTATCCATTTGTAAAAAAAGATATGTATGGCAGTATAATACCTGAAAAGCGCTTGCAACGGCACTCAAAAAAATTTTCGAAGCCAGAGGAACGCTTGTGATGCTAGCCTGAAAACAAAGAAACAAAAAAGTGTCATTTGAGCACTTGCACAGTAAAACCAAGTTAAAAACAAAAGGAGATATGTCAGGTATGATAGGGTAATACCTGAGGAGCACCTACCTCCATGATCACAAATGGTTCCTCGGGTAAAGGAACACTCATAGAATTGACCTAAAAATAAGGAAACAGGCAAGTGTTATTTGAGCACTTGCACATAAAGTGCAAGTTATAAAAGCATTCACTACGCCAGAATAATACCAGAGGAGCACCAACACCAACATAATGTTCCGTAGGCAAAGGAACATTAGCATCACTAATGAAAAAAACAAGGAAACAGGAATATAACATCATAATATTTGCACAGTAAAATCATGTCAAAGAGGAATCAGGTATGATAGGGTGATACCTCGGAAATGCTCACGAAGTCACTCGTAGAGGGCTCCACGACTGAAGGAACACCTACAGTGCTAACCTGAAAATAAGAGCAAAGAAAATAGTATAAGAATACTTGCACATTGTTAGCTAGGTTTGGAAGGCTAAGTAGTAAAAAAACTAATACCTAGGCACTCACAGGCACGCTCGTAGCAGTAGTGGATGGGGATGTAGGAGGCAAGGGGGCGCTAGCAGTGCTCGCCTAAAATTAAAAGAATATAGAGTGAATAAGAAATGTAGAAGTGCTTGAAACCAGTTGTAAAGATTCACTAGTTCAAGTACCTAGACCTCAAAAGAGGAAAAATCAATCAAATCCACAATAGGAGGTAGAGAGATGGTCATGCTAACCTTTCAATAAAGAAGTTGTTAATAAAAAGAAAAAGGGTTACCAAAAATAATAACGGAATTATGTAAATTAGCTACTTGTGTCGAATAGATAATGTGAACATCAGGCCCACTCGTAGCCACACTGAAGATGGGATGAGTAGGAAGATTCTGAACGTGGGGACTGTTGTTAAAAGGTAGACAAACCTTGGGGATAAGTATCCTACCAAGGGAGATAACCTAGGGATAACCACCACCATTGAAAGGAGTACACCCCAAGTAGTAAGAGGACCACTCGAGAGGGATCCTTGCAATAAGAAAGTTAATATTTTATATTTACAACACATGTTTTGCAAAAAAAAAAAAGAGAAAAATCTCAAGGGGGTACCTCTCCAGAAGTGGCCACAATGTGGACTTGGGGCTAAGCCAAAGAGCTACTCACTATAGAAGGAGTGAATGAACTAGAAATTGGTATGAGAAAGTCCACAAACACCTATCCAAAAAAAGTAATATACAAGTCAATAGAGAAGACAAATAGTGATTTGATAAAATTTCCTAGAAAAATCATCAAATACCCGAACTGAGAGAGCAATCCCTGAAAAACTCCTTACGTTTGTAGGAAAAATGGTGGAAAACTGCGAGAAAAGAAATTCATAAGTATGGAAGGTAAAAAAAATAAGTCAAATGAACTTAATAGTTCTAGGTGTAAACCTCTCGAGAGAATCTCAAAGAAGACACCAACATTGAAAGCGCTTGGAATTTCCCTTTTAGATAAATGCAATAATGATGCGGAAGCGTTAGGAAGATGATGGTTCAATAAAATTAACCAATTAATATAATCTCACTTAAACCGATTAATTAATCCAATGAAAGTCCTAGAATTTGCCTAAATCATAATTAACAATTATCCAAAGTTAGGCGAAACCAATTTTAGCAAAAGACTTGAATAAACCAAATTTACCCAATATTTAATTTAAGTTCAAATTAAAATGAGTGTGACAATTTAAACCGAATTTTATCTTAAAATTATTCTAAGCATGCGTTCTAAGTTATAATGCAAGATAAAATAAACAATATCACACTACGCCGCGATGTACGAGGAAAAACCCAAGACGGGAAAAAACCTCGGACGACCCTAGCCACAAATCCACTAGATACGGAATTACAAGTACAAAACAGATAGACTTACAACGACTGACTCGATCCCTCTCAAGCCTCGACGCTTCTTCTTGTAGACACCTCTTCCTAGCGGATAACCTTGGAACACCACCTAGGTCTCGAAATCCACCGATAGGGCTTTCTATGGTCACCGTCACCCGAGCAAGGAGCCTTTCTCCAAGTGGGTAGAATTGCAACAAAAAGTATTCTTCTTTGATGGATGTAGAAGCAAACCAAAACTTCTCTTCTTGAATTCGGTAGAGATAAACCGGTGCCAAACTCCAAGCAATTGATATGTATAAAAGAACTTGGAATAAACAAACTTGGGTGTAAACTAGAGTGGTATATGAATTTCTCTTTGAAAAATTAACACTCAAAACATGAACATTTTACTAAACAATTTTTGCTCTCAAACTCTCTCTAAGAGATAAACTAGGTTGGAAAAGTTATGGAAATGTTAAGTTGGAAAATGTCATTCCCGCACATATTAAAGTCAGTAAAAGATGGTTAAAAACCAAGTGGGGAAGTGGGTGAAAAACTGCCAAAAACTGTTCCCGCCTGACAGCTCGTTCGAACGACATTTCGTTCGAACGAAGTCTCGTTCGAACGAGACTTCTAACGACGCTCCAGAATGGTCTCGTTAGAAGCTCGTTGGAAATCTCGTTAGAACGACAATCTCGTTCGAACGACATTTCTAACGACGGACCAGTATGCCTTAGTGGGAACTCGTTGGCAGGTTCGTTCGAACGACATCTGGTTCGAACGAAAAAACTCGTTCGAACGACATATCTAACGAACGACCAGAAAGATTGAAAAATTCGATTTTGGCCCAGAAAACTTTATGAACTTATTTTAAAGTTTTATATAATTTCTTTCTTAAAACAAAACGCAGTTTTTATAAAACCTAACACCCAATAAACTTTGTTCCAAGCTCCTATATAAATATAATTGCATTCATACCTTGGGAGCATGGAACCATAGTTGATGACGTAGAAACAAGGCACGCAAACCGGCACATTTGATGAAGCTTTATACTCTTTGCTTCAACACACACTTCATAGGCTTGAGAGTATTACAATAACATACTATCCTATGAATGAATGTTTTTGTCCGGAATTGAGCCAAAACTATATATGGACTCAATTGGAAATTTGTGTCCTTACAAACATAAAATCCCTCTCACACTAGAAGGGAGCTCAAGGAATAATAGGAGAAGAGGAAAAAGGTCACTCGTCCTTTTAGAAGGAGTCTGTTCAATAAATGAGACAAGTTGCTAATACATATAAAAGAGTATAACAAAGATAAAAGGTAAGAAATAAACTAGATACTTATAGGGTCATCACGACGAGCTTGCCCATAAGGCTAAGACCCAATGGTAGGTCTAGTGGAGGATAGTGAGTAAACCGTAGTATCATCATGATCATTGATGCAGGGATACAAGTCATGGTTGATCCCCTTGTGACTGGTAAAAAAGGAGAAGCATCAGGCGAGAACAATCTTTGTTGAGACTAAGTAAGTCAGTGTCATTTGAAGAACTATGATAATCATAAGAAGGAGTCTTTCCATAATCGACAAGTTCCTCTTCAAATGAATAGGGTGAGGAGAAAGAACTCGTAATTCCATTACTTACATTTTTACTAAGTAAAAGAGGGGTAACTAGAGTACCTTCCACCCTAGAGTACCTTCCTCTAAGGGAGAAGATAGTGGAGCAGGGGGCTGAGAAAAAGTGGACTGAAGGGCCTCAAAACCTTACTTACGAATATATTGGAATGTTTATTCATTCCCCAAAATATCAGTCTCTAAACTTTGGTCTTCCACAGCAGAGGGGCCAGTAGGCTTAGAAGCCTTTTTTTTTCCAGCCTAGAGGCTTGAGTTTTATCAGGCGGGGGAGGGGAAGTAGTCCCCCTTCAACATAAGCAGGGACAAAATCAAAGATGTCAGCTTTAGGGTGATTCCTCTTTGAAGGGAATTTGGTCTTGTCTTTGCCCTTGTATTTCCCCTTTGCCTTCTGAGGTTTGGCTTTTAGGTGCTTTGAGTATATAATCTCCACATAGAGAGGATTCACAAGAATAGGAACTACTTATTCGAGTGGATCCCTCTACACATGGCTACGATACCAAACCTCCTTTTGAGGGAGTTTGGTCAAGTATTTAGGGAACATGTTCGATAATAGATTCATGAGGGACATCCTGAATGTAATTTAATTTTAACAAAAATTGTCACTGCCCCAAATAAAACCACGAGCGACTGAAATAAGGAAGATAATCATGAGCGGGTATCAAGAAATTCCCAAAATTGGATATTCTATGCACCATCCCCTTAAGAGTGAAAATAAAAAATTCTTCTGAATATAAGTTTGATGGTGAAAGGATGGTGGGAAACACTGGGATATATGTTCCTTGATCATACTCAAATTGTCTTCTAACCCTCTCGAAGTGATAAAACCCAACTCATTGCCCAAGCTCTTTCAAGGAAGGTAATTCAAAGGGGAGAACAAAAGTCATCATCAAGATGTGATGAAAATCACTCAGAGACTCAATACTGACTAGAGAAAAGAAGGTCCCAGGGTAAAAGGGGTGGAAACACTAGGAGAATATCCCACCCACTCTTTTTGAGTGAGGGAGGAAGGAAAATTCATCTATATCATCCAATAATAAACTAAGTGAATGGTTAGGGGATTTCATATTCCAACTAGAAATACGAGAAGACTGGATATAAAGTAAGCGGGGCTCAGGGGCCTAATTCGAGAACCGCTCGAAAAGAAAACCCAGTAGAAGTAAAGAGTTGACAAAATTTACCACATCAAAGCGACCGGGCGAAATATCTATGTCAATGTGGGTACGATCTAGCCCAGTGTAAATGGATCCTAAGGTGACAGCAGCGAAGGGGATGTTCCTCCCACGAGAAAGTCTAACAGCTAGGCGAAAGAGAAACTCATGAGGGGACTCATTTAGCCTCCTTTGGAATAAGAATGTGCTCAATAAAGTTGCAAAGAATGCGGCTAAGTGGGTCCTCGAATTGAGTTTTAAACCATCTTAACTCTTGGGAGCCCTAGTTGGGGCCTTTTTCTTGGGTAGTGCCTCGAAATCCTTAAACCAATAATGTTTCCATTTGGAAAAGGAATTATTTCTCGTCCCAGTTTAGGCGAGAGCAATATAGAGGGAACAATTAGACAAAACTTGGTAGAGTTGCTCGCACATCTCCTTCTCGGGGGATTCCTCATAACCATCAGTAAAGATATAATTCCCCAAAATAAGTAAACCAATCAGCTCGTAGATATCATCCAAGGCGATAGTAAATTCCCCCAGCTGGTGATGAAGGTATGGGAGTCCACACTCCAATAATAGAGTAAAACATTGTATTCACCGGTATTCTTAGATGTGGTGCAAGTTTTGAGGCTAGTGATTGCTAGAATTAGTCCTAACTCATCAATAATAATACTGTAAAGTGAGACGTTATGACATAATCCACCCATAGGGACCACTTATCTAGGATCCCTGCACAAACATCAATGTTCATGCTTGAAAAGGGGAAGTCACACCTATCTACTCGAACTCTTAAGATACTGTTAGGAAGAACCACGAAGGTATATTTATATTCAACAAAACCCACGAGTGGATGCTTGTTGATCATCTCCACGAACTCAGCCTCAAATTGCTCGAGCAAAGGTATAAAATTATCATCCTTACCAAAGAATGGAGTAAGGCGATAAATAGAAAAGTCCTTTTCTATTCTATTCTCCATAAATTTCTTTTTCCCCTTAGGCAAGGTAGAAAAAGCGCTCATAGAGGGGCCAGCTCCACTAGAGATGGTGGAGGCAATGGTGGGGATGGATAGTGAAGAAGTAACCACAGTGGATCCAGTGATTACGCTAGTGGTGATGGCGACTTGGATGGGTAAGGAACCCACTAATACTTCACTCATAGGGGTGGAAGAGGCATAAATAAACCTTTAAGAAGAAGAAAACGCAATGGAAGCACTAATAATTTAGAGAAAAAGAATGGAGGAAAAGGGTTTTTAGAAGGGAAGAAGCTCTGTGTGTGTGTGTGTGTGTGTGTGTGTGTGTGTGTGTGTGTGTGTGTGTAAAATAGGAGGCAAATGACGAAGGTTTTTATAGTGTGTAACACACGGATGCTTGACGACTCAAAAGTGTGAGTAATCATTACCTAAATCATAAAAAGGGAGTTCCCAAATGAGACACGTATCTCCTCGAGACACTAAAAGAAACCTATGTATGACTCCTTTTATAGAAACATTTAATGCACATAGAAGTAATGATTCCTTTTTTAGTCCCCTCTAATTCCTAAAAAAAACTCTAAATTCATACAAAACTCTTCGTTTTCCACCCAAATGAACACTTTTACACGGAGGGGCTAACGTAGAGGGGTACCCCCAACCTCACATAAAAAAAGTAAATTGGGGGCACGAGTGGGTGCCAAGCGAGTGAGTACTAAAATAGAAGCTAAAACGAGGGGTTTCTAACCAAGTGGATCTAAGATCATGAGGGGGTGCCAAGCGAGCAATCACCAAACAATAAAAATATACAACAAAGGGGTTCCAGCGAGCAACCCCAAAGCAGTAAGTAGCTGATCTTTTAGCAGTCCTAAGATAGCAAGGGGTTCTACGCGAGTAGACCCAAGCCTATGTTATAAACAAATTTACCTAAATAATGTTTGTTAACACTTTGTTAATTTTTATACACAAGAATTCTTAGCAAGAAGCCTTATTCCAGCAAGCAGGGCTTGAGAAAATGTCTAGTTGGGATCCCTTAGCAGTTTTATTTGGCTGAGAGGCAAATCTTGTTGGGCAAGCTAAGGCCTAACCACTTTAGTACCTTAAAAAATAAAGAATACTGATAGGAGGAACCTAAGAGGTCACTCACACACTTATATAGTTCACACTTACTAAAATAGGTGAGCAACCAAGGCACTGGTCACAAAGTGTTTTTAAGCTGTAAACATTAGTGAGTAGCCCTCAAGGCCGCTCATAAGTTTTCAAAAAGTTTGTTTATTAAGTTACCATTTGAAATATTTACAAAATTGTACTTTTTGGCACTATGTCCGATATATTTTCTTTTTCACTTTGGGTTGCACCAGATGTCGTCCGTCAAAGTGGACAAATGATAAAAAGTAAAATAGGACAAAAAATAAAACACAGATATTGTCATAAAGAATATCCTTTTGGTGCGTACACGCCACATCAACCTAGTATTTACCTATAAATAGAGTACTTGGTCAATTTCAAAGCATAACATAATTAAATCACTGTAACTCTGCATAAATATACATAGAAGGTATTCTCTCCCTTCTCTCTCCTTGGTACTTGAAGTGCTTGTCTCTTCATTCCCAAAAATCATCATTTCCATGTGATTCTTTTCTCCTTTGTTCTTACTAAAAATCTCATATTCAATCATTGTCTTCATCACTCAGCAATCATAAAATTATCATTTTGTCATAAAAATTAGCTTTCAACCACTTGTTGCTCCTGAATCTTTGAACACATTGAAGACAACTTCCATTGGAGTGGGTCGTGCCTCACCAGATTTAGTATATTCATAGACTCTAGTACCACTACCTTGCTACACTGTGAAAAGATACTATAGTGACTTATGGTACGTGAATAATTGGAACTTCTCCCCCAATAGATAGTGCCTCAAAATCCTCAAGGCAAAAATAACTGCTGCTAACTCCAAATCGTGTGTGGGATAGTTCTTCTCATAAGGCCTAAGCTTGTTAGATGCATAAGCTATAGCCCACTCCTCCTGCTATATAATTCCACCAAGTCCTTATAAGTATGCACCAATAAAAATGAACTAGTCCACTCCACCCCTAGGTAATGTGAGCACTGGTGCTGAAGTCAACTTGTCCTTTAGCTCATTCAGAGGCCACCAGGGGCTCCCTGGCTCTATTTGACCTAAGTCAACTCTTCAGCTCAACCGAGGTTGAATGAATCTTCGAAGGGCACGAAAAACCCTTTCTAATGGTCCGTTCCGTGCGTGATTCCGACTTACCATGCGGACGAACAATTCGTTTGACTCTAAGAGGTCACCAAATGCTTCCGAGGCCCGGTTGACCAAAGTTAACTCCCCAAATCGGGTCAAACTCTTTGGAATTCGAAGTACATCTCCTAACCTCTCCAAAGGTCCACCCTATGAATGATTCGGACTTACCATGCGGATGAACGATCTGTTTGCGTTCGAACGATTCCCCGTCCAATGGACCGACAAACGCTTCCGAGCCCTATTTGACCCAAAGTCAACTCCCAAACTCGGTAGCGGTAGAAAGTACTTTCAAAGGTCTCTGAATTACCTTTCCAACGGTATATCCCGTGCATGATTCTGACCAACGGTTTTCCCTCGGCATCCAATTTTTCGAAAAGGCCTGAAACACAATGTCGAATGACAAGTTCCAGACCCTACCTATCGGCAGGTGCCGATAGGCAGGACGATCTATGTCGATCGACAGTGACCTGGGCCTATAAAAAGAGGCCTTCACCTCATTTGAAAGGGGGCCAAGATCTGATAACAATCGCTCTCAGCGAATCCCAAAAACCTCTCTCGAAGACAGCACGATTTCAAGATCCAAATCCCTTTCTAACTTCCACTTTTTATTATCCTTTTCATCAAACATGGTGAATTAGCCACTCTCCATCATCATCCAAGTGCAAGGGCTGATCTCCAACATTCAAGATCAAGCTCAAGGTCATCAAGAAGGTCCAACTTTCTCACTTTCTCTATCATTTTCTATCTTCTCTAAATCCAATTTTCTTATATTCTATATACTTGTTCTTAGTGACGTATCAACCCATATGCGTTATCGTTCCATTATAACGATCAACGTAAGGGTAATCGCGTAAATCTTATTTTCTAATATTATTTTTATACCTTCCTATGGATGACTCGCTTTATCTCTCCCATGATACAAGTCGAGGATTCCTATCTCCACCATATATATACACATGCACACATATCACGGGGAAAATAAAAAAGGAAAATAGCAAACATCCATGAGAGACCGAAAGGGTGCAATGGGTGCCTAACACCTTCCCATTTCGTAACTTAGCCTCCGAACCCTTCTCGAATCATTTTGGTTTCGTATGCACCACTATGTCTTTGGATGCCATCCTTCGGGATGGCTTCCTCTTTTTCTTTTGTCTGTTTTGAGTAAAATAGACTGGTGACTCTAAATCTCTCTATATTTTTACACCTCATCTCAAATGATGCCGGACGAAGCGCTCCCGAGAGGGATGCGTGGGACCCGATGATCCTCCCTTCATGCGCCCGCCCTCGAGGTGAGGATCGGGGATGGCCACAGTGGCGACTCCACTAGGGACTTTTATATTTTAAGGGCTTGACTCTATTTACATGGATGTTATATTTTTTTTATATTTCCCCTATATCTGCATGTTACCCTTTTCCATGTGTATCCCATGCTTATGCTTCTGTTTACACACTTGTAGAAAATTCTCCATGTACACTTCGCACCACGTGCACCTAGGATCACATATATCTACATGTTGTACGCATCACCCATCCATACTTGGTGTACCTTTGGTACTTGTACTTTGCTCCCTATTTAGCATAATCAAAGAAAAGCATTCTCATCATAAGATACTAATAGGAGAATCATGCATAATTCACAGGACATCACCAAAGAGCATTGTTATTGACCAAATTTTACCCAGTAACTGGAAGGTCACTTCATGATGGGCACTGGTCTGGAAGGGCGCAGTTAGCCTAAGCGATATGACTCTCACCTTCCATTAGCCAAGTACCTTCGATGTATATCGAACGGTTCCCCCGCATCGTACCTCTTAACCGAAGTCATGACGGGAGGTATATCACAGGGAATTCATTCACGTACACTGAGTATATCAAATTCTCTCTCACACATACCGTCCCCACGAGGTATATAGTGAGGAAATTCACGTACACTCAGGTATATCAAATGGCTTGTCCACACGTACCGATTTCCCGCAAGAGCAAGACGTATAGCGTGAAAGTCACACCAAAGGGGGGAACCCATTCCAATTCACTCAACCAACTGCATACCCCCATATAGGTGTCAAACCTATGACACGCACTTTAGATTGCCAGTTTCAACACGAAACTCTACCGAAATTTCGGGTCGGCCTGCTGCCCAAATTTTTGCACATTTTTAAAATGGGACCCTGTCCATGAGCCTGGTTACAAGTCCAGCCGTAGCTTTTCATATATTAAAAACCTCACTTTTCCAGGCTCGGGTCTCGTCCGGTATTGCATTTAGGAGAATTAAATACAAGTGAAAACATAATAATCATAATAATCATGTTGAGTTCCGTCTCCAAAAACATTTTCCCCTCCTTTATCAAAAATCCAAAAACATTTCTCCCTTATTTATCAAAAATCCAAAAATCGTTTCTTCTCTTTTTCTCAAAAATAAATCTCATTCTACGCCTTCTCAGGTCAATCGCAAGCCCTTGGCTTAGGTCCCTATTGGCTTTAGTCTTCAGTCAAAGCACCTCGAAATTCCGTCCATTCCTCTACTACTTCCGAATCCGGAATCTATCCACTTTCTATGGAGAATAGAGATCAAGTACCAAACATACAGCCGAATCTGACGACAGTCCTAGCTCAGCTCGTGTCCAAGATTGACAACCTCCAAACTGAGGTCCGAGAGATGCAACGAAATGAGGTTCCTATTCCTCAAGAGCCCGAGGCCCTATTCCCTCGTGCTATGGGTCCGCCCAAGCCTATCTGGGTCCCTCAAGAATATCAGCACGCTCCACGTGCCCCTCCTATCAATGGGCCACTGCCTGCCCAGCTTTCGATACCAAACATTGCCCAGCCTGTGGCTAACCTACCTATGGTCGTTAATCCAAAAGGGGAGGAGTTTAATAAGGTCAAAGAGGATCTCAAGATGCTCACCAAGAAGTTCGACCAAGTCAGAATCTCTGGGAATTACATAGACTACACCCACATATCTCCTTATCCTAAAACGAGGTTACCCGAGAAGTTCAAGATGCCAAATATCGAGAAGTTCGAAGGGAGTGGACCCCCGATTGTTCATCTTCACAGTTATCATCGTTCCATGAATCTACTAGGGTCTTCTGAAGAAGTGATGGCCTAATTATTTTAGCAAACTTTGAAGAATAGTTCCCTCCGATGGTTTTTGTCTCTCGAGGAATCCAGAATTCGTAGCTGGGAGGATGTATCCCGAGAATTCATGTCGCAGTACAAATACAATGAATAGCTTGAGGTCACCCGTCGTGATTTAGAGCTGCTCAAACAGAACCCTGGGGAATCAGTCAGTAACTTCATAACCCGGTGGAGGGAGCAAGTAGTTACCATAACCAATCGACCATATGAGGAAGAACAGGTCAACATAGTAAAGAAGAACTTCTTGCCCCATGTTCGAGCGACGATGGGAGGATAATACTATCCCCACTTCCGAGATCTCAGATTAGCGGGAGTAGAAATTGAGGAAAGCCTTGTTAAAACAGAGGTTGAACCGAAGAAGGTGTCCGAGTAGTTCACCCCTAGAAAGTATGACAAGCCTGCCAGTGCTACAGTCGCAACCATCAACATCATCTCTCAACCAACCACATCATGGGCACCAGAAAGCCGCCCTGCCCCCAGTCGAAGGGAATACACTGATCTCCATTCTCCCCTTTCCAAAGTTTACCAAGCCCTATTAAGCCAAAACTGTAATACCCCGTATTTTTATGCCTTTTGATTTTGGGGATTTATTAAATTTAATTAGAGATATTAAATTAATATTAATCCGGAAAATCATTTAAATACTTACTAGAATGATGAGAGTTAGTAATTACTTTTGTTATAAGTTACTTTATGGGTAATGTAAGTGGTGTAATTATGATTAGTAAAATTATCACGAGAATCTAATTTGATAATTTTGGAAATTTATCGGGACGCGCTTCTGTCGTGTCGGGATTAAATTTGGACTATTAAAATTAAATAAATTATAAGTGACCCGTATGGTCATTTTGAGTGCATCAATGTGTCCGGAAGGGTCGAGATAGTCAAAATAATGTACCCGGGGGTTTAGTTTGGGTCTCGGGGCGTTTTTAGGCCTAATTAACACCCCGGGAGGGCATTTTGGACATTTTACATTTTTAGGCATGAAAACCCACGAAAATTCTAAGGGTATATCAGATGGAAAGAGTCATCTTCTAGGGTTAGAATCACCATAAACCAAATACGGCTATAGGAGAGGAAGAGGAGAGGTTTTCCAAGGAGTTCTAGGCCAGGAACTCCACTGTTTGCACCGCCGTCGCCGCCAAACGATAGATCGTGCAACGAGGATCACAACCACGCAAATCTCTCTACAAATCTGAACCAAGAATTCTCAGGCAAGTATCTATCTTGCTCTATTTCAGTTAATGCTCCAATAATATTAGCCTATGATTGATTAGGACTAGTTTTTGTGAAAGAAAAACCCATTTTGGAGATTTAAATACGCATGTTGTATGAGTAATAGATGTATTCTGGAAACCCAATTCATATGTAGAGATTGAACCAAGAAATTACTGTAAATAAAGAGTATGAAATCTGGTAAAAGAATGGGAAGCAACTAAACAAAATAAATATTAGGGTTCTTGATATTTTTATGGATTATGCTCTTTTAATTCGTTATTCATGGTGAAAATCCGCATGCTTGACGTAGGAAATCACTTATTTGAGGTTATAATACGTGTAGTATAAATTATTTGGAGTTTGTTAGTCAAAGATATCGTTTTGGATGATTTGGGAAGAGGAAACCCGTAACTGGAAATTCTGCAGATTTGCCATACATCGATCGATCGACCTTAGATCATCGATCGATCGATGATTCGATCGATCGAACACCTGCCATCGATCGATCGAACCCTCCTGTATAACTCATATTCCCTTTTAAATAGGTCGTTCCAACTTAAATGATTATACCTTCTTGGATATTAATGTTAGAATATTTTGGGATATAAAGAAGACCAGTAGGACTTTAGAAATATATGGAACCGTTGATGTAAAATGAGATTAACATTTCACGGGGGTGTTTTACATATAAGGGACAATGGGAACATGTGTTAAAGGGTGAGGCTCGTAAGGAAGTTACGTTGTAAAATAAATGAGTACCTACTGAAATTACACTTGGGGAGATAGGAATCCACGAGTGTTACGTAGTAAGTTGGAATAATCCCATGAATAAGAATAAGAGATAAACCGTTATACATGATAACTAAATGATGATTAATAAGAATAAATATCATAATTATGGGTCGTGAGAGTGTACCTAAATTTGATATGGGAATAGTAGTATACATATATGACTGTGTTTATGCATATACTATATACGTGTAAAAATCATGCCCGCGCTACTTGCTATCCCTGAGGTTACCGCACTAGGATAGTATTATCTCGATGGGACCTTTATGGGGGATATTAACTCGTACCCTAGAAGATAGGAATCCTTGGTACAGGCTATCGGATCGATAGTCAGGCAGTCCTAAGAGACGTGAGGGTATGTGCTGACCTCTAAGTGACTTGGAACTATGCTTCGCCTCATTTTGTATGTGTTTGTGTGAATACAGTTCGAGAGTGATTCCGAACTTGTATTTCCCTTAGTACGAGTGATACGGGGACTGGATAACAGAGTATGACCGCACCATAAATTTTATGTGGGGTGTTGTTAGAATATATATATATTATATGAGTATTCAATATATATATATATATTTAAATTTGGAATTTGGGAACTACCTACTGTGACTATGGTATGTAAGAAAAGAATAATTATTTCAACTTGGGAATAAGTGTTTGAAAAGTATAATGTGTTACTGAGAAACTTTATAATCAAATGAGGCTTATGTGAGAGATTTACTGTTTAATAAAAAAATTAACTTCCTTCAAAATTGAAATCGTTGGCATGAAATCTTATGAGTAGCTTAAGATAAGATAAGTTAAACTGTTGGGAGTATTAGTGCGATAGGTGTGCACATTAGAAGAGAGGTGAGAATTTCTCAAGGGAGTGTCGCACTAATATGTTGGTTGCATTAGCTGGTAAGCATTTTAAATACTTACTAAACTAATTTTAAACTGTTTTACAATCGGGCTCTGACCCGTTTCCTATTTTCTCTTCTCTCTTGTATATATTACAGGTGCCTAGCCACAGGGGCGTCTTGCATAGGATCCTTTTGAAGGAACACGCTGCAGCTTAGGTGGGAGTTGCAGGCCTCTTGCTTAGACGACCTCATTGTTGATTCCACTTCTAGCGTTATTTATTCAGTTGGGCATGTGTCGCCCTTTTCCATTATTCAGTTGTTTTATCAGAGATTGTGATTTGTTTATTTCCAGTATTTATACTTTGGGATTTATTACTGTCAGGATGTTTTCCTTTAAGTTTTAAAGTTAGAATTAATTAGTTGGATGTTTAATTGTTTGGATTATATGTTCCAGTATAGTTGTTGTGTGATTCTTAAACTATGAATTATGTAAAGTTTTAAATGTTGGTTTTTAAAATGAAATTTGGAAATTGATGTCTAAAAATGATTTTGACACTTAGCTTAATTATTTAGGGTGTTTAATTGGAAAAGTTATTTTTACGACAGTGATGCTAAGAATGAACCAACCGTTCACCTTGATTATTATTTAATAAAGGACTGATCACCCGGTATTTAATTAGGCGGGGTGTCACAGAAACCTCATCAAACCCTTGGATGCCCGTCTATTGCCAAATCCACTCCCAAGAAACTTCAAGGCTAATGCTCATTGTGCCTTTCACTAAACTGCTGGCCATACCACCGACTAATGCTTTCACCTCCGAAACACAATCCAAGATCTCATTGACCGGGGAACCATCGCCGCACTAGCCAATCCTAAGCCAAACACTACTCACAATCCACTCCCAAATCATACCAATGCCATCTTCTTAGAAGAAAACCCATATTTCGATCCCTCAACTCAAATCACACCCATATACTCTCCTAAACCTCTTCAAATTTGCCCATATTTTCTCCTACACCCTACTAACCTCGCTGATCAGGCACTGTCACTCCTTACCAGAGCATGCATCACTATTCGTACCCATTTTTAAAATGGAAGTATGGAATTGTCAGAGGTGTTAAACCAACTCCTAGAGTTCGGGTTGTAATTGTCCTCACAGATGGTCATCGATTGCCAAAGGTTCAGTACACTGTTCTTGGAATCACGAAAATGGACCTGAGATTCAGATAAGTGGGTGGTACCAACCAATGAAGTTAGCCTAGATGTTGTTGTCCAGATTATGGCAGAATTATTCGGGCAAACCAACAGCATTTGTAGTATCACCGGGTTACTTGACATTTTCAAGCTACAAGGGCGCTTGGTCCCTTCAACCATACATATCCCCACAGAATGGGAAGACCTGTATGAAGAAGACGTTGAAGTCGTGGAATGCATTGACTTTACATGGAAAGATATAATTTTTGCCACCGGATGGGGGGAAGAATTCGAAGATTCAAGTGAAGAATAAGCTTCAGGAAGAACTGGCCCAGTAGCCGACATATGTGGGATGATATCATTTGAAGAACTCCTCGGAGAAATAAACAGGGTGACAGAACAACCCGAGATTAACGAGGAAACAGGATTCCTGTTCTTCCCTTCTTCAGTAAATCACATGACCAGATCAGGGAGACATTACCAGGTTCCAAGCTCACTACCAGTAAATAACAAAGGGAAGGGTGTTGAAAACCTTCCTATTCCAGAGATGACCATCGAGGAGAGAAAGATCCTCGATCAACTGAAGAAAACTCAAGCAACATCACTCTATAGGGTCTTTTCATGTCTTCCCAGCTGCACAGAAATGCTTTAATCAAGCTGCTCACTGGACCCACAGTTCCTCCTTCTACCACACCAGAAGAGGCGATAAATCTGGTCGGATCCTTGACCTCTACCCGAATGCTATCATTTTCTGAAGAAGAAATCCACAGAATTGGGCCGAATCACAATCATGCACTCAACATCTCCGTCGAAGTTTTGAGGAAGGTCGTGCCACTCTCTCTTATCAATAACGGATCTGTATTGAATGTCTGCCCACTGAGAACCTTTAAGTGTTTAGGCCTGAAAGAAAATGACCTCGCTCCAACCTCTGCCGCTGTACGTGCCTACGATAACACCCGTCGGGAGGTGATGGGATCCATAAAACTTATAATAGGGGTTGGCCCTATAAACCCTATCGTTGAATTCCAAGTCATAGACATCCGATCGTGTTTCAACCTGTTGCTCGGACGACCCTGGCTCCACAGTATCAAGGGTGTGTCTTCCTCACTCCATCAGAAATTGAAGTTCTTCGTAATGGGTGAGTCATCACCATTTTGGGCGACGATAAAAATGTCGAGGGTGCAAGCACCAGCAGTCCAATCCTTGAGATACAACATTGGTCAAATCATATGCTCCTATCAGGATTTCGAGTTGAGCCACTCCTACTCCCGACAGGGGACAATTTCAAAGAAAGGTTTTGTCCAGAATATGACCCTCATGGCAATGTCAATGTGATTTAGATGTTCAGAAACATGCACTTCATGCCCGGACTGGGGCTAGGGCAAAGGAAGCAAGGGATACTTGAGCCCATCGAACTAAAGAAAGATTTCCCTCCTTGTGGCTTGGGGTATCAACCATCAGAACGAGAGCTCAGAATGATCCACCATTCTCTACTAAAGAGAAGATCAGACTGTATCCAAACTATCCCAAGAGACTCCTTGAATGGACGATTCAACAAAGAAGGCGATGACTTCCCTTTTTGCAGTTTTCCAGAACCATGGTATGACCACACAGACAAGAAGATAAAGCCTGGAATGGAGATCTTTTTCCAAGATAGCTACCCATGGGCCAAAAGTTACCAACACCGAGTACAACCACTCATCAAAGATACTGAAGAGACTGAGGAAAGTGATTCCAAAGATTCCTTCAACTTATAGACACTGGGGTTGGCACTCTACATGGTTCATTCAGGCACTACATCAATGGATCCATCCCATATGATTAAAGATATTGATACACCCCTCCTCAACTGGCATGTTGCGCCAGTTCTACCTCTTGAAATCTCCCCTAACCCTAATATTTACCCTATTTCCTCTTCTGTTGTTAATCCTTGTTAAAATGTAATCGAGACCTCTTTTGATAAGGTTCTCAATGATTTTTTTCCTATCAATGAAATAAACAAAGATTTGAGTATCTTGTTGTGCCTTACATTAATTGTTTGGATTCTAATCAAACTGTTGATGATGATGATGATTTTGCAAATGAACAATTCTTAACTGATCTAAATAAGGTTAATAATAAACAACATAACCGCGTTCAAGTTAATAAAGAAGAGACTGTTGTTATTAATCTCAGTTCTAGTAGCCAACTGCGCGAGATTAGGATAGGGTCCATCCTTGACGAGCATGAGCGTGCACAACTCGAAGAATTGCTAAAGGAATTCGTGGATGTCTTCGCATGGTCCTACGCTGATATGCCCGGCATTGATCCTGAAATAGCTCATCACGAGATTCCTACTCTCCCAGATTATAAGTCGGTTAAACAAAAATTGAGGAAGTTCCGCACCGAATGGTCGCTCAAGGTAAAAAAGATGTGGTTAAACAGTTGAACGTGGGCTTCATTCGTGTGATCGAATATCTCACATGGCTAGCCAACATAGTGCCTGTACCGAATCAGGAGGGAAAGTTTGGATGTATGTAGACTACTGGGATTTCAACAAAGCCTCTCCAAAGAATGATTACCCGTTACCCAATATCAACATGATCGTGGACAACACAGCCAGTCATGCTCTCAAGTCCTTCGTCGACGGGTTTGTCGGATATAACCATATCAAAATGCACCCGGATCATTAAGAAAAAACTGCATTCATCACCCCATAGGGAACCTTTTGCTACACAGTTATGCCATTTGGTCTCAAGAATGCTGGGGCTACCTACCAGAGGGCTGCCACAACCATCCTTCACGATCTAATTCACAAAAAAAGTCAAGGTTTATGTGGATGATATGATTATCAAGTCCAAAACTAGAGAAGGTCATATTCTCGCTCTCCGAAAGTTCTTTGAACGACTGCAACGGTATCAGATGAGACTCAATCCACAGAAATGTGTCTTTGGCGTTACAAAGGGAAAACTCTTGGGATTCGTGGTCAGTGAGTAGGGGATAGAAGCAGATCCTGCAAAGCTGAAGGCCAAACTTTAGATGACACCACCCCGAACAGAGAAAGAAGTCCGAGGTTTTCTTGGGAAATTGTAATATATCAACCGGTTCATTAGCCAGCTAACCTCCATCTATGAACCGATCTCCAAGCTCCTTCGAAAGGATTCAACCAAGGTTTAGAATGAGGCCTGCCAAAAAGCTTTTGATCAAATCAAATAATATCTAACCCAACCTCCAGTGCTCATGCCACTACAGCCTGGTCTCCCTTTGCTCCTATACCTAACCATTACTGACACTACAACTAGGGCTTTGTTAGACCAAAACCTTGAAGACTCCTGCTAAGAAAGATCCATCTATTATGCCAGTCATAAATGGGATGGGTACGAGGTCAACTACACTGCTTTGGAGAAGGCGTGTGTCGTACTTGTCTGGGTCACCCAAAAGTTGCAAAACTACATGCTCGCCTTCCCCATCAAACTTGGATCCCGAATGGATCCCATTAAATACCTTCTTGAGAAACCCGTCTTATCCAGTCGAATGGCCCGATGGTTGATGCTCCTAACCGAGTTCGATATCATGTACGTCATGCAGAAAGCCGTTAAAGGAAGAGCCATCTCTGACTACCTTGATGATTACCCTGTAAAAGAAGAAGATGTCTGGATCTCTAAATTCTCAGATGAAAATATCCTCTACACCGCTCAAGACAACCTTCGATGGAAAATGTTCTTTGACGGCACTGCCAATAAAAAGGGATATGGCATTGGGATACTTCTGATCGCCCCAGATGACTCCCACACTCCCATCGCCATCAAATTGGATTTCCCTTGCACCAACAACATGACAGAATACGAGGCATGCATAGTAGACCTCAAAGTTGCTCTCAAGAAAGGTATTCAATACCTTGATGTCTATGGGGATTCTTCCCTCATCATCGGTCAAGTGCTCAGAAAGTGGAAAGTCAAGGATGAAAAGCTCCAACCCTTCCATACCCACTTAAAAGAGTTAGCCTCCCGATTTTGAGATATCACCTTCCATTACTACCCCGAGCAAAGAATAACCTAGCCTATGCTCTCGCTACCTTGGCCTCCATGGTCGACATGCCCGAAGAAATAACAATGACCCCCTTCCTAGTTCAAAAGAAAGATAAACCAACCCACTGCTACCATATTGAGCTTGTCTCCGCCGAAGATCCCGAACTAGACGATTGCTGGTACTATGATATCTAATATGGTAGGTATCCCGAGGGTTCTAATAAGAAAGACCGAACGACCCTCCGAAGACTGATCGCCCAGTACGTCATCTGTCATAAAGCTCTACTCAAAAGGAACTTCGATGGAACTCATCTACACTGTATTGCAGGGGCTGAGATTGAGAAGATAATGCAGAAGATCCACAGCGGGGAATGCGGACCCCACATGAAAGGTCACATGCTTGCCAAGAAGATCATCCGATAGAGTTACTATTGGACCACCATGGCCCAAGATTGCACTGTCTATGTCCGGAGATGCCTCAAATGCTAACAGTTCTCCAATCTTCAACACCTGCCTCCGCGAGAATTATGCAACATGACCTCTCCCTGGCCGTTCTCCACATGGGGTATCGACATCATAGGGTAGGTTACACCAAAGGATTCAAACGGACATGAGGTTATCCTAGTTGCCATTGATTAGTTCACCAAATGGGTCAAAGATAAGTCATACGCAGTATTGAATGCCAAGAAAGTGGCCAAATTCCTCGAGAAAAATATCATTTGCCGATATGGGGTCCTACATGAGTTAGTGTCAGATAACGGGTTACACTTCGAAGAAGAAGTCATTGAAGTAGTCAACGAGTACGGGATTCAGAGACACAAATCTTCTGCCTACCAACCTCAGACCAATGGTGCAGTTGAAGCCGCCAACAAGAACCTCAAAGCCATTATCAGCAAGATGATCGGAAGCTATAGGGATTGGGCCGACCTGATCTCGTACGCCCTCTGGGGCTATTGAACCTCAATCCGAACCTCTACTAGGGATACCCCTTACTCTCTGGTCTACGATATGGAAGCAGTCCTACCTGTGGATCTGGAAATACCCTCGCTACGAGTCATGCTCGAAAGCAAAATTAGTGAAGAAGACTGGTACCAAATCTGTCTCGACGAGCTGACCCTCCTAGATGAAAGGAGATTGAAATATATTTACCTCATAAAAGGGTACCATCGCCGAATAGAGCGATCATTCAACAAGAGAGTCAAAGATTCCGGTGTTCGGGAAGGGGATTTAACCCTCAAGGAGATAATAGAACCCATTTGGGACCCCAGAGGGAAATTCAGGCCCAATTGGAGCAGCCCCTACATTGTGAAGAAAACCTTATCTAGCAGTGCCTCCATGCTCACTGACCTAGATGGGGAGGAAATGGATCGTCCAGTCAACCTGAACCGTCTCAAGAAATTCTACCCCTAGTCCGAAATCTTGGCGCGCTAAGACTCTTCTCATCTCCCTTCTATTCTAAAAAAAAACTCTCTTCATTTCCCTCTACCCAGAACTACGTGGGCCTAATCCTCTGCAAAAAACCATTTTTCAAGAAAAAAAAATTCAAAAACACTAGAGGTACGTAGGTAGCTCATACATCTTACAGGAGCACGACCTTTTCTTTTTCATAAAATACTATTCTTTTCTTATCTTCGAGAATGGCTGTTCATTCTAACAAATACTTGAACAAAAGGATTATGTATGCCTTAGCGATCGGTATAGATAATTCAAAAATATAAAATTCATCGAAAGGCACAACTGGATGACCAGAAACTTGCTTATTTCATTAATAAGAAATTACAGCACATATTACATAAGAAAAGGAACGGATAACTCCCTTCCCCTACTTACATAAAAAGCCAAATAAAATCCCCATATCTATTCCCTATTACACAAATAAACTCTCCAAGAGTCCTACCCACTGCTACCAGAGGAGCCTACACCCTCAGCATCTACCTCCTGGGATCCCCCCTACCTGAACAGAGTGCCGTAAACACTCCATGGACCGATAAGCCTGAACCAGCTTTGAAAAAACCACAACACCCCTTCCATGGTGTTAAATAAAACAAACCACATTTGTCCAGTCTCCACTGCCAACATCTTACTGACTACTCTCCTCCATAACCACTTTATATAATCCCCAAGGACATGCCAAACTCTCCCGACATACTTAGAGGGACGGGTCGACGAACGCCGATTCTACGCAGAGATCCAAGCAACATACGCAGGCGCTCGGTCAAAACGTCCACTGGAAAGAAATTTGAGGTTCGAGGTGGCACGACCTGTGCCCAGCCAAATTGGCATAGAAGCCGCAGAGGGAAATAAAAAGAGGTCTGTCCGAGACCAATCAGTCGCACATATGAGTACTCTCCTAGCTCCAGAACAGGATGCAACTGCCCCCACCAAGGCACTGACCAATACAGATTCTGGGCCCCATTCTCCACAAACCAGTTTTCCCAGCTCTCAATATCCAAGCCAACGCTGAAAAAGTAACGCGAAAAGAAGTTGGGTACAGCCGACAAATGATACTCTGTAGGGGCCACCAAGCGGAGTCTTTCAGATAACCACATGAACAGCATCACGGGGCTACCCCTCAGAAAGTCAGAAAGACCTTCTCGCCAGGCATCCATACCATTCAGCGTCTCCGCCAGTATCACCGCCGCAGGATTGTGATGGTATGACATCCACGAAGTAATGGCTGCAAGTTGCGGGTCCACCAGCACTTTCCCAATCACTAGCAACAATTTTGAAACCAAACCCAGAGCAATGGCTCCAGCATAGCTAGTATCACCTACTTCCCGCAAATGCACAGACTGCAGCACCGCCGGGAGGGAGATCATTCCTGCAACACCTAGTGATCTGGCCACCGAAGTTGAAATATGAAGAAGCCCGACCAATAAATCCCTGGGAGAACTGGAAAATTCGGGCAAAGCCGCCGCAACACTAGGATTCATACCCAGTATGGCAGAAAATTCCTCGTAGGTAGGACAAACTTCATCCAACCCAAAGCGGAATACATGGTCTTCAGGGTACCAGAATTTTACCGCCGCCATCAGCATGTTCCTTTCAATAGGCCAATTGCGCCACAAGGAGACTCGAAGCATGTTAAAAGCTTCATGGTCAACATTATAAGAGCACATTGCTTCCAAGGCTTCGAGGTAGTTAGCAAACTCAATGCTACCAGGGAGATCCATCTTGCAAGACTAAGAGATAGTGGGCAAGTAAGTAATAATGTGAAGGTGTGATGAAAACACTCCACCCTTACCCCTTTTCATACTTGAAAACCCTCACAAGAGATATAATCCATGCAAAAATCAAAAGGAATCCTACCCCACAAAATACAAAAGGCTGAAGAGGGTACCAATCAAAGCTTTGAATTGATGGAACTGGACTGAACTGCCGATAGGCAGGACAAGGTTCTTGGGGATCGACAACCCCCCATTTTTAGAAATTTCCCTTTTTTCCTCTTTTGTCAAATTAGAAAACTCAATAAAAATAAAATTGATATTCTCAACAGAATTTCAAAATCCCTTTTCCTCCTTATATAATTTCCCCTTTTAATTAAAAACTTTCCTTCAAAAAATTCCAAAAATACTCCTTTTTACGATCTCAGCAGCAAAGTAAAAAGCGCATGTGCATGCATTCATTCATCATTAATAAAAGATAATAAAAAACTCCATTGCATTGCATCTATTTTTTTTCTGTGTTACATCAATTTTGCAGGAAATAAAAAGAAAAAGCAAAAACAACGGGACTCAGCTCGAACCCACATTTTCTCTCTCTCTCTCTCTCTCTCTCTCACTAAGAGCTTCCACCCCCACGACGTGCTCTATTTTCCCTACGGCGAGACGATGCACCACCACTACCCGAGCCAGAGTCCTCTCCGGACGAAGTAGACGGCACCAAGCAAGGAGGAACTGGAACCGCATCCCGAATATGGGCAGTCGTTGAGGATATCCAGTCTCTAATGTCTCTTAGCTAGGTAGTCGACACTCGGACTTGCTGCAAGAAAAAAGGCAAAATCAGTATCAAAGCAGAGATGACCAAAATAGAAAAGAAAGAAAGAGAAGAACATAAAGGTATACCGCAGGTCGGAGGACCTCCTCTGTCAAACCCAACTCCTCCGGATCCATCGCATGAGGACGATGCAGCATAGGCACCATCCCTCCATAAACCCGCTGAATGTTGTACGAAGGGGTATGCAACCGCACAAAAGAAACCTCTGAAGTCGTCGCCGCCGCAGATGTTGTCGAACCGCCGCCACTGTGGGAATATCCCACTGCTCGACTCGAACCCGCAGGAGGGAAAGGCAGGGCATCATATATGCTGGGTGCCATCAACCAGCTCGTCAAAAAGTCCATATAGTCATACGGTGCATCCGTATCAGTGTACAAAAAGTAAGACTCGTCGATCATCGTCGCGATCCTCGCATCCTTTGACAGCAGTTGCTCCCGCTTTATAGACGTAGGAGGTTGCGCAGGTGGCACCACCACCTCCTCCTTAGCAATCTGGCGAACCATCCTCTCCCTAAGATACCAAGAATGACCGAACTCATGCGCCAGCAAATGCCTCATCTGCGCGTTCACCCCGGTCGTCCCCACATCCTGAATGGCTGTCCCCCAGGGATAGAAGGTCACCTAAAAATATCCAAGCAGACATAAATCAATATAAAATCAGAAGAGGCAAAAACCAAGGCTGAAATGGAAAGAGTCTTACCCTACCACTGGTCAGGTCATTCAAGACTTGACACACCGCCTCCAGAGAGAGAGATCCCTTCGACTGTCGATAGGCCTTACGCTATCGATAAAATCGGCAGGAGTCCCCAACAGTGTCGTCCTTCAGAGTGATCACCGGGGTATTGTACCCAATCACCTCATAAAACCACGTCTGTCAAAGATAAGAGTTCACAAACAAAAAGAGACGCATAAGGAAAATGCGAATGCATGAAAGGAAAATGCGAATGCATGAAAAGAAATGCGCAAACTGAAGAATACCTCAAGAAGGTACGTAGCTCCAGTAAAGGTCTGCCGGCAGCACCGACTGAATGCATCCAGAGAAGAGTAAAGGGTTGCCAAAGTCAGACTCCCCCAATCATAGAAAGGGATGTTAGAAAAAATCCTCAGGTACGGCAAGAACCATAAATGGACGACGTCGCCTCTCAACGTCACCATGAAACCTCCCAACACCAGCAAAATAAATAACCGAGCCATCCGCCTCACTTATATCACGTCCTCCACATCAATCACCCTGCCCAACAGAACATACTTCAGCAGGGACAGCCAGATAAAATCCCCATAAACTATCCTCCCTACATCACCAAGTGCCTCACGCACTACCTCTGGTCTCACCCGCGAAGAGCGATCCACTTTTATCTGCTCTCCATCACAATCCACCCCCAACAACTGTTGCACGTCTATGGGAGTCACAGTTATCTCCCCGAAGCTGAAATGGAAGGTGTGGGTAGTATCCCACCACCTCTCCCCCAAAGCGCACAGGACCGTTGTCGATGAGGCGTCTCATCCAACGCAGATGCCAACCTCCCAAAACTCGCTGATGATACCACCCAATTCACCACAGGTGAGAGATGCTCCCAGACATCCCTAAGACCTGTCGTCCCGCGGGCGCGCATGTTCTTCAAAGAAATATTAGACTAACGAAAAGGAAAAAAATCTCATCAGAAGTCAAGAAAGAAAGAAAAATCACCAAAAAGAAAGGAATGCCAAAGGTCGGGTTACTTAAACAATCACCAGGATTCACTCTCGAAGAGCGATGACGCGACGGCTCCCGCAGTAAAGTCCGCCCATCCGCAACAGGCTCAAATGCATCAAATGAGTTCTCACTCCCCAAAGCAAGAGGCACCCTAGCCCTCCACTCCACATTCGCCCAGTCATCAACGATCAACCACTCCTTGTGGACTGCAGTGCTCACAAAAGCGGCCATTTCTTGAAGATCAAAATGCTAGAACGATTTGCAGAGAAATCGCCGAAAGAGAGAAGGCAAAAAATCTGTGAAAAAAATGAAGGGATTCACCCCCTTTATATAGGATGCCAAACGCCATGCAGATCGGTACTGACCCCAACCATACCAATCGGCACTGTCTCCTTACCTTCCTGAGGAAGTCCAAAAGTCTGTGCCACTACCGAATGGCACCCCTCATACCATGTCGATCAGCACCTCCCGTTAAATTTCGTACAGAAATTCTCAGAAAATACCAGAAAGCCCGAAAAATCCTCAAAAAAATTCTAAAAAACCCAGGAAGGATTTAGAACATTTTCACCCAAAAAATTTCGCATTCCCTCAAGCAGAACCCCTATTTCCCTAGTGGAATCCCCAAAAACTAAGTGAATCTCCTCCCGACAAAGCCCCGGAGGATCTCTAAGGATCGCCTGATCACTTCCCTAGCGGAGTTTTTAGATCACCAAAATTGGTTGTTCCCCCTGCGAGGCCTCCTGAAAAAACAAAAGCTTCCCCAGCTATTAACTCCCCAGCTCAGATCCAAATCATAAGGCACTTTCTCTAGCAGAATCAAAATCCAATCTTTATCCACTCTTAGGTTAGAATTGACCTCGGTCTTGGATCGTCACCTGAGTTAGGTCAGAATTGACCTCGGTCCTCGATCGTCACCACTCTTAGGTCAGAATTGACCTCGGTCTTGGATCCTCACCTAAGTTCGGTCAGAATTGACATCGGTTCTCGGTGTCACCACTCTTAGGTCAGAATTAACCTCGGTCTTGGATCATCACCTGAGTTAGGTCAGAATTGACCTCGGTCCTCGATCGTCACCACTCTTAGGTCAGAATTGACCTCGATCTTGGTTCATCACCTGAGTTAGGTCAAAATTGACCTCGATCCTCAATCGTCACCACTCTTAGGTCAGAATTGACTTCGGTCTTGGATCGTCACCTGAGTTAGGTCAGAATTATCATCGATCCTCGGTCGTCACCATTCTTAGGTCAGAATTGACCTCGGTCTTGGATCGTCACACGAGTTAGGTCAGAATTGACCTCGATCCACGGTCGTCACCACTCTTAGGTCAAAATTGACCTCGGTCTTGGATCGTCACCTGAGTTAGGTTAGAATTGACCTTGGTCCTCATTCATCGCCACTCTTAGGTCAGAATTGACCTCGGTCTTGGATTGTCACTTGAGTTAGGTCAGAATTGACCTCGGTCCTCGGTCGTCACCACTCTTAGGTCTGAATTGACCTCAGTCTTAGATCGTTACCTGTGTTAGGTCAGAATTGATCTCAGTCCTCGTTCGTCACTAGCCTAAGGTCAGAATTAATCTCGATCTTGGATCGTCACCCGAGTTAGGTCAGAAATGGCCTCTGTCCTCGGTCGTCACCACTCTTAGGTCAGAATTGACCTCGATCTTGGATCATCACCTGAGTTAGGTCAGAATTGACCTCGGTCTTGGATCGCCACCTGAGTTAGGTCAAAATTGACCTCGATCCTCGGTTATCACCACTCTTAGGTCAGAATTAACCTCGATCTTAGATCCTCACCTGAGTTAGGTCAGAATTTACCTCGGTCCTCGGTCGTCACCACTCTTAGGTCAGAATTGACCTCGGTCTTGTATCGTCACCTGATTTAGGTCAGAAATGACCTCAGTCCTCAATCGTCACCACTCTTAGGTCAGAATTGACCTCAGTCTTGGATCGTCACCTGAGTTAGGTGAAAATTGACCTCGGTCCTCAGTCGTCACCATTCTTAGGTCAGATTTGACCTCGGTTTTGGATCGTCACCTGAGTTAGGTCAGAAATGCCCTCGATCCTCAGTCGTCACCACTCTTAGGTCAGAATTGACCTCGATCCTCAATCATCACCACTCTTAGGTCAGAATTGACCAGGGTTATTAGATCTTCACCCTAAGCCCGCAGATTCAGCTTTGGCCCACAAAATTGGTCATCCTCCAGCATCACTTCAGGTCCTCAGAATAGACCTAAAGCTTAATCGTCATTCAAACCATCCCTAGCACACCCCTTAGGTCCTCAGAATCGGCCTCGACCCTCTGAATCGATCATAATCCCTCAAAAGCATCATGTGGTGTCTATTCGATGGTTATCATTTGTTCCAAACTCACTCGTCGAGGGGCTCTGTAGATACCCCATTCTTTTACCCCCCGAGGCCCGGTTGACCAAAGTCAGCTCCCTAAACTGGGTTAAACTCTTTGGAATGTAGAAGTACATCTCCTAACCTCTCCAATGGTCCGCCATGTGCGCGATTCGGACTTACCATGCGGACGAACGATTCATTTGTGTCCGAATGATTTCCCGTCCAATGGACCGACAAATGCTTCCAAGCCATATTTGACCCAAAGTTAACTCTCCAAAGGACTTTCAAAGGTCTCTGAATTACCTTTCCAACGGTCTACCCCGTGCACGATTCTGACCAACGATTTGCCCTCAACGGCCAATTTTTTGAAAAGGCCTGAAACACACTGTCGAATGGTAGGTTCCAAAACATGCCTATCGGCAGGTGTCGATAGGCAGGACTAGGTGTATGCCGATCGGCAGTGACCTGGGCCTATAAAAAGAGGCCTTCACCTCATTTGCAAGGGGGCCAAGATCTGATAAAAATCTCTCTCAGCGAATCCCAAAAACCTCTCTCGAAGACAGCACGATTTTAACATCCAAATCCCTTTCTAACTTCCACTTTTCATCATCCTTTTCATCAAACTTGGCTAATTAGCCATTCTCCATCATCATCCAAGTGTAAGGGCTGCTCTCTAACATTCAAGATCAAGCTCAAGGTCTTCAAGAAGGTCCAACTTTCTCACTTTCTCTCTCATTTTCTATCTTCTCTAAATCCAATTTTCTTATATTCTATATGCTTGTTCTTAGTGACGTATCACCCCATATGCGTTATCATTCCGTTATAACGATCAATGTAAGGGTAATCGCGTAAATCTTATTTTCTAATATTATTTTTATACTTTCCTACGAATGACTCGCTTTATCTCTCTGATGATATAAGTCGAGGATTACTATCTCCACCATATATATACACATGCACACATATCACGGGGAAAATAAAAAAGGAAAATAGCAAACATCCATGAGAAACCGAAAGGGAGGAATGGGTGCCTATAACCTTCCCATTTCGTAACTTAGCCTCCGCTCTCGAATCATTTTGGTTTCGTATACACCAGTATGTCTTTGGATGCCATCCTTCGGGATGGCTTCCCCTTTTTTCTCTTATCTGTTTTGATTAAAATAGACTGGCGACTCTAAATCTCTCTACGTTTTTACACCTCATCTCAAATGATGTCGGCCGAAGCGCTCCCGAGAGGGATGTGCGGGACCCGATGATCCTCCCTTCACGCGCCCTCCCGCGAGGTGAGGATCGAAGATGGCCACAAGTCCCACCACCCAATGTTAAATCTATGTTCATAATTATATCTGTTGCTAAATCCACTAAACCCATTGCACGGGCGAATCTAGTGCTAACAAACGAGTGTGATGTTCCCCTATCAAACAAAAGTCACCCTATATGCCCATGAATAGAAAAGATACTCTCAATTGCTGGGGGAAAAACTGGTCTCGAACGTGATACACACCTAAACTGCCCCTGCCCCTGCCCCTGCGGGGTTGATAATGTTAGAATTACTGGAGAGACTAAAAATTATTGTAATTGCTACCCTAGCTGAGCATCTTGCTACTGATTTCTTTCCTTATTCGTGCATACATGCCACATGTGGACCTACTTCCCATATACAAAACACATCCCTATGAAATTTGTCAGCCTCTGCCCTGATGAGGCTACACCTGTCTCTGGCACTACTGGTCCTAATAATGCCGACCCTATTATCCCCCGATCTGGTTCCCTTAGCCCTGTGGGATATACTGCTGGCCCTGCCTAATATTGTCATTACCTGGTCTGAATTTAAGTTAAGTCCCCCTACTAGATTCCCGCTCATGATGCCTACCATGTTGCTATGATGCCCCGATTGCATTGTTACCCCCAGTCTTGCCCTGTTGGCTGGACTCTTCGATCCTCTCGGCTCCCCTCATATAGAAAAGATGGTCCTGACAGTGGCACAATGCGGCGTTAACGATCTCAGCATAATTTCGCAATGCCCAGTTCCTCAATAAATGTTGGCGAATCCTCCAAGTAATCACATCAGTAAACTTAAGGACCCTCTTCTCCTCAGTGTTCACCTCATCTGACACAAAGTTCGTCAGGCAAGTGAACTCCTCCTCATGTTCAGCCACAGTCCATCCCTCCTATAAGGGATCTAGGAATGTCTGTAACACCCCGTATTTTTGTGCATTTAATATTTAATTAATTCAGGATTTTAAATTACTGGTGTGTTGTAATTTTAATTGAATTAATTATGGCAATATATATATATTTAAATATTAATCGGGGAGTGAATGGTTAATGTTTAGAAAAATTTATTTACTAAGTGAATCGTAATAATTTAATTACATAATTTCGGGTATTAATGACGGGGTATGCACTTATCCCAGCCGGGAGTCGGTATAGACTTAATGGGGTGTGAGATAAGGATTTTTATAAATTAATTCGGATGTCAATTCTAACTGCGCGGTTGAGTCCGGATGGGTCGAGATAGTCAGAAAAGAGTACTCGGGGGTAGTAATTGGGTCTCGGGGTATTTTTGGGCATAGCCGGGCCCACACGGGGTGAGTTGGGCCACTTTAATTAAGCCCATTAGGTGAAAAACGGGATTAATGGTTTTTAACCTAATGGGGAGAATAGAAAATCAGCAGCCATCAAATTCTAAACCTAGGGTTTGAGAGAGGATTTGGGGAAAAACAAATCAAGAGCAAATTGGAGGTTTTTGGAGCCAAATTGAGGGACTCCGCCAACGGAATCAGACACTACGAACACTTTCAGGCAAGTGGTTAACTGTTTTTGATTCTTAAAGCATGATAATCAATTTATATTATAGTGATGTGGGTATGAAAATCCGTTTTTGGGTGTAAATCCGTTTTTGGGTGTAAATGGGTACAAAATGGGTTTTTATTTTTGAAATACTTGAATGAGATTCAAAGTAAGATTTAGATGGGTGATTGAAATCTGAATATGTATTTATGATTTGAATGAGAAATTCAGAATATAAAAGAGTGGAAATCAAATCTGGAAATTGGGATTTAAAAAGAGATAATTAAATTTTAGTGAGAAAGACCCATTTCGAAAATTAAGAGATAATTAGAGGGGTTGATTAGCTTAATGATCTCTATGATGAGTAGGATGTAGATTGACCATGTGTAGAGGATGGGATGATGTGATTAGAGGTAAATTATGGTTTAAAAACCTTGAAATTCGTTAATGGTGGAAAACAGGGGGAAGAAGAGCTGTAACGAAGGGGTCGATCGATCGATGATAGGAAATTCTGGGCAGTTCGGCCAGATTATTATATAAGGGGAAAATTATTAAAAGTTAAGTTTCATACATTAATAAGTGATAGGTAATTGTGAAACAAATATTCCTAGCAATTATGGGAGAAAGTAATTGGGATTAGGATGAATTTATATGGGACATTAAATGGATGAAATTTGAGAAATTTTATTCCAAAATAGTGAGGTACGGATCAAGTGAGTGAATCCGGGTATATTGGTCAAGCGACCCTAAGGTAGTGAATTAAGTTTGGAGATAAACTAAATAATTTTGAGTCGGAATATAGACTCGGGTGAATATTGAATTATGGACCAAGTGGGCGAGTCCGGGTATGTTGGTTATGTGACACCAAAGTATTAAATTAATTATTAAGAGAGAGTAATTAATTTGGAGTCGGAACATAGACTCGGGAAAATATTGAAATAATAAGAGGGTATTAATTAATTTAATTAGAGTCGGTTTGTAGACTCGGGTAGGATTTAATTAATAAGGGTGTTAATTAATTTGATTAGAGTCGGTTTGTAGACTCGGGTAGGATTAAACTAATGGATGGGATAATTAGTTTTATCAGAATCGGATTGTAGACTAGTGAAGGGGTACTTATTAATTAATGTGATAATTAATTGTATTAGAGTCGAACCACAGACTCAGAATTTGGGTTAATTAATTTAAGTGTAAATTAATTGTATTATAATCGAACCACAGACTCGGATTGGTATTAAATTAAAATGAGTGTTAATTAATTTAATTAGAGTCGGGCGATAGACTCGGGGAAAGTATTATATTAATTGAGGTGTGAATTAATTATATTAGAGTCGGACCATAGACTCGGGAAGAGGATAAATTATTAAGTGAGAAAATTTATTTCATTGAGTCGGACCATAGACTCAGGAAATTACAGGTAGTGTACGGGACTTTGAGTATACGGTAAAGCCGGAATTTATATTATATATATACGGTGTCGTGATAGTATATATATACGTGTATTTATTTTGCGTGATACTAAATATCAGTGACTAGATATTCATTAAATTTATATACTCTAATGCTATCAAGGGAGGTTGCGCGATGTGGGTGAATCCCCTAGCTTGAGGAGTAGGGCGAGTATATCCCCAGGTCATAGCGTCCGGTATATATGGGTGAGGGATTTATCTCACTTTCAGGGAAGGAATATGACCGCCTCCATTTCGTATATTTTGGTCCAAGTTGGTGAGCGATTCTAACTTGGGGAAAACTAGGTTTCGTGAGCACACCTAGTGAGATAGCATTCTAGAGGGAATCATCCGGTGAGGGTATACTCAGAAGGATGGATACGCGTATGATATATGTGTGGATGTTAGTAAAGGTACGTATAATATGGTAGTAAATATTATATGTAGGTGATAATGCAGTGCGTGATGTATTTACCTTATATAACTCGGGTTACAGTTATATGTTGTTAATTAATGAGAAATTAATTAAGTTAATCATTTGTGGGAATAATACAGTGTGTGATATAATTACTTTATATAACTTGTGACACAGTTATATGCTGCTACTTAAGAGGAGTTAATTAAGTTAATTATGAAATAACTTATAATTCAATAATCATTATACTCGGGTTAGAGTAGTATGGCAAGGGAAGGTTATACCAGGACTAGTTGGACGGGGTAGTACAACTAGGTGGGGTTAAGGTAACCGGTAGGTGTGCACAATAGTGGAGGGGTGAGAATGTCCACAAGGGAGTGTGACACTAACTTAAATATGAAGCGCATTCATGCATTTTAAATTACTGCAGTTAATTCACTTGCTAAATATTTTCAAAATGTTTTGGGTTCTAACCCTTGCTATAAAACCATTTTCAAAACCTTTTAGGTGTCCAGCCACAGGGACGCCAGGATTGATATTCTATTCCAGGGACACGGAGCTGTGGCATATGTGGATGCTAGCAGGAGTTTGGATTAGACGCATCATTCATTCATTCCTAGAGTAGGAATCTTGTATCAGTTTCAGTTTTATTTAGGGCTTGTCGCCCAGACTTCTCGGTACAGTTTTTAGATGTTGAATATTTGTATTTGGATTATTTCTTTGGTGGCCGGTGATTTATTCGGCATGTTGTGTAATTATGATTCAGTTCTTTTTCATTCAGTTGTGTGAATGGTTTATATTTTTCCGCATGTATTGTTTTGTTTAATTAAAAAGTTAAAAATTGGCACCAGTTTTTTTGAATACTAGGTGGTTAGTAAGTTTTTAAAAAAAGTTTTCGGCAGTGATGCTAAGGATGATCCAACTGGGATTCCTGTTTTAATTTGGTATATGACTGATCACCCGGTATTTTATTAGGCGGGGTGTCACAATGTCCTCCTTATCTCCATTTGAACTGTCAATGAAAAGGACTTGCAATCAAATTGCTCCCAAAACGTCTGTATAGCCGTCGTATCCCTCTTCTCCATTGTGGTAACTGACTCCCACCAGTGAAGAATTATTTTGATTAGCTTGAACGTAGTTAGTATCTGCTTTTGAGTGTTGCTGTACTCAACCATACGCAAATGTCTCTGGACATCCTTCTTTGATTGGATAGCTGGAACCACATCCGCACTCTCATGGAACTCTAGCAAATGGCCCTTTTGGAAAGCCTCTTTGAATCGCTCCCAAACTGATGGCACTAGGTGTCTTAACGGGTACTGCCACTAGTGGTTTGGCTGTGCTTGGGGAAAATGTTATGTTAGGGAGATCATAGAGACATTAACCGCCTGTGCGATAATAGTTGCTACCTTTGTTGTGGTCACAGTCACTACACCAAAACACGCCATTAGTAACACAATTTTACCGTTACTAGAAATATTAGTAAAATCATTTTTTCGTTAGAAAAAAGGCGTGGGGCACGAAGCTAGTAACGAAGAATTATGTTACTAATAGTGTTACTAATAGTAACGATAAAATTCAGAATTAGTAACAAAAAATTATGTTACTAATAGTAACGGTAAAATTCAGAATTAGTAATGGTAAAATTCTATTGCTAATAGTAACGGTAAAATGAAGAATTAGTAGCGGTAAAATTCAGAATTAGTAACGGTAAAATTCTGTTAGTAATATTAATATAAATTTTTAAAAAATCAAGATCCAATATCCTGATTATTCTTACCACACAATTTAAATCCTAAGAAAATATACAAAAATAGTCTACAAAAACGAGGTCATTATATTCAATATTTACATTTATATAAGCCTCCACTCTTTATTTACAAAATAAACTTAAACCAAACAAATGAAACATTGTAATACAATCACCCCGAAAGTTACATTATTTTAATAAAAGCATCCAATATAACATCCTAATACAATCATCCCCAAATGGGATGTTTTTATATTATAACAAGTCAAATGAAATATAAAAAAGAAGACCGTTGTTGTTGACTATCAACTTTCGTTCTATTATATCACCGCCATTAACGCCACAACCCGCAACACTGAAAACTTGATGAGGAACCAAAAATGACATTTTGTCAAACAAAATAAAATTATCATATTAGTTATAATATCAACATTTAGTCATACAAAACTAAATTAGTACAAAAATTATCCACCAACAAAATTAATTGCACAAGTATGTGAACTTATAATATCACATTTCACATCAACACTTAAAAGTAGGAAATTTCACATATAAACAAGTATGTGAACTTGTAATATCTCTCTTTCACAGCAGCACACAACACATATGGTTTCTAACAAAAAAATCAATTTTTTTGGTACAACTAACATTGTTCACACAAACACAGAAACAGACACTCACGCTGCACACAAACAGTGAACACACACTTCACACTATTCACGCAAATACACTATGATAAAAAAATGAATTAAAATTACTCTATACTTTATATCCAAGCATTTAATGTACATTCATCAATTCTGGCTATTTTTCATGAATTCACACGATGTGAGATGTAAGAAATGCAAAAGAAAGAACTCAAGTACAAAAAAGTAAGAACTCGGTAAAATTCATTCCGGTCTTACCTCATCCAATATAATACAATCCCATTTGACA
Source organism: Sambucus nigra (assembly GCA_949130495.1). NCBI lineage: Eukaryota > Viridiplantae > Streptophyta > Magnoliopsida > Dipsacales > Adoxaceae > Sambucus > Sambucus nigra. The sequence continues at coordinate 94,894,538 of OX422212.1, forward strand.
GAGTGCAAATTAGATCCCATGATACTATCGTCTTAGGAACATCCTGCACACATGCCGATTTTCGTTATTTAATGATAAATTCCACTTCCACAAATGCACATAAATGACACTACATTTGGTACTAATGACAATATTAATTTACTATGGCAACACACTACGAGCCCTACTAAGCTTCACTATAACTAAACTTTAATTAAACAAAAGTACATCAAAACGTATTAGTAGTCGAAGCAATACAGGCAGTTGGGAAGCTTACCCAATTTGCTCTAGAGGCAGCGTCTGAAGAAGTAATCCGAGAACGTCACCATTTAGGTCGGATCATTTACAAAATGAGATATAGCCCTAACCGCATATGTACGGACTAGAGTAACCTTATCACGCACATGAATCTTCATACATTTTATCACCTCATCCTCATTCATTGCTCACTTATATGTCGTCTGGCACTCGCATTGTGATCTAAAAAAGAAATAAATTATCATAAGAGGCTCATATCATTCATGCACATATTAATGACATCTGGATTTATCATATTACATGGAATTATTTAAAGTACTTTATAGAAACAAATAAAGTGGTTAATATAAGTGCAATTACTAATGTTGAACCAAGAATTAATGGGCTAATGCTTGGAAGAGTTCCTAGTGCATCTTGTACAGTCTGAGATAACATCTTTAGATCATTAGAAAATTTAATCAATTGGAAGTAAATGTAGAGTAAGAAGAAAATAAAACCTAGTCTCACTCAATATGTACTTGATTATAAGACAAAAGATTATAGGAGTATTACTGTCTCTACATCATCAGGCGATATCATAAATTTCATATCAAATTGAGATAAACACAACTGCCTGTGGTGGATGTATTGTTATCACAGTTTGGCATCATCATAAAGGTCATATAAAATTGAGATAAACATAACTTAAGCAGTATGACATGCATATTTGTTTATTGTGAATTTAAACTCAAGTTTTTATTTTTTGGGGTCAATACAACATTATCTTATAAAGTTCATATTAACCTTAATTCGGGTAGGGTCTTATGTTGTTCTTGCTCCAAGAATTGTGTCCAAATGCTAAGTGGATGAGAATCGGGGGATAATGATATGATTGCCCGTGACTTATAATGATCTATGTTAATTCATCCGTTGATACCTGTGAGAAACATACTTAAGTTTACATCTGGGATTTGTTCTATTACAAAGCGGGTAAAAGATTGAGGAGCATTATGGGCATTATGGGGCTTATTGTAACTGATGGGCATTATGGGCCTTATTTTGACTGATCCTAATAGAGTTATAATAAGAAAGTATAGCAACCCCTGTCGAAATATTATATGTATTTTTCGAAGTCACATTTTCAGTACATTAAAAAATATGCTTTGGTAGTAGATATTCTTTATCGCGACAGAGCAAAACATAGCTCAAATTGCTACTATATAAATATAGGCTAGGCCTATGGCCAAAGCATGAGTTACTTTTTTCCTTAGCAATGCACAGATGGACGAAGCACATGGTACAATCTGCTCATAGAAGGACCCACTTCATTAAAATAATTTATTAAGTTTATAAATAAATCATTACGTAGGCTAGCCATACAGTCTCCTCGATTATACAAGCATGTATGGTTTTGTATATATATATATATATATATACGGAGCATATAGGTGAAGATGATGATAGCATACCTTCGAGATAGGTGGTTGTAGTAGTTCTAGTAGGTGGCTGCCGGTGGAGGTAATCAGAGGTGATGGGGGGAGGTAATGCTGGATCCATCAGTTCTCTTGCAAACTCAAATCTCCCATGCAGCTAAGAGAAATATTTTTCACCGAAAATGAGGAATACATGAAACAGGTTTCACATTAAAGCCTGCTATTCCTGTCATATATTATAACTGCAACATCACCAACATAAAAATGAAAAAAAAGCAAGTATTTTCTATTGAAAAAAAATGTAATGTCAAGCACACGTATTAACGTCACTGATATGATGTAAATTCTTAAAGAAAGTACAAAGATAGCAAAGTTGGTAGTATTAAACTTGTTACCTCAATCAACTTTAGTTCAGCTTCTATGGTTGCTTTCTTGTTGTTTTCCCATGCTCTAACGGCAGATATGCTCTTATGAGACTTGTTTAACAATTTCAGGTTATCGATTGAGTACATATAGTCACCACAAAACAAAAACTAAACTATGATGTATAGGGGTAAAAGGCATTAAATTTGAGTAAAAAGGAATACAATAAGCATCTTAAGATTGAAATTAAAACAAAAAAAATTGAATTCTGATAGGGTAACTCTTACTTGTTCTCAGCTTTGGACTTCTCAGTTTCTTCCCATGCTTTGATAAGTGATAACCTCTTCTCTGTTGCTATGCGTTCAAGAACCTTGTCTGAAAAATTTAAAAGGGGATAAAATTATATCATCTAGCCATTAAGTTTCAACATAGAAAGGAAGTGAATATTGAGAAGTAATCTTCCTTACATAGCCAGAACCCTCTGAGCTTTTCTCCTCTTTCGGTACCTCTGCAACAACCACAAATTTTCAATAATTAGACAACAAAACTTGTCGAGAGGCATTTGTTTATAGATTGTACCTTGACATGGTCCATATAACGAGCATACTACTACTTGTGTATTTATCACATTCTCTTGGAAATATTTATTTATATGAAAATATATTTAGGGAGTTCAGCGTATCCAAAAGTATAATAATAGATTCTATATTTTTATGTGTTATAAAATTGGTATTTCAATTTGAAAGCGCAAAGTTGTGCAGACATGGTTGGCATAAAGTAATATGTACATACTTGGAATTACAAATTATATAGTTATCATCAAAGCCTCCAATTTAAAAGTACAAACTTGTGCACACCAGGGAAGGCACACTATAATTATTATCAAAGCTTCCAACTTTAAAGAAATGGTGCATACCTGGGAAGTCACGCTACATGGGAACATGACAGTGTAAACGAAAAGAGATCACACCTCATTTTCATCACAAAAATAAGCTTGTTCAGCACTTCTTTTCTTTAATTGTGGCCCAAATCCAGCATCGAGAGCAAATTTCCATCATATTCCAGGCTATGTCAATGGATTGAAGTGGCACTGCCATCTACGTATATCAAAACCCCAAGCATAGGCCTGACCAAAAGATATGACATTATAATGATGCACAATACAAAATAGAGTAAAAAATACATTGAAGAAATCAAATCACGGACAAAAGCAACCATGGAATAACACTTACCCCTTCAACAATCTGTGGATGACCACCCAATGGAGGTTGTCTTTGCTACATATTCAATATTTTTTATAATAGATCAATGAAGGGCTATGTGTATCTCACCCAAAAATCTCAGATCCTGAAATCAGAGGAAGAAGATATTATATGACTAATTACAAAAAATAGAAATAATAATTCATTTCAAAACGAGATTCACAAGGATCACAAGAGCTTACACAATCATGAGAAGCTTGAACGAACTCATCCAGAGTAAATGACCAAAGCCCAAGAACATCAGCAAAGTAATTAAAAATCTCAAGACCTATATAATTAATTTAAGATTAGAAAGAATGCAGCAGTTGTGAATATTATATATATAGTTCACATAGGCGAACGAATTAATATGTTTTCTTATCTAGTACATTATTTAAATAAAAGTTGAAATAAAGGTATTACAATGAAATTTTTAGACAATTCAAGTATAACAACATCATTACTTGTGCTTGGCATTGCACTTAAAGAAGTTGGATTGTGGTACAAAAAATAAATTTTCTAAGGAGCTTGCTGAAGCTACTAACTTTTTTCAGAAACAAAACAAAGGAACATAAAAAAATTTAGAGGACAAGGTGTACATTAAGAAAACAAGAAAAGAAGCAGAGACGATGCAAAGCAAACAAATGGTTCTCCCTCACTGGCTTCTTCCACGAAAGTGAAAACATTTTACTAGATCAATTAAAATTCAAACGTGTATAAACAAAGAGCCAACCTTTCAGGAAGTGATCAGTTATTGAATTTTGATAGTACATAAACCAACATATAAAGTACAAAATAGATTTAATAAGGTCACTTGTCAACATTAGCTTCTCTCTTGAAATTCTCTTTCTGGTACACAGTAAGGTTTTTTAACATCACAGAAAACCACATAAATTCAAGAAATCAAAAATTATCTGGCTTTAAAATTTTAAGAATGATTAAGCTTAAAACTGTTTTGTAAGGACAAACAAGAGTTGAGAGAGGAATTAATCTCACTATAAGAAGATTACCAATGTTCTCCTTAGAATAAATCTAGCGTTGAATTGTAAATGGTCTTTTGAAACACACAGACTTGGGTGGGAATTCACTGAGCATATATAAAGCAACAAAAAATTATTAGCTGCTTAGAATCTTAAACATTAGAGAGAAAGAGAATTGCATGTAGAGTTACAAGAAATAGACAATGGGGTACTTAAAAACTAGTGTATAAATTATTGCATCTATGAAATTTATGAGTTCTAATCCATGAGATAATGAATTGATTTAGTTAAGAACCATATCGCAAGAAAAAAAAGAGACTCCATTTCAACTTAAACTAACACGTAGGATGAGATAGTTCAAGTAGTTTGTGGAAATAACAAGCAATCACCAACAAAAGTATTAAGTTGAAGTGTTCACTTTGGTTACTTTTGACAAATGAAAATCAAGTTGAAGTTTAGGTACTACTAATAATTTGGAGTCATATAAAATATGGATGTGGAAATCAGCTCAAAGAAGATAAATTGAATAGCATGAGAGGTAAGTTAAATGCAACCACCTCTAAAGAAGTCCAGGATTTGCAAAGTTTCGTTGTCAAGAGACAACATTGAGGGCAACCCTCTCTTTGAGGCTGCTAAGTCCATGAGTTCCACTCCTTCATCATCAATAAGTTCCATTGATTCTTTAGCAATTCTTTGAGAAGTAGCCCTGTCATGAGATGCTTTAGCCCTTCTCTCTGTGAATTTCTTCTTTTAGTCTCAATTTCTTAGCTTGAGAAGAAAAAGGTGATATATTTGGTTATATTTAAATTCCAAGACAAAACATTTAGTTTACAATAATAAGCTAACAGACTTACTCTAATAGATTTTTTCTGTAAAAACTTCTCTTTCGGTCCATTTCACGCCTCTGTTCTCTTTGGTATCTCTCCTCCTCACGTTGTTTTTCATGCAACAACCTTTCTTCTTCCTTCCTTATTTCACAGTTATGCCTCTCCATTTCTTTTCGCATTTGTTCTTCTATATTAAGATAAAAAATTAACAAAAATCAGTTTATAACTAATATTCTCCACATCTAAAGCTATAAAAAATAAAGAGCAAAACCTTTCGCCTCAAAATATCTTGCTTTTTCAAGCTCTTCTCGAATTTTTTTCTCATGGGCTTCGACTTACTTTGCAATTCTAGCCTCTTCACTCTGCAAGATGCCAATGAACACATAAGAATCCTTCACTTACCTAAATACTCATGCTCCTTCCCCATTAAAGCATTATATAGAGAATACTAATAAAACAAAATTAGATAATTGTAAATATTGAATGACTTTATTTTCAATGTCATAACTTACCTAAATACTTTATTCAAAGATCACTTATTCAGAGTCCTATAGTGAAGAGAAGATATGCTAACTTATATTTTGAGATATCATTTTGACTACACATATCTTCAATGGTACCCTGGACCCAATCAATTAGTCCCCACATCCTTTAAACTCAGCTTTATCCATTATATCAAAGATTTTTAATAGAAGATGCTCATTAATTTTCATGAAAATTACAACGAACTGTATGAGTAATATTTATCCATATGCAAGTTCTTTGATACTAATGGACCGTGTGGGCCTAAATCACCGCTATAGTATAACAATAATAATAGGCATAACACTAACCCACAAAAAATTCATATTTATAATGGAACATGGCTTCACAACAGAAAAACAACATACAACTGTTATACTTCAGTGACTCGATACATTCATACATATTGTCTCAAAAATAAATAATGAAAACTACTGAACAATACCTCTTAAGTTGTGTGTGTTGTCTTCAAATAGGTGGCAGTTTCAACAGTGAACCTGCAATTTCATACATTAAATTTCAATAAATTTCAATAAATGAGAAGAAAACCTAACATAAAGGTTAAAATATTCATATAAATAACTTCATGTCAGGTCGAAAGTTAGAATAGGAAACAAACCCTAGGTTGAACTAGTATATAGGCATAACATGTATATATGCGTGCGTGTGTGTGTGTGTGTGTATATATATATATATATATATATATATATATATATATATATATATATATATAGAGAGAGAGAGAGAGAGAGAGAGAGAGAGAGAGAGAGCGAGAGAGATAACATATCGAGTTCTTCCAAACCCTAGGTTGAACAGGTCACGAGGCGATGTAATACGATTTGCAGGTGTAAAACCCTAGGTCGCAAAGGTGTGAACCCTAGGTCGCGACTATTTTTTGGGATTTGCAGGTTTTGGAGAGATGAACCCTAGGTCGTGACTTGGAGATGTTAACATGTATCAAGTTTGGAGGAGAGTCGAGGCATATTATTTGGGATGGGATAAATTAACCTATTTTTTAAAGAAAAATAATTACTTTAAAATATTAAACTAATATTAGTAACACTTATATGAGATTAGTAACGCTAATGTACGGTAAGAAATAGTAATGGTATAATACTTTTAGTAATATAAAAAATAGTATGTTACTAAAAGAGCATTTTGGTGTAGTGATTCCCCTAAGTGGGTTGTGGCTCCGGCTATGCCTCCTCCTTTGCAGCCCTCCTCGGGACACATACTGGTCTACCTCTCCTGAAATTTGGCATCTGAATCCAAATCAAAATTGTACGAGACCCACTTAAAAATATATACAATAGTATAAGAACGTAAATGCGCAATATGAAACAACTTTCTTAAGTATAGGGATTTGTATCAAAGAAACTCAACGCTGAAAACATAGTAAGTTTGCACAGATCCTAAGGACACTAGAACCTGATGCTCTGATACCATCTGTGACAACCTGCTTATTTTAATTCCGAGGTGGCTAATCCTATACTAAAATAAAATAAAAATCTACGTATGGTTTCATTCTCAACATCACTATCGCAACAAGCAATATAAATATAATAAGAATAAAACTATAAAGTGAAATAAACAGGATGAATCAACATGCATAACAAATGATAAATTTGAACCAAGTAAACCATTGTCATCAAATAGTAATAATCCAACTGAGCCAAACTGATAAAACTAAATACTGAAATAATATCTTGACATAAATAAATCATATCCATACTATGGGCAATACACCCAAAATGATATATCCAAAAAGATAAAGATCTTATTTAGATAGAAAGAGTTGAGGCAATAAAGTCAAATCATATTACGTCACAGCTACTATAACGGCAAGAAAGATCTATCCCTGCGGTCCTAGTTGTTGCTCCTGCACACCTGGGCTTTAAAAGAAAACAATAAAAATAATTTCCCTAAGGTCAAAACCTAAAATGTTTGAAAATATTTTGTAAGTAATTAAATGTTTTAAATTGATAAAACATGTAATATTACTTTCATAATTAATTATCTGATCACATTCATATGAGATAAATCCTCACCTCTATTCAACAGTGCACCTAACGCATTCATTTTATTATCCTAATTAAACTACCCAGTATAACTAGGACATATAACAGCTATCCAAGCTCGATTCCACTAATACTCTCTATCATCTAATTATAAACTACCCTCACTAGGTATACGTGTAACAACCCGCGTAATTTTGGACTATTTTAATTAATTTTGGAAAATGGAGGAAAATAAAGTTTTTGATAAAATTATTTTTATTGCTCAAATATGTTGGTTATTATTTTTAAAGGCGTGAATTTCAAACGGTTTCGAAATCAGAGTTAAAACGGATTTTAAAATGATTTTTAACTCTTGGAGTTGTTTTGACTTCCAACTCTTCATTTCTTTGCCTTATTTAAAGGAGTCTTTTGGATTCCAACTCTTCATTTCTTTGCATTATGAAAGGAAGTTATGGGCAACCCTTTTAACCTACTTTTGGCACAAATTTTGGCAGCAAATATATTTTATATTCCTCTTCTTTTTATATACACATTGGCCCTTGAGATTTGTGAGTTCCAACCTTAGATTAGAGTTGTTCTTGGGGCAATTTTGTTGGAGGTTCTTGGAGGAGCTTTTGTAGATCTTTTGTGTTGATCTTGAGGATATGATCATTGGTTTCTCATCATGGTTTGAGGTATGGGGTTCTACACAATATGCTCCTTAAATCTCGTGAGTGTCATTCTCTTTGAATTCTTGTTAATTGAACTCATATTTGAATTGATAAATTCATTGAAATCTGGAAAATAATTGTTGAATTTTTTTTGATTCATGTGGTATCATTATATTGTTGATGAGCACGTTGTCATGAGATTTTAATATGGCACGGCACCCGCCAAAATTCCTGTTTCTCGGGCTATGGCTTGATAAAGCATATACGGATGTGGTGAGGCCTGGTGACCCGGTTAAAGTGTTGTTGAGAAATTATATTGATAAATGCTTTGAGATTTGCATTTTGATTTGAATATTCGTACTCGTGTTGTTACGTTTTATTCACCGCTAATATATTTGTTGAGCATCTTTCTTGTCGTATTGTGTACTTCCCCATATTTTCTTTTAGTGGCAGGTTAGCGCGGATTTTGGGGGGATATGGAGATTGATTTTAGCGAGGATTATTTGGGAAAGATTTGTATTATTTTGATGTATAAAGCTTCGGAGATTTGTATTTTATTTTCGAGTTAGTTGTTGTATGTAATTCGAGAGACTTGTTATAATTGAAGAGATTGAGATTAGTGGATTTATATTATTGTGGGTTTATTTAGATGCTCTATACCTTGTTACTTTTGGATTTGGATTTATTTTATCGCATTAGCGCTCCGTTCGCTCTCCCCGAGCGGGCGGGGTGTTACAAACGGTATCAGAGCTTAGGTATACGGCAACCCTCGGGGCTTGGGTTTTGGATTCACTGCGTGGTTATCAATTTTTGGAGATAGAAAATTTTAGGCGATATTCGTGATAGGTTTCGAGATTAGAGGTGAGGAATTATTTTTGGAGACGAGATTATTTTGGAGATTGTTGGCCTGATTTTTTTTTAGTTAGGCATTCGGCGAATTTCGAGGGCGAAATTCCATTGTTAGTGGGGAAGTGTAACAACCCGCGTAATTTTGGACTATTTTAATTAATTTTGGAAAATGGAGGAAAATAAAGTTTTTGATAAAATTATTTTTATTGCTCAAATATGTTGGTTATTATTTTTAAAGGCGTGTATTTCAAACGGTTTCGAAATCGGAGTTAAAAAGGATTTTAAAATGATTTTTAACTCTTGGAGTTGTTTTGACTTCCAACTCTTCATTTCTTTGCCTTATTTAAAGGAGTCTTTTGGATTCCAACTCTTCATTTCTTTGCATTATGAAAGGAAGTTATGGGCAACCCTTTTAACCTACTTTTGGCACAAATTTTGGCAGCAAATATATTTTATATTCCTCTTCTTTTTATATACACATTGGCCCTTGAGATTTGTGAGTTCCAACCTTAGATTAGAGGTGTTCTTGGGGCTATTTTGTTGGAGGTTCTTGGAGGAGCTTTTGAAGATCTTTTGTGTTGATCTTGAGGATATGATCATTGGTTTCTCAACATGGTTTGAGGTATGGGGTTCTACACAATATGCTCCTTAAATCTCGCGAGTGTCATTCTCTTTGAATTCTTGTTAATTGAACTCATATTTGAATTGATAAATTCATTGAAATCTGGAAAATAATTGTTGAAATTTTTTTGATTCATGTGGTATCATTATATTGTTGATGAGTACGTTGTCATGAGATTTTAATATGGCACGGATGTTGGGCACCCGCCAAAATTTCTGTTTCCCGGGCTATGGCTTGATAAAGCATATACGGATGTGGTGAGGCCTGGTGACCCGGTTAAAGTGTTGTTGAGAAATTATATTGATAAATGCTTTGAGATTTGCATTTTGATTTGAATATTCGTACTCGTGTTGTTACGTTTTATTCACCGCTAATATATTTGTTGAGCATCTTTCTTGTCGTATTGTGTACTTCCCCATATTTTCTTTTAGTGGCCGGTTAGCGCGGATTTTGGGGCGCTATGGAGATTGATTTTAGCGAGGATTATTTGGGAAAGATTTGTATTATTTTGATGTATAGAGCTTCGGAGATTTGTATTTTATTTTCGAGTTAGTTGTTGTATGTAATTCGAGAGACTTGTTATAATTGAAGAGATTGAGATTAGTGGATTTATATTATTGTGGGTTTATTTAGATGCTCTATACCTTGTTACTTTTGGATTTGGATTTATTTTATCGCATTAGCGCTCCGTTCGCTCTCCCCGAGCGGGCGGGGTGTTACAATACGTTCATAAACCATATCATAGCGACACCCATGTTATAGATAAATATTCACACAATAAATATAACGTAGCTACACTTGTGTTATAAAGAGATACACACACTATCATATATATATATATATATATATATACACCATATCCCTAGAGCATGGACCATGCGGATAAATCCCTCGTGTGCTATCAGGCTCCAGGCATCATGCGTCACACTGAGCCACCGGGTCGAAATCTCACCACCGAACCTAAACATAAACAAATACAACGGAGACGATTATAAACATACACCATGGGGTCACGACCCTACCGCCTCGCACCCAACTGGTCTCCAAAACAACACCTACCCCCTCACGTGGATAGTGATCATGGAATAGTATTACGATCCGGGGAATCAATCTAACATCTTCTAGTCAATGACATGGTGGACTTCCCACTATGTGTAACCTCCTACGATAGCACTACCAAGTAGGTATGTTCAGTATAAACAAGTAGCATACACATATACATATATATTCAGATCACTCTTATATATATATATATATATATATATATATATATATAAAGTACCAAGTTCTTACGCATATTCCATAGCGCACTAGTCTGCCAGTCACGAAGTTCGAACCAACTTTTCGATTAAATATCTAAATGTTCACTCTCTTGAATTCCCGGTTCTCCTGACCTAAACCCATCTATTATATGGTTTATCATACATACCCAACCCTGAAAAACATTCCCCAATAATCCCACAATACCCAAGAACCCCCAACGGTCATTCCCTAAGCTCTAATGGGTCAAAACAACACATGAATAAAAACTAGGTAGACCAGTAAGCCGAACCAGTTCGCTTGGCAGATCAAATCGATTCTATTGAGCAAACTAGTTCAATTTAGTGGGCTACCTTTCATTTTCTTCCTCAAATATTTCTCCTCCAAACCACCCCAGACACAAAATTAATCTCCTACATCATTATACTAACATTCCAATAGTATTATATCATATAATTAACCCCGAATCCCCTATTAAAACCTTAGGATTCTAAATCAAACATCAATTCTATCAAACTCGGACTTTATCCAAATTGAATTTTCATGAATTCAACCCTCCTATTAATATTCTACATGTTCATCATCATAAATCCAGAATTAATTTTGAAATTCCTACATGATCAACATCAATTAATTATCAATTCATATAAAAAATTAATTACTATCTATACCTCTTAATTTACTTATCAAAGTTCCATTCTTTAAACCTTTAAATCACTGATTTTTCTACACTATTAACTATGAAAATGATTAACTACTTAATCATTCATTTAAAAGCAAGTAACTACTTGCCTTTATGGATCTAGATCTGAAGTCTATATATTTGTGATGGGTTGAATCCGAAGATGGTTCCCTCTGGTCTCTATATTTGTGATGGGTTGAATCCGAAGATGGTTCTCTCTCTTCTATTCTCCAAGCCTTTTCTCTTCCTTTTCTTCGTTTTCTTTTCTCTTGAACTCCCTTCCAAACTCAATTGTGTAGAATGTTAAAGGTGGGATGCCATTCACATTCCTTACCCTTAAATACTTCCAAAATACATCATATTCCCCCTTTTCCATTAAACCCTAGGTGTAGAAAGACCATCATATCTTATATGGGTCTTGCTATGTCTAAAAAGCCTTAGGTGGCATCTAGAAATTACTTTTAAGATTCAAGTCCATTTTTACCTTATTTAGTTTATTCTATATTTTTCTCATTTCACTCATCTATTTAGTACAGTTTATTCATGTAGTTAGATCTCTCACTTTTATTACTATTTAGCAGTCCCATTTATGTGTATTCACTTTTCCGTAGTTAAGTTCTGATTTTGGGGCGTCACTCACATTTGTAGTAATTTTATCAATTAGCCCACCATCATATTATACATGTCTATTTAGTTCTACTATTACTACTCGTTTAGCGGTCCTACTTATGCATATCCAATTTTTTATAGTAAGATTAGGATTCCTAAGTGTCGCACATTATTATATGTTATGTTCATTACTCACTCTTTCTAGTTTAGTATCATTATTGTTTTACCTTTTAGCGGTCTTATTCATGTGTACTCACTTTTTCATAATGAGGTCATGATTTTGAGACACTGCTCATATTTATCCTCTTAGAAAGATGCATATCCAACTTTTCCATGGTGAGGATATGTTGACTTCACTCTTCAAATACACACACATTCACATCCATACATACACTCACCTTTATTATCGAGCCATGGGAGGATAACTGTCTCACGACCACTTAGGCTGTCATCTGAAATGGATTGATATTCCATTGAGACAGCCAAATGTCTCATCATTTATATGCTCCTTGATCTTCATATTGACAAGTCTACCATTATAAAATTGTTACCCGAATCGACTTTACAAGAATTTTTGTCCTGAACTCTTATCCAATCATAGTAAAACACAACCTCTTTGAAATATACATAGTCTAATTTAAAAATATTTTGAATTACGCCATAGTAATTCATTTCTTCTTCAATGAGGTTTTTATCTTTGTCACTCACCCGAAATATGTAAGAGCCTTATATGAAATATCGTTGTTTTATAAGGAAGTATTTTCCTCATACAATCTCGACAAGAATATATAACCCCATAGTCTATACTTCTTATACTCATGTCCCATTAAATTGGATCCAATGGCGAGATGAGTAAGAATTGACGTGGCGTCACCCATCTTTAACAACTAAAGTTATGAATTACATAAGTTAATTAGATAAATTTTAAAGCTTGCAATTATTTATCATTTAATAAGGGACATTTGGCATAATAAGTACCTCGTGCGATACCCAAAGTCTAAATTCACTGTCTAAATGTGAAATTGTCCTTCGTTTTTTGTTGTGCCTGGTTGCATTATATTTTCTACATTGAATGACAAAATTTATCAAGAAGGTAATTAAGTATATAAGGTAACAACACAGAGTAAAATTATAACACAAACTTACTCTCTCCATTTGTCAACATCTTAATGGTTTGAAACATATAATGAGTCACTTGCTCATATTGTAAACTTGTTAGTTTAATCCATTTGCACATGACTTAACCACCCTCATTGAACACATCTCCATCATCTACAATATTAGGGTCGATCATATATTCCCTAACAAAACACGGATGCCTCCATAGTAATGTATTACTCCACGATGGATCCTTTAATGTACCTCATATTCTTAACATATATAATCTTTAAAAACTTTCATCAACCTTTAAAATGGGTACATCCATCGATATCTTACGGGGCCACAAAGAAGAACCTCATAACATAAGTTCACTAACTTGTGAATACTTATCTTGAAGAATGTTGTGGGGGGGGGGGGGGGGGGTACTTCCATATTTGGAAGACCTCCTTTTAATTTTTGAACTTGAAAGCTTACTCGGAGGTAGCCTATGTTTGACCCCACCCGGCAAAAAATTAGATCCTTTTTGGAAATGATATATAATTTTTCCACTATCCTTGAGACGTTAGGATCCAGTTTCCTGCCCACAAATTGGACACCCAAAGTAATCGTGAACAATATAACCCGATTTACTCCTATAAGATGGGAAATCATGAATTTCCAATATAGTTTTTAACGTAAACTCTTCCTATTTTCTATAGTCAAATTCTTCCACACCCACTAACCATAACTCATTCGATTCTTCTACCAATGGTGCCAAGTAGACATCAAAGTCGTTACTTGATGAATTTGTCCCAGGTATCAACAAAGACAATATCCAAAATTTTGGTCTCATGCACAACGAAAGAGGGGGATTTAGGGGTGCTAAGATCACCAATCATACACATTGATTGGTGCTGAGAGTGGCAAATGCATTATCACTACACCAAAATTGTCAAATTGTCACCTTTCAGCCGGCCACCCTTGTCAAGGTCATTGACCATGATAACAAACAGGACCTTAACACGACTGTGACAATATCTTCAGTAAAATCCCTAGGCTTTTTTCCCACCGTTTTTTGGATTTCCCTCTCTCTCTCCCTCTAAGCAAGTTTAGCTCTCTCTCTCTCTCTCTAAGGTCAATGATCGTGACAATTTTTTTTAAAAGGGTCAAGGCTTTGTCACGGTTAATAACTGTGACTAAACTTGTCACAGTCATAGCCCGTGACACGACTGTGATAATTCTAATGAACTTTTCACGATCATTGACCGTGACACGTCCGTGATAAAAAAAAGTTATCTCACCCCGAATTGTCACGGTCATTGACCTTGACAAGTTGAACTTGTCAAGGTCAATGACCGTGACAATTAGGCAGATTTGGTGTAGTGTGTACCTATATGTTTATATTTTCAAATGCATATTATGATGTTCTTTGGAAAAATTGGGGTAGTTAAAATTTATGCTTTTCCAAATGGTTGAGTTCATAGGATGACACATGAGATTATCCCATACTTCTTCCCTACAATGCCAAGTCATTGCCTCCGCTATCCATGGTGTTGTAAAAATCTCTTCGTTTCGGGTTCAATAGATAAATATTTTAATACTTTTTGAGGCACTTTTGAAACCGTGCCTATCTTTTCATTAGAACCATGCTCTGGCACATATCTAAGTTCCCCGCATTCCAAAAAATGATCAACATTTTAGTACACCTTTAGGTATAGTATGCAATCATACTTTCAATCATGAATTGATTTATAGCTCATTCCCAACCTTTCAAACTATTCTTCATAGTCATCAGAAGTGTATTTTTGTTAGGGAGCAAACTTTCCACCCAATTCAGAATTCTAGCTATGTTATTTCCAAACAAACCAAAACGGCTCTTCAAACTATACAAATCAACAATATCATGAAATGGTGTTTGATCTTTACCTCATTTAGTGTACAACGGTTGGGTCGATTTGACTTTCAAGCTTTGGTAGTCATCGTCCAGGTGTATCCCAACACCGTCATGAGCACTACACAATAAGATTCATTGTCCTACTTATAATAATCTTCATTGTCTTCCAAGACAAACTCCGTAAGCATTGCCTATTATATCATTTAACATATTATTATCCATGGGGGATCCTTCTATCCTTCCACCGCCTTACTGGTTAACGACTATAATGGAGGGTTTTCGGGGATAAATGGACAATGTATTTTTTCGTGATTACCCACACTTCGTAATCATCTTGCATACCCCATATAAGAAGATTTAATTCAACTATTTTTCACTCAAACACTTTCCTATTTCTCCAACGTGCATAAGAATAAGAGAACCCTTCATCATTGAGACACCTCTTTACCGATTTTACAAACTCATTAGCACCTCAACTATACAAATCCTCGAGTCTATTTGCCTCGCCCATCCACTCTTTATATAGAAGATACCCCATAATAGTTTGTAGGAATCGTTACCTAACATGTGTGAACAAATGTTTCTTTACAAGTTAGTTTATCCCCAGGGGTAGTTAAATCATTAGTTAACTATAACAAAATTGAAACACTGCCATGTTGAAAACCTAAGTCATGTATACATACCAAATTGGTTTTAATTATACTTTATAACCTAATCGAATGTAATTTCAAAATCAAGGTTGAAAGCTTAAGCCGCATATATATATCAAATTCATTTTATTATACTTTATAACCTAATCAAATTTTATTTTTGAAACCTAGGTTGAAACATTAAACCACGTATACATACCAAATTTGTTTTAATTATACTTTATAATCTAATTGAATCCAATTTCTGAAACCTAGGCTGAAACCCTAAGCCACATATACATACCAAATTAGTTTGGATTGTACTTTACAACCTCATCGAATCTAATTTTTAAAACCTAGGTTGAAACTCTAAGCCACGTATACATACCAAATGAGTTTTAATTATACGTTATAACCTAATCGAATCCAATTTTTAAAACCTAGGTTGAAACGCCAAGTCTCGTATATATACTAAATTGTTTTTAATTATACTTTATAACCTAATCCAATCTAATTTTCAAAACCTAGGTCAAAACCCTAACTCGTGTATACATACCAAATTGAAAATTATGATAGAACGTTCATTGCATTCTTTATTATATTTATAAATAAACTCGTGAATTATTTTTAGATAAACCCATAAATTATTCACATTATGTAAGGACATATTTTCATAGGTCCGTTATCAATTTATTATGTCATATATCGCTACACCGTCAAAGATCATTCAAGAGACATCTACATCAAAGACAGATCCAAATTACTCAAGTTCTTCATCATTCGAGACTCCGCGATGTTTACTTTGGTAAGGTTATGTTTTTAATACCTTAACTTTTCACTTAGATCTTTTGGGATATATTAACAAAATATTTCTAAGTGTTAGAGCGAACTTTTTCCTCAAAATTTTAGAATGAGTATTTTTTTCTAAGTGTTGAAGTAGACATTAAAATAATATTTTTTTTGCAACGGTCGTCCGAGCGATAGAGCAATGTAGTTCGCGCAAGATAGCCATGTCGCACGATCTCATTCGAACGAGCACTGTTTTCAAGGTGGCACGATTTTCTATAAAATCTCATTTTGTGGTTTTTTTTTGTTTAAGAAGTCCCAGTATTTTACAGAACAGAAAAACTACGAAAGAAGAATCCTTTTTGACTTCTTCTTTTAGGGTTTAATCCCTTTTTGTTTACAATTCACAAAAATCCCAATATGCTTCAGTGAATTGTTTTGGTGTTTGAAGGACACACTTTGCTGTTGTTTACTCTTATGGGGAGGATAACCTACACCGAGAAGACTGCGCGTCTAGGATTGCGGTCCTTGTGGTATAGCTGCGTGTGAACCATTGTTGTTTTGTTTCTAGCTATTACTTTGGAGGTTTATCGAAGACACCGTGTGTTACTCTTGTGGGCGAAAGCAAGATGGTATGTAAGTCAATGGTCTTGTAAACTTTTTAAAGTTCTAGAAATAAAAGGTTTTGCCCTACGGGGATTTTTCTTAAATTTGTGTCACATGCTTTATCTATTTATGGGTTGACATAGGCACACACATAGTTGCATTTTAGGGGCTGAATTAATTTGGTTTAAAAATAGATTCTAATTAAATAAATCTTCCAAAGAACAAAGCTGCGAATTAATTTAAATCGATATCACACACCGCGTTTATCACGTTCTATAAATTGGTATCAGAGCTTTATTAAAAGCGAGTGCATACCTTTTACACACTATACATATAAATTATACACAAGGAATTCCATAATCCTTCACATTTTTAAATAAACTCTCATATAATTTTTTAATGAAAATGATTACATTTGCAACAAATAAAACATATATTCAAGCCCAAACAAACATCAAAGTTAAATTGATCAAACCTTTAAACCTAGGTGTTGCACACGTTATTTTCTAATGATATCAAGTTATACATATCGATACAACCAACAAACAAACACATATATTCAACCCCAAGCATATATCAAAGTGAAATTGTTCAGACCTAGGTTTTGCACAAAATTATTTTGTAACAATGTCAGAGCCATTCATGTAAATACAACTATTTTATAACAAACAAAAACAACAATTCAACAACTAAAACTACAACACACACACACACACACACACACACACACACAGATATATATATATATATATATATATATATATATATATATATATATATATATATATATATATATATATATATATATATATATATATATATATATATATATATATATATATATCAAAGTCAATACGTGTAAATCATAAATTTTGAGTGAAAAAATGGTGGGTTTTTTACCTAGGAGAGAGAAGAAGTCGAATTGATTAGAGAGATAAGGAAAGTAGTGTGTTTTGAGGATAACATGAGGGGTTTTAGGTTGAAATCCTGATGTTTTTGTCACGGCCTCTGTCACGGTTGACCGTGTCAAGCCAGTGACAAAACAAATATCTCGGTGACAACACATGCATATTTTTTCCCATGATCAAGGACGGTAATAATAAATAGTCGAATTTTGTTTGACTTTTTTTTTGTCTTTTGGGGTAATGCAACGAGACTTTATAAGTCGTTGTTAGGCTTTCAAGAACCTGGGGAACATTAACGTCAAGTATTCATGAGAATTTTGAAACCTCAAATGGATCTTGGTGAAATAGGGTGTGTGTCTTCCTTATTAGAGTCGCAAAATATTATTATTTGAAAGGAAGCAACTTACTTGCATGCCGTAGTGGTGGAAGCTAAAAGGTCATTTTGAGGAATTGTTATTATATATCTTTTGATTTCTAAAATTTTAACCATGTATTATTAGAATTTGAGTAGTTAATGTTGGTTAGAAAGAAAATTTGTAATTTCTTGGAAAGTCACACTTTAGCAAAATTCTAGGCTCCATCTTTAATTATCGTGTTATGGAATGATTGGCCTATTAAAGATTTTTTTCCCATATTTGGAGAGGCTTATTCGAAAAAAAACTTGAATCGATGTATAGTAAGTGGAATGAGACTTTGTTTCCTTGGACCATGACTTTGTTGCTTTAAAATTGTCCAAGAAGGAAAGTGATGATAGGGTCCTATTTTTAGAAAAGGAATTGGAGGGCCTTAAAAATTCGATGGTTTGTGTTTGTGCCAAAGATGACAAAAATATTTTAATCAATGAGTTTGTGGCACGTGAAGAGACTCTTAGGGAAAAGTTTGCTTTCATTGAGGGGGAGCGTGATAAACTGTTAAGTTTAATTGAAAATTTGAAAAAAGTGTCCCTTAAATTGGAAGAGTCTAATTCTTTGCTTGAGTAAAAAATTTTGAAGTTAAAAAATGATTTGACAGACTCAAATAAGTTTGATAGTGATGGTAATGGCTCATCGTGTTCTCATGATTCTAATGCTAAAGCCAAAACCATTATTTGTTTTAGAGGGTCAACCAATTTCAAATATGTTATAAAAGGTCAACCCATAGGTGTCGTTCCACCCGTTTACACATGTTCATATTGTGGTAGGAAAGGTCACCTTAGGTGTTTTCATTTTTATCTTGGAAAATGTCCTAGGAAGTTTATGTCTAATGTTCCCGTGGTTTCCAAATCCCCTACACGACGTTTCACATCTATTTGGGTTAGGAAATCACTTTTGGATATGCTAGATTTTAAACAAGTTGATTCTCATTTGCTTGCACATAATTCTTCTCTTGCCATATCATATAGATGATTGTGTTCGCATGTTTGTCATACGCTAGTTTTTGTTTCATGATATTTATGTTTTCTAGCGTTGTGACATGTACTTTTTGTATAAATTTTTTGCTTTTGAAAAATTTTGAAAAATGCAATAAGATTTTCTATTTTTTGAGTGTCCATTCATATTTTGTTTAAAAAGTTTGAAAATCCACAAAGATTTTTGTATTTTGTTTGCTCCTTTTATGGAGGAACACTTAGGATGACCGAGTCACAACACCATTCCATTTTTTTCATGAGACTATTTGATAGTGTTTTGAGAGAATAGGTCAATTCATCCATGTGCTTTATAATGTTTGGAATCATTCAGACGTAATTAAGTGTTACTTCCTACATGTTTGACTCATAATTTCCTTTATTGCACACATGCACGAATTTGTTTGATTATTGTGCTTGTCTTACCACATGTTGGTTGGGTGTTTTCACTTCAATCATGTCCTTAAAATGAACCAAACGCGATAAAATTTGATAACAAAGTTGTGCAGTAAGAGCCATTTGTGAGTTTGTGTGCTTTATTTGAAAATGGTGAAGGGCTACGAAAGTTTATTTTTTATCCTTCGCGATTAAGCTGTCCTTTAAATTGGACCTAAAAATTGAGGAATTTTATTATCCGGGGTCCAAACAGGTTTAAAAGTGCCCGAAAGAATTTATAAGATATAAAAAGAAATTCATTCCAATTATGGGCTATTTAGGTTTTTGCACCAATTTTCCAAAGTTTGAGAATTTAGTTTAACACCTCTAAAAGAAAATATATATGAGGGAGTTTGGTTGGAGATTTTATAATGGGTTTGCACGTCCTTAAAAGTCTTGAAAAAGCGCTACATAGTTTTGGACGTTATTGGTCTAGAAATCACTTTGACTTTGATTTGTTGATTTGCATAAGACGGTGTCATCTAAATTCAACAATTTTTACACCTAAGGATACTTTTGATGTTCATTCGTTAGGAGTACACTATGCATCGTGCACATATGATTGATTGAGTTGATTTTCTTATCGAATGTGTTCACACCCATACATTCCGTATCCATGACTTGGTTGTTTTACTTTAAATCCATGGTGTGATTTTTAGTATCTTATTTTTTTATAAAAAAATTGAAAAATCCAAAAATAGTTTGTGAATTGTTTTAGAGATACCTTTTCATGCGCGTAGTTTGATCCATGTTTGCTATGCACTTTATCGTGACACTTCATGTTTTGATTCTTTTTCTTATCTGTCTATTTGCGGACATCATAAAAATGTTTACTTGGAAACTTGCGAATAATTTTAAATCGATATCACACACCGCGTTTTTTGTATAGATTTTTGTTTTTGAAATTTTTTTAAAAAATACAAAAAGATTTTATTTTCAAAATTGAAAAATCCAAAAATAGTTTTTGGATGTTTTTGGGATACTCCTTTGCATGCGCGTAGCTTGATCTTTGTTTGATATGATTTTTTGTCGTGACACTCCATTTTTTGATTGTTTCTTCTTATGTGTCTATTTGGGGACATCATAAAAAGGGGGAGAAAGAATTATCAGGTTATGGGGCAGTTTTTGCATTATGGAGGAGATTTGATTATTAATGTTTTATTCTTATATAATTTCAAACTCAATGCGTCATGAAGGTATTTTTCTTTATCTCATATGTGTAGGTACAAAAATTGAAGATCATGATATTGCACACCCTGATGAGAAAAGCTTTGAGAATTGATAAAGATGATTGAAGAACAGTTTTGAGATCTAGCAAATTTATTCATGGGAGGGTAGATTTGTATAGGCATTTTGGTTTTTGATAATTCATATTTTTTAAGTATGTACCGGCATAGACATAGGGGGAGATTTGTAAGGACATATTTTCATAGGTCCGTTATCAATTTATTATGTCATATACCTCTACGCCATTAAACAGCATTCAAGAGACATCTACATCAAAGACGGATCTGAATTTCTCAAGTTCTTTATCATTCAAGACTCCGCGATGTTTACTTTGGTAAGGTTATATTTTTAATACCTTAACTTTTCACTTAGAGCTTTTGGGATATTTTTACAAAATATTTTCTAAGTGTTGGAGCGGACTTTTTTGTCAAAATTTAAGAATGAGTATTTTTTTCTAAGTGTTGAAGAGGACATTAAAATAATAATTTTTTTTTTTATAATAGTCGTTCAAGCGATAGAGCAATGTCATTCGCGCAAGATAACCATGTCGCGCGATCTCCTTCGAATGACAGTTGTCCTTCGTTCGAGCGACATGTTGATCTCGTTTGAACGAGCACTATTTTCGAGGCGGTGCGATTTTTTATAAAATCTCATTCTGTCGTTTCGTTTTGCTTAAGAAGTTCCAGCATTTTACAGAACAGAAAAGTTGCGAAAGCATAATCCTTTTTGACTTCTTCTTTTAGGGTTTAATCGCTTTTTGTTTACAGTTCACAAAAAATCTCAATATGCTTTAGTGAATTATTTTGGTGTTTAAAGAACACACTTTGCTGTCGTTTACTCTTGTGGGGAGGATAATCTACACCGAGAAGACAGCGTGTCTAGGATTGTGGTCCTTGTGGTATAGCTGCGTGTGAACCATTACTGTTTATTTTCTAATCGTTGATTTGGAGGTTTATCGAAGACACCATGCGTTACTCTTGTGGGTGAAAGCAAGATGGTATGTAAGTCAATGGTCTTGTAAACTTTTCAAAGTTTTAGAAATAAAAGGTTTTTCCCTGTGGGGATTTTTCCTTAAATTTGTGTCGCATGCTTTATCTATTTATGGGTTGACATACGCACACACATAGTTGCATTTTAGGGGCTGAATTAATTTGGTTTAAAAATAGACTCTAATTAAATAAGTCTGCCAAAGTACAAAGCTGCGAATTAATTTAAATCGGTATCACACACCGTGTTTATAACGTTTTACAAATTCATATCAGAGCTTTATTAAAAGCGAGTGCATACCTTATACACACTATACATACAAATTATACACAAGGAATTCCATAATCCTTCACATTTTTAAATAAACTCTCATATAATTTTTTAATGAAAATGATTACATTTACAAAAAATAAAACATATATTCAAGCCCAAACAAACATCAAAGTTAAATTGATCAAACCTTTAGACCTAGGTGTTGCACAAGTTATTTTCTAATGATATCATGTTATACATATCGATACAACCAACAAACAAACACATATATTCAACCTCAAGCATAAATCAAAGTGAAATTGTTCAGACCTAGGTTTTGCACAAAATTATTTTGTAACAATGTCAGAGCCATTCATGTAAGTACAACTATTTATAACAAACAAAAATATTAATTCAACAACTAAAACTACAATATATATATATATATATATATATATATATATATATATATATATATATATATATATATATATATATATATATATATATATATATATATATATATATATATATATATCAAAGTCAATACGTGTAAATCATAAATTTTGAGTGAAAAAATGGTGGGTTTTTTACCTAGGAGAGAGAAGAAGTCGAATTGATGAGAGAGATAAGGAAAGTAGTGTGTTTTGAGGATAAAATGAGGGGTTTTAGGTTGAAATCCTGATGTTTTTGTCACGGTTGACCGTGTCAAGCCAGTGACAAAACAAATATCTCGGTGACAACACATGCATATTTTTTCCCATGATCAAGGACGGTAATAATAGCTCGTCGGATTTTGCTGACTTTTTTTTTGTCTTTTGGGGTAATGCAACGAGACTTTATAAGTCGTTGTTAGGCTTTCAAGAACCGAGGGAACATTAATGTCAAGTATTCAAGAGAATTTTGAAACCTCAAATGGATCTTGGTGAAATAGGGTGTGTGTTCCTTATTAGAGTCCGAGAATATTATTATTCGAAAGGAAGCAACTTACTTACATGCCAAAGTGGTGGAAGCTAAAAGGTCATTTTGAGAAATTTCTATTATATATATTTTCATTTCTAAAATTTTAACCACGTATTATTAGAATTTGAGTAGTTAATGTTGGTTAGAAAGAAAATTTGTAATTTCTTGGAAAGCCACACTTTAGCAAAACTCTAGGCTCCATCTTTAATTATCGTGTTATGGCATGATTGGCCTATTAAAGATTTTTTCCCCATATTTGGAGAGGCTTATTAAAAAAAACTTGAATCGATGTATAGTGAGTGGAATGAGTCTTTGTTACTGATTAAATTACAATATCTAAATAAATAAAATAAATGAATCGACATTTTAATTCATTTTCTATATGGTTATCCAAATTTGGATTATCTTTAGAAATCTGATTACCTTCTGACCCATTAGTAAATGGATAATAAATGGTTCTAGTCTAGTGTTGTCCATTAAAGACCCTATATGATTCAATATAATATGGAGGAAAATCAAAATTAACCATGATTTTTAGGGTGAATTTAAAGTTATAATCTTAACCCTGAATTTAATAATCATTTTAATCATACTCGTTGTTACAGTTCTATTAGGGGAGTTGAAAACGTGTTGATTAAATGTATTGTATGTCAAAATTTATGATATTTATCAACATTTTATTGACACACAAATTCTCCATTTAACATCTAATATTTGCTTTTAACAATATGTAAATTCAAAAATCACAACAACAACAACAACCACTCTAGTTTTTCGCTTCAAATCAACACATTAACAGAGAAACTCTCTCTCTCTCTCTCTCTCTCTCTATCTCTATCTCTCTCTCTATATATATATATATATATATATACTAGTGGTGACCCGTGCGATGCACGGGGTGGGTGTAATCCATTTTGAAATATTATATTCAAATATATAAATTATAATGTTTTTTTTATAATAAATTATAATGTAATTATTATCGTTATTTCAAAAGAAGATCATAGTCATTGGCATGAACATGTAAATATTAGTAATATGGTGAATAAATAGTATGACTTAACAGAGTAAGAGGAAATGAATGGTAATAGCCATAGTAAAAAAATCTAAGTTAGAAAAAAAAAACTACATTGCGAAGTGAATTTTAAAATGAAGTAGTCCTCAAAACGGGCGACAACTAATTTTTGCAGAAATGACAGTGATATTTTTTTTTAGCCACTCCAAATATGGATTTTCAGCGTGCTCGTAGTGGGTAAATCCATATTTCTTGAACATAACCCTTCGAAATTCTCATTTCTTGATGTAGACGAACCTCCTGAGTTAGGGGATGCAAACTACTATCTGGTATGTCATAGAAAGTTGAGAAGACATTAGTAGATTTTAATGAGAAGTAAATATAAATGCATAAAATGTGTACACTATATACCTCATTCTTTGTGACTGGGAGTGTATCAGTTCATTTTTTAGATTTGGGAATGAAGAAAATAAGTTATATTTTTCACATTTAAAGAAATCTAATTGTAAATAAAATATAAACTCAATATTATTTTACTTCACACCTTAGCCTACTATTTTATACAGTCTAATTTGTAGATTTGGGAATGAAGAAAATCAATTAGATTTTACAAAAACTCAGACGTATAATGCATTAGAAAAGAAGATAACACCCGCATATAGAATAAAAAATATATAAAGAAATATAGATAAAAACATTGATAAGCCATATTAATTATTTGTAGGAATAAAAAAATTTCAGCAAATTAAAAATGAATTTTGACAGTAATAAATTCTTTTCGGCAAATAAAAATTATTTATATGAATAGAAAATTGATTTTCATTGAATAAAAAATCAATACTCGACATAAAAAAATAATTCCAACAAATAATAAATATTTATAGGAATAAAAAAATTATTTCATGGAAATAATAAATTACTTCAAGGAAATAAAATATGGTTCAAGCAATGTAAAAATATTTTTCAGAAATATAAAAGTTTTTGTAGCATATAAATTTAATATCCAGTAAACAAAAAATGATTTTCGACAGTAATAATAATTTATATGAATAGAAATATGATTTTCGCTGAATAATAAATCAATTTTCGAGATAAAAAAATTATTCCAGCAAATGCTAAATATTTCTAGGAATAAGAAAATGATTTCGAGAAAATAACAAATTAGTTCAAGGAAATAAAATATGGTTCAAGGAATTTAAAATTATCTTTCAGTAATATAAAAGTTTTTGCAGCATATAAATTTAATATCCTAAAACAAAAAATGATTTTCGAGAATAATAATTTTTTTACGAAAATAAAAATTATTTTTAGGAATAAAAATGAATTTTGAGTAATATAAATATATTTTCATTGTATAAAAATGACTTTCATCAAATAATATATGAATTTCAGTAGTAATAAATTATTTCCAGCATATAAATTTAATTTGCAGCAAAAATATATTTTCTAGCGAATAAAAATTATTTCTCGGTATTAAAAAATGATTTTTGGCAATATAAAATCATATAAAAATAATTTTCAACAAATAAAAAATTGATTTCAAGAGCAATAGATAATTTCCATACAAAAATTTATTTTTTTAACTCCCAAAAAATTCTTTCGAACACATATATTTCCATATATGTTTAGTGAACAGTATTTATTAATTTTTTTTAAAAATAAATATTTGGGAACACTAAACATATATTTATAAAAAAAATTCAAAAAAATAATTATTTTATTTATATTTATAATAACGGTTAAAAACTATATATATATATATATATATATATATATATATATATTTAAAAATAACTGTTTTAACGTTTTTTAACAGCTTATTTATATTTAGTAAAAAAAGATATTACATATATATATAAAAGATTTAACTCTAATTTTACTTATTGTTTTATAAAAATCATTTGAAACAAATGTTTTGATGTATATTCCCATATATGGTTCTTGAACATTAATTTTTTTGTAAAAAATAATTTTTTTTAAAAACAATTTTTTGGGGGAACACTAAACATATATTTATGAAAAAAAAATTAAAAAGTAATTATTTTCTTTATATTTATATAAACGGTTAAAAACCTATGTTTTTACATACAGAATAAAATAACAATGTTACATTTTTTAACAGTTTATATATATTTATTAAAAAAAGACATTACAATACTCAGAGGCGAAATGCATGTTATCTGTCAAAGTGTAGCACCCCAAAACTGATATTCACACATGTTTCCCACATCTTAAAAAATGATATATGATTACTGATTGCAACTAAAAATAAACTATTTTTAAGCAAGTAAATGTACGCAATTTTGTTGAATCGTGACCATTATTCACTATTTATCTTGAATCGAAAATATGACATGAGGTGGTAGTTTAGCCTTTAGTCCAATACTTTCGGCGTTGATAGGATTATAGGCCTTTCGCATTATGAATGTGTGTCTTGTGCGGTTCATTTTTGTAATCCTTGATAGTGGGCTTAATCATCCAGCATTTTTCCTATTTTCTTTTATGCGATCTCTTTAGTTTATATAAAACATTGACATGAATCAACACACAATTACCATTTGACAAATAAAAAGATTTAAAAATAGAAGTACTACACAAATGGCACAATGGCATAATAGTTTTTACTTAAGATGATTTATGTCAAACTATATACACAAACTTTATACACAAACATCTATGCGTACAACCTACAACCCAATGTACTATTATGTAGTACAAAAGTCTAATGTTTACAAAATATTAATTTCATTTATTTTCGCACTACGAAAATTATCCCCATTATAGCACTTGTAGCAATATTTGCAGACACCATGGCATGGAAACATTCTGCAAATATGGAAGGAATAAATTAATTAAATCAATAGACAACATAGTTGAAACACTACATAATAGTTAGATATTAGCACAACACATAAATCAGACAAATAATATAACGTTTTCATTAAATATGTGAGAAATGACAAATGTTTTGTATGGAAGAAATACAAATTTGACTTTTAGCGAGTGCAAGTATTGTTAAATAAATAATTAGGTATGTAAATTGTGGCATTTAAAAACCTCATAGAATATTTCAATGAGAAAAGGACAATACATATATTAATTTACTTAGAATGTCTAAAGATACATTTAAAGTCTAGTCAAAAGTAAAGGGAATAATTTAACTTGAGTACGGATTTCATAATTCCTATTGGAATGTGTTAACAATATGTGCATTTGACAATATTCCAAATATCCCAAGTAACAAATCGAAAAAACAATGTGAACAAATTTTTCGCAGTAATTTGAAACCATATTGAATGCAAGTAGTAATCCCACATACAAACAAATTATCTGATATATGTTACCGTAATTGATAGACATTCATATTCAATAATGCAGAAAATAAAATTGGTGACTCCAGATTGAATGAAAATATAATATTTACCGTACTACCAAAAAAACGTTTTAAGTTTTGCATCGAGAGCTAAACAAAAAAAGTGAAAATACTGAAAAGAAAAAAATGGATGCCTTTGGGGAACAAAATTTTTAGTCCTTAAACACATTTTCCAATCTGATGTTATGCTCCATTGAGTAGCAGAATGGACTAAGGCGGCAAGAACAATTCAATACTTAATATAAATCTGTCTACACAGACAAAGTGCATGAACTTGAAAATGACTATTCATTTTTATGTTTATTGATCACATTGTAAAAGTAAGTATCTAGTTGTGCTGTTAGAGCAAGAAGAACTTCCAATGTTTTCAAATCATATGCAGTCCCAACATTTGTAGTAGAAGTAACTTGTTCGTTGAACTCCTTACTTTTCTGTGAGACACTGGTGACGTAAGACACAAAAATTTATAAGTCTAACCAAGACATTATTGGAGGAAAACAACATACGGACTACTTGGGACGAACTCCTGCTAACATGAGCCGCTCAATGGCAGGGTCTCAATGCTTGGGATTCCATGACCACGAAACTTCCAAATCGAACCTCAAAATATATTTTTCTAAATTCTCAAATCTGCAAAATCAAATATAGCGAACTAAAACAACAATTTATTGGAAAAAAAATAAAAACACATGAGAGGGGTTGGAACAAACCCACATCATCAATCAACCTTGTTCCATACCAGAAGCCTCCAACATCCCATTCGTACATCAACGGCAACATCACCAGAAAAAAATCACTGAGGAAGAATAAGAGATTGAAGAAGAAAGACAATCAAATCTGAAATTACACGGGTAACTTAGATGACTTTAAAATGGGAACTTTATCCACGGGTGGAGCAACACCTACTCTTATGGGGGCCCGCTGGGTCGAGGTTAGATTTTTTCGATCGGAGACCCATCCCGATGTTACTGAAATCCCTATACTAATATTCCCTAGCCTCTAAAAAGAGCCATCATGGATATAAAAAAAAGTAGAAGTAGAGGAGAGAGATTCATACCTAGGATAAATTAGAAGAAAGTTGAGATGGAGGGGATAGGTGGGGAAGAGACGGACGGGTTGAGGAAGTTGAGAGAAAGAAGGAGAAATATGGTCGTTGTAGGAGAGAGGTTACATTAGGAGGATGTGGATGTGTGGATGTGGATGTGGGTTAGTGGGTTAGTAATAGTAGGAGATGGTGACACTTGGATTTTTTAATTTTTAAAAAAACTCAAAAATCTGAGAATTTAGGATTCACCTTTTGGAGTCTTCTCAATGCTCCTACTACATACGTATATATTATAAGATATATATATATATATATATATCACGTGTGTATGTTTGCATAAGTGTGGATGAATATGTGTGTAAATGTTTGTATGTATGTTTGTGTATTTATTTTTCTCTTTATTTTTATATGTGTAAATTTGTGTTTCTGTGGTTGTATGGTCATATCTTAGTATCTTTGCATGGTTGTGTGCGTGTATATATATGTACGTGTGTATTAGTATAGGTGGGTATATATGTATATGGATGTAAGTGTGTATGCATTATAGAATTGTGAATTTAATTAGTAAAGGGCGGTGGTTTTCCAGCATGCGGTGGTATATTGTCTCCTTTAGTGTAATTTGTTTGATTTTCTTTTATATATTTTTTACTTTAAACTGTGTCATATTTTTTCACTTTTTATTTTTTCGGACAGTGCGCTGTGGAAAATTACTACTCGAAATTGAAGATCACGCCAAATTAAAATTTTACGTTTTTAAATTTAATCGATGTTAAACAACAAGTACAACATAAAGGTCTATGTGGATAGATTTATAAAATATTTAATCAACACGACAAAGTATAATATTCATTAAGCATTTGATATATAACTCATACGAAAAAGTAAATCACTCGACAAAACCAGATGTACGAGAAAAAAAATTAATGGAAAAAACCTCGGGGCAATACAATAATCTCACTAAAACATGGTAAAGACTTACAGAGGTAATGAACATCTTATGATCACACATCACGTTAACTCATACCTCATCCTTTCTCTACAAATTCCTAGTGGTCAGAGATCTTTGTAACATCAATAAGAATCTCAGCATGCTGATATTGTAATTAAACGATTAATAATGTTGCTTTGAACCAACTCGTAAAATTTATTGATTTCACTCTTAATGAAACCCATAAGAATAACACGATCACAAAATCTACCAGGATTATATGTCCTAAGTTTAAAAATATTAAGATGACAAAAGTATTTGGAAGATTTACAAAATTTACTTTTTCTTATTTGGTATTGATCAACCTGAGACAAAGTTGAGTAAGTGTAAATGAGAGAAATAAGAAAATAGAAGATTAAAGATGGACAATATTTCTTTACCTCAAGATTTTTTGAATAATATCTCTCTTGAAAATATATTAAGCTTTATAAAAAAAAATGCCAAATGTATAACGAAACAAACCCATGCTCCCACGTGTCTTTACAAGGAAGAAATGAGTAGGCTAAAAGATCCCATAAAAAAGGTGTTTGGTGAGAATATCCCAAACAAAATCTTTTATTTTTTACAAAAATGATTATATTGACTACCATCGATGACGATTCACTACAGCGAATAAAGGTCTTCACCGGAGAGAACTCCCAGTCTGCCTAGAATTTTCTATGAGATAAAAGACGTAAGGTCACTACCTGCTAAATCGTTTGATCCAGCAAAGTTTTGCTTCACTACAGTGAGACATCCACGAAGTACGTCGCGAATATCTCCTGGGATTTCGCCAAATGATCTTAGACTACTTATGGCCAAGGGTGAAACTTTAATACATCGAGTTTTCTGGTACATAACCGAAGTTCATTTTAAACATAGATTATAAAATACTATGTATATGAATCTATGAATAAAATTTTATTTTGAATATATATTTATGCACGTGAAAATTGGATAAACATTTTTATTTAGAATGAACAATTCAAAAAAAATATGGTTACATTCAAAATTAACCTTGACATAGGTAAAAAAAAATCCAAGACCAATATATTAGGTTAATCCAATAAATCGGTCCAGTCTTAGTTCATAAAAATTCTAGACTCGTTAATTTTTCCCATTTCAAATAATAGATGACACCCAGATCAGGTGATACCTACCCCTAGTTTCAATATACTATTTATCAAATTTTCATATATTTTGACATCTCCCCCCATTTTTATATTTCTTTATTTGTCCCAAAATGCATTATGAGGACTGTTTTTAAAAAACGTCCTTCATAAATTAAAAATACATATTAAATTCGTATGATAACGAGTTTTGTGAATTTTATTATGCAATCGAAATATGTAGGTGTTATGAAGTTCAAGTCCCTCATTTAAAGTGAATCACTATAATACTCTAAAATGCTGTACAAATCATTTAGAGTGAAATGAAAAGAAGGTATCCACGTAGGATGTCCAATACAAAGCAGTTAGAGGGCTGCCATGCAATGCCAAGCCATCAACCGAGATGTACACGTAGGATGACGATTGATTGGTCTCCAAAAATAAATTTATCCATAAATATTTGTCCAAATATGATTTTAAACGTCCCAAAGAAATTCATATCTAATCTTTTCTTTCATCTCACAGCTATTACAACGTTTGTCCTCCTGCATTCTCCTGCATATAGCTATAATACCTCATTAATGGAATTTCGAAAGTCGTTTTTCCCTAATACATATGTTCCTGTAAATCATTGGAATCATAAGAAGACACCACTGATTGGAATATCAAAGTTTATGGAGACAACAACATTTGGAGCGTTGGACGAAGTAGGTGCTGTTGGATTCTCTGAATTTATTGAAGAAATAAGTGTGTTGTATCATCGATACAAATATATATGTTTCTCTGAATTTTTTAAAGGAAGAAATGTGTTGAGTATATCTGTTTTTATTCTCAGAGTGGGATATGGTTTATATCATATAAGTTTATGAATTTTGTTTAATGTAAATTGTTATGTTTTCCCCAATCGAATGTGATTTTTTTAACCGAAACTTTTTTTTAATAAATTAAAAATGATTTTTTATTTCAATTTTGAGCTGTAGAACTGATATAAAATATGAATGAGTATCTCCGTTTTTATTGTAAGAGTCGAATATGGTTTATATCATATCAATAATTTATTATATTTTTAATGTAAATTGTTTGGTTTTACCCCAATGGTCTGTCATTGTTTTAATTGAAAATCATTTTATACAACTATAAGTATTTTATTAATAATTGTAAAAGGTTTTTGAATTTAAATTTGAATTTGATTTTTTAAGCAATATTTTTTCCATTAATTTGACTGTCAATTCGTTGTTTATTTATTTAAATGTATGGTTTTTTTTATTAGGAAAATTATGGATGTGTTTTAATTGGGCAATTTAGATATAAGTGGAAGAAGTGGGTATGGTTTAATGGAGATATAAACATATATTCTAATTAATTAACAGTTAGAAATATGTCTATAATAGATTATTTGTTCCCAACATGTTTCAATGTTTAATCATATTAAAGTTTATTGACGTGGACATGAAATTTAATTTTTTTTTGTAAATAATCCCTTGAACTACATTGTGTTGCAAATTGGATTATTCAGAGGGGGTTTCTTGTATCCAAAACAATTAAGGGGAGTTTTTAGCAAAAAATAGAAAATTTAGAGGCACTACACCAAAATGGTCAAATTGGCACCCTTTAAGCGCTTAAACTGGTTACGGTCATTGATCGTGACAAAAAACTACGTGTTTATTGTCACGATCATTGACTGTGACAAGCCTATAAAGTTATCATGGTCAATGACCGTGACATGTCCGTGATATTTCTGTTAGTAAAAAACCCTCCCTCTTCTTTTTTTCCTACCGACTTTGTTCCCTCCATTTCTCTCTCTCAAGCGGCTGCTCACTCTCTCTCTACAACTTTGGTATGTGTTATCTCTTTATTTCTCCTCCATTTATGTATATGTGTATGTATATGTGTGTGTGTGTATATATATGTGTGTAAATGTACGTGTGTGTCTGTGTGTGGTGTATATATGCGTGTGGGGGGGGGAGGCAACAAGGTTGAGGGGAGGGTGTGTGTGTGTGTGTGTGTATATATATATATATGCATGTGTGTATATATGTGTGTGTGTGCGTGTGGAGGGCAGGGGCAGCCGGGGGGGGGGGGGGGGAGGGGCTACGGCAGGGTTGGGGGCAGGGGGTGTATATGTGCACGTGTGTGTTTTTGTAATTAAATTTTTATTGGTTTATTAGATATTTTCCCTCATATTGTAATGCCCCTTGTAAAAGAATTGATTGATTTAATATTGATTGGTTGTTAATTTTTTTTGTAAATTAATAATTGGTTCCCCTTTCATATGCAAGTAGGATTGCCCCTCATTGTAAATTAGTAAATTAATAATTGTATACTTTAATTGTTATTTTAATTGATGAAAAGAATTAATTGAGTAGATGAATTAGAAGGAGTACGGGATACACATTTGTTGTTGCCATTGCAGTTGGAGTATAGTGGATCGATGTTGGGTAGGTTAATTTTAAAAGTGGCATGACCACTGGATTATTGTCCATATGGGGGTGGAATTTTTTAACTTTTTTTTAAAATTACTTTGTATAAAGAACAATATATATATATATATATATATATATATATATATATATATATATATATATATATATATATATATATAATATATGATAATTAAATGAAACATACTTGAAATTACATATAGTGCGCATAGATACTAGCCTTCTAGTTCTTATGCGTATGCATTCAATAGCCCTTAGACACGTTCAAAGTCATTACCCCTGTAATGAGATCTCCCGAATTGTCCTGTTTGGACAGTTTGGGACTGTATAATTTCTGTATAATAATATTCTTAGTGGCTTAAAGTTGTTACTTTTGAAGGAAGTTCTGCAGTCGTATCCTAATATTCTCTAGGTACATACTAGATTGACAAGGGTGAGTGTTATTTCAATTGATCAATTGAAATAACACTCACACTTGCCAATCTACGTCGTGTACTTGGAGTACTACGGGGATATGCTGCCGAATTTTTCTCAAATCGTAACAATGTGCATGAGCTGTTAAGTATATTACAGAAAAATGCGATCTTGAATGGGACAGGACCACTAACCCTTTAGAGGAGATAGAAGAAATAGAAATTTCTATTATAAATTGTATTTGAATTTGAAATTTAAAAATCAAATATAAATAAGACATAATTAAATGAAACATACTATAAATCAAAGTTTTGTTTATACTAATCCATGAATATACGTTTCTTACCTTTAATAGGTGATTAGTTATGGTAGCTGTGATGGGATATCCGAAATACAAAGAGTGGATGGGTGAGACAAATATAATTGGGGATGTGTTTCACAGAGGTGCTAATGAATTTGTGAAATACGCAAAGAAATGTCATAATGATGAAGAGTTTTCGTGTTTGTGTGCTAGGTGTAAGAATGGTAAGGTGTTTGAGTGGAAAACAATTGAACTACATTTGTTTAGATCGGGTATACAAGATAGTTATCGATTTTGAAGTTTTCACGGTGAATTAAAAGTTCCTTTTGTCCCCGAACAACCTTCACAACAACCTTCAACAAGTGGGATAGATGTAGAAGGGGACGACGCATATCATAATATGTTAGAGGATTTAGTTGATAATACGTACGGAGTTTATGAAGCAGAGGAGAATAAGGTTACTGATGATGTACAAGGTTCAAGTGCTCGTGAAGATATCATGATAAACCTTGACGATGACTATTATAGTTTAAAATTTAAGGCTACCCAACCGTTATACTCTATCTATGAGAAAGATCAAACGATTTTACATGCCATGGTTGGTTTCCACAGTTTGAAGACACAATACGGTTTGTCTGGTAATAGCGTAACAGAAATTATAAAATGGGTGAAGGGGTTACTACCCAAGGAGAATACACTTCCAAATAACTATCCTATTATGAAGAACAGTTTAAAAGTTTGGGGAATGAAGTATAAATCGATTCGTGCTTGTGTGTATGACTGCATACTATACCGAAAGGAGTATGAAAATCTCGATTGTTGTCCGGTTTGCGATGAACCTAGATATGTCCAATCTACTTGTAAGGAGGGCATAAGCTCAAAAGTGCCTCAAAAAGTATTGAAATGTTATCCCGTTGGCCCTAGATTAAAGCGATTTTTCACAGTACCATGGATAGAGAAGGCAATGGCTTGGCATGCTAGGGCAGAAGTAGGAGGTAATCTCATTGTCCCGCGTTTGAAACAATTTTTCAATTTTTAATAAATATTCCAATTTGTACTTTATCAATCCATTTTTAATTCTTTTAATTGATTTGCACTTTATCATTTTCACTCTTATGTAATGTGCGTGTGTGGACAGTAGGGGTGGGGGTGGGGATGTTTTGGATTTTTAGTAATTGTACATATTATGAGCTAGATGTTGTTGTTTTGGAATTCAGAATTGAGGTGTTAAACAGTAACAATTCATTTGAATTTGTAGTAATTGTGCATATTTGCATGTTTTCTTCTAATTCATTTTCATTTGTATTAATAACAACATTTTTTTTACAGCAAATGTCTCCTTCAGGTATTAACGCGAGGATGATGATGTTGATTATGATGATGTCGTCTGGACTCGATGGTAGCGGAGGCGAGGAGGGCTCCTCGGACCCTAGGCTCCCCAAATATGGCCAATTGGGGATGGTCATCGAGAACAATACGGGACTATTAACGAGATCCCTCGAGCTGGTAAAGATGATCATCGGCCCAGGGTACACTAGTTGGAGGGAGGTGCCAAATGAGCTCAAGTTAGCTATTTGGGTGGCACTACAAGTAATGAAT
Source organism: Sambucus nigra (assembly GCA_949130495.1). NCBI lineage: Eukaryota > Viridiplantae > Streptophyta > Magnoliopsida > Dipsacales > Adoxaceae > Sambucus > Sambucus nigra. Next base: position 94,930,222 of record OX422212.1, read on the forward strand.
TTATATTTATATTTATATGAATAGTTCAATTTCGATTTCATTTTATATTTATATTTATATTTATTCATATATAACATTGTATTTGTTGGACATGAACAATTTAGCCTGGATCCAAACCTACGTGATTCCGTCTTGGAGCAGTTGAGGGAGCAACACAAGACGTGGAAGAAAAATATGCGGACCCGGCACTTTGAGAAGACCCGAGAGTCTATTATCCGAATGCATGAATCCTTCCCGCCGAAGGAGCCGGTCTCATTAGCACAATGGAAAAAGTTCATTGACAATGAGATCGGGGAGTGACAATTGGCATCTCGCCAATCGGGGAGGGAAAATCGGGTAAAAAAGACGGATGTGCACTACTCCAGCCAGACGTCTTACGCCGAGGTGGATCATAGGATGATGGTAAGATTTAATTTTTCTATAACTACAAAAATATATTATTCTGCATTATTTTACTTTGCGGGGCCGATACTAATTTTACTTTATTTTATTTCATTTTAGGGGACAGGGAGTGGCCCTGGGGGTAAGCCACATAGGCTCGATACTTATGTGTCTATTAGGACGAAGAAGGGGAAGGATAAGGAGATGTCCCCGAGCGTCACGGACACAATTGTAAGTAATATGATAGTTTTCTTTTTATTAATTACGTTATAATTTTTTTATTTACTTATTTTACTAATCATGTGCTTTTTTTCATTTCAGGCAAAGCTTAAGGAAGTGCATGAGTCGTAGTCTGATGTCGACTAGGCATCTTTGTCCACAGACACACTCAGCAAAGTACTTGACACTGATCGTAAGGGGAGGACAAGGGGGTGAGCTCGCTGGTGGCCAAATCTAGGATCATCGGATTGGAGACAAGCGACATCGGGTTGGCTCGAACGGTGGACTTGCATGATACGAAGCTGTCCCGTTTGGAGGCGACGGTCCAAGATATGTTCTCATTCATGAAGCGTTTGTTGGGCGGAAATCGTAAGGGGAAAGGGAAGGGGAAGGTGGTGGAGGAGGAGTTGAAGGAGGACGAGGTGAAGGATGACGAGGATGTGGACCTCGTTGCTTCATCGCCGACACGTGTGGACTTTGATGATCCACTCCCCTATTTGGCTCCCCTCAACCGACCGATTTTGACACTTGGTTGGCTGAGCGTGTTTTTACTGGACATATTTGATGTTCAACGGATAGGGCGGGGGTTGAGGGACCCGAATACCGTCCAGAGTATGCCAGTTCATAGATGTTTGGCTCAAGACATCGAGTCCAAGGTGCTCGTCACGCATGTGATACTCGAGAAGGAGAACTCCCACTTGTGGTTGTGTGAACAATGAAGACGATGTATATTGATGGGTGTATCAATTCGTATATCGTGTGGCCTACTCACCTCCTCAGAGCTAACCTTACCCGAGACATGTAGTGACATTATTTGAATTGAATTGTTTTAAGTTGTTACATTTGAATTATATTTAGATTATATCGTGATGCATATTGTTTTGAATGTATATTTGCATTATCTATATTTTATTTGGATATATGATGTTTGAACAGGTACAACGTTGCTATAACAAGTATAAATACACTGTTGGGCAGTGGCAGTGGCAGTGGACATGCTACCCAGCAGACTTTTTTTCAATTATGCCCAGAATTGTCACGGTCATTGACCATGATAATTTTTTATTAAATTTCACGATCCTTAATCGTGATAAAACTTGTCAAGGTCAAGGACGATGACATGACCGTGACAAGTCTGTGACAACAAAAGTTGTCACCCCCAGAATTGTCACGGTCATTAACCTTAACAAGTCCAACTTATCAAGGTCAATGACCGTGATAATTCGACATATTTGGTGTAGTGAGGGGAGTCAAAAAAATAATTTTTCAACACACTCAAAAAAAGTTAAAGAAAATATGTATGTTCTACACATAACATCGTAGATATGGTGGCAGGAGTTTTTTAACATGAAACACTATTATGCATCCGATGATACTAGATTGTTTAGTTTAATATTAGTTTATTGAAGCAAGTGGTTTTCTTTATTTTTTTTATTAGCTGTGGTTTTCAAATCTAAAAGAAAATATGTATGTTCTACACATGACATCGTAGATACGGTGTCTGGAGTTTTTTTAACATGAAACAATATTATGCATCCGATGATACTAGGTTTTTGAGTTGAATATAATTTTATTGAAGCTTGTGGTTTTCTTAGTTTTTTTATTTGTTTGATGAAGTTTTGTTATGGACATCTTTTTTTTAGTAATTTTCTTCTTCAAATCTATATTCATATGCAGGATGTTTACTTTATTTTTTAGATGAAAAATTGTATTTCTAAAATAAACAAATTTCTTATATGATGAACAACTTATAATTTTCTCCCATTATTATCAACTTATAAGTTTATTTTTGAGGCTTTGATAATAACTAGAACGTTGAACCATTGCCATGTTATATATATTTAATGTTATTGTTCACCCGATAAGCACGAATTGTTATTTTCATTCAACTTAGATGGATCAAGCGTCCCGATCTCGCATGGCTAGAAATCGTCGTAGGCTGAATATAGATCATAAGAGGTCGAGTAACTTATGTGTACGGCATCCCCAAGTATTACTTTAAGTAATATGTTGTATAACCTACATCCATAGGTTCAAAACGTGTCGTCTATTCGGCATCTAAGTTATGATCTTGACACTTTAAGTAAGCAAGGGAAGTATACCACAATCAAACAAAAAAGAATTACGTCTCGAACAAAAGTACTCGAAAATAGAGATGTTATAAAAACAACGATTGTTGATGAATCATAAAATGTGATTACTCCCCCCGGTAACTATTGTGGATATACCATTACCTTTGTAAACCATGCGTTGGAGTCACTCCATTCTGGAACTGAACTAGGTATGAAACAGTAACATATATTTATATTAAAAATAAATATTTACTTATTTTGAATATATTTTCTGAGAATTCAATGAGGCTATGGACTTTAGGGGCAATGCCAACATTGAAGGGTACGAATCGACGTGAGGATGATTTGAATAGGATGCTGAAAAGTAAGTACAGTATTAGTAACTACCAATTTAATACACTCATAAAAAAATATGGATTTATGAAAATTTATCAATTTTATAGGGAAATTTAATGAAGCATGGGATTTCCATGGTCCAAGCGCAGTTTGTGACAATTGTAGTGCCATTCTATTGTATGAGGAGAGAACTGATAAGCACCGTAAGCCTGCATCTCCTAAATTCTCGTTGTGTTGCCAAGAAGGGAAGATCATCTTACCCATTATGAATGACGCACCACGTAATTGGAAAGATCTGATGGATTTTGAAAATGATTCGGGTTCATCTAAATTCAAGGACAACATTAGAGAAAATAATTCAATGTTCTCCTTTACCTCTACTTGCGCTAAAATTGATAATCAAATAAATAATGGATTCGGTCCGTATGTTTATCGCATTAGTGGCTAAAATCATCATTTGCTTGGTTCATTGCTTCCAGTTGAAGGTAAAAGCCCAAAATTTGCGCAATTATATATTTATGACACGGAGAATTAATCGAGAAATCGAATGAAATCATTAGGAGGAGATAGGCTGACATCAAAGTTGGATCCATAAGTAATTTCAAAATACTATCGATGTTTGATGAGCACAATGAGATTGCAAAAGTTTTTTGAATGGCACGTGAGCATTTTGAGCATTCAAATGTCATGCCTGTGAGAATAAGGTTGATTAAAAATCATTCCAAATTCCCACCGGTTTATAAGTTTCCTAACGCTTCCGAAATAGGAACACTTATTATTAGTGACTTTACTAAGGAGAATGTTGTGAGAGATATTATTGTTGACCATAAGTCAAATGGTTTGTAAAGAATCTGCGATCTTCATCCATACTTTATGGCTATGCAATACCCATTGTTATTCCCATATGGTGAAGATGGTTTCCAACTAGGTATAACTTATAGAAAAAATAATGGGAAATGTAAGACTAAACAAAAATGCTTGACTATGAGAGAATATTACGGATACCATATGCTTCAAAGAACAAATAAAGCTCCCACCGTTTTGTGCTTTGGAAGACTTTTTCGACAATATGTTTTCGATGCATATACATGTATAGAACAAGAAAGGTTGAGGTGGATTAGAACAAGCCAACCATAATTAAGGGCTGAGCTATATAGAGGATTTAAAGATGTTGTTCTTGAAAGAGATTTAACGCCATCATCTGTAGAAAAACATATCATGATTCCGTCAAGTTTCATTGGGTTCCCACGTTATATGCCTCAAAATTTCCAAGATGCAATGACTATTTTGTACATTCTTTGGTAATCCGGATCTATTTATCACCTTCACGGCTAATCCTAAATGGTGTGAAATCACAAAGTTTCTTGAAATGATTCATGGACAGAAGCCTGAGGATAGGCTAGATATTATCACACGAGTTTCAAAAATAAAACTTGATGCTTTAATGAAGGATTTAGTGCAAGGAAAACATTTTGGGAAAGTAATGGCAGGTACGTATTTTATATTTAATAATTAATGATTGAAAATTACAAATCATATTATTTGCGTTTCTAACCTTTTATACTATGACAATAGCTATAACAAGGTTTATTTTTATGACAACTATCTACACAATTGAATTCAAAAAAAGGGGATTAACACACGTCCACATACTTTTATTCCTACGTGCAGATGAAAAACAACCAAAATCTGATGATATTGATAAGATTATTTGTGTTGAGTTACCTAATTGAATTAGTGACCCAGTTGGATACGCATCTGTTTTATAATTCATGATCCATGGTCCCTACAGGCATGAAAATCCCCATTCTCCTTGTATGGTAGATGAATGCTACTCCAAAAACTTCACAAGCATGAAAAAATTTGATGATAATGGATTCCTAATTTATAGACGAAGAGATGACGAGAGATTTGTAGAGAAGATGGGAATCAGACTTGATAACATATTCGTAGTTCCCCACAATATTGACTTGGCCGTCAAATACCAAGCTCACATAAATGTGGAATTGTGTAATAAATCAAGGGCAATTAGGTATTTTTCAAGTACATAAATAAAGGACCAGATAGAACCAGTTTGGAGCTCACGGAATCAATAGTCCATAATCATGATGATTATAAAAATAAAATATTAAAGGAGGATGAAATTAAAATATTCCTCGATTGTCGTTACTTATCAGCATATAAAGCATGATGGAGAATTAATCAGTTTCATGTACAATATCGAAGCATAGACGTTGATCAATTGACTTTCCATCTGTCGGACGAGCAAATTGTCACTTCTAAATATTCTGACAATCTGGATAGTGTGATTGACATGATAAATATTGAGAAGACTACGTTTACACAATGGATGGCCACAAATTTCATCCAAGAGAATGTGAGGGAATTAGCCTATGCTAAATTTCCTTTAAAATGGGTTTGGGACTCATCGACAAAGGAATGGTTTAGAAGGAAAAAATTAGGCACATCCTTAGGTCATATAGTATATGCTCATCCAACTTCTGGTGAGAGATTTTACCTTCGTATGCTCCTCAATGTTGTTTGCGGAGCAAGAAATTACGATGAGATGATGACGGTTAATGGAATTGTTTATCCAACATGCAAAGTAGCATGTTACGCTCTTAGCCTATTAGAAGATGACAAAGAATGGCACGACGCTCTAGAATAAGCTTCACAGTGGGCTACGGGTAATCAATTGTGTGACCTATTTGATGTAATACTTTTTTTTTTTAAGTTGCTGATCCAAAAAGACTTTGGGACAACAGTTGGGAGGTTCTATCATAATATTTGCTTCATCGTCAAAGAAAAATCTTATGCTTACCTGATCTTATTCTTAGTGAAAATCAATTGAATAATTATGCTCTGCATGAAATTGAGAAGATTTTAAATAAAAATAAGAAAAGCCTAAAATATTTCTCTCTAATGCCACTTCCCGATGCTACAATGATTCGAGAAAAGGATAATGGCTCTTAAGATAGGAACTTTCATGCGATGCAGATTCTTTGGCACGGGATCACACTAACATGTTCAACGCATTGAATGATGATAAATTGATTATATAATCATGTTATACGATCCGTCTATGAAAGAAAAAGGAGGGTTTTACTTCATAAATGGGGTAGGTGGCACAGGTAAAAGATTTTTGTACAAAATAATTCTTGCACGCTTGCGTTCAAAGGGAAAAGTGGTTCGTGCAGTAGCATCTTCAGGAATTGCATCGTTGTTGCTACCTAATGGAAGAACTGATCATTCAAGATTTAAGATTCCCATTGATATTCACGTTGATTCAACATGCGATATTCATCAACGGACTCATCTTGCATAGCTCATTAGGAAAACAAGCCTAATTATTTAGGATGAGGCTCCTATAAACCACCGTCATTGTTTTGAAGTTGCTGATAGAACATTAAGAGACATAATGAGATTCAATGATGAAAAATCTTTTAAAAATTCTTTTGGAGGAATTACAGTTCTTTTGGGTGGAGATTTTCTGCAAACCCTACATGTTGTTTATAAGGGAAGCAGAGAAGAAATTATAAATGCATCAATTAACAAATAAAATCTTTAAAGTTTGTGCCATGTATTCAACCTATCAAAGAACATACAGATACAAGATTCAACTTCATTCAGAGATTAGGTCCTAGCACTAAGTGACGGGAAACTACAGACAGAATCATTTGGAGATGACGTTATCTGTCGTGGGTAAAAATACCAGATGCCAACCTTATACCCCATTCGGATAACCCAATTGCTGATATTATCTCAAGTGCATACCTCGATTTATTCAGTAGATACAGTGATCCAGATTATATCAAGGGTCGAGCTATTCTTAATCCAACAAACTATATGGTTAACAACATCAATGCTTACATACTAAATGTCATTCCTGAAGATGCGATAACTTATTTCAGCTCAGACTCAATATCTAAGGCTACTGGGGATATTTGTGACCAAGATGGGCTTTTTCCTGTTGAATTTTTAAATATCTTGAACTTTGTTAGACTCCCAGGTCATATCTTGGAGCTAAAGATAGGTTCACCTATTATGCTAATGATAAATATAAACCAAAGTGTCAGCCTTTGTAATGGCACAAGATTTATCATTACATAATTATCTCCATTGGTCATAGAGGCTATAATTATCACAAGATCAAATATAGGTGCAAAAGTATTCATTCCACGAATAATTATCTCTACAACGAACTCCAAATGGCTGTTTATTCTGAGAAGACGATAATTTCTAGTTCGGCTTTCTTTCTCTATGACAATCAACAAAAGCCAAGGGCAAACTCTAGATCAAGTTTTAATATACTTACCAAAGCCGTTTTTTAGTCACGGTCAACTGTATGTCTCTATATCTAGAGTAATTTCAAGCAGCGGTCTAAAATTATTCATAAATAATGATGGCCAAATTGATAGACATTTCACAAAAAGTGTTGTCTATGATGAGGTTCTTTCATCTATATCTATAGGTATATTTGCTTATTTCACTAAATTATTAATATTGTTAATCCTTTTAATTATGATTCCACTCCCTTTATTCATTTAACCAATATGTGTTTTCTCATAAAACAATTCAGGACCATGAAACAAGTGACAATACTTGAAGATCTTTCCCTAGGCAGGGATGATTAGACCATCTTTGTATGTGTCGTTCAAAAATGGGAATCCAAGACTCGAACTGGCGATAACCCAAAAATATTTGATGACTTTGTCTTAGTTGATGACTAGGTACATCATTTAGATATTATAATTTTTATTATTTTTTTGTCGCTACAAATAACATTATCTTCATTACTATTTTTCCTTTCTCTATATATTTTTTTCTTTCACAGGGTGATTCGAGACATGCAGTAGTGCGCAAATACTTATTTGGTAAATTCGTCAATTCACTGGACATTGGAAAAGTCTACACAATAACTAATTTCAGAGTCATGGATACCAAGCATAACTATAGGGTCTCCTCCTACAATCTAATGATTGAATTCATTCAATCTTCAATGTTTATACATTCTGAAGGTGACAATTTTCTTATTCCAAAATGTCACTTCCAATTTCTGGAATTTGGTGAATTGAGATCTAAATTGGGCAATGACACATATCTCACACGTATTTTATTTTCAATACTCATTATACAATTAATAATATACTTTAAATCCTATTCATATATATATCTAATCACTATTTATTTCATTAGGTGTGTTGGTACTTTTGACTTTAATATCGCATGTTGAGGATCAACCGATTAGGGGATCCATAGTAAAAAAATAGGTTTTGAAGCTTGAAAATCAAAGGCACTTCCTTCTTATTTTTTGAGTATTCAATTCATTCAATTTCATAATATTATATTCATGCTTCCTTAACCACATACGTTATTATATAGTGGGGAAAGGATTTCCGTGACTCCGTGGGCCGACGAAACAACACTAGTAACTAAAGAGATATGCAATAATTTCACTGACCATTTGATTGTAGCCGTTACGTCAACTACGATAAAATAATTTAAAGGTAATTTTAATTTATTTTTTATAATATCATCTTTATATATATTCACGATTTCATACTAAACATTTTAATATTCATACTACTTTTATTCCATAGGTGATTTCTCTTTGTCATCAACAAATGCATCCAGAGTCTATATAAATCTTGATGTTCAATGCAGTAAAGACTTTATGACCAAGTAAGATTATTGCATCTTTTTTTACAAGATGAAATAGTTGACATTTCTTTGTTCACATTGCATATTTATGAATCTATTTCATTAAACTACACTATGACCACATTTCATATAATATTTTTTTATTCTTCATTCATATAATTTATATCTAAATTTAAACTACAACACCATTATCCTTCACAAAACATATAATATTCGTAACTCTTTCAATTCACAACCTATGTAACTGCTACTGAATCAAATCACTATATAATATATCTTTTTCGTAATTGTTGAACAATTTTGACTTCAAACAAATTTATTCACAAATCCATATGTATTGTACCACTACTAGATATGTTTTCATCAGTTAATATTTTTAGATTCAATCAGTAATCTTTTTATCTCTCAGTACCACATATTTCTTGATCCATAATAATATTATCGTAAATTTCTCTACCCTTTACGGAACTAGTTATTTCTCTAAAAAAAAATCTTCGCAATATCTTCGATAGTCAAAGTGAAAGAAATTTTGATATGCCTTTGTTACACACATTACACAAACTTATTTGTCTCATATCAAATAAGGATGAAGGAATTTTAGTTCTTTGAATCAAAGAGATAATATTACTAGTGTAACTCAAAACCAACAGCAAAAAATAGAACACCATTGTGAAGGTCTGAGGCAATCATATCCCAACATTTTTTGTAAAACTTTGATTTTAATATATCTGGCCCTGGAGAAGAATCATCATACATATATAACACAAAATTATTAACTTCCTCTAAAGAAGTATCACAGTTCAAATACTCATTATCTGCTATGGAAATAGCTGGATCAATTATCTTTATGAAATCAATTGTCACATACTTCTCAGATGCTTAAAACTGAGCTTTGAAAATATTCAATGCCTCCTATTTTATGCCTTCTCGGTTGAATATCGATTTCATCTATCGGATTAGATATATCTGGATTGCTACTATATTGGGTACTATTGACTCAATATGGGGAGCCAAAAATAAATAAATAAAAAATTGAATAAAATTTTTCTTCAATTAATAGTTGTATCCAACAGTTGAAAAAATGGATTTCATATGTGGGGGTATTATGTAAATCCCATATGCGTAATACATTCCATGGCTTGAAATTCTATATATCTTCCTAACGTGACCAAATTGAACACTAATGGTCTTTATTTATGAGATTCAAATGTTGCCGCTATTGGAAGAGTCTTTCGGAACAATCGAGGATTTATGAGATGGGCATTTTTTAAAGATCTTCATCCTTATTCTGCATTCTACTATGAGTTATTCCCAGTTAATAAATTTGTTCCTAATCCTTTTCACAATCTGTTTGTCACCTGTACGACTGATTCAACACAAATACACACTTGATGTTTACTTTTGTCATTGGTTCATATATTTTGATCCAATAAATATTGATTCAACCTTCTTTACAACCTGTTTGTGCTTATATGTTTCTATCATGCAAGTATCATACTTCATTTCTACCAATTTCATAATATATGTGTTGTGACCTACCTCTTTCACATATACAGTTTCTCATTATTATAGTATACATCTATATGCTCAAAACACATTACAAAATAATGATTTTGTACTTGACACGAACATGCACATCATAATATTGTCTTTACCTATGTGATATGAATCACATGAACAATACATTTTACACCTAATTCAAAACACCAGGAAATCATGAATCAAGCAACTCATAATTTTTACACAAAACTCAACTTCATTTCAAAAAACCCTACAAGGTTTTTTCCAATTTTTAAATTACACTCTTAATAAACATCTTACTGCTTTTGCATTATTCTCTTTATTGGGTACTACAATGCCAATTAAATTATAATTTATCCCTACTTGGTTGGTCTCAAAGATGGAATCTTTCATCGTTATTGATTTAAATTAAGACTTTGAGTTTTTAACTTAAAGATATATTGACAACCATGATGCTATTTTGTAGTTGCATATTCTGTAATACTGATACAATATTGACAGTTACAATTGCTTTTGCAATAATGATGTTCTGTATTGTTCGATAACTATTAAATGCCTTGGAATTTTCTCTTTTAAATCTACAGTTGCTCCTTAATATTTTAGACATCTACATGCTCATAACATTACACATATTCCCACAATATAATGTCTCATCATATTCATATCCAATGCCTTTTTACAAATGATTTTGCACCATGGTAAGAAGGGATCCATTTTATAACAATCATTCACATATATTTTTAGGCTTTTGGCACATCACATTGATTTCACAATATAATCGAAATGTTGTAGCCCATTGAGATCTTTGGTCCCTTTGGGGTGCCCATATATTGAGTAATATCATTCTACGATTTTCTTTCAAACCCCATTTCATCATTAATAATCCCTCCTAACTTTTTGAAACTTCTATTACATTAACACAGACTTCATAACGATCAAAGACCATTCTCAATTCCAACTAATCCGACAAATTACAACATTTCAAATATTCAAAGTGAGGCTTAAAGATATCTTGGCTCTTCGTTCATACTCTCCAACTGAGGTATCCCCTTTTAAATATACATTTCCTTTCTCTCCTTCATTATCTACTTATAATATAAATATTATATATTTCACAGGTTATATATGTCTTTTCCATGCAAGGATCACATGTGTAGAAGAACATGGTGGCTGGTATTATGCAGCATGCAATCACTGCAATAAGAAACTTAAACATTATATGATTTCTTTCTTCTGTGAAACATGCAACACCGACACTCTGATTCCTTCATCTAGGTACTATATTCTTACAAGTCATTTTTATTTAATATTCTATCCATCAATATCTACCAACATACACTTCTCCATATATAGGTAAAAAATTCAAATCTCCGTCAAGGACCAAATAGCTTGCACAAAATTTGTACTCTTTAGCAAAGATGTGAATCTTTAATCAATGTCCAATGCTCTGAGCTTGCAAAAATTGATCATGATGTTTGCGTATGTTATGCCTAATAATTTATAATATTGTATCACTACATTCATTTTACGCGTGCCTTATTCACACATATTATATTTACTATTTTCACCAGGTTACAAACGATCCACATCCACTAGCAATCACAAGGATCATCGACACATCTCACAAATTTCGCCTCAAGCTCAATAACTACAACTTAGTACGTGGTTATGAAAACTTCATCGTGTCAAGCATTTTTAAAGATTCTTTAAACGGAAATACTTCAATGAGTAACCACACTATTCCAAAGGTATTTTATACATACTCACTCATAAGTTTATATTCAAAATTTTTTGCTTACTCTAATCATATCTCATTTACATAAAAGGAAACAACTCTAGTCACAACAACACAAGGTCAAATCATTATCACAAATAATGAAAGTTACTCTCACGGAACTAATGTCGAAATCAAAAATCTCTCTAAAAGGAAGCGTCCTTCAAGGTTTTTTCACTTTATGTTCCATTGAAATTCTATTCACCTTTATAATACAATATTATCCTATTTTTTAACATATATTTTTCTTTCTTTATAGGAACATTGACGAAAAGAAAAAAAAAGGATATTGTGGATTCATTTTCAGGATCTCCATCTTCATCAACTTATTAAAACTTCTTCTACTGCATCCACTTTTTATTTTATTGTCTCTCACTATGTAAAGCATTAACAATCTTTCAAAACGTACCCACTTGCAGTTTACCGATCACTAATATTCATCAATTTAATTGAATTTCAGTTTTTTTTTCTTTCTAATTACAATTTCATACTTCGATGCCTTTATTATGCATTAATTTACCTCTCAATCTCATATCGAGCGGGTTTCTAACTAGTATATAACTAAAGTTGACAGCGAAACATGGTAATGACATATATCACATTTTCAGAGCGCCATGTGAGAAATTTTAATTAATATTAGGAATTATTATTTAAGAAAATTATTCATCTTCTACCCATTCAACTTCTACCCGAATAAGTCTCTACGAGTGTTTCGTCTTCTACATGTTACGATTCATCTTCCCCTCTTATATTCATATTGTCTTTCTTTCAACCACATGACTGTTATTTCTTCCATGACTTTTTTTTATTGCACATTATGCACGGGTAATGTCTTATCTTGCAAAAAACTACTATCCCATTCATGATATTCACCTATAAGGTAAGCAAAAAAAAACAATCCTGAATTAATGGTACCTTTCTTTGAGCTCTAACAAGTCGATAAACATTGGATGGTATTGCAGGTGACTATTAATCAAAGATGAAGATTATTGATGTATCATCCCTTTTTTAAAATGTTAGGGCTTTCTTCCTACTCTTTTTGCAATGATTTGGCTTGGATCTTTATTACAGATTTTTAAATTATTTATCTCTTTCATTCCCTAAAAATTGTGGTTTTCGTTTTTATTTAAGATTTAGTTTAGTTTTTTGCCTTTTCAAATTGCATTTTCCTCCATAGTTTTGTTTTTAAAATTTCGTTTTGGGTTTCCACATTCAATTTTTTATTTGAATTTTAGATTCGTTAATTTTGTGCTTGATTGTCTCTTTTGTTTGATATGCATTTTGATTTTGATGGGTGTAGATCAGTTTCATCTATATTATTTTTTTTTACAATATATATTTTTATCCCTAAAAATGAAGTTATTTTCAATACTGATTTGACATTGTTTATTTTATTTTTTTCATTTTTTATTTTTATTTTAAGTTTTTTCAATTTTGAATCTGATTTATTTTTTCAATTTACTTTTTTTTGTTTGGCTTAATCGATTTGTTTGTTGGAGAAAGAAAGGGTGATGAGATTGTAATGATGTAGGGGTAACTCGGCTAAACTTTGTCCTGGGGTTTGTAAATACCCATTTGTTGTCCCCGAATATATACCTGAGTTTGAGCTGTCAACTAACCCTTTAATGAATGCTTGGTATGCTGGTGAAGACCCAGTTGCACCTATTTATAGAACAGGTGGGGGTGGGTAGTACATGGGGCAAATATTGAACGAAAGGGATGGTGGCATGTATAACATGATGGGGATCCGACGGAAGATTTTGGTGCAGTGGGTATGGAACCATGTTTTTGAATTACTGCAGTGACCCTAATGCTCTTAATCCGTAAATTGTCTTGATTTCTTTGGGCTTTTAGTTTTTTTTACTTTAATTAAATGTTGATTATATATATATATATATATATATATATATATATATATATACGGGACTTCTCTTCGGCGGAATTATTTGACGGGCTTAAATGACGGGCTAATGTCAGCCACATGATTTTGGGACCGCTTTGTCTTTTCAGGACCACCTTGGGGGGATCGTTTTGTCTTTTTATGCCTATGTCTTTTTCTAATGTTTTTGGAATAGAAATTTCTACCCCAATAATTTCTATTGTTCTTTAAGCTTATTTTAAAGCCTAATTAATCTGGAAGTCTAAGTGTAGAAGTTTCAGAACTACTGCTACTTCTCAAGCTTCGTCCATCACTGTCGTACTGGGATTCTGAATAACGAGGATTATCTATGTAAATATTTTCCTCAGGGAGTCTGAAAATTGCAAGCGGTTTTGATGGAAAATAGTCTAGTCTTAAATACCTTATACGGTATTATGGTTTTAACAATCTAGTTTCTTTGTATATCTGATTAACAATATCAATTATATCGTTATTTATAAATTCATCTAAATTATTATCACCATAAGATGACAAATATCTACGATATGTTCTAGGGGCAGCTGTCTCTACGTTTTTAAGGCGAGGGCGAATTCCTCCAGCTCTAATTAAAATAGCCTTTGTTTCAGCTAACCTTTTTTGTCTAATAAATTTTAATACGGCTATACTGTCTTTAAGTATCCTAGTGTATTCTTGATATTTTTTCGGTCTTGAAAGGTCTTCTGCGAATTCTTCAGTTCTTATCTTTTGTCTAAAGAGATCTCAGATCCATGTTCTAATTATTTCTATTCTAGGTACTTCACGTACTAACCACTCAATAACCTGGTCTATATATTTGAATGTACCATCTGCGTATGTTAAAGCAGTTTCTATAAATTCTTTATCTTTAGGGTTTGTAAGAGTCCAATATTGGATTTCTCTAGTTAAGTCTAAATTTGTTTGATTAACAAAAGCTAAAAAGTCTTCAGTAATTTGTAGGCTCATATAAATTTCTTTTAAAATAATAATATGTAAAATAGCTAAGGGTTTGGTTCGAGTTATACCTTCCTTCTCATATGCAATATCTTTATCCTCATTCCTTCTACTCTTTAGCCTTGCAACTATTCTTTTTCGATTTCGGACTCCTATAACTCTCTCCTTATGCGTCGCACCTCAATCCACTATTTTGGCGTTGAACCCATTTTCTACATGTATGCCTTCACGCCTAACGCCCACCTGGCTAACGGCTCATAGAAAATCGGCATCTGACGGCGATTACCAGTATAACACCTTGTGTGCTACACCAGAGGTTCCACACAATAGTCCTCTATGAACAAAAAGTTGGAGATAATTTGGAAAATAATAACAACTTAACATAAGAGATTTCTTAGAAAAGAAAATACTTTTATTGCATAACATAAGTAATTACATCTCTCCCCTTTCCCCTAACTATGCGAGGCTTACTCACTCATGCACATATTACTCACTACAAGCTTACCCACTCTTTCTAACTTCTAAACTTTGATGATTATAACTCAATTGGACGCTTCCTTTTATAGCACATGGTCCCTACATATAACTGGATACCGGAGGCTAAAAATCTAGCCGATTAAAGAGATACAAATTATTAAAGTCTATACTATTTGCTTTACATAAAGTCAGTCTGTCATCTAGCAATAATTCTAACCTAACATCTTTGTAAGGGTCTCTTTCTTTTTTATAACAAGAAGCTTTCTAGGGGCCCATGTGAGGCATGTATGTGTTGTCTTCTTCTTCACACTGCAAAGGAATCTAGATGAGTCTTATCGTCTTGTAATAATGCATAGGTCTAGAGCAGGGCATCTTCTGTCCTCAATAATTCTTCTGCTAATGAAGGACCCATCTTTGTCTCGTCCGTGTCTTCTTCTACTTTGTCTTGGCCTAGGAGGGCATTATTGAAAAATTCATTATTGAGGCTCACAATTCTAAGGCTAGATGGCAAAGCTATCTCTACCAATTCCTTGGCTTCTTTCTTGAGCCTTCCATTGAATGGCTCATCATCTTGGATTATTAGGTCTTCTTTGCGGTAGGCAGTGTACCACCTGTCTTCTCCTGTCAATAATTCCATGATTTCTATTGTCTCCATGGCATGGGAAATCTGGAGCTTGGACTTATCAACAATTAAATCTTTATTCTCGTCTTCAGATAGGATCTCAACGTCTTCAAATATATAATTGGAAAATCTAACGAGTGTAAATCCTTCAACTCTCATTCCTTTATAGGAACTTAAAGCAATCTGATAGATTCTAGCAGATAGAGGAAGGAAGTCTTCTAACTTCTTAACATACTCATGGACTATTTTTCCAAGAGAAACAAAGTCTTCAATATCCTTTATCTGAACGATTCCAATGAACCCGTGGTCTGTAAGAGTTATATGAGCCATATCTGATTTTCCAAAAAGATATATTTTTGGAACGTCTTTGAAGAAACCTTTGATCATTAAAGCATCTCCATTTATTTCTGATAATAACATATTAAAATGATCAATAATGTTATTAGTTTCTTTTTGAAGGTCTTCTGTTAATGAGAGATTATTATGACCAAACGGTATAATAATCTTAGTCTTAAAAGTCTTTTTCTAATAACAAAAATTAGCAGGTCTAGTTTTGGAGGATTCTCCAAGAGTCTGAGTCTAAGGTCTAGGCATAGTAGTACCACTGAGTTGGGTAACTGCAAGTCTTTGAGTCCTCATGAATCTGGCAATGGTTACCAAATTTTGTTTGAACTTAATCCATAGTCTAATCTTCACATTCCACCATATAGCGTCTATGAGAGTATTTTCATCATCTGAAAATTCTCATCTAAATTTTATTAAGTCTAGATATCTTTGATCAGGTCTATATTAGGGAAAATACATCTTCCCAATGAGTCTATTTTGAGAAACAATCTCATATCCAGATTTTCCATGAGGAACTAGAATATCATCAAAGTTCTCTAGGATTGGTCTTTCTTGAGAGTCTTGAATATGAGTCTGTCTTTGCATTCCACCAGTATTTGGCCTTACGCATCTAAGATAGTCTGCAATGTCTTCTTTGTTCAGTCTATTCGTCCCAGAGGAACTCATGATGTCTAGGTCTTTTGTTTGCAACATAAAATATGAAATCATATTAGTGTTAGCAAACATTGGCTCTCTTGATATAATATCTGGAATGGTATTTTTACTTCCCTTAATATGTATAACAGATAAGTCGTAACCATTAAGCAATTGTATCCATCTAATAAGTTTATTAGTCCTTAATTTGGACAAGTCTAAGTCTCTGAATTTTACTGCATAAGAAGAGCCGGTATAAATAGTAAAATGTTTAAGTCTAAAAAAATGCATATATTTTTCTATTGCCCTTAGTATAGCTAAAACTTCTTTTTCATATGCAGTGTATCTTGTTTCTGGGTCTGTAAAGGTTCCAGAACTATATCTACAAAGTTTCTTCTTTTTTGTCTGATGATCAATGGCAAAGTATATTGCTCCCCATTGTTTATCAGAGGCATTTGTTTCTACTATAAACTAGTGTTCTCCATTAGGCAGTTCAAGTAAAGGAATATTCTTGACTACATATTTAATTTGTCTTATGACCTCAAAATCATATTTAGTCCAATAAAAAAGATTAGTTTTGTCTGTTCCTTTTAATTTGGCGGTTAAGCTTTGTCTTTTTGAATCAAGGTCTTTAATAAAGTCTGCAGCACAATTAAGCAATCCTAAGAATGATTGTAATTGTTTTCTATCTTTGAGTTGGTCTGGAAACTCAAGAATCTTTTTGGTTATGTGTTCTACTAAGGATAATTTTTCTTTATTAATATGCATTCCCACAAAGTCTATCTCAGTCTGAAATAATTTCATTTTCCTTTTGAAAATAAAAATACCATGTTTATCTAATTCTAAAACAATCTTTTTAAGATGTTCTACATGCTCTATCTCAGTCTTACTGGCTACAAGAATGTCATCTATGTAAACAAGATAAAATTATGAATAAGGTCTAAATATATTATGTATTTTCTTTGGAATACTTGAGGAGCATTCAAGTATCCAAATGGCATTACTAGCCATTCATATTTTCCTTAAGGCACACTAAAGGTTGTCCAAGTAATATTGTCTGGATGCATCTTAATTTTTCAGAAGCCTGATTTGCAATCTAACTTACTGAATATAACTCTATCTTTAATCAGATTGATTAAATTATTCTTGTCTTGTATCTTATAAGAATTAAATTCACAATTCTTATTTAATTGTCTATAATCTATAACCATACGTCTTTTTCCTCTTTTACGTTAAGATTCATTTTAAACATAAAAGGCAAGGCTATTATGTCTACTTTTACTTTATCTAATAATGTCCAACTTAAGCATTTCATCTATGTCTTTTTTGAATTCTTCTCTGTCTTCTTGTAAATATCCTTTCTTATAGGTTCCACCATTAATAGTGGTGTCTGGGTTAATAGGGATGATTTCATAATAACTTTGGTCTTTATCCCACTTAGCGATGGGATTTTCTCCTAAAGTAGGCTCTGCTAGTTGCCTAATCTTTACTTTTTCTACTTTTATATCCATTTTCTTCTGTTTGGATATAGCTCGAACCTATAAAAAGGTATGTTGGGCTTGATCTAAAATGTCTTGTTGTATAAGTGATATTTGCTTATAACACTTTTGGTCTGGACACTTACAATCCTTTTGTAAGGGCTTGGTTATTTCTAAGGCTTCTTGTTGGGTTGTAGGTCTATGTCCACCATGCTCAGCTGAACAACTCTGATGTTTTATGGGCCTATAATTTGGTTTGACCTGCATAAGGTCAAAGGCAGTCTTGTGATCTATTAGAGGGGCTTTAATATTAAATTTCTCTGTATCACTAATTAATATCTTATCGTTATACTGAGTATAAGGATGATATTTACTAATAAAGTCTTGTCCTAAAATAATGTTTCCTGTGAAACTAGGACGAGGATCCATTATCCAAAACCGACGATTAACGATTTTATTGGTTTGATTTCCTAATTTAAAATAAATAGGAATAGTCTGGAAATATAAGGTAAATGGATCTCCATTAGCCACTTTACCATAGATTTCTTGAGTACTTTCTTAAAAATAATCTTCAGGGGAGGCATTAGCCTTGTAAATACTCTGAGAGCATCCTGTATCTATAAAAGCTGAAAGTCTTTTAGGATAGTCTTTATGTTGAACGAATAAGTCTACAAAACAAGCATGTGGTTTAGTAAAAATTTCTAAATTATTCTTTTCTAAAATAGATATTCCTTTCTGAGGTTTATTTATAGGATCTAAGGGTATTAAGTCGTCTGAACTACTATCAAAGTTGTATTCTTCTAAATCATAGGAAATTTCTTTTCCTTTGAAGTCTTCATTATCTTGTAATCTTTTGGATATATTTCTATTAATGTCTTGATAATATGTTTTAATATTTAAGTCTATTTGAGCATCATACTAGTTAGTATAAATTGCTCTAAATATATTTCTCCCACAGTCTTCATGGTAGGGTAATTGACAAATAACACAAACCATAAACAATTCTGTTTGCATAATCTCAAAGCATTCTATGCATCTAAAATCTTTCTTGCTACATTTCATTTCAAATGTGCAATAATGTCTTTCATCAAAATAATATCTAGTCATATACGTTAGTAATTCAGGATTACTAATTATCCATCTTTTTTTAAAAAAAGGGGCTTAATATACACTTATACCAAGCTTCTTCAAAGTCTATATATTCATTATCTAAATCGTCTTGATCAGTTTGCATCATATATAAGTCTAGAGTACTCTGAGAGTCTTCATACTCATCAGTATCACTATAGTCTGTGTATTTTACTGTCTGTGTATGCACTATAGATACTAGTATTATCATCATCTTCTATGTCTGATATTTCTATAGCATATAGGATATCTAATTCTTCTTGATCTGCATAATCTAATATTGTATTAATAATCTTAATACCTTCTCTATCTTTCTTATTAGGGCAATCTTTAACAAAGTGTCATTCTTTGTCGCAAGTCCAACATTCTTTGTCGCAAGTCCAACATTCTTTTTCTTTCATGTAATTAGGAATTTTCTTATATTTACTAGTATTTTTCTTAAAATATCTTCTTTGATTAAATCTATTTTTCTTAGTCTTAGTGTTCTTTTCCCTAAAGGTAGTAGATGGTCTAAATATATACTTCTTTAAAAATCCTAAACGTCTGGTCTTAAACTTCCTATGTTTCCATTCTAATTTCTTTTTAAATTTCTTAGATTCACTACCACATCCCCATTTGATTGGAGCAATATCTCTTTCGTCTTTGATTGGAGGGATCTTCTTGAAAGTTTCTTCTATTAACTTTCCATGGGTTATATCACGTCTCTTAGATATGATATAGTCTTTCGCAAAATTAATTCTTTCACCAAGGGAGTTATTCTTAACTCCACCTACTCTGTCCAATTCCTATATTCATTGATTAGGATTTGTCCTATGGCTGGTATCTTCCTAAAGTATTCATCTTTTTAAGTCTCTCCAAATTCTTTAATTTGGTAATATAGATGTTCATAATTATTGCTATATTCATTTATCTTATCTAGTTTACAAATGCTAAGAAGAGCTAACTTAGTTTTTGTTAAGTCTTGTTCATTGATTTGAGCTAAATGTCCAGCTCCAATGAATTCTGATGTGAACAACTGAATGTATTCTTCAATTGATCTTTCTTATAGGTTTTCCTTCATTTTCTCAATCTTAGCTAAGGATTCTTCGCCTGTAGCCTTTCTTAAACTATCTAAATAGTCTTTTGTAATACCTCTAATGGATTTCTCAGCATATTGTTTACATGAACTTGCATCCCATTGTTCATTAGATGAAAAACACATGTTCATCTGATTACGCCATTCGTCTAAGGCCTTCTTCCTATCTTGGAAATTGTTTAAGTTAAGGTATATCCCAACTGAATTTATGGCTTGGTTTGCCATTGCCTTAACATGAGTAAAACTCTTATCACTAGTTGGAAAGTTTTTAATATAATCAGGTTTGGTCTTTACTACAGTGCTTGAGTATATAGGAATATTTATTCCTATTAGTTTACTAAAAAGTCTAGCAGCATCTTCTAGCCTACTACTACCTTCTATCTCTTGCTTATTAGGTTCTACTTGTGTAGCTGACATTAGTCTTTCTTCTCCTTCTTCTATTATTCTTAAGTTTCTAAGAAGTTCCTTAGTATTCTTAGATTCTTTTAATTTTAATATACGCTCTTGAGCTATCATATTAAATCTTTCTCTTTCTTGAAATCTAACAGAATGACTTTCTTAAGGTGATCTTAAAAGTCTTCATGTCCAATTCTGAGGGTTCATGTCCAAAGTTTTGGATTGTAGCTTTTTCTTTGACTAAGTCTTTATTTTCAAATGATCTTCTAGGTCTAATTACCGGGGCTTGTCTTACTAAACTAGCATTAGTCTTACTACTACATTCTCCTTCTGAAGGATCATTGATTATGGTTTCTCCCATATTCCTAAATCTAATTTCTTCGGTCTAGATATTCTTATTGACAATCTTAGGAGGACCAAAATGGATGGTAACATTTTCAGTGACATCGTCTTGATTAATAAACAAAGGTTTATTCTGTATAGTCTTAGTTTCTTGAAACTCTGGCAATTGCCAAATGGTCTTAGCTTTTTCTTTCATAGGTCTAGTATTCTTAATACTGTAAGTTTGATTATAGTCTGAAATATTGGTTCTAACTAAAATTTCTCCATTAAGTCTACTGCTAGGAATTACCGATTTCATTCATTTAAAAGGAAAATGGGAGAACTTCCCATAGCTTTGGAATTCTATATTTATATTAGCGTGTGGGATACTATAGTCTTCATAGCCACTATCATATAAGATTAACTTAAAATGTTTGGATGTGTCTACGATTACTGTAAATGCCAGAATGACATTAAAGTATCCTATGTTGTCTGACATTTCTAATTAGGCTATCCCAATAAGGATTTTCTCAAAATCTTTCCATATTTTATCCACTAAACAACATAATATGTTGATATTATTCTGAGGTCTATGTAATCCTTGGATCCTTACTTGAAAGAGTCCAAAGGTTAAGAATTGGAACTTCCTATCAGTTCCTCTAGATCTAAGACATTATGAGTTAAATACTTGGAGCTAAGTATAGGATTTATCTAACACATGATTCCTACAATGGTAAGTCATGTTATAATTAGGATTTTTAGGAGTGGCACCTTCTTTAAACAAGTCTATGTATCTGACGGCTGGAAGTTGTCCGTTATGAATGGAATCTTCAACAATCTTCCAATCAACTTCACCCCATTCTTTCCATTGGAGAGGATTGGTGAAATTTCTCTCTTTCCACAATGTTCCAACATTAGAGGATGAGTCCTTAAGTCTTTGGAGCATATGATTACTCTGTCCAATATTTGGGATTGAGATAACTATCTTACTAGTCTTATCTAATCCATCATTTATGATTCTTCTACCTATGGTCTTCCCTTCTCTAGCCTCTATAGGAGGGGGTTTTCTAAATTTATAGGTTATTACCTATTTTTGTTCAAGTCTTTTTTCAATTATTTCTAAGAAGTATGAATAATATTTTTGTCTTTTTATCTGACTAAGGATTTCTTCTTTAAAATTCTTATTCTCTTTTCTAATCTTCTTGAAAATTTCTTCACTATGTCTAGCTAGAGAATTAACTAGGGATTTTGCAAAATTTGTAATATAGTCTTTTATTTTATTATCTTTTTCTTGTTGCATAATTCTAACTTCTATAGATTATACAGTCTTTTCTATTTTATCTAAACGAGTTAGAATAAAAGGAGAGTCTACTTCTGCTTGGTAAGGTTTATTATATATGGTCTTAATTTCGTTTATAATTTCTTCGTATTTTTCTTCTACTTGGGCTATATCTAGTCTAAGTTCATTAATAATACTATCCATTTTGGATAGGTTATGGCTTTTCATATTATTAAGATAATTTGCTAAATTTTGTTGGAACTTAACAAAGTCCGTGAAGGTGGTTAATCCTACTGTCTTGGCCTTTAAATCTAAATGTAAGTCTTTAACAAAGATACTGTTATAGTCTTGGATAACTGCTCTGGAAGTAGAAATTAAATTTAATCTTTCTAATATAAGTCTAGTTGCTTTAGCAGCATTGGCAATCTCATTTTCATTTATCTTATAATAAAATCTATCATCATTTACCTTTTCTAAAATTCTTTGGTAAAAGTCTGATAAGGTCTGAATGGAGAGGTCTCTTGATACCTCATTCCAGGCTGATCTAACTATCTCCATTAGGAAGATAAGTATCTAATCTAGTGACAAGCTTAGCTTGTTCTTTGGTAAGTTTAATTAACTCACTGTCTTGATTTTTAATTAAAGTCTTAATTTCTAAAATATCTTTGTTAAGGACTTCTATATGATTATTCTTAATATTTATTTCTTGTAACACATGTACTAAGTCTATTGAGATTTGGTTATCTATTTCTAGTAATCTTTAACCTAGCTCCGATACAAGATTTAGGGTTTTGGGTCGGAATTCGGTGAGATTCTAAAGCTTTTAAGGTCTTGATACCAATTTGGGTCTAAACTATAAATCTTTTAAATATATAGTCTTAAAATAGGATTTTAGTATAAGACAAGAGGGGGACCATCTAAAGAAAATAACAAAATGTCTTAGGGACCACGAGGGGACCACAGCCTGATAAGGACAAAAGTTCATTAATCCGTTCTTTAAGGAAGTCCGCTTAGGAGAATGGCTATATATATATATATATATATATATATATATATATATATATATATATATATATAGAGAGAGAGAGAGAGAGAGAGAGAGAGAGAGAGAGAGAGAGAGAGAGAGAGATTTGCATTCAATTTGAGAACTACTACTGTCATTTTCTCAATGTTATTGGGTTTGTTAAATTTGTAGCGGGTGCGTCAATATTAATTTATGCTTTTAATTATAACAATTTGTTGTATTTAAAGATGATGTGTATGTATTTATTATAACTTTAATTAAATGGAATAATACTTAGAGTTTATATGCGCCCACGCATGACCTGCATACTAGTTTCAGTAAAAGTTGTCTGCACACAATTAGTGTACCAGTTTACTTAAAATTGAACTTGCGATACATACTGGAACCACATGTTTAAGACAAATCATCAGGATAGTCAACAAAAAAGTTATTCACATAAGGATCGAAAGTGAGGAGCAGGAGCCTAACGCTTTTCAAATTCATAGCCTAGTCCCTAGACAACAAACACAGGTTCGAATTCAGACAACAATTCTTTAGACCTAATAGGCTAATATAATTTTTTAAAGAAAACAAGTTAATGAATTTGAAAGTTTTGTATTCCATGATTCACTTATAGTCCAAGAGGATAAACTAAATACCAACATCAGAAAGAACATGTAAAAGCCTTTTTTTCCTTGGGTTTAGGTCGAACCGAAGTTCCCACACCATGACAAACAATGTATAAAATATTAAAACTTTACTTTTAGTTCTCGAACTTTTAATTTCAAACTTCCGCACGTGAAAATGTTTTCCAAGAAAAGTGGATAAAATTAGCCTATAAGAGCATCTTTAATGGTGTAACCCAACGAAAGGTATTATAAGGAATGAAAAGTAAGTTTACCTTTCTCTTGATGGCAGCTCTCACAATGGGGATGCAGTTAAATTTGTACTTTAGGTTCCAACGAACAACTCATATTCATAGGAAATAAAAGCCACAATTCTTACGAACAACATTTGTTCGTAGAAAATGCTACGAACTAATGTTGTTCGTAGGAATCCAGATGTATAATAAAAATTATTATTTATATTTTTTACGAACTTCATTTGTTCGTAGGAATTCCTACGAACAAATGAAGTTCGTAAGAACCTTTACAAATTCTCCAGAAAGAATTTGTCCATTTATTCCCACCAGTGTAGACTTCCGAATTTGTAAAGATACAAATTTACTTGGCACATAGCATCCCCATTGTGGATGATCTAAGAACCCTCTTTTCCTTCTAAATTACCTCTTTTCAATCAATATAATGAAACAAAATAAAATATAAAATTTTAGCTTGCATAAATTTTTTTGGGTAAAACATCTCCAAGTAATTTTTTCATCAATTTAATAAAAGTTCCCTTAGTGCAAAAAAATCACACAGATACACATAACTGACAACGGATTAAGTAATGGTAAGGATAATTTGTAAAATAAACTTTCAAGTCAAATTATTTCTATGTTGAACCTCGAAGTTCTTAGGGTCCGTTTGGTAGGCCATGGAAAATGTGGCAAATGGTGGCAAATCATAAATTTGCCCACTATTTTGTGTGTTTGATGACCATTATTTGTCATGAATTTTTTTTTATGGATACCCATGTTCACATATAAATTTGCCATCATTTTTTTACTTTTGTTGGCAAAATTTGCTTACCTATATAGCAAAGTAAAATTTCACCACAAATTTTCCATCCTTTTTAAAAATATTAAAAAACTATCTTTTGTTTGTTAAAACTTTTTTTCAAAAAGAAACGTTTTTTCCGTAAAAATTGTTTTTTTTTTGTTAAAAACAGTTTTTTCGTTAAAAAATGTTTTTATTTTGTTAAAATTGTTTTTTTAAACTGTTTGTTTGTTTGTTAAAATCGTTTTTATTTTGCTAAAAATTGTTTCTTTCATTGAAAATGTTATTTATTGTTAAAAACTGTTTTTTTGTTACAAGTATTTTTTTCTTAAAAAAAATCGTTCTAAACTATTTTTTTGTTAAAAGTGTTTTTATTGTTAAAAACTGTTTTTCTAAATAAATGTTTTTTCCCGTAAAAATTGTTTTTTTTGTTGTTAAGAACTGCTTTTCCGTTAAAAAATGTTTTTATTTTGTTAATTTTTTTTTAAAACTGTTTGTTTGTTAAAACCGTTTTTATTTAGTTAAAAACTGTTTTTTTTGTTACAACTGTTTTTCTTTAAAAAAAATCATTCTAAACTGTTTTTTTTTTTTGTTCAAAGTGTTTTTATTCTTAAAAACTGTTTTTCTAAATAAATGTTTTTTTTTTCGTTAAAACTGTTTTTTTTTCTGTTTAAACTGTTTTTTTGTTAAAACATTTTTGTTTTTGTTAATTTTTTTTTTCCTTAAAAAACTATTCTTTTGTTAAAGCTTTTTATTTTATTAAAAACTGTTTTTTATTCATAAACTGTTTTTTTGTTCTAAACTATTTTTTATTTTTATTTTCTATTAATGCTATCAAATAACTCACTTTTGCCAACTAGAAAATTAATCATATCAAACAATCTTATATGGCAAATTATAGGATTTGACCTCACAAATTTTGTCATGGCAAATTTTACTATGAAATTTTTTATCATGCTCTCCATTTACCCACTTTTATATCAAACGGACCCTTATTGCTTTAATTTGAATTCTAAAGTACCAATAGTTGTACAATGTCACCGTTTTTGTTAATATCGGGAGAAAACATTAATGAATATATGATATGAACATTATTTCCAAAGAGGTTTATTTTGAAACTTTGGACTTCGTATTGCTCAACAAATCCGGCTTCTCTAGAGTTTTTTCGTAACTCTAGAGGGTGGAGTTCTCGTCTTAACAATTTATTTAAAAATGAATTGTCTTGATCTTTCTTTTAACACTTCTTTGGTGTGGTTTAATCACAACCTTTCATTTTTTAATGAATGGCTGTGATTTACATTAGTCTACCCTATTGGGTTATTTCACAATTCTAGAGGAGCCAAATTTTCTACGAGCAACACCCTTTAATTCACAAAAATCATAGTGAATATTATGTATATTTTGATGGGAGATATGTCAGGCTTACAAATATAATGTATAAATATTTTGTATGAACACTGCTGTAACACTAACTGATGATGGAAAGAAGTAAAATGAAAACACTGAGAGCCTATTTGACTATGAATTATAATATTGTTTTATGTATAAATATAATTTTAATAAGAATTTGCGTTTGATACACTTATTTTTAATTATTAAATTATAATATTTTTTGAGTTTAAATCTTATTATCAGAAAATAACAAAAATGTTGTTTTCTAAATATTATTTTCTATTATTAAACTCAGATTCATCCATTATCTATATTTTCATGCATATATATATATATATATATATATATATATATATATAGGCACGCTCCTGTGCACACTAAGTTTGCACATTACTTTTTTAAAGTAGTAAAAAAAATATTTTTGAGTTGATTTTTTTTGTGTGATATTTAAACATTTCAAGGAACCCATATAAAAAAAATCAGCTCAAAAAAACTTTTTTTGCTAGTTTTAAAAAATCGGTCAAACTTTCTATGCTTTTAAGCCCTTTAAAAACTGCGAAAGTTTGACCGATTTTTTAAAAATAGCAAAAAAAGTTTTTTTCAGCTAATTTTTTTTATGTGAGTCCGTTGAAATGTTAAAATATCACATAAAAAAATTGGTGTGCGCCAGCACTCAAAAATATTTTTTTTACTACTTTAAAAAAGTAATGTGCAAACTTAGTGTGCACAGGAGCCTGCCTCTCTCTCTCTCTCTCTCTCTCTCTCTCTCTCTCTCTCTCTCTATATATATATATATATATATATATATATATATATATATATATATATATATATATATATGACTGGTGCTATGGATACCAAAGAAATCTCTCAAATTTCCCTCAAATAGTATTAATGAGTTGTGTTCTGGGGGGACCCATATCACAAGGTATACCACTTAATGCTATTTGGGGGAGTTGTTTGGGACACAAAGCATTTCCCATATATGTGTGTGTGTGTGTGTGTGTGTGCGCGTGTATAATTATAATAAATGAAATTATAAATGTACATGTACAAAAAATTATGTATTATATGTATATAGTATTAAAATATATAATATACTCTGATCTATATGTTAAATAATATTATTAATACATACATGATACTTACATATATAATTTTATACATGTATGTAATAATATAAAGTCTAGATACTTACATATATAATTTTATATATTTATGTAATAATATAAAGTCTAGTATATATGTATCAAATAATATTATCAATTCATGTATGTATATAGTTTTATTGTGTGTATGAACACCCACACATGTTTTCTAATTGTGGTTGTTAGTTTTAAATATGTTAGAAAATTGCATTTAAAAAAAGTTTACCAAATGCACACTAATAATTAAAAATACAGAATACTGGATGTGAAAATGGTATCTAAAAACAAATTTTAAATTCAATTTTATAACTATAAAATCAAACGGGCCCTAAATGTGTTATCCTATAAACCCATTGATGAGTGTCGCATCAATTTGTATAAAAAAAATTGTACAATTTGTTCATAAGTATAACATTATTTTTTTAGTTTTTTTTCCTTTGCTCGTGAGATAATATCGTTAATAGATATTACCCTTTGCTTTTCAGATGACTAGACTTACTCCTCTGACATGTGCACCAACCTGCTCGTACCTTATGCATACGAGGGGAGGGAGAGAGCGTAAGTGTTATTTGAAAAGCTGAAAGTTATGTCTAATTAGAGTATAAATAATATTATGCATACCACATTTTGCACCAACTTTATATATCAAGTACATTAAAACGTTATGTATGCATCAAATATACAAAACTTTAATATTTTTTGTACACATAATAGTTTTCTTAAAATATAATCTGAGAGAAAAAGTCAAAAAGACCTTCACTTTATTTTATTTTTCTGCGGTGGTGCTTATCAAATGGAATTTCAACTAATTTTATTTCGGTGAGATTGTGTGTCGCAACTCTAATGTAAGAAAAGTACCACGAGTAAAAGACTTTCGTTTAGCTACTTATTCGTTATATACACAACCAAACAAATGGTTTTGGGACTATGGTTGATAGTTGATAGTTGACTATTTTGGTTATTAATCATTTAGATTACACAAAAAAGAGGCAAGCACTCTGTTTCTCTCTTGAATATAGAGCATTTGAATTCTCTATAAAATCTCAATTAGTGTTCCTTAACTTAATGATGAAGGCAAATTTTGTGAGTTACGTTCTTTTCGCCATCTTGTTACTTAAGTTTAAGGCAATGAATTGGCGTAATTATTTAATTTGGTGCCATCTCAATATCATGCATAATTTTTATTCAAAATAAAGTGATTCGTTCCCTTTTATCACTTTTATATAAAGAACGATACGATGGATTATTAGTTTTAAAATGTCACTCTCAAGTTCTCAAGAAGGATATTAAGACACAAAAGATGTTAGCCTAGTATCTTCAAAATATATAAATAATGCATTTTAATAGGGATCATTTGATGCAGAGTCCCTCGTCATTTTTCTATTTTTTTTATTTTGTTTCAAAAAGTTCTCACCTTATAACACACTCACAAAAACTATTTATTTTTTTACTCTAAAGCCTTAGAAAAAATTTGTCAAAATATAGACAACGGACTTTTTCAAACATAATTTTTTTTTAGATAAATTAAGTTCAAAATGTACTTGGCTCATAAGAACTTAATTTTAATTATCCCTTACAATACCTAGTAATAGCAAGAGCACTGCAGAACTTAATTATATAGCTATAAGAAGGCAAACGAGGCGAGCCAAATTGTATGTTGCTCAAATTTAAGTTTAAAAACTTAATGAGTTTTAAAACATGTTCAAATTTGTCTCCTTTATTTGATGAGCCGAGCTCAAATTTAGGCTCGAGACGCTGTTTTTATATTATGTAATATAGTAATGGACAATTTACATTTAGGTCCCTTGGTAATAATTTTTAAACATTTAAGGAGAATTTACAATTAGGTCCACTTATTACGCCACTAGCGTGGACTTGTACAAGAAGAAAATTAGTGGACCTAAGTGTTTAAAATTTGTCAAAATTCCTTTAGCGTTTAAAATTTGTTTGTGAGGGACTTAAGAGTACTTTTTCCTATAGTAATTGACAATCAACACGAATTTTAACTGATAACAACAATGTAAGAAGCTTAAAAAAATACCATCAAGTCTCAAAGAAGTATTTATGCAAACGAACATGAGCCAACCTTTGGATAAATTGTTTTGTATCACTCCCATACAAATTAACTCCATTAAAAAAAAAAATTATTAGTATCGGTCATGGCATCATTTCATCCAACATATAGTCAAGTTCGTCTACAAATCCGACTGTGCGGGCCTACCGTACGAATCATCTTCAAAAATAGTGGAAAATTGAATTTTCCAACCAAACTTGATGGTGATGATCTTCATAGCCAAAAAACACTCGATAAAAACAAAATCATCAAATTCAGAAGTGGGTAAGATGATGATCAAAAGTTTTTATGGTTGAAAATGCACATATTTATCAACTTGATATTATATCCACTTATGTATTGAAATTTTTGATGATTTTTTTGTGATGATCTCCTGAGCATAGTGATTTGTTGCTCTCAAAGGAACGCATCCAACCAAGGGAGAGATTGATTAGCAGAATGCCCTTTCTGAAGTCGTGGGCTACTAGACTGAAATTACATAATTGAGTCCTATGCGACAACGAGTGCTTGCTCTGTTCATTACTCATCTCCACAAATTTTGCTTGAAAAATTATTTTTTTACTATTTAAAAAAAGCTGTGTACGCGAGGTCCTCTCTCTCTCTCTCTCTCTCTCTCTCTCTCTCTCTCTATATATATATATATATATATATATATATATATATATATATATATATATATATATATATATATATATATATATATATATATATATATGTGTGTGTGTGTGTGTGTGTGTGTGTGTGTGTGCGTGTGTGTGTGTTAATGCAATGAACTATAATAAGAATTTAGAGTAGGGATCACATTTTTCACACCTAAGTACATTTGATAAAGATAAAATGAAATGCAGCTAAATTGATGTGTATAATGCATACATGCAAGTGTGTCTATATAAAGTTAAGCATAAAATATTTGGAAGTAAGATTAGATTGGAGGAAATAGGATAGGTTTTTGTGTGATAGCTTGTCAAATTCATAAATAGAAAGCATAACGAAGCTGAATAAATATGAAATAAATAAAAGTACAACAACATGACATCTATTAAAGCAAACATAATAATTCTCATACTAATCTTTGCACATATAATAATCCAACTCTGGAATACAAATATAACAAATGCTACTTTAACTCGGCATGAACCATAAAATAAAACAGCATATATTGAAAAGTTAATAAACACGAAGAAGAAGACGAGTTATGTCGTTTGACGTCTACATCCTAATAATGTTGAGTATAACGTCCCTAGAGATACTTCTCCACTGATTAACCCAAGTATATGGCAAGACCAACACCCTAAGACCTATGAAAAACTTACATAACAATAACTTAAGCAACTGATTTATGTAAAATAAGATTATAACCGAATTTGGGATACGGTATAACTACACATCTTCTGCTCATCTTAAATGGATTTTAAGCTATTTGTTACCCATCCCAACAACCTAAAATGACATGCAATTATAATTCCAACCAATATGTGTCCCATGTTAATAAATTCATATCTTCTTTCTTTATTCTTTACTAATTTGATGTTAGGTTAATCTCTTATACTATGAATCTTATGTTGTACGGTGGTCTCAAACCTAATTTATGTCTCACTATCTAACCAAGACACCACTAATAGTTTTAAAACATATATCTCAAGTATATCCATCCAAGGCTCTCCCGTCACAGTGTAATATAAATATCTATTATATATGATACAAGAATCTCGAGTTATAAACATTTAAGTATACATCTCTAGCATAAGTCCTATACATCACTAGTATAAAACATAATCGCTACACTATTCCGAGTACCTAACATAGCATCACATAAAGTAGGAGAAAGACAACAATACGTCTAACATCCATAAATAGGTACACCCCCGACATGTACAAGTAAATGGTCTAGTCTTATGCCTGCACATAACGAAGGCATACAATTCTTACATTTAATTGCGAATTTTTTCGTAGAAAAAAGTTGATATTTCATTACTCATAGTTTTTTGCAACGAAAATTATTTCGTAGCGAGGTCATGGCGAAAGGCCCGTTGCTGAATGTATATGACCATGAAATTAACTTTCGTTGCGAATTGTGTAGGTCATTTGCCACGACATTTGTTTAGTGGAAAATTATCATATTTAGGCTACAATTTATTTGTACCTAATTGTACAACATTTCCTTGCTAAATGTCTTCATTTCGTTGCCAATTTTATCCGTAAACTAGTGTGTTAGAAGTTTTTAGCTATGTAATTTACAATTTGTTTAGTAGCTAATTGTTTCACATCTCATTGTTAAATGTCTTCATTTGGTTGCTAATTCTATCAGTAAACTAGTGTGTTAGAAACTTTTAGCTATGAAATTTGTGCATTCCCTCAAGATCTATTCGCTACGGAATTTAATTGTTGAAGAATGATTCTTAATCATTATTTTTTCAATTATAAACTATCAAATCTTAAACCACACTTTTATTTATCAATTGCATATTTAAGTCCAATTAACACAAGTAACACAAGTGCGGAACAGATCGATAGAAACAAGTGCGGAAAAGATCGATAGAAATGTTATTGAATCAACAAAAGAGAGAGAAGAGAAATATTACAACTTATATCTTACAACTGAGGAAAAGCTCTCATTTTATAGCCTCTACCAGATAACCTTCTCTTTTGCTAAAAAAAAAACGTGGGCTTCTGATTACAAAAAGTCATAAAGTGCATAGTGATTGCATAGTAAAAGCACACAGTAATTCAAAAAGTAAATAGTAACTGATTTGGATGTTTTTGTTTTAAACGTCCAAATCGTCATCACATGCGTCGGCTGTTTACTGTTCATGTGTATATCCCACTTCGTGTGCTGGATGATTTGCAGTCGTTCATGTGGGTTCATTTTCTTTGTCCAATTGTCATGCATCAAATGCATTGGCAATATTGGCGTCAGCAATAGAGTCGAAGGACATGCTGTCGTTAGGGCTGTGGTTTGGAGGTCCATGTAATTGGGCTTGTTCGTATTCCTCCGCATGGCTTAATTGTTCAAAGGGAACATCTAAATTATTTTTGTTTTTCAAGTTATTTAGAAACTCCCTTACTGCCGCTCGTTGCTCAAGCGAGGTAGTATAATTTATCGGTAAATTGGTAACAAATAATCGTCTGCCATCAGTTACCATGAATTTTAATGCTGATTACCGACAAAAATATTCTGCATCATTTGAAATATTGATCATGTTTTGTGACCAATATCTCGTTGTATCCAATTGGTCCAATGGTACATTAAGTGCAATTTCCCAATTTTGTTCAATCTCGTCCCATTCATAGTCCTCAGTGGCTCTGAGGTACCAGATCTGGTAGGGTTGATAGAAAATTTCTTTTGATCACCAACCAATTGTGCTTGTGATATGAAATGACAGATAGCGAGTATATTTGTACTTGCTTTTTGTCAATACATGATAGATCATGGTTTTGATCATTATAGGTAAAAAATCAAAATGATTGAAACAAGCTACACTAGAGAAGATTAGTTTGTTTACTAACCCCCATTCGATTGTTTCAATATCCCAAGGTGGATACCCTTCTTCAGTAATGAAATGCAGTTTTGGCATGTCATCACTGTAATTTAAACTAGAGTAAAAATGTTGGAGTAAAAGACTTTTTATCTTTTGCTCATGGTCCTCAATTTTTGGTAAAATTTCAATTTGGAATAGAGGACGTGGGAGAATTATCTTTGCTTTTTCAAATAGACAAATTCTCTTGATAGTATTGAAGATCTTGTCAGAAAAATCATTTTCCAATAGATCAGAAAATTCTAGAAAAGTATCAATTTTTTCTAAAGGAAAATCTTCATTTTCATAATTTAAACTTTTTATGAGTTTGGGGCTCAGACTAATGAATTTATCCAAAGTTGCTGTTTGTTCAGCAATTTTATTAGCAAGGATACTCATATTTTTTCTAAAATATTTTCTCCTATCTCGGAGATGAGATTTCCATGCTTCATTTAATGGTGTATACAACTCGCAGGGGATTCCTGGGTTGTGAAAGTCATAAGTTTCAGTATCAAGGAGGCTTTTCTTGGTCTGAAGCTTGGAGAACTGGTAAATCATATTAGGTGGTCCTAACTGTTTCATCCAATTTTCCCATGCTGTAATGGCTCCTGGCATAGTATTATATTTTTGGTGACATGCACCAGGGTATTTGTTTACTTGCATAAAACATTGATTCCAGTTGTCATAAAAGCCCGGGTTTCTTTCACTGAATACAACATAAACAGGGTTTGGTTTAGGCTGTGTGGATGATGATTCTTGGGTCTTTGCCTTTTTAGCAATAGTCACCCAATCTCCTTTGGTTTCTCCTGGATGCTTATCTCCCATCCTGAAAATAGAAAAGAAAGGCCACTTGTTTAGTGGTTTTAATAAAATATATTTCAAAATATTCCACTTGTTTAGTGGTGTTATTTTAAAATATTTAATATTCTCCACTTGTTTAGTGTGTTTCTAAAAACTCTACTTGGTTAGTAGATTTTTCATTATAGTTCCTGCTAAGATAATCTGCAAGAAAATTATTAGTACCATTTAAATGTTCAACTTCAAAAGTATAAATAGCAATTTGGTTGAACCATTTAAGTCTTCTTCCTTCTAAAATATTTCTTTTGTTTATCAGGAAGTCTTTTACAGCTTTATTATCTGTTCTGACAATAAAGTCTTCAGGTGCTAAGAAAATATGGAATTTTTTAATAGCAAGTTTTATTGCTAGTAATTCTTTTTCAAAAATAATATAATTCAGTTCGTTTGGTTTAAATTTTCCTGAATTATATCCACATATTAATTCATGTTTTTGAATTGATTTTGGTAAAACAGTTTTCTTACCACGAATACCTAAATTATTGGAAGGATTATTTTCATTCCAATATTCTGAAGGAATTGCTTTGAGAACGCATCCCCAGCAATTATCCGAAGCATCGGTTTCCAATATTAATTTATCTCCTGTTATAGGAAAATAAAGTTTTGGACAATTATTAATGATTTCTTGTTTAATTATTTTAACAACAAGAGTATCATTAGCACTCCATGTAAAAACTTCATTCTTTTTAAGTTTTTCAAGAAGTGGTAATTCTTTTTGAGATAATCCTTTTATGAAATTTCTTCCATAATTAAGGATTCCTAGGAAAATTTGTAATTGTTTTTTATCCAAAATTTCCTCATTAAAATATCTTATTTTAGAGATGATATGATCTTGTAATTGTAGGCCATCCTGGTTTAGGATTATGCCAAGAAAATTAATTTCTATTTTTTCAACATCAATTTTCTTAGGTGATAAAATGATTCCATGTTTTTGGAATTT
This sequence comes from Sambucus nigra, assembly GCA_949130495.1. NCBI lineage: Eukaryota > Viridiplantae > Streptophyta > Magnoliopsida > Dipsacales > Adoxaceae > Sambucus > Sambucus nigra. Next base: position 94,965,373 of record OX422212.1, read on the forward strand.
TTCACAAATAATTTTTAGATGATATCTATGTTCTTCTATGGTTTTGGAAAAAACAAGGATGTCATCTATATAGACAACACAAAAATCTTTAAGGTCTTTAAAGATTTTGTCCATCCATCTTTGATATACCTGAGGAGCTGTGTTTAGTCCAAAAGGCATAACATTCCATTGATAGTGTCCTCTAGGAGTACTAAAGGCTGTCAATGGCTTGGATTCTCTAGTTAGTTTTAACTGCCAAAATCCAGATTTACAATCGAATTTGCTAAAGAACTTTTTTCCTTTAGTTTGGTTAATTAATACATCCTTTCTTGGAATAAAATATCCATCAAATTCTAATTGTTCATATAGTCTTTTATAATTTATAACCATTCTAGCTTTTCCTCTTATAACTTCACTGTGTTTTCTCACCATGAAGGCAGGGCTAGAGTGTGGACTTATTGTTTCTTCAATAAGGTTTATATCCAATAATTCTTTGATTTGTTTATCAAATTCATCTATATCGTTTCTGGTATAGATCATTTGGTTTTACTCTTATAATGGCATTGGGATCTCTTAGTTTGAGATTACAATATCTTGGACTTTTATTCCATAATTTTAGTGGGTTTTCACTAAAATTATCTTTTAATATAGTATAAAGCCAATGAGTTTCTTCAAGGGCTTTGATAAAAGGAGTTATATCCCCTTTCTTAGTAGGGCGAAAGTCTCTTTCGCATTTATATTTATGTTGTTGTAGTAAAGGGATTTTTACTACATCTTTGTTGAGGGTTAAATTTATAGTTCCCTCATCAATACTTATAGGCAAATATTCTAAGATAAAATTGTTGCCTAATATAAAATCTCCATGCATTTCTGGAAAGCATAAGATTTTTGGAATAATTAATTTCTTTTCGTTAAACCATATAGCCACTTTTTTGGCTTTTGAATCAATGAAATTTTTTGTCCCATTGATGCCCGTTACAGCAATTGAATTTTTCATTTTTATCCATTTTTCAGGCGGTAGAGCATTAGGCCTACAAGAACATATGGTTGCTCTTGTATCAATTAATGTGCAAAGACTATATGGTTTATAACCTGCAAAATTGAAGTAACCTAATACATAAGTATATCTTCTCTTTCCATGGCTTGGTGAGAAGATTATTTCTTCTTTTTCCAATTGGAAATGATAAATTTGGCTGGATTTTATATTATCTTCTTTTAGATAATTTGTTCCAGGTAATATTGGTACTTGTATATTTTTCATAGCAATAGGAGGTTTACTATTACTATTATTACTACTCTCGCCTTTTAAAAGGTTTTTTCCTTTTAATTTTTCCCAATTATTGTCAGGAAAATTCTTTTGCCAATTTTCTGAATGTTTATTTTTAAAATAGACATTATTACCAGATACTTGTAATTCAACGTTGTTTCGTTATTTTTCAGGAGGTGGTTATGTTATTTGGGGTAGTATCCATTGTTTTGGTACTTCCAAATCTCTCCAGTTGATTAATCTGGGCTGGATTGCCGAATCAAATGGTCGAGGTTCAAATATTTCTATAATATTTCTATCCACATTCTGTGTATTTGTTTGTGGTAGAGTTGTCAATTCATGAATTGTTTTCCAATGTATTGACATATTTCTTGAGGTATCTTTCATTCCTATTCCTTTGGTTTGGATTTTTATAATGATAGATTCCTCAATATTTGGATCATCAATGGATATGAAGAAATTTGGTTTTATGTTAAACCAAATAACTCCATTTACCAAATTGGATTGGACTCCTCCAATTATGGCATTCATAGGGTTATTGAATCTTTTGTCTAAGACCAGTATAGCTACGGGTGTATCCATACCTTGTCTAAACAGGGCAGTAATGCATATTTGAATAAACCCTATATGTATATATTTAATATTTGGGTGTTTTTTCTTCCATCTTTTGATCTTTTTTAAATCAAAAAGTTTAATATCTGTTGTTTCATCATCTGTTGATCCAGCAGTAGTATTACCATTAAATTGTTCAAATATTCTTGTTGAGAATAATTTGAATTTTGATAATTTATAGACATCTTCCTTTTTTATAAGTTGTCTTTGATTATCAATTTCTTGCAATTGTTCGTTGGTAAAAGTGATTTCTTCTCCAACTATTTCACGAAGGGCTATTGTTTGTAGCTCATCTTCATTACTACCTCGTACTTCTGCAGTATTATAAATAAATAGGAGTTCTTCATCAGATGTTTCCGATTCAGATTCAAGCTCATATAAAATTTCATTAGAATAATTAGAAATATCAGAATCAGATAAATCTTCTCCATAAAATATTTCTAATTCTTGTTCTTCAAGAAATTTTATCATTTTATTTGCACTTTTTCCTTTTTTAGGACAATCAGGTGCATAATGGCCTTCTTCGTTACAAATATAACGACACTTCTTTTTTAGAGGTGGTTTGTTAGAAGGTTTTTTTTTCCTAATATATTTTTTATTCTTTGAAAAAGATGTTTTCTTTTTACAAGGTTTCCATTTAAATTTCCTCTTTCGAGAATATTTAGAATATTTGGAATTTCTAGGAGGTGGATTACATTCTATTTTCCAGTTTTCTTTTAAAATCTTATCACAACATTTATAACCGGCTTTAGATTTTGTGATTTGATTTTTAATTTGTTTCTTGGCTTTTATTTCAATGCATTTGTCCGATATTTTTCTTAATACCCAATTGATGCGAAAACCAAGATTTTCATCTGTCTCATTCTTCCCGATAGTTTTTAACCAACCAGGATAAGATTGTAAGGTTATTTCATCCCATGGATTTGGGAGTTTGTGAAAGAATTGATCCATCCAGTGTTTGGTTTCTGAATGTTTTAGTTTGAAATAATATTTTTTATATATTTCAACAAATTCTTCAAATTGACAAATGTTACATAATTCCAGTTTAGATAATATGTAACACGCATCTTCTTGAAGTCTGGGTTCTCAAGTATATCCAATCATATTTTCTTTAATTATTTCAATAAATCCTTTTAATATTTCATCAAAAGATTTGAAGGTTTGTAGGAGTTCAGTTTTTTGTTGTATTCCTTTATCTGAGCTTTCCCATTATTGCAACCATTGTAAAACATCTCCTTGGAGTGTTGCCGCAAGGTAGTCTAAAATTTTTTCTTTAAACCATGTATTCTTATAGTTAGTAATGAGTATAGACATGGATTGTGCCCACTCATTAATAGTTTGTTCTTGATCTTTAAAAGGGACTTGCCTTAGATCAAGATAAATACCATGTTAAGATATATTTTGTTTGTTCAAATTATCTCTTCTTATAAAAAAATGATTTGGTTCATCCTCATTTTTAGTATTACTTGTAGAAGCGTTGCCTATTTTAACAAAATCTTCTTTTTCATTTTTATATGCAGGGGTTTGCATATAATCTTCAAAAGCCTCCCAATTTTGGAATTCCTGAAGTGGTTCTTCAGCCTTCCTTTTTCCATCAATTGTATTTACTACATGTGGTGGAATTTCTTCCTCATCAGATGAATATTGGTTTAATTCATACTGATAGTGTTGTAATATTTTTTCATTTTCTAAATACGTAGTTTGTATTTGTTCAATGAGTTTATTACGTTCTGAAACAGTTAATATTGGATCTTTGTATAAATGTCTCCAATAGTCTAATATTTCACGAATGTTTATATATTCGGTGTAATTAAATTCTTCTGTTTGAAGAGCTTTAATTTCTTCCGAACCATAATATAACCTAGGAATTTTGTTATCCCCTGGGTTATTCATTCCAGTTTGTTCTGGATTTTGATTATCTATTTTGTTTAATAGATTTTCAATTTGTTGTTTAGTTTCCTCTTTTAGATCTAAATATGTAACCGTTTCGAGTTGACTAAATTTTTGATCAACTTTGTTTAAGTTGAATTCAGTACAATCTAATTTTTTCTCTACATAATTTTGATTAACGACCTGATGTCTTTCAGTTCGTTTTACCCAACTAAAAACTATATCAGTTAAGCTATTTAACGTAGTACTAATTTTACTAATATCATTTTCAGATTTTTTATCTATATGCAAACTATGATTATACATAGACTCATCTTTTTGTAACCATGGTGCTAAACATTGTAAATTAATATTATCATTATTTTGTTCATATTTTCCAGATTCCATTGGTACCTAAGACCTCCTATTATATGTTGTTTCAGGTGCCTAAAACATGTTTTCCTAACGCCGATTGCTATCTACAGTAGCTTTTTGGCAAACGGAAATATGGGCTTTGAAACAATAACAAGAATATGGGTTTTATGAAAACTTTAAAGATTTTCAAAATAACTCTTTTTTTTTTTAAGATTAACACACTTATTTATATAGAACTAAGATTAAACAGTATTTCATACAACAATTATTACGGCACTTAATTCCAATTACTTTATGTTTTACCCTAAAATTTTCTCCAGCACCATAAGTTCTGTGATGGAGTATACTAGTTTCTACTTTAACATTCATATTAGCATATCAATATAAACATGATTAGAATACTAAAAATGTTAGGAGTGTTTCAAAATATATATTTCCTATTTTGAAGATGAATTGATAGATTAACGTGTACTACTAAATTTAAACAAATTACCATCTAAAAAAACACATTCGTTAAAATCCACAAAATAACTAAATTATCAAAAACAAAATCTACATTAAGTTGCGTACACATACATTGTCAAGTCATTTAAACACTAGTTACATAGAAGTTCCACATCTCATCCCCTTACAAATGACAAATATCCATGGTGCAAAAACGTAAAGGACTTAAAGTCTCAGATTCCATTTACAAATGTCAAATGTCAAATGTCAAAAATTAATGGCGCCCTCAAATCTACAATTAAGAGAATACAATATCATTAGCTAAGATAAAGTAGGATTTGATTTGTCTTTATCATGAAAAGGTTGTAACGATGAGTGAAATTTGATAATTAAAGAGATAATAATCGATTACGAATGTGATCATACGATTAGCAAAACTAAAGGATGTCTAGATTACCATTGTTCAGAAGATGAGGAACGTGATGCGATCAACGACTGAATAAACTTATCAGACTCCGCTTGTCGAGCTAGAATAACATCTAGCATTGTACGTTGAGTCTCCATAGAAACCTTTTATGCCTCTGTCTTTTCTCGTTGAATTGTTACCTCTACCTCACGAGCTTGTAGACGACCCACCAAATCTTCTAAAACTTTCATAGACTACTTAAGTGCCTCTTCCAATTTTGCATTTCTCAATCGCATTATATTAATTCTAGAATTCTTTCTTTTGGGTCCATACCCAAGATCGTTAATATATCCCGATCTTATTCCAAGAACTTTATCTGCTATCTCATCTGAGCTCATAATGATGTCATCCTCAGATATTAATTCAGATTCTAGGCATTTTATCTTATTCTACAAATGAAATAGAAGAAAAAGGAATACATGTTTGGCCAAACTGTCAAGATGTCTACAATTTTTAAGCCACTTAAAGATAATAATTTTAAAATAGTAAAACATAATGCAGTATATGTAGTTTTTATAGAAGTGTTTGTTGGTTTGTAATTTAGAAACAATAGGGTTAATTCAAAATAAAATTGATAAGACTCACATTGAGCATTTCGGCTTTGGGAGATGTCCACTTTTCATTTTTGCAATGTGTTTCTTTATAAAACTTGTTCCTGTTAGGCTCTTGATATTTCACCTCTTTACTCCACTATTAAACAACAAACAATTAATAAATATACTTGCAAAATAAAATTCTCAATTGACACACCCAAAAAAGTAGATATATTACCGATTCATGAGGAACCACAACAAATACTTTTTATCCTTGATTATGCTTTACAATTTGTTTAGACTTGTTATTCTGATTTATAATACATTGTCTTTGCAATAATTTTTCAAACATCATAAGTAAACATATTTTAATAAAAAAATATTTATAAGTTACAAGATCAATAATAGTTCAAACCTGATATCTTGGACTTCCATAAAGATTCCATAGACTAAGCCAATTATCCTCCGTCACACTAGTAGGGACATTTTCTCAAGCCTCCTCTGCTGATCCATATTTTATATACACTTCACGAAGCTTGCTCCATTGACTCCTACTTCTCCATTTCATTAGCTATTCCAAACACTCCTTTGTATGATCATATAAATCAATGTTTAATCTCTCCTGAAATTATATACTTAATCAGTAATTGAAATATCTTATTACATCTGATAAAATGAAACAATGTAAAAATAGTGTAACAACTATAATACAGTTAGCAAGATTTCAAAAATTACTAACTGATCAAAAATTTCAAAAAAATTTCGTAGATAATACAACAATGAGGTAATCAAAGAAACTAGAATACATTTAGAAATATTTTATTCTATTTAATAGTTTACAATACTGTTGCGCATGGGCTGCAAGAAAACATGAGGGTCGTTGGGTGACCATGTGGGCTGCCATGATGGCGACACATGGCACCCAAGTTTGTTAAATAAAAAATAGGGATTTACCCTCCCCCTCTAGCTCGAACTAGGGTCCAATTTCTTGCAAAACAATGAGTTGCCACTGTGCCTTAGTAATATAATACACTAAATAAATATATAAACCAACTAAATTCCCAAAATCTAAACTTACATTTGACGCCCCAAATTCCCACTTCTTCAAAACATACATACATTAACATTAATGGCTTGTAATTGCAATTCTAGCTCAGTGACACGTCATGCTGTCACTGAAAGAACTTTAAACAGTGGGTGAACCATATGCATAAATGTACAAATGCAAAATTATATGCAGAAGTGAAATACATAAGTGAATGAAAGAACTATAAATATTCATAGAGATGTTATGCTTTCCTCCACGATGGCTGTTACAACAGCCCTGGCAGTTGAGCACCCCCTTTAACTATTATAACAGTTTAGGAAGTTAATTAAAGCTTCTTGCCATTCTATCTGTGGCCATCCCCGGATATATCCCCTCGCGGCGCGGCGAGAGAGGATCCCTCTAGGTCTCACGCATTCCTCTCGGGAGCGCTTCGGCCGGCGTCGGTGAATGAGGTGAAAAAATGTATAGAGATAGAGTCACCAGTCTATTTTACTCAAAACAGACAAAAAAAAAGGGAGTCATCCTGAAGGATAGCATCCAAAGACATACTGATACATATGAAACCAAAATGATTCAAAAAGGTTCCGGAGGCTAAGTTACGAAATGGGAAGGTGTTAGGCACCCATTCTGCCCTTACGGTCTCTCATGGGTTGTTGTTATTTCCTTTATTTCCCCGTGATATGTGTGCATGTGTATACGTAATGGAGATAGGAATCATCGACTTGTATCATGGAAGAGATAAAGCGAGTCATCCATAGGAATGTTCCTAAAAGTAATATTAGAAAATAGGATTTATGTGATTATCCCAGCATCGATCATTATAGGGGAATGATAACGCATGTGGAATAATATGCCATTGAGAACAAATATATATATATATATATATATATATATATATACATAGAATTTGAGAGAATTAAGTTTACAGAATATAGAAAAATAGGAAAAGAGTAGAAAAAGGACTTGAGTCTCGGGTTTTACCCCGAGACGCCTACGTAGCCTATAAAGGCATCAAAGTCCATGTAGTTCGTATGCAAAATGAGGGGTGGGATTTATCCCATAAATCCAATCAGGGACTTATCTTGTATGTGTGTGTGTGTAAAAAAGTGTTTTAGTTGTGAGAAAAGTGTGAGAATTCCCGTTTGGAATTTATGAGCAAATCCTCTTTTTTCTTATTTTTTGGGTTTTATTTATATAAAAATAAGAGATGTGCAATAATACTAGATAAAAGTATATTAGGATATGTGAGATAAGAGAATAAAAGTACTAAGTAATGTGGGTACCTCGATTTGTCACCTTGGCCAAGACGAGTAGCCCAATAAAATACGGCCCAAAGTCTGGAAGCCTCACGCCTCAACTAACTCAGTTGCGACCCAGTCAAATTCCCTAAAATCTCGTAAGGAGATATTCTAGGGGTTATGGACTGATGTGGGGGAGTACAACATCCCCACTCCCTAGAAATGCACATGTATATAACAAACTCTCAACCCGGGGCAAAGGGCATATATTATTTTTCCTGTAAAACACTCCCCGGAGTAAAAATAAATAATATTGAGAGCACCATCGTGGACGTAGGCATTCTTGCTGAACCACATAAATTCTGTGTTGTGTGATTGTCATTCCTTACATTCTTTATTTGTTTTGGTGATTATCTTTTCTTGTTATTTTGTGCTGAACTTAATTGTCACCACAATTGGCGTCGTCTGTGGGAAATTTTGTCTTCCTTTAAGAAAGCCCTCACCAACAAAGAATTTGGAATGTCTGGTCTCAGTAGCAATGCCCCTCAAGAAGGGAATATCCAAGAATAGCCAGCCCCTCGCAGGATCAAATCTGAAGTTCGACGTCCAGATCAGAGGGCTCGCCCAGAACGGCAAGCCTCAGAAGAAAGTCAAGGACTAGCCAAGTCCACTCAAATCTCCAGGTTGATCGATGCCTATGAGGCGAGGCTCCAAGAGCAAGGGGAGGCTTCTCGCAAGCAAGAATCTGAGAATTCTTTCCTTAAAAGGAGATTGGAAAAGATGGAGATTGAACTCCATCGTAGCACTAGGAGACGTCAGTATCGCACTCCTAGCCCTCAGGCAAGCAAGTCTTGCAACCGAGGAAGGAGCCCTAGACGTGGATCTCAAAGATTTAAGGAACACGAATCGGATAATGACTCACTCGAGAAAAAGCGACCAACTCACCGATACAGGAGTACAGTTCGAGGAAATGATGACATACGAAATTTGGTCCGAAGAGAGATAGACCAACACCCAGCACATCGGGGTGCTAGATCGACTAGAGAGCTAGCCCAACGAGCTCTCAGAACCCGGATGAAATCCCCTTTCTCAAGGGAGATAGAAGAAGAAGAAGCCCCTAAGAAGTTTGCAATTCCTAGATTCAAGATCTACGATGAAAAGACTGACCTTAATGATCATGTTTGGTAGTACCGACAGGACATGACTCTCTGGAACCACAGGGATGCACTAATGTGCCGGATCTTCCCCTTGAGCTTGCATGATGTGGCCCAGAAGTGGTTCGAGAGACTCCCTCATAGATCCATCAGGAGCTTTGAGTCCATGACAGAGCTCTTCACGGCTCGCTTCATTACCAGCAACTCCCATCCGAAGAGGTTGGATGATTTGTTAATAATGAAGAAGATGCCCCAGGAGATCCTTCGAGACTATGCAAGAAGTTGTGAGTTGTTCAGTGAGGTCGAAGACTGCTCAGAGCAAGTAGTCGTAGCCTTTTTTAAGATTGGCCTACCCAGCTCTTGCCTCTTGCACCAATCCCTCACTAAGAAGGAGGCCACAACCATTGATGACTTAATGGCTCACATTGAGAAGTACGCTAAAGTTGAGGATGTGACCCGCCTCAGCGTAGGGGAGAATGGTCGAGCTAAGCTAGCTGCCAAGGGCAATGATAAGGCTGAGAACCATAAGAAAGGGATCAAGAATTGGGGCAAAGGTAGCTCCAAGAGAGGGAGCAAAAACGATGCTTCAAAAGCATTTCAGTCAGTAAACAATGTCTTTAAAGAACCAATTTACAAGATCCTAGAAAATATCAAGGATGAGCCATTCGTTAAGTGGCCTAGAAAGATGGGAGGAGATCCCTCGAAGAGGAATAACGTGCTGAGATGCGCTTTTCATAAACAAGGGGGACATAAAATTAAGCACTGCAAGGCTTTTAAGTCCCACCTTAAAGAGGTGGCCCAGACTGATCACCTGAACGAGTTTGTGGAGAAGAAGGTAGAGAAGGTTGCTGCCAACGAAGACACACAACCCGACAACGTGTTCGAGGAGGATGCTGGCCATGAGCTCGCAGTGATTCGTGGGGCATCTGATCTAAAGTAGTAAAAAAGCTTACAGCAATGATGCAAGATTTTCAAATCGATCCAGCAAAAATATAGTCGAGAAAGTATCGATGAGCAGATGACGTCGACTACAGCAAGCACATTATATTCACAAATAAAGACTTAGTGGGAGTAAGAACCCCACATCATGACGCCTTGATCATTACACTCAGGATATCAAACTATGACGTCGACAAGTTGCTCATCGACCAAGGAAGCTCATCCGAAGTAATGTATCTCAACCTGTTCAGGAAATTAAAGTTAAGCATTATCGACTTGAAGAAAGCCATTGTCCCTCTAGTTGGCTTCGATGTGAAAGTAACTATCCCTTTGGGAAAGATCATACTGCTAGTGAGGGCAGGAAGTGTCTCCAAGATGATTGAGTTTCTGGTTGTCGACATTGACTCACCCTACCAGGCTATTCTCAGTAGAGGATGGCTATATGCGATGAAGGTCGTTCCCTCGACCTACCATCAGAAACTCAAGTACATGACTAAGCGAGGAGTCATGGAGATCCACAGAGATCAAGCGATAGTAAAAAGGTGCAATATAGAAGCTATCTGCCCAAAACCAGAGAAGAAGGTCGACAAGGCCAAAGAGAAGGTTGAGGAACAAGAAGGTTTGATACCTTCAAAATAGTAGCTAAAGTGTGGAAGACCCAGAGTAGAGGAGACTAGGCTCCTCCCCTCGGAATGGGTCATTGAAAACCTAGAAGAGGTGCAATCGGTGGTAGTAAAAAAGATAGGATGTTCTTAATTGGAGCCTCTCTCACAGATCGAGAGAAGAAAGAATTGACGGTATTATTAAGGAACAATCTGGATGTCTTCGCGTGGGAATCTCACGACACGTTGACCCGACTTTCAGGCCTATCACACAGAAGGCACGACAAATTGCACTCGAGAAGGCCAAGGCTATATAGAAAGAAGTAGAGAAGCTGATGGATACAGGATCCATACGGGAAGTTAAATTCCTTAAATGGTTGTCCAACCCAGTTGTGGTTTCAAAGAGCAATGGGAAATGGAGAGTTTGTATTTACTTCACTGACCTTAACAGGGCATGCCCCAAGGACAGTTTCCCCTCCCAAAGATTGAACAGTTGGTGGATGCCACAGCAGCTCATGAAATAATGAGTTTCCTGGACGCATACTCGAGGTACCATCGGATTCCTCTGTACGTACCAGACCAAGACAAGACAACGTTCATCACTACCGTCGAAATTTATTGCTACAAAGTTATGCCCTTTGGGATAAAAAATGCGGGAGCAACCTACCAGCGGTTGGTCACCAAGATGTTTAAAGACCAAATGGGAGATACCATGGAAGTCTACATCGACGATATGCTCGTCAAGAGCAGGCATAAAGAAGACCACCTCTTAGACCTATTAAGGACCTTCGAAATCCTCAGGAAATACCGAATGAATCTCAATGTGAGCAAGTGTTCCTTCGGTGTCCAGTCAGGAAAATTTCTCGAGTACTTGGTTAGAGAAAGAGGCATTAAAGTCAACTCGGACCAAATTGATGCAATTAATAAGGTGCAGCCTCCCCGCACGATAAGAGACGTACAGAAGCTCATGGGCATGCTTGCCGCCTTGAATTGGTTCATCTCGAAGTCATCCGAAAAATTCCATCCATTCTTTCAGCTATTGAAGGAAAGCAAGACAGTGGAGTGGAACCAATATTGCTTTAAAGAATTAGAGGAGCTCAAAGCCTACCTCAACAAACCACCCTTGCTCGTAATACCTTAAGATAACGATTCCTTGTACCTGTACCTTGCAGTTTCCAGCCATGCTGTTAGCTCTGCAATAGTATGCGAAAGAATGGGAATCCAACACCCAGTCTACTATGCAAGCAAGACCTCTTGGACGCCGAGCAGCGAAACCTACCACTGGAAAAACTCACATTTGCACTAGTGGTAGCCTAAAAAAAATTGAAGCACTACTTCGAAGCTCACTCTATCATCGTCCTTACATCACCCCCCTTAAAGTAGTTCTACAGAGGGCGGATCTATCTGGAAGACTATCAAAGTGGTCGGTTGAGATCAGACGATTTGACATCCAGTTTAAACCAAGGAATACAATTAAGGGGCAGGTCCTCGTCAATTTCATCACGGAATTTACAGGCGAACATCCTTGTGACTAACTTTAACCCATGAGTCAAAGGAAAGAACACTCAACACAAGGTGTTTGGCGACTGTTTGTTGATGGATCCTCCAACTCTAAGGGGGAAGGAGTAGGCATTGTGCTAGTTACCCCAGAAGATACAATTCTCGAATAAGGAATCAGGCTTGGATTTAAAGCCTCCAACAACGAAGCAGAGTATGAAGCATTATTAACAGGCCTGTAGAAGGCACAGGCATTGGGGGGAAAAGCAACTCGAGGTGTTTGACGACTCGCAACTGGTCTCCAACCAGATAAGTGGGGACTTCAACGCGAGGGATGAGAGAATGATAGCCTACCTCGCATTAGAAAGAAAAGTAATGTCTAACTTCGAGAAAGTCAGTGTCCACTAGTTTCTCAAAGGATAAAATAGTCATGCTGACGCCCTAGTGGCCTTGAGCTCTACAATCGACTCTGACTTAAAAAGAACAATTCCTATCGACTTCCTCACCCAGCCGAGCATCAACCAGAGCAACGAGCTGCCAGACGTGGGCCATATTATCCAGATCGAACCAGCGCCCAGTTGGATGGACCCCCTAAGGAACTATTTGAAAGATGGTGCCCTACCAGATGATAAGAAAGTCGCTCATCAGATAGAGTCAAAGTTGCTTGCTTTCACTTATCTCTCGCGGGCAAATAGTACAAGAAATCTTTCACCGTCCCTTACCTCCAATGTCTTCACCCAAATAACGTCGAGCAAGTTCTTCACGAGCTTCATGAAGGAATCTATGGGAGCCATATTGGGGACAGATCACTAGCTTTTCGAGCAATGAAGGAAGGCTACTGGTGGCCATACATGCAGGAAGACTCTGGGGTATATGCTCGCAGGTGCGAGAAATATCAACTACACGCTCCTATAGTTCACCAACTTGCCAGCGACCTAAAATCAATTATCAGCCCTTGGCCCTTCACCCAGTAAGGTATGGACATCGTCGACCCTCGTCCTACCGTTGTCGGTAATCGCAAGTATCTGTTGGTCGTGACAGACTACTTCACCAAATGGATTGAGGCGGATCCCCTGACCAACATCAGAGATGCGAATATGATGAGATTCATATGGAAGAACATAATTACTCATTTTGGGATCATTAAGACGATCGTCACTCACAACAGAACCCAATTCGAAATTGGCCTATTCTAGGGTTTCTGTAATGACTACGAGATTAGACACCATTTCATCTTTATGGCATACCCTCAGAGCAATGGACAGGCTGAAGCTTCCAATAAAACAATGATTGATGGACTGAAGAAGCAATTAGAGTGAGCCAAAGGGGCATGGGTGAGGGAGCTGCCATATATTCTATGGTTTTATCGCACTACCCCATGACAAGCAACTGGGGAAACCTCATTCGATCTAACATATGGAATGGAGGTAATCATCCATTTAGAAGCTGGCCTCCCAACCATGAGGTCCACCCTGGTCGACCAAGGCGAAAATGATGCAGCATTACTCTTTGAACTTGACCTGGTTGAGGAACGTAGAGAGCTAGCTTTAGTGAAACTAGAAGGATAACAGTAGCAGCTAGCGAAGCACTACAATAAGAAGGTTAATCCAAGAACATTCCAAGTTGGGGACTACGTCATACGAAAAGTTCTTGGCAGCGCAGCAAAACCATCAAATGGCAAGCTAGGACCAAACTGGGAGGGACCATTCAAGGTGAGAAGGGACAACCTGTAAGGAGCCTATCACTTAGAAATGCTGGAGGGCAGGGAGATACCCCGAGCTTGGAATGCGACCAACCTAAAGAAATTCTACTTCTAGTTTTCTATATTGGTCTTTTATTACATTGTTGAAATGGGAAATCCATTTTCCATTATTTTTTATTAATAAAAGATCATTTGGTAGTGGCATTCTATGAACTTTTAATTTTTTATGAACTTTATAACTTGCACATCCTTTCTAAGCGACACGCACCCTACTCAATATGTAAAAGCAGGGTGTAACCATCCTCAGTTTTTTGTTATCAAACACGAATAACCTCTTAGCATTTCCCCTGGCAATATATGAAGCCCTACAGGGGACCCTTAGGCAGCTCGGCCAAATCGAATTGGTCTCCAAACGATGTTTGGCTCAGAAAACCTGATCGAATAGAACATCCAACACCAGGTGTGTTCTCTCCATTACCACACATAGGCCTAAGGGAGTGTGATGACACGACCTAAAAGGTAAAGTAGGGAAGAATGGTATCTCATAAGCATTCTGGATTGGGAGGATACTCACACAAAAAAACAACTCTACCCACATCAAATCTAGTCAGCTACAAAGAGACCAATATAATCAAACAAAAAATTAATGAAGTACAAAATACACAATGCATGTTTAGTCGATGAATCGTCCAAAACACAAATATTTTATTACTTCACTGCATTTAAAATGGAGTTACATTGAATGAATTAAGTAAATCCTATTGGGGATTAGGTCTCCGAGCAAGTTAATCAGCTACTTGTGCTCTTCGATCGTCATCTGGGTGAGGAGCTAACTCTAACTCTACTTCATTTGCATCCGGATCCAGTAGCTACCTGGGAATAACATATATGGGGACCCACTGGTCATCCCTCCGGAAAGGGTTAGGTGTAATACCCCGTATTTTTATGGATATCTATTTATGGGATTAATTGAATTAAATGTGAATTAATTGAGAATTAATCCGGATAAAATATTAATGAGATGTGAGTTAGTATTTGATTATAATGTGTATATATGGCAATATATGAATATTGGAACTATTGAAATTGTCGCGAGATTGAAATACGACAATTTGGGAAATTTTGTTGGGACGCGCGTGACAGTCGCGTCAGGAATATATTTATTTGAATTAAAAAGTGAATTTTATTTTTATCACCCATATGGTCATTTTGAGTGCGCCAACGAGTCCGTAATGGTCGAAATAGTCAGAAAACACTAGCCGGGGGTTAAGTTTGGGTCCCAGGGCATTATTGGGCCATACCGGTAACTTATAAGGGCATTTTGGTAATTTCGAAAATTGGGTAATTAAAACCCACGAAAATTAGAGTTAAAATCTGACTTAGTATTAACCCACTAAGCCAGGTTCCAACCCCAATTTAGGTAGTGAGCTACGGGAGAAGTTAGAAACCATAAAGATTGGCAAAAACCAACCCCACCTCCATTAACACCTTGAGAAGAACTTGTAGAGAGAGAGAGGAAGAGAAGAATTCTGCAGAGAGAGAGAGAAGACAATTCAGCCTTCAAGATTCAACCTCAAATCCAGAGAAAGATTAGAGGCAAGTGGTTTAATTACAATTGATTCAATGCCATAGTAACAATCTAGACGAATTATGAACTCAAAATTATGACCCTTGATGATTTAAAAACATATTTAAGAAGAGGTTTATTAATGTTCTTGAAAGAATTAGAAAACTAGGGTTCTTGATGAAGATTGATCCATATATAGCCCCTGGTTGATGAATTATTGGTTTTAGAACGTTATTAATGTTGTAGGATGGCTGTATGATGATACTATAACGTTATATTAGAGATTCATGCATTAAAAATATGTTTTGGGATGATTTGAAAACTGCAAAACGAAGCAGTCCGTAGCCATACCTGGTGCATTCGATCGATCGATGTTCATCAGTCTATCAATCGACCACCATCGATCGATCGAAGGAAAAGGTCGATCGATCGACCTTCCCAGAATGAGTAAAGTTTTTTCCTATTTAAATTTTAATGGTGGTAACCCTTGGAAAATATTATTGGAGACCTTATGAATACCTTAAACGTAAGGAAGACCAGTAGGCATGATTATGAAACTTGGACCTTAATTAGAATTCAATTTGAGGAATTATTCTAAACTAATGAAATTCGATAAGTGAGTTAATATTTGGGTTAATAGTGTAAATTTGAATAATTGGATGAAATGAGGTTTGGGGCATAAGTAAGGACCTTAGGAATAAAGATGTTATACGTGGGAATAATAGGAACCTAATAATCTATTTTAGATAGGTTTTTAGTATAAGAAACTACGACGTGAGACGTGTCGACAGTTTAACTTTTATATTATCGGGAAACGTAAAATATACAAATTTGGAATAATGGTATAAGGATGTAGAGTATACCTTTATTAATATTGAATTAACTAAGATGTGTGAATGCTTAGTATATGATTTTTATATGTATGACATACCTACCATACTTGCTATCACGGGAGGTTACGTTCGCTTAGGGCATTATTATCCTTGTGTTGCCCAGATTTAGATTGGTACCTCGAGGACATAGTTGAAGAGAACGACTTATTTGTGAGTTAATAAGCCAGCTGAATATGGAGCGTAGGTATGTACGTGACCATGGATATGTTGAATTATGTTCGCCTCCATTTATGTGTGTGGTGTTTATTCCAACAATTCCCGAGAGATTCGGAATTTGTAATCCCTATGTACGTGATGTAGCGGGATGGATAGCAGAGTATGTGTGCACCGCAGCTTAGCCTCGGGGTGCTTGTATTGTGTATGTATGATGTGAAAATATACGGTTAAATGAAAAGGAATTTACTATGTTAAATTGTGAATATAGTTGTGGTAGCATTATGAAAAGATAAAAGGGGACTGTTATAAAAAAAATGGCTTTGTTAATAATTGGGAATCCGAGATTTAAAGTAGAACTCTCTATTTTAAATGTCAAGGTTAGAATTAAACGTGAACCGAGTAGAAGTGTTAGAAACTCTTTGGAACTAGATAGTTATGAGAAAACACATGAATGGGTACAGGAACGTTAGGAGTGCACAGTTAGACGAGAGGTGAGTATTTCATGTGAGAGCACGTCCTAATATGTATTTTGCATTTATTGTTTTAAATGTTGTTAAAGCACTTGCTGTTTTCAAAATACTCTCCACTTTCGGGCTCTGACCCGTTTGCTTTCAAATCTTTTGTTTTGTAAAAACCATTTTAGGTGCCCAGCCACAAGGACACCATGCTTAGGATCCTCATTCAGGTGACGAGCTGTAGCTGTTTATGGAAGTTACAGGACATTGATTATAGATGCTTCATCTATCTTGACTCTATACTCCGTATTTATCAATTGTAGGGCATGTCGCCCATTTCTTTTAGAGGCATTTCATTTATTTCAGTTATTCAGACTTCGGGCATGTAATTAATTCAGGATTCAGACTTGTCTTATTATTTTCAGTTGTGGGATTGTTGTGAGGAGTTTTCCTCCGGACTTATTACTATTGTTGGTTATTTCATTACTTCGTTATGGTGAATGGATTTATGTTGTTCTTCCATTATTCTTTTATTGCATTTTAATCAGACTTAACTTAAAATTTGGCAACTTACTTTTTAAATACTAGGTGGTTAGTAATCATTAAAATGTTTTCGACAGTGATGCTATTAACTAGATTAACTTGGCATTTTGTATTAATTTAATAAAGGAGTAGCTACCCGGTATTTAATTAGTCGGGGTGTCATAGGTGGTATTAGAGCATCAGGTTCTAGTGTCCTTTAGGATCTGTATGGCTTATTATGTTTCCGCTGAGCTTTCTTTGATATAGAGCCCTATGTTTAGGATTGTTGATATCTTTGGTGAGATTTCGTTCTCCTGCTATGATGTATATGATAGCGAATCGTATTACGATCGGGTGTATTCGTGTGCCGAACAATGTAGTACGTCAGGCGAAGACAGTTGGGTGGACAGCAGGAGGCAAATATTTATTGAGGTTAATTGATTTATTTAAAGAAGGATGACCGTAGTTGAAGTCACCGATATCATGGCACGAAAGTCCTGGATGATATAGAAGGCTAAGGCGCGACTTGAGACTTCCGAGTACAGCTATAGTAGGAATGGGGTCAAATTAGACACATCCAACAAGGTAGGAATGGGAGAGTCAGAGTTAAGTGTAACATTGAAGAGAACCAAAAGTAGAAATACTCGAAAGGCGAAGACGGCATATGCTAGCCAAACGAACGCAATGTATCCAAAGGCTTGGACATATGTCGGAGTATGGCCAATCGAGAGTGAAAATTTGGGGAGAAATTTTTCCTTGACTTGTAAGGGCGTAGATTCAAGGATGAGAAACAAGCAACCAACTTAAAAGTGGAATGTAATGTCGAGTGGGTGTACACGTATGGTTTGACCATAAGTTACTTCATCAGATGTTCAGGTTGAAAGGCGAATGTTATTCTGAACTCACATAAGAGGGCCAAACAGGGGTCAACTTGTGAGGAGAAATTTAATGTTGTAGCGAACCTTACACCGGGTGGAGAAGGTGGTATGGAGAAGAGGATGTTAAAGGGATAATTTACATACAAGAAGAATTGTTAGCTCTTATGGGGAATTCTGCTTGGATGATAAATACAGATAGTAATTATATCGCGTGGTGTAAATTTGGAGATAAATGTTCCCTTGGGTAGGGAGATACAAAAATCGAAGAATTTTTATAGAATAAGACTGGGAAAATGGTGTTGGAGAAACAGCACAAGGAGGAAGACCCAATGGAGAAACCGTTAAAATAATTCGATAGCGGAATTACTACCGAGCGATGGTAATTTCAGTAACAGAGGTGGAAAACTAGTAGTGTATTCCTTAGGTACATCAAGCTAAGGGAACAATGGAGATAGTCTTCAGAGTCGAGACTACCAACGTCCGAGAGATGGACCACCCCAACATGATTTGTGAGACAAAAGATAAGTGGAGTATGTGTAGAGGTATCTCTGTGGGGAGTGAAACCCGTGCGTTATAAAATTTTTCACGATACAAGAGTAGGGATCACAATATTGTGCCTGGCAAGGGCAGCAGTTATTGAAATATCCGGTTTGGGACAGACATGTGTGGTAAGTCCAGTAACCATTTGAGAAGCCGGGACGATTATTAGGATAGAAGTATGAGTTATATCCTCAGATAAGGATGCATGTTATTTGTGGCATGAATGAGTTACTACATTTGTTACAATTGTATTTTCACTTGAGAGTCGAAGTTTAGTGAGTATATCAGTAAGTTTATTATATACAAGAACATTTTCCCTGATAGTGTGTGTGTGTGGGGGGGGGGGGGGGGGGGGGGTTACTTTTATTGTCATCCACGGAGGATGAATGGGTATATTAATAGCGGTTTATGCTTTATCGAAATTACTCGTTTTAGTGCTATGTTATACGAGTATGATATGATCTTAATTATTGTTTTATATATATGATTATACCGATAGTGTGCTGGTATTACAAGTTATCGAAGTTACTACCTTGGGGTAGCAGGTTTTATTCTGGCGAGGCCCCATTTGTGAGAGAGTCGGGCTCGCAATTGTACTTTCGTGCGTATATATATAAATATATATACAGGTTATGATTTCAAATGGGTATAATGGTCTCGGATATTTAATCCCAGTATGCGTAGGGATTTCATTGTTATGAGTTGTATGTAATTGATTTACTAGTCAATAAAGAGTTAGTTGGTTCTTATAATTAACGATAGAGAGGTCGTAACAAAAAGAGTGCATTGTTTTATCACCCGTTAGAGATTTGGAAGTTTATACTCATAGTTGTGTGTCGGGGGACGGGAATTTGAGGGTCCCAAATATCTCGCATATTGTATGTGAAATGTGATTTCCATCACTGTAAAGAGAAAAGTGTCTTTCAGAAGGAGTTCTTTGTTTATGTATAATTGCGAACTGAGATGAAACTTTGTTGTTAAAAGACGAGAGCGTAGGGGTACATATTATGGACAGGTCTTAACGGATTTCGATGACCGATAATGTTAGGTAGTAGTGTATCGGGGGGTTCCTTGTTTGTATTTCGCTTTGCGAGACACCCCACGCATGAAACTTACCGTAAGGTTGGTAGTAAGGAGATGTGTAAACCTTTGTTCATGATTTGGATACCTCTATCGTTATGGGAGTACGTAATTATCACGGGAAGTTACAAGGAGTAAATTATGATGTAAGGCCATTAGAGCTAGTTGTTAGTAAATTACGATATAAGTACTAATAATGTTGGTTTTGTCACAACGCGTTGAAGGACGCATTGAGGATAAGGAGGATTTAGGATTTCTAATTCAGAAGCGATTGAGAACGCCCAAGTGGTATAGCACCGTTGTATTTACAGTGACAATAAAGAATTTGGGATTTGTATGTAGCGTATATAATGTTTAAAAACCGTATGGTTGGGTTATAAGGGGCGTAGACATCTTGATTTACTAAAGTATAAATCAAAGGAAGAGGAAAATAGACGGGTGAGATTATTACTTATGAGATTAAACGTCATAAGAAAAGGTGTAAGTGAATATCATGTGTAGTAAGTGTAGCACGTTCAAACTTAGGCAGTAGAAAGCCATTTAATAAAGGGATATCTTTTGAGAAGTCGAATAAATTATTATGAGAAATTTGGAGTAGAGATCCGATCAATCTAATGTTGAGGGTGACTCACGAGTAAATAGAGTGAGGCTGTCAATCAGGTATAAAGTCCAGATATGCACAAAGTGGTGAAAAGTGTAAAGGTCCAAACCTTTGGTATTCGTCGGGAAAATAAGATCATTAAGTATCATTTAAAGGGGAAATTTTTTATGTGAATATCGACATTAAAAGAGGTATAGTAAGTAGCAGAATAGTTGAGGTTAGATGATTAACCAGATAATTTTGTATCAAGACGACGACTCCAAAGATGGGAGGGTCAAGTTCGAGAATTTTCTCGAGAGGTAGCCAACTTATTGATAAGTAATGAGTTCCTTCGATTATGTGGGACATGTTGTCCAGAAAGAGAGAAATTGTTATATACTTAGGGTGATTTACACTAGTAGATAGTGAACAAGCCGGTACGTGGTTCGACGTAGTATTATATAGAACTGGGATGAAATGCAATGAAACCCACATTTAGGTGGGGTGACAATAAGTAGTGGGAAATAACGATTCAAACTGAGGGTTGTATCACCTATAACCCGAGGTGCAGGCACAAGGTAACTAACGACTGATGGATTGTATGAAAGAAATTTTGGATTCATTGCGATATTTTCAACTCCAATTCGGGTATAACTAGTGAGGTATATTGTAGTCATAAGGCGGAGATATTACCTAATGGTAGAGTTGGGGGAAAAGCACCCGTATCTATTTATGGTGGACAAGGTGCTTACAAAGGTATATGTGACACCAACAGGCTGAAGGGTAAAAGTCACAACGTCGTGATACTTCAAGGAATGGATAAGCATAGTCAGATGTGCTATTGATTCATCCCAGGATGGGCGTTTGGAGTTTTGATAAACGCGGGAGTTAGTAGTAAGGTGCAGACTCACAATACTAATAAAAAAATAGTGCGGCTAATGATGTATGGGCTATTTTTATTCGAATGTTGTTTAATAAGAGCACAACGCGACGTGCATTTATCGAAGATTATTCTAATAAGGTATCAAGTATGTTAAACAAGCTTATTGTGAAGCGAGGGTTTTACTGATTTGGGCTTTTCTTAATAATTGTTTTGAATACTGGAGAATACCAAATCTTTCCAGGCATGTCTTACTTTTCCGAATTTCGGGATGAAATTCTGTTATTAGGGGTGAAGTATGTAATACCCCGTATTTTTATGGATATCTATTTATGGGATTAATTGAATTAAATGTGAATTAATTGAGAATTAATCCCTAATGTGTATATATGGCAATATATGGCAATATATGAATATTGGAACTATTGAAATTGTCGCGAGATTGAAATACGACAATTTGGGAAATTTTGTAGGGACGCGCGTGATAGTCGCGTCAGGAATATATTTATTTGAATTAAAAAGTGAATTTTATTTTATCACCCGTATGGTCATTTTGAGTGCGCCAACGAGTCCGTAATGGTCGAAATAGTCAGAAAACACTAGCCGGGGGTTAAGTTTGGGTCCCGGGGCATTATTGGGCCATACCAGTAACTTATAAGGGCATTTTGGTAATTTCGGAAATTGGGTAATTTAAACCCACGAAAATTAGAGTTAAAATCTGACTTAGTATTAACCCCCTAATCCATGTTCCAACCCCAATTTAGGTAGTGGGCTACGGGAGAAGTTAGAAACCATAAAGATTGGCAAAAACCAACCCCACCTCCATTAACACCTTGAGAAGAACTTGTAGAGAGAGAGAGGAAGAGAAGAATTCTGCAGAGAGAGAGAGAAGATAATTCAGCCTTCAAGATT
The DNA here is from genome assembly GCA_949130495.1 of Sambucus nigra. Lineage (NCBI taxonomy): Eukaryota > Viridiplantae > Streptophyta > Magnoliopsida > Dipsacales > Adoxaceae > Sambucus > Sambucus nigra. The sequence goes on from OX422212.1 coordinate 94,987,561, forward strand.
CAACCTCAAATCCAGAGAAAGATTAGAGGCAAGTGGTTTAATTACAATTAATTCAATGCCATGCTTTTCCATGTTTAGGAATTATCGAATTTATCTTGGAAGATGATATAGACCCATGAATTGGAAGTTTAAAACTATGAATTATGTTAGGGACTGCATCTAGTAACAATCTGGACGAATTATGAATTCAAAATTATGACCCTTGATGATTTAAAAACGGATTTAAGAAGAGGTTTATTAATGTTCTTGAAAGAATTAGAAAACTAGGGTTCTTGATGAAGATTGATCCATATATAGCCCTTGGTTGATGAATTATTGGTTTTAGAACGTTATTAATGTTGTAGGATGGATGTATGATGATACTATAACGTTATATTAGAGATTCATGCATTAAAAGTATGTTTTGGTATGATTTGAAAACTGCAAAACGAAGCAGTCCGTAGCCATACCTGGTGCATTCGATCGATCGATGTTCATCAGTCGATCGATCGACCACCATCGATCGATCGAAGGAAAAGGTCGATCGATCGACCTTCCCAGAATGAGTAAAGTTTTTCCCTATTTAAATTTTAATGGTGGTAACCCTTGGAAAATATTATTGGAGACCTTATGAATACCTTAAACGTAAGGAAGACCAGTAGGCATGATTATGAAACTTGGACCTTAATTAGAATTCAATTTGAGGAATTATTCTAAACTAATGAAATTCGATAAGTGAGTTAATATTTGGGTTAATAGTGTAAATTTGAATAATTGGATGAAATGAGGTTTGGGGCAGAAGTAAGGACCTTAGGAATAAAGATGTTATACGTGGGAATAATAGGAACCTAATAATCTATTTTAGATAGGTTTTTAGTATAAGAAACTACGACGTGAGACGTGTCGACAGTTTAACTTTTATATTATCGGGAAACGTAAAATATACAAATTTGGAATAATGGTATAAGGATGTAGAGTATACCTTTATTAATATTGAATTAACCAAGATGTGTGAATGCTTAGTATATGATTTTTATATGTATGACATACCTACCATACTTGCTATCACGGGAGGTTACGTTCGCTTAGGGCATTCTTATCCTTGTGTTGCCCGGATTTAGATTGGTACCTCGAGGACATAGTTGAAGAGAACGACTTATTTGTGAGTTAATAAGCCAGCTGACTATGGAGCGTAGGTATGTACGTGACCATGGATATGTTGAATTATGTTCACCTCCATTTATGTGTGTGGTGTTTATTCCAACAATTCCTGAGAGATTCGGAATTTGTAATCCCTATGTACGTGATGTACCGGGATGGATAGCAGAGTATGTGTGCACCGCAGCTTAGCCTCGGGGTGCTTGTATTGTGTATGTATGATGTGAAAATATACGGTTAAATGAAAAGGAATTTACTATGTTAAATTGTGAATATAGTTGTGGTAGCATTATGAAAAGATAAAAGGGGACTGTTATAAAAAAAATGGCTTTGTTAATAATTGGGAATCCGAGATTTAAAGTAGAACTCTCTATTTTAAATGTCAAGGTTAGAATTGAACGTGAACCGAGTAGAAGTGTTAGAAACTCTTTGGAACTAGATAGTTATGAGAAAACACATGAATGGGTACAGGAACGTTAGGAGTGCACAGTTAGACGAGAGGTGAGTATTTCATGTGAGAGCACGTCCTAACATGTATTTTGCATTTATTGTTTTAAATGTTGTTAAAGAACTTGCTGTTTTCAAAATACTCTCCACTTTCGGGCTCTGGCCCGTTTGCTTTCAAATCTATTTTTTTGTAAAAACCATTTTAGGTGCCCAGCCACAAGGACACCATGCTTAGGATCCTCATTCAGGTGACGAGCTGTAGCTATTTGTGGAAGTTACAGGACATTGATTATAGACGCTTCATCTATCTTGACTCTATACTCCGTATTTATGAGTTGTAGGGCATGTCGCCCATTTCTTTTAAAGGCATTTCATTTATTTCAGTTATTCAGACTTCGGGCATGTAATTAATTCAGGATTCAGACTTGTCTTATTATTTTCAGTTGTGGGATTGTTGTGAGGAGTTTTCCTCCGGACTTATTACTATTGTTGGTTATTTCATTACTTCGTTATGGTGAATGGATTTATGTTGTTCTTCCATTATTCTTTTATTGCATGTTAATCAGACTTAACTTAAAATTTCGCAACTTACTTTTTAAATACTAGGTGGTTAGTAATCATTAAAATGTTTTCGACAGTGATGCTATTAACTGGATCAACTTGGCATTTTGTATTAATTTAATAAAGGAGTAGCTACCCAGTATTTAATTAGTCGGGGTGTCACATTAGGCATCAGAGTCGAAGGGGAGATATCATGGAGATACCAAAGGATTGAGTTACTGGGGACTTTCAGCTCCCTGAGAGCATTCAACCATCCCCTAATAAAGTATAGTTCTTCAAACTCTGCCAACCTCATCGGATCATCTGCCCAACCCTGATCATAACCGTCCGCCCACACTCGTTGAGGACCTTTCTTGAACAGATGCCTTAGAAGCTTGATATCTCTTTGGAGCTCGACAGCTATCACGTATGCTTGACGAACCTCTCCTCGAAGCTCATCCATATCCCCAGATGGACCCCCGGCATCTATACCAACTCAAGGACCAGCCGATGAAGAGGAACCTCACAAAACTTTAGGGGTGGCGCTCGACGCTGTACCAGCTCGCGGACCAGCCGATGAAGAGGAACCCCTCAAAACTTGAGGTGCAACGCTCGGTTCATGCTCTCTCAGTCCTGACACTTCCCTCCTCAGAGCTTCATTCTCCCGTTGAAGAACTTCTTTGACTTAATTGATCATGGAGGCATCCAAAAGTCTAGCTCTCAGAGTATTCACTTCTTCTTGGACAGAAGCGCCAACCTCTTCCATCTCTTGAATTCTATCCTTCAGTTTAGCAACGAGCTCAGAATGGTCTTTAAAACACTTGTTCCTCGACCTAAGGGACTTGCAAATCCTTACAAAGGCTTGGTAAACTTGATTACTAGCATTAGGACCAATAATGCTTCCTAGTTAGGAAGTGGCAGGTATATACTCATCAACATCAATCAGCTACAGACCATATAAGAATCAATTGAAGAAATTAGTACGAACAAGGGAACAAGACTTCATTTCATTAATAAAATATTCCAAGTACAAAGGGAACCCTAGATCAGGCTAGCTGGTAACCTCAGTTTTCTCCGAGGTCACTGGTTGTTTTCCCTTATCTGCAGCAGCAGGAACGCTTACCTGAGATGGGGCAATCAGTGTCCCCTGGTCAGAAGGAGAACCAGCAGGGATGGTTTGGGGTGAAAGAACACCTTCATCGATGGCAAGATCAGGTGCCTCATCCACCATAGGCTTAGGCCCAGGATCATGCTCGTCAAACAGTGGGGAGTCGATATCCACCTCTGCAGCTAGGAGAGCCTTGTTGCAACCCTTCTTAAAGTTTAAACGACTGATATAGTCAATCTTAATGTCAACATCCTCATACGCAGCGACCCATCTGGCATTATACGAGCTTTTCTTAAGGGTGGATGCCTTGGATTCCACCTTCTTCACCTTTTCTATGAGCACCTTATTCTCCTCCACTATGGCCAATTTGCTCGAGCAGACCAGGTCATAGGACTGCCTCAACTCCCCAAGCTCCTTGATCGTCGCCTACTTTGTTCAATTAGATTCAGATAGAGCGAGATGAGAAGACTTCTGGACAGTATTGACAGTCTTCAAGTTTTCCTCTAGCTCGAGATTCTTCTTCTCAAGATCGATATTCCTCTTCACCAGCTCGTCGCGGCTGCGGTAGAGGACGGTAAAGTCGGTGATAAACTGCAAAGAAGAGGAATATTAGCAAGGGAAGCATATGAAAAAGTATTATGATAATATAGAAATGAGAGTAAACTTACCAAGGCTGACCTCTAACTCGCTTTCAGAGCTAACTGGTTGGTCTCCATCGCCTTCTGATGATCAGTCGGCAAAACTTCTCTTTAAGCAATGCGAGGGCCAACTGAGAAGAAAGGGTAATAGAGGCCCCTTCTGGAAAAGCAGACACGGGTAATAGATCTTGACCTGCCTTTATCCTCACCTCTGCTATCCTCTTATCCTCTTCCCTCTCTTTCCTCTCCTTCTCATCTTTTATTCTCTCCTTTACGTTCTTCTTCTCCTCCACCTTCTTCCTTTCCTCCTCCTTCTTTCTCTACCTTTCTCTCAACTGGTCCTCCTCTTTCTTCTTCTCATTCTCATGAGCAGCAGACTGAGAACTAGTTGCAACCTCTCCACTGCCAAATTTCTGCTTCTTCGATCGACAAGAAAGAAGCACATCATCATCATCTCAACATCACGAATCAGATTCTTCCTGGAGGAATCATATCTTCCTCGCTGGAACTACTCGATTCACTCAAAGACTCTTGAGCCTCTGAAACTTCTTCTAAGATGGAAGATCCTTCACCACCAGAGCTCTCTTCACTGAAACCACCTTCAGCACCGCCCCTGTTAGCACATTCGCTCTCCTCATAATAGCTTCTCTATTCCTCGTCCAATTGGGTAGGATCTTCGGTGACCTCTTTGGTGATGTCTAGCTTAGGAATGCTATCCACAAGATACGCAATAAAGCTAGACCCAATGTTCTTGTATTCCAGAAGGAAGGCTGCTGATCGAGGGTGTTCACCATCAGCCAAGAGCTCCCTGATTTTCCAGGCTTTGACCAACTCAGCAGCTCGAATCTCGTTGAGAACAGGCTCCGAGTTCTTTGTCTTCGCTGAAAAGAAAGTGAGGAAAATATGAGAAAAACATGCATGAACAGAGGATCAATGGTCAAAACAAAAGCTATGCCTATCTACGAATTCCTCCCCATAAAAGGGAATCACAAATCTACCAGGCCTCGATCCTTCATCATGGGGAGAAAACTACCAGTTTTTTGGAAATAAACCACTCATGCCAGTAGTCCTTTTGGGAATCAGGTAAATTCACTACTAATACCCTATCAGGACTCCTGGCCTTGAGGTAAAGAAGACCAGAGCTTCTTCGAGAAAAATAATAGCAGAAGAAGATCTCAACAAGCCCTAGATTGGTGCTATAAACTGATTTATTCTATGTACACTATTAACAATTTTCCAGACATTGGGCGAGAACTGTGTAGGGACTATATTGAAGTAACCAAAAAAGTGCAAAAAAAAAATTCTTGGGGGAAAGGTAAGACCTCCTTGGGATAATAAGAGGGCATGAATCCAGTGACCATCCTCAACCTCTCTAACATTACGAGGGACAGGGGCACACTCGATGTCTACCTAATTTGGAATGTTATAAAATTTTCTAAATTCAGATAATGACCTATTGCCTATTTTCGTCATTAAAAAATAAAAACCCTAGTAGCAGATGCGAAGAAATATCAACAGAAAAAGCGAAGAGAGGAAGTGAGAAGAACTTACGAAGTAGAGACTTAGATTGGGATGATGCAAACACAAGCAAGGACGATGAGAATGTTAAGATTGGAAGACGAGACCTGGGAATGCGAGAGAAACAACGAAAGCCTGGAGAAAATTAGAAAGTGTGAAGAAATTTGAAGCGACAACAAGAAAAGACCTCTCCAAAGATGTTTTAAACGTTTCTAATCATAACGCACAGGCAACGAGGCAATCTGCCGCCTAAATGAGTTCAGGAAGGGCGCTTCAATCTTGAAGAGTGTTGCACGATTTATCAAAATGCCATTATGACAAATCATTTAAAATTATTGAGCCCAAATTATGACCCAACAACTTTAGGGGAAATTTTTGGTACCTCGATTTGTCACCTTGGCCCAGACGAGTAGCCCAATAAAATACGGTCCAAAGTCTGGAAGCCTCACGCCTCAACTAACTCACTTGCGACCCAGTTAAATTCCTTAAAATCTCATAAGGAGATATTCCAGGGGTTATGGGCTAACGTGGGGGAGTCCAACACCCCCACTCCCCGAAAACAAACATGTATATAACAAACCCTCAGCCCAGGGCAAAGGGCATGTATTATTTTTCCTGTAAAACACTCCCCGGAGTAAAGAGAAATAATATTGAGAGCACCACCGTGGACGTAGGCATTCTTGCTGAACCACATAAATTCTTTGTTATGTGATTGTCATTCCATATGTTCTTTATTTGTTCGGGTGATTACCTTTTCTTGTTATTTTGTGCTGAACTTAATTGTCACCACAAGTAACAAAACAAACTAATGCGAATTTTTCAGAATTTAAAGAGAGAGTTGAGAAAGTTGGACCTTATTGAAGATTTTGAGCTTGATCTTGGATGTTGGAGAGAAGCCCTTGCACTTGGATGATGGAGAGTACTTAATTCACTAAGTTTGGTGAAAATGTGAAGGTTGAAAAGGGATTTGGATATGGAACTCACGCCGACTTCGAGAGGGGTTTTCTGAGCTTGCGGAGAGTGATGGATCTCTGATTCCTCTTTTTGGAATGAGGTTAGGCCCTAATTTTTATAGGCCCAGGGCATTGCCGGTCGGCATAGCCCTGGTCCTGCCAATTGCCAGGTGTGTTTAGGCACACTACCGATAGGCACGACTTGAAACCTGCTGTTTCGTAGTGTGTTTTAGGTTCCTTCAAAAAATCGGTCGTAGAGCGCAAATCGTTGATCTGAATCGTGCACGGGGTAAACCGTTAGAAAGGTATTTCAGATACATTCAAAAGTCCTTGGGATTACTGTCGAGTTTGAGAGTTGACTTTTGGTCAAATGTGGCTCGGAAGCCTTTGTCGATCCTTTGGACGGGGAATTATCGGACGCAAATGGATCATTCGTCTATATGGTAAGTTAGAATCATGCACATGGAAGGTCGTTAAAAAGGTTAGGAGATGTAATTTAACATTCCAACGAGTTTAACCCAGTTCAGAGAGTTGACTTTGGTCAACGGGGGTCTGGAAGTGTTTGGTGACCTTTCTGAGTAAAATAGATCGTTCATCCATACCGTAAGTCAGAATCGCACACGGGGTAGACCGTTGGAAAGGGGTTTCATTTCCATTTGAAGATTCATTTAGTCTCGATCGAGCTTAAGAGTTTATTTTGATTAAACGGGGACTGGGAGCGTCCGGTGACCTCTTGATCAAGTTTCAGGGCAAAACGGGTCTTTCGTTCGTATGGTAAGTCAGAATTGCGCACGGGACAGACTGTTAGAAAGGGTATTTAGTGAACTTTGAAGATTCATTCAGTATCGATCAGGCTGAAGAGTTTGACGTTTAGTCAAATGGAGCCTGGGAGTGCCCGGTGGCCTTTAGGTCAGTACTCAGGGTATGACTTGGGTTTGCAATGATGAAGGGAGGTACTAGAGACCTTAGGAGAGGTTAGGGGGTATTAGAATGGGGTGTCTACAGAGCCCCTCGACGGGTGAGTTTTGAACAAATGATAGCCATCGAATAGACACCACATGATGCCTTTGAAAGAGGATGACCAGAGGGTCGAGGTCAATTCGTAGGACCTAAGGATGAGGATGCCCGATTCTGTGGTTCGAAGCCAATGCGATGGGATTAAAGGGGCATGCTGGGGATGGTCTTAAAATTAAGATTTAGGTCAATTCAGAGGACTTACAGTAATGATGGGGGTGACCAGTTCTGCGGGTCGAAGCCAATTCTATGGGCTTGAAGGTGAGGGTGGCCGATTATGCGGGTCGAAGCTAATTCTACGGGTTTATGTTGGGGACGGCCAATTTTACAGGCTTAAGTTGGGGATGATCAATTCTGCAGGTCGAAGCCAATTCTGCGGGCTTAAGTTTGAGATGACCAATTCTGCGGGCTTTAGGTGAGATGACTGCGGGTCTAAGCCAATTCTGCAGGCTTTAGGTGAGATGACCAATTCTACGGGTTAAAGCCAATTCTGCGGGCTTAAGGTGAGGTGACTAATTCTACGGGTCAAAGTCAATTCTGCGGGCTTAAGGTGAGGTGACCAATTCTGCGGGTCAAATCCAATTCTGCGGGCTTAAGGTGAGATGACCAATTCTGCAGGTCAAAGCCAATTCTGAGGGCTTAAGTGAGATGACCAATTCTGCGAGTCAAAGCCAATTCTGTGGGCTTAAGTTGAGATGACCAATTATGCGGGTCGAAGCTAATTGTGCGGGCTTAAGGTGAGATCACCAATTCTGCGAGCTTAAGTTTGAGATGACCAATTCTGTGGGTCGAATCCAATTCTGCGGGCATAAGGTGAGATGGCCAATTTTGCGGGCTTAAGGTGAGGTGACCAATTTTGCGAGCTTTAGGTAAGATGACAAATTCTGTGGGTCGAAGCCAATTCCGCGGGCTTAAGTTGAGATGACCAATTATGCGGGTCGAATCCAATTCTGCGGGCTTAAGGTGAGGAGACCAATTCTATGGGTCGAAGCCAATTCTGCGGGCTTAAGGTGAGCTGACCAATTCTGTGGGCTTAAGGTAAGATGACTAATTCTGCGGGTCAAAGCCAATTCTGCGGGCTTTAGGTGAGATGACCAATTCTGCGGGTCGAAGCCAATTATGTGGGCTTAAGGTGAGATGACCAATTCCGCGGGATTAAATTTGAGATGACCAATTCTGCGGGTCGAAGCCAATTCTGAGGGATTAAATTTGAGATGGCCAATTCTGCGGGTCGAAGCCAATTCTGCGGGCTTAAGGTGAGAAGTTCTTGGGGAACTCTGCTGGGAAAATTATCTCGTGATTTTTATTTGAGATGGGGAGCCGATTTCTGGGGAAATCCTTGTGTTTTTTGGAGACTGTACTTGGGGAACAACCAATTTGATGCTGGGGAAGTGATTAGGTGGTCGAGGGTTTGAACGTATTTCTCGGGGAAATTTGAGATCTTTGGGAAATAGGATATGATCCTAAAGTTTTAGATATTTTGAAGGTCCTCTGGGGACATCGCCGGGGAGAGATTCGCTTGTCTTTTGAGAGTTCCGCTGGGGAAATAGGGGTTTCTCTTGAGGAAGTGTGAAATTTTCTTGGTGAAAATGCTCTAAATCCTTTCCAAGATTTTTAGGAAATTTCTGAGAATTTTTCAGGATTTTCTGGTATTTTTTGGGAATTTTTGTACGAAAATTTTAGGGGGGTGTCGGTCGGCATGGTGTGGAGGGTGCCATTCAGCAGTGGCACGGACTTTTGGGCTGCCTCGAGAAGGCAAAGGGTGAGTGCCGATCGGTAGGTGGGGGTCAATGCCGATCGGCATGACCCTTGGCATCCTATATAAAGGGAGAGAGTTCCCCTCATTTTTCATATCTTCTTGCCTTCTCTCTTTCTGTGATTTTCTTCTGCAAATCGTTCTAGCATTCCGATCTCTAAAAAATGGCCGCTTTTGTGAGCACTGCAATATACCGAGAATGGTTGGTTGTTGATGACTGGGCAAACATGGAGTGGAGGGCCAGGGTTCCTCTTGCTTTGGGGAGCGAGAACTCTTTTGACGCATTCGAGAGGCTTCGGATGAGCGGACCTTATTGCAGGAGCCATCTCGTCATCGCTCTTCGAGGGTGGTGAACCCTGGCGGTAATGTAACTAAAATGACTTTTGGCATTCTCTTTTTTTATGGTTTTCCTTTTTTCTTGGATTCTGACAAGGTTTTTCTCTTTTGGTAGTCTGATGTTTCTCTATCGAATAAACGTGCCCGCGGGATGACGGGGCTTAAGGATGTCTGGGAGCATCTTCCACCTGTGGTGCGTTGGGTGGTATCCTCAGCAGGCTTTAGGAGGTTGGCGTCTGTGCTAGATGAGACGCCTCATTCGACGGCAATTTTATACGCTCTGGGGAGAGGTGGTGGGACACTACCCACACCTTTCATTTTGGCTTTGGGGAGATGATTGTGACTCCCATAGATGTGTTGTAGCTACTTGGTTTGAATTACGATGGGGAGCAGATAGAGGTGGATCTCTCTTTGCGAGTGAGGCCGAAGGTGGTGCACGCGGCGCTTGGTGATGTGGGGAGGATAGTGTTTGGGGACTCCATTCGTCTGCCGCTGCTGAAAGATATTTTATGGGGCAGCGTGATCGATGTGGAGGATGTACTGCAGGTGAGGCAGATGGCTCGATTGTTCATTTTACTGGTATTGGGGAGATTTTTGGTGGCGTCGATCGGCGACGTTGTCCACTTATGGTTTTTAGCATATCTGAGGATGTTTTCGAACATCCCTCTCTATGATTAGGGGAGCCTGACTTTGGAGATGCTTTATTTTTCCTTGAATGCATTCATCCGGTGCTGCCGATAATCTTTCACTGGAGCCATGTATCTTCTTGAGGTATTCTTTAATTTTGTGCATTTTCCTTTCATGCATTCACATTTTCCATATGTATCTCTCTTTTAATAGCGAAATCTTGTCTTTGGAAGACGTGGTTCTATGAGGTAATAAGGTGTAATTCCCAGCTGATTGCTTTAAAGGACAAAACTGTTGGGGATTTTTTTTGATTGCATCGATGGAACAAGGCCAATTGATAGTCGAGGAGGTCTCTCTCTTTGGATGTGGTGCATCAGGTCTTGAATGGCTTGACCAGTGATATGGTAAGACTTATTTCTTCTTTAGTCTAAAACCTTTGTGTGCTCTGATTCTGCATTGACTTGTACCTGCTGGGGATTTTTTAGGTAACCTTTTACCCTTGGGGGATGACTGTTCAGGATACGGGGTTGACTGGAGTAAATGCGCATATGAGGCGTTTATTGGCCCATGAGTTTGTCCATACTTGGTATCTTGGGGAGAGGGTGGTCTGACAGATTGCTGAGGTAGAGGTGGTGGTGCCACCTGCGAGGCCTCCTATGTCTATGAGGCGGGAGCGGCTGCTGCCAGAGGATGCGAGGATCGCGGCGATGATTGCAAGTCCTACCTGCTGTACACTGATACGGTTGTGCCTTATGATTATATGGACTTCATGAAGAGTTAGATGATGGCGCCCAACATATATGATGCACTGCCCTTCTCTTCTGCGGGTTCGAGTCGTCTAATGGGGTCCTCCCATAGCGGTGGCGGTTCGTCGACGTCTGCAACGGTGGCGACATAGGAGGTCCCCTTTGTGAGGATGCATACTCCTTTATACAATATCCGGTGGGCTGATGGAGGGATGGTGCCTATGCTGCATCGTCCTCATGCGATGGACCCGGAAGAGTTGGTCTTGGCAGAGGAGGTTCTTCGTCCTGAGGTATATCTTTTATGTTCTTTTCTTTTCCTTCCTTTTTGTTTCTTTTGATCTTTTCTATTTGATAATGATTCTACCTATTCTTGCAGCACGTCCGGGTGTCCACCACTTGGCTGAGGGATATTAGGGACTGGATACCTTCGGTGACTGCCCATATTCGGGATGCGGTTCCTGTTCCATCTTACTTGGTGTCGTATGACTCATTCGGGGAAGAGTCTGGTTCAGGTAGCGGTGGTGTGTCATCTCACCGTCGGGGCAAGAGAGCGCGTCGCAGGGGTGGACGCTCTTAGGAGAGAGAGGTGAAGATTAGGCGAGAGAGAGAATGTGGGTTCCGACCGAGTCCCGTTGTTTTTTGCTTTTATTTATTTTCCTGCAAAAATGATGTAACACAAAAACATATCTACACAATACAATGAAGTTTTTTTTATTATCTTTTGTTAGTGATGAATGAATGCATGCACATGCACTTTTTTACTTTGCTGCTGAGACCGTAAAAAGAAATATTTTTGGGATTTTGAAAGAAAGTTTTATTCAAAATGTGAATTTATATAAAGATGAAAAGGGGATTTTTGAAATTCTATTGAGATTATTAATTTATTTTGAGTTTTCTGAATTTTGATAAAAGAGGAAAAAGGAAAATTTCCAGAAATAGGGGGTTACCGATTTGCAAGAACCTTGTCCTGCCTATCGGCAGGTTAGTCTAGTCCCATTAATTCAAAGCTTTTATTATACCCTCTTCAGCCTTTGGTACGTTGTGGGGCATGATTTCTTCTTAATTCTGCAGGGGTTATGTCATTTCTGGGGGTTTTCAAGTATAAAAGAGGGGTAAGAGTGGACTGTTTTCCTCACACCATCACATCTTAACTTTCTTATTCTGTTAGATGGCTCTCCCTAGTAGTGTTGAGTTTGACAACTACCTCGAGACTTTGGAGGTGATGTGCTCTTATAACGTCGACTACGATGCTTATAACATGCGTCGAGTTTCTTTATGGCGTAATCAGCCCATAGAGTGGAACATGCTGATGGCAGCGGTACAATTCTGGTACCCTGAAGACCATGTATTTCGCTTTGGCTTGGAAGAAGTCTGTCCGACTTATGAGGATTTTTTTCCATATTGGTGATAAATCCCGGTGTTACTGCGGCTTTGCCTAAGTTTTCCTGTTCTCCCCGGAAGTTATTGGCTGGACTTCTTTGTATTTCGCGTTCGACAGCTAGATCACTGGTGTGTGGAGGTATGATTTCTCTTCCGGTGGTGTTGCGATCTGTGCATTTGTAAGAGGATGGTGATGCTGGATATGCCGAAGCCGTCATTCTAGGCTTGGTTTCAAAATTACTGCTGGTGACTGGGGAGCTGCTGGTGGACCCATAACTTGGAGTTTTTACTTCATGGATGTTCCACCATCACAATCCTGAGGCGGTGATACTGGAGGAGACTTTGAATGGCTTAGATGCCTGGAGAGAAGTTCATTCTGACTTTCTGAGAGGTAGCCCTGTGATGTTATTCATGTGGTTGTCTGAACGATTCCGCCTGGTGACTCCTCCGGAATACTCTTTGTCGGTTGTACCCAATTTCTTTTCATGCCATTTCATCAGCATGGGCTTGGATATTGAGAGCTGGGAGAACTGGTTCGTGGAGAATGGGGCTCCAAATCTGTATTGGTTAGTACCTTAGTGGGAACAACAGCTACCTATTCTGGAACTGGGAGAATACCCGTATGTCCAGCTGGTTGGTCTCAGACATACCTCTTTTTATTTCCCTTGGCGGCTTCTGCGCTAATTTGCTGGGAGCAGATCGTGACACCTCGGACACTAGACTTCTTTCCGGTAGAAGATTTGATAGAGCGTTTACGCATGCGGCTTGGCTCTTTTTGGGAGAGTCGACGTCCGTCGTCCCGTCCCTCTCAGTCTGCTGGGAGAGTTTGGCACATCCCTAGGGATTATATGAAGTGGTTGTGGAGAAGATTAGTTAGCAAGATGTTGGTAATGGAGACTGGACAAAGGTGTCTTGCCTTATCTGATACGATAGAGGGAAGTGTAGTAGTTTTTTCGAGGCTGGTTCGAGCCTATCGACCCATGGAGCGCCTGCGGCACTCCATTTACGCAGAGGGATCTTGGGGCCCCCAGGATGTAGATGATGATGATGAAGCGGGATCCTCTGGTAGCTGTGGGTACGACTCTTGGAGAGTTTGTTTTGTAATGGGGAATAAATTTGGGAGTTTATTTGGCTTTTTAGGAAGGTAGGGGGAAGGGAGTCATTCGTTCCTTTTCTTATGTAATTGAACAGTAATTTCTTATTATTGAAATAAATAAGTTTTTGATCATCTAGCTGTGCCTTTTGATGAATTATGTATTTTGAATTATCTATACCGATCGCTAAGGCATGCATAATCCTTTTGTTTAAGTATATGTTAAAGTGAACTGTCATTCTCGAAGATAAGAAAATAATAGTTTGTGTAAAAAAGAAGGGGTCGTGCTCATGTAGGATGTATGAGCTGCCTACGTACCTCTGGGGTTTTTGAAAGATTTTAATTTTTATGAGAATGATTTTTGCAGAGGACCAGGCCCACGTAGTTCTGGGTAGAGGTAAATGAAGAGATTTTTTTTTAGAATAGAAAGGAGATTAGAAGAGTCGTAGTGCACTGAGATTTCGGACTAGGGGTAAAATTTCTTGAGACTTTCCAGGTTAACTGGATGAGCCATTTCTTATCCGTCTAAGTCGGTGAGCATGGCGGCACCGCCGAACAAGATCTTCTTCACAATGTATGGGCCGCTCCAATTGGCCTTCAATTTCCCTCTGGGGGCCCATATGGGCTCTACTATTTCTTTAAGGGCTAAATCCCCTTCTTAGACACCAAGGTCCTTGACTCTCTTATTAAATGAACGTGCTATTTGGCGATGGTAACCTTGTATGTGATACATCACTTTTAATCTCCTTTCGTCCAGGAGTGACAGCTCGTTGAGGCGGCTTTGATGCCAGTCTTCCTCACTGACCTTGCTTTCAAGCATGACGCGTAACGAGGGTATTTATATCTCCATGGGTAAAACTGCTTCCATGCCATAGACTAGAGAGTAAGGGGAGCATATGGGATTCGATCGGCCCAATCTCGACAACTTTCGATCATCTTGCTGATGATGGCTTTGAGGTTTTTACTAGCGGCTTCGACTGCACCATTAGTTTGAGGTTGGTATGGAGAATATTTGTGTCTTTGAATCCCATACTCGTTGACCACTTCTGTGATTTTTGCCTCGAAATGCAACCCATTATCTGACACTAGCTCGTGCGGGACCCCATATCGGTAGATGATGTTTCTCTTGGTGAATTTGGCCACTTTCTTGGCGTTCAGAACTACATATGACTCGGCTTCGACCCATTTGGTGAAGTAATCATGCCCGCTAGAGGCCTTGGGTGTAACCTTACCTATAATGTCGATGCCCTAAGTGGAGAACGGCTAGGGAGAAGTCATGTTGTATAATTCTCGCGAAGGCAAGTGTTGAAGGTTGGAGAACTGTTGGCATTTGAGGCATCTTAGGACATAGGCAATGCAATCCTGGATCATAGTGGTTCAGTTGTAGCCTTATCGAACGATCTTCTTCGCAAGCATGTGACCATTTATGTGGGGTCCGCATTCTTTTCAGTGGATTCTTTGCATCACCTCTTCAATGTCAGCCCCTGCAATACAGTGTAGATGGGTTCCATCGAAGTTTCTCTTAAATAGTGCTTTGTGACAGATGATGTATTTGGCGGCCAGTCTTCGCAGGGTTGCCCGGTATTTCTTCCTTTAACCCTCGAGATACTTACTATGCTTGAGGAGGTTCCAGATATCGTAATACCAATAGTTGGATAGCTTGGGATCTTCTTTGGTGATGAGATCAATGTGGTAGCAGTGGGTTGGTTTGTCTTGCTTTTGGACTAGGAAGGGGCCATTGTTATTTCCTCGGGCATGTCGACCATGAAGGACAAGGTAGCAAGGGAATCGGCTAGGTTATTCTTTGCTCGAGGTAGGTAGTTGAAGGTGATATCTTGGAATTGGGTGGCTAGTTCTTCTAAGTGGGAATGGAAGGGTTGGAGTTTCTCGTCCTTAACTTTCCATTTTCTGAGCACTTGACTGATGATGAGGACGAAATCCCCATAGACATCTAGGTATTGAATACCTTTCTTGAGAGCAGCTTGGAGGGCTACCATACATGCCTTGTATTAAGTCATATTTTTGGTGCAGGGGAAACCTAACTTGATGACGATGGGAGTGTGGGAGTTATCTGGGGTGATTAGAAGTATCCCAATGTCATATCCATTTTTGTTAACAGTATCTTCAAAGAACATTTTCCATCGAGGGTCGTCTCAAGCAGCGTAGAGGATGTTTTCATCTAGGAATTCGGAGACCCAAACATCAGCTTCTTCCATGGGGTAGTCAGCGAGGTAATTCGAGATGGCTCTTCCTTTCATGACTTTCTATGTGACGTACACGATATCTAACTCAGCTAAGAACATCAACCATCGGGGCATTCGGCTGGATAAGGCTGGGCTTCTCAAGTAGGTACTTGATGGGGTCTATTCAGGATACAAGTTTTATGGGGAAGGCAAGCATGTAGTGTCACAACTTTCAGGTGACCCAAACCAGCGCGATGCATGCTTTTTCCAGATAAGTGTAGTTGAATTCGTACCCGGCTAATTTGCAGGTCTCATAATATATGGCTCTTTCTTTGTGGGAAAGTTCAAGGTATTGGGCTAGCAAAGCCCTAGCTGCAGTGTCGGTTATGGTTTGGTATAGTAGCAAAGGGAGACCAGGCTGTGGTGGCATGAGTACCGGAGGTTGAGTCAGGTATTGTTTGATTCGGTCGAAGGCTTCTTGGTAGGCCTCATTCCAAACTTTGGTTGAATCCCTTCGGAGGAGTTTAAAAATTGGTTCGCAGATGGAGGTTAGTTGGCTGATGAATCGACTGATGTATTATAATTTCCAAAGGTAACCCCGGACCTCTTTCTTCATTCGGGGAGGTGGCATCTCAACTATTGCACTGTATACAGCCTTACATAAATATCCACGAGTCCCAACAGGAAATAATCGTTGTAATAGAACAAGATAATCGTGGCTTTTCAACCTCGATACCTTACCATCACCAACTTTCACACACCATGAGATATTTGAAGCATATGCATCTAGAAACTTCACTTATTTCAAGAACTAAAAAAAAATCTTATTTCTCTAACTTATTAAGTGTATAAGAAGCAGGTGGCACTATAAATGTATCCGCATTCCGCTTGTAAAATATTTCCTTCCTTATCTTCATATCCTTCAAATCTTATCTCACCTTATACGTGTCTTTTGTTTCCCCTCAGTATTTAATAAAGTTTCCAACACACTCTCACAAATATTTTTTTCAATATTCATGACATCAAGGTTATGTCTGATGATGCTTGAAATAGAACCACCAGGCCAAAGTGATAAAGAGCTTAAATAGGTATAGCAATAGAAAAAAGGAACAAGCAATATAGCAGTAACATAATGAGATGATGCAAAGAGAAGATGAGACAACAATTTAAATGGTTCAGCCAATCAGGCCTACATCCACTTTGAGTGTGTGTGTGATCAATTAGATAGGAGAACTAAAGGCCATGGATACAATCGCTCAAGCTTTATCTCTCTTCTCTAGACAATTGGATAGAGTTCTGTTAGGGTTATCAAATGTGGATCCCTTCTCATGGAGAATATGGAGTGTATATATAGGACCTAGGGGTGAAATGCACCCCCTAAGCATGTACCTAACATGTGCATGAGTAAACCCCCAATAAGATTAGGACACCTATCCCTAGCACATGAATACAATAATGATGTAATATTCCTTCACGTGAGGGAATTATCTTGTTGCAACGATTTTGCCCATGTGGAATCTGCCATACTGGAACCTTGTACTGCTCATACAGTAAACATCATTCGAAGGAGTCTCGGACAGGTCGAGGACGATATACCAATATAACACATGGCCTAGAGTGGGAAACTATCAAGTGATACATCTCAAACAGGTAAGCTGTATCTTCAAATGATGTTCTTCCACATGAGGTGGTAGACGTAAGAGGTTGATGGGGCTGGTGAGGTATGGTGGTAAACTGCTGGCATTTATCGTACTTCTTTACGTATTCAACCAAGTCCTTGGACAGGATCGACCACTAGTATTTTTGAGTGACAATCTTCATTGCTAGTAACCTACCCCCAATATGGCTTGAGCAAGATCCTTCGTGAAAATCCTTTAAATATAGTCCAACTCAGTGGGGTGGACACATCTGAGCAGAGGTAAAAGAAACCCCTTCTTATAGAACACGTCCCCTAGGATGAAGAACATAGCGGCCTTGTATCTCAACTTCTTCCTTTTGGCCTTAGGCTTCAGCAATCTACCCTATTTGATATATAGAATTAGGGGGTCCATCCAAGATGATCCCTGGTTTAAATTGAAGAAAAATTCCAGCTTCACGTCATCCTCTTCTATTGTCGGCCGAGAAAGGATTTCTATTGGCACCACTCTCTTCATCTCTGTCTGTGATGCCCAGGCTAACTTTTCCAGAGTGTCGGATGGTCTATTATCCAGTTGAGGCACTCTTTTGACTTTGATCTCACTAAAATCCTTCATCATCTTCTTCACTTTTGCTAGGTATATTTCCATTCTGTCATATTTGTCTTCATAAATCCCCTGGACCTGATTAACCATGAGCTAAGAGTCTCTATGGACTAAAAGTTGGTCGACGTTGAGAGCTCTAGCGAGGGAGATTACTGCTATGAGGGTCTCATACTCTGACTCATTGTTAGAAGCCTTAAAACTGAACCTCAACGCATACTCTATATCTATTTCATCTGGGGTCAACACAGCCAAACCGGCTCCACTCCTGTTTTCACAGGATGAACCATTAATGAACAAGTTCCATACTACCCCTTTTAAAAATGATCCCTCTTCAATAACTCTATTTCTAAGAAAAAACTTGTCAGTCTCGATCGTTGGATGTCTCACCATTCTTGTCTCGGCCTTTACTAGCTCAGTACAAGTTTTGATCAACTTTTCAAGTTCATCCTTTTTTTCTCTATCGGCATCGTCCCAGTTTAATTCTGGCATAAACCCTGCTAAGGCCTTCCCTTTGATTGCAACCCTCGACTAATAGACTATGTCATACTCTCCTAGCTCAATGACCCAGGTCATCAATCTACCTGATTTCTCAGGTTTATGGATGACTTGCCTAAGGGGAGAGTCCGTCAAGACAACTATTATATGAGTTTGAAAATAAGGCTTCATCTTTCTTAAAGCGTGGATGAGGGCATAGGTCAGTTTTTCCATCCTAGGACACCGCTGCTCAGCCCCCTGGAGGGACTTGTTATTGAAATACACTAGTCTTTGTATACCATCATCATCCCATACTATCACCGCGCTGGTAGCCGACTCAGACACGACCAAGTAAAGGTAAAGCTTCTCTTCTTCAACAGGACACGATAGTAAAAGTGGAGAGCCGAGATAAGACTTTAGCTCTATAAAAGCTTTATCGTATTCCTCGTCCCACTCAAAAGCCTTTCTAAGAATCTTAAAAAATGGAAGACATTTATCAGTGGATCTTGAGACAAACCTATTTAATGCGGCTACTCGTCTGGTCAGCCTCTAAACTTCCTTGAAATTCCTTGGTGTCTTCATCTCTAGCATGGCCTTTATCTTCTCTGGATTAGCTTATATACCCCTCTGATTGATAATAAAACCCAAGAACTTGCCAACTCCGACGCCGAAGACATACTTGGCTTGATTGAGCTTTATCTTATACTCGTCCATGGTGTTGATATTTTTCTCAAGATCATCCACATGAGTGTCGGCCTTCAGACTCTTGGTCAACATATCATCAACATAAACCTCCATAAACTTTCCAATTTGGTCTTCAAACATCTTGTTCACCAATCGCTGATAGGTTATCTCGGTGTTCTTTAAGTCGAAGGGCATAGCCTTATAATAATAGGTCACCTTGTCAATGATGAAGGTTGTCTTCACTGCATCAGTCGGGTCAATAAAAATTTGGTTTTAGTTGGAGTATGCATCCATGAAACTCATCAATTCATGCCCTGCCGTAGAATCTACCATTTGATTAATTCAAGAAAGAGGGAAGTTGTCTTTAGGACAAGACTTGTTCAAATCAGTGAAGTCCATGCACATTCTCCATTTGTCGTTGGCTTTAGGTACTATGACAGCATTTGAAAGCCAATCAGGATATATCACTTCTCTGATGAATTCTGCCTTCTTTAGATTTTTAACCTCGTCCCTAATAACCTCGTACTTATCCCTCGTGTGGATTTTCCTTCTTTGTTTTATTAGTTTGAAACCATCAACAACGTTCAACATGTGTGACATTACTTTTGGATCAATCCCAGGCATGTGATCGTGACTCCACACGAAGATGCTTTGTCTCTTCCTCAAAAATTCAATAAGCTCATCCTTGATTTTCGGTTTTAAGGCTTTTCCAACCTGGATTATTTTTTCCAGCTCGTCCTCATTGAGGGCGATGGATTCTACCTCTTTTGCGGCCTCCCCTTTATTAAGTTTTGTCTCGTCTCTGGGATCAAGGGTGTCAATGTTGTACGTGGTGGTTTCTTTTTTGTGTGCTTCCCCCTCCTTTGCTGAGTTAAAGAAGAATTATCGCACCGACGTCTAATTACCTTGAACTTCCCCTAACCTACATGGAGTCAAGAATTTTATCATTTGGTGGACCATTGAAGGCACAACCTCAAACTCCTTGATAGTTACTCGTCCTAGTATGAGGTTATAAGTCGAGAAGACGTTCTCATCCATCACAAAAAAGTTAATCTTCTTGGTCAGCCTCTTTGGCCACTCTCCCCCCAGTCTGATATCCATTTTGTACATCCCCAAAGGGTGAACCTTTTCCCCACTGAATCCAATTAGAGGATGATGACATGGGACAATCCTGGACCGACTAAGTTCTAAGACTTTGAGCACGAACAGAACATGACATCTGCAGAGCTTCCTCCATCAACCAACATTCTCGGCACCTCACACCCATGTACTCAGGTTTTAATAATCAGCAGATCATCGTTAGGAGCTAGAATACCCTTGAAATATAGTCTCGAAAAGTCAATTACGAGGGTTTCCATGTCCACTTTATTCCTCTTCTTGGGCTTAACATCAATAGAGGTTGAGTTTACAACCACGGCCTTGGTTATTTATTTAGCCTCATCTACCTGCGCCTTATGGTCAGCCACCTCAGAGCCTCCTCCTACTAGTCCTCCACAAATCACTCCCACATCAAATGAGATTATGTTGATACTCTTCATGGGGAAGTTATCATCCTTAGGTAGGAGATTCGGATCATCACTCTCATCATCCAATAGGTCATTCTGCTTGGTTGAAGCGTCCTCTCTGCACCTATAATTTCTCTTTTTTCTGGGGTTGTCTTGGCCTCTGTCATCATGACCTCGGCCTGAACCACCTTTATCAACATATTTCCTCAACTTACCAGATTTCAACATTTTTTCTATCTCATCTTTGAGGGTGAAGCATTTATCGGTGATGTGTCCATGATCTTGGTGAAATTCGCACCAAATATTTCTATTTCTCTAGTGAGGAGTTGTATTCAACTTTTTCGACCACCTAAGAGACCGATTATTTTTTATCTCATTCAGAATATGCTCACAGCTAACTGTTAGAGGTGTATAGTCCGTAAAATTGTCATCTATTGGCCTTTTCTTTCTATCCTTTCCCTTGAACTTCTGACCCTTTTCATCACCATGGGATCTTTTTTCTTCATCTTTTTTTGCTGACATTACCTCTTCTGTATTCATGACTCTCCAGTCCATAGCCATGAGTTCATCCATGTACTTTGGAGGGTCCTCGGCCATCATCCATATTAGCTTTCCTTTCTGAAGACCTCCCATAAGGGTTGTCATCGCGATACTTTCTTCATAGTCTTTGACTTCCAGCTTATCCTTGTTAAAACCGACAATATATTCCCTCATAGTCTCGTCCTTCCCCGATTTGATGTACAATAGGTGGGTCGTCTGCTTCCTAGGTTTTACCCCAAAGCAAAAGTTGTGGATAAAACTATCATCCAACTGCTTAAAACTTCCTATAGAGATCTTAGGAAGGGAGGTGAACCATACGTGGGCTGCCCTAGTCAACATACTTGAGAATGCTCATCATCTCGTCTTATCTGATACTGAATAGATGTCGGAGGACAACTGATACATTTCCATTCAATGCATCAAGTTCGTTATCTCGTCATACTTTGGTGTAATTATCGGTAGCTTGAACTTGGATGGGGTTGCATAGTTCAGTATCTTCGCCATGAATGGGGATCCTTAAGCATATCCCCTCTACAAGGTGTCTCATTTTTTAATGATATCCCCTATTTTGTTCTCTATCCTCTGTATGGACTCATTCCAGGGCTTGTCTGCTGTAGCGTCGGCTTTTTGCAGGGATAACAATTTCCCCGGCCCATTTTTTGTCGTCTAGTTGAGCGATTATTCTCTATTAGCTGGACACTTAGGTCGACTGATGACCTCACTTTTCTCCTCATGGTCTTAAGGACGTCTATAGTTGTCTCTTCACTCATTTCTTCTTGAACCGACAACACTTCTTGACCTGGACAGACGGTTCCTCAGATCTCCCTGAGGGTCGAGCCTATCAAAGTCCGACCCTCTACTTAAGTTGTCCAAGGCTGATTGCCTTGGTACACAGTCTCAGTTGGGCCTGTGCTTTCGGCTGGGCCTCCATCCTTGGTCCTTGCTTTGCCAAATAGGATGCACAGTTCCTCTGGATATCTCATGAGTTTCCCAACATTTTAACTCTCCCTCTCCATCGTCAAGGTCATCCCCAATTAAGTCATCACGGAGTTCTTAACCTTGACTCCCTAGGCGTAAACGCCTAGGGTCGATAACGTCTCTCTGTCTCTGACATGGTGGAAGTTATATTACTGGAGCTTGGGGTGGTCCCCTGACTTGTTGATCTGGTTCACCTTCCCTAACATCCGGAGTTACAAACTCTGCTCTAGTGCTGCCAGTCTTGGCCGTGAACTTCTGGCTAAGCATAGAAAATTGGTTTTGCATTTACTATTGGCTAACAATGAGGGAGCAGAACGCAATATCCACTTCAACCATCTCTGACTGTGGAAGTTCTTCGCTATAACTTGTACCACCTTCATGTGGTGGTGTCAGTTGATTTTCAGGTGGAGGAGGTGGTTCCATTTCCATTGGTGTAAGTTGTTTAAGCTATGAGCTGGAGAAGGAGAGCTTAAATGCTCAATAAGAGATATTTTAATGGTGAAACAACTCCACAAAGAGGGAGGACTGGTTCACCACCAGAGACTCTGATGAGTATAAGCTACAAGTAGGGAAGAGATGGCTATCCTTGTTCCCGCAGACGGTGCCAGACTGACGATACTTGAAATAGCACCACCAGGTCAAAGTGATAAAGAGCTCAAACAGATATAACAATAGCAAAAAGGAACAAGCAATATAGTAGTAACAGAATGAGATAAGGCAAAGAGAAGATGAGATGACAATTTAAGTGGTTCAACCAATCAGGCCTACATCCACTTTGAGTGTGTGTATGATCCACTAGAAAAGGGCACTAAAGGCCATGGATACAATCGCTCAAGCTTTATCTCTCTTCTCTAAATAATTGGATATAGTTCTGTTAGGGTTATAAAATTTGGATCCCTTATCATGGAGAAGATGAAGTGTATATATAGGACCTGGGGGGTGTATTGAACCCCCTAAGAATGTAACCAGCATGTGCATGAGTAAATCCCCAATAAGATGAGGACACCTGTCCGTGGCACATGGATACAATAATGATGTAATATTCCCTCACGTGAGGGAATGATCTTGTTCTAATGGTTTGTCCCATGTGGAATCTGCCATGTTGTAACCTTGTACTTCTCGTACAGTTAAAAATTTGAAGGAGTCCCGGCCTAGCTGAGGACGATGTTGCAGATATAGTGCATGGCCTAGTGCGGGAAACTGTCAAGTGTAATCTCGACTGATGAGTGTCGGTCGAGGTTGATTGATCGACCAGGCCCTAGTTTCTAATGCATAAGTAGATGAGAGGGGCCCCTTATTGCAGAAGCGCTTCCCCTGAAGTATCGGCCCTCCAGAAAGTCGATGTTACTTTAGACAAGGCCGACCCTAGTTCTTGACGAGTCTTGGAAACACCTTGTGAACTCCTTCTAGAAGCTCGACTGTCTGGGGTCTGGTGGTCTCAAACGGAGACAAGGGCATACTTGTGTATATCAATGTCAAAGTTTTAATGTTTTCCAATATGGTAATTCAAATAAATTCTTTTTCTTGTCAAGTTTATCTCTTTGGGTGTCGGTTTCCTCTTTTTATTACCCTAATGTTTCCTGGGTATATAATCATTAAAATGATTCAATTGTTGCAATAAATCATCCCCTTTTAAGTCCATAGGCTTTAACCAGAGCTCTTGCTTACCAGCAACTTTTTTACTCTTCCTCCATATATGGTTAGGATCTAGATATCGGAGATGGTCCATATAACATATCGAACTTCTTGTTCTTTTCTAACAAGTATCTTTATTACTCGTAGGAAAAGCCATATAACCCTTAGTACTCCAACCAGATAAATTACCAAATGTCAAAAAGTCATTTATAGTCCACAAAATTGTCGCATGCATCTGAAAATCCATTTTGGCGGATGCATCATATGTTTTTACACTAACTTCCCATAACTTATTCAACTCATCAAGTAATATTCGTAAATACACATCTATATCCTTACCTAGTGCTAGAGGTCCTGGAATAAGTAATGCTATCATAAAAAATGACTCTTTCATACATAAAGTTATATGGCATAAGTATGAGTGGACACATGCTTTATGAGTTATGTATGTTACCAAAGGAGTTAAAACCATCACTTTCTAGGCAAAGCCTTACATTACGAGGGTCTTGAGAAAACCACTCGTGCCTCATATCAAAATCCTTCCGTGCACTAGAATTTGTAGAATGTCTTAATACATTATTTTTGACATGTTTTTCTTTATGACACCTCATATCATCAACAGTTTTTCTCAACATAAACAGTCTTTGGAGTCTTGACTTTAGTGGAAAGTAATGAAGTATTTTATGAGGAATACGTTTACCCCTGTCATCATTAACCTTCCATCTAGACTCCCCATACATTGGACACTCATGATTATTTCCAAGCTTCTTCCAAAATAAACAACAATCATTTTTGCATATATGAATTGACACACAACCTAATCCTAAGCCACACAACATGCTTCTTGCCTCATAATCTGACTTTGGAAGCGTCTCACCATCAGGGAAAGCTTCCTTCAATAGTTCAAGCAACATATTAAGTGATTTATTAGTCCAATTATTGATGAATTTTAAGTGGATCAACTTCACAAGAAAGACATTGTCGAGAATTTCGTGCAACCTAGATATAATTCATGCTTTACATCTTTTAATAATTTGTTAAAACTTGTCTCATCCCCTATACCAACTTGTTTTGGAGTATTACCAGTGTCAAACACTTCAGCTAAACTAATATCAAAGAAAAACTCTATTTGTATGTCTTCCAACACTTCTTGCATCTCGTCCCCTTTTTCATTCTCATTATCAATCCAATCATCAACATCATCATTGACATCATCATCAACTATATCATTAGAATGTTCCCCATGACATATCCATTGCATCAAGGTGGTACAAAATCCATTTACGAACAAATGATCTTCTACTTCATCAATATTTCAGAGATCGATGTTAAGACAAGTGCAACATGGGCAGCTAATGTAACTATCGAGTTCCATATGATCCTTCAAAAATTGAATGAATGATCTAACACCAAAGACATACTTTTCACAAAATCTATTCATTTCCTGCATCCAACTCTTATCCATCTAGTTCACATGAAAAATCAAATGACATGTTATAATTAAAACATTATAAGTAAGTGTATTTTCATAATCAATATATAAGCCCATCGATTACAATGTAGAGCCATAAGAAAAACAATATGGCTTCAATTATGCTTAAACAGGATTCGTTTAGATAACAGAGAAATAACGTATTTAAGCGGGACTAACTTTGTTACTGTAAATGAGACTAATACTACTATTTTCTTATCTTATTCCTTTCCAACTGTTATTAACAACTGTATAGGATATGTTTTACGTTGGAACAAATATACACTTAATTTTCATTGTAAAGAGTGAAAAAATAATTTTTAAGCTGATTTTTTTGTGAGTTTTAAACATTTTAAGGTGCTTTTCATAAAATTCATGTATATATTTAAAAATACCGTATCATTGCACAATATGACCCATGACTTACATAGTATTTGATTAAATAGTAAGGTAATTAGAAAAGACACTATAGATTAGGAAAAAGCATATGAAACCACCAAATCAATTGACAACCACCAATTCAAACTAAACCACTACCTAAACAATCGACAATCATCAAATTAAGACAGAAACCCCCAACACTAAAACAACAGTCTACTGCATTTCACCCCGATAAAACCCTAAATAATTACGGAGCCAAAAAGATCCTAAAATTTGGGGGGGGGGGGGGCACAATATGGTTAAACATTTAGGTTATATATATATATATATATATATATATATATATATATATATATATATATATATATATTCAAATTCTTTTAAGTGGGAATACGTATATTCTTTTGAATTGGAATAAGTTTCACACCTAAATAATACGCAGATTTTTGCAAAATCTGCATGTAATACCATTCTAATTGATGTTTACATATAGAAAAAAAACACGATTTGTCTGAAGTTGAAGAGAAAGAGCTGATTGGGAGATTTGTCCGAACTAGCGATCGGGTTTGGAGAGAAAAGAGAAAAAGGGTTGTCATGGTGTGTTTGGAGAGACGATCAGGTTTGGGGCTGAATGTGAGATTTTGAGATTGGGTAATATTAAAAGGACTGTAAAAAATTAAAATATTCCACTACAAAATAATTCGTTGTGTAATGTTTTAACACTTTACACCACGAAAACTATTTCATTGCAAAATATAAAAGTATTTTCTATGAAAAATTTCGTTGCCGATAGTTCATTTTTCTTTTCTAAATAATTTTCTTTTTCGCGGGAATATTAGCACCAACATATTGGAACTTATTTTCAATGAAAATCTGA
The DNA here is from genome assembly GCA_949130495.1 of Sambucus nigra. NCBI lineage: Eukaryota > Viridiplantae > Streptophyta > Magnoliopsida > Dipsacales > Adoxaceae > Sambucus > Sambucus nigra. The sequence continues at coordinate 95,013,822 of OX422212.1, forward strand.
ATTTCGTGGATAAATGTAATATTGTTTGCCACGAAATCATTTTCGAGGCAAATAATGATTTTTTGCTACAAATTTTCTTTTGTTGCTTAGAAATTCACAGTTAAATGTAAGATTTTTTGTAGTGTCCCTAATGTCTTCAGAGATCAGTCACTCATATTAGGCAGAGTTATAAGTAGTTCCATACCTATAATCCAAAAATATCATAAGGCATAACAACTACGCTTTCCCATCAATCACCATGACTACCATACCAAAGACTATACGATGAGCATCAGTCGCATATCCAATGACTATAGATGATAACCCCCATGTATTTTCCCTTGAGACATGGGTATGTAGTCAGTAGTGTTCCAGGTAAAATGACCAAGGTAAAATACATCTCTATCATAAGGGTACCAGCATGATCGATGTCATACACTCCTCATAATGGATATCCCCTCTATTACATCACCTGTGAGCGGTTACTCATTCTATGAAGTTCACATAAAACACACAAGCAAATATAACCATCTCTAATTCGTTGAAATAATCATATCCACATACATACCAACCGTTGTCGAGTCACACTTAGCATCGTTATCACAAAAATATAAAACACACTTTAACCTTAAATCGATCTGATACGACATTAGCCCTAACTCCCGGGGTTTCCAAATATAGGTATAGACTCACACCTAATTTATGCAAGAACCATATCCTATGACTATAGTACTTCTTATAAAATTCTAGACCACTTTTCCAAGCTTCACATATAGGTATTATCACACATCTAACTTATACAAGAACATCGACTATAAAACCTACCCCACTCTAGAGTTTTCTTGACTCAATCTTAGCCTCCCTAAAGAATACACACCTTACCAATATCTCACCATAACTTTTAATAACTCAGCCAAATATTTCAATTCTTTAAGCTTCCAAAATCACCATAACCCATCCTATTATTGGATTTGCAAACTTAAAACTCATATTCAAATTAATCCCTATAAACCAATCGAGATCAAATACCCAACTAGCCAAACCCCAAATTCCAAAACCTCAAAATAATAATATTCACTTTATTCTACAAATATAAGAATTACAATATTCCTATCTAACTGGTACTTTCTCCAAAAATCCAACCTAAATAAAACTTTAGCGCGTTCTTAGGTCAAATTGGGAAGGTTGATCGATCGACTGTCCCATATATTGCCTTATTTCCTCTTACGGGATTCAATCCCGAAAACATCTGTTAACACCACTCCAAGATCCCAAATCAGATTCAAACTCAATATCATTCATATATAATTATCTTAACATCAATCCAAACGTATTTCTAACAATTATATACAAACTAAATATGATTTAGAGGGTAAATTTATATTAAACATAAGAACCCTAGTTTTAGAAAATCTCTTCAAACTAATTCAGATTTACAAGGAATTTTGCATTTAACATGGGGATGTTGATGGATTACCAATATGGAATCAAATTATAATCATTATATATATAACCTAACTCGAATTCATGAGGAATTTATCCAAATTCAAATTATGCAATTAATAAGATTATTATTTCAATTTTAATTTAATTTTTAATTTAACTAATTAGTCTTCTAAAAATGAATTATAATTTAAATTACGTTTTGATTTTAATGAATAGATATATCATAACATAAAAAAATTAAAGTTAAACTTCAAATAAACTTGCAATAGACCAAATATGAGAATTCAAGCCTCAAATCCTTAATTCTCTTATTCCTCACCATTGCCTCCTATTTTCTTAGCCTTCTAGGATTTCTTCAATGCCCCAAATGTGTTTCAGGTTTAGTATTTTAACCTTATACACCTACTTTTTGACGAAATTAAGCCTTGGCCCAATTTAAGCCCTAACTCAGTGAGCTCAAATGATCTTCAAAATGGTCTAAAACTCCACCCAAGTTGGATACCAATCCAGTGGGCTTAACCCCAACATTTAAAGTCAAAATAAACATTCTAAATGTCCCAAAAGTTAACCCGAGATATAATACTACACAAACTAATATTTATCCTGAACGAGTCTGAATATAACTAAATCAATTCTCATTTTTTAAAATCTGATTCCAAATAAAATAACATAAAATCTAAGTATCTATTGTGACATTACATGTCACAACAAACATACATAATTAATTTTTCTAATTAAATAATGCAAAAAAAATACAAGGTATAAATACATATTCTAAATGTTCTAAAGTCAACCCGAGATACAATACTCTACAAAGTAATATTTATCTGGTATGAGTTCGGATATAACTAAATGAATTATCGTATTTTAAATTTGATTTCAAATATAATAACATAACACATCTAAATATCAATAGTTACATTGCATGCTACATCAAACACATATGATTAATTTGTATAATTAAGTAAGAATAATCATATTTGTACTGCCAAAGGAAACCAAATACAAAGTGCTTGGCTAACTTTACTTTAAAACCCTCTAAACTAATTTGACACGTCTCCCTATGTTTGAAAAAAAAAGAGTGTTACACACTTTTTCTCAACTTCTCTCTTCCTTATTTTAGAAAAGTGTAAATAAAAAACCACTACCTATCACAAACTTACACGCCCATCAAAACAAAAGTAATGTAAATATATCTCAACTTTGTCTACACTCGTAATAAAAATATTAATAATTCAAAATAAAATTAAGTTTCACCACATAATCAAAAATTTAAAAACCAACACAAGTAGGCCAAAAATAAAAAAATATCATGTTTCTTTTATTTAACAAATATGATTCATTTAAATTACTATTAATAACTTTTACACATAATTAAATAATATAATACATGAAATACGATCAAACACATAAAACACTACAAGACATAATAACACGAGTTATAATTTTGACACGAATACGATACAACGTGATTTTGTAAAAAAAAATTCGACACGAATAAAACATATCATGTCAATTACTGCTCAATTTTGTGTTACGTTGTATAGTGTTATCTTGTATTATGGCTAAAATCGGCTCAATTTTATGTTACAATTAACATTATCACCTCTAAATTTTTATTAAAATTTTCCACGTTTGTTTGGACAAAGTTAAATTCTTATTGTTAGTGGGGTTAAACTTCAATTTTAGGTGTTACTTGTGTCCACCCTGAACTCACGTTTTTATACATGCTCTACACCAAAAAGGCCAAATTGTCACATTTAGGCCGGTTAGCACAAATCCGTGACAACTTTAGAAAGTTGTCATGGTCAAAGACCTTGACAGGTCCATGACAACTTTATCATTGAAAAACCCCACCCTATCTTTTTTTCCCACCATTTTATTACCCCCTTTTTTCTTCTCTCTCATGCGGCTTCTCTCTCTCTCTCTCTCTCTCTCTCTCTCTCTCTCTCTACGTTTTTAGGTACATTTTTTCTCTCTCTCTCTTTCTCTCTCTCTCCTTTTTATATGTGTGTGTGAGTATATGTGTATATGTGTGTGTTTGTGTGTGCTGGTGTGTGTGTGTGTGTCTGCATATGTGTGGGGGTGGAAGTGGGGGGTAGGGGAGTGGGGGGCAGGGGGTAGTGATGGGTGGCCGTGGGGGCAGTGGGGGTGGGGGTATGTAGGGGTGTTTGTGTAGTGGTGGGGGGGGGGTGACAATGGTGGGACAAGGGGGTGAGTGGGTTGAAAGAGAATTTAGTGTGTTGTTTCAATTTGGGGATATCACATGTGCATTTATGATTCCGAAAATAGAGTCGATGTTGTTTGTGGACTTTATACTTTGCCCAAATAGTGTTACCATCCTCTTAGCTCCTTATGAAATGGAGTGAAACATATGAAATACTCTAAACATTGTAATTCTATAGGACCCGTTCCTCTAAATTGAAATTGAATTCTAATTGGTATTGATATTGCTATTGATATGCCATATATGTACCCAAAAGCTCAGAGACACCAACCTCGGCCAGGGAGATGGACGAGGTTAAAAGGGTCTCGGATTGGCAACCAGCGGTCTCGTCCTACGCAAGGTCGGCCATGGTCGATGTTACCAGTCGCCTCACAGTCAGACAAACAGGTGGGTCTTCTTGATCCATGGGGGTAGTTATCATTCAGGTCGGCCGGAGCCAACATCACGCCTACATCATACAGCAACCTCGGCTGAGTGTAAGTCGAGGAAGTAGAGACTACCTAATCATCGTAATCAGCCTCAGATGGGAATCACCCGACGTTCCAATTACTCCTACATAACCCCGGCCCGAGACGACATTATAACTCCATTTGTATTATCTCGATCTACCTACTGGGCCGAGACCATCATGAGTAACATCGGATTGCTCAGCTGCCAGACTTCACCAACCTCGTACTCTTCCAGGGCAAGGTTGGTACCGATCGAGGGCAGTCGAGCATTCATATGGACATGCATAGCTGGGAACACGTGTGATAAATCAGTTATAACTGAATCATTCCCCTCACATGGGGGAATATTTCATCATCATTATCCACATGTGACAGTGATAGATGTCTTCATCAGATTGACCAGATCAACACACACATGCTTATGGCATGCATGGGGGGGTGCATTACACCCCCCATACGCTATATATACTTGCCCTATCCTACATGGAGGGGGATCCAAAAATAACAACCCTAGATGAAACTATGTCAAATTACATAGTAGAGAGAGAGAGAGAGAGCTTGAGAGATTGTATCCATGGCTAGTAGTGCCTTATTCTGGTGACCTTACTTACTCACTTGCACGGTGGACGTAGGCCTAATCGGCTGAACCACTTATATATTGGTGTCCATACTCTTCTCCTCATCTCAATCTCTTGTATTTAATATACTCTTATGCTGCCATTGTTATCACTGATTTGAGCTTACGAACACCTTGGAGGGTGGTGCAATTTCCAGCATCATCATTTTGGCACCATCTGTGGGAACGAGAAGCTATCTCTTCCCCATTTTCTGTTTAACCTCACCGGAGACTCTGGTGGTGAACCAGGCCTCACCCCTTGCGTGGAGCTGCTTCACCATTGAAAGAGGTTCATTAAGGTACTAAGTTCATTTACTTCACAAGCTCTTTAGTGTTAGCGTATGGCACCGGAATTACCACCACCTCTTCCACCGCCTGGTGCTAAAGGACCTAGTTCCAGCCAGGCGCCGCCTCAGTTCGAAATGGCGGAGGTGGCCGCAGCCTTGAAGTCTTTGGTTGTAATGCAACAAGCAATGAAGGAGAAATTTGCACAACTCAGTCAAAACATGATGAGACCACCTGGGGTCTCACCGAAGATGATTACTCCGGCGGCCTCCCAACCCCATCCTGAAGCCAGGGGACCACCCCAGGCATCGCAGAAAGACTAACCTACACCTCATCGGAGGAGGGACGTTGCTGACCCTAGGCATTTGCGTCTGGGGAGGCAAGGACACCCTTGCCCTGAGGATAGGTATGATGATCTGGAGGTAGAAGACGCTCCAGAAGATTATTGGGAGCCGTATGAGGTTTTGAATAACACAGTGCGTCCTATCTAGCAGAGTCGAGGTTGTGGAGGTAGAAGAGGTGAAGGGGCCCAACAAAGTGGATCAGCTTTTAACCGATTGAGCAGAGGGTCGGCCTTTGAAAGGCTCGGCCTAGTAAATAACCTAAGACAGAGGTTGTCCAGGTTGAGAAGTGCAGTCGGATCATAAAGGAAAGAGGGTGAACGTCGACCTAACCAAGGCCGACCTAACCTAGGACGAGGTAGAGACTAGGAAGAGGTCAATAGTCGACGTTGTGCCGCGACTGGGGAACCCTCAATCCACCCCTTGGAGGTGGCAGGGGATAACCTCGGTTAGGCCGACGTTGTAAGACCATTGAATGGCTCTATCCAACTTCTTGAGGAAAAGATAAGAGACCTCATCAAAAGTCGAGGCCCATTGCAAAGAGGTTTCTCAGAGGGATCTCCGTTTGTGGATAAGATAGTGAGCTTCCCAACCCCTGCCAAGTTCAAGCCACCTACAATGTCTCCCAAGTATAATGGTAGAACCAACCTTGTACATCATATTGAGATGTACCAGTCTACGGCGAACATTTACTCAATACCAGATGAGATGAAGTGTCAAGCCATCTTCGGGACTTTGATGGGAGCTGCACATATCTGGTTTACCTCTCTCCCGAAGAACTCAATAAAGAACTTTTAGGCTTGGCTGAACGGTTCATTCACAATTTCTATTTTGGGGTAAGACCTTAAAAGAAGACCACCCATCTGTTTTATGTCAAGCAAGGCAAGAACAAAAGTCTAAGAGACTACATTGCTAGATTCAACAAAGAAAAATTAAAGGTGGAATATTACGAAGAGAATATAGCTATGAGCGCTCTCATAGGAGGTCTCGGGAAAGGGGAGTTATTATGGAAGCTCGTAGAAGACCCTTTTAAGTCCATGGCAGACTTATTAGCAATTGCAGGTAAGGTCATGAACGCTGAAGAGGCCATGGCTACAAAGTATGAGGATGAGAACGACAGTGACAGCGGGAAGTTCCAAAGAAAGAAGGATGGAAAGAAGAGGTCAACTGATGACAAGTTTACACATTATACCCATCTAACTGTAAGCTTCGAACACATCCTCAATGAGATCAAGAATGATCGATCTCTGAGATGGCCAGAGAAGCTGAAGGCTCCTCCACATAAGAGGAACCAAAACTTGTGGTATGAGTTCCACCAAGACCATGCCCATGTTACAGACAAGTTCTTCACCTTAAAGGATGAGATAAAAAAGATGTTGAAATACAAAAAGTTGAGAAAGTATGTTGATGGCAAGGCTCCTAAGAGGGGAAGAGATGACCCTAAAAAGAAGAGAAACGACAGATGTCACGACGATACTCTAGCAAGAAGAGACGATGACTCGGATGGTGATGATGAAGATGATCCAGACCTCCCACCAAAAGATGACAATGCCCCAATGAAGAGGGTTGGTATGATATCCTTCGGTGTTATCACCATATGCGGAGGAGTAGCAGGGGGTGGCTCTGAAGTGGCTGACCAAAAAGCTCATGTGGCGGAGGCCAAGTCAGTGGCCAAAGTAGAAGTGATAAATCTGGCGTCTTCATAAACCAAGTAAAAGAGAAAAAAAGTGGATATAGACACTGTTATGGTCGGGTTCTCCCGACTCAAATTCAAAGGCATCTTAGCCCGTCATAATGATCCCTTGGTTATTACAACAAGAGTGCATGGATGCGAGGTACATAGAATTCTTGTAGACGAAGGAAGTTCAGCAGATGTGATGTTCTGCCCCTGTTTAAAAAACCTAGGCCTTAGCATGGCTAGGCTGATACCCTATCATCATACGTTAATGGGCTTCAGCGACGAAAAGGTCCATCCATTAGGCATGTATGAGATGGACGTGCGAATGGGCGATGAGTGGCTTAAGAGGTTGACCCAGAAGATCAATTTTTTTGTTATGGACAAAAATGTCTTCTCAGCCTATAACCTCATCATAGGAAGAGTAGCCTTTAAGGAGTTTGAGGCTATGCCGTCGACGATCCACCGGATGCTAAAATTCCCGACCCCCTATGGGGTAGGGGAAGTGTAGGGTGACCAGACCATAGCACGAGAATGCTACTTCAACTCAGCAGAAGAGAGAGAGGCCCATAAGAGACCAACTACCACGTACAACATTGATGCACTTGACCCCAGAGATGAAACGAAATTAAAGAAAGGAGAGGCCGGGGAAGAGGTAGAATCCATCGTCCTCAATGAGGACGAACAAAAAAAATGTCCAGGTCGGTAAAGCCTTAAAAGAGGAGATCAAGGAAGAACTGATAAACTTCCTGAGGAAGAGGCAGAGTGTCTTCATTTGGAGCCATACGGACATGCCTGGCATCAATCCTGAGGTTATGTGCCACAAACTCAATGTGACTAAGGATGCTAAGACAATCAAATAAAGAATAAGAGTTTACTTTAGGGAGAAGTACGATGTCATCCGGGAAGAAGTTAGAAAGTTGGAAGAGGCTGAGTTTATCATGGAAGTCATATACCCAGAGTGTCTATCAAACGCAGTCATTGTGACCAAAGCCAACGAAAAATGGAGGATGTGCGTAAATTTTACCGACCTGAATAAGTCTTGCCCAAAAGACATCTATCCCTTACCTCGAATCGATCAGATGGTAGATGCCACTACAGGGCATGAGCTCATGAGATTCATGGATGCGTATTCAGGCTACAGTTAGATCTTCATGGATGTTGAACGCTCAGAGAAGACATCCTTCATAGCTGACAAGGGGACATATTGCTACAAGGTTATGCCCTTCGATTTGAAAAATGCGGGGGCAACGTATCAACGTCTTATGAATAAGATGTTTGAAGATCAAATATGCAAGACTATGGGGGTGTATGTGGACGATATGTTAATAAAAAGCTTAAAGTCCTGCACTCACGTGACAGACCTAGAAAAGACCTTCGATACCATGGACTTGTACAGAATAAAACTCAATCCCGTGAAGTGTGTTTTCGAGGTAGGAGCTAGGAAATTTCTTGGATTCATTGTCAATCAGAGGGGAATAGAGGAGAACCCTGAGAAAATCAAGGCTTTGCTCAACATGAAGACATCAAGAAATATTAAGGACGTGTAGAGGCTCATTGGAAGAGTAGCTGCACTCAACAGATTTATTTCCAGAGCGACGAACAAGTGTCTTTCGTTCTTTAAGGTGCTTCGAAAGGCCTTTGAATGGGACAAGGAGTGTGAGGAGGATTTTAACCAACTCAAGTCTTACCTCTAATCTCCCTTTATCCTATCTCAGCCCATAGTGGGGGAGAAGTTGTATGTTTATTTAGCAGTCTCTGAGTCAGCTATAAGTGCAGAAATAGTACGGGAAGACATTGGGGTTCAAAGTCCTGTATACTTCAACAGTAAGGACCTTTAAGGTTCTGAAAAAAATTATCCTCAGATGGAAAAGTTGGCCTACACCTTGATACATGATTCTAGGAAGATGAAGCCTTACTTTCAAGCCCATTCTATGGTCATCCTCACTGACTCCCCACTAACACAGGTCCTCCATAAACCTGAGAAGTCGGGTAGATTGATGACGTGGGCCATTGAGTTGGGAGAGTATGACCTTACCAACCTAGGGTGGCCACTAAAGGGCAGGCACTTGTAGATTTTATTGTTAAATTCACATGGGAAGAGGCTGAGGTTCAGAATAACCTATAGACTATAGAGGGATCAACCATCAATGTCTTTCGAGACCCGAAAGAGGTTGTATCCAACAAAGCCAGAAATGGAATAATTGAGAATGAGGAAGACTGGTACATCTTCAAGCAAGGAATCATGTTAGAAGGGAGATTCTCATCAGATAAAGACATCTGGAACCTCTTTATTGATGGGTCTTCTTACGAAAGTGGAAGCGATGCAGGGATGATACTCTCAGCCCCGGATGGTACTAACGTTGAATATGCCCTAAGGTTTAACTTCAGGGCATCAAACAACGAGTCAAAATATGAGGCCATGATAACAGGCCTCTCCTTGGCAAAGACCCTTAGGGTAAGACGACTCCTACTTCACAGTGACTTAAGGTTGGTTGTTAACCAAGTGTTGGGTGTTTATGAGGCCAAGGATGAAAGGATGGCCAAATACCTGAAGAGGGTAAGAGTGATATTAGAAGGTTTCGAAGAGGTAAAGATAAAGAGAATACCTCGACAAAATAACAGCCATGCAAATGCACTAGCAAGGTTGGCTTCAGCAATAAGGACAGACATTAGAAGGGCAGTTCTAGTCGAGATCCTGCCCAAAGCGACCATTGAAGAAGAAGAGGTTAGTAACCCTTAACTCAATTTGAACCTAGGGGACTCATGGATGGACCCCCTTATTAGATATATCAGAGAGGGAGAGCTGCCAGGATCAAAGCTAGAGAGGAGGAAACTGAGGTGCAAAGCTGTAAAGTTCTCAGTAATAGGAGATGTCCTATATAAGAAGGGATTTCTGTTACCCCTCCTCAGGTGCGTTCATCCCACAAAGGTCCCCCGTGTCCTGCAAGAGGTACATGAGGGTTCTTGCTCCAGTCACATAGGAGGAAGATCTTTAGCAAAAAGGATTATCACGCAGGGATACTGGTGTCCAACCTTGGCCAAGGATGCTGCAGCATATGTGAAGAGGTGCGATAAATGCCAAAGAGTATCCACTATCCCCCATTAACCACACCAGCTTATGACGTCAATAAGTTCTCCTTGGCCATTCGCAGTATGGGGAATTGACTTGGTAAGTCCCTTACCAAGAGCTGCGAACAACTATAGGTTTTTGATAGTTTCCATTGACTACTTCTCCAAATGGGTAGAGGCCGAGCCGATGATCACGATTACGGAGCTGAAGACCTTTCAATTCATTTGGAAGAGCATCATATGCAGACATGGCCTTCCAAACACCCTCATCTCAGACAACGAAACCCAGTTCAATAATTCTTCTTTAGAAAAATACTGCAAAAAAGTTAGGATCAAGCAATTTTTCTCTTCTCCGGGTCGGCCTTAGGACAACGGTCAGACCGAAGTCACAAATAGAACAATTCTTGATGGGATCAAGAAGAGGTTAGAAAAAGCTAAGGGGAGATGAACTGAAGAGGTTTATGCTGTATTATGGGCTTACAGAACAACGGCTAGGACACCAACGGGGGAAACCCCATTTATGTTAGAGCATGGCTCAGAAGCTGTCATACCAATCGAGGTAGGGCTCCCCACTCATAAGGTTCAGACTTATGACCCTGAGAAGAATGGGGAGGAGAGAAGACTTAACCTAGATCTGATTGAAGAGAGAAGGGAAGATGTAGAGATCAGACCGGAAGCCTACCAACAGAGAACATCGAAGTTCTATAATCAAAGGGTGAAATCAAGACCTATAGCCATGGGAGACCTGGTGTTGAAGAAGACATTGCATAAAGCAAACAAACTTCACCCAAATTGGCATGGACCTTACAAGGTAATCGAAGAAGTTGTACCTGGGACCTACAGGTTGGAAAACATTGAGGGGGAATCTTTTTCCAATCCATGGAATGCTGATCATTTGAAAAAGTATTAGATATGATGTTGCAATGATTCCTATGTAAATGTGTCAACTTATGAGGAGATTATTAATGAGAAGATCAGTTCATGTGTCAACTCTTGGTTTATTAATTTGGTGAATATATTATGAGGATAACATCTTAGTTGATGACCTCAGACCTTAAACATCATAATTTGGTGACAAGGTCTGAGGTGGACATCATACTTGAATGATCTCAGATTTTGAACATCATTAATTTGGTGAATATATTATGAGGATAACATCTTAGTTGATGACCTCAGACCTTAAACATCATAATTTGATGACAAGGTCGGAGGTGGACATCATACTCGAATGACCTCAGACCTTGAACATCATAATTTGGTTAGTATATTATGAGGATAACATCTTAGTAGATGACCTCAGACCTTAAGCATCATAATTTGGTGACAAAGTTTGAGGTGAACATCACACTTGGATGACCTCAGACCTTAAACATCATAATTTGGTGACAAGGTCTGAGGTGGACATCATACTCGAATGACCTCAAACCTTGAACATCACTAATTTGGTGAATATATTATGAGGATAACATATTAGTAGATGACCTCAGACCTTAAACATCATAATTTGGTAACAAGGTCTGAGGTGAACATCACACTTGGATGACCTCAGACCTTAAACATCATAATTTGGTGACAAGGTCTGAGGTGGACATCATACTCGAATGACCTTAGACCATGTACATCATTAATCTGGTGAATATTTTATGAGGGTAACATCTTAGTTGATGGTCTCAGACCTTAAACATCATAGTTTGGTGACGAGGTCTGAGGTGAACATCACACTTCAATGACCTCAGACCTTGAACATCATTAATTTGGTGAATATTTTATAAAGGTAACATCTTAGTTGATGATCTCAGACCTTAGACATCATTAATTTGGTTAAAAAAATTATTTATGGGGATAACATCTTAGTTGATGACCTCGGGCCTTATAACATCATAATTTGGTGACAAGGTCTGAGGTAAGACATCATACTCGGATGGCCTCAGACCTTAGACCGTCATAAGGCTAACGAAGACACCATTATATTGAGACTTCACTCCTTAACACAAACACATTGCATGACATAGAAAACCATTCAAAGAACATTCAACAACTAAGAAAGTAAGACCTCTTCAGAGGTTGATATAGCATGAAGTTAAGAGTTACAAGCCAAAAGGTAACAGAATTTGTCATCAGTAGTTACAGATTAATGTTAAGAACTACAAGGGGTTCACAAAAAGGATTTAGGTATTGGAAATCTCAGGGTTAGTAGCCATGCCCTCATCTCCCTGGTCGACGTTGGTCACTTCTATCCCATCATCTTGAGGACCACCATCTTCAGTCCTGGTATCCTCTTGAGGAGCAGTGTCGGTAGGTGTGGTACCCCCTTTCTCCTCCACCTATTGTAAGGCCTGAGCAAACCTAGGATCGGCATAACCTAGACCAATAAAGTTAGAGCCTTCCAGGCTCCCTGACTCTTTCTCCTTCATTAAAGTCCATTTGCCAGTGGCCTTAAGACCCCTTTCGAGGTACTCAAATCCAAAGCTGAATAACTCATGAGAGACCTTATAGTCCTCCAAAATCTGCTCTGAGGCATCATCCAAGGTAGCCTTCACAGCGACATCGACATTGTGTTGAAGAGAGTCAGCCTGAGTCTTCAGGGCAGAGCTATGATCCTTCTTCAGCTTGTCCATGTCCTACTTCAGCCACTTAACGTTGGCCTCAGACTTCTTTAAGGAGGCCTTCAAATGATCCACTTTAGCGTTTAGAGCAACCTCGATCTTCTAGGCCTCTTTGCCCTTCTCAATCAGAGGAAGTTTCCTCAGAGTCCAGTCAACAAATTGGTGCATGGTGAGGAGACCCTACAGAACATGTACAGGGGTGTCAGTTCAAGATTTGGTATAATTCAAAGACGAGGTTACACTTATTTAAATAAAAGCAAAAAGCCTTACTTGGATAGATCGATGGGGGCGAACTCGGCCAGCAGAGGGGTATCTAGAGAACGACAAAAGCGTTTGTCAGAGTCGGTCATGACGTTGCCGATAGAGTCCAAGTCCTTCAAACTCTGGCCGATAAGACTATCGCCAATCTTCAGTTGCTCCAGATAGGTAACTAGCACGTCCTCAGAAGAAATGGGGATAGAAGGATCCACCTTTGAAGCTTTCTTCTTCTGCCTCTGATCCTTAGGGGAAGGATCAGTAGATCTCCTTTTCTTGGAGGCCTCAGCCCTTGAAGTAGTTGGAGGGGGAGGAGGTGCAGTAAGACCTGATTTCTTCACAAGCTTAGTAAGACTGGGGGTTGCCATCTCCCAAAGGTCATTAGAAATTCCTTTTAGGCGCTCTGCAAACAGAAAAATCTGAGTTAAAAAATCAGAGACATAACAAAATCAGAGGTATAACTTGTTGAAATGATAAAGTAACTTACAGAGCTCGGTCAAAGGACTCCCCCCAAGGCCAGTTTCAGAGAGGTAGTAGGGGGTCATCAAATGCTCGTACTTGACCAGTAGACCATGCTCCCCCTGATCCTGAAGGTTTTTGACCTTTTGAAAGTTATTTTCGCTTATCCTAGGGTCGGCCCTAGCAGCCATTGACACCTTTCCCCATAACAGGGGTATTCTCAGCTCTAAGGATGAGGAGGGAGCACAGGGACCAAACTCCCATGGCCCTGACACGAAGAAGTATCATGGTTTCCAATTATGGTGCAAAGTTTGGGTAACCTGCAACATCTTCTTATTGGACTTCCGAGCTAAAAAGTGGTAGTAACTCGGATGATTTCGAGAAGAGGAGGGGATGTAGCACCCTGTAAAGACCTAGACGGGAAGGTCTGAATGGTGGACTGCCCTCCATAAGACTATAGCTCCAATTATCACCCCCCAAGCATTGGGTGATAATTGGGAAGGATCCAAGTTAATGTATGACAATATAGCCCTAATTATTAGATGAATGGGAAGAAGAAATCCTAACTTAAAAATCTGCTCATATGAGAAGATCTCACCATCTCGACCGCCGAAGGCCCTCTCGTCCCTCAGAGGTCTCCTATGTTTTATGGATGTACTTATATAATACAGATGTCTGAAAGCTAGAAGGTCGATTTTTCTGACAGTGCTCTCTATCCCGATTACCTCTGAGGTGTCAACATCGCTTTCGCTACAGTCATCCTTATCCTGGTCAACGTCGGCTTGAGCAGATAAGGGAGCACCACCAGGGAACCTCTGAGCAAACTCAGCTCTTGTGGCGGCCGACAGGGGAATAGCGTCAAGGATTGGGGGAACATCCACACTAGGTCCAATAATCTCGACATCGGAGGAAGAATGCGAGGTGTTAGAACTCTGGTGGGATGAGGCACGGCTCGAACTTCAGCTTGGTCAGGGGTTTGGTCCATCCGAACGGAATAGTCCATGGCCTCTTGGAAAGAATCCACAGACATAGGGTCTGAGGTTGACGACTCAGACTCAGACATCAGAACAGGTTCTACTAGGACCTCTACAGACACAGATGGCTCAGGGTATATCACTTTCAGAGGGGGTGGGAATATAGGCCTGAGAGGGAATGCCTCTACCCTACGAGCTTCCTCTTGGGCTTGTTCTATTTGCCTAATATTCTCTAAGGTTTTCTCCCTAAGAGAAGGGAATTCCTCAAAGAGTTGATAAAGGGGTCTGAGCATATGGGGACGACCTTACACTTATGGACTTAAGCTAAAAATAAATAAGATGAACACAATAATGAAAGATCAAACGTGGTTATTTGAAACCTTTCTAACAAGAATAGTCCACTGATAAACTCATAGGCTCACCGAAAAACCTAAACTATCGCCGAAAATCTCATAAACTCACCAAAAAATGCAAAAAATAGAAGAACAAGGCAGAAAAAATGGCAAAGAAGAGGTAACAAGCAATACCTGATGAAGTACGAGGAGAAGAATAGGAAGATTGGCAAGAAAGATCCACGAAATGCAATCTTGATCAAGCTCTGGAAGAGAGAGAAAGCAAAGAAGGTTCAGGAGGGAGAATGAAAAGAAATGAAGAAGAAAGAGAGAGAAAAGCGATAAAACCCTCGAAATTCACTTGCACGCAACCCCAGGCCCATCATTACCTTGGGAGCCCAAAAGACCACAATCATTGCATTCGCCAAGCACACAATTTACTTCAGAAGCTGACACTTGTCAAGAAAATATTGGCACTTAAAGAAATCCAACCTCGGACAAACATACCCCTTAGTCACCTGTTCACATAGGTAACTAAGGGATATGGGTGATTGATATGCCCTATATGTTCCCAACAGCTCAGAGACACCAAACTCAGCCCGGGAGATGGCCGAGGTTAGAAGGGTCCCGGATTGGTTACCAGCAGTCTCGTCCTATGCAAGGTCGACCATGGACGACGTTACCAGTCGCCTCACAGTCAGATAAATAGGTGAGGTCTTTGTGATCCATGGGGATAGTTATCCTTCAGGTCGGCTAGAGCCTAAATCATGCCTACATCATACAGCAACCTCGGCTGAATGTAAGTCAAAGAAGCAGAGACTACACAATCATCGTAATCAGCCTCGGATGGGAATCAGTCGACGTTCTAATTACTCCTACATAACCCTGGCCCGAGCCGATGTTATAACTCCATTTGCCTTATCTCGGTCTACCTACTGGTCCGAGACCATCATGAGTAATCTCGAATTGCTCAGTTGCCATACTTCACCAACCTTGTACTCTTCCATGGAAAGGTTGGTACCGATCGAGGGAAGCCGAGCATTCATACGCACATGCATAGCTGGGAGCACGTGTGATAAATCAGTTATAACCAAATCTTTTCCCTCACGTGGGGGAATATTTTATCATCATTCTCCATATGTGACAGTGAAAGATGTCTTCATCAGATTGGCCAGATCAACACACACATGCTTATGGCATGCATGGGGGGGTGCATTACACCCCCCATAGGCTATATATACTTGCCTTCTCCTACATGGAGGGGGATCCAAAAATAACAACCCTAGATGAAACTCTATCAAATTACACAGTAGAGAGAGAGAAAGATTGAGGGATTGTATCCATGGCCAGTAGTGCCTTATTCTGGTGACCTTACTTACTCACTTGCACAGTGGACGTAGGCCTAATCAGCTGAACCACTTATATATTGATGTCCAAAATCTTCTCCTTATCTCAATCTCTTGTATTTAATATACTCTTATGCTTCCATTGTTATCACTAATTTGAGCTTACGAACACCTTGGAGGGTGGTGTTGTTTCTAGCATCATCAGCTATAAATTGAATTGAAATTGAAATTGAATTAGTACTAGTATTGGTATAAATTGGTATAAGTTTTAGTTCTTATGCATACTGACGCGAATTTAAATTGTCTCTAATGCATACTAATATCGACTCAAGTGTAAGTCGGTCTCTCAAGTAATAAATTGGTGTAAATTAGTGATATTTTTGAAAATTTTAAATTCTAATTTTTAATTATTTTGGAGAAAATTATTTTTTGGTTTTTTCAAAATTGAAATTTATTTTTGGACATTTTTGAAAATTTCTAATTTTTTTGGACATTTTAAAATTTTGTGAAGTTTTTAAAAGACGCACTTGTCACCCCCCTCTAACTTAGACTTTTGTATTGTCCTCAATCAAAAGGACTAAAATCTAAAGAAGAAAAAAAATAAGTGCGAAAATAAAACGAACAAATATGAAAATGCAATAAGACATTATATAACTCCAACACATGACTAAAAAATGCAACAAAATCACCTCATACGCGTCAGGTGTGCGACGACCTCTCTCTCCCCTAAGACTTAGTCGACCCCTATTTGGGGTCTAATACTCTCCTCGTCTTGCCCGTCCTCACATCGTAAACAAATAGTCGAAAAAAATTGGGACCAGTCCCATATATAAGAGGGGCACCTTGAAGCGCATGATGACTGAGGTGAATGAGATCCTCGTAGGGCCCAATCGAATTGCAGCAAACTTTACCCAACTTGGAGGGGATATCCTGGTGAAAATTGGAGGGAATGCATGGGTCGAGCTCTAAATCAGACGAGACTCGATTTCTCTCCTCTATCGCATTCGAGCACTCAAATGGCATAGGTGGATGGTCACAAAGAAGAATCTCATTTATTCTAATTTTCCTTTCACTATCTTTGACGTGACCACATGAGTTTAATTTTGATTGGACTTCAACAGTGAGGCTCTCATCCACCGGTCCGAATTCTTCTCCTTCGTCTTGTAGGTTCATATCTCCTAAATCTCTCTCTCTCTCACTTTCTAAATCCTCTATCACTCATTCCATCTCTAAATCTTCTCTCCCGCTCTCAAATTCGTTCACGGAACATGTCTTCTCAACCCCTAGATCATTATCAAAATTATCGATCTCAACCTATATAACTTCAATAAGATTCATCTCTTGCAATCCATTCTCATCACTCTCGAGCTTGGTGATGTTGAAGATATTTATTTCGAGAGTCATGTTCCCGAACGTGAGTTTCATTTCCCCATTTTGAATGTTGATTGATGCGTTAGCCATAGTTAAAAATGGGCGGCCAAGTATGACGAGAAAATAATTTCTCGGTAAAGCCGAGGGCTCCTCGTCCCAAATGATAAAATCTACCGAGAAATCTAAAGTGTCAACTTGTACAATCACGTGCTCAACAACCCCCCGAGGTATCTTTGCGAAAAGATCTGCGAGTTGGAGAGTCACTGTTGTGTCCTTAAGGTCCCCAAAGTCTAATTGCTTATAGTTGGAGTATGGGAGAATGTTAACGGTCTCCCCTAAGTCTATTTGCGCTCTCTTAATATGATTCATCCTCATGATGCATGAAATGGTCAGTGCACCTGAATCTTTAAATATTTGTGGAATATCGTTTAGCAGAACATAACTGGCGTTCTGTGTTAAAACACATTTTTCTTTACCTTTGCTTATGTTTCACTGTGAGTAAGTCCTTAAGGATTTCAGCATAGACTGTAATTTGCTTTGTGGCATCGAGAAAAGGTAAGTTAATCTTTACTTGCTTAAGAACGTCTAAACATTATCACGGGAGGCCTCCTTGGAGTGGGATACTAAACGTTGAGGGTATGGAGAAGCAACGGGTGGTTTTACAACTACCTCAAGCCTAACTGTGTTATTATTACCACTCCTTTATAAGGGGACATCTTTGCCTCTTTAGTGTCAGGCGAAATCTCCTTATTATTTTGCTCATTGGGTCGATGAGATGATAAGTCAACTACTTTTCCACTACGTAGAGTTGTAATTGCACTACATTGCTCTTGAAGGTCTTTGAATATAGAGCTAATACTAGATTGACTTTGGGGAGGTCTTTGGCCTCGGGTCGAAAACTTACCCTTCTCTTGGATACTCAACAATGCTTGCAACTTTAAACTGTTTGCATTTATCTCGGCTAACATTCGAGTGTTTTGCGCACTGGTTAGTTGTTGCACTTGCATGAATTGATTGGCATTATCCTCAAAAGTTCACCTCAGTGGGGTGATATATGGCGCAGGAGGTGGTTCTTGTAGGTGTGAGCTTATTGAAAGTGGAGAGGTTGTGTTGGAGGAGAGGCAACGTGTGATTTTGGATTTAACGCGGCATTTGGTTTCCCATAACCCTGGAGGCCTGACTCGTGATAGAGTTGGGGGGTGTAAGAGGTGGAACCTAAAATTAGGGAGCATTAGGAGTGTGTGGACTATTAGGATCGTACTCTCCTAGAGGATTTCCGTGAATTTAGGTAGGAGTAGAATGTGGAGTTTGTTGAAGATTTTGCATAAAAGGACTTGCGAGATGCTATATTTTTTTTTACTTTTTTACTTTTCTGAATTTTTTTGGCTTTTTGATTTTTTTTTCCCCTATTTTTTTGGCTTTTTAAGAATTAGAGTCAAATTTTAGTTTAAATCGACTTAACCAAAAATTCTACCGAGTCCCCGGCAACGACACCAAAAACTTGAAGATGCTCTAAAAGTGTCTCTAGTGAGTACTAATATCGACTCAAGTGTAAGCCGATTGATCAAGTAATAAACTCGTAAACCAAGTATCGAACACAGGGACTAAGTCGGAGAATCGTGATGACGAATAGGGAAGATGACTAACCTAAATAATTGACTCACGAAAATGGTAAGAAAAGGTGATTAAGATGAGGTTATGAATTTCTACTAAATAAGCAAGAAAAACTTAACAAAATTAAGTACGAATGCAAGACTTAACAAAACATGTATTAAATAATATGAATGAGAGATAAGGTCGGAATACAATATCCCAACCCCTAATGAGGTCACCGGTTATGATACTAGTCTAGAATTAAATATTTAATTTGAAAAAATGACGTTATTTAATTCAAGAATTACATATATGAGGGAACAAACACGCATCATACCTAATCAAGAATAAAAACAAATTATGAGGTCAATTAGTTAACACGCATGTTAACGCAAAAATTCTCCATCTACGAGGACCAATCAGAAAAGGACACATGTCATCCTACGTGGCAATATTCGACACCCGAGGAGAGTTGGTCGACATCCGAGGAAAATTAGTTGGCACCCAAGGAGTATTAGTCCGCACCCGAGGAGAGTTGGTCGGCACCCTAGGAGAGTTGTTCGGCATACCAACCAAGAAGATCAAAGGATAACTATGCATTTAATGTGCATTAATGAAGATGGCAATGCATTTAATGCGCCTTAATGTACATTTATACTGTATTAATAGATGACAACACATAGTATAGCAAGCAATTCAACAATTAGATTCGTTGAATGTAGACATAAATGTCTACATACAATGAATCTCTTTATCTCCCATCACTATAAATACATGTATTCCCTTAGCCAAAAAGGGGGAGATCCGAGAGAACCAAGAAACACCATACACAAGATCCACACCTTTTTCTCTCTCTACACCACATTGTGCTATTGTAAACCCCTAGGAATAAAATAATAGTGGACGTAGGCTTTATTCATAGCCGAACCACTTTAAAAATCTTTGTCTCTCATGTGCTTGATTGGATTGCTTTTATCTATTTATCTGTGATCATAAAAATGGGATTCGGTCCAGTTTTTTGCATCAACAGATTGGCGTCGTCTGTGGGAACGTGTTGCAACCATTGTTCTCCATCAAAAGCTAAGTTTTTATTTTCTCTACGTATAATCAATTATACATACATCCGTTAATTCAATCATGATTTTTATGTTTATATACATAAATTAATTGTCCAATTTTTATCTGCAAAATATTTCATATCATGATTTTAAAATCATAACTGTTAGATTAATTCTTATTTAGAAATCTGAAAAATAATGCATTTCATAAATCATAACTTTTTGCTTGATTCTCAAGTTTCAATTTTACATCATGGAATAAATATTTTAAATGATTACATATACCAATATATATGATGGTGGTAAGATTTGATAATTTTCGTTATAAATTTTGTAAGATCTTTGATGCCTATTCAAATTCCCATCATTTTTTTAATCAAAGAATGGGAAAAGGTTAAAGACAATAAAAAGTTTTCTCATGGAAATCATGAACCAGATCTATTTTCTCTCTCTTCAAGTTTGAGTCTCTTTGCATTCATTTTTATGAACTATATACTTAATTTGGTTCGTCTTCCATCTATGTCAATAAAGTCTCATTGATTGATTTTTGATATAAATTTGGTAATAACTTCGATCATTCAACATATTTTTATCTCTCCAAATGGGGAATAGGAAGGGATCAATATAAAAAATAATTTTCTCTCACCTGAAAAATCATTACCCACCTCTTGTAAAAGAGGATCAGTAAAACAAATCATGACCATATCAAGACTCTTTGGCACAAATTTGATATATTGGCCCCTCATTCATCACATCACATGGTTTCTTTATCGGAATCACGCGATATAGTGGATTAGATAATTATTCATTTAATTAACATTCTTAATGCTTAAAATTTACATCGAATGTTATTTTTTTGATCTAAGGATTCGAGATATTCTGGTCAGCCATGTATATTGTTGGTCGGCATTATCTTGGGCCATATTTTATTAAAGAGAAGGTTAACCAGACCATTTTTGTTTGTCGGAGATAAGATTTGAAGATACATCATCAACGTTGAAATAATTTTATTCAACTACGAGGTATCTTATTATTGGTCGGAGCCCCATATTGTAGCTCGGTGGAACCAATTGCAGGTCGACGATCATCTATTTCTTGATCGGCGACATCTCAGTCTTGTTCGGAGGGTTCAATTTACTGGTCGGCAACTATCCAACCATCCATTTTTTGATCGGTGACATCTAATATTGTTCGGTGCTGTCGATACACCATTTTTGTTGATCGGCGAAATTGTTCAGCTGGTCGGGAACCATTTGTTTCTTGGTCGGCATCATATATTCTATAACTTGAGATATCCTTAAATGTTGGTCGGCAACATCCATGTCGTTTGTCGGCAGCAGTAGAATCTTGGGGTATTAAAAAAATGCGAAGCACCCCAGATATTTCTTTAAACACGAGTTCATCTTGGGGACAAATAGGGGGCTTAAGTCTTTTTTAACTTGTGATCACCCCAAAAATATTTTTAAAACCAAGTGATAAATAATTTTCAAACAACAACTTATACCTGATTAGTTGTTGGAGATTAAATAACTTTACAAAAAAACTCTACACCTTATTTATGATGCATATTTAATAATAATTTGTCCATCTCACACACATTTGGCATAAAACATATTATTTCATATTTTGAAATTTTTATTGCCTTATGCTGATACACATCACATATTGTTTGGATGAATAATTATTCTCATGACAATAATTATTTGATCTAGTCTCGACAGGTGCTCGGGCAGCTTATTAAGATTTCATACGGACGTAAATCCCGACGAAAGCTCAGCCACAATCTTAAACCTCTGGAAACTATTATTGCTCGACATCTGGCAGTTTTACCTCGACATATCAGCCAACATATATTATTTCATTTTTTGAAATTAATATATTTATTTCTCAAGCATATACATATCATATATTGATTGGATGAGTAAATTATTCTCATGACTAATCAATTCAACCTACACATATGGTAGAGCAAATTATCAATTTTTACAGGTACAAGATTGAACGCCGACGAATGCTCGGAAACAATCTGGAAACTATTATCATTGCTCAGCATTATGAAATTTCACCTCAGTAAGGAACTATATATTTTATTATTGCTTTGATTTGTGCTCAAGCACGAATTATTCTATATATCCGTTCGGATTCATATTCTATATTCATCTCTTCATGGAGCTCGGCAAAATACTTATTATCATATTCAGCTCCGAGGAAAAGCTACAACAGTTATTATATTTCACCCCCAACGGATAGTTGGTCGGGGAAATTCTTATTTATATTCAGGCCCAGATATCGGCTCAAGCACAAATTATTCTATATATCCCTTGGGATTCATATTCTATATTCATCTCAACATGGAACTCGGCGAGATACTTATTATCATATTCAGCTCCGAGGAGAACTATAACATTTATTATATGTCACCCCCAACGGATAGTTGGTCGGGGTAATTCTTATTTATATGCAGGCCCAGCAAAGTTTGGAAAATATTATTCTTATTCGTTATTATGCAATTGTGCCTCGACAAGATACTTATTCAGCTTTAAGGAGAATTACAACATTCGTTGTTTTTCACCCCCAATGGATAGTTGGTCGGATAATTCTTATTTATATTCAGGCCTGATAACGTTCTCGGCCATATTCTTATGTTCTGGAAGATCTTATTCTTGTTCGGCATTATATCATTCTACCTCGACAGATCAACGAGGCACTTTATTATTTTTAATTATTCTTTATATCTATTTGAATGCATATTCTATTCTTATTTCAGCATGGAGCTCGACAAATATTTATAATCATATATTCAGCTCCAAGGAGGTCTCCAACATATATTATATCTTATTCCCAACAATCTGTTGGTCAGCTCCGAGGAGGTCTCCAGCATTTATTATATCTTATTCCCAACAATCTGTTGGTCAGCTCTGAGGAGGTATCCAGCATTTATTATATCTTATTCCTAAAAATCTGTTGGTCAGCTCCGAGGAGATCTCCAACATTTATTATATCTTATTCCCAACAATCTGTTGGTCAGTTACGAGGAGTTATCCAGCATTTATTATATCTTATTCCCAACAATCTGTTGGTCATCTCCGAGGAGGTATCCAGCATTTATTATATCTTATTCCCAACAATCTGTTGGTCAGCTCCGAGGAAGTCTCTATCATTTATTACAAAAAATGTATTCCCAGAAATGCCAACTTATGTTGGTTAGGAAGTAAATGTATTCCTCCGGGAAGTAAAACTTGTATTCCTCCGGGAAGTAAAGCTACTTGTATTCCTCCGGGAAGTAAAACTTGTATTCCTCTGGGAAGTAAAGCTACTTGTATTCCTCTGGGAAGTAAAACTTGTATTCCTTCGGGAAGTAAAGCTACTTGTATTCCTCCGGGAAGTAAAGCTACTTGTATTCCTTCGGGAAGTAAAACTTGTATTCCTCCGGGAAGTAAAACTTGTATTCCTACGGGAAGTAAAACTATGTATTCCTACGGGAAGTAAAACTATGTATTCCTCGGGAGGTAAAATTATTCCAGAAAGTGTCAAAATTGCTCGTTAAGAAAAATTCCACCAACTCAGGTTGGTCGGAAATAAGAAGCTGTCAACTACAGTTGGTCGGAAACAAAGTATGAGTATGTGAAAGCAATCAAGCAAAAAGCATTCAAAGTTCACATTCCACACTTGGGGGCTTCTATTACAGATATATTTGTTCATTTTGCGGAACATTCTTATAACATCATGCATTCGAGCATCAATTTCAACTCCACAAACTCACACGGTCAGGGCCCCAACCAATTATCATTCAGAAGTTATTTTTCTTGCTCAGGAACTATTTTTGATATTGAAGTTCAGGAGGTATATTGAAGTTCAGGAGGTATATTCAGAAGTTCAAGAGGTGCATTCAGAAGTTCAGGAGGCATATTCAGAAGTTATTATGCACATGCTATTGAAGTTCAGAAGTCAAAATTAGCATCTACAGCACTGAGATCTTTACTACTACTATCCCGACCAACATTGAAGAAGAAGTTGTATGAAAATGTTTTGAAGTCCACCACTAGCTTGGTACTAATGAGATTGAAGAGTTGGGTTCAAAAGCTAGTATGTTACTCGACAAAGTATTCAGAGGATCATAAATCAGAAGAATCAAGCACGTGAAGTTAGCACTCAGTTGCTCGGCATAAGAGGCAGTTGGTCGGCTAGCAAACCAATCGACATACTTAAAGATTATGACAAGCTACAAGCTGCATAGTATGGCATGGCTGCATCCAAATTCCCAGGGGTGATACATAGCACACGGAGTTCCTTAAAATAAATATTAGCAACCATCGATCAGCCTACATCATATGTTGTCCAGGAGATAATGCACTTTATGTTGAACAAATCAAGAAGGTAGATCAAGAATTTCACGAGCACCGAGCAACATTGCAGAATAAATACACCATCCTTTCAAGTAAACCATCAAGCATGGATCATTGGGGGCTTCTGTTAACACAAAAATTCTCCATCTACGAGGACCAATCAGAAAAGGACATATGTCATCCTACGTGGCAATATTCGACACCCGAGGAGAGTTGGTCGACATCCGAGGAAAATTAGTTGGCACCCGAGGAGTATTAGTCGGCACCCGAGGAGAGTTGGTCGGTACCCAAGGAGAGTTAGTCGGCACCCGAGGAGAGTTGGTCGGCATACCAACCAAGAAGATCAAAGGATAACTATGCATTTAATGTGCATTAATGAAGATGGCAGCGCATTTAATGAGCCTTAATGTACATTTATATTGTATTAATAGATGACAACACATAGCATACCAAGCAATTCAACA
The DNA here is from genome assembly GCA_949130495.1 of Sambucus nigra. Lineage (NCBI taxonomy): Eukaryota > Viridiplantae > Streptophyta > Magnoliopsida > Dipsacales > Adoxaceae > Sambucus > Sambucus nigra. The sequence goes on from OX422212.1 coordinate 95,038,716, forward strand.
ATTAGATTCGTTGAATGTAGACATAAATGTCTACATACAATGAATCTCTTTATCTCCCATCACTATAAATACATGCATTCCCTTAGCCAAAAAGGGGGAGATCCAGGAGATCCGAGAGAACCAAGAAACACCATACACAAGATCCACACCTTTTCTCTCTCTACACCATATTGTGCTATTGTAAACCCCTGGGAATAAAATAACAGTGGACGTAGGCTTTATTCATAGCCGAACCACTTTAAAAATCTTTATCTCTCATGTGCTTGATTGGATTGCTTTTATCTATTTATCCGTGATCATAAAAATGGGATTCGGTCCAGTTTTTTGCATCAACAACGCACATCACCTATTTACACACCCTTGTTACCTAGGGCAAACGAGGTTAAAATACCTACGATGTTTGTAGTAATGAATCGACACATTCCAATTAATTATTTAATTCAAGAACATGTTTTTATATCAATGCGAACCATTTATGGTTGGGTTCATGCATACCAACCTTTGAAATTCTAACCGACATGGTAAAAGGATAATTAATCATGATAACTATGTTGTATGAAACCATCTCTACATAAAAAGTGCAAACAAACATATGAAACCGATCTCTATCTAAGAATTACTAAATTATCAATCAAAGGGATGAAAGAACATGAAAGAAATAGAGGAATTATACTTGAATTGATGTAAACCCTTCAATTCTAAGCCAAAAGATGAATAAATATTGAACAACAATGATTCCCAAGTTCTTGCCTCTAAAATTCTCTTAAAACTCTGTAAAAAGTCGTCCCCTAATGTCTGATATTACTCTATAACAAAACTCCCACGTTTTATTAAGTGTTTGACTCATGCAAAACTTTTATTTTTTTTTAAAACAAATTATGGTTGCATCACGCCAAACCGATTCGGATTTCTCTTCTTCCCTGGGGTGAACCAGTTCGAAATTCCAGTAGTGACGTGAAAATTGAACCTGAAAATTATTTAACTCTTTTTCTTCGTTTCTCCATGATTTCTTCTCAACTTTGAAGCTTCATAACTTTTTACTCGGGCTTCAGATTTGGATGTAGTTTCTTCTTATGCTCTTATGGGCCCACGGGCTTCAACTTCTTCGTGGGTTCTACATCCGAATTCTTGAAGTAAAATTACACTTTTTCCCTTGACTTTCTTCCTTTTCTTTTTTTTTGGTTTTGAGTTTTCTCTTATCTTCATGTGTATAAAATACCTGCACAATGTAAGATAAATACACGAAACTCGATACACTATATAGAAAATGTCAGTAGCAAGGATATGAGATAAATCAACTCGATTTACATCGTACGAGGTGATAAAAGCTTCTAAATTATGGGGATAAATACGAAGAATTTATGCTTAATCAAATCCCACAAACTTAGAAGTTTGTTGGTCTCGAGCAATGTAAAAGAATCACAACACTTAGCAAACATGTTATTGGGATAGAATACCTCTTTCACGGGCAAGAAATTTCATTTATCATATGCAATAAGCGTTAAACCCCTAGGTTATCCTAGTAGGACTAGTTGCGTCTCGTGTGGGCTTGCAGTGAATATACCCACAAAATTCTTTTTTGCCTCAAAGAAAAATCAAAATACCTAAAAATTATACAATTTAAATTCCTCTAAAATAGTCACCGCAAATTCATATTCATAAGCCTCAAGTTGTAGTGTGTGTATGCGAAGCCAAAATTTATCCGTCGACTTCCACCGATTCATCATTACGTTACTTTTCAAAAATTCATTTTGATTCTATTTCTCGCAAATGCTCTCACAAACGAATGACTCGGAATGTGGCTAGTTTCTCTCGCTATGCGTGATATAAAGAGTAAATATAATGGAACACGAATTCACGAACACAAATTGAAAGACATAATTTTTATGGCGAAAAGATCTCTTTAATGGAATACGGTCATTGGAAAAATTTAAACATCATCTCTTTTTCACATCGATTAATCTCTCTTATTAACTTTTCATATCTTAGCTCTACACTTGATAATTAATTTTGAAATTCGGACTCGGTAAGGACTTTTATGGGCTTAAGGTGTATTGGGTAATATGGAATTGGTTGGGAAATTCGGAATTGGAAAATTTATTTATGGTATCCTTTAGGGCTTTTTTGGGATTTTGCTCATTTTTCTCTTCTTTTTTTTATTTTTTTTATTTTTTTTGCTATTTTTCATATTTTTCTTTTCTTGCTACTTTTGTTGAGCAATTTTCTTTTCTTACCCCTTTTTGTGTACTTTTCGGCCGTAATTAATGAATATTAGATTTTCACAATTCTGGGCTAATTGGGTTTTCGGGTTAACAAACGAAAAGGGTAAAATTATTAGGCTCAAATGGGCTTGCAGAAGGGTATAATTTTTCACAACTTTTCTATGCCTAATATTTTTGGGTTAAACAAACGAGGGCCTACTTCATTGTCCAAATTACTAATTATTTTACCATATTCGTCTCGAGATGAATTTAGTTTAGAAATATTTTAGCACGTTTTTCAAGACAACATCTCACACAATTCCCATAACTGATCAAAATAAAGGAATTGAGATCTTTAATGAATTATTTTAAGCTAAATTGAACTTTAAGTTAACCATTAACTCGGATTGACTTAATTTACTCACAAAAATCTATAGGCTTAAAATCTCAACGGGTTAATAATCTCTACACTTATTCGTAAAGTCGTTAATTTTCGCTCAATTTTCATATTTGGTCAATTTCAGCTTTATGCATTTGAATTTTTACAATTTGAGACTTCAAACAAAATTTTAGTGATATTTTTGAAAAATTTAAATTCCAAAATTTATTTATTTTGAAGAAAAATATTTTTGGCTTTTTCAATTTTCTCAAATTTTTTTTTTGAAAATTTTCTAATTTTTTTGGGCATTTTAAAGATTTGTGAAGTTGTTAAAAGACGCACTTGTCCCCCCCCCTACCCCCCCCCCCCCCCCCCACACACACAACTTAGACTTTTGCATTGTCCTCAGTCAAAAGGACTAAAATCTAAAGAACAAAAAGAATAAGTATGAAAATAAAACGAACAAATATTAAAATGCAATAAGGCACTGTATAACTCCAACACACGACTTAAAAATACAACAAAAATCACCCCATACGCATCAGGGGTGCGACAGCCTCTCTCTCTCCCCCCCTAGGACTTATCTGACCCCCTATTTGAGGTCCAATACTCTCCTCGTCTCGTTTGTTCTCACATTATAAATAAATATTCAGAACAAATTGGGACCAGTCCCATAGATAAGAGGGACACCTTGAGGCTCGTGATGACTGGGGTGAATGGGATCCTAATAGGGACCAATCGAATTGCAGCATATTTGTCCCGACTTGGAGGAGACATCCTGGCTAAAATTGGAGGGAATGCATGGGTCATGCTCTAAATCGGATGAGACTCGAGTCTTTTCCTCTATCTCATCCGAGGACTCAAATGGCACAGGTGGATGGTCACAAAGAAGAACCTCATTTATTATATTTTTCCTTTGACTATCTTCGACGTGACCACATGGGTCTAATAGTGATTGGACTTCAACAGTGAGGCTCTCATCCACCGGTCGGAATTCTTCCCCTTGGTCCTCTAGGCTCATATCTCCTAACTCTCTCTCTCTCTCTCTCTCTCTCTCTCTCTCTCTCTCTCTCTCGCTCACCTTCTAAATCCTCTATCACTCATTCCATCTCGAAATCTTCTCTCCCACTCTCAAATTCAGTCACAAACACGTCTTCTCAACCCCTAGATCATTATCAAAATTATCGATCTCACCCTACTTAACACGACATACCCCTAACATCTCTCTCGTGTGAGTCCTCTCGTGGTTTTGTAAAATCTCTTCAATAAGATTCGTCTCTTGCGATTCATTCTCATCACTCTCGGGCTTGGTGATGTTGAAGATATTTGTTTCGAGAGTCATTATCCCGAACGTGAGTTTCATTTTCCCCATTTTGAATGTTGATTAATTCGTTAACCGTAGTTAAAAATGGGCGGCCAAGTATGACGAGAAAATAATTTCTCGGTAAAGCCGAGGGCTCCTCGTCCCAAATGATAAAATCTACCGAGAAGTAGAAAGTGTCAACTTGAACAATCACGTCCTCAATAACCCCCTGCGGTATCTTTGCTAAATGATCTGCGAGTTGGGGAGTCACCGTTGTGTGCTTAAGGTCCCCCAAGTGTAATTTCTTATAGATGGAGTATGGGAGAATGTTAATGGTCTCCCCTAAGTCTATTAGTGTTCTCTCAATTTGATTCATCCTCATGAAGCATGAAATGTTCAGTGCACCCGGATCTTTAAATATTTATGGAATATCGTTTAGCAGTACGGAAATGACGTTCTGTGTTAAAAACACATTTTTCTTTACCTTTAGCCTATGTTTCACTGTGAGTAAGTCCTTAAGGACTTCAGCATAGGCTAGAATTTGCTTTGTGGCATCGAGAAAAGGTAAGTTATTCTTTACTTGGTTAAGAATGTCTAAACATTATCACCAGAGGTCTCCTTGTAGTGGGATACTAAACGTTGAGGGTATGGAGCAGCAACAGGTGGTTTCACAACTACCCCAGGCCTAACTGTGTTATTATTACCACTCCTTCATAAGGGGAAATCTTAGCCTCTTTAGTGTCGGGAGAAATCTCCTTATTATTTTGCTCGTCGCATCGATTAGGTGACAAGTCAACTATTTTTCTACTACGTAGATTGGTAATTGCACTACATTGCTCTTGAAGGTCTTTGAATGTAGAGCTAATACTAGATTGACCTTGGGGAGGTCTTTGGCCTTTGGTCAAAAACTTACCCTTATCTTGGATACTCTACAATGCTTGCAACTTTAAAATGTTTGCATTTATCTCGGCAAACATTCGAGTGTTTTGTGAATTGGTTAGTTATTGCGCTTACATCAATTTATTGGCATTATCCTAAAACGTTCACCTCGGTGGGGTGATATATGGCACAGAAGGTGGTGCTTGTAGGTGTGAGCTTATTGAAAGTGCAGAGGTTGTGTTGGAGGAGAGGCAACGTGTGAATTAGGATTTAACGCGGCATTTGGTTGCCCGTAACCCTGAAAGCCCGACTCTTGATAGAGTTGGGTGGTGTAAGAGGTGGAACCCAAAATTAGGGAGCATTAGGAGTGTGTGGACTATTATGATCGTAATCAACTAGATGATTTCTGTGAATTTAGGTAGGAGTAGAATGCGAAGTTTGTTGAGGATTTTGCATAAAAGGACTTGAGAGATGCTATACTTTTTTTTTGCTTTTTTACTTTTCTGAATTTTTTCACCTTTTTTATTCCCCCCCCCCCCCCAGCCCCAGTTTTTTGGCTTTTTAAGAATTTGAGTCAAATTTTAGTTTAAATTGACTTAACCAAAAAATCTACCGAGTCCCCGACAACGACACCAAAAACTTGAAGAGACTTTAAAAGTGTATCTAGTGCGTACTAATATCGACTCAAGTGTAAGTCGGTTGCTTAAGTAATAAACTAGTAAACCAAATATCGAACACAGGGACTAAGACGAAGAATCGTGATGACGAATAGGGAAGATGACTAACCTAAAGGATTGACTCACGAAAATGATAAGAAAAGATGATTGTGATGAGGTTATGAATTTCTATTAAATAAACAAGAAAAACTTAACTAAATTAACTATGCATGCAACTTGGCGCAATTGGGACTATGGCGCATGAGGTGGTGCCTTTAGGTGTGGATCCTGTTAAAAGTACGGAAATGGTGGTGGAGGACGGTGTGACTCCCCGACTAATTAAATACCGGGTAGCTACTCCTTTATTCAAATTAATACAAAATGTCAAGTTGGTTCAGTTCATAGCATCACTGTCGAAAATGTTTTAGAATTTACTATCCACCTAATATTTAAAAAGTGAGTTGTCAATTTTAATCAAATCCGAGTAACATACAACCAATTTAATTTATGAAATACTAATACAACAACCACCACATAATCATAATATAATAATCATGGAATAACAATAAATCTGGAGGAATACTCCTCTTAATAATCCGAATGTTGAATACAACCAAATGCAAAGTCTGAATCACTAATTAACTAAATCCAATACTGAAATAAAACTAAATAATTAAGCTGTCTCAAAGGAAAAAGGGGCGACATGCCTTACAGATAAGTGAGTCTGAAATGGAATCAAAATGAAAAGTGGAGGCATCTCTAATTCAAGGTCCTGTAACTTCCATAGCAGCTACAACACATCCCTGGTATGGAATTTCTAAGCTTTATGTCCTTGTGGCTGGGAACCTAAAAGATTTTACAAGAAAAATAGAATTGAAAGCAAACGGGTCAGAGCCCGATTGTGAAAACAGTTTAAAATACAGCAAGTGTTTAATATCATTAAACAAAGAATATAAAATACATGATAGTGCGAGCACTCACATGAGTTCCTCACCTCTCAACTAAGTGTGCACTCCTACGTATGGGTACCCATTCTAGTTATTCCACTAACTAACTAGTCTAATACAATATCTGAGTTTATTATACTATTCGTAGTTTAATTCCCGACATTTTAATATAACATAGAGTTTTACCTTCATTCCTCAGGATTAGTTGCAATAATTACTAAGAGTTTTCCCATTTTTAACTCTACAAAGATGTTACATTAATTCACACTTGTACATATATAAACAATTCATTTCAGTATTCCAGTATATCGTCATAAATATACAATAATGGCACCCCTAAACTAAGCTGCGGCGCATACATACTCTGCTATCAAATCCCGGTACATCACGTACATAAGGATCACGTATTCCGAATCTCTCAGGAAACGTTTTGATAAGTCACAATCACACACAATGGAGGCGAACATAGTTCACATCACATGGGTCATGCACATACCTACGCTCCCATGATCAGTAGACTTATTAACTCCTCAATAAGTCATTCTCTGACCTATGTCCTCGAGGTACCAATCTAAATCCCCACGTAGGTACACAAAGATTAGTTGGCCCTGATCGAACGCCGACCTCCCGTGATAGCAAGTATAGTAGGTATGTCATACACAGAAAACCACATATACTAAGGATTCACACATCTTGGATATCTTATAACATTAATAGAGGTATGTTTTACATTCCTATACCGTCATTAAATGTTGCACGTTTACAAATCCCCGAATAATATACATTAAAAGTTTTTAACCCTTCTCATGTAGTAATTTTAAGTACTTATTTCCTAACCCCTAGATGTCATTCGGTTTACTAAAAAATTCTAGGTTTTACACCTCAACATACTCCAATTCTCATAACTATACCCACTAGTCAACAAGGGAAGGTTAACTCTCCATTAGATAAGTCTACTAGAAGTTCAAAATAAATCAGGCCTAAAAAGGCCATTCTGTCAACTCGTTAGAAATCTCGTTCGAACGAGGTAGTTCGAACTAGTGTCGTTCGAACGAAGTCTTCGAATGAACTCGTTAGAAGGGATACTTTCATCTCGTTAGAAGTCTCGTTCGAACGAGGTCGTTCGAACGAGGTCGTTCGAACGACCTGGGCAGGTCTTCTAAACGAGATGGCAGAAAACGCCCAGAATTTCCCATTTTCATTTTTCTTCATTTTTCTCTTCTCTAAATCCATCCTAAGTTTCTCCCAATAATGTTTTAATGTTTTTAAACTACTCTAAGTCCTCCTAGGTAGCTTCTTAACATATTATTGGGTTCAAATCCTCCTAATCAACATGCAATTATCATAAATCCCCAAATTTTGCCCCAAACCCTATGAACATGAACCCATAATTTTATTGTACCTAAATACTCACCATTAATCCATTTTTAAATCATCAAAGTTAGGTTTTTGGGCAACAATTTCGTCCATAATCATTCTACATGCAATTCCTAACCAAAATTAAGAGTTTCTACAACAATCCCATTGGGCTTTCATGAAAACTTTCAAAGTATATAAGGTTTCTACACTAGACATGGAGGAAATATTCATTGCAATTAATGACATCAAATCACTTGCCATAGATTTGTTCTTCATATTTGTTATCGGTGTTTCAAGGTTGATTCTTTCCTCTTTCTGGTCAAAATCCCTTCCAAAATGATGGTGGGGAGATGGTTTGGTTTAGAACTTCCTTTAACCTCTCTTCTAACTTTTCTCAAAAACCTCTGTAGCCCACTCTCTCACTTTTGGTTGATAATGGCCTTAGTGGTCCTTTTAATAATATCTAAATTACCTCTAAAATTCGTGGGTTTTAATCCCTTAATTTTTAAAATTACCAAAATACGCTTCTAGGTTGCCGGTTTGGCCTAAAAATGCCTCAGGACCCAAACTAAATTCCCGACTAGTATTTTTTGACTATTTCGACCCTTTCGGACACGTTGGCGCACTCAAAATGACTATTCGGTTGATAAAAATAAAAAATTCTTTTTAATCTAATTAAATTTATTCCTGACGCGACTGACACACGCGTCCCAACTTAATTTCCCAAATTGTCGTATTTCTGCCTCGTGACAATTTTAATATTTTCAATATTCATATGATACCATACATACTCCATAATATTTTTTTTTAATATCATAAACAAATACCAACTCACGTCCCGTTAGTATTTACATCCGGATTAATTCTCAATTAATTCTCATTTAATTCAGTTAATCCCTTAAATAAAAAATCAATAAAATTACGGGGTATTACATACTTCCCCCTAATAACAGAATTTCATCCCGAAATTCGAAACTAAAGAATACCTGGTAAAAATATCTCTGGATAACGCTCATGCATGTCATCCTCGCGCTCCCATGTGGACTCCTCGGCATTATGATGCCGCCACTGAACACGTACTAACGGTACTATCTTCGACCTCAGTTTCCTCTCGTTGTGATACATAATAACAATCGGACCCTCCTCGTAGGAACTATCAGGGTGAAGATCAATGTTCTCTAAAGCAATGTGAGTGTGGGCCAAATCGTCCCTAAGATATTTCCTTAGCGAGGAAATATGGAACACATCATGAATCCTATGCAAGTGCTCCGGTAACCGAAGTCTATACGCAACTGGCCCAATCCGCTCGATGATAGGAAATGGTCCCCACATTCTTGGTGCCAGTTTCCCCTTTTTCCCAAAACGCATAATCCCCTTCATAGGAGATACTCTGAGTAGCACCTGGTCCCCTACCTGGAATTCTCTGAAGAATCTCTTGGCATCAGCATAGCTCTTATGTCGGTCCTGAGCTACCCGAATACGGCTCCGTATCATCTCTATCCTTGCCGAAGTGTCCTGAATTACTTTCGGCCCAAGGAGTTTATTATCCCCCACCTCTAACCAACATGCTGGGGAACGACAAGGTCTACCATACAATGCCTCGAATGGAGCCATGCCAATGGTGAACTGGTAGGAGTTATTATAAGCAAACTCCACCAGTGGAAGGTACTATTCCCAACCACCTCCAAAGTCTAGAATGCACATATGCAACATGTCCTCCAACATTTGATTTGTCCGCTCTGTTTGCCCATCAGTCTGCGGGTGATACGCCGTACTCAGCCGCAACTCCGTACCCATGGCCTCTTGGAAACTCTCCCAAAATCGTGAAACAAATATCTTGTCTCGGTCAGACACGATATTTAGAGGCACCCCGTGAAGTCTCACTATCTCCACAATGAAAATCTGGGCATACTGTCCTGTAGTGTAGTATGTCCTCACGAGCAGAAAATGAGTAACTCTGGTCAACCTATCCATAATTACCCATATGGAGTTGTGACCCCTCTGTGACGTAGGTAACCCTGTGATAAAGTCCATGGATATGCTCTCCCATATCCACATCGAAACCTCTAACGGCTGTAGAAGTCCTGCCGGTTTCTGATGGTCCACCTTTACTAGATGACAAGTGGCGCATTTAGAAATAAACACGGTAATATCTTTATTCATCTCGTTCCACCAGTACTCTTATCTCATGTCTTGGTACATCTTATCCCCACCAGGGTGTACCGCGAATCACGAGCCGTGCGACTCTGTCATTACCTCGTGTCGCAAGTCTTCCCCTTCCGAAACGACCAGTCTCCCATTGAAGCATAATCCCCCGTCTGAACTAACGGTATATGACTCGGCTCCCTCTGCTAGTAATTGAACTATCTTCTCCTGACAGAACGAGTCTTTTGCCTGGGGCTTTATCACTCTCGTAACAATCTAAGGTGTAATAGTCATCACAAACATGAATGATCGATCCACTGCATCCTGGTGTCCCAACTCCTTCCACTTAGCTTTCCACACCTCGGCCACCTCATCTACTGGCCTACGGCTCAACGCGTCTGCTACCACATTAGCCTTCCTTGGGTGATATTGGATATCAAACTGATAATCCTTCACAAACTCAAGCCACCGACGTTGACGCCTATTCAGTTCCTTCTGTGTGAAGAGGTATTGTAGAGACTTGTGGTCTGTGAACAACCAAAATTTCTCCCCCAGAACATAGTGTCTCAAAATCCCAAGAGTGAATACGACTGCCGCTAACTCCAAGTCGTGGATGGGGTAATTCTTCTCGTGAGGTTTAAGCTTACGGGAAGCATAAGCTATAGCCCGACTCTCCTGTTTCAGTACACCTCCAAGTCCTTGTAAGGACGCATCGGTGTAGACTATATACTCAACTCCCGGTATTGGCAATGCTAACACAGGCGCTAAGGTCAACTTGTCCTTCAACTCATCGAATGCCAACTGACAGGCATCGCTCCAGATGAATGGCATACCTTTGCGAGTCAGATGTGTCAAAGGACCCGCTATCTTTGAGAAACCTCGAATAAACCTCCTGTAGTATCCTGCTAGGCCCAAGAAACTATAGATCTTAGTCAGTGTCGTGGGTTGTCCCCACTCCCTCACTGTAGATACCTTCCCCGGATCAATAGATATCCCCTGGTCTGAAATAATATGCCCCAAAAACTGAACCTCCTTCAGCCAAAACCCACATTTCTCGTACTTTGCATAAAGCTCGTTCTGATGCAGCATCTGCAAAACCTGCCTCAATTGTTCAGCGTGTTCCTCCTCTATCTGGGAGTAAACTAGAATGTCATCAATGAAGACAATGATGAACTAGTCTAGGAACTCTTTGAATACCCTATTCATCAAATCCATAAACACGGATGGGGCATTGGTCAAGCCAAAAGGCATAACCCAAAACTCATAGTAACCATATCTCGTCATGAAAGCAGTCTTTGAGATGTCCTGTTCCCTGATTCGCAACTGATGGTATCCCGATCGCAAGTCAATCTTTGAGAAGAAGGAATTTCCTCTCAACTGTTCGAATAAGTCATCAATTCGGGGCAACGAATACTTATTCCGTATCGTGACTTTATTCAACTCCCGGTAATCTACACACAACCTCAACGATCCATCGATCTTCTTTATAAACAGCACAGGGGCACCCCACGGTGAAGTAATCCTTCGGATAAACCCCTGACCCAACAACTGCTCTATCTGATCTCTTAGCTCACTCATCTCAGCTAGAGCCATACGGTAAGGTGAGCGGGCAATTGGGCGAGTGCCCGGCATCAAATCGATAACAAAATCTATCTCTCTACTAGGAGGTAATCCAGGTATATCCTGAAATACATCAGCAAACTCCCTAACAACTAGAATCGAATCGAGTGGTAATACCACTTCCTTAGAGGTCTCCTCCTCTATATAGTACAAGTGTGTGGACGATCCTCCCTCAGGGTGAGGCATCGCTACTAAAAACATCTCCTGCCCAGGTATGGAAAAAATGATACTCCTACTGAAATAATCAATCATGGATCTGTATGCAACTAGCCAATCCATACCAACAATCGCATTGTACTCAGTCATCTCTAATACTAACATATCAGCAGGTAAAGTAAATCTCCCGATCTCTATACCCACACCTCTATAAATAAGTGAAATCACAGAACCCCTACTCAATGGTGAATCTATGAAAGTAATCGTGCTCTTTGTAATGTCTAACAACCCCAAAGTGCGTGCAAATCTCGTGGCAATAAAATAGTGTGTGGCCCCGTATCAAATAAAATACGCCCCGTAGTCCCCTGAATAGATAACATACCCTCAATAGCAGGTGGATCCTGTGGGACTACGGCCTGCTGGAGTTGATAAACTCACCCGTACTGAAGTTGTCCCTGTTGGATTGGGACTGCTGGGATGGGTGGCAAAGCTGGCATCTATGGTGGTGCTGGGAGGGAGGCGAGAAATATAGGTCTCTGGGGCTCGTGTCGAGCACTCTGCTGCTACTGTGGGGCCCTGCCCCTATCAGGTCACTCCTAGCACTTGTGGCCAATTTTGCCACAAGTGAAACACTTCCCCGGAAAATTCCCCCCTCTCGGACCCTGCTGCCCACGGCCCTGGTGGACGTTGCCATTCCTCCCCTGGTCGTGATGGCCCTGATGAAATTGTTGTTGTTTTCCATGCTGTCCCTGATGTACGTGCTGACCCTGCTGGCCCTAACGAAAACCTCCCTGACCATTTCTGAAACCCCCATATCTAAACCTCTTAAAATCCCCCTGCTGGGAACTCTGATCACACTGCCTGTACTGACTCTGAGCTGATTGTGCCCGGTTGGCACCATTTCCCCTATCCTACCCTGATGGCTAGACTCTCCTGGTTGCTTACCCTCTGACAAGTGAAAGCGGTGGTCCTGGCAGTGAAGCAGTGCTGCGTTAACCACATCATAATAAGTGGCCAATGAGAGATTACCCAACAAGTGCTGACGGAACCTCCAAGTCAACCCATCCATGAACTTCTGTATCTTTTTCTCCTCTGTTGGAATCTCATCGGGAACGATGTTCAAGAGATTAGTAAACTCGGCTTTATATTCTGCCACGATCTTCCCCTTCTGCTTGAGGTTCATTAACTTCCTCCTCATTTCGGTGTGAACGGCTGATGGAAAATACTTGCGGTCGAACCGCACCCAGAACTCTTGAATAGAAAGGATGTCTCTCTCCTCCGTGGTGGTAATGGACTCCCACCACTGCAACGCTGATCCTCCTAGCTTAAAACTAGCCAATATCTGTTTCTGTACGTCCGTGCACTCGTACATCCTCAAGTGCCTTTGGATATCCTTATTCCACTGACTGGACACAACGACGTCGGAGCTACCTGCAAACTCTGGAGAGTGTGCTTTTTGAAAAGCATCACGAACACGTTCCCAAGCAGACGGGAATGCATGAGCCAGTACTGGCGCTACTATCGGCGCCTGAGGCGGTGCCTACTGCACAACTACTAGAGCGGCATTTACCACTTGGGTTACAATAGCGGCAACCTCTGCGGCATTCATGGATCCCTGAACTGGTGCAGGCTATGGCTCGGGCTTAGCATCCCTGGGAACTCGCTGTGCACGTAGTGGAGGCATCTGAAATGAGAGTAAAGTCTTATAAGTTTGCAGTTATTATCTCAAAATAGCTGAAGAGCGAAACATACACAATAGAGTACAACAATCCTAAAATATAGGGCTCTATATCAAAGAAAGCTACGCGGAAACATAACAAGTCATACAGATCCTAAGGACACTAGAACCCGATGCTCTGATACCACCTGTGACACCCCGACTAATTAAATACCGAGTAGCTACTCCTTTATTCAAATTAATACAAAATGTCGAGTTGGTTCAGTTCAGAGCATTACTATCGAAAACGATTTAGAATTTACTATCCACCTAATATTTAAAAAGTGAGTTGTCAATTTTAATCAAATTCGAGTAACATACAACCAATTTAATTTATGAAATACTAATACAACCACCACCACATAATCACAATAGAATAATCATGGAATAACAATAAATCTGGAGGAATACTCCTCTCAATAATCTGAATGTTGAATACAATCAAATGCAATGTCTGAATCACTAATTAACTAAATTTAATACTGAAATAAAACTGAATAATTAAGATGTCTCAAAGGAAAAAGGGGCGACATGCCCTACAGATAAGTGAGTCTGAAATGGAATCAAAATGAAAAGTGGAGGCGTCTCTAATTCAAGGTCTTGTAACTTCCACAACAACTACAGCACGTCCCTGGTATGGAATTTCTAAGCTTGATGTCCTTGTGGCTGGGCACCTAAAAGATTTTACAAGAAAAATACATTTGAAAGCAAACGGGTCAGAGCCCGATTGCGAAAACAGTTTAAAATACAGCAAGTGTTTAATATCAATAAACAGAGAATATAAAATACATGATAGTGCGAGCACTCACATGAGTTCCTCACCTCTCAACTAAGTGTGCACTCCTACGTACCCGTACGCATTCTAGTTATTCCACTAACTAACTATTCTAATACAATATCTGAGTTTACTATACTATTCGTAGTTTAATTCCCGGCATTTTAATATAACATATAGTTTTACCTTCATTCCTCAGGGTTAGTTGCAATAATTAATAAGAGTTTTCCCATTTTTAACTCTACAAAGATGTTACATTAATTCACACTTGTACGTATATAAACAGTTCATTTCAGTATTCCAGTATATCATCATAAATATATAATAATGGCACCCCTAGACTAAGTTGTGGTTCATACATACTCTGCTATCAAATCTCGGTACATCACGTACATAAGGGTAACGTATTCTGAATCTCTCAGGAAATGTTTTGATAAGTCACAATCACACACAATGGAGGCGAACATAGTTCATATCACATGGGTCACGCAAATACCTACGCTCCTATGATCAGCAGACTTAATAACTCCTCAATAAGTCATTCTCTAACCTATGTCCTCGAGGTACCAATCTAAATCCTCCCGTAGGCACACAAAGATTAGTTGGCCCTGATCGAATGCCAACCTCCCGTGATAGCAAGTATGGTAGGTATGTCATACACAGATAACCACATATACTAAGAATTCACACATCTTAGATATCTTATAACACTAATAGAGGTATATTTTACATTCCTATACCGTCATTAAATGTTGCACGTTTACAAATCCCCGAATAATATATATTAAAAGTTCTCAACCCTTCTCACGTAGTAATTTTAAGTACTTATTTCCTAACCCCTGGATGTCATTCGGTTTACTACAAAATTCTAGGTTTTACACCTCAACATACTCCAATTCTCATAACTATACCCACTAGTCAACAAGGGAAGGTTAACGCTCCATTAGATAAGTCTACTAGAAGTTCAAAATAAATCAGGCCTAAAAAGGTCATTCTGTCAACTCGTTAGAAATCTCGTTCGAACGAGGTGGTTCGAACGAGTGTCATTTGAACGAAGTCTTCAAATGAACTCGTTAGAAAGGATACTGTCATCTCGTTAGAAGTCTCGTTCGAACGACCTGGGCAGGTCTTCTAACGAGATGGCAAAAAATGCCCAGAATCTCCCATTTTCGTTTTTCTTCATTTTTCTCTTCTCTAAATCCATCCTAAGTTTATCCCAATAACGTTTTAATGTTTTTAAGCTACTCTAAGTCCTCCTAGGTCGCTTCTTAACATATTATTGGGGTCAAATCCTCCTAATCAACATGCAATTATCATAAATCCCTAAATTTTGCCCCAAACCCTATGAACATGAACCCATAATTTTATTATACCTAAATACTCATCATTAATCCGTTTTTAAATCATCAAAGTTAGGTTTTTGGGAACCAATTTCGTCCATAATCATTCTACATGCAATTCCTAACCAAAATTAAGAGTTTCTACAACAATCCCATTGGGCTTTCATTAAAACTTTCAAAGTATATAAGTTTTCTACACTAAACATGGAGGAAATATTCATTGCAATTAATGACATCAAATCACTTGCCTTAGATTTGTTCTTCAGATTTTTTATCGGTGTTTCAAGGTTGATTCTTTCCTCTTTCTGGTCAAAATCCCTTCCAAAATGATGGTGGGGAGATGGTTTGGTTTAGAACTTCCTTTAACCTCTCTTCTAACTTTTCTCAAAAACCTCCGTAGCCCACTCTCTCACTTTTGGTTGATAATGGCCTTAGTGGTCCTTTTAATAATATCTAAATTACCTCTAAAATTCGTGGGTTTTAATCCCTTAATTTTTAAAATTACCAAAATACGCTTCTAGGTTGCCGGTTTGGCCTAAAAATGCCCCGGGACCCAAACTAAACTCCCGGCTAGTGTTTTCTGACTATTTCGACCCTTCCGGACACGTTGGCGCCCTCGAAATGACTATTCAGTTGATAAAAATAAAAATTTCTTTTTAAGCTAATTAAATTCATTCCTGACGCGACTGACCCGCGCGTCCGAACTTAATTTCCCAAATTATCGTATTTCTGCCTCGCGATAATTTTAATATTTTCAATATTTATATGATACCATACATACTCCATAATATTTAATTTTTATTAATATCATAAACAAATACCAACTCACATCCCGTTAGTATTTACATCCGGATTAATTCCCAATTAATTCTTAATTCAATTAATTCCTTAAATAAAAATCAATAAAATTACGGGGTATTACAAAGGGGCAACATGTGAATTAGGATTAAACACGGTGTTTGGTTGCCCATAACTAAACCAAGGATGGTTCCTCCATGAAGGGTTACAAGAATTCCTGTGAGGGGCATTAAAATTATCCTATCACTCCCACTTTCTCTTGAAGCATAACTTTGTAGGAGGGTATCGGGGGACATTCCTCTGTTGAATGACCCGCCTAACAAATTGCACACATGTTCTCTCTTGATTGAGTGGATTCGGGTATTTCTCTTATCCTTAATTCGACTATGTCTTTCAATTGTTTAGAAAATTGGTTTATTATAAGTTGCAACTCAACTTCTTTATCCAAATGATAGAGTCTGGACGCAAAAGGAATGGTGGACATTTATCGAATCTAGATTTGGTTATTAGGATCGGTTGTGTCCCACGCTTGATTAGTGTCAGTAACATACTTAAGGTGGGGCTCTACATCATTTATATCCAGTCCCTAAAATGGTCCCACACACATTGTCTCAACGAGTTATTTGTAAGCAATGCTTAGCCCGTGGTTGAAGAAAGTTATGAGACAATACTTTATAAAACCATAATGTGGGCGTGTATTAACTAGCTCGTTGAAACATTCACAACATCGGTCAAATGGATCATTTTCTTGTTGTTTGAATTTGTGCCTTGATGGAATTTGTTCAATGTTGGGGGAAGAGTTTTAAGAGTAATTTGGCTTGCATGTCCCTCTATGATCCAATTGATGCTAAAGACCATAACCAGGTCTTTGCTTTATCCTTCAAAGAGAAAGTCAAAAGTTTGAGGCGAATGATATCTTGAGTGCAAGGTTGATCGCTAAATGTATCGCATGCTTCTTCGAACTCACGAATGTGGAGTTAGGTATTTATTGAATCGATATTGTTAAAAGCGAGAAGAATCTGAATCATTCCATTTCGAAAGTGAAATTATCCCCCACTGTATGGAAGTAGAATGCATCCCGAAGTGACAGTACACTTGGGATATAAGATCTCTCCCATGGGACGATACGATATCTTTCCCTGACCCGTACCATAACTAGCGTGCTCCGAACTGGCTCTCTCTCCAAATGACTCAAAGTCCTCGCTCGACGCCCTAGAAGTGTGACTCATGATAAAGTTGGGTGGTGTAAGAGGTGGAACCCAAAATTGGGGGGCGTTAGGAGTGTGTGGACTATCGAGATGGTACTCTCCTAAAGGATTTTTATGAATTTGGGTACGAGTAGATTGTGGAGTTTGTTAAGTATTTTGCATTAAAGGACTTGAGAGATGCTATATTTTTTTGTTTTTTTACGTTTTTAAATTTTTTTGGATTTTGGATTTTGGATTTTGGATTTTGATTTTTTTGGCTTTTTAAGAATTAGAGTCAAATTTTGGATTAAATCGACCTAACCTAATAGTCTACGTAGTCCCCGACAATGACGCTAAAAACTTGATGTTACTTTAAAAGCATATCTAGTATGTACTAATATCAACTCAAGTGTAAGTTGGTTGATCAAGTAATAAACTGGTAAACTAGGTATCGAACACAGGGACTAAGATAAAGAATCGTGATGACGACTAACCTAAAGGATTGACTCATGAAAATGAGAAGAAAAGGTGATTGTGATGAGGTTATGAATTTCTACTAAATAAGAAAGAAAAACTTAACTAAATTAACTACGCATGCAAGACTTACCAAAACATGTATTAAATAATATGAATGAGAGATAAAGTCGGAATACAATCTCCCAACCCCTAATGAGGTCACCGATTACAATACTAGTCTAGAATTAAATATTTAATTTGAAATAACGACGTTATTTAATTTAAGTATTACATATATGAGTAGGGGTGTTCGCGGTCCAGTCCAGTCCGATTTTTAGGATTTTTACGGACCGAACCGATTAAACCGATCCTAAAAAAAACGGACCAAGATCGGACCGATTATATCAGTCACCTGGCCCTAGTCGGTCCGGCTTTTTATAGGGTCGGTCCGGTCTAACTTGTCGGTCCAAATCTTATTAAATTAATTAATTTAAAAATGAAATTTACCTTTAAAAAATGTCCAAACTTTACCAAATTTTAGCATAAAGACAGTTCAAATTCTACCTGCTATAAACCTAAAACAATATATTTCAGATGAACATACTATACTACCTGCTGAAATGAAAGTAATACTACCTACTGAAATGAATGTAAACATACTATACTACCTGCTGAAATGAAAAAAAAGTAAAAACAGAGGTAAAATCTTATTTAGGATGAAAAATATTGTTTAGGATGAAAAATTTAAATACTACCTACTATAAACCTAAAATAATATATTTCAGATGAAAAATATAAACACTAAAATATATCTTTACCTGAGATTGAGTGGCTAACCTGAGATGGCGAGGACGACGGGCAGAGGCGAGGCCGAGGAGGGAAGAGGAGGGGAGATAGAGTAGAGAAAATAACAAGCACTCACTAACTGACTGAGCAAGCACCGACGGCGCATGGGTAGGGAAGAGAATCACTGGCAGGGCAGGGAAGAGAAGCACGATGCTGCATTGCGCAGCGCAGAGGAGAGAGGAGAAGCGATCGCCGGTCGGTGTGCGTGTGTTTAGCTCACCTCTCACAGAGCAAAGCAAAGAAAGAGAGAAGAGAAATAAAAAAAATAAAGGTGTGCGTGTGTTTGTTGTTTAGATTTGAGCAGGTAGGGTTTATTTCTTTCCTTCCTTTCTTATTTTTTTACCATCGTACCCCTTACTAATACTAATACTAACTCTAACTCTAACTAACTTGTGTGTGCGTGTATTATTGTACTTAATATATTATATATGCATAAATATAATTAAATGTATATATATCATTGTACCGGTCCGGGTCGGTCCAGATCGGATTTTTATTAAGGGAGATCGGGGACCCGACCGGTTAGACCGGTCTGTAAAACAAAAAAACTGGACCGGACAGATTAAAAAAAATAGGAAAAATTATGACGGTCCGGTTCGGTTCTGTTCGGTCCGTCGGTCCATTCAGTTTTCTGAACACCCCTATATATGAGGGAACAAACACGCATCATACCTAATCAAGAATATAAATAAATTACGAGGTCAATTAGTTAACACGCACATCGCCTATTTACACACCCTGGTTACCTAGGACAAACGAGGTTAAAAGACATACGATGTTTGTCGTAACGAACCGACACATTCCAATTAATTATTTAATTCAGGAACATGTTTTTATATCCATGCAAACCATTTAAGGTTGGGTTCATGCATCCAAACCTTTGAAAATCTAGCCAGACATGGTAAAAGGACAATTAATTATGATAACTATGTTACATGAAACCATCTCTATGTAAAAAGTTCCAACAAACATATAAAATCGATCTTTATCTAAGAATTACTAAATTATCAATCATCGAGATGAAAGAAATGAAAGAAATAGACCAATTATACTTGAATTGATGTAAACCCTTGAATTCAAAGCCAAAAGATGAATAAATATTGAAGAACAATAATTCCCAAGTTCTTGCCACTAAAATTCTCTCAAAACTCTCTAAAACGTCGTCCCCTAATGTATGATGTTACTCTTTAATAAAACTCCCATGTTTTATTAAGTTTTTTATTCTTGCATAACTTATTTTTTTTTTTTTAAATATGGTTGCGTCATGCGAAATCGGTTCTGATTTCTCTTCTTCCCTGGGGTAAACCAGTTCGAAATTCCAGTAGTGATGCAAAGACTGAACCTGAAAATTATCTAATTATTTTTCTTTGTTTGGCCATGATTTCTTCTCAACTTTGAAGCTTTATAACTTTTTACTCGGGCTTCGGATTTGGATGTCGTTTCTTCCTATGCTCTTATGGGCCCACGGGATTCAACTTCTTCATAGGATCTGCATTTTTATTCATGGAGTAAAATTACTCTTTTCCCTTGACTTTCTTCATTTTCTTTCTTTCTTGGTTTTGAGTTTTCTCTTTTCTTCACGTGTATAAAATACCTGCACAATGTAAGATAAATACACGGAACTCGATGCACTATATAGAAAATGTTAGTAGCAAGGATATGAGATAAATCAACTCGATTTACATCGTACGAGGTGATAAAAGATTCTAAATTACATGGATAAATTGGAAGAATTTATGCCTAATCACGTACTATAAATTAAATGAAATATAATTTAATTTACATAATTAAATGAAATCTCTCGAATTGTTATAAGACATAATCAAATGTAACATACTTTAAATTATATATAGTGCACATAGATACTAGCCTTCTAGTTATTATGCGTACACATTCAATAGCCCTTAGACCCGTTTTAGAGACATTACCCCTGTAATGAGATCTCTCGAATTCTCACATTTGGAAAATTTGGGACTGCATAGTTTTTGTATAATAATATTCTTAGTGGCTTAAACTTGTAACTTTGGGGGGAAGTTCTGCAGTCGTATCTTAATATTCTCTAGGTACATACTAGATGATTCGATGTTAAGTGTTATTTCAATTGAAAAATTGAAATAACACTCACACTTGAGAATTTATATTGTGTACTTGGAGAACTATAGGGATATGCTGCCGAATTCTACTCAAATTGGAACAATGTGCATGAGCTGTTAAGTATAATGAATAAATATGTGGTCTCGAATGGGATAGGACCACTCACCCTTTAGAGGAGATGGAGTAAATAGGAATTAATATTATAAATTGAATTTTAATTTCAATTTCAAATTAAAATTGAATTTGAGTTTGAATTTAAATGCACGAGTAAATTTACACATAGAAACTAGAAGTATAGTTCTTATGCGTACGCATTCAATAGGTGGTTGTTTATACTAATGGGAACTAAATTTTCGCACTTTTGTTTATGCTAATCCACATATATACACTTCTTACCCATAATATGTGATTGATTGTAGTAGATGTGATGGGTATTCTAAATATAAAGAGTGGGTGGATAACAAAAATAGATTAGGGGTTGTGTTTCGCAAAGGTGCTAATGAATTTGTGAAATACATAAAGAGATGTCATAATGATGAAGACTTTTCATGTTTGTGTACTAGGTGTAAGAATGGCAAGGCGTTTAAGTGAAAAATAATCGAAATACATTTGTTAAGATTTGGTATGCAAGATAGTTATCGAAGTTGGGAATGAGGAATCGAAAGTTCCTTTTGTCCCCCAGTAACCTTCACAACAACCTTCAACAAGTAGGATAAGTGTACAATGGAAGGAGGACAATGTAGATCATAATATGCCAGAGGATTTAATTGATGACGCGTACAGAGTTCATCAAGTGGAAGAGAATGAGGTCACTAATGATGTACAAGGTTTAGGTGCTCATGAAGATATCAGGATAAACCTTGACGCTGATAAACAAAGTTTAAAATTTAAGGCGAGCCAGCCTTTATACTCTGGCTGTGAGAAAGATTAAACAATTTTACATTCCAGGGTTGATTTTCATAGTTTGAATGCTCAATATGGTTTGTCTGGTATTAGTGTGACAGGAATTTTGAATTGGGTGAAGGGCTTGCTGCTCAAACATAATACGCTTATAAACAACTATCCTACTATGAAAACTAGTTTGAAAGGATTGGGGATAAAGTATAAATCAATTCATGCTTGTGTGTACGACTGCATATTATACTGAAAGGAGTATAAAAATCTCGATCGGTGTCCAATATGTGATGAACCTAGATATGTACAATCAACTGGAAAGGAAGGCATAAGCTCAAAAGTGCCTTAAAAAGAGATAAATTATTTTCCCATTGGGCCTATATTAAAGTCGTTTTTAATAGTGGCATGATAGGGCAGAAGCAGGGGAATATCTCATGCGCCATCCTATTGATTCTACAGCGTGGAAGAGGGTGAATTTTGAGTATCCCGATTTTACTCAAGAACAGCGTAAAATTAGTTTGGAAATATCAACAGATGGTTTCAATCCATTTGGAAATCTAAATTCCAATCTGAGCGTATGGCCAGTGATCCTAGCCCCACTCAACCTCTCTCCTTCATAATGTATGAGAACTGAATTTTCAATGCTAGCTTTATTGATCATTGGGCCAAAGGCACCAAGTGAGGACATCGATGTATACCTGACTCCTTTGATTAAGGAATTAAATCAGTTATGTGAAGAGTGTGTGCAAGCATTGGACTCTTTTAGAAAAGAAGATTTTACGCTGAAAGATATGTTGATGTGGGAAATTCATGATTTTTCAGCTTATGGGACATTATTCGGTTGTGTAACACATAGTTATTTGGGGTGTCCTATTTGTGGAGAGGAGACTGAACCTCTTCATCTCCCCGCTAGCTCAAAAAATGTATACCATTACCATAGGAGGTTTTTACCCCCCTCTCATAGTTTTAGATTTGAGAAATGTTCCAATTTCTTACTGGGTGGGGTTGAACATAGGCTACAACCAAGAATAATTTCAGTCTTAGAAATTGAAAGTAAATATTCTGATTGTAGCCCTAATATGCCAGGTAAGAATCCTAAATTTAAGAATGTTAAGAATAAGAAGACCCCAAATAGGAATGAAACTGAGACAAGAAAGCCATGGTATAGGAGGTTAATTTTATTTGACTTGACTTATAGGAAGAATAACCCGGTGCGCCATGTATTGGATGTGATGCACGCAGAGAAGAACATCGCTGACCATATTGAGGCACATGCCTTAGGGGGAGTCATTCGAAGGATGGAGAAAATGCACGAAAATATCTTAAAGCGTTAAAACTTAAGCCACAACTATGAGAGAAGATAGTAGGGGAAGGACAATAATTCCCCTGGTGCGTTTAGTTTGACGAGTGAGGAAAGTAAGGTGCTTTAGACACAATATACAATTTGAAAGTTCCATCTAATTTTCGTCCAACTTGCAAAGGATTGTGAATTATGCTACCCATGATTTACATAAGTGTAAGTCCCACCATTGGCATGTGATCATAAAATTGGTTCCTCTATTGTTTTAGCACTGTTTCTCCAAGCACAAGGATTTGCAGAGGGCTATTGTGCAAATTAATATCTACTTCTCACATTTATGTGAGAAGGTACTCAATCGAGATCACATAGTGGTTGCAAAACTGGTGGTGAACGAAATGATTATGTCTTATAGAAGTAATTTCCCTCCTCTTTCTTTGACATAAGTGTTCACTTATGGTACACCTATGCGACGGGGCATTTCTTTGTGGCCCAGTTAGATATCGATGGATGTATCCGTTTGATAGACTGATAAAAGTTTTCAAATATTATGTCAAGAATACACTATACATTAAAGGATCAATTGCATAGGAATACATCACCGTGGAGTCATCAATCTACACTCGGTAATATATGCTTGACTCGACCACCGTGGATGACAATGATGAGTTCGTCGATGAGGGTGGTCATGTGATTGGTAAAAGAGTGAAATTAAGGAGTTTGCAACATGGACAAGTAGCTCGTTATCGATTTGACGCACATGAAAATGTCAAAGAATGAAAAAAGTAAGTTTAAATTATTTTAAGTTTTACATGATTAATTTTGTAATACGTTCGTCACGATCTATGCAGAAAATATGAAGCATGTGAGAGCTATAAAAGACGAAAAATAATGGCACAATCAGACATCGAATTTAGGTTGTGGTTGTCACACGAGGTAATTATAATGAAAAGGGTTGTTATTTAATATCACATTACAAAAAATCTTTACAACTAACCTAATTAATTTATCTAAATTCTTAACTCTTAAAGACAGGTGATGCGACATCAAGGCTTCCTCGTCTAGCCACTAGACCCTTGTTCATGGGACAAGAGTACAAAAAGTATCGATTGAACGGTTACGTATTCGGTGCAAAGGTGTACGAGGAAAATATAAATGTATAGAACTAAGGAATTTCATACAAGGCTCTTACTTTCTTTCGAGTGAGCGCGAAAGATAAAAACCTTGTTGAAGCTTAAATGACTTACTATAGTGTAATTCGAAATATATTTGAATTGGACTACATAAACATCAGACAGGTCGTATTTTACTATGATTGGGTAAGAATTGAGGATAAAAAGGCTTGTAAAGTTGATCCTAGAACCAATCTGATCGTGTTTGACTTGTCCAAGTAGAAGAGCAACGAACACGTGAACGATGAGCCATTTTTTGTGCTTTTCAAAAGGTTAAGCAAGTGTGGATGACTTGGCTTTTCAATAGACGTGGTCAATCGTCCTACATGAGCCAAAACGTCTAAACAGTAGTGTGGATGACTTGGCTTCACCTATCGAATATCAATCCTTTTTTTTATAATAACCCGAATTTGAAATAATTTTTTTATTTGTAATAAGTATTCAAATTATTTTTAATGACTAGTGGTTGTATTATTCTAGTGCTTTATTATTATCGGACGATAACTTAATGCTCTTTATTCATTTTTACTTGATCATTTTAATGCTTGTAATAACCAAGTGAATATGTTAATTAGAATTTTAATCAATTTAAACATTAAATCAAAGTGACCCGGGAGTGTGTGTACCGGGGGGTAAATTGAAATTGGTATGTATTATTATTATTATCGGATTTGAACATTAATTCAAAGTTAATACACATGTTTGTACTGATAATAATAATTTTTGTAGAAAATGACTTCATTAGGGCACTGTAATGGAGGCGATGAGGGCTCCTCGGCCAGTAGGCCCCCAAAATGGGATATATGGGGGTTCATCGTCGAGAATACGATGACATTATTAGCTAGAGCACTAGAGTTGTTGAAGGCAATTATTGGTCCGACGGGGTACACTGATTGGAGGGTCATGCCTATTGAGCTCAAGCTGAACATATGGGGGGCACTACATGTTGTGTATTTAATATTTATATTTATAACTGTAACACTTTCTTTCTTCTTGGTTTGTATTTATTTGATAGGAACAATTCGACCTGTCCGTATATCTCCGCGACTCCATGTTGGAGCAATTGAGGGATTAATATAAGACGTGGAAGAAGAATTTGCAAACACAGTAATTTGGGAAGACCCGGGAGTCCATTATGAGACTCTGTGACATTGTCCCCCACAAGGAGCCGGTCTCATTGGCACAGTGGAAAAATTTTATCGACAATGAGATCAATGAGAAGAAATTGGCATATCACTAATCAGGGAGGGACAATCGGGCAAAAAAGTTGGATGTGCATTACTCCGGGCGAACACTTATGCCGAGGTGGAACACATGATGGTAAGTTTTTATTTTTCTTTAATTTTAGTTATTCTAATTTAGCATTACTTTGCATTATTTACTAATTACATAATGTTTTATTTCAAGACACATGGAGTGGCCCTGGAGGTAGGATACATTGGCTCGATGCATATATGGCAATTCGAACGAAAAAGAAAAGACCAAAGAGATGGCCCCGAGCGTCTCAGCCACGATTGTAAGTTATAAATGTTTAATTCTTTTTTAATTAAGTTAAATTTTTTTTTATTTACTTAATTAACTAATAGTGTAATTTTTGTCTTTTCAGGCAAATCTTAAGGAAGTGCATGAGTCGCAGTTTGATTTCGAGAAAGCATCTTTGTCTACAAACGTACTCAACCAAGTGCTCGGGCCTGATCACAAGGGGAGGACTAGGGGCTGAGCTTGCGGGTTGGGAAGTCTAGGATCATAGGCATGGCGATGAGCAACAACGGTTTGGCACATAAGGTGGACACTTATGACGATAAGCTATCAAGGTTGGAGGCTACGATCCTAAATATGTACGCCTTCATGAAGCGTCATTTAGGAAAGGGAAAGGGCAAGGTCAAGGGGAAGGAGAAGGTGGTAGAGGTAGAAGAGGACGAGGGAGAGGACGCCGCCGCTTCATCACCGATACGTACGAACTCGTAGCCATATGGTGATCCATTTCCCATCGTGCCCCCCGTCGACCGGCCTATGTCAACACTTGGTTGGTCGATCGTGCTTGTACTCGAAATATATTGTGTGCATCTAATAGCGAGGGGGGGGTGAGGGATCCGAGCTTTCTCCCATGTATGATGTGTGACAAGATGGATATAATTGGGGACATGGATAAAGTGTATTAATATATAATACTAGGTTATTATGTTTAGTCTAATCTGACCTTCATAAATCATGAAATATCGAATTAGTTACAAACACAAAATTTTAAATTTTTTAATAGGAATGCTCATGTTGGAGACTAGTTTTGACCCTTATAATATAATAACTGACTTGAGGTGAAAACTACATAGTTGTAGATATATGAGTTAGGTTTGTAACATAATAGAAGGTGTGTTAAACGGAGGTCCGAGCAAGAAGTTATGCTAGAACTACGAAGCAGGGGCAAATTTGTCCATTCGTTAAATAATATTTCATCTTATTAGTATAATAAATGGTGGATTTTGATTGGTTAAGAAATGAGGTGAGTTTGTCCGACTTTACACCATTTAAATTACCTCCTCCTTAAGACAAAACTCAGTCATTAAAGAGTTTTGCTTGAGAGGAAGAGAAGTGGGAAGTCGAAGAAGAAGAATTAAGGAGAAAAATATGTGGAAAATTACGGAAAAGTCCTTAAGGTAATTCTATATGTAAGTCTTGTTATTTTTCTTGTGTTAATGATTGAAATGGTATAAATCATAGATTGTTTATATAAATTTTATTCCTTGGTTTATATGTATGAATAAATACAAGTTTACGTAAAAATTGAACCTCCGGTTAAGAACCTTGTGTAGTCAAACTTCTATATCTTTTTGTATACTTACTAGAATTGAGTAATTCCAATTGGAGATGAAAATAAACTCATATATGTATAAAATATCCAATTATTAAGAAAAAATACCAAGAAATGAATCATGGGTAATAGTTGGAAGTTTGGGAGTAAAATCTTACCAAAAAGTGTAAGTACGCATACCATATGTTCGATGTTTAGCCTGACATAGCAAATGAAATGTAAAAATTATGAAACTTTAATTTCATATTATCCAAGATATTTATTTATATTGGGTGGAATATCATAAAACCTTATGAGGTAGAGAAATTATGACAATTCCTAGAAGTTGACTGAACGATGGATGAGCCTATAGAGAAGATTTGCTATGTATTGAAGAAATGGGCATAACTTGCTCTAGAAACCTGAAATGATGTTCCGTCAGTTGTATTGGAAACCTAATATAATAATAATTGGATTACCAATAAGAAATGAAATCATGTTTAGTATATGATTTGGATATGTTAACTATCTTAACATGAATTTAGATGGAACTTCATCTATGATAAGTTATGTGAATGGGATCATATGATGCTTATGAATTGAGTTACGTTTAAGTTGCTCTTTAGATTGTTAATATTCTTACAATGTTACTAATATTGTAAGAATGATAGGAATGGAAGAATAACTGGTTGAAAAAATGTCAAGCAAAGGCAAAGGAAAAAGCCTATTAAGTTGCTAAGGTGAGTGTACTTACTGAGTTGAATATGGATATGATATGACTGGTTATTGAGTTGAATATGTGTATAGATATGATATACTTACTAAGTTGAATATGGATATGATATGGGAGGTTATTGAGTTGAATATATGTATAAATATGATATACTTACGGAGTTGAATAAGGATATGATATCGGTGGTTATTGAATTGAATATGTGTATAGATAAGATATACTTACTGAGTTGAATATGGGTGGTTATTGAGTTGAATATGTGTATAGATATGATATACTTACTGAGTTGAATGCGGATATGATATGGGTGGTTATTGAGTTGAATATGTGTATAATTATCATATACTTACTGAGTTTAATACGGATATGATATGGGTGGTTATCGAGTTGAATATAGATATGATATGTGTGGTTACTGAGTTGAATATGGATATGATATGTGTGGTTACTGAGTTGGATATGGATATGGTTACTGAGTTGATTATAAATATGATATGTGGTACTTACTGAGTTAAATATAGATATGATACGTGTGGTTACTGAGTTTAATATTGATATGAAATGTGTGGTTACTGAGTTAGATATGGATATGGTTACTGAGTTGGTTATTGATATGATATGTGGTACTTACTGAGTTGAATATGGATATGATATGATATGTGTGGTTACTGAGTTGAATATGAATATGATATGTGTGGTTACAGAGTTGGATATGGATATGGTTACTGAGTTGATTATAGATATTATATGTGGTACTTATTGAGTTGAATATGGATATGATATGGATGGTTATTGACTTGAATACATATATGAAATGTCTGGTTACTCAGTTGAATATGGATATGATATGTGTGATTACTGAGTAGGATATGGATATGGTTTCTGAATTGATTATATATCTCATATGTGGTACTTACTGAGTTGAATATGGATATGCTATGGATGGTTATTGAGTTGAATATAGATATGATATGTGTGGTTACTGAGTTGAATATGGATATGATATGTGTGATTACTGAGTAGGATATTGATATGGTTTCTGAATTGATTATAAATAAGATATGTGGTACTTACTGAGTTTAATATAGATATG
Organism: Sambucus nigra; assembly: GCA_949130495.1. NCBI lineage: Eukaryota > Viridiplantae > Streptophyta > Magnoliopsida > Dipsacales > Adoxaceae > Sambucus > Sambucus nigra. Next base: position 95,067,551 of record OX422212.1, read on the forward strand.
ATATAGGTGGCTATTGAGTTGAATAGATATATGATATCTGTGGTTAATGAGTTGGATATGGATATGATATGTGTGGTTACTGAGTAAGATATGGATATGGTTACTGACTTGATTATAGATATGATATGTGGTACTTACTGAGTGGAATATGGATATGATATGGGTGGTTACTGAGTTGATTATGGATATGATATGTGTAATTATTAAGTTGACTATGGATATGATATGTATGTCTTCTGAAGAGATGTTATGGCTTATCAACATCCAAGAGATGTTATGGCTTATTTATAGCCAGGAGATGTTATGGCTTATTATCAGCCAAGAGATGTTATGGCTTATTTACAGCCAAGAGATGTTATGGCTTATTAACAGCCAAGAGATATTATAGCTTATTTATAGCTAAGAGATGTTATGGCTTATCAGTAGCCAAGAGATGTTGTGGCTTATCAACAGCCAAGAGATGTTATGGCCTATCAACAACTAAGAAATGTTAATAAAATTAAGATGTTAATATAGTACTTTTATTATATATAGATGTAGTACATTCACTAAGTTTTTTTTACTCATGGTTTTATATTTTCACAGTGTCAGGTTTGTATACTGCCAACTAGGACACCCTATGATCGGTAATTAGGAGAGTTGTACCGTTAGAGAGAGGTGGTGTTTAAATATGAGAATTTTGTCATTGTCACACTGATGATTTTACTACACTCATACATTAGATATACTGAGATAGAGTAGTTTAATTTGATGAGAGTACTGGTTAATCATAGTATGGTAGGTTTGTTTAATTATGACTTTGATATTAATTACGTTATGATGCAGAGAACACAATTACATTAATTGGATACATCATACATGATATCTTGAAAAAAAATTATATTTCGATTGGTTCAAGATTACGATTTAATTACCATGAAATAAATGACTAGCACTGATATGAGTTTGGGGTGACAATTAGTGCTATCAGAGCAACCATGTTGTAAATTCTGGACGTGTGTGACGGTTAGATGGCAGTTCTTGGTTTGATTTGATATTATTGAATTATTTATGTACTAACCAATGATTTAGTATTATAAACTATTTATGTTGGTTTCTATAACTCTGTTATGAAAGGTGGAAGCTCGAGCATGGAAAAAGCCAGTGGTTTCAGGCCTGGTGGATGACTCTTTACGATGTAGGAGCCTCAGGTTACTCTGAGTGTGGTGACAGGTCAACAAGTGAATGTAGATCACCAAAAATTTATGGTGAAGGCATTCCATGGAACAAGATTCATCATAAAGTGAGGATATAATGACAATGCGTCATCCGTAATTGTACGATTTGAACGACCAAGGTGTATCAATTTCGGGGATGAAATTTCCTAACGGGGGCACAGTTGTGACAACCCAGATATAATTGGGGACATGGATAATGTGTATTAATATATAATACAAGGTTGTTATTTTTAGTCTAATACGACCATCATAAATCATGAAATATCGAATTAGTTACAAACATAAAATTTTGAAGTTTTCGGTAGGAATGCTCATGTTGGAGACTACTTTTGGCCTTTATAATATAATAAATGACTTGAGGTGAAAACTACATAGTTGTATATATATAAGTTAGGTTTTTATAACAACAAACGGTGTCTGAAACGGAGGTCCGAGAAAGAATTTATGGTGGAACTACGACGCAGGGGCAAATTTGTCCATTCGTTAAATGATATTTCATCTTATTAGTATAACAAATGGTGGATTTTGATTGGTTAAGTAAGGAGGAGAGTTTGTCCGATTTTACACCCTTTAGATTACCTCCTCCTTAATCCAAAACTCATCCATTAAAGAGTTTGGATTGAGAGGAGTAGAAGTGGGAAGTCGAAGAAGAAAAATTGGAGAAAAATCTATGGAAAATTACGGAAAAGTCCTTAAGGTAATTCTATATGTAAGTCTTGTTATTTTTCTTGTGTTACTGATTTAAATGGTATAAATCATATATTGTTTATATAACGATCACGCCTTGGTTTATATGTATGAATAGATGCAAGTTTACGCAAAAATTGAACATGTAATCCCTTAAAATTACTTCTATTAAGAACCTTGTGTAGTCAAACTTCTATATCTTTTTTATACTTGCTGGAATTGAGTAATTCCAATTGGAGCTGAAAATAGACTCATATATGTATAACATATACGATAATTATATAAAAAAACCAAGAAATGAATCTTGGGTGATAGTTGGAAGTTTGGTTATAAAATCTGTCCCCAAAGTGTAAGTACACATACCATATATTCGATGCTTGATTTGACATAGCAAACGAACTCTAAAAATTATGAAATTTTAATTTCATATTATTCAATATGTGTACTGATATTGGGTGGAATATCATAGAACTTTATGAGGTATAGAAATTATGACAATTCCTAGAAGTCGACTAAACAATGGATGAGCCTATAGGGTAGATTTGCTATGGATTGAAGAAATGGTCATAACTTGCACTAGAAACCTAAAATGATGCTTCGTCAGTTGTATTCGAAACCTAATATGATAATAATTGGATTACCAATAACAAATGAAAGCATGTTTAGTATATGATTTGGATATGTTAACTATCTTAACATGAATTTAGATGGAACTTCATCTATGATAAGTGATGTGAATGGGACCATATGATGCTTATGAATTGAGTTATGTTTAAGTTACTCTTTAAATTGCTAATGTTCTTATGATGTTACTAATATTGTAATAATGATAGGAAGGGAAGAATAACTGGTTGAACAAGTGTCAGGAAAAGGCAAAGGAAAAAGCCTATTAAGTTGCCAATGTGAATGTACTTACTGAGTTGAATATGGATATGATATGGCTAGTTATTGAGTTGAATATGTTTATAGATATGATATACTTACTGAGTTGAATATGGATATGATATGAGAGGTTATTGAATTGAATATGTGTATAAATATGATATACTTACAGAGTTGAATATGGATATGATATGGCTGGTTATTGAATTGAATATGTGTATAGATAAAATATACTTACTGAGTTGAATATGGGTGGTTATTGAGTTGAATATGTGGATAGATATGATATACTTACTGAGTTGAATATGGATATGATATGGGTGGTTATCGAGTTGAATATTTGTATAGATATCATATACTTACTGAGTTGAATACGGATATGATATGGGTGGTTATCGAGTTGAATACATATATGATATGTGTGGTTACTGAGTTGAATATGGATATGATATATGTGGTTACTGAGTTGGATATAGATATGGATCCTGAGTTGATTATAGATATGATACATGGCATTTACTGAGTTAAATATATATATGTGGTGTGTGGTTACTAAGTTTAATATGGATATGATATGTGTGGTTACTGAGTTGGATATGGATATGGTTACTGATTTTATTACAGATATGATATGTGGTACTTACAGAGTTGAATATGGATATGATATGTGTGGTTACTGAGTTAAATATGGATATGATATGTGTGGTTACTGAGTTGGATATGGATATGGTTACTGAGTTGATTATAGCTTTGGTATGTGGTACTTATTGAGTTGAATATGGATATGATATGGGTGGTTATTGTGTTGAATATAGATATGATATGCGTGGTTACTCAGTTGAATATGGATATGATATGTGTGATTACTTAGTAGGACATGAATATGGTTATTGAGTATATTATAGATATTATATGTGGTACTTACTGAGTTGAATAGGGATATGATATGGGTGATTATTGAGTTGAATATAGATACAATATGTGTGGTTACCGAGTTGAATATGGATATGATATGTGTGGTTCCCGAGTTGGATATAGATATGGTTATTGAGTTGATTATAGATATGATATGTGGGACTTACTGCGTTTAATATGGATATGATATGGGTGGCTATTGAGTTGAATATAGATATGATATGTGTGGTTACTGAGTTGAATATGGATATGATATGTGTGGTTACTGAGTTGGATATTGATATGGTTACTGACTTGATTATATAAATGATATGTGGTACTTACTGAGTGGAACATGATATGATATGGGTGGTTACTGAGTTGAATATGGATATGATATGTGTAATTATTTAGTTGGCTATGGATATTATAAGTATGTATTCTTAAGAGATGTTATGGCTTATTTATAGCCAAGAGATGTTATGGCTTATTTATAGCCAAGAGATGTTATGGATTATTAACAATCAATAGATGTTATGGATTATTTATAGCTAAGAGATGTTATGGCTTATTAACAGCCAAGAGATGTTATAACTTATTTATGGCCAAGAGATGCTATGGCTTATCAATAGCCAATAGATGTTATGGATTATTAACAATCAATAAAGGTTATGGCTTATTTATAGCTAAGAGATGTTATGGCTTATTAATAGCCAAGATATGTTATAACTTATTTATGGCCAAGAGATGTTATGACTTATCAATAGCCAAGAGATGTTGTGGCTTATCAACAACCAAGAGATGTTATGGCCTATCAACAGCCAAGAGATGTTAATAAAATTAAGATGTTAATATAGTACTTTTACTATATAGAGATGTAGTACATTCACTGAGTTTTTTTTACTCATGGTTTAATATGTTTACATTGTCAAGTTTGTATACTGCCATCTAGGACACCCTATGATCGGTAATTAGGACAGATGTACCATTATAGAGAGGTGGGGTTTAAATATGGGAATTTTGTTATTGTCACACTAATGATTTTACTACACTCATACATTGGATATACTAAGATAGAGTAGTTTGATTTAATGAGAGTACTAGTTAATCATAGTATAGTAGGTTTGTTTAATTATGACTTTGATATTAATTAAGTTATGATACTGAGAACATAATTACATTAATTGTATACATCATACATGAAATCTTGAAACGAATTATATTTTAATTGGTTCAAAATTATAATTTAATTACCATGAAATAAATGATTCGTACTGATATGGGTTTGGGGTATGACATGATGGTTCATGGACATCCCCTTTAAGACATTGAAGCAAGAGTGCTCGTCACGCATGTGGTGGCGGGAAAGGATCACTCACCTTTGTGGTTACACGAACAATGCGGCGTTCAACATATTGCGGGGCGTCTCAATTCATATGTCATGTGGCCTTCCTTCCGCCTCCGACCTGTTGAAGATTGACATTATTTCTATTTTTTAGTTAGATATTGGAATATATTTGTATTTTTTTTTTATTTTGGTACATGTTGGTTTGGATATGTATATTTTCATTTCTATTTTATTTGGATATGGAATATATAAGCCATGATCTGGTATGTTATTTTTATTTTATTTGGATATATGTTGTTTGGACAGGTATAATTTTGCTATTATAGTTACAAATATACTGTTCGGCAGTGGTAGTGTCCATACTGCCCAACAGTTTTTTTTTATTCTGCCTAGAATTATCACAGTCAAAGGCTGTGACAAGTCCGTGACAAAGAAAGTTGACACGAACTTTTCACGGTCTTTGACCATGACAATTTTATTGGTTTTTTCACGATCTTTAACCATGACAAGTTCGCAACATAATAAGTTGTCATCCAAATATTTGTCATGGTCATTGACCATGACAAGTTTGACTAGTCACGGTCAAATACGTTGACAAGTCGACAATTTTGGTGTAGTGATGATTATGTATCATCCCAATTTTTTTCTAAAAATTTGTTTTACATCCCTGATTTTGAATTACCCCAATTACATATAACAACCCCCAGTTTTCACGTAAAGGTTGACAAGACACAATACGTCGAAGATGGGGCTTGTCTATCAATTTATATCATTCTTTGCATCAAACCGTAATAAAACATTTTTTTCTCAAAACTACATGCACAATATAACTGATTTAATTAATAACTAAAATACAACATCAACCTCCAGATAAAATGAACCCAACATAAATACGACTATCTCAGATGATAGAATAATAATAAACTCCAAGTTTCTACCCATATAATATCCGAAATGAGTGACTAAAAGGAACTAGCAACCTATACTAGAATTAATGAGCTGATCTTTGACAAGCAATATATGAACGCAAGTTTGATTATCACGTCAGTCCTACTATCCCTATCGTGGAAAAACAGAGGGGAGAAAATATTTTATAATTTGAGTCAGCATCCTAAAGTAGAAATAATTAACTTACGAAACTTAAGATGAAATAATACTGTGAATTCAAAGTATGTACCACTCATCGGCACTCATAAACAATAAGTACTTCACCCCTTATTTAAGTGGAATACTACACGCATATCAACCCAAGTCTCGAATCCAGACAGACTAATAACCATAACAGCAGTTAATACATTATGCATCTACCATAATTCTTATACCAAAGATAACTATCTACACATGCATTCCCATTTCCCATAATGATACTACCCACAAAAGTGACATAACCATCTATAATGCATATACGTAGTATTGGTTTCATATCTGATTGTCTACATCATTAGACTAATTAATTAATCTCAATTAATATATATATACACATACTAGCGAAATGCCCGTGCTTGAAGGCACGACGAAAATTTCCAAAATAAACAATCACGAACTAATGAAAATTTCGAAAGTATGTAATCGCAAAACGAAAAAAAAATCAAAAGTACATAATCGTAACGACAAAAATTTTCAATAAAAGCATGCATATAATTTTGAAAAGTATCAGGTCGTGTATAGCATAAATAATAAATGTTTGATATATTATAAATGTATATTTTCAAAGTATTGAATCGTTTAAATTTAAGTTATAAAATTTCTTTCACAATATAATAATTTTTAAAAAAATGGGCAGAGTTTTGTTTGTTTATTAGACTGTCCACCTTGTTTAAAAAATAAAAAAATAATCCAACAAAACAAATAGTCCGTTTTGGACCTCGTATAAGCAACATAATCCAAATATACTCAATTACATAGAATCGAGGAAAAATTCAAATAAACCAAAATTTAAAGCATCTAAATCCAAATATATGTTTTATGTTTTACATCAAACATCTCATAAAATTTTCTAGCAGAGGCTCAGCGAAATTCGTGGTCCTAACACCACATTTAAAAATTCTATATAATTAGTAAAGTCTTCTACATCAAACATCCAAAGAGATAAGCCACTGCAGATGAAGTGCAATAAGAGGATTGAGCATCTGAAAAAAAAATATTGAATCATGTGAGATTGAAAATAAAATATAAAGATGATTTGTAACGTATCCCTTACATTAAGAGTTATGTAGTCACTTACATTAGAAATGTATCTCAAATTTTCAAAAAATCGAGAATAACATAAAATTTTTGTGTCTGTGTGTGTGTGTGTGCCGGGGGGAGGGGGGAGATTGAGTAAAAAATACAAAGTAAAAATTGGAATTGTGGTAGAGTTTGATCAAAATTAAACTAAGAAACGTTGAAAAATGGGACTCTAAACGCACCTCGGATTTGACAAATTCTCATGAAAGAAAATGAGACTCCAATGCATATCCATATGCCACCCTTATTAAGTTACATGGGCTTCACGATATGAAGTTTATTGCTCATGAAATATAACCATCAACCTGGGTTTTGTAATAGCAACCAATGCATCCAAATGCGCTCATATCTTCCATTTTTCTGGTGAAAAAAACATTGAAGATCATTAAATAAATAGAGATTTAGTAGACATGTTAACAGCCATACTGTCATAAAAAAAATATTTTCTATCCACAAAAATCCTCCCCTACTCGACTTACACCTTTAGTTATACTTGTTGACATTAAAAGTGTACAAAACCGCACAAGAAGTATCATTAAAATTATTTAGCGTCGGTGCCATCATTTTTCAAAACAGAGCAGGCTTGTACAGATACACCTATGGTAATACCTTATCTATTCCAATTAATCAAAGCATGTACATAGGAATGTCTATGTGACTTGAATTCCATTTTAACCCCCTTAATCAGAGCATGTACATGGGAATGTCTAGATGTCTAATCCTCTACCAAACATTAGAATATGAATAGCATTTGCATATAATGAAAAACATATATTAAAAAGTCAAAAGAAAATAAACAACAACGGATGTAAGAATGTGAATAAATCTCACTCAAACCATCTCACTGAAGCCTCTCAGTGCTCATGTCTTGAGCCAAGACATGGGAAAAAGTGGAGGGAATTCCTGACCTGCTCGATCTAGAAATAGAAATGTTCGATCCGGAAATAAAACAAAATAGAAAAAGTAAGATGTAACTATTTAGACCTCCTCGATCCAGAATTTCTCGATCCATACCTGCTCAATCCAATTTAGACCTACTCGATCTATCACCGAGTCAGGTAAATTATATCCCCAAAATATTGAATTCCTGTGGTATTTTAACCTTTGACGATAATTTTTGTAGTGAAAAGAGTACTCACTTGGAGTGTATTTATCCATACCCTAAATTTTATTCAACTGTGTATAACCATTACATTAAAAAATATAAGTCAATTCAAACAAATAAGCATTGTAAGAGTTTCAAAAGCATATATCTCAGAATCTCAAAATCAAATGACTTTCTAACCTCAGATATGGTGTCAAATGGATTCTTCAACCTCATAAATTAGTGGTCTATCAAATATATGATCGAAGCATTAAAGGGGGGGGGGGGGGGGGGGGAGAGAGAAATATAATACCAAGTGAAGATAAGCTGCAAAAAATTGAACACTGAAGTAGGAAAATAGAGTGCCTGTATATAAAAAAAAAGCTATTTATTAAATGAAAAAATAATTCGTTAAATTCAAAAACCAAATCAATAGTTGTGTAGTAACATGGATGTTAGAAACTAAATAAAAACATGCATGTTTTTATTAATTAATTGAAATAATCGAGAAAAATAAATTTTTGGATTTTAGTAATTTTAATAGTTAAATATGTTGGTTATGATTTTAGAAGAATAGAACTTTAAGCGGAATTGAAATCGTATTTAAAATAAATTTTTAATTGATTTTAAAAGATTTTATCCCTTAAGCTATCACAAACCAGTAGTAAGTCCCAAACTCGTGATCACCCTTGAGACACCATTAAAGCCACTTTCAAGATCAACTTTGGAGGCTTAAACAAATTTGTCCCAAGTTGGTTCAAGAAGAGTTTTTGTTTAATTTTTCAAGAGAAACTCGAATTTCTAGTCAATTTCTATGTTTAATCACGGGCATGTTTGTCTTATTCTTTTCTTTTAGTGTTATGTGTCTTGATTTTAGCCTCCATTAAACTCATGTGTTCTAAAATAAATTATGAACATAAAATCTTAAGAAATAAATATTGGGACTATTTTGCATGAAAAATTAATGCTACCAAATACTAATAATTTTGTTGTTATTTGGGTTGTATTAGGGTAGTCGGGTATGTTATGGGCATATGCATGTAGAGGAGCCCTTAGAAATCAAATTTGGATATTTCATGTAAAAATCTTAACTTAACTAAATTACTTGTGCTAGAAAAATAATAACTAAGATGGAACTTGCGTGTAATCATGATTCGGAAAAATCACAATATTTATGTCTTCTTGATTTTCCTCTATTTAGATTAAAATCGTTTAATTGGGAATTTAGTGTTGTTACTTATGTAATATTATAATTTTGAATTATCTCGGGAACGTTGGGTATTGTAGGTAATTGATTTTCACCCCTTGTTATAGCACACTTGTTAGGTATGGGACTAGTAAGTGGGCCTTAGTTGCGATTTATGCTAATTAGGTATGGGCCTAGTTAGTATGAGTTTATACGGGTTATATAATTTGGGGTGGGGGATAATTTTCTACATGATACCATTTTTACGATAACCTAGGGTTGATATCTAGTGCAGTGAAATTTTTATAATCATCCTTTACTTAGGATAGGATGAAATTGTGTTTTGGGAACCTTAGTTGGGACTAAGGGGTAATTGGAGAATTTTCACATCGCTTTTAAGGGTGGGGGGAAAAAAAATTTCATAATGAGTTTGACAAATTTCGGGAAATTATTACCACAGGAGTAAAACGGGTATTAAAATTGGTGGCGACATAATGTGTTAATGACTGACAGTCTAAATGGGTCAGCATGGGCGATTTATATCGTGTCGTGTGTGGAACCTTGTCATATTGCGAGTATCACAGGATAAAAATGGATCAGACGGAGGACTTGACAAGGGGACGTGTGTGTGGGTGGAACCTTGTCATATCGTGAGGGCCGACAGTTACAACGGGTTAGACGACGGCTTTGACAGGGGGATGGGTATCTTGGTAAATTATCTTCACGGTTAAATTAATTAAATTTAACAATAGTTAGGAATGTGGGTTAATTATAATAATATTGGTGTGTCACATTTGAAAGAAACCTTACGGGTGCTTAGAAATTTACTTTTGATGATTAGTAAATTTCTTTTAATTAAAAAATTATATTGTTACGGTCGATATATGTAGCACTATTGTCTGGGTTCAAGATTGAAAGGAGTAGCCGGTATTCCTGTTCGGTGATATGCCCAAAGTGCACCCTCATACTCGGAGTCACTAACCTTGGACTGTCTCACAGCCGAGTCGACAAGAAGCTTATAATAGCCATCGGGAAAGTCGTCTTATGGAAGGTCGGCCCCCCATAGGGAAACCTCGGTTGAACAACAAATGAGGTTGATGGTGTCACTTAGGCCCAGGCTATTGCCAACCTCATACTCTGTATCAGACGACGTTGTACCCCACCTCATACATAACCTCGGCCAGTCTCCCAGGCCGAGGTCATATTGATGATTGATAGGACAAAGAAACACCATCGGACTTCACCAACCTCGTACTCGGTCTGGCCGAGGTTACATCAGTCAAGGACACAAGTCTGAGCATATGCAAGCACATGTAAGGTTTGGAACACGTGAGAAAATTAGTTATAACCAAATCATTCCCCTCACACGATGGAATATTATGGTCATCATTATCTAAATAAGATCATCCAGGTGTCATCATCATACTAGTTCGATCCCCATCACATGCTCATTGCATGCTTAAGGGGTACATTACACCCCCAAGCACTATATATAGAGGTCTTCCTTTACCTTATAGAGGTATCGAGAATTACAAACCCTAGCCAAACTCTGGTGCATTTACAGTAGAGAGAGAAAGTGGAGTGATTGTATTGCAAAGGCCATCAGAGCCCTCTTCTGATAGTGATACTTATACTCACATGCACAATGGACGTAGGCAACTGTCAAACCACTTATATTGGTGTGTTTCTCCTCTTCTCCTCATCTTCTTCTACATATCTGTGTTAGTATTTTCTGCCATTATTATGCATGTTTGAGATCTACTACCTCTTTATCTGGTGGTGTTGTTTACAGCATCATCATTTTGGCACCGTTTATGGGAACGAGAAGATTCATCTCTTCCTCTTTTACTGCTTAACCTCACTGGTGACTCTGGTGGTGAACCAGGCCTCACCCTTCGCGTGGAGTTGTTTCACCATTAAAAGAGGTCCCTTAAGGTTTCCAAGCTTTATAGTCCTCTTATCAAAAGTTGAATCATATGGCAACGGAGTTACCACCACCTCCTCCACCATATGGTGTTGGAGAGATCGGTTCTAGCCAGCCACCACCGCTGTCTGAGATGGCTAAAGTAGCAGCAGCCATGAAGTCCTTGGCTACAACTCAGTAAGTGATGTGGGAGAAATTTTCCAAGCTAAGCCAAAATATAATGAGACCACTTGGAGTCTCACCAGAGATGATTACTCCGGCGGCTTCTCAGCCACAACATGAGGCCAGGGGACCACCCCAGTCACCACGAAAGGACCAACCTTCTCCTCAACTGAGGAGGGATGTTGCTAACCCTAGGCGTTTACGCCTGGGGAGGTAAGGAAACCCTTTCCCTAAGGATAGGTACGATGACATTGAGGCAGAGGATGCCCAAGAAGACTATTAGGAGCCATATGAGGTCTCAAACAACACTGTACATCCTATACAGCAGAGCCGAGGTCAGTGTGAAAGACGAGATGGTGATGTAATACAGAGAGGGTCATCTTTTGATCGCTTAAGTAGAGGGTCAACCTTTGAAAGGCTTGTCCCAATTAATGATCTGAGGCAGAGGCTATCCAGGTCAAGAAGCATAGCTGGATCACAAAGGGAAGGTGGTGATCATCGGCCTCACCATGGCCGACCCCCACATGGCCGAGACTGTGGTCAGGGGGAGGTCAACAGCCGACGTTGCGCAGCAATCGGGGAACCCTCAGTTCACCCTATAAAAGTGGATGGGGACAACCTCGTCCAAGATGATGTTGCCAGACCACAGAATGATTCCATCTAAAGGATGGAAGAGAAGATAGGGAACCTCATAAAAAGTCGAGACCCATTACAGAGGGGGTTTTAAGAGGGCTCACCATTTATGGCGAGGATTGTCAACTTCCCAACCCTTGACAAATTCAAACCCCTGGTAGTGTCTCCCAAGTACGATGGTAGTACTAACATAGTCCATCATATTATAATGTATCAATCTGTAACAGACATTTATTCAATCTCTGATGAGATGAGGTGCCGATCTTTCTCAAGCACTTTGACTGGGGCTGCACATATCTGGTTCATGTCTCTTCCTAAAAATTCATTTGAAAATTTTAAAGGTTTGGCCGAGCGGTTTATTCATAACTTATGTTTTGGGGTAAGACCTCAGAATAATATGACTCGCTTGATTTATTTAAATCAAGGGAAGAATGAAAGCCTCAGAGACTACATCACAAGGTTCAATAAGGAAAAATTGGAGGTTGAAGATTATGAAGAGAGCATAGCAATAACAGCCCTTATTTGAGGACTTCAGAAGGGAAAGTTACTTTAGAAGCTTGCTGAAGACCCTCCCGAGTCTATGGCCGAGCTGTTAGCAATAGTTGAAAAGGTCATGAACGCAGAAGAAGCAATGGCTGCGAAGTATGAGGATGAGAATTGAAGTAGGAGTGGGAAGTTTCAAAGGAAGAAGGGTGGAAAGAAGAGAACTACAGATGACAAGTTTGCACACTACACTCCTAAAACTGTGAGGTGTGAACATATCCTAAATGAAATAAAGAATGATAGATCCCTGAGATAGTCGGAGAATCTTAAGGCTCATTCACATAAAAGAAACAAGAATTTATGGTGCGTGTTCCTTCAAGATCACGACCATCTGACTGACAAGTGCTTCGTTCTGAAGGACGAGATTGAGAAGATGTCGAATTTTGAAAGCTCAGAAAGTATGTGGATGGTAGAGATTCTAAGGGGGAAGAGATGACCCCCAAAAGAAAAGAAATGATAAATGTCGAGAAGATGTCCCTGCCAGAAGAGCTGATGACTGAGATGATGATGACGATTACCCTGACGTCCCACCAAAAAATAACAATGCTCCAGTGAAGAGGGTTGGTATGATCTCTTTCGGTGTGAACACTATCTGTGGGGCACTGGAAGGGGGTGGCTCAGAGGTAACAGATCGCAAGGCTCATGTGGCAGAGTCTAAGGCAGTGACTAAAGTCAAGGTTGTGAACTTGGCATCTACGGAGGTTAAGTGAGAGAAGAGAAAGAAGGTGGATATTGACACCCTCATGGTCGGCTTCTCACGACTTGACTTCAAGGTTATCTTAGCTCCCCATGATGACCCTTTAGTCATCACCACAAGGGTTCATGGGTGTGAGGTTCAGAGGACCTTATTTATGGGGGTAATTCTGCAGACGTCATGTTTTGGCCCAGTTTTAAGAGACTGGGCCTCAGCAGAGCTAGGCTTGTCCTTTATCATCATAACTTAATTGGCTTCGGCGCTGAAAAAGTTCATCCATTGGGCATGTATGAAATGGACGTTAGAATGGGAGATGAATGGCCTAAGAGGTTGACCAGAAAAATTAATTTTTTTTGTGATGGATGAAAACATCTTCTCAGCCTACAACCTCATTATAGGACGGGTAGCACTCAAGGAGTTTGAGGTCATTCCTTCAATGGTCCGCCAATTGCTAAAATTCCCAACTCCGAATGGAGTAGGGGAAGTCCAAGGTGACCAAACGTCGGCAAGAGAATTATAATTCAACTCTACAGAAGAGAGAGAGGCTCATAAGAGGGTGATAACCACGTACAACATCGACACACTTGATCCTAGAGATGAAACAAATCTCAAAAAGGGAGAGGCCACGGAGGAGGTAGAATCCATCGTCCTCAATGAGGACGAGCCGAAAAAAACCATCCAAGTTGGCAAAGCCCTAAGACCTGAGATCAAGGAAGAACTAGTAAAGCTATTAAGGAAGAGACAAAGTATTTTTGCCTGGAACCATATAGACATGTTGGGTATTGATCCTGAGATTATGTTCCATAAACTCAATGTTGTAAGAGATGCCAAGCCCATTAAGCAGAGAAGAAGAGTATTGTGACAACCCGAATATAATTATGATAAATCATGTTTAAATATGATTAGCTTAGGTGATATGGATAATATGTTATTAGTATATATATAATGTTAAGTCATTATGTTTAGTTTAATCCTACCTTCATAAAGCTTGAAGTATCGAATTAGTTACAACTGTGAAATTTTAAAGTTTTCGGTAGGAATGTTCCTGTTGAAGGCTAGTTTTGAGCTTTATGACATAAAAATGAACTTGAGGTGTAAACTAGATATTTATAGATATATGAGTTAGGTTTATAACAAAACAAACGGTTCATCGAATGGACATCCGAGTGGGAAGATATTATCTTTTTACGAACAAGGGGTAAAGTAGTCATTTAGCCTTAAATGATATTTTGTTTTATATAATGCCACATGTTAGATTTTGATTGGACCAGGGGGTGATCTTATGCCGACTTATAACCCTTGAATTAAGCTCTTCCTTCAGCATATTTCAGCCATGGAAGAGTTTTAACCTAAGGAAAGAGAGTTTTTAAGTTTAGGAAGAAAGTGTTTGGAGAAATTGAAGAAAAATTCATAGAAAAATTACGTAAAAGCCCCTAAGGTATTTCCATCCATAAATCTTGTTTATTTTTTTGTATTATTTATTTAAATGATTGAAATAATCATTTGTTTACTGAAATTCCATGTCCTGATGTGTACTTATGGATAGATGTAAGTTTAAGAAAACTTGAATGTGTAAACCCTTGAGATTGTTTTATTTTGGAACCTTGTTTATTCAAACTTCCATATATTTCTGTATACTTACTGGAATTGATTGATTACAATTGGAGATTAACCTGGACTCATATATTTATGACATATCCGAAAATCATATGAAAATACCAAGAAATGAGTCTTTGGTGAGAGTTTGAAGTTTGGGTATGAAATCTGCCCCAAGGATGAAAGTATGCATACCATATGTTTGATGTCTTCCTTGACATAGCAAATGAACTCTGAAAATTATGAAATTTTAATATTGTATTGTTCAATATGTTTACTGATGTTGAGTTAAATATCATATAAATTTATGATGTAGAAAAATTATGAAAATTCCTTAAAGTTGACTGAGCGATAAAAGAGCCTATAGGGCAGACTTGTTATGTGGTAAAGAAATGGGCATATCTTGCTCTAGGTGACTTGAAATGATGTACCATATTTTATATTGGAATAATAATATGATAAGGATTTAATTACCAAGAATAAATGAATATATGTTTGGTCAATGACTTGGATATGACAATTATATTAACATAAAATTGGATGAAACTTCATCTGTGACAAATGATTTGAATATAATCGTATGATGCTTACGAATTGAGTTATGCTCAAGTTATTATTTGAATTGTTAATATTGTTATGATGACACTAATATTGTAAGAATGATAGGAAGGGAAAAAGAGTTGATTGAACAAGTACCGGATAAAGGCAAGGGAAAAGCTAGTTAAACTGTCAAGGTGAGTGTACTTATGATTGTTTCATATATAGATATGAAAATGATATATTGGATTTGAATATAGCTCTAAGAGCGGATTTGTTTGCATACTTCGGTATTCAGGATTTGTTTGGATATTAAAATATCCAGGATTTGTTTGGGTCTTATGATCCAGGATTGGAATTGGACAAAGATCCAATGATTTGTTGGAACTTATGTTCCAGGATTTGTTATTGCCAATGGGCAGAATTATTTGGATCTTATGATCCAGGATTTGTTATTGCCAATTGGCAGAATTATTTGGATCTTATGATCCAGGATTTGTTATTGCCAATGGGCAGAATTATTCGGATCTTATGATCCAGGATTTTTTATTGCCAATGGGCAGGATTGTTCGGATTTTATATCCACAGATTCGATATAGAATTGTTATTCCATTGCAGGGGAAAATTAGCTCACTAAGCTTAATGCTTACGGTTTATATTTTAACATTTCCAGGTTTGTACGCTGCCAGCTAGGATACTATATGACCAGTAACTTTGAGAGTTGCACCATTGGAAGAGCCGGAGTTTAAATATGGGGATTTTAACCTTGTCACACTGAAGATTTTGATACACTCACATATTGTGTATATAAATTTAGCATGGATTGAGTTGATCAAAGTTAATCACGTTATTGTATGTCTGCTTAATTACGACTCTGATATTGATTTCGGTATGGAATAAGAATAATAGTATATTCATTGTGTACATTATGTAATAAAAATATTGATAAATGAATTATATTTCCAATGGGCTCAAGATCACGATCTAATTACTATAATGAGCAATTATTAGTATGGAATTTGGTCTGGGGTGTGACAATTAGTGGTATCAGAGCGTGGTTATTAATTCTGGACGTGTGTGACGATTAGATGGCAGTATTGAGTTGATTTTATATTTATTAATTATTTATGTACTAACCAATAGTTTAGTATTATAAACTGTTTATATTGGTTGTTAGAACTTTGTTGTATTACAGATAATTCCAGATGGAACCTGGGAATGGACAACATAGAGAAGAGGGAGTGTCTTCTTGTACAGAGAATACTGAAGTAGAACAAAGTGCTGCTGGAAGGGCTAGAGAGTAAGAGAAGACTACAGAGATGCAAATAATGGCACAAGCAATAATGAGGATGGCAGAGCAACAAGAAAGAAATATGGCGTAAATGGCAGAACAACGGGCTAGATATCTAGAATCAAAGACTGTGGCCAGGATTGAGAAAGAGGCAAGGAAGGAAATGAAAGATTTTATGCATGAGAAGCTTTTGAAGTTGAATCCTCCATAATATTCAGGGTCAGTTGAACTTACAGAAGCTGAGATGTGGGTTAGAGATCTAGAAACTATCTTTGCAGTTATGAAGGTTTTAGATAACCAGAAAGTGAATCTAGTTATGTTTAAGCTGACAGGAGAAGCGAAATATTGGTGGGAAGCCAGCAAGCATTTGGTGCCCATGATGGAAGGTACTGATGTTATTACTTGGGCTGGATTTATTAAAGATTTGTATGTTAAGTATTTCCCTAAAGATTATAGGAGGGAGAAACTGAGGGAATTTATAAATTTGACCCAAGGTAAAATGTCCGTGAGGGAGTATGAGGTTAAATTTACTGTTTTGTCTAGATTCGCTACTAAATATGTGGAGAATGAATAAGGTAAATGTAGTAAGTTTCAATATGGACTGATTTGGCCTATTCAAAATAGAGTGGCCACTTATGAGTTAGAAGATTATGCTTCTCTGGTAAACAAAGCCACGATAGCAGAAAGGCAAATGAACCAAGGGGTGGCGAGTAGAGAGAGTTTTAATAAAAGTAGATTCGACGCATCTAATTCTAAGGGAGGTGAGGGTGGAAGTGTTAAGATGGAACCTCATAAATTTCAGAGAGGTGGTGGAGATAGTGGTAGAGGTCAGGGTAGATTTGGTAGAGATACCAGGGGTGGAGGATCTTTTGGTTCAGCCAAAAAGTCAGGGAGAGGCGAGGCCCCAATAGGAGGAGTTACATGTTTCTTTTGTAAAGAGGAAGTGCATTATAAATATGAGTGTCCTAAGCTTAAGGGATTGGAATGCTACCATTGTCATCAAGTGGGGCATATTAAGAAGAATTGTTCGCAATTGGCAGGGACTCCAGCAGCACATAGTGAAGTAGCAAGCAGAATGTTATCTCCGGGTAGTGCAGTGAAAAGTATGGGCAGAGGACAAGCTAGTAGTTCCAGTCCAGGTGAACAAGTTTTTACAATGAAAGAAGCTCAGATTACTCCAGATGTGGTGACAAGTACACCTTCTGTTACTGATAGCAGTGCTTATGTTCCGATTGATCCTGGTTCCACACATTCTTTTGTATCATATGCATTTTCCATATATCTGAATAGACCATGTACTCATTTAGAGGTGGGGTTGGGTATTTCCATGCCTACGGGGGGATATGATTGTAGTTGAATATGTTTTTCGTGATTGCGTTTTGACTGTGGGGGTTAGAGATACAGTTATAGACTTACTTCCATTGGGTATCTCTGATTTTGACATAATTTTGGGAATGGATTGGTTATCCAAATATCATGCATCCATGGATTGTTTTCGTAAGGAAGTTATTTTTAAATTACCTGGTGAGTCTGAATTTAAGTTTGTGGGGGAAAGGAAAATTGTTCCTAGTTGCATTATTTCTGCTATTCAGGCAAGGAAATTATTGAGCAAGGGTTGTGATTGTTTTATTGCGTATGTTCTTGACACTGCAAAGAGGGCTTTATAATTAGTTGATGTTCCTATAGTACGAGATTTTCCATAAGTGTTTCCTAGCGAATTGCCCGGATTATAGCCAGAGAGAGAAGTTGAATTTAGTATTGAATTAGCACCGGGAACAACCCCTATTTCTATGGCACCGTATAGAATGGAACCTATTGAATTAAAAGAACTCAAGATTCAGTAACAGGATTTACTGGATAAAGGGTTCATACAGCCAAGTGTATCTCCATGGGGTGCACCAATTTTATTTGTGAAAAAGAAAGATGGCACTATGCGTTTGTGTATTGACTATAGGCAACTGAATAAAGCTACAATTAAGAACAAATATCCTTTACCTCGTATAGATGATTTGTTTGATCATTTACAGGGTGCTAAAGTATTTTCAAAGATAGACTTGCGATCAGGTTATCATCAGTTGAGGGTGAAGGGGAGTGATATTTCTAAAACTGCTTTTTGTACTCGGTGTTGATGTAAAAAATTAGATTATATCTAATTATTTAATCACAGATAAAATAAAATGAGACAAAGAAATTTTAAAGTGGTTCAGCCTTATAAGAATGGCCTACGTCCACTGTTTCTATTATTGCTGACTGTTTGGGAATTCTTGATTACCAGTTTAGTCAAGAAATTCCCGGTCCCCTACAATGAGGATGATACAATGTATTTATAGCCCTCAGGTTGTACATGTGAAAGGGTAATACATAGTTGTCCATTAGGCATATACATCTGTATGATAATAATAAGCATTTAATGTGCAGTCAATCTGTTGGTTATCCTGCTATTAATGCTCTGTTCGAGATGCAGCTCGGACCGCCTAAGTAGCTCGGTACTCATAAGTTGCTCGGTGTATCAAAGTTCCTCGGAGAACTCTTGTTGGTCAGAGTGTCTTAGTTGATTGGGGAAGCAGAGTTCCTCGTTGCAGTATGGTTCCGCGGAGAGCATCTATTGCTCGGAGTATTTGAGTGGGTCGGGGAAGTTGAGTTCCTCGATATCAAGGTGTTGTTCGAAAGTGTTTGTTATTGCCACGCAGACTGCCACATGTCTTCACTCAATTGAGCCATGTCAGAAGACTAAATTTGGTATCAACAGAAGCCCACAATGTTTCACAGTTTGAAATTTGAGGAGTCTAGAACATTCTTTCTCGAAATATGGCGGTTTTAAATGGTCATCCTGAAATTTTGGAGTATTTTCTTTTGTATTTATTTCTCCTTCCAAATTCGTAGAATCGGACTTTTTGAATTTTTATAACCGCTTCGATTTCCATGCCCTTTTTGTCTTTTTATCCACTAGTAACGTAATCGTCTCTTTTTGTAATCATTATCTTTACCCATTCCCAAGACAGGGTATTTAAACGTTGCAAAAAATCCCCTCGTCTTCTACTTTTTCAAATTTGTCTCTTTGAGTTTTCCATTATCTCTCTCTCCTATGCGTTCATCCCTTTCATCATTCATTGTCAACAGACTCATCCTTTTTCCTGTAAGATCTTCTTCTTTCTCTTTGATTTCCTTTACTCAGCATGGTTTACCCTGTAGAGTCGCTTGATAAGTTTCGTTCTGATTTCTCTATTCCTTCATGGGTTATTTTGGAGGAACTTTCTGAGCCTTCAGATTATTTTAGTTTGGCTGAGGGACATTGGTTCCCCAGTCTCTTTGTTGCTGAATGTGGCTTTTCTTTTCCCCCAAACCCTTTATGTCTGGAATTCTGTCAATATTTTGACCTGGTTCCTGTAAGAATAGCCCCCGATACGTGGAGAATAGTTAACGGAGTTCATATATTAAATCAAATTCATGGAACTCGTATAGGAACTTCAGAAATTATGTTCTGTTATAGATGGGCTGTTGGTGACAATACTTTTTATTTAAAAACTAGGTTTTTGAATAGGGCTTTAGTGGTCAATCTCCCAGATGCCAATAGGGACTACTTCGAGCACGGGGTTGTTATGAAAAATTGTTATGACTGGAAATGATGTGTACCAGGGTCCTAGATGTCCTCCCTATGGCAATGGGATAGGTTATTTTTATTTTATTTTATTTTTGAAATTATTCTTCCTTTGTGTTTGATAAAATGTGTCACTGATATTTTAATTTTCATTTATTTGCAGTTGACAGCAAAAGAAGGTCTCCAAAAGAGACAGAAGTTAATTTAAAACATCTAAAACTTATCTGGGGTTTGCATCAGACTATTGCTAACGAGCATATCAGGTCAGCTTCATATTTGTTGCAGTATAAGAGTTACACCTCATCTTTTACTGCTCATCCGGTGATAAGTGAGGTAGAACCAGTACCTGCTTCTGCAAGTTCTTCACCTGAGTCTCATATCCCTCTGAGTGAAAGAATGAAGAAAAGAAGAGCTCCTGCCATCTTCAAAAAATCTGCCTCTGTTGCTGGAGAGGCAAAGAGAAGTAAACATGATGTTCCAGAAGAGGGGACAAAGAATATTGATGCACCCCCTACGGCTACTACTGTGAAGGTTGCCGAGAAGCCACCAATGGCTCCGAGCAAGGCCGCTGTTCCAAGCGAGGTGATTGTTATCTCTCCGACTAAGACTACATCATTAGTCGAGACCATTCCTGTTCCCCCGAGGAAGCTGAAGAAGAGCTCCTCGGTCAATTTGGCTGAATCCATCTCTCAGCCCCCGATTACTGGAAGTGGTGTTCCCACTTTTATTGCCCCGAGCTCCTCCATGAGCTCGGTGAAGTCTTGGATTATTCCCGAGATCCAAGGTATGGAAGAAAATCTTTCTCGGGACATGGTTACCTCATTAGCTGCTCGTCATATAGCTTCTGTAAGTATCATTGTCCTCAACTTTTATTTTTCCCATGTTACATCTGTGTACTGACTTGATATCATTTTCTTTTCCCAGTTGCTGACCTATTTTAATACCATTTTAAAGAAAGATGAAACTATTAAAGCTTCAAGCTCCTCGTCTGGTGTAGAGGAAGCGTTGGTGGGCCTGGCGCAGTCTTTGAAAGATTCTCGTCAGAAGTATGATGATGATAAGGCTGCTTGGGAGGTGAAACTTGATTCCACCGAGCAGGAGAGAAACCAAGCTGTTGAAGTCTCCAAAGGTTTGGAGAAGAAAATAAAAAACTTGGAAGAGAAGAATAAAGAGCTCGATGAGAAGCTCAAAAATGCTAGGGAGCTTGAAAGTAAGCTCAAAAATACTGAAGAAGAGTTGGGCCGACTTTGTGAAATAGGTCGTCAAAAGGAAGAAATAGAGAATAAGCTGAAGGCTGCTGAGGATCTTCTTTCCGAGAAGCTTTCCTTGGAGAAATCGAAAAGAAAGTTGGCTATAAAAAAGTCTTTCAGCACTGGCAGGGATAAGGGGTGGAATAAAGGTCTGACTGCCATGATGTCGCAGGTGGAATATGGTAGCCACAAATACTTTAGGGATGGCTGGGTCGCTGCTCTGTAAGAGATGAAGGTCAATGAAAATTCTGACATGTTCCAGCGACACATCCCGGGCCCCCCTCCAACTCCTGAAGAACAAGAAGAGGACGAAGCTGCCTCTGAGGAATCCTCCATGGTGATGGGAGATCAAATTCATCATTCCACAGCTATGCAGCCCACCAGCGAGCAACTTCAACCATCCATTGTTTCAAACAAGCAACTTCCAGCACCCCTCGAGCAACCATCTGTACCATCCGAGCAACCTACCTCCTCGTCCCAGCCTCTCGAGAAAGTTTTGGGAGACAAGGAAAAGGTGTAGAGTTTTTCGGATTTTTCTCTCTGTTTATTTTTCTTTATCAAATGTAACTCTGAATTGTGTACTTCTCCTTTATGATAATAAAATTTGAAGTTTTGCCTATTCATACTGTTGTTTCTCTTCTTCATGCTCTGTTTGAACTCTTATTAATTCTTTCTTTCTCTTCCTTTACTAGTTTATGGCCAGGATGGAGTTATTATCTGCTCATGATACAAAATTGTTGAGGAAATGCAATGAGTACTTCAAAGCTGGTCATACAGATACGAGTGCAGCACAAATCGTTGACATCCTTGGTCATGGTGCTTCAGAGCAAGCAATTTTAGCCTACCAGTATTTGAAGTGCCTGCTTGACCGTGCAGTGGCTAACAATGTAGCATATTATGAAATGATTGAAGATCTCCAAGGAACTCTTGAAGAGCTTCAACAATAATATAAGGAATCTACAACCCTTTTGCACGAAGGATACGAGAAGAAGTATTAGCAACTCAGTGCTGATAAGGGATACGATAAACTGTTTGTTGCTTATGATGTGAGGGAGAGAACTTTGAAGGCTGAGGTCGAAGATCACAGACAGATAGTTGAGTTGTTAGAGCAGAAAAATAATAACCTGCAAAGAGAGGTGTCTCAGTTGAAGTCTGCAGCTTCCACCTCAAATGCTTTGGTCCCTGTGAACGACGAGGGATTCTCTTTCTTGGAGGTCAAAAACGCCAACCTGAGGGATGAATTAGAAAGCTTGAAGAGAGTTGGCCCTTCTACATCTACTCGGAGACGAGCAAGAGCTCCTCGGGGACGAGCAAGAGCTCCTCGGATTCCTATTGAGGAACATAGAACTCAATCTGCTCTGGAGAACTAGGCCTTCCAACTGATGGCAAAGAACCAGGCATTGGCTGAGAAGTCTAAGAAAATCAGGAATCTGGACGAGCAGCTTTCTGCACAGAAGTCTGCCTTGGAGAATAAAGAACTCTTTATAAAAAGTCTTCATGAGCAGTTGGAAAGGTTGACTTATCAGTTCCACAAGCAGCCCAAAGAATTTTGGATGGCTGGCTACAATGAGGCTCTTTACCATTTGGATGATCGGATCCAAAATGCGAATAATGAAGGTTACAAACAAGGGTGGTTGAATGCCCTAGGTGTACTGCAACTGGAACAAGGTCACTACTTGTGGGATTATCATAATCCTGGGTTGCTCGACTTGCCAGTTCCACCCTTCAAACTCGACATGAGCTGGATCCCTACCCAGGCAATCCCTCAGTGTTTGATTTCCAAATACCTTGGCGATTATAGTCTCCATTCTAATGCTGAAATATATTGCCCCGAGCACCTACTCGATCGACCATCTGTGATGAACACAGGATGCTTAAAGATCTTAATTTCATAAACTCCCCTTATGCTTTAGACGATCCTCCTTCTGGCGAGGAACCTGTTTCAAAAGCAGAGGGGAAGAAACCAATAGAATAGGAATCTTGATGTAATAATTAATTTGTATTTCATTCTCAATGTATTCTATTTTTGGATTTAATGAAAGACTTCTATTTTTGTTCGCAATCTTGATTGCCATTGCCTTGTGGTTGTAAAACACTTTATATATGTATATCTGTTAAAAAGATAACAACATTGTGTTATTTGTCGATCAACTTAGAGTTGATTAAAACTTATTGTCGACTAGTTTGAATTTGTGGTAATCATTTGACAACTAACCGAACTTAATGATGTTTTGTTTCTCGACCAACTTGGTAGTAATTTAAAAAGTTACGAGTATCAAAAATTTGGCTCGATCACTTTCTCGTACTCATAAAATGTTTTCGACCAACCAAGGTCGGTAAATTTTCCTTCTTGACCAACTACAGTTAGTGGGTTTTTATTCCCGATCAACCATAGTTAGTGGATTTTTTTTACCGACCAACTTTGGCACTTTTTGGAATAGTTTTTCTTCCTAACCAACCTTAGTTGGCATTTTTAGGAATAGTTTTACTTCCTAACCAACCTTTTTAGGAATAGTTTTACTTCCTAACCAACCTTAGTTGGCATTTTTAGGAATAGTTTTTCTTCCTAACCAACCTTAGTTGGCACTTTTAGGAATAGTTTTACTTCCTAACCAACCTTAGTTGGCATTTTTAGGAATAGTTTTACTTCCTAACCAACCTTAGTTGGCATTTTTAGGAATAGTTTTTCTTCCTAACCAACCTTAGTTGGCATTTTTAGGAATAGTTTTACTTCCTAACCAACCTTAGTTGGCATTTTTAGGAATAATTTTGAGTAGTCTGAGTTTTGCTGAGTAGTGTGTAGCACTAGTATTCCGCAAAAATTTCCAACAAAAGGAGAGAAATGGGCATAACATTGTCACTTTATTCATACTAACGAAAATGTATTACATGAGAGTTTTCATCACTGATAATACTTGCGCAAATGTTCTGCATTCCATGAATTCTTAAACTCCTGCCCTTCTAAAGTTGCTATTCTGTAGGTTCCTGGTCGAACAACTTCTGTAACTCGTTAAGGTCCATGCCAGTTTGCTTCCAATTTGTTGTGCTTTTGAATCACTTTCTTTAGCACATAGTCTCCTTCTTTCAGATCGTACTTCTTTACTCTCTTGTTGTAGAACAAAGCTGTTCGTTGTTGGTAAGCAGCATTACTGATGGCTGCTTCTTCTCTAACTTCCTCGAGCATGTCTAAATCCAATCTTCTCATTAAGTCGCTGACAGGGGAATTGAAATTCAGTACTCTGTGTGTCGGAAGACCCAACTCGGCAGGTATAACGGCTTCACTTCCAAATGCCAGCATATATGGAGATTCCCCTGTTGCTGCTCGGGGAGTAGTTCGGTAAGCCCATAATACTGATTGTAGCTCGTTGATCCAATTTTCTTTCGCGTCATTCAGTCTTTTCTTCAAGCCGTTCAGTAGCGTTCTGTTTGTTACTTCAGTTTGTCCATTGCTTTGGGGATGGCTTGGTGCCGAGTGGATCTTCAAGATATTTGACTGATGACAATAGGCAGCGAACTCCTCGTTGTCAAATTGTGTTCCATGGTCGGTAATGAATGTATGGGGAAGACCGTATCTACAGATGATATTTTTCCAAATAAATTGATACACCTTCTCGTACGTAATGTAGACAAGAGGCTCAGCTTCTACCCACTTAGTAAAATAATCCATTGCGACGACGAGATATTTAAATCTTCCTCTGGTCGTTGGAAGTGGTCCGACCAAGTCAATTCCCCACATAGCAAATGGCCAAGAGGAAGTAATGGGTGTCAACAACGCTTGGGGATTTCTTCGGATGGAGGAGAAGCGCTGACACTTGTCACATTTCTTAGTATAGGCTATACAATCAGCCCTCATCATTGGCCAGTAGTATCCTTGTGTCATAACCCTTTGCAAAAGCGTCTGACCTGCTACATGGGCTCCACATGACCCTTCATGGATCTCTTCAATCAAGTCTTTCACCTCGGTGGGATGCACACATCTTTGCAAACCTGCTATAATTCCTCGTCTGTACAAAATACCATTATTCAGTACATAACGAGCAGCTTTAAACTTCAATTTTTTGGCTGCAAGTTTTTCAGTTGGTAATTCCCCCTCCTCAATTTATGCCCTGATGGAATCCATCCAAGATGGTCATAAATTAAGGCCAATAAAATTCATCGTCAAATCTTCATCTATACTCCGACCATCTAAAACTTCAATTGGGATTGTTCTTCGTAGCTCGGTACGAGTAGCTGATGCTAATCGAGCTAAGGCGTCTGCCCTCGCATTCTCCATTTTTGGTATTCTGACCAGCTGAATAGCAGCAAATTCTGATACCAATTCCCTTGCCTTTGCATGATACCTGATCATTAATTTTCCTTTGGCTGCATATACTCCCATCATTTGATTTATGATCAATTGCGAGTCACTGAAGACAATAACTTGCTCTGCCACCATGGTTTTTGCCAAACTAAGACCTAAAATCATGGCTTCAAACTAAGACCTTTGAATTGGAAGCGTAGGGCATATTCCATATTGACCTCGTCTGGACTATTAAGAACAATCCCTTCCCCACAGCCTGTTGTGCAAGATGATCCATCCACATATAAACTCCATATAGGTAACTCGTCTTCAAATTTCTATTCTGACAGAGTTCCTCGTTGGAAAATTTGTTGCTTCCTTTCACCCTCTCCTAATGTTTCTTGTTGTTCGTCGATCATCACGTCTTGCCCTTTTACCAACCTAAGTTGGTCTGGGCGTGAGTTTGATGATTCTGTAACATCTACTTGCCCTTTTACCAATCTAAGTTGGTCTGGGCTTGGGTTTGATGATTCTGTAACATCCATAGGTTGATCGGTGAGCAGTTTTTGCTCCTCGGGGGTATCAGGATAGGTGAACTCTGCTATAAAATCTGCTACTGCTTGCCCTTTAAGCGATGATTTGGGTTCATAAATTATGTCATATGCACCGAGCTCTATTGCCCAATACATCAATCTTCCTGATTTTTCTGGTTTATGAAGAGCTTGCCTCAATGGCATATCGGTATATACGACTATAGTATGAGCCTGGAAGTATGGCTTCATTCTTCTACTTGCCTCAATCAATGTTAGTGCCAATTTTTCCAGCTTTGGATATCTGATCTCTACTCCTCGAAAGGCTTTGCTAGTGTAATAAATCGGTTATTGCACTCCATTCTCCACTCTTATTAATGCCGAGCTAACTACATTCTCTGACACTTCCAGATACAAGTACAATTTTTCTCCCATCACTGGCCTGGACAATAGTGGAGGTGCTCCCAGATATTTCTTCAAGTCTTGAAAAGCCTTCTCACATTCATCATTCCACTCAAAAGTCGTTCGGAGCATTTTGAAGAATGGGAGACATCTATCAGTTGCTCGCGATACAAATCTGTTGAGTGATGCTACTCGTCCTGTAAAACTTTGCACTTCTTTCTTCGTCGTTGGAGATCACAGCTCTAACAGAGCTTTGATCTTTTCAGGGTTTAATTCAATGCCTCGTTGATTGACAATGTACCCGAGAAACATACCTTCTCGTACTTCAAATATGCACTTTATCGGGTTCAGCTTCATTTGATATTTATCTAGTTGATCAAAGGTCTGGCCTAAGTCAACTAGATGATCAGCAGCTTTCTTTCTCTTTGTCAACATATCATCAATATAGACTTCCATATTGCAACTGATTTGTTCTGCAAACACCTTGTTCATCAGCCGCTGATATGTTGCACCTGCATTTTTCAAACCAAAAGGCATAACATTATAACAGTAAGTTCCCTTAGGGGTAATGAAAGAAGTACTCTCCCTGTCTTCACGTTTCATCTTAATCTGGTTGTATCCAGAATAAGCGTCCATGAAACTCAACAGCTCGTGTCCCGAGGTAGCATCTACTAATTCATCAATTCGGGGAAAGGTAAAGTGGTCCTTTGGGCATGCTTTATTGAGGTCGATGAAATCTACACACATCCTCCATTTGTTGTTCTTTTTCTTTACCATCACCACATTTGCTAACCAGTCTGGATATTTAACAGCTTTAATAAAGCAAGCTTTCTGGAGCTTCTCGACCTCTTCCTGTATAGCTTGATTCTTCTCAGGACTGAATACTCTTCTTCTCTGCTTTACTGGCTTGATCTCCTTATTCACGTTGAGTTCGTGACATAAGAAATTTGGGTTTATTCCGGGCATATCCTCATGACTCCATGCAAAAATTTTCTTTCTGCTTCTTAGGAAAGTTATCAATTTCTGTTTTAGTGAGGCCTCCAACGAAGAACCTATTTGAGTTGTTCGTTCAGGGTGCACGTCGTCCAGAATGATGTTTTCAGTAGCTTCCACCACCTGGCCTTTCACGAGTTGGGACTCATCTCTAGGATCCAATGTTTCAATTTCTGCACCTTCCTCCACTTGATAGGTAGTAGTCTTTTTCATTGATTCCTCCAGTTCCTCTTGCTCGACAGATGAATAGTAGCATTCTCGAGCTACTTTTTGATCACCCTTCACAACTCCTACTCCAAAATTTGTTGAAAATTTTAGGCATTGATGTACCGTAGATGGCACTGCCTCGAACTTCTTCAATCCTACCCTTCCCATGATGATATTCTAGGATGATTGAACATTTTTATCCATCACGAAGAAGCGTATTCTTTCTGTTCGACAAGCAGGTCATGTACCAATGAATATATCCAATTTGATCGTCCCAAGTGGAAAAACTTTCTCGCCAGAAAAACCGAGGAGGGGTCTATAATAAGGCTCCAGTTGAGATAGCTTTAGATTTAAACTGTCGAAGCACGAGTAAAACATAATGTCTGCCGAGCTGCCATTGTCTACCAGTACTCTTGAAATCATTACTTCCCTCATCCTCATTTTGATCACCAATGGGTCATCATGAGGATATAGAACACCTGCGAGGTCGTTCTTTGAGAAACCAATGACCAATTTCTCTTTGTTTACCTTTCTCGGGCGATCCTCCTCAGCTAGATTTATTCGTTGAATGTATGAGCAAGCTTGAGCCTCACAGAGGTAAGCTTTTCTCTCTGCAGTAAGGTCTCCTCCTCCTGCATCTCCACCTGTAATAACATTACAATCAAATGATCTAAAGAGTATTGAAAACACCTCACGTTCTGGCTGCCTTGGTCTCTTGGGAAGATCGGGGTCGTCTTCTGGATCAACTTCATGGTCTCTTTTCTTGTTCTCCTCTTATCGATGAGGAGATCTAGACCTCTCCCTTGATCGGTCGCTGCTTCTTCTTTCATTTCTACGATCAACATACTTTGCCAATTTTCCTCGTCTAATAAGTGTTTCAATCTCATTCTGAAGAGCTATGCAATTTTTGGTCATATGGCCATGATCTTTGTGAAAATCACAATATTTTTCCTTATTCCTCCTGTCAGGGTCTGTCTTCATTTTCTCTGGCCAGTTTAATTCCTCGTTGTTCTTAATTTCTTCTAGAACATGGTTGATGTCTATCTTCAAAGGAGTGTAATTATCAAATTTCTTCAATACCTCCCATGACGACCTTGTTTTTGATTGTTTGTTACCACCATTATTCTTATGCTTTTTCTTCTTAACTTTATCACCTTCCACCTTGGTTTCTTTAGCGTCCATATTCTTCTTCGCAGCCATTGCCTCCTCGGTATTCATGATCTTGGCCGCTTTTACCATCAGTTCTGACATGGTTTTAGGTGGATCTTTGGCCAAAGTGTAGTACAACTTTTTGGGCAGCAGCCCACTAATCAAGGCGGTAATCACTGTCTTTTCTTCATAATCAATGACTTCGAGTTTCTCGTTATTAAAATGAGTTATATAATCTCTGGTACTTTCACCAGCTTTCTGTCTAACACTTAACAAATGCGCTACTCGTTTAACTGGCTTTGCCCCCAAAAAGAAATTTCCAATGAATAACTCGGCCAGTTGAACGAAAGTTGAGATCTTACCCCGAGGAAGATTATTGTACCATATTTGAGCAGATCCGGTAAGAGTTCCTGAGAATGCTCTGCATCTCATCTCATCTGGAACAGTATAGATGTCGGTCGCAGCTTGGTATTATTCTACATGAAGAACAGGGTCGGTCTTTCCATCATATTTGGGAGTCACAATAGGTGCTTTGAACTTTGACGGTGTGGGAAAATCCATAATGGCCTGGACAAAGGGTGTCCCTTGAACAAAAGTTCATTGTAGGGGGTTCTTGGCCTTAGCTATTTCCCCTAGTCTGTCTTCCAGCCTCTGAATAGAGCCTTTCCACGCATCATTTCCTTCCTCGGGCCTGTTGGTTCGAGCAACTGATCGCGTTGAGGTGGCTTCCTGTGATTTATCTTGATGAGCAGCTGGTCGCGACTGGGAAGATCCTTCCCTTAAGTCTAATGATCGTCGAAAGCTCCTCGACGCAGCCCTAGGAGGACTTTTGTTCCTCCTAGGACCTAATCGATCAAAAGGAGATACCCTGCTTAACCTTTCTAGCGCACTAGTCCTTTCTGGAGAGAGAGTGATACGTTGTTCAATATTTGTGGCTCGTACTGACGAAGTTCATCCAGGTTAATAAGAAAAATCTTCAGACTCCTCAGTACGATATGAATTGGTACGCCTAGTACGCGAAGAAAGTAAATGGGCATTTCTTTGGACACTTCGATGTCCTGAATGGGTCGATACTCCGTCATGAAGGGTTTGTATGAGTTGTCGCATTGTTTCTTGCATGGCTATTTGGCCTTGCACCAGATTTGTCATTATTCCAGCCAGATCTGGAACGTTTGGAGGAGCAGATGGATTTGGAGGGCTTCCAGCGTTTCAATTGCTGGATTCTGGATTATCAGCCATTTGTAATGAATTGTTTTTGATGAAAAACAATATTACCTGTCGTTTCCCACAGACGGCGCCAATCTGTTGATGTAAAAAATTAGATTATATCTAATTATTTAATCACAGATAAAATAAAATGAGACAAAGAAATTTTAAAGTGGTTCAGCCTTATAAGAATGGCCTACGTCCACTATTTCTATTATTGCTGACTGTTTGGGAATTCTTGATTACCAGTTTAGTCAAGAAATTCCCGGTCCCCTACAATGAGGATGACACAATGTATTTATAGCCCTCAGGTTGTACATGTGAAAGGGTAATACATAGCTGTCCATTAGGCGTATACATCTGTATGATAATAATAAGCATTTAATGCGCTGTCAATCTGTTGGTTATCCTGCTATTAATGCTCTGTTCGAGATGCAGCTCGGACCGCCTAAGCTGCTCGGACCGCCTAAGTAGCTCGTTACTCATAAGTTGCTCGGTGTATTAAAGTTCCTCAAAGAACTCTTGTT
Organism: Sambucus nigra; assembly: GCA_949130495.1. Lineage (NCBI taxonomy): Eukaryota > Viridiplantae > Streptophyta > Magnoliopsida > Dipsacales > Adoxaceae > Sambucus > Sambucus nigra. The sequence continues at coordinate 95,098,596 of OX422212.1, forward strand.
GGTCGGAGTGTCTGAGTTGATCGGGGAAGCAGAGTTCCTCGTTGCAGTATGGTTCCTTGGAGAGCATCTATTGCTCGGAGTATTTGAGTGGGTCGGGGAAGTTGAGTTCCTCGATGTCAAGGTGTTGTTCGGAAGTGTTTGTTATTGCCATGAAGATTGCCACGTGTCTTCACTCAATTGAGCCATGTCAGTAGACTAAATTTGGTATCAACACTCGGTATGGTCATTTTGAATTTCTGGTGATGCCTTTTGGGGTGACTAATGCTCCAGCTGTATTTATGGATCTTATGAACCGGGTACTACATCCTTTCGTTGATTCATTTGTGATAGTTTTTATTGATGATATTCTGATTTATTCACGTGATATGGTTGAACATGAAAAGCATCTCAGAACTATTTTGAATGTGCTGAAAGATAAGCAATTGTATGCTAAGTTTAGCAAATGTGAATTTTGGCTATCAAAAGTTATATTTTTAGGCCATGTTATTTCTGGAGATGGTATATGTGTTGATCCTAAGAAGGTAGAAGCTATTGTAAAATGGGAGAGGCCCAATAATGTCACTGAGGTGAGAAGTTTTATGGGTTTAGCTGGGTATTATAGAAGGTTTATTAAGGGATTTTCTTCAATTTCCTTGCCAATGACTAAATTGACCCTGAAAGATATTAAGTTTGAATGGAATTCTGATTGTGAAAATGGTTTTGAAGAATTGAAGAAGAGGTTGGTAACTGCACCTGTTCTTACTATTACACACGGTGGATATGGTTTTGCTATTTATATCGATGCTTCACATCAGGGGTTAGGTTGTGTTTTTATGCAGCATGGTAAAGTTATTGCTTATGCTTCTAGGCAGTTGCATACACATAAACGTAATTATCCTACACATGATTTGGAACTTGCTGCTATTGTGTTTGCTTTCAAATTATGGCATCATTATTTATATGGTGAAGTATGTGAAATTTTTACTGACCATCAGAGTCTTAAGTATTTATTTACTCAGAAGGAGTTGAATTTGAGGCAGAGGCGGTGGATGGAGTTAATTAAAGATTATGATTATACAATTCACTACCATCCGGGGAAGGCGAATATAATTGCAGATGCTTTGAGTAGAAAAGCTTCGGGCAAGTTATCTTGTATTTAGTGTGCTAGAGTTTCTCATATTATGAAGTTGAGATTGATGGGAGTGGAATTGCAAATAACAGATGGGGACAGATTCTTTGCTCATGTAAGCGTGAGGCCTTTATTAGATACTCGTATTCATGATTTGCAAAGTCAGAATCCTTTTCTTGAGAAAAAATGGTAAGATGTCCGAGATGGTAAGTCTGATGATTTTTGTATTGTTAATGATGGTAATTTATTGTACAAGAAATGGTTATGTGTGCCTAATGTGGGTGAATTGAAAGAGGAAATTTTAGATGAGGCTCATAATTCCATTTATACTATGCATCCTGGTAGTACTAAAATGTACATGGATTTGAAGGAGTATTATTTGTGGAATAATATGAAGAAGGAAATAGCTGATTTCGTTGCTAGGTGCCTTATATGTCAGCAAGTGAAAGTGGAGCATCAGAAACCTACTAGTTTGCTTCAACTGTTGCCAATACCGGAGTGGAAATGGGATCATGTAACGATGGATTTTGTGGTTGGGATTCCTCGATCTCAGAAGGGGTCATATTCGATTTGGGTAGTGGTAGACAGGTTAACCATGTCAGCTCACTTTCTAGCAGTCAAGACTACATATACAGTTGAGAGGTATGCCAGATTGTATGTTAATGAAATTATTCGATTGCATGGAGCACCTATTTCTATTATTTTAGATAGGGACCCTGCTTTTACATCCAGATTTAGGGATAGTTTGCAGTATGCTATGGGTAGCAACTTAAAGTTTAGTACGACTTTTCATCCCTAGACAGATGGGCAGTCTAAAAGAACAATACATATTTTGGAAGATATGCTTAGAGCTTGTGTGCTTGATTTCAAAGGTAATTGGGATGAATATTTTCCTTTGATAGAATTTGCATATATCAATAGTTTTCAGTCTACTATTGGTATGGCTCCATATGAAGCATTGTACGATAGACGATGTCGTACATCGATATGTTCAGGGTGAAGTTGGTGAAAGGAAGATAGAGGGTCCAGAATTGATTGAAGTCACCACTGAAAAAGTGAAGATTATTCAAGATAGAATGAGAATAGCTCAAAGCAGACAGAAAAGTTATGCGGATAAACGACGAAAAGATTTGGAATTCCAGAAAGGGGATTATGTGTTTCTTCGGATATCGCCATGGAAAGGAGTTATGAGGTTTGGAAAGAAAGGAAAATTAAGTCCACGCTACATTGGACCTTATGAAATCCTTGAGAAAGTCGGGATGGTTGCCTACAAGTTAGCGTTACCACTAGAGTTAGCTTGGTTACATGATGTTTTCCATATTTCTATGTTAAGAAAGTATGTAGTGGATCCTTCACATGTGTTGGTGGAACAACCTATTGAGTTAAAGGAAGACTTGAGTTATGTGGAAGAACCACTTGCTATCGTGGATAGGAAGGAACAAATATTGAGATCAAAAGTGATCCCACTTGTGAAAGTTGTGTGGAGAAGGCATTTCATGGAAGAGGCTACATGGGAGAGCGAGGATACCATGAAGATTAATTATCCGTATTTGTTTGATTCGGACAACCAAGGTATGTTAATTTCGGGGACGAAATTTCCTAACAGGGGGAGAATTGTGACAACCCGAATATAAATATGATAAATCATGTTTAAATCATGATTAACTTATGTGATATGGATAATATGTTATTAGTATATATATAATGTTAAGTCGTTATGTTTAGTTTAATTCTACCTTCACAAAGCTTGAAGTATCGAATTAGTTACAACTGTGAAATTTTAAAGTTTTTGGTAGGAATGTTCCTGTTGAAGGCAAGTTTTGACCTTTATGACATAACAATGAACTTGAGGTGTAAACTAGATATTTGTAGATATATGAGTTAGGTTTATAACAAAACAAACGTTTCATCGAACGGACATCCGAGTGGGAAGATATTGTCTTTTTACGAACAGGGGGTAAAGTAGTCATTTAGCCTTAAATGATATTTTGTTTTATATAATGCCACATTTATCTTGTTGATTAAAATTTGGGATTGATTGAAATCATTTATCTTGTGGATTAAAATTTTAGATGTCTCATATTTGTCACATGCTAAGGATGATATTTAATTTACTAACGCACAGCTTAATTTTGGTGGCGATCGGCGCCAGAATTTAGCGGGGTGTTATAGAAAGATTCCCAAACTTGTGGCAACAATACAAAATTCTAAGATTTAATAAGAAATTAGTACATGTAATCCCATAAAGTAAATTCATCCCACGTGTTAGCCTTCCTATAACACGTGTCAAAGTCTTAATAATTCTCACATCGCTACAACATTTTTGGCACCTAATAAACCCAAATGTCTCAAAATTGAAACCTTTAATTTGAAGATCTAGTAAGAAAGGAAAATATTAAACATGGGGGAATACACATGTATAAATTGGGGATAAATCAAACACCAAAACAAAAACTCAAAAGTGTCAAATGTATAAATTGGGGGAAAAAAGTAGAAATCAAATGCCATAAGACAACGAAACCTCATTCATCATAAAACCTCCACTGAAGGAATAATCAACTTAAAAAGGTGGAATAGTAGCGACTTTCTAGTGGGTTGTCCATTGGTTTGGTGAGGGAAACCCGGGTTCCGTGTAAAACCCCTATAGCCCTACTGCAACCACCATCCTCCCAGTTTTCTAGCTAAACATTTCCATCACTACACTGCCCTGCCAAAACACTTCAAATTATTAATTCTAGTGGAGCCAATTTTATGCACAGATCTACAAAGTGGGAATATATCCAAGCTGAACTAATTTAATTAAAAATGTGCATCAAACTGCATGTAATGACATAAAAGCAAAATAGATTAAATTCCTAATTTAAATCATAGGAAGTTAAAAGTAAAAATAAAAGGTTATATTGAAAGATAATTTAGAGAGAAGCTAAGAAATTACCTCAGCAAAAGAAGCGGCGAAAGCACTGCTTAGGAAGGTTCCGACAAAGGATATCTCGGATTTGTAGGTGAGATTCGTTCCCATTATTAGTAGCAAAGCGAAGTTAAAGTTTGAAAAATTTATAGTCTACTGTAATGTCAAAGTTAGGATTACAGTTTTAGGCCATTATTTGGAGGTGACTTTCACAGTATTATGACATTATTTGGAGGTGACTTTTAAAACTGTCATTACAGTAGACAATAATTTGACATTACATTAGATAATAAATTGACATTACAGTAGTCTACTATAAATTGATCTAAAACTGACATTACAATGGTTTCTTACATATTTCTAATGACAATTTATAGCCTACTGTAATGTCAAAATTATTGATTTGGAGGTGAGATCTGCTGCCATTATCGGTAGGGGTGGAAATTCAGGTTAGCTGTGTCATTTTCGGATGGCATTAATTTTAATTTAAGTATAAGTTTTGGGTACTCTTAAATCTACACAAGTTAATCATGTCATACTCGTGTCATTTCGAGTTATTATCGTAAACAGGTTATCGTGTCAAAAATTCCCAGCCCTAATTTATCGGTAGCCTAAAACTGCTATAATCTTAATACAAAACAAACATTAACTTTCAAAATCATAAACTATAAATTGGCCTAAAATTGTAATCCTAACTTTAAATTACATAAGAGGAGATGAAAAGGCAAAACCATTTTAAAACAAAATACAAAAATAATAGAGAAGGTGAAAAGGGTTGTATGCATAAAAAAGTCACCAAAGTGTACATATTTATTAACATTAATTGAAAATTCAAGTTCACGGCTACGAATTTAAAAGAAACAAACATGTTGCAAGTTGCTAAGGTGTATACATGATTGAAAGTTCAAGTATACCTATTGCAAGTTCATAAAAAATATATTTTGAGTAATTATTATCAATAGAAATTTCTAAAAACCCTAAAAATCAACTATCTCTATAACTCAGAAAAAACATGAAGGAACATAAAGTTGTAACCCCCAAAGAAAGAACCCAAATAAAATTTCAAAAATCCCTAAAAATCAACTAAAAGAGCATGAAAATGCAACCCCAAAATAAATTACCATATCTTAAAAAACATTGAACCTAAACATAATTGACAGATCCGCAAAATGAAACAAAAATTAATTGATAGATCTAGAAAAAAATCACACCATGTATGTGAAAAAAATTGTACCATGTGTGAAAAAGGATCTTTACACCATTAGATCTAGAAAAATCGAATCATGCATGAAAAAAATCACACCATGTATTTGTACATTATCAAATCTGGAAAAATCACACCAAGACACATAAAAAATGAATAAAAAATGGGACATTAAGAAATGAAGGACGATTTTATGGATGTTTAAAAGATTAGGAGATTACCTATATGGGTGAGGCGGAGAGGAAGGAGCGATGCACATAGGAGAAGTGGGTGACGCAGATAGGAGGAGGGGGTGGAAGCAGAGAGAGAGGGGGACGCTGATTTGTGAGTGGGAGAGAGTGTAGAGAGGTGTAGGGTTTGTGGGAGATGGAGTAGGGTTTGGGGATTAAGAGGGTTTTCACTCATTTTCCATGTCACAATGCTTAAGTTGTGATATGGCACTATTTAAGACCTTTAGATCACACCAAAAAAGTCGATCTCAACCGTTGATTTTTTGGAACACTAAAACGCCATACTCTCATATATATATATATATATAAGGGAATCTATCCTTAATGTCTGGTTCATGCTCTATTGGTACGTCCAAAGGGGTCCCTAATCCAAATGGACAATACAAAACATATATAGGTAAGATGCTCCCTATGCAGTACACCATTGCACGATCCACACCCGACAGTGATAATGGATCATAGCATCTACACCTACCTCTCGTAAGTGGCGCTGCTACGTAGTACCTAAAGTAATGAATTACACAACGCCTCACCAACCTGTGCCGACGTGTGCTACGGTCCCGAAACACACATAACCCCAACTGATAGGACCGTTCATAAACGTAGGTATGTCCACACAAATAAATAACTACATATCTTTATCAGATAATATGTATAAGTAATCATTCTATAATTACCCTCAAGATATACTACTTAATCACCCAATAATAATTAGCCATTAATGTCCCCATTTAAATAGTAGGGTCAATTATTAAATAGTCCCTACTATAAATATATATTTTTTAAAAAGGACACATATTTTTAGTTTAACCCATTTAGTCCCTCAAGCACTCAATATTCTCTTATTTTTAGAGGTCCGCGCCAGCGGCACTCCCTCTCCAAAATATGTGGCAAAGGACTTTTTGAGGCAAAATAAAAAAGTTTGGACTAAATGGGTATTAAAAAATGTCCGAGGGACTATTTGGTATATGTCCCTAAATAGTATTCCAATGTTTAAACGAAATTGGACTACGATTAGTTAAGGTATTTTCCAACCTTCCCATTTTGTCCCCAGAAGTTTCATCCTAACTCCCGGACTCCGTCTACCATGTCGCAACCTAAACGACTCTCGAAAATCATAAAAACTACAGGGGGCCTAGCCAGCTGAACCGAATCGGTTAGCTGGGCTGGCCGAACGGGTTCGGTCAGCGAATCGGTTCACCCCTACCAGCAAATCAGTTCGGTTCAACTGGCTGCCCTGACGAACCAAAGACATATTTTGATTTTCTTCCTTTAATCAAAATGCCTCTAACCTTCACCCAAACATCATATATGAACTCTTAACGATCTCCCATCATGAAATAACAGTTTTCTCCAGGAAAATGTTCATAAAACATATTGAATTCACCTGCTACTAATTTTGTCAAGAATTGTTCAATATATAAACCCTAATTTTCAAGATTTCACCTTTGCCTATTTATCCCATTGAAGAATCCTTATTTCTTATTGATTTATATCAGATATAATATTTTTACAACATGATCTTCTAAGATTTTTCTCCAAATCAATATGATTAATAATTTTCGAGTTTATCATTAACTTATCAATTCTCACTTCATAACAATTTCGAATTTGATCCTCTACATGCATAAGATATAATCCCACCCTATTATCATCCATTTATATATTTTAACCCTGAAATCAAATGAAAAAAATACAACAATGAATTAAGAAATACATTGGAAATTAATTTTAATAAGAGAATTCTTGCCTCATGATGAAGATTGAGAGACTCTCTTCTTGGATCCTTAATCTTCTTCCCTCTCTTGACCTTGGTAACTTCTTTCTCTGGATGTGGGGCTGCTAGGTTAAGTTTTGGTGAATGAAAGGAGTATTCTTAATACTTAATTAACCTATAATGGGTGCTAATCCCGAGTTACCCCATAACCTCCATATTTGAGCCCCAAATGAACTCGAACTCATAAGCGGATTGACCCAACGACTCCCCAAATGGTGTACCTATATCCTGGGTCCAATTTTAAATGTCTAAAACATATAAACGAGTCCCCAAACCATCGTAGAATGTGTCCAAACTATTTCTACCCAGCACGCACATCTTTCCAATTTAATTGAACGTCATATATCTATTATTTAATAAACATGCAATTATTTTCTACGAGAATTTTTAACATGCATAGATGAATCCATGTAACATGAAATTACAACTAATCAATTTATTCATGACTTATTTAATCAAATTCTATTGATTTAATTTAATTTCTATCAATTTTATTTTATTATAAAAATACTGGATATTACATTACACTAATGTTCCATAACACCGTTAGTCAAATGTTTGTTTAAACATTTGCATATTAATTTTAACTTTATAACTTAAAATACAAAATAAAAATTAGCTACAATCTTTATATATATATACATTAAATTAAAAATAAATAAATAATAAATGGTTATTTTGTGTTAACCCTCACTTTTGATTTATAAATAAAACAAATAAATAACTTTTAGAAAACATGATCAGTTGTTATAATTCAGGGTTTGAATTTAGTTTACAAATGGACCAATCAATAAAAGTAACTATCATTCTTACTTTCTATATTTTAATTATCTTCTTTTCAATAAAATAAATTTTCTAATTTTTATTTTGTATTTTAAGTTATTAACATTAAAAGTAATAGTATAATATAAGCAAACAATTTGACTAATGATTCTGGGGTATCACACACATTTTTGTAAAAAGTTCGGGTTAATACAAAATCAAATGTATATATGAGAGGAAAACACAAAATAAAAGTGTAAAAATGTTTGGAGCTCCTTTTTTATAAACAAATTCTGGCAGCTTAAGACAAAAAATAAAAAATTAGGGGTGCGCCATGCGGTTGATATCACGGGTATCATATTTTTAATTATTACTTTGCAAATTTTCTACCATCCTCCAGGGCCCATTACCACCAAACAAGGAGCAAGGCAATTTTTGGTAACTCTCTTTAGTGTTTATACAAGCTTTAAGTCATTTCCTTCAACCGAAGACAGAAAGTATGAAAAGGAACCAAAATAATGACCCTTAAAAGACAATCCAATTGCGAACCGACGCTAGCGACTAACTATTAAGCGAATTGGAAAAATTAATTATTGGTGAAATAAAGTCTTCTACTCTACAAGTCAATTGCACAAAATAACTTGACACAGCAAGATATTAATTAAATTGTAAAAATTGTATTGCACAAAATCCACGTGACAGTAGCATGTATTTATTAAGATGTTGTTTTACGTTTTTCTTTTACTTTTTTGTTCTTTAAAGATTGATTAAATACAAAGTGCAAGTACAAATGCTGCGTATTAAATGGCAATGATATTTTTTGTTGCTTAATGATATGTTCATGTATAAATTATATACGCCATTATTTTGAAACACATAATTGTTCCCCTTTTCTGCTTTCACTCGAAAATGATGTTTAAGTCTAGGGGTGTAAGCGGTACGGTTTGGTCGGTAAATAGTAGATATCAATAATAAAACCAAACTCTAGATGGTAAAATCAAACCGTACCAGTTTACCACCCGGTACACCAAAATCAATACCAAAACCAAACCGGCTGGTATTTCGGTTTTTTCGGTAATTTCGGTTTTTTTCTGGTTTCGGTAAATTCTGGTGTTTTCTGGTTTTGGTTTTTTCTGGTTTTTTCTGGTTTCGGTAAATTCTGATTTTTTCTAGTTTTCGGTTTCGATTTTTTATGTTTGGTAAACAACACTAAAAGTCCCCAAAAACCAAAAACAAAACCAATCAACTTTTTTAAATATTAAAACCAAAACCAAAACCAACTTTTTTCTGGTTTTGGTAAATTCGGTACGGCACGATAATTTTAGTACGGTTTTTTCTGGTTTGGTAAATTCGGTACGGTATGGTAATTTCGGTACGGTTTTTTTTGGTTTCATAAAATTCGGTACGGTAATTTCGGTAAATCAATTTTTTAAATATTAAAACCAAAACCAACCAACTTTTTTGCGGTAATTTCGGTTTCGGTAAGACTGGTTTCTGGTATTTTAATATATGAAACCAAAATCATTTTTTTTCGGACCAAAATGGTACGGTACGGTAAAAACCCTTACCGCTTCCACCCCTATTTAAATCCATGTCTTTTATTTAACATGCTTAGAAAAACCTTTTCAAAACAGGCTATTTCATAAATATCAAAATCTTGTCTTCTGCCACTTGGCGATTAACAAATGACCTGTGATTCTTGTTAAAATATTTTGTAATTAAACATAGTCTCAAAAAAATTTGTATTCCTTATAAATACATTGGCACAAGTAATAATGATATTAATTGTACATGTGGGAAAACTAATGTGACACCGGTGCCGAAGTGGCAGTTGGAAGCTTACATGGCATTTTGCCAAATATTATTATTTTTTAACTTTAAAATTAAGGTAGAGTATATACTAATTGAAATAATATTTATGGAGAGCACTTTTGCTGGCAGTGTAAGCTATATATTCTATTATTACTCCACCAAGACATCACTACTTAAATAATAATCATATTTTGTTTCATAATAATTTATTTATGTTAATCATGCATCAATAAATATTATTAACAAAACTTTGTTTCGACATGCTAAAGTATAAATAGTAAAGTGTTCGCATGATATGTAAAAGAAAGATGGAGGAGGAATGGAAATCTGAGCTCGTATTGCTAAGTAAATAAAACAGGGTGAAAAATAATAGACTGCCCCATAATTTGGCCAGTCATATGTTTAAATATTATTATTTATACCCAACAAATACCCTACCTTGAGTAAAGCTTTTCTAACAGTGAAGGACCGGATAGATATACATGATAATAATAATATTGTAACGTAAGAAGAGCTAATGTGGATGAGATCACGTGCAAGGCACGAATTGAGAATGGGTCAAAAGGGTCCAAAATAAAGGCAAGTGGTCTGAATCAAGCCCCTTAATGGGCCTTAATATTTTATATTTGGGTTCAAGAAGGCATGCTTCTTCATGCTCTCTCTCTCTCTCTCTCTTAAATCTCTCGGTATAAATAAGGACCCACTTCTCTGTCTATATTCAAGCCAAGCTTTTTCTTTCTTTCTGGGTTTCTTTTTATTCGTCTAATTGCTTTGCTTTAGCAATACATATTGTGCAGTTATGGGTGTTGGATTTGGTAAAATATTGGTTGTGTTGATGTTTTTGACAATTGGCTTCAACAACATAGTCTCAGCGGATCCCGAGTTGCTTCAAGATGTTTGTGTTGCGGATCTTACTTCTGGTATGTTATTTCATAAGCCTACACCTAATTCTATTGACTTGGATTTTTTTTTCCAGTTTTTAGTTTTTATAAAGGAACATTTGAGCTAGGTTGATAGATGGTAGATTGAATAATGATACATATACCAACCAGGACCAACCCAGTATCCACTACCAATTTTTCTAAAAATAATTGTAATAAAGCGTGAGTCTCCTTATAATGCAATGCATTTAAAAGACAATTAGTACAAAGTTAATGTTAACATTTGGTGTTTGTAACGTGATTGAGTTGTGTTTTTTTGTTGGAGTAAAGAATAAAACAAGATCAACATAATCAATGCTATTAAATGAAGTTTCGGCGTAGTTCACTGTAGTCCTTTTCACATTTAAAATCCAGCTCAAGAGGATAAAACTAGTTTCATTACTTCACAAAGACAGAATTATGTCCAACCACTGTCACAACCAATGAACACTGACAATTTTATACATTGCTAACCTACATTTTATGTGTGCCAAAACTATACAATGCCATCTTTAAATAAATATGACCCATTTTACGGTAATTGTAATAATTTTTGAAACATATTGGTGTTCTAATGTTCTTTTTTATTTTTTTTAATATTTCAGAATGCCCGATCATCAATAATAGCATGGAAGACTTTTTGTTTTCAATTTGTCTGAATCATAGTATAAATTCAGGTTATTTAGGTGATAATGTGTGGTATTTGAACAAGCGCAATAATATATGTTATGGTTATTTAACATATTTTAACTAATTTACCGTAGTGATATGTAACAAAAATTATTTAAAACAAATAGAAAAGTTTTTTCTTTCCCTTACCATATGAGCTAACTGCCTGTTTAGACTTGCTGACCTCCCATCCAACACGTGCTTGAATCAGGTACAAGCGGGTTAATACACATTGCATGGTATTGAATCTAATTTTGCTATTTCTTGCTAATGTCGCAATAAACTAGAAATTAGCTTCTAAAAAGCTAGACTAAAATTTATTTTAAAACACAATCATGTTGATTTGATTAAACACCCTTTAATTTTTTATTATAACATGGGCTGAATATTGAAAGATAAAAACAAAAAACTCCTCCTTTATATGTAATGTTTCCATACAGGGATTTCAGTTGAATAAACTAATTTTTGTACGCAAAATGTATGAAACAGGTGTGAAGGTGAATGGGTTTGTCTGCAAAGATAACATAACAGCCAATGACTTTTTCTTTGCGGGGCTAGCCAAACCAGGATTGACCAACAACTCAATGGGTGCACTGGTGACCGGAGCCAATGTCCAAAGAATCCCAGGCCTTAACACCCTTGGTGTCTCCCTTGCTCGGATTGACTATGCCGCTGGCGGCCTCAATCCACCACACACCCATCCACGCGCCACCGAAGTGGTATTTGTCCTGGAAGGTGAGCTAGACGTGGGGTTCATCACCACAGCCAATGTCCTCTTTTCAAAGAACATCAAAAAGGGAGAAATATTTGTATTTCCTAGAGGGTTGGTTCACTTCCAAAAGAACAACGGGAAAGTCCCTGCATCGGTCATCTCAGCATTCAATAGTCAATTGCCAGGAACTCAATCCATCGCCACCACTCTATTTGGGGCATCTCCCTCAGTGCCCGACAATGTGTTGACCAAGGCATTCCAAGTGGGTACTAAAGAGGTGCAAAAAATTAAGTCGAGGTTTGCTCCCAAGATGTAGATACTTTATGTTACCCAATGTTGTGATTTGGTCGTTCGTTATTCTTTGAATTTCTCTTTGTTTGGGAAAAGGGAATGTCCAAATAAAAAATGTTGTAAATCATGTCTTTGTACTTTCTCATACGAATTTTATGTGATAATATAATTTAACGATCAAATAAATATTCCATTGGTTGATTGATGACTTCATAACTTTCTCTTACGAATTTTATGTGATAATATAATTTAACGATCAAATAAATATTCCATTGGTTGATTGATGACTTCATAACGTATTAATTAGTGTTTTAAGTGGATTTTATTACGATCTTAAATAATCTTGTATGTCATGTACATTTTTTTGTTTTTAGACACTCTGTGTAAGTTAAGTTTTGGAAGACATTTACACAATACTTGAATCAATGATCAAGTCTCTTGGATCAGTGGTATAAGGTTGTCACTGGAACAGCCTTAGGGGTGGATTGAGTTTGGTCCCCAGTTCGATTCCCAGCACTGTCAAATTAATGCCTGACCAGGGAAAGTCACGAACTGCAAATGGAGATTAGTCGATGTGCGCGTAAGCGCCGTACACCTCATGGTATACTACCCCCCCCCCCCCCCAAAAAAAATAAAAATAAATAATGATTATTACAATTACAGATTATATTTACACAGTACAATTTTATATTGCAATTAAAGATTATTACACCAAAATAAACTACTTGTAACTATCATTGGCATTGACATATCCCCTTTTCATCCCTTTTTATAGAGACCTTGGGTGATAATTCTTTTACAAAAGACTTTTGGCATCATCATCGGTGGTGATTAATTTGTGTTGGTCACCCTCTTAAGGGTGACACACCACCCCTTAATTTGCATCTAATTTGTAACTCCAAATGGGGATGACCATTCCTTAGCATAGTGATAATTCTACTTTTATCGCTGCTTACGATAGCTAAAAATACTACATTTGTCACTACTAATAGCGCTAGCAAATTCAATTTGTCATTGTCTTAGAATTGTAAGTTTTCTCTTACAACGACCTTGTTCACCTTCATTATCATTTGCACTTCATTTTTAGTCCTACTAGGTCTAAACCCGCGCGATGCGCGGGATAGACGATTGCGATCGATATTTACACATAAAGTGTCTACTTTGTGTCCTCTAACATCTGGCGTTATAAAATATTATAATTACAAAAAAAATGTTGCATTATTATAATTGTTGCCTTGTATGTGATGAAATAAATAGAAATCCTCCAGCAGTTTCACATTCAGTGACCCCACCCCTCACCGTCATTTATATCGAGGTGTCAAGTAATTTTGTTCATATATAAAATCTAATACAAACATTTAAGCCTAAAATAATTTTACATTAGTGAACATAAAAGATCTCAAATGTCACCCCAATAACTATTAGGAAACACCAACATGATAAAGTCCTTGAATAATTCTACCTAATGGAAAAGAATAAAATAATTCCGATTAAAATCTAAATAATCATGTAATCCATTGCTCGAACCAAATGAAAAATTAGTACATAACTTGTAATTACCAAGATAGGTAAAATTATACGGCTAATCTATTGTGACACCCTAACTAATTAAATACCGGGTAGCTACTCCTTTATTAAATTAATTCAAAATGCCAAGTTGGCTCAGCTAATAGCATCACTGTCGAAAACATTTTATTATTACTAACCACCTAGTATTTAAAAAGTAAGTTGCCAAATTTTAATTAAAGTCTGATTAACATGCAGTGAAAGATTTAAAGCAAGAATAATATCACCATTCACCATAACGAAATAGTAGAACAACCATCACATGATATAAATAAATCCGGAGGAAAACTCCTCACAACAAACTCCACAACTGAAATGAATAACTTAAAACTGAATACTGAATCAATACATGCCAAAGTCTGAAAAACTGAAATGAAAATGTAACTCTAATGGAACTGGGCAACATGCCCTAAAACTGAGGAATACTGAACATGGAATCCAAATGATAGAAGCGTCTAAAAGCAAATCCCTGTAACTTCCACAAACAGCTACAGCTCTTCATCTGAATGAGTATCCTATGCATGGTGTCCTTGTGGCTGGGCACCTAAAATGGTTTTACAAAAAATAGATTTGAAAGCAAACGGGTCAGAGCCCGAATGTGGAGATATTTTAAAAACCTGCAAGTGCTTTAAAAACATTTAAAACATTAAATGCAAAGTACATGTTAGGACGTGCACTCACATGAAATTCTCACCTCTCGTCTAACTGTGCACTCCTAACGTAAGTACCTATCTAAAATGACACAACCCACTAGCTAAGTAACATCATATCTAGCTAGACTGTCGTAGGTTCTACCCTTATTACTCGATTCCCATTAACATTATAACGTTCGCAATTAAGTAGGGGCTTAACGTAAATTCAGGTTCTCACGTAAAAGTAATACAACTCATTATAGATCATTCCTTTTGTTATCCCATAGATATACACACAATAACATATGAAAGTTCCCAGTTATTAAGTGTATATTTCCCACAACATAAATATACAATATAAGCACCCCGAGACTAAGCTGCGGTGCACACATACTCTACTATCCATCCCGGTACATCACGTACATAAGGATCACATATTCCGAATCTCTCAGGAATAGTTCACAGATAACAACATCACAAATAATGGAGGCGAACACAGTCACATCACATGGGTCACGCACATACCTGCGCTCCCACGATCAGCAGACTTATTAACATCCCAATAAGTCCTTCTCTGACTTATGTTCATCGAGGTAACCAGTATAAATCCGGGCAACACAAGGATTAGAGGGCCCTAAGCGAACGCAAACCTCCCGTGATAGTAAGTATGGTAGGTATGTCATACACACAAATCATATACCAATACTAAGTAAGCACACATCTTAGTAATCACCGTAGTTTAATTGTAGTACTTATCGCATTCTCGTACCAACTTAATATATATACAACTTATATAATCCCGGTCCATATTTATACGCGCCATAATTTATTCTCACGTCGTAGTAGGCACTCACGTCTCGACTCAAATGTCTATTTGATTTGATCCACATTTATATAATTTACTCCTCATTATATCCCAAATGTCCCAAGTATACTAATACACCATCAAAGGAATGTTATCTCTATCCTCGAACAAGTTTACGGGACTCCCAAAATCAAAAAAGGCCTAAACTGCCACCTCGTTAGAAGTCTCATTCGAACGAGGCTGTTCGAACGAGATTTCGTTCGAACGAACTGGGCTATCTAACGAGATCTCATTCGAACGAGATTATCAAACGAACATCCCTCTCGTTAGAACCCCAAACTGTCAACTCGTTAGAAGATCGTTCGAACGAGCTCGTTCGAACGACCTGGGTAGGTCTTCTAACGAGTGACCAGATTCAAGCCCAGAAATCCTATCTCGTTTTTCCACCAATTTCTACACCTCAAATCTCAACCAAAATTCGTCCCAACAATGTTTTAAGGTCTCCAATCATCCTAAAACATACTAAGGTCATATACTAACATCTTTTAAGGAATTAACACATCCTAAACATCATTAATTCATCAAATCTCTACCCTTTCTCCCAAATTTTCAAGAACATAAACCCTAGAATTTTAAATCCTCAATAAGTCCATTCTAGATCCGTTTTTGTTACATCCAACATATATTAACATCAGAATAATCATCTCCATACTATTCTACATGCAATTTGTCTTCAAAATTCAAGTCCTAAGTCCAATGAAAATGCGTTTTTATTTAACTTCCAAGAACAAATGTAAATCTTTCAATTTATCTAACATGGAAGAAACATTCTCTGAATTAAATAGAATTAAATCACTTGCCTCTAGTGTCTCTGAATTTGGTGTTGGTTTGATGAAGCTTTTTCTGCAGAATTCCTTCTCTCTCTCTCTCTACAAGCCTTCTTCTCCAAAGGTGGCTAGGGTTTGTTTAGGAGACTTAGAAAACCAATTTTAAAACTCCCCGTAGTCTTATGGGTCAATATGGTTGGTAGTGGGTTTAGTGGTTAGTTACCCAAATCAGATTATAAATCCTAATTTTCGTCATTATTAAATCCCAAAAATACAATATTACCAAACTACCCTTATAAGATGCCGGTATGACCTAAAAATACCCCGGGACCCAAATTAAACCCCCGGCTAGTGTTTTCTGACTATCTCGACCCTTACGGACGCATTGGCGCACTCAAAATGACCATACGGTTGATAGAATTTAACTTCACTTTTACAATTAACATAATTATATCCTGACGCGACTGTCTCACGCGTCCCAATAAAATGTCCAAATTGCTGTATATTAATCTCACGACAAATTTCATAATTCAATATTCATATATCATCATATATACTCAATATAGTGAAATACCAACTCACATCTCGCTAGTATTTTATCCGGATTAATTCCCAATTAATTCTCCTTTAATTAATTAATCCCAAAAATAAATATCGCCAAAAATACGGGGTCTTACATACTTCCCCCCTAATAACAGAATTTCATCCCGAAATTCGGAACTAGAAAGTACCTGATAAAAACAACTCTGGATAACGTTCGCGCATCTCATCCTCGCGCTCCCATGTGGACTCCTCGACATTGTGATGTCGCCACTGAACACGCACTAACGGAACTATCTTTGACCGCAACTTCCTCTCACTTCGGTCCAAAATAGCAATCGGCCCCTCCTCGTAGGAGCTATCAGGCTGTAGATCAATCTCCTCCGAAGCGATGTGAGAATGAGCCAAATCATCTCTGAGATATTTCCTTAGCGAGGAAATATGAAACACATCGTGAATCCGGTGTAAATGCTCCGGTAACCCGAGTCTATACTCAACTGGTCCAATCCGCTCAATAATAGGAAACGGCCCCACATACCTCGGTGCCAACTTCCCCTTCTTCCCGAAATGCATAATCCCCTTCATAGGAGATACTCTGAGCAAAACCTGGTCCCCCACTTGGAACTCCCTGAAATATCTCTTCGCATCAGCATAACTCTTCTGCCGGTCTTGAGCTACCCGAATGCGACTCCGAATCAACTCAATCCTTGCCGAAGTATCATGAATCACTTCCGGCCCAAGTAGTTTGTTTTCCCCCACCTCTAACCAACATGCTGGGGAACGACAAGGCCTACCGTACAATGCCTCAAACGGAGCCATGCCAATAGTGAACTGGTAGGAGTTATTATAAGCAAACTCTACCAGTGGAAGGTATTATTCCCATCCACCTCCAAAGTCAATAATGCACATGCGTAGCATGTCCTCCAACATCTGATTTGTGCGCTCTGTCTGCCCATCGGTCTGCGGATGATAAGCCGTACTCAACCACAATTCCGTGCCCATGGCCTCCTAGAAACTCTCCCAAAACCGCGAAACAAATATCTTATCTCTGTCAGACACGATATTTAGGGGCACACCGTGAAGTCTCACAACCTCTGAAATGAAGAGCTCGGCATACTGTCCCGTAGTTTAGTCAGTCCTTACGGGTAAAAAGTGAGCGACTTTGGACAACCTGTCCACAATTACCCAAACAGAGTCGTGACCCCTCTGCGACGTAGGCAACCCCGTGATAAAGTCCATGGATATTGAAAGCGCGGTTGGATTCCCGGTGATTAATTTATCACAAATTAAAATATAATTTCCTTTTACATAAATGCGGAAGCGTATAATAAGTGATGGTTCAACAAATAAACAAGGCCGAGTTTTAATATCATAAGAAACAAATTAAAACATAATTCAAGTCCTAGAATTTGCCTAAGTCATGATTATTCATAATTCAAAGTAAGGCGAAACTAATTTTAGCAAGTGACTTGAATAAACCAAATTAACCCAATATTAAATTAAATCCCAAATTAAATTAGTGTGATTGTAAAACCAAATTTTATCTTGAAATTAATCTAGCATGCGTTCTAAGTGATATAGAGCAAGATAAAATAAACACTCACACAACACCGCGATGTACGAGGAAAAACCCACTAACGGGAAAAAACCTCGGGACGACCCTAGCCTCAAATCCACTAAAAACGGTATTACAAAATACAAGACAAAAGACTTACTTCCTAAACTCGAGCCCTCTCAAGCCGTGATGCTCCTTCTTGTATCAACCTCCAATTAGTGGATAACCGACGGAGCTCCACCGTGGTCTCGGAATACACCGATGGGACTTTATATGGTCACCGTCACCCAAGCATGGAGCCTTTCTCCTTTTGGGTAAAATCTCAACAAAAGTCTTCTTTGTGATGGGGTGTAGAAGCAAACCCGAAACGTCTCTTGAATTCGGTAGAGAAAACCGGTGCTAAAACAATCTCCAAGCAATTGATATTTATATAGAAGCTTGGATAAACAATTGGGTGTAAACTAGAGTGTGTATGAATTTTTCATTAAAAATTGACACTCAAAACTTGAACATTTTCCTAAAGTAATTTTGCTCTCAAACTCTCTTTTGGAGATAAACAAATGTTGGAAAAGTTGTCTTGGAAAATGTGTTTCCCGCACATAATAAAGTATGAAAAAGGTTGGTTGAAAACCAAGTGGAAGAGTGGGGAAAAACTTCAAAAAAAACTGCCAAATAACTGTTCCCGCTGGAAGTCCGTTCGAACGAACGTGATTCTCGTTCGAACGAGACTTCTAACGAGTGACCATCCTGGGCTCGTTAGAGGTTCGTTAGATACCTCGTTAGAACGAGCATTCGTTCGAACGACATATCGAACGACTGTCCAGTTAGGGTCGTTGGCAAAACTCGTTCGAACGAACCTGGTTCGAACGACAAAACTCGTTCGAACGAAATCTGGTTCGAACGAAAAAACTCGTTCGAACGACATTTCAAACGAACAACCAGAAAGATTGAAAAATTCGATTTTGGCCCAGAAACTTTTATATACTTATTTTAAAGTTCTTAATTGATTCTTTCTGAAAATGAAATGCAGTTTTTATTAAACCTAACACCCAATACAAATTGTTCCAAGCTCCTATATACATATAATTACATTCATACCTTGGGAGCATGGAACCTTAGTTGCTGACGTAGAAACGAGGCACGCAAACCGGCATTTTGATGAAGCTTTAAATTCTTTGCCGCTACGTCTTCAACATACACTTCATAGGCTTGAGAATATTACAATAAATACTATCCTATGAATAAATATTTTTGTCCGGAATTGAGCCAAAACTATATATGGACTCAATTGAAAATTTGTGTCCTTACAAATCTCCCCCTTTGGCTATTCCGGGACAAAAACCAAACAAAAATCCTAAAGGGCCGTCAAGCTCTACTAGACTCAAAACATAACCCGCCCAATCTTGACTCAACCCAAGGATTAAACTCTTTGCCATAGAAAGATGCCGATTTAGAATAAATCCTGCACACTTAAGCAAACTCATCAAATGCATAGGGAATATCAAACTATTAAATGCAATTAATTAATTACTCCCCCTAAATTAATTCTCCCTTTAAACACATGACAAAACTTAGAAAGACGTCTCCCCCTAAGATAAATCTCCCCCAAACGAAGATACGATAATAATGATACGATAATAATAGGATTAGATACCATTTCTCCCCCTATCATCATTCTCCCCCTTTTTGTTCGGGAATAGGCAAAGGGTAAAGAACTAATAAACAACATGTGAAAGCTTAAAGTGATAAGACATGAAAGCATATGGGCAATAAAAGCAGGGCAAAGACAAACAAATATCATATATATATACATTAGAAATATACCAATATAGTACTTGCATATATATAGATATAAACACACACACATGACACAAAATACAATAAGTTTGCACACTCGTATGGCAAAAATGTGTCATATGGAAACGGAAGTGTAGGGGTGTGAACTAACAACAATTAAATTTAGACCCAAACACTTAAGAAACGTTCACGGAGTTCTCATTTGATTGCAAACTTCATCACAGTTAAATATAACCTCATGTGACAATATAAAGATTGAACTCAATGAACAAACATACACAATGCATACAAGCCTAGCATGATGATGATTCTACAAACCAAATAGAGTCATGACATTAAAGACAACTAGGATAAACGGACATTGTGCAAACCGTTGATATACCATCCAATTCTCCCTCAATGAGCATATATATTCTTTTTTTTTTGAATGAATATATCATACAAACATAGGCCTTGGCAATTGCTTTCTGTTTAATGCCAAATATTCTGTTTTTAGGCCTTTGGATCACGTATTTCTTTTAGATCCAATCAACGGTGGCTTACTATCGCAAAGGATTTAATTCGTCCTTTCGGAGCCCTTCCCCGTGCATATATTAATTGATCATGTTTTCATTTTTCTCACAAATCTCACATGCAACGGATTTTGACATGCACTAGTCCTCCTAGGTCATAGATATGTAGATGACTAGATTGATAGGAGAACACCTCAAAAAGCTCAAATATAACATGTGACATTAAGATTTCAAAAGAGCTCGTGCATGTGTGAATAGAGGCATATAGAAATAGAATCCATTTAAACAATACAAAATCCAACTTCTCCATAAAATATGGTAAAGAACATAATAAGGATTGAAAATCTAAACCAAAAGTTCTAGCCACGTGGGAGCGTAAATGGTGGGATTCAAATACAAGTATATGCCACATAAAGTGTGTCAAACAAAAATACACACAAAACAAAATCTTTTTGAGTTTTTAACATTTTTAATCAAAAATAAATATTTACTCAAAAGGACAAACAAAAATCATTTGTATTTTTCATTAAGCTTAAATGAAATAAATAAAACACAAATGATAAACAAAAATCTTTTTATATTATGTAGTCGATTCAAACACAAAATATAATACAAAAAGATAAACAAGTCATAATTTCTAGCATGTGATATGAATTAAGGCAATGACTAGAAAATGACTAAATAAGCATACATTTAGCATATGAATATAGCATGAAGTACAAACGCTAAAGTATGCAAACACTAACACATTCATCCATTAGATTTAGCAAGGGAGGAAGCATGTGTAAGTAAATGAGAATCAAAATCCCTATTTTGTAAGGCAACCAAGTCGGATTTCCTAACCCAAATTAATGAATAATTACTATCTTGGTGCGTAGGAACGTTAGCTATCGTGGTTACTTTACTATGGGATTTTCTAGGAATTCGTTTAAGATCTAAACAAAATTGCCTAAGATGACCTTTTCGACCACAATGTGTACAAGTAAGAACATGTCGAAAAGATTTATCTAAGGAGTGATCATTAAACACATTCCTAGAAGATTCTCCTAAAACATTGGTTTTGACTTTAGGGTTAAATTCATTACAAGAATTGAAGCCTAAACCAAAAGTGTCATTTTTAATTTGGACCGTTCCTAACATTTTATCTAGTTTTTCCGAACGACATTCCAAATCAAATTTGACATTACTAGAATCTTTTAATTTATTTTCCAATTCTAAAATTTTAGATTCTAGTAAAACATTTCTCTCTTCAAAAGCAAGAAGCTCTTTTTTCAAGGATTCCACTAAACCCTTAAGGCTATCTCTCTCGCCTTCTACATAGCTAAGCTTCTCTTGAAGAGTCCTCTCATGTGTCCTAAGGTCTTCTATTAAGGCACTTTCATCAATGACCTTGACACTCTCTCTTAAACTCGCTTCTAACTTCAAATTAGCTCTTTTCAATTTAATAGATTCTTTATATAATTCATGAAAAGCATTTTGAAGTTCACTCTCATCAACCTCTTCTTCATTTTCACTCTCTCTTTCTTCTTCACTCTCACTATCATAAAAAATAAGAGAATCATGTACAATGACCTTGGAAGTGGCATGTGCTATAATTTCATCATTCGATGAGTTCTCATTATCACTCACATGACTAGCCATAAAAGCCACAAAATTTTTCTTAGTGGGGGAATCGGGCTTTTCTTCCTTATCACTATCACTAAGGGTAGCATTATATGAAATAGGTCGCTTACCATCTTTCCTTAGTTTAGTGGGGCACTCATAAGCCCTATGGCCATAACCTTCACAACCAAAACATTTATTAGACTCGTCCCTATCAATATTTTCATTACTAGGTTTAGGGATCTTATCGGCTTTAGAAATCTTCTCGTTTTTATCATGTTTAGAAGATTCAAATTTCTTAAAATCATTTTTAACTTTATCTTTGTTAAATTTAAGAAATTTTCTAAATTTACGAGCAAACAAAGCCATGTCTTCCGAGTCACTATCACTATCGCTCTCTACTACTTGTTTGACCTCTTTTCGGGCTTTTAAAGCAACGCCCTTTTCAATTTTCTTTTCAGTTTTAGAGGGAAACATATCTAGTTCATAGGTTTGTAAATCACCTACAAGCTCTTCTAATTTCGTAGAGGCTAAAGTGGGTAAAGAATTTAAAACGGTCACTTTAGGAATAAATCTATCGGGTAGTGACCTCAAAATTTTCTTTACAACACGGTCGTCAGATATTTTCTCTCCCAAGTTAAAGGATGAATTAACAATATCAGAAAGTCTAGCATAAAATTTATCAAAAGTTTCTTTTTTATCCATTTTGATAGTTTCAAATTGAGTGGTGAGGTTTTGGAGTTTTGAAGCTTTAACGACACTAGTTCCTTCATGAGTTAATTGTAAAATATCCCAAGCTTCTTTAGCGGTTTCACACGTCATAATACGTCGGAATTCATCCGGTGCGACAGCGCTAAATAAGGCATTTAAACCACGGGAATTAAAATTTGCAAGTTTAAACTCATTTTCGGTCCATCTATCGATGGGTTTGGGAACACGTTCATTTTCAATTAGATGAGTTGGTGGGGAGTACCCGGTAACAACAGACATCCAAACATGTTCATCGATAGATTTAAGTGCCGATTTCATTCGCGCTTTCCAATACGCGTAGTTAGAACCATCAAAAATAGGAAATTTTGAAAATGGGGAAAAATCCATTTTAGCCAAAAATTAAAGGATCTTAACGAAATAATTTATCGTTTTTGGCTCTGATACCAATTTGAAAGCGCGGTTGGATTCCCGGTGATTAATTTATCACAAATTAAAATATAATTTCCTTTTACATAAATGCGGAAGCGTATAATAAGTGATGGTTCAACAAATAAACAAGGCCGAGTTTTAATATCATAAGAAACAAATTAAAACATAATTCAAGTCCTAGAATTTGCCTAAGTCATGATTATTCATAATTCAAAGTAAGGCGAAACTAATTTTAGCAAGTGACTTGAATAAACCAAATTAACCCAATATTAAATTAAATCCCAAATTAAATTAGTGTGATTGTAAAACCAAATTTTATCTTGAAATTAATCTAGCATGCGTTCTAAGTGATATAGAGCAAGATAAAATAAACACTCACACAACACCGCGATGTACGAGGAAAAACCCACTAACGGGAAAAAACCTCGGGACGGCCCTAGCCTCAAATCCACTAAAAACGGTATTACAAAATACAAGACAAAAGACTTACTTCCTAAACTCGAACCCTCTCAAGCCGTGATGCTCCTTCTTGTATCAACCTCCAATTAGCGAATAACCGACGGAGCTCCACCGTGGTCTCGGAATACACCGATGGGACTTTATATGGTCACCGTCACCCAAGCATGGAGCCTTTCTCCTTTTGGGTAAAATCTCAACAAAAGTCTTCTTTGTGATGGGGTGTAGAAGCAAACCCGAAACGTCTCTTGAATTCGGTAGAGAAAACCGGTGCCAAAACAATCTCCAAGCAATTGATATTTATATAGAAGCTTGGATAAACAATTGGGTGTAAACTAGAGTGTGTATGAATTTTTCATTAAAAATTGACACTCAAAACTTGAACATTTTCCTAAAGTAATTTTGCTCTCAAACTCTCTTTTGGAGATAAACAAATGTTGGAAAAGTTGTCTTGGAAAATGTGTTTCCCGCACATAATAAAGTATGAAAAAGGTTGGTTGAAAACCAAGTGGAAGAGTGGGGAAAAACTTCAAAAAAAACTGCCAAATAACTGTTCCCGCTGGAAGTCCGTTCGAACGAACGTGATTCTCGTTCGAACGAGACTTCTAACGAGTGACCATCCTGGGCTCGTTAGAGGTTCGTTAGATACCTCGTTAGAACGAGCATTCGTTCGAACGACATATCGAACGACATATCGAACGACTGTCCAGTTAGGGTCGTTGGCAAAACTTGTTCGAACGAACCTGGTTCGAATGACAAAACTCGTTCGAACGACATTTCAAACGAACAACCAGAAAGATTGAAAAATTCGATTTTGGCCCAGAAACTTTTATATACTTATTTTAAAGTTCTTAATTGATTCTTTCTGAAAATGAAATGCAGTTTTTATTAAACCTAACACCCAATACAAATTGTTCCAAGCTCCTATATACATATAATTACATTCATACCTTGGGAGCATGGAACCTTAGTTGCTGACGTAGAAACGAGGCACGCAAACCGGCATTTTGATGAAGCTTTAAATTCTTTGCCGCTACGGCTTCAACATACACTTCATAGGCTTGAGAATATTACAATAAATACTATCCTATGAATAAATGTTTTTGTCCGGAATTGAGCCAAAACTATATATGGACTCAATTGGAAATTTGTGTCCTTACAGATATGCTCTCCCACATCCACACTGGGACCTCCAACGGCTGTAGAAGTCCTGTCGGTCTCTGATGATCCACTTTTACTAGCTGGCAAGTGGCGCATTTCGAAACAAACTCAGCAATATCTCTCTTCATACCGCTCCACCAATACTGGCGTCTCATGTCTTGGTACATTTTATCCCCTCCGGGATGTACCGCGAACCGTGAGCCGTGCGACTCTGCCATCACCTCGTGTCGCAATTTCTCCCCTTCCAGAACCACCAATCTCCCATTGAAGCGTAATCCCCCGTCTGAGCTGACGGTATAGGACTCGGCTCCCTCTACTAGTAATCGAACTATCTGCTCCTGACAGAACGAGTCAGTAGCCTGTGCACGTACTACCTTCGTGACAATCTGCGGTGTAACGGTCATTACAGACATGAAAGATCGGGCCACTGCATCCTGGTGTCCCAACTCCTTCCGCTTTGCCTTCCACACCCCTGCCACCTCATCTGCTGGCCTACGACTCAACGCATATGCTACCACGTTAGCCTTACCTAGGTGATACTGGATATCGAACTGGTAGTCTTTCACAAACTCAAGCCACCTACGCTGCCGCATATTCAACTCCTTCTGCGTGAACAGGTATTATAGGGACTTGTGGTCCGTGAACAGTTGTAACTTCTCCCCCAAAAGATAGTGCCTCCAAATCCGTAGGGCAAATACCACAGCCGCCAATTCCAAATCATGCGTGGGGTAATTCTTCTCATGAGGCTTAATCTTACGGGAAGCATAATCTATGGCCTGTCTCTCCTGATGCAATACACCTCCAAGTCCTTGCAAAGACGCATCGGTGTAAACCAAATACTCAACTCCCGGTCTCGGCAATGCTAACACAGGTGCTGAGGTCAATTTGTCCTTTAACTCATCAAATGCCAACTGATAGGCATCACTCCAGATGAATGGCACACCCTTACGAGTCAGATGTGTCAAAGGACCCGCTATCTTCGAAAATCCCCGAATGAATCTCCTGTAGTATCTTGCTAGGCCCAAGAAACTACGAATCTCAGTCGGTGTCGTGGGCTGTCCCCACTCCCTCACCGCGGATACCTTCCTCGGATCAAAAGATATCCCCCGGTCGAAAATAATGTGTCCCAAAAACTGAACCTCCTTCAGCCAAAACCCGCATTTCTCATATTTTGCATACAACTCGTTCTGACGAAGTGTCTGTAAAACTTGCCTCAAATGCTCGGCGTGCTCCTCCTCTGTCTGGGAGTAAACCAGAATATCATTGATGAAGACAATGACAAACTGATCTAGGAAATCCCTGAACACTCTGTTCATCAAGTCCGTAAACACAGCTGGAGCGTTGGTCAAACCAAAAGGCATAACTCGAAACTCGTAAGAACCATATCTCGACAAGAACGCAGTCTTCGAGACATCCTCCTCCCTGATACGCAACTGATGGTATCCCGATCTCAAATCAATCTTCGAGAACAAAGAAGCTCCTCTTAACTGGTCAAATAAGTCATCGATTCGAGGCAACGGATACTTATTCCGTATCGTGACCTTGTTCAACTCTCGGTAGTCCACACACAATCTCAGTGAACCGTCCCTCTTCTTCACAAACAAAACTAGAGCGCCCCAAGGTGAGGTACTCCTACGAATAAAGCCCTGACCTAACAGCTGCTCTATCTGATCTCGTAGCTCTCGCATCTCTGCCCGAGCCATACGGTATGGTGCACGTGCTATAGGTCACGTATCTGGCAATAGGTCTATAACAAAGTCTATCTCTCGACTGGGGGGTAGGCCTGGTATCTCCTGAAACACATCCGAATACTCCCTGACGACTGGGATCGAATCTAAAGGAATCATAACCTCCTTAGAGGTATCCTCCTCTAGGTAATACAAATGAGCGGTCGAGCCTCCCTCCGGGCGAGGCATCGCCACTACAAACATCTCTTGCCCCAGAATGGCAAAAACAATGCTCCCACCGAAGCAATCAATCATGGCTCTATAATCAGCGAGCCAATCCATACCGATAATCACATCGTGAACATGCATATCTAATACCAACATATCTGCAGGTAATGCCAGACTACCAATCTCTACCCCCACTCCCCGGCATATAAAGAATATAAGTGACCCACTCCCCAATGGTGAGTCGACACACGTCACTGTGCTCTCTGCTGTAGCTAATAATCCTAAGGATTTCGCGAAATGTGTAGCTATAAAACAATGTGTAGCCCCCGTATCAAACAATACCCGACCCATAGTGCCATGGATAGGAAACGTACCCTTAATAGCGGGCGGTGCCGGTGGAACTGCTGCCTGGTGGACGTTATAGAAACGTCCATACTGTAGCTGCCCTTGCTGAGCTGGGACTGCTGGAATGGGTGGCAATGCTACCATCTGTGGCGGTGCGGGGAGAGCGGCGGGAAACATAGGCCTCTGCGGCTCCTGGCGAGCACCCTGCTGCTGCTGCTGTGGGGCCCTGCCCCTATCAGGACAATCCTGTCATTTATGGTCAATTTTGCCACAAACAAAACACTTCCTTGGTAAGTTCCCTCCTCTCTGACCCTGCTGTCCCCGGCCTTGGTGGCCGTTACCGTTCCTCCCTTGGCCCTGCTGGCCCTGCTGAAACTGCTACCCATTCTGCCCCTGTTGGCCCTGATGGCCGTTTGGACCCTGATGGCCCTAATGGAAGCCTCCTTGTCCGTGCCTGTAATTTCCTGATCTGAACCTCTTCTGATCCCCCTGCTGGGAACCCTGCTCACTTTGTCTCTGCCCCTGAACAGATTGTGCCCCACCGGCACCATGTCCTCCAGTCCTGCCCTGATGGCTAGACTCTCCCGATCTCTTGCCCTCAGCCATATGAAAGCGGTGATCCTGGCAGTGTAACAAAGCAGCGTTAACCACATCAGAATAAGTGGCCAACGAAAGGTTCCCTAACAGGTGCTGACGGATCCTCCATGTCAACCCGTCGGTGAATTTCTCAATCTTCTTCTTTTCTGTCGGTATCTCATCCGGAATGATATTCAACAGATTCGTGAACTTGGCCTCATACTCGGCCACAGTCTTACCCTCTTGCTTCAGATTCATCAGTTTCCTCCTCATTTTCGTGTGAACAGCCGACGGAAAGTACTTGCGGTCGAACCGCACCCAAAAGTCCTGAATAGTGAGAGTATCCCTCTCCTCCACGGTGGTAATAGACTCCCACCACTGCAGTGCAGATCCAACTAGCTTGAAAGTATCTAGCACCTGCTTCTGAACGTCCGTGTACTCATACATCCTCAAGTGCCTCTGCATATCCTTCCTCCACTGGCTCGAGACTACCACATCTGAGCTACCAGCAAACTCTGGCGGATGCGCTTTCTGAAAAGCGTCACGTACACGTTCCCAAGCAGATGGGAATGCATTTGCCTGTACTGGCACAGAGACCGACACCTGAGGTGGTGCCTGCTGGACTACGGCAATTGCGGCATTTACCGCTTGGGCTACAATGGCTGCAACCTCAGCGGCGTTCATCATGCCCTGAACTGGAACGGGCTGGGGTTCGGGCGTTGCATCCCTGGGAATTCGTCGTGCACATCGTGGAGGCATCTGAAATACGAATAAAGTTTATAAGTTCACAGTTTATAAACTTAAAATAGCTGAAGAACGAAGCATACACAGAAAGAGTACAACAGTCCTAAAATATAGGGCTCTATATCAAAGAAAACTTAGCGAAAACATAATAGCCGTACAGATCCTAAAGAACACTAGAACCTGATGCTCTGATACCACCTGTGACACCCTGACTAATTAAATACCGGGTAGCTACTCCTTTATTAAATTAATTCAAAATGCCAAGTTGGCTCAGCAAATAGCATCACTGTCAAAAATATTTTATTATTACTAACCACCTAGTATTTAAAAAGTAAGTTGCCAAATTTTAATTAAAGTCTGATTAACATGCAGTGAAAGATTTAAAGCAAGAATAATATCACCATTCACCATAACGAAATAGTAGAATAACCATCACATGATATAAATAAATCTGGAGGAAAATTCCTCAAAACAAACTCCACAACTGAAATGAATAACTAAAAACTGAATACTGAATCAATACATGCCAAAGTCTGAAAAACTGAAATGGAAATGTAACTCTAATGGAACTGGGCAACATTCCCTAAAACTGAGGAATACTGAACATGGAATCCAAATGATAGAAGCGTCTAAAAGCAAATCCCTGTAACTTCCACAAACAGCTACAACTCGTCATCTGAATGAGTATCCTATGCATGGTGTCCTTGTGGCTGGGCACCTAAAATGGTTTTACAAAAAATAGATTTGAAAGCAAACGGGTCAGAGCCCGAATGTGGAGATATTTTAAAAACCTACAAGTGCTTAAAAAATATTTAAAACATTAAATGCAAAGTACATGTTAGGACGTGCACTCACATGAAATTCTCACCTCTCGTCTAACTGTGCACTCCTAACGTAAGTACCCATCTAAAATGACACAACCCACTAGCTAAGTAACATCATATCTAGCTAGACTGTCATAGGTTCTACCCTTAATACTCGATTCCCATTAACATTATAACGTTCGCAATTAAGTAGGGGCTTAACGTAAATTCAGGTTCTCACGTAAAAGTAATACAACTCATTATAGATCATCCCTTTTGTTATCCCATAGATATACACACAATACCATATGAAAGTTCCCAGTTATTAAGTGTATATTTCCCACAACATAAATATACAATATAAGCACCCTGAGACTAAGTTGTGGTGAACACATACTCTGCTATCCATGTCGGTACATCACGTACATAAGGATCACATATTCCGAATCTCTCAGGAATAGTTCACAGATAACAACATCATAAATAATGGAGGCGAACACAGTCACATCACATGGGTCACGCACATACCTGCGCTCCCACGATCAGCAGACTTATTAACATCCCAATAAGTCCTTCTCTGACCTATTTTCATCGAGGTAACCAGTCTAAATCTGGGCAACACAAGGATTAGAGGGCCCTAAGCGAACGCAAACCTCCCGTGATAGCAAGTATGGTAGGTATGTCATACACACAAATCATATATCAATACTAAGTAAGCACACATCTTAGTAATCACCGTAGTTTAATTGTAGTACTTATCGCATTCTCGTACCAACTTAATATATATACAACTTATATAATCCCGGTCCATATTTATACGCGCCATAATTTATTCTCACGTCGTAGTAGGCACTCACGTCTCGACTCAAATGTCTATTTGATTTGATCCACACTTATATAATTTACTCCTCATTATATCCCAAATGTCCCAAGTATACTAATACACCATCAAAGGAATGTTATCTCTATCCTCGAACAAGTTTACGGGACTCCCAAAATCAAAACAGGCCAAAAAGGCCTAAACTGCCACCTCGTTAGAAGTCTCGTTCGAACGAGGCTGTTCGAACGAGATTTCGTTCGAACGAACTGGGCTATCTAACGAGATCTCGTTCGAACGAGATTATCGAACGAACATCCCTCTCGTTAGAACCCCAAACTGTCAACTCGTTAGAAGATCGTTCGAACGAGCTCGTTCGAACGACCTGGGTAGGTCTTCTAACGAGTGACCAGATTCAAGCCCAGAAATCCTATCTCGTTTTTCCACCAATTTCTACACCTCAAATCTCAACCAAAATTCGTCCCAACAATGTTTTAAGGTCTCCAATCATCCTAAAACATACTAAGATCATATACTAACATCTTTTAAGGAATTAACACATCCTAAACATCATTAATTCATCAAATCTCTACCCTTTCCCCCAAATTTTCAAGAACATAAACCCTAGAATTTTAAATCCTCAATAAGTCCATTCTAGATCCGTTTTTGTTACATCCAACATATATTAACATCAGAATAATCATCTCCATACTATTCTACATGCAATTTGTCTTCAAAATTCAAGTCCTAAGTCCAATGAAAATGCGTTTTTATTTAACTTCCAAGAACAAATGTAAATCTTTCAATTTATCTAACATGGAAGAAACATTCTCTGAATTAAATAGAATTAAATCACTTGCCTCTAGTGTCTCTGAATTTGGTGTTGGTTTGATGAAGCTTTTTCTGCAGAATTCCTTCTCTCTCTCTCTCTACAAGCCTTCTTCTCCAAAGGTGGCTAGGGTTTGTTTAGGAGACTTAGAAAACCAATTTTAAAACTCCCCGTAGTCTTATGGGTCAATATGGTTGGTAGTGGGTTTAGTGGTTAGTTACCCAAATCAGATTATAAATCCTAATTTTCGTCATTATTAAATCCCAAAAATACAATATTACCAAACTACCCTTATAAGATGCCGGTATGGCCTAAAAATACCCCGGGACCCAAACTAAACCCCCGACTAGTATTTTCTGACTATCTCGACCCTTCCGGACGCGTTGGCGCACTCAAAACGACCATACAGTTGATAGAATTTAACTTCACTTTTATAATTAACATAATTATATCCTGATGCGACTGTCTCACGCGTCCCAATAAAATGTCCAAATTGCCGTATATTAATCTCACGAAAAATTTCATAATTCAATATTCATATATCATCATATATACTCAATATAGTCAAATACCAACTCACATCTCGCTAGTATTTTATCCGGATTAATTCCCAATTAATTCTCCTTTAATTAATTAATCCCAAAAATAAATATCGCCAAAAATGCGGGGTATTACATCTATTACATTAACTCATCAGGAAAATATTAGATAAGAATAATATCTCATTATTTAAAGACCCTAAAAAAATAACATATACACATCTTGCTTTATTGTGAGAACATTGCACGTCAAATATTATTTATGAGCATTACTAAGAATTATAGTACAATTATATATATATATATATATATATATATATATATATATATATATCATTCCATATTAAGGATATATTTTCTAACGTTTAAAAAATTGAATTATGGAGAATAAAATAGGAGAAATGCTTAATTTAATGACTTGCATCTAAGCCTTCGAATTAGTAACATAAATTATGGCATAGAGGGTAAATAGTATACTCCCCCCAAGTTACAATCTATCAACTAATATCATAGGATTAACATTCTTTAAACAATATCAATGGTATATATAAGAGAAACTAATAGGATTAGATGAAAAAGGGGTCATCATTGTGTATTAGTTTTTATGAAATAAGTTCCAAGTAAGGAACGAACCAACAATTTAAATTTCATTATCTCATGGGTTATATGCAATAATCAATAGGTCACAATTGAAAATTATATAACTAACTAGAATGTTCAGACCACCTAGTGTTTAATAAAAATTAATCCATATATTATCATCTATTCATGAGCTTAAACTTATAACCAATACTCAAATTCTTTTACTTATGTAGTACATAAAAAACTTAATAATGTTTTATGCAGAAAGTTGATGCAAAATTAATTTTAACTTGAAACATAAAATATGACTTCAAATTTAACTTTCTTTCAATATCAATAGCACATAAGGGAAGACCAAGATATAACAAACAGACAAAAAAAAAAATACACCGATGAGAGTGGAACATATAGACATTTCACCATACAGTTTGTAAACAATACACAGAATGATAGAGGAATAGATGAATGGTAGAATATTTTCTAACATTCAAGAAAACACATCGCTCACTTCACATATCATTTTCTTTCGCCGATGTAGACACTGGGCATGTCAACAGGTGGAGAACCGGTCATATTATTTCTAAAATAGAAAGAAAAAATAATTTTAAAGCTCTCAATGGAAATCTAAATATTTTTTTCCCAAAAAGAAAAGAGGGTAAAATAGCTTTTTCGAGTAGAGAGAGACGCGAAGGGTGATTTATGATGTAGAGAGTAGTGTACAGAGTAATTCTAAGAGGATATTAACGTCTATCTATGCTCTCAGAAATATACAAAGAGGCGGATTGAAGCAAATGAAAATGAAAAGTAATAAAGATAGGGCTAACATGTGGATAATTTAGTTGAAGAGGAGATATAACTCTTGTATAGAATTTTATAGTATTTGTATAGATTACGTGAAGATGCTAAATTAAACCATGATGTTTGGGGAGATTTTGAACTTTAGACCCATTTTTTTCAATTTTTGCAATGTTAACCCTCATGTTTCAATTTTAAACAAATTTGGACAGTTGTTAATCATCCATTATTTAATAGAAATCTTACAAACACTTATTATACAACCAATTATAACTTGACATGTATCAAAACCTATTAAGTAATTGACAACACATAAATTCTTAAATATAAAAAAAGAAAAAATATAGAAAAGATATAGAAAAAAACTTAAAGGACAGTATTTTTAAAAAAAAATCGTACTTTTAAAAAACTGTATTTTTTTAAAAATTTTATTTTTTAAAAGAAATAAAGAAAAAAAATATAGAAAAACAGAAAAATCGAAAAAAACAATATTATTTGTATTTTTAAAATCCAGTATTTTTTTAATAAAAAATGGTTTTTTTGTGAAAACTATATTTTTAAACAGAAAATATAGAAAACCCAAAAGAAAAAAAAACATAAAAAGTGCATTTTTTAGTAAAAATGTATTTTTGAAAAGAAATGAAGAAAAAAACAAAAAAAAACTCTATTTTTATTTATAAACATTATTTTCAAGAAATGGCCTTTTTTTAAATGTATTTATAAAAAGAAATAAATAAAAAACATAAAAATAAAAAAGAATAAAAATTTGTATTTTTCAAAAACTGCATATTATTTTTATATTAAAAACTGTAATTTTTTCATTCAAACCTATATTTTTATTAAATAAAAAACAGTAATATTTGAAATGAGTGTTGCCATGACTATATCTTCTATTTGTTCATATGAAGAAATTTTTGAAAAAATTTGTGTGAAATGATCGTGAAATGCAATCCAACTATTATACTTTGCTGAAAATGACATTAATGTCAGCTGGCATGTGAGAGTTAATTGTAGGAGATAGTGAGATATTTGAAGCTGGTGCGAGGCAATTCATAATGAATTTATTCAAGCATGCCGTTAAAGTTGGATTTGATTTCGATTATTTAAAGAATGAAAATATTAGAGTCACCACACAATGTTCAATGAAAGAAGAAACCGATTGTAAATGGTGCATTCACGCTTCTATTGAACAGTGTAATGGCTTTTTTTATTACAAGGACTTTAAATGGTGATCATTCTCGTGGTTTTATTCACTACAACATTTGGGCCAAAATGTCACCTTTTCGGCTAGGTTTTGTCACATTCCTTGATTGTGATAAAAAAAAACACGTGCATGACAACAACAATTCAACATGCCCCTATAAGAGCAAGATAATGAATTGACAGGTGTAGGCAGGCAATAAAAGACATGGAAGAAGAACCTGCATGCTCGTTATTTCGAGAAGGATCGAAAGTCCGTGCTTTCGTGTAGGGACACCATCTCAAAGAAGGAGCCAATCAAGTTGGTCAACTGGAAGAGGTTTGTGGATAACGAGGCATACAAGATATTTTTTTCCTCCCATGGCTCGAGGAGGATTGACCAATCAAAGAAGGTAGACGTGCACTACTCCAGACATACATCTTATACGGAGATAGAGCATAGGATGGTAAGTAAATTGATTTAAATTATATTTTATTTAGTGGTAAGTAAATTACTTTAATTTAGTCACACTTTGCTTTAATTTGGTCACATTTTGTAGGAGTCTGGGAGTGGCTTGGGGGTAGATCCACATAGAATCGACTCATATATCCAGGTTCGAATGAAGAAGGGTGATCCTGTTAATCTGTAGGTCGTCGAGACTATCGTAAGTTATAATTAAAATTATATTGTCAATTTCAAACTCCTTATTAATACTCATTTTCAAAGTTAATAACATGTTTTTATATTATTTTAGGAGAGGCTAAAGGCGGTTCAAAACACCTAGAGTGATATCGACAAGGCATCTCTTAGTACGGATGCACTGAGCCAAGTGTTGAGCCAAAATATAAAGGGTCGTAATCACGGTGTCAGCTTCCGGATAGGAAAGTCAAAGTTGATGGGAGTGGCTTGTAGTAATAGTGGGTTGCCCTCCAAGTTTGAGACATATAAATCAGACACGAACTCGATATTTGAAAGTCTCTAATAAACGATGAACAACATGTTTGAATGGGTCAAATGAGCCGTCACGAATAAAGGTAATGGGAAGGCAAAGGATAAAGGAAACCGCAAGGAGAAGGTGGGTGAGGGAACCACTATTCTACCCCCTCACTGACTCCATCCGACTCATCATATCCGTACGACATATACTCTACCCCCAATCCAACTATACCGATTTCCTTTGAGCCAGTTTGGGAGAAAATCTATATCTTTGACACACGTGGAGGCTACCCAATTGATAAGGGAGTTAAGGACAAGAGCATCACTCCTGGTACCATGGTTCACAACCGTCCATTGCAATATTTTGAGTTCAAGGTCCGGGTCACTGAGATTGTGGTGGAGAAAGAGGACAAGGTATTGTGGTTAGACCAGCAAGAAGGTGTCCGACATATTAACGATACGTTGGGCGCGTACATCATATGACCAACTTTTCTCCTTAAGACTTATTAAGTTTTTATAAAAATTGGTGTATTTGAAATTGATGTATTTTGAAATTTGTAGGAATTAAATTGAAACATTAATTTGGTATGATATATGGAATTGGTGTATTTTGGTTTTCATTTCAATGTTATGTCGTATTATATTGTTGATTGTGTTGATGTTAGTTTGAACAAAAACATAACATATTTGAAACAGTTTTACTGTTAGGGACTGGCCAACAATTTTTTTTCTGCATGTTTTAAAGTGTTGTCATCGTCATTGACCTTGACAAAAAGGAGTTATCACGGTCAAGGAACATGACCAAATTATAAAAAAAATAAGGGTCGTTCGCACGACCTTAATTTTTATCCGTGCACATGATCGTTATACATTTAGAACAACCACCCCTTCGCGTGCACAGACAAAAGTCAGTTGTGCGCAAAAGTATTTTTGGACTTTTCATGGTCAAAGACCGTGACATGATCGTGACAAATCCTTTTTGTCAATGCCCTTGATCGTGACAGAAAAGGCCCAAATGGTGTAGTTATTGTGCGTACTGGAAAGATTCATAGGGTTACATTGCAGCAAGTTGCAGAGTTGATTGTGGATGAAATACGTTCAAAACCTTTAACTAATCCTTGCAATGTTATTCATAAATTAAATTCAAATTATGGAATACAAATGCCTTATCATGCATCTTGTTGGGTGTTGGGAATGGCACAACTATATGATGATAAATGTCTTCCATATGATCAATTTAGGTGGTACGATAATGCTATGAAGACAACAAATCCTCGAAGTGTTATTGAATTAAGTTGGAATTTGTCAACGAAGAGGTTCAAAGGTTTGTTTCCCTTTTGGCGCATGTATCATTGATTCCAAGTTTTGTTAGTGTAAAAATTAAAATTTTTATAATTTTCTGCAATAGGTAATTCAGAATATACAAATTTAACATATATTCCCATGGATGTATTCTGAGAAAAAATGGTACATTAGTTCCATGCTAAATGCACCACAATTTTTTAGTCAAACCATACAGATTTGATCGATATTTTTTTGTGACCCCTTAAGAATTTGTTTTATTAATGATATTCTGATATACTATGCATTTAATATCTTCGTACGAGTGGTAAAAACCTAACAATTGTCTAGCCTTGAAATAGATTGAAAAAAGGAATAAAATAATGTCCCAATGAATATACTTGACTCTTATTGTGAATGGCTTTGTGTTGTTTATATCATCAGTAAAGCATTTGATCTTTTTGTAGCTAAGCATTACTAGTTTATATAATTTACTCAATTCATCACCTTTTGTATCTTATGGTATATTTAACATACGAGTTCAATGTGTGAAATTAACGGGAAAACATCTAAAAAGTTATATTATACACGTGTATAAAAACATGATTAAATAATTTCACATTCCAAATTTCATCATTTCGCATCGTGAAAATTCTTATCACACACTCAAAATTCATCATCTAGCAATGCGAAATTTATGAAATCACACAACAACTTTTCAAAATTTACAATGTGAAATTATTGATATTGTAGTGGGACAAACATTGTGTTCACATTGTGTTAGTAGTTTATTTTTTAATATTACACATTTATATTTTTTGTATATTTGTTGCGTTTTTATGAATTACGTGAAAATTTTCTTTAATTTAAACAAATCGCATGTAAATTCTTTCGTGCTTTTGTTGTAGTAGTTGTTGAAGACGAGGAAATTTGGACATGGTTCATAAACTAGATTCGTGGTGTTGTTAGCTATGATAGAGAGCTGGCATTCATTTCATATTGTAATTATGGGTTGAACGAAGCTCTTTCGTTTGTTTTACATAAGAGTAACTACTCATAATGTGTACAACATCTCGAGGGTAATTTAAGGAATTTGTTTAGTAGTAGTCATGCATACTACAAGATTTTGCGTGATACAATTGTGCATAAGTTCAAAGATGCACTTTATACAGAAACAAGAGAGTTGTCTGGAAAGATAATGGATGAATAATGATTGTGTGGGGGTGAAAGGGCTAAAATTTTTCCAGAGGATTGTGATCCAAAACACTAGGCAAATATATAATTTACTAGTAAAAGGTACGGAGAGTTGTATTCCAACATAACTGAATCGTTCAATTAGTGGATATGGGATGCTCGACAACCAGAATGGTTGATAATATAAAATAAAAATTATGACCATGGTGTCAAAAAGACGTACATAATCTAGAGAATGAACTGGTGTGTTGTCTTCTGACATGGAAAAAAGACTTAAATTTAGTCTAAATAGGGTCGTACATGGGGTGTAGTGCAGTCAACATATGGTATATATGAGGTTGTTTGCCACTTTATTCAGTGTTAGATAACATTGAGAATATGTCTTGCTCATGTATGAAGTGTAAGATCGAATTGCTACAACATTGCAAAAGGGAGATGACGATGTTTACGAATATATTGATCATTATTTCTACACTGATACCTTTCAAGAGGCTTATATAAATTGCATCTTTTGAAATGATTATGTGTTATTATTTAGCAATGTTTATCAAGTTTGATTTTTCACTGAATTTCTTATGTTATTAGTCCTCACTAGAGGCATCTAAAAACAAGATAAATATGATTAATTAAAAAAAATATTTTGGATCCCTCTAGAAAGGACCAATACCATAACAAATCTGATGCAACATAAAGCATGATAATGATTGTGAAGTTACAATGAAAAATCAAATTGCAAAATTACGACAATTATAAAATCAACATTTGTTCACATGATATATGTCATAAAAAGGTCGTTTAACAATTACAAGAGATAGTAACTAAAAATATAAAAATATATCATAAACTTGAAATATATTAAAAAGAGAATTGACTATCTAGATAGTCAAGATAAGTATCCCCAAAATCATCAAGGGTTTCTATGAAGTTGATGTTTGTGTTAACTGTATTTGGAAGCCATTCTTCAACCAAATGTAGATACACGTCACTTTTTAAAACCATATTTTCATATTATGCTATGACTTCATGGACATAAAACGTCCATATATCATCATAGTTAAGAGGAAAGTCAACCCACAACATTGGTTTAGGTAATAGGGATAAACCTATGCAACCGTGTCTCACATATATGAAGAACTCATTATATGTAGCACTATAATGATTTATAATATCCTCTAAGTCTTCAATTTCTCGCCTATAGTTTGTTTTCATATCTAGATAGTGTTCCAAATGTCTAATAAGTTGAACCATTGTGGATAAAAGAAGTTGAAAAGTATTAGGGTTGTGTCTTCATATTTTGTAGAGAAGATGTAAATGAAGATTGAAGGTATATATAGTCAATGTATATATAGACGAATACTTGTAGAGACGTTGGTAATATAAATGTCACATCAGTTGATATTCTTACGTGTCATATATAAAATCAACCAATTTTCTAAGAAAAAAGAATTTCCTTATTAAATACATAGTAGGCCATCAATAATATTCTGTCTATGGTGACATTTGACTGCTCAATTCAATTAATGAGATCCATTATTAACTTTTTAAGTATTCAAAAATATATGTATTTGTCGACATACATACACATGTATTATACACACACAGACACACACACACACACACAGATATATATAAATAAATAAATAAATAAATGTAGTTTTAAATGTCATATTAATATATGTTGAATGTATTTTCATAAATATTAGTAAACTACAATTAATTGAAATAAATTGGTAAAAAATTAATTAAAATTGTTGTCAAAATATAAATATTTCGCATTGTTATGTAAGTAAAGAAAAATATTACTCATTTCGCACTAAGAAATATTAAGGTGTGTTATTTCGCATTGTCATTTCGTAGTATCATTGCGCATTGTGACTTCGCAGGGTAGTTATAATTAGAAGGGTCATTTACTAATTGGGGTACGTTTGTTTATAATATTAGTTGCTTGTGGTACGTTTGTTTACGTATTAGTTCGTTGGGTCCAAAACTAACGAAAACCGTTAGTTGACTCAGTTGACCATTAGCTGACATCATCAACAGTTTTCTCTCACATGATAAAAGACATCTTTGCCCTTTAAATTAAAGTACAAAAAATGTTGTTTAATATTAATAAAAATATTTTTAATATATATATATATATATATATATATATATTATATAAGGTTAAATAATTAGAAAAAAAAATAGTTAAAAAAGTTGTTAAAAATTGTTTAAAAATAATTTCCGAAAAATGTGAAAAATTGTTAAAAATAATTTTCGAAAAAAATATTTTCCACCAATTAAAATATATATATTGTTGATGTAAAAAATTAGATTATCTCTAGTTATTTAATCACAGATAAAAAATAAATAAGACAAGAGATTTTAAAGTGGTTCAGCCTTGAACGAATGGCCTACGTCCACTGTTTGTGTTATTATTGACTGTTTAGGAATTCTCGAAGTAGGATTATTCTCAAGAAATTCCAGTCCCCTTACAATGAGGATGATACAATATATTTATAGCCATGAGGCTGTGCATTTGAATGGGTAATACATAGCTGTTCAATAAGCGTATACATCTGTATGATAATAATCAACATTTAATGCGCATTTAATACTCTTAATTGTCTAATAATAAATGCTCTGATCGAGGTGCTGCTCGGATCGCCTAAGCTGTTCGGACCGCCTAAGTATCTCAGTATCCATGAGTTGCTCGGTGCAGTAAAGTTCCTCGGTGAGCATCTACTGCTCGGAGTATTTGAGTTGGTCAGGGAAATTGAGTTCCTCGAAGTCAAGGTATTGTTCAGAAATGTTTGTTAGTGCCATGTAGTTTGACACGTGTCTCCTCCACTTAACTGAGCCATGTCAGTAGACTAGATTTGGTATTAACAGAAGCCCCCAATGTTTCACAGTTCG
This sequence comes from Sambucus nigra, assembly GCA_949130495.1. Taxonomy (NCBI): domain Eukaryota; kingdom Viridiplantae; phylum Streptophyta; class Magnoliopsida; order Dipsacales; family Adoxaceae; genus Sambucus; species Sambucus nigra. The sequence goes on from OX422212.1 coordinate 95,138,993, forward strand.
AGACTGAGGAGTGTGGAACATTCTTCTCGAAATATGGCGGGATTAAATGGTCATCCTGAATTTTAGGAGTGTTTTCTTTGCATTTATTTTTCTTTTCAAATTCATAGAATCAGACTTTTTGAATTTTTTTAACTGCTTCGATCTCCGCTCCCTTTTTGTCCTTTTAGCCGCCGGTAGCGTAAACGTCTCCCTTTATAATCATTATTTTTACCTTTTCCCAAGGTAAGGAATTTAAGCGTTGCAAAAAATCATATCATCTTTTACTTTTTTCAAATCTGTATCTTTGAGTTTTCCATTTTCTCTCTCTCTTGTGCGTTCACCCCTTTCATCGTTCGTTGTCAACAGATCCATCATTTTCCTGTAAGATCTTCTTCTTTCTCTTTTATTTCCTTTATTCGTCATGGTTTACCTTGTTGAGTCGCTTGATAAGTTTTGTTCTGATTTCTCTATTCCTTCATGGGTTGTTCTGGAGGAACTTTCTGAACCTTCAGATTATTCCGTTTGGCTGAGGGATATTGGTTCCCGAGTCTCTTTGTGGCTTAATGCGGCTTTTCTTTTCCTCTAAACCCTTTGTGTCTGTAATTCTGTCAATATTTTGACGTGGTTCCTGCAAAAATAGCCCCCAATACATGGAGAATAGTTAATGGAGTTCATAGATTAAATCAGATTCATGGAACTCGTATAGGAATTCCAGAAATTATGTTTTGCTATAGATGGGCTGTCGGCGACAGTACTTTTTACTTGAAAACTAGGTTTTTAAATAGAGCTCTAGTGGTTAATGTCCCAGATGCCAATATGGATTATTTCGAGCATGGTGTTGTTATGAAAAATTGGCAACATGCTCCACTAACGGGAAATGATGTGTATCAGGGTCCCAGATGACCTCCCTATGGAAATGGGATAGGTTGTTTTTACTTTACTTTATTTTTGAAATTATGCTCTCTTTGTGTTTGTTAAAATGTGTCACTGATATTTTAATTTTCATTTATCTGCAGTTGATAGCAAAAGAAGGTCTCCAAAAAGAGACAGAAGTTAACTTAAAACATCATAAACTTATCTGGGGTTTGCATCAGACTGTTGCCGATGAGCATATCAGATCAACTTCATATTTTCTGCAGTATAAGAGTTACACCTCGTCTTTTACTGCTCGTCCAGTGATAAGTGACGTTGAACCAGTACCAACTTCTGCAAGTTCTTCACCCGAGTCACATATTCCTCTGAGTGAAAGAATGAAGAAAATAAGAGCTCCTACCCTCTTCGAGAAGTCTGCCTCTATTGCTGGAGAGGCAAAGAAAAGCAAACATGATGTCCCAGAAGAAGGGATAAGAAAAATTGATGCACCTCCTCCAGCTGCTACTGTGAAAGTTTCCGAGAAGCCCTAGTGGCTCCGAGCAAGGTCGCTGCTCCAAGCGAAGTTATTGTCATATCCCCGACTAAGACTACGTCCTTGGTCGAGACCGTTGATGCTCCTCCGAGGACGCTGAAGAAGAGCTCCTCGGTCAATTTGGTCAAATCCATCTCTCAGCCTCCCACTACTGGAAGTGGTGTTCACACTTTTATTACTCCGAGCTCTGCCATGAGCTCGGTGAAATCTTCGATCATCCCCGAGATCCAAGGTATGGAAGAAAATATCTCTCGGGATATGGTCACCATATTGGTTGCTCGTCATATTGCTTCTGTAAGTATTATTGTCCTAAACTTTCATTTTTTCCACTCTTATATCTTTGCACTGACTTGCTATTGTTTTTCTTTTCCCAGTTGGTAACCTGTTTCAATAAAATTTTGAAAAAAGATGAAGCTATTAAAGCTTCAAGTTCCTCGTCAGGTGTAGAGGAAGCTTTGGTGGGTCTGACGCAGTCTCTAAAGGATTCTTGTAAGAAGTATGTTGATGATAAAGCTGCCGGGGAGAAGCAGCTAAATTCGACCGAGCAGGAGAGGGATCAGGCTGTTGAGGTCTCCAAGGGATTGGAAAAGAAAATAAAAGAATTGGAAAGTAAGAATAAAGAGCTCGAGGGGAAGCTCCAAAATGCTTGGGAGCTTGAAGGTAAGCTCAAGGCTGCTGAGGAAGAGTTGGGCAAACTTCGTGAGGTGGATCGCCAGAGGGACGAGGCATAAAAGAAATTGAAAGCTACCGAGGAACTCATGACTGAGAAGATTTCCTCAGAGAAAGTGAAAAGGAAAATGGCTATTAAGAAGTCCTTCAGCGATGGCTGGGATAAAGGATAGAATAAGGGTCTGGCTGCCATGATGTCGCATGTGGAATATGGTAGCCTTAAGTACTTTAGGGATGGCTGGGTCGCTACTCTAAAAGAGATGAATGTTGATGAAAATTCCGACCTGTTTCAGCGACACATCCCTGGCCCCCCTCCAACTCCTGAAGAAGAAGAGGACGAAGCTGCCTCTAAGGAATCCTCCATGGTGATGGGAGATCAAATTTCTCATCTCCCAGTTGTCCAGTCCTCTTGCGCGCAACCTCAACCATCCATTATTTCAATCGAGCAACTTCCAGAACCAACCGAGTAACCATCTGTGCCATCCGAGCAACCTACCTCCTCGTCCCAGCCTCCCGCGAAAGTTTTGGGAGACAAGGAGAAGGTGTAGAGTTGTTTTGATTTTTCTCTCTGTTTATTTTTGCCAATTGTAACTCTGAACTATGTACTTCTCTTGTATGATGTAATAAAATTTGAAAATTTGACTATTTATTGATTCTCTTCCTCTTGCTCCTTATTGATGCTTGCTATCTCTTCTTTTTACTAGTTTGTGGCCAAGATGGAATTATTATCTGCTCATGATACAAAATTGTTGAGGAAACGCAATGAGTACTTCAGAGCTGGTCATATAAATATGATTGAAGCTCAAATCGTTGATATCCTTGGTCAAGATGCTTCAGAGCAGGCAGTTGAAGCCTACCAGTATTTAAAGTGTCTGCTCGACTGGGTAGTGGCTAATAATGTAGCATATTATGACATGATTGAAGACCTCCAAGGCACTCTCGAGGAGCTTCAACAACAATACAAGGAATCTTCAGCCCTCTTGCACCAAGGATATGAGAAGAAGTATCAGCAATTGAATGCTGATAAGGGATACGATAAATTTTTTGCTGCTTATGAAGTGAGGGAGAGAACTTTGAAAATCAAGGTTGAGGAGCATAGGCAGATAGTCAAGTTGCTGGAGCAGGAAAATAATAACTTGCGAGGAGAAGTATCCCAGCTGAGATCTGCTGCCTCTACCTAAAACGCTTTGGTCCATGTAAACGACGAGGGATTCTCTTTCTTGGAGGTTGAAAATGCCAATCTGAGAGATGAATTAGAATCCTTGAAGAGGATTGGGCCTTCTACCTCTACTCGGGGGCGAGCAAGAGCTTCTCGGGGACGAGCAAGAGCTGCTTGGATTACTGTCGAGGAACAAAGAACTCAATCGGCTCTGGAGAACTAAGCCTTCCAATTGATGGCAAAGAACCAGGCATTGGCCGATATGTCTAAGAAAATCATGAATCTGGACGAGCAGCTCTCTGCTCAAAAGTCTGCTTTGGATAATAAAATGAATTTGGTGAAGAATCTTCACGAGCAGTTAGAAAGATTAACCTACCAGTTCCACAAACAGCCTAGGGAGTTATTGATGGCTCGTTATAATGAAGCCCTCTACCATCTAGATGATTGGATCCAGAATGCAAATAATGTGGGTTATAAGCAAGGATGGTTAAATGCTTTGGGCGTGCTGAAGTTGGAACAAGGTCATTACTTGTGGGATTACCATAATCCTGGGTTGCTCGACCTACCAGTGCCTCCTTTCAAGCTTGATATGAGCTGGATTCCTGCTCGGGCCATTCCACAATGCCTAATTTCCAAGTATCTCGGCGACTACAGTCTTCACTCTAACTTTGAGATATCTCTCCCAGAGCACCTTCTTGACCGGCCATCAGTTATGAACATCAGGATGCTTAAAGATTTGAACTTCATAAAATCCCCCTATGCCTTAGACGATCCTCCTGCTGGTGAAGAACCAGTTTCAAAGGCAGAGGGGAAAAAATCCATAGAATAGGATTCCTGATGTAATAATTTTTATGTATTTTATTCCCAATGTATTTTGTTTTGGATTTAATGAAAAATTTCTATTTTTCTTTGAAACCTTGATTGCCATTGTCTTGTAAGTATTTTGTAAAATACTTTACTTATTTACTAATGAATGTGCATGTATATCTATTAAAAAGATAACAACATTGTGTTATTTGTCGATCAACTAAAGTTGGTGAAACTTATTGTTAAATTGATGATAATCATTTGTCGACCAACCAGAGTTGATGATATTTTGTTTCTTGACCAACTTGGTGGTAATTTGAAATGTTTCAAGTATTAAAATTTTACTTGATCACTTTCTAATTCTAAGCCATTATTTGTTTAACCAACTATTTCCGACCAAAGAGAGTTGGTGTTTTTAATCCTCGACCAACCTTAGTTGGTAAAAATTTATTCCCGACCAACTATAGTGGGTAAATCTTCTTCCCAACCAACCAGAGTTGGTATTTCTGGGAAATATTTTTCTTTCCGACCAACTGGAGTTGGTGGATTTTCTTCCCAACCAACCGGAGTTGGTATTTCTGGGAAATATTTTTCTTTCTTCCCAACCAACCGGAGTTGGTATTTCTGGGAAATATTTTTCTTCTCGACCAACCGGAGTTGGTGAATCTTCTTCCCAACCAACCGGAGTTGGTTAATCTTCTTCCCAACCAACCAGAGTTGGTATTTCTGGAAAATATTTTTCTTCTCGACCAACCGGAGTTGGTGGATTTTCACCGGAGTTGGTATTTCTGGGAAATATTTTTTATCCCGACCAACTGGAGTTGGTGGATTTTCTTCCCAACCAACCAGAGTTGGTATTTCTGGGAAATATTTTTTATCCCGACCAACCGGAGTTGGTATTTCTAGGAAATATTTTTTATTCCCAACCAACCGGAGTTGGTGGATTTTCTTCCCAACCAACCGGAGTTGGTATTTCTGGGAAATATTTTTTATTCCCGACCAACTGGAGTTGGTGGATTTTGCTGAGTAGTGTGTAGCACTAGTATTCTGCGAAAAAAAAATTCAACGAAAGAAGGGAATTGGGTAGAATATTCACATTTTATTCATACTGATAAAACTGCATTACATGAGGGTTTACATTACTGATAATATTTGCACAGGTGCTCTGCATTCCATGCATTCTTAAATTCCTCCCCTTCTAAAGTTTCTATTCTGTAGGTTCCTGGTCGAACAACTTCTGTAACTCAGTAAGGTCCATGCCAGTTCGCTTCCAGTTTGTTGTGCTTTTGAAACACTTTCTTTAGCACACAGTCTCCTTCTTTCAGTCGCACTTCTTCACCCTCTTGTTGTAGAACAAAGCTGTTCGTTGCTGGTAAGCAGCATTTCTGATGGCTTCTTCTTCTCTAACTTCCTCGAGCATGTCCAAATCTAACCTTCTCATTAAATTGCTGACAGTGGAATTGAAATTTAGTGCTCTGTGTGTTGGGAGACCCAACTCGGCAGGTATAACAGCTTCACTTACAAATGCCAATATATATGGAGATTCTCCAGTTGAAGCTCGGGGAGTAGTACGATAAGCCCATAGTACTGAATGTAGCTCGTTGATCCAGTTTTCTTTCGCGTCATTTAGTCTTTTCTTCAAGCCATTTAGCAGCGTTCTATTGGCCACTTCATTTTGTCCATTGCTTTGGGGATGGCCTGGTGCCGAGTGGATTTTCAAGATATTTGACTGACGACAATAGGCAGCGAACTCCTCGTTGTCAAATTGTGTTCCATGGTCGGTGATGAATGCATGGGGAAGACCATATCTACAAATGATATCTTTCCAAATAAATTGGTACACCCTTTCATATGTCATGTCGACAAGAGGCTCGGCTTCAACCCACTTAGTAAAGTAATCCACTGCGACGACGAGATATTTAAATCTTCCTCTAGTCATTGCAAGTGGCCCGACCAAGTCAATCCCCCACATGGCAAATGGCCAAAGGGAAGTAATGGATGTCAACAATGCTTGGGGAGTTTTTAAGATAGTGGAGAAGCGTTGACACTTGTCACATTTCTTGGCATAGGCTATACAATCAACCCTCATAGTTGGCCAGTAGTATCCTTGCGTCATCACTCTTTACAAAAGCGTCCGACCTGCTACATGGGCTCCACAGGACCCTTCATGGACTTCTTTAATCAAGTATTTTACCTCGGAGGGATGCACACATCTTTGCAAACCTGCTATAATTCTTCATCTGTATAGAATACCATTAGTCAATACATAACGAGCAGCTTTAAACTTCAATTTCTTGGCTGCGAGTTTGTCAATTGGTAATTCTCCCTCCTCAATATATGCCCTGATGGGATCCATCCAAGATGGCCCTAATTCAAGGGCAATAAAATTCATCGTCAGATCTTCATCTATGCTCCGACCAACTAGAATTTCAATTGGGATTATTCTTCGTATCTCGGTACGAGTAGCTGATGCTAATCGAGCTAAAGCGTCTGCTCTTGCATTCTCCATTCTTAGTATTCTGACCAGTTGAACAGTAACAAATTCTGATACCAATTCCATTGCCTTTGCATGATACTTAATCATCAACTCTCCTTTTGCTGTATATACTAAGCATTTGGTTTACAATCAACTGTGAGTCACTGCATATGATTACCTGCTCTGCCTTCATGGTTTTTGCTAGACTAAGACCTACAATCATCGCTTCATATTCGGCCTCATTATTATAAGCTTGGAATTGAAAGCGCAGAGCATATTCTATATCGACCTCGTCTGGACTCTTCAATACAATCCCAACTCCACTACCTGAGGTGCATGATGAGCCATCTACATATAGATTCCATACAGGTATTTCGTCCTCAAACTTCTTATTGGACAAAGTTCCTCAATGGAATATTTGTTGCTCCTTTATCTTCATTTCTACCACACCTCGCTGCTCACCGACCTTCTCCTCTTGCTCTTCAACTAACTTAAATTGATCGGGGTTTAAATTTGATGATCCTGTAACATCCACAGGTTGGTCGGTGTTCAGCTTTTGCTCCTCGGGGGTGTCAGGATAAGTGAACTCTGCTATAAAATCTTCTACTGCTTGCCCTTTTAGTGATGATCTAGGCTCATAAATTATATCATATTCACCGAGTTCTATTGCCCAATACATCAATCTCCCTGATTTTTTTGGTTTATGAAGAGCTTGCTTCAACGGCATATCGGTATATACGACTATGGTATGAGCCTGAAAATATGGCTTCGTTCTTCTACTCGCTTTGATCAGTTCCAGTGCCAACTTTTCCGGTTTTGGATATCTGACCTATGCTCCTCAGAAGGCCTTACTAGTGTAATAAATCGGTTTTTATACTCCATCCTCTACTCTTATTAATGCTGAGCTAACAGCATTTTCTGAAACTGCCAGATACAAGTACAACCTTTCTCCCATCACTGGCCTGGACAACAGTGGAGGTGCTCCCAAATATTTCTTCAATTCTTGAAAAGCTTTCTCGCATTTTTCATTCCATTCAAAAGACTTTCGGAGTGTTTTGAAGAATGGGAGGCATCTATTAGTTGCTCACGATACAAATCTATTAAGTGCTGCTACTCGCCCTGTAAGACTTTGCACTTCTTTCTTCGTTGTTGGAGATCGTAATCCCAATAGAGCTCTGATCTTTTCAGGATTTGCTTCAATGCCTCGTTGATTGACAATATACCCGAGAAATATGCCTTCTCGTACTCCAAATATGCACTTGGTTGGGTTCAACTTCATTTGGTATTTATCTAGTTGATCAAAGGTCTGGCCTAAGTCAACTAGATGGTCAGCAGCTCTTTGGCTCTTTGTCAGCATATCATCAACATAAACTTCCATATTGCAACTAATTTGTTCTGCAAACACCTTGTTCATCAGCCGCTGGTATGTCGCACCTGTATTTTTCAAACCAAAAGGCATAACATTATAATAATAAGTTCCCCTAGGGGTAATGAAAGAGGTACTCTCCCTGTCTTCAAGTTTCATTTTAATCTGGTTGTAACCAGAATAAGCATCCATGAAGCTCAGCAGCTCGTGTCCCGAGGTAGCATCCACTAGTTGATCAATTCGAGGCAAGGGAAAATGATCCTTTGGACATGCCTAATTGAGGTCGGTGAAGTCTACACACATCCTCCATTTGTTTTTCTTCTTTTTCACCATTACTACATTTGCTAACCAGTCTGGATATTTAACATCTTAAATAAAGCAAGCTTTTTGGAGCTTCTCGACCTCCTCCTGTATAGCTTGGTTCTTCTCGGGGCTGAAAACTCTTCTTCTTTGATTCACTGGCTTGATCTCCTTATTCACATTGAGCTCGTAACATAAGAAATTTGGGTATATTCCGGGTATATCCTCATGACTCCAAGCAAAAGTTTGTTTTCTGCTTTTTAAGAAAACTGTCAATTCCTGTTTTAGTGAGGCATCTAACGACGAACCTATCTGAGTTGTTCGTTCAGGGTGCTCGTCGTCCAGAATGATGTTTTCAGTAGCTTCCACCACCTGACCTTTCATGAGTTGCGACTCATCTCTAGGATCCAATGTTTCAATTTCTTCACCCTCATCCACCTGATAGGTAGTTGTCTTTTTCCCAGATTCCTCCAGTTCCTCTTGCTCGGTAGATGAATAGTAGCATTCTCGAGCTACTTTTTGATCACCCTTCACAAATCCTACTCCAAAATTGGTTAGAAATTTTATGTATTGATGTACCGTAGATGGTACTGCTTCAAACTTCTTTAATCCTACCCTTTCCATGATGATATTGTAGGCTGATTGAATATTCTTATCCATCACGAAGAAGCGTACTCTTTCTGTTCGACAAGCAGGCCATGTACCAATGAACATATCCAACTTGATCGTCCCAAGTGGAAAAACTTTCTTGCCAGTAAAACCGAGGAGGGGCCTATGATAAGGCTCCAACTAAGACAACTTTAGATTTAAGCTGTCGAAGCACGAGTAGAACATAATATCAGCCGAGCTACTGTTATCAACCAGTACTCTCGAGATCATCACTTCCTTCATTCTTATTTTGATCACCAATGGGTCATCATGAGGATACAACACACCTGCGAGGTCGTTCTTTGAGAAACCGATGACCAGTTTTTCTTTATTGACCTTCCTCGGGTGATCATCTTCAGCCAATTTTATTCATTGAATATATGAACAGGCTTGAGCCTCATTGAGGTAAGCTTTTCTTTCTGAAGTAAGGTCTCCACCTCCTTCATCTCCACCTGTAATAACATTACAATCAAATGATCCAAAACATATTGAAAATACCTCCCGTTCTGGCTGCCTTGGTCTTTTGGGAAGATCAGGGTCGTCTTCTGGATTATCTTCATGGTCTCTTTTCTTGTTCTCCTCTGCTCGACGAGGAGATCTAGACCTCTCTCTTGCTTAGTCGCTATTTCTTCTTTCATTTCTACGATCAACATACTTTGCCAGTTTCCTCGTCTAATGAGTGTTTCGATCTTGTTCTGAAGAGCTATGCAATTTTTGGCCATGTGGCCATGATCCTTGTGGAACTCGCAATATTTGGCCTTATTCCTCTTGTCAGGGTCTGACTTCATTTTCTCTGGCCAGTTTAACTCCTCGCTGTTCTTGATTTCTTCTAGAACATGGTTTATGTCTACCTTCAAAGGAGTATAATTTTCAAATTTCTTTAATACTTCCCATGATGGCTTTGTTTTTGAGTGCTTGTCACCACCATTATTCTTATGCTCTTTCTTTTTGGCCGTATCACCCTCCACCTTGGTTTCTTTGGTATCCATATTCTTCTTTGCAGCCATAGCCTCCTCGGCATTCATGATGTTGGCTGCTTTGGCCATCAGTTCTGACATGGTTCTGGGTGGATCTTTAGCCAAAGTGTAGTACAACTTGTTGGGCAATAACCCACTCATCGGAGTAGTAATCGCTGTCTTTTCCTCATAATCAATAACTTCGAGTTTCTCGTTATTAAAACAAGTTATATAATCCCTGGTGCTCTCACCTGCCTTTTGTCTAACACTTAACAAGTGTGCTACTCGTTTAACAGGTTTTACTCCAAAATAGAAATTTCCAATGAAGAGCTCGACCAGTTGAAAGAAAGTGGAAATCTTACCCCGAGGAAGATTATTGTACCATATTTGAGCAGATCCTGTAAGAGTTACCAAGAATGCCCTGCATCTCATCTCATTTGGCACAACAAAGATGCCGGAAGCAGCTTGATATTGCTCTATATGAAGGACAGAGTCGGTTTTTCCATCATAATTAGGAGTCACAACAGGTGCTTTGAACTTTGATGGTGTGGGAAAATCCACAATTTTTTGGACAAAAGGTGTCCCTTGTACAAAAGTTCTTTCGTGTTGAGCTAGAAATACCTTCCTTCCGTGTCATACTTAAGACCAGAGTTAGCTAAGAAGAATGGCATCAAAACCTCTATGAAGAACTATCACTCTTGGATGAAAAGAGACTTAAGGATCTATACCATATCTCAGGGTATCATCACTGGAGAGCGCGATCAGTCAACCGAAAATTTGAGGGCCGCGGGGTCTAGGAAGGAGACCTTGACTTCAAGGATATATTAGATCCCGTTTGGGATCCCAAAGGGAAATTCAAACCAAATTATATCAGCCACTACATTATGAAGAAATTTCTGTCAGGCAATGCTGCTATGCTTAAGAACCTCGACGAAGAAGAGATGGCGCATCTAGTCAACCTCGACCATCTAAAAAAAATTATCCTTAGTTCAAAATCTCGACGCGCTCAACTCTTCTCATCCCCCTTATATTCTATATAAAAAAATCTCTTCTTTTCCCCTACCCAGAACTACGTGGGACCTGATCCTCTAAAAAATAACTTTTTTCAAAATGAAACTCATAAAAAATTTCAAAATCCTTAAAGGTAGGTAGGTATCTAATACGACACACATGGGCACATGGGCACGGTCCCTTTTTTTTTTTCAAAAAATGATGTAATTTTCTAACTTCTGAGAACGGAGGTCCTTCTTATCATTTATATGAACAAAAGGATTATGTACGTCTTAGCGATTGGTATAGATAGTTCAAAATCCAAAACTCATTAAGAGGCACAGCAAAATAAGATCAAAATCATTTTTATTTCTAATAGAGGAATACAACCGTTACATGAAGTATCTGTGAAGGGAGCTAAACAAACCACCCCCTTTCCACTGACAAAATCATCTTAAACAAACCTACTTAATCCATACCAACTTCTTTAAAATTATCCCTAAACCCACAAAAAAATACCAAAATACAAATTACCCCAGCTTCACAAAATGTAACCCCAGCTTCATAGACATCATCCTCAACTGCTAAACGCCCCCGTTTTGTCATCATTCCCTACCCCCAGAGTTCCTCAAGTCTCCCACTCTTGGTTAACACTACATATGCTCTCCATGGAGAAATATGCCTTGACAAGTTTGGACGAAACCACAACACCTTCCTCTATGGTGTCGAAGGAAACAAGCCACCTTTTCCCAGCTTCTTCCTCCATGATATTATCCATTATTCGCATCCAAAATCGCTTCAGGTAATCCTTTGACACATGCCAGACCCCTCCTACAAATTGTGATGGATGGGTAGATGACCGGCAGCACAGCCACAAGGAACCCAATATCATCCGCAATGATTCAGTCATGTCCTCTACTGGGAAGAAGTTCGTTATGCGAGGAGGCACTATTTGTTCCCAGCCTGCTTGGCATAAAAGTCGCCAAGGGAATAAAAGGAAGTCTAACGAAGGCCAACCAACTACACATACTGGTATTAGCCTATTTAAAAAATAACCTATAAGACTTCCCACCAAGGCACTGACCAACGAAGACACCGAACTCCGTGCTCTAGAAACTAATTAACCCAGTTCTCTGTGAGTGGACCAAAATTAAAGAAATGTGGGACGAAGAAAATAGGCACACCCGCTAAGGGATACTCAGGAGGGGCCGCTAGATGGAACATCTCTCTAAGACACATGAATAACATCATCGGGCTCCACTTAAAAAATTCGGAGTGTCCCTCCTTCCAAGCATCGAGACCTACAGAGCCACGATCTCCTCTAGCACCACCATTGTAAGACTACGACAGAAAACATTTATGTTGCTATCACAGCCACTTAAGGATCAACCGTGAAGTACCCTATCATGAATAACAACCTCATAGTTAGGCCCAAAGTAATAGCTCTGACAAAGCCAACATCATCAAAGACCCTCTAGCGCACTGAATACATAACCACCGAAAGAGAAATAGTCCCTCCATCAACCAACGGTCTGGATGTCGAAGGATAAATGTGGAGAAACTTGGCTAGTAATGCTCGTGAAGAACGAGAACAATCGGTCATAGCCACCGTAACACTAGGGTTAACCCCCAATATTGTTGAGAATTCCTTATAGTTAGGACATACCTCATCTAGGACAAACCAGAAGACATGGTCCTCAGGGTACCAAAATTTTATAACTAATGCTAGCATGTTCCAGTCTATGGCCCAATTTCACCACTAGGAAACCTAACGAAATCTGAAAGTATCATAGTCAACATTGTAGAGGCACATGACCTCTAAGCCTTCAAGATAAGAAGATAACTCTTCGTACATTGGAAGATCCATTTGGAGAATAGAGAAAAAAGAATCAAGAAAAGAAATATAGTTGTTGGTGAGAAAAGACACCCCATACACTATCCTTTTATACCTAAAAATCCATGCAAAAAATAAATTTTCTAGAATCCCGTTTGACCCCCAACCCTATAGAAGTACACAAGTATGCAAGAAAGTGCAATTAAATCTTAGGAGTGATTTGACTTGAACCCCATGCCGATAGGCTGGTCAATGTGTATGTCAATTGGCAACCCTCTATTTTAGAAGATCTGTTTTTCCTTTTTTACCCTAAATTAATTTCTAAAAAATCCTTATTTTGAAAATTTACCCCCGGATCATTCCTTTTTGTTAATACTATTTTAACAAACATTTTTCTCAAAATAATTTTCATCGCATCTCTATTTTCACAAAATAAAACAATCTCAGCAGAAAACTAAAAAGTGCATGAAGGATAAGTCGTTAAATCAAGAAAAATACCCAAAAAAGAAAATGCATATTTTATATATATATTCTTGCTTCGGATGACTAAATTTTTCTGGTAAAAGAAACAAAAAATACAAACGGAACTTATCCCGAACCCTCAACCTTTGCTTAGACCCTCAAACCTTCCCCTCAAACCCTCAGCCCCCATAGTGCACACGTTTTACCCAATGACGAGGTGTGGACCCTTCACTCCCAGAATTGGAACCTTCGTGTGTAGTGGAAGATGGAACTAGGCAAGAAGGGGCAGACTTCTATATATAATTAGGCATGGAGGCCATCCAGTACTTGATGTCCTACAACCAAGGTCTCGACGCCCATACATACTGGAAACTAAGAGAAATAAAAATAACTGAGCCTTCCAGTAAAGAGCAAGGAAAGAATAAATAAATAAAGAAAGAGAAGGAATATACCTCAGGTCAGAAGGTCTCATCTTTAAGCCTAGTCAATCCAGCCACCGATGCATGAGGATGGTGTGGCACGCTCAATAACTCCCTGCTACTCGGTCAAAATTATAAGAAGCGGGAGTAACCTGAATCAACAGAGCCTCCTCTACTACCGTCGCCGCCGTACCACCACCCATGTTATGGGTCGATCCCATCGGTACACTAGTACCCTTACCCGAAGTATTTTTGGGTGAAGGAATATTCTCCACGTCATAGATACAAGAGGGATTAGACCAGCTCGTCATGAAGTCTCGTAAATTTCCATTGTATCCGTGTAATGCGTGTAAGGCTCGCCCATCATAACTGCCGCATTGGCATCATCAAATATCTCCCTCACCCGCCTCATATACGCTGGGGGATCCAACAGTGGGATCTCCACCTACTCATTTACTATTTGCCTCACCACTATTTCCTTTAGGTACCAGATGTACCTGAACTCGTGCGCAATCAAGCGCCGCATCTACACGTGCAAGCCAGTAAGTCCCATATCTCGCTAAGACACCCCCAGGGGTAGAAGGTCATTTGCATCCCCAATAAAGAATCAGTATTTACTCAAGATATAAAGATGCCAAAAAGAACTAAAAAAGACAAAAATTAACTTGATCACTCATTATGACATTCAAGACCCGCCACACATCCGTCAAAGATAAGGGCTAGTTCAACCATCGGTCAAAATTTCGCCACCGGAACATCCGACAGAAGTCCCCCAAATCATTATCTTTTAAGGCCATCAACCCCATGTTGTTCCCTATCACCTCATAGAACCACATCTGTAAAAAGATAGAAATCAGAAAAAAGAATAAAAGAAGAATGCAAGGAAATGCATAAAAAGAAAAATTAATCCAAAATTACCTCTAGAAGGTACGTGGTTCCCGTAAACGTCTATCGGCACTACCGAATGAATACATCCAGGGAAGAATAAGGGATGCCATAGTAAGTATCCCCCATTCATACATCGGGAAGTCAAAAATCATCCTCAGATAGGATAGAAGCCAAATATGTACGATGTCGTCGCTCGTCGCCACCAAAAAACCCCAAGTGAAAGAAAAATAAAAAGATGGGTCATTTGTCTCAGCTTTTGCCCATCTATCACATCCATCTTACTCCTCAAAATCATCTCCCTCAAAGAATAAATCTGGATGGAATCACCCGACACGATTCTACCCACGTTCCCTACAAACGCCTGTAGTGCCTCAGGTATAACCCTCAAAATACGATCCACCACAATTTGGAATACCTAAGAATCCATCCCTAATAGCTTCTGAACATCAATGGGAGTAACGGTCATCTCTCCGAGCCCAAGATGGAATGTGTGGGTAGTGTACCACCATTTTCTCCCTAAGAGCACAATGGAATGCGATTTCTTATCCTATGGCTTTGCCAATGAGCCGAACCCAGAATATGATACCATCCAGTGCACAACAGTAAGAAGATTATCCTAAACCTCTTTCAACCAAATCGTTCCCTGAGACTGAATGATTCAAGGAGCTGTGCCAGTCTATTAGAAAATAGAAGAAAAACCCTTCATTAATTGCAAGGAATAAAGAGAAAATAAATTGGAGGACCAAAAGTCACCATACTTACACATCCATTAGGGTTCTTCACCCTGGATGAACGATGATATACATGCTCACACAATAATGTACGCTCACCAACAACTGACTCAAACAAGTCAAAATCACTCTCATTGCCTAGCGCAAGGGGCACCACATTTCGCCACTCTAGGTTGGCCTAATCATCAACCTCCAGCCACTCGTTGTTGTGAACATCACCTGAAGTTACAGCCATTTAAAGTCTTGAAGATTAAAGGACATAAGAACTACTTTTAGAAAAAGAAAGCAGAAGATTCAAACACTTAAAGGTGTGAAAAATGAGGAGGGATCGCCCCTTTATATAGAAGGTTAAAGGGTCTGTCGATTGCCAACCCCCTTCCCATACCGATCGGCAGTTACCTTTTCCTCTTCCGAAAGAAGCCCAGGAGTCCATGCCTCTGCTGATTGGAACCTCCTCATGCTTTTCAACCAGTAGTCCTCTTCAAATTTTGTATAGAAAATGCAAGAAAAATCCAGAAATTGCCTAAAAATCCTAAAATTTCCCAAAAAATCCATGAAAAGTATAGAATAATATTTTCTCTCAAGAAAATCATTTTTGGAGCACTAATCCCCTTATAAACTCTCAAAATCCCCAGCTAGATTAAGCTTACACTCTTATCCCCAACATACTCCACATCAAAACCAATGATGCGCCTGCATCCAAGTCCACTACAATTCCCCTACTGGAACCCCAAAACTAAACATTCCCTAGTGAAATTTCAAAAGAACACCATCCCCAGTGGAATCAAAAGTGCACCTGCACTCGAAATCATATACACTTTCCCCAATAGAATTACTCCCCAATAAAACTTTAGGTCCTCAGAATTAACCTCAATTTGCTGAATCAGTCATCCTTATCTTCTTGGGTCCTTAGAACTGTCCTCAACCCACTGAATTGGTCACCCTCATCCTTTAGGTCCACAAAATTGACCTAAAATCCTCTCCCCTAACGTCGATGTGGTGTCTATCATTCGAAGGCCTCCACTTTTTCCACGCTCGCTCATCGAGGGGTGATGTGTAGACACCGTATCCTAGGACTCCCAAGCACCTACTTAGGTCCCTATCACTAACGTGTTCACCATAAACCTTATGTCATACTTCAAGTACCGATCTCGTGGCCACTGAATGCTCCCGAGTTCGTTTGACTCCGATCAACTATCTTTCTTGAGGGGAAGCTCAATAAATCTCCGAAGGACACTAAATACCGTTTTCAACATTCTGCCATGTTCATGAATTGACCTTAAGGCTCGAACGAATGGTCCATTTTACTCAGAAAATTTATTTGGAGGCCACCACGCTCTCTCGGACGCTGTTTGACTCCGGTCATGATCCCAACTTGAAAATAACACTCAGAACACCCCAAACCCCTGAACACCCCTCTCAATAATTCAGAAAATATTCTCTCGAATCAGAGTTGTTCCATTCCTAAAAATCCATTTCCCCACATTCCATTCCATCACTTTCTTACCTCACTTGATAAATTCCTCCACCTCTCCATACCACTTTGATACCAATGCAAGATCAGCATATCTACATCCAAGATCAACATCAAGCATTCATAAGGAGGTCCAATTCTCCATCATTGTCTCTAATTCTCTCCTTTTAGTATTATTTTCTTTAGCATTTTGTTTCATTACATCACATATACTAATATCAAACCTTTATTAGTAGTATTTGCACATACTCTATTTTCATAAAAATGAACCCAAAAATAAGAAAAATAAGGGTTTATCTACATATTCCAAAAAAGGATTCTCACTTCACATTCCCACTCTTAAAACACAATTTTCTCTATACACACACACACGAGAAATCCCCTGTTTAGTTTTATGGATTGAACCCTACCCTATGCTATCTTTGAACTATGTGGAGTTTGATGCCTCATGGTCTACGTAGGCATCCCTGGGTTAATACCGAGATTTGAGTATTCCTTTATGCATGTTTATTATATTCCTTTCATATCATATATATATATATATATATATATATATATTCTTTATGAATGTCATATTCATGTGTTTTGTCCTATGTATACATTCGCTCTTCCATAGCGACTTGTGATTCGGAAAACACTCATATTATATTTTGAATTATTATATTTAGGAACACTCCTAAGGATGAATTCTCTTCATCCTTTTTCATAACGTGAGTTGAATGATTCCATTCTTCACCTATATTATGCACATAAGAACACACTTCACATAATCCAACATGAGAAGTTTAATGCATGCCCATGAGAGATCGAAAGGGAGGGACGGGTGCCTAACATTTTCCCATTCCTTAATTTAGTCCCAAGACCTTCAAACTACTTGGTTTCGTAAGCATCAGTATTGTCCTTAATGTCGTACTCTCGAGGCGGCGATATTTTTTTTGCCAGTTCTGTGCAAAATAGGCTGGCGAATCTATCTCTACACATTATCCCCCACATTGACGATGGTCGAGCGCTTGAGAAAGTGTGCAAACCTCACATGCGCACCGAGGGGATTCCGAAGGAGAAGCCCCGGGATGGACATAATATAGTCTTTACAACTAATTATGATAAGATCTTGAAATATGAAGAATATGATATTGAGGATTCTGATTCAGAAATGTTGGCCAATAAGAGACAAGGAATTTGCAATTAACTTCATTATTTTTTTTTGCATTTAATTTATTATGTCATTGTCTTAAATAATATCAAAATAAGATATACTATATTTTGTAGTGTGAAATTAAAGTTGAAGGGAAATTTGACGGATTAGGGCATTTGGCGTGACACATGGCATCTGAAAGTCAAAGCGGTGTAGTCGTCCAAATATCATGAAGTTGATAGCATAGAATCAAGAAGGCTTCAACTCTACCACTCCATATATGAGATCAAAGAAGATAGATGATAAATAAATAAGAGACCTAGATTTGTAGGGAACTTATACTTATAAATAAGACCCACCCCAACTAGTTGGGACAATCAATTTAACTCTTGTAATCATGGATTGGACTCTTAGCTAGCATATCTAACACTCTATTAGTCGTCTTTTATTCTTAATTAGTAAATATTACTCTCCCTTCCACGTGGATGTTGGCAGGACAATCTGTCAAACCACGTAATTCGGTGTCTTTTTTATATTGCATTCATATCTTGGGGCCGATTATTAATATTATAACTATTGTGGGTTTGATATCCTCTATAATTTGGCTCAGTTTGTGGTAAAGCATTGAATCCTGACCACCGAAAAGTATCGACCCTGCAATAATATTAGTGATCACCAGTCTCATCGCTCACATGCTAGAAGTCGTATCCTATATGAGGTGCGAATCATCAGGATGGAACGAAATCCTTTGAGCTCCCCTCCACCTTCCAATGATATGAGGTTAAGGGGATGCACACCTAAAAGGTTTGGTCCTAGTTAGCGATGTTATACTCCTTTTGCAGAGAGAATTTTTAGGGAAAACAACATCATGGTTAGTCAGCCTTTATAAAGAACAACTGATCGAGCGTGATGAAAAAATTAGCCGATTAAAAATACAATTGATCGGGAAGTCAGAAGAGTGTGGCTCTAGTTCTCACAACCCAGAGAGCCATAAGAAAGAAGACTCGTTCTCCTAGTCATAATATATCTCACCGTATAGATAGAGCTTCCAAATCCAGGAACCTTCATATGGTGCAATCTAATCATCGACATGTGAACCACCCTCCAACTCATCATTCTTCTAGTCATAGTCACATGCCCACTCAATCAATAGAGTCTATTCATAATAACATGTCAGCTAAACCCATGCCTCATCAAAGAAGGTCAGTAGCATTGACCTTAAAGACTTTATCATTAAGGAATTTGAGGGATGGCTAAATACTAATTTGGCAACAACTCCAAAGGACCTTTCTAGAAGGGCATTAGGGCATGAATCGTCCTCTCCTTTCACAATGGTGATAAAGATGTCAGAACCACCAAAGAAAATCTCCATCCCAAAGATCGTAACTGATGATAAAAAGGCAGATCCTTCTCATATCGATGTCCTTATAAATCCATCATCATTCTCTCACATGTCAGGTTTTCCCCTCAACTTTGAGGGAAACCAATCTCAAATGGTTTAAAAAATTATCCCCTAGATGAATCCACTCATTTAGGGAGGTGGCCAAGCAGTTCACGACCCGATTCATAACCAACAACAAAGAGGTAAAGGAGACCGATTCACTAATCTCCCATAAGAGGAAGAAAGTGGAATTCCTTAGGAAGTATGATCAATGATAATGGGAACTTGTTAATAAGATTGATAATTATAACGAGAAATTGGTAATCTCATCCTTCAAATTCAAACTTTCCAGATTGAACGATCTTTACCAATCACTAACCAAGAATCCATCATCGACGACCATAGAAATCCTCAAGGTCCGTATTAAGAAGTATGCTAAGGTTGAGGACGAGCTTCTCAATGAAGATTTTACAAACAAAATGAATCCTAAGTATCATAGGAAGTACCACTAAAAGAAAACATCTAAGGGAGGAAATTAATTAACTCTAGCGAAGAAGGGAGCAATGACTGATACCGCCAAGGGATGATCCAAGGCATAGGGTAATGAGAGTATCTATCTGGAATTAGACATTTAAGATTACAAAAAACTTATAATCAAACTAAGAGCGAAAAAACTAAAAGTGACATGACTAATCGGAATTACTATCCCTATTAGTGGCCTTTCATCCAAGACGCCGTCCAGTTCGTCCGTAAATCCGCTAAGTTCCAAGATTTCTCTCCCATCATCAAACAACCAATCAATGATCTCAATCCCCTCATAAAACCATGGCCCTTTTCTCAATGAGGCATGGACATTATGGGGCCTTTACTTACAACACTGGGAAATAAGAAGTACTTGATAACTACTACCAACTACTTCATCAAGTGTGTGGAGGTAGAAATTTTGACTCACATTAGAGAGGTAGGTGCCGTGTGATTCGTTTAGAGGAACATTATTACCAGATTTAGAATAAACAGGGCTTTGGTGATCAATAATGGGACTATGTTTGATAATGTCACTTTTAGAGATTTCTGTGCAGAATATAGGATCAGGTTCCATTGTACCTTAATGGTCTTTCCATAATGCAACATCAATTCCAAGATCACCGACATAACTTTGCTCACTGGGTCAAGCGGGGATTGCAAAATGTAAAAGGAAGATGAGTGGACGAGCTCATTTCTATCATTTGGGATGAACAACACATATGAGGTCAACAGAAAGAACATCTAGGAGGTTAACATTTTTACATTCAAGAATAATTTATCCTTCTCTTCTAATTGTATTAAAATAATTTTTTCTTCTCTTCCAATTATGTTTCATATTTATTCTTTTCTATTTCTAATAATTTAAAGAAGTGGTTTAAAGTTCAAAATCTCCCCAAACATCAGTGTTGAATTTATAATTAACCCTTTTAAAAAATTTCCCTTCTATTCTAATTGTATTTCATATCTATTCTTCTCTATTTCAAATTCCTTTATTCTATCATCAAACTGACGAATAACATATTGTATATCCTACTCCAACTTTTTAAGTCTTTCTTTATTTTCATGTAAGCTTTCCTTGAGATTAATTACATAGGCTTCTTCCCCTTTTGTGTCCATTTATTCATTATGGAGAACTTTACCTGCAACTTTTCTATTAAATCTTATTTCTCAACCATTTCAATTGATTGTCTACAGTTTTCTCCTTCATTTCTTTCAATAATTCTATTAACTTTGTTGATATATCAACATTTTTACACTCAAGATATTTGAAGTATTCATATCAACTTCACGTTGCAATCTAAGTTCATCGTTGTCCTTTCTTAAGTGACCTCACTCACTTGTAACTCTTTTAAACTCCTTATTTTCTAATTCTTTATACTTTATCTCAAGTTAATCAAGCTTGGTCCCCTGCATTCTCTCCCCACCATTTTTTTTTTCTGAATTCTTAGATTGTTTAAGTTCCCCCTCAACCTGGTTTTCAGCAGGGTATACATAATACGGACGGTCCATGTCAAAGTTATAGTTTCGCATAAACAAATCCATTATTCCTTTGATGGCTTTCAGCATGTCACCCTCAACAACAACCGTTGTACTTTTACTGATTGAATCACATAATGCTCCAAATGAGTATACTAATACATCAAACTCATGATCACAGATTGGTATCTATTTTAATCCATTTTCAGTCCCCCAATCATGACACTTTTCATCATCATGTACACCCTCGTAAGGGACATTCTTAATTCCATCTTCATTTAAAAAGTCATCTTGTTTTTGATCCCACACTTTTGCTTTGACTTGCTTTGATTTTTTCTATCTCAACTAAATAAATCATATTACATTTTTTGAGTGTCTGAGAAATTTTAAGTTCTAAGAAACTATAACATATAATACAAGTGTATATTTTAAGTTGTATAGGATTTAATTACGAAGTTATATTATTGATTCATCATAATTGTATTTCACAATGCAAAATTGTAGTGGAAAATTGCATTGTGAAATATCAGTACGAAATTGCAGTGCAAAATGGCATTGAGAAATTGTACTACTTAATTAAATTGAAAAAATTTCTCTTTGAAATACTATATTTATATATCCTAAGATGTCATTGATGGAAAAGGAAATTTTAGGGACTTGTTCTGGTCGAATAAGGCTAATTCGACCTTCATTGTTCTTTAATTTGTTGTGAACACGGTCTAAAAACCATTAAGAAACTTCGATACTTCAAATAGAGATATTGGTTTCATGAGAGTAATTTTCTGAGAGTGCGCCAGCACTCAATGCCCAACTTATTTAATTATATTACAATTTTAGCCCTATAGTCTTAACTCTTGCAAATAATTGTGACAGATAAATGGAATAAATCGAACATGCAAGACAGTCACAATTTGATGAAAAATCCTCCAAAGGGGCAAGACCTTTTTATTTCACTATAATTTGTAAATCTCAACTTACACGGATTACAATGAAATACAGTGACACACGAAATATCCACAGGTGTCGGTTCGGTGCCATCAGTAAGAGGTCCCGTAAGAACTCCAATATCAGAAGTAGGAAATCATCCTTCTTCTTCTCAACAAGAACTCCAGATGAGTAACACAATTTTCTTGGGTTTAGAGCCACATAAATGATTGGGAATTGTTTGTGAATAAAAACAGTGTTTAAAATATGAAAAATGAAGTTTGTTTTTAATGCAGAAGAACCGAAAAAACGTCAAGTCCAAGACTTGCAAAAACGTGTAGAATGAACACTATGTAAATATAGAAATTGAGGCGGTGGCTCGTTCGAACGAGATGGGGTGTCGCTCGAACGACGCCAGGTGTCATTAGAACTACTTCGCGAGACATGAGTTGCCGTTGGAATGAGAAGCTCTGTCGTTCGAATGATGTGTATTTTTTTGCCTCTACTCTTAGAAAAAATTCTTATTTCGAGATAAAAATATTTCAGACTTCAAAAATTTGTTTTAAAAATGTTCCCAAATATGTATGCAAATATTAAAAACTCCAATTAAATTATTTTACCATAATTGCGAGTGGAGTAGTGGGAACATATGATTGTTGAAACGCACGATGCATGACAGAACAATGTTGATTAACTGAACACGTATGAAGGTAGTGGGTCCATGATAACTTCGGATCCAAGTCGAGGCCATCATGGGTGAACACGGAGACGTGCCAAATGTAGCGGTATCAAACATACTTGCAGTGATCTTGGATATACCCAAAAATTTCCTAGATACTACACGGAAATTTATAAAATCATGTCCCTTAAATCTCCCCTTATGTCTATTCCGGTACATACATAAAAACTATCCGAATTATGCTACCTAACCCAAAAGATACATATAATTTAATATTCCCATTAAACCCAAAATGTGGAAATACTAAATGACATGTCTTCAACATTTTTAGACTTTCTTTTTCATCATTAGGGTGTGCAAAAATAATCCTCAATTAAGTATTTACACGCATGAGACAAGAAACAATACCCGTGACGCGCAACAATTTGAAATATAATGATAAGCAAAAGTAAATACCAATTTATGCTTAAGGAAATCACTATAAAATCAAACAAAAATTATCCCCCATAATTCGTTCTCCCCTTTTTTAGGATGTCCCTAAATAGATAAATATGAAGAACACAAAGCAAATGTAAATGGAGAATGTCACACGGTAACCAAACTTTCTCTTTTTGAAAATGTCAAAATTTTTACAAAAAAAATAAAACTATAAAACACATCATGAAGGAACACCAAAACAACGAAGTCGGTGATAGTGGAAATGTAAGGATGTGAACAAATTCGACAGGAAAATCAATGCATATAACCATAACATATGTGCACGATGATTGTTTGATATTCCTAACGAATGAACTCAATATCTTCCTTAGGTGTAAAAACTGTGGAATTAAAAGAAATTGACTCAATCAAATCAGCAAATCAAAGCTCAAAGTGATTTCCACACCAATAACGTCCAAAACATTCAAATGCTTTTTCATGAATTTCAAGGACTTGAAAACCCGTTTGTCATTTCTTTCCATCCAAACTCCCTCATAAATAATTATACATTATATTTTTCGTTTGAGGTGATGAAACTAAAATTTATTGGCCCATTTGATTTGGCATATTTTTCTTTTTATTGCCATTTATTTTTTCGGGCTCTTTTTCAAACGGTGGCTTTCTCGATGCATTAATTTTGAACTCTAGTAGCCCTTTCCCATGATTCACTCATCATATTTTGTTGTAATTAAATCCTCACGATAAACGGTTTTTACATGCACTACTATCTTTCCAAGTATTATCTCATTTTGGTCATTGTATAGACAGTATTGAGATGGAAATACTCAAGCCAATATGTGATAGACAAGTACAATACTCAAATAATACCATGCATGTGTGAAATAAAGGATATAAAAAGACAAACATGTAGAAGATATCACTAATCACATCTCAAAGGCTTCAGACAATGTAAAGCATATTGATGAAATGATGTAGCATCTCAAATCATTATTAAACAGTCACTCAGAATATGGAATGAAGTTGTGACTATGACTATCTTAAATGTTCATCCATAAACGGTGTAAACAAAATACAAAACGCTTTTTGTGTTTTTCAGAAAAAAATTTATTAAAAGAAAATCCTTTTAGTCTTTTTCTAATTTTTTTTTTCAAAAAAAATATTTTTGGGTTTTTCTAAATTTTTTCGAAAAAAATAAATAAAAAATCAAACAAATAATGGTACAAATGATACAATATAGAGATAAGAATCAAATGATATGAACATGAAAATAATGCATCCTACTCTAGACATGGTGACCACCCCTTATTCAACTGTGCGAATTCCTAAAGACTTCCTAAGACTCTTGAATCTAAGGGCATCTAAAGGCTTCGTGAATATATCGGCTAACTAGAGGTTGGTAGATACAAAACTTAATATACGACCTTTTCCTCTACATGCTCACGGATAAAGTGCTTGCGTATCCTGATGTGCTTTGTGTGCAAATGCTGGACTGGATTACGGGATATATGTATCGCACTCGTGTTATCATAGAAAATAGTCATGGTGTACTGTGATATCCCATAATCCTCCATCATATGCTTCATCCACAGAAGTTGTGTGCAACAACTCCCAACGGCTATGTACTCAGCCACCACAGTGTAAAAATATATGGAGTTTTGCTTCTTACTCAACCAAGAGACAAGAGCAGAACCAAAGAAAAAACACCCACCATAAGTGCTCCTATATCCATCTGCATTCGTGGACAATCAGAATTCGAATAGGTGGATAAATGGTCATTGGTATCAAATTAATACCAAATGCCAAGTGAGAGAGTGCCACTCACTTATTTGATAATACGTTTAAGAGTCAGTAAGTGTGACTCTTTCGGGGATGCCTGATTTCGTGCACAGAATCCAACACTAAAGGCTATGTCGAGATGGATGGCAGTCAAAAAGAGAAGACTACCTAGAATACTTTGATACAAGGTTTGCTCTACGTCCTTGCCTGAAGTGTCCTTACTAAGCTTAGTCGTGGTACCCATCGGTGTACGTGCGCGGTTAGCGGAGTGTAGACCAAATTTCTTTACTACGTCTCTAGCATAATTGGATTGGGACATGAACATCCCATCCTCTAGCTGACGAACCTGGAGTCCAAGGAAGAAAGTAATCTCACTAACCATACTCATTTCAAACTCACTCTTCTTCTCTTCCTCAAAGTGCTGAGCATGCTTGGAGCACGTGGATCCAAAGACTATGTCGTCCACATAGACCTAGGCAACCAAAATAGCACCGTCATCTCTCCTGACTAAGAACGTCATATCAGCTCCCCCTTTCTTGAAGCCACGGTCTAAGAGATAAGAAGTAATGCTCTCGTACTAAGCACGGGGTGCTTGCTTCAAACCATACAAAACTTTCCTCAGATAATATATGTGGTTAAGATTCTTAGGGTTTTCAAACCCTTTTGGTTATTCCACGTAAACCTCCTCTTGTAGAATGCCATTAAAAAGGCACTCTTGACATCCATCTGAAATAACTTGAAGCGCACATGACATGCAATGGCAAGTAGTAAGAAGATGAACTCAAGCCTCTCAACATGAGCAAATGCCTCGTCAAAGTCCAGACCCTCTATCTGTATGTAGCATTGAGCAACCAACCTAGCCTTATTTTGAATAATAGTACTAGACTCATCCACCTTATTCTTGAAGATCCACTTGGTACCTATCAAATTTGTATCACTAGGTCGGGGAACCAGTTCCCAAACATCATTCTTTCTAAACTGAAAAAACTCATCCTGCATAGCACATATTCAATGTTTATATTTTAATGCTTCTTTATAGTTCTTGGGCTCGACTTTGGACATGTAGAAAACATGGCTAGCAATGTTCTCTAGCTGATCACAAGTCTTGAGCCCCAGGGTGGGATCTCCTAAAATAGTAGAAGGATCACGACTCTTGCGAACCCAAGAAGGAATGTCCCCTAAGTCAGGAATGGGGTCCACTCTGGGTGTGGGAGGAACAATGGGATCATCCGTAGAAAGTGCATCATCCTCACCTAAAAGGTTAGAATCAACAAACGCCGACGGTTCATCATCTTTTATAGTGATGTTTATTGACTCCATAACCTTATATCTACTCAGATTAAAAACTCAATAAGCTCTACTATTCGATGAATATCCTTAAAATATTCTCTCGTCTCTCTGGGAGTTGAACTTTCCTAATTGCTCTCTATCCCGTAGGATGTAGCATTTACTCCCAAAGACACAGAAATATGAAACGCTGGGCTTTTTTTCCAATCCACAATTCATAGGGCGTCTTAAGTGTGTGCGAACGTAGATAAATCCTATTCACCATGTGGCATGCGATAGACACCGCCTTTGACCAAAATCTCCTAGCAACTCTACGATATAGAATCATAGATCTAGCCATCTCCTTAATTGTCTCATTCTTCCTCTCAATAATCCCATTTTACTGAGGAGTCTTCACAGATGAAAATTCATGTTTGATTATGAGGCTATCAGGATAAATATTTACTTTAGCTTCCTTAAACTCAGTGTCATGGTACCTACGTATTCTATTAATAGTGACTCCATATTGATTTTGCAGGACACGACACTTGGTCGTAAGAAATTCCACAACATTGGATTTTTCTCTCAAAAAACCTACTATCGAATATTGAGAGAAATCATCTACCATCATGAGGCTATAACTCTTACCACCCAAAATCTCAGTGCGAGTAGGACCAATAAGATCCATGTGTATCAACTCAAGCACTCGTGAAGTGGTAATGGAATTCAATTTCATGTGGGAACTACGGACTTGCTTTCCCAACTGATAGGGTCCACAAACTGCGGAAGTTGGCTTTCAAAGTGATGGCAAGCCATGTACGAGGTCCTTTTTATCCAATTTATCCAAATCTATAAAGTTCAAATGACCTAGACATTGATGCCACAGATCCACAGGAGTGATTGTGGCACTGTTGCAGATAAATGAGGACTTAGGCACAATCCCATAAAAATTACTTCAGTCCTCACCCCTTGTAATAAAAGTTTACCAGCTTGATCATAAACATTTCATTCGTTATGGTCAAACTTTACTTCAAAGTCAGCGTCGCACAGCTGGCTAATGCTGAGAAGGTTTTCTTTCAAACCTTTGACGTACAAAACATCCTTTAGCGTAGGAAATCCTGGTATCTCTACTGTACCTCGTCCTACTATGCTCTATTTTCTCTCATCCCCAAAGGTGACTTTACCTTCCTTACGATCCTCTAGGTAGGTAAAAAATGAGACATCACCTGTCATGTATCTGGAGCACCCACTGTCGAAGTACTACTGAGACGTGTTATGTGATTTAAGAGAAACATGAACAACAAGGACTTTTGTGTTGAGTTTGGACACCCAAGATTTGGTAACTTTATGTTTGCCCTTGTTATTGTTGGTTCTAGTCGGGATAGTAGAAGTGTCCACTGACGTCATAGAAATTCATTAGAACTCTTCCATTAGACTTTGGAAAGTGGCGACTAGAGACTCAATCTTCTCTCTAAGACTCGAGAAATCTCTAGTGGCATGTGGTGGAGAAAATGTATGTCGTGTCTAACCCACACTATAACAAAAACTCCCTACGGTGGCCCTTTCTATTGCAGTAGGTACAAAAGTACACAGGTTGTGGCCGACCTTGGTTTTCTTTTCTTGGCCAAACTCTTCTTCAGGGTTTTTAAAGATGGTCATATGGGTTCGTAGTAAACTCAGGAACTGGTTCCAGTGTCACATGGGATGTGGAGGCACCATCAAAATCAATTCCCTGCCTTTCACCAAAACTTAAAGTAGGGGTGAGGAACATCTTTCCCATCTTTCCAGATCTATCCTCAATCTTTACGTTGACCTCCCTGGCTATCTCAAGGTCATTATTATGCTGGGCTAAAAGGCTTTCAAGTTTCTTTTAAGTATCTACAGAGGTATAGAGCTCAGTCATAAGACTAGCCACTTTATTGGTCAAATCCCCTTTCTCTTTATCTAAACATCTCTCTCTCTCTCTCTCTCTCTCTCTCTCTCTCTCTCTCTCTCTCACCAAACCGATTCTACCTCTCTACACAAACTCTCCATATCTCAACACAAACAATATCTCTCTCTCTCTCTTAAGGCAATGGAAATGGAGGACTCTCTCTCTCGTCTCTCCTAAATCTTTCTCTAAGGAAACTATCCTAAGAGCTAGTACTTTGCTACACCTTTTAGTTTTAAAAGAGTCAGCATATAAATCAGCATACGCACGTCGTAAATCACTCTCGCTCTCACTTGCAGCATCCTCCCCCTCACTCACATCGCTTTCACTGTTGAGGTGTCCTTGTGAAGTATCATCCTCATCGTCATGAGGTGCGCTGTCAGTACTCACATGACTATCCATGAATGCAATGAAGTTATATTCAAGCGGTGACTCGTCTCCAGAGTCTACCAACTCGACCTCACTGTTGTCACTAAGGGAGGCATTAAGAGCAGCTTTGCCTTTGCCTTGACTTCGCAACCTAGTAGGACACTCAAATGACTTATGACATCTACCGTCACCCTCATAACATCTCTCCTCGTCTTTCTTAGGCGGGTCCTTTTTATCCTTTTCATTTTTCTTTTCAAATTTATTTTTCTCAAACTTATTTTTATCTTTAAAATTGCTATTTTTCTTTAAATTTAGAAATTTCGTGAAATTTTTAGCAAATAAGGCCAAATCGTCTAAGTCAAAATCAAACTCAGAATCAGACAACTCTTCCTCTCTTTTTCTAGATGACTCACCTCTTTTTCTTGCTGACCCCTCACTCTTCCTGGCCTGGGCTTTAAGTGCTACCCCTTTGTCTTTTGATTTTATTGTTTTAGGAAACATGTCAATTTTATAAGTCTGGAGGTCTCCTACTAATTCTTTTAGTTTCAGACTACGAAAATTTATTGAATTTAGCACAGTGACTTTAGGGATAAAATGCTTAGGCAGTGATCTCAAAATTTTCTTAACTACTCTAGCGTTAGGAATATGTTCACCTAAGTTAGTGTTTACAATATCAAATAAGCGTGCATAAAATTCATCAAAATACTCAGAGTCAAGCATGATAATAGTTTCAAATTATGTAGTTAAGTTTTGCAATTTTGATTCTTTAACTGCACTCGTGCCGTTTTGGGTAAATTGAAGAACATCCCTTGCTTCTTTAGACGTGGTTCACATCATGATGCTTCAGAACTCGTCAGGTGTGACGTCTCCATAAATGGCACTAAGCTCACATGAGTTACATGTGTGGCATTTAAATTTATCCTCAGTCCATGCAGTCACAGATTTTAAAGTAGTTACGTTATCTATAGTGACAGTGGGAGGCGTCCACCCTTTTTCACATACAACCCAAACACGTTCGTCTATGGCCTTTAAGTGAGATTTCATACGGTCTTTCCAATATGCGTAATTTGACCCATAAAAAATTAGGACTCCAATATATAAGTTTTCCATTGAAATTGCACTTTTTCAAAGATCAATTTTTAGAACAAAATTGATATCCAGAAAATTTTTGCGAAAAAATTACACGGTAAAATTGTGTAATTGGAGCGAAAATTCCC
Source organism: Sambucus nigra (assembly GCA_949130495.1). NCBI lineage: Eukaryota > Viridiplantae > Streptophyta > Magnoliopsida > Dipsacales > Adoxaceae > Sambucus > Sambucus nigra. Next base: position 95,168,672 of record OX422212.1, read on the forward strand.
CCAAGGGGCAAAACCTTTTTATTTCACTATAATTTATAAATCTCAACTTACACTGATTACAATGAAATATAGTGACACACGAAATACCCGCAGGTGTCGGTTCAGTGTCGTCAGTAAGAGGTCCCGTAAGAACTCCGAGACTAGGAGTGGAAAATCAGCCTTCTTCTTCTCCACAAGAACTCTAGAGGAGTAGAACAATTTTCTTCGGTTTAGAGGATTCACAAAAATGATTGGGAATTGTTTGTGAATCAAAACAGTGTATAAAACATGAAAAACGAAGTATGTTTTTAATGCAAAACTGCAGAAACGTCATGTCCAAGACTTGCAAAAATGTGTAGAATGAACACTATTTAAATACAAAAATTGAGGTGGTGTCTCGTTCGAACGAGACGGGGTGTCATTCGAACGGTGCTAGGTGTCGTTAGAACGACTTCGCTCGACATGAGCTGTCGTTTGAACGACAAGATCTGTCGTTCGAACGATTTGAATGACGTGTATTTTTTCGCCTCCACACATAGAAAAAATTCTTATTTCGAGATAAAAATATTTTAGACTTCAAAAATTAATTTTAAAAATATTCCCAAATATTTATGCAAATATTAAAAACTCCAATTAAATTATTTTACCATAATTGCAAGTGGCGTAGTGGAAACATATGATTATTGAAGACGCACGATACATGATAGAACAATGTTGATGCACTATGCATGCATGAAGTTAGTGGGTGCGTGATAACTTCGGATCCCAGTCGAGGCTGTCATGGATGAAAGTGGAGACGTGCCAAATGTAGCGGTATCATACTTACTTGCAGTGATCTAGGATATACCCACAAAATTTTCTAGATACTAATTGGACATTTATAAAATCATGTCCTTACATTTTCTCACATAGCCAATACTGAAAAGTAAAACGTTATTAGTATTGTTTTAATTTAAAAAGAAAAACAAAAATTATATACATAACATTTGGACATAAATTTATATTATTAAAGAAGGCAAGAATCCTTTGACTCTGTGAGGGTGGTCATGCTCAGATGCAACTGATTCCTTCAAAAAAGCAATCATCTCATTTTCCTAGTTGAAGTATTTGATACAACTAAGGTTAATTATGTAACTAAAAAAAACCCATCCAGTTGTTACCTTTGAGGATGCAAATGGGGAGTTTATATCAAGTTATTAGAAACCTAACAAAGAACGTATTCAGAAACTCATTTTAGATGATAAGTGGGGTTTATTTGATGTAATATTTTACTCTTAGAGATTTTGAGGTTTATTTAGTGTCTGATAATTGTAGATTCCATGATAAGTGTTGTTTTAGTATTCTATATTGTATGCAAATTTGGTTTATTTTGGATTAAGACTCATTTATCTATTTCTAATCTATTGTTCTTCCTTATCAGTCGTTCCTATCTTTTCCAAGCTCTTTAATCACAAGTAAATGGTACTTTTGGTTCCGCATTGTTTGATGTTAATTTCTGCGAACCATTATCTAAACTTTACAAACCACAGTGTTAATTCTAAGGATTTAATTATTTAAATTTTATGTTGTCATTATTGTTAGACCATATTTCCTTGTTACAATTGTGAGGCTAAAGTGTATATCAATATTAGGGTTATTATTTGAGGTATTATTTATTTGAAGTATCAAATACCGTAGCTATATCAACTTTAATGCCATTTTCTCTTCGAAGTTTCTTCCTTGTTATAGTGTCGTCCTTATGATCTTACTATTTATAACTATATCCTTATAATCTTCCTCGTTACTGCTGCCAGTAGGCAGCTTAGAGCTCAGAAGACTTGAAGCAGGTCAAGGATTGCTAGTTTACATGCCATAGGGAAAGCTTTTCATTATCTTAGGGGGTGAAGGGAAATCTTTTCATTATCTTGGGGGCTGGGGGTCTTCCAGTTTACTATTTCTTAGCAATTTGATTGTTTGCAAATTAGGGCAATTTTATGTTATTATGATTCCTAAGTTACTAGTTTCACATTTTATCTATACGATATGAGCCTTCTTCTCAAATTTTCTGTATCCTACTTATTTAAGATGTTCCGTGTATCAATTATTTGTATCCTAAATCTTTTTTCCACATGTCACGAGTTTGTCATATATGAACCAGTAGACTACAAAAAATGCTCCATTCTTATGTGGCAATCAACTAATATAAGTTTCATCCTTTGTTGGATATTGTGGATTCATTTAAAGCAAATTATTTTCTTGCCACTTTTTTATTAGCGTAACCTGGCTATATATGTATAGGATTTGTTATCTCTTATAATGAGATACCATATACATCTAATATTTCTTTTAGGAGTTGACTTGACACTGTTGTACTTATTTGGTTATATATGTAAGCTTACACTATGTAAACCTCTTTCATTCAATGGTATTTGTAAGTTCCATGATTTTATATTTCCATTCGTAGCATAAACTAGTATTATTTTTCACTTTCTACTTGTTTGTGATTAGATTTACATATTATATGATGCTAATTATTTTTTTTATTCAAGTGTAAACAATAAATCTTACAAATGTAACCCAAGTGTGTTGAAATTCAAAATCCCATTATGTTGGTAAAATCTCCCTCTCTCCTTTTCTTTTTATGGTTAAAAGGGTCTAAGTATTGCTTGGCACATATATATCTTAGTTATTTTTTTTTATTTTTTTGATAACCCTGAACCTCCACACGAACGAGCCCTTTGGACTCCCTCGTGCAAGCTAAACAGGGGGGGCACTGCGCATGTCCACCTCACACACGAGCCCCGCTTAAATACTGGTAAACCCTGCGGGGGATCGAACCCACGACCGTGCGCCTAACCACACAGCCCTGAGGAAGCCCTCCAACAGGGGTAGGTATCCGTGGGGAGGGATCGAACTCATGACCTATGGTCAGAGTGAAGCCCATCCTTACATTATGGTTAAAAGGGTCTAATTATTTCTTGGCAATTGTTTCGAATATTGTAAGGACATTTTTGTCCATTAACAATTTATTATGTCGCACCCCGTTACACCGTTGAAGAAATTCAAGATTCATACATTCATCAACGGATCCGAATATCAAAAGAAGAAGAGGAATCAAAGTCTGACAGACCGGACCGGTCCGCCTGCAATAAAAGAACCGATCCGGTTAACCGGACCGGTCTGCCTCAGACCCGGACCGATCCGTTTGCTGAAGGACAGTATACCCCGGACCGCAAGCGAACCGATGAAGCCTGGAATAAAAGAACCGATCCGGTCAACCGGATCGATCCGCCTCAGACCCGGACCGATACGCCTGGGATAAACTTCAACAGATCGTGTTCAGATTTTTAAGGCCCAAGACTTCTTATTTAATCCCACTACGGGAAGTGGTTTTCTTAGATTTTTCAAGACGATTTTCAGAGTACAAAAAACTCTAAGTCTTCACCTATTGAGCCCAAGACTCTAGGTTTTTGATTCACACAATTGCCAATCCTTTGTGAATCTTTTTGGTAATCCAAGAACACAACTTTGTGTTTGTTCAAACCTTTGTGGAGAGATCTTTGCAACCGAGGGCTGCGTGTCATTGCTGAGGGAGTCTCTACAAAGTGTTATGGCTGCGTGTCATTAAGGAGTGTTGCGGTTCTTCCTTTGTTGATTGGACTGAGGTTCATGTGGGTTCGCTGCGTGTGGATTCATTGTTGCCGACACCGACCGACACCTGCGGGTATTCGTGTGTCACTGTATTTCATTGTAATTTGTGTAAGTTGCGATTTACAAATTATAGTGAAATAAAAGGTTTTGCCCCTTTGGGGGATTTTTCCTCAAATTGTTTGTTTTTATCCTGCATGCTATATATTATTTGATAAATCATCTAGATGCATGTCTTAGGGTTTACCTAAAATTTGGGATTAATTAAAATTGATTTTTAATTGAGAACTCGCAATATTTCCGCTGTAGCTACTCTCTCAAATTGGTATCAGAGCGGGTTACGCTAATTTATTGCGTGATCCTGATTTTTCAAGGATTTACTTCCTGATTTCCACAAAATCGTGTGATATTGATTATTTTTTTTTGAAAAATCAATTTTGTAAAAAATCGCAATTTTTCAATGGAACGCCCGTTTAATGAGGAGCCTATTTTTGACAAAGTTCACGACCATGCTGAAAATTTAAAAAGTTTGAATTTGAAACTTTGCAAAAGAATTAAAGTTTTGGAAAAAGAAAACTCTCGTTTTAAATCCGCGATTGATCTTTTGCAAATGGTTCAAAATCAAAGAGATTTTTATCGTGAAAAATTTGTTTCTTTGGACCATGAATTTAATGCTTTAAAATTGTCCAAAAAGGAGAGTGATGAAAGTGTCCTATTTTTAGAAAAAGAATTGGAGGACCTTAAAAATTCGATGGTTTGTGTTTGTGCCAAAGAGGAGAAAAATATTTTCGTCAATGAGTTTGTGGCACGTGAAAAGACTCTTAGGAAAAAGTTTACTTTAATTGAGGGAGAGAGAGATACGCTTTTAGGAATTATTGAAAACTTGAAAAAGGCGTCCCTTAATTTGGAAGAGTCTAATTCTTTGCTTGAGTCAAAAAATTTGAAATTAAAAAATGATTTGACAGACTCAAGTAGGTTTGATAGTGATGGTAATGGCTCATCTTGTTTTCATGCTTCTAATGCTAAAGCCAAAGCCATTATTTGTTTTAGAGGGTCAACCAATTTTCAGGATGTTAGAAAAGGTCAACCCATAGGTTCCGTTCCACCCGTTTACACATGTTTATATTGTAGTCGGAAAGGTCATCTTAGGCGTTTTTGTTTTGATCTTGGAAAATGTCCTAGGAAATTTATGCCTAGTGCTCCCGTGGTTCCCAAATCCCCCACACGTTGTTTCACATATATTTGGGTTAGGAAATCACTTTTGGATACACTAGATTTTAGACAAGTTGATTCTCGTTTGCTTGCACATGATTCTTCTCTTGCCATATCATATAGATGAGTGTGTTTGCATATTTGTCATACGCTAGTTATGCTTTTTGATATATGTTTGCTAGCGTTGTGACATGTACTTTTTGTATAGATTTTTGTTTTTGGAAATATTTTGAAAAATACAAAAATATTTTTATTTTTTTGCACCGTTTATGGATGGACACTTAGGATGACCGAGTCATAACATCATTCCATTATTTTCATGTGACTATTTGATAGTGTTTTGAGACAATAGGTCAATTCATCCATGTGCTTTATAATGTTTGGAGTCATTAAGATGTAATTAAGTGTTACTTCCGACATGTTTGACTCATGTTTTCCTTTATTGCACACATGCACGGATTTGTTTGATTATTGTGCTGGTCTTATTACATGTTGGTTGGGTGTCTTCACTTCAATCCTGTCCTTAAAACGAACCAAGCGCGATAAATTTTCATAAGGAAATTGTGCATATAAGAACCGTTTTGTGAGTTTGTGTGCTTTGTTTTCAACGGAGAAGGACTGCGAAAGGTTCATTTTGCCTTTGCGAATACTAAGCCACCGTTAAATTGGACCTAAAAAATGGAGGAATTTTATTATCCGAGGTCCAAAGAGGTTAAAAGAGCCCGAAAAAATTGAAAGGCAATAAAAAGATATTCATGCCAAAAAGGGGCCATTTAGGTTTTTGCACCAATCCTCCAAAGTTTGAGAATTTAGATTACCTCTAAAAGAAAATATATATGAGGGAGTTTGGTTGGAGAATTTAAAAACGGGTTTGCACGTCCTTGAAATGCTTGAAAAATGCGCTACATAGTTTTGGACATTATTGGTGTGGAAATCACTTTGACTTTGATTTGTTGATTTGCATAAGACGATGTCATTTAAATTCAACAAATTTTTTTTACACCTAAGGATACTTTTGATGTTCATTCGTTAGGGGTACACATATGCATCGTGCACATATGATTGATTGAGTTGATTTACCTATGGAATGTGTTCACACCCATTCATTCCATTTCCATGACTTGGTTGTTTGAGTCTAAATCCATGGTGTGATTTTTGTATCATATTTGTTCGAAAAATTTGAAAAATTCAAAAATAGTTTGTGAAGATTTGTTTGAGCATCTCCTTGAAAGAGCACGTTGACCATATTGTTTGATGCCCTGTTTTGTGTACCGTGACACCCCAATTGTGCTTACTTGATTCATTCTTCTCATTTGTCTATTTGGGGACATCATAAAAAGGGGGAGAAAAAATTATCATATTATGGGGGAGTTTGAATTTTGGGGGAGTTTTTAAGATATAGCTTATGTTTTTATTAAATATTGGTATCCATGTTTATCTCATTTCAAACTCGATATGTGTCACTTGGTATTTTGCTTTGTCTCATGTGTGTACGTACTACATGGATTATCATTGGATTGCACACCCTGATGAGAAAAGTGTTGAGATTCCTGAAAGAGTTGAAGAGCAAACGCTGTAGTCTTATTCAATTATATATTTCCAGTTTTGGGTTCATGGAAGGGTAGATTTGTATAGGTGTTTTGTTAGTTGTTTTGATAATTCGGATGTTCGTTTTTATGTATGTACCGGCATAGACATAGGGGGATATTTGTAAGGACATTTTTGTCCATTAACAATTTATTATGTCGCACGCCATTACACCGTTGAAGAAATTCGAGATTCATACATTCATCAACGGATCCGAATATCAAAAGAAGAAGAGGAATCAAAGTCTGACAGACCGGACCGGTCCGCCTGCAATAAAAGAACCGATCCGATTAACCGAACCGGTCTGCCTCAGACCCGGACCGATCCGTCTGCTGAAGGCCAGTATACCCTGGACCGCAAGCGAACCGATGAAGCCTGGAATAAAAGAACCGATCCGGTCAACCGGATCGATCCGCCTCAGACCCGGACCGATACGCCTGGGATAAACTTCAACAGATCGTGTTCAGATTTTTAAGGCCCAAGACTTCTTATTTAATCCCACTACGGGAAATGGTTTTCTTAGATTTTTCAAGACGATTTTCAGAGTACAAAAAACTCTAAGTCTTCACCTATTGAGCCCAAGACTCTAGGTTTTTGATTCACACAATTGCCAATCCTTTGTGAATATTTTTGGTAACCCAAGAACACAACTTTGTGTTTTTTCAAACCTTTGTGGAGAGATCTTTGCAACCGAGGGCTGCGTGTCATTGCCGAGGGAGTCTCTACAAAGTGTTATGTCTGCGTGTCATTAAGGAGTGCTGCGGTTCTTCCTTTGTTGATTGGACTGAGGTTCATGTGGGTTCGCTGCGTGTGGATTCATTGTTGCCGACACCGACCGACACCTGCGGGTATTCGTGTGTCACTGTATTTCATTATAATCTGTGTAAGTTGCGATTTACAAATTATAGTGAAATAAAAGGTTTTGCCCCTTTGGGGGATTTTTCCTCAAATTGTTTGTTTTTATCCTGCATGCTATATTTTATTTGATAAATCATCTAGATGCATGTCTTAGGGTTTAGCTAAAATTTGAGATTAATTAAAATTGGTTTTTATTTGAGAAGTCGAAATATTTCCGTTGTAGCTACTCTTTCAAATTGGTATCAGAGCGGGTTACGCTAATTTATTGCGTGATCCTGATTTTTCAAGGATTTACTTCCTGATTTCCACAAAATCGTGTGATATTGATTATTTTTTTTTGAAAAATCAATTTTGTAAAAAATCGCAATTTTTCAATGGAACGCCCGTTTAATGAGGAGCCTATTTTTGACAAAGTTCACGACCATGCTAAAAATTTAAAAAGTTTGAATTTGAAACTTTGCAAAAGAATTAAAGTTTTGGAAAAAGAAAACTCTCGTTTTAAATCCGCGATTGATCTTTTGCAAATGGTTCAAAATCAAAGAGATTTTTATCGTGAAAAATTTGTTTCTTTGGACCATGAATTTAATGCTTTAAAATTGTCCAAAAAGGAGAGTGATGAAAGTGTCCTATTTTTAGAAAAAGAATTGGAGGACCTTAAAAATTCGATGGTTTGTGTTTGTGCCAAAGAGGAGAAAAATATTTTCGTCAATGAGTTTGTGGCACGTGAAAAGACTCTTAGGAAAAAGTTTACTTTAATTGAGGGAGAGAGAGATACGCTTTTAGGAATTATTGAAAACTTGAAAAAGGCGTCCCTTAATTTGGAAGAGTCTAATTCTTTGCTTGAGTCAAAAAATTTGAAATTAAAAAATGATTTGACAGACTCAAGTAGGTTTGATAGTGATGGTAATGGCTCATCTTGTTTTCATGCTTCTAATGCTAAAGCCAAAGCCATTATTTGTTTTAGAGGGTCAACCAATTTTCAGGATGTTAGAAAAGGTCAACCCATAGGTTCCGTTCCACCCGTTTACACATGTTCATATTGTGGTCGGAAAGGTCATCTTAGGCGTTTTTGTTTTGATCTTGGAAAATGTCCTAGGAAATTTATGCCTAGTGCTCCCGTGGTTCCCAAATCCCCCACACGTTGTTTCACATATATTTGGGTTAGGAAATCACTTTTGGATACACTAGATTTTAGACAAGTTGATTCTCGTTTGCTTGCACATGATTCTTCTCTTGCCATATCATATAGATGAGTGTGTTTGCATATTTGTCATACGCTAGTTATGCTTTTTGATATATGTTTGCTAGCGTTGTGACATGTACTTTTTGTATAGATTTTTGTTTTTGGAAATATTTTGAAAAATACAAAAATATTTTTATTTTTTTGCACCGTTTATGGATGGACACTTAGGATGACCGAGTCATAACATCATTCCATTATTTTCATGTGACTATTTGATAGTGTTTTGAGACAATAGGTCAATTCATCCATGTGCTTTATAATGTTTGGAGTCATTAAGATGTAATTAAGTGTTACTTCCGACATGTTTGACTCATGTTTTCCTTTATTGCACACATGCACGGATTTGTTTGATTATTGTGCTTGTCTTATTACATGTTGGTTGGGTGTCTTCACTTCAATCCTGTCCTTAAAACGAACCAAGCGCGATAAATTTTCATAAGGAAATTGTGCATATAAGAACCGTTTTGTGAGTTTGTGTTCTTTGTTTTCAACGGAGAAGGACTGCGAAAGGTTCATTTTGCCTTTGCGAATACTAAGCCACCGTTAAATTGGACCTAAAAAATGGAGGAATTTTATTATCCGAGGTCCAAAGAGGTTAAAAGAGCCCGAAAAAATTGAAAGGCAATAAAAAGATATTCATGCCAAAAAGGGGCCATTTAGGTTTTTGCACCAATCCTCCAAAGTTTGAGAATTTAGATTACCTCTAAAAGAAAATATATATGAGGGAGTTTGGTTGGAGAATTTAAAAACGGGTTTGCACGTCCTTGAAATGCTTGAAAAATGCGCTACATAGTTTTGGACATTATTGGTGTGGAAATCACTTTGACTTTGATTTGTTGATTTGCATAAGACGATGTCATTTAAATTCAACAAATTTTTTTTACACCTAAGGATACTTTTGATGTTCATTCGTTAGGGGTACACATATGCATCGTGCACATATGATTGATTGAGTTGATTTACCTATGGAATGTGTTCACACCCATTCATTCCATTTCCATGACTTGGTTGTTTGAGTCTAAATCCATGGTGTGATTTTTGTATCATATTTGTTCGAAAAATTTGAAAAATTCAAAAATAGTTTGTGAAGATTTGTTTGAGCATCTCCTTGAAAGAGCACGTTGACCATATTGTTTGATGCCCTGTTTTGTGTACCGTGACACCCCGATTGTGCTTACTTGATTCATTCTTCTCATTTGTCTATTTGGGGACATCATAAAAAGGGGGAGAAAAAATTATCATATTATGGGGGAGTTTGAATTTTGGGGGAGTTTTTAAGATATAGCTTATGTTTTTATTAAATATTGGTATCCATGTTTATCTCATTTCAAACTCGATATGTGTCACTTGGTATTTTGCTTTGTCTCATGTGTGTACGTACTACATGGATTATCATTGGATTGCACACCCTGATGAGAAAAGTGTTGAGATTCCTGAAAGAGTTGAAGAGCAAACGCTGTAGTCTTATTCAATTATATATTTCCAGTTTTGGGTTCATGGAAGGGTAGATTTGTATAGGTGTTTTGTTAGTTGTTTTGATAATTCGGATGTTCGTTTTTATGTATGTACCGGCATAGACATAGGGGGATATTTGTAAGGACATTTTTGTCCATTAACAATTTATTATGTCGCACGCCATTACACCGTTGAAGAAATTCGAGATTCATACATTCATCAACGGATCCGAATATCAAAAGAAGAAGAGGAATCAAATTCTGACAGACCGGACCGGTCCGCCTGCAATAAAAGAACCGATCCGATTAACCGAACCGGTCTGCCTCAGACCCGGACCGATCCGTCTGCTGAAGGCCAGTATACCCTGGACCGCAAGCGAACCGATGAAGCCTGGAATAAAAGAACCGATCCGGTCAACCGGATCGATCCGCCTCAGACCCGGACCGATACGCCTGGGATAAACTTCAACAGATCGTGTTCAGATTTTTAAGGCCCAAGACTTCTTATTTAATCCCACTACGGGAAATGGTTTTCTTAGATTTTTCAAGACGATTTTCAGAGTACAAAAAACTCTAAGTCTTCACCTATTGAGCCCAAGACTCTAGGTTTTTGATTCACACAATTGCCAATCCTTTGTGAATATTTTTGGTAACCCAAGAACACAACTTTGTGTTTTTTCAAACCTTTGTGGAGAGATCTTTGCAACCGAGGGCTGCGTGTCATTGCCGAGGGAGTCTCTACAAAGTGTTATGTCTGCGTGTCATTAAGGAGTGCTGCGGTTCTTCCTTTTTTGATTGGACTGAGGTTCATGTGGGTTCGCTGCGTGTGGATTCATTGTTGCCGACACCGACCGACACCTGCGGGTATTCGTGTGTCACTGTATTTCATTGTAATCTGTGTAAGTTGCGATTTACAAATTATAGTGAAATAAAAGGTTTTGCCCCTTTGGGGGATTTTTCCTCAAATTGTTTGTTTTTATCCTGCATGCTATATTTTATTTGATAAATCATGTAGATGCATGTCTTAGGGTTTAACTAAAATTTGAGATTAATTAAAATTGGTTTTTATTTGAGAAGTCGAAATATTTCCGTTGTAGCTACTCTTTCAAATATTTATCTATTAAGTTCTTCTTATTTTTATCTTATTTTAGGGTTTAACTAACGAATTTGGGAAGTTATAGTAGCACTAGGAGATTTTTCCTTTCATCTTGTTGCATATAGCATGGTCCTTACTTCTGTTTTCTTCCAAGTTAGTTTTTTGGCTCTGATGTTGCAGTGATACGTATAGCTTTCGCTATCTTTGTTAATTGTCCTAGGAATGTTCTCACATTACAAATAGCAGTGGGCCTAATTGGATACATAGATCATGTACCTTGTGTTGGTGGAGATATAATGAGTGGAACTTTTTATCTATACCATCTATGTTCTTTCTCATCATAGCTACATGAGAATTTCCAAATTCGTTGTCACTATTGTTTGCAAAGGTCATCTCTTAATCCATATTTACCCTAAATATACATTTCTTGATTAATGCTAAATCTAGCAAAAATGCTATTGTTTGAATAAATGTTTTAATATATGAGAGTGCTCATTTCTGTGATAATAATTGGAAACGATATGTGGAGATGAAAATATTTGAGTCTTCTTCAAATTGAGTTTTAAAAAGGTAAATTTGTATCATATATAAATTCATTCAGGCCTTTGAAAAATAACTGTTAAATTATTTAGTTGAGGACTTGAAAACACCTTAAGTAATGGCCAAAAATAGATTTTGAACCATTTTGCAGTCTCTTGGCATTTTCTTGAAAAAGAACGTCAACCGGACATATGGTTCAAGCGTCGTAACTGATGCGTAGATTGATATATGCTACCTATGATCATAGAGTCATTTATCATATGTTAGTTTGATTTTTAGTGGTTTACAAACTTGATTACGTTGCCATTATATGCCGGCTTCGCTTCTGATTGATTGTGATGTCAGAATCCTGACTGCAGAAACACTAGAAATTCTAATCAATGAGGAAGTCATCGCAGTAAACCAAGAGGGGGGGGGCGGGGGGGGGGAGGCGGAGGTAGTTGTCTTGTTTGTTGTTTATGCTCAACCTATTGATCTTAAACTTTCATTTTCACTTGCTTGTTCATAATGATATAATCTTTATTAAATGTAATTCCTTTTCCTCGCAAAATATATGAAGAAAACATTGTAGGTATAAATATGTATTTTTTTGCAGATCGACTAGGGCTTCAAGGAAGGAAAGTTTAGGTTACAAGAAAATATGGTTACCTTCAAGTATTCTCCTCTTAAAACTTGTTATATAACGTGTAGTGATTGATAGTTATAAAAACATACAATAATGATGTCAAAAAATGAAATCGCGAGCATTCCATTTTTAGTGTATAAAAAAATTTAAATTGTGTTTAAAATAAAAAAATTAACTGCATTAAATGGAAAAAAACACAACCGAAAAGAAGTACATAAGAACAATTGGAGTATAAAAAATTATTAATAGTATAATGCATTTATGTTTATAGAGAGTATCAGTTGAGATTAGTAATTAGTTTTCCACAATGTTTAGATTGTTAGTCAAGAATTATTGTTCTAAAAACTTTGTTCATTAGTGGTTATGATTCTATCTGTGGGTTTGGGCTGGTCCATTATCTGGCCAAAGTTTGGTATTTAATCTTTGGAATCGATGGTCAAAAGATGATACTACTAGATACGAATGGGATGTGCTTGGACTTTGATCCTCTATTAGTGTCTATATTATATATTTGTGGAAGGTGCGGGGACACCGAAGACTTTGTTTTTCTAAGAGTAAAATATTTTTCAACTCTCAAACAAAGGTTCAAGAATATATTTACTTATTCAAGTTAAAATTTTCTCATTATGTTGTCCAAAAACAAGTAATCGTAATTTGTATATTTATTTATAGTTTCATACAATTAAAAATATTAACCTGGAATAGGTGATAAATTTCACCTAGGGGAAAAAAATTCACTCCCAACCAAATGAGCCTAAAGTTCATACTTCATGTTCTTAGTGTTTTTGATTTGTAAAATGAACCATTCTCTAACTATCATGAATGACATGTAATTTTTTCCTGTAGATTGTAGAAAGGATGTGACCGAGGTGGATATGGAGGATACCAAAAAACTGCCACATGATTTATTTAATGATGAACAAGACAGAAACAACAAAGTTGATGCAAAAATCAATGGCAAGGAAGAAAAACACCCATTATGGCGGTTCTACTTCTATCATCAATGTCTCATCGCCTATACTTCTATCATCATAGGTGCACTCCACAAACCTCACGATATCCACAATGATATTACTTGGCGCTCGCAAAGACATTAGTCTACTAGCTTTTAGCTATTGCACACCTTAATCCTCAAACACATTAAGGCATCACTAATTTCAATATTTATCCTTAATGATGCCGCACGCAATTTGTCTTATGGGAACCTCAAAGTTCTTATGAACCACTCACACACTAGGACTACCTCGCACCTAGCCACTACCCCCACGGCTAAAACGAGTTTCAAGATTTAGATACTAATCTTAATTTTCTTCCAAACGGCTATGACTATAAGTCACATACAAACTATAATTAATGCTATCTCAGGTCATGGCTGGATACAGGACGTCGCCTTCAGCCTATAAACCTCAAGGTATGCTTGACCCAATCTTCAAACGAATGTTCAACTATGGCACCCAGAATTGCCTCACTATGCTAATTTCATATCAAGTGCTAATCTACGAGTTAACACGACTATATAAATCTTAGTAGGATACACTACACCAAAATGGTCAAATTTTCACCCTTTAACCGGCCAGCCTTGTCACGGTCAATGAGGCCGTGACAATACCTGGTCAGAGTCAATGATCGTGACAATACCTTATCACGGTCAATGACCGTGACAAGTAGAGTTGTAACGAATTTATTACGGTCATTGACCATGACAATCATATAAAGTTGTCACGGTGAATGACCATGACATGTTCGTGACAATTCTATCAGTAAAAAAATCTTCCCTCTTCTTTTTCCCACTGATTCTAATTCCCTCCATTTCTCTCTCTCTCTCTCTCTAGCGATTGCACACACTCTCTCTCTACAACTTTGGTACGTTTTATCTATCTATTTCTCCTCCATTTATGTATATGTGTATGTATATGTGTGTGTGTATATATGTGTGTGTAAATATGCGTGTGTGCGTGTGTGTGTGTGTGTGTGTGTGTGTGTGTGTGGTGTATATATGCATGTGATTATGGGGGGGGGGGGGAGGGGGCATGGCTGGGGGGAGGGGAGGGGGTGTATGTGCGTGTGTGTGTGTTTGTGTTTATGTGTGTATATATGCGTGTGTGTATGTGCGTGTGTATATGTGTGTGTGTGTGTGTGGTGGTGGGCAGCGGCAGTGGGGGGAAGGGGGGGGGGGGTGTGGGGTTGTGTGTGTATATGTGCATGTATGTGTTTTTTTAAATTAATTTTTTATTGGTTTATTAGATATTGCCCCTCATATTGTAGCCTCCCTTGTAAAAGAATTGATTTATTTAAAGTGATTGGTTGTTATTATTTTTTGTAAATTAATAATTAGTTCCCTTTCATATGCAAGTAGGATTTCCCCACATTGTAAATTAGTAAATTAATAATTGTATGCTTTAATTGTTAGTTTAATTTATGAAAAGAATTAATTGAGTAGATGAATTAGAAGGAGTACGGGATACACATTTTTTGTTTCCATTGCGCTTGGATTATAGTGGATCGATGTTGGGTGGGTTAATTTGAAAAGTGTCATGACCACTGGATTATTGTCCATATAGGGGGTGGGATTTTTCAACTTTTTTTGAAAATTACTTTGAATAACGAACAATATATATTTATAGTATGATAATTAAATGAAACATACTTGAAATTACATATAGTGTGCATAGATACTAGCCTTCCAGTTCTTATGCGTATGCATTCAATACCAAGGCCCACACCACGGATGCCACACAAGATCCTATTCCTCGATACCATATTACAACCCAAAATATATTTAAACCTAAGTCCTCAACAAAGGAACTAATATATTCTCACCACAATTAAAACCTTATTAATCCCACATGACTATTTAGTCTCCATACATGAGATATGGAACCCTTATCATTAGGTCGCAATGAACACTACTCACTATTGCCACTAACAAGGCTACTCTCACCATCAAAATTATCATACAATACATCTCAGACGAATGATCGTAGTGTTTCAACTATTCACCTTCACAACTTCATGTGTTCATCGAGATGCCGTCAATTGTGGTATCACCCCAAGGACTGAACTTGCCTAATTACATCTCCGGTATCGACCTAAGGGTTACACATGCCCCCTTTAATAACCAATTATTAGGGCCCAATCAAGACACCCTAGCCAACACCCTCTATTGTTGACTATATGCAAATCGTGCCACTTGCCCATTGGGCATCTTTCATTCTATCGACACCTCAATTAATTCTATGTTACCAAAATGTTAACGTAACACCACACACTAACAATCATGGGGTCACCACTATAGGCTTGCATGGAAACCCGTAAATTACTACAATTCTAATCAGAGACGTTGATGCCATTAATAATTATCAATCCAATCATATGCCATATGGCACTATCTTACTTGTCGTGCTAACCTTTTTGACATTATTGGCGAGGACACGAACCCAAACGTCATCAAACTAGCATGAACATCCCTACCCAATACCAACGTCGAAAGATCTAATACCGAATCGGATTTATGGGTTACCCGTGGGTCAACACGGTCCGACCCGGGCGTTAGGTGTGAAGTGCAATGGAACAACCTATGTAATGTTTCTAATCTAGTTTTATTTTACTTACCATTTCACTTGTTAACATGCGATTCGAATTTCAAGATAAACTACATGAGGGACCCATGACGAGTACCCTGAAGTCCAAGTAAACAGAGCTACTAATGTAAATATATACAAACAGTATAGGAATGAAAGACATAAAGGAATACTCACACGCTACAACCACATGCACGAAAAAATATGTATATATATATTTATGTACGTATACCTGTAGGAATGCATGTTCTAATATATTAACTATTTTACTTCCGAAAACCTTACATGTCCTATTAATTTACCTTAATCTTGTTAAAGTCTTTATTTATTCATATTTAGCATTCTTACTTTATTCAACACACCCAGTTTAATACTTGAAACTATTATACCTGATTTATCCAAACCCATTCCTTTACCGGAATTTAACCCTTTCATTAATTTCAATACACTTTAGTATTTTCATTAAAAATCACCATTTCAACACACGCATTCTCCGTGTTAGAAAATACTTATTTAATCATTGAAAACCCTATTTACAACACATTCTTGTGTTAAAGATGGGTTTAACCATATAGGTTACTTAACCACCCATTTACCCGCTCTCTTTACCCCTTTCCTTATCTTATAGACATTAGTTGATTTACGCATTAACTCGTCCATTTCACATTAATCGAAACATTTATTACGTTCATTCAAGTTAGGCTGTATTAACACATTCTACCACACAACACATTTATTAATATGTTCCATATTTCCTCTTTTATCGAAATCTTCCTATATCGCATACTTCCACAAGCTCCGTACCACCAACTATGCGCACCATATGCACTGTAAAGTGATTTAGGGCTTTTCACCCAAGGGTTCTGGGATCTGTTTGCTTTATCCCGGTGTCATTCAAGTAGATTTTAATATGTTTTAACATTTTGAAAATGTCCACATTATTACACTTATCCTTTTTACCCGGCCGAAGCCAAAACCCGAAACTTTACCGCCTCAACTTGTGTTACACTTTGAAACTTTACATTTCTACGTCCCTTATACTTTAACTTTGGTTTTTATTTCAAAAATCATATTCGTTTAGGGCCACATTGTGTAACACCCTTTCCAACATTTTTATTTCATTAAAATGTTTAATTACCATTTTACGCATTTATTTTCAAAATCACCTTTAACTCCATTTCTCAAGTGTTAATTTCATCACAAACACTATTAAGTTATTCATACCAACTTCTTGAGTGTTTTAACACTTTAACACCCTTTATACTTGGAGTAATATCTTTTACTTGATTGGAAATACTTTTATACTTTTAATCCCCTTTTAATTCCATAAGTTTTAATATTTCACAACATTAGTAAGTTAAACTCACTAACCATTCCATGTTTACCCATTAACACATAATTAATAATTTTTATCAAAAATTTCCCAAACATACATTCCTTTACTTTCTTCATTTAAGAAGTCCAATTACATTTATGAAGAGTGTCCGTGCGTTCAAATAAGGAAATTATTTAATTAAATCTTAGTTTTTCAATTAAATCCTAAAACATGCGTCTAGGTGTGATTGGAAATAATATCATCATGCAAAATCACACACAAAACACACAAATGAGTAAAAATCCCCCAAAGGGGCAAAACCTTTTTATTTTCACTATAATTTGTAAAAACAGTTACACGGATTACAATGAAAATAAGAGAGACATATAAAATACCCTCAGGCGTCGGTTTCGATATCTCGGCTGGAATCTCCCGCAAGAACTCCAGGCGGGCAGCAATGAAGAAGAGAACGACTTCTCCACAAATTACTCCAGATGAGTAAAAACGATCCTCATGAAGGTTTAACAATTCACATACATAGATGGGAGTGTTTATGTGAATAAAGAAGGCATAAAACCTTAAAAGGTGAAGTCTATTTTCTGGGAAATTTTTCACAGAAACTGTGCTTTGAAAAGACTTGGAAAATGTGTAGAATGAACCCTGATATTTATATGAAAATCGAGGCGGCGGCGTTGCTCGAACGAGATAAGAATCTCGCTCGAATGAAGGACACAGGTCGTTCGAACGACATCGCGCGAGATGGTTATCTCACTCGAACGATAGTGTGAACTCGTTTGAAGGAGCTCGTCGACTGAGGCACTCCGCTTCTACACTTAGAAAAATTTATGCTTTTGATAAAAATAAATCAGACTTCAGAAAAACATTTTCTGAAAAATTTCCCAAATATTTATGCAAATATAAACAATTCCATTAAATCATTTTACCAATAATCCTCCGTGGAGTACTGGGAAACTGTTGAGCAACACGTCGCATGTAGCATGATGAACGTGTGAAGATGATGGATGTATGGATTCGGATAAAGGCCATCGTGGATGATCGTGATGACGTGCCGAATGTAGCGGTATCAGACATACAAACTGTGATCTAGGGAAAATAGAAAATTCCTAGATTCTACCCCGAACATTTATAAAATTATGTCATTAAAAATCTCCCCCTATGTCTATGCCAGTACATACATAAAAATTCCAAATTATGAAATCTCCAAAAAACAAATGACATATAAGATAATATCCCCATTAAACCCTCAAACTGAGAATACTAAATGACATTTCGCCAATCAAACTTCAATATCTTCAAATCTCCATCTCTTCAGAAACTCCCGAAGCTTTTCTCACCAGGGTGTGCAATCCAATGAATATCACTTTTGTACCTACACACATGAGAAAAAATAAATACCCGTGACACCCAATAGTTTTAAATATAATGATATGAAAAATCAAAGATCAATTAATCTTACGCAAATCATTGATAAATAAATAAAATTCTCCCCCATAATTCATTCTCCCCCGTTTTATGTTGTCCCCAAATAGACAAATATAAGAAGCATAAATATGGAAAATGTCCCAAGGTAATAAACTTCCTATTTTTGAATTTTTCAAAGGTTTTTTCATACAAAATATACAACAAAGAATCACACCATGAGCAAACACAAAAACAACCAAGTCGATGATAGCGTAAATGTAGGGGTGTGATCAAATTCGATAGGAAAATCAATGATACAAACATAACATATGTTCACGATGAATATCGGATACTCCTAATGAATAAACTCAACAACTTCCTTAGGTGTAAAAAGATGGAAATATGAGACATTGACTTAATCAAATCAACAAATCAAAGCTCAAAATGATTGCCACACCAATAACGTCCAAAACGATTTAATATTTTTTCAGGACTTTCAAAGAAGTGCAAACCCATTTAAATTCTCCAACCAAACTCCCTCAGATTTATATTTTGAATAGAGGTGATCTAAATTCTCAAACACAGGAGAATTGATGGTGAAACCTAATGGCCCATATTTGGCATGTATTTCTTTTTATTGCCTTTAAATTTTTTCGGGCTCTTTTAACCTCTTTGGACCCCGGATAATAAAATTTCTCTATTTTTTAGGTCCGATTTAACGGTGGCTTAATCGCAAAGGATAGATAATTACCTTTCGTAGACCTTCACCATTAAAAAAAAACAATCTCACCAAACGGTGTTTTACATGCATTACAATCTTGTCAAGTTTTATCGCATATGGTTCGTTGTATAGACATAATTGAGATGGACACACTCAAGTCAATATGTGATAGACAAGTAAAATAATCAAATAAAACTGTGCATGTGTGAAATAAAGGAGATAAGGAGCCAATCATGTAGAAAGATATCACTAATCACATCTCAAAGACTCCAAACAATGTAAAGAACATGGATGCAATGATATAGCGTCTCAAATCACTATCAAACAGTCACATGGATAAATGGAATGAAATTTGTGACTCGGCTATCTTAAATGCTCATCCATAAAAGGTGCAAATAAAATACAAAAATCTTTTTGTGCTTTTATAAAATTTCATAAAAAGAAAATCTTTTTGGATTTAAAAAAAATTGAAAAAGCAGAAAAAAAAGTAATAATACAAATGATACAACCTAGCAATAGGAATCATATGATATGAACATGACAATGAATCCTATCCTATACATGAACCAACCCCTCAGTCAACTGTGTAAATCCCTAAAGACTTCCTAAGACTCTCAAATCTAAGGGCATCTAAAGGCTTCGTGAATATATCGGCTAACTAAAGGTCGGTGGGTACGAAACTCAGGGATACGACTTTCTCCTCAACTAACTATCGTATAAAGTACTCGCGTATCCTAATGTGCTTTGTAGGCAAATGCTGGACTGGATTACGGGATGTATCACACTCGTGTTATCACTTGAGATTGTCATGGTGTCCTGTGAAATCCCATAATCCTCCAACATTTTCTTCATCCACAAGAGTTGCGTGCAACAACTCTCGGCGGCGATGTACTTAGCCATCATAGTGGATAAGGAGATGGAGTTTTGCTTCTTTCTTAACCAGGAAACAAGAGCAGAACCAAAATAGAAACACCCACCAGAAGTGATCCTACAACGATCTACATCCCCGACCAATCGACATCCGAATAGGCAGACAAACGATCATCGATATCAAAGGAATAAAAAATATCGTATGAGAGAGTCCCACTCATGTATTTGATAATACGTTTTAGAACGAGTAAGTGTGACTCTTTAGGGGACGCCTGATATCGCGCACAGACTCTAACACTAAAGGCTATGTCGGGACGACTGACAATCAAGTAGAGAAGACTACCTATCATACTTTGATATAAGGTTTACTCTACGTCCTTTCCTGAAGTGTCCTTAGTAAGATTGATAGAAGTACTCATAGGTGTATGTGTATGCTTAGCGGAGTCTGAACCAAATTTCTTCACTAGGTCTCTAGCATACTTGGATTGGGAGATGAACATCCCATCCTCTAGCTAACGAACCTAGAGACCAACGAAGAAAGTAAGCTCACCTACCATGCTCATATCAAACTCACTTTTCGTCTCCTCCTCAAAGTGGTGAGCATGCTGGGAGCACTTGGATCCAAAGACTATATCGTCCACATAGACTCGGGTAACCAAAATATCACCGTCATCTCTCCTGACGAATAACGTCATATCAACTCCCCATATCTTGAAGCAACGGGATAAAAGATAGGAAGTAAGCCTCTCGTACCAAGCACGGGGTGCTTGCTTCAAACCATACAAGGCTTTCCTCAGATAGTTGACGTGCTACGGGTGTTTGGGGTCTTCAAAACCTTTTGGTTGTTCCACGTAAACCTCCTCATGTAGAATGACATTTAGAAAGGAATTCTTGACATCCATCTAATATAACTTAAAGCACAAATGACATGCGATAGAGAGTAGTAAGAGGACGGACTCAAGCCTCATAACAGGAGAAAATGTCTCCCCAAAGTCTACACTCTCTATCTATGTGTAGCCTTAAGCGACCAACCTAGCCTTATTTGTGATTATGGTACCATTTTCATCCATTTTATTCTTAAAAATCCACCTGGTACCTATCACATTAGTCTCACTAGGTCGGGGGACAAGTTCCCAAACATTATTCTTTTTAAACTTAAGCAACTCATCCTACATGGTAGATATCCAGTGTTCATCCTTGAGTGCTTCTTTATCATTATTGGGATCAACTGAGGACGTGTAGCAGAAATGACTCACAACGTTCTCTAGTTGAGCACGCGTCTTGAGACCTAAAGTGGGATCGCCAACAATGGCAGAGGGATCATGACTCTTGTGAATCGAAGCATGTGTCCCCTAACACAAGAGTAGGGTCCACAGGGTGTGGGTGAGGGACAAGTAAATTGCTGCCAGAAAAGTCCTCATCCTCACACTGAAGGCTAGGATCAATAAATGTCGAAGGTTCGTTATCTTGCACGGTGAAGTTTATTGACTCCATAACCTTAGAGCTCTTCAGGTTAAAGACCCGGTATGCTCTACTATTTGATGAATATCCTAGCAGTATTCCCTCGTCGCTCCGGGAGTCAAACCTTCCTAATTTCTCTCTATCCTGTAGGATGTAGCATTTAATCCCAAAGACACGAAAATATACAAGGTTGGGTTTCTTTCCAGTCCATAATCCATAAGGCGTCTTAAGTGTGTGTGGACGCAGGTAAACCCTATTCACCTTGTGTCATGCAGTAGACACTGCCTCTGCCCAAAATCTCCTAGTAACATTACGACCTAGAAGTATAGATCTAGACATTTCCTGAATTGTCTTGTTCTTTCTCTCAACAATTGCAATTTATAAATTTTATAAAGCGAATAATAGGTTTTTCCCTGAAGGGATTTTTCCTGAAACTTTGCCTTTATTGAATGCTTAATTTGATTTATGTTTTGAATCACATAGTTGCATGTTCTTGGGCTAATTAAAATTTGGTGTGGATTATCATATGAATTTGATAGGTTAACACCATTAGATAATTGTGCACTCTCAAATTGGAATTTTTTACCATCCTTATTATGCACATTTATTTCTACATTCATAAGTGGTATTAAAGCCTTCCACTCTTACAAACCATCATGAGTATACTTCTTTAAAAGAGAGCTCAAGATTTGACTAAGGATAAATCAACTGATCACACTTCTTCAGAAAAGATCTCAGATGCAAACCATCATGAGTATACTTATTTAAAAGAGATCTGCAAAATAGAGAAACTAGAAACCTTCACTGTACAAGAAGTAGTTGATCGGTACTTGGAGCAAAGCTAAAAAGTGTTCAAGCAAAGATCCCTGAGAAAATACAACTTTAATGGACAATTGCCTATATTTAAGATGTGCGTAAATAGATCTTCATGTGCTACTAGTAGTGGTGCTGGGTTGATCATTAATGCTCCAGATGATATAGATGTGGAATACGCTCTCCATTTTTAATTCCAAGTCTCCAACAATGAAGCAGCATATGAAGCATTGATTCTAAGCTTTGAATTATCTATTCATTGGGTGTTGAGAAGATCATAGGTCACATCGATTCCCAATTGATCGTCCATGAAGTGTTAGGGATATATGGAGTCAAAGGAGAATTAATGATGAGATATCTGACCAAAGTTCAAAGTACCCTCTCTAAATTCATGGCAGTTAAAATGATCACAATTGTAAGGATTGAGAAGGGCCGAGCATAGGCATTTTCTCGGCTATTCTCAACGACCAGAACAAAATTAAGAAGGACCATTATTATTAAGATTCTAACAAGCGGAATTATTGACGAAGAAACTGTTAGTCTGATTACCATAGACTTGGGCCCCTCAAAGATAGATTTCATAAATGGGTATATTAAATGCGAAACCTTTGCCCAAAGACCCAAAGGATGCTAAGAAATTGACATACAAAGCAGCTAGCTACGTATTGAAAGGAGGGTTTTTGTATAAAAAATGAATCACTATCTCTTTACTCATATGTGTTCATCCTTTTAAACTGTAAGACTTAATTAAAAAGGTACATGAAGGATCATGCAAAGATCATTTAGTAGGACAATCACTCGTACATCGAGTATCCATGAAGGGATTTTACCTCATACGCTAAGCGATGTTACAAGTGCCAAAGGTTCGCAACTATATATACGAGGTTGGGGGGTACACTGACACCCATAACATCTCCATTGAATTTTTCCATGTGGTGGATTGACTTGGTTGGCCCCCTGCCGAAGATACGATAAAGGTTTAAGTATTTGGTTGATGCTATAGACTACTTAACCAAATGGGTGGGAGATGAACCACTAGTTGAAATGACTTATGAGAGAGTCTTTCGGTTCATATGGAAGAACATCATATGCTTCTATGGTATGCCATATGCCTTTATCATAAACCATTGAACTCAATTTAACAACCAAGAAGCTGAAGACTGCTGCATCCAGTACAAAATCCAAAAATTGCATTCCGCACCTGGGCACCCCCAATGCAATGGCCAAACAAAAATTACCAAAAAACCACTGCTTGATGGTTTAAACAAGAGGCTAGATGATTCCAAAGGAAACTGGATCAATGAATTACACAACATGATTTGGGCTTATAGAACTACGTCGAGGACAGCTACCAACGAAACTCCTTACACATTGGCATTTGGAACAAAAGTTATGGTACCTATGGAGATTGGATTATCCAGACACAGAGTGATTAAATTTAACTCTTCCAAAAGTTATCTCATGAGAAAATTAGATTTGAACTTGGTGGAATAAATATGAGAACATGCAACACTCCACTTGAGTTCATACCAACAACGCACTTCCAGGTTTTACATTAGAAGAGTGAAGCTGAGAAACCTTAAAGAATGAAAGTATGTTCTAAATAAAGTTATCCATAAAGTAAACAAGTTGGAAGCTAACTAGCATAGTCCCTACCATATTATTACGGTCATTCGACTAGGTACTTACCGCCTAAAAACACTGGAAGGAGAACAATTAAAGGATCCCTAGAACGCCAACCATGTGAGAAAGTATTACCAATAACTATGAGTTGAAACTTTTAATAAATGTGTAGAAACTTTCTTTAGTATTATTAAAAAATATTGGTTTATCATCATTCGATTTTCTTTTTAATGTTTTTTGGGGAACGGGAGATGTAGCAAATCCCCAAAAAATAATTCAAAGCAAGAGCAATCTTTAAACTTCATGTATGACTTCGTCTTTAACGACATGAACAAGAAGTTTCTACTCCTAAAACTTATTGTATGAATTTTTAACGTTAAGAACAAGAAGTTTTACGAAATCAAATTAAGAAAAAATCCTGTAACATCTGGTCGCCAACAGTAATTAACACAAACACATAGTAAAAAATGACAAGATCCGTTTGGATGAGTTCAAATGTGTTAATAGTTACTAAGGCTGGACAATTTAGGTTCATCCAAATTGGCAACCAATCAAGAATATTAGTCGAACAATGGACGACCACATAATCATAATGTGCTACTGATAAAATACAACCATGCAGAGAAATATTAGCAACAATACAAATTTTATTTAATAAAAAGGGAAATATGACATTATTACAAATTCTTTTTCAAGTTTCAAACACAAAACGAATACATGAGTATCTCATTATACTGGATGTATTCCCAAGGGTTACTCCATCCCTTTTGGAGGAACATCCAGAGATGGAGGAACAATAGTAGATCCTAACTCTCTAAGCCTCTTTTGACTACTAGAGATGGGATATCCAACAAGTGTAGAGGTGGGATAAAGGTATATTCTCCATGAATTTCATAATGTCCTCAGAATTTTCTGACCACGATTATGGGTATAGCATCTATAGGAATCCAATTAATGTCTAGCTTGAATGGAGGAGTAGGATGATATAAACATCCAGGGTCATACCAATATGACAAACTGTCTTTTTCTGGTGCCTTCAATACTATTAGAGCATTAAGATAGCCTTATTTGTATAATTCTCTCCTAAATAGTTCCAACTCCTCACTAATGTGTGCCAAAGCCTCATCATAACCATTCATCAAAATGGGACATGTTTGTTTATGGAAATGGAAGGTAATATGATCAACCTTCTCATTTAGTTTCTTGATACTAACAAACTGTTTCATTTTCAAATTAGCCTGGTCGACTAAAGTCTTCTTTATCCTTGCTTCCTTAACTATAGGTCAAGCCACCAAAACCTTCTTGGATGATTGGTCACCTTGGGATTTCTTCAATTTCTCAATCTCCTCCATTAATCTAGAATCCTCTTAAAATAAATCCTCTTGCTTTGATCAACACTTGTTGGTTTTTAAACCTTCCAACTCATTCCTCAACAGGTTATTTTCTTGCACCAATAAGCTGGAAACCTCCTGAGCTCTGTTCAAATCACATTTTATCACAAAATCCTTTTGTCTATAACCCAAAATTACTTCCTGCAGTTTCTTATCAAAACCACTTTCAGTACTCAACTGAGAAAACTTCACCTTATAATCAACATTCAAAGTGGAAAGTGACGTCTTGCGATCTTCCTACATTTTAAGTATCATTTCATAATACAAATCATTAGTCGCCATAATTTGGCTGAATAGTCTATGTAAGTGAAGATAAATTTCTTTTAAGTAATTGGAGGCATCGAGGTCGAGCAACTCTTCCTCTTCCTGATCCTCATGATGTGCCCCCAAAATTTTAACACTCCTTTTATACAAATCACTCTTAGCAGCTGAAATTTCGGCTCTCCTTGATTTGAATTGAAAACGATGATATGATTATTGAATGTCAAAGAGAAAGTATAACATACATCAACATCATGTATTTGAAAGAAAGAGAAATTTCATTAATAACAATTGAAAGAGATACATGAAAAGAAAAAACACGTCCAAATTACAAGAAAAGAAATAATGTTACAAACAAGAAAATAATTCTAAGATGGATATACCTTCTCCTTGCCCTAAGCAACCTCCTCCCCAGGACGAACTGCTACCACTTTTATCTCAGTGGCCCCAGAATACTCAACTACCCCTTACTCTCCATCTATTTCCTCATTAATTATAGGAGGGGTACCAAGGTTAAACTTTTGAAACAACTTGGAGTCTGTAGCTGTGACGACCTTCTTAAGAGTAGTATTCCATCCTTCTTTGAAGGATGACTTCTTTAGGATTTTGATATGTATATCTACAGTCGCAAAGGCCTTATCCCAACCCACGGTATAAGCTCCCTCTTTATCCTTCTTAAATCTAGCCTTTAGGCCTTGGTATTTTCCCTCCACATCGGTAGCAATATTCTATACATTGTCAGACTTCTTAGAAGCATCCTCAATAGATTTTAAGGAAACCTTTTTTCCCTGCTCATCCTTCTCTATTATACCCTTTCATTTTTTCTGATATTTTAAATATGCCTTCTTAGAAGCATCTAAATAATCTCATAAGCCTAAAGTTAATTCAAAACATGATTAAGAATTCCCTAGCTTGTTGTCTCTCTACAGGAGCTAATCATAATAAAAAAAAAATTATATCAAGCAGAAGCGAAGAAATCAGTCAACCATAGCGTCAAAGTATAAAATCGTGAAATAATGTCAAAGGATGAGATGAGTAATTGGGTCAGGTTATGGTTGTTCCTCTCTAACAATATTTACCTTGAAAGAGAAGAAACAGTAGACTCATTGACATGCAATACCCCTGAGCCTATCAAACCCCTATCCAAACCAGGGTTCATTGCCACTGAAGCAGCACTAATAGAAGCCTCGTCAACTTGGCTCTTTTTTCCAATTCCTGACGATCGATTGGTCCCTTATTCAGTTTTCTAAATTGAGGCTCTTGGGTTTTAACCTCCTCAGGTACCAATACAATGGGATGTTTGGAACCACCCTCAGTAGCATCCTTTTTCTCATTTAGGGGAGGAGAATTATCTTCGACAAGCAAGTTGGGGATCTTTATCTTCACCATATTCTCAGGGGATGAAGCAATAATTGGTACACATCTAATATCTAAGGACTTAAAGGAGGATGATGTTCATCCAATAACAATGTTCCCTTCTACTAGGGAAGAAGATTCTGAGGCAGCTACCGAAGAAGAAGAGGTTGGCTCCTCTAAATCTATGGAGGCTATAAGTATGTCCTCTGTAGGTCATGTAAGAAATTATGTAATTGCACTCTGGTAATCCAATAATACAAATGTCGAGAGAGGATAATCATTTTTTAGCCTCTATTGAATAGAAGACGCAAGGTGGGTAGTCTTTCTTCCTTATCTCTACGAAACACCAATAAAAAAATATGGGTCAGTAAATTAATGAGGTAAAAATAAGAAAAGCAAGAAAATATGCAAATAATAAGGATTGCCGACCTATGCCACACCCTTCTTGAGGGCAACGAGGCCTAGTGTATTCTTCACCCTCAGGAAGAGGAGCAAACTGCTAATTCTTAACAATTAAACCATAATCCCAATAATATTTACTGGAATTAGGAAAATTCACCACCAATGGTTTATTAAAGTATCTTATCTTCAGATAGTAAATATTGTCACTAGTGGTCCCCCAACTATAGTAATACATTAACTCTATTATTCCTATTTTTATTCCAAATAACTCATTAATATGATTGACCCCATTTACTATTCTCTACGTGTTTAGGGACACTTAAGCAAGGACCACATCAAAATATTTATGAAACTCGAGAAATAAATGATTAAGTAGGAAAGTTACTCCACACTCATCTATAAAAATGGTTGGAACCCAATGAACCCCATCCCAAGCATATAAATCACACAGTCAAGTAACCAGTTTAGTTGATACCCAATCAAGGATCCTAAGTTTTTCCCTAAATTCCTCGAAGGAACTTTCATCCACAATATACACCATCTTATAAAATCAAAAAGAAAAATATGAGAGGGAGGAGATTAGAAAAAATCTATACAACACTTCTATGAATAAGAAGAATAAATCACTAGGGACAACTAAGAAATTTCTTGAAGTCTGAGAGAGTTCCTAAAGTGCTATGGTCCTTACGGAGATTTTACCTCCTCTACCTAAACTTTTTGAGGTCCAAAATCAGGTTTATTCATAGAGTTCATGAATGTGGACACTTTGGATCAACGGGATGAGGAGAAAGAAAAAATAGGTGAACCTTCTGAGGCTGTCATCACCCTTTGTTGATAATTTTTTTACCAAGGTCATTCATATTGGGGATGGTATCAACTCCTCCCAAGAGAAGAAATTCCCTCACTCTTAAGAGGAAACATAAATATATTTTCATGGGGCCACTCAGATATAATCGAGGTAGATTCTAAAGTCATGGTCCACCACCTCAATGTGGATCAAAATCGCAGGCTATTACATCAGAAGATAATGTTCTTTGAACTAGAAAGAAATGTGGCTGCTTTCGATGAGGTAACCAATATTTTAGATCCAATTTCATCCGATTGGTGTAATACCCATAGTGTCTCTCTAATGTGTCGCTTGTGCCCAAGCCTAATAAAAAGTGGAGGATGTGTGTGGAATTCACTGAATTCAATATAGCTCATCTTGAGGATTGTTACCCCATGCCTCACATTAATACTTTGGTGCATTTTGATGTTGGCTACAAGCTTCTATCCTTTATGGATGCCTATTATGGTTATAATCATATCATAATCGTTCTGGTAGATAAGGAAAATACCTCATTCATCATTAACAAAGGTATCTACTATTATGAAGTTGCATCTTGAACTAAATAATGTATGTGCCACATATTAGAGGGTGGTAAACTCCATTTTCTAAGACATGATTAGAAAATCCATATCCCTCTATATCATGATTTGCTTGTCAATATTCTAGAGAATCAGGATCACATATAGAACCATAAAGACATTTTTGTCATCCTCAGAAGAAATTAAATGAGCCTCAATTTGAATGAGTGTGACTTTGGGTTTTCTTAAGGAAAGT
Organism: Sambucus nigra; assembly: GCA_949130495.1. Classification (NCBI taxonomy): domain Eukaryota; kingdom Viridiplantae; phylum Streptophyta; class Magnoliopsida; order Dipsacales; family Adoxaceae; genus Sambucus; species Sambucus nigra. The sequence continues at coordinate 95,197,712 of OX422212.1, forward strand.
TCTTGCGATATATTGTCACCAAACATGGCATAGATGTCAACCCGAAAAAGATCCAGGCTATTGGACATGAAATCTTCCAGAACAGTAAAGAAAGTTCAAAGCCTAGTTGGAAGGGTTGCTTGCCTCAATAATTTTATCTTCAAGGCCATATAAAGGTGCTTTCTTTTCTTTAAAATACTAAATAAAGCTTTTGAGTGGACTCTAAAGGTGGAGGAGGCTTTTTAGTACCTAAAGAAGTATACATACTCTCTTCCTCTTTTGTCTCAGACGATTATGGGTGAAGAATTGTACATGTACCCTGCTTACTCTTCAACTACAGTCAACTCAGTTTTTGTAAAGGAAGAATATGGGGTTCAATAGCTCGTATACTATGTTATTAGAGCTTTGTAAAGGGTTGATAACAAGTATCCCGGGATGGAAAGTTAGCTTTATGTTCAATTACCTCAGTCATATGCATGACTAATCACATACCATAGTTGTCATGAAAAATTAACGACTCTGAAAGATCCAACATAAGTCGTACACCTTATGAAGGCTTGTCAAATGGTTTGTGGTGATTGGGTAATTTGACATTAGGTACCAGCCAAATAATTCCATTAAGGGCCAGAACTTAACCTATTTTATAGTAGAATTTAACAAGCTATATGATGTGGAAGAAAGGCCAAAAAGCTCAGAAAAGGAAGTAGTTGAGCCCAAGGAGAAAAAACTCCCATTATTTTAAGAGATATACCACGAGCTTCATATGGAAAAAATCAATTGTAGGCTTCGCCTACCAAGGGATATAATGCTCTGTTATGACATTTTCACATTTAGATGATACTACCATACTATAAAGAGTACTATCCACGAAAGGTATCTCAAACAATGGGAAATAATTCAACAATCGATCATTCAGAGAGTTTTTCTTTGGTTATGGGATCAATAATCATTACTATGAACCAGGCCATCCATATGCAAGTGGAAAAATTGAGGTGATGGGCAAGACTATTTTCAACAGTCTGAAGAAAGAGAAAGACAAAGACAAAACTAAAGGTCCATAAGAGTTGTTGAGCTTATTTTTGGCCTACAAGACCCTGTCAAGGGTCCTACTAGAGATATATCATTCTCATTGACTTATGGAATTAAGGTTATTATCCCTACTGACATCGAGATCCCAAGGCAGAGGTTAGCTCAGTTTGATCCAGAAACCAATAACGAATGGCTTAAGATGTCCTTAGAAAAGCTAGACGAAAGGTGTGAAGTTGCGTTAATTAATATGGTTTCCTACAAGTAGAGGACAACCTTGCAATCTAACACAAAATATCACCATTGGGAATTCATAGTGGGTGACTTGATCCTAAGATAAGTCACCATCACCACCTGAAATCCAAGCAAATGTACATGGGGCCCCAAGTGGGAAGGCCCCTATGTAATTACCAAAATCACAAGGCTAGGTTGTTGATATTTTGAAGACATTAAGGGATATAAACTTACGAACCATTGTTATATAGAACATATCAAGAAATACGTCCAATGATGTTGTCTATTGTTGAAATGGAATGAAATTAAAAGACCATTTTAATTAATTATCTCTATCTAGCCTAAAAAAGAGTTACAAGCTTTTAATCCTTGGTTCTAAACTAAACAAAAGTCCAATGACCAAATATGAGTTGAAAGGATTTCATCCTGAGCTCTGAATGAAATAATCAAGTCTAAGAGACCTTAGACATATAACTCTAAGAATTGAAAGTCTTTCATCTGCCGTTCCTAAGAGCTCTAAGGTCATAAATACCCAACAAGCATTGCATGACATTTATTATATGCTCAAACAAAAAGTCTAAGGACCTCAGATAGGCTAAAGTAATTACCCAAACTTCCATCCTTGATTCCTCCTAATTTGACTAAGGTCGACCAAAGTGGTCAATTTAAAGGACTCTTTTGCACCTAATATTGTTTTTGAGAAATAATAGTCATAAAAGAACATGGCAATCATATATAAAAAAATTATCCCATACTTTAAAACATTTTTAGGGGGGTCACACACTGAAAATAATTAGAAATCCATGGTAAAAAGTCAAAAAAACTTCTACTCTCAAATTTTGGGGGGGACTAAGAATTTAAACTTTATTTTTCAAATTTTGAGGTTTAAAGTAAATGTTTAAAGACAAGTTTCAAACCACAAAGGCTTTCATCCTTAGTTGATTATAATTTAAAAATTTTAGGACCCATGGTGGATCTTCAATTTAAACCTCTAAGGATTTTATCCTTAGTTGATTATAGTTATCAAGTCTTAGGACCCTTAGTGGAACCTAAATTTAAACCTCTAAGGCTTTCATCCTTAGTTGGTTATAGTTCTAAGGTCATATGATTTTATTCAATTTAAAGCTCGAAGGTTTTCAGCCTTAGTTTATTATAGTTCTAAGGTCTTGAAACCCCTAATGGAACTTTATTTAAACCTCTAAGGCTTTTATCCTTAGTTCATTATAGTTCAGAGATCTTAAAATTGTTGGTGGAACTTAAATTTAAACCTTAACACCTTTAGCCGAACTTCAATTTCAACCTCTTCATCCTTAGTTGATTATTATTCTGAGGTCTTAGGACACTTGGTGGAACTTGAATTTAAATCTCTAAGGATTTCATCCATTTGTGAGTATCATTCTCATATATTAGGACCCTTAGTGGAACTTCACTTTATACCTCTAAGGCACTCATCCACAGTTGATTATAGTTCTAAGGTCTTAGAACCCCTGGTGGGACTTCATTTAAACCTCCAAGGCTTTCATCCTTAGTTCATTATAGTTATAAGGTTTTAGTACTTCTAGTGGAACTTCATTTAAACCTCTAAGGCTTTCATCATTAATTAATCATAGTTCTGAGGTCTTAGCACCATTAGTGAAAATTTAATTTAAACCTCTAAGGCTTTCATACCTAGTTGATTATAGTTATGAGGTCTTAGAACACTTGGTTTTACTTTATATTTAAACCTCTATGGCTTTTATCCTTAGTTGATTTTAGTTTTAAGGTCTTAAGACCCCGGGTGGAACTTTATATAAATATCTAAGGCTTTATCCTTAGTTGATTATAGTTATGAGGTGTTAGGACCCTTGGTGGAACTTGAATTTAAACCCCTAAGACCTCTATCCTTAGTTGATTATATTTTAGAGGTCTTAAGACTCTTGATTGAGCTTCAATTTAAACCTCTGAGGATTTCATCCTTGGTTAATTATTGTTACGAGGTCTTAGGACCCTTTGTTAAACTTCAATTTAAACTTCCAAGGATTTTACCCTTACTTGATAATAGTTCTGAGGTCTTCATATCCTTGGTGGAACTTCAATTTAGACCTTTAAGGCTTTAATACTTAGTTGATTACAGTTTTAATGTTTTAGTACCCTTGGTGGAACTTCATACAAACCTCTAAGGCTTTAATCATTAGTTAATTATAGTTCTGAGGATTTAGGGCTCTTGTTGGAACTTGATTTTAGCTCTTATGTTTTTCATCCTTAGTTTATTATAGTTATGAGGTGATAGGATCCTCAATTAAACTTCAACTTATATTCCTAAAGATTTTATTAGTTGATTATACCTCTGAGGTCTCTAGACCTTTGGTAGAATATCAAGAATGAATTAGAAGAGTTGCCATTTAATTCTCATTGATTTACCTATCGTGGGGGGCTAGGAGTATATTACCTACCTCACATATCTCAAACAAACATAAGAAAAAAAAATCCTCTGTAAAGGATAGTAAAAGGAAGAGATTCAAAATTCAAAATGGGATATTAGCATTGATATCAAAGGGCCTACAAGTTCAACAAAGTTTGTATGTCCAAAAGAAAAAAAACAAAGATTAAAAGACTTTTAAGCCTTGATTTTATCAAGGTTCTCAATAGATGGTTCTTTAGCAAAAAGGGCATGGTATAGACTTGGTCACCAAGAATAAAGGCTTCATCCTTAGCTTTAGAGTTGGAGGCCTCAGCAGTCCCACCTTCACTGATGCTCTCGTTAGGAGAACCCTTACCATCCAGAGACAGGGCCTTTGTAAAAAAATAGAGACATTAACTTCAGGGAAAAGAAACTGGGCCTTAGCCTTTCATGCCTAAAACCCGAGGAGTATTTATGGAAAATAACCTTTGGTAGGCATCAAAGACCAATTATACATCAATGCGACTCCTTACCACATAGTTCACTATACTCAATAACTCATATTGCTTAACATAGAGCCTAAACAGTTTTGAAGGAATGTGCGTTTAGAGAGGGACTACCTAAATTACAAAATTATTACCAAAATGATTGTAATGTTTGTTTTAATTCAAATTCAAGAAAAATAAAATCCTAGCGTCTAAGTGACAAAATAGTGATTTACATGTTGATTTAACTTAACAATGCAGGTTCATGAATCATATAGGATAAAACCAAAATAAGGAATAGTGAGTCATTTTAAGACGCTTCTTTCTCCCCTTTATTCACTTATAATTCAACCACAAAACATAACTTTCATATTTTTCTAATCTAGATTTTATATGTAAGTTGAAGATTGTTTTTGTAAATCTAGTTATATAGTTAAATTCAAGTATTAAACTCACATTTCAATTCGTAAACCCGACTCTATCCACCATACCAAATCGACATTTATTTATTTTAAGTGAACATTGAGAAAACATGTATCTCCAGTTTTATATAAACGGAAATGGCGACTAGGTTTACACCACTAAGAAAGAATCTCCACTTGGTTTGGTTTTATAATTTGCTCATCTTCCCACCCAAAAGCCACCCCTCAAGTATTGATATACCCATCTTCAATGGGAGTATTTTTTAACATGGCATGTTACTGTTATATTTTGTTGTTCTATCTGTTTAACCATAGTATTGGGGTACTGATATTATAGGTTATTTTTGGATTGCTTAAATATATTTATGCAGGGATGCATTTTAGAGAACATTTGCATGATTTAAGATGTTGATTTTACCATTTAGGGTATTTTGACCGGAAAAAAGAGGAAAATCCATATCATCTATGGACAATTTTTTTCATATATATATATATATATATATATATGAGATTTCTTTCATGCACCATACGGACAATTTTCTTACAATGTTAAAAAATATATATATTTGGGGTTAATTTTTTTGTGTGGATTTTAAACATCTTAAGGGATCCAAAAAAAAAACCTTATTTTAAAAATTTGGGTCAATATTTGACAGTTTTTTAGCTGAGAGTCCCATGAAATGTTTAAAATCCACATAAAAAATCATTTTAACAAAAATGATCTGCACCATACGGAGTATAATAACAAATTACTTCTCACCTACACATAGCGCAATTTACATACTAATTATAATTTTAATACAACAGTCACATTAAATGATACATATTTTGACTGGTTTTATTAAACACCCAATATGTATATTTGGTAAGATAACATATATGACTCATTTTTTTCACTCCAAAACTTTTAGACGAGCAAAGGAGGAAAAAGAGGTGGACTATTTCCTCCCATCTAAACTCGAAAACTTTTCTTCCCCAAAATCAGACCTAACCCAAATCATTTCACCAACCAAATACTTCTACTTCCCACGAGACCATCGACGTAAACTTTGATCTTCACTATCAGGTCTCTCTCTCTCTCTCTCTCACACAGACACACACACACATACACACACAAACACACATGCACACACACACACACACATAGGTACATACACAAATGCACAAACACACACAGTCTCACACATATACATATATACACACACACACACACACACATACATATGCACACACATACATATGAAACCCTCACTGTAAAAATTTTGATTTTAATTATGTATAAAACTTGAGAGTTCATTCAAGTATTCTTATTTTTTCAATTTCGATTATCATTTTAGAGATTTACTTCATTTTTAGATTAAGTTGATTGTTGTGTTTATTTGGATAAATTATTAATATCAGGGCTTTTAACAGCATATTAATATGTAATCAAAATGATGATCTTAAATTTTAATGGTTAGTTGGATTAATTTTGTTGAGACAGTAGTTAATTTAGTTATGTTTTCACTGGTTGACGTGAAATTTCATGTGCATGTGTGCTTTTAATTTAGTAATGTTGTCAAGGGGGGTTCATGTGAAATCTCCTTCTCACGTGGGAATTTTACACATGTGTGTACATTATTTAAACATTTTTAAACATGAACCTGGTTTTGTGGAATTCTTTATTGGATGGTTATTATAAATGTTAGAATGTGGGTTTATCACGAGAACTGTTTAAGTAAATTCCTAAGTGAAATGTTATGTCGTGGATCTGTTTATATGATTATTATGTCAAGGATGGGGAGTATGGAGAGCCTTTGGTTATTTTTTAAATACTGTAGGTATTGGGGCGAAAGAGCCAATGAGGTTACCATGGTTGCTGTTTTATATGCTTGTGCTCACTTGGGTGCACTTGCGAAAGGGAGGACCATTCAAAAATATAAACTTAGTGTTGGGAACAACATTAGTGGACAGGTATTCATATGTGGGGAAATTGAGCATGGACATAGCTATATTGGGGCAAAACCATTCTCTAACTCAAGTCAATGTTTAAAAATAATCAATTAGTACTAGATTTGGCCCAGAGATGTGAACTTCTGTTAAGTAATGAAATTTTTTACCCCATCTCTTCATTTCAACATATGTTATATTTATCGTTTATTAATACCAATGTAGTTTTTCAACACAATAAGTGATGTGTGTTGTTTCACTGTAGTTTATATTTGTTGTTAAAATTAATATTGTGATTTGTAATTTTCTTTGCAGAAGAAGAGAGTCAACAACAATGTATTATTTTTGTATCTACCCTAAAACACGTTATGCTTATCATGTTAGATTTATATTTCACGTTTTTAATATATCACAATATACATCTATAAGATTTGTCCAGGCTGTGCAAAATGAGGGTTCTTTATCCCAATTATGAAGCATGTATAGTGTTTAACATTGAAGAATGAAGAAGTGAGATAGAAAATAATATTTTCTACTATTTGAAAAATAATATTCATGCATCATGAATGAAATATACTAGTCGGCGCACCATCATGGTATGACTTAAGGGCCTCTCCCCCCTTCTCTCTCTATTATATTATATTATATTATATTCCACTTCTTCCTAATTTATTTTGATTTGATAAATAGGGCTTGTCATGATTTTTTGAACAATGTTTTACTTTAATTATCACTTCCATCACTTAAATTTCAATGTCACGAGTTTCAATTAAAGTTATAATGATCTTACTCATATATGACTCTAAAAATATTAACACGAATTCTCTTATTATAAATTATTATGGATGTCATATGGTGGTTTATGATCATGTTTTGCTATGCTATATTAGATATAATTGCATATTTTGGTTGTGGTATGTCAGTTTCCTTGATACTCTTATATGTTGCAATTTGAAATATGTAAGCCAACATTAGGGGCCAGCGGAATTGAGTCTTACAAATTCAGATTTTTCACTCGACCCATGTATATCTGGTAAAATGAAACATGGGAGAGGATTCTTCGTAAATATACGAAAATGTTGGTATAAAAATGAACACACATTATATGAAAAGTAAATAGTAAGAATAAACTATGGCAAGGAAAAAGGGAAATCAAACCCCAAGGGGTAAGGCATAGGCTGTTACCGCACAACTTGGAGGTAAAGAGTTCAAATCTTTGGCTCACGTAGGGTGTGCTTATGCGTGCTAATATGAGAGTTAAAGAGGCAAAAAATAGATGGAAATCGTTAATGATAAATCAATAAGATACCAAAGAATAAAATTAAACAAGTAAAAGAAAGAAAACAAGTCAAAAAAAAAAAAATTAAAGGTCTTGACTACAAGATGATAATGCCTAATACATAAAGTGAGGTGATGGAAAAAAATGTGTTTTTTTGTTCATATTTGCGGATTCAACAAAGATAACTTGCAAATCTTACCATTTTCACATGAATTTGGTTTTTTCAGATGCCAAATATAGTGATATCCGCCTTGTTATGTAGTATTTTATGGTATATGCCTCTTAGACGTGTAATTGAGATGTGGCATGAATCAGTGCATCTGTATTGATTCTTGAATTATAGTTCTTTTTCCTGTTATCTCCATTTCTAATTTTTATGAGTTTTTTTAACATCCATTGTTCTATGTAGATTTATTTTTCAATCTTCTTGGACTCAGCGTAATGCATTTCTTAGATTCAGTGGGATTTTATAAATTAATTTTGTTGGCATGTCTCATATGGCTACTTTTCATTATTTCAATATATTATTACGAAGTTTCTTGAGACAACGGTCTCATTGATTCCAATATTTTCCGGTATGCACATTATCTTCATTATTGATGGATCTCTTTATTATTAAATTTCTATAAATCCAAAGACCTTTTACCCTCAATATACTCTTGTTTTAATTATATGCTTAGAAAAATTTGGAATTTTGAAAAATGTAAATATTGATTTAATGGAAATTTTGATTAAATCTGGTTTAAAATATTTAAGGTATCATTATAATTTGTATATGAAGATCATTTATGTCAATGGGCAGTTATTGGCTATTAATTCAGAAGTGTTTACAGCTTCAAGTGCCCAAGAAGAAATGTTGATTCTGGAACAACTTTAACATACCTTGCGGAAGAAGCTTATGATCCGTTTGTTGAGGTCGGAAGTTTAGTCTTTTCATTATTCTTTCGTATCAATATTATTTTTATAGAATTTTGGAACATTGTTATGAAGTTTATTTTCTTATTACAAAGTAATAACCTACAACATAAAATGGGTGTTGATGGAGTTCAATGCCATAAGGTGGGTGTTTTCGGTATTAGGTTGACTGTCGATTGGCCTTATACTATGTCCATATCCATCTCACAATTAAAAAGGAAACAAAGAACCTTCAACAAAATTGGAGAGTCCTAATTGACTATTGACTGCTCTACTTATAATACCTTAAATAAGGGAGTTGGTGCCTATCAATCATGAAAGAGCCTTGAGACAATCGAGGGAGGCAGTAGAAATAATCACATGAGGAATTAGATTCATGTATACATGCCTTATTTTCCAAATAATCTTGTACATAATTAGTTTCCATATTTCAATATTTGAATACTTAATTGTGTTGAAAGACCAAATACATTATTTCAATGGAGGTGGCCAGTGCATTCCAAGGGGTTTAGTTCCTTGTTGATTAGTTAAATTGAATGGACAGAAATTCTATACACAAGTCCAAGAATCCATTTGAGATTTCCATATTGACCCCATTTTGAATCGCCAAAGCCTCAACCAAGAAATTAGTTCCTTATCCCAAAAAATAACTATTAGTAGCAACGAAATCGCATGTTTATCTCTTAGGACAACACCACCACTTGCAGAAACAATCCACTTTGAGTTTAAAAGAGAGTTTTTTCCAAAATAATTTTGAGCCATTTTTTATTAAGGCGTTCTCACCAAAACACCTAGTTGTTCAGCAAACTGGGATTCAGATGGTGAGAGTTCAAATTTAAATTTTAAATCTCTAGTTATATCTCTGATGTGACTATCCCTTGCAAAATAATATTACCAGATGACATATGTACACTTTGAAAATTTCCCAACAAGTTAGACAATGGATAATAGCACACATCTTGCCTTTAAGTGTGTTCATATTTTCTTTTAACCACAATCATAAAAGGAGTGCCCTGACGCTATGGAAGTATATTCTTGTATGTTTTTATGGTTTTAAACTCAATTTGTTCTTGCATAGATGTTTAGTGTGCACATTTGGTTTATTTATCTCTATTACCTTAAGTATGTTTGTACAGAGAACTAAAGTCTAGAATTAATGTTTTGTGTGGAAGTAGTGTTTTGGTGATTTATACTAATTGTTTGGCATCATAGGTTGAATTTATGTGACATAGGCACTTAGGTATTGCTATTCGAGATGAATCTAACCTAAATACAATTCGAATTGAGGAACAATGAAAAATAGCAACGGGACTGAGGACCAAGAAGTTCTCCATTGCATTGGGATCGAATTTCAACTTGCTACAATGAAAAATTATCCAATATGAAGGACTTACAAACAAAACTTTACACATTTGGAGGGCACTCAAGCCCCCATATAAATCAATAAATATCTTTTGAAAATGAAATAAACTAATGGTTCCAAAATGGTTGCAATCACTTATCTGTTACGTTATGTTTATATGTGATGTATGTGTTATATGTGCTCATAGTAAAGTAGTGTTTCTAATGTATTATTTAAGAATTTGTAGTTAACACTGTATTTGCTTAACATTAATAAAATGTGTAAGAATTTTAAGTTAACATAGAACTTTGGAACTAGCACAACCATTGATTTTATCCACATGTACATCTACTGTCAAAGTTTTTCATTGATGTTAAAGTTAAGTAGTGTAGGTAGGGGTGGCAATTTTTGACACGACACGATAACCCGACATGAACTCGACACGAAGTTAGAGGGTTAGGGTTGACGATTTCTTGACATGAGCTCAAATATGACACGACCCGCCAACACGAATAATAAATGGGTTGGGTTAGTGTCAAACATGTATAACTCGAAAATGACACGAATAGACCCGTTTAACTCGTATTTTATGAAGAACATGTTAGATAATTTATATATCTTGATAGGCATTCTATAAAATTCATAGAGAATCGGATGATACATTATTTATGTGTTGCAAGGAGTAAAAATTAATTAAATTTAACTTATTGTAGGCCTATGAGTGGTATGATTGGTTAAGAGAGAAGAAAAAAATTATTTTATATTTTACTTCATGGGTTATGCGGGTCAACCCGAACAAGACACAATAATAAATAGGTCGGGTTAGTGTTTTCTCATCTAACATGATTAGTTAAATGGGTCGGGTTAGGGTTGAGTAATACTTAACACGAACCTGACATGACACGACCCGAACACGACACGACGCACACGAATTTCCACCCCTAAGTGTAGGGGTGTTCTCATCAAATAGTGGTAAACTTTGTCAAGAAGATTTATTGATTTGCGAAGAAAGAGAAGGAAAGATGCCCTATGGACCCACCTTGAAGATCCTTCATAGAAGTGGCTCGAAAGACCTACCTAGAAGATTCTCCAACGGACCTTGTTCGAAGGATCCAATTCATGGATCAAAGTCACCTGGATGACAATAATTTGTAACGAGTAATAGAGCACCATGTCATTTTCTTTATCTTATAAATGTATGTTGAGTGAGGTTGTTTGATACCCACGAGGGACCATGCCTGGCAGGGCATGGGAGATCTAACATGATCTATCGAACAAACTCCTCTTGGGAACCTCGCATGGACATTGTTTGGAGGATTGAGATAAGGCAACGTTGGGAATACAATTACAAATCCTCTTGGCACACTTGGGCAAAAACTTTATTCAAAACAAATGGTCACTCGAGCCACAACAACCGAGCCACCTTAAGTCTTACCTGTTCGAAGGAACCTCCTCGAGGTACCTCTGTCTTGCACCTTGGTCCCAAAATAACTCTTGACCAACAAATAGGTGCCCGAACATTTGAGCCACCTATCAGCCGAGCAACCTAGTAATGGGTACCAGTCCGCTTGACTGATGTGACCACATACCTAGCAGAGTCACTATTTAAACTACTTTTTGACGTCATAATATCAATCATTTAGGGACTAAAAATGTAGCACTAAAGTGGGTTTATTCTTAGGATGGCAGGACTTGTTCACCAAACCTGACCATTTAGCAATCCTCAAGTAAGCCCTAAGCTGGCATGTCATGTCCCTTATTAATGCCCATAATACTTCCAGCCAATAGAATGGCTTCCCGCCAAAACCATGAGATCCCATGAATTTAATGCAATATCTTGTGCATTTAATGCACCCAATCAGACCGATCGGACGAAAGCTCACTCTAGAAGCCTTGTGCCCCATATATACACACTAGATGAACAAGTTAGAGGATAGAGCATTCTGAGCCTAGAATTGCTTCCCAAATTCCTCCATAATAGAGAACTACTATGAGAACATTAACTCCACACACCCATTTAATACATTCATCATTGTGCATCAACTGATCTTGAAGTTCCTTCCTTACTTTCATTGTGCCTAAAGTGCTTGTTCTTTCTCCCTCCGACCATGCTACCTATTGGTCCCATCTATTTACTGTGCTTGTCATGCAGCTTTTGTGCCAATATGCCATTTAATATAAGTCTGAATATTGAATTCTCTTGTCTCTGATTCACTTGTGGTCACTGTCAACATTTAATACTTAACGATGTTAATCCCGATCTTAATAAGGGGTTACACCTCACTTAATACCAATTGTATTTGAAGAACACACCTCTTACATTTGGCGACTCCACTGGAGAGGTATTCTCTTTTGAAATATGCCAGAGAATAACATCGCTAGAATCATTGAGTTTGAATCCATTCAGCTTTAAGAAGAGGCAAACAACTCTGTGCTTCCTTATGAGGCGAGAGTGGAAAGGATAGAGTCAGGCGCGCCTAGAGTTGGCATTACGGAAACAATGGACATGCAATCATGGATAGGACTGGTGCAAATGAAGGACTGATTGGTTTGTTCGTAGAGTTAATTAAAACTCTGGCAGCCCAGGCGATGTTGTGAGTTCCCATAGGAGTGAGATCTTTTACTACACCACCTGTGGTTATACGAGCTCTTAGAGTTATAGGAGGTGTGGATGCACTTGGCTTCTAATAATGCCTTCCCCACCACTTCACCACCCTTGGGTAGTGTGCCCCCTACCACGATCCCACCCACGACAACGGGGCCAACACTGCAAAGTGAGGGAGAAACTTTATTGGCTCCAGCCGCAATAGCCGGCGAAGGACTAAGCATAGTAGCCTCAATGATCTCAGGGGTAACAATGCTGCATCCTATTAACCCTTCACCGACCAGCTTAAAGGAAATGAAGAAAGAGCTGCTAAAATTTATAGCTGTATCTAAAGGAGATAGTTATTCATTGTATGATGACTTCCGTACCCCCTACCCAGTAGGGTATATTTCACCAATCTTTGAGAAGTACACGGGGAAAGGTGCTAACCCGAAGGATCATATGAAGACATTTATTGAAAGTCTTGGGGCCCATTGCAATGAAAAAAAGCTAAGGCTGAGGGAGTTTTCAAAATCCTTGATAGAGAAAGCCTATATGTGGTATTCCCACTTGGTCCTAGGTAGTGTAAGCTCTTGGGAAGAATTACATGTTTTGTTTGTGCAAAAGTTCTTCTTTGATGAGGATGAGTTTACACTCACCCAGCTAGCACATGAGAAACCAAATATGGGGGAGGACGTTGTGGTTTATATCAGGAGGTTTCATGAACGCTCACTAAATGTGAGAGAGGAGACATGAGAAGATGAACTTTTACAAGTGTGTGCAGAGGTCTTGCTGCCTGAGTATATATGTCATCTGATTAAAGAAATACGAGAAGGTAGGTTTGGAGCATTTTTTAAATACACCTGGGAATATTTCTTTAGTGGTAAAACCCGTAGTACCCCCCGCTTGCTTTGCCAAGTTTACTAATCAGGCCAACGGTTACCTCAGGGAAGGGGAATACCCTCGAGGGTCAACTATGCGGATGATGGGGCCAAAGAGGAAAATAGTGGCGACTGAGGAGGTAGAAGGGTAAGAAACAATAATAGAAGGTTCGAAGACGAAGAGGATCCCCCCGAGATACCTTGCACGGTGGAACAAGCCTTGAATCTTTACGATCTCATGGTTCACAACAAAGTATGTAGGCCGTATAATGTCAACACTATACAAATTTTATGGGAGGAAAGGAAGAAGCCTCATTATTATGCACTCCATAATAAAGTAAACCATCCTACCAAAGTGTGTTTTTCACTAAGGAGGTTGATTGACCCTCACGTGAAGAACGAAGACATTGAGTTGTGCAAACTAATGTAAACGATAACCCTGTACTACCTCATGGAGACCATATGGCAAGCGCTTTTGATGAGAAGGCTGAGCAATTGATGATGGAATAGTGGATCAAAGGGAGTGACTCTGAAGAATCTCTTGAGGATGACTTCGAAGAGTCTCTAAAAGATTTCACCTTCGAGTTGGCTCAACTCCATTTGGGTGACGAGATTGAAGAAATAGAGGATCAATAGAAAGAAACATACGACCTCATTGAGGGACTCAGTAGGCAGTTGGGAGCCTACTCTCTGGAGGAAGTAAATGCAGTAATAGTGTAGGATGAGGCTGCGTATAGAGATGTCGAGGAAGTTTATGAGTTAGAAGATGACCAGGCAAACCCATGTATTGAATGTGCAGTTGGTTCTCGCTCGCCAAAGTTCAGCTGGTTCTTTCATCAGGTTGGCGTTCCTGAAGACTCCCTACTCGAGGTTACGCGAGCCATCTTGGAGATCGCAAAGAAAAACATGGCGCCGCAGCTTAAGTGGAAAGGACCTATGGATAAACTCATGAGGAGGTATCTATTAGATGTTAGGTTCTCAGAGGCTGATAGACTGATCAAGTATCCCAATAATAGACCCTTGTATGTTACTGCGTCAGTAAATGATTGTGTTTTCTCAAGAGTCTTATTGGACGGAGGGGCATCCACCAGTAAAAAGCCTATTGGATCCTTTTATGCTACCGGGTTATAAAAAATAAGGATAGTGCCCCATTCATTGGTAATATCTGGGTATGATAATCAGTCTTCCAAATAGATGAGCTATGTTAACGTGGGCATCACGATTGGAAACATCACTTCCCACATTAAATTCCACATCATGAATTGCGAGTAGTCATACCAACTACTGGTGTGCAGGGTATGGATGCACGACCACGGGTTGGTACCCTCCACTTATCATCAATGTGCTAAGGCGAACATAAAGGGTGAGGAAATAGTGATTCAAACTACTAAGAAATATTTTTCAAAGGAGGAAGCTCACATGGTGGATGTCTCTTTTTATATTGATTTGGACAAAGGGCTACCACGGTAACAAGGTATACCGGGGGGGATAAGGATTCCGTCAACTCGAGAGAGGGTGGGAGAACCTGCTCTAACGGTGCTAACTTATGAATAAGATCACGACTTGGGAGCCGTGAGGCCCCCTAGTCTATCAACGCAGCTTTGCGATCGAATGACCACACACATTGACCCTATTGAGCACCAAGTCCAAACGCAGAGTGTTATTAGAAGATGAACAGTATGAGAGGTGTGTGAGAATAATAGGAAGAGGCCTTTTGAGAAGGAAGTGGACCTGCAATGAAAACGGGTGGTTTTGCCTAATGGTTGAATCATCTATAAACTATGAAGGTGTAAGCGGGCAGTCGAGAGTCTGGACGATGAAGCTGACCTAGTCTATGAATGCTTCCTAGTGGATAACCAGGGTAAATGCTTAGTAATTGATAACTTTAGGGTCCAAGAGTTTGTGGAAGATACAAAAGAATAACTAGAATGCATGAGGGATAGACATAGGCCACAGATCCAAGAATTGGAGAAGGTCAACTTGGAAAGAGAGGGTGAGGATTCAAATCCTATTTTTATCTCGAAGGACTCGGAGGGAGATCCTCGAGAGGAATTGATTAAGTTGCTATTAGAGTTCAAAGACATCTTTTCATGAAAGTACACCGAGATGCATGGTTGACCTCAGCCATTCCAGTGAAACATGCCACTTAAACGTACAAGGCGGAGTTAGATCTAAAGATTAAGGAGGAATGTCAGAGGTTGCTCATGGACAATTTCATAGTCCCGATCCAATATTCGATATGGCTTTCTAGTATTGTACTTATGGGAAAGAAAGACAAGAGTCAAATCAGAATATGCATAGACTTCAGAGACCCAAATCGGGCATGCCCAAAGGACGAGTTCCTGTTGCCTTTCATTGATAGCTTGATCGATGAAACAACAGGCCATGAGATGTACAGTTTCATGAATGGTTATGTGGGATATAATTAGATAAAAATGGATCCTGTCGACGCAGAGAAGACCTCTTTCTAAATGCCTTTGGGAAATTTCATGTACACAACCATGCCTATTGGATTAAAGAACGCAGGGGATACTTACCAGAGGATGATTATGGCCATCTTCCATGACCTTTTTTTACAAGACTGTGGAGTTTTATGTTGATGATTTGGTGATTAAATCCAAGAAGGAGGGGTCCCACCTAGACGATTTTTTATGGGTGTTCACTCGCTGCTGGAAGTATAAGCTAAAGATGAACCCTCTCAAATGTGCGTTTGGGGTAACAAGTGGGAAATTACTGGGGTTTATGGTAAATTTCAGGGGTTCAAATGGACTTGGACAACCGATGAGCTATCCTTAATATTTTGAGACCAAAATCATCGAAAGAGTTAAAAAGTTCTCTTGGAAAAGTCTCCTACCTGAGGAGATTTGTCATGGGACTGGATGAGGTGACACACCCCTTGATGGAGATGCTGAGAAAGGGCATGAATTTTTCATGGGAAACCATGCACCCAGATTCCATAGACAAGTTGAAGGCACTCCTCACTTCTCCTCAAATAATGATCCCCCCGAAGGTAGGTATTCCTTTATGTTTATACCTTACATCAACTAAACGATCTATTGAGGATTTATTGGCCCAGGAGATGGAAGGCATTGAAAAACCTATTTATTACTTAAGTAGGATCATACACGGGCCTGAGGACAGATATACTAGAATTGAGAAGCAATGTTTAGCCCTTGTATTTGTAGCATGAAAACTTAGGCATTACCTATTATCATTTATGGTTCATATTATAACTAGGTGTGATCCTATAAAGTTTTTGCTTGCTAAAACTATGTTGATAGGCAGGGAAGCTCGATGGTTTGTAATCCTCTTAGAGTATGATCTCAAGTGTATGGTCCCGTAAGCCATCACAAGCCAAGCATATGCAGATTTATTGGCTATCTTCCCCTCAGGGACGTTAGAGACACCTATTGAATAGATCCCGTGTGATGATATCCATGACAGTTTCATAGCACCCAAATTCAATGAGTGGAGTATGGAGTTCGATGGATTTTCAGCCGAGAAAAAAGGGGGAGCTGAAGTCATCTTGCGAAGAGACGGTGAAGAAATCCATTTATCTTTCAAGCTGTAGTTTGAATGCTCGAATAATGAGGCCGAATACGAGGCACTGGTCCTGGGATTACTTAAAGCATTGAGAAAAGGTATCCAATCCCTAACAATCAAAGGAGATTCTAACTTGGTGGTAAAATAGGTGACGAGGGAATTCGATTTGAAGCACATGAGTCTGGCGCCTTACCGGACGATCATCTAGTGACTCCTTGGACAGTTCGAGGTGGTGAAGATCAAGAGGAAACCTCGAACAATGGAAAAATATGAGGAAGCCTATGCGACTATCACACGAAAGATTACCTTTGACAGGTAATCTACTATGGTCCAAATCATGAAGAGAACGACCCCCTCGATGGTGTCGAAAATACAGCCCTCGGAGGAAAAAGATGATTAGAGGGGTAAGATCAAAAAGCATCTGGAGAGGGGTGAATGGCCACTCAACTTATACGATTTGGCACAGTACTTTGTTACCTGAGATAACATGTATTACAAGAATAAAGGAGGTGTGTAGATCCCAAAGAAGCCAAAAGAAGATTGATCGAGGTACATAAAGATAGTTGTGAAACTACTGAGATCCCTTTATATTGGAGGATACAATAGGCAGGGTACTTCTGACCTTCGACCAGATAAGAAGCCTTCGTAGTGCAAAATGAGTGTTCGAAGTGCTGCCTATTATATTAGGCAGCAGTATGCAATTTTATTGGCCAACCGCAAGATTGAAGACATCCCTATATGGATTTCTTAATTGACGGAGTGATGACGATAGACAAAGAGGACTCTACTAAGATAAAAAGGTGAGCACCAAAGTACTTCGTACAAGATGGGAAGTTGTACCCACGAAGCTATCATGACAGGCCCCTAACATGCATAAGAGGATAAGAGGCTGAAAAAGTATTAAAGTAAGCTCACGAACTAGAGCACATCGAAGGAGCGAAACTTTACGATCAACTAATGACCTTGGGTTATTACTGGCCTTCGATGGAGAAAGATTCGACGGAGTTAGTTCGAAAGTGCAAGGCTTTTCAACTACATGGGAATGTGATTCATGCTCCTTCAGTGGACCTGCACTCTCTCTACACTATTTCCATTTCATACTTAGGCGTTTGATTTGGTAGGGTCCATAAACCCTTCATTATGAGGAAAGATCTAGATTTTAGTAGCCACAAAATGTTTCAGGAAGTGGGCGAAAGCCATGCCGCTCAAAAAAGTCACAAAGTAGGTAGTAGCTCGATTCATAAAGGAGTAAATTATCTATCATTTTGGCATCCCAAAAGTGTTTTTATCAGATAATGGTTCCCCCTTCGTGAATAATGAGGTGCGCCAGCTAACAGAAAAATACTCCATCATCCAGCACAAGTCAACAATAGCATACCCGAAGTTCAATGGGCAAGTAGAGGCCACCAAAAAAACTTTAGTAAACATTTTGGCAAAAATGTTAGAGGACTTTCCAAGCACATGGGATGACAAGATCCCCAAAGTTCTATGGGGTTATCGAACAATGAAAAGGAAACCAACGGGATACACGCCATTTTCCTTAGTATTTGGGGCAAAAATTATGCTACTGGTTGAACTCGAGGTACCTTTCACTCGTTACAACTTACGAAGTGACATGCTCTCCCGCAGTTGTCATGTACAACTCAAAGCCCTAGAAGAGCACAGGGATAATGCCGTGAGGCACTTCAAGATATACAGAAAATAGGTCTCCAGATCTTACGACCAGCTGGTGAGGTCGAGGAAGTTTAAAGAGGGGGACTTAGTTCTGAAAGCATGCACAAGGCATATTAGGGGTTTGTCATTACCCAAGTTCGAGGCCAACTGGGAAGGGCCTTACATCGTTCGAGAAGCTCACGATTCGGGTTATTGATAGATATCTAAGCTAGAAGACAATGTTACTTTCAAATTGAACAACAAGTGGATAAAGATTTACTACGTTTAAATATATGTTCTGCCAACGCTTTTGTTCATTATGGTGTACCTTGTCAATTTTTGTTGAAATAAAAGAGGGATGTAAATTTTAAAACAATTGGGTTTGTCTGTTTAATATAGCTCGAAGCAATGTTCATGTGGAAAATGTTAGGCCACTACTTTGTTTTTAGACGATGACTGTTGTTTTCCTTATTATGCATGATGCGATTCACATTGATGTAATAAGTTTAGACAGTGTCAAAAGAAAACAAAGGAAATGGAAGAAGACACCAAAGTCACTAATGTTTCTTTATTTAATAAAAGATATAGATGTGGTTACACATAAGCAAGGAGATATAAGATACCAAATATGAGAAACATTAACAATATAAATATTGAACAAAGGAGATAGGGTTTGTCCAGGAACGAAGGTTCGCTGATCCAAGAAGCGTATGATGATGTTGGGGAAGAATCTGTACAAGGTTACTTTGGTCTGAAACAAGGTTAGCCAAACTTTCTAGTGAAGCTCCATCATCTGATGAATGGAATCCAACTCCTTCTCTTTCTTGATTATCTCGGCCTCCGCACGAGCAATGACCTCATAGGCCTCCTGCACCTCTTGTTCAGATACCACTAACTTGGTCTCCAGGCTTATAAGCTCTTTTGAAATGGCCACCAGTGAGCGATGTGAACTTTTCAGATGATGATAGATGGTGGTAAGGTCAAACTTCTTAAATCTATGAAACAACTCCACCAACTACGACATGGAAAATCCATCATTTATGAGAAAATTAACTCTTCCTTGTAAAGTCTTAATTGTATCAGGGCTAAGATATTCAAGGGGAGTATTGAGGATTTCCTCCAAGACCATGGTGATCCCAAGAGAGCGACATGCCATCCTTCTAGGAATATGTTGAAGGCAACGGGTGGTAAATGTTGAAGGAAAATAGACTAATAACTGCTTGATTAGTAAATGAGGACCCTAAATCAAAATATAAGGGAAATTAGCCAAAGTCTTCCATACAACCACCTAAGGGGCTTCCTTAGGAAGATGCATGCTAAAAACACTATCACTTGAAGAAGGACACTAAGAATGGGAAGCGTTATCACTTGCTTCAACCCGAGGAGAAACCACTTCAGTCATATCACCAACTCTAGGGGCCACCTCTTGGTCCCACATAGTAGGGGATCCGCCCAAGGAAGCAACTTCAGCTAAGTTCCTCGTTAGCACCATTTTCTGAGCAATAAGTTCAACTTCTGGCCTATGGGCCACAAGCTGGTCGACCTCCAGCTGAAATATAAAAAAATAGCTTAAGTAAAAAACAAAATGAGGAAAGTATACACAAAATATATTTAAAGTATGGGAGATTATGCAAATAAGACTTGGCCCGCCTGACCCTCGGTTATGGGAGATTATGCCAATAAGACTTGGTCCGCCTGACCCTCAGTTATGGGAGATTATGCTAATAAGACTTAGCCCATCTGACCCTCAGTTATGAGAGATTATGACAGTAAGACTTGACCCACCTGGACGTCGGTTATGGAAGATTATGCCAATAAGACTTGGCCTGCCTAACCCTCGATTATGGGAGATTTTTAAAGCCCAATATTACTTGAAAAAATTAACAAGTTTATATGCAGGAGATAGATGGAAGAATAAAAAAGTACCTATGGAAGTCGCTCATCGACAAATTCATGAGTGGACATTTGTACTACGTCCTCCTACTCAATTGGACCAGGAGCCACCAAAGCATGTTGACTTTGGGGGTAATAGCATCCCCCCTTATTTCACTAATGTGTTGCTGTCCACCATCCCCCTTATTGCAGTAACCTGATCCTCTCCCTGACTAGCTCCGGCAAGATCAACACCTTCCTGGTTTAGGATGGAAGGCCCGAACAGAGTTACAAGTACTTGGTCATTTTAAGGAGGGGTGGACTGATGGAGTAGTTTGAACAGGTACATGATCTTGAGAAGGATGAAAAAAAAAGAGACATGTTAGAAAGGGCAGTTAATGGAGCAACAATGGCTTAAATAAGTAATAAAAATAAAAATTTACCATAGGAAATGAAGAAATAGGCATAGGGGACTTGGGTATAACCTCAACGATTCTCACATCAAGAATATTCCTCTCAAGGCCAGCCTGCTCGCACAAAAAAGAGGGATAACGGGAATAGCTACTACTAGACTCGAACGAAGAATAAAATATAACTTCCCCTAAGGGAAATGGTATATTACCTGCGAAGTAGTAGAGGAATCTCTCTCGAAATGACGATCCTCCCTAACATCATCATGTGTATCACCTCGCACATCAACCCAAAAAAGAGACAAGGTAGGTCAGAGTATAATGGTGTTATTATCACGAAAAGAAAAAAAGAAGAAGAAAACATTCAGAGCAAGAGGGGTCGAAGCGCTTACTTCTTCCTCCAACACATCTTATAGAGCCTTATAATCTTGGGTAGGCGAAGCAGGTTTGGAAGGAGAAACCATTCTTCTTCTTCTTCTTCTTCTTCTTCTTCTTCTTCTTCTTCTTCTTCTTCTTCTTCTTCTTCTTCTTCCTCCACTGCCTTATCTCTCCTCAACCTCCTCATCTTCATCATCATCACCACCAGCATCAACAGTAGCATGCTCATCGGGCAGTTCTTCCTTACTGGACTTAGACGATTCATCCATCACGAGCTTAAGAGGACTGATCGCCTTTCTTTTTTTCCACTACCAAAAATGTGAGGCGCATATAAAAAGACTCGAGAAGCCATCTGGGCCTCCATAAATGCTCTGTCCTCTTCGCTATAATTCTCCTAGGTTTTGAGAAGCTGATCAAACATTGAGCTCACCTCTTAGGTGACTTTAGGATTGGGGATGCGGTCAACTTGACGTTGTTGGATCAGTTTGAGTCTTTTTAAAGGCTCCTTTTGGTTAGACCTAACCGCTTCCCCAGATGAGGAAACGTACGCGGATTCAGTTCTCTCAATTAGTCTCAAGGGATCATGGGTAATGGTAGTAACCTCGACTGGAAGGGAGGTCTGAGAGTCTTTATTCTTTTTCACAATTGCCTGGTCCACATACGCTACTAAGGGAAACTCAGAGGGAACACTGGTGTTGGCAGTACTAAAAGGGAAAATAGATGAGGAAGTGGTGCAATTTCTTAAACCCAACTCTGTGGGTGGGAATCTCTCAACCGTAGGGTACCGGGGTTCCTTCAAAATATTGGTTCGAAAATGTACCAGTTAGTTTTGCCAAAACACGTTCATGTACATAGTTGATATCTTCCCTTGAGCCTCCTTGCTCGGGACCATAGGATTGGATAGATAACTGGCACACAGACTTAGAACAGCTGAAGTCAGATAGTTCGCACATGGGAAAAAATGTTTGTGGGTTTTTCACAGGTGAAATGGCTCGATAAGGGGAATCCTTGATCATAGCCAAATTGAATGGCTACACTATGGGGCTGTAAACAAAATAGAAAGAAGACCACTTTGTATATGAGGGATGTTAAGAAGCGATTAATAAAATTGGGACACTATTTTCAGGAAAATTTCTAGCAAGAGCTTCATCAATAGGAGCAACGGGGTGCTCCTCCTCAACAAAAAAGTCATTTGTAAAAAATTGACCCACCCCAACATAAGGGCGAGGTAAGAACCTTTCAGCTCGATCGACAATAAGGGGTTTCTTAATGCTTTTATTCTTCCTGTAATAAATACGGGGGAACCTTATGGGCTGATAACGGGGGTAGTTGCCAACAGGAGCATAATCGAGAAAATGGGCATAAAGAAAATCTGTTAAAAGGACATTGTTATCGTAATAAGAGACATCAAACCCGTCGATGCTCCATACAGAATTTTCTTCCACACGGACCAACCAGGTTTACAAGGATTAAAAAATGATGGCAGCAAGGGGGATCTTCACGTCGCTCGTTATCCGAATAGACAGGTTGATTAAGTCCTTTCGGGGGTAGTCGTGGGGATTGTCCGAAAGGTAAAATTTCAATAACATCACCCAAATATATCCTTACAACTTGATTTTGGAATCAAATCCCTTCCTTACCGGGGGCTGTTCAAACACATGCTTCCCTCGGGGGTTCTCCTAGGCTGCCTCATCGGCCCTAATAGCAGCTTTCTTTTCAATGAAATAAAAGTACCGAATCACTTCAGAATAGTTGCACTTATTGTAAGTGACCATGCAATATTTTATCGACGCCTCTAGTTTATTCTCAAAGTTTGTCCTCACTGGAGACGTACTCTTCGAGGAAGGTATCAAAATCGGAAACTTCCAATGCCAGAAGCTCATAAACATCTTCCAGGGTGACGATGAACTCATCCCAGGAGGCCACAAAAGTGTGTGACCTATGGTTCCAACGGGAAATCAACAATTAGAGGGCGGTGTTATTTTTGTCAAGGGTAAGATCACCCAACTAGAGAGATTAAGACATACTAACAAGATCTAACTGAACAGAATACTTAGAATGAATAAACTCACTCCAAGGGCCCAACCCCTCGAAAGCGCCAGAGGAAGCTTCAAACTCTACTTTTGAATAGGGGAAATCGCCACGTTCAATGAGAAAATGAGTAACAGTAGCGGTGGGGATATAAACAAAGTCTTCTTCATCCTCACCCTCTTCCATTAGCAGGTTATAGCCTTCAATTGGCACCAGTTCGCTAGGGAATCTCTCCGCCATTTGCCAGAAGTGGCTATTCTCGCCAAAGTATGGAGCACGACGGTAGCGCGCCCACTGGTGTTGACGCGCTTGAGTCTCAGGAGAAGCGCTCCTGGAGGAGTGGGTTCATTTAATGATAGGTGCCACGGAAGTTTAGAGACAAGGGAATAAAAGCTCAAGTTGAAGGAGTGAAAGAGACGAAGATGAAAAACTCTCACAAAAGCTCAGTACAAAAGAATAAGAACCCAAAGGTGATTGTTTCAAATAAGGATACCTTTTTTTATAGGGGCAATACGGAACCCAAAAGGACGCAAAAAGTGATGCTTGAAAAATGTAATAATGAATGGTTTGGCTTGCATGCCCGTTAAGCATGCGCGGCTATAGAAAATCAAAGGTTGTAATGATGATGCTTTAGGGGCTGACATGCGGATTAGCGGTGTTTGTTACACGCACACACTCTGGGGTCCCCACGTGTCACAATACAGAAGAACAAGCGATAATTTGATTTAATGTGACATGCTTGGAGTCTTGTCTATCTTGGCGAACGAAGAGCTTTGGGGGAAATTTGAATAAACCTCTTCATTTTCCCAAAGGAAAAGACTGAAGATCAACAAAGAGTTTCATACAGATATTTCTTCATGCAATAAATAAATATCTCTATGAAGGTGAAAATGTAGGGGGTGTTCCCATCAAAGGGTGGTTAATTTAGTCAAGAAAATTAATTAATTCATGAAGAAAGATAAGGAAACCTGCCCTACAGGCCCACCTCAAAGATACTTCACAAAAGTGGCTCGAAAGACCTACCTTGAAGATTCTCCAACGGACCTGGTTCGAAGGATCTAGTTCTTGGATCAAAGTCACATGGATGAAAATAGCCTGTAATAAGTAATAGAATACTGCGTTATTTACTTTATCTTATATATGTATGTTGAGTGAGGTTCTTTGATACCTATAAGGGACCATGCCTGGCAGGGCATGATAGAGCCAACATGCTCTATCGAACAAACTCATCTTGGAAACCTCGTAGGAACATGGTTTGGAAGATTGAGAACAAGTCAATGTTGGAAATAAAGTTACTAGACCTCTTGGCACACTTAGGAAAAAAATTTATTCAGAACAAATGGTCACTCGAGCAATAATGGCCGAGCCACATTAAGTCTTACCTGTTCGAAGGAACCTCCTCGAGGTACCTCTGTCTTGCACCTTGTTCCTAAAATAACTCTTAACCTACACATATATGATCGGAAAATCGATCCACCTATTATCCGAGCAACCTAGTAATGGGTACCAGCCCGCCTGATTGATGTGACCAGATTCCTGGCAAAGTCACTGTTTACACTACTTTTTGACGTCATAACGTCTGCCATTTAGGGACTCGAAAATGTAGCACTTAAGTGGGTTTATTCTTAGGATGGAAGGTC
The DNA here is from genome assembly GCA_949130495.1 of Sambucus nigra. Lineage (NCBI taxonomy): Eukaryota > Viridiplantae > Streptophyta > Magnoliopsida > Dipsacales > Adoxaceae > Sambucus > Sambucus nigra. Next base: position 95,222,695 of record OX422212.1, read on the forward strand.
TAGTTCACCAAACCTGACCATTTATCCATCCTCAAGTAAGCCTTAAGCTGGCATGTCATGTCTCTCATTAATGCCCACAATACTTCCAGCCAATAGAATGGCTTCCTGACCAAACCATAAGATCCATTTAATGCAATATCTTGTGCATTTAATTCACCCAATATCTAGATGAACACGTTAGAGGAGAGAGCATTCTGAGCCTAGAATTGCTGCCCAAATTCCTCCATAACCGAGAACCACCATGAGAACATTGACTCCCCACACCCATTTAATACACTCATCATTGAGTATTAACTGATCTTAAAGTTCTTGCCTTGCCTTCATTGTGCCTAGAGTGCTTGTTCTTTCTCCCTCCGACCACGCTACCTATTGGTGCCATCTATTTGTTGTGCTTGTCATTCATCTTTTATGCCAATATGCCATTTAATATAAGTCTGAATATTGAATTCTCTTATCTCTGATTCACCTGTGGCCACTGCCAACATTTAATACTTAACGGTGTTAATCCTGGTCTTGATAAGGGGTTACGCCTCACTTAATACTAACTGTATTTGAAGAACCCACATCTTACAAGAGTTAACATGTTCATATTAATTGGATTATAGCCCATAAACAATGTTAGCTTCCACAAGATACATGCCGCTATTCATTCACGACTGTTTTTAACTTCCATTTTGGTGGAACTATACTGGACTATTGGCTCTGAGTTAGATATAAGATCTTCAATATCGAATACAACACATACATAACATGTATATATGATAGACTATGTTGGATACTGTAGTATGACATGCTTTGTTGGATAATCAATATCAAATACAACACATACATTTGATGGTTCATTTTGAATCAGCAAAACTTCTTAAGAGGATTTTCAACATTGAATGATCTGTACCAAGCCTTCTCTATTTTCAATTATTGTCTTACTATGGTTTTCTTCACGTAGTTATTTTCTTGAATCTATCTTTGTTTTTTCATCTCTTAAATGTTTCTTTTTATTCTTTTCCAATAAATCTTCTTAAGTGTATGATGTTTATATAGTAAGGGGGAGTTATTTTTAGAAAATATCTAAGAGGATACGTTGTTTTTATGAGTTCTTTTATATGTTCTTTCTATTATGAATTACTCTTATTGGCTTAGTTATATATTTGGGTTACACCCAGGCCTTATGCACTAGACTGTGTTGAAAGATACAAAGTTGAAATGGTGTCCCATTTCATAAAAAAATTGTATTAATTATAAATTTTTGTTGACTATGTTTCAATGTTTTTAAAGGGGTTGTAGTGGTCCCATGGGGTTTCAATAGTTGTATATGTGATAGGGGTATTTTATCTCTATCACACACGTGCATACACACATGCACAACACACGTAATATAACACTCTACTGTATCGTCCCTCTATACATGATCAATAATTTTTTATCGTATTAATGAGTTTATGACTTTTCACCGATGAACATGCCATTAATACAAATTGTACATTTAAAATATAATGGTACAACTTGATAGAAATATAAAAATGCATATATGTGCCGTAATTAGAGACTATTATGTGATTATAATTCTACTACTTTCCTAAGTCAAGTAAGCTTTCCTGTTGTTATGTCTATATAGATATAACTAGAGTATGTTGTGTTAGATTTTGAAAAAAAAGTAATATACAAAAAGTACTTCCACTTTTTTATAATTAGACTACGATGTTTATTGATCTTCATGCTCTTACTATGTTCTAGGAGTTTCCGTTCTTGAAAATGAAGGTTACGGTATTGCTATGAACTTGGAGATGTAGTGGGATGGGAATCCAAGTTTAGTAGTTGATATTACGATTATAATTGGAGTGGGATTACCTGTTCAGGTGATGTAAAACCTTTTAGGTAATTTCTTGCACTCTTATAAGTTGATTTGCTTAACAATATTTGTACATAACATACTTACACATGTCAAGTAATATGACATAACATATATTAATTATGACAAAACAAGTATTAAGCTATAATAAGTCGTGTTGTTATGTATAAACAAAGATTAACAATATCTCAATCATACATAACATACTTACATATTGCAAATATAACACAAGCATATGTAAATGATGTGAATTAATCATATATAACATACTCCCATGAATGAGTCAATTTCATGCAAAGTTAGGTTGGTGTAAAGAAGATAATGGGAGAAACTATTTTTTAGCTAAAGAATACTATAGTTCCCAAAGTTGATTAGTGTTTCATTAGTGGTTTATCACTTGATGTAACTTATACTCTGAAATAATAGTCTCACATCTTTGCCTTCAATTCAATTTTCCTGCTGGCCTCAGTCTCTCTGTTTGCTTCCACCTCCTGTAGCTTTTGTAGCATTTCTTTGGATTTGAAAAGGATGGCATGTAGTTCATCAAAATGTGGTATGGTTGCATGCTTTGTATTCTAAATCAACTAGAGAACTTTCTTATGTGGGACTAATATTCGATCACGAACCTTCTCATCTACAAGCTCTAATTGCATAATTTCACACACTATGCTGAGATATGTTATGGATGGTTGCAAGCTTCCCAATAAAATCCAACCACTCCCCTTGCATAAATTCATACATAGAAGTTTTTTAGCTTTAGCAGGTGCTTGCAAATTCACCAGGAGGCCAAACAAATGTTCAAATACTGAATCAAAAATAAAAGAAATAATGCCACGACAAAAATTACAGTGATGTCAATCCAATACTGAGTTAATCTTGGCTCTTTTGAATAAATTAATGATCTTTAACTCCAGGAACGACACAATCTAGATAGATAAGAATTATGTGAATCTAAAAAAGATTAAATATTCCATCGACTATAGCCGGTAATTGACCCGTGGGATTTATTTTTTTAAATTCAGTAGACAATTGTTAGCATTTGGAGATGTCTATTTTAATTCAAGACTCAGTAGTGTTATTTTCTGTAGAAAAAATGTAGAGATTAGTTTTTTTAGTTTAGTACAAATGAATGTTCATTTAGTTCGAATATCTGAATTAATTTTTCCTTTATCTAACTATATTATTTTCTTTTTATACGTAGGTGATCACTACTGCAAGAAAGGACCAAATTGACCCGTGTTCAAGTATATTATGTACCACAAGAATGAAAACACCATTTTTGATACATTGAGTACCGTAAGAATGAGATTTAACCACCTGATATGCATTTGATAGTGTGTTGGTATATGGATAGGATGTGAAATGGCTTCATATTATCACGCGATTGCCAATTCTAGTGAAACGTGTACTCACTGCTGAGGCTGGAAAGAGCAATCAAGACTTCTAAAAATTTTTCTTTTTCCTGTTTTGGTTTTACATAATATTTCTTAAGTATTAATTATTTATCTTTTTTACCATTTTGACCATGTAATTAATCATGTACATCATGTTATATGCGACTTGTACAATGCTCAATATTGCAATTAATAATTTTCAAGTTTTATTTGGAAATTTGTCGTTCTAATCACTAATTTCTACATTGGATCATATTTCGTATTTACGTGTTAATATACACTTTCTTTCTTCCTTGTATAATTAAATTTATAGATTATATGAGGATACATATTTCTTTTCTAGTACTAGTACAATACACATAGGTTTATTCCTTTATTTCATGTCATGATGAGAAGTACAAATTGGACTTTTGATTTCAACTCCTAGATCGTAATTAGTTTTCATTTGATTTAACATATGAGATCATTCTTAAAGGGATTTTATAGATTCTGATATAATTATAAGTGGTTGATAATGTTATTAATAAGAGGAGCACAACAACCATTTAAATAATGCTCATATAGACTTATGTTTTGATGGATAATAAAAGGAAACATGTGATTAGCTTAGAAGTAGTTACAGAGGTATATTCATATTAGTATTGTTGTTTGTATGAATGATTATTCATAAAAAAGTAGATTCAATAATTCTCAAGTGGGCTTAGGATGGATGAGTATTTGTTAGCAATTTAAGCTATCTGAGTATCTAGCAGTGGCAAATAGCTTAAGATGACTGAGTATTCGCGATAGTGGCAAATATCTTAGGATGAATAGTCTTAGGATGGATGAGAATTCACTGGAAATGGGAGTGGCAAGTAGCTTAGGTAGTGGCAGTGGTAAGTACCTTACAATTTAGATGCGCGAAGGAGGAAAAATAGGCTTACAATTGAAATATTTGCTGATATGTTGTTTTAGTTTACTTATAATTCAATTCAAGCTAACTAAGTATATGTTCTATAGGCTCGTACATATCTATCCTTGATTTCTATGGATACGGGAAATTGAGTTTGGTCTCTCTTATCCCTATCCAGTAGTAGAGGATCATTTTTCAATTCCCAAAAAATACCATATATTAATCGGGTTTTAAGACATAAGAATGTCATCTTCAACAATATTTTAGAGTATATTTTATTGTATATGAGATCCAGTTCCTTATAACCAAGAATTAATGGTTCTAGGCCTATATAAATACTTAGGTGTGCTATGCTTTATCCCAATTAATACCATTAACTAACATCGAACAAAAAGTAGAACATTTTATCACCATAAAAAACATAGTAAAAAAAATTAGTATGACTATAATCCTGTCTAAAGGTGATTATTCCTTCACTGTTCAACTATTATCTAGAATTAAAGCTTAGATGATCACATGGAAGGCATAAAGTGTTTTCTAGAGCCAAGTATCTTTACCTATCATTCATTTTGCGTACCTAGTTTGTTAAATAAACATCATTTCGTGTGCTGCAACTTAGAAATTGGTACACTGTGTATTGTATCATTTTAATGATTTTGTTTCATATTTATTGATAGTTTAATTCTTTTTTTTGTTTCTATTTCATTTGTAGGATTATTCAATAATGTCATATAATGTACAGGAGCATCTACTTAGAGTCATGCAAAGGTGTATCCTTCTCGGACAACACGATCGTGAACGTAAGTGGGAAGAGGACATCAACGCATTATTGCCTACAACTATGAAACGATTATTACTATGGATGAACACTAAATTTTGACAAAAGAATTAAATTTGGTTGATGTGTTAGCTCAATTTGATTAAGTTTAGTTTGGTTTAATATGAGACGAAAGAAATGTTCGTAGAAGTGTTATTTTATCTTTTAGCTAAATGATATAATTTATAATGTACTTAATCTTAACATTGAATGTGGAATAATGATTCTACATCTTTTCATTTGTATTTGGGTTTATTATCAAGCACGATATAAGTATTCGTTGATTAAATTTTTCCTTTTTACATTATTTATTTTATTTATGACAGTTTATGTTAAACCATCATGATATGAAATATTTATATGATAATATTTAGATCATATATGAAATTTTAATGTATAAAAATGTTTTTTCATGAAAGTTTTTAGATAACACATGATGGTTTTATATGATTATTTGGTGGTTTAATGATGGTTTAAAGAAAAATAGTCATATATAATATCCATCTAATATGACATTCACTTTTTGTGCCAGATCTGGTGATGTTACTGCAATGAGGTAATGCTTCGTTATAGCGAAATTGTAGTGAAGCTAGGTCACATGAAGTTCCAAGGGTCTTGTACTTGTACAAAAGCACCAGATACAGATTGTCACTTTAGTGAGGAAAATCTCCATTGCGACGAAGCTGCGACGAGGTAAGCCGCACCATTTTCCAGAAATTCTGAACGAGTATTTTCCATTCTACATTTTGAAATATTTTGGCAAAAAACTCTAAGTATGTTTTTTCTCAACTAAGATTACTTATACTAAAAATACACGCATACGAATGCAATTTTTGTCATCATCATCATCATCATCATCCTTGCCTTAATCTCATCATATGGGGTCAGCCACATGGATTATATTTTTCCATTATAATCCATTATATACAATTTTTTAATATAAGAAAATTATATTGCATAATTTATTTGTTTAAATTGTCCAAACCAACTCACACATGAGTTTTAATACATTTTCTAATTTAAGAAAATTTAATTTACGTTATGTCGAAACAAGCGTGAAAATAAGTCATTCTAAGTCCTTTATCTTTATCCTAAAGGGGTAATATCATTGGTCATGTCATGAGGTATCTTTTCGAATGAAGATAAAGAATCCAGTCTTGTAGTCTTGATCATGAAGCTTTCTCGGACAACTCCAAGTATGAATCAAATATGTTTTGGAACTGGATAAGACAATTTAATCCTACGGAGCTTTTAATCATAGTTGTGCTCTTACAATCTCCCCTTCATACATTTCATGACAAAACATATAAACAAAAAATTACAAATAATTGGATCAAATTTATCGCCTATGATAATACTCACTCGGCCAAAGGCATAAAGGATAAACACAAAACAACCATTCAAAACTATTGTAATATGTTCTCCTGTCAAGCCACTACCAAAGACATCAAGATACCTATGGACAAATATTAATAAGAATACAAGAGTACTTACTAAGGATTATATACCAATTTTATGTATTATCTCATTAAGATGTAACATATTCATTTTATTCCATAAGTTATCTGTTAAAACTTTATTTTAATATAGACTAGGTCATAATATCACAATGATACTAATCTTGATCATCCTATCTATCCTTTAGGGAATCTTCTCCCCCTGAATTAAGTCTAGCCCCTAAAAAAATATTTGAAAGGAAATATTCCCCATAGTAAAGAGTTTTATAGTCAACATTCCTTTTATAAAAAGGAGAATGTATCTACCCCTTTTGTTATGGAATGGACAAAGGGAAAAGCGATATAATAAAGAGATAGCATAATTAATAACGTAATGTATAAGTATATAAATAAGTGAATTTATTATAGATAATGTAAGGATTAAAACTAATAGGTCTCATTATGTAATTGCGATAGAAGTTAAGCTAGGCTATGATTATATAGTAGCAATATATATAAGGCTTAAAAGATAACACAATCAAAAGCATGGAATATATATATATATATATATATATATATATATTTATCACATAAAACTCTTCTTAATATAGATCTAGCACTTATCTAATGCAACAAAATGTTCCATATTCCTTCCTCATAGTTAGATTTCCTTTTGTCCTTAATTTCCTGGGCCAAGTCTTCACCCTCTTGAAGCAACTTTCTCATTGTGAGGATATATAAAGTGGTCAATAAATATAAGAAAATGGGAATAAGAAACATAGCTATATAAAGTGACTAGAAAACATAAGTGCTAAGATATGAGGGGCATGATAAGTAAGCATAATACATCGAGAGAGTAATATGAGATACAAATTATATGATATAAGTTATAAATGCGCATAAGGTCAGTAATAACATACAAAGACAAATATATTGAAATCATCGTCACGATTTCACGAAGGATCACTCACTATATCCTATATATAATGTAAGTCATATATTAGTTATGATCATAGGAAGCATAACAAGTTGGTAGAGACTTAGTCTCACGGCGATCCTTAAACTCATGAAATATAAACACAATTTCTAAATACCTAAAGATTTTACAAGGTAAGAATATGAAAAAATATGTTCACAAAATCCAATGGTGACGCATGGACAATAACATCGTTAGAAACCACCAAGGATATAAGATATACTAATATATTTGGCATTCAAATTTATCAACCTATCAAATAAGACAAACACATGTGAAGATAAAAATATTTGGATAATGTAGCATATTTATCCCAATACAAGAACTAAGATATATAGGTATATGTAGATTTCCGTCTCAATATCAAAGTCAAAGTTATCACAATCTAAACTAGAACATGACGAAATAACATCATGTCTAAAGTCAAACAATAACTATATACGTGAAAATATGTTTCAAGAATTTTATTATCACCCAACAAAGGTGATATCCCCAATCATGCATTTTCAAATAAATTTTTTAAGAAATTTGTAACATATACTACATGGGGAAAGAGAATAATTGCTAAGAAAATAAAAAACTCAAAAGTTTAGCAAATTATCTCAAAAATGGGTTTTACATGGCATAATCAACATTTATTCAATAGAAGAACAATACCAAGACACATTTTTTATAAGTAAAAAGTATAGGAATTATTATCCCACTTACTCAAATTCGAGTTTTATATCTAATGTTCATAATCAAGAAAGACTATCCATAAATTGCTAATAACCTGATGAGAGTTTTAACCAAGAATATAAGATCATATTTCAATTGTGAAAAATAAAAAATAAAATGAATCCCATTGCAAGAAAGGTCCAATATCAAGTTCAATTAAAATAATGAATCGTAAAACAAAGAACTCAAAGCTTTCACTCAAGTGAAATCCCTAATGCCCTATTTAGAACTATTTTCAACTACCAGTTTTTTCCTCTTAATTAGAAATGTTGGCTAAAAACTTTGGTCTCATATCTTTGGTATTACACAATATTAGATAGTTATAAAATATTTTAGATATTTCTATGTACAAATTTTTTTGCATGTGACATATTTCACTCATCCATTACTAAGATGGGATACTATTGTGACAACCCGCTCAAAATAATAACGGGTGGCCAGCCCTATACTCCATTAAATCAGGTATCTCAGATGGCACAGTCTCAACATCAACAGACAATACTATATAATATAAGGCTAACTACCCGAAATCATTAAAAGTAGACTGTCAAAAATTTAAAACTTTTATCTAACAACAACAACAAAACCAACTTTGCTAACACAACCAACAATACATATCTAACTGTGATGAGTGATAAGTGCAAACTCCATTTATATACAAGAGTGCAATACAATGTACAAATAAAATACTTGAATATGCTGTCGGGCAATAGACAATACAATGATCTGAGAGATAAAATATGAAAGTGTTAATCTACAACACTTGAATACTAACTCAATATACAATATGAATCCTAATCTAGATATACAATGATAGGAATCGACTAAAACAAAGTTCCGCAACAGTCCGCTACTGCCGCAGCTCCACGAATACTGGATGGATGAACATCAAAGGCGTCCTTGCGGAGGAACACCTGAAGTAGTACAATATATACACGGAGGAGAAAATATAAACGGGTCAGAGCCCGAGTTGAAAATGTTTTATAGCAAGTGCATTAAAGTGCATAATAATTATAAATTCATTATTACATGATTTAATGGAATCGAACTCTCAATAAAATTCAACTCGCCCCTCCACTAATGCTCGCGCTAAAAGTATGTACGTGATCTCCAAATGGATGCCCAAATTTTATTTAGGAAAAAGGATTCTAAATTAAACCCAATTAAATAATTTAATCGAAATCATCTAAATTATCTCCCAATCTACACTTATCTTTTTTTTTTAAATTAAATACTTTAATATTAGTATTATAGTTATCTTTATAATGTTCATTTGTTGAACATATAAAGTTGCATCATCATGCTCATAATCACATCATCATTCTCAATTACTAGAATTTTATATATTCTGGTTGTGCCTTTATTTGGCATGTAAACATAAATATAATAGTATATATGAGTTATTAGCATCAAGAGTTAAGGACTAAAATCCTCCCGATTCTCAACATGGCACTGTGTTTCGTGCGTGGGACATCTCGCCGAGGCGAAATCCAAACAAGGAACCCCCCCGTAACACTACTCCTGACCGTATTGATCCTCGGGGCTCATTATTCCCTCAATGCGAGATGCATGTAACCCAAATTATTATCCAAATTTTAATTAATTAATATTCCCAATTCTCAACAGTACATGGCGTTTCATGCGTGGAACGTCTCGCTGAAGCGAAATCCAAACAAGGAACCCCCCGTTACACTACTCCTGGCACTTTCGATTGTCGGGATAGGTGATATAGATAAGTATGAGCATTAACGACTAACTTATCCCCAAGTTCCAACATTACACTGCGGTTCATGCGTGGGACGTCTCGTCGAGGCGAAATCCAAACAAGGAACCCCCACGATACATTAATCCTGGCAATGTAGATCGTTGAGGTCCATTATGCCCTCGATACCCAAGTACAAGCCCAAGCAATAATAACCATACAACCGAGCTATAAATCGAAGAATGCAGGCTCACATGCTATCATCTTCCAGCAAGCCATACACGTAGCAAACTGGGGCCACCTGGTGGGGTTCAAGGACACCCACCTTGTGATCAACTCACGCACACGATGTCCCGGGAAGCGATCATAGCTCTTAACCGACAAGTGAGAGCGACACATACCCACGACCTCTCACCCCTAAAATAATAAATATATATATGTCATTTGCTGACCACGATGGACGACTATGACCTGGGGAATATCTACACACTGCTAATCGAGCCAGGGTGCTCACCCTCTACGCACGTAACTTCCCAATGATAGCAAGGAGAGGCTATGCCTAACCATGCATATATACCATCATATAGGGTATACATACATCCCACATAATAAAAATATACCATCATATAAGGTATACCTACCACATCATTTTCATTTTCATTATACACTCTTAGGCGCAATAGATTTATTGTCATTGTTTTGTATATCTCTCTCTCTTGATACACTAATCGTCAATTCTCACATCTCATCACCAATTAGTATTAACTATACTATTTCTCACTTGAAGATCACACTTTGCTTATAATTATGAATTGTCTCTCAATTCTATTTAAGTAAGGATATTTCCATACCCGTATGCACATCAAGTAGCATTTATAATTCTCCATCCATAATAGGGTTCAATTCATTTTATGAACCTTTAAAATTATCCCATTTAGGATTTGATCCTAAGATCCAATGTCTCTAAATTAATCTTATTCTTTCATATAAATATAATTGTCATCTCAAAATGGAATCTCCAAATCAAGGTGGGCTTCCCCACTTAGAACATACCAAAATATCTAGTCAGTATTCCTCAAATTTAGTCAATATGACTCCAATCATTTATTATAAGGGAAACTCTCTAGAAATCTCCAAAACATACTCCAAATAACTCCTTAGAGGTTCCCAATCGATAACCTCAAACAAAACGGGATATAATTCTCCTTAGAAAAATAATCCCACAAAAGTCCTGTTTCCGAATCGATTCGGGCAAATTCTGAATCGATTCAGCCCAGCGAATTGATTCGGCCAGGAAGGCGAATCGATTTGGGTCATCAGACCTGGGATTCTGTCTCAGGCGAATTGATTCGGCTGGGGTCCGAATCAATTCGGCCACTCAGACCTGGGCACCTTCGTATTTTCGAATCGATTCGGTAGGAGGTCGAATCGACTCGGCCCTTCAGAAACCTTGAAAATGGCTTCTTTTTGTAAGCCTAAAATACCCAAAATTCATTTTAATCATTTTCTCTCCATTTATCTTCAACCCAATCACATATATATATATCATCAATAATCGTCCTAGAATACATATAAACTAGTTTCTAACCTCAAATCTATATATACACTATAAATCTAAGTTTTTTCCAAAAAGTTAAGTTTTATCAAACTAAAACTAAAATCCATAAATTTCATCCACAAATCATGCAATAGATGGTACACAAAAATTATTTAGCAAGTTTAATCACATGCCTTGGGTTCGTAGGGTCTGAATCCGCTTTGAGATAGTGTATTTTTCGGAAAAATCCTCCTTCTCTCTCTTTTTCTCCTTCCTTGTCTTCTTCTTTCTTTCTCTCTTTCTATTTATCTTTCTCTCCTTGGAGAATTGTTTCTCCCGTAGGCTTTTAAGCCTTATTTCCTAATATACACATCTTTAAATGATAATACACACTTTAAATGACCCGGTAACTTTAATTCGAGTCAAATGGTCCTAAATTATTTCGTAACCTAAATAGACCCCAAGTACACTCATTTCGACTTTCTCGACCCTTTCGGACACAATCGTACCCTCAGAATTGCCATTCGACACACTTTCTAACGATTTCAAATTTTGACCTCAATTGCCAATTTAATTAATCTCCAATTAAAATAATATTTATTTCTCCAAAATAAATAAATCATCGTCTCCAAGACCTCGGGTTGTTACAAACTTCCCCACTTACAAAAATTTCGTCCTCGAAATTTTAGCTAAGCCTAATTCTCCAAAGCTCAACTAGTTCTGCTACATCCATCCTTACTAATCCTATCTCCAAACATCTAACTTCCCACGACGAATTTATTTTAATTTAAGTTGATTACGAATTATATAAAATCAATTTCCACAACTAGGGTGCCCATACACCCTATGTATATGAGATTTATGCTCACAACAATCATAATGAGGCTTTATTTTCCTCCAAAATTCCACAATTCCATTGATATAAATAATACTAACATTTTAATAGAGTAAAAATTTGACTGGTCCAAAGAAATAACTCCTCTCAATTCCTGACAGTCGCCACTTTCGTGCGGGGGACGTCTCGTAAAAACGAAATCCAAACAAGGAACCCTCCTAATACACTACTATGTGGAGACGTCGGGGATTGAGAGTTTGTAAAATCCGGACTAGAGTTTGGAAGAAATAATTTTATGAAAATCGTTTTGAAATGGCCCCAAGGCCGATAAATTTTTTATTTTGAACACAATTTATTTTGAAAACGGTTTATATAATATAATGTAATATAAAATGCCTTATGTCCAACACAAGGTCTTAACAATCATCATATATATAACAATATGTAGCTCACTAAAATTAGCATAATCATGAGCTAAACGTTTCCTGCGTCCATCACAATCTAAACTTTTATCTAAAACAACATCTTACATCATTTCAATATATTTCCAGTTATAAGGCTCATCCATATCTGGAATTCAACAATTTTATAAGTCTAACATGACTATATAAAAGAAGTACCTTTATCATTACTACTTATCACATCATAACCATTCTTACATTCACCACAAGGTTTATAGCTCTTTTTGAGCACCTTGCAAAATTATCTAATCTTCTATAAGATAATAACATAAGAGCCTAACTTGCTCAAAATCCCCTTTAGGGTCATTACATACATAATAGGGCTATAGCTCTACCCTATCATAAATATCTCCCATATGATATTCCTAAAACTCATATATTAATTATCCTATTCATAAAGGAAAATTAACTTACATCATTTATCTCTAGTCCGATTGCCCCTCATCATCAATGCGCTCCCAAATAAAGTCCCGCGGTCTAAAATGACCTCGAATATGTTGTAGGGGGTGTACTTCTAAAACTTCATCAAAACATGGTCCTTTACCTCTTTTAGGACAGTCTTTCTTTTTATGACCTATTTCTTTACAAAAGAAACACTTACCCACAAATTCTTTCTGCTCACTCGCATTACTAGAACTCTCTTTGCCAAACTTACTTGATGAACTAGAATCTCCAAGGTTCCAACTCTCTTTCGTACGAAAATGATATTCGTGACAATTTAATAGTGCCGCATTCACTACCTCAACAAAAGTCACTAACCTAGGACTCTCTAACAAATGTTGCCGAATTTTCCAATCTAATCCTCGAATAAACTTTGATATACACTTCTCTTCCGTATTTACCTCATTAGGTACTAATCTTGCCCATCTAAAAAAATCTTCCTCATATTACGCCACCGTTCTATTACCCTGAAAAATCTTTACGTCTCGAGTAGAGGAAGGAAAATACCTTCGATCGAAAAGTTCCCCAAATTTTGTTATAGATAAAGTATCTCTCTATTCAGATGTGGTGACAGACTCCCACCATTGAAGAGCTGCACCCGATAACTTAAAGGTGGCTAAAAATTATTTCTGCACCTCATGACACTCAACCATACGAAGGTGCCTCTTTATACTATTATTCCATTGACTTGCAGCCATTGCATCAACCCCCCCTGTAAACTCGAGAGGATGCCCCTTAATAAAATCTTCTTTCACTCTCTCCCATAAGGACAATCCTAAATAGGGTTGGGCTGCTCAAACGGCAGGTTGTTGCGCCATTGTAAAAATTGCATCAGTTACTACTTGTGCCACAATATTGGCAACTTCATCTGTAGTCACGTTCTTTTGAGGCATTTGCGGTTGCACTTTAGCCCCTTTGCTTTCCCTAACTAAATGACCTCCTTTCGGTGGCATATGAAATAAGAACAATTGTATCAGAACGCCTTTCAAATATTTTCAAATCACAGAAGAAATATGGACGTATGAATGTAACTGTTGATGTAAAAAATTAGATCATATCTAATTATTCAATCACAGATAAATAAATGAGACAAATAATTTTTAAATTGGTTCAGCCTTATAAGAATGGCCTATGTCCAGTGTTATGTTATTGCTGAGTGTTTGGGAATTATCGAATACAAGTTCTCTCAAGAAATTCCGGTCCCCTTACAATGAGGATTGTACAATGTATTTATAGCCCTGAGGCTGTAATGTGAAAGGGTAATACATTAAATGATGTACATATGAAAGGGTAATACATTCAATGCCCCTTAAACATATGCGTCTGAATGATAAGCATTTAATGAACAGTCAAACTGTTGGTTATTCAGCTATTAATGCTTTGTTCGAGGTGCATCTCGGACCGCCTGAGTTGCTCGGACCGCCTAAGCTTCTCGGTGCTCAAGAGTTCCTCGGAGAGTTCTTGTTCCTCGGAGGGTGTGAGTTCCTCGGGGAAGCAGTGTTCCTCGTTGTAGGATGGTTCCTCGGAGCGTCTGAGTTCCTCGGAAGTGTCTGTTGTTGCCATGTAGATTGCCATGTGTCTTCACTCAATTGAGCCATGTCAGCAGACTAAATTTGGCATCAACAGAATCCCCCAATGTTTCATTGTTCGAACTTTGAGGAGTGGGGAACATTCTTTCTCGGAATATGGTAGTTTTAAATGGTCATCCTGAAATTTAGGAGTCTTTCCTTTGTATTTATTTCTCTTTCCAAATTCGTAGAATCAGGCTTTTTGAATTTTTTATAACCGCCTCGATCTCCGCATACTTTTTATCTTTCTAGCCACTGGTAGCATAATCGTTTCTTTTTGTAATCATTAACTTTACCGTTTCCCAAGGCAGAGTATTTAAGCGTCACAGACAATCCCATCGTCTTCTACTTTTTCAAATTTGTATCTTCGAATTTTCCATTGTCTTACTCTCTTGTGCGTTCATCATTTTCATCGTTCGTTGTCAACAGATCCACTCTTTTTCTGTAAGATCTTCTTCCTTCTTCTTCATTTCCTTTATTCATCATGGTTTACCCTGTTGAATCTCTTGATAAGTTTCGCTCTGATTTTTGTATTCCCTCCTGGGTTGTTTTGGAAGAGCTTTCTGAGCCTTCTGATTATTTCCGTTTGGCTGAGGGACATTGATTCCCTAGTCTCTTTGTTGTTGAGTGTGGATTTTCTTTTCCACCCAATCCCTTGTGTCTGAAAATTTATCAATATTTTGACGTTGTTCCTGCAAGAATAGCCCCCAACACATGGAGAATAGTTGATGGGGTTCATAGATTAAATCAAATCCATGGAACTCGCATAGGAATTCCAGAAATCATGTTCTGTTATAAATGGGCAGTTGGTGATAACACCTTTCATTTAAAAACTAGATTTTTAAATAGGGCCTTAGTGGTCAATCTCCCGGATGCCAATAGGGACTATTTTGATCATGGATTGTTATAAAAAATTGGCAACATGCTCCTTTATCTGGAGATGAAGTGTATCAGGGTCCCAGATGCCCTCCCTATGGCAATGGGATAGGTTATTTTTATTTCATTTTACTTATTTTGAAATCATGCTTCTTCTATGTTTGATAAAATGTGCCACTGATATTTTAATGTTTATTTATTCGCAGTTGATAGCAAAATAAAGTGTCCAAAAGAAGCATATGTTAACATAAGACATTTGAAACTTATCTGGAGTTTGCATCAGAGTATTGCTGACGAGCACATTAGGTCAGCCTCATATCTACTGCAGTACAAGAGCTACACCACTTCTTTTACTTCTCGTCCGGTGATAAGCGACGCAGAGCCAGGACCAGCTTCTACCAGTTCTTCGCCTGAGTCACACGTTCCTTTGAGTGAAAGGATGAAGAAGAGAAGACCTCCCACTCTCTTCGATAAGCCTGCCCCTGGTGCTGGAGAGGCCAAAAGAAGTAAACACGATGTCCCAGGAGGGACAAAGAAAATTGATGCAGCTCCTCCAGCTGCTCCTGCTAAGATTGTCGAGAAGCCTCCAGTAGCCCCGAGCAAGGCTGCTGCTCCAGGTGAGGTGATTGTCATATTACCGACCAAGAGTTCCTCCTTGGTTGAATCAATCCCTGTTCCCCCGAGGAAGCTGAAGAAGATCTCCTCGGTTAATTTGGCTGACACCATCGCTCAGCCCCCAGCTATTGGAACTGGTGTTCCTACTTTTGTTCCCCTGAGCTCTGCCATGAGCTTGGTGAAAACTTGGATCATTCCCGAGATCCAAGGTGTTGAAGAGAACCTTTCTCGGGACATAGTTACATCATTGGTTGCTGTCCATATTTCTTCTATAAGTCTTATTGCTTTGAACTTTTCATTTTTCCCTTGTTATATCTGTCTCTGACTTGCTTTTATTTTCTTTTCACAGTTGGTGAGCTGCTTCAATACAATTTTGAAGAAAGATGAATCAATTAAAGCTTCATGCTCCTCGTCAGGTGTAGAGGAGGCTCTGATGGGCGTGAGACAGTCTTTGGAAGATTCTCGTCATAAGTACGATGCTGACAAAGCTATTTGGGAGAAGAAAATTACCTCCACCGAGCAGGAGAAAGCTCAGGTTGTTGAAGTCTCCAAGGGGTTGGAGAAGAAAATAAAGGACTTGGAGGAGAAAAATAAAGGGCTTGAAGGGAAGCTCAAGAATGCTGAGGAGTTTGAAGATAAACTCAAGGTTGCTGAGGAAGAATTAATCCATCTTTGAGAAGTAAGTCGGCAGAAGGAGGAGGTTGAGAATAAATTGAAGACTGCTGAAAACCTTCTGCCCGAGAATCTTTCCTCAGAGAAGTTAAAAAGAAAATTAGTTGTGAAGAAGTCTTTCAGCGCTGGCTGGGACAAAGGGTGGAACAAGGGCTTGGCTGCCATGATATCGCAAGTAGAATATGGCAGCCTCAAGTACTTTAGGGATGGATGGGTCGCAGCTCTTCAGGAGATGAAGATTGATGAAACTTCTGACCTCTTACAGCGACACATCCCTGGTCCCCCTCCAACTCCTGAAGATGAAGAAGAGGACGAAGCTACCTCCGAAGAGTCTTCTATGGTGATGAGAGATCATCCCCCATCCATCCAGCCTACTATCGAGGAACTTCAGCAGCTCGATACTTCCTCCGAGCAACCTCTAGCACTTCCCCAGCTACTATATGTTTCTTTCGATCAACCTACTTCCTCGTCCCAGCCTCCCGAGAAGGTTTTGGGAGACAAGGAAAAGGTGTAGAGTTGTTCGGGTTTCTCTTTATATTTTTATTTTATCAAATATAACCATGAACATGTAACTCTGAACCTTGTGATATAATAAAACTTGAACTTTGGTTTTTGCATACTGTTGTCTCTTCTTCATGCTTTGTTGGTACTTTTATTGATTACTGCCTTTTCTTTCTCTACTAGTTTCTGGCTAGGATGGAATTACTATTTTCTCATGATACCAAGCTGATGAGGCAATGCAATGATTATTTTAAGGCTGGTCACACAGATCTGAGTGCAGCACAAATTGTCTACATCCTCAGCCAAGATGCTTCAGAACAGGCGGTTGAGGCCTACCAATACTTGAAGACCCTGCTTGATCGTGCAGTGGCCAACAATGTGGCTTATTATGATATGATCGAGGATCTCCAAGGCATTCTTAAAGACCTTCAGCAACAATACAAAGAGTCCACTGCCCTCTTGCACGAAGGGTATGAGAATAAGTATCAGCAACTCAATGCTGACAAGGGGTACGAGAAGCGTTTTGCTGGCTATAATGTGAGGGAGAGAACTCTGAGGGGTGAGGTCGAGGAGTGCAGACAAATAGATGAACTATTAGAGCAAGAAAATAACAACCTGTAAAAAGAGTTATCTCAGTTGAAGTCTGCAGCTTCCACTTCAAACGCCTTGATCCCAATGACTGATGAGGGATTCTCATTCTTAGAGGTCGAGAACGCCAACTTGAGGGATGAATTGGAGACCTTAAAGAGAGCTGGCCCCTCTACATCTTCTCGTGGATGAGCAAGAGCTCCTCGAGGATGAGCAAGAGCTGCTCGGATTCTCGTCGAGGAACAGAAGACTCAATCTGCCTTAGAGAACCAGGCCTTCCAATTAATGGCGAAGAACCAGGCGTTGGCTAAAATGTCAAAGAAGATCAGGGACCTGGAAGAGCATATTTCTACGCAGAAGTCAGTCTTGTAGAATAAGGAACTCTTCATCAAAAATCTGCACGAGCAGCTGGAAAGATTGACATATCAATTCCATAAACAGCCTAGGGAGTTCTGGATGGCTGGGTACAATGAGGCTCTCTATCACTTGGACGATCGTATCCAGAATGCCAATAATGAGGGCTATAATCAAGGCTAGTTGAATGCCTTAGGTGTGCTGCAACTCAAACAGGGTCATTACCTGTGGGACTACCACGATCCTGGGCTGCTCGACCTACCCGTGCCACCATTCAAACTGGATATGAGTTGGATCCCTGCTCGGGCCATTCCTTGATGCTTGATTTCCAAATATCTCGGTGACTACAATCTCCATTCAAATGTCGAGATATCTCGTCCCGAGCACCTCCTAGATCGACCATCCGTGATGAATGTCAGGATGTTAAAAGATTTGAATTTTATAAATTCTCCTCTTGCTTTAAATGATCTTCCTGCTGGCGAGGAACCTGTTACAAAAGCAGAGGGGAAAAAACCAGTAGAATAGGAATATTAATGTAATAAATTTGTATACATTTCATTATCAATGTAATTTATTTTTGTATTTAATGAAAGACTTTCATTTTTGTTCGCAATCTTAATTGCTATTGTCTTGTAATTATAAAACACTTTACATTTATGCATGCATATCTATTAAAAAGATAATGATATTGTGTTAATTGTCGATTAACTTATTGTCGAATAGTTTGAACTTGTGGTAATTATTTGGCAAAAATAAGGTTTTGTTTATCGACCAACCTAGTAAAAAGCTACGAATATAAAAAACATTTACAATGTTTCCGACCAACCAAGGTCGGTAAATTGTCCTTGTCGACCAACTACAGTTAGTGGGTTTTTATCCCCGACCAGCCATAGTTAGTAGATTTTTTTTCTTAAATGTTTTCGACCAACCAAGGTCGGTAAATTTTCCTTGTCGACCAACTGCAGTTAGTGAGTTTTTATCCCCGACCAGCCATAGTTACTGTATTTTTTCTCTACGAGCAACTTTGGCACTTTTTGAAAATATTTTACCTCTCGACCAACTCAAGTTGAAATTTTCGAAAATATATTTACTTCCTAACCGACATAAGTTGACATTTTTAGGAATACTTTTATTTCCCGAGGAACATATATTTTACTTCCCGTAGGAGTACAAATTTTACTTCCCGGAGGAATACAAGTAGCTTTACTTCTCGGAGGAATACAGGTAGCTTTACTTCCCGGAGGAATATAGGTAGCTTTACTTCCCGGAGGAATATTGGTAGCTTTACTTCCCAGAGGAATATAGGTAGCTTTACTTCCCGAAGGAATATTGGTAGCTTTAATTCCCGGAGGAATATTGGTAGCTTTACTTCTCAGAGGAATATAGGTTTCTCGACCAACCTTAGTTGGCGTTTTCGAGAAAAAATTTGAGTAGCCTGAGCTTTGCCGAGTAGTGTGTAGCACTAGTATTCCCCGAAAAACTTTCAATAAAAAGAAATAATTCGGCAGAATATCTTCATTTTATTCATCACTGATAATACTTGCGTAGGTGGTCTGCGTTCCATGCATTCTTAAACTCCTCCCCTTCTAAAGTTGCTATTCGATAAGTTCCTGGTCGAACAACTTCTATAACTCGGTATGGTCCATGCCAGTTTGCCTCCAGTTTATTGTGCCTTTGAATTACTTTCTTCAGCACATAGTCTCCTTCTTTCAGGTCGCACTTCTTCACCCTCTTATTGTAGAACAAAGCTGTTCGCTGCTGGTAAGCACCATTTCTAATGGTTGCTTCTTCTCTAACTTGCTCGAGCATGTTTAAATCCAATCTTCTCATTAAGTCACTGACAGGGGAATTGAAATTCAGTACCCTGTGTGTTGGGAGGCCGCCAACTCGGCAGGTATAATAGCTTCACTTCCAAACGCCAGCATATATGGTGATTCTCCGGTTGCTACTCGAGGAGTAGTTCGGTAAGCCCATAGTACTGATTGTAACTCGTTGATCCAATTTTCTTTCGCATCATTCAGTCTTTTCTTCAGGCCATTTAGCAGCGTTCTGTTTGTCACTTCAATTTGTCCATTGCTTTGAGGATGGCCTGGTGCTGAGTGGACTTTCAAAACGTTTGACTGATGGAAATAGGCAGCGAACTCCTCGTTATCAAATTTTGTTCCATGTTCCGTGATGAAGGCATGAGGAAGACCATATCGACAAATGATGTTCTTCCAAAAAAATTGGTACACCTTGTCGTAGGTCATATCAATGAGAGGCTCAGCTTCAACCCATTTAGTAAAATAATCCACAGCGACGACGAGGTATTTGAACCTTCCTCTGGTCATTGGTAGTGGCCCGACCAAATCTATTCCCCACATGGGAAATGGCCAAGGGGAAGTTATGGGTGTCAATAATGCTTGTGGAGTTCTTCGGATGGAGGAAAAGCGCTGGCACTTGTCACACTTCTTGGCATAGGCTATACAATCAACCCTCATCGTCGGCCAGTAGTATCCCTGCGTCATCACCCTTTGCAAAAGCATCCGACCTGCTACATGGGCTCCACAGGACCCTTTATGGACCTTTTCAATTAAATCTTTCACCTCGGTGGGATGCACACATCTCTGCAAACCTGCCATAATTCCTCGTCTATATAGAATACCGTTAGTTAATACATACCGAGCAGCTTTAAACTTCAATTTCTTAGCTGCGAGCTTGTCAATTGGTAATTCTCCATTCTCAATATAAGCCCTGATTAGATCCATCCAAGATGGTCCTAAATCAAGGGTAATAAAGTTCCTCGTCAGATCTTGATCTATACTCCAACCAGCTAAAACTTCAATTGGGATTGTTCGTCGTAGCTCGGTACGAGTAGCTGATGCTAATCAAGCTAAGGCGTCTGCTCTCGCATTCTCCATTCTTGGTATTCTGACCAGCTGAATAGTAGTAAATTCTGACACCTACTCCTTTCCCTTTGCATGATATCTGATCATTAATTCTCCTCTAACTGCATATACTCCCAACATTTGATTTACGATCAATTGAGAATCACTAAAGATAATAACCTGTTGCGCCTCCATAATTTTTACCAAATTAAGACCTGCAATCATGGCCTCATACTCAGCTTCATTATTGGAAGCTTTGAATTGGAAACGTAGGGCGTATTCCATGTCGACATCGTCCGGAGTGCTCAAAACTATCCCCGCGCCACATCCTGTAGTGCAAGATGAGCCATCTACATATAACCTCCATATAGGTAACTCGTCTTCAAATTTCTGATCTGTCAGAGTTCCTCGGTGAAATATTTGTTGCTTCCTTTTATCTTCCCCTGATATTTCTCGCTCTTCATCGATCATCTTATCTTGGCCTTTTACCAACCGGAGTTGGTCTGAGCTCGAATTTGATGATCCTGTAACATCCACTTACCCTTTTACCAACCGGAGTTGGTCTGAGCTTGTGTTTGATGATCCTGTAACATCCACAGGTTGATCAGCGAGCAACTTTTGCTCCTCAGGGGTATCAGGATAGGTGAACTCTTCTATAAAATCTGCTACAGCCTGCCCTTTTAGCGATGATCTAGGTTCATAAACTATATCATATTCACCAAGCTCTATTGCCTAGTACATCAATCTCCCTGATTTTTCTGTTTTATGAAGGGCTTGCCTCAATGGCATATCAGTATATACTATTATGGTATGAGCTTAGAAATATGGCCTCATTCTCCTACTCGCCTCAATCAGCGCTAGTGCCAATTTTTCCAGCCTTGGATATCTGATTTCTGCTCCTCGGAAGGCCTTGCTTGTGTAGTAAATTGGTTTTTGCGCTCCATTCTCCACTCTGATCAACGCCGAGCTAACTGCATTCTCGGACACTGCAAGATATAAGTATAATTTTTCTCCCATCACTGGCCTGGATAACAGTGGAGGTGCTCCCAAGTATTTCTTCAAGTCTTGAAAAGCCTTCTCACATTCATCATTCCACTCAAAAGTCTTTCGGAGTGTCTTGAAGAATGGGAGACATCTATTAGTTGCTCACGATACAAATTTGTTGAGTGCTGCTACTCGTCTTGTAAGACTTTGCACCTCTTTCTTCGTCGTTGGAGATCGCAGCCCTAGCAGAGCTTTGATCTTTTCAGGATTCACCTCAATGCCTCGTTGATTGACAATGTACCCGAGGAACATGCCTTCTTGTACTCCAAATGTGCACTTCGTCGGGTTCAGCTTCATTTGATATTTATCCAGTTGATCAAAAGTCTGACTTAAGTCAACTAGATGATCGGCAACTTTCTTGCTCTTTGTCAGCATATCGTCAACATACACTTCCATATTGCAACTGATTTGTTCAGTAAAGACCTTGTTCATCAGCCGCTGATATGTCGCACCTGTATTTTTCAAACCAAAAGGCATAACATTATAACAATAAGTTCCCCTAAGGGTAAAGAAAGAAGTACTTTTCCTGTCTTCAGGTTTCATTTTAATCTGATTGTAACCAGAATAAACATCCATGAAACTCAGCAGCTCGTGTCCCGAGGTAGCATCCACCAGTTGATCAATTCGGGGCAGTGGAAAGTGATCCTTTGGGCATGCTTTGTTGAGGTCGGTGAAGTCTACACACATCCTCCACTTGTTGTTTTTCTTCTTTACCATCACCACATTGGCTAACCAGTCTGGATATTTAACATCTTTAATGAAGCAAGCTTTCTGGAGCTTCTCGACTTCCTCCTGTATAGCGTGATTCTTCTCGGGACTGAACACTCTTCTTCTCTGCTTCACTGGATTGATCTCCTTATTCACATTGAGCTCGTGACATAAGAAATTTGGGTCTATCCCAGGCATATCTTCATGACTCCACGTAAAAGTATGCTTTCTGCTTCTAAGGAAAGTTATCAATTCCTGTTTTAGTGAGGCTTCCAATGACGAACCTACTTGAGTAGTACGTTCAGGGTGTTCGTCGTCCAGAATGATTTTTTTAGTAGCTTCCACCACTTGACCCTTCACGAGTTGCGACTCATCTCTAGGATCCAATGTTTCAATTTCTGCACCTTCATCCACTTGATAGGTAGTAGTCTTTCTCTTTGATTCTTCCAGTTCCTCTTGCTCGGCGAATGAATAATAGCATTCCTGAGCTACTTTCTGATCACCTTTCACAACTCTTACTCCAAAATTTGTTGGAAATTTTAGGCATTGATGTACTGTAGATGGTACAACCTCGAACTTCTTCAATCCTACTCTTCCCATGATGATATTGTATGATGATTGAACATTATTACCCATCACGAAGAAGCGTATTCTTTCTGTTCGACAAGCAGGCCATGTACCAATGAATATATCCAACTTGATCGTCCCAAGTGGAAATACTTTCTCGCCGGAAAAACCGATGAGGGGTCTATGATAAGGCACCAATTGAGATAGCTTTAGATTTAAACTATCGAAGCACGAGAAAAATATGATGTGTGCCGAGCTACCATTATCGACCAGTACTCTTGAAATTATTACTTCCTTCATTCTCATCTTGATAACCAATTGGTCATCATGAGGATACAAAACTCATGCGAGGTCATTCATTGAAAAACCAATGACTAATTTCTCTTTTTTCACCTTTCTCGGGTGACCCTCATCAACTAGATTTATTCGTTGAATGTACGAGCAAGCTTGAGCCTCACAGAGGTAAGCTTTTCTCTCTACAGCAAGGTGTCCTCCTCTTACATCTCCACCTGTTATAACATTACAGTCAAATGACCCAAAGCGTATTGAAAATACTTCACGTTCTGGCTGCCTTGGTCTCTTGGGAAGATCGGGGTCGTCTTCTGGATCAACTTCATGGTTTCTTTTCTTGTTCTCCTCTGTTCAACGAGGAGATCTAGACCTCTCTCTTGTTCGGTCGTTGTTTCTTCTTTCGCCTCCATGATCAATATACTTTGACAGCTTTCCTCGTCTGATGAGTGTTTCAACCTCATTTTGAAGAGCTATGCAATTTTTGGTCATATGATCATGATCTTTATGAAACTCGCAATACTTCGCCTTATTCCTCTTGTCAGGGTCTGCCTTCATTTTCTCTGGCCAGTTTAGTTCCTCGTTGTTCTTGATTTCTTCTAGAACATGGTTGATATCCTTCTTTAAAGGAGTATAATTATCAAATTTCTTCAATACGTCCCATATTGAGCTAGTTTTTGAATGTTTGTCATTACCATTATTCTTATGCTCTTTTTTCTTAGCTTTATCACCTTCCACCTTGGTCTCTTTGGCATCCATATTCTTCTTCGCAGCCATAGCCTCCTCGGCATTCATAATCTTGGATGCTTTTCCCATCAGATCTGGCATGGTTCTAGGTGGATCTTTGGCCAAAGTGTAGTACAACTTGTTGGGCAGTAGTCCACTCATCAAAGCAGTAATCGCTGTCTTCTCCTCATAATCAATGACTTCTAGTTTCTCGTTATTAAAACGAGTTATATAATCTCTGGTACTCTCACTAGCCTTTTATGTAATACTTAACAAATGTGCTACTCGTTTAACTGGATTTGCCCCAAAATAGAAATTCCCAATGAATAACTCGGCCAGTTGAAGAAAAGTTGAGATCTTACCCTGAGGAAGATTATTATACCATATTTGAGCAGATCCGGTAAGAGTTCCCGAGAATGCTCTACATCTCATCTCATCGGGAACATCATAGATGTCGGCAGCAGCTTGGTATTGTTCTATATGAAGAACATGGTCAGTCTTTACATTATATTTGGGAGTCACAACAGGTGCTTTGAACTTTGATGGTGTTGGAAAATCTACAATGGCCTAGACAAAAGGTGTTCCTCGAACAAAGGTTCGTTGTAGAGGGTTCTTGGCTTTATCCATTTCCCCTAATCTATCTTCCAGCCTTTGAATAGAGCCTTTCCATGCATTATTTCCTTCCTCGGGCCTGTTGGTTCGAGCAACTGATCGCGTTGAGGTGGCTTCCTGGGATCTCTCTTCATGAGCAGCTGGTCGCGACTGGGCAGATCCTTCTCTTAAATCTGATGGTCGTCAAAAACTCCTCAATAGGGCTTTAGGAGGACTTTTACTCCTTCTAGGTCCTAATCGATTAAAAGGTGATACCCTGCTTAATCTTTCTAGCGCACTGGTCCTTTCTGGGGAGAGAGTGATTCGTTGTTCAGTATCTGTGGCTCGCACTGACGAAGTTCGTCCAGGCTGATAAGAAAAATCTTCAGACTCCTCATTGCGATATGAATTAGTACGCCTAATACGCGAGGATGGGGCACGGGTGTTTCTTTGAAAACTCCACAGTCCTGAATGAGTTGGTGCACCGCCATGGAGGGTTTGTATGAGTTGTCGCATAGTTTCTTGCATGACGGTCTGGCCTTGAGCCAGATTTGTCATTATTCCAGCCAGATTTGGAATATTTGGCGGAGCAGATGGATTTGCTGGGCTTCCAGCATTTCGATTTCTAGATTCTGGAATATCATCCATTTGTGATGGATTATTTTTGATGAAAAACGATATTACCAGTCGTTTCCCACAGACGGCGCCAATCTGTTGCTGTAAAAAATTAGATCATATCTAATTATTCAATCACAGATAAATAGATGAGACAAATAATTTTTAAAGTGGTTCATCCTTATAAGAATGGCCTACGTCCACTGTTATGTTATTGCTGAGTGTTTGGGAATTCTCGAATACAAGTTCTCTCAAGAAATTCCGGTCCCCTTACAATGAGGATTGTACAATGTATTTATAGCCCTGAGGCTGTAATGTGAAAGGGTAATACATTAAATGATGTACATATGAAAGGGTAATACATTCAATGCCCCTTAAACGTATGCGTCTGAATGATAAGCATTTAATGAACAGTCAAACTTTTGGTTATCCATCAATTAATGCTTTGTTCGAGGTGCATCTCGGACCGCCTGAGTTGCTCGGACCGCCTAAGCTTCTCGGTGCTCAAGAGTTCCTCGGAGAGTTCTTGTTCCTCGTAGGGTGTGAGTTCCTCGGGGAAGCAGTGTTCCTCGTTTTAATATAGTTCCTCGGAGCGTCTGAGTTCCTCGGAAGTGTTTGTTGTTGCCATGTAGATTGCCTTGTGTCTTCACTCAATTGAGCTATGTCAGCAGACTAAATTTGGTATCAACAGTAACCGTCCTAACAATAAGGCTCTACATCAAGAACGCTTATAGAAGATCATAGTAACGCACACAGATCCTAAAGAGACTAGAAACTGATGCTCTGATACCATCTGTGACAACCCGCTCAAAATAATAACGGGTGGCCACCCTATACTACATTAAATCAGGTTTCTCAGATGGCACAGTCTCAACATCAACAGACAATACTATATAATATAAGGCTAACTACTCGAAATCATTAAAAGTAGATTGTCAAAAATTTAAAACTTTTATCTAACAACAACAACAAAACCAACTTTGCTAACACAACCAAAAATACACATCTAACTGTGATAAGTGATAAGTGCAAACTCCATTTATATACAAGAGTGCAATACAATGTACAAATAAAATACCCAAATATGCTGTCGGGCAATAGAAAATACAATGATCTGAGAGATAAAATATGAAAGTGTTAATCTACAACACTTGAATACTAACTCAATATACAATCTGAATCCTAATATAGATATACAATGATAGGAATCGACTAAAACAAAGTGCCGCAACAGTCCGCTACTTCCGCAGCTCCACGAATACTGGATGGGTGAACAGCAAAGGCGTCCTTGAGGAGGAACACCTGAAGTAGTACAATATATACACGGAGGAGAAAATATAAACGGGTCAGATCCCGAGTTGAAAATGTTTTATAGGAAGTGCATTAAAATGCATAATAATTACAAATGCATTATTACATGATTTAATGGAATCGAACTCTCCATAAAATTCAACTCGCCCCTCCACTAATGCACGCGCTAAATGTATGTACGTGATCTCCAAATGGATGCCCAAATTCTATTTAGGAAAAAGGATTCTAACTTAAACCCAATTGAATAATTTAATTGAAATCATCTAACTTATCTTACAATCTACACTTATCTATTTTATTTAAATTAAATACTTTAACATTAGTATTATAGTTATCTTTATAATGTTCATTTGTTGAACATATAAAGTTGCATCATCATGCTCATAATCACATCATCATTCTCAATTACTAGAATTTCATATATTCTAGTTATGCCCGTATTTGGCATGTAAACATAAATATAGTATTATTTATGAGTTATTAGCATCAAGTGTTAAGGACTAAACTCCTCCCGATTCTTAACACGACACTGCATTTCGTGTGTGGGACGTCTCGCCGAGGCGAAATCCAAACAAGGAACCCCCCCCCCCCCCCCCCCCCGTTACACTACTCCTGACCGTATTGATCCTCGGGGATCATTATGCCCTCAATGCGAGATGCATGTAACCCAAATTATTATCCAAATTTTAATTAATTAATATTCCCAATTCTCAATAGTACACGATGTTTCATGAGTGGGACGTCTCGTCGAAGCGAAATCCAAACAAGGAACCCCCCGTTACACTACTCCTGGCACTGTCGATTGTCGGGATAGGTGATATATATAAGTATGAGCATTAAGGACGAACTTATCCCCAAGTTCCAACATTACACTGCGGTTCGTGCGTGGGACATCTCATCGAGGCGAAATCCAAATAAGGAACCCCCCCGATACACTAATCCTGGCAATGTAGGTCGTTGAGGTCCATTATGCCCTCGATACCCAAGTACAAGCACAAGCAATAATAACCATCCAACCGAGCTATAACTCGAAGGACGCAGGCTCACATGCAATCATCTTCCAGCAGCCCATACACGTAGCAAACTGGGGCCACCTGGTGGGGTTCAACGACACCCAACTCGTGATCAATTCACGCACACGACGTCCCGGGAGGCGGTCATAGCTCCTAACCGGCAAGTGAGAACGACATATACCCACGACCTCTCACCCCCAAAATAATAAATATATATATGTCATATGCTGACCACCATGGACGACTATGACCTGGGGAATATCTACACATTGCTCATCGAGCCAGGGTGCTCACCCTCTACGCACGTAACTTCCCAAAGATAGAAAGGAGAGGGTATGACTAACCATGCATATATACCATCATATAGGTTATACATACATCCCACATAATAAAGATATACCATCATATAAGGTATACATGCCACATTATTTTCATTTTCATTTTCATTATACGCTCTTAGGCGCAATAGATTTAATGTCATTGTTTAGTATATCTCTCTCTCTTGATACACTAATCGTCAATTCTCACATCTCATCCCCAATTAGTATTAACTATACTATTTCTCGCTTGAAGCTCACACGTCGCTTCTAATTATGAATTGTCTCTCAATTCTATTTAATTAAGGATATTTCCATACCCGTATGCACATCAAGTAGCATTTGTAATTCTCCATCCAAAATAGGGTTCAATTCATTTTATGAACCTTTAAAATTATCCCATTTAGGATTTGATCCTAAGATCCAATATCTCTAAATTAATCTTATTCTTTCATATAAATATAATTGTCATCTCAAAATGGAATCTCCAAATCAAGGTGGGCTTCCCCACTTAGAACATACCAAAATATCTAATCGGTATTCCTCAAGTTTAGTCAATATGACTCCAATCATTTCTTGTAAGGGAAACTCTCTAAAAGTCACCAAAACATACTCCAAATAACTCCTATAGAGGTTCCCAATCGATAACATCAAACAAAACGGAATGAAATTCTCCTTAGAAAAATAATCCCACAAAGCCCTCTTTCCTTATCGATTCGGGCAAATTCCGAATCGATTCGTCCCAGAGAATTGTTTCAGCCAGGAAGGCGAATCGATTTGGGTCATCAGACCTGGGATTCTGTCTCAGTCCGAATCGATTCGGCTGGGTCCGAATCAATTCGGTCACTCAGACCTGGGCACCTGCATAGTTCTGAATCGATTCGGTAGGAGGCCGAATCGATTCATCCCTTCAGAAACCTCAAAAATTGCTACTTTTTGTAAGCCTAAAATCCCCAAAATTCCTTTTAATCATTTTCTCTCCATTTCTCTTCAAATCAATCACATATATATCATCAATAATCAAACTAGAATACATATAAACTAATTTCTAACCTCAAATCTATTTATACACTATAAATATAAGGTTTTCCCAAAAAGTTAGGTTTTATCAAACTAAACCTAAAACCCATAAATTTCATCCATAAATCATGCAATAGATGGTGCACAACAATTATTTACCAAGTTTAATCACTTGCCTCGGTTTCGTAGGGTCTGAATCTGCCTTGAGATCGCGTATTTGCCAGAAAAATCCTCTTTCTCTCTCTTTTTCTCCTTCCTTTTCTTCTTCTTTCTTTCTCTCTTTCTATTTCTCTTTCTCTTTTTGGAGAATTGTTTCTCCCATAGGCTTTTAAGCCTTATCTCCCAATATACACATCTTTAAATGATAATACACTCATTAAATGACCCGGTAACTTTAATTCGAGTCAAATGGTCCTAAATTATTTCGGAACCTAAATAGACCCCAAGTACACTCATTTCGACCTTTTCGGACACAATGGTACCTTCAGAATTGCCATTCGACACACTTTCTAACGATTTCAAATTTTGACCTCAATTGCCAATTTAATTAATCTCCAATTAAAATAATATTTATTTCTCCAAAATAAATAAATCATCGTCTCCAAGACCTCGGGTTGTTACAAACTTCCCCACTTACAAAAGTTTCGACCTCAAAATTTTAGCTAAGCCTAATTCTCCAAAGCTCAACTAGTTCTACTACACCCATCCTTACTAATCCTATCTCCAAACATCTAACTTCCCACGACGAATTTATTTTAATTTAACTTGATTACGAATTATATAAAACCAATTTCCACAACTAGGGCTCCCATACACCCTATATATATGAGCTTTATGCTCACAACAATCATAATGAGGCTTTATTTTCCTCCAAAATTCAACAATTCCATAGATATAAATAATACTAACATTTTAATAGAGTAAAAATTTGAATGGTCCAAAGAAATAACTCCTCTCAATTCCTGACAGTCGCCACTTTCGTGCGGGGGACGTCTCGCTAAAGCGAAATTCAAACAAGGAACCCTCCCAATACACTACTATGTGGCGACGTCGGGGATTGAGAGTTTCTTAAATCTAGACTAGAGTTTGGAAGAAATAATTTTATGAAAATCGTTCTGAAATGGCCCGAAGGCCGATAAAATTTTTATTTTGAAAACAGTTTATTTTGAAAATGGTTTATATAAAATAATGTAATATAAAATGCCTTATGTCCAACACAAGGTTTTAACAATCATCATATATATAACAATATGTAGCTCACAAAAATTAGCATAATCATGAGCTAAACTTTTCCTGCGTCCATCAATCCACAATCTAAACTTTTATCTAAAACAACATGTTACATCATTTCAATATATTGCCATTTATAAGGCTCATCCATATCTAGAATACAAAAATTTTATAAGTCTATCATGACTATATAAAATAAGTGGCTTTATCATTACTACTTATCACATCATAACCATTCTTACATTCACCACAAGGTTTATAGCTCTTTTTGAGCACCTTGCAAAATTATCTAATCTTCTATAAGATAATAACATAAGAGCCTAACTTGCTCAAAATCCCCTTTAGGGTCATTACATACATAATAGGGCTATAGCACTACCCTATCATAAATATCTCCTATATGATATTCCTAAAACTCATATATTAAGTATCCTATTCATAAAGGAAAATTAACTTACATCATTTATCTCTAGTCCGATTGCCCCTCATCATCAATGGGCTCCCAAATAAAGTCCCGCGGTCTAAAATGACCTCGAATATGTTGTAGGGGGTGTACTTCTAAAACTTCATCAAAACATGGTCCTTTACCTCTTTTAGGACAGTCTTTCTTTTTATGACCTATTTCTTTACAAAAGAAACAATTACCCACAAATTCTTTCTGCTCACTCGCATTACTAGAACTCTCTTTGCCAAACTTACTTGATGAACTAGAATCTCCAAAGTTCCTACTCTCTTTCGTACGAAAACGATATTCATAACAATTTAATATTGCCGCATTCACTACCTCAACGAAAGTCACTAACCTAGGACTCTCTAACAAATGTTGCCAGATTTTCCAATCTAATCCTCGAATAAACTTTGATATACGCTTCTCTTCCATATTTACCTCATTAGGTACTAATCTTGCCCATCTAGAAAAATCTTCCTCATATTATGCCACCGTTATATTTCCCTGAAAAATCTCTATGTCTAGAGTAGAGGAAGGAAAATACCTTCGATCGAAAAGTTCCCCAAATTTTGTTATAGATAAAGTATCTCTCTGTTCAGATGTGGTGACAGACTCCCACCATTGAAGAGCTGCACCTGATAACTTAAAGGTGGCTAAAAATTGTTTCTGCACCTCATGACACTCAACCATACGAAGGTGCCTCTGTATACTATTCTTCCATTGACTTGCAGCCATTGCATCAACTCCCCCTACAAAATCGGGAGGATGCCCCTTTCTAAGATCTTCTTTCACTCTCTCCCATAAGGACAATCCTAAATAGGGTTGGGCTGCTCGAACGAAAGGTTGATGTGCCATTGTAGAAATGGCAGCAGTTACTGCTTGTGCCACAATATTGGCAACTTCATCTGTAGTCACGTTCCTTTGAGCCATTTGGGGTTGCACTTTAGCCCCTTTTCTTGCCCTAACTATACGACCTCCCTTCGGTGGCATCTGAAATAAGAACAATTGTATCAGAATGCCTTTCAAACAATTTCAAATCATAGAAGAAATATGGACGTATGAATGTAACCGTCCTAACAATAAGGCTCTACATCAAGAACGCTTACGAAAGATCGTAGAAATGCACACAGATCCTAAAGACACTAGAACCTAATGCTCTGATACCATCAGTGACAACCCGCTCAAAATAATAACGGGTGAACAGCCCTATACTACATTAAATCAGGTATCTCAGATGGCACAGTCTCAACATCAACAAACAATACTATATAATATAAGGCTAACTACCCGAAATCATTAAAAGTAGATTGTCAAAAATTTAAAATTTTATCTAACAACAACAACAAAACCAACTTTGCTAACACAACCAACAATACACATCTAACTGTGATGAGTGATAAGTGCAAACTCCATTTATATACAAGAGTGCAATACAATGTACAAATAAAATACCCGAATATGCTATCGGGCAATGGAAAATACAATGATCTGAGAGATAAAATATGAAAGTGTTAATCTACAACACTTGAATACTAACTCAGTATACAATATGCATCCTAATCTAGATATACAATGATAAGAATCGACTAAAACAAAGTTCCGCAACAGTCCGCTACTGCTGCAGCTCCACGAATACTGGATGGATGAACATCAAAGGCGTCCTTGCGGAGGAACACCTGAAGTAGTACAATATATACACGGAGGAGAAAATATAAACGGGTCAGATCTCGAGTTGAAAACGTTTTATAGAAAGTGCATCAAAGTGCATAATGATTATAAATGCATTATTACATGATTTAATGGAATCGAACTCTCCATAAAATTCAACTCGCCCCTCCACTAATGCACGCGCTAAACGTATGTACGTGATCTCCAAATGGATGCCCAAATTCTATTTAGGAAAAAGGATTCTAACTTAAACTCAATTGAATAATTTAATTGAAATCATCTAACTTATCTCCCAATCTACGCTTATCTATTTTATTTAAATTAAATACTTTAACGTTAGTATTATAGTTATCTTTATAATGTTCATTTGTTGAACATATAAAGTTGCATCATCATGCTCATAATCACATCATCATTCTCAATTACTAGAATTTCATATATTCTAGTTATGCCTTTATTTGGCATGTAAACATAAATATACTATTATATATGAGTTATTAGCAGCAAGAGTTAAGGACTAAACTCCTCCCGATTCTCAACACGGCACTGCGTTTCGTGCGTGGGACGTCTCGTCGAGGCGAAATCAAAATAAGGAACCCCCCCGTTACACCACTCCTGACCGTATTGATCCTTGGGGATCATTATGCCCTCAATGCGAGATGCATGTAACCCAAATTATTATCCAAATTTTAATTAATTAATATTCCCAATTCTCAACAGTACATTGTGTTTCATGCGTGGGACGTCTCGCCGAAGCGAAATCCAAACAAGGAACCCCCCCGTTACACTACTCCTGGTACTGTCAATTGTCGGGATAGGTGATATATATAAGTATGAGCATTAAGGACTAAATTATCCCCAAGTTCCAACATTACACTGTGGTTCGTGCGTGGGACGTCTCGTCGAGGCTAAATCCAAACGAGGAACCCCCTCGATACACTAATCCTGGCAATGTAGGTCGTTGAGGTCCATTATGCCCCTCGATACCCAAGTACAAGCACAAGCAATAATAACCATTCAACCGAGATATAACTCGAAGGACGCAGGCTCACATGCAATCATCTTCCAGAAGCCCATACACGTAGAAAACTAGGGCCACCTGGTGGGGTTCAACGACACCCACCTCGTGATCAACTCACTCACACGACGTCTCGGGAAGAGGTCATAGCTCCTAACCGGCAAGTGAGAGCAACACATACCCACGACCTCTCACCCCCAAAATAATAAATATATATATGTCATTTGATGACCACCATGGATGACTATGACCTGGGGAATATCTACACACTGCTAATCGAGCCAGGGTGCTCACCCTCTATGCATGTAACTTCCTAATGATAGCAAGGAGAGGGTATGCCTAACCATGCATATATACCATCATATAGGGTATACGTACATCTTACGTAATAAAGATATACCATCATATAAGGTATACCTGCCACATCATTTTCATTTTTATTATAAGCTCTTAGGCGCAATAGATGTAATGTCATTGTTTAGTATATCTCTCTCTCTTGATAAACTAATCGTCAATTCTCACATCTCATCCCCAATTAGAATTAACTATACTATTTCTCGCTTGAAGCTCACACGTCGCTTCTAGTTATGAATTATCTCTCAATTATATTAAAGTAAAGATATTTTCATACCCGTATGCACATCAAGTAGCATTTGTAATTCTCCATCCATAATAGGGTTCAATTCATTTTATGAACCTTTAAAATTATCCCATTTAGGATTTGATCCAAAGATCCAATATATCTAAATTAATCTTATTCTTGCATATAAATATAATTGTCATCTCGAAATGGAATCTCCAAATCAAGGTGGGCTTCCCGACTTAGAACATACCAAAATATCTAATCGGTATTCCTCAAATTTAGTCAATATGACTCCAATCATTTCTTATAAGGGAAACTATGACGACCCGTATATAACTATGATAAATTATAATTAAATCATGATTATCTTATGTTATATGAATAATGTGCTATTAGTATATCTAATGTTAAGTGATTATGTTTATTATAATCATACTTTCATAAATCATGAAAGGTCGAATTATTTACAAACACAAAATTTTGTTGTTTTCGGTAGAAATGCTCCTGTTAGAGAATAGTTTTGACCTTTATAACATTATAAATGACTTTAGGTGAAAACTAGATAGTTGTATACATGTTAGTTAGGGTTGTAACACAACAACTGAATCATCAAATGGATGCCCGAGTAAAGAGTTATACCGAATTTACGAACAAAGGGCAAAGCTGTCCATTCCCTTTAAGTTAAAATTGTCTTTTATTAAACCAAATGTTTTAATTTGATTGGATGGCTTGGGAGGCAGACTTGGATGACTTAAAACTCCCCCTTTAGCTTATTTGTTCAGAAAATATGACCCTAGGTTCAGTTTTGAGAGATTTAAGCTTAAGGAAAGAGAAAGTAGAAGTTAAGGAAGAAAGAGGACGAGGAAAAGCTAGGAAAAATTTCCAACAAAGTCCTTAGAGTATTTCCAAGGTAAAATTATGTGTTAATATTGTTGTAATCTTTTATTATACTTATTTAAAAGTATATAAATCTTGAATTATTGATTAAAACCTCATCATCCTTTGTGATAACTTGTATTTGTTCATTTGTGAGATAAGTGGTGTTTATATGTCATATTACTTTGTATTGAAATCCCTTGTATTCAAATCTGCATATCTCTATGTGTGATTACTGGAATTGAGAAATTCCAATTTTATATGAAATTAGACTCATATATTAATAACATATCCAAAAATTAGAATTTAAGTACTTGTGGTTAGGCCGTAATGATGATTTGAAGTTAGTACATAGTTTCTGTTTGTATACTTCATTTCTGTATGCCATGAGTTTAGTCAAGTTTTTGAGATAGCAAATGAAGTAAAACAATTATGAAACTTTGATTCTGCACTATTCAGTATGTTTACTGAAAATGTGTTGAAAATCATGGAATTTTATGATGGAGAGAAATTATGAAAATTCTTGGAATTTGAAGGAACAATAGAGGAACTTGTAGGGAAGATTTCTTGTGTTGTAAAGAAATGGTTATAACTTTCTCTAGGAAGCTTGAAAAATTACAGAGTCACTTGTAATGGAAATTATATTCATATATGTTTTCATATTGATAAGGATGGACCCCTGTATTTGTACAATTTAGGAATATAGGATGGTTAAGTATGTAGGACAATAATTTTAGGCCATACTGGATACCCCTTGAATGAATGTTTGTATTTCGTCCTTACAAAGGGTACTTTGAGTACATGTTTCATGTGTATATACATTGAGAAGTATAATTTCATGTTTACTTGACTTTGGTTATAAATTACTTATAAGGTATTTCCTACGTTTGAATGTCCGTAACTTTATCAACATGTATATCATTGTTTTGCCTTTACTTATGTTTTATGGAATGTGACTTAATTGGAATTATATTGTTGATGTATAGTCATGGAAAGTTACATAATTATGGTAGGATAATATTTATGATTGAGGTTAAGTACTAATTTAGTTGGATTGACAGGTGTAAGTTCTAATCAACCCAGTTCAGCTCCACCAAAAGGAAACGTGAATACATGGTTGTCAACCAAGGTGAGTGTACTCACTGGAATGATGTATTTGTATACTATTACGAATATGATCATAATGTTATGAATGTGAAATTGTTCATTTCGGTTTACCGAAATGGGAGGTTACTTGCCGACCCGAAATGGGGGAGATTTGTCTATTAATGACAAGGTGTTACTCCTCGACCAGGAATGGGGAACAATTGTCTATTTAGATAGGATATGTGAATCATGATTCGGAAAAGTTGGTCATTCATTATGAATGAGATGGATAAGTTAATACATAAGTATATGGACATGATTTATTTCATTTAAATTCATGCCGTAGTATAGTAGTGATGCATTCACTGGGCTATTTTTGCTCATGGTTCCTATGTTCAAATTTTTCAGGTAATGCGATGTCACTGCCAAATCTAGGAGGTCGGGCTGGGTTAGCCAGGAATGGGAGAAACTAAGAATTTGTTTAAATCTAAATAATGTAATTAAGTTAAATTATCCTTCAAGAATGTTTGTATAAGTATGACTACTCTGATGTTGTAAAAAGGTTTTCAGTTATATGGATTTACGATGATGACTCTGAAATTAAAACTCGTGTTTATGGTTTGGTTAAATTAATCATGATTTGACTCACTTTGAATTTCAAACTTAATTATAAGTAACTCAGTTGGGGTGTGTCAGCTTTTGGTATCAGAGACTAGGTTTTAGAGGTTCTGGAGTGAGAAGAGTCTAGATTTGGCAGTGAATGTTAGAAATATATTTTATTTGATATTAACGATTATGTTAGGAAAGATATGTATATCTGCATGTTGTTATATATTTGATTCATTTCAGATATAAGAGAATGGAATAAGGGAATGTAAATGTGAGAATCGAAGATGAGGCTTCAAATATTCCAGCAGAAGCGGAGGTTGAGCAACCTGTTCAGATAAATATGGGACCTGAGCCAGAACAACTGACAGATATGCAAAAAATGGCACGTCTAATGGCAGAGCAGCAAGCTAGATTTATGGAACAGATGGAAGAACAACAGACCGGGCAACTGGAGGCACAAGCATTGGCTAAGGCTGATGAGATGATACACCGGGAAGAAAGGAGTAATTCACATGAGAAATTTATTAAGATGAACCCACCATCGTTTGAAGGGTCAATTGATCCAGCAAGGGCAGAAGTCTGGGTTAAAGAGATTGAACTTATCTTTGGGGTAATGAGGATGCCTGAAAATCAACGAGTGACCTTGGAAACGTATATGCTGAAAGAAGAAGCTAAATATTGGTGGGATACCACAAAATATTTGTTGATTACTCTACAAGGTGGGAATGTGATCTCATGGGATGCTTTTGTCAAAGCTTTGTATGATAAGTATTTTCCCCCAATGTATCGGAAACAAAAGGAGAAGGAATATTTCATGTTGAATCAGGGGAGTATGACAGTTAGAGAATACGAAGATAAACTTACAGAATTATCTCAATTTTCTTCGAGGTTTATACGGAATGAGGAAGATATGTGCAGCCGATTTCTCGATGGGCTTGAGTTAGTCATTAAATCTAGATTGTCGGCTTTAGAGACTTCTAACTATTCATCCGTGGTGAACAAATCCATGCTAGTAGAAAGGGACGTGAATGAAGCTAGAGGGAATCGAGAACGAGGTGTAAAGAGAAGTAGATTCGATCCAAACTATCAAAAGGGTAGCGATACTGAATATTCAAGGTTTGGAGGACATAAATTCCAACAAGGTAGAGGTGGAAGTAGTTTACAAATGGGAGAAGCTAGTGGTGGAAAAGGTTCAAGAGTTTCATCAGAAGGAGATCTGAATGTTTGTTTCTTTTGTGGGATATTAGGTCATGTAAAGATAAATTGCCCAAAGCTACTGAATATAGAATGTTTCAACTGTCATTAGAAGGGCCATCTGAGAAAGAATTATTCGATGTTATCAAGAGCGATTTCAGTCAGTAGTGTGGGGCCTCATAAAGGATCCTCTCCAGGCAAAGCCACTAGGGGGAGAGGTACAGAACAAGCAACTGGATCGAGGGCAGGAGGAAGAGTGTTTGCGATGATGCTGCAAGATGCCCATGCTACACCTAAAGTGGTTACAGGTAAACTTTCTATTGCAAACAAAGATTTATATGCACTCATTGATCCTGGATCTACGCATTCATTTGTGGCATTACATATTGTTTCATATTTGGGTAGACCATGTTTATTTCTCAATTGTGCCTTATATATTTCTACCCCAATGGAAAGTGTGATTCTGGTTAAGCATGTTTATAAAGATTATATCTTACGAATGGGGGAACGAGATTTCTATGTTGATTTGATATCGTTGGCCATTCGATATTTTGATATTATATTGGGGATGGATTGGTTATCATCATATCATGCTTCAATTGATTGTTTTCGCAAAGAAGTTGCATTTTATTTGCCTGGTGAACCCGAGTTCCAGTTTATAGGAGAAAGGAATGTTGTCCTTAATTGTCTTATCTCAGCAATTAAGAGCAGAAAGTTATTGAGTAAAGGTTGTACAGGGTATTTATCTTATGTTGTTGATACTAATAAAGAGACAGTTAAAATTCAAGATATACCAGTGGTTAAAGATTTTTCTGATGTCTTCCCAGAGGAATTGCCAGGATTGCCACCCGATAGGGAAGTAGAGTTTTCTATTGAATTAATTCCAGGTACTGGTCCAATTTCTCTTACTCCATATAGAATGGCACCAACAGAGTTGAAAGAATTAAAAGTGTAATTACAAGATCTGATAAGCAGAGGTTTCATTCGGCCTAGTGTTTCGCCATGGGGAGCACCAGTGTTATTTGTGAAAAAGAAAGATGGGACAATGCGATTATGTATTGATTATCGACAGTTGAATAAGGTGACCATTAGAAATAAGTACCCACTACCTCGTATCGATGACTTGTTTGACCAATTACAGGGGGCCACTGTATTTTCGAAGATTGATTTGAGATCGGGTTACCACTAACTGAAAGTGAAGGATAGTGATATTTCAAAAACAGATTTTCGGACTCGATATGGGCACTATGAGTTTTTAGTGATGTCATTTGGATTAACTAATGCTCCAGTAGTTTTTATGGATTTGATGAACCGGGTATTCCACCCTTTCATTGACTCATTCGTGATTATATTCGTAGACGATGTGTTGATTTATTCGCGTAGCATGGAGGAACATGAGAAATATTTGAGACTTGTATTGCAGATTTTGAGAGAGAAGAAATTATTTGCTAAACTTAGCAAGTGTGAGTTTTGGTTGAATGAAATTGTGTTTTTAGGGCATGTTGTCTCGGGAAATGGGATATATGTTGATCCAAAGAAGGTGGAAGCAATCTTTGAATGGGAAAGTCCTAAGAATGTGACAGAAATTAGGAGTTTCCTAGGATTGGCAGGCTACTATCGCAGATTTGTTAAAGGGTTTTCATCAATAGCATTACCATTGGAAAAGTTGACTCGTAAAGAAGTGAAGTTTTTATGGGATGAAGAATGCGAGAGGAGTTTTAAAGAATTAAAGAATAGGTTGGTTTCAGCCCCTATACTTACTATTCCATGTGGGAATGAGTCTTTTGTGATCTATACAGACACTTCATTTCAGGGTTTAGGATGTGTTCCCATGCAGAATGGGAAGGTAATAGCATATGCTTCCAGACAATTAAATAGGCATGAACGAAATTACCCTACACACGATTTGGAGCCAACAACCATTGTTTTTTCTTTAAAGTTGTGGAGACAGTACTTGTATGGAGAAACTTGTGAGATATTTACGGATCATCAAAGATTGAAATACTTGTTTACATAGAAAGAACTGAATTTGAGACAGAGGCGTTGTATAGAGATGATTAAAGACTATGACTGTACCATTCATCATCATCCTGGAAAGGCCAATGTAGTAGCAGATGCTTTGAGTTGAAAATCATCAGGGATTCTTGGTTGCATACAGTGTGCCCGTGTTGGAAATATTATTGACTTGGCATCGATGGGGATTGAATTAAAGTTTTCAAAAAGCGGAGGATTATTAGCACATGTCACAGTGAGACCTTTATTGGTCGAATGCATACGAAATTTGCAGACCAGTGATCCATTCCTTGAGAAGAAGAAACAAGATGTCCTAGATGGTAAAAATAGTGACTTTGAAATTAAGAATGATGAATCGTTGTGTTATAAAAACATGATTTGTGTACCGAATGATCCACCCTTAAAGAAAGATATATTAGAAGAGGCACATAGTTCTATTTACTCTATGCATCCGGGAGGTACCAAAATATATAGAGATTTGAAAGAATATTACTGGTGGAACAATATGAAACGTGAGATTGCAGAGTTCGTAGCTAAATGTTTAGTATGCCAGCAAGTAAAGGCGGAGCATCAGAAGCCGGCGGGATTATTACTGTCATTGCCTATTTCGGAATGGAAGTTGGAGCATATAACGATGGAGTTTGTTACAGGATTACCCCGGTCACCAAAGGGGAATGATTCTATTTGGGTGATTGTAGATCGATTGACGAAGTCAGCTCATTTTCTTCCAGTTAAGACCACTTACACTGTTGATAAGTATGCACGTATGTACGTTGATGAGATTATCCATTTACATGGGGCACCAGTGTTAATTATATCAGATAGAGATCCAACATTCACTTCTAAGTTTTGGCCTCGTCTCCAGAATGCCATGGGCACAAGTTTGAAGTTCAGGAATGCGTTTCATCCATAAACTGGTGGGCAATCAGAAAGGAAAATTCAAATATTAGAAGACATGTTACGAGCCTGTGTATTTGACTTCAAAGGTAGTTGGGATGATCATTTGCCATTGATGGAATTTTCATATAATAATAGTTATTAGTCGACTATTGGTATGGCTCCTTATGAAGCTTTATATGGAAGGAGATGTAGAACGCCTTTGTGTTGGGATGAAGTGGGTGAAAGGAAAATTTTGGGTCCTGAATTGATAGATATGACAACTGAAAAGATCAAAATGATTCGAGAACGGATAAAGATAGCGCAAAGCAGGCAGAAATTCTATGCAGATAAGAGGAATCATCCATTGGAATTTCAAAAGGGGGATTTTGTATTCCTACGTATTTCACCATGGAAAGGCGTTATGAGATTTGGTAAAAAGGGGAAACTAAGTCCAAGATACATTTAACCATATGAAGTGTTGGAAAGAATTGGGGCACTGGCTTATAGATTAGCATTACCTCCAGATTTATCCCGTTTACATGATGTGTTTCACGTATCGACACTTCATAAGTATTTGGCGGATCCATCTCATCAGTTAAAAACACAACCAATTGAACTGAAGGAAGACTTGTCGTATATCGAGGAACCAATGGAAATTATTGATCGTAAGGAGCAGGTATTGAGGAATAAAGTTATTCACTTAGTTAAAGTTATGTGGATGAGCCAT
Source organism: Sambucus nigra (assembly GCA_949130495.1). Taxonomy (NCBI): domain Eukaryota; kingdom Viridiplantae; phylum Streptophyta; class Magnoliopsida; order Dipsacales; family Adoxaceae; genus Sambucus; species Sambucus nigra. The sequence goes on from OX422212.1 coordinate 95,264,324, forward strand.
GGGATTAAAGAAGCAACTTTTGAGACAGAGGATAGCATGAAGAAACAGTATCCCCATTTGTTTGGAAAGTGAACTTCATTTTAAATTTCGGGGACGAAATTTTCTAAGGGGGGAAGTTATGACAACCCGTATATAACTATGATAAATTATAATTAAATCATGCTTATCTTATGTTATATGAATAATGTACTATTAGTATATCTAATTTTAAGTGATTATGTTTATTATAATCCTACTTTCATAAATCATGAAAGGTCGAATTATTTACAAACACAAAATTTTGTTGTTTTCGGTAGAAATGCTCCTGTTAGAGACTAGTTTTGACCTTTATAACATTATAAATGACTTGAGGTGAAAACTAGATAGTTGTAGACATGTGAGTTAGGGTTGTAACACAACAAACGGATCATCAAATGGATTCCCGATTAAAGAGTTATACCGAATTTACGAACAAAGGGCAAAGCTGTCCATTCCCTTTAAGTGGTAAATTGTCTTTTATTAAACCAAATGTTTTAATTTGATTGAATGTCTTGGGAGGCAGCCTTGGCCGACTTAAAACTCCCCCTTTAGCTTATTTTTCAGAAAATATGACCCTACGTTCAGTTTTGAGATATTTAAGCTTAAGGAAAGAGAAAGTAGAAGTTAAGGAAGAAAGAGGACAAGGAAAAGCTAGGAAAATTTTCCAACAAAGTCCTTACGGTATTTCCAAGGTAAAATTATGTGTTAATATTATTGTAATCTTGTATTATACTTATTTAAAAGTATATAAATCTTTAATTATTGATTAAAACCTCATCATCCTTTGTGATAACATGTATTGGTTCATATGTGAGATAAGTGTTGTTTATATGTCATATTGCTTTGTAGTGAAACCCCTTGTATTCAAATATGTATATCTATATGTGTGATTACTGGAATTGATAAATTCCAATTTGATATGAAAGTAGACTCATATATTAATATCATATCCAAAAATTAGAATTTAAGTCCTTGTGGTTAGGCCGTAATGATGATTTCAAGTTAGTACATAGTTTTTGTTTGTATACTTCATTTTGGTATGCCATGAGTTTAGTCAAGCTTTTGAGATAGCAAATGAAGTCAAAAAATTATTAAACTTTGATTCTGCACTATTCAGTATGTTTACTGAAAATGGGTTGAAAATCAAGGAATGTTATGATGGAGAAAAATTATGAAAATTCTTGGAAGTTGAAGGAACAATAGAGGAGCTTGTAGGGAAGATTTCTTGTGTTGTAAAGAAATGGTCGTAACTTTCTCTAGGAAGCTTGAAAAATTACACTGTCACTTGTAATGGAAAGTATATTCATATATGTTTCATATTGATAAGGCTGGACCCCTGTATTTGTACAATTTAGGAATATAGGATGGTTAAGTATGTAGGACCATAATTTCAGGCCATACAAGATACCCCTTGAATGAATGTTTGTATTTCGTCCTTACAAAGGGTACTTTGAGTACATGTTTCATGTGTATATACATTGAGAAGTATAATTTCATGTTTACTTGACTTTGGTTATAAATTACTTATAAGGTATTTCCTACGGTTGAATGTCCGTTACTTTATCAACATGTATATCATTGTTTTGCCTTTACTTATGTTTTATGGAATGTGACTTAATTGGAATTATATTGTTGATGTATAGTCATGGAAAGTTACATAATTATGGTAGGATAATATTTATGAATGAGGTTCAGTACTAATTTAGTTGGATTGACAAGTGTAAGGTCTAATCAACCTAGTTCAGCTCCACCAGAAGGAAACGTGAATACATAGTTGTCAACCAAGGTGAGTGTACTCACTGGAATGATGTATTTGTATACTATTATGAATATGATCATAATGTTATGAATGTGAAATTATTCATTTCGGTTTACCTAAATGGGAGGTTACTCCCCGACCCGGAATGGGGGAGATTTGTCTATTAATGACAAGGGGTTACTCCTCGACCAGGAATGGGGGAGAATTATCTATTTAGACAGGATATGTGAATCATGATTCGAAAAAGATGGTCATTCATTATGAATGAGACGAATAAGTTAATACATAAGTATATGGACATGATTTATTGCATTTAAATTCATGTCGTAGTATAGTAGTGATGCATTCACTGGGATATTTTCGCTCATGGTTCCTATGTTCACATTTTTCAGGTAATTCGATGTCACTTCCAAATTTAGGAGGTCGGGCTGGGTTAGCCAGGAATGGGAGAAACTAAGACTTTGTTTAAGTGTAAATGATGTAATTAAGTTAAATTATCCTTCAAGAAAGTTTGTATAAGTATGACTACTCTGATGTTGTAAAAAGGTTTTCAGTTATTTGGATTTACGATGATGACTCTGAAATTAAAACCCGTGTTTATGATTTGGTTAAATTAATTATGGTTTGACTCACTTTGACTTTCAAACTTAATTATAAGTAACTCGGTTGGGGTGTGTCAAAAAATCTCTAAAAGTATCCAAAACATACTCCAAATAACTCCTATAGAGGTTCCCAATCAATAACATCAAACAAAACGGGATGAAATTCTCCTTAGAAAAATAATCCCACAAAAGCCCTGTTTTCGAATCGATTTGGCCAGGAAGGCGAATCGATTCGGGTCATTAGAACTGGGATTCTGTCTCAGTCCGAATTGATTCAGCTGGGGTCTGAATCGATTCGGTCACTCAGACCTGGGCACCTGCATATTTCCGAATCGATTCGGTAGGAGGCCGAATCGATTCGGCCCTTCAGAAACCTAAAAAATGGCTACTTTTTCTAAGCCTAAAATACCCAAAATTCATTTTAATCATTTTCTCTCCATTTCTCTTCAACCCAATCACATATATATCGTCAATAATCATCCTAGAATACATATATACTAATTTCTAACCTCAAATCTATTTATACACTATAAATATAAGGTTTTCCCAAAAAGTTAGGTTTTATCAAACTAAACCTAAAACCCATAAATTTCATCCACAAATCATGCAATAGATGGTGGACAACAATTATTTACCAAGTTTAATCACTTGCCTCGGGTTCGTAGGGTCTGAATCCGCCTTGAGATCGCGTATTTGCCGGAAAAATCCTCTTTCTATCTCTTTTTCTCCTTCCTTTTCTTCTTCTTTCTTTCTCTCTTTCTATTTCTATTTCTCTCTTTGGAGAAGTGTTTCTCCCGTAGGCTTTTAAGCCTTATCTCCCAATATACACATCTTTAAATGATAATACACACTTTAAATGACCCGGTAACTTTAATTCGAGTCAAATGGTCCTAAATTATTTCGAAACCTAAATAGAGCCCAAGTACAGTCATTTCGACTTTCTCGACCCTTCCGGACACAATGGTACCCTCAGAATTGCCATTCGACACATTTTTGAACGACTTCAAATTTTGACCTCAATTGCCAATTTAATTAATCTCCAATAAAAATAATATTTATATCTCCCAAAATAAATAAATCATCGTCTCTAAGACCTCGGGTTGTTACAACTATTTCCAATTTTCAAAGGTTGCGTCATCCAATCAAAGTTGTTGCCCTAACCACATCTGCATTCATGATTTTTAATATATAGCGTAAGCCTTTTCAACATTCTCGAAATCATGAATGGGCAATCCTCACATACATATATAGAAATTAGAGACTCCTTCACAAGCCTTTTGAAGCATTGAATGCTTTGTAGAACATTTAAAATCTATGACATTCCTCATAAAGTGGCATCAACTCAATGAGTAGTGCGGTATAAAATGCAACAAAATATGATAATGTATTCTCGAAGTATTATTGTTTTTTTTAAGTTTATAACACTTAAAAGACAATTCAATTCGTTTCATGAAGAAAATGTCATATTCTCAAACTAACAAAAAAATGATCAATTAAGCCATTTTGATATGTGAAAAGATGTCATTGAGTATATCATCAAAAAGAAAAAAACATGATTGTACTATTTTTTTTTTTTGAATTTTTCATTGAAAGAAATGTACAACCACAAGGAGAGCATGATATAGAATAGAATGACATGCATGGATCACATAATCCCCAAAAATTTCCATGAAGGTTAAATTACCAAAAAAATACCAAGGGAATTCTAAGATAATGATTCAAAAGAAAAATAGGGTTAAGGTTTAAAGAGCATCGAAAAGCTAAGCACAAGACTAGCTAAAATCCAAGGATAATAAGCCAATGAAAATAGTACATATCCATGGTAAAATGAAAATACTTTTAACATGCATAAGAACATAACATACATGGATAATATAAAGGATTAACAACATGTGGAAATCCTAAGCATCTTTTTGGGAATCGAAACAAAGTATTTTCTAAAATAAAGTCTTTTAACTTATTCAAGAAATGAATCAATAAAAAATCAATAAGACAAACAAATCACATATAAGTACAAAATGATAAACATAAAACATAAACTTACATATGAAACAAAAGTACATAACCTAGAATCATGTATAAGACGATGAAATGAAAATAAGGCTATGACCCCAAAAGAAACAACCTCTGGCTTTTAGAGGTGGAAGGAATCAATTTTGAAAAAAAAATAATTTTCAACTTTAATTCCATACGAAATATTATTCGTAACCCATACATAACTCACACGAATAGACTTGGGTTCAAATGGGTCATTAGGAACATTTCTCTTATTTTAACGCTATTTTCTTTTCCCACATGATAAAAAATATTATGACTCTTGTTAATCCAAATTTCTCTTTCAACAATTTTGAGTGAAAATTTCCTACAATCACAAACGACCCCCAAAATTGTTACCATTCTTACCATGGTTCGAAGATAAGTTTGGCTTTTTAATGATTTTTGATAATGATCACATTTAAAGGGATTTGGTCCGGTTATTTGGGTTTTTGGCTTGGGAACGACCTTTTCAAAATGTTAACCTTTACCAACTTGTAACAAAAAAAACATTGTGTACCTTTCTTATATAAATGAGAACAAACAAGGTTCTTTTTCATTCTTTTTATTAAACTTTTCATGGACAAGTGTGTTATTATTTTCAAAATTAGATACAATATTTTTATTTTGAATTTTCGAAGGAAATTTTTCAATATTTGTTTATTTATTTTGAGAAGATGACTTTAAAAGAGGTTTCACTAGTGGAAGTCAAAACACTAAACTTGTCAAAACGTACCCCTCTTTTGTCAAAACCTTGTTAGATTGGCACTAAAATAATTTTCCAAAGTTTATATGAACTTGTCGCAACATTTACTTTCACCTTTTTGACCGAGCACAAATCATTTTGAAAACTTAAAACTTTATTTTCCCAAAACAAAATTTTGATTCTTTACACAAATGAATATCTATTTTCATTATTTCAAGAGATGAAGACAATTATTTTCTATTTTCTACAAAATTTTTCATCCAAATATTTTCAAGTAATGTTCTTATCTTTTAACTTATCTAAAAAGTCTTTCAAAGAGGATAGGAGTTTGAGCTTCGAAAATGCACAAAAATCCATTTTCATCTTTTAAAAGTGCAAGCTCATTATTAAAGTCTAAATTTTATTTTTTTAGAGTTTTGACCTTTTCATACCCAAGAGCTCCAATATCTTCTTTTAAAACTTTCGTTGAACTATAATCAATAATTGGAGCCTCTTACCTTAACAACCTAATCTTCTCACACATATGAGCACGGTCAACTTGCAGTTGATCAACTAGAGATACTTTAAGTTATAAAACATTGTTCTCCTTTTTACATTCTAGGGTGTTAGAGGGTAATAAGATATTATCTTTAAAAATCTTCAAATACTCTTCATATAATTTATCGTATTTAGTGTAACAACCCGGATTTTTTAAATGGGAATTTTTAAAGTTATTTTGGAAATAGGAGAAAAATAAATTTTGGATTTAATTATTTTTAATAATTAAATATATTGGTTTTTATATTTGGAATTCGGAAAGCTATATTACAAGACTCATAATATGAGTATATATAAGTCATGGAGCGTTTGGAAGAGTTCTCAAAACATAAAACTCTATAAGAGTCCTCAAAACATAAAACTCTCTAGAAAAAAAATATAAAAAAAATATTCGAGAGTCTGATCGAGTTGAAATTTTTTGTGTAGCTTCCTCTCTTCTTCAGCTACTTCCCCCTTAAATTTCAACCAACCCAAATGGTCCGATCATCCGGAATGTATTTTTTAGTGTTTATATCTGATTAGAACTCGTTTCTTAATCCAACTCTTAATCCTTTATATATCACAACAAATTCGTGGCTTGGATTTTCAAATCACTTTTCATAAATTTTTCAACCCGTAGACCTATCCAAAATTATTCCCTTCCATCTACAAACTTTAGCCCCAAACTTAATAAAGTGTTTAACTCAATATTTGAAGGCTTATTTGATATTTTATCGAGTTTGGGCTAGAATGAATTTTGATTATTTTAGCGAAAGGAACGTGATGGTGTGATCAGATTTTGAGGTTGAATTTATATGACGATTCATGTGATGGATCTTTTATCGTTCAGTTGTTATTATCATTTGGGATTAATTCAATTACTTATCTTTTGGATTTATTTATTTATGTCTCATAACTATCTCATGATAAGAATGATATTTTATTTAGTTCACGTCCGGCATAGTTTTGGTGGCAGTCGATGCCAGAATTACGTAGGGTGTGATGGATAACACCCCACACACCCGAAAAGAGACACGGAGCTTACTACTGTGATAAAAACTAAACTAAATCCTCAAAAATTAGTATAGATCATGTATTTTTCACAATTTAAATGTAACAAATCCATAATTCTCACACTTCCAGAATAATGATTCACAATAAGGTTTCTCCCAAAATACACAATTCTGCAATAAAATTTACACCATTAATTTATACATCATAAAATAAATCTTCCAATCCAATCTCTAAAATAATTCTCCAAAATAGTCCATAGCGTTCCAATCCACGCTAGCTTGCCACTAAAAGAAAATACAGGGAAGTACACAATATGACAGCAATAGTTGCTCAAAAATAATTAACACGATAAATAAAATGCAACAATACGAATGTGCATATACAAATCAAATGCAATACTTAGGCATCATATTAATATTAATTTCTTAACAACACATCAATGGGTCACCAAGGCTCACCTCACCCTCTAGGCATCTCAAAGCCATATAACGTTTTTTGGACTATATGCGGATGGCCATTCTCCGTTCCATATTAAGATCTCAAGACACTTTGCTCAAATAAAAAATATAATATATCTCAATGAATCAAATAATAGATTCCAATAATTTTTCAGGATTCCAATGAATATACAATTCAACATGAGTGCATTTGAGACAGAAAACAAATGGAATACTCCCGAGAGAATTTATGAGCATATTGTATAAGTCCCGTACTTCAAAATCATCACATGAATCATCACATAAATTCAACCTTAGAATTTGATCGCATCATCGCGTTCCTCTCACGAAAATAATCAAAACTCGTTCTAGCCCAAACTCCAGAAACCACAAAATAAGCCTTCAAATATTGAGTCAAACACTTGATTAAGTTTGGGGCTAAAGTTTGTAGATGGAAGGAAATAATTTTGTAGAGGTCTTCTGGTTGAAAAGTTGATGAAAAAGTGATTTGAAAAGACAATCCATGAATTTGTTGTGATATATAAAGGATTAAGAGTTTGATTAAGAAAACAGTTCTAATCAGATACCAACTCTAAAAAATACATTCCTGATGATCGAACTGTTGGAATTTGCTAAAATTTAAGGCCAAAGCTGAAGACGAGAGGAAGTTGCACAAAAAATTTCAGCTCAATCGGATGGTCGAATATATATATATATATATTAGAGAGTTTTATGTTTTGAGGACTCTTAGCGAGTTTTATGTTTTGAGGACTCTTCTAAATGCTCCATGACTTATATATACTCATATTACGAGTCTTGTATTCTTGATTTCCGAATTCCAAATATAAAAACCAATATATTTAATTATTAAAAATACATAAATCCAAAATTTTATTTTTCTTCGATTTCCAAAATAACTTTAAAAATTCCCATTTAGAAAATCAAGGTTATTACATTTAGCATTAAGATTAAAGAACTTAAAACCATCACTATCATCCTCACTATATTCTTTTTCATTTATGGGTGAAGGATTACAAGTAAAGTTGTATTGAGAATAAAGTCTGGGAGATGAAGTATTTAATACGGTATTAGAAAAATCTACAAAAATCTCAAACCCCAAAGCCGTTTCTACAAACACAAGAACTACCTCTAGGTTATTAAACCTAACAAGAATAAGTTTTAGCTCTGATACCAATTTAATTAATGTGTGTAAAGAGAAAAACTCTCCAAATTAATAAATTATTATTAAAATAAAGGTAATGTTTGTTTTAATCCAAATTCGAAAAAACGGAAATCCTAGAATCTAAATGAAAAAATAGTGAATTAAAAGTTGATTTAACTTAGAAATATATGTTCATGAAGCATGTAATATAAATAAAATCACGGAATAGTAAATAATGTACTTGAGATGGTGATTTATACGAAGGAAAAAGCCTTGCGGGAAAAACCTCAGGCCAAACTGACACCTTCCACTATATAGGTAAAGTTTTACAAAAAGGATAAATGGCATACAAACTTGAAACTGTCTTAGAAGAAATAATTATTAACCTATACAAGAAACCTTTTGCACTTCTAAGAATAAGAGCATGAGCGGATCACTCTCCGACCACTCGCCACGTCGTAGTTGTCAACTTCCGTTGATAATATCGCATTTGCACCAAGAAAACTTTTGTATTCCAAAAGGAACAAGTAAAAAGACACTATTTTATATCTAAATCCTAGGATGTGAGAGTTCTAAATGTTGAGGGAAGTTTCAAAAAGGGTTTGTTCATTCAAAATGAACTCACAAAGTATTTTTGAGATACAAAAAATATTTAAAGTTTCCCAAGAACATATTTTACAAAATGTTTTGTTCTAGTATTAAGAGAAATAATTAAACTTCTAAAAAATTAAACTATAATGATAATAATGGATATCTTAAAAAAAAAGAAGGTTTTTTCTCTTAAGAAAATCTGATTTTTTTAGCTTGATAAAAACAATGAAGACCTTAAAACTTTTAAACCTTATTTTGTGAGGAAGAGGAAGATGAATTAAATAGGTGTATTGAGAATTTTTCACAGAAGCTCTCAAACCTCTTAACTCATTCTAAACTACCCAATAATAATCTCCTTCCCCAACAAAAAAAAAGACATTGAAAAGAGAATCTCCACGTTTTTCAATGCAATCTTTTCGACATATTTGCCTTTTGTGCAAGATCTAGTGTTATCGTAGTAGTTTTGCTACAGTGAGGTAATTCATCGATAGAGCGAAACTGTGGAAATGCCGTGTCATGAAAATTTATAAAATGTTTCAACTTGAATAAAAACACCGACGACAAATCATTTTTACAATAAGGAAGTTCACTACGACGAAGCAGTGACGAGGCAGGCCGTGCCATTTTCTTAAAATTTCAAAGGAGTATTTTCCATCTAAGTGTTTTGAAAATATTTTGGTAAAAGACTCTAAGTATGTTTGTTCTCAACTAAGAACACTCATAATTAAAATAACCACATAAGAATCTAATTTTTTAAACATAGATTTTCTATAAGAAAAGTATATTGCATACTGTATTTTTTCGAATTGTCAAAACCAACTCACACACAAGTTTTAACACATTTTCCATTTTAATAAAATTTAATTTACTTTATGTTAAAATAAGGGTGGTGAATCTAAGAAATTTTAAGTCATTTACCTTTATCCTAAAGTGGTAATCTCATTGGTCGTGGCATTAGGTAGCCTTTCAGATGAAGATGAAGAAGTTCGATCTTGTAGTTTTGAACTTTAAGCTTGATAGGATAACTTAGACTTCGAATCAAATATGTTTTGTAATGCGATAGGATAATATATTCCTATTGGTGATTTTAAACATACTTGTGCTCTTACAATTTCCTCCTGCAGCTTTAAGACCTATATCATCATGCGTTCCCTTAGATCACTAAAGTTAGAGACTTACTTTTTAAAAAAGTTCTCAACCTCAACTTGATGTTGGAGATTGTCATTTTCACCCTGGAGATTAAGCACTACATCTTAAGGGATTCCATAGTATCTATATATCATATCAGACCATCAGTTGGACTTATCAAACTCAGACAATGAATTTTGAGCAGCCGAAAGGAGAGAAACACTATCACAGATGGCCTTTTCATTTAGAAAATGAGTTTTCTCTAGAGAGTTCATAGGATCTTTGAGTCTCTCTCTCTCTCATCTTCCATATTATCATTCTCCAATCGATGAGTGGATACCAACTCATGAAGATCGATCTTAGTCAAGTCCCTTTGTTAATCCATCGTTAAATCTTTTTTATTCCCTTTGACCCTTAATGCCATCCGCCATGAGTGCCTCAGCTAGATGTTGGGATTGAAATATAAAAGGACTTTAACAAAGAATAAAATGAGCAAAAAATAACTTGAACGGATAAGAAAATACAAATTTACCTTGTAGAGAACGTGGACTAGATCTCCAAAATTAGTTGAGGTCTCCCTTCCCCCAGCGTCAACACCGTCTCATATCATATTTTTTTGGCCATAAATGTCAAAGACTAAATAGTAGAGGTCTAAGAATTCCTCTCCTCAAAAAATTATGAACTGGAATACTTTTCTTTTTCAAAAACCCTAAGCTATTCTTTCTCCATATTAATATTCTCACCATGATGGTCATAGGTCCTTGGGAAGGATACCAAAATGTTTTTCTCCTTCAATTAGGACCCCTCACACAACTTAAGAGTGCCCCCTGTCTTTTTTCCCTTAACAGAGGGAAAATTAGACTTAGCCACATAATACTTTCAGATCATGGGCTATAAATCCCCTAAAATACAAGGTTCACTCTAGGTTTCCTGGAGGATCTACTTACCAATGGTATTACTTGCAACAAAGGTAGGATTTTAACAACTATCTTTAACATTTTTTCTTTCTTGAACTCAAGACTTTACTAAGGCATGGGTATCAACCTCATGGAAAATAGAGTTATCTCCACCAACGTATTGAATTTTATGAGATTTATGGCCTTAGACCTCTTCCCCTTCACTACAGATGGAGGGGTAGAAGTCATCGTTGCTTGATGCCAATCTACTTTCCCCTATACACGTTCATTTATTGAATCCACAAAAATAAGGGTTAATGAATGGAAGTCATCAAAAGAAAAGAATGAATATAAATTCAACCAACTTACCTGATGAACAATCAAAATTAAGAATGCATAGTCTCTCCACATATGTCAATACCTCATAAATACATTGTTGAATCTCAGTGCCTTTATTTCCCTCCTTATCCTCACCTTCGCTGGCCTTTGGAATTTTTGGGATAAATTCTGAGCCTTTAGAAACATAAACAACCACTGCCTCTTGATTGCTCTAAACCAAGGTAAAAGACTTAACTCCTTCAACTCCACCAACCATTATTCGTCGAGCCTTAGGCACCCATCCTGAAGAATATTCCTTGGGATGAGGTCCAATAATATTTATGTACTAGGTATTAGGGGTGAACAAGGCGTTAGAATGAGTGTCCACCAACTTCAGAGCCTCCTCCAGCCTGTCAAACTCCTCGTGTTAATATAATTTAAGATCAATAGAATAAGAGGTTGAAACTAAAATAAAACTCGCCGAGATCTAGGGGAGTACACCATATAATGGGACAAAAAATCTTACCATAAATTATGGGGTGTCCCTAGCCCCACCAATAAATAAGAATATATCCTTTAATTATTTGCGACCATTGTGCTTCTCCTTTGTGAAGATAGTGGGGGATTTGGGGGCAATGTACTTCAGACCCCTGTCCTTGGCTTTTTTCTGATCCAAAACCTTGTAAAGTGTAAAGAATTGGGTCGAGGGGATATCAAACACCTTTGTTGGTCTCCTTACAAGTTAAAATAGTGTTCGTAAATGGTCTCCAGGCATTAGATACAATTTGGCTGAGAGCAACCCTAAACAACTTTAGGATCTCTACTACCAAAAGTGCAATGAAAACCTGCCCCCATAAACCACGAAAGTGTAACACTACATATATTTTACGATTTTTATATAGGGATGAATTAAATTAAGATGCAAATTTATAACAAATTAATTCGGATGAAAATAAATATTAATTAGCGAGACAAGGGTTAATATTTATTTGTATGAATTATATTGAGTAATACTTAGTGAACGAGTAATAAATTAGTAAGAATGAAATATGATTGTCATGAGTGAGAAATACGGTAGTTACGATAATTTATTGGGGATGCGCATGTCAGTCATGTCGGGACTTAAATTTATTGGATAACATGTGATTTATTTATAGGTAATCCAAATGGTTATTTCAAGTATTCCTATGTGTTCCAAAGAGTCTAGATAGTAAAAAATGTGTACTCGGTGGTTTAAAGTGGGTCCCGAGGTATTTTCAGGTCAATCCGGCACCCTAGAAGGGTATTTTGGTCTTTTGGATTTTTAGAGTAAATGGGCCAAAGAATTTAATAGGGCTATCTCAGCATGTGGGTTGAGGGTGCTAGGTTTAGAAGTTAGAAAAATAGAGAAAGGCCATTAGAAGAGAAAGGTGAAGGTTTCCAAGGCTCCCCACACCACTTTTGCACCACCACCACCACTAGAGTTTAGATCGGAAGGAGAGGAAGACAACTCCACCATTGTTCTGTACAAATCAGACCTACAAACTCAAGGAAAGTGTTTAACTTGGAACATTTCGAGTATATATATATATATATATTCTTTTCATGTTAGTGTAGGATTGAATATTTTCATGAATAAATGATTAGTGGTGTTAGATTGGAGATTAAATTCATATTCTTGGTTAGAAATTATGATAGACATAATTTGCTCATGTATGTTACACGAATATGATAATTTGGTAACATGAGAATGTGGAGAAAGCTAGGTTTGTTGATGTTCTTAAACAAAGAAAGAAAAAATTAGGGTTTTGGGATTAAAGTGTAGGATTAATCCGGTTTAAATGATTCCCTTTGAAAATTTAATGATCCGGTTACGTTAGAAATCGTTTATATATGTTATTATAGGGGGTGGTATACTTGGTTGGGAGTTTGGGGCTATATAGCAGTTAAATGAAGAGGATGACCTGTATCATTTTGAATCGATTCGGCTCAGAGAGAGAATCGATTCGGCTCCCCAGATTTGGATAATTTCTTTTATTTTATGCCCAAAATCCACAAAAAAATTACGGGGAGACTTTTGGGACATTATTAAACATTAATGAGGGAGATAGTAATTTCAGTCAGCATACAGTAGGGTTAAGGTTTCCCTAATTTAGGAGAATTAAGTCTAGAAATTATTGGCCATATTTTGATATTTGATGAATTCACGAGAATTAGAACGGGTCACAGAGAGAATGAGTGAACCTAAAACTAGACCAATAATAGAGAGATGTTATGACAACTGAAATGATTTAAGGGGTAATTAGAACCCTTCGAGTAGTGGGAAATACTCGGGAATATACAATTAAAGTGTAATCATAAATTGACAATACATACGATATTCAAGAGTTATATACTGCATATGGGATATATTATAGGTTATGTGAATACCTATGTTGATGTGATATATATATATATATATATATAAAATAAAGTAGCTTGGTTTTTGAAAATATACACATTTTAACGGTGCGAATTGATGTCACCTCCTTACATATTTTAATGGTTGAGATCACATCTTTTTTTATTTTACAAATCTACCCCCCAATTATTTGGGCTCCCCCTCTTTTTACTCATCAAACTTACACTTTAATTTAAATATTGGGGTATTTTGGTAACATCCCCCATTTCTTCCCAAGAGACTTTTCTACCTACTTCTCTCATCGTTCCACAAACTATCTGCACACTCTCTTTCTTTATCTTACAACATCAACAATGACATCTATCTCTCTCTTTTTGAATTACGAAACCAAATCTTCTTACTCTTTACATTAGGTTTTACACTCTATTTGAATTAGCAAATCAGGAATACTCTATTGAGGGTTTGATTTTCCGAATTTGGTTTTTTATGGTTCAAATAATGTGTTATGATTGTTGTCTGCAGATATATCATTCTTGATTCACCACATCACAACTCAAATGGGGATTTTATGGTTCATAGCGCATGGAGATTTGTTTTTTTAAAACACATGATTTGAGCAAACCAATTATACTCTATTTGGGGGGTTTTATGGTTCGTAGCGCATGAAGATTTTTTTTTAAACACATGATTTGAGAAAATCTGGTATAGTCTATTTGGGTTTATTTATTTTTTTATAGTTCAAATCATGTGTTTTTATTGTTGTTTACAGGAGATAGAAGACCAGTTCTTATACTCATTACAGGAGATAAAAGTATTGCTTCGTTGTTTCATGCAAATATCAGTCTTAGAGATAATATTTAATATTTTGTGCTTTATTCACATATATGTTTACTTAGTTACTTAATATTGCTTTTCTAAGTTTTGTTCAGGGATAATTAGTTATTTAGATCTAATTTCATTTTATTTTGATTTTGAATCTCAGATAATGAACATTTAGATTGATAATACGAGGTCGTGTTTTTAGTATTAAAAAAAGCAGTGTTTATGATATAGGAGTGAGAAATGAGGTTCAATGCCGGGAACGTCTAAAATATGAGGTCCTATTATATGTTTCCTTTTATTTTTGTACTGTTTTATATTTGTCACGTTCTTAAATTTAACGCGTTGTTGATACAATAGTCGAATGTGCAGTGTTTGGTCGAATGATTCCTTTTATTATTATGTTTTAATAGCAATCATGATGTATAGCTGGGTAGTAAACAAGATATGTTTCTCAACAGACAATTGCAAATTTTTTATAACGATGTCAATCCACGGGGATGGGGATGAGGATGACTCATAGTCCCATCTCTATATGTTAAGGAGGTTCGGATCAGGAACTCGGAGTATGTCCATAATTTTTGGAATGAGTATTGTTATAGTACTACTTATTCATTTAAGTTTTTCATATTCTCTTTGAGTTTTGTACCTTCTCACGTGCACGAGCTCTCTTTGAATACGAGTTTTCTTTTTGCTGCTCTGTTTTGTTTTGTTTCAATTTCTTTGCAAGTTCTACAATACATGAAAAGTTGAGTCCATTGCAGTCTTTAGTATTTCATTTTTTGTAGGTACTTTATTTCTCTTAGTTTTGATTGTATTGCTTATCATAATAGATTGGTATCTTTTTAAAGGTTACTATACTTTGATGTACTTTTAGCATAACATAAACCAAAACATATATGATCTTTGTTGGTTTGTAGATATGGAGAACTTGTGGGCAATGGAGATAAAGTTTGTGCAAACATAAAGTTTGTGTTGGGTCTTTTTATTCATCTCAATAGTTCATAGTTTTGAAAATGATTGTTGATACCAAATTTAGTCTGCTGACATGGCCCAATTGATTGAAGACACGTGGCAATCTACGTGGAAACAACAAACACTTTCGAGGAACTCAGACGCTCCGAGGAACCATACTACAACGAAGAACACTGCTTCCCCGAGGAACTCAGACACTCCGAGGAACAAGAACTCTACGAGAAACTCTTGAGTACCAAGCAACTTAGGCGGTCCGAGTTGCACCTCGAACAGAGCATTAATAGCAGGATAACCAACAGTTTGACTATTCATTAAATGCTTATCATTCAGATGTATACGCTTAAGGGGCATTTAATATATTACCCTTTCACATGTACAGCATTGAATGTATTACCCTTTCACATTACAGCCTCAGGGCTATAAATACATTGTACAATCCTCATTGTAAGGGGACCAAAATTTCTTGATTGAACTTGTAATCGAGAATCCCCAAACAATCATCAATAACAGAAACAGTGGACGTAGGCCATTCTTATAAGGCTGAACCACTTTAAAACTTCTGTGTCTCATTTATTTTATCTGTGATTAAATAATTAGATACGATATAATTTTTTACATCAACAGATTGGCGCCGTCTGTGGGAAACGACTGGTAACATCGTTTTTTATCAAAAATAATTCATCACAAATGGCTGATATTCCAGAATCCAGCAATCGAAACGCTGGAAGCCCTCCAAATCCATCTGCTCCACCAAATATTCCAGATCTGGTTGGAATAATGACAAATCTGGCTCAGGGCCAAACCGTCATGCAAGAAACTATGCGACAACTCATACAAACCCTCCATGGTGGTGCACCAACCCATTCAGGACCGCGAAGTATTCAAAGAAATACCCCTGCACCTTCTTCGCGTACTAGGCATACTGATTCATATCGTACTGAGGAATCTGAAGATTTTTCTTATCAACTTGGACGAACTTCGTCAGTGCGAGCCACAGATACTGAACAACGTATCACTCTCTCCCCAGAATGGACTAGTGCACTAGAAAGATTAAGCAGGGTATCTCCCTTTGATCGATTAGGCCCTAGAAGGAGCAAAAGTCCTCCTAGAGCTGCATCGAGGAGTTTTCGACGACCATCAGATTTAAGGGAAGGATCTGCCCAGTCGCGACCAGATGCTCGTCAAGATAGATCCCAGGAAGCCACATTAACTCGATCAGTTGCCCGAACCAATAGGACCGAGGAAGGAAATGATGCATGGAAAGTCTCTATTCAAAGGCTGGAGGATAGATTAGGAGAAATGGTTAAAGCCAAGAACCCTCTACAACGAACCTTTGTTTGAGGAACACCTTTTGTCCAGGCCATTGTAGATTTTCTAACACCATCAAAGTTTAAAGCACCTGTTGTGACCCCCAAATATGATGGAAAGACCGACCCTGTCCTTCATATAGAACAATACCAAGCTGCAGCCGACATCTATGCTGTTCCAGATGAGATGAGATGAGGGAATTCTCGGGAACTCTTACCAGATCTGCTCAAATATGGTATAATAATCTTCCTCGGGGTAAGATCTCAACTTTTCTTCAACTGGCCGAGTTATTCATTAGGAATTTCTGTTTTGGGGCAAAGCCAGTTAAACGAGTAACACATTTGTTAAATGTTAGACAAAAAGCTGGTGACAGTACTAGAGATTATATAACTCATTTTAATAACGAGAAACTTGAAGTCATTGATTATAAGGAAAAGACAGCGATTATCGCCTTGATGAGTGGACTACTGCCCAACAAGTTGTACTACACTTTGGCCAAAGATCCACCTAGAACCATGTCAGATCTGATGGGAAAAGCGTCCAAGATTATGAATGTCGAGGAGGCTATGGATGCGAAGAAGAATATGGATGCCAAAGAAACCAAGGTGGAAGGTGATAAAGCTAAGAAGAAAGAGCATACGAACGATGATTAATGACAAACATTCAAAAACTAGGTCGGTATGGGACGTAATAAAGAAAGTTGATAATTATACTCCTTTGAAGAAGGACATCAACCATGTTCTAGAAGAAATCAAGAACAACGAGGAATTAAATTGGCCAGAGAAAATGAAGGCAGACCCTGACAGGAGGAATAAAGAAAAATATTTCGAGTTTCATAAAGGTCATGGCCATATGACCAAAAATTGCATAGCTCTTCAGAATGATATTGAAACACTCATCAGACGAGGAAAATTGGCAAAGTATGTTGATCGAGGAAGCGAAAGAAGAAACAATGACCGAACAAGGGAGAGGTCTAGATCTCCTCGTCGAGCAGAGGAGAACAAGAAAAGAAACCATGAAGTTGATCTAGAAGATGACCCCCGATCTTCCCAAGAGACCAAGGCAGCTAGAATGTGAGGTATTTTCAATACGCTTTGGATCATTTGACTATAATGTTATCACAGGTGGAGATGCAGGAGGAGGAGACCTTACTGCAGAAAGAAAAGCTTACCTCTGTGAGGCTCAAGCTTGCTCATACATTCAACGAATACATCTAGCTGAGGAGGATCGCCCGAGAAAGGTAAATAAAGAGAAATTGGTCATTAGTTTCTCAAAGAATGACCTCACAGGTGTTCTGTATCCTCATGATGACCCATTGGTGATCAAAATGAGGATGAAGGAGGTTATGATTTCAAGAGTACTGGTCGACAATGGTAGTTTGGCAGACATCATGTTCTACTCGTGCTTCGATAGTTTAAATCTAAAGCTATCTCAACTGGAGCCTTATCACAGACCCCTCCTCGGTTTTGTTGGTGAGAAAGTATTTCCACTTGGGATGATCAAATTGGATATATTCATTGGTACGTGGCCTGCTTGTCGAACAGAAAGAATACGCCTCTTCGTGATGGATAAGAATGTTCAATCATCATACAATATCATCATGGGAAGAGTAGGATTGAAGAAATTTGAGGCTGTACCATCTACGGTACATCAATGCCTAAAATTTCTAATAAATTTTGGAGTAGGAGTTGTGAAAGGTGATAAGAAATTAGCTCGGCAATGCTATTATTCATCCGCCGAGCAAGAGGAAATGAAGGAATCAAGGAAAAAGACTACTACCTATCAAGTGGATGAAGGTGCATAAATTGAAACATTGGATCCTAGAGATGAGTCGCAACTCGTGAAGGGTCAAGTGGTGGAAGCTACTGAAAACATCATTCTGGACGATGAGCACCATGAACGAACTACTCAAGTAGGTTCATCGTTGGAAGCCTCACTAAAATAGGAATTGATAACTTTCCTTAGAAGCAGAAAATAAACTTTTGCGTGGAGTCATGAAGATATGCCTGGGATAGACCCAAGTTTCTTATGTCACGAGCTCAATGTGAATAAGGAGATGAAGACTGTGAAGCAGGGAAGAAGAGTATTAAGTCCCGAGAAGAATCAAGCTATACAGGAGGAAATAGAGAAGCTCTAGAAGGCTTATTTTATTGAAGATGTTAAATATCCAGACTGGTTAGCAAATATGGTGATGGTGAAAAAGAAGAACAACAAATGGAGGATGTGTGTAGACTTCACCGACCTCAACAAAGCATGTCCAAAGGATCACTTTCCACTGCCCCGAATTGATCAACTGGTGGATGCTACCTTGGGACACGAGCTGCTGAGCTTCATGAATGCTTATTCTGGTTACAACCAGATTAAAATGAAACCTAAAGACAGGGAGAGTACTTCTTTCATTACCCCCAGGGGAACTTATTGTTATAATGTTATGCCTTTTGGTTTGAAAAATACAGGTGCGACATATCAGCGGCTGATGAACAAAGTCTTTGCTGAATAAATCAGTTGCAATATGGAAGTCTATGTTGACGACATGCTGACAAAGAGCAAAAAAGATGCCGATCATCTAGTTGACTTAAGTCAGACTTTTGATCAACTGGATAAATATCAAATGAAGCTGAACCCGATGAAGTGCATATTTGGAGTACGAGAAGGCATGTTTCTCGGGTACATTATCAATCAACGAGGCATTGAGGCAAATCCTGAAAAGATCAAAGCTCTATTAGGGCTGCGATCTCCAACGACGAAGAAAGAGGTGCAAAGTCTTACAGGACGAGTAGCAGCACTCAACAGATTTGTATCGCGAGCAACTGATCGATGTCTCCCATTCTTCAAGACACTCTGAATGACTTTTGAGTGGAATGATGAATGTGAGAAGGCTTTTCAAGACTTGAAGAAATACTTGGGAGCATCTCCACTGCTATCCAGGCCAGTGATGGGAGAAAAATTATACTTATATCTGGCAGTGTTCGAGAATGCAGTTAGTTCGGCATTGATAAGAGTGGAGAATGGAGTATACAAACCAATCTACTACACAAGTAAGGCTTTCCGAGGAGCAGAGATCAGATATCCAAGGCTGGAAAAGTTAGCACTGGCGCTGATTGAGGCGAGTAGGAGAATGAGGCCATACTTCCAGGCTCATACTATAGTCATATATACTGATATGCCATTGAGGCAAGCCCTTCATAAACCAGAAAAATTAGGGAGATTGATGTACTGGGAATTAGAGCTCGGTGAATATGATATAGTCTATGAACCCAGATCATCGCTAAAAGGAAAAGCTGTAGCAGATTTTATAGCAGAGTTCACCTATCCCGATACCCCCGAGGAGCAAAAATTGCTCGTTGATCAACCTGTGGATGTTACAGGATCATCAAATGCAAGCCCAGACCAACTTAGCTTGGTAAAAGGGCAAGTAGATGTTACAAGATCATCAAATTCAAGACTAGACCAGCTCAGGTTGGTAAAAGGGCAAGAAAAGATGATCGATGAACAACAAGAAATATCAGGAGATGATGAAAGGAATCAACAAATTTTCCACCGAGGAACTCTGTCAGATCAGAAATTTGAAGACGAGTTACCTATATGGAGACTGTACGTGGATGGTTCATCTTGCACTACAGTATGTGGCGCGGGGATAGTTTTGAGCAGTCCTGACGAGGTCGACATGGAATACGCCCTACGTTTCCAATTTAAAGCTTCGAATAATGAGGCTGAATATGAAGCCATGATTGTAAGTCTTAGTTTGGCAAAAACCATGGGGGCAGAACAGGTTATTGTCTTTAGTGACTCGCAATTGATCGTAAACAAAATGATGGGAGTATATGTAGTCAGAGGAGAATTAATGATTAGATATCATGCAAAGGCAAAGGCGCTGGTGTCGGAATTTGTTGCTATTCAGCTGGTCAGAATACTAAGAATGGAGAATGCGAGAGCAGACGCCCTAGATCGATTAGCATCAGCTACTCGTACCAAGCTATGAAGAATAATCCCAATTGAAGTTTTAGCTGGTCGGAGTATAGATGAAGATCTGACGACAAATTTTATTACCCTTGATTTAGGACCATCTTGGATGGATCCCATCAGGGCATATATTGAGGAGGGAGAATTGCCAATTGACAAGCTCGCAGCCAAGAAATTGAAGTTTAAAGCTTCTCGGTATGTATTAACTAATGGTATTCATATAGACGAGGAATTATGGAAGGTTTGCAAAGATATGTACATCCCACCGAGGTGAAAGATCTAATTGTAGAGGTCCATGAAGGGTCCTATGGAGCCCATGTAGCAGGTTGAACTCTTTTGCAAAGGGTGATGACGCAAGGATACTACTAGCCAACGATGAGGGCTGATTATATAGCCTACGCTAAGAAATGTGACAAGTGTCAGCGCTTTTCCTTTATCCGAAGAACTCCCCAAGCATTATTGACACCCATTACTTCCCCTTGGCCATTTTCCATATGGGGAATAGATTTGGTTGGGCCACTGTCGACGACCAGGGGAAGGTTTAAGTATCTCGTGGTCGCTGTGGATTATTTTACTAAATGGGTTGAAGCTGAGCCTCTCATTGATATGACGTACGACAAGGTATACCAATTTATTTGGAAGAACATAATTTGTCGATATGGTCTTCCACATGCCTTCATCACAGACCATGGAACACAATTTGACAATGAGGAGTTTGCTACCTATTGTCATTAGTAAAATATTTTGAAGATCCACCCAGCACCAGGCCATCCTCAAAGAAATGGACAAACTGAAGTGACAAACAGAACACTGCTGAATGGCTTGAAGAAAAGACTGGATGATGCGAAAGCAAATTGGATCAACGAGCTATAATCAGTACTATGGTCTTACCGAACTACTCCCTGAGTAGCAACTGGAGAATCACCATATATGCTGGCGTTTGGAAGTGATGCTGTTATACCTACCGAGTTGGGCCTCCCAACACATAGGGTGCTGAATTTCAATTCCCCTATCAGTGACTTAATGAGAAGATTGGATTTAGACATGCTCGAGGAAGTTAGAGAAGAAGCAGCCATTAGAAATGCTACTTACCAGCAGCGAACAGCTTTGTTCTACAACAAGAGAGTGAAGAAGTGTGACTTGAAAGAAGGAGACTATGTGCTAAAGAAGGTGATTCAAAAGCACAAGAAACTGGAAGCAAACTGGCATGGACCATACCGAGTTACAGAATTTGTTA
Organism: Sambucus nigra; assembly: GCA_949130495.1. Taxonomy (NCBI): domain Eukaryota; kingdom Viridiplantae; phylum Streptophyta; class Magnoliopsida; order Dipsacales; family Adoxaceae; genus Sambucus; species Sambucus nigra. Next base: position 95,286,187 of record OX422212.1, read on the forward strand.
GACCAGGAACTTACCGAATAGCAACTTTAGAGGGGGAAGAGTTTAATAATGCATGGAATGCTGAGCACCTGCGCAAGTATTATCAGTGATGTATATTCTCATGTAACGCAGTTCCGTCAGTATGAATAAAAAGAAGATATTCTTCCAAATTCTCCTTTTATTGAAAGTTTTTCGGGGAATACTAGTGCTACACACTACTCGGCAAAACTTGGACTACTCGGGAAAACTCGGCGAAACTTGGACTACTCAAATTTATTCTCAAAAAAGCCACCTAAGGTTGGTCGAGAAAAAAATGTATTCCTCCGGGAAGTAAAACTTGTATTCGTCCGGGAAGTAAAACTTGTATTTATTCCTTCGGGAAGTAAAACTTGTATTCCTACGGGAAGTAAAACTATGTGTTCCTCGGGAAGTAAAAGTATTCCTAAAAATGCCAACTTATGTTGGTTAGGAAGTAAATATATTCTCGAAAATGCCAACTAAAGTTGGTCGGGAGGTAAAGAAAGTGCCAAAGCTCCTCGTAGAGGAAAAATCCACTAACTATGGCTGGTTGAGGATAAAAACCCACTAACTGTAGTGGGTCGAGAAGGAAAATTTACCGACCTTGGTTGGTCGGAAACATTTTATGGATACAAGAAAGTGATCGAGCAAAATTTTGGATACTCGTGACTTTTTAAATTACTACTGAATTGGTCGAGAAATAAAACATCATTTTTACCAAGTGACTACCACAAATTCAAACTACTCGACAATAAGTTGATCGACAAATAACACAATATCATTATCTTTTTAATAGATACACATGCATAGAAGTAAAGTGTTACAAGACAATGGCAGTCAACATTTGCAAATAAAATTATTTCATTATATGTAGAACAAGATACATGAGGAATGAAATTCAAATTTATTACATCAATATCCCTACTCTATTGGTTTTTTCCCCTCTGCTTTTGAAACAGGTTCCTCGCCAGCAGGCGGATCATTTAAAGCAAGAGGGGAATTTATAAAGTTAAGATCTTTTAACATCCTGATATTCATCACGGATGGTCGATCTAGGAGATGCTCGGGACGAGATATCTCGACACTTGAATGGAGATTGTAGTCGCTGAGATATTTGGAAATTAAGCATCGAGGAATGGCCCGAGCAGGGATCCAACTCATATCAAGATTGAATGGTGGCACGGGTAGGTCGAGCAGCCCAAGATTATGGTAATCCCTTAGGTAATGACCCTGTTCGAGTTGCACCACACCTAAGGCATTCAGCCATCCCTATTTGTAGCCCTCATTATTTGCATTCTGGATGCGATCGTCCAAGTGGTAGAGAGCCTCGTTGTAGCCAGCCATCCAGAACTCCCTGGGATGTTTGTGAAATGTATATGTCAATCTTTCCAGCTGCTTGTGGAGATTTTTTATAAGAGTTCTTTATTCTCCAAGGTAAATTTCTGCGCAGAAAGTTGCTATTCCAAGTCCCTGATTTTCTTAGACATCTCGACCAACGCCTGGTTTTTCGCCATCAGCTGGAAGGCTTGGTTCTCTAAAGAAAATTGAGTCCTCTGTTCCTCGAAAGGAATCCAAGCAGCTCTTGCTCTTCCCCGAGGAGCTCTTGCTCATCCACGAGAAGATGTAGAAGGGCCAAATCTTTTCAAGGTTTCCAACTCATCCCTCAAGTTGGCGTTCTCGACCTCCAAGAACAAGAATCCTCATCAGTCACGTGGATCAAGGCTTTTAAAGTGGAAGCTGCAGACTTCAACTACGACAACTCTCTTTGCAGCCAGCAAAAAGTTTATCGTATCCTTTATCGGCAATGATTTACTAATACTTCTTCTCGTACCCCTCGTGCAAGAGGGCCGTGGATTCTTTATACTATTGCTGAAGGTCTTCAAGAGTGCCTTGGAGATCCTCAATCATATCATAATAAGCTACATTATTGTCCACCGCATGATCAAGCAGACACTTCAAATATTGGTAAGCTTCAACTGCCTGTTCCGAAGAATCTTGGCCGAGGATGTCGACGATTTGTGCTGCACTCAAATCTATGTGACCAGCCTTAAAATATTCATTGCATTGCCGCAACAGCTTTGTATCATGAGCAGACAGTAATTCCATCCTGTCCAGAAACTAGTAGAGGAAGAAAAAGCAATAATCAATAAGAGTACCAGCAGAACATGAAGGGAAGAAATAACAGTATGCATAAACAAAAGTTCAAATTTTATTACATTACAAAGGTCAGAAGTACAAGGTTTAGAGTTACATGTTCAAAAGTTACATTTGACAAAGAAAAATATAAAGAGAAACCCGAACAACTCTACACCTTTTCCTTGTCTCCAAAAACTTTCTCGGGAGGCTGGGACGAGGAGGTAGGTTGCTCGGAGGGAACAAAAAGTTTCTCGACGAGCGCTAGCAGTTGCTCGGAGGAAGTAGTGAGTTGCTGAAGTTCCTCGTTTATAGGCTGGATGGCTGGGGGATGAGAAACTTGATCTCCCATCACCATGGAAGACTCCTCAGAGGCAGCTTCGTACTCTTCTTCGTCTTCAGGAGTTGGAGGGGGACCAGGGATGTGTCGCTGGAAGAGTTCAGAAGTTTCATCAACCTTCATCTCCTGAAGAGCTGCGACCCACTCATCTCTAAAGTATTTTAGGCTGCCATATTCGACTTGCGACATCATGGCAGCCAAGACTTTGTTCCACCCCTTATCCCAGCCAACCCTGAAATATTTCTTCACAGTCGATTTCCTCTTTTACTTCTCCGAGGAAAGCTTCTCGGACAGAAGATTTTCAGCAGCCTTCAGTTTATTCTCAGCTTCTTCCTTCTATCGACTTACTTCCTGCAGCTGACCCAACTTTTCCTCAGCAACCTTGAGTTTATCTTCAAACTTCTCAGCATTCTTGAGCTTCCTTTCAAGCTCTTTATTCTTCACATCCAGACTATTTAATTTTTTCTCCAACTCCTTGGAGACTTCAACAACTTGAGCCTTCTCCTGCTCAGTTGTGGTAATTTTCTTCTCCTAAGCAGCCTTGTCAGCATCATGCTTCTGACGAGAATCTTCCAAAGATCGTGTCAGACCCATCAGAGCTTCCTCCACACCAGACGAGGAGCTTGAAGCTTTAATAGCTTCATCCTTCTTCAAAATTGTATTAAAGCAGCTCACCAATTGTGAAAAGAAAATGAAAGAAAGTCAGAGACAGATATAACAAGAGAAAGATGAAAAGTTCAAAACAACAAGACTTACAGAAGCAATATGGCGAGCAGCCAATGATGTAACCATGTCCCAAGAAAGGTTCTCTTCAATACCTTGGATCTCGGGAACGATCCAAGTCTTCCCGAGCTCATAGCAGAGCTCGGGGGAACAAAAGTAGGAACACCAGTTCTAGTAGTTGGGGGCTGAGAGATGGTTTCAGACAAATGACCGAGGAACTCTTCTTTAGCCTCCTCGGAGGAACAGGAATAGTTTCGACCAAGGAAGAACACTTGGTCGGTGATATAACAATCACCTCGCCTGGAGCAGCAGCCTTGCTCGGGGCCACTGAAGGCTTCTCGCCAACCTTCGCAGGAGCAGCTGGAGGAGCTGCATTAATTTTCTTTGTACCTTCTGGGACATCATTTTTACTTCTTTTTGCCTCTTCAGCAGCAGAGGCGGGTTTCTCGAAGAGAGTAGGAGGTCTTCTTTTCTTCATCCTTTCACTTAAAGGAATGTGTGACTCAGACAAAGAACTGGTAGAAGCTGGTACTGGCTCTGCGTCGCTTATCACCGGACGAGAAGTGAAAGAGGTTGTGTAACTCTTGTACTGAAGCAGATATGAAGCTGATCTAATATGCTCGTTGACAACAGTCTGATGCAAACTCCAGATAAGTTTTAAGTGCCTTATATTAACGTCTGCCTCTTTTGGACACTTTCTTTTGTTGTCAACTGCAAATAAATAAACATTAAAATATCAGTGGCAAATTTTATCAAACATAAAGGAAGCATAATCTCAAAATAAATAAAATGAAATAAAAATAACCTATCCCAACTCCATAGGGAGGGCATCTAAGACCCTGATACACTTCATCTCCAGATAAAGGAGCATGTTGCCAATTTTTTATAACAACCCCGTGCTCAAAATAGTCCCTATTGGCATCCGGGAGATTGACTACTAAAGCCCTATTTAAAAATCTAATTTTTAAAATAAAAAGTGTTATCACCAACAACCCATCTATAACAAAACATGATTTCTGGAATGCCTATGCGAGTTCCATGAATTTGATTTAGTCTATGAACCCCATAAACTATTCTCCATGTATTGGGGGCTATTCTTGCAGGAACCACGTCAAAGTATTGACAGAATTCCAGACATATAGGGTTTGGAGGAAAAGAAAAACCACACTCAGCAACAAAGAGATTGGGGAACCAATGTCCCTCAGCCAAACGAAAATAATCAGAAGGTTCAGAAGTTCCTCCAGAACAACCCATGAAGGAATAGAAAGATCAGAACAAAATTTATCAAGAGATTCAACAAGGTAAACCATGATGAATAAAGGAAATGAAGAAGAAGGAAGAAGATCTTACAGAAAAAGAGTGGATCTGTTGACAACGAACGATGAAAACGATGAACGCACAAGAGAGTAAGACAATGGAAAACTCGAAGATACAAATTTGAAAAAGTAAAAGACGATGGGATTGTCTGTGATGCTTAAATACCTTACCTTGGGAAACGGTAAAGTTAATGATTACAAAAAGAAACGATTACGCTACCGACGGCTAAAAGGACAAAAAGTATGCGGAGATCGAGGCGGTTATAAAAATTAAAAAAAACTGATTCTACGAATATGGAAGGAGAAATAAATACAAAAGACTCCTAAATTTTAGGATGACCATTTAAAACTGCCATATTCCGAGAAAGAATGTTCAACACTCCTCAAATTTCGAACTATGAAACATTGGGGGCTTCTGTTGATACCAAATTTAGTCTGCTGACATGGCCCAATTGATTAAAGACATGTGGCAATCTACGTGGCAACAACAAACACTTCCGAGGAACTCAGACGCTCCGAGGAACCATACTACAATGAGGAACACTGCTTCCCCGAGGAACTCAGACGCTCCGAGGAACAAGAACTCTACGAGGAACTCTTGAGTACCGAGCAACTTAGGCGGTCCGAGCTGCACCTCGAACAAAGCATTAATAGCAGGATAACCAACAGTTTGACTATTCATTAAATGCTTATCATTCAGATGTATACGCTTAAGGGGCATTTAATATATTACCCTTTCACATGTACAACATTGAATGTATTACCCTTTCACATTACAGCCTCAGGGCTATAAATACATTGTCCAATCCTCATTGTAGGGGGACCGAAATTTCTTGATTGAACTTGTAATCGAGAATTCCCAAACAATCATCAATAACAGAAACAATGGACGTAGGCCATTCTTATAAGGTTGAACCACTTTAAAACTTCTGTGTCTCGTTTATTTTAACTGTGATTAAATAATTAGATACGATCTAATTTTTTACATCAATAATGATATTATTCTTTTTTTATTGTACGGGTTAAATTTAGGTTGTTTTAATTTATTTACAAGAGTCTACATGTTTCCTCAGTTATTATTCCTTCCATCACTGAGACGCACCACATGTTGTTTTTGCAGAAATTAAGAGGACATCTATCATGGAAGGTGTTTGCGTAAAAAGTGAGAAGTCATAAAAGAGAGTTAATGTTCAAAGGGTACTGGCACATACGAAAACTACCATCGGCACAAACTTGATTTCTGCACATGGTAACCATATTATTCTCAGTATACAATGTTGTATGTATAAACTATTCAAAATATTCTTCGTGTCCTTTTAAACTGAGACTCTATTTGTAGTACGACTTTTCTGCTATCCCTCATAATGTATATTGGTTAGGGGTTCGCATGTGCATTTCTTAGTGGACTGATCTGGATACACTCCGGATTTCAAACCTAAATGCAGCAGATACACCGCATCATATACACTGCAACGTTCACTAAGTGTATCACCAAGTGTATCACCAAGAAATCACTGATACACTGCAACAGATTAATCCATCCCGGTGTGGCTGTCCTCAAATGTGATTTCACTTTTCGGTGAATCACGTAATATAGTTCAAAAATACATCTTATGTAGATTGATTTTTGCCTCTAGATGCTGCTTAAAACCAGCAATAGTAAAAAAAAATTATGTAGACTAATGTCATTTTACCAAAAGTTCAATAGCTGCTAGAAGTTTTATAGGTGTGTTGGTGCATTTTGCAAAATAACTGAGCCGAGGTCTTCCAAATGTTGCAAAATTGTATCTATCTAGGTGTATCATGAAATGATAATCTCCTCTACAATTATATGAATTTTGTTACTTTATTAATTCATGGTATTTTCTTTACTATTTTTCACTTAAATATATAATTTGTTATTTACACAGGTACAGTATTTGAAGAAACCTCGAAGAAAGAACAGTGCACCTCAAAATGGTACCATGATAACTCATTTTTAACACGCATTATTTGGTTAATCATTCATGATAGCTCAAAATGGTACAATGAGGCTTTTGTAATAGTTAATAATTCAAATTGATTTTACGTCTGATGTTTTCTTTACCTTTCAGGTATCTCGGACACAAGGTTATCGATGGCATGATTCAAGGAGTATTGTTGAATCCATGGATTTTTACTTTAATCAAGGAACAATGGCACTCAGTTTTAGGGATCGCTTGGATATTTTGAAGGTTATGTTCATTTTAGCTTTCAACGTTGGGGTTGTGATGCGAAAGAAGTGGAATGGCATAGTTATGTACCTGTCGGTATCTATCCAATCATTGATCTTGGCCATCTGAGTTCATTACACTACAGTTCTTGACTCAATAAGTTACCTAGTCGACTCAATTCGGAGGAACTTATTAATAGTGGTTTATTATCTATGCATATTTGGGGTCTATATTTTATTATAATTAAATCGATGATGTGGTTGAAACGAGGTCCAATATGGACTATTAGAACCGTTAGTATTGTTGTTGTTGAGTATTTTTATTTTTTTAAGCAGGGTGAATAGTCTTATAAATAAAGGAAATTCTGCCCAAATTTTTTAAATTGTTTAGAATTTGTGTTGTAAAATAATCTTCGAGTTAAATATTTGGGAACAAATTTTTTGTCGTTTTGCAATTATGTAATTAGAAAATTTTCGCTATTTTATGATTACGTACTTTGGATAACTTAAATTATATACGACTTAACACTTTGTTTTGTTTGGGCAATGAAATTGTTTTCGTTTCGAAATTACATACTTTGAAATTTGTTGTTTTGCGATTACGTAATTTTTGGAAATTTTCGTCGTGCCTTCAGGCACGGGCATATCCTAGTGTGTGTGTGTGTATATATATATATATATATATATATATATATATACTCACAGGCTCATGTGCACCCTAAGTTTGCACATCAAATTTTTAAGATGGTAAAAAAATATTTTGATGCTTCTTTTTTTGTGTGATATTTAAGCATTTTAAGGGACCTGTATAAAAAAAATCAACTCAAAAAAACTTTTTTCGCTATTTTTTAAAAATTGGACAAACTTTCGCTACTTATTTTTTTGGGGACAGGCTTTGAAAGCTTGACCGATTTTTTAAAAATAGAAAAAAAAAGTATTTTTGAGATGAATTTTCTTATATGTGTCAATTGAAATGTTTAAGTATCACAGAACAAAATCAACTCAAAAATAATTTTTCTAGAATATTTAAAAAAAATATGTGTGCACGAGCACATGTACGAACTTAGTGTGCACAGGAGCCTCTCTCTCATCATGGTTGTGTGAATTCCTATTGTGTGACTTCTTATGTGTGTGAACATACCTACGCTTCTTGTTATCACGGGAGGCTTCAGATCGTGGATAGTCTTATCTTGGTGAGCCCACTTAGGTGGAATTTTAGACTTGTGCCTCAAAACATAGAATTTAGGGTTGAGCATTACTTGTGTGTGTTATAGTGTGATCGGTCATTTAGGTGTGTGAGTAGCCCAAAGACTTAGAACTATGTTCGCCTCCAAATTTTGTGAATTGTAAATTTATGGTTCAAAAGTGATTCCGAACCAGAAGTCCTTTACTTAGTACGTGATGTACCAGGACTCGATAACAAAGTATGCACGCATCGTGGGTCTCCATCCAGGGATGTTGTATTCGTATATAATACTATAGTGGTGTATACATATATACGTGTGATTTATTATACTCTGTGTGCATTAGTAGATAAGATAAATAGTGGCATCTAAAGTAACCTAAGTATGTGGAAACTTAATACTTACATGGTGATTTTTACTCGCTAAAGGAGTTTGGAAATTTGGAAACTTATTGTATGGGCGTTACGGGTAGGCACAACGAATTATTAGGTAGGGAGAGACATAGTTCAAACTAGTTAGGCGGGGTAGTGTAACTAGGTTGGTTTAGGAGAATACTTTAGGCATGTAACATAGTTGAGAGGTAAGGATATCAAGCGAGGGCACGTGAAGTTAATATGTATACACTATCAACTCTTACTGCATTTTAAATAGTTGAAAATATTTTTAAAATGTTCTTGGGTCCTGACTCGTTTCAAATCTATTTTTTTAAAACCTTTTAGGTGCCCAGCCACAGGGAAGCCAAGCTTAGGAGTCCATTCTTATTTGACCTGCTGAAGTTGTTGTGGACATTGAAGGACCTTGGTAGTAGATGCTTTCACTTTTATCAGTTCCTTTTTATCATTAAGTTATCTCAGTTGGGCATGTCTCCCATCTTTACTTAGTGGTTATTTCAGAGCTATTGTATTTCCATTTTATTTTCAGTTGTTGGATTTGCTTTTAATTATGGACTATTGTATATGGACTTTAGTCTGGAGTGTTTATTTCTGTCGCATTTTTCTAGTCAGTTGTTTTATCATTTATTACGTTGTTTATGGGAATGGTGAATGTGGTTTTGTAGTTTAAATTATTGCTTATTAATAAAAAATATTAAAATTTTGACACTAGGCAATAACGGTATTAGTAACATAATCATGTTTCGGCGGTGATGATAAAAATGAAACCATTAATGATTCTTGTTTAATTTAATAGTGGACTGATCACCCAAGGATTAAAACAGGTGGGGTGTCATATGTGGTATCAGAGCATCAGGTTCTAGTGTACTTAGGATCTATATGGACTTATCACGTTTCCAGTATAGCATTCTTTGATATAGATCCCTACTATTAGGATTGTTGCATTCATGATTACGCATTTACACCTTCAGATATTTTGAGATGTATTGAACTGTGGACATGTATAGAAAATTTCTTTCATTTTAGATGCCACCGGAGATGCACAGCCCGAGTTGCAGCTAGCTCAAGCACAGAGGACCATAAATGTTGCTGAGGTCTCCGCTATTATTATAAAAGTGGTTAATGCATCTTTGGCCACATTTGCTTAGTAGACACCCCAGGTGACACCTCAATCATAGGTTGTGGCTCTAGACCAGGCACACACGTTTCCTTTTTATTGGGATCGAGTTAGAGATGCCTTTCAGAAGGCTCATCCTCCTGAGTTTCAGGGAAGCTAAGATGTCGTTGATGTTTGCCAATAGTAGAAGGACATCCAGTGGAGTTTATGGATGTACGAGTGCACTGATATGCAGAGACACATAATAACTACTTTTAAGATAGTGGGGGAAGCTTTGGAGCGGTGGGAGTTTGTTACCATAGCACAAGAGAGGGATAGCATGCCTATTCGAGAGTTCTCAGAGCGATTCGATCGCAAGTACTTTTTATCCTCTATTCAAACAGAGATGAAGAGGAAGTTCTTAGACATCTCCCAGGAAGGAAGGAAAGTGGCTGAATATGAGGAGGAATTTACTCGATTGGAAAATTTATTTCCTGATGAGGTGAGCATAGAGGATAAGAGGATACAGCTCTTTGTTGATAGTCTAAGATGGAGAATCTGACAATAATTATTGGGTAATCCCTCTCTGAAGACGTATACGGATGTTTTGAATGCTACTTCATTGCATTTCAAGATCACCGCTTCCACATTAAAGGAAGTAAGTAAGCAGAAGAGTCCGTCCAGCAGGACAGGACAAGGGGTGGCAGTGCCAACGGGGCACAATTGACTCAGACTCAGACGAGATCGGGTGAAAATGGTTCCCGACAATGGGATTCTACTAAGCATTTTTTATCAGGAGATTTTAGAGAGGGGTAGGGTGGATTCAGGCATGGCCATCAGGGCCAATAGGGACAACAACATTTTTAGCAGGGCTAAGGGAGAGGTGGTACCAGCCAGCAAAGATGAGGCTAATAGGGACAGAGATGGGGAAATTTCATTGGTAGATTCTTCACATGTGGCAAGAATGGCCACAAACGTATGGATTGCCCTGATAGGGGCAGGGTTCCGTAACAGCAGGTTGCTCGCCAGGAGCCTTAGAACTCTATTTTTCCCCTGCCCTTTAGCACCAACACTGACTGCCATAGCAGTCATCCAAGAAGCACCACCATAGTAGGGGCAGTTATAGTATGGATGTGTGTACAATGTCTGCTACGCCGTAGTTCCACAGGCGCTACCCACATTTAAGGGTACATTTCATATACATGGGACTTTAGGGCATATCTTTTTTTACTCTAGGGCTTCACACTTGTTTATAGCGACTATATTTGCACGATCCACGGGGTTGTTAGGCATGGACGATTATACAGTAACATGTGTAGACCCACCATTGGGTAGTAGGACACTTATCTTCTTTATTTATCGGGGCATGAGTATAGACATTGGGAGACTTCTTTTTCCCGCCGATATGCTCGTGTTATATATGTCAGAGTATGTCATGTCCTTATTTTTGGTATGAATGAACAAGAAGTACACATAAAATAATGAATTAAAGTTAAGTAGGGATAACATAACCTTTTATTCATTATTAACATGTTACATAGGGTGGAACTATCGCAAGGGTTAATAACACGTTTCTAGTACACATGACAATATAGAAAATTAAAAAGCGCCATTTCTTGCTCACATCTGGTTTAATCTATGCCCATGCGGTCACATAAGTGAATAGGTGACCGGTGTTTGTCTCTAGTAGGGAAGAGATACTATTATCTTTCTCCTGGCGCATCTGGAGAAGGAAGGAATTAGCACAAATATGTTAAGTAGGTTTTACCAGTATTACAATAATGATATATATATATATATATATGAGAGTTCGAGTGTGTATAGAATTAGTACTTAAAACGACTGATAAAATAAGCTGATAATTCTATGTTTATCAGATTATACCTTCAAAAGGTTGGAAATTCATAATTCCATAATGATTAGTCCATTCAAGAAAATACGGTATATTACCAGTTTAGTTAGAATCATGCTTGAACAAAGTCAAGGAATTTGAACTAATAATCCCATTCTTACTAGTTGACTAAGTGGTATAGAGGTAATTAAGCTATCATAAATAATCCCATAACCTTTGGGGAAAATAACATGTTATTCTCACAACTAAAGTGACACTCATACGCATGTAGCAATAATTAGGGCTCTCAATCATTAGAGACCAATAGGCCAAGTAGAAAGTTATGTGGGATAATACATTAGTCTACTTACTAGTTAATACTAATGCTTATAGTAAAATATGGCACAAAAGTGCAGGGGAAAACTAAATTAATATGGTACATGATCTCAGTTATTAGGTGAGAAGGGTTTAAAATATATTCTAAAATTAAATACTGGTGATAATTCAAGTACCGATGATGGTTTAACAAAATAGAAAGTATGGCAATATAATAACATGCACATACTCAGAGTCAATGTGGATATCAAAGAGTAATATTAATAGAAGTATTTCAAATACATGAAGTATAATACTTAAAAGGTAGGAAAAATTTACTTGCTTGGTATTCGATTGAATTGATGTCACACTCGAGTATTCAGAAGAATTGGGACTTGAATTTCTATTATACAATGTGTGGTATAGGAGAGTTTTTGTCCTCAAATATTTTGATGTATGTATAGGAAAGTCTGGGGCACAAATTCCAAAGTTGGAAAAGGTACTAGGGGTTGATTTCTAATTTAAGTCAATTTCTTTAAATAAAAACCTTGTTTTTACATAACCTGAGCTAGGAATATCCAAACATAGTCTTATCTTATACCATTTTGATTAGAAAAAAATTAAATATTTTTTTTGGAAAAGAATCAGAAGTTTTTGATTGGCAACGTGCCGTCAGGTTCGTGGTCAAGGTTTCTGACCAAAGTCATCATCTTTAACCTCTCGATTTTGACTTTCTACAGTTTAAAACTTTGAACTGGGGTTTTCTCCTTCCTTGTTATACCATTTGAGATGATTGTTTAACTAACTTAACCTAATTTTTCATAAGGAATTCAAATATATTAGTTTCATGGTTCGAAACCAAGTATAACTTGAGTTTCAAAACTGTGTGTCTTTATGAAATTTTGACCCAACATTCTTCGATTTATAGAGTATGTAAGGGTGTCTTATGAATTAGGTTTGGTTTCTACTATATGTGAGAGTAATTTGGTTTTGGTTTCAAAGATTTTGATGGATTGTAGGTCAAGAATTTTGAATTTGGGGGGCTTATGTGTAATGGATTGCACCATTAAAGCTCAAGATTTAATGGTGTTCCTACTATTTTCTCTACCCTAGGCATTTCTAAACATAAAAGGTTGCATATTATGAGTGTTCTAATTACATTAACTATGCAAAAAAGTGCTAGAATTGAAAGAATTGAAAATAAGGCATAAAATGATCTGTTACCTGAATAGAGAGAAAATTCGAGCTTTTGAACTAAACTGGGGGATGATTCTCTACTGCTTAGGACGTGGGGTATTTATATACTACTTTGGGTGAGGATTTGATTGGAGTGAAAAGGAGGTGGATTTGAACTTGTTTAAGGTGAGTTTTGGTTATGGGTAAATGGGGGCACATGGGTTCCTAAGGTTTACCATCTGGTTTTTGAACTCTTATGCTGATGTGGGTGTGTGTGTGGACAGTGGTAAAAATAAAATTCACCAAGGTTTTGATTTTAGTCCTGAATCATTGATATAATTGAATGTGTGCCCATAAAAGTACACTTTTTTGTCAAGTTTAGGGAAATTTTGGTAATTTCAAAAAGTTCCCAGGATTCAAATTATAATTTCATGTTAGTTGAGGTCCAAATGTTTAATTTGATATAAGGATGAGTTTTAGGGTTTCAATATATCTCAATATATCTCATTTTAAAAGTTTCAAGGACTTTTTTATAATTAATTAAAACTTTAAGGGGTTGAAGTTAATAAAGCAAAGTTATAGGATTTTAAACATAGTTCCTTTCTTCTTAGAATAATTTTAATTTCACTCATCTGGTCCCAATGTAGCTTCTTGTTGAATTTGGTGTTCTTGAAGTGCTTTAACTGATGAGATTTCCTTATTTATAAGATACTTCAAATTCATGGTTGGGTTCGACTAAAACATCTTGCCATGTGATAGTATAGGATGTATCTAGTATATACTGGTATAATTGTGATACATCAAATAAATTATGGATATTGGATAATTAAATAGTCAATTCAAATTGATAGTCTTCGGAGACGATTCTTTTAGAAATTGTGAAAAGTCCAATATATCGAAGAGATAATTTTCCTTTCTTTCCGAAACGTAAAATTCCTCTTTGGGAAGATACTTTTAGAAATACTTTCTTATTTTCTTAAAATTCCAATGGTTTTCGGCGATGATCAACATAACTCTTTTGTCGATCTTGGGTTGTCTTAAAGTTATCTCGAATTTACTATATTACCTCGGTGGTTTCTTGAATTATTTTAGGACCAAAGTGTTTACTATATCCTGATTCTATCCAACATACTAGGGATCTATAATGTCTTCTTTATAAAGATTCAAATAGGGAAACTTTGATACTGGTTTGATAGCTATTGTTATACAAGAATTCGATAAGGGGAAAATATAAATTCCAATGGTTAGACATATGTAATATACACGATCCTAACATATCTTCTATGGTTTTAATTTTACATTCTAATTATCTATCCATTTAGCTGTGGAATGTAGTACTTAAGTGAAGTTTAATACCCATTGCAGCTTGCAATGTTTGCCAAAATTTTCCTATAAAACGAGAATCTCTATATGATACAATGGATATAGGGATTCCATGTAATTGAATAATTTCTCAAATATATAACTTGCTAAGATGTTGGAATGAATCGGTGGTTTGTAACAGTAGAAAATGGACTGACTTAGTAAGTCGATCTACCAATACCCAAATTGAATTAGTTCCTTGGGATGTGCGAGGTAGTCCACTGACAAAATCCATGGTAATATGATCCCATTTCCATTCGGGATTAGGTAAAGGCTGAAGAAGTCAACTAGGGTGTTGGTGTTTTATCTTTACTTATTGACAAGTAAGTCATATCCTTACCAAGTTCTCGATTTCGATTCTCATGTTTGGCCACAAGTATTGTTCTTCAAAGCACGGTACATTTTCGAGCTTCCGAGATGTATCATGAATTTCGAATGGTGAACTTCGTGCAACACTTCTTCTTGTAGAGATATATTATCAAGCACATATAATCTATTTCTAAATCGGAGTCATGTTTCTCTATCGTAGGAAAAATCTAGATTTTTCCTCAAAAATTATGTACAAACGAATTTTTGGTTTTGTGCATTAATATTCTCTTTCTTGATTAGGGATGAGCAATAATGTAAAAACATTTAGTGCAAGGGGTATGTAATTGTAGATCATATTGCTCTATGGTAGCTGGCATATCGTAGGAATTTAGAGTACGAAGTCTTTCTATCGGATTTTGACTTAAATTGTCGGCTACTACATTACCTTTGTTGGATTTTAATTTAGTTTAAATCAGTAATCTTCCAAAAATTCTATCTATCTTCGTTGTCTTAAGTTCAAGTCTTTTTGGGTAAAGATGTTCTTCAAACTTTTATGATTATAAAAGACTTGGAAACTTACACCATAAAGGTAACAACTCCAAATATTTAATGCAAAAACTATGGCTGCTAGTTCTAGATCATGAACTTGATAATTACGCTCATGTTTCTTAAGTTGTCGTTACCCATATTCTACTAGTTTTCATTCTGCATTAACACACATCCTAATCCTTGTAATGAAGCATCGATATATACCTCATAACTTACATCACTAGAAGGAATACTGAGGATAGGAGCAGTAGTCAACTTATCCTTGAACACTTTGAATGATTGGTTACATTCTTCTATCAATGAAAATGTAACTTCCTTCCTTGCTACTTTTGAAAGGGGAAGAGCAATACAGGAAAACCTTTCAACGAATTGATGGTAATATCCAACTAATATATGAAAACTCTTTATTTCGGTAATATTGGTAGGAATTTTCTATTCCAAAATGGCTGTAATTTTAGCTGGATCGACTTGGATTCCATTTTCATAAATCACATGTCCTAAAAATTTAATTTCTTCAATTGAAAAATCAAATTTGCTCTTTTTGGTGGAGTACTTAAGACTAACTTTAAACGTATGCTCTGCCAAGTCTTGAGAATATATAAGAATATCGTTAATCAAAACGATAACGAATTGGTCCAAAAAAGGTCTAAAGATTCGGTGAATTAGATCCACAAAATTTGTTGGGGTATTAGTTGAACCGAATGACATTACGGTAAATTCAAAATGTCTAACGAGTTCTAAATGCAGTCTTAGGAATGTCTTGCTCTCTAACACGTAACTGATGATAATCGGATCATAAATTTATTTTAGAAAAGACCCTTGCTCCTCTAAGTTGATCAAATAGATCTCCTATTCAGGGTAAAGGATACTAATTTTTAATAGTTATAAGATTCAGTTTACGATCATTTATGCACATTCTAAAGCTTCCATCATGTTTCTTAACAAATAATACTGGAGCTCACTAAGGGGATGAACTTAATTGAATTAAACCTTTGATAAAAGATCATCTAATTGTGTACAACGTTCTCGAAGTTCTAAAGGATCCATTCGACATGGTTGTATCAAAATATGAAATGTATTGGGATAAATATTGATACTAAACTCAATTTCTCTATAAAGGGGTAATCCTGGTAAATTTTTAGGAAAAAATCTTCAAATTATTCCAACAAATTTGGAATTAAAAAAGAAATATGAATTTGAGAATTTGACGAACCTATTTCTTGGAATATAAAAAGAACAATTATTTTCATTGCTAAAATGAATTTTCTTAGCTTAACAATTGATATAAGTGTGATGTTCAGATAATACATCCATTCCGATAATAATATTGAAATCCGTGAATATATAATATTATCAAGTTTGTTGATAGAGTTCCTAGACCAAGATGAATTTTATAATTACTATAACCTTGGGTTGATGTATTGATTTCACCTATTGGTAATTCAATATTCACTGGACTAATTAAAGAGGTTGGAGATAATCGTATTAATTTGGATAGTCTAAGACTGATAAAAGAATGCATAGCTTTTGTTCAAACAAAATATAGGTCAAAATATGCTGAAAAATAATCATACCTTTAATCACGTCATGTGAATTCGTATAGGTCGTGTGTCCTAATTCCTCCCACGATTCGGAATTTGCTAAATTCTCTGAGTTGGACTAAAGTGATTTGGAATAGAATGAAATTTTGAATTTTGTAAGGGTTTGTTCAATTGGTGGGGGGATTGGATCTGATTTTATCTTAGGACATCGGGGCTGAATATATCATATCTCATGACATTTGTGACAACGTATCTCGGAATGGGTTGTGTTGTGATAAATTTGGGAATAAGATTGTCCATTGGAGTTTGTATATGGATGGGATCCTGAATGAGATGGGTTTCTGATGATATGGTTGTTCTTAACAGCTGGGGGTGCAGATCAGATCAAGATTGAAGAATTGGGTTCATTAATAGTTGCAACGTCAATCAATTGGAAATACTAACAAATTTGTAACAGATGGATGGAATTCTTAATTCTCGGGTGTAGTCCTCTTTCAAACTTCTTACATCTCTTCATCTCAGTATATACATATTCCAGGGCATAACGAGATAGTTCAGTAAACTTAGCCTTGTATTGTGCTACTAAAAGGGTAGTTTGTTGCAATATTAGGAAATCAAAACTTCGTTGGTCTCGCTCAGTCTTGGGAAAATATTTTTAAAAAAATTCTCTTCAAATTGTTCCCAAGTAAAATTAACAACATTTTGGTTACGTGACATGGCTTGGAACCAGAAATATGCTCCGGATTCAAACATGTATGCAGCTAAAGTGATTTGGAGATTAGTAGTTGTACCTACTCCATTCAGGATTTTCATAATCTGGCGCATCCATTTCTCAACTTCATTATCACCTAGCTTTCCAAGAAAAGATGGAGTTCGTTTTTGTAGAAATTCATTAAGGGCATTCTTTCTATGAAGTTCCTCGAAAACATCTTCAGGAGTAGAATGGATAGTCTATTATTATGGAACTAACACAGTAAGTCCCCCGAGACACCTCATGATTCCTTCTGTCTGAGTCTGTTTCATTTGTGTTCCAGTAGAGGGGGTTCGAGTACAAGCCATCCTAAAATAGTAAGAAAAGAAACAAACCTATTTTATATAAGGTTAGGTTACATTATTTTTATACTTCACTATTCATAACAATGCAGTTAACATTTATATTCTACAATATGTAAAAAATTGTTAACGTTAGATTCCGCTCTAAGTCGGAACGATTGCGTCATCACTAGTTTAGACTCGAGGTTGACTAAATAATATCCTAGGTCTGCATCATCCGTCGAGTCATATGTAGTGCTTGGGGAATATCCTCCATGTATGTCACCATTTAATGTTGCTTCTGGATACATCGGTGGAGCTAGTAGTTCATTGGCAAATGCTAAATTTATGGCTTCTTCGAGTATGACTGCATCATTAGCAAAGTCATTCAATTTTCTCACCAACTGCATCTCTCCCAATTCTCTACTATTCAATAATAGCCTCTTAATGTCGTTACTTGAACCTGGCCTGTCTTCTTCCACTCCTCGAATTATTTCACTAAAAACTAAACCTTCTCTCCTACCTCTATCATAGCCGCCGCCCCTTTCCCCTCTCCGTCGCCCCTCTTCCATCGCCACCGCACCTCTCTCCTCGCTGCATGCTTCTATTTGGTTAGTTTTGAATCGTTTTCAATTTTAGGTTTAATCAATTTTTTTTATGTTTCTGGCTTTGGCATTGTAATATTTCGTACCTTAAATGTTTCTACCTCATATTATCTCTCTTTAGTGTGGTGAAGATATGTTGCTCATTTCTTATGTACATCTGAAGATATCGTGATAAATTAGGGCTTTGTAACTTATATTTTAGGAAGAAATTTAGTTTTAGATTTGTTTATATTTATGATTTGTTGGCGCTCATTACTTCAAAGGCCTATAGTTCAAGCCCTATTTACAGGTATACTCTTTTACATTTTTATATCGTGTTTTGTTATTTTGTTTGCATTTTATGTTTTAGGGTTTTTTATTCGCGATTTTGTACCATTTTTTACAATAGGAACCCCTTCATAGAAATCAAGTTTGGGTTCCATTTTGAAATTGGTTGAGAACAATTGTTGGAATGAATTTGTAGTTTTGGATTTCTTTGGTTACTTGCAAGGTGTTTGATAAAACTTCCAAGTGAGTTTTTATTCCTTTGGTTCGTAAGTTAAACCTTGGTACCGATGTTTTTATCTATTTTGGTGTTGGTGGATCATCATGGTACTGATGTTTTTGCCTGTTTTGGTTACTTTCAAGGTGTGTTTATTAATATGAGCGTTATTACTTTATCTCTTATTTGTAGGAAGCTTTGAAAAAGCACCCACATTTTTCTCTGTTTAATCCTTTACATTTTGGTGAAAATTTAGCATATAACTTATTAAATATATGATCTTTGTTCTATGTTTTATTAAATATGCGATTCATTTTCTCTTGTAGGATATCACTTTAATAGTGATTCTTTTTTAAACCGGTGACATGAACGCTTGGTGGAATTTATGGGATGAAGGTATCTTTGTATTTTTCATGGTCATTATCTAATCTCTGTCAGCTTTTGATACCTTTCTAATCGGATTACATTCAATTTTATTTCATTTTGCAATTCCCAGTAGTTATATAGGTCATATCATTACTGAAAACTGTATGAAATTAATGTAATTTGCAATTCCCGGTAAGACACAGTAGTTACATAGGTCGTGTACACTATATTTTGCAATTCCCAATAGTTCTAGGTTTAATGGGAGTGACCAAATAATATCAGGTTGTTCACCCACCGATGGACCCTTATTTAAGAGAGGCTTTTAAAGTATGGTGGGCGTCCTATTACGAGCATATGATTATAAGAAACATGCTCACAACTTTTGAACATCTTTTTCTCCCAGCGAGACAAAATCGAACCCCTGCTTCTGCCTGATCATCAAGATCAGTTCAATAGGTCCACCAGGTGATGGAAAGTTCAATAGGTCCATCAGGTGATGGAAGGTCCTGAAGATTCTATGCCTACTCCTTCTCACAGGCCCGGTAAGGAACAAATAATAACTTTCTTTAATAAATGTACACATATTTTAGATCTCATGAGTTTACATCGTATGCAAAAACATAAGATTTAAAGTTTATATCTTCAAATCATATATACATGTTTAAGATGTAAAGTTTGAAATCGTGTATGCACACTCATGCATGTAAATCGGTATGCCTATAAACTTTTGTTTTTGCACACTTAGAAGATGAATTGGAGGTGATGAACATGTATGTAATTTGTTTCTTAAGTTAATTTCTGTTCTTAATCACAACACTGTGATTTCAGTTGATAGTGTTTTAATTGTTCATCATATTGTGCATTTTATTAAAGTTACTTTAATAACTGTTGATTTTTTTTGTATTTCCATATACACCATACTCACTGCTCAATCCGTGACACAGATACCAATAGAATCAATGCCGATTGATCTATTATGATCACTTGAATCATCATTTGTTCTAATGATATTGATTATTTTAATTGGGGATTTAGATTAATGTCGACGATCAAACAAACCTTGCTTTGTGGATTTTGTCCATTGTCATTCATCATATGGTATGGGTCATCTTTAGTGTATCATGTAGTGTACTAAAGTGAGTGTTTGTAGGATTCATTGTCATGGCGGCCTTATAAATATGACCATGTTAGTTATAAATATATAAAGTGAATGTTTGAACGTTTGGTGATTATTTGATTATTTTATTATCATTTTTGTTTATGTAGTAAATATGACCATGTTCAATAATTAATGAAGTTGTGATTATATGAAGATATGGGTATGATGTTGACACAATCAACAATGAGTACGGGAGTAAAGCCGTGGAAATGCGATGTTACGAACAATGGTGCTAAAATGAAGGAAGTTTTCTGAATTTCAAGAGGTTAGTTGTTAATCTATATATGAACACATATTGCTCAACATTTCTTTGCATATTCTATCAACATTTCTTTGCATATTTCAGTAAACATGGTATGACGATTGTCCATTTATACCTCACACTTATCATTGCATAAAGTGATAGATCATTCGATTGACTTCTATCGACATCGATATGGCTGATTGAGACATAATAATTGATATAGGTTTGAAGTTTGTATTTTTGTATTTATGTTTTCAAGTTTTATATGTCTTCATGGTTGAGGAGGATCACTGTCTCTCTCTCCGTATTATGGTTTTGGTTTATTCGTATATGCTTCAAATCGATCCTAATCAAGCCCAAACAGAGGAGGATCACTGCTGGAAGAAGGGAAGGTTCCGATTGACATGTGGTTTGTTCCTTGCAACAATGTTCATTCCTTTGTCGTATGAATAGTGTTGGTATTAATTCAAAACATATGTGGAGTTTCATTTGAACATTTTTCTGAATTTGGTACTGTTTTCAACAATTTTATATTATTATTGAACTATTGTACTTGATTCTCAACTATTATATTATTACAGAAGTTGGTACTTTTTTCAGATCCATACAGCTCGGTAAAATTTCAGGCCATGTACTACATTTTATTTTATGTTTTTTTGTTTAAAAAGTGTCCATATTGGTCTAAAATATGAACTAAATAATCATGAAATTATTTTATTTGTTAAGTTACCTCTCCCTCACTTTGTTGACATTCCTAATAAATTCATAGCTTTTATTACTCTTTCAATTATTGATTGTAACAAAATTATATTGTTGAAAAGAAGTTGCTCTTGAATTCGAAGGAAAAGCTACAAAAGTATGATAAACAAAGTGTTTTAAGACAAATACTAGAGAGAAAAAGGTGGTTCTAATCCCAGACGATAGCAGCACTACTAGAAGGAGGAGGAATAACATCAATTGGAGTCGCTGCTGGAGGTACATCCGTCGTGTCCCGTCCACCGTCATCTACAAATAGTGCCGGATCTGGGTTCCAACAACCACTAGGAGATGCTGGAATGGGGGCTGCAACACCATCCCGGTTCCATTGGGAATCACTAATTTGGGTAGTCCATTGCTCAGAAACACCACTGAGGGCAATAGTAGAGTACTCCCCATAGTCTGCGCCTACAGGTGCAACCATTAAACCTAAATCTTTAGGTATTTTGTGTTTATATTTATTTCAAGTAAACCTCGAGTTTCAGTCCAAACTTGGAGGTTCGTCGGTTTAGATCCGTATTGAGATCACTCGCTGGAGGTTCCTCGGTTTCAATTGAGATCACTCGCTGGAGATCCGCATAATTTACTGATATACGCAAACAAATAGTACATCCTACTAAAATCTTATTTGAATTTATATAAACACGTAGTACATGCAAACATATAGTACTATCAGAAATTTGTGTGGTTAGTATTATGGATCATTCATTTGAAGAGAAACGTACATCATACGCCATTTTTGTTAATTAACCTTTGTTAACCCAAATTATAATAATAAAGGAATAGCAATAATATTTTTTTTATACAACATAATTATTCAAGCAAATTTTTAACATTGTCTATTTAAATGTCCAATATATTTTTCTTTAAGATTAATGCTAGCATATCTTATATGTATCTCGATAAATAAGATTTATAATACTCATAAAAAAGATATATGAAATAATCAACTACGTAAATCAAAGAATATAAGTAACAATGCTTATCTTTGTTGAAGAAAATGCTCCACTACCACCGAGTTCTCTGTATGTGCACGAGGCATTACGCAATCGGAATCGCGAATACCTCCCCAGCGGAATTTCCAAATGTAAGAGAGTAGTGTAGATTTGGGGAAGTACCGCATATAGCATATTTTAGACTTGAGCGACATTGTTGCGCCTATGTATTCCTCTCTCCATAGAATCAAAGTATGTGTAGTTTATGGCTCCATACGATACCCCAAAAATATCAATTTTGGTGGTGTTGGTGCGTGAGGGTGCCAAATCGGGCTAACCGCCTCTAAACTTCAATATATCATATAAAACTCATAATATAACTTAAGAATTTGTTTATCACTATGAAACTTGTGATGAAACTCTTGAAATTTATGGGAAAGAAGAGTAAGAACTTCTCTCCTAAAACTTGCCCCCCAAATCATCATCTTTTCAAATGAGGAGGAAGCCTTATTTTGTAGCCAAAATATCCCAAATGGGCTTGGAAAATGTAATCTATTCTATAAAATCAAGTGTCCAAACATTCATGGTGCCACTTGGCATAATATATTTGGTGATATCACAAATAATTTGTTTAAATTATTAGTAGAGTATTGACTAGTTTAATCTGTCAAACTTGGAGTATACGAGATATATTAGTCCTGCGTAATAATATCTCAGTCCATGTAGCACCCAAATTTGAGTAAATTTTGATAAATCATTAATCCTCATTTCATCAAATATGCAGGGTTTATTTATTTAAGCCCGTTCTACATTGGTATATACTAGTGCAACCTCTGAAGTCATAGTTAAGGTTCTGATATGGGTCATAAGACCTTAGAGCCATAAAATCCCCAGTACTTGCACTTTTTAGGGCCATGGTCCCAAACTTGTTGTACAAAAACTAAGCCTCCAAATAATAAATATATAAAGGGTCCTAAAGCCTTAGATTTAAGATTTAGACTTATAATATGTTCCAATATGGGTTCTAAGACCTATGAGACATGCTCTTCTAAGGATGAGAGACTTAGGCTTGCAAATTTAGTTATGCAGAGGGTCTAAGGACCTTAAAAAGTTTTGCAAAATTTTGAATATGAAGTTCCACAATGGGTCAAGAGACCTCAGAACTATAAAAATTTGAAACCTAAATTCCCACAAAGGATCATAAGACCTCTATACTTAGGTAATCTGAAGTTTAACGTCACACAAAGGGTCAAAAGACCTCTGGACTTGGAATATGTTTTGAATTTGAAGTTCCACCATGGGTCATAAGACCTATGGATTTAGAAAAGTCAAAACATGAAGTCCCACGAAGGGTTATAAGACCCCTGGACTAAAAATATTTTTTGAATTCGAAGTTCCACAATGCGTCATAAGACCTTGGAACCTGAAAATTTTTGCACTTTTGTTTATAAAACTGAAGTTTTTTGGACACTTTTTAAAAAAAGGAAGTTTTATCTAAATTTTATAGTTCAAATAGATGTTTTCCACTTGTATTTTGTTTAAACACAATGTTAAAGAAGATGTTTGGCTAAGGTGTTTGCATCTTTTTAATATCTTTGTCCTCTTTGAAAACACATTTTTATGTGCTTGAAAAGTGTCTGGGTTAATTGTTATGGGTCTTTAGACCTTAGTTAGTTTGGAAGGAACTGATTGTTGGTCCTTACACCTTAGTCAGTTGGATAGAATTAAGGATGAAAATTCGAGTGATTCCTTTGGTCTTTTCTAGATATTTATACCTTTGACCATTGGTTCGATCCAAGGATGAATTTTATAACTCTTTCTGGGTCATTTAGGGCCTTAGGACTTAGCTCTATGGATGCGCAGACCTTAGACAAATGTTTAATAATGAATTTAGAGATCATGAATACCCAAATAAGTTCTATTCGTTTCATTTCAATTAGCAGAATCCATCATTAATAATATTGTTTAAGGTTTTCAACGTTCTAAGGGTGTGGAAGTTGCAATCCCTCAATGTCTTTGAGATAATTACACCTTATCCTCGCTATTCGGACAAATACATACGGAACTTACCATTTGGGGCCTAGTTTTCCTTCATTTGGATTTTTGGTTGCAAGGGTGACCTATCATAACACCAAGTCCTCTACATTGAATTATTTTTGGTAGGCCTTCTTGTTGAAGTAAGAGGTCGTCCTCTATTAGTATACTACCATTAAGATTATTGCATCCTCCCTATTTTCTTCAAGCTCATCCAGATATCGACCTTTATCGTTAGACCCTGGTTTGAAATAATCTTATTTGTATGGGTATTACAACCTTTATTGGGATCATTTCCTTTGTTCTAAAGTTTAAGGAGAATGCAATTTCCCTGGTAGGACCTCGAAAAGTAGTCATATTGGCCCATAGTACGCTCAGAAGCTCCTTAACACATAGACCCTTAGCTTTTTGTAACCTTTTCTTTAAGTTGTGGAAGATGGTTCTGTTAGTAACTTCAACGTGACCATTAGATTGAGTGTGGCCTGGGATGGGTAGTGATTACTTATTCCATAGCTTGAGTTGAAATCTTTAGACGTTAAGTTGTCTAATAGTTTGATGTTGTCTAAAATAATGGACTTAGGTAGACTAAACCTATAAATTATGTTCTTCTTGATGTAGTTGTTAGTGTTTTTCTCTGTCATGGTGGCTAAGGGCTCAGCTTCAACCCACTTGGTCAAGTAATTAATGGCCATAATATATAACTTATTTTGACCTTTGCTAAGAGATAAAAGTCATACCAAATCCACTCTCCATTCACTAAAGGGCCAAGGAGTTAACATTAGAATCATCTTCTTGGTTAGTTTCTTTGGGAAAAAAATGAACCTCTGGCACTTGTCATAATGCTGGACTAAATCTTTGGCTTCATTCCACAATGTGGTAGATAAGTGACCATGCTTTAAGACCTTGTAGACTAAGGTCTTAGGGATTGTATATGAGCCATAGACACATTCGTGGATGTATTTGGGATCAAATTGGCTTTTAATAGAATAATGCATCTCGGAGGTGCTGAGAAATACCCATTATTGAACAATAATCCATTTTCCATGTAGTATCTAGACTAGGAACTTCATTCGTTTGCCCTAAAGCTTATTTCTATGTAGGACTCCATATATGAGGTAAGCTTTGATATGAGTGGTCTAATCAGAGCTATGATCGACTTCTTTAATGTTTATCTGGAGTTGAGTGATGTTTTGTTGGTCCAAGGTGATAATTAGGAACTTTGGATCCACCTCATCTCACGAGGCCACTCATTAGAGATGGAAAACCTTCGAATTTTATGCTCGAGGAACCCTTATGATGAAAAATTTGGGGATTTTATGGATGGCGTGCTTCAAGCTTTCTAAATATCCTGTCGTCCAGTCATGATCGGTCCCATTGATTCTAGTGACCCGATTGATCACTTGCTAAGAGTCACTAATGGACTTGCTATTTTCAACACCACATAGGGGCCTCTAAATTTAGGGCATAAATTTCCTTCGCTTGGATTTTTGTTGTCAAGTGTAACCTCTCTCAAGAACAAATACCCCACCTTGAATTCTCTCTGGTGGACCTTTTTTGTTAAAGTATGAGGTTGTCTTCTACTTGTAAGAGGCCATTTGTATTAGAGCTAACATCCTTATTTTCCTATAACTCGTGAAAAGACCTTTTGAGACTTTTATCATTAGCCACTTCTTTAAAATGATCTACCCTTTGTATTGGCACTTCAAACTCCATTGGGATCACTGCCTCAGTGCCAAAGGTTAGGGATAATGAAATTTCTCCCCTTGAACCTCTGACTGTAGTTTCATAGGCTTAGAGTATTCTTGTCATCTCTTCAATCCATAGCCCCTTCAATTTTTCTAACTTATTTTTAATGATTTAAAAGATGGATATGTTAGTTACTTTAACTAGTCCATTGTCTTAAGGATGGATTGGGGAGGAATAGTGATTACTTATGCCATAGTCTGAGAAAAATTCCCTGAAGGATCGATCGTCAAACTCCTTGAAATTATCAAAGATGATGGATCGAGGTTAACCAAACGTACATATGATGTTCTTCCATATAAAGTTTTGGTTTGTTGGAGTCTTAGGTGACCTCAAACCCTAAAGTTTCTCCCTTCTTGGCCCTATACAGGTAAAAGGGGAGGAATGTCAAAGTGTGATAAAAGTATTTAAAATGGTTCGGACCTCAACTGAGCATCCTATGTCCCCTGTTAAAGGGTGTTGTATTATTTATTAGACCATAATAGAGTTATTACAATCTATTAGACCTCTTGGTCTATGGCCAAAAGAGTCCCAGGTCCTTGCATCCTTTATCAACAGTCTAAAAGACCATAGGAATTAACATATGGATTTATCTAAGGGTTCCTAAGTAATGATTTAGGTCTCAATAAAGAATACAGTTATCAAGTAGTTAGATATGATCCAAAATATAAGTATAAGCTCATAAGAGTAGGTTGAAGGAGCATAACAATGAGTTAACACTTGTGAATGCTAAAACTCTTATTTATCTGAGAGTATAATCACTTAAATGTATCTTTAACCTTTTACCATCCTCCTATTTATGTGAAAACTCTAGGGGAGAGAGTGGTTCGACGGTCATAACATGGTTGTGATGGCTCTGAGATTTGAAAAAATTAGCAAAGTAGTGGGCAAGTGGGATTGGTTGGTAGAGGTAGGTGGAATAGTGTTCCTCTTTCCACGCACATCGCTATACTGGTGGCAAAAGATTTTTCATAGGCTTAAGAGACTAGGAACTACCACAGGTTGATCATGTGGTGTTTTATAGTGGTACACCTTTGTGACGAGGATTGATTAGCCTCAGGAGGTCATTTTTCATCAGATTGTGGTCTGGTCTCAGCGTCAGGCATAAAGAAAATCCGTTTTCTTCATCTCTAAGCTTGGTTGGGAGGAATGTTGAAACTACTGATCATTTTAGCAGAAGAAAGAGCTAACTGAGGTATGTTCGAGATTTATTGCCTTTTCTTAAGAGCAATGGAGGTCTTAGGGACTAACAATGGTCTGATTGAGGTCAAGGATTTACCTTAGGACCTCTTCTTACGCTTGAGGATAATTGAAAGATCTAAAATTCTTTTAAACACCAAGGGTTAGATGTGGTATTATCAAAGTTGGTCATTTTCTTCTCTGTAATGGAGGCTAAGGGTTCATCCTCAACCCACATAGTGAAGTAATCAATGGTCATAATACATAACATGTTTTGGATTTTGGTGAAGGGGTAAGGGCCCTACCAAATCCACTCCCCATTTTACAAAGGTCCATAGGCTTATCATTATATCCATATTCTAAACTAGCTATTTTGTGACAAAGGCTAACCTCTGACACTTGTCACAATGTTGGTACAAATCCTTGGTTTCCTTACTCAATATTAGACAAAAGTACTCTTTCCTTAAAACCTTGTATATTAACATCTTTGGGATTGTATGTTCACCATAGACACCTTCGTGGAAATCTATGTGGACAACCAGCCTCTGATATGTTAAGGCATCTCTCAATAACTGTGTATTATTCGTTCTTGAAAAATACCCCATTATCCATGTAGTATCTAGAGGCTAGAGTCTTTATTTATCTAGCATGAAGCTTGTCTTTGGGTAGGATCCTATCTCCGAGGTAGGCCTAATGTGAGCGGTCCACTGTAAGCTCTGATACCTCTAAAATGTTGATATGAAACTAAGTGGTACTTGTCTAATCTAAGGTGATAATTAGAACGTCTAGATCCACCTCATCCGATGAGCAACTCATGTAAGATGGTTAACATATGAGTTCTCTTCTCGGGGGACCCTTCTGATAAAAAACTCTCTGGTTAAAGGGCTTCACAATCACTAAGTACCCTGCAATCATGTCACCTTTAGCCACATGAAATTTTATAAGCTAGTTAACTACTATCTTAGAGTCATTAATGGCCACTACATGTTCATATTCAAATGGATGGACGAGCTTAATCTGACTACTAAGGCTTCATACTCTTCCTCATTTTTAGAGCCTTTAAATTTAAAATGGAGAGTAACAAGGAGAATGCCCCTTATAAGATTACTAGGTAAAGTGCATCCCTATTGCATGAGTTGTTTAAGGAGCCATACACGTACTAGACCTATGTAGGAGAGATGAGGTCTATATCTAGGAATATTTTTTTTTCCTTGGTTGCTTATATTTTAGATCTCTTATCTTCTTTCTCCACCTCTTGTAGGTTGATAAAATCCATAATAAAGCTTGTTAAGTCTTAAACTTTGGCATAACCTTAAGGATTATACTTAACATAAAACACTCATAACTCTAAATACCACTTGATAAGCCTTCCTAAGGTATCAATCTTGTAAAGGATCAGTCGGAGGGGTGGATCTGTCATGATTACAATGGCGTGGGATTGGAAATAGAACTTTCGACACTTAGGTGAAGTGATGAGGAAGAAAGGAATATTTTCCATCCTTGGGTACTTTCTTTTAACCCTTTGAAAAGATTGATCGACATGCTAAATAAGGTACTAGACCCTAAATTCCTCTCGAATCAAAGATAAGCTGACAGTGTCCAGTGAAGCAGTAAGGTACAAGTTCAAATATTCCCTAGTGATGGGATAGTACAGTAGATATGGGGACCCTAGGTACTTCTTGAGGTTTTGGAAAGGTTCTTCGGCCTCATAAGGACATTTTAAGGCTTTATTTAGTAGTTATGAGAAAGTTAAGAACTTACTCATGGTCGTTGAGACAAAATGGTTTATGGAAACAACTATTCCAACGAGGATTTAAACCACTTTGAGTGTTTTTTGAGACTTTATATCCAATAGATCTTGAATATTCTCTATATTGGCCTATATGCCTTGCCTACTGACCATGAACCCGTGGAACTTGACCCTAGGAATTCTAAAATAACATTTTTTTAGGATTGAAGCTCATTTGGTTCCTTACTAGAATGAATAGTGTATCCCTAAGGTTATGATTATGGTTACGAGCCTCTAAACTTTTGACCAACATATCATCAACATAGACCTCCATAGTCCTTCCCATGAGGTTTTTCAAATGGAATTCACCAACCTTTTAGTATATTGCACCTCCATTCTTTATTCTGAAAGGCATAACTTTGTAATAATAGTTTATCTGTTATGAATAAGGTTTTTTCCTTATCAGAAAGGATCTTTATCAAATTATACCTAAAGTGTGAAACCATAAATGAGAGGAGATCATGACCTATTGTTTAGTCCACCAATGTGTTAATCAATGGCAAAGGATAAATGTCCTCGGGGCAGGCCTTATTGAGGTTAGTGAAGTCAACACGCATACGCCAATATTATTCTCTTTGCGAACAAGTGCCACAATAGAGAACCATTTGGTTACTTGACCTCTCTAATAAAGTTAGCTACCAGGATCTTATCAGCCTCCTCAGCCTCAACATTTTTCCTCTATGGCCCAATGAACCTCTTATTATAGCGGACTAGCCCATTATTTGGGTCCATGCCAAGGTGGTGGATGATGACTTCAAGATCCACTCCTATCATATCTGAATGGCTTGAAGCGAAGACATCTTTGTTTTCCTTTAGTAACTGAGTTAGCTCATCACCAAGGTAAGGGATTATACCAGCCCTAATTTGCACTTCTTTTGTGGAATCATCCTCATCAATGCGTATGGTGATTAGAGAATCTGTTGGCTCACCTATTTGCAGATGGTTGTGCAATAATCTTTAAACCAAGGGTGAGGGGGAGAGTGACATGTCCCAAGGAATAGGTCCGGTGTCCATTGAATTCGATGAGAGGAGTAGTAACAGGTTATATGTGCTTTTCACCGAGGCCCATAGCCTCAAAAGTGTCTAAGAACATGATGTATGCAGATCTATCGGTGTTAATCAGAGCTTTCTTCATATTGTCACTTACCATGATAATTGTGATTACAAAGGGGTTTTCATGAGTTAAACGGACCTATGAGAGGTCTATTTTTGGAAAATCCATATGTCATGTTGTGGGCCCCGGGAAGCATGGTTATGGGTACCCCGGGGAGCTTGAAATACTTACTTATGTTCACATGGCGAATTCTTGGGGCCTCTTGTCTTAAGGTTCGTCGTATCCCCCTGAGATCGAGTTATTGGTTCAATATGGGTACAAGTGACTTGCCCTTAGAAGATGTTTTTTGGCCATGTTATACCCCCTGGTTTTATACCTAGATCTAAAGGTGTTTCATTTTATAAAGGGTTTATTTGATTTGTTCAGAGTCACCAATTCTTTATATGAAAATAAGTCAAAGATTCGGGTTAGCAATTTCGAGCTAAACCTATGGCATGTTTAAGTTTATGGTTAGTCTAGAGATTCTTTTTATGAGTGTTCGATAAATGGGTTACAAGTGGGGAATGTATTAGGAACCCCACTTGTTCTTTATGATTATTTAATTGTATGTTTATTATCATTCTTAATAATAATTGATTACACTTTAGTTATTTTTAGAATTGGTTTAGAGACTTTAGGTTAAGAATCCCTTAAACGTAGATAGGTGCTTAGGTAGGAAAATGGTATCAGTGAGAGGCGTAAGAATATCCCTTTAACCGATGCAGGTATATAAGGGTGCTTTTATATGACTCCGTTCTTGTATAAAGGGTGGTAATTAATATGTGTTAATGTGCGGGGAGCTCATCTTTGGGATATTTTGACATCTCTTTCGAGGTTGAGGAGAGATATAAAGGTAATATAAAAGATGGGTTCATGTATGTTATGGTAGCGTATCGAGAGATAAATTATCGAGGCTCGTTATCCCGAGAAGGACTCGGTATTGTGCCTATATTCCAAGAGGACTTGTGACAAAAGCCTATGTAGTTCGATGTTGTATATACATTTGAGCGTTTATATAAGTTTGCGTAAGAGGCCTCATCTTGAGACAGTTTGATATCTTATTTATTTTATTTGAAGGAGATAAGGGATTAGGGATGATGGTTTTCCATCCATTGAAATATGTATGCTTGAGTTTAATAATATCACACTTATTTCAATGGTTACACTCTCACTTCAGGTAAGTCATAAATATGCGAGATATGCGACTTATATGAATAGTGGACCACTTAATCAAGAGATTTTTAACACTATGAATATTATTTTTTTTCCAACATCTCAATGAATCATATCATTTCTGAGTTGGTGGATGGATAATCTAGGGCTTAAATGATTAGTGAGGCACGTAGTATGTACATTTTTAGCATTTTTATGGGGTTGCGCACAAGATCACGACTTAAAGATAGTTTTATATCTCATTCGTAGTATATATGAAAGATGGTGTGAGATAAATGTGATATATGATTGTATATCTATAGGGAAACCATTCCGTGAGACATTATTATGTCTCGAGATCACGAGAAGGAATCAGCATTGTGCCAATATGTTTCTACATCCCCAAGATCAAATCCTACATAGTTTGGGTGTTAGCGTGTTCAAACATGATGTGTGTGAAACTGTAAGACTTACCTTAGTAGGCAGAGAAGATATCTCTAGGATAGAGGTTATCTTCGATGGAGGTTCAGAATGGGAGTCGACCTTAATTCGCCAACAAAGACATCCACCACATCTGGAGGGATTACTAACTCGAAGATGTTGTTGAACCTTTGGGCTATTTTAGATGTGTAGCACTGAGGATGTCATATTCTATACATCCTCAGCCAGAGAGATAGAGGTAGAAGTTGGGGGAGTTTGGAGTTAGGATAGAGGTACACCTAAGGAAATAATACCCCGAGAGACGTATTATAAAGCATGGGATTCCCGAGTTTAGATCGTTATAATGCCTACGTACCCATGGATCGTTAGGATAAAAGCTAATATAGTTCCAACAATGGGGTTTGATTATATATGGGGTTGTTTGTAATAGAGATGGAGGAATCCCTAAGAAATAATACACCAAGATACATATTATGAGGATTAGGATTCACGAGTTCAGTTTGGTGCATCGCCTAAGTACCCAAGGATACTTCAGATCAAATCCAATGTAGTTCTAATAAATGGAGCATATTTACGGGTGTAGGCAACGGGATATCGGGTATACAATATACAATAATACGGTATTTATGTATCCTAATTCTTAATATAGTATTTTTTCTATGTTGTATTGATATAGGCAATGAGCTAGAGTATCTCGGATTCTCAGGGGAGAAGAAAGTGAGAAACAAATCGAGCTCGGGATTTGGTGCCTATTTCAAGGTTGGTGGGGACCTCTATTTATAGGATTCTGGGTCAATCCTTCTACCAAATGATAGAAAGTATTGTGTCATAGATTTTAGATAGGGGCACATAGACGGCTACAAGGGTATACACTTGATTTAGTAATGATTACTGAGGAGGGGTTTTTATCGATTGATGGAATCATAATGGGGCCTTTTGTTGATCAAAAGAAGGCCTCGAAGATTATTTTGGGGCCTTTAAAATATTGGTTGTTTTTGTAAGTTTTTTTTTACCACAAAGAGTTTTATTTTTAAGATTTTTGGTCTCCTATGGTTTCCTTTTTTGGTTGTTTTAATCCGAGTCTTTGGTGAGGTCGATTTTATGGTATTTTTATTTGTAGGATAAAACGAGTCACACTTTGATTGTAAATCGAGGTGTCACACCATTATGGGAACTCCCTCGAGGGATTGATGTGGGAGATATATATAGTTGACTTTCATTACTTCATGTAAGATGGTCCTAAGGTAGTTTTGTTTGGTTGTGGTGGAGATCCCACCTCTGAAAAAGCCTCCAAAGATATTATTGACATCATCCTTTTTGTTATTATTGTTATTGTGATGACCTTTGCCCGCATTTTTAGCAAAATATGCTTTGAGGTAGCCCTCTTTATCACTCATTTGATGGATTATTTAACTCCAAATCATTCACTAGTGTTGTGAAATTGTCCATGTTAAACCTACCATACTTGGATTTATCCGGCCAATCTTCTGTGGCCCTCATGGGATTGGGCGGAGGTAGGTAATCATGAGCTTCTCATGCCACAAATACCTCTTTAATGGAAGTTGTGAACATAGTGAAGTGCTTAACATCTATACGCTCATTTTTTTTACCTCCGTCATTTTCTTCTTGGCCTCAGCTGCCTCAAAGGACTCCCCAAGGCGAGAGAAGACATCTTTTTCTTTCCTTTCTAGGGAGAGGATGTAGTTTTCCTTAGTGAGATGGCATCCTCAGCATTTATGAATTTTTGAGTTTTTTTTAACAACTCAGTCATGGATTTTGGAGGCTTCTTGCTGAAAGACCTCAGTAAGTCTTCCGAAGTGAGGACCAAGATAAATGCAACCACACATATTATTTCATTTAGGTTATTAACTTGGATAGCCTCTTGGTTGAATCTATTGGCATTAACAATAAGATTTTATCTAGTCATTTGTTTGAGATGGTGGAGGTAAATGACATGATTCCTCATCTTAGTAGCTCCAATGAAATCGATGACAAAGGATTTGTCTAGCTCAGAAAATATCCCAATGGTCACTTATTTGATATGGTCAAACCAATGCCTAGTTATTCCTCTTAGAGTAGTGAGAATTGCATTTCATAAGATCTCGTATAAGGTGTCTTATAGGACTATGGATGATATATAGGTCTCTATGGTCTATAGGATGTTTAGACCCATTTAATGGTTTAGTAGTATGCATCTTACACTTTGGGGGAAGAATATAATGTTGAACTTCATTGGATAATGGAGAAAATGTCTTTTAGAGGACCAATTCAATGGTGTTAGTAGTTTTGTCTTATAATGATTGAGGAATTCCCTAAATAGTCTTGTATCTTCTTGATCTCATTATTTTAGGGTCTATGCACCCTGGAACCACCTTAGGATTGATCTCTAGGGAATGATATCCTATTCTTCATAGGAATATGGGACATTTATCATCGGAGTCCTTAGGAACACCCTCTAGATCATTCTCCCCTTGTTACTGGGGCTTGTGGTTTACCCCAGTACTACTATATTTTGTTACAACTATTTCTCTACCACTGGAGGTAAAGTAAGTTTACTAAAAATGGTAGCTAGCAACACTTAGAGATCCTTTTGTCGAGCTTCCATTTCTTTGAAAGAACAAGACAAAATGACAATAGTTAACATATTAAAGAGAGCAAGTGAAAGAAATGAAACTTATCATTATCACAAATGACGCCAAATTGGTGGGTATTGAAATCGTAAGTGACCTCAGACCCAACATGTGCCCCCATCTAAACCTCGGAAAGGTAAAAGTGGAGGAGCATCAAAGTTTTTGACAAATATATAAAGTTGTTCGGACCTCATTTAAGGATCATACGTCTACTATCAAAGGGTGTTGTATAGTTTATTATATCATAAAAGAGTTATTACAATCTATAAGACCTCTTGGGCTTTGGCCAAGGGAGTCTGAGGTCCTTGTAATCTTTTTCAATGATCCAAAGGACCCTATAAAGTAATTGATCGACTTCTCTAAGGGTTCCTTAGTAATGATTTAGATCTCAATAAGGTGAACGATGTATAAGATAGATGAAATGATCCAAACTACCGATTTAAGCTTACAATAATGGGTTGAGATTATACAGAATAATAATTAAGCACTTGTGAATACTAAAATTCTTGATTCTCTTAAATTATGATAACTTGAACATTTCCTCAACATTTCTCTAGCCTCCCTTACATGTATACACAATCTTGGAGGAAGAATAGACATAATGTCAAAACATGGTTGTGGTGCCTATGAGGTGTGACGGTGTCAGCTAGGGGTGGAGTGTTAACAAAAAGTTTTTGCAGGTGGTGTAAGGTAGTTTCTCAGTGAATTACATGTTGATTGGAGTCTTTAATGAAAGTGGGATTGAGTTATGGTGGTAGGTGAAACAGTGTTGTGCTTTTCACCTACCCATCAGACTGGTTGCACATAAGCTTTGACCTAGGCTTGGGAGCTCTGGAACTACCATGATCTTTAAGTGATTTGAAATGGTATACCTCCTTTTTTAGGGTTAGGTAGTCTTAAAAGGACATTTTTTATTTAGTCGGAGGTATTCTCTATGCATCAGACATGGTGGAATGCTGGTGCTGAGGTCTCTGAGCTTGGTTACAAAGACGTATTGGAAGGTCTGATCACTCTAGGAGGCGGAACAGGTGATTGAGTTTTTCTACATCACTTCGATCCTTTCTTACTGACTATGGAGGTTTTGGGGATCCAAAAATGGTCTATCAAAGGTATATAGTCAACCCTAGGACCTCAATCCTTGCAAGAGGGAGTTTAGGAGGTTAAATAACACTTCTAATATAATATGTAATATATGGTTTCATCAGTTAACATATTCCATGAGTTACTTATTTAATTAAAATTATAAATTAGTCAAATTGTGTCACTAATAATTTTAAATCGTAACTATTTATTAATAATTATGACTCCATAGTATAAGAACCTACTTCACGATCGATGGGTTCCAATGCCAAGGGAATAATCCAAATAAGGAAAACCCCAAACATTTAGCCCCCTCATCGTTCGATAATCACCCATAATACTAAGTCACTTGAACATATAACTTAATGAATTAATGCAAGTTCGCCAATTTCCATAATAAAATATATACAATCAACAGATAACTAAACTACGCAACTCTACATATCCAATAAGTATATATACTAAGTGACAAATCAAATGTCATGCGGAATATATAATTATCATGCAAATAATAATTAATTAAAAATTATATAAATGCGATACAAGCATGAAGTTAATAAGGTTGTACTTATTGTCAAGGAGAATTTTGAAACCATGTCACCAAGGAGAATTCATATGGAATTTTAAATTAATTAATAAACTCTTAAACTTCATATCTTGACCATTTCTTAACCGAATTTTATGATTTTTGTGTCAAAAAGAGATAAATGAAAAGTATACACATATAAATTATCTAATTTTCAAATAAAATATTTTTTATGGGCTCATTATTAAAATAAAAATCCCCATCTTCATTATTTTCTAAAAAAGTATACAACTCAAACGGAGTTGAAAATTTGGCATGCTATTCCACACAATTTTACGTTTTACAATAAGTAATTTTATGAACTTTAGAGATAAAATATGTAGTTTATTATTTTTCTCAATAATTCCAAGAGAGCTTCCATCACCTATTTTTTCAGATACTACATTTAAGGGAAATGCATAAAGAAGAGGATGTGATCTTACCTTTAATTGAATATTTAATGCCCTCCGAAAGTTGTCTAGTAAAATTAAATTTTTGAATTATTTTCTTATTTATCCAATTCTATAATTTTCATTGGTTTTGTTATCACCCTTTTCTTCTTCTTTGCTATTGTTTTCCCCATATCTTACTCTAAGTTTTTCGTTATCTCTTTGTTTTTCTCTCTTCTTGTCTTTTTTCAGATGATAGAGAGAGTTAGTGGTATTAATGTTTGTAAAGCATAATATTACATGAAAAGATGTTTAAGAAGAATTTGACATTTATTGATCTAGGAAACTTGCTATTTGCTAAGTTTTATTAATTCAAATTTACACCCAATATACTTCTTTTTGATTAATTGTAAATATCACCTTTATTCATAGAAAAGTCAATATTGTTCATATTGAAATGGATTCTTTATTGGTAATTAATCTGATAAATAAAGGTTGGTCTATTCCTTGGAGATTTAGAGATAGTATGGAAGAGATCATCTCTAATTTTTAAATAATTCAATTCACTCTGAATCATTGTTATATGGAAGTTAATATGGTGGCTTCTTGTTTGGCTAATAATGGAGTTCAGTTACCAGAGATTAAGCTTTACAAAGACTTGAAAGATCTTCCTAAGGAGGCTAGAAGATCTCCAAAGTTGTATAAGATTGGTTGTAAATATATTATATTAGTTTAATTGTTGGTTTTTATAATGGGTCTTTTGTAAAGGCCCATGTTTGTTTTCTTTAGCTTTTGTTTGGTCATTGGCTCACCAAAGATTTTTTTTTTCATTTTTGAGATTCTAAGTGCCACTTAGGGGAAGATTTTTCCCCTAATAGCAATAATAAGTGTAGGGGTTCCATCCCTCTTAAAAAAAATACCCCCTTAAAATTGACATTTAAATGTTTCTCATCTTATTTGGATGAATATCAACTTTTGCCCTGGATTAGTTTTTTTTTTTAATTATAATCATGGTTGATTTTACTAAAAGTCAAATAGTAACCCCATTTTTTTCACATATCTATTTTTAATCATTTTCTTAATAATAATAATAAGTCCTTTCATTAATAACGATTAGACACATAGTTATCCAATATCACTTCCAATGATTTTCACAATTCTTATTTTTATGTCTCCAAGAATTATTTTGAACACGTCACTACTACAAAAATTGTGTCATTTACTATTAAAATTTTGGGTTCACTACAGATTTGACCAATTTACTTGTTATTTTGATTGGATTAAACTTCTATTTTTTGGTTTTACTTATTTGTGTTTGGTTTGCAGTAGAATTTGGAGTACGTCTCATAATGATTGGATTTGATTTTTGCGCTCTATTTTTTCAAAACCGACCTGAAATTGACTCAATTGAAATCGAAGAATACCTAAAAACATTACTTTTGTCTTGATTTGCAATATGAGAAGCTGACTTTATCCGTTTTCGTTAAAAAAGTTTCATAAAAACAAACTGACCAAAATGTGCACACCCCTCCTTACCTAAGTATGAGATAACTCAATGCTTTCTGAAATTTATCTAGTAAGTAAGCTTGTTTATAGATCTATAAACCCAATTGAAATGAATGGAAAAATCTAAAAAAGAATTGAGATCAAATTGAAAGCAGTAGGCATTTACATATATTGTCACACACATGCTAATTTTTTTTAATTAGTTAAACTTAAGTGATTAACCTAATTAAACTTCTTAGAAAACATGTCCATATCATCGGAATTGATGTCAGACTCCTCCTTCGAAACATAAATTCCATCCTTACGAGATTTTAAAACAATATCCTTATCTTTGTTCTTCTTATTTTGAGGAAACATGTCGAGATCATAGATTTAAAGGTCGCCAACAAGCTCTTCGAGTTTCATTGAGTCAACAGTTATCAAGGAATTCAACACAATGACTTTGGAATTAAATCTTTCAGGTAAGGACCTTAAGATTTTCTTCATAACTTTGGTTTCAATGATTTTCTATTGAAATTTAAAACACAAGTTAACAATATCACAAAGTCTCATGTAAAACTCATCGAAGTTTTATGCTTCATCCGTACTAATAATTTCAAAATGAGTTGTGAGATTATGATGCTTGGAAACTTTCACAACATTAGTACCCTCGTGGGAGAGTTTGAGAATGTCCCAAGATTCTTTGGATGTTTCACACATCATATTGTGTTGGAGCATAAAACAAAGAATTTAGACAATAAGAGTTATAGTTACACAATTTATGTTTATATTCGCTCCAACTCTCAATGGGTTTAGGTAGTCAATGTTCACCTACAAGTGTTGTGGGTTGTATCTATCCCCTTTCAACAACCCACTATACCCACTCATCGATGGCCTTAAGTGAAGATTTCATATTTGCTTTCTAGTAAGCATAAGTCGGCCCATTAAACAAAAATGGCCTCCAAAATGACCAACCTTTTGTATAAAAACCTCCCAGATTCATTCCTAAATAACTTATAGACACGCACTCTCATATTAATTTAGATCTTAAAATTGAACCATAAGATACTAATGTAAACAAGCAACAAAAGAACCAATATTACTATAAAAACATGCCCATTGAATCGAAGATGAAGCATATGGAAAATATGGATTAAAGGCAAACACATAGAGACACACACACACATATATGATCGCTCATGTATCAATGACGAACATAAATATATATAAGTATAGGCACCATAAAATACACAAAACACAAGATTTCCACACTCGTGTTACATCAATGTGTCTAAACAAATTGTGGTGCGGAGTGAAAGGGAGTGAACTAGAAACAAAAAAATATGGCCATTAACTCAAAATATATCCAAGGAATTCTATTTGAGTACATTAACTTGCCAAATATTGGTTTATCCTAAAGTGACAAATAAAGAACTCATAAATGAAAAAACATATACAATTCACACTAGCCTAGAAATATTCATGATTATCAAATCAATATAATCAAACGATTAGATTAACTAGGACTCATTATGCAAACCCATCGATCTTTAATTTTAACACCTTAAAAAATTTGAATATTCAACATTTCACCCTGTTTCTTTGAAAATATCAATTTTGCATCAACAAAAAACATAGCATTGGAAAATTTTCTTTTCTTTTGCCTCACTTTTATTTTAGGCTCTTGCTAATAGTGGTCTTTCATGTAAAATATATTTACTCCCTTTGTGCCTTTTTTCATTGCACCTTTATATTTTTCAAAATAAAATAAACTCTTGGGCAATGTTTTTTACATGCACATATACCCTAATCAAAGAGATCTGTATATCACAAGACTTATAAGAGAATACCTCACTTAGCTCATGAAAATAGGTAGTTAAAATCCAAAAGACCATGTGAAAATGTGTGCGGAGGCATATGTAGTGAATTCATTAAGCAAATTAAAGTCGAACATCTCCATGCAAGCACGATTAAGAACAATCATAAGAATTTTAAATCATAATCAAATGTTCTAAACACATGAAAATAGAGAACAAATGGGATTCAAACAAAAGGATATGTCACACAAAATGTGTAAAACTAAAATACATAAAAATATAAATCTTTAAGTTTTTAAATATTTTTCAAAACGACTCAAAGGACAAACAAATTCTTTTTACATTTTTCTCAATAAGACCCAATAAAAAGAAAAATCAAAATACAAAAGACTCAAACATCATACTAAAAGAGCATGTGAGCTAAGGAAACATAAACAACAAACCTAGAAGGGGGTGAATAGATTTGAAGATAACTTAAAAATAATTTTTCTCACACATTCAAGTTACTCAAGAGAGGTTTTGCCAAATTTATTTGCTTAACTCACACAACAAAGTAATTAGGTGATTCTAGATGAAAATAACTAGATCTAACACACCTAAGACAATTTTAGTCCAACTCACTAGATTCTAAGTGATATGTGTGATCAAATGTGGTCATATGAGTATAAATCAAAGACAAACTCACACAAGACGGATTTATAAGGAAAAATGTCCAATTAGGGATAAAAATCCTCGACGCACTCTAATTTTATTTTCTAATTGAATTTTTTTTGCAAAAGGAAATAAGATACCTCTCACATAAGAAACCTCGTGTAGTTACCTATAACCTTGCAACTCTACCCCGTAGACAACAAAAATATGCAACGAGATCCACATTGCAAAGAAGTCCACTATCTTCCTTGGAATCACACCACACTCCAAATTCTCCAATAAGATAAACAACCTCCTCTTTCACATCTAGGAATGATAGATTATAGTATTTAAGAAAAAATAGATTGCATTATCTATGGTGTTTGTATATATTTGAACCAAAACACTGACAATTCTCTCTCAAATGCATAGATTAAGTATATCTATAAGTTTGAAATTAGAAAGAGAAGAAAATTTAAAATTCCCTCAACATCAAAATAATCTTAGAAAGGTATTTTAGTTATGAGGTTTTAATTTTTTTATGAAATGGCAAGGAAATAGGATTTTCAATAAGATTTTTTTCCAAAATCTGACGCCACTATGCACACTGTTAGACATGGCCATTCACACGATTTTATCCAATAGGGACTTTAAACCTTGGTCATTCGAGTGCCCCTATTTTGATTCCATTCGAACGCTCCAAAAACATTTTAAAAATATGTGCCTTGGTCATAATACTTTAAAAAGAAAAGACCAACTTTAAAAATCATTTTCTCAAAAGTTATGAGTCTGTTTAAAACATTTTAGCACTTGTTCCATTTGTTTTATAATCCTCACACACGTTCAAAGATGGTTTTTACTCTTGTGTGTGCTTATCCATAATCAATGCACAACCTACAAAAAGGATATAGGATTCACTTCAATGTGAAAGCATGGCAATATAAGTCTTCAATGAGCGATGGCTAATGGTCTTCAATCTTCAAGGTTTATATAACCTAATCCAGACTGTGCCTCACTAATAAAAATTAAGTCAATGTAACTTTATAGACTCAATGTTCTAATACTAGAATATAGCCAATTTATATAAATCAATAAAAATTACATTTTTAATCTTTCCCTTTGGCTATTCAATGGAAAAACTCTCAAAACCCAAAAAGATCTTATTACCCCTATAAGACGTACAACCCAATAGACATATAGTGACTATAGTAAAAGGTAATATACAATATCCATAATACCAAATGAGAATGCAAAAGTTGTGTCTGAACATAGGCTGGAGTCAGAATCAACGATGTTATACCTGAATTCACATTAAGAAATAAATAGCATCATGCAGGCAAGCATGCAGAAAGAGAAACTCCCCATGCCTGGGAATCCTCCAAAAATCAATGTGATATAGATGATATATAAAGTATGTAATCATGTGAAGTATGAAATCATTTAATATTAATGAGTAAC
Source organism: Sambucus nigra (assembly GCA_949130495.1). NCBI lineage: Eukaryota > Viridiplantae > Streptophyta > Magnoliopsida > Dipsacales > Adoxaceae > Sambucus > Sambucus nigra. The sequence goes on from OX422212.1 coordinate 95,327,705, forward strand.
ACAAATAGTATATCTTCCCATATACACCATCTCCCCCTAACTTGGATATCTCTTCCCTTTTTAAAAAATCCCCCTTTTGGGCACATGGGAAATACTATTCTCTCACTCTCATTCTCTTTCTCCCCATTTTCATTATGAAATAAAGACAAAGATAAGAATTATCACAATAATATATAGAACAAGTGAAGCAGGAGTTCGGAAAGCATGCGAAATACCATGGTTATAACAAGGGAATACACAATAAACATATAAAAGTGTATCAACATATGAATATCAAAACTGGAACTAGTAGATGAAAGATAGCAATCAATAAACATAGAACAAGATATGTGATATTTAAGCAATCTAACTAGAATGAGATCATATATGAAGAATGGATATAAATCATGGATATGACAATATAAGCATAAGAATATAACACTAAGTGATAATCAAGGTACCAATTGATAATGAGCCAATTAAGGATGGAAATCCCCAGAGCTGACATTGTGTACCACAAGAACCAAGATAAATTAATGACAAACATAAAGTAAAGGTATATGACACATTCATAAAATCATCCCGATAAACATCCAAGCATCAAGTACCAAATAATAAGGTATGACTATCCAGTCATCTTAATACTAAATGGAAAGGTACAACAAGGTTTCAACAACGGACAACCAATGGATATAGAGATATGAAGAAAATATCTAATACTTCTCGAGTTCATGTGTGACATACACAATAACAAGCCATAAGATAGTAATGAGAAGATAAAAATAATCATAATACCAATGAAAAAATACATGTGTGAAGAAAAACCAAATGACATCTAAGGATAATATCACACAAGGTCAACATGATAGATATAAGGCATGCGTAATTATGAAAATACACAAGTGTATCATGGGCACGGGCATACACAATACAATCACATCTCAACCAAATGATAAGCATGAGTACATATTTCTCCTCAAAAGTAAATGAAATTCCCCCTAAAGATATGCGTGGAATAAGCTAATTACAAAGAACGTGGCAAACCATGACAAATGTAGCATGTGAAAAACATGTGAAACATGATGGAAATAGGAGTGTAAGTTTCGTAATAAGGTAATAGAAGATCATATGATAATTGCATGTGAGCATTAAATCATGTGATAGAAACATGTGGACCATAAAATATGTGAAAGCATATGATAGAGACACGTGAGCATGGAACATATGAAAGCATAAGAATAACCATATATGTTTAACAATCAAGAACAATATGATATAAAATATATATACCTCAAATCATATAAGCTCATAAGAGATAATAAATAAGATACATTACCAAACAGCAGCCAATATAAACACCAAAAAGTCACTAGAGACAAGATAATGTACAAAGAATAAGTTGTCTCCAAGAATTAACTAGAAAGATAATAAGGTGATAAGAAAAAACACAATTCAAACTCACATAGAACCAAGACAAACAATAATTAAGGTCCCATCACTAATTCGAACTACTTAAGGTAAATAAGCTCAGAAAACGGTAGCCAATGATAACCCTAGAGAATGTACAAAGCTATAAGAATAATAATCACATCAATCACAATGTTATGAAAGCTTTATGAGCAGAATACAAACAAGGTACTAAATCTAAGGCAGATGAGTACAATACAACATATTGATAACATCAAAGACAAGTGTACAATTAACACATAAGCTGCCTTGACCAACATAATATACTCGAAAAATAAAGCACCTTGCACACGTCCCCAAATGTGCACCATGCATACGGATCCATGTTAATTAACCTCAAATAAAGCCTTTCGAATGAAAAATAAGGGATATATCCATTTAAGCCCAAAAACTTCTAAATTTTCTAACTCAAGATTTCGAATCGCAACACTATGAATATCAATGACATGAATGAATGTAAATCATGAAAATTAATTTAATTTGTCTTTAAAAGCACCAATTTGGGATAAAATTAAAAAAAGAAAGCAAAATTCAACTACTCTCACACACACATATATACAAATGCAAACATTAAACATGTAAAGCATGATTGTGATTAGGCAACTCAATATTCAATGACTTGACACAAACATTTCACTTAAATCTTGATTACAATCATGTATTAAAGACATAATTAATTTAATTTCAATCAAGTTAACATTAATGGCATAAAATTATAATCAAATAACTTTGTAATATTAATCAAGGTATGATTCATGTGACAATAAAGAAGACATAACCTATACTAATACACATAATCAAATCATGTAAGACATTATAAATAATGTTTAAAAGATAATTATTGTATCAATATCCTTTTTAACTCAGCATGTTGGTTTCAATCCATTTAGCACTCTCAAGCAAATGTTGATAAAAATTCTTTTGAAAGGCCATCAAAAGAAAATTTATTTTTAGAAATGATTAGCCCTAACTTGTTCTTCATATCAGTTGAAGTTCTTGGCTTATGACTCCTTTTCAAAATATTTTGGCCTTTTTCCATTGATTTTCTTTTTAGATTCCGAGATGACACCTACCCAAAAATATTTATATTTCCAAAATGGGTGTAATCACTCCTAGTGGTATCCCTTATCAATGCTTTTTAAAATAGTCCTTTTTTAACTCCTTCTTAATAAAAATACATATTATCTCACATATGGACCAACAAAATGATAATAAGATCTTTAGTATTTGATTATAATGAAATTAATCACGACAAGAAAGATCAACATGGTAAACATCATATGCAACACGGTTGATCAGTACTTTAATAAAATAACTAGGAATATCACATGGTCCATTCTTAGCATCACTGTTGAAAACTTTTTAATTACTAACCACCTATGTCAAAATAAGCCGTTGCCAAATTTTATCTTTCATTATTATAACAACATGCAATAATAAATTAAATTAGCCAAACTATCCACACAATAATAATCTGAACAATCACACGATATATATATATAGGACCGAACAAACCTTCAGTTCCCAAAACAAATAATCCAACTACAATCTTAAGTAAATAACTGAATCTGAATACAGTCTGATAAACTAAAAACCAAAATATTCTAAGGGGCAACACCCCCAAATGAAATACTGAAAGAAATCCTATCTAGAATGAATGAGCTGAAACGTCTACAGAAACTCCTGCAATCCTCCACATGTGCTGCAGCTATGCATCCCTGGATAGAATCATTAATCTTGACGTCCTCGTGGCTGGATACCTAAAATGTTTTGAAATTTTTTTGACACGGGTCAGAGCCCAAGAAAACAGTTTGAAAATATTTTGCAAGTGTGTAAATCACAAATTACATCAGTTATTAAATACACATGTTAGTTCCACGTACACTTTCTTGAGATCCTCACCTCTCAACTAATGTGCATGCCTAACATACCCTATCTAGCTATGCTACCCATCCCAACTAGATAAAGTATCTAAATAACCTCAATAGGTCTAGATCTCTCCTATTACTCATATGTTATGCTACCATAATATCAATAATACATTACCTGCATATTATTATTGAGTCATTTATTTAAATTTCTCCACTTATTTTACTTTTAGGGGCACAATCTATCGGTTCTACTATCACACATAAGTATATATATCGCACTTATATATATATATATATATATATATATATATATATATATATATATATAACATATATAATATATACAACTATAGCATTGTGACAACCCGCCTACTAAAATAATAGGTGGCTAGCCCAATACTCCAATAATCAGAGGAATCATAGATGGTCCATTCTTAGCATCACTGTCGATTAAAATAATAGTATGAGATAACCACCAATCATTTTAGAAAACGGACTGTCAAATTTAATATTTTAAAAGTAAAAGAAAAACTCTTAGACAATCCCATTTGTAAAAACGGTGGGTATCAAAAATCGATGAATGAAGTGTAACAATACAATAAATAATCACCGAATAAGCTATCGGTGCACAGACCAATACAAATAATACATCGAGTATTACAATTCAATATTTACAATATAATGAATGAGTGCAATACCTTGGGCAAACACGCCCGAATAAATATACTGAACATAACTAGAGTACAGTAGAAAGGAGCGTCTACTACAAGTATCCTACAACATCTGCAATATGCTGTAGCTCCATGACAACTGGAATGGAATATGTAAATACGGGTGTCCATGCAGAAGAGCACCTGTAACGGCAAGGAATATGCAGAAACACAGAAATATAGATACGGGTCAGGGCCCGGTTTGATATGATTATCATGTGACTAAAATGCATGATAGTTAAGTGCGTAATTCTCTCGCAGATAACAGTAATATTTCTCACCTCTCAATCTAGCAGAAACCTAGCGCAATATCGTGAGATGTTCTAGTTAACCCTAAGTACTAAGGGCTAACTTCTCCCCATTCTCAACACTATGCCCTATTCGTGCGTGGGGTGTCTCGCAAAGCGAAATCCAAACAAGGAACCCCCCCGATACACTACTACTTAGGCAAGGTTGATCGTCGAGATCCATTAGACCCTAAGCACGAAATAATCAACAAATGTATGTGTGTGCATAAGTGTGGGAGGTCACATCTATAGCTACTCAAGAAAATAAAAATAAACCCATCCATCATCTAATGGAACAATTCCTAATATCTTTCTTTAGGAATATACATATAAATGGTACAACATTTTATCAAATGTTTACCATTTTACTTTCATCAAATACTATTTCATTTCGCAATTCCATTCCTTATCAGGAAATAAAATCAGAGTTTCTATGCTCTTTGTGGCATTTTATCTCAATTACACATTTGTAAAAAATTTCTTCCTTAACAGGAATATAATCATCATTATATGCTCTTTATGGCATTTCATTGTGCTCTTTATGGCACCCATTATACATCAAGTCCAACTTGATTCAGAATAGTTATAATCATATATATATATAACGATTCTAAGACCGCCCGTCCGGGTTTCCCCACTGTGCGCACCCCTAAATGGCTATCATCTTCCAGGGCCTCCAAGACAACCTGGGATCCTATCGAAACGTCGGGAAGCGGCCATGTACCTGCGGGATAGTCAAGACCACACCCGGAATCTCCTAACCAGCGCAGAAAAAATATAATCACAAACGCTCACATGGCCTAGGGACTATATCCACCCTGCATTCATTAGCCAGGGGGCTTCACCATAACGCGCGCAACTTCCCTTATGATAGCGATTTAGAGAGGTGTGTATCCATAAATTAACATTTATGAAAAACATTACTTTTTCCATTTTGAAAACTTCCAATTTTACTTTTCCAAAAATCATTCATTTAGCCATTTGGCACCAAATTTTAGAATGTGCAATTCATTCTTATTAAGTCATATTTTATTAATGACCTATGACCCAAAGTGCCATTAACCTCAAAATAGCCTAGAAGAGTTCATATAATTTCATAAACCCTCAAAGTGAGTCTCCATGAAGGAGTGTCTCCCAAAAGCTCAACATTAATATTTTAACTTCCAATTTATCTTTAGGTTAACCTCCTATATCATTCGGACATTAACCTATCCAAAGTAGCCCTCGGGTAAACCCAAATATCCCACCTTAACTTAGGACATTAGTCTACCAAATAACAACCCTCTAGGACTCCCCAATACTTCCCAAAGGAAGGTCCCTAAACCTTGGACCTAAAAAGAAAAGGGATAAAAATCAAACTAGGAAAATCTCACAAAAACAGGGCAACCGAATCGATTTGCCCCTCAGGCCGAATCGATTCGCCCTGGCGAATCGATTCGCTAAACAGCCGAATCGATTCGGTGAGCAAAAACTGACTTCCTGTAATTGCTGAATCGATTCAGTCCCAACCCGAACCGATTCGGTTTGCCCAGACCTGTAGGATGAACCTTATCCGAATCAATTCGCCCCTAGGGTCGAATCGATTCGGTCCTGAAATCTTGCCCAGTTTGGGCTACGGGTTATATGAACCCTAAATTCCCAAAAACCCCAAAACTTTGATTTCTCCCAACATCAACAACAACAATTCGACCTAAATCAGTCCTACACCATTTATAACTAATATATACTCCTCAAATTCAATTTAAAACTAAGATTTAAGGGTTTAATCATCAAAATCAACAAATACCCATTTATGGGTTAAATCTCTAAAACCTAACCATACATGCAATTTATCACATTAAATCACATCTAGCAAGTAAGAAACTTGCCTCGAGGTTCGTAGACTCTGATCCACCTTCGGTAGCAACGGAATTCCGACCCAAATCTTCACTTCTCTCTCTTTCTCACCATTTCTCCCAACTCTCTCTTCTCTCTCTCTCTCTCCTTTGGCTTCTAACACAAATGAAGAAAGAAAAAAAGGTTGGGGGACTTACACGGGTCTCAAAACATAAATCCCCACCTTTAATTGTTAATACACCACTAAAATGACTCGTAACCACTTAATTGAGTCATAACCCCTTAAAAATGCCCGAAACCCAAAAATATAACATGACACTTATTTCGACTATCTCGACTATTCTAAAAACAACCGCACCCCCTATTTTGGCATTCGAGAAAGTTTGAACTATTCTTTTACGTTCCAATTTCATTTTATTTCATTAATTATACCCAAATTTAAATATAGGTCATAACCGTTGTTTTACATATAACGACGCAAAATACACAATATAATGTTATTTACCTTCTCATAACGGTAAATAGGCAAAACATAGTAAATATTATCCCTAAGTCTCACGGGAAATAATATTTACTCCAACATCCCATATTTTATAAAATTAGCCCATCAGGCAAAATAGTATAAAATAGTCGCTCAAAAACCTAGGTTGTTACATACTCCCCACCTTAAAGGGGAATTTTGCCCTGAAAATTCAGGCATAACCCATAACCCTATCAAGGGTATACTATACCAAAAACCGTGCTATCATACTAGCAAACCTCTCTACAGTGCTGCATCCCCATAGGACACAGACTAAGGTCATCACTATCGATATCAGTCGACATTCTCTGTGCTCTAACATAGCACCAATTCGTTCTTCAGGAACTATCGATCCTACCCTTCTACTATGGGAGGAGATACCCACACATTCTCGACACAAATTGCCTAACTTTTCGAAACATGTTACACCCTTACTAGGGAATGACTACACTAACTTACAATCGCTAACCCCAACACAGCTTACTTCTATTCGCATTGGCATAGCCCTTAAAAGTCTACTTGCTCAATGATCCCAATATTTAAAGAAATGTTCCCGGACCACTCCCAGTCGAAGGAATATACTATTCGAGGTTTCCATTCCAACGAGTAGACAAGGCACACTGCCAACTATACTAGGCTACACACATCATCGTGTTTATCAAAAATGATCCGAACTATTGTACAGAAATTCGATCCATAAGAACTACTACTCCGATATCTCCTTTAAATCAAATCCACCCCTCCACTTACGGGTGGTAGGATATACCCCATATCCCTACGGTTCCCATTTCTTCCTGGAAACTTTACCAGTACCTTGACACGAATATCTTGTCTCAGTTCACCACCATCGCTAGGAACCGCATACAGTTCTAAAACTCCACCACGCAGGCCTGGGCGTACTCTCCTGTACTTAGTCCGCCCGTTTCCATTGAGTAAGCAGCGATTGATCCAATGATCCACAGTTTTCTTAACTAGAATCATGACCATTGCATTATCGGCAATTCGATAAAAATGTCCATGGATATACCCGTCCTCATTCCACACTACTCTCTACACACAGGTAGGTGAAAGGGTCAATCACGGACATAAATGCTCTTACAATAGCGTCCCCTCAGTTAAGCTCACTCCACTTGGCATTACATGCCATGAATAAACTCTAAGACAGTTTCTACTCGGCGCCTATACTACTCTCGTTCTCATTGCTTAGAGAAAGGGAATATCCTATCGATAGTCCTTCACGATCACAAACTTGTCGTTCATGAAAAGATCCAAATTCCTGCCCAGGAGAAATGTCTCTAATTCTTTAAGGAAAATACTACCGCTATAAACTTTAAATCAAGCGGGGGATGACACTTCGTAAAAGTGTGAGACACACGAAAAATAGGTCCATGCTCCCGTATTCATACTTCCCGTTCCTGGCCAAGACTCGTTTGTTAAATCCACTCTCGATCATAACAACACGAGTGCAGGAGAAAAAGTCAGCTTATACTTCAACTCCTCCAAAGGTAGGTTACCAATGTAACCCTTTATCTAAGAGAGGCCTCACCACTAATGGCCTAACATTCCGAATATCTCAAGATCCCATACTTCTTGTCTAGGGACCAAATCCTACTTAAAGTTAACCCACAACCTATTTTGGTCAACTCCCAACCATCTTCCTAAAATAACGTCACATGCCCTAAAGGCCTAGCGTCCTAAGAATTCTAAAGCCAATCTATCTATCCTAGTCTAGTCGTATAAATATAATACTAAATATATCCCTAGTGTCCAAGACCTTTCCCGACTTCCGACATTAGCTCGGTTTCATGCGTGGGACATCTCGCCGAAGCGAAATCCAAACAAGGAACCCTCCCGTTACACTACTACCTCGCATTGTCAGTCGTCGAGAAGTAACGGTCGAAGACACATGATCGGGATCGACGAAATCCTACTCGAAACTCTACTAATACATATTTACATCTACGTCCTACCAGAACAATCGACTGAGGCATTTACTTTTAGTAAGATGCCACCAATACCTTATCCCAAAATACACATATACCACTATACCAATGGCCTTCTCATTAAGGCACAACCTTAACTCTCTATCGGACTTTCATAATCTTAGTCTTCCCCACATCGATCAGAGGAAAACTATCATAGTGCCCATATATCGCACATCAACTTAGCCCTTAATCACTCATATACGTGATTCTTGGCTAAACCTTCCAACCCAACACTTAACCAACAGAAAAAGAAAAGAAAGAACAGAGAAAAAGAAAAAAAATTGCACATCTCTCCACTCCCAACGTCGTTAAGGTTCATGCATGGAGCGTCTCATCGAAGTGAAATCTAAACAAGGAACCCCTCCACATAATCCCCTTAACTAGCCGGTCGTGGAGATAAGGCACATCATACACAAGCAAGGAAAACAAATAATAAAACAAAACAAACAAAGCAAAACAAAATAAATAATGAAAACTATCTATATACCGTAAACCACCTCTATAAAGTCTCAACCTATATCCAAGAGAGATATTATAGAACAACTAGTTCTTCTCTAGAACTAGGAACAGGATAGCCTCGCGATTTATTCGCTTGCTATCACACCAACCAATCTAAGAATATCTCTACTCGTATAACATATATAATACAAGTAGCACATACCACACATATTACCACTCGCCCCATCGCACCCTGGTTGGAAATTTCCACCAACATACTAGCCAACCTCCTTGGCTACTACCAATGGTTCCAAGACACGTCATTCTAGTCTGAACCAAACCAAACTACTTCCATCAATATCTCAACTAGGGGTCCCATCCTTGCCGGTTATCTCCAATCGACAAGATCAGAACGCATAGTTCCCCTAACTTCTTCAGTAAAGGGAACATCCTACCAACCTCCCCGACCTTAGCCCCATGAGTCTTCCCCAGGTGGATTTCCACCCATGGGGTCTCATGAACACTACTTCTCCAAAAGTGTTTTCAACACTTACTTACAAGCCTAGCATTTCCACTGAAAGGCTCTCTCTATGGGCAAAACATTCTGCCCCACCATAAAGAGGCGACTATCATTTCCACCACTTCAATCTTATTCCTATGCGTGGAAGATTTTACTCCAATCTTCACACATGGGAACTTTTATACCCATCTCTAGGCCAAAACTCTCGGGCCTTATGTTCTCACCGAACGAGGTTACTCTTCCTCTATCCAACCGAACTTCAATATATGATCCTTGTTAAGGACCTCTCAACTCTGAATTGACATTGCTTGGAATCCCAAGCATAGTACCACTCTCTACCGACAGTGGTACTTGGGAAAACTATTTTCACCGTACTTAGTAGTCACGGCAACAATATAAAATAATGCTACAAAGGGAGAGACCTCCAAAGCGGCCCTTATTCCTGACCACAACCTACAGCTTATAGTAATCCCATCCTATGACGCCTTCACGACGGCCTTCCTCAATGCCCTTCATCTAACAACTTACAAGTCTCACACGAACGCGCAGAAGATCTTCGGGGTTCTCATACCATAGCAGGAGAACGAAATCTCACAAGAGAATTCAACGACCTTATTCCTAAGGCTCTAAATCAAACAGAGAGAAACGCGGAAGATGTATAACATCCGCATAGATTCCTAAGGACTCTAGAACCTAATGCTCTGATACAATCTGTGACAACCCGCCTACTAAAATAATAGGTGGCCAGCCCAATACTCCAATAATCATAGGAATCATAGATGGTCCATTCTTAGCATCATTGTCGATTAAAATAATAGTATGAGATAACCACCAATCATTTTAGAAAACGGACTGTCAAATTTAAAATTTTAAAAGTAAAAGAAAAACTCTTAGACAATCCCATTTGTAAAAACGGTGGGTATCAAAAATCGATGAATGAAGTGTGACAATACTTCACCGAATAAGCTGTCGGTGCAAAGACCAATACAAATAATACATCGAGTATTACAATTCAATATTTACAATATAATGAATGAGTGAAATACCTTGGGCAAACACGCCCGAATAAATATACTGAACATAACTAGAGTACAGTAGAAAGGAGCGTCTACTACAAGTATCCTACAACATCCGCAATATGCTGTAGCTCCATGACAACTGGAATGGAATATGTAAATACGGGTGTCCATGCGGAAGAGCACCTGTAATGGCAAGGAATATGCAGAAACACAGAAATATAGATACGGGTCAGGGCCCGGTTTGATATGATTATCATGTGACTAAAATGCATGACAGTTAAGTGCGTAATTCTCTCGCAGATAACAGTAATATTTCTCACCTCTCAATCTAGTAGCAACGTAGCGCAATATCGTGAGATGTTCTAGTTAACCTTACGTACTAAGTGCTAACTTCTCCCCATTCTCAACACTATGCCCTATTCGTGCGTGGGGTGTCTCGCAAAGCGAAATCCAAACAAGGAACCCCCCGATACACTACTACTTAGGCAAGGTTGATCGTCGAGATCCATTAGACCCTAAGCAAGAAATAATCAACAAACGTATGTGGGTGCATAAGTGTGGGAGGTCACATCTATAGCTACTAAAGAAAATAAAAATAAACCCATCCATCATCTAATGGCACAATTCCTTATTTCTTTCTTTAGGAATATACATATAAATGGTACAACATTTTATCAAATGTTTACCATTTTACTTTCTCAAATACTATTTCATTTCGTAATTCCATTCCTTATCAGGAAATAAAATCAGAGTTTCTATGCTCTTTGCGGCATTTTATCTCAATTACATATTTGTAAAAAATCTCTTCCTTAACAGGAATATAATCATCATTATATGTTCTTTATGGAATTTCATTGTGCTCTTTATGGCACCCATTATACATCAAGTCCAACTTGATTCAAAATAGTTATAATCATATATATATAACGATTCTAAGACCGCCCGTCCGGATTTCACCACTGTGCGCGCCCCTAAATGGCTATCATCTTCCAGGGCCTCCAAGACAACCTGGGATCCTATCGAAACGTCGGGAAGCGGCCATGTGCCTGCGGGATAGCCAAGACCACACCCGGAATCTCCTAACCAGCGCAGAAAAAATATAATCACAAATGCTCACATGGCCTAGGGACTATATCCACCCTGCATTCATTAGCCAGGGGGCTTCACCACAACGCGCGCAACTTCCCTTATGATAGCGATTTAGAGAGGTGTGTATCCATAAATTAACATTTATGAAAAACATTAGTTTTTCCATTTTGAAAACTTCCAATTTTACTTTTCCAAAAATAATTCATTTAGCCATTTGGCACTAAGTTTTAGAATGTGCAATTCATTCTTATTAAGTCATATTTTATTAATGACCTAAGACCCAAAGTGCCATTAACCTCAAAATAGCCTCAAAGAGTTCATATAATTTCATAAACCCTCAAAGTGAGTCTCCATGAAGGAGTGTCTCCCAAAAGCTCAACATTAATATTTTTAACTTCCAATTTATCTTTAGGTTAACCTCCTATATCATTCGGACATTAACCTATCCAAACTAGCCCTCGGGTAAACCCAAATATCCCACCTTAACTTAGGACATTAGTCTACCCAATAACAACCCTCTAGGACTCCCCATTACTTCCCAAAGGAAGGTCCCTAAACCTGGGACCTAAAAAGAAAAGGGATAAAAATCAAAGTAGGAAAATCTCACAAAAACAGGGCAACCGAATCGATTCGCCCCTCGGGACGAATCGATTCGCCCTGGCGAATCGATTCGCTAAACAGCCGAATCGATTCGGTGAGCAAAAACTGACTTCCTGTAATTGCCGAATCGATTCGGTCCCAACCCGAACCAATTCGGTTTGCCCAGACATGTAGGATGACCCTTATCTGAATCGATTCGCCCCTAGGGCCGAATCGATTCGGTCCTAAAATCTTGCCCAGTTTGGGCTACGAGTTATATGAACCCTAAATTCCCAAAAACCCCAAAACTTTGATTTCTCCCAACATCAACAACAACAATTCGACCTAAATCAGTCCTACACCATTTATAACTAATATATACTCCTCAAATCCAATTTAAAACTAAGATTTAAGGGTTTAATCATCAAAATCAACAAATATCCATTTATGGGTTAAATCTCTAAAACCTAACCATACATGCAATTTATCACATTAAATCACATCTAGCAAGTAAGAAACTTGCCTCGAGGTTCGTAGTCTCTGATCCACCTTCGGTAGCAATGGAATTCCGGCCCAAATCTTCACTTCTCTCTCTTTCTCACCATTTCTCCCAACTCTCTCTTCTCTCTCTCTCTCTCCTTTGGATTCTAACACAAATGAAGAAAGAAAAAAAAGGTTGGGGGACTTATACGGGTCTCAAAACATAAATCCCCACCTTTAATTGTTAATACACCACTAAAATGACTCGTAACCACTTAATTGAGTCATAAACCCTTAAAATTGCCCGAAACCCAAAAATATAACGTGACACTTATTTTGACTATCTCGACTATTCTAAAAACAACCGCACCCTCTATTTTGGCATTCGGGAAAGTGTGAACTATTCTTTTACGTTCCAATTTCATTTTATTTCATTAATTATACCCAAATTTAAATATAGGTCATAACCGTCGTTTTACATATAACGATGCAAAATACATAATATAATGCTATTTACCTTCTCATAACGGTAAATAGGCAAAACATAGTAAATATTATCCCTAAGTCTCAGGGGAAATAATATTTACTCCAACATCCCATATTTTATAAAATTAGCCCATCAGTCAAAATAGTATAAAATAGTCGCTCAAAAACCTGGGTTGTTACAAACATACGCTAAATGGCACATCGTGCTGATGGGGTACTCTGCTATCAAGTCCATGTACCTCTCGTACCAAATTAAGGACTATTGGTTTGGCATGTCTCCTTGAAACCAAAATCAATCAACACACACTCGAGCCAAAAATGATTCTAAGCCTTTGGGATATGCCCATACTTAACATACCCAAAGGACACACCGGTCCCACTAATACACGATACTTAGTGAGCCTCCCTAAGTTCCAAGTTTTGGGCCACACATCCAGACCTCACCAGACTCGTCAAGGTGGGATCGCCCTCTGCGCGAAAACCTCCTAATAGCAGGCAACGTAGGTATGTTCACACACATAATCAAATCACAACCATAGGTATTCACACAACCTATATATGCATATTATTCAGTAGGTATGCACACAACCCATCCTCAAAGTCCATACGTAGTATATATCCCTCGCGTACTCATCGTACAAACAATTTTAATTATAACCTCTTATTATATATTTCTGAGTATCTCTCACTACCCTAAGGGTCCTAGTTACCCCTTAGTAAATATCAGTAGACAATACACTCATAAAATGCTGGTCTAAATCATAGGTTCATTTATCTCTTTGTGATCTGTCCTATTCTTACGAATTTATAAATCTTCACATTTATCCCGATAGTTTTTAGCCTTTAATTCTCCCATTTTGGCTAACCCTAAACTATCTCATGGGCCTACTGAAATTCATTATTTCCATTACTATGGTTTAAGAATAATCCAAAAGCCTCTATGTTTATTATTCGCAAATTCGGGTCATAACTAAATGAAACTAGATAAATCTGGGTAACTGAATCGATTCGATGAAAAGGCCGAATTAATTTACATATTGATTCGATTCTCTCTCTAAGATGAATCGATTCGAAATGTCACAGGTCATCTTTTTCGTTTAACAGTTACGTTTTTCCACCATTTTTATACCACAACTCTTCATGCAACCTACCCAAACTCCAACACGATTTATACCAACATCAAATAAGAGTATGTAGGCACTTTGTAACGTAATTAACACATTAAATCCATACAATCTTATACAAGAATGGATTAAAATCCAAATTTACATCAAAACCCTAGTTTATGTGTTCTTCATCCAAAATAAACCATTTACCCATTTTTCTCCCATATTTATTGTCACATATAAACTTATTTCGTGTTATCTACATATGTGGATTCATTATACATGCAATCCTACCCCAAATCATGAGTTTTATTCATCAAAGCCTAAGAATATCATCAATTATTATTAAATCAAGAATCGTATACTACATGGGTATTATAACTCAGTAGAATATGAAAGATAAACACTTTCCTTCTCAGTAGAAGGTTTGATTTCGTGTTGAGTGTGATAAAAATATACCTCCCTTGCTTCAGATCATAATTTTTGGCAATTTGGTGGAGAGAAAAGGTGTTGCACCTCCAAGAACTCTCTCCACTTCCTCCCTTGTGGCCTCCTTTATCTCAATATTAATGTAACCCTAGCCCTACACTCCCTTGGGATGGTATATTCCTTTAATTTTTGGAGTTCTCTCTACCATAAACTCCTGAATGACCAAAATGCCCTCTCGTAGTGCCAGTTTTGTCTAAAATCACCCCGGGACCCAATCTATATGCCTGGGTATACTATTTCGACCCTTTCGGAATCAACTTTGACCTCAAAATCATCATCCGAGTCACTCTAAAGTATTTTTATATCTCAATCTCCTATAGTCTACACACGACCCCCCCGATTGAGATGTGTCACTGTCACATCACTATCATTTACTATGACTTAAAATATTAAATTACTATTCATGTAATAATTTTATTCGATAAACATTGATCATTTATCTCCAATTAATAATTTCATCAACACATAATATTTTATTCCATTAAATTACATCACACATGTAATTTAATTAAATTTTAAATACTCAAAAATATGGCATGCTACATATGTATATGCGAGTAGTGTGAAATCAAAAAACATATATCTGAACAAATTTAGTTATCATGATTAATCAAATGAATTTCAACCAATAAGTGAATCAATTAGACACTATACACTAAATGGTTTATAATTCACTTTTCGGTCATCATTCAAGTTAAATTAATCACCAAATCATAATGAAATAAAGACTTAACCACTTATATCACAAAAAGAATAAATAAATAATCTTTTTTGGATTTTTGAATAAGAATAACGCATGGATGTTTAAAAGATCGTGTTCAGATAAGAAAATAATGCACAAAAAACAAATGCATATCTAATGCACACATACAACAAAATCTAACCAAAATTATGAAACAAGATATAAATTTGAAATCACTCATCCAAGAAGATTTTTCCCCCATGAATCAATAATGAACTAGGAATGGGAACCTACAGTAGCCTATTCATTCTAAGAAAATTACCTACTTAGGTAGCGACGGGAGTTGCATCCCCCCAGATTAATGGGATACACATATTTGAACCTTCTTTTGATTTCCTACAAGGTCAAACTTGACTCTAGGTTCATTCCTAGTCAACTCCCTAACAACTTTTCGAATTCATCTCTCATTCCACCTAGAATTCTTATGCCTTGTCCTTCAAAATTGAGTTTGGTGTCTAAGTCTAGGAAATTCTTGTCTAGACTCACTTATCAACCACCTACATCACCTATAAGTTCATTAATAGGATATATACAAACAAATTGCCTCCTATTATTCTTGAACATATTATTTCTTATCAATAGGATCTATATGAAAAACTTACCTCCTATTATTCATGATCATATTATTTCTTTCTTTTAAGTACATACAATCTTGATTTTGTGGCCTTGAACCATACGAAAAATAAATAAGGTATATTTCTTCTCACATTGTTTTTTCTTTCAAATCCTCTAATTCATTCCCAAGTCTTCCTTCTCAAAACTTATGTCATTCCTTCTCATGTTGATCTTTCAAACCAACCTTTTCAAGTTTTTTTCCTTCTAAAATAAAAATGTGCAACATGGTTTGATTTGCAATAAAAAAATTATTTTAAGTCTTGGAACTAGGTTCAACCTCCTTCTTTTAAAGAATAGTAGTTTGTACCTTATACTCCTTTTGAGAATTTGAACTTTCAAAATTAATTTTATCATTTCCATGTTTCTAATTAAGTTTTGAGCCATTAAAACCTATCCGATGGTTGTTGGGCTTTGATTGAGCATTACTCGGTAAGATACTATCAAGAACTTTTGTTCTATCATGGACTTTTATTTTCAAATATTTTATATCTTTAAGAAGAAGTTTGAATTTCTTAAAGTCAATTTTTATAACTAAATTTTCAAGTTTAATCTCTTATTTTTCTTTAAAAATTGTTAGATTTTATGATTTTAATGACTCACGTTACTTTGACTAAATTTCAACAAAAAATTCAAGCTAAAAAAACATTGATTAATCCTTTTCAAGATTTTTATCTTTCTCATTATGTTCATTTTGTAAAACTTTCATTTTGTTCAAAAAGTGAGATTTAATACTCTAAGATTTAGAGATTCTTCATAAAGCTCATTAAAGACCTTTTGAAGTTCATTCTAATCACCATCACTATCATCCACATCTTCATCATCAACTTCCTCATAACCATATCCACTATAAGATGAATAATCATTGAGTGTACTATTCTTAGAAGCTTTCATCCTCTTACTCTTCATCACACTCTCATTTTTCTTCACTATGGAAACAAACTTTCTTTCATTTTCTTTGAAAAGTAAGGAATTGATTTCCTTTGAAACATGTGATGAACATTTACTCAAAGAGTCAACTTATTTTTCAAACTTCTAAATGAGTCAAATTAAATTTTTGAAGACTAAAACTTTTCTCAATTCACTTTTAGAAACTTCACAAATAAGAAGTTCTTTCTTCACATTTTCGAATTCAATTGTCAAATTATTTTTTCTTTAACAACAACCTTGTGTTAAGAAAAATAGGGCACATAGAGAGTTTTAGAGAGATGAAGAGTTCTCATTAATTTGAGTGTCATAAATAGAGGGGTCACCCCTTATCTATAGTATAAGTTGGTAGAGTCCTTATAGGAGTGGACATCCACTTAAATGGGATGAATACAATATTTATAACACTCCCCCTTGGTTGTATACCATATCCACAATTCAATGATTATTGCCTCATTAAAACCTTACTAAGGAAAACCCATTGGAAAAAAACGTTGTAAAGGAAAAAGAGTACAATTCTTTGTGATCATTGAGTCAGTGTTAGACGTTCTTAATGTTGCCTCGTTAAAAACTTTACTAGGAAAATCCAGTGGGACAAAACCTAGTTAAAGAAAAAAGAGTACAACGCACAAATGTACCAAATTACATGTTCTTATATCCTCCCCCTGATAATATGATGCCCCTGATTGATATGTTCAATTTCACTATTGATGGATTCGACACATTCCAATCTCGTACACAAACTTTTGAAGTGTCGCCTTTGGTAGTGAATTTATGAAGAGATCATCTAGGTTATCACTTGAACTAACTTGCATGACTTCAATCTCATTTTTCTTTGAAGCTCACGAGTGAAGGAAAACTTTGGTGAAATGTTCTTGGTTTTTTCTCCTTTGATGAATGATTCTTTAATTTGTGCTATGCATGCTTCATTATCTTCATAGATACAACTTGCAATATATGTAATAGAAGGAAATTGATAAGAACTACGAATATGATGAATTAATGATCTTAGTCATGCACATTCACGGCTAGCTTCATGAAGAGCTAAAATTTTAAAGTGGTTAGAAGAAGTAGCTACTAAAGTTTGTTTAGTAGGATTTGGTGGTACCCTGAGTAGGCGTCGAGAAAGCTCATGCGCTGGTTATTGGAAGTTACATCCACCAGTTGATCTATCTTAGGAAAAGGAAAAATGTCCTTGGGTAAGCCTTATTTATGTCGGTTAAATCTATGAAGTCTCTGCACTCATCATTGCTTTTCTAACCACCACATAATTTGAGAACCACTTAGGGAAATGAACTTCCTTAATAGATTGTACCTCCATAACTTTCCCCACTTCTTCTTCTACTAACCTCATCTTTTCGGTAATTTTTTTATGTGATTTTTGGGTCATGGGTTAATGCGAAGGTTCCAAATGAATCATGTGACACATAACCTATGGGTCAGTGCCTGACATGTTATAAGGTTTCTAAAAAAACACATCCCTTTTGGTTTTGAGGAAAACAACCATCCCTTCCTTTTCTTCTTCAATAAGAGTTTTGCATATTAAGAACTTATTCTCTAGTTGGTCACATTCAAAGACCAACTGCTTGAGGTCTCCATGAAGTGATCAGTAGGTGCAACCCTTGTTTCCTCAACACCAGGTCGCCCATACTTTAATTTCTACTGGAACGGTATAGAGCTCTTTGTTGGTTCTATAATTTTTCTTTCTTTTTCTCGTGTTTTGGTTGAATGTCACCTACAAAGAACTACCGAGATAATGAATGATTCCCCTTGATCTCCATTATCCGTTTCTCAGTGATGCACTTTGGCCTCTGGTGGTAGGTGAAAGTCACTAACCTCATATCATGGAGCCAACCTCTACTAAGTATAGCGTTGTAAGGGAGACATATATCCACCATGAGAAACTCAATATGTTTTGAGATTCCTCCTTCCCGTATGAGAATAATGATATTTCTAATGGGCATGGTCATCCTGCTCATAAAGTCGACCAATGGAATGGTCTCTTCCTAAAGGTGTTATACTCGTTGGTTAAGTTTGTTAAACATGATGAGGTATATGACTTATAACGATCTTCCTTGATCCATTAGCAGCTTATCCACATCCCAGTTGGCTATTTTGAAAGTGACTACCATGGCATAATTATAGGGAGTCCCCACTCCGACCAAATCTTCCTCTATGAACATTATGTGTTTAGAGTATTCAATCTCCTTTGGCTGCCGATGTATGCCCACGATGGGCATGGCTAAGATAATTTGCATTGCTTCCATCACTGCTGTGAGTTTCTTCACCTCTATTCTGAGGGTGTTTCCCTTGATTTTAGTTATGTTTGACTCCCCTTGGATCATTATAAACTCATGGCCAATATCTTCGTCCATCACGCAATCTGGTCTTTGGTTACAATTAGGCTACGCTCAACCCTCCTTCATTTTGACAAACATGATGAGGTTCCTGTCTTAGGGTTTTGTTTTTAAAACCATATATGGAAGTTACATTTTTTATAAAGATGTGTCAGCTCATTTTGAAATAAAAATCATGGTTATGAGAATTACGTATATTTGGTTTAAATATATCGTAAACGTATCGCCCAATAGAGCTTAGTAGGAATTCCAATGATGCGATTTTTTTTATCACAAGGAGATTAAAATCTCAAACTATGGGAACCTATATGATGGTTCAAAAAATTTTATGATAGTTCAATAGATGATTGTTATTGGTACATCTTAGGAATGTATTGAATAGGGCCACCTGTGAGATTTGAATCTAAGTACTATCTTGATTAGACTCAGTCAACCTCACACGATTTGCAAAGGGTGCATAGATTCTTAATCTCTAGAATTATGACAATTGGAATGCTCATGTAGTTGTCGCTGTGATTGGTATAGGTACATTGAATTTTAGATTAAATAAAATTATCCACGTATATTAGGAGACATTTATATGAGTAGGTCTGAGATGTTAACTCGAAGGAATTATCATTTAGGGATATCTAGTATTTTAATACCCCCATGATAGATTTATATGTTTTGTTTCCACCAAGTAAAACTCTATTGGTGAATTGTTTTATAATTTAGTGGAGTAATAATTAAGTTAATTCTAAGAATCAAGGAAATTGATTAGATGTTGGTTAAAACTGATAATAGTAAATTGATTTTACAAAGAGGAAATCTGACAATTTAATTGAATTGAGGAAGAGGGTATTAACAGTAAATTGACAAGACCTCATTATAATCCTAGTGATTTTCTAAAATAATTAAATTGAAGTTCAGTCATAATTATTTAGTAGAAATAATTATGAATAAAATACAGAAAGAAAATAATTACGATAATGGCAATTGGGATTTTTTTGTATTTATTTGGATGCCAAATTAATTATTTGTCTTTGGTCCCTAGTTTAGTCCATATACCCAAGTAGTTTGGCCAAGACTCTAAAAAAACTCGATTTTGCCCAAGCCCACCTCTTACACTTGTATATAAAGGTGTGGGAAGGGTTTTTAATAATTATTAGTCATTATTAAGGTTAAAGAGGTGTGGAAAAAATTTATTCACGTTTTTATGAAGATGCCTACATAGAAACCACCATATCTCACTCATAAGGAAGGATTTTCATTTTACAAGGTGCTCACAAACCTACCTATATTTGGGGATGGATCATACACTAGAAGATGGAAGCTTTTTAGAAGGTTAATCAATATTTTTGGATACCTTGGTTGGGCAATAAATTTTTCTTCATCATCAAATAATGTATCCTTATACAAATGATAATAAGATATTCCATTATATGAATTTTTAAAGCCCTAGGTTTAATCTTTAAACCTAGTTCTTGTTTTATTTTCAAAGCATGTTTAATCAAATATCTATCTGACTAACTTTTTTCACTCTTAAATGTTAGTCCTAAGTTTTTCCTTAACAATTGGTATCAGAGCCCAAGTTGAGATTGATCATGTATTGAAAAGGTGCATACTGTCCACCTCGTTTTGAACATATTGTATGATTGTAAAATCTTATGTATGTTATTGTGCTAACATGGTTTTGCATAGATTCTATGTTCATATCCCTTCCGTCATGGTCACGTATGTTTATTTTATTTGATTAGATACTATGGTGGCTTATCCGTACTTATTTTTTGCTCCAAGATTCAATCTAGTTGTAATTATTAGGTCTTTGTTATAATTTCAATATAGATGTATTTAGAGGTGGTTGGAAGAGGGTTGTAATGTTTATTTACTATTATAATCATGGGTTTTCATGGGTTTGGGTTTGGGGAAATTTTTTAAGGAGGTTGGTGAAGTTTTGACCTGGTTATGTAGGGTTTTACTTGGTTTTTGGGAAAGAAAATGAAGGTTGTCTCCAACATAGTCGATCGATCGACCATAGGAAGACGATCAATGAACCTCACCTTAGTAGGTCCATTGTTTTGAGGATTTTGATTTTGTTTGATGTGTCTTGCTTAGGTGCTTCATTTGAATCATTTTCAAAATGTGCAAAGAGTTTTTCAGAAAGTAAAGATTAACAGGAACTCATGGCTGCGATGAAGTCTACTTCAAGTTGGACTCTATGTTAAAGGAAAGTATTTTACAACAAGGATTATTGGGCTTGAGTAGTTCTGATTCAAGAAGATGTCTAGGCCATGATGAATAGTGGCATGTTTGTCCTTATTATTTTATTTACTTTACAATTATATATTTATATTTGCTTGTATGTCTCTATATTATTATATTGCATACTTTTGTGCGCTAATTGGATTAATTAGATGGACAACATTGATTTAATTTCGAGGTCGGAATAAATAACCATTTTTTTCTAGAAAATCCATTTCATTTATTATTTTTTAAATTGAATTAAATCAGGGTAATTAAATTTTAAGGTGAGTCAAATTGAGATCTACGGACTTTAATTTTGGAAAATTCAAATTCATTTTTTTTTAATTGAAGAGAAATAAATTGTGAGATCAAGATATTTATTTCACACAAATAAATTTGGAAATTACCAATAATTTTAATAAGTTCTTATAATTAAATGATTTTTTTTTCAAAAACCTCAAGTTTTAAAATACTAATTGGGTGAGGGGTTTCAACAAAAACCCAATGGTCTCCATCGGTGTTTATCGAATCATATATGATTAATTTCCCGTACCAATTAGGCTCACCCCACCATGGATGGAAATAATTAGTGAATCAAGGATTCATTAAAACTCTTAAGTGATAATGCCAAGAATTATAATGTGAGTGAGTTTGACCCCCCCCCCCCCCCCCCCCAACGTGGAGGTGTAACAACCCGAGATTTTTTAGGCAATGATTTATTTATTTTTGAGAGAAATAAATATTAATTTAATTGGAGAATAATTAAATTGACATTTGAGGTCAAAATTTGAAGATGTTAGAAAGTGATTCGAATGACGATTTTGAGGGTACGGTTGTTTCCAGAAGGCTCGAGATAGTCAAAGTGACTATACTTGGTGCTTATTTGGGTTTCAAAATATTATAAGTTCGTTTGGCTCGAATTAAAGTGACTGAGTCATTTAAAGTGTGTATTATCATTTAAAGTTGTTTATGTTGGAGGTAAGGCTTAAAATCATACGGGAGAAACAAATCTCATTAGAGAGAAAGAGAAAGAAAGAGAAGAAGAAAAGAAGAAGAGAAAGAGAGAAAAGTTTGGGAATTTCGGCCAATCCGTGATTTCGAGGACGAATCAGACTCTACAAATTTGAGTCAAGTGATTAAACTTGCTAAATAATTGTTGTGTATCATTTATTTCATGATTTGTGGACAAAATTATGGATTTTGGGTTTAAAATGTCAAAACCTAGATTTTGGGTTCAATCTTGCATTTGAGGTGTGTATAGGGATTTAAGGGTATATAAATGGTTGAGTTGAGTTATATAATGAGTTTTGATGTTAGTTATATATTTGGGTTGAAGATTGATGTAGAGAAATTGATAAAATTGATTTTTGGAATTTTGGGTTTTGAAGAAATATAGCCCATTTCGTAGCTTGCTGAACAAACGGAATCGATTCGCCCCTTTCGAATCGATTCGGCCTGTTACAGAAGTTACAGGTATTTAGGGCCAAATCGATTCGCCCCATACGAATCGATTCGGTATGTAGCAAACTTACAGGTCCCTTTGGGCCGAATCAATTCGGAGGGGCCGAATCGATTCGAAAACAGGGTTGTTTTGGGGGAGTTTTTCTGGAGCGAGTTTCATCCGGTTTCGTTTGAGTTTGTCGATTGGGAATCTCTATATAAGTCATGGGAAGTGTGTTTTGGAGACTTTTAGGGAGTTTCCCTTATGAGAAATTATTAAAGTCATATTAACTTAATTCGAGAGAATATCGATTGGAGAGTATCGTACCGACTAGTGGGGAAGCCCACTAGCATTGGGATTTCTATTTGGAGATAATTATGGATTTCTAAGAGAGAGTTAGGATGCTCTTAGCGATAATGGATTTTAGAATTAAATCCCAATTGGGATAACTTTGAATGCTCATAGGGTTGATTGAACCATATTATGGATTGAGAATAATAAATGCTGATCGACCAGCATACGGATATAAAGAATAGCCTTAACGTAAATAGAATTGAGAGATGATTCATTCCAATAGAAGTGATGAGTGAATTTCAAGTGATAAATAGTATAGTGTATACAAAGTGGGGGAAGTTATGTGAGTTATTGACAAATAGTATATCGAGAGTAAAATATACTAATAAATGATATTATATCATTTACGCCTAAGAGCGTAATAAGAGTATGAAAATAGTGTGATATATATACCTTGTGTGATGGTATACATTTATATGATGTAATGATGTATGTATGTGTATATATATATATATATATATATATATAAATGTGTGTGTGTGTGTGTGTGTGTGTGTGTGAAGCATACCCCCTCTATGCTATCATGGGAAATTGCGCGATGTGGGTGAGGCCCCTGGCTTGAGGAGCAGGGTGCGTATAGTCCCCAGGTCATAGCGTCCATTTATTATTGTGTGATTTTTATTTGAGGTGAGACATGGTGGGTATGTTTCGTCTCACTTTCGGGGAGGAACTATGACTGCTTCCCTTACGTTTTGATTTATTGTTTTACCCTGGCAGTGTGATAATAGTCCGATATAGGATAACCTGGGATAAAGTGAGTAATTCCTGGAAGATGATAGAAATGAGAATCTGCATCCTTGAGTTATAGCTAGATGGGATGGTCATTATTATACTTGTGTGAATATTATATTAATTGTATATGATTATGTGTTATCATTTTTGTCTCTAGAGTAAAGAGACATAAGAAGATTGATTGAATCTCATTCCGGGAGATTTTATCCGGATTAAATTGTGATGAATATATTAAAGTGAAAATGAAGTGTAGAGAATTATATGAGTATACATATTACTTTGGGTATATCGAGGGCATAATGGACCTCAACGACCAACATTGTCAAGGAGTAGTGTATCAGGGGGTTCCTTGTTTGGATTTCGCTTCTGAGACGTCTCACGCACGAAATGCATTGCAATGTTGGGAGTGGGGAGAAATTACTCCTTAGTGCTCATATTTATCATATTAGTATATACCTCGACAATCGACAGTGCCAAGGAGTAGTGTATGGGGGGAGTTCCTTGTTTGGATTTCGCTTGCGAGACGTCCCACGCACGAAACGCCGTGCACTGTTGAGAATTGAGAATAATTAATTAATTACATTATATAAGAAATTGGTTATATGTGTCATGCATTGAGGGCATAATGAATCTTGATAATCAATACTGCCAAGGAGTAATGTATCGAGGGGGTTCCATGTTTGGATTTCGCTTGTGAGACGTCCCATGCACGAAACTCAGTGCAGTATTGAGAATTAGGAGTAGTTTAGTCCTTAGAACTTAGATGCTAATAACTCATATATATATATATGTTAATAACTAGAATATGAGAAATTCTAGTAAAAGAGAATGTTTATGTCTATTTTATATGTTTAGAAAGTGGGCGAATAAATGAGAGTGGTAATATTTGAAATTGATAGATATAATTTAGATTGATTTTAATTGAGCATAAATTTTGGGAGTAGGTTAGATTATTTCCATAGATAGATTTGGGCAATTATTCGAGGATCATGTGCATACGTCTAGTTGCGCACTTTAGTTGAGAGGTGAGTTGGATTTTATGGGGAGTGCAACTCCACTTTAATCATGTTATAATGCATTTATAATTATTACGCATTTTAACACACTTGCTAAAAATGTATTCACACCTCGGGCTCTTACACATTTATTTTATCTTGCTTTGTATATATATATATATATTGTATTATTCTAGGTGTTCCTCCATAAGGACGTCATTGATGTTATCCATCCAATGTATTCGTGGAGCTGTGGTAGTAGAGGACTGTTGCGGTATTTTGATATAGTCGATTCCTATCTTTTGTGGATCTAGATTAGGATTCAGTTTGTATATCGGCTTTATACCCAAGTGTCTTAGTGTAGCACTTTTATATTTTCTTTCTCAGATTATTGTACTGTCTGTGACCCGACAGCATATTCAGGTATTTTATTTTTGTACATTGTGTTGTACTCCTTTATTAGTATCTTTTATATTATTTTGAGTATGTGTGTATCTCTCATCATATTTAGAAGTTATGTTGTTGGTTAGTTGTTGCATGGTTTGTTTTAGAAATATAACTAAATGTTTTAAAAAAATTTGACACCCTTTTTTTGTAATAATGGGTTGTTAGGCGTGGTTATTTTAGAATCTTCAGTAGATGCTAAGAACTATCCACTTGAGATTCCTGATTATTTTAGTATAGGGCTGGCCACCTTTTATTATTCTAAGCGGGTTGTCACAGGAGGTCCATCACAAGAGAGTTCTATTTTGAGGAGTGAACGAGTGGCATACACTTAGACACCACTTTTGATATCCTCCCCCACGGAGTAATTTTTAATATCAGTGAGACCAAAGTTATCGGCTATTCATTATATTGAGCATAGAGTCTTGAACTATCCATATTGCATAATGAAAGATGAAATTTTATCTAGTTCAAGGTGGAGTGATTTAAGATCCCCATGAGAAATATCACCTCATAAACAAACAAAGATGTCCGGCGGATTAATTTTAAAAATTAATAGTTGAGGGAAGCCACTTTAAAATTTGATCTGTAAGGGAAAATTTCCAATTGAGTCAATTTGAAGTATTGGCTTAATTTCGGACAAAACTATCTGAGTCATTGGATAGATGTTTGTACCTATCAATCAAATGACGTGTTTGAAGTGTTGAAGACGTAGTGGCCAGAATTTATAGTTTCATCATTGCCGGTTTCAAGTGCCACGTTTTTGCATCATCAACATTTGAGGTTCCAACTCTCGAAATGCATGAATGCACTATTATATATATAGGAGTTTGGAAAACATTTTCAGGTGTTATTTTAATTTTATTTCAAAGTACAAATAATTTCTTATTTTAAACAATGATTTTGGAATTTTTTTAAGAAAAAATCATTTTTTCCTGAAATGTCATTCGAACAACAATTTTCATTCAAAATAGATTTCATTCGAACGATGTTTATCAAACGAGGATCAAACGACTTTTTAGCAAAAATATTTTGTTTTCTCGTTAGAAGTTTGTTCTAACGAGTTTGTTCGAACGAGTTTTTCAAACAAACCTTTTCCCTGATTTTACTCTGAATTATCGTTCGAAGAAAGTCATTCGAACGACCTTGGATTTTTGTTCAAATGACCTGGGCGAATTTTGAAATTTTTTTAGCAGTTTTAATTTCAACCACCCATGTTTCCCACATTCCCACTAACTTTTACCAGCCACTTTTATGTGCGGGAAACGCACTTTACTAAGTAACTTTTGACATACTTTCCTTTAGACTTTGAGAGAAAAAAAAATTTCCTCAAAAGTTCAAGATTTATCTTCTTGATTCATGGATTAAATTCTACCAAAACACATATACCCATATGTTTGATTAAATCCAAGTTCGTTCGTATATATATCTTGCTTGGAGAGTTTGTTTGGCACCAGGTTCATCTCTACCCTAACAAAAGAGAAGTTTGGGTTTTCATTCTCTACCCCCAAAGGAGAAAAATCTTGTTTGCTACAGTGTTCCAATACGGAGATAGAGTTCGTGTTCAAGTTGAAGGAGACTAAAGCCCCATCGGTTGATTCTGGGACTGCGGTGGAGTTCTTGGTTGTCGACTGGGCGGAGGTTAGTACAAGAACATGTGTCAAGGATTATTGGGAATCAAGTTGAGGAAGTAAATCATATGTCTTCTATTTTTAATTACCATACCTAATGGAATTGTAGGCAAGGGTTGTCCGAGGTTTTTTTCATTTGGGTTTTCCTCGTACATCGCGTCTCGTGTGGTTGTGTTTATTTTTATCTTACAATACTCACTTAGAATGCATGCTTCGATCAAATCACGATAAAATTTGGTTTAATCTAACACTTCTTTAATTGGGTGCTAATTAAATATTTGGGTATGTTTAAGTTTAAATTAATTCAAGTCATAAGGTTAATTTGGTAAAATTAATGTTAATTGAGTTTGGCCTATATTAAAAAATTGAATATTAATTGTTAGGCTAATTTTTAGGACTTGGGTTAAATTTAATTTTTGCTTAAATAAATATTCATCAAGTTGTTTTAGTTTAATTTTAATTTGGAAGAAATTAAAATTTGTAGTATTTAATTGTTAAGTTTTAAAAGGAATTATATTTTGGAAGTTAATTGAACTATCTCTTAATTTAAAGTTTAAAAATTGGGGGGCTTCCGCGTTTACATAATCGAATAATTCACGTGTGTTTAATTGAAAAAATAATTTTTTCACTTTATAATTCTATGATTTGAAAATGAATTCATTTTTTTCTCACGATTATTAGTCTTATAGGTTTTAATCGGAATAAGTTTCAAGGAGTGAAAATATTTTTGGACATTATTCGAACTTAAGGGGATAATATATAGATTTACCCACAGTTCACATCAATATTTTGAAATTTGATGTGATTAACTCTTCGCATTAGTTAGGTTGGCCCCACAACGGATGGTTTTAATTAAGAAATCACTGTATTTTAAAATATAGGATGATCCATTTAAATTAAATGTTATATTCCCCCCCCCCCCCCCCCCTTCAATGAAAGTTCTATATGTGCAATTTTGATTTTAAAGTATTGATCGATGAGATTTTGTAAACCCCTACGATTGGTTGATGGAATTCAAGTAAGATTATTGTCCTTAGAATGACTTCACCATTAGATGAACACGGGATTCTTTGGATTAGACATAGTGGAAAAACCCAGTACCATTTCATAATCTGGGAGTGAGGATCATCGATAAATAAGGTTTTCTATTAGTTGTTTGAGAAGATCTTCACTTCTTTTCTGAAAAGAAAGTAGGAGGATAAGTCTAAATCTCATGTAAAATGGTTTGGGTTCACAAATGTTCATATTCCTCTGTAGTATTGAAATAACATAAAGATAGGTATTCTCAATATAAGTAGTTAGAACTTTTAAATTTATAGCGTTCGGATTTCCCTACTTTGTAAGGAAAGAACATGGTAATGGTTTATCTCTTAAAAGTAAATGCATGATTTATGGTCAAATATACACTAACCTGCTATGTCGATTCGAGACCCACAAATCAGGATTGTAACTTGTTATGGAGGTTTTAAATAACATAGAAATTACTTAAAAAACGTATGTTCCTAGTTATGGGAAATTATAGTAAGGCACTAGTATAAGCTGTAGAATCCTTATGAATTTTGGTGTAGACATAAAGTTAATGGGGGGAAGTTATTTAATGATCTTTGTTTTAGAAATGTTGGTTTCGTTTTTCTAAATTGGTTTTGAACAAATATTCAATTGATTTTATAAAATTATGATATATTTTATATGTTCTGGTATATTGGCATATAATTTATACATTATAAGGTTTATCTCACTAATACTACTAAATACTGGATTGAATAATTTAATGGTCAATCATTAAAAGATAAAATTTCCATGTAGAACCAAGCACAATATTGATACTTACGCTCGGGTTATTTTATTCTTAAAGGAATTCAAAGACTAGTTTAAAATGGACAATTAAGTGCATTGGAAGTAGGGGCACATCTAGTATTAAATTTTATTTTGAAAGTAAAATGAGCAGGGGCCCTCACAACAAAGAGCTAAATAGCCTAATATGTATTGCAAATAGTTCAATCCGATTAGTGTGATTCAGTGATTATGCAGTTAAGAGGTGGTTTTAAATGCTTCATCAATTTCATTGATGATCACTTAAAGGTTTGGTTATGTTTACCTCATGCACCAAAAGTCTTAAACCTTTGATTAGCTCAATGTTCACAAGGTTAAGGTAGAGCATATGTGAGCTAAACTAATCCAAGTTCTACGACGTGATCATAGAGCTATTTACATCTTAGGATAGTTAAATGAATCATTTTTCGGAGGTTGAGATTTTATCCCAATTATCTACACCTGGGATTCCATTTCCAAATGGTTTAAAGGATACGAATGAATAAGACTCTTTTGGAAATGATAGGTTCCATGGTAGGTTATTAAGAATGACAAAATTTTCATTGGGATTTTACACAATAAATAGGCATATACATTTCGGATTTTATTTATTCTTAATGTGTCTCTTCAACTCCCATTGAACATTGGAGTGAGCACACAATAATTCTAGTGCATGTTCGGATTTGGGGTGCCCGACACTCATGATATAGATGAATACAACGAAGTTAAAATTTATGAGAGTGGTATATCTCTTCGTTATGTATCCAAAAATGTTCCAATATTAGTTTATTTCATACTCTCAAAGACAAGAAGGTCATTGATTACATCAACGATCGATTCTTAAAATAAGATTATGTAATAAACCACGGTCCCAAGTGTAAGTGGGACTTGTAAGATAAAATGGAATATCATATTACCAATGTTTCTAGATCAAACGTACAGGATGAAATACAACTAGATATCAGTAATACACTACCTTATCGTAGTGGGAGCATTACCAATCATAAGGGTACACATATCACTTATATTGGATAACAAGTTTTGCCACATCTTAGTGGGAGCATTAGGAGCCATCCTGAATGTTTAGTATTTTGGGTGATCCTTTCGATGAGATCCAAGACAAATACCAATCGGTTACTAATAACTACACCGATGCATTCCAAGACATAGACTTTTTCTTTGAATTATGACTAAGTATACCAAAACGATTTTAATGTATTCGAATCAAATTTTGGCGATTGTAGACTTGTTAATAGGGTAAAACCCATCGAACACAAGTGAACCTACAAGAAGTTAGAAGATATATGGATGGGAAGGATCAAATCTTCAAGGCAAGGCTTGAGAACGGGTTTAATATGAAATAAAAGGGATTGACTCTAAGCAAATATTCTCACGATAACCATGTTAAAGTCTGTCGAGATTCTGTTAACGCCAAGACTGTATTCTTGAATGATCGTCTTGACAAGTTAATTGTAAGAAGTTGGCAAAAGCAAAGTGGTGTAAGATTCTGACATCCATTTATGGATTTAATCTAACATCAAAGTCTCGGGTCATTCGTCTTGATCAGGATATCAATTTTTAATTTTAATCAAAGTATAAATAATATTTGCTAGTATAAGAATTAGAAAGGAAATGTGGTGGGTTTTATAAGTATAATTTATGGATAATACTTGCCTAATTGGGAATGACGTAGGAGTATTGTCTCATATAATAATGTGGTTGTCAGGATATTTGATATAAATCACCTAGGACAAGCCAAACACATATTTATGATCAAGATTTTTGTAGTTCAAATGGAAATAATGTTAAGTTTATTACAAATTGATTATATATATGTTGTATGCACATGATTAACACAAGGATTCCCTGAAAAAAGATATTTTAAATTATGGAATCATTCTATGTTGAAATCAATGTCTTAGGACACTTGGCTGGATATAAGGAATGAGGAATATACTTAAGGCTTCGGAGATGGGTAGCTTCTTGTATGATATATTATGTAGTAGACCAAAATATGTTATTCCTTCGACATGATAAAAATATTTTAATCTAATAGACTTATATCTATATGATTCAAAAACTAAGCTTTCAGCCATATAAGTATTCCAGGTTTTTTTCTTCCTCTGAATATGTGTTTTACCGAAAGAGTTTGAGCAATAAGTTGGAGAAGTGTGAATTAATTTTGGATTAACGACTCCACCAGGGAGTCCTAAGTTTTTTCCACCTTGGAGGAAACTAAAGAACTATATGGATCAGTTACTTCCTAAGTAACTTAGGTGAGGTTCTTTCAAGTAAAATTAGTTATTTCTCCTTTTAGTGCATATAGTGATACGATTACAAGTTCGAGAGAACCCATAACCCGTAAAAGTATTATACACATTGAGTGTAGGTTTCACATAGTTTGACAGATCGAATAAATGGGTTATATGTTTATCACAAGGTCGTAGAAGATAACACTCAATTAGTCCTATTACTGATAGATATAAAACTACCACGAATATGGATGGAGAGTTAGATACATGCCTTTAAAACTAAATGAGAGATTGTTGGAGTTTTATAATAAAACCATGTATGATGATTTTTTAAAAAGGTTGTGACACCCTGCCCAATTAAGTATCGGGTGATCAGTCTTTTATTAAATTAAAACAATATTCTCATTTGGTTCATTCTTAGCATCACTGTCGAAAACCGTGTTAATTACTAATCACCTAATAGTTAATTAAGCAAGTGTAAAATTTTATCTTTCATTAACAATATGAATAAGTAAATTAAACTAAACCATACACATAATCACTGTCTAAAATGATACTGAATAATAAATGACTTACCGAATAAACTATGGGATACAAAATCCAAA
Source organism: Sambucus nigra (assembly GCA_949130495.1). NCBI lineage: Eukaryota > Viridiplantae > Streptophyta > Magnoliopsida > Dipsacales > Adoxaceae > Sambucus > Sambucus nigra. The sequence goes on from OX422212.1 coordinate 95,359,693, forward strand.
ACCAAAATATCCAACAACTAATAATAAATCTCAATACAAAATATGAACTGCAATAATCTGAATGAGTCCTGAAGGAAACACGCCTAAAATAAAAATACCTAGATGAGATTCCTAATCTAGGAATGAAATAAAATAAGCGTCTACTCCAACTCATGCATGCATCCACATATGTCGTACCTGCGTATCCTTGGATTAGATAGTCCAGTCTGGTGTCCCAGTGGCTGGACACCTAAAAGGTTTTGAATATATTTTCATCAAGGGTTAGAACCCAAAACAATTTGAAAATAGTTAGCAAGTAATTAATGTTCCAGTAAATAAAATGCATGAATGCTCTTATAATTTAAGTTAATGTTGCAGTCCCTTTAGATAATACTCACCCCTCTTCTAAAGTGCACACCTGACACTTTCTTCCTAACCCTAAAGTGCACACCTGACTACTCCCTTTAGATAACTAGCCTTGTTGTGAACACTTCCCGACATCCTACTCGAGCCCGAGTAATCTTACTAGTTTCATAAGTTATTTATTTGTTTAACTTAATTTATCATCTTTAATTATTTCTATATAACATTCTCAGACTTAAACCTTTTTCCTCGTCTAATATTACTCTGCCCACCCGCATTGCCCATACAATACAGTACTAAATTTCCAATCCCTTATTATTTACTTAGTGTTACCAACTAATTATAAAGTTCACACCTACTCAGATTAATTTAGATATCACTATCTACAGTATCTACAACACCAATAGTAGAATAAATCACACACACACACACACACACACACATATATATATATATACACACACACGCGTATACGGCATCCCTAAGTGGATACCTGCTATGCGAACATACTCTGCTATTAAGTCCTAGTACATCACGTACTAAATAAGGACATCGATTCAGATATTACCCTCGAACCATAAATCAAAATACACATATTGGAGGCAAACATAGTCCTAAGCCTTTGGGCTACGCGCACACCTAATGCACCCAAATGACCGGTTACCGGTTAAACCCTTATTCACACAAGTGGTTCTTAATCCCTAAGTTCTATGTTCTGAGGCAGAATTCAATAACCCCCAATGGGCTCATCATGATAAGACTATCCATAATGTAAAACCTCCCGTGATAGCAAGTATCCTAGGTATGTTTACACATAATCATTGAACCAATAGGTAATCACATAACCTATGCATATATATATATATATATATATATATATATATATATATATATATATATATATATATATATATATATATATACAAAACATCAATATAATTATACCCTCAACCCATAGTATATATCTCATATGTAGTAAATATAATAGTCGAATATCCTACGTATTATTAGTTCGCCATTTAACTACTCATCGTATTTTTTGGAGCATTTTCCCCTACTACTCGAAGAGTGTTATTCACCCCATTACATTATTTTAGTAGTTAACCTACGATGCCTGGACACATCCTCTCGGCCCATCGTTCAATTCCTATGAATTTTATTTCCATTACTTCATTAATAAAAATCAATCACTAATTAATTTTCACCTCGTAATAATTTTCCTCCTAACTCCTCGTAATATTATACATTCGAGACACTCTATTTTTAACCCTAAAAATCCCTTCAGCAAACAGACCACCCAAATCGGTTCGGCCTGACCCCCGAACCGGTTTGCCCTACCTGGGTCGCGACTATTCTTCCTCGCGATGATGTTTCCACCCTTTTAAACCCTTAAGCTTTTATTCATCAAACCTTAGAACTCAAAAAATCCTTCCCATCACATTTCTACTCTCAAAACAAGTTCTAAACATCCTACTGATCATTAAACATCATTAATTTATATCTTTCCGCAATACCTCTCAAATCGGGTTTATAACAATTTATATGAATCTCACCCTCATTTCAATTCTATCAATCCAAACTAAATTAGTCTAACTACTGGGTATCCAATAAGAATCAGATTCTAACCATCCTATATAATAATCCATCATCAAATTAGTGATTAATCTACACCATTTACTCCAATTATGAAAAACCCAATTTCATATCAATACCCTCCTAAAAACATAATTTTAATTACACCAGTATGATATGAATTGATTATCATAGATTCACATTCAAATAAAAATTAACCACTTGCTTGTATTGATTCGTAGGGTTGGATCCTTTGACGTAGATGATAATTCCATGACGAACCCCCTCAATCCTTCTTGGTTTGGTCTCAAAATCTCCCTACTTTCTCTGTCTTTTCTTCTCTGGAGCTCTATGGTTTTTTAAATCAGTTATGGATGCTCATAATTTCTTAACTTTGGTTAAATAATGGTAATACCATTTTTAGACTAATGGTCCAAGCCCAAATGACCAGAACACCCCCATGTGGGGCCGGCTATGCCTAAAAATGTCCCGAGATCCAATTACTACCCCGGGTACTCTTTTTCGACTATCTCGACCTAGTCAGAATCAACCGTGACCTCTAAATTGTCATTCGAGTTACTCTATATAATTTTTCTTATTTCACTTCAAAATATGTCTCATGTGAAAATAAATTTCAAACTGAATTAATTAAATCTAAATCACCGAATTAAACCAAAAAATATCAACCTGAATTAATAAAATGTAAATCAACGAATTAATCAAATTCTAGTAATTATATACATTATCTAAATTAAAATAAATTCTTCAAATTAAAATAAATTCTCCAAATTATGAATTTAATTTAATTTCTATATCCTCAGAAATACGGGGTGTTACATATGTATCCCCTTACAAAGGAATTTCGTCCTCAAAATTCGGACAAGTCTATTACTCCAAGTCTCAAACGTACCCTTATTCACCTACTCCTAAGATCGCTACATATATTCCTACCCCTTCTATTCACGGATTATATTAGAATTAAATTAATTACCCAGGGCACCCATACACCCTATACCCATGCTTTTCATAGCATAAATGCTACCTTTCTCCACTAGCCCTATATCGTAATATAACTTTCAACTCACACTTATAACTACATATATGTATAATAACCAACGTACAAAATCTATGTCCTAATTACAAAACATCTCCCAACTTCCAATGTTGCGCTAAGTTTCATGTGTGGGACGTCTCGTACAGCGAAATCCAAACAAGGAACCCCCCCCCCCCATACACTATTACCCAACATTTCCTATCATTGAGATCCGTTAGGTCCTTAGTCCATAGTAAGTACCCCCAAATCCCCATCTCCTGGCATAAAATTTGACTCTACCACTCTCATGTTACAAAAGACAACATATAATATTGTGCTCTTACTATCACTAGTTTCTCTACGCTAAAATAATAACGAGCTATATCTCTCCACTCAATAATAAGCCAATATACCTTGAATCACATCAGTAAATGTCCCTACTCACCAGGATAACATATAATGATACAACATATTCTTATAAATCTACTATGCAACACAGCATAACATATATGCATGTATATATATAGGCTAGACCCTCTTTCAGGTAAAAACCTAGCAAAATAAATCATGCCTTGGAAAAGCGAACACAAAGTTTTACTATAACTATAACTATCCACTATAGCCCCAAACTAGCGTTAACCAACTGAATCTTGGAAAATACTCTACCCTACTCCCATAACTCTCAAAACTAGTAATCTCAGATGTAGTGTAAACATCCTCTTAGTGTTCACTCCCGCGCTCTAGTGGGTAACACCAAAGAGCCCCACTACCCCATGGTAATTATATATACATAATAAGGCTATTACGGCCACTCGCCCACTAAATTCGACTCACCAGTGAATCATAGTGATGAAAATCTTACTAGTGATGCCCTCGTACCATAAAAATCTCTCCCATACTCATAGTATAATAAAGATAATTTACCTCTATATTTTAATTGCTTCACCTAGTCAATGGGTTCCTGATCAAAATCCACACGTTCGAACTGACCCACGAACTCCTGTAGTGGTTGTAAATCCAGGACCTCATCCTGTAATTGCCCCTGTCTCATTTAGGGCAATGTTGAGAATACACTATATGGTTGATTTACTTGAGTCTGTGCCATATAGGAGTTCAAACTAGTTTGGATATCGAGACAAAAAAGTATTAGATTTTTTATGAGTTACTCTCTCCCAAAAAGGAATCCAAGCTTTATTAAAGGAATCTAAGTCCAAGAACTCCAATGCTTTAATTCTCTACAAAAAGGTAAGTATTAAACACTTGAACCACATTAGGACATAATCACATCATATATGTGTTATTATGTGTGCACAAAATTTATAAGGTGGTTTAGTCTCTTAAAACAATATTTTTTTAAAGGAATTCATTGAAATATTTTTTAATCATTTTAAATGATTTTTCTTTTAATTAAAATATGGTTTTTTAATCATTTTAAATGATTTTCTTTTAATTAAAATATGGTTTTTAAATGTTTGCGGATAAAATAAGAATGTTTTTTTGGTAAAAAACTTGGTTGTGAGATTAGTTTGTGACCCTTGATCGTGAGGTTATCAACAAACCAAACTAAAACAAGCCTTAATCCTCATGACCTCATTTATAGCCTATCAAAAATCTTTTTTTCACCAGCCTTTATCCACCGTTAGATCACATTAGATTAAATCTAAACCCTTGACTTATAACCAAGTTTTTGGTGTCATGTATATAATGTCATTTAGTTTTTTTTATTCATTTGGTTAAGAGAGAGAGAAGCGATGCTTCTAATAAATAGAGAAAGGAGAACTCTTCTCCAAGAGAAAACTGAGAGAAATAGACTGGAAAGGAGAGAGAAAACTCATCTCATATCCATTGAGAGAGCTCGTCATTGTCACTGTAAGCTCATCCCCACAGAGAGCTTTCCGGAGCTAACAAATAGAGAGTTGTCATTGGACGAAAAAGAGATTCCTCTCCAAAAGGGAAAGAGAGAAAATCGAGAGCTAAGAGAGAACTGGAATCAGACCCTATATTTTCACACCATTTTCTTCTCAGAACAATATACACCAACTTCTTCCATTGTTTGTGTGAACTGAAATCCAAGATTTTAATAAGATAATATGTTTGGGGTTTTTATGAGTTTGTTCTTTTCTGGTATGTTTTGTGTTGAAGACCTCTTCAACAATATTTCTCTCTAGGAACCATATTCTTCACATAGAATAATTTTTTAGGTTCTTTATATCTGATTTATTTGGATCTTGTTGTTGTTAATTTTTTTATCCAATTTTGTAATCTCAAATACATTTTGAGAAATAAGGCTTTGGTTGTGTATATATTTAGATCTGTAAATATATTTTTCTTGTTTCAAAATATAGTTTCACATTTAGTGAAATAAGTTTGAAAATAAATCAATTTTTGAAAAAAATCTTGATATAAAAGATTTTAATTCAAATCTGAAATTTGTTGAATTCTATTATTCAAAATAGATTTGGAATTACTTGCATATCATATACATTGATTTGTAATTCATAGGATTTCTTGTATAATTAATTGAGAGATGTGAGATGCATTTCTTCATTTAGATCACTTCACATACACATTCACTCTCACACGAACACTGAGATAATTGTGGTTCTTGGAGAAATATATTGTTGGTAAAGCTGCCATAATTAAGTGGACAAGGAAAAAGCAAGGAAGCTACAAGAGGAAGATCATATCAAGTCAGAATCCTTTGATAGTGGAGCAACTCGTGTAGGTAATTTTCTTAACTTAGATTTAGGATCTTGTATTGCATGCTTAGTACTGTAACTTGTACCTTGTGATTTTAGTGGATTTTTGTTTTTCTCAGTACAGGGGGCCGTGGATGTTTCCCTTATTTTAGTATTTTACCACGTTAAAATTTGATGTTAATTTTCTTGAATGTTCGTATCTCTTATGTGCTCAATTTCATACAAATGACATAGTTTAGTTTTTTATCTTTAAAACCTAAAAATAATAAACTATCAGATTTATCATCCACAAGTGAAAGTTTTTTTGAAAAGGGTTTTGATCAACAAGTTAATTCGGAGTTTACTTAAAACATAACATTTTGTTAACAACTTAGTAAGCAAAAAAAATTTAGTTTCTACTTTTTCAAGTGGTATCAAAGCGTGATTTTCAAATTGTCTTGATCCTGTAACTTAGAAAAAAAATTGAAATCTTTACTGAAATGGAAGAAAGATTTTAGAAGTTAGGTAATCTCTCATGTCCACACCTCTTTTATGGAAACAACTTCTCCTATTGGAAAGTTAGGATGGTTTCTTTCATACAAGGAACTCTTGGTGATGACGTATGGGATATGATTGTTAATGGTTATGAACATCCTCCTAAGCCTTTATCTGAAACTGATCCTATATAAGATAAGAAAATTCTTAGTGAATTCACGAAAGAAGAGAAAACGACGTCTCTAAATAATAATAATAATAATAATAATAATAATAATAATAATAATAATAATAATAATAATAATAATAATAATAATAATAATAATAATAATAAGGGAAGGAATGATATCTTTATGTCCATTAACGAGCATGAGTTTAAAAGAATATCTATTTTCTCTACTTCTAAGGAGGCTTGGGACACTCTAGTCACCGCACATGAGGGTGATGAACTTGTTAAGACCGAAAAAACCCAAATGCTTGTATAACAGTATAATACACTGATAATGGATGACAATGAATTTTTTTATGATTTCTACATAAGGTTAATGGACATTTTTACGAAATTACTTGCTAATTGTATAACCTATAGTAGAAAAGAAATTGTACAAATGATTCTTAGGTCATTACCTGCTAAATTTGATAATAAAAGATATGCCATAGAGGAAGTGGACGACCCAAACCTGACTCTTGAATTTCTATGTAGCAAATTAAGAACTGTATAGATGGAGTTAGAATTTAAGAAGCTATTGACTTCCCAAAACAAGAGACCTACTAGTTCTAATATTGTGTTTTCAAAACAAATGTTAGTTCCCAAAAATACTCACTTAGATTCTGACCTTGACCTAAATGATGACTGTGATTTAGATGATATTGATAACCAAATTTCTTTAATGAGAAAAAAGTTTAAGAAAATCGTCAAGTTTAGAAATTCAGTGGCAGCCAAACGTGGCAGACCAGGTTATCAAGGCCATCAAAATCCCAGACCTCATGAACGATATGATAACAAAAAATCTTATGACAATAGCAGACCTAAGACTGACATCAAAGATGTGAAATGCCATATATGTGACAAAATGGGACATTATGCTAATAAATGCCCAAACAGACTTAATACCAATAACAAGGCTAATATGTGTAAGACATGGGAAGACTCTAGTGATTCTGATGAAGATGAGATTAAGTCAACCCAACATAATGAGTATTTCATGTCCTTCTTTACTAAGATTATATATAATGATGATAATGCCTGTTTGCCCACTCATGAATATGTTATGCCTATTGATATCGATGTTAACACTGTTAGTGATAATTTTGCTTCCATTGTTGTTGAGAGTAATCTAAGTGTGAATCAAACTGATAGTATTGTCAACAAATTGAATGTGTGTGTGAGTCAAATAGAACCAAGTAATGTTGTAGGGGATATTACACATGACACACTTAGCGAGTCTGATGACAATCTTCCAACTCTACATGAGCTATATAATAAAATGGTTAAGAAAAGTTCCTATCTTGAAAAAATGGTGAAATCATTAACTGGCGGTATTGAATTACTTAACCAAAAGATTAGAAATAATGTTGAGGATTATACTCCTCAATGTGTTGCTCATGAGACTGAAATTAGAGAATTTTCCTAAAAATAGATGAATTATCTCTGAAAAATCAAGACTTGGAAGCAAAGTATAAGGCAACTCTAATTGAACTAGAATAATAAAAGGAAAAGGTTTCAAAAGTGTTTAAAAATGTTTACACTTCGAAACCCAAACTAAATCCTATGAGCATATTGTAGTCGGTAGTAAGTTTAATTCTAAAAATAAATATGCCTTAGGTTTTGGGGAAATAGTTTATACTAGCAAAGATGTCTCCCCTGAAAATGTTTTATTTGTCAAAAAAGGCCAGAATCTTCAAAATTTTGAAAAAGGATAGTGTAGTTCTAATGTCTCTCAAGTAATACATGGCCAATACAATCAACAACTTAATTCAAATGGTAAAGATAATTATATTTGTCCACCCATTAGAGACCAAAGACAAAAGCTAGAGAGCGATGACAATTGGACAACTATAATGAATAGCGCCAAACCTATCTTTAAAGATTTTAGTAATAAAGCCAAGTCCTCCAATCACTTGCACTGTTCCTACCGTGATGTTTATTGCCACATTGTTGCTGAATGTTTTCAAAAAAGAATGCATACCCCCCACCTACCAACACTTTAACTATTCTAGGAATGGTATGAATACTTGTGTCCTCCCTAGACGGACCGTAAATAAATCTAACTATAAAAAGAAGGGAGGTTCCAAAACTAAGAAGAAACCATTTAGAAAGACCCAAAAAACCTTCTCTAAATCCAAAGACTATAAAAAGATTAAAAATCGGCCTATTTGGATTAAAAAAGATGATCTATTACCCCAGCTCAAGTGCATCATTGACATTACTGCTTTAAAGGCACAACGCACTTCATCTGGATGGTATCTAGACTCCGGTTGTTCTAAACATATGACCGGGGATGAAACCAAATTGAGAAAAAAAGACAAACTTCCTAGGAGGTAGTGTCATGTTTGGAGATGGTGTTTCATCTCAGATCATAGGTAAGGCAACATTGAGTGAGGATGGGCTTCCTAATATAAATCATGTTCTCCTAGTTAAAGGACTTGAAGCTAATCTTTTAAGTATATCTCAATTCTGTTATTCCAATCATACAGTTACTTTTTCAAAAACGGATTGCAAAATTATTGATAAAAAAGGAAACTGTATATTAACAGGAAACAAAACTCAGGATAATTATTACACCATAATTCCTAAGCCCGAATCCTCTAATGTTGGCAGATTATATGATGTTGATCTTTGGTACACTAGATTGGGACATATGAATTTTGATAATCTTAGATGGCTAGACTCCCAAGAAATATTTAGAGTCTTACCTAAAATTAAAAAATCTTTCAACCCTATATGTGGTCCTTGACAAGAAGGGAAAATAAGTAAATCCCCCCATAAGAAAGTTAAGGACGTCTTGACCATAAAACCTTTGGAACTCATCCATATGGACCTCATGGGTCCTTCAAGGACTGTCAGATTCTGTGGAAATAGTTATATCATAGTTATGGTAGATAACTGCACACGATATACTTGGGTCGCATTCATGAAAAATAAATCTGATACCTTCGGTGAGTTCTTAAAAATCCTTTTGAAAATAGAGAACGAGAAGGATACCAAAGTGTGTCACATTAGGAGTGATAGAGGTGGAAAGTTCAAGAACTCTGGTGTTACTGAATATTGCATATGCAATGGTTATAAACACGAGTTTAGTGCTCCTAAAACACCCCAGAAAAATGGCATCGCTGAACGTAAGAATAGAACTTTACATGAGATGGGTAAGGTTATGCTACACGCTAAAAAGCTTCCTAAATATATTTGGGTAGAAGCCGTTCAAACTACCTGTCATATAGTTAATGGTGTATACCTCGGGAAAAATTCCAAACAAACATTGTATGAACTTTGATTCCAAAAAAAGCATAAATTAAAATATTTTAAAACCTTTGGGAGTTTCTGTTATGTCTGTAAAGACTGTGAACAAATTTCAAAATTTGACACCCGTTAAAAGAAAGGAATCTTTCTTGGTTATTCTAAAAATAGTAGGGCTTTTCGTGTATTTAACTATTGGACCAAAACTATAATGGAATCATTTAATGTAATTATAAATGATACAAGTGCAGTGAGAAGTGCCAGTCGATCAATGTCACTAGACGAGGATGAACCAAATTTTACAATTAAACCTCTTATAGATACTAATTCACTGCCACACGAGAATTCTTCAGTATCCACTTGGTTTTCTAAAGACCACCACATTGAAACAATAGTTGGTAATCCTTCTCATCCTATTAGAACAAGATCCCAACTCTGAAAAGTGGCTCAATTTGCATGTTTTGTTTCCGTTGAGGAACCTAAAACTATAAATGATGACCTTTCTGACTCATTATGGATCAATGCTATTCAAGAAGAGCTTGCCCAGCTTCAGAGTCACGATTTATGGTATCGTGTTCCTAGGTCAAAATATTCGAAGGTTATCAGTACACGATGGATTTTCAAAAATAAAACAGATGAAAATGGGGAGGTCATTAGAAATAAAGCTAGGTTAGTAGCACAAGGTTATTCTCCGATAGAGGAAATTGACTTCGATGAAACTTTTGCACCTGTTACTTGTCTTGAGTCAGTTCGAATCTTCCTTTCTATATCATGTCACATGCAATTGAAGTTGTCCCAAATGGATGTTAAGTCCGCATTTTTAAATGGAATTTTAACTGAGGAGGTATACATAAAACAACCCAAAGGGTTTGTAGATCCATCACACCCTAACTACGTCTTTAGGCTTAAGAAAGCCTTATAAGGCTTGAAACAATCTCCCAGAGCTTGGTAGGAGTGATTGTGTATGTTTTTTGTTTCAAAAGGATTTGTTCGAGGAGGAAACGATAAAACCTTATTTGTTAGGAAAGAGTACAACCATATTTTGATAGCACAAGTATACGTTGATGATATAATATTTGCATCCACTTGTTCTAAATAATATAAGAATTTTTTCGACATTATTCATGCTGAATTTCAGATGTCACTTATTGGTGAACTTCAATACTTTTTAGGTCTACAAGTAAAACAACGTAATGATGGACTACTTATCACTCAATCCAAATATGTTGTGGGTCTTGTCAAAATGTTTGGATTAGAAAATGATAAACCTTCTAGAAATCCTATGAGTACTTAAACAAAATTATCTAAGGATGAAAATGGGAAAAGTGCTGATCCTAATCTATATCGAAGTATGATAGGGAGTCTATTATATCTCACTACTTCTAGACATAACATTTCCTTTGCAGCCTGTGTTTGTTCTAGATATGAAAGTACCCCTAAGGAAACCCACTTATTGTGTGTTAAGAGAATTATTAAATGTGTTAAGGGGACAATGAAATTTGGTATTTGGTACACTAAGGACACCACTAGTTATATTGCCGGATACATTAATGCTAACTGGGCAGATTGTTTGAACGATAGCAAGATCACGTCTGGTGTGTGTTATTACGTAGGAAATAACCTACATGGTTGGTCTAGCATGAAACAAAATTACATTTCTTTATCTAGCGCATAATTCGAATATATTGCAGCAGGTAGTTGTTGTTCACAACTATTATGGATTAGATAGATGCTTAGTGAGTATTTTATCACTGAAAATCAATTAATCATGTATTGTGATAACCAAGTGCCATTAATATTTAAAAAAAAACTGTACAACACTCAAGAACTAAGAACATAAAAATTCGACATCATTTCATTCGTGATCTTGTAGAATCTAAAGATCTCATTATTGAATACCTTAATACTAAAAAACAACTCACTGATATTTTTATGAAACCATTGGATAACATAAGATTTGAGTATCTTCCTACAACAATAGGTATGATAGTTCTCACATAACATCTTCATATTTATCATAACCTCGGTAGTTTCTAGCTAATAATTGGTTTCTGAGGTTTTAGGGCATGGACGTTTCTTAAATAACAAAAGACGCCTCCTAAAACTGGTTATTGTAGAAGACCCTTGATTCTTCCCTTGATTATGATATTATTTGTGGATGAATTCATTTGTTATATATTCACATTTTTTCTCTATTTTTTTACCCCTTGTATATTTGAGAAAAATTGGGGGAGAAGAACTTGAGTACCTGTGCTATGATTCATATATTTTCTTGTACAAACTCAACTAATATTCCATTCAGTGTTAATTTTTTTTAGGCATTCTTAAGACTATTGTAATACCCCGTACTTTTGACTATATTTATTTTTGGGATTAATTAATTAAATGCGTATTAATTGGAAATTAATCCGGGTTATAAATACTTACGAGATGTGAGTTGGTATTTGATTTTGTGCATATATGATTATATATGAACTTGGTATTATAAAATTTGTCATGAGATTTATATACGGCATTTTAGAAATTTTGTTGAGACGCGTGGGACCGCCGCGTCACGGTATAATATTTTGATAATAAAAGTGAATTTAAAATCTATAACACGTATGGTCGTTTTGAGTGCGCCAACGCGTCCGAAGGGTCGAGATAGTCAAAAAACACTAGCCGGGGGTATAGTTTGGGTCCCGGGGTATTTTTAGGCCATACCGGCAACTTAAAGGGTAGTTTGGTAATTTTACATTTTGAGGAATTAAAAGTGACGAAAATTGGTTAATTAAATCTGATGTGGATTTGACCCACTAAGCCCACTAACCAACCCATATTAACCTAGAAGGCTACGTAGGTTATCATTTAGGTTTTCTAACTTTCCCCAAAACAAACCCTAGCCACCTTAAGCCACCATTGGAGAAGGAGCTTGGAGAGAGGAAATTCTGCAGAGAAACTTAATCAACCTACACCGAAATCATAAATCAAACCAAGGCAAGTGACTTTATTCCATTTAATTTCAGAGAATGTCTTTTCCATGTTAGAAATTGGAGAATATCAATTGTTCTTGAAAGATAATGAAAACCCATGTAGTTTAGATCATAGAACTTGAGAAATTTGAGAAGGATTGCATGTAGAATGATAGTTAGATGTTTTTACTGATGATATACATGATTGAAAAGAAATTGAAACGGATTTTTTTGGGTTAATTCATGATTCAAAATGTTAGGGTTCATGTTCTTGAGATAATTGGGGAAAAGTGTAGAAATTCATATGTTAATTGATGTTGAACAGATTTAATCCTTGAAAACATGTTAGGAGTTGACTTGAATATGTTTAGGATCACTTAGAGACCATAAAACGTTGTTGGGATGAACTTTGGATGAGATTAGAAGTGTTAAAAACGAGGAAGGGAAAAATCTGGGACAAATCTGGCATCTCGTTAGAAGCCCCTACCCAGGTCGTTCGAACGAACTCGTTCGAACGAGCTTCTAACAAGTTGACCAGTCGCTGCTAACGAGAATGGATTTCGTTCAATATCTCGTTCGAACGAGATATCGTTAGAAGGTACAGTTCGTTCGAACGAACTGGGACCTCGTTCGAACAGCCTCGTTCGAACGAGACTTCTAACGAGTTGGCAGAGGAATCTCGTTCGAACAGTCTCGTTCGAATGAGACTTCTAACGAGTTGACAGTTTGGTCCTTTTTGGACTGTTTTGATATTTGGAGTTCCGTAAACTTATTCAAGGATATAGATATCATTCCGTAGATGTAGTAATGATAGAATGGGGACATTTGGGTATTTATGAGAAGGAATTTACATACGAGAGTGTATTACATGGACGGTTTGGGTTGAGACGTGAGTGTCTACTACGACGTGAGATAATTATGGCGCGTATGATTACAAACCGAAATAGTACGAATTGTGATAAATATAGTTAGTATGAGAATATGTACTACGATTAAAATACGGTATTACTAAGACGTGTGTTTACTTAGTATTGGTATATGATTGTGTGTATGACATACCTACCATACTTGCTATCACGGGAGGTTGCGTTCGCTTAGGACCCTCTAATCCTTGTGTGCCTACGGGGGGGATATAGACTGGTACCTCGATGAACATAGGTCATAGAAAGACTTATTGGGATATTAATAAGTTCGCTGATCGTGGGAGCGTAGGTATGTGCGTAACCCACGTGATGGTGACTGTGTTCGCCTCCACTATTTGTGATGTTGTTATCGGTGAACTATTCCTGAGAGATTCAGAATATGTAATCCTTATGTACGTGATGTACCGGGATGGATAGCAGAGTATGTGTGCACCGCAGCTTAGTTCTCGGGGTGCTTGTATTGTATATTTATGATGTGAATAATATACATTTAATTAATGGGAATCCTCATGTTAATATATTACGGTGTTGTTTCGAGATATATAACGAGTTAACTGGTAGTTATATATATATTGCATATTGAACATATGAGTTACGTTAAACCCTACTTAATTACGAGCGTTATTATGTTAAGAGAACTGAGTAATAAAGGTAGGTCCTATGATAGTCTAGCTAGATACGTTGTCACTTAGCTAGTAGATTGTATCACTCTAGATGGGTACTTACGTTAGGAGTGCACAGTTAGACGAGAGGTGAGAATATCATGTGAGTGTACGTCCTAACATGTACTTTGCATTTAATGTTTTAAATGTTTTTAAAGCACTTGCAGGTTTTTAAAATATAACTCCACATTCGGGCTCTGACCCGTTTGCTTTTCAAATCTTTTTCTTGTAAAACCATTTTAGGTGCCCAGCCACAGGGACACCAAGCATAGGATACTCATTCAGGTGACGAGCTGTAGCTGTTTGTGGAAGCTACAGGGACTTTGCTTGTAGACGCTTCGATCTTTTGGATTCCATAGTTATTATCTATCAGTTGTAGGGCATGTTGCCCATTTCTATTAGACATCTTTCTATTTACAGTTTTCAGACTTTGGCATGTATTGTTTTAGTTTTCGGTTTACTTATCAGTTGTGGGATTGTAGTGAGGAGTTTTCCTCCAGACTTTATTTACTCTATTGTGATGGTTATTCGTTTTACTTCAGTATGGTGAATGGTGTTAGTTATTTCTTCATTACTCTTGTTGCATGTTAATCGGACTTTAATTAAAATTTGGCACTTACTTTTTAAATACTAGGTGGTTAGTAATAATAAAATGTTTTTGACAGTGATGCTATTAACTGAGCCAACTTGGAATTTTGAAGTAATTTAATAAAGGAGTAGCTACCCGGTATTTAATTAGTCGGGGTGTCACAGGTGGTATCAGAGCATCAGGTTCTAGTGTCCTTTAGGATCTGTACGGCTATTATGTTTCCGCTAAGTCTCTTTGATATAGAGCCCTATATTTTAGGACTGTTGTACTCCTTTTTGTATGCTTCGTTCTTCAGCTATATTAAGTTTATAACCATGAACTTATAAACTTTGTTCTTATTTTAGATGCCTCCACGACGTGCACGACGAGTTCCCAGGGATGCAACGCCCGAACCCCAGCCCACTCCAGTTCAGAACCCCAGCCCACTCCAGTTCAGGGCATGATGAACGCCGCTGAGGTTGCAGCTATAGTAGCCCAAGCGGTAAATGCCGTGATTGTCGTGATTCAGCAGGCACCACCTCAGGCGTCGATTGTCGCGCCAGTACAGGCTAATGCATTCCTGTCTTCTTGGGAGCGTGTACATGACGCTTTTCAGAAAGCGCATCCGCCAGAGTTTCCAGGTAGCTCAGATGTGGTAGTCTCGAGACAATGGAGGAAAGATATGCAGAGGCACTTAAGGATGCATGAGTGCACTGATGTTCAGAAATAGGTGCTAGCTACTTTCAAGCTAGTGGGATCTGCACTTCAGTGGTGGGAGTCTATTACCACTGCAGAGGAGAGGGATACTCTCACGATTCAAGAGTTCTGGGTGCGGTTCGACCGCAAGTACTTTACGTCGGCTGTTCACGCGGAGATGAGGAGGAAGCTGATGAGTCTGAAGCAGGAGGGCAAGACTGTGGCCGAGTATGAGGCCAAGTTCATGAATCTGTTGAACATCGTTCCAGACGAGATACCAACAGAGAAGAAGAAGATTGAGAAGTTCACCGACGGATTGAATTGGAGGATCCGTCAGCATCTGCTAGGGAACCTATCATTGGCCACGTATTCTGATGTGGTTAACGCTGCATTGTTACACTGCCAGGACCATCATTTTCATATGGCCGAGGGCAAGAGGTCGGGAGAGTCTAGCCATCAGGGCAGGACTGGAGGACATGGTGCCAGCGGGGCATAATCTGGTCAGGGGCAGAGACAGAATGAGCAGGGTACCCAGCAGGGGGATAATAAGAGGTTCCGGTCAGGGAATTACAGACAGGGATAGGGAGGTTTCCGTTAGGGCCATCAGGGTCCAAACGGTCATCAGGGCCAACAGGGGCAGAATGGGTAGCAGTTTCATCAGGGCCATCAGGGCCAAGGGAGGAATGGTAACGGCCACCAGGGCCGGGGACAACAGGGGCAGAGGGGAGGTAACTTCCCAGGGAAGTGCTTTGTTTGTGGCAAGACTGGCCATAAGAAGCAGGATTGTCCTGATAGGGGCAGGGCTCCACAACAGCAGCAACAGGGTGCTCGCCAGAAGCCACAGAGACCTATGTTTCTCGTCGCTCTTCCCGCACCGCCACAGATGGCAGCATTGCCACCCATTCCAGCAGTCCCAGTTCAGCAGGGGAAGCTACAGTATGGACGTGTCTACAACGTCCACCAGGCTGCAGTTCCACAAGTACCGCCCGCGATCGAGGGTATGTTTCCTATCCATGGCACTATGGGTCGGGTATTGTTTGATACGGGTGCTACACACTGTTTTATAGCTACACACTTCACGAAAGCTTTAGGATTGTTAGCTACGGCAAAGAGCACAGTGACGTGTGTCGACTCACCATTGGGGAGTGGGTCACTTATTTTCTTTATATGCCGGGGAGTGGGGGTAGAGATTGGTGGTTTGGTATTGCCTGCAGACATGTTAGTGTTAGACATGCATGTTCACGATGTGATCATCGGTATGGATTGGCTCGTAGCATATAGGGCCATGATTGATTGCTTCAGCGGGAGCATTGTTTTTTCCATTCCGGGACAAGAGATGTTTATAGTGGCGATGCCTCGCCCAGAGGGAGGATCGACTGCTCATCTGTATTACATTGAGGAGGATACCTCTAAGGAGGTAGTGATTCCTTTAGACTCTATCCCAGTCGTCAGGGAGTATTCGGATGTGTTTCAGGAGATACCAGGCTTACCACCCAGTCGAAAGATAGACTTCGTCATAGATTTGCTACCAGGTACGAGACCTATTGCACGCGCACCGTACCGAATGGCTCCAGCTGAGATGAGAGAGCTACGGGATCAGATAGAGCAGCTGTTAGGTCAGGGCTTTATTCGTAGGAGTACCTCACCTTGGGGCGCTCCAGTTTTGTTTGTGAAGAAGAGGGATGGTTCACTGAGATTGTGTGTGGACTACCGAGAGTTTAATAAGGTCACGATACGGAATAAGTATCCGTTGCCTCGAATCGATGACTTATTCAACCAGTTGAGAGGAGCTTCGTTCTTTTCGAAGATTGATTTGAGATCGGGATACCATCAGTTGCGTATCAGGGAGGAGGATGTCTCGAAGACCGCGTTCTTGTCGAGATATGGTTCTTACGAGTTTCGGGTTATGCCTTTTGGTTTGACCAACGCTCCAGCAGTGTTTATGGACTTGATGAACAGAGTGTTCAGGGATTTCCTAGACCAGTTTGTCATTGTCTTCATTGATGATATTCTGGTTTACTCCCAGACAGAGGAGGAGCACGCCGAGCATTTGAGGCAAGTTTTGCAGACACTTTGTCAGAACGAGTTGTATGCAAAATATGAGAAGTGCGGGTTTTGGCTGAAAGAAGTCCAGTTTTTGGGGCATATCATTTCCGATCGGGGAATATCGATTGATCCGGGGAAGGTGTCAGCGGTGAGGGAATGGGGACAGCCCACGACACCAACTGAGATTCGTAGTTTCTTGGGTCTAGCAGGATACTACAGGAGGTTTATTCGGGGTTTCTCAGAGATAGCAGGTCATTTGACACATCTGACTCGTAAGGGTGTGCCATACATCTGGAGTGATGCCTGTCAGTTGGCATTCGATGAATTGAACGACAAATTGACCTCAGCATCTGTGTTAGCATTGCCGAGACCGGGAGTTGAGTATTTGGTTTACACCGATGCGTCTTTGCAAGGGCTTGGAGGTGTATTACAGCAGGAGAGACAGCCCATAGCTTACGCTTCCCGTAAGCTTAAGCCTCATGAGAAGAATTACCCCACGCATGATTTGGAGTTGGCATCAGTGGTATTTGCCCTACGAATTTGGAGGCACTATCTTTTGGGGGAGAAGTTTCAACTATTCATAGACCACAAGTCCCTACAGTATCTGTTCACACAGAAGGAATTGAATATGCGGCAGCGTAGGTGGCTTGATTTTATGAAAGACTACCAGTTCGACATCCAGTACCACCCGGGAAAGGCTAACGTGGTAGCAGACGCGTTGAGCCGTAGGCCAGCAGATGAGGTGGCAGAGGTGTGGAAGGCTAAGTGGAAGGAATTGAGACACCAGGATGCAGTGGCCCGATCTTTCATGTCGGTGATGACCGTTACACCGCAGATTGTCACGAAGGTAGTACGGGCACAGGCCGATGACTCGTTCTGTCAGGAGCAGATAGTTCGATTACTAGCAGAGGGAGCCGAATCCTATACCGTTAGCTCAGACGGGGGATTACGCTTCAATGGGAGATTGGTAGTTCCGGAAGGAGAGGAATTGCGACACGAAGTGATGGCAGAGTCGCACGGCTCACGGTTCGCAGTATATCCCAGAGGGGACAAAATGTACCAAGACATGAGACGGCAGTATTGGTGGAGCGGTATAAAGAGATATATCGCTGAGTTTGTTTCGAAATGCGCCACTTGTCAGCTTGTAAAAGTGGAGCATCAGAGACCGGAAGGATTGCTACAGCCGTTGGAGGTCCCGGTGTGGATTTGGGAGAGCATATCCATGGACTTTATCACGGGGTTGTCTACGTCGCAGAGGGGTCACGACTCCGTTTGGGTAATTGTGGATAGGTTGTCCAAGGTCGCTCACTTCTTACCCGTAAGGATTGACTACACCACGGGACAGTATGCCCAGCTCTTCATTTCAGAGATTGTGAGACTTCACGGTGTGCCCCTAAATATCGTGTCTGACAGAGACAAGATATTTGTTTCGAGGTTTTGGGAGAGTTTCCAGGAGGCCATGGGCACGGAATTGCGGTTGAGTACGGCTTATCATCCGCAGACCGATGGGCAGACAGAGCGCACCAATCAGATGTTGGAGGACATGCTACGCATGTGCATTATTGACTTCGGGGGTGGATGGGAGCAGTACCTTCCACTGGTGGAGTTTACTTACAACAACTCCTATCAGTTCACTATTGGCATGGCTCCGTTTGAGGCATTGTACGGTAGGCCTTGTCGTTCCCCAGCATGTTGGTTAGAAGTGGGGGACAACAAACTACTTGGGCTGGAAGTGATTCAGGATATTTCGGCAAGGATTGAGTTGATTCGGAGTCGCATTCGGGTAGCTCAAGACAGGCAGAAGAGTTATGCTGATGTGAAGAGGTTTTTCAGGGAGTTCCAAGTAGGGGACCAGGTTTTGCTCAGGGTATCTCCGATGAAGTGGATTATGCGTTTCGGGAAGAAGGGGAAGTTGGCACCGAGGTATGTGGGGCTGTTTCCTATCATTGAGAGGATCGGACCGGTTGCGTATAGACTTGGACTACCGGAGCACTTGCATCGGATTCACGATGTGTTCCATATTTCCTCGCTGAGGAAATACCTTAGAGATAATTTGGCTCATTCTCACATTTCTGTGGAGGACATCGATCTCTAGTCGGATAGTTCCTACGAGGAGGGGCCGATTGCTATTTTGGACCGAAGCGAGAGGAAACTGCGGTCAAAGATAATCCCGTTAGTGCGTATTCAGTGGCGACATCACAATGTCGAGGAGTCCACATGGGAGCGCGAGGATGAGATGCGCGAATGTTATCCAGAGCTATTTTTAGCAGGTCCTTTCTAGTTTCAAATTTCGGGACGAAATTCAGTTATTAGGGGGGAAGTATGTAATACCCCGTACTTTTGACTATATTTATTTTTGGGATTAATTAATTAAATGCGTATTAATTGGAAGTTAATCCGGGTTATAAATACTTACGAGATGTGAGTTGGTATTTGATTTTGTGCATATATGATTATATATGAACTTGGTATTATAAAATTTGTCGTGAGATTTATGTACGGCATTTTAGAAATTTTGTTGAGACGCGTGGGACCACCGCGTCACAGTATAATATTTTGATAATAAAAGTGAATTTAAAATATATAATCCGTATGGTCGTTTTGAGTGCGCCAACGCATCCGGAAGGGTCGAGATAGTCAGAAAACACTAGCCGGGGGTATAGTTTGGGTCCCGGGGTATTTTTAGGCCATACCGGCAACTTAAAGGGTAGTTTGGTAATTTTACATTTTGAGGAATTAAAAGTGACGAAAATTGGTTAATTAAATCTGATGTGGATTTGACCCACTAAGCCCACTAACCAACCCATATTAACCTAGAAGGCTACGTAGGTTATCATTTAGGTTTTCTAACTTTCCCCAAAACAAACCCTAGCCACCTTAAGCCACCATTGGAGAAGGAGCTTGGAGAGAGGAAATTCTGCAGAGAAACTTAATCAAACCTACACCGAAATCAGAAATCAAACCAAGGCAAGTGACTTTATTCCATTTAATTTCAGAGAATGTCTTTTCCATGTTAGAAATTGGAGAATATCAATTGTTCTTGAAAGATAATGAAAACCCATGTAGTTTAGATCATAGAACTTGAGAAATTTGCGAAGGATTGCATGTAGAATGATAGTTAGATGTTTTTACTGATGATATACATGATTGAAAAGAAATTAAAACGGATTTTGTTGGGTTAATTCATGATTCAAAATGTTAGGGTTCATGTTCTTGAGATAATTGGGGAAAAGTGTAGAAATTCATATGTTAATTGATGTTGAAGAGATTTAATCCTTGAAAACATGTTAGGAGTTGACTTGAATATGTTTAGGATCACTTAGAGACCATAAAACGTTGTTGGGATGAACTTTGGATGAGATTAGAAGTGTTAAAAACGAGGAAGGGAAAAATCTGGGACGAATCTGGCATCTCGTTAGAAGCCCCTACCGAGGTCGTTCGAACGAACTCGTTCGAACGAGCTTCTAACGAGTTGACCAGTCGCTGCTAACGAGAATGGATTTCGTTCGATATCTCGTTCGAACGAGATATCGTTAGAAGGTACAGTTCGTTCGAACGAACTGGGACCTCGTTCGAACAGCCTCGTTCGAACGAGACTTCTAACGAGTTGGCAGAGGAATCTCATTTGAACAGTCTCGTTCGAACGAGTTAACAGTTTGGTCCTTTTTGGACTGTTTTGATATTTGGAGTTCCGTAAACTTATTCTAGGATATAGATATCATTCCGTAGATGTAGTAATGATAGAATGGGGACATTTGGGTATTTATGAGAAGGAATTTACATACGAGAGTGTATTACATGGACGGTTTGGGTTGAGACGTGAGTGTCTACTACGACGTGAGATAATTATGGCGCGTATGATTACAAACCGGAATAGTACGAATTGTGATAAATATAGTTAGTATGAGAATATGTACTACGATTAAAATACGGTATTACTAAGACGTGTGTTTACTTAGTATTGGTATATGATTGTGTGTATGACATACCTACCATACTTGCTATCACGGGAGGTTGCGTTCGCTTAGGACCCTCTAATCCTTGTGTGCCTACGGGGGGGGGGGGGGGGGGATATAGACGGGTACCTCGATGAACATAGGTCATAGAAAGACTTATTGGGATATTAATAAGTCCGCTGATCGTGGGAGCGTAGGTATGTGCGTAACCCACGTGATGGTGACTGTGTTCGCCTCCACTATTTGTGATGTTGTTATCGGTGAACTATTCCTGAGAGATTCGAAATATGTAATCCTTTTGTACGTGATGTACCGGGATGGATAGCAGAGTATGTGTGCACCGCAGCTTAGTTCTCGGGGTGCTTGTATTGTATATTTATGATGTGAATAATATACATTTAATTAATGGGAATCCTCATGTTAATATATTACGGTGTTGTTTCGAGATATATAACGAGTTAACTGGTAGTTATATATATATTGCATATTGAACATATGAGTTACGTTAAACCCTACTTAATTACGAGCGTTATTATGTTAAGAGAACTGAGTAATAAAGGTAGGTCCTATGATAGTCTAGCTAGATACGTTGTCACTTAGCTAGTAGATTGTATCACTCTAGATGGGTACTTACGTTAGGAGTGCACAGTTAGACGAGAGGTGAGAATATCATGTGAGTGTACGTCCTAACATGTACTTTGCATTTAATGTTTTAAATGTTTTTAAAGCACTTGCAGGTTTTTAAAATATAACTCCACATTCGGGCTCTGACCCGTTTGCTTTTCAAATCTTTTTCTTGTAAAACCATTTTAGGTGCCCAGCCACAGGGACACCAAGCATAGGATACTCATTCAGGTGACGAGCTGTAGCTGTTTGTGGAAGCTACAGGGACTTTGCTTGTAGACGCTTCGATCTTTTGGATTCCATAGTTATTATCTATCAGTTGTAGGGCATGTTGCCCATTTCTATTAGACATCTTTCTATTTACAGTTTTCAGACTTTGGCATGTATTGTTTTAGTTTTCGGTTTACTTATCAGTTGTGGGATTGTAGTGAGGAATTTTCCTCCAGACTTTATTTACTCTATTGTGATGGTTATTCGTTTTACTTCAGTATGGTGAATGGTGTTAGTTATTTCTTCATTACTCTTGTTGCATGTTAATCGGACTTTAATTAAAATTTGGCACTTACTTTTTAAATACTAGGTGGTTAGTAATAATAAAATGTTTTCGACAGTGATGCTATTAACTGAGCCAACTTGGCATTTTGAATTAATTTAATAAAGGAGTAGCTACCTGGTATTTAATTAGTCGGGGTGTCACAACTATATTATATAGCTAGTACTATTTATTAGGGTATTGGTATGTATTGTACATGAGTAATGTGTTTTTTTCTCTTATTTTTGGTTCTGGGATGGCAATGGGTAGATAGAGATATTTGTATAGGATATCTAGGATTTTTCATTTTTACCCACGAGTACAGGATACTCAAGGGAATTTTGTCTCTAATATCCAAAGAGGGTGACTGAGAACTCACTATATGGTTGACTTACTTGAGTCTGTGCCATATAGGAGTTCCAACTAGTTTGGATATCGATACAAAATAGGATTACATTTTTTATGAGCTACTCTCTCTAAAAAAGGAATACAAACTTCATCAAAGTAATCTCAGTCCAAGAATGTCAATGCTTCAATGCTCTACAAAATGGTAAGTATTAAACACTTGAACTACATTAGGACAAAATCACAGCATATATTTGTTTTTATGTGTGCAGAAAATTTATATGGTGGTTTGGTCTCTTCAAACATTATTTTTTAAAAGGAATTCATTTAAACATTTTTTTAATCATTTTAAATGATCTTTCTTTTAATTAAAATATGCTTTTTTTAATCATTATAAATAATTTTTCTTTTAATTAAAATATTATTTTTAAATGTTTGGGGATAAAATAAGAATTATTTTTTGTGGTAAAAAGCTTGGTTGTGAGATTATTTTGTGACCCTTGATCGTGAGGTTATCAACAAACCAAACTAAAGTAAGCCTTAACCCCCGTGACCTCATTTATATCCAAACAAAAATATTTTCTTTCACCAGCTTTTATCCATCGTTAGATCAAATTAGATTAGATCTTAACCCTTGACTTATAACCAACTTTTTGGTGCGATGTATATATTCTCATTTAGGTTTTTTTATTCATTTGGTTAAGAGAGAGAAAGGAGAACTCTTATCCAAGAGAAAATCTAGAGAAATAGAATAAAGAGGAGAGATCAAACTCATCTCATCTCTATTGAGAGAGCTTGCCGTCAACACTGTAAGCCCATCGCCATAGAGAGCTTGCCTGAGCTAACAAACAGAGAGTCATCACCGGAACAAAAAGAGAGTCGTCGTCGAAAGGGAAAGAGAGAAAACCGAGAGCTGAGAGAGAACCCGAATCAGACCCTGTATTTTCACACCATTTTCTTCTCAGAACCATATACACCAACTTCTTCCATTGTTTATGTGAACTGAAATCCAAGATTTTAATAAGACAATAGGTTTGAGGTTTTTTTGAGTTGGTTCTTTACTGGTATGTTTTGTGTTGAAGACCTCTTCAACAATATGTCTTTCTAGGAACCATATTATTCTCATAGAATAATTTTTTAGGTTCTTTATATTTGATTTGTTTGGATCTTGTTGTTGCTAATTTTTTATCCAATTTTGTGATGTCAAATACATTTTGAGAAAAATGACTCTGGTTGTGTATATATTCAGATCTGTAAATATATTTTTCTTGTTTCACATTTAGTGAAATAAGTTTGAACATAAATAAATTTTTGAATGAAATCTTGATAAAAAAAGATTTTAATTCAAATTTGAAATTTGTTGAAGTTTATTATTCAAAATAGATTTAGAATTACTTGCATATCATATATATTGATTTGTAATTCATACGATTTTATTATAATTAATTGAGGGATTTGAGATGCATTTATGCATTTAGATCACTTTATATACACATTCACTCTCACACGAACACTCAGATAATTGTGGCCTGTGGAGAAATATATTGTTGGTAGAGCTGCTATAATCAAGTGGAGAAGGAAAAAGCAAAAAAGCTGCGGGAGGAGGATTATATCAAGTCAGAAGCCTTTGAGAGTGGAGTAACTTGTGTGGGTAATTTCCTGAACTTAGATTTAGGATCTTGTATTGCATGCTTAGTGCTGTAACTTGTACCTTGTGATTTTAGTGGATTTTTTTTTTCTCCTTAGAGGGGGCCGTGGATGTTTCCCTTATTTTAGGGTTTTACCTTGTTAAAAATATGATGTTAAGTTTCTTGAATGTTTTTATCTCTTATATGCTCAATTCCGTATGAAGGACATAGTTTTGGTTTTTATATTTAAAACCTAAAAATAATAAACTTCCAGATTTATCATCCATAAGTCAAATATTTTTTTAAAAGGGTTTTGCTCAACAAGTTAATCCAGAGTTTACTTAAAACTTAACATTTTGTTAACAACTTAGTAAACAAAAAGTTTTTAGTTTCTACTTTTTTCAAATCTCTCTTCATATGTCCTATCTCTCCACAAACGAAACATTTCCCAAAAAATCCTCCCTGCCACTGATCGTATCCTTGTTTGCCTCCCTCGCCATTCCCTTGGCCTTGGAGGTCCTGAGGAATGAAGAGCTATTACTACTGTTATCCCTCCCTAAATTCACCTTTCTCAAATCGATAACCTCTATATTTAAACCTCTTAGCCGGATTCCCCTGTCGGGAGTCCTGCTCCTGCCGCTATTGTGCCCCACTGACACTGTCCCCTTCTACCTTCTTAGCCTGACTGGATCCACTCATCCTTTTGCTATACCTTACGTGAAATTATTGATCCTGTAAATGAAGTAGTACTACATTGATATTCTCTGTGTATGTCTCCAACGCCGAATTACCTGACAGGTGCGGTCGGATCCTCTAGGTAAGTCCATCCAGAGACATATGCATTCTCTTCTTTTCAATATTTATCTCATCTTTCATGAATTTTTCTAACTGAGTAAACTCTTTATCGTATTATTCCACGATCCTATCTCCTTGAGAAACATTGAGAAGTTGTCGTCGCATCTCTGTCTGAATAGCGGATGAAAAATACTTACGATCAAATCGCACCCAAAACTCCCAATGGTCATCACACCTCTCTTGTCTACGGTAGCCACAGACTCCCACCACTTTAAATCTACTCCCACTAGCTTTAATGTTGACAATAACTATTTTTTAGTGTCACTACACTTATTCAAACGCAGATGGTGCTACATGTCCTTTTTACACTGACTAGCCACTTCTACATCTGAATTACCCTGAAACTTTAGCGGTTGACCCTTGTGAAATGCTTCCCTTGCTCTCTACCCTTCGTACGGCCCCGGGTGGGCCTAAACTTTGGGTTCCACTAACGGATATGGTTGGGTCTGCAGAAAGTGGAAAACCATGGCACTCATAGTTGCATTGACTGCCTGGACCACTATCTCGACCACCTATGCATTTGTCATCATCCCTGGTGGTGGCTGCAGTTACAGAACCTCCGGATCCTGATGAGCCTTTATCACCTCATATCTAACTACTTATCTAGCCTATTTATCTCTCCTAGGCAGAATTTGAAATTCAAAACGAGTTGTATGAGTTCACAGTCCATACAAAATTTAATAACAGAACAAATACGTAAATATAAATACAGCGGTCCTAAGAATAGGGCTCTATATCAAACAATGCTAAGCTAAAACGTAGAAAAGCCGCACAGATCCTAAGGAAACTAGAACCTGATGCTCTGATACCATCTGTGACACCCTTCCTAATTAAATATCAGGTGGTCAGTCCTTTATTAAATTAAAACAGGATTCTTGTTTGGTTCATTCTTAGCATCACTGTCAAAAACCATGTTAATTTCTAATCACCTAATAGTTAATTATGAAAGTGTCAAATTTTATCTTTCATTAAATAGATAATAATATGCAAAAAAAAATTAAACTAAACCATTCACACAATCACTGTCTAAAATGATACTGAATAATAAATGACTTGCCGAATAAACTATCGACTACGAAATCCAAAACAAAAATATCCAACAGCTAATAATAGATCTCAGCACAAAATTTGAACTGAAATAATCTAAATAAGTCCTAAAGGCAACACGCCCAAAATAAAAATGCTAGAGATGAAATTCCTGATCTAGGAATGAAATAAAATAAGCTTGTACTCTAACTCTTGCATGCATCCACAAATGCCGCAGCTGCGTATCCCTAGAATAGATACTCAATTCTGGCATCCCTAAGGCTAGACACCTAAAAGGTTTTGAAAATATTTACAACAATGGTTAAAATCCAAAATATTTTGAAAATATTTAGCAAGTGATCAATGCTACAGTAAATAAAATGCATGAATTCTCTTCATATTTAAGTTAGTGTCGCACTCCCTTGAAATAATACTCATCCCTCTTCTAAAGTGCGCACCTAACGCATTATTCCTAACCCTCCTAGTTGTACTACCTCGTCTAACTAGCCTTGTTATGAACACTTCCCGACATTGTAATCTAGCCCGAGTAATCTTACTAGTTTCATAAGTTATTTATCTCTTTAACTTAATTAATCATCTTTAGTTAATTCTATATAATATTCTCAGACTTAAACCTTTATCCTCATCTAATATTTTAGTGTGCCCACCCATATGGCCCATACAATATGGTACTAAATTTCCAATCCCTTATTATTTATTTAGTGTCATAAACTAATTTTAAAGTCCACACCTACTGACATTAATTTAGATATCACTATCTACAGTATCTACTAAAACACCCATAGTAGAATAAATCATATATATATATATATATATATGGCATCCCTAGGTGGAGACCTACTATGCGGGCATACTCTGCTATCAAGTCCTAGTACATCCCGTACTAAATAGGGATATCGATTAGGATATCACCCTCGAATCATAGAGTAAAAGTACACATATTATAGTTGAACATAGTCCCAAGCCTTTGGGCTACGCACACACCTAACACACCCAAATAACCAATCACACTCTTATTCACACAAGTGGTGCTCAATCCTTAAGTTCTATGTTTTGAGGTACAAGTCAATATCCCCTCAATGGGCTCATCAGGATAAGACTACCCATGACGCAGAACCTCCCGTGATAGTAAGTAGCTATATATATATATATATATGGACAAGTTGTGTGATTACCTATTGTTTGAATGATTATGTGTAAACATACCTAGGCTACTTACTATCACGGGAAGTTCTGCGTCATGGGCAGTCTTATCCTGATGAGCCCTTTGAGGGGATATATATATATATATATATATATATATATATATATATATATATATATATATATATATATATATATATATATATACTCAACCTATAGTATATGTCTACATAGTATATATAACACCTCAATATCTTACGTATTATTAGTTCACCATTTAACTAATCATATTATTTTTCCCAAGCATTTTCCCACACTACTCGAAGAGTCCTAGCCACTGCATTAGATTATTTCAGTAGTTAACCTACGATGCTGGGACACATCCACTCGTCCCGTCATTTAAGTCCTATGAATTTTATTTCCCTTACTTCATTAATAAAAATCAATCACTAATTAATTTTCACCTCGTAATAATTTCCCTCCTACCTTCCCCCCTTCTCATTGAGGTAAAATAATCCAATACAATATTTTTAATAATTTTTCTATCCCTTAAATTTAATAATTTACATTGGAACCCCTCCATTTTTAACCCTAAAAATGCCTTCAGCAAACAGGCCCCGCCGAACCGGTTTGGCCTAAAACCTGAACTGGTTCGCCCTACCTGGCCATGACTCTTCTTCCTTGCGATGTTGTTTCCATAATTTTTAAACCCTTAATCTTTTATTCATCAAATCCATATCTCAAACAATCCTTCCCATCATATTTCTACTCTCAAAACAAGTTCTAAATATCTTACTGATCATCAAACATCATTAATTTATATCTTTCTCCAATACTTTCTGTATCGGGTTTATAACAATTTATACTATTCTTATCCTCATTCTAATTCTATCAATCCAAATTGCATGAGTTTAACTACACGATATCCAATAAGAATAAGATTCTAACAATCATATATAATAATCCATAATCATTTTAGTGATTAATCTACACAATTTACTCCAATTATCAAAAACCCCATTTCATATCAATACCCTTCTAAAAACATATTTTCAATTACACCGCTACGATATGAATCGATTATCACTGATTTACATTGAAAGAAAAATTAACCACATGCCTTTTTTGATTCGTAGGGTCTGATCCTTTGACATAGATGACGATTCGATGAAGAATTCCCTCAATCCTTCATGGCTTGGCTCCTAAAATCTCCCTACTTTCTCCCTCTTTTCTTCTCTATAGCTCTAGGATTTTCTGAATGAGTTATGGCTCCTCCTAATTACTTAACATAGATTAAATAATGTTAATCCCATTTTTAGACTAATGGGCCAAGCCCAAATTACCCGAACACCCCCGTGTGGGCCCGACTATGCCTAAAAATGTCCTGAGACCCAATCACTACCCCCTAATATTCTTTTTAACTATCTCAACCTATTCAGAATCAACCATGACCTCTAAATCTTCATCCGAGTTACTTTATATAACTTTTCTTATTTCACTTCAAAATATGTCTCGCGTTAAAATAAATATCAACCTGAATTAATTAAATCTAAATCACCGAATTAAATAAATTATCCAAATTAAAATAAATTGTCCAAATTAAATAAATTATCCAAATTACCACTTTAATTTAATTTCATTATCTTTCGAAATACGGGGTGTTACGGAGGTGTTTCATTTCATTTTGAAATAAGAATTATGGTTATGAGAATGCCTATATTTATTTTAAATATATTGTACATGTGTTGGTCAATAAAATTAGTAGGAATTGAGTGATGTGATTTTTGGTTGATCCTAATGAGATTAGAATTTTTTTCTAGCAATATTAAAACATTCACAATCTAGATAAGGAGTTGACACTCTATCGAAATGATTGCGATGAAATCCTAGTGATTTATCTCAAACTACAAGAACCTCATGATGGTTCGAGAACTTATATGATAATTCTATAGAGGATTGTGACCGGTATATCCTAGGAATGTATTAAATAGGACCACCCATGAGATTTGAGTCTAAAGATTGTCTTGATTATACTTGGGCAATCTTACACAATTTGTAAAAGATTCATAAATTCTTAATCCCGAGAATTATAATGATTGGAATGCTTATGTAGTTATTACAGTGATTGTTATTGGTGCGATTCAATTTTAGATTGAATAAAATGTTTTAAAAGTTACGAGATATTTATTATGAAATATATATTACTACACATACACTTTGTTCTCAATCTTTTCCTTTCAAATATACACATGAAGTTGAACAAAAAGAGACTTCAAACTTACATATATAAAAAAAACCTTAATATATTGACACATTTGCAGAACTTATCAAATATTAGAGGAGAAAATGCTTTTTTTTAAAACTAATTATCAATCTTGGAAAACCTAACATGTGAAATGATGGGAATTTTTTTTAAATGAATAATTCTCACAAACATCTTAAGAGGTAGTTTTACACAAATTTAAATCTATACCCAAATATGTACATCAATAAAATACAGTTAAATCCTTATTCACAACACTAATATGATCACAAAAATATTTTCAAAGAAAATTTGGGAAAAAATAATTGACACCTCTTTTTCAAACTTATACCAATCAACGTTTAGAAAACCAGTATTTTAATATTCGTATAATGAAACAACCTAATAAACCCACACCCTTTTACTAAAAAATAGTATACTTTAGTTATGAAATTTTCTAGATCAATCTTTGTCAATCTCAATCCAAATGTGATTATTTTTATATGACATACACTATTTTTTGTAAATATTATTGCACATGCTTTAAAACTTACTCTCTCTCTCTCTCTCTCTCTCTCTCTCTCTCTATATATATATATATATATATATATATATATATATATATATATATATGCTTCTTCACTGACCAATACTTTAAATCACCATGATTTCGATGTAACACCTCATATTTCTGTACATGTAATATTTAATTAATTCAAAAAATTTTAAATTACTTGTGTGTCGTAATTTAATTAAATTATTATGAAAATATTTATTTAAATATTAATCAGAGAGTGAATGGTTAATATTTAGGAAAATGTAATATCTAAGTGAATAGTAATAATTTAATTACGTCATAACGTGTATTAGTGACGTGGCATTTATTTATCTCAGCCGAGAGTCGGTATAGACTAATTTGGGTGTGAGATAAGAATTTTTATAAATTAATTCGGATGTCGATTCTGAGTACACGGTTCAGTCCAAATGGGCCGAGATAGTCGAAAAAGTGTACTCGGGGGTGGTAAATGGATCACGGAGCATTTTTGGGCATGACTGGGCCCACACGGGGGTAATTGGGCCACTATAATTAAGCCCACAAGCCAAAAAACGGTATTAGTGTGTTAAACCTAAACCTAAGAGTGTTGAACGAAATAAAAACACACATAAAAATCAAAGAGTTGGAGAGGGAACTATAGGGAGCAATTGGAGAATAAATTAGGGATCTTTTGGACACAAATCAAGGAACAAAGTTAGGTGTTCATCATTAAGCTTGACTCTACTTCAAGGGATTAGACTCTACGAACCTAAAAGGAAAGTGGTTAACTTGCTGTGATATTTATTTATGATATCCAATTCATATTTTTGTGATGTGTAAATCAAAATTCGTTTTGCGTGGAAAAGGGTACAAAAAGGGGGGTTTTGTATATAGAACACTTGGATGAAATCAATGGGAAATTAATGTGGGAATTCATTGTGTTACATAGTTCTGAAATAATTTATTCAGATGTGAAAACCAAGTAGAATTTAAGGAACGAATTTGGGGTAAATAGATGAAATTGGGACTGAACGAGTAAAGACCCAGAATTTCTCAAATTCGGAAAAGTAGAGATTTGTGAAATTTAATTTGTGTTTAAGGTTCTAGGGGAGGTCCTGATCACATTACCATATAGTTATAATGTTGTGTGTGCTTGAGATGAACCAAAGACATGCTTAGAGAATGGAGGTTTTCGTTAATGGCAGAAACAGGAGGTCGGAGAAGAAGAGGACATGCTCGATCGATCGATCGATGGTTGGGGATCGATCGATCGATGGCCGGGGATTTTTGGTAGTTCGGCCTTGGGAGTTTTAGATGGAATTTATTTTTAGTTTAATTTCCACCAAGTTTAATTAAGGGAGAAAATTAATTAGGAAAATTTATATCCCCCCAATTATTAGGGAATAATAATTGGGAGGGGTGGGAAAAATTTAGTACGACACACGAATGTAAATTTGGAAAATAAATTATGAAAAGTAATGTAACGGACTGAGTGAATAAGTTCGGGTATAGTACTAGGGTGACACTACTCCCTTAAATTAATTATGGATAAAAAAATAATTAATTCGGAGTCGTGGATTAGACTCGAGTATTATATTTATTTTGAACCACGAGAGCGAGTCCGAATATATTGGTTGGGTGACACCAGTAATATTTTAATTAATTAATGTGAAAAAAAAATTATAATCAAAGTTGGACCATAAACACAAGATACTAAGTATAGTCTAGTGTTACGGACTCAGTACACGATAATTCCGGGTTATTTTATATTTATATATATACGGTGTGCGATAGTATATATATGGTGTGTGCATATAAATACTAGTGATTAAATATTATTAATATATATACTCTAGTGCTATCGGAGGAGGTTGCGCGATGTGGGTGAATCCCCTATCTTGAGGAATAGGGTGAGTATATCCCCAGGTCATAGCGTTCGTTATATGGGTGAGAGACTTATCTCACTTTTAGGGAAGGAATATGACCGCCTCCATTATGTTCATGTTTTTGGCCAAGTTAGTGAGCGATTCTGACTTGGGGTAACTAGGTTATGCGAGTACACCTAGTGTGATAGCACTTTATAGAATACACGAGATGAGTTATTACTCGGGAGGATGGGTTATATTTATATTCAACATATGTGTGAATGTTGTAATATGGTTCTACGTATATAATGGGATAAATAGTTATATACGGGTCATTAAATACATGTAGTGAATTTTATTAATTATATATGGGTTATATTCACATTCAACATTTGTGATTGTTGTAAGATAAATGTACGTACATAATGGGTGAATAATTATATACGGGAAGTTTAAATACATGGAGAAAAGTGTATTAAATATATAACTAGTAAATGTTATATGGATTTCAAGGAAAGATGATTAACTAAGTTAAGGCGATGAATAGCTTATAAATCATGTATTAAAAGTACTCGGGATTGAGTAGGGCGGTTGATAAGAGTTATATCAAGTATCTAGTTTCAGGGTAGAGGACTAGGTGGGATATAAAGAAGGCATTAGGTGTGCACATTAGATGAGGGGTGAGTTGTCCTCGAGGGAGTGCGACACAAATTAAAATATGAAGCGCATTTATACATATTTTATTACTGCAAGTTAATCATTCGCTCAATGTTTTCAAAATGTTTTGGGTTCTAACCCTTGCTATAAAATATTTTCAAAACCTTTCAGGTGTCTATTCATTCCAGGGATTCGCTGCTGTAGCATATGTGGATGTTGCAGGATTTGGATAGGCGCCTTTATTCCTTCTATTCCTAGTGTAGGGATTTTCTATCAGATATTCGAGCATGTTGCTAACGGTTTTATTTAGTATTTATTTCAGATACTCGAGATCCATTATTATCTGTATTTACATTTGCTTTGGATTTTAGCCGATGATTTATTCGGTCAGTTTCTTATTTCTATGTGATGGTTAGATTCAGTTAGTTGTGATTGTTAATGATTTATTTCCGCATAAATATTTCATTGAAATAATGAAAGATAAAACTTGGCACCAGTCTAATTTCACTTTGGTAGTTAGTAATTAAAAAATTTCGACAGTGATGCTAAGAATGAACCAACTGAAACATATTCTAATTTAATTTAGGACTTATCACCCGGAGTTTAATTAGGCGGGGTGTCACAGATGGTATCAAAGCATCAGGTTCTAGTGTCCTTAGGATTTGTGCGGCTTTTCATGCTTCATCTTAGCATTCTTTTATGTAGAGCCTTATGATAGGATTTTTGCATTCCTCTACGTATGCGACTTATGATCTCCTATTTTCAACTATAGTTGATGTGATTCATATACGAGTTCGACTGGGCATTGTACATCGAACAATTTCGAACGACCAACGAGGGTCATTAGAAGTACTGCAAGAGGAGAGGGGGGCAGAAGATGTAGAGTATTCGTGGAATAGATAATCACTAGGGGGAAGTAAATTTTCCCAAGCATTATCTTAGAGAACGGTGATACAATTTTGGACTCACTCAGCATTATAGGCAAGGATAGAGAGTCGGGGAGGATTATTTTCGAGAGTCAGTCACCACGTACGAAGGAGAATATATGGATTCAAACGAGAAATTTTAGGTATGGTGTGACCATAAGGTCGTCCATCCGCTATTCAAATAGGGGTGCGAGTGAAATTTCAGAGTTTATGAATTGGGTAAGATTGTAACTGATCGTGAGAGAGACGATAAAGGAACCCGCAAATGGATAATAAACCATGTGAGAATACACAATAATGGATGGTAAATCCAACTAGGATGACTAGTGTTGAGGTTCTCAATATCTTTTGTTTGCCATCTTACATTAACGCTTCTAAGATGCAGGAGCCAATAAGGTTAGAGAGTTTAACCCAAGAACGAAATGAGATTTAGTGGTGCTAGTGAAGCGCGACAGAGGGGCATACTTAGTGAGGGACCCATCTTGATGTTTAAAATTAAGTAAATTTCTACCTATTGACGGTAGATTTGATCCGGTTCATCGAGGCCAATAACGAGTCCCATAGGGCTAGGGAAGCCAAAGGGGAAATGGGGGTAACACTTAGGGTCAAGACTACTAAGTACACGAGAAGGACAACCCCAATATGGCCATTTAAGCCAGAGGCAAGGGATTTACATAGAGAGGTGTCTTATGTATGGAAGTGGGACCACAATAATTGATTATGTCCAAAGTGAGTCAGTGGATAGAAGTGGGATGCCCAGTAGGGACCACAATTGTGAAGTTTTGGTTCGATCGGATAAGAATATTATGTCCAGGAACCACTTGGGTCACCGGTGGATTGGACAGTGGAAGTACGAGTTTTATCCTCGGACAGATGGGGTGAAATTTCGTGACACGGGTAGTCACAGTATTCTTGTTAACACTATATTCGCGAGGGGGGCGAGTTTAGTGGGCATATAGTAGTGTTACTATTAAGTATATGGTTTCCACTGGGTAACAGGGCCCTTTTTTCTTTATCTGTAGCGAAGCAGGCATGAAAACTGAGAGGGTATATTTTATGAGACTTACTCATTTTGAGGAGTGTTATGAAAGCATGATTTTTCCTGGGTATGGATTGGATATCAATGGGTGTGAACTATTACGGATAGTGATAGTAAGTTTTTATGTTCGTGACACCAGGTTATGAATGACTCCTGCTAGGTGTCACCTGAGAGGGAGCCTAGCCTATATATATATGCGTATATAGATTGTATTGTGAGGTACGATAGACATATAAGAATGTCTTGTATTATTATATTTTTCCCAGTAAAAAGGGATGTAGACTTAAGCGATTCAGGGCGGTTAAAATTATTTTCTAGCAGGGAGAGATAGTTTGGGATTTATTTTGCGCAAGAACTAGTGATAGTGAGGACGCGGTATTTTATATTTTCTTTTGTAGCATAATAGTAGGCGTGTATGCTTTTGTGTTAAGAGATAATTATTTAGGGGTACGTGCTATGGACTGAGGGTCTAACAGATCCCAACGACCGACAATGTTAGATAATAGTGTATCGCAGGGGTTCCTTATTTGGATTTCACTTTGCGAGACGTCCCACGCATGAAATTTAGCGTCAAGTTGGAAGTGGGGAGATGTTTGGTCATTAGTACATAGGTTAGGTACCCCGGTTATTATCCATGTATGTGATATGACTATGGGTTGGAAGTTATACTACGGGTTACGACTAGCATAGTCAGGTAACTTTCGTGCGATTGAGCACGGGGATAGGGTGTATGGGCACCCTGGTTAATTAAGGTAACTTTTGTACGGTTAAGCACCGGATATAGGGTGTATAGGCACCCTGGTTAGTGTGATTTCAAGGTCATCTTAAATAAAAGGGATGTATAAATAAACATATTGAATGTACGCCTACGAGGCAGTCAGAGAATAAGTGGAAAAGTGTAGTGAACTAAAATTCGTTTGAAAAAGGAAACGGTCTGACTATATGTTTATCAAGGAGAACTACCTCCACTGTAGGGAGTGAGAAAGTGGGGGACACCTACGTAATAAGATATCCCTAGGCAAGGGAGAAACCCACATTTTTGGGAAGATAGAACAGAATATCACTTACCCATATACCTAGAGTGGTTTTACGCATAAATAAGGTATAGATTTTGGCCTGGTAAAAACCGCACAAGGAATAGAGTTCTTGAGCGTGGGAATCGGTGTTGAATGGGACATAATGAATTTGTCACCGGGTAGACCATTTAAGGATGGAAAAAGATTGATTGGAGGGTATCAACCAGGAAAATCTTTTATTCTATGGTTCCAGTGAGGGGATTAATGCTTGGGTTGGTAAACTGTCAAGAGGTGATTGGGACGGAGTTATATATTGGGTTGAACATATCGCCCATAAGTTGACAGGTAGATGGGAAGCAAGGATTGTGCATTTTAGATTGTTGGGTAATTCGGGAGTAGTACTTACCACAGGTGGGGTTACTTGTGATGCCTCGTAACGGTTTGGTCTACGTGACACCTTAGGAGACTTTATGGTAAAAAGTTTCATTATCCACCTTTGGTAGATAAGAGGTAAGGAAATAACAAGCTGCTAGGACTTGAGATGGGCCATGGTCCATCAGCAGAAATTAAGTTGTATACTTTCATATAGTTCAGGGACGTAAAGAGGGGTACGACACCGTGAGTTAAAGGTTCAAGTTTGACATGATTAATCAGGAATGATCCGAGTAACTACTCGAAAGATAGTTACGCGTTTTGGCAACAAGGAAATTGACACCCACATAAGGGGGGAATTTCCTAACTGAGAGATAGTAGATCCGGTGGGGTATAGGCTCATATTTTGGGACACTATGTTCTCAAGGTCCATCGAGTTAAAGATTTATGACTAGGTATTTGTTCGGGTGTCTCCTATGAAAGGATTGATGAAGTTTGGCAAGAAAGAGTAGCTAGCGTCAAGGTGTGTGGGTCCTTTCCCTATCTTTGAGAGGGTGGGACCGGTAGCTTATCGACTGGGTTTCCCAGAACATCTTCAGCGGATACGGGATGTGTTCAACCTGGCATAGCTGGAGGGATACAAGAGGAGCGATTGAGCTTTTTGGGCCCATTTCACTCAAAGATAATGACTTGCAATAAGACACCTCATATGAGGGGAGACTAGTAGCTATGTGAGCGCAAGATGCAGCCTAAGATAGTACCACCAGTTAGAGTGTAGTGGAGTGGGGTCATCACAGTATTGATGAGTATATGTGGGACTAGGATATGTGAGAGCAGTATCCAGAGTTATTCGCCGCAATAATGACCAAATTTCGGGAACGAAATTGCTTTTAAGGGGGGAGTATGTAACACCCCGTATTTATGTGCATGTAATATTTAATTAATTCGGGAAATTTTAAATTACTTGTGTGTCATAATTTAATTGAATTAATTATGGTAATATTTATTTAAAAATTAATCGGAGAGTGAATGGTTAATATTTAGGGAAATGTAATTACTAAGTGAATAGTAATAATTTAATTACGTCATAATGTGTATTAGTGATGTGGCATTTATTTATCTCAGCCGAGAGTCGGTATAGACTAATTTGGGTGTGAGATAAGAATTTTTATAAATTAATTCAGATGTCGATTCTAAGTACACGGTTGAGTCCGGATGGGCTGAGATAGTCGAAAAAGTTTACCAGGGGGTGGTAAATGGGTCACGGAACATTTTTGGACATGACAGGGCCCACACGGGGTAATTGGGCCACTTTAATTAAGCCCATAAGCCAAAAAACGAGATTAGTGTGTTAAACCTAAACCTAAGAGTGTTGAATGGCAGAAAAACACACATCAAAACCAAAGAGTTGTAGAGAGAACTAGAGGGAGCCATTGGAGAATAAATTGGGGAACTTTTGGACGCAAATCAAGGAACAAAGTTGGGTGTTCATCATCAAGCTTGTCTCTATTTCAACGGATCAGACTCTACGAACCTAAAAGAAAAGTGGTTAACTTGCTGTGATATTTATTTATGATATCCAATTCATATTTTTGTGATGTGTAAATCAAAATTCGTTTTGGGTGTAAAAGTGTACAAAAAGGGGGGTTTTGTATAGAACACTTGAATGAAATTAATGAAAAATTAATGTGGGAATTCAATGTGTTACATAATTCTGAGATAATTTATCCAGGTGTGAAAACCAAATAGAAATTTAGGAAATAATTTAGGGTAAACAAATGAAATTGGGAGTGAACGAGTAAAGACCCGAAATTCCCTAAATTCGAAAAAGTAGAGAGTTGTGAAATTTAATTTGTGTTTAAGGTTCTGGGGGTGGTCCTGATCATGTTCCCATGTAGTTATAATGTTGTGTGTGCTTGAGATGGACCAAAGACAAGCTTAGAGAATGGAGGTTTTCGCTAATGGCAGAAACAAGAGGTCGAAGAAGTAGAGGACCTGTTCAATCGATCGATCGATGGTTGGAGATCGATCGATCGATGGCTGAGGATTTTTAGCAGTTTAGCCTTGGGAGTTTTAGGTGGAATTTATTTTTAGTTTAATTTCCACCAAGTATAATTAAGGGAGAAAATTAATTAGGAAAATTTATATCTCCACAATTATTAGGGAATAATAATTGGGAGGGGTGGGGAAAAATTTAGTGCGACACACAAATGTAAATTTGGAAAATAAATTATGACAAGTAATGTAAGGGACTGAGTGAATAAGTTCGGGTATAGTAGTAGGGAGACACTTCTCCCTTAAATTAATTATGGATAAAAAAAATAATTAATTCGGAGTCGGGGATTAGACTCGGGTATTATATTTATTTCGAACCACGAGAGCGAGTCCGAATATATTGGTTGGGTGACACCAATAATATTTTAATTAATTAATGTGCAAATTAATTAATAATCAGAGTTGGACCATAAACTCAAGATACTAAGTATAGGCTATTGTTACGGACTCGATACACGATAAAGCCGGGGTATTATATATATATATATATATATATATATATATATATATATATATACGGTTTGAGATAGTATATATATGGTGTGCATATAAATATCAGTGATTAGATATTATTAATATATATACTCTAGTGCTATCGAAGGAGGTTGCGCGATGTGGGTGAATCCCCTAGCTTGAGGAGTAGGGCGAGTATATCCCCTGGTCATAGTGTCCGTTATATGGGCGAGGGGCTTATCTCACATTCAGGGAAGGAATATGATCGCCTCCATTGTGTTCATGTTTTTTGCCAAGTTAGTGAGTGATTTTGACTTGGGGTAACTAGGTTATGCGAGAACACCTAGTGTGATAGCACTTTAGAGAATACATCCGATGAGATATTACTCGGGAGGACGGGTTATATTTATATTCAACATATGTGTGAATGTTGTAATATTGTTCTACGTATATAATGGGATAAATAGGTATATACGGGTCATTAAATACATGTAGTGAATTGTATTAATTATATATGGGTTATATTCACATTCAACATGTGTGATTGTTGTAAGATAATTGTACATGCATAATGGGTGAATAATTATATACGGGAAGTTTAAATACATGGAGAAAAGTGTATTAATTATATAACTAGTAAATGTTATATGGCTTTCAAGGAAAGATGATGAACTAAGTTAAGGCGATGAATTGCTTATAAATCATGTATTAAAAATACTCGGGATTGAGTAGGGCGGTTGACAAGAGTTATATCAAGTATCTAGTTTCAGGGTAGAGGACTAGGTGGGATATAAAGAAGGCGTTAGGTGTGCACATTAGATGAGGGGTGAGTTGTCCTCAAGGGAGTGCGACACTAATTAAAATATGAAGCGCATTCATGCATATTTTATTATTGCAAGTTAATCATTCGCTAAATATTTTCAAAATGTTTTGGGTTCTAACCCCTGCTATAAATTTTTTTCAAAACCTTTTAGGTGTCCAGCCACAGGGACGCCAGGCTTGATTCATTCAGGGATGCGATGCTGCAGCATATGTGGATGTTGCAGAATTTGGACAGGTGCCTCTATTCCTTCTATTCCTAGTGTAGGGATTTTCTATCATATATTCGAGCATGTTGCTCACGGTTTTATTTAGTATTTATTTCTGATACTCGAGATCCATTATTATTTAGTGTTTACATTTGTGTTGGATTTTAGCCGATAGTTTGTTCGGTCAGTTTCTTATTTATATGTGATGGTTGAATTCAGTTATTCGTGATTGTTAATGATTTATTTCCGCATGAGTATTTCATTGAAATAATGAAAAATAAAACTTGGCACCAGTCTAATTTCACTTAGGTGGTTAATAATTAAAAAGTTTCGATAGTGATGCTAAGAATGAACCAATTGAGAAACGTGTTCTAATTTAATTTAGGACTGATCACCCGGGGTTTAATTAGGCGAGGTATCACATTTGACACATGTTACACGTGTATAATACATTGTCCAATTGTCCGTTAGTTAAATATTTCCACTCTTTCTACATGACTTGAGTTAAAATGATTTGTAATACCCCATAATATAAAGTAATTAAGTAAATTTTATTTGTGTGTATTTGTCTGTAGTGACTGGCCATGTCCATTAATTTATATTATTATGTAAAATTGAGTTGAATTTAAAATATAGTAATGAATTAGAAAAATTTTAATGAATAAAATAATAATTTTGGTAAAATAATTTTAACGTCTTTGGGGAGAGGTCAAAGGTCCAGTTACATCTTAAATGGTTGGGCTTTAATCCCCAAAGGGTAGCATACGATTTGGGATAAACTTTAGACTATTTAGAAGTTTGTTTGGACTAATTGGGTCAGGATCGATTGGGAGTTTAACCCAATTCCATGGTTAGGCTTATAAAGGGGGTTTTATTGTTAAGAGGAATTATTTTAATGTATTATAAACAAAACCCTAACTTTAGAAGAAGGACGGTACTTGAAGAATGAGCAATTGGGGGTAGTTGGACTCGAAGAAGATGAAATTGGGATAGTTATGTTGGAATATCCTACCATCACTCAAGGCAAGTTTATTTAGTATAATTGTATAATTCATTTTGTGTTATGAAATTCGTTTATCATTGGATTCCAAATCTAAATTAGTAAAATTGGAATTAGAGTTGTAAAAAATAATTTTGGGAATTGTTAAATTGGTAAATCATCTTAAACACTATGTTTATATAATAGTTGATGAAGTGAATTCATGAAATTGGATTAGGATTTAACCTATTTGGTAATAATATTGCTTTATTTCTTGATATTAACAAAATCCCTTTGATTATTGAAAGAATTAATATAGAATTGTAACTTAATTGATTACGGATCGAAAATTTATGATTTTAATCCATTTATTATTTCCTTTAAATCAATTTTTCAATTGATGAAAATTTTTATGTATATAATAAAATTGGTTTAGGAACATGTATGTGTAATTATAGTATGTTGGTTGCGTGATTTGGGAACCTAAGGGGTCGCTAATGGAGGTTTAAATTGTGCAGAAAATTTCTATAGAATCTTCGTCACTTTGAGGTCATTTTTAGTGTCGTATACCTAGTAATATGACTTTATTTCCAAATAATGATCCTAGTTAGATTAAATTAAGAATGAATGGGTGTTGTTTTCGTAATTTTTGAAGTTTTGATGAATATATTTCATAACAACATAAAGTGCTGAAATTTTTTGGAGCAAATTTTCACTTTGAGCCCATTTTAGGCATAGTATATCTGCAAATTTTTCTTTGTGAAAAATATCTGGTCCTAGTTAAATTCAATTAATAATGTGGGGGCGCTGGTTTCATAATTTTTTAAGTTTATACCAATATCTTACAAATAGTTTTTGAACAATGTGCATAGCTAAAATTTTTGCAATTTTTTTTGCGATCGATCAACTCTTTAGATTTCCCTTAGGTTGAATTGTGGTCTGGCGGATTATGTTAACGAACCTAGTTATGATACATCTCTTGTTAAGTTGTGTAACTCAGTGAGGAGGGTTTTGGTTCAAGTAATGATATTAAATAATAGACATTAATTAAGTTAATATTTTTGGACTTAAACCCTAAATCATATACGAGTGAATTAATTATATTACGTGGGATTTTAGAGATGAATGTAAAGACTATGGTTCTAAGCTTTCAGATATGCCAATATAACTCATAAATGATATTTGAATAAACTAAAAATAGTAAGATTTATAAATAATTGTTTGTGTAAGGTTAAGATGACCATATAAGGTCAAATTGGAGGTATTTGGAACTTAGCATAATTGATTAATGGAGTTTTATATGTTGGGACTGTGATAGATGTTGTAGGGTGAAGAAAACCTAATTCTTGGTGGGTTTGGATGAACGTTTGTGCGAATGATCTTCTTTTGTTTACTGTGCACATGGGTCGTGTGAACGGACGTAATTATTTGTCGTGCGAATGGCCATTGAAGAGTTGGTAAATTTCATATGCTAGTGAAAAAGGAATGGAATTATATTTAGCGCTTATAATATAGTAAGATACCAATCAAATACCTTTAATTATGTGAATCTAATTACTTAAATAGGAAGTAAGTAAATTATTAATTGGATAATAGACTTATAACCCATAATTATGTAGGATTACTTACTATGTGTATTATGTGCAAAAAATCGAGTGTGTGTACTCATGGGATATGTACTGGAGAGGATAGCCAGATGGGGATTGAGATACAATGATTATGATGGTACCCTAATACGATGAGACATGTTTACCTATTCACGTTGATTACATATTGCCCTGATGCGATGCGATGAGACGAATTTAACTTACTTGTGATTATCTCAAAAACTACGTGCTGAAATGCCTGTTGTATCTCGATTGATATGCCCAAGACAATCCTTTTATATAACTTTGGGTATGATTGGTGTGAAGGCATAGTGATAATGCCTTTTGGATTTGATTTAATAGTTATAGGTATGGGATAACCTATAACTATGCCTAGTACGCACAAGCCATCCCCGAAAGTGGTAAGATAAGCCTTCTTTATAGGAAGGCTCATGTGATGGTTCCCTTATATGAGGTACCAGTAGTGGAACATACTTATTTTATGTGGATGTACATGTAAAGACCGTTTTCTCTTAGGCATGATGCTATTGTTAAGTATAAATGAATAAAATCGGAATTAGAACACAAAAGTACACAACGATGAATAAGACATAATCACGGGGAACACATGAGCTTGGGATTAGACACATGTGTTATTTAGGTTATTCTGGGTTGGGTTAATTTAAAAGAAACTTAAATACGAAAAGAAGATGTGTAGTTTTATTGTGCCCCAAAATTAATTAGATCGTTATACTACTTAGGTTTGCATGTTAATGTCTCTAATTAACATTTTTCAAGTCACAGGCCACTAGTGCAACCTCATTCCTAATTAGGTTTTGAGATACTCTCCCTTGTTGATCATATAAGATGTATGTGGAGAGTCTGCGTGCTCATGCTTTATATTACTTTTATTATTATGTCATAATGATATTTGTGTGCAGTGATAATATACGAGGTACCTATTACTTTATGCCAGATTTGGTGTCAGATATTTTATGGTTCACCACTTTGATGTTGAGTTATTTATTTATGTTTTTCAACTCTATTTACAGTCGCTCTTAGAATGATGCTCAATTTTTTATACTCATGTATTATTCATTGTATACTTTATCAACATATTATTAAATTTTA
This sequence comes from Sambucus nigra, assembly GCA_949130495.1. NCBI lineage: Eukaryota > Viridiplantae > Streptophyta > Magnoliopsida > Dipsacales > Adoxaceae > Sambucus > Sambucus nigra. Next base: position 95,403,130 of record OX422212.1, read on the forward strand.
TGGGGTATCGCAGTTGATATCAGAGCATTCCGATTTCTAGTGTCCCAGAGATTTTAAGTGCATCCATCGTGTATCCGTGTTGAGTTCTTTGATTACTTTAGACCCTTATCGCTTAGGATTTATATTATGTGTAATGAGGATCGCTTAAGGGGTTTCACTTCATTGTTCTTGAGTAACTACTCGGATAAACCAAGTGTATCACGAGGGTTCCTTATTTGGATTTCCTTTGTAAGATGTCCCATGCATGAGGTTGACTTTGGTCGAGAGTTAGGGTATTTTTGGCTTTTGGCCTTTATTAGGTGCTAAGCATATGGCTCGAGTGGGGATGCTTCCACTCACCATTCATAATGACATTAAAAGTAAGTTTCTAAAGACCTTGTTTGTGCGACCACGTAGTAGCCAGCTTTAGGAGGAGTTCGACTATCTTTCTCTTCCAGTACATGGAAGGATTTATACATAAGAAAATAAGGATACCCATGTTAATGGTTACCATGCAAGTAGATCTTTGTGTTGGCGAAAACCTTTTTGTGAAGGTTTTATAAGTGTTATTGGGTATCCCGTTCTTCATCATTTGCACTTAGGTGGTGGAAGTCACTTTCTGACATCACTAGGACCGTTATAACTATCATAAGGATATATGTTCCTAAGATTGGAAAAAAAGGAATAGCATAAGTATAGTATACCCTAGGAAGTATCAAGAGTAGATAACATGATATGGTGCGACCAGTAGAGCCAAGAAAATTATGACCACTAGAGTCAATGCCAATGAGATTAGGCCCAATGATACTACTTTTAGCAAAAATTATTATAAAGGTAAGGTCAATAGATCCTCCAATAGGGATGATGTTCTGATAGTTTTTAATGGAAACTATGCATTTTCAATGAGTGATACCACTTCGTCAGTAGTTTCCATCGGATAACTTATAGTAGTGGGGTTACCACCATGGGATAGATTACGATTATATTATGGTTCGTAATCACGAATAGTAGATGATGAGGAGTTGTCATTTTTTATATTTTGTAGTGACATACTATAGTTATGAATGACATAGATGTCATCATCGATCTTTATTTACATAGGGATACCCCGACGAATGGGGGTTATTTTAGGTCGTGATGTGTGGACTTATGTGTAGTGACTAATGATGTCACTAGATTTATGTTATTATTTGAAATTGAGTTGAATTTAAAATATGGTAATGAATTAATAAATTTTTCATGAATAAAAATAATATGGTTGATAAAATAATTTGAATGGCTTTAGGGAGTTGTAGAAGGTCCAATTACACCTTAAAATTTGAGTTTGAAGCTCCATATGATAATATATGGGTTGGGTGAGACTTTAGACAAGTTAGACGTGAGTTTGGACTAATTAGTCCAGGGTCCATGTGGGAGTGAAACCCAATTTCGTGGTTAGGCTTATAAAAAGAGGGTTTGGGGTTAATAGAAACCATTTTAACACATTAGAAACAAAATTTTATGATTAGAAGGAGGTTACTTGGAGAATGAGCAATTGGGGGCAATTGGACTCAGAGAATACAATATTGGGATAGTTGTGTTGGAATCTCCTATAATCACTCAAGACAAGTTTATTTATTATAATTGTATAATTAAGGTTGTCCATGGTTTCTCATTGGATTCTAAACCTTAATTAGTAAAATTTGAATTAGAGTCGAATTCAAAATTTTTAGGAATTAATAAATTGGTAAATCATGTTAAACACCATGTTTATATAATAGTTAATGAAATTAACTCATGAAATTGTATTAGGATTTAACCTAGTTGGTGATGATATTTCTATATTCTATTATATTAAGGAAATCCCCTTGATTTTGAAAAGAATTGATAGAGAATTGTAGCTCCATTGATTAATGAATACAAATTTAGTATTTTAATCCAATTATATAATTTACCTTTAATTCCATATTTTAATTGATGAAAATTTATAAGTATATAATAAAATTGGTGTAGTAACATGCATGCCGAATTATAGTATGTAGGTTGGGTGATTTGGGAGCTTAAGGGGTCATTAATGGAGGTTTAGCTTGTGCATAAATTTTCTGGAGAAAATCCATCACTTTGTGGACATTTTTGGTATGATATACCTGGGAATATGACGTTCTTTAAAAAATAAGGTCCTAGTTAAATTGAATTAAGAATGAGTGGACATTGGTTTCATAATATTCAGAGTTTTGACAAATATCTTATGAATAGTTTCTCAACAGCACACAATGCTAAAATTTTCTAAAGTATCTATCCCTATGTGGTCATTTTAGGCGTAGTGTATCTACGAATTTGTCTTTCTAAAAAATAGAAGATGCTATTTAAATTTAATTAAGAAGTTATAGGAACTGATTTCCTAATTATCAGAGTTTCGATGGATATCTTATGAATAATGTGTTTGGCTGAAATTTTGACAAATTTGTCTAATAGCGATCAACTCTATTATTTTCCCTTAGGTTGAACTGTAGTTTAGGGGGTTGTGTTAATGAACCTAGTTATGATAAATCTCTCGTTGGTGTAACTCAGCGGGAAGATTTTTGGTTCGAGTAATCATCTTAAATAATAAATGTTAATTAGATAAATATTTTTAGAGTTAAACCCAAAATCCTATACACATGAATTAATTATATTATGTGATATTTTAGAGATTAATTTCTAACCTAGGGTTCTAATATTTTAGATCTGGTAATATAACTCATAAATGATATTAGAATCAACTAAATATAGTAATATTACTAGATACTTACTTGTGTGGTGTTAAGATGACCATATTGGTTGAATTGGATGTATTTGGAACATAACATAATATACTAATAGAGTTCTATATGTTGGGATTGTTATAGATGATGTAGGGTGAAGATAACCTAATTCTTGGTGGGTTTGGATGAACAGTCATATGAATCGGTTATATTTTGTACCGTGCGCACGGGCCATGCGAATAGAGGTAATTGTGTGCTGGGAGAATGACCATGGCAGATTTGGTAATTTTCCTAAGCTAATGGAAAGGAAATGGAATTAGAATTTAAGGCTTAAACTATAATAAAATACTAATCTAAGCCCTTTAATTATGTGGATCTAATTACTTAACTAGGAGGCATGTAAATTAGTAATTATACAATAGACTTGTGAATCTTAATTGTATAGGATTACTTATTTTGTGTATTATGTGCAACATACTGTGTGTGTACTCATAGGATACATACTAGAGGGGATATCTGGATGGGGATTGAGATATGATGATTTCAATGGTACCCTGATGCAAAGAGACGGGTTTACCAATGCACGTTGATTACATAGTGCCTTGATGTGATGAGACGGGTCTACCTTAGTTACGATTACCTCAAACATTACACGGTAAAATTCTTATTGTATCTAGAGTGAGATGTCCGGGAGGATTCTTTCATATAACTTTGGGTACAAGTTGTATGATTGGTGTGAAGGCATAGTGATTATCCACTTTGGATGTGATTTAATGGTTATAAGTATGGGACAACCCATAATTATGCCTAGTACGCGCGAGAGATCCTCGAAGGTCATAGGATAGGACTTCGTTATGTCTGGGCTTATGATGGGGCCCTAATATGAGGTACGTGTAGTGAACTGTACCTGTTTTATGTGGATGTACATGTGAAGATTGTTTCCCTGAGACATTATGCTACTGTGTAGTATAAATATATAAATTTTGAATTAGAACGTAAACGTCTATATTGATTAATAAGACTTAATCACGAGGAATACATGGGTTTGTGGTTAGACGCATGTGATATTTAGGTTTGTTTAAAATTGGGTTAATTTAAAAGAAAATTAAATACGAAAAGAAGATGTGTAGTTATATTGTGGCCCAAAATTAATTATATTTCTATTCAAGTTAGACTTGTTATTAACGTCTTCTATTAATATTTTTCAGGTTATAGTCCACTAGTGCAGGCTCATTCCTAATTCGGTTTTGATCTACTCTTCGTTGTCGAAAAAAAATGATGTAGGTGTCGAGCTTGCGTGCTCACGCTTTATATTGCTTTTTATTGTTTTGTCAGATTTATATTTGTGTACACTGATAGCATACGAGGTATCTATTACATTATGTCGACTTTGGCATCTTAAATTTTACGGTGCACCACATTGATGTTGAGTTATTTATTTATGTATTCAATTTTATTTACAGTTTTGTTTAGAATGATTCTCAATTATTTTGACTCCTATATTATTTATTATATACTTGATTAACATATTATTAAATTTTACGGGGTGTCACATGATTACATCTATGGCACAGTGCCTAGAGATTATTAAAAGTCATTTGTAGTATATATTTTATATGATCCTCACATGTTCTTAAATTCTACATCTATATGAAAGTAATCATTTTTACTTGCTCATATGCTAAATGAAAAATTTCTCAAAAGTGCTTACATGTTTATATTATTCGTTAAACTATATATGAGAAAGTACCACCTCAGACTCAAAATCATGTTCATCGATATATGTGCTAAATGAAAATCTTACGCACAAAAGTCATAAGTTGTCAAACGCCGTATATACACACTACTCTTGATTAAAACTTGCACACATAATATCAATCTTAATGGCAATCCCATTATTGTAAAAATTGAGATACACTCCCAATCTCAGGAGAGTTGAGAACAATCCTACCCATTTAACATTTTTGGATCTCACTGTGACCTTTGTGAAAAATAAGGTAATCCCTTATTATATAAATTTGTTCTTAAATTCAATACATATTATCACATCACCTCAAAATTGATGGCAATACCATTATCATTACAAATTTTTATGCGAATGGTATATATTCTTAGAAAAAATTAAAATGCGGTGGCAATACCATTGCCACTTTTTCTTCTATTTGAATGCAAAAATGATGGCTATACCGTATATATAAGATATTGTAATTGTATTAAGAAATGTTAGTGACGGCGTTGCCATAATAATATGAGAATATGCTCAACATGATTATGTGTTAGTGAGAAGTTTGACAATTGAATTATAACTTACGATAATAAAAATATATGACATTTGAATTATAACTTATGAATCCAAGGAGCATGTATGATATTTCGAAAATTGGATTAACATACACTTATGTTAATAAAAATATGTATAATGTATATGTGAGAATATATTTCTTGATAATCAGTGGGTGGAATAAAAATAACAATTATGGAGCATATCATGAGAATGACAAAAATAAATTTTTTGCATAAACAATAAACAAATAGATCATATGACATGAAGGTTGAGAAAAGGGAAATATGATGAGTTTGGTAACAATTACATATTTTAATGAACACATTTCTAAAAAAAATATTGTAATGTTGTAGAACATTACCTTTCAAATAATTATCCTCCACACATGCATTAGTATCATATAGCTTTTGCAAATACTTAGTTGGGAAGAAAGACCATTAACGTAATTAAAATTTAAACATGGACACTAATTTTCTTGATAATTACGATACACATAAGTTTTCTTTAAATTGGCAATAGATGCAACTTGAGTTTTGCACACATCTTTTATTTACAGAACATATACCTATATTATCTATATAATATGAGAGGATGGTATTTTACTGTTCCAAAATATGAAGGTTGAGATTGATCCGTCATGCGTAATCTAATGATTTGATATTTTACCATGTCATAACATTAGGATTATGACATGGAAAATTGGAGAATACCCCCGAAAGACAACCCGCCTTTCCTTTGAACACAAATAGTCTCATTATCTCCCTTCCCTTTCAACGTAATCCATCCCCCCCCCCCTCCCCCCCCAAAAAAAAAACTATCGTTGTCCCCCTCTGCCAACGTTGTCGCCACCTTCAGGTAGACTTTCTCGCTTACACACGCACCTACACATGCCTCAACCTCTCATCCTATTACACACACACACTCATTTTCACGATCTCCTAATTTTTTTGTCATATTTTATTGATCTGGGGAAATTTAGGGCTTTGGTTTTGATTAAGATCTATTGATAAATTTATTGTATATTTCGAGTTTTTTCATTTTGTTTTAGATCTGTTTACATGTATGGTAATGATTTGGGATCTAATCATTTATTGTGATTTGTTATTTATTTTTTCTTTTGCAGGTATATTCATTTTGTTTTGCAGGTATACTCCTTTTCTTTTTTTATTTAATTTTTATAGGGTTTGTAATTAATGCCTTCATTTTTTAATGTATTTGGGAAAGTTGCTTTAATCATATATATAATGTATGTTTATTTTGTGTTGCTAATGCATGCATGTTTTGTGTAATGTATGCTTGTTCTATTAGGTATCGGTTTCTATAACGGTATTTCTTTAGAAATTTTCTTTTTGAATTTTGTAATCAATGTATATTCTGTGTTGGAAATTATTTTGATCATATATAAAACCACACAAGTGGGGAAACACCTCAGATTCAACATTTTCGATTATTTTTAGGTACATCCTTGGATGCATGTTTGTTTTCGATTATTTGTTGCATTTTTGTTTAATATATGTATGTTGTTTAGGTTTCAAATCAAATTGGGTTTCAAATTAGGGCTTTCCCCCCATTTTGGGTTGTTTCAATTTATTTGTGTGAAGATTTGAATTTGTAGTGATGATGATTTGATTTTTTTTGCGCGAAATCTCCCCCTCCCTCTCATATTATCTCTCTTTAGTTTTTTATTTAAGGTTTTAGTTTGTGGTTCTTTGGTTTGGGTTTTTCTATTTCTATCCAGGGTTTGGAGATTTGATGATGCAGTAAAGAGGATTGAATCCAATACATGGTGCAATATGTATTAGATATAATTTCTTTATTGTGATTTAGGGCTTTTTAATTTAGGCCTTTGTGTACAAAAATTTTTTTAGATATGTTTATATTTATGTTTTATTATATACAGTTTTCGCAGATCAGGACTTGGTGATATGATTTAAATGTTTGATGAGATGTAAGGCAAGTGTATAGTTTGGTGAGATGATTTAAATGTATAATAAAGATCTAAATCTTGACGTCCTATCGATATCTTATTTTATATATTGTTAAATGTGATAGTATTTTATGTTACTTGCATACATCGGTTATATAACAGTGTAGACTCAACCATGAAATAGTTTTGTAAGCATTCCTTGGTTAGGCAAAAAATTAGATCGGGTTGCTATGGGGATGAAACACGAAAGGCAAATTTATGTTATGTTATGTTATGTTTTTGCCTATTTTTATCTATTATGTTTCATTTTTCTTTTAATTTAACAATATATGGAATATTTACATAGTTGTTTAGTTTTTCAAAATGCAGATTTGAACGGATGTGGAAAGGCAACAAGAAGAGGTTTCTAGCCCAAGGCAACAAGAAATTCTAAACATATTTTTTAGGGTAATGGATTCGTTGGTTTTGAATGAAATGGGTCGAGATTTTAAACAAGGGTCCCTCACTCTCAAACCAAAAATAAAGTTTCATTTATGTATATCTTCACTTTGATTAAATTGTTGTATCAAACACATCCATTTGATACATATCACCAGCGGTGGGATCCTGGGCACATAGTTCATCATACTTCATTTGTGTGCCGAACAACCCATTAAATTAAGTTGCGATGAATTAAGAAATGGAACTTTAGTATAGTGAATTTTTTGTTTCAGTTTTCAAATTATAATTTCACTTGCTTAAGTTTTCTCAATTATCGTGTTTTTTTTTTCTGATTGTTTTGTGGAATAAGTTATTCTAATTTTATAGGGTTATTACTAGATGTGTAATACTTTGAAAAGGTAAGAGACCTTTAAGACTATATTAGTTTGAAAATTAAACACATCATCATATAATATGCATTGTTTAACATAAAACTTTCTTTGATTGGATTGTCGTTTGTGAATATAATATTGTATTTAGAAATGTAAAATGGTTGGTTTATGGATATAAATTTGTGAAAATGTACATGTAATGAATGTGGTTGGTGGTCTGTTTAAGTTGGTGAACTATTATCATTGGCAAAGATCAGGTAGGTCCTAGAGGTGGTGTGATTATAAAAGGAAGTATTTTGTACAAAACCTTTTGATTCTTGCTGATTAAATTTGCAAAAAATTGTATTTGTGACAATTTGATGACTGTTTGGATAAAGTGAGAATTATGATTATTAGATAAGTGTAACAATAAAGTGCATATTAAGATTATTAAATGTTGGTCAAAATTCTCTTATGGCCTTGTTTCTACTTATCTCATAGTGCCAATTACGATTATTAGATCCAAATGAGAAGTTTTATGTAGGTGATAATCAGAATAGAGTGAGTGGTCAAGATTTGGAGTTTAAGCACTTAAATGTCCATTCTTGGGAAGCATTTGAGAAGGGGGAACGATGTTCATATGCAAGCAACTCCTTCTCAAGTATTATGAACATCTATTGTACTGGTGCTCCTAGAATTGAGGCTACTGAAGGTGCAGCAGATCTCATGAAGGTTGTTGAAGAAGTGGCTACCTTAACTAAGGAGAAACAACTTGCTACATGGGGATTTGATGTGCCAGATGATTTGGTTTTGGACTACGAAAAACTAACTGAAGTACTAAAGGAGTATCAAAGAAGAAGAGTAGAAAAACATGAAAAGAAGCTTAAATACATTGTCAAGTTGAATCACGATGATGTAATGAAGGTATTCTTAAATTAATACCTAATATATCTTCTGTTTTAAAATTATAGTTTTGAAGTTTGGTAATATCTGTTATTTTAAAAAATATATGTTGTTTAAAAATATTTGTTATTTTAAATTATAGTTTTAAAATATCTAATTTTTTAAAATGAACCAACATGGATAATTTTTTGCAGATCATACCTACAACACATGTGTGCTGACATGATCCATTTACTTTGTACACACACGTGTGAAAATCATTTTTTTTTTGCTTTTGGAGTTTTCAAGTTACTAATACATTTACTTTGTGCACACAACTCATTTTTTGTTATTGAATCTTATTTGAGGTATTTAAAAAGATACCAACTACTTTGTACATCATTACTTTGTATATATAACTCATTTACTTGCTACAAGTGTGACTAGCCGTCCGACCATAAGTTTCAACCATGAATGTTTTACTAGAACCACGTGCGTTGTGGTGCAACACAAAGTGCATAGTATATGCATACTACAATGATATATCATATTCACAACTACATCAGGAAAAATATAAAACTATTCCATCATTTTATATTTTAAAAATTCGAAGTATATCAAACTTTGACAATAGGATACAACGTTCAGTTGTTTTTATTTCATAATATCAGTATTTGTCTCGAGGATACTTTGTACAATAATTATTTTAGAAAGCACATCAAATGTGATGTGCAATCATGTTCCCTAATCTCGATTTTACTTGAGTTATGGTTAGTTTTGCGCAGGTGTCATTTATTATAGATTGGACAAAAGTGACTTTGGGGATTTCGCATCTCTTTAAATATTGATGTTACTTGAGGATTCCTTTTGTTATTAAACAAATTTTATTGATTTTATTTTTTTATTTATAGGGATTTGTTATCATCTCTCTCGCACGTCTCTTTCGAGTGTTGCTTATATCAGGTACTTCATCTGCCTCTTAACTGATTTACAGTCTCATATTTTTTTAGCTTTTAAAATTATGATTTTTCATATTTGTTATTTCGAGTCTTTCCTATAAAAGTTATTGGTCGATGAAGCATGGAAATCGGATTCATTAACTGATTTTCTATGTCTATGTATAGTATTCTTAGAAGTTTGAAATACTTCGATATATTTATTTTTTATTATTTATTACAGTAAGCTTATTGATTTTGACTTGAGATAATTATTTTGTACTTCTTTCTTGGCCTACCTTTGTGATATATATTGTCAGTAGGACATCCGTTGCATATATTTGGTATTAGTGCCCACTATATAATGAAGTTGTGTTTTTTGTTTATACATTTTAAGTCGATGGTTAGTGCTCGAGGAACCATTATGATATGACAAAATGGAAAGTGGTCTGAATAAATCCGAATTATTATTTATAATTTGTTTTTCGGATAATTTTTAGTTGTTAATTATTCACCACATATCAAGTAAAGGTTATTTCAAATGTTTTCCTTTTATGTTTTCCTTCGCATGCATTGCTTTAGTTACGGTAACATTTTATTAGTGTTATTGTCTTTTTTACTATAGGTTTGATATGAATTAATGGAGTTTTAATTATTGGTAACTTTTTCTGTTTTGTATCAAATGAACCTTTCAAAATTATGAACAATTCTTATATTGGAACATGTGGGATGATCGCAATTGACGTGTTGGTTACTTACGTACTTATATTTGGGGCATTTTTGTGCTGTAGTTATGAATAGTGGTTTATTATGTACTCATATTTGGGGTCTATATTTGATTATTGTCAAATTGAATATGTGATTTAAATGAGTTCCAATATGGACTATTATTATTGTTAGTATTGTTGTTGTTGAGTATTTTTATTTTTTAAACAGGGTGGATAGCCCTATAAATAAAGAAAACTCTGCCCAAATTTTTTTAAATTGTTTACAATTTGTGTTGTAAAATAATTTTCGACTTAAAAATAATTGTACATTTATTTTGACTACCATCTTTGCCTTTTTACGATTACGTGTTTGGGATGTTTTTGTCATGCCTTCAGGCACGGGCATTCCATTAGTATAAATATAAAACAAAACCTTATTGCTTAGTCTGTTGTTAATTTAGAGCTCCATGTGGCCCCTCAATAAAATCTCATTTATCTTTTTCCTCAATATGTGTTCCGTCCTTTTCGTTCTTCATCCCCCACCCTTTCACTTTCCTCCATTTAATAACTTATTTGTCTACCCACTTCATAACTTCCCTCCATTTACTAACCAAATGCAACAATATCTGTGAACTACTCTTATCTCTCTACCAATTATTTCTTTGAACCACACCGATGTTTCACCTCCAGAAACATCACAGCCTCAGATGAGCACTTCAATGAGAAGTCACATTGACATTTCACCTTCGATGAGTTCAGTGGAAATAATCTATCACCTTCTCACAGTTAGTTCATCAAAGATTTTAGAGCAATAATAATAGGATATAACTTTAAGCAACTTTTGCATATTTAATTGTTTTTATTGTGTTGCGTTTTGTAGGAAGATATAAGATATTAGAATATCTTTCTCTTGGCTTCAAGGCAAAGTGAATTCTTTTTCTCTCATGTTTATTAAATCAATTTCTATGATGGTCTTTAACATATATGGGTTAACAGCAAGGATTGGATGAAGTTTACCTCTCGGAGATAGTAGTACCCCATGAATGATATTCTTCAGATGTTGATTGGGTTGAAGCCACCCATGATATAATTATATGTCGTGAAATCTTTAGGTTATGAAAATTCCCAAATCTTGTACTTATTTATAATTTTTTTTGTAAAAGGAAGGCATTTTTCACAAATTTGTAAAAGAAAAATTATGATAACTGACATAGAGGATTTTGCCGCAAGGTCGCGTCATCGATGCCGATCATTTATTATATTCAGTTCACCAACTTAATACCAAAACCTAAACTATGACTACACTCTTTTGAGGGATTATAGTGGCAAGTTCGAGTATCGAATCCATATAGATAAGTTGTTAGAATATAATCGGTTTAATACTTCTAAAATAAAAGTGTAAAAGGTAATTAGTAAGAAAAAGGAAAAGATAACTAGGCACGGGTATTTAAACTAAGATTAACAAAAGGAATAAAAACTATAGGTTGCGACAAATATCCCTCACCTCGATTTAACTAGTATAAATCGTTATATGGGTCTACAAATTTAGTAATATCTAGTCTCATTTAAATAATTAATCAAATCTAGAATTGTCACCCCCTAAGTCGTCATAAAAGCCTAATATGATTTTAGCGTCAACAAACACCCTGGAAATTATACACGCAAAGTCGTAAATACGGAGCATACATGATATACCCCGTTAAATCTCCTAGGCATAATAACAAGGACAACCTGTGACACCCGGCCTAATTAAATACTGGGTGATCAGTCCATTATTAAATTAAAATCAAGGTGAGCAGTTGGTTCATTCTTAGCATCACTGTCGCAAAATAAAATTTCCAATTTAAACACCCTAAATAATTAAGTTAAGTGTCAAAACAATATAAACCTTATTTCTATTTTATTTAATTCCATTATAAAAAACTTTTCAATAATTAATAGTTTAAGAATCGTATATAGGTTAAAGATGGCAATTAACACACAAGAATTTAACCATTCAGATAAACAATTACCAAGCTTAAAGAAACTACAAATGAAATCATCCTAACACGAATTACATCCCAAATAGTACCAAATACTGAAAATAAATGAACATAAATCTCTGACAAATCCAACTGAATAGGGAAACGGGAGACACATGCCCTAACTAATCAAAACTAAAATAAGAGTAGAGTCAACAACGAGGTCGTCTAAGCAATGGCCTGCAACTCCCACATAAGCTGCAGCACGTCCGTTCTAAGGAATCTAAGCATGACGCCTCTGTGGCTGGGCACCTGTAATATATACATAAATATACAAGAGAAAAGAAATAATATGAAACGGGTCAGAGCCTGAGTGTAAAATAGTTTAAAAATAGTTTAGCAAGTATTTAAAATGCTTACCAGCTAATGAAATAACCATGTTAGTATCCGACACTCTCTTGAGAAATTCTCACCTCTCATCTAGTGTGTACGCCTACCGTACTATTTGTAGGAGGTTAGTGAGACTGGGGTCGATGAATAACTGGAAAGGGTGAGGCGTGACCCACTCCAATGGACGATGTCTGCAATGTTCTCAAGGACTTCTGAAGCAGCTTCTGATGAGACCTTCTCCTTTTGGTAAAAATGGAGCTCAAGTTGGGACTCCCTCCCTGCAAGAAGATGAACTTCCACAGCAATATTAGTAATTTTCTTAAGAAGAACTCCTGAGAGTGATGGCTATCAGTGGGGAGTGAAAGAACAAGGCACTCAGCACTAGAGAGAGAGAGCAGGGAGAGAATACTAGAGAGGTTCTGGTGTGATTTTGACAGAGTAACTTTTCTATTGAGTTTTTTTTTCTTTTCCTTTCTATGACCTTGCCCAGGGGTCCTATTTATACTTGGGCACTAAGGCTAGGTTGGCACTTTTTGCGCTAAAACTTAGAGGGTTGGTGAGGGACAAAGTCTGCAGTGTACCATTTGTCCCTACCTGCAGGCAGGTTATCCTGTCCCCTCTAGTAGATGCCCCCTGGTGCCAACCAAAGTTCAAAAGAAAATATGTCTTCTAATGGAGACAAAATATCTGATTTGCTAAATATCTTTTGAAACGGTAATGAAAGGTACAATTTTGTAAACTTGAGGGGGGTCTCTAGGACCACCTCCTCTAAAATATTTCCAAGCTTGATGGGGGTCTTGAGGACCCCCTTCTAAAATCATTTTTCTTGAGAGGGGTTTAGAGCACCCTCTCATTTAAAATCATTTTATAAACAGTTTTTTTCTTGTGAGCAGCCAGCCCTTTGGCTACTCACTTCACTTGTGACTAAGTGTGAGGTGTGTGAGGACTGGGTGACCCTAGGGTATCCTACTAGTATTCTCTCAATCCTATAGTGCTAAGTGGTTGAGCTTGCTCAACATACCTTGTCCCTCAGCTGCCAAGCCAAAACTCTCGGGAGGTCCCAAATAGCCTGCTTGAGCCCTGCTTGCTCAACTAGGAAACCTGTACAAGAAAGCAAAGTGTTAATACTGTTGTTCTTTTAAAGAATGACGTTTCATGATGAGGAGTTTCTCATGGTAGCCACTCCCTCATCCTGGCCACCCTGGGTGGGTTCCTTCTCAATATGAGTTTCTTTCGGAACCCTTGCAGTGGCACTTCTCAAATAACATTTCTGCAGTGATCCTTACAGTGACGCTGACGCTTGCAGTGGCACTTCTCAATCTTGGACTTCTGCGGTGACCCTTACAAGGCACCTCTCGAATGTCATTACTACAGCGACCCATGCAGTGGCGCTGACCCTTGCAGTGGCACTTCTCAATCTTGGACTTCTGGGGTGACCCTTGCGAGGCACCTCTCAAATGTCATTGCTGCAGTGACCCTTGCAGTGGCGCTGGCCCTTGCAGTGGCACTTCTCAATCTTTGACTTCTGCGGTGACCCTTGCGAGGCACCTCTCGAATGTCATTGCTGCAGTGACCCTTGCAGTGGCGCTGACCCGTGTAGTGGCACTTCTCAATCTTGGACTTCTGCGGTGACCCTTGCGAGGCACCTCTCGAATGTCATTGCTGCAGTGACCCTTGCAGTGGCGTTGACCCTTGCAGTGTCACTTCTTAATATTGGACTTCTGCTATGACCCTTGCGAGGCACCTCTCAAATGTCATTGCTGCAGTGACCCTTGCAGTGGCGCTGACCCTTGTAGTGGCACTTCTCAATCTTGGACTCCGGCAGTGACCCTTGCGAGGAAGCTCTCAAATGTCATTGTTGCAGTGACCCTTATAGTGGCACTGATCCTTGCAGCTGCAGTGACCCATGCAGTGGCGCTGACCCTTGCAGTGGCACCGACCCTTGCAGCTGTAATGACCCATGCAGTGGCGCTGACGTTTGCAGTGGCGCTGACCCTTGCAGCTGCAGTGACCCATGCAGTGGCACTGACCCTTGCAGTGGCGCTGACCCTTGCAGCTGTAGTGACCCTTTCAGTGGCGCTGACCCATGCAGTGGCGCTGACCCTTGCAGTGGCGCTGGAGGTTTCTGCTCAATTATGCATTTTTGTTGGGACCCTGGGTGGGTTCCTTCTTAATACGAGTTTCTGCTGGGATATTGGGGTGGTTCCTTCTCAATATGATCTGCCGGGACCCTTGATGGGTTCCTTCTCAATATTTCCAAAAGAATGTTTTTATTTATATTTTTTTTGTAGGTAGACACCCTTCTACATTAGCCCCTCGTGCAAAGTCTTTTGTGTTGGGTAAACCAAAAGGCTTTGTACTCCATAAATTCAATTTTTTTAGGGACCCTAGGGTTTCTTCATCATTCCCCTTAGGTCCATTAAATGTTATGTCATTTCATCCCACGTTTTGTAAATGAGGCCACTTATAGTGGACCTTCTTATCAGGGTATAAACTTGGTCGGAGGGGTTACTCGCGGTGAGCCCCTCATTTTTTAGCCTTCTTCTATGGCCTTCTACTTTGTTTAAAGGTGCTGCTCATGGTGAACCCCTCGCCCTTGGCCTTTTTTCTATGGCCTTCTATCTTGGGCGGAGGTTTACTCGCGGTGAGCCCCCTCGCCCTTGGCCTCCTTCTGTGGCCTTTCATCTTAGGCGGAGGGGTTACTCACGGTGAGCCCCTCTCCCTTGGCCTTCTTCTGTTGGCCTTTCCTCTTAGGCAGAGGGGTTACTCGCAGTGAGTCCCTCGCCCTCGGCCTTCTTTTGTGGCCTTCTATCTTGGGCGAAGGGGTTACTCATGATGATCCCCTCACCCTTGGCCTTCTTCTGTGGCCTTGCATCTTGGGTGGAGGGGTTACTCGCGATGGGCCCCTTACCCTTGTCCTTCCTCTGTGGCCTTTCCTCTTAGGCGGAAGGGTTACTCGCGGTGAGTCCCTCGCCCTCGGCCTTCTTCTGTGGCATTCTGTCTTGGGCAAAGGGGTTACTCGCAATGAGCCCCTCGCCCTTGGCCTCCTTTTGTGCCCTTTCATCTTGGGCGGAGGGGTTACTCTCGATGAGCCCCTCGCCCTTAGCCTTCTTCTGTGGCCTTTCATCTTGGGTGGAGGGGTTACTCGCGGTGAGCCCCTCTCCCTTGGCCTTCTTCTGTGGCCTTTCATCTTGGGCAGAGGGGTTACTCGCGGTGAGCCCCTCGCCCTTAGCCTTCTTCTGTGGCCTTCTATCTTGGGCGGAGGGGTTACTCGCGGTGGGCCCCTCGCCTTTGGCCTTCTTTTGTGTCCTTTTCATCTTAGGCGGAGGGGTTACTCGAGGTGAGCCCCTCGCCCTTAGCCTTCTTCTTTGGCCTTCTATCTTGGGCGGAGTGGTTACTTGCGGTGAGCCCCTCTCCCTTGGCCTTCTTCTGTGACCTTCTATCTTGGACGGAGGGGTTGCTCGCGGTGAGCCCCTCGCCCTGAGTTCTTTTTATTAGCATCAAGTTTGGGAAGAGGGGTCACTCAAGGTGGATCCCCTCGCCCTAGGCTTTTTTCTGTCAAACTTCCAATCTTTGGAAAGTGGAGCCACTCTAAGTGGATCCACACACTCCAAGCTATTTTATTATTTGTTCACTTGCTTGAGGACTTCTCGATATTAGCCCCCTCGTGCAGAAGTGTCTTGCAATGTCGAGAGACTTGTGCACGAAATTGTCGTACCTTTTATTTATACTTGGAAGTTTCTCAAAACTATTAGCGCTCTGGTGCCCTTAGAGTCTTGGGTGCTAAACTGTCGCACCTTATATTTATCCTTGACACTTGCTCAAGACTGCAAGCGCTCCGGTGCCCTTGGAGCCTTAGGTGCTCAACTGGCGCACATTATATTTATACTTGGCACTTGCTCAAGACTGTGAGCGCTCTGGTGCCCTAGGAGCCTTAGGTGCTAATTTGGAGCACCTTACGTTTATACTTGGCACTTGCTCAAGACTGTGAGTGCTCCAATGCCCTTGGAGCCACAGGTGCTCAACTGGTGCACCTTATATTTATATTTGGCACTTTCTCAGGACCGTGAGCGCTCTAGTGCCCTTAGAGCTTTAGGTGCTCAACTGGCGCACCTTATATTTATACTTGGCACCTACTCAATATTGTGAGCGCTTCGGTGCACTAGGAGCCTTACGTTCTCATCTAGAGCACCTTACATTTATATTTGGCACTTGCTCAAGACTGTGAACGCTCCGGTGCCCATGGAAACTTAGGTACTAAATAGTTGTACCTTATATTTATACTTGGCAGTTACTCAAAACTGTTAGCGCTCCGGTGCCCTTGGAGCCTTAGGTGATAAACTGTCGCACCTTATATTTATACTTGGCAGTTGCTCAAAACTGTGAGCGCTCCGGTGCCCTTAGGTGCTAAATTGTCACACCTTATATTTATACTTGGCAGTTGCTCAAGACTGTGAGTGCTCCGGTGCCCTTGGAGCCTTAGGTGCTAAACTGTCGCACCTTATATTTATACTTGGCAGTTGCTCAAGACTGTGAGCGCACTGGTGCCCTTGGAGCCTTAGGTGCTAAAGTGTCGCACCTTATATTTATACTTGACACTTGCTCAAAACTGCGAGCGCTCCGGTGTCCTTGGAGCCTTAGGTGCTAAACTGTCGCACATATACTTATACTTGCCAATTGCTCAATGTTGTGAGCGCTCCGATGCCCTTGGAGCCTTAGGTACTAAACAGTCGTACCTTATATTTACACTTGGCAGTTTCTCAAGACTATGAGCACTCTGGTACGCT
This sequence comes from Sambucus nigra, assembly GCA_949130495.1. NCBI lineage: Eukaryota > Viridiplantae > Streptophyta > Magnoliopsida > Dipsacales > Adoxaceae > Sambucus > Sambucus nigra. Next base: position 95,420,496 of record OX422212.1, read on the forward strand.
TGGAGCCTTAGGTACTAAACTGTTGCACCTTATATTTATACTTGGCAGTTGGTCAAGACTGTGAGCGCTCCTATGCCCTTAGAGCCTTAGGTACTAAACTTTTGTACCTTATGTGTATAATTGCACTTGCTCAATACTTTGAGTTGCTCTTTTTTATGTGAGAACCTCAAGATTGAACTTTCCATTTCTAACTGTGGGGTATTTTCATATGAGATGAGCAAGTTAAAATTTTGAAACTTCCCCTCTAACTCTGGGGTACTTGCATATAAATGAGCAAGTTAAAATTTGGATGCTTCCCCTCTAACTGCGGGGTACTTGCATATAACTGAGCAAGTTGAAATTTGGAAGTGGCCCCTCTAGCTGCGGGGTACTTGCATATAACTGAGCAAGTTGAAATTTGGAAGTGGCCCCTCTAGCTGCGGGGTACTTGCATATGATTGAGCAAGTTAAAAAATTTCAAGCTACCCCTCTAACTGCGGGGTACTTGCATATGAGTTGAGGTAGTTAAAAATTTTAGCGCAACCCCATGTGCCTGTGGGGTACTTTTTAGCGCACCCCTGTGTGATTATGGGGTATTTTGTTATGCACATTCATTTCTTAGGGAGTAGCTAGGAGATGGTGTTAGTCCTTCTCCTTCCCACAAACTTTGAATAAAATTTCGCATATATCCTAAGTAAAGAAATAATTATTTCTTTATACTGGAAATTTCCCTTCGTCTACAAGGGTGCTTGTTCCAAACTTTTCTTAGGAACCTTTTTGTCTTATAAAAATAACAAGTTTAGAGAGGGGGGGGGGGGGGGGGGGGGTAGACCCACTTCTCCCTATTTTCTGAAAACTGGTCAAGTAAATTTTTCTTGAGAATAGAGGTTAAGAGTTGTTCTCTAGGCTATAAATCTATATTGAATAATAAAGAAACGTAGTGAATTTTTATTATTATTATTATTATTTTTACTAGGAGGATAACCTCCATGCTGGTCTTGTCGGGTCTTAGGGACTTTACTCACTATACTTTTACTTTTGGGTTGGATATCCCCCCAAGTATGATGAGGAAAGTTCCTTATATCATGGGCCCTCTTCTAATCTAGCAGAGGTTTTGCCCTTCTTTTAAGAAAAGAACGCATAAATCTGGTGTACCCACCGCACAATGTAGGTAAATGAGTCATGCACAAAATTTCTAGTGCCAAAAATAATGGGTATTACTTTTCTTCATTGCGGCCAGAGTTTATATTTCTTACAAGAAGTGTACTCATAAAACTAGAGTAGGCTATTCAAAATTTTTTAAGAAAATGAAACTGGGCAGGAGTTAGGCATAGTACCTTCTTAGTTGTAGTGGTGAAGATGTCTGTTGACGACGGGTTGAATTTTTTTAGGCGAGGACCTATATGGGTTCCTCGCTGTTGCCTGCCCTGGAGGAGGGTTCCTCGCTTGAAAATCCCTTTCTTGGAGCTGAGTTTATTGTGGGTTCCTCGCACCCATAGGTTATTGGGGGGGGGGGGGGGGGGGGGCTCCTCGCTTCTAGGCTTCTCCTCTGTAGTTTGTGTATTTGAGAGTTCCTCGCGAGGGCTATTACCCATTGGGGGTTCCTCGTAACTTTAGGACACTACGCTGCTGAGATCTCCTCTCAAATGCCTCTGTCAACAGAGGGTTCATCGCAAGCACTGCTATCAACGGCGGGTTCCTCTCAAACCTTGCTGCCGCCAGAGGGTTCCTCGATCATAAGTTTGGAACCAAGGGGTTCCTCGCTGGTAGTTTTCATAGCCATGAGCCCCTCATCTGAGGCTTCTCATTTGAGTGGTATCTCATCTGTCACTTTGACCCCAATGGGTTCCTCGCCTGCTGTCTCGACCCTGATAGGATCCTCATCCATCTAGGGTTCCTCATGACCACCATTAGTCGAGGTGGTTTCTTCGTCTGAACCGACTGTGGCGACGGGTTCCTCATTTTTGGGGTTTGCTAGAAAAAAATTCCTCGTCGGAGGATCGGGTAATGATGCGTTCCTCTACTTCCAATTTGACTTTGAGGGGTTTCGATCGATGGCTAATACTCCTAATGGTTCCTCGCCGACTGTGGGTACTATGAGGAGTGCACTGACGACCAAGGTTCCCTCGTGACCCACCCTGTTAGTGGGGCATTTAATCTTGGGAGTATGGGTCCCTCGCCAACTATTCTGTCAAGTCCTTATTCCTCATTTGAATCTTCTGTTATGCCGACAACACCTGCTATCAAAGTCACGGGGTTCCTCGCACGCTGCGGGTTCTTTACGAGTGTCATCAGTCAACATGGGTTCTTCTCCCAAATTATTTGCAGTGGAAAGTTACCCTTTCACAATATTGTGTTCCTCAATCTTTCGCGAACTTATGGCGTTGACAGGGGTTCCTCGCGCCTAATATTTGTATTATTTATTTTTTGTGTTGGGTTCCTTTCACCTTGGCACTGTGGCGCTGACAGGGTTCCTCGCACCTTAGCGCTGACAGGGTTCCTCGCACTAATATTTGTTTTTTTTTGTTGGTCTCCCATTGTTACTCGAATTATGTATTTTATGGCATTGTGGGATGGCTATCAGTGGGAAGTTCGGAGTATGGGTTCCTCGTGAGCACCGTCAATGAATATGGCACATAGGGTCCCTCGTTTAGGTCCCATTTTTCCATGAGTTCCTCGACCACGATCGCGGGGGTTCCTCGACAGATACTATGGTGGCCTTGATGGGTTTCGGGTCAAAGGCTCCAGTGACAGGGGTTCCTCGCACTTGGGTTCCCCATCTGGGATCTATATGACTAAGGGTTACTCGCAAACGCCGCTTTCAACGGAGGGTTCCTCGCAAGCACCGTCGTCAATGGAGGGTTCCTTATTTTTTGCTCGACATTAGGAGTTCCTTGCGTTTGGGTTCCCCATCTGGGGTATATGCCACTCAGAGTTCCTCACGAGAGTTCTTACCAATAGAGGTTCCTCGCCACCTATAACTTCTCCTAATAGCGAAGGTTCCTCATTGAGTGATTTTGTGACGGGTTCCTCGATAATGTTTTCAACCACGAGGGGTTCCTCGCGAGGGGATTTTGCCACTGAGAGTTCCTCGCTTATGGATTGCTTGCCATTGGGTTCCTTGTAACCACATTTTACTATAGAGGATTCCTCATAAAAACTCTCCACTGCAAGGGGTTGCTCGCGTGGATTTTTGGCTAAGGCTTCCTCGTCCAACACCTCTAGTGAGGGGTTACACACACCCCATTTATGCTGAGGATGCCTCACTTGGATTTTTTGTTGGGAGTTCCTCCCACCCCATTCCTACTAAGGGTGCCTCTCAGCTGCTGGTGAGCCGGATGGTGCCACAACTTGCTCTGGCGCCGCCCTCAGCGGAGGACCCACTTCTATCGGAAGAACCGCTGCAGCGGTTGCCCCTCCGGAGGGGGCTACTACTGGTGTTACGCAATCTTGACCCAAACTTTCCAGATCTACGTTATTTTGCTTAAAAAAACTCAAAAAACATACTTATAAGATTGATACCTGTCATCGGAGCCACCGCTGGTGAACTGGTATGCCCTCCCTGAGGCTCAGGAGCCTTGGCTCCGATCACCACCACTTCATCTTGAGTAGTCTAATCACTGTGAGCTCCATTACCAGATGGACTGTCCTCAAAAGCCAACTTCTTAGAGGCATTGCGACCTTCTTTGTCCATGTAAGTGAGGATACATCCCCAGCGGAGTCGCCAAATGTAGGAGGGTAGTGAGACTGGGGTCTATGAATAACTGAAAAGGGTGAGGCGTGACCCACTCCAATAGACGCTGTCTGCAAGGTTCTCAAGAACTTATGAAGCAGCTTCTGATGAGACCTTTTCCTTTTGCTAAAAATGGAGCTCAAGATGGAACTCCCTCCCTGCAAGAAGATGACCTTCCACAACAATAATAGTAATTTTCTCAAGAGGAGCTCCTGAGAGTGATGGCTATCAGTGGGGAGTGAAAGAACAAGGCACTTAGCACTTAGAGAGAGAGCAGGGAGAGAATACTAGAGAGGTTCTGGTGTGATTTTGATAGAGTGACTTTGCTATTGAGTTTTTCTCTTTTTTTCCTTTCTATGACCTTGCCCAGGGGTCCTATTTATACTTGGTCACTAAGGCTGGGTTGGCACTTTTGGCGCCAAAACTTTAGAGGGTTGGTGAGGGAGAAAGTCTGCAGTGTACTATTTGTCCCTACCTGCAGGCAGGTCTGTCTGTCCCCTCTGGCTGATGCCCCCTGGTGCCGACCAAAGTTCAAAAGAAAGTATGTCTTCTAATGGAGACAAAATATCTGATTTGCTAAATATCTTTTGAAATGGTAATAAAAGGTACAAACTTTGTAAACTTGAGGGGGGGTCTCGAGGACCACCTCCTCTAAAATATTTGCAAGCTTGAGGGGGGTCTTGAGGACCCCCTTCTAAAATCATTTTTCTTCAGAGGGGTTTAGAGGACCCTCTCCTTTAAAATCATTTTATAAACAATTCTTTTCTTATGAGCAGCCAGCCCTTTGGTTGCTCACTTCACTTGTGACTAAGTGTGAGGTGTGTGAGGACTATGTGACCCTAGGGTATCCTACTAGTATTCTCTCAATCCTATAGTGCTAAGTGGTTGAGCTTGCTCAACATACCTTGTCCCTCAGTCGCCAAGCCAAAACTCCCGGGAGGTCCCAACTAGCCTGCTTGAGCCCTGCTTGCTCAACTAGGCAACCTGTACAAGAAAGTAAAGTGTTAATACTGTTGTTCTTTTAAAGAATGACGTTTCATGATGAGGAGTTGCTCATGGTAGCCACTCCCTCATCCTGGCCACCCTGGGTGGGTTCTTTCTCAATATGAGTTTCTTCCGGAACCCTTTCAGTGGCACTTCTCAGATAACATTTCTGCAGTGATCCTTGCAGTGGCGCTGACCCTTGCAGTGGCACTTCTCAATCTTGGACTTCTGCGGTGACCCTTGCGAGGCACCTCTCGAATGTCATTGTTGCAGTGACCCTTGCAGTGGTGCTGACCCTTGCAGTGGCACTTCTCAATCTTGGACTTCTGCAGTGACCCTTGTGAGGCACCTCTCGAATGTCATTGCTTCAGTGACCCTTGCAGTGGCGCTAGCCCTTGCAGTGGCACTTCTCAATCTTGGACTTCTGCGGTGACCCTTGCGAGGAACCTCTCGAATGTCATTGCTGCAGTGACCCTTGCAGTGGCACTGACCCTTGTAGCTGCAGTGACCCATGCAGTGGTGCTGACCCTTACAGCTGCAGTGACTCATGCAGTGGCGCTGACCCTTGCAGTAGCGCTGACCCTTACAGTGGCGTTAACCCTTACAGTGGCGCTGGGGGTTCCTGCTCAATTATGCGTTTCTGCGGAGACCCTGGTTGGGTTCCTTCTTAATACGAGTCTCTGTCGGGACCCTGGGGTGGTTCCTTCTCAATATGATCTGCCGGGACCCTTGGTGGGTTCCTTCTCAATATTTCCAAAAAAATGTTTTAATTTATATTTTTTTTGTCGCACCTTATATTTATACTTGGCAGTTGCTCAAGACTGTGAGCTTTTCGGTGCCCTTGGAGCCTTAGGTGCTAAACTGTCGCACCTTATATTTATACTTGGCAGTTTCTCAAGACCGTGAGCGCTCCGGCAGATCATATTGAGAAGGAACCACCCCAGAGTCCCAGCAGAAACTCGTATTAAGAAGGAACCTACCCAGGATCCCGGCAGAAATGCGTAATTGAGTAGGAACCCCCAGCGCCACTGCAAGGGTCAGCGCCACGGCATGGGTCACTGCAGCTGCAAGGGTCAGCGCCACTTCAAAGGTCACTACAGCTGCAAGGGTCAGCGCCACTGCATGGGTCACTGCAGCTGCAGCAAGGATCACTACAGAAATGTTATTTGAGAAGTGCCACTGCAAGGGTTCCGACAGAAACTCATATTGAGAAGGAACCCACCCAGGATGGCCAGGATGAGGGAGTGGCTACCATGAGCAACTCCTCATCATGAAACGTCATTCTTTAAAAGAACACCAGTATTAAAACTTTGCTTTCTTGTACAGGTTGCCTAGTTGAGCAAGTCGGGCTCAAGCAGGCTAGTTGGGACCTCCCGGGAGTTTTAGCTTGGCGGCTGAGGGACAAGGTATGTTGAGCAAGCTCAACCACTTAGCACTATAGGATTGAGAGAATACTAGTAGGAGACCCTAGGGTCAGCCAGTCCTCACACACCTCACACTTAGTCACAAGTGAAGTGAGCAGCCAAAGGGCTGGTTGCTCACAAGAAAAGTATTGTTTATAAAATGATTTTAAAGGAGAGGGTCCTCTAAACCCCTCTGAAGAAAAATGATTTTAGAAGGGGGTCCTCAAGACCCCCCCTCAAGCTTGCAAATATTTTAGAGGAGGTGGTCCTCGAGACCCCCCCTCAAGTTTACAAAGTTTGTACCTTTCATTACCGTTTCAAAAGATATTTAGCAAATCAGATATTTTGCCTCCATTAGAAGACATATTTTCTTTTGAACTTTGGTCGGCACCAGGGGGCATCTGCCAGAGGGGACAGGCAGACCTGCCTACAGGTAGGGACAAATAGTATACTGCAGACTTTCTCCCTCACCAACCCTCTAAGTTTTGGCACCAAAAGTGTCAACCCAGCTTTAGTGCCCAAGTATAAATAGGACCCCTGGGCAAGGTCATAGAAATGAAAAAAAAAAGAGAAAAACTCAATAGCAAAGTCACTCTGTCAAAATCACACCAGAACCTCTCTAGTATTCTCTCCCTGCTCTCTCTCTAAGTGCTAAGTGCCTTGTTCTTTCACTCCCCACTGACAGCCATCACTCTCAGGAGCTCCTCTTGAGAAAATTACTATTATTGTTGTGGAAGTTCATCTTCTTGCAGGGAGGGAGTTCCAGCTTGAGCTCCATTTTTACCAAAAGGAGAAGGTCTCATCAGAAGCTGCTCCAGAAGTTCTTGAAAACCTTACAGACAGCGTCCATTGGAGTGGGTCACGCCTCACCCTTTCCAGTTATTCATAGACCCCAGTCTCACTACCCTTCTACACTATTAATCTCAAAAATTTATTTTAACTTAACTTTCCCATAAGGTTTCATTCTGGTAAATACTATGGCTAAGATAATTCATTTCTGAAAATTAAGCTCTCTCATATATTTTATGTTATTTAAAATTACCCAGTGATGTCACAAAATTCCCAAATGCTTATAATAAAGTTGGAGTATTTATTCATTACTACTTTTATGCACAGTAGAAAGTTTCCATACGTAAGTGTGTGTATATATATATATTAGTCACTCATATAATATATATACTATCGGCACCCCACATAAAATCTATAGTGCTGACATACTCTGCTATCAAGTCCCCGTATCACTGGTAGTAAGGGAAATACTAGTTAGAAATCACTCTCGAACTATATTAACATAAAACACATACAATTGGAGGCGAAGTGTAGTTACAAGTCACTAAGAGGTCAGCACATACCCCCACGTCTCTTAGGGCCATCTGACTATCACTCAAATAGCCTGTATCAAGGTAACTATCTTCTAGGGCACAAGTCGTTATCCCCCCCCCCTAAAGGCCCAATCGAGATAAGACTGTCTCGACACGGAAACCCCCATGATAGAAAGTAGCCCGGGTATGATTTTACATAGATATATAATATATGCACAATCACGCAATCATATATATATAAATATTCACATTTCTAAATTAGGTGCGCCCACGACCCATAATTATAATTATCTGTTCTTAGCACATTTTACTCGGTTATCTCACATAACGGACTCGTCACTTTTATTCTCATATATAAGTTACTCCATACTTAATTCTCATCTCTCAAAGTATTTTATCTCCCTAAGTGTAATTTCAGTAGGCATACTCTCACTTACCTTCTGGTCTAACTCCCTTACGTGCCTCGATCTTTTATTAAACGTACACATGATTTCTTATTGTGTGAATAACTCCCCGTTAAACCATAAATTTATCCTACATTAACTTTCACTCAACGGGGTCTACCTAGACCCTATTGGTCCTCTTTATATCCCATTATGCTCTAACAATAAAAATCAAGGGTTTCTACGTATTTTAACCGGATTAAACCAACAGAAGAAAAATATGCAGTTTTCCAGGAGGGGTCAATCGATCAAGGAAAGGGAATCGATCGATCGATACTGTCGATCGATCGATGTTCTTGATCGATCGATCGATCAAGCAGTTATAACGAATTCTTCCATTGATAAGTTACGAGTTTACCTCTCCAACCTCTACCAAATCTCCATTATAGATCCCCGAACTCCCAAACAACATTACTACAGGTACTATATACCTAACTACATGACTTTTTTTATGTAAAATATGTCCGATTTCATCAAGTATAATGATTTAATGGAGTAAAATTGACATAAACTTCAAGAACCCTAATTTTTCTTTAATTTCCATTCTTTCAATTCTTTTCCAGATTGCTTGCTTCTAAATCCATACAATTTCGTGGCTTATCCTCTAAATGTGATTTAGATGTCCAAAATATGTCTACTTCCACTACAACATATGATTTTAAGTCTCAAAAATATTAATTTCTTCCATGAAACATGTTCTAAACAATCCTAGACTAACATGATTGAAACATTAACTAAAATAAAGAAAGATAGATACTTGCCTGGAATTTGAGTTTCTGATTTGTGGATGAAAGAGGTATGGTTGCGTTCCTTGTCACGCCATCTACATTTTGGTGGTGGTGGTGGTGGCGGTACGAACGGGTGAGTCTTTGGCCTTGAGTTGTTTGGAAAGCTCTCCAACTTCTTCTCAAATGGCCATTCTTTGATTTTGTGTTTGTTAACCCTAGAAGGCAACTCCTAAAGGTTGATATATCCTTAGGAAATTCGTGGGTTTAATTACCCAAAAAAGTCAACTGTCTATAATATCCTCCCGGGATGCCAATTAGGCCTAAAAAGCGCCCCGAGACCCAAACTAAACTCCCGGGTATATTATTTTGACTATCTCGACCCTTCCGGACACATTGGCGCACTCAAAATGACCATACGGGTGACTTATAATTTATTCACTTTTAATAATAATAATTTAGTCCTGACACGATATAGGTGCGTCCCGACTTAAATTTACATAATTGCCATTTTATTCACTTGTGACAATTTTTATAAAATCAATCTTATATATTACTTTACTCATTTAGTAATATTCGACAAAGTCCCAATAATTACTACCTCTCGTCACGCTAGTAAATATTTAAATAAATTTTCGAATTAATATTAAATTAATATCTCAATTTCAATTTAATAAATCCCCAAATTTTAAAAGCCATAAAAATATGGGGTATTACACATCCCAATCGAATTAAATGAATAAAAATCATCACCAACACAAAGCAACTAAATCAACCCTAGGTGAGTTTAATCGAACACAACCTAATTTAAGTTAGCCACTAAGCATGAACATAACTTAAAACAACTAATTAATTAAAGCAAACAAGAATTAAATAAGCTACAATAATTTATGTAGGCAAGAAAATAAATAATAAAGCATGAAAAATAAAGGAGTACAAAGCTTAAATTAAAGGGAAGAAGATGAATAGTAAAGAAGCTTACATTAATGGGTATTACACAACAAGAAATGGAGGATAGGGGAGACGCCACAAAAACCCCTAAATGTTCTCTGACCCTAGGTTTTAAACTAAACGGAGATAAAAATAAAAGATATCTTAAAAATAAAACAAAGATCCCTATTTATATTAAGATGGAAATAAAATAAATCAAAAAGAAAAAGGAAATAAAGAAACAGATTCGCCAGACCAAAACAGGGGATTGGTCGACCGGGAAGAGGGGAAAAGCCTATTCCACAACACGCACGGCAAAAATGGATTTACCAGTCGATCGGTGGGGTAGGTTCGGTCGACCGGCGACGGCAAACCTACAACTCCCAACCTTAACAACACGGAACTGCTACTATTTGTTTCAAGCAAAAACCATTCTTCATTTGTTTTCCTTTGGGCACAAACCAACAACAATCCGTAAGTCCGAAAAATTGCTTTGCAATTTTAGTTAACAAACAACCCAAAACCTTCACCTTAGCTACACCTGCTACTTTAGCCATTTGGTTAAAGACCCACTTCTGCAATTTGTACCTACTACTTCTAATTTTGGGGCCAGGACACGAAGGTCTTTTATTTAGTTATTTATCATTTGTAAATTCCCTTATATTTCTTCCCCGCTTAAAAACCCGTTACATATTCGTTAGGACTCGAATTCGCGCATTGTTCGTGGCCACACAAAGCATATTCTGAGGGACTCAACTTTTGTGAAGACTTTAGATAATAATTCCGAAGTGTGAAATAACTGATTTTCCCCTAAACATGCGATAGTCAACGGAGCTTTATCGAATTGCAACCAAACTTCAAACTAAGCACCTTAATACCTTCAAAAACTCAATAATACCTCAAATAACTTGTTAATATATAAAATGGAGGTTTTCTGGTTATCGAGCATAATTATAGGAGTTAAAGTACCCGAGAAGTCTAAAATTCATAACTATATAGGGTAATAAGTGACATGATTCGGGACAAATCAATAACATAGTAAGTGGAAAATTTCTAATATAATCTCAAAATCGATTATCCCTTTTACGTGTTTACAATTATACAATTGTTTCTAACAAAAAATATTTAAAGGAAAAAATAAATAAATAAAATAATACAATTTTAAAGTAGTAAGTATTGTATAAATTTTAGCAGTTTAAGTAAGGTATTGGGTTCTTCTCAAATTTTATTTTCTAACTGTTAAAATTTTCTAACTCATTTAAAAAATAATTACCATATGTAATAATATTAGATTAATCTTTCAACTTAAATTATAAATACACTATTATAATAAGATTCATATGGTGTTTTACATTTTTTTTATTAATTGTATATAAAGATATGGATGTTGTTATTAACAAAAATACTTAGTGTGCAATGTTTGGGTACCCATATTAATGTTTCCCATTTTATATATCTATTATAAAATGCCTAATTTTTTTTATCTTTTTTGTTTCTCGAGGAAAATGAAAAATCTACATGAAACTTTTTAATCCCCTTTATGATGTTCCCCTCTCGCTCATAATCATATTCTCACATGTCTCTCCCGCGTTCTCCTACATTTTTAGGGGTATTTTGACTTTACAATCCGTTTTGGTAATTAAATTTTATCCATTATTTTATTTTATTTTCGACCTTGTCACTAAAATTGCATGGAAAAAGTGAGTTGACTGGTCAAACCATTATCTTTTCTACAAAAGTTCAAACTTTCCTCCATTCTACACTATTAAATGATCAATTCACTTATTATTTTTCTTCATAAACTTAAGACACTATATGAAGTTAATACATTAATTAAATTGGAAACTTTATTAAAATATTTTTAAAAAAATAATATTTTTCATTTTCTCCCACCTTTATATAATCAAAAAGCTTCTCTTATGTTTTTCTTCGGGTTTTGTTCGCCCAATTTTTAATTTGAAAAAGGAAAAAAATATTGAAAATTAGTAGGATAAAATAGTAAATACAAAAATGGAACAAAAAATAACTATAAAGTAATTTATTTTGGGGGCATTTGGTAAAAAGTCGCTCAACATTTTTACTTAACGTTGACAATCTAAACGGGTACTTTCATGTTTTGAAATCCCGTATATTTTCTTAAGTCATTGATTGCCTCACTTTTTATTCTTTTTTTCCTTAGTAGTTTTAGATAACTAACGTAGTTTATGTGGAGACGTTAGAATTCCTCCTAATGTTTCTTTTAAAATTTCAATTTTGGTACCCAGTATAATTTTTTTTGAATTTTTATATTGAACTCGAAGTATGATTTTTTTTTAATTGTTATATTGAACTAATAACAAAATAATTAATGAACATCAAGAATGCTAATATTTTACTCTGGCTGGTAGTAGAAAGAATAGTGGGTCGAATTGCATGTGAATTTGGAGGTGATTCTTATGGAAAATATGAAGAAGAAAAAAAGTACGGGTAGATATAATGGGCTTCGTGGGTGGTTAGTAAGGAGAGTGGATTTCATATAATGTGAGGGATTGAAATGTTGAAATTGCAACAACTTGGTTTTGCAGGAAGAGATATCTCATTCCTCTCTATATAAAAGTTCTTTCATAAAGCTTTTCTATTTAAATATATAATTGCTTATGTAATATGATGTAATCACATTAGAGCATAATTTATAGGTTTTGTTTTGAATGGTAGAATGTTGCATATTATATGTTTATTAAAATGTCACGAAAAAGACCACCTCAAGTTTATTTAATCTTAAAAATTAATTTTATTAATTATAAATAAATTTAATAATTTAATTTTTAAAACATGCGTACATGTTGTATACTGGTAAATACAGAATCACACACTATCCTTATAAAAGCTACATAGATGTAACTTGTATACATGAACGCATCTAATCTATGTAACTATATAAAAATTGTAGACCAAAATACTCTGAGAATGACACGTGGAAACCGTATTAAATATCAATAAAAGTATAAAGATGCATGTATCTATATCTATGTATATACTATATCTACATCTACATCAATATAATTATAGAGAGTCCCAAGAAAACTTCGTTACTACTCCCTTTAATTAAATGTGAGGAAGTTCAATGAACCTCCCAAAAATACTTACTCTTACTAACCCCCCTAATTACTACTCACTTTAATTAAATGTGGGGAAGTTCAATGTACCGCCCAAAAGACCCCAACAATAAGGTTAACACTCTTTTATCTCATCTCTCTATATGTCTCTCTTCTCTGTTCTCTATCGACACACAAACGAACTAACTGTTCTAATTCAGAAGCCATAACCTTTGGGTGGCTTTATGGTCTGAAATCCATGGTGCCATATTTGTTGCTCTATGCCAGAACAACCCATAAAATGTGAGTTCATAGTACAAAAGAAAAGAAAAAAAGAGTGAATCTTTTTGTAGGAAATTCTCCTGACTTATTTGTAATGTAATAAAGATAAGATAATATGCATAAATTATGGATTTTGTTGTCAAAAAACTCCTAATTTGTCTCTAAAAAGACCCCATAAAGGGGCCTTTTATAACAAAATGCATGGTTCATGGATTTTTTTGCCACAAGTTAAGGTTGGTTTCTTGCAAAAAATTCATAGTTATAAGTTTCTTGCACTTTTCTCCTATTATTTATCTTCTTTAATGGAGACATTTTAGATTTTCCTCTATAAATGAACTAATGAAGCGATATTCTTGCTTCAATTTAATAGGTGGATTCGAGGTTTTTGATTCCCATCTTAGAAGAGGCAGTGATCATAATAAGATCACCACAAAATGCTGAACAGAAAATGAACACTCCTGAGTTGTAGATCAAGTATGGGAAGAATTTAAAAAAAGATGGCAATAAAGATTCTTCGGATGAAAAGCAGCCATTTCAGTGCAGATGATTTTTTGGAGGAGATATGCAGGTTCAAAAACATGAACTGTCATATTGTTTCCATAGAATTAAAACTCAAGGACACATACAGTCTTTGGAACCGAGGAGGATTTCACCGATTTAAAATTTCTATGGGTTGTAATTTTTTGTCCTTGAATGTAATTTTTTAAAGGAACATGTCATTCATAAAACTTTATATATTGGTTTAATATTCAATTCCATTTGCTTCAAAGAATATTTGATTCTTCAGTCAGAAAAAATATCCCATATAATATACATATGGACTTTGAGTTCTATCATATTTTTATTTATTTTATTTTCCTTCAGATCACTTGCTAAACAAAAAAAAAAATTATTTGTAAGCTGAAATAGAAAATGGAGGCTAAATATGATAAAAATAACTTTTTACCTGTGAACGCAAAGCATTCATGGGCGGAACACTACGGGTATCTATGTTTTTTTTTCATTTTTATTATTTTAGTCATTTTTATAATTTCAGTAACAATATATAATTTTTAAAGGAGTTTTTTTTTCAAATCATCTCTTACGACTCTGAGTTTTTTTTTGTGGGTTTGTAAGTTGTGACATCCATAGATGAAGTGCCCAAAATCGGGTATGACATTTTATCTATTTTTTATTTATACGAATCCACACACACACACACACACACATGTGTGTGTGTGTGTGTGTATATTCAGCCACTCATCGCGTGGCCTTCATGCTAATAACATAATATAATTTTGGTGTTTGTTTTGACACCTGTTTTGCATTTAATGTTGACTTCTTGCATTTAACCTAATAAGCCTTCGGGTGTCATTGCACTTATTTCAACAATTGGATTCTCAAAAAACGAACGAGTTTTTCACCTCTGTAAATTTTCATCTTCTCTTACTCCTTTGCGTCTTTTTCCCTCCCCAATATGTTAAATATAAATTTTGTTTAACCTTTGGGACTGATCAACTAGATATTGAGAAGTGAAAACCCAGTATATTCAGAAAGGAAATAGAGAAAAAAGGAGAGGTGGTGTGTGTAACAGGTTGTCACCAGCAATTGACAGAAGGAGCTATTATCACCAGCAATTGAAGAAGCAAAAAATATGCTCACTGCGGCCAGGGAGCTTGGGATTAGGGGCGTGGTGTTCACCTCATCAACATCGGCCATTATTCGAAGCCGTTACTGGCCAGCCAACGTTGTGGATTGACCTGGAATATTGCAAGCAGATTGGGGTGGGGTGAGTGAGGCCTTCTTATATCTCTTTTTGTACATACTAATAATTTCTTTTTTGTTTAAAAATATTTAACATTAGAGACAACACGAGGGTATTTTTATTTGGTGGAGATCTTACGAAAATAGTTGGATGATTGCAGTGGAGGATCCAGTATTTTAGTCCAATTGGGGCTAAATTGATTCACAAAAAAATTTAACGACACTAATAAATAATCAACTCATAAAAACCAACAATCGATAAAACATAAATACCGAATATGCCAAAATTTCATATCAATGCATCCATACATAACCAGTTTTTGCAAATACAAAGAGATTGTTTACAATATTCCCCTACGTGGCTTCATATTTTGAAAATATTGAATGATATCTTTCGTATCAACATTTTTGAAGATATACTTCTCAATGTACGTCACCAAGCAATCATTTGTAAAATCATCTCCCATTCGGTTACGTAATGTACTTTTCACGATTTTCATTGCGAAGAAAGCTCTTTCCACGCTTGCAGTTGCAATCGGCAATGTCAAGGCAAGTTTTATAAGCAAGTACACTAATGGAAATAACCTATCCCTCTGCTTTTCAACCATTTTTTGAGCAAGAGCACCAATCCGTTTCAAATATTTGAATTCTTCCTTATCACGCACACTGTATATATAATTTTCAAGTTGTTCCCCAATGACTGTGAGTTCAATCAGATCAAAATCATTGGATAAAACTCCGCAAATCGAACTAATCTTGCCAAATCAAATTCGGAGAAGTTCATACTTGGAGCAAGACATGCCATACATAAAAGTAACTCTGTATTCACCTCATTAAACCGATGGTTCAACTCCTGTAGTTGCATATCTATCACCAAATAGAACAATTCAACCCGATAGTGATGAATATTTATCCTCTCTTCGACGTTTCGACGTGATCTTCCACTGGTCACAAAATAATCTTCAATATTTATGATTACAATGTCGTATGTACTACAAAATGAAGAGACTACATTCAACAACTTATCCCATCCATTCTCCCTCATTTTTTTGTAAACGCATCTTAGCTATTCCAACAAGATCCATTGCATTCACAATATCTTAATCCCTCCGTTGTAGTGATTGCGACAAGTCATTGGTAATCCCTAAAATTGCTTTCATTAACTGCAATTTGAACACAAAATCAAAGAACTGCAAATAGCTAATCATATAATATGCTTCTATTCTCTGAGTACCTACATCACCATCAACTTGAACCACCTCAAGTACACCAATCATAGCAGAGAACAAATGATCTAAACTCAAAAGTGTACCGTAATGTGAACCCCACCGTGAGTCACCTGCCCGTGTGAATTCTTCTTCTTGGTTTAAACCATGACCCGTCTCCCGATCACGAGTGTATATTCCTTCAAGTATATCATCATACTGTTTCATCTGAAAGATATCTCTACGCTTGCAAGATACTCCAACAACATTTGACAAAACTGAAGCTTTGAGAAAGAAAGAACCAATTGCGTTATGATTGTTTGTGACCGCTACCAATGACAACTGTAGCTGATGAGAAAAATAATGAATGTAATAAGTTGAACCATTTTCCCTTATAATCAAACTCTTGAGCCCATTGAACTACCCTTTCATGTTGCTCGCCCCATCATAACCTTGCCCACGAATACTTGACATACTCAACCCATGTTTCAAGAGAAGTGATTCAAGGCTATTTTTAAGTGTTATAGATGTAGTGTTAAGGACATGTACAATGCCAAGAAAATGTTCAACCACATAGCCTTTTTTGTTCACATAACATAAAGTCACGGCCATTTGCTCCTTCACAGAGATGTCACGGGACTCGTCAACTAGTATGGAGAATACATCATCCCCAATATCTTGAATTACGACTTTGGTTGTCAAAGCGGCGGCGGCATTAATGAGCTCTTTCTGAATTGATGGATCTATCAGCTGGTGGTTTTTAGGGGCATTTTTTGACACAACTTGGTTGATAGCTTCATTTTTCTTGGCAAGGAACTGTAAAAGTTGTAGAAAATTACCCCGGTTAGATGACCCCACCGATTCATCATGCCCTCGCATCGGCAAACCTTGACGTATGAAGTACTTAAGGATTCAAGGATGCAGTCAGACGGATGCGATAATCAAGTCTTGTCTTATCTGAATGGTTATAGAAAGACACTTCGATGTGTTGATCTTGTTTCATCAAGTCATCACAAGCATCCATGCATTTGTTATGAATACTTGAATGGGGACCAACATGATCTCTAAATGCTTGTTTCTTTTTCCAATTTGAAAAGCCTCCACTAACAAATACACCCCCCTCCCCCTGCCCCCCTGTATTTGGTCGGAACAAATAGCAAAATAAACAAAACGCAGCCTCATTTGCCCCACTATACTCTAGCCATCTCCCAAACTCCTCAAACCATGATGAAATAAATCTACGTTTCTGTGTTCCAACTTGTAGCCATGGGAAGCTGTGATTTTTTGGTTGGCAAGGTCCCCTGGTAAGATATGTTCGACGAACTAACTCCATTTGTTTAGAATCACCATATTCCAATATAAATTTTCTCAAATCGGGATCTGGTGGTAGTTCATCCAAATTGACCCCAATATTAGGTGAGTATTGGGGTTGTGAGGTTTGTGCCACAATTTGGGGTTGTACTTCTTGATGAAGAAGATTATCGGACTCCTCATTGGGAGATGATTGAACCTCAGCTTCGGATATGGCTTGTGTATTGTCTCCTCTTTTTCGTTTAAAAAATTTCTCCATAACTTCCTATTTAAAAAAATACCACATATTTTAGACTATATTTATCACCACGTATTTAAAAAAAATAAGGGCATATATTTTTGGGACACGAATTACAGAAATTTGACATTTTTTTTCCAAATTACAGAAATTATAGAGATTTTTTAGAGAAATTACAGAAATTTGACATTTTTTTTGAGAAATTGCATGAAAAATATATACTCTTATTTCTGTACAATTTCTCAAAAAATCATAAATTCAACCAATCAAACATTCAATCAAAACCCTATATTTTACACAATCAAAATCTTACACAAAAATCATACATTCAATCATAATTATACATACAATCAAAAATTTTACACAAAAATCAGATTAAGGGACAAAAAATACCTGACAAAAAAATCAGATTACAGTGCACTGGGCTGGGCGTGGCTCTGCTCTGGTGGTGTTGGGAGTGGGGTGGCTGCCCTGCTGGTGGTGGTGGGCATGGGGTGGCTGCCCTGTTGGTGGTGGTCGTGGGGTGGCTGAGATAGGAGAAGAAATGAGTCGGAGAAGAAATGAGGTAATAGAAGAGAGGTTTGAGAATTCTAGGGTCGGCTGCTAGCTACTTCTTCTTTCATTAAGCAAATTTAGTTTTGTAAGTAATTACAAACTTATACCCTAAGGTTTGAAAATAATTATTGTTATACCTTAAAATAAGAAATCTTACCAAAAAACCTTTAAAAAAAAATATTTTTTTTTTTGGAAAAACTGAACTGGGGATATAGCCCCCCTTGGTCCTAAGCTCCATCCGTCCCTGGATGATTGTAAATGTTTAGTGGCAAGAGGGCCGGCGGTGGATGATGAAGAGTTGATAAGATCTTCTCAAACAAATATGTATTATAAGATCTGCTATGAATACTTTACAAATTTTGCTTTATTAGAGTGAAAGATTTGTCTTTTAAAGTTGCTTTATTATTTTGAAGTTACATATTACTATAATCACTCGGTAATATTCAATAACACCATAATAACCAAATACTAACTCTCGTCCCGCTAGCATTTAAATCTAAATAAATTTTCCAATTAATAAATCCCAAATTAATTTAAAAAATTCCATAATTAAAATCAATTCCATTTAATTAACCTCATAATTAAAAGTCATAAAAATATGGGGTATTACATTTTAATCCTACTTTGTTTGCTATATAGTCTGCGCATCGCGCAAGTTTCCAAATAATATATAATATAATTTTGATGTTTGTTTTGACACTTGTCTTGCATTTAATGTTGTTTTACAAGAACCCCGTCTTACATTTAACCTAAGAAGTCTCAAAAATTTCAACGATTGGCTTCTCAAAAAACGAACGGGTTTTTGACCGCTTTAAATTTTCATCTTCTCTTACTCCTTTGCGTCTTTTTCCCTCCCCAATATGTTAAATATAAATTTCGTTTAACCTTTGGGACTGATCAACTAGATATTGAGAAGTGAAAACCGAGTATATTCAGGAAGGAAATAGAGAAAAAAGGAGAGGTGGTGTGTGTAAGAGGTTGTCACCAACAATTGACAGAAGGAGCTATTGTCACCAGCAATTGAAGGAACAAAAAATATGCTCACTGCGGCCAAGGAGCTCGGGATTAGGCGCGTGGTGATCACCTCATCAACATCGGCCATTATTCTAAGCCGTTACTGGCCAGCCAACGTGGTAGGTTGACCTGAAATACTGCAAGCAGATTGGGGTGGGGTGAGTGAGGCCTTCTTATATCTCTTTTTGTACATACTAATAATTTCTTTTTTGTTTAAAAATATTTAACATTAGAGACAATACGAGGGTATTTTTGTTTGGTGGAGATCTTATGAAAATAGATGGATGATTGCAAATGTTTAGCGGCAAGAGGGACGGCGGTGGAGGATGAAGAGTTCATAAGATCTGGTCCAACAAATGTGTATTATAAGATCTGTTATGAATACTTTACAAATTTTGCTTTATTAGAGTGAAAGATTTGTCTTTTAAATTTGCTTTATTATTTGGAAGTTGGAAGAGAACACTTTATGAATTTTGATTTTATTGTTCACCTGTAAAGGCAACCAACAAAATTATATCAAAGAAATTTTAAATCGTACACAATACCCAATAATACTAATATATGCATTTTTTCCTTTATACTTTTGTAATTAAGTCTTGGTATGTTAGGAGAGTAAATGATCAATACTTTTATGATATCATCTTTTTGTTGTATTATTATTTTTTTTAAATGTTTTGTTTAAACCATATTTTTAAATATTTGTCACCGATTTTATATCATACTTTTACCATTTTTCTTTTGTATCATTACTACAAACAATGCTTGTGATGATTGCTTGATTATTTGTGATTTATTCTTTAATTTGGATCATTTGTAATTTTATAGAATTGGCATAATACATATCTTTTATTCAAACTTTTCGTATATGATAAATTTGATGATCTCATTTATCTGGTTATACTTCATTCCCTTTCTTTTTGTATTTTATGTTAATTGATTTTATGAAGATAGAGTTTATCTTCAGTTTATTTTCTAACAAAGTTCTCTTGATTTTTCTTCTTTGTTTTAGTTAAACCTATTTTTATATTCTTTTATTCCATTTATCTCAATGCAATGCTTATGCATATTAGGTGCTTTTACAGGAGAGTGAAAATTACTTCATTCTACACTGAATGTTGGACTTGACGTATGCATTTGAACACGTGTGTGTGTGTATATATAGGCTACTTATATACAGCACCTCCCTAAAGACAAAATGGTATAGACTATTTAAAATAGTGGATTGCTGCATCAGAGAGTGGGAGCTTGCCTCGAGAGAGTTATTGCGAGTGGAGCTAATTCAATAATAGCTTAGGTGATTACAGATATTATTTATCATGCTATATTAGTATGTGGTGGATAAATACAATGATTTTTTTTTTCCATTGTTGTATTTGTAATGTGTAGATTGACATTGGATCCTAAAATTAGTATGAAAACTTTCTTAGCTTTATTATGATTGATTGTGGGCAATATAATGGACTTGAGCAACACATATATGACTTTCGTGATTTATGCATAGCAGTGTTCTCTTTACCATAAGGATGATTGGCATGTGAATTGGAATTATTGAAGAGTTTATAACGACGGTATTGGTGTTGGTGTTGATGTTGGTTGGGGAGAGTTGATAGATGTTTAAAGTCCGTTTTTCGATTTTGAATTACAATAAGCTCTACAAAATGCCCGTGCATCGCGCGGGGCTCAAATGTAGTGTTCTGATAAGACTATACACTTGTTGCACTTGAATCTTACATTACACTTGGTACACTTCCCCATGACACGCCCATCTCACTTATATTAATGATATGTTGTAGTATTGACTAGATTGAATCTACTTAACTTGATCCATATACTACATGTTTGATGAACAGTTGTAGAGGGTGATATTTTTCAAACAAAAATTTATGCCGCAAGTGTTCTCTTTGACGCTTAGATTTAGGTGAAAGGTCACGACAAATACTCCTCTCTCTCTCTCTCTCTCTCTCTCTCTCTCTCTCTCTCTCCATATATTATAAACATATATAACGTAAAATGTGTGTCAAATGCTAAAGAAACAACTAAGGAAAGAACAAATCATTTTATCAAGTAAAAATAATTTATCGAAAGAGAAATTGTTTTAAATTTAATAAAAGTCAAATAGATAGTAAAAACCCAATTCACACCTTATATGATATTCTCTAACGTAGATAATAAATGTACCTAATAAAATATAAATACATTAATTGATCAGATAAAATGATGATTTACGTAAAAAAATTACTCGCACTTTATTGTTGAATGAAGGACAAAATAGGAAGACATCAATTTACACCATTTTATTTTGGATAGGTCGGGTTCCAAACAAAGGAAAATTATTAACAAAGAACAACCAAACTTCCAACTTTGGCTATATGAAAGTACTACATTTTGGGAGCAAACTTTGACTTGATTTTCTGAACCTCTTCGGTAGTCACTTGGAATGCCTTGCTCAACACATTATCGGGCACTGGTGGCATAGCAGCAAATAGCGTGGTGGCGATCGACTGAGTTCCTGGCAATTGACTATTGAACCCCGCGATCACTGCGGCGGGAACCCACCCGCTGTTGTTTTGGAAGTGAACGAGCCCCCTTGGGAACACAAATATTTCACCCTTTTTGATGGTCTTGGAATAGAGAACATTGGCGGTGGTGATGAACCCTACTTCCAGCTCGCCCTCGAGGACAAAGACTATCTCGGTAGCGCGTGGGTGGGTATGGGGAGGGTTGAGCCCGCCGACAGCGTAGTCGATACGGGCGAGGGAGACACCGAGGGTGTTGAGGCCCGGGATTTGTTGGACGTTGGCTGTAGTCACTCGTGAGCCTTGTGTGTTGTTGGTGAGTCCTGGTTTGGCGAGGCCCGCAAAGAAGAAATCATTGGCTGATATGTTGTTTTTACAAGGAAACCCATTTAACTTCACACCTGTTTCATGCATAATACACTGCGTTTGCAATCATTTAGACTAAAACTAGATCAAATGACGTTGACTTTAAAACTATATCACACGATAATATTTCAATTCAAAAGGCGATAAAATTATTGTAACCCACTTTTACAAATTTGAATTCTGGGTATTACTTGTGCCTACATAGAATTGGCATATATAAATGTACAGGGCAAAAAAATTAAGAAAAGAATTATTTGGTCGTAGATATTTTTGATCATTTTAAAATCATGACTAAAAAGTTTTGAATATGGGTCTGTGTCTCAAAATATATAATTCATGGAAATTTTATATTAAAAGTATTTGAAGTATATTTGAAAAGTCATAGAGCCCAGAATTTATTTATTTGTTTAGATGTGTATTTCCGCCCTTAGATAAAATCTGACAACGGAAAGAAGTAGTGCAATATGACATGGACACTTAACAACAGATATTATATACAATGTGAGCATCAGGAACATTGTACTTCTATATAAGAGTGTTGTAACTAATTCAACTATTATGGATGTCTACAATCCGTCATAAATTAGTGTTAAATGTACAGCGAATTAAATGAAAAAAGTGGCAGAGTAAAAAGAGAGTTGGCTTAGGTTTCAGAATAAAATACCGGAAGTGAGATCGGCAACACAAACATCTTGAAGCATCTCGGGATCCGCAGACACTATAATTTTGTTAAAGCCAATGGTTAGCATGGTCATCACAATTATCACAATCATTTTACCCATAACCGCCACAGAAAGAGAGGATGGAAGGGATAAAGGGTCGGTTTGAATAGGACAGAGAAAAGTCGATGCTTATTTATAACCAGAATTGAGAAGAATGAGTAAAGTCTTTTTATTATTTAAGTATATATACATATATTATATATGTAGATAGAGATAGAGATGGACAGCAATAAACATGCCTTCTTCCACCCAAAGTAAAGGCACTGCGGGTCTTATTCACACAGGTTGCATGTGAGTAAAATTTAGTATATGGATTTATATATAAAATAAATATGAATTATAGGTTATCAAATAAAAGTAGGTCAATTAGAGTAATTGATATAAGTTTTGGGCCTTATTAATGTATTATTAAAGTGTGACAAGCGTAATTTCTATTTTTATGATGGGTTAAAATAGGAATATACGAAATATGAAAACACACGATTGTGTTACAAATAGGGGTCATGCTCCCCAGATCACACAACACCAATCTTCTGATTCCCATTGTCAGAGAGAAATTTAGAGAGGAAATAAAAGTGTTGATCTGGAAGAGCATAAGACCTCATACTCAGATATTTTAACTTTATGTCATGGATTCGGGTACGCTTCCGCAAAATCAATATTTATATTTCTTGATAATTCAATATGAATGTTCCTCTTTGTGTGATAGTTTTCACAAAATAGAAATTAATCCATCATGTGGTATCACAGTCATTTCATGTTGAATTGTTGAGAATATATTAGGAAGGCATTGATATTAATTTTCGACTGCAAATTTTTTTTCAAAAAGGTTTAATATTTCAGAAAAATTTTGGATTCAGAAATATTCTCGTTTCATTACGATTTCAATGATATAAAATTCATGAAATTTGGACTAGCGGTTGATTTTATATGATTTAAAAAAAAAGTATAAAGGTTGATTTGATGGTAGTGGAAAGTTAAAGGTTCGACTCTTGATGTTTCATATTTAAGCCTCTTAAATGATGAAAATTATGAAGGATCTCAAGAGGTTTTGAACCCATGACCTTTCTAAGTCTGGAACCAAAGGGGTTTTGAACCCATGACCTTTCAAATTTAAATTCAAATTTTGGTGTATTTATATATATATATTGAGATAAATTAATTTAAACAATATGTCACCAAAGTGACCTCTTTTGTTCAAAAAATTAATTTTATTTCGAAATATAAAAAGAATTGCGTGCATGTAATTTATGTGAATATTAATCGGTCCAAAGGAAGATTATTTTTTAACAAAATTACATGTGCCACTTTAATAATAAGCACGTGATAATTATTTAGTTTTACATATGCATAATAAATCGGCCCAAATGAAGAATTATTATTCAATATGTTCTTATTATCAGTGTTTGATTATTACGGAATGATATCACTCACAAGTTAATATTTTTTTCCAAAGATCAAATATTAATAGAGTGTCCGATATCTTAAAATGGGATTTGTCCTTTATTTGAATTTATTTTTTATTTAAGACTTATATGAGCTAGTTTTATTTATTTATTGTTCTCTGATTCAGCTATCAATTCTGCTTCCAACATTACTGCCAGTATTAATTCTATTCCTATGCTTAATGGCACAAACTTTAAATCATGACAAGAGAACCTTCATATAGTTCTCGGTGTCATGGATCTGGACCTTGCATTGAGGGTTCCTTCTCCTGCACCTCTTACGGATAAAAGTTCCTCTGATGACAAAAAGGACTTTGAAAGGTGGGAGAAGTCAAATCGCATGTGTTTGATGATCATAAAGAAGGCCATTCCAGAAGCATTCAGGGGCACAACATCGGAAACGATAAAGACAGTCAAAGAGTTCCTAGAAGATATTAAGAATAGATTTGCCAAAAAATGAAAAGACTAAAACAAGTACACTTTTGACAAGTCTCATCTCAATGAAATACAAAGGTAATGGGAACATTAGGGAGTACATTATGGAAATGTCTCATCTCGCTTCAAAGTTAAGAGCACTTAAGCTTGATCTCTCGGAGGATTTGCTTGTGCATTTGGTTCTGATATCTCTTTCTAGGGATGACAATTTTCCCCAAAATTTCGGGTCCCCGCGGATACCTGAAAAAAAATCCCCAAAAAATCTTCGAAAATTAGGGGATCGGATCGGGTTCGGGGAGTGGAAAAAATCCCCGAAAAGTTTCGGGTCGATTTCGGGTATACCTTCGGGTCTCCACGAGGATACCCGAATTACTAACATATAATAAAAAATATATATTTATATTATAAAAAATATATAAACTAACTAAAGCCCTAGACTTATTATTCCCTCACACTCCCTCACAACATCTGCTAACGCTAAGGCAGCCGCTGCCTCCCTCCCTTCCTCACTCCCTCACGCCCGGCCCTCACTCCCTCCCTTCCTCACTCCATCACCCCGCTGCAGACAGGCAGCTCTCACGCTGTCATGCCGCCCCAGACAGGCAGCTCTTACGCTCTCACGCTGTCACTCCACCACCCCGCTGTATGCAGGCAGCTCTCACGCTGTCACGCCCATCCCTCACTCCCTGCTAAGCTCCCTGCTCAGCCCTCGCCTCTCTCCTCACAGCTCTCTCACATCAGGTAGATCTCTTGTTTTTTGGGTCTCAAATGGTGAAATCTATTGCCTAAGGTGATATCTGATTCTTACAAGAATCTGTCAAACAAGCATGTTTCGTGACAGCCTAGAAAAGCCCTAGATTTGTTGATTTTTTCATGGATTAAACTCTAACGTTATAATGAATGTTTTACCTTGCATATTTGAAAGTGTCAAATAAAAGATTGTTTTGTTTCATACAAGCACTTTCAAGAGGAAAAAAACATTAAGGTTTGCTAAACTTATCAAAAACTGACATTAATTTAAATCCACCCTGATGACTCCTTCGTCCAATTTCATTTTTTAACAAACAAATTAATATAGTAGCAACTATCTTATTCTGACTTTAATTTAGTTCCACATGGATGTCATATTCTATTGCTTCTATTAATTTTGATAAATAATACAACCTCTCACAGCTCTCTCACACCCTTCATATTTTATTCCATAGTTTTCTGTAAGCATGTTTTTGGGGGGGTTTTGTGTTGTTAAATTCTGTAAGCACTTTTTTTAAGACTGAGTCTGCTTTACTAGGTAGATCTTGTCCTGTTTTTTTGGGGAGGTCTTGTCTTTTTTTTTCAGATTATTTTTTTCTCATTAATTTCAGTTGATTTTAGATAAATATAACAAATAATTTTTTTTTTAGATTTAACAGATAATTTTTTCTTTATATGTCCAGGTTAAAATGTCTACATCAAAGGAGATTCCAATGCAATCGGGGGATGTCCAATCAGCTCCTCCAGCAAACGAGGTAGCTTCTAATCAAACACCAATTAATATATTGGATGATGATAATGAAAATCGTGAGCTTGAGTCCCAAGACACTGATTGTTGATACCAAAATTAATATGCTGACGTGGACGAATAGTACAAACACACGTGTCAGTCTACGTGGCACAATAGCAACGAGGACACCCCGAGGAACTCCAGTACTCCGAGGTACTCTAGCGCTCCGAGGAACTATTGATCAACGAGCAACTAAGGCGGTCCGAGCTGCACCTCGACCCCAGCATTAATTGCCAGATATTCAAACAGTTCGATGATTCATTGAATGTTTAGGATCTTGACGCACACGCTGCATTAAAAAGTATAAAGGTTGATTTGATGGTAGTGGAAGGTTAAAGGTTCAACTCTTGGTGTTTCATATTTAAGCCTCTTAAATAATGAAAATTATGAAGGATCTCAAGAGGTTTTGAACCCATGACCTTTCAAATTTAAATTTAAATTTTGGTGTATTTATATATATATATTTTGAGATAAATTAATTTAAACAATATGTCACCAAAGTGACCTCTTTTGTTCAAAAAATTAATTTTATTTCGAAATATAAAAAGAATTACGTGCATGTAATTTATGTGAATATTAATCGGTCCAAAGGAAGATTATTTTTTAACAATATTACTTGTGCCACTTTAATAATAAGCACGTGATAATTATTTAGTTTTACATATGCATAATAAATCGGCCCCAAGGAAGAATTATTATTCAATATGTTCTTATTATCAGTGTTTGATTATTACGGCATGATATCACTTACAAATTAATATTTTTTTCCAAAGATCAAATATTAATAGAGTGTCCGATATCTTAAAATGGGATTTGTCCTTTATTTGAATTTATTTTTTATTTAAGACTTATATGAGCTAGTTTTATTTATTTATTGTTCTCTGATTCAGTTGTCAGTTCTGCTTCCAACATTACTTCCAGTATTAATTCTATTCCTATGCTTAATGGCACAAACTTTAAGTCATGGAAAGAGAACCTTCATATAGTTCTTGGTGTGATGGATCTGGACCTTGCATTGAGGGTTCCTTCTCCTGCACCTCTTACGGATAAAAGTTCCTCTGATGACAAAAAGGACTTTGAAAGGTGGGAGAAGTCAAATCGCATGTGTTTGATGATCATGAAGAAGGTCATTCCAGAAGCATTCAGGAGCACAACATCGGAAACGATAAAGACAACCAAAGAGTTCCTAGAAGAAATTAAGAATAGATTTGCCAAAAAATGAAAAGACTAAAACAAGTACACTTTTGGCAAGTCTCATCTCAATGAAATATAAAGGTAATGGGAACATTAGGGAGTACATTATGAAAATGTCTCATCTCGCTTCAAAGTTAAGAGCACTTAAGCTTGATCTCTCTGAGGATTTTCTTGTGCATTTGGTTCTGATATCTCTTCCCACACAATTCAGTCAATTTAAGGTGACCTACAACTACCAAAAGGAGACTTGGTCTCTTAATGAGCTCATCTCACATTGTGTGTGCGAAGAGGAAAGACTGAAGCAAGATAAGAAAGAAAGTGCTCATTTGGCTAGTACTTCCAAGGACAAGGGGAAGAAAAGAAAGAAGTGTCAAGAAAGGTACACTTCTTAACCTAGTTTGTTCTGAGGTTAATTTGACTTCGGTACCTAAACACACTTGGTGGATAGATTTTGGTGCTACCACTCACATCAGTGTGTCTATGCAAGGTTGCCTGAGTTATCGAAAGCCAAATGATGGTGAAAGATACATTTTTGTGGGAGATGGCAAGAAGGTTGAAGTTGAAGCAATTGGGATATTTAGGTTATTATTGAAGTCTAGTACTTATTTGGATTTGAATGAGACATTTATCATACCGTCATTTAGACGGAATTTGGTTTCTATTTCTGTATTGAACAAATTTGGTTATACTTGTTCCTTTGAAAATAGTAAATTTAGTCTTCTTCATAATTCAAATTTGGTTGGTACTGGTCCTTTATCTTATGTAGATAACCTTTATATGCTTGATATTATTGCTTCATATCATGAAACCTTGCAATTAAGTACTCGAGGTATTAAAAGAAAATTAACCAATTATAATTCTGCATCATTATGGCATAAGAGATCAGGTCACATCTCCCAAAGGAGAATTGAAAGACTTGTGTCAGATGGAATTCTAGATTCCCTTCATTTTTCAGATTTTAAAATTTGCAAAAATTGCATAAAGGGAAAATAGACAAACATAAGGAGATCTGGTGCTAATAGGGCTCAGACGTCTTAGAACTGATACATACAGATATTTGTGGCCATTCCCTACGGTTTCATTGAACGGTCAATAATATTTTATCACATTCATAGAAGATTTTTCACGTTATGGCTACTTTTATCTCATCCATGAAAAGTCCCAATCTCTGGACGTGTTCAAGTCATTCAAGGCTGAAGTTGAAAATCAACTAAGCAAAAGGATTAAAAGCGTCAGATCTGATCGTGGTGGTGAATACTACGGTAGGTATGACGGTTCAGGTGAACAACGCCCAGGACCATTCGCTAAATTCTTAGAGGAGTGGGGTATCGTCCCGCAGTACACCATGCCAAGTTCTCCAAGCATGAATGGTGTTGCTGAAAGGCGAAACATAACGCTTAAAGACATGGTAAGGAGTATGATCAGTTAGTCTAACTTACCAGATTTACTCTGGGGTGAAGCATTAAAGACTGCAGTGTATATCCTTAACTGAGTACCAACTAAAGCAACTGCTAAAACTCCTTCTCAATTCGTCACGTGCACTTGATCTAAAACCCACGTCTAAATTAATAGTAAGGTAAGAACAAAAACAATACTTCTTTCAGTTGTATTTATATTATTCATATATATATATATAATAATGCTCTTATGCGGATTGGTACATGTGTCACCTGACGATAAGTTCAGAAAAGAGAGAGATCGTCTATAATTTAGTAGATTAGATATAATCTACTAAATTATAGACGATCTCTCTCTTTTCTGAACTCATCGTCAGGTGACACATGTCCACGCTCTTAAAATGCGAAATAGTCCACACAAGAGCAGTACTTGCAGATTATTAACCGTGTGGATTGGACATGTATTATTTAACGGTGACCCAGAAAAGAAAGAGAGTGTGCCTATAATTTAATTGATAATTTTCAGGCTCATCGTCAGGTGATACATATACAATTCGTACTGTTAAAATGCGGGACAATCCGTACAAAAATAGTATTATATATATATATATATATATATTTGGTGAGATTATAAAGTTATAGAAAATGAAAGAGATTACTGTTTTTTTTCTCCCCTTCCTCATTTGCGCATATCAAATCAACTTTGCTCTTTGAATGATGAAATCAGTGTCCTCAAAAATCTCTTCAGAGTGTTGTATCTAAGGAAATACTAATGACGAAACATTGATCAAAGTGTATATTTTACTATTTGAAGCTATTCTTTATTTTTAAAAACATAAATTTGGAAAGTAACATGGATCAAAGTGACTTTCAAACTAAGGCTATTATTTTTAAAAGCAAAAAGTATTAGTATGCTAATACAAAGAATATTATTACGAAGTTGTTGAGCACTAATTCATAAATAAATAAATAAATAAGACTTAAGTCATTAATAATACACTAACTAATTACTTAAAGAATATTATAACCTATTCCCTATGTAATAACATGTATATCTCAAGTCAAACCTCAATCTTTCAATTGCCTGGTTTAAGTTTCTCATGTATTTTGATAATTAAAATTGTTCATTAATTGGTGTGAAAATATAATTATATTGAACAAGCTATCGATTATATTTTATGCAAAAATTCATTAAAATAACATGGAAAATATACAAACTATATAATAAAAATTATAAATTAATAATATCTATGACTTTTTAAGGTTGCATTCGCCCAAAGCATAAAGTATGACACGTCAATAAATTAGTATTACTACTTTTTTTAATTGCTCAATATATATATATATATATATATATATATATATATATATATATATATATATATATATATACACTAGGGTATGCCCGTGCCTGAAGGCACGACAATATTCGGGAACGCTAATATAATCACAATAAAATAACGATATTTAAAAAAGCTATCATAATCACAATACAAATAAGTTAAATTTAAAAAAAATGGATAGAGTTTTCTTTATTTATAGGACAATACACTTGTTTAAGGTATAAAAAAACACTTCAACAACCAAATAAATAGTCACTCATGGAACTTGTATAAACTACATCATTTATTTAATAATATTCCATGTAAACCCATGTGGTGTAAAACCTAACAATATAAATAAAATTGGGCAAAATTCCCTTTATTTCCTTATCCTTCTCCACGGGGACTCGTCCGACTTGCCAATGCGAAGAACTTGTGAGTTCACTTTGCACCTAAAGTATAATAAAATCATATGTAAGTCATACTAATAAAAAGCAAATGGAAGAATCACACTCTAAATTTGTTAAAAGGTTTACTTTATATCCCACGTATAGAAGTTGCAATAGAACTAATTCGCATCAATCCAATAGAACTAATTAACCTAAAACCTCACTAAAATGAGTCAAATTGATGAATGAAGATAGACAACTTACTCGAGTAAGAGAACATGATACAT
Organism: Sambucus nigra; assembly: GCA_949130495.1. Taxonomy (NCBI): domain Eukaryota; kingdom Viridiplantae; phylum Streptophyta; class Magnoliopsida; order Dipsacales; family Adoxaceae; genus Sambucus; species Sambucus nigra. The sequence continues at coordinate 95,451,050 of OX422212.1, forward strand.
TCAGGCTTAATCGATTTTTCTTCTCAAACCTTTTACCATCACAGATAGGGTATTTGAGCATCACTGAAGGCAAAAAAAATGAAGGGAATTGCAAAACAAAACATTGAAAGAAAGCTTTGTACAAAAAAGATGAAATAGAAAGAAAAAAAATAGCAGAAGGATTATCTGTTCATCCAAGTTTACCTGTATTATATGTATTCTCAAAACAGAGTATTTGTTCATCCACGGGGGTTCCCACAACAGTAGACTGTTCGTCCAAGTTTGTTTAGTTGTATTATCTATACAAAAACCTAAAGTAAGTACAAAAATTATAAAAAAAAGTAGGCAGAGTTATCATTGTCTATATTAAGTCGTGGTATAAAGTATATATCACTTGCGAGATAACACCGCCAAACAAACATAGGGTTGAGGCAATAATTCTGCATCTAATTCCTCGTTCTTGTGAAGGAAAAAAATAATTATATCATATATAATGTGTCCCCGATCCAAATTATCAGGGCACATGGGTGCCTGGGAGATAAGTTAATAAAAAGATTAAATCTTGAGTCATGATCCATAATATACATACAACTCAATTTCGTGAGTAAATTTTGGACTACTCGGATAAAAGATGCACTGAGTTGCAAAGATGAAAGAGCATTCCTTGTTTCAGGGCAGTATACAATCAACAACAGCATACAAATTTTGTTGATTAAAAACATGATTGGACCAAATCAAAGCAACAGTCGATCAAAAACTTGATTAAAAGCTTTATCAGTAATGGTCGATCAAAAGCTTATGTGGACCAAATCAAAGTATGATACTTAATTGAGCGAGATAGATTCATTTGTGATTGCTTGGTCACGTCACTGATGTCGCCAATGATTTCATCTATGATCCAGATCATAATAGATCAGCTGGCTTTGATTCTAGCGTCATAGGTCTAATCGATCGACTTCATTCTCGGATGAATTGAGACCCATTGATAGCAACAAAACAAACCAACTCCAAAATCAAAATAAAACAAACACAAAACCAGTATATACAGAACAAAAATAGAGAAAAGAAAAGAAAAATGTTGTGCTGGTTATACTCCTCAATTATTGCAGCGAACATGAAAAGTCAGTGACAACAAAAACTAATAGGAGGACTCACCAATCTCTAACATTGTGCCTCTTCACGCAACCAAAACCAAAGTTTAGATTATGACAAAAAGCAAATTGTGATGTGAAAAGATTGTTTGGAAAATATATACATATACGAAAACAGAGTTTAGAATAATCAATATTCAAAATCTGAAAAAAAGATCACTTCTTTCAGAGAAAAACTACTTAAGTAACCATAGATGTAAATGTACAGAAAAAACACACAGAGATTAGTAGTGCACAATAAATAACATGATAATGGAATGATCACATAAACCGTAGTGTTTACCCATTATATAAATAGAATGGTAGTAAAATAGTGAGCCTAAATACAAAAGGCAAAAAAATTATAACAGAGAGGGGTCTGTAGTTATATAACAGAGAACATGGAGAAACAACTAATGGATTTAATAACAAAGAACATGGAGAAACATCCTATACCTCCACCAATGGATTTACACCTATTTTAACAGTCTTCCATGACCAATACCTCCACCAAAGATCATTGTATGAGATAATGTGGGATGATTAGATATATTTTCATTCCATAGCAGCTGAACAACATACCTACATCAGATAAAAGTAGGCATTTAAATTATTGGAATGTTGGAACTCCATTTGAAGATTTAAATTCACTAATATTTCCAGAAAAAGACGTGATCTAGTGCCTAAAATAGTTGGTGGTGAAATTGATATGGAGAGTGATAGTAGCGATAGTGATGAAGACGGAGAAAAGGATGACGGATCTGGGACTTAAGTTTTACAGCCTCACAAGGTGTTTCATGAAGTATGTGTTAATAGAATACGTGCCATAACACAAAACCCCCACATATGTGAGTTTTGGATAGATATTGGTCACGTACAGATATGAGATTTCATCCCTCATCTAAACATTTTGGTAGAATCAAAAACCGATGTTAGCCGTCGACCTTCCATAATTATTAATCAGTCCCCTCTATTTAAGTTTGGTGGCCACAAAGATAAAGGTTATGCAATAGGTTGAAGTCCTATTGTTCCAGGGAGGCTTGAAGCAGGGGAATGCAAAAATTGTATACATCTATTGGAACCAACATCTGATTCATTGTGGAACATTGAGTCTAGTCCATTTGTTGGGCATACTTCCAGTGTTGACGAATTACAGTGGATCCCTACAAAACCTTTTGTGTTTGCCTCCTGCTCCGTGGACGGGAGTATTACAATATGGGATACCCGTTTAAAGAAATCTCCAACAACTTCTATAGAGGCACATGCTGCTGATGTCAATGTTATCTCCTGGAATAGGCTGGCGAGCTCTAGGCTTGCATCAGGATGTGATGATGGCTATTCGTGATCTTAGATTGCTCAAGGAAGGAGATTCTGTAGTGGCACATTTTGAATACTATAAACACCCAAAATCATTTATTGAATGGAGCCCACATGAAGCCTCCACATTGGCAGTGTCATCCCTCAATAATCAACTAACAATATGGGACCTGTATTTAGAAAGAGATGAAAAAGAGGACGCCGAGTTTAAAGTGAAAACCACAGAGGAAGTAAATGCCCCAATAGATTTACCACCACAACTTCTCTTATTTCATCAGTGAGAGAAAGACATAAAAGAACTTCAGTGGCATTCAAAATTCCTAGGAATGCTCCTATCTACTGCTGCTGATGCATTTAACGTTCTAATGCCCTCAAATATAGAGACTGCCCTTCCTCCTGCTACTGAAGCTTGAACCTCATACGTATAAACCACCATTATAAAATGGCGCCGAGGTGATCACATGAATTGGATCGAGTTGTAAAAGAGGGGACATTCCAAGTTATCGTTCTAGTTAATTTTGAAGCCTCAATGTTGGCTGGAAATCCGAGTAAATGAACCACCTTCTTCAGATCCATTTTCCATTGAACCATCTTCTGTACTGTGATGTTGATCTGTGGGGATTACATTCAAGCTAAAATGTCACGTGATGCACTAACCTTGTTCATATGATAACTAAGTAATAAAATATCAATTGTCATTAAAAATGAAGAATAGGCATACATCGGTTCCAATTTTATAAACCATGTCTTACTATTCAGAACAATAAACTAAAGAATAAAATAAACTTCAGGTGTGCCTTGCCTTCATTATTTTTGGTTTAAAACAAATAGAATTTTTGGTATAATAGATAAATTTAAAAACTGTAAACAAAGATAAAATAATAGGTATACTTTGACTTCATTACTCTTCATGCTTATAAATTCAGAGATATTCATAAACTTTTGCATACAAATTAAGAAGCAAAACAGAGGTTAAAAATAATTTGGAAAAAGACAATTTTAGGCTTCAATTTTAACTTTCATAGCCTTATTTTGAATACCTCATTAGATGTCCTATACTCCCAATATCGGTCGTCACTAATTTCGAAACATATCCCAAATAATAATGTTTGCAGTTTGGAAAACACAAATAATGAACTATCTGTAACATAACAAAATGAACTCTCTATTTCATAATTCCCTGTTCGTTATGGAAATTATGATGATTTGCAGAGTGGCAGTCCTTACGGAGCATATGGTGGTTATTCTTCTAGGCGCACGGCTAGTTCTGGGCTATTTGGATAGAACCCTAGTTTGCGACGGAGAAATTATGGTTACTGAGGATTGATGATGGGACACAACTGAGATAACTAAAGCCCGATACCTGCGTTAGACATTCATTAGTTTTCAGCAAATTAGACTAAATAGTTGCAAGAGCTCTTATTGTAACATATATATATATATATATATATATATATATATATATATATATATATATATATATATGACCTGTTATGCCAAAAAAATATTAGCATAGCAAAGATCAACTAATAAAATGAACTTAGACGTATAAAATGAACTCACATATATCACATTTATAAAATGAACTCGGAAGTATAATTTTACCTTGTTTGTGTTGACAGTCAACTCATATATGTACTGAATCATCACAGTTATAGTTTAACTTCCACTTGAGTTAATAGTTTATTATCCAAAATTATCCATAAGTATCTTCTACAAAATATTTCTATGAGTTTCCTTATTTTGGAATAAATGTGGAGTATGAACAATATCTTCTACAAACCATTTGACGCGTCACCTTGTACAGCACCAGGGGAAGATTTCGAGTGTCTTGTTGAGAACTGTTATAGATGATTTTCTTTTCAAGGTAATATGAAGGGACACGATAAGGAATTTATGATGAGGGCTCTACCTCTATTGCCGTTGAGGTTCATAATAGTGCACATACATAACAGTAACTATAGACGGAGTGTCAATCACCGTGATTTGAGCCCATGGGAAAAACAATAAATAGTTATTTGGAACCAAAAAGAACTAACACTAAATAAAAAATATTAGATCTTGAAAACGAAAACAGAAATTCAAAACCAACACAGAATTCAATTCAAAAAGCAATATACATGCATCTTCACCTGTTGGGATCAACTTGGATGAATATCTTATTCATAAAATTATGGATACAATAAGAACTCAAATAATTTGTCAACAATTTGCACTAACCAATGTCATAAATTTCGTAAAACAATGAAATGGAACCTAAGAAACTTTCCTGACCTTTTTAAATAATATGAACTTTAACATGTATTTCTCCCATTCAATCACATCAGTAAAAACTGTGGCATTCAATTTGATACCACATCCCAAATGGAAAAATTTTATACCTCAAAAATCATCATTGCTGGCTAAAATCAATTCAATCACATCAGTAAAAACTGTGACATTCAATTTGACACGACATCACAAATGTAGGAGAATATGACACAAAATAAAAAACATAAAGACCTAAGAGTATACCTCTTCGGAGTGAGATCCTTTAAACCTGTGAATGCTTGAACCTGAAAAACAAATTAGAGACTCCAATAAATTAGAATGCTCATCTTCTACTATTGTCAAACACTTGGAGGACAACAAAGGGAATTTCAACTCAAGTAAATAACCAAATAAACATATTGAACAATCTTAGAGGAGTTCACATTTGAAAAGAAATATAAATTAAAGATTGAAAAACATATATTGATCAAAGATTCGAGAGGACATAGAAAAAAGATAATTTAAAAGATGATTTATACCTATAATAGAAAGTAGACTCAAGTAGAGTTGTATTAGATCTTTACCTTTGTCAACTCCCTCTATTAATTTCACAATGCTTTGTCTCCTCCTTTTTTTGAAAATGCTTTTGCCATATCCTCCTTTTTCAACATAAATAATACAAAATGTGAGAACTAAACCGAACTTAGATGTGAACATTCTTTTACCAAAATGAACAATAAAAATAGGCCTTAATATTATATAAAGTTAAACCAAACTAAGCCAAACTGAAAGTTGCCTTTACCCCCCAATCACCACTTACATGTCAAAACAATCATTTTTTCTTTTCTCACAAACAAACATAAACAACAACAAAAAGGCTTTAATATCATTTAGAGCAAATAAAATAGAGATTGAATATGTACAGAGAAAATTCTAAAGTCCTGAATCCATTAAGAATTGAATTATTCGTGTCGAAAAAATTAAACAGTGACAAAAGCATAGTAAAGGAACTTATATAATAGTAAAAGATAGGGAAAATGAAAAACTTTTTCAAACAAACTAAACCAACAGTTGATTTCTTTCATTCCAAAGATTTAAGAAATGCACGAATATAAATGGTTAAATTAATTTGGATAGTACACCTAATTGTACACGTGATTATTGTAGCAGTGTATAACTAAAGAGATCCAAACGAATCTTCAATTTAGATATGCAAAACTAAATAAAGAAAACAAATCAAAATCAGGAGTAAAAAAATATAATTGCATTTAAAACCTAAAATAGGGAGGAAAAAAGCGCTAATAGAATCGAAAAGAATCATTTGAAACCTATATGAAACAAATAATCGAAAAAAGTAACAAATAATGGAAAAGCCCTAATAGAAGGATATAACACCTAACACCAGATTACCTAATAGTTTTTTCTGCATAAAATGAACAAACAACAATGAAATAAAACAACAATTAAATGAGAGACTAAATATTGCATAAAATCTAGATACAAAATCTGAATCCCAAATAGTATACCTCATTAGTGTAGGTAGTGGTGTATAACATCCATTTGAAACCTTTGCTTTGGATCTGCAAAAGTAAACAAAGGAAAAAAAATCAAAATTGGAAGTAAAAGAACAAAATCGCATTTGAAACCTAAAATAGGGAGGAAAAAAAGACCTAATAGAATTGAAGCATTTGAAACCTAAATGAATAAAAGAATCGAAAAAAAAGCAACAAATAATTAAAAAAAAACTGATAGAAGAATACTACACCTGAGAATAGAGAGGAGATGAGATCGGAAGCTGGGAGATAATGGCGGCGGTAGGGAGAAGGGATGAAGAGGTGAAGGGGTGAACGGGAAGGAGGGTTATCGTGACCTGGGAGAGAGAACGGGAGAGAAGTAGACAATATTAAGTTTGCGTGAGAAATGAGAGAGTGTCAAAAAATTCATGAAGTGATTTGACTTAAGTGTCCCCAACTTTGAATTGAAGTTTAAATTTGGTAAGTATAAAAATAGGGGGAAATCAAAGAATTGAGGGTAAAAGTGGTAGTGCAAGAAAATTTTGTGTAGATGACGTCATCTTTTGATCTTATGACATACATAAGTTTTCTACTTTATTATATATATATATATATATATATATATATATATATATATATATATATATATATATATATATATATATATATATATATATATATATTAGTGTATGCCTGTGCTTGAAGGCACAGCGAAAATTTCCAAAGTACGCAATCGCAAAACGATAAAAAATTCAAAAGTACGTAATTGCAAAACGAAAAAATTTCGTTCCCCCAAAAAACAAAGTGTTAAGTCGTATATAATTTAAGTTATCCAAAGTACGTTATCATAAAATGGCAAAAAAATTCTAAGTACATAATTGCAAACGGCAAAAAATTTGTTCCACAATATTTAAGTCGAAGATTATTTTACAACACAAATTATAAACAATTTAAAAAATTTGGGCAGAATTTTCTTTATTTATAGGACTATCCGCCCTGCTTAAAAGAATAAAAATACTCAACAACAACAGTACAAACGGTACTAATAGTCCATACTAGACCTCATTTCAACCACATCATCGATTTAACAATAATCAAATATAGACCCCAAATATGCATACATAATAAACCAATATTAATAAGTTCCTCTGAATTGAGTCGACCAGGTAACTTGTTGAGTCAAGAACCGCAGTGTAATTTACTCAGATGGCCAAGATCAATGATTGGATAGAGACCGACGGTTACATAACTAAGCCATTCCACTTCTTTCGCATCACAACCCCAACGTTGAAAGCTAAAATTAACATAACCTTCAAAATATCCAAGCGCTCCCCAAAATTGAGTGCCTTTATTCCTTGATTAAGGTAAAAATCCACGGATTCAACAATACTCCTTGAGTCATTCAAGCGATAACCTGACAGGTAAAGAAAACATGAGACGTAAAATCAATTTGAATTATTAATTGATACAAAAGCCTCATGATACCAACATTTAGAGTTTAGAGTGAATAATTACAATAATACGAAATACAGAGGAGCAATGTCAAACTTACTATATTTAGAGTGAATAATTTCAAACTACAATATCTAAATTAACAAAACAAAGTGTAAAATTTCATATAGCATTCATATAGAGAAACACAAATAAAATGAGACATTTCCTTTAGCTACACCTGGTACTTTATCCATTTGGGTAAAGAACCACTTATGCAATTTGTACCTACTACTTCTAATTTTGGGGCCAGGACACAAAGGTCTTTTATTTAGTTATTTATCATTTGTAAATTCTCTTATATTTCTTCCCCACTTAAAAACCCGTTACATATTCGTTAGGACTCAGATTCGTGCACCGTTCGTGGCCACGTAAAGTATATTCTGAGGGCCTCAACTTCTGTGAAGACTTTAGATAATAATCCCGAAGTGTGAAATGACTGATTTGCCCCTGAACGTGCGATAGTCGACGAAGCTTTACCGAATTGCAACCAAACTTCAAACTAAGCACCTTAATACCTACAAAAACTTAATAATACCTCAAATAACATGTTAATATATAAAACGGAGGTTGTCTAGTTATCAAGCATAATTATATGAGTTAAAGTACCCCAGAAGGCTAAAATGCATAAGTATATAGGGTAATAAGTGACATGATTCGGGACAAATCCATAACATAGTAAGTGAAAATTTTCAAATATAATCTCAAAACCGATTATCCCTTTTACGTGTTTGCAATTATACAATTATTTCTAACAAAAAATATTCAAAGGAACAAACAAATAAATAAAATAATACAATTGTAAAGTAGTAAGTATTGTATAAATTTTAGTAGTTTAAGTAAGGTATTGGGTTCTGTTGGAGCGTCCCGAAGGCCCCCAATTTTAAAATCTTTAAAATTAATTTCTTTTGAAATAGATGTGTGGAAGCGTTAGATGATGGTTCAATGAAAACAAATTTTAATTTACTTCAAAATTAAAATTAAACCAAGTGAAATATGATTAAAACACACACTTAGATTAATTTCACTTAAACCATATTAATTAATCCAGGTCCCAGAAAATTTGCCTAAGACATATTTTTCATTTAATTAAACTAGGCCAAGCATAATTTTAGCATATTAAATTGAAGACTTGAATTAACTACACATTACCCAATATTTAATTTAGCACCAAATTAAACAAGTAGTGATTAAATTAAACCAAATTTATCTTTTTACCTAAGCATGCGTTCTAGGTATTTTGCAAAAGATAAAATAAATAATTAATCCACTACGCCGGGATGTACGACGAAAAATCCACAACGAAAAAAAAACCTCGGACGGCCCTAGCCTCAAATCCACTAAGTACGGAATTTACTAATACAAGCAAGATGACTTACAACACTCGACTCGATCCCTTTCAAGCCCCGACGCGTCTTCTTGTATCAACCTCTTCTTAGCGAATAACCACGGAGCTCCATCGCCGTCTCGGAATCCACTAATCGGACTTTATATGGTCACCGTCCTTTCTTCAAGTGGGTAAATCAACGAAAACCTCTTCTTCTTTGTGGGATTTAGAAGCAAATCCAAAACGTCTCTTCAAATGGTAGAGATGAAAAATCGGTGCCAAAACTCCAAGCAATGTATATATATATATATATATATATATATATATGGAACTTTAATTAAACAAACAATTGGGTGTAAACTAGAGTGTCAAATGAATTTTTTCATTAAAAGATGAACAATCAAAATCATAAACTTTTCTTGAAAGAATTTGCTCTCAAAAACTCTCTCTAGAAGTTAGAATGGAATGAAAAGTTAAGTTGAAAAAGTTCATTTTCGCACTTAAGAAATTCTGTCAAAAGATAGTGGGAAAAACAAGTGGGAAAGTGGGTCAAAACTGCTTAAAACTGCCAAATCTCGTTCGAACGAAATTTTTGTTCGAACGAAATCTCGTTCGAACGAGTCTTCTAACGAAGTTCCAGTGTGAACTCGTTAGAAATCTCGTTGAAAATCTCGTTCGAACAGTCATCTCGTTCGAACGACATTTCGAACGAAGTTCTAGTGGCCAATGTGGGAACTTGTTGGCAAACTCGTTCAAACGACAATGTGGTTCGAATGAAAATCTCGTTCGAACGACACTTCGAACGAACTCCCAGAAAGTTTGAAAAATTCAATTTTTTTTCCAAGAAACTTTATATTCTTTATTTTAAAGTTTAAATGAAATATTTCTGAAATTAAACAATAGTTTTAAATAAACGTTCACCCAATATAAAATGTTACAAGATCCTATATATATAATCAAAATGCATTCATACCTTAGGAACAATGGAACCGTGTTGGTGACGTAGAAATGAGGCACAAACAAACTCGACAATGTGATGAAGCTTTATACTCTTGGCCGCTACGTTTATAATAAACACGTCATAGGCTTGAAGGATGATCAATTATACTCTATCCTATGACTCAAACATTTTTGTCCGAAATTGAGCTAAAACTACAAAGGACTCAATTGAAAATTTGTGTCCTTACAAATCTTCCCCTTTGCCTATTCCGAGAAAAAAACTAACAAAAATACTAAAGGGCCGTCAAGCACTACTAGACTAATAAAAAGTCCCACCCAAAATAAAAAATACAATGCTTGACTCAAATAACCCAAAGGATCAAAATCTTTGCCGGTGAAAGATGAAAAGGATCAAAAATTTTGCCGGTGAAAGATGCCGCTTAGAATATAATTCCTGCACACTTAAGCAAACACATTAAACGCATAGGGAATATCAAAATATTAAATGCAAATAAGTCAAGACTCCCCCTTAATTAATTCTCCCCTTAATCAACTATAATCAACCTAAGAAGATAGCGACTCCCCCTAAGTTAAATCTCTCCCCCAAACTAAGATACGAATACAATAGGTTAAGTTAAATCTCTTCCCCAAACTAAGATACAAATACAATATGTTTAGATACCATTTCTCCCCCTATCATTCTCCCCCTTTTTGTTCAGTAATAGACAAAGGCTAAAGAACTAAAAAGATTAACTTATCTCCCCCAATTAAATCATATTACCCTTAAACTAAACACGGGAGAAATAAAATGGGATAACAAGCTAAACATGCAAATGTGCAAAAGTGATGAGAACATTAAAGCATATGGGCAACAAAAGACATAACTAATCCAATAAATACTAATGGATACCAAGTAAGATGCAAGAAACAGAGACCAATACGATACATAAGTATTAAGCATGTGATATCAACAAAGAATGCAACATGATGGATATCAATTATGAATTAAAGCATATATGAATTAACTAAACATGGCAAAGACATAAACAAATTATCATATATATGTATACACAATAGATATAAGCTAAGAATAAGTACACACATATAGATATAAACACAAAAATGACATACACTAAATATAATATGAGTCTTCCACACTCTTATAGCATAAATGTGTCATATGGAAATGGAAGTGTTGGGGTGTGAACTAGCAACAATTAAATTTAGACCCAATCACTTAAAATATGTTCACGGAGTTCTCAATTGATTGCAAACTTCATCACATTTGAATATAACCCCATGTGACAATATAGATTGAACTCAATGAACAAACATACATAATGCATACAAGCCTAGCATGTTGATGATTCTACAAACCAATAGAGTCATGACATTGATAGCGCAACTAGGATAAACGGACATTATGCAAAGCGTTAATATACTATCCAATCTACCTCAATAAGCATTTATATTAATTTTGAATGAATATATCAATCAAACATAGGCCTTGGCACATATTTTTCTTTTTAATGCCATATTTTCTTTTAGGCCTTTGGACCACGTATTTGTTTTAGGTCCAAACAAATGGTGGCTTACAATCGCAAATGATAATAAATCCTTTCGGAGCCCTTCCATGAGCACATTTATAATTATCATTTTTTTATTTCTCACAAATCTCACGTGATGGATTTTAACATGCACTAGTCCTCCTAGGTCACATATATGTAGATGACAAGATTGGTAGGAGAACACCTCACAAAGCTCAAATATACATATAAAGTTAACATTTCAAATGAGCTCGTGCATCTGTGAATAGAGGCATATAAAAATAGAATCCATTATATCAACACAAAATCCAACTACTCAATGTAAGCATGGTAAAGAACATAATAAGGGTTGACAATCTAAACCAAAAGTTCTAGCCATATGAGAGCGTAAAAGATGGGATTCTAACACAAGCATATGCCACATAAAGTGTGTCAAACTAAAATACACACAAAATAAAAATCTTTTTGAGTTTTTTGAAATTTTTAACCAAAAATAAAAATATATACTCAAAAGACAAACAAAAATCATTTGAATTTTTCACTAAGCTTAAATTATCAAGAGATAAAACCCAAATGATAAACAAAAATCATTTTGTATTTTTCATTTAATGCAAATAAAAATGAATGAAATATAATACAAAAGATAAACAAAAATCATTATTCTAGCATGTGATTAAGCATGGAGCATAGACTAGAAAATGACTAAACAAGCATACATTTAGCATGAAAATATAGCATGAAGTACAAAAGCTAAAGTATGCAAATAAAACTAACACATTCAACCTTTAGATTTTGCAAGGGAGGAAGCATGTGAAAGTAAATGAGAATCAAATACCCTATCTTGTAAAGCTACCAAGTCGGATCTCCTAACTCAAACTAATGAAGAGTGACTATCTCGGGGTGTAGGAATCTTGACTACCTTGGTTGCCTTACGTTGAGATTTTCTAGAAAATATTTTAAGATCAAAACAAAATTTCTTAAGATTACCTTTTCGACCATAATGTGAACACTTGAACTCACGACGAAAAGATTTACCTAAGGAGTGATCTCTAAAGGCTTTCCAAGGCAATTCTCTTAAAACGTTGGTTTTGACTTTATGTGTTAATTCACTACAAGTATCGAAGCCTAAACCACACAAGTAATTTTTTATTTGGACCGTTCGTAAGATCTTATCTAGTTTTTTGGACCTACACTCCAAATCAAATTTGACTTTGATAGAGTCTTTTAGTTTAATTTCTAATTCTATAATTTTAGACTCTAACAACACATTTCTCTCTTCAAACTCGAGAAGCTCCTTTTTAAAGGATTCCATTGAATCCCTAAGGCTATCTCTCTCGCCTTATGCATATTCTAGCTTCTCTCGAAGAGTCCTCTCATGTGTCCTAAGGTCTTCTACCAATACACTATCATCGACGACCTTGACACTCTCTTTTAAATTTGATTTTAACTTTAAATTTTCTCTTTTTAATTTAATTGATTCTTCATATAATTCTTGAAAAGCATTTTGAATTTCACTCACATTAACCTCTTCTTCATTTTCACTCTCTCTTTCTTCTTCACTCTCACTATCATAAAAAATAAGGGAATCATAAACAATGACCTTGGAAGTGTCATGTGATAAATTCTCATCTATAGATGAGTTTTCACTATCACTCACATGACTAGCCATGAAATTCACAAAGTTGGGCTTAGTGGGGGAATCGGGTCCTTCTTCCTTATCACTATCACTAAGGGTCGCATTATATGAAATGGTTCGCTTACCCTCTCTCCTTGGTTTAGTGGGGTACTCAGAAGCCCTATGACTATAACCCTCACAACCAAAACACCTATTTGACTTGTCCCTATTTAAATTTTCATTAATAGTTTTAGGGATCCTCTTGGCTTTGTCATGCTTAGAAGTTTCAACTTTCTTAAACTCATTTTTAAATTTATCTTTGTTAATTTTAAGAAACTTTCGAAATTTCCTAGCAAACAAGGCCATATCTTCCGAGTCACTATCACTCTCTCTCTCTACTATTTGTTTATCCTCTTTTTGGGATTTTAACGCAATTGCCTTTTCTATTTTCTTTTCAGTTTTAGAGGGAAACATGTCGAGTTCATAGGTTTGTAAATCACCTACAAGCTCTTCTAATTTCGTAGAGGCTAAAGTTGGTAAAAAATTTAACACGGTCACTTATGGAATAAACCTATCGAGTAGGGACCTTAAAATTTTCTTTACTACTCGGTTGTCAGGTATTTTCTCTCCAAAATTAAAAGATGAATTAACAATATTGGAAAGTCTAGCATAAAATTCATCAAAAGTTTCTTTTTCATTCATTTTGATAGTTTGAAATTGAGTGTTGAGGTTTTGGAGTTTCGAAGCTTTAACGACACTAGTACCTTCATGAGTGAATTGTAAAATATCCCACGCTTCTTTAGAGGTCTCACACGTCATAATGCGTCGAAATTCATCCGGTGTGACAGCGCTAAACAAGGCATTTAAACCACGGAAATTAAAATTTGAAAGCTTAAATTGATTCTCACTCCATCTATCGGTCGATTTGGGAACACGTTCATTATCAACAAAATGAGTTGGTGGGGACCACCCGTTAACTACAGATAACCAAACCCTCTCGTCGATAGATTTTAGTTCCGATTTCATTCAGCCTTTCCAATACGCGTAGTTAGAACCATCGAAAATAGAAAATTTTGAAAATGGGAAAAATTCCATTTTAGCCAAAAAAAAATTAAAGGATCTTAACGAAGTAAATTATCGCTTTGGCTCTGATACCACTTGTTGGAGCGTCCTGAAGGCCCCTAATTTTAAAATCTTTAAAATCAATTTCCTTTGAAATAGATATGCGTAAGCGTTAGATGATGGTTCAATAAAAACAAATTTTAATTTACTTCAAAATTAAAATTAAACCAAGTGAAATATGATTAAAACACATACTTAGGTTAATTTCACTTAAACCATATTAATTAATCCAAGTCCTAGAAAACTTACCTAAGACATATTTCTCATTTAATTAAATTAGGCCAAACCAAATTTTAGCATATTAAATTGAAGACTTGAATTTACTACACATTACCTAATATTTAATTTAGCACCAAATTAAACAAGTAGTGATTAAATTAAACCAATTTTATCTTTTTACCTAAGCATGCATTCGAGGTGAATTTGTCAAAAATAAAATAAACAATTAATCTACTATGTCGCGATATACTAGAAAAAACCCACAACGGGAAAAAAACCTCGGACGACCCTAGCCTCAAATCCATTAAGTACGGAATTTATAAATACAAGCAAGATGACTTACAACACTCGACTTGATCCCTCTCAATCCCCGACACGTCTTCTTGTATCAACATCTTCTTAGCGAATAACTACAGAGCTCCACCGCGGTCTCGAAATCCACCGATCGGACTTTATATGGTCACCGTCACCCGAATTAGGAGCCTTTCTCCAAGTGGGTAAATCAACAAAAATCTCTTCTTCTTTGTGGAATTTAGAAGCAAACCCAAAACGTCTCTTCAAATGGTAGAGATGAAAAATCGGTGCCAAAACTCCAAGCAATATATATATATATATATATATATATATATATATATATATATATATATATATATATATATATATATATATATATATATATATATATATATGGAACTTGGATTAAACAAACAATTGGGTGTAAACTAGAGTGTCAAGTGAATTTTTCATTGAAAGATGAACACTCAAAACCATGAACTTTTCTTGAAAGAATTTGCTCTAAAAAACTCTCTCTATAAGTTAGAATGGAATGAAAAGTTAAGTTGGAAAAGTTCATTTCGCACTTAAGAAATTCTGTCAAAAGATAATGGAAAAAATAAGTGAGAAAGTGGGTCAAAACTGCTTAAAACTGCCAAATACCTGTTCCCGCCAAATCTCATTCGAACGACATTTTTGTTCGAACGAAATATCGTTCGAATGAGTCTTCTAACAAAGTTCCAGTGTGAACTCATTAGAAACATCGTTGGAAATCTCGTTTGAACATCCATCTCGTTCGAACAACATTTCGAATGAAGTTCCAGTGGCCAATATGGGAACTCGTTAGCAAACTCGTTCGAAAGACAATGTGGTTCGAACGAAAATCTCATTCGAACGACACTTCGAACGAACTCCTAGAAAGTGAAAAATTCAATTTTTTTCCCATAAACTTTATATTCTTTATTTTAAAGTTTAAATGAAATCTTTCTGAAATTAAACAACAGTTTTAAATAAATGTTCACCCAATATAAAATGTTCCAAGCTCCTATATATATAATCAAAATTCATTCATACCTTAGGAGCAATGGAACCATGTTGGTGACGTAGAAACAAGGCACAAACAAACTCGGTAATGTGATGAAGCTTTATACTCTTGGCCGCTACGTTTACAACAAACACGTCATAGGCTTGAAGGATGATCAATTATACTCTATCCTATGACTCAAACGTTTTTGTCCGGAATTGAGCCAAAACTATAAAGGACTCAATTAGAAATTTGTGTCTTTACAGGTTCTTCTCAAATTTTATTTTCTATCTGTTAAAATTTTCTAACTCATTTAAAAAATAATTACCATATGTAATAATATTAGATTAATCTTTCAACTTCAATTATAAATACACTATTATAATACGATTCATATGGTGTTTTACATTTTTTTATTAATTATATATGAAGATATGCATGTTATTATTAACAAAAATACTTAGTGTGCAATGTTTGGCTACCCATATTTATGTTTCCCATTTTATATATCTATTATAAAATGCCTATTTTTTTTATCTTTTTTGTCTCTCGAGGAAAATGAAAAATCTACATGAAACTTTTTAATCCCCTTTACGATGTGCCCCTCTCGCTCATAATCATATTCTCACATGTCTCTCCCGCGTTCTCCTATAATTTTAGGGGTATTTTGACTTTACAATCCATTTTGGTTATTAAATTTTATCTATTATTTTATTTTATTTTTGACCTTGTCACTAAAATTGCATGGAAAAAGTCAGTTGACTGGTCAAATCATTATCTTTTCTACAAAAGTCCAAACTATCCTCCATTCTACACTATTAAATGTTCAATTCACTTGTTATTTTTCTTCATAAACTTAAGACACTATATGAAGTTAATACATTAATTAAATTGGACACTTTATTAAAATATTTTTTAAAAAATAATAATAGTTTTGTTTCATTTTTGCCTCTGAACAGGAAGCGTATAGGATCCTCAAGAAGAAATAGTGGACTGTGCATGGAGCTCATCTGTTTCTTGATAGGTGGCATCCACTGGGTTGCTGTCCCAAAAGTGGTCGTCGTCCATCTTGTCACTGGATTAGGATTGAGGGCCTCCCTCTTCATTTGTGGGGCATGGAAGTCTTCCAGGCTGTTGGTAAGCAGTGTGGAGGTTTTCTTAATATTGACGAAGACACTCAGTCTGGAGTAAAGCTGAGGTGGGCACAGATTTTGGTTAGAGGGAATGTGACTATCCCAAAGAAGATCACTATCAAAGCGAGTGGTTGGGTCTTCGTTCTTCCCGTTCTTGTTGAGGTACCACCATCGTGTTTCTTTGTAGGTGATGGAGTGTCCGAGGAGATGGGTAGTCTGAGGGAGAAGGCTCACTCTCGCGCAACAGTTGAAGTTAGGAATGGGCGGACTGCTTCTCCAGCTTTGGTGGCTCACGCCCCTCTCAGTTCTGGGCTTGGTATCTTAGCGATAAAGAGGATGTGGTGGTGGGCTCTACTTCGGATGCTTGTCCTTCATCTGTGCCATCTCTTCCCAAGCACAGCAGCACCAAGGCTCATTTCATGAGACCTTGTCAACCTTTACCGTAAGCCACATATACGAATGGAAAACTCCAACAATATGGCAAAGTACAGGTTCTGCCACATCCTCTGGATCCGGCTACTCTGTCCAGGTCGAACACTCCCAGTACCGGGGGTAATATATGCATGGGGGTACATAGTGGCTATGGTGTGTGTAGCGTGAGTGATTCCAATGACGTAGTGGTTAGCTCCACTCGGCAGGTCTCCAGCAAAGTGAGTGGCTCTGGTGGTGTGGTGGTTAGCTCCATTCAGTAGGTCTCCAGCATAGGTGAGAAGGCTAAAGGTGTCTTGGGGAGTGAGCAGCCTAGCAAATGAGGTTTTGGATTGGTGAATGGTAGGGTGGCGGACAAGACTCATATTGATGGAAGTAGTGGTTTGTGTGCTAAAGTGGGTGAAAGTGAAGCGTTGGTGTGTCCTGCTGGGGTGATAGGTATGGAAAGTTAGTGGGTCCTTTAGAGAAGCCTCATGGGTTGAAAGTTGTTTCTTTGGCTGACAAGAGGTGTGATAAGACGTTACGTAGCAATTTTTGTAATAATAAAGATGGGACCCAGGTTTTGTTAGCGGATAAAAACCTGGGGATCAATTTGATTCATGATGTCAGCATGCTTGCTCCTAATAGTAAGCATTCCCTGCCTGCTAAGAATGGTAAATAATGCGCTTATTTTAGTATAATCGGACCATGTCTTAATTTCGGTAAAGTGTTGAAAAATGGGGTACTTGGAAAAAAAAAGATAAATCAGAATCTCTCAAAATTAGAGGCAAGAATAGAGGGGAGGTTAAGGGTAAAGGTGCGGTTGTCAAGGACTCTTTGGGCATATCGGGAGGTGTGTTTGGTTGTGAGGGGATGGCCTCGATTCCTTGCTCCTCCGAGGGGCTCGATCCTACTTTTTCTCCTGCTTCGTTGCTTGTGAAGGGTGGAACCCTTTGCACGATTGCCGAGGAGGGTGTGGGAGACGTGGAGGTTGGGGACATTGTGCATTTTTCTTGTGATGTTTCTGGGGATCCGTCGAGTGGGCAAGGAATAGTTAGTAACTTGGGGGACTTGTCCCCTAGACTGTGGGTGGAGCTTGGGGTTGTGGAGGGGGAAGGGGAGGCGTCCGGGAGTAGGGTTGGTGAGAGGATTCAGGAGCTAGACATGGAGGAATGGGTATCTAGTGTTATAGGTGGCTGTAGTACATTTCTAGGGATTTATTTTTTATGGAATGAGAAGGAGGCACTTAGGGTGTTCCAACTCATTGAGGAGAGGTGGAAGGAGAGAGTAAAGGATGTAGAGAGGGGGTGGGGTGGGGGAACTAATGGATTTTAATGAAGCTACGTCTTATCTCTTGGAATGTGCGGGGTTGGAATGACCTCGGGAAATGAGGGGTGGTTAGTGGAGTGATTTCACAGTGGAGGTCGGACATTTAATACCTTCAAGAGACAAAGTTGGGGTTTGTTGATTGGGAGGTGGCTCGTTCGATTTGGGGAGGACGCTGGGTTGAGTGGTGTTGTCTGGACTCAGATGGGGCTTCAGGAGGGATTATTATTATGTGGGAAAATAGAGTGGTGTAAAAAATTGATATTTTAGTAGGACAGTGGTCTCTTTTGTGCTTATTCAGGTGTGTGGAGGATGAGTTCTCTTGGAGTTTTTCAGGGGTTTATGGTCTTGTGGAGGACTCGACTCGTTGGGAGTTGTGGTAGGAATTGGCAGGGGTCAGAAGTGTTTAGGGTGTTCCGTGGTGCTAGGGGGGACTACAACAGCGTGTGTTTCCCCTCTGAGAGAAGTAGTGGGGGGAGGTAGAACTCGTTTATGAGGGATTTCTCGGACTTCATTGATGAGTTGGAGCTGATTGACCTCCCTTTGGCGGGAGGGGTGTTCACTCGGTCCAGTCATAGGGACGAGCCTTTGCTTTCCGGTTGGATTGATTTTTACTTTATAATGACTGGGATGATCATTTTTTGGGGAAACTCAGTCATGCCTGCCTCGAGTGACTTCGGATCACTCACCTATTTTACTGGAGTGTGGAGGGAGGGGTGGGGGAGGGCCCCGCTAAGATTTGAGAATATTTGGTTAAAGGAGGAGGATTTTGTTAGGAGGGTTTAGGAGTGGTGGCATGGGTATGAGGTGGAGGGGAGTGAGAGCTTCAGACTTGCGTCTAAATTATTTCTTCTCAAGGGGGATATCATTCGGTGGAACCGAGACGTGTTTGGCAATGTGGGAGGAGCTATTGAGCAGATTTTAGAGGACATCCGTTCTTTTGACGAAAAAGAAGGGGTGGATGGTCTTTTGGGGGCAGAGAGGGTGGCGAGGGTCGAAAAGAAAAGGGAGGTGGGGAAGAGACTAGTTTAGGAGGAGATGAATTGGAGAAAAAAGTCTAGATCTCTTTGGCTTAGGGAAGGGGACTACAACACTAAATTTTTTCATAAAGTGGCTAATTCCCATCACCGTTTTAACCATATCGAGAAGGTGGTAGTAGGGGGAGTGGAATTCACCGAGGAGAGTGAGGTTCGTAGGGATATCAGTCAGTTCTATGAGAGGTTGTATACTGAGGAGGAGCCTTGGCGCCCGAAGATGGATGGTCTTACAGTGGCAAGCATCGCTGGGGATGAGGTGGTTTGGCTGGAAAGGTTGTTCACAGAGGAGGAGGTCGTCCAGGTTTTAAGGTCAATATGCGGTGATAAGGCACCTGGTCCGGACAAATTAACTATGGCATTTTACCAGCATTGCTGGGAGGTGGTTAGGGTGGATGTGATGGCAGTTTTCAGCGAGTTGTATGATAGGGGTTACTTTCTGAGGAGTCTGAGCGCCACGTTCCTTACTTTGGTCCCGAAGAAGGGGGGGATACGGATGTGAGAGATTTCAAGCCTATTAGTCTGGTCGGCAGCGTGTATAAGCTCATTTCTAAGGTCTTGTCGGTTAGACTTAGAAATATGATTGATCCTCTCATCTCGGAGGCTCAGAGTGCGTTTGTAGGGGGGCGTCAGATCCAGGATGCCGCGCTGATAGAGAACGAGTGTATCAAATCAAGATTGAGAGGTGGGGATCCAAGTATTCTATGCAAGCTTGACATTGAGAAGGCGTACGATCACGTGAGTTGGGAGTTCCTCCTTTATTTGCTTAGGAGGATGGGTTTGGGGAACGGTGGTACAGGTCGATGAAGAGGTTCATTTTGACTGTCAACTTCTCCGTACTTGTTAATGGGGTTCCAGAAGGGTTCATCTCGAGTTCGCCTGGTCTTAGGCAGGGTGATTCATTATCCCCTTTTCTCTTTACCTGGTTATGGAGGCGTTTTCTAGGATGATGAGTCGTACGATGGAGGGTGGCCTAATTTTTGGTTTTTCGATCGGGAGATTTGTTATCCATTCTATTGAGGTGTCTCACCTTCTTTTTGCATATGATACTATTATCTTTTGTGGGGCGTCGGTGGGGGAGGTGAGGTCATTACGGTTACTTTTGGTGTGCTTCGAGGCTATTTGGGGTTATGTATCAACGTCAGGAAGAGTGAGATGATTGTTGTGGGTGAGGTTAGAAATGTGAGGCTTCTTGCAGGTGTTCTTGGTTGTCATGTCGGATCTCTCCCGTCTACTTACATAGGACTCCCTTTAGGGGCTAATTTTAAGCCTTCTTCGATGTGGGATACGGTACTCAAGAGGGTGCAACGGAGGTTAGGTGGGTGAAAGCATAGTTACCTGTCCAAAAGTTGTCGGTTAACGTTGATAAAAAGCGTTTTATCTAGCCTGCCGACTTATTTTATGTATGTTCTTCCTTTACCTGGGTTCGTTGGCAATAGGCTCGATAAGTTGATGAGGGACTTTCCGTGGAGAGGGAATGATGATCACTTTCACTATTGCTTGGTGAGTTGTGATGAGGTGTGTAGGCCTCTGAAAGATGGTGGGGCTGGAGTGAGGAGATTAGACCATTTCAACAAGGCTTTACTGGGGAAGTGGCTGTGGAGTTTTAATAGGGAAGGAGGCAGATTATGGAGGAAAGTGGTGGTCGCAAGGCACGAGGTGCGTCCGTTTGGGTGGGGCCCTATTATTGGGCATTCTGCTCATGGGGTGGGATGGTGGAAGTTTATTGCGCTTGGATGGGGGAGGTTCTCTTTGCTTACTTCCTTTCAGCTCAGGAATGGAAACTGTATCAGATTTTGGAAGGATAAATGGGGCGCGGGGGGCTCTCAGGAGGATCTCTTTCTGGGGATGTATCATCTTGGGGAATACAAAGAGGGGTTAGTTGAGCATCATAGGCGGGGGGTTGGGGCTTGGGGGGGAGTGGGATCCAAAGTTTAGGAGGGAACTCTAGGATTGGGAGCTGGAGGAGGTGGGGGAGTTCTTTTCCTGGCTAAGATTGGCCCCGACTACATCATTGGGGGCAGATGGGTTAAGGTGGTTGTGCTCTCAGGATGACCTATTTTCAGTTAAGAGTTATTATAATGTGTTGAGGGGTCGTGGGGGTGCTACTTTTCCGTGGAAGGAAATTTGGAAGTGTCATGAGCCTCCCAAGGTCTGCTTCTTTGTGTGGACCGCTGTCAGGCAGGCCATCTTGACGATTGAGGGGCTTCAGTATAGAGGTAGGAGGATGGCCAGTAGATGTTGGTTATGTAGGAAGGATAAGGAGACGTCCAATCACCTTCTTCTTCATTATCAGATTACTAAGGGTCTGTGGGATTTATTTTTCTCTTTAAGCCAGACTGTATAGGTTATGCCTTGTACGGTGTGCGAGGTGATGGCGGCTTGGAGGAGGCCTAGGGGTTGGACTAGCTCGTAATTTCTCTGAAGATGGTTCCTCATTGTATTTTTTGGACCATCTGGCAGGAGAGGAATAGGAGATGCTTCGAGGGAGTAGATCTTAATCCTTCTCGGATTCGGTAGTATTTTCCAAGTCTTCTTCTTACTTGGTTTAAGGGAAGATATGATTCCTCATTATCTCTCTTCCTTGAGTTTTTGGAGGACTTTTAGGGGTTTGTGCTGTCTGTTTTGGGGCTCGGCCCTGTGCTTTTTTGTTTTGTATACTTCTTGTATACGGGATTCCGCCCCCTTAGGCGGGTTTTGTTTATTGAATCATTTACTTATCAAAATATATATATATATAATTAATTAAAAAGCTTCTATTATATTTTTCTTTGTGTTTTGTTAGGCCAATTTTAATTTGAAAAAGGGAAATAATATTGAAAATTAGTAGGATAAAATAGTA
Source organism: Sambucus nigra (assembly GCA_949130495.1). NCBI lineage: Eukaryota > Viridiplantae > Streptophyta > Magnoliopsida > Dipsacales > Adoxaceae > Sambucus > Sambucus nigra. Next base: position 95,473,540 of record OX422212.1, read on the forward strand.
AATACAAAGCTGGAACAAAAAATAACTATAAAGTAATTTATTTTGGAGACATTCGGTAAAAAATCGCTCAACATTTTTACTTAACGTTGACAATCCAAACGGGTACTTTCATGTTTTGGAATCCCATATATTTTCTTAAGTCATTTATTGCCTCAGTTTTTATTCTTTCTTTCCTTACAAATTTGAAAATGGGTTTTGCCTTTTATCAGTATTACCTCTTTATAGGGTGGAAGGGCAAGGATTTGCATAATAATTCCTACGAACTTTTATTGTTCGTAGGAAACAAAACTAATACTTCTTACGAACAATAAAAGTTCGCAGGAACTCTTACGGACAACTGCTGTTCATAACAACAAAAAAATATAATAAAAATAATTATTTATATCTTTGACGAACTTATTTTCTTCGTAGGAAGTGTTACGAACTTCAGAGGTCCGTAGGAAGTTTTTGCAAATTCTGCAACCAATTTGTAACTTTAGAGAACGAGTTAGAGAATTTGTTCTGAACTATCCACCATTGTAGACCAAGAATTCCATAAAATTATAATTTTTTTTGCATTATGCATCCCCATTGTGGATGCTCTTAGTAGTTTTAGATAACTAACGCAGTTTATGTGGAGACGTTAGAATTCCTCCTAATGCTTCAATTAAAATTTCAATTTCGGTACCCAGTATAATTTTTTTGAATTTTTATATTGAACTAGAGGTATGATTTTTTTGAATTTTTATATTGAACTAATAACAATATAATTAATGAACATAAAGAATGCTAATATTTTACTCTGGCTGGTAGTATGAAGAATGGTGGGTGGAATTGCATGTGAATTTGGAGGCGATTTTTACGGAAAATATGGAAAAAAAAATAAGTACGGGTAGATATAATGGGCTTGGTGGGTGGTTAGTAAGGAGAGTGGATTTCATATAATGTGAGGGATTTAAATATTGAAATTGTAGCAGCTTGGTTTTGCAGGAAGAGATATCTCATTTATGTCTATATAAAAGTTCTTTCATAAAGCTTTTCTATTTAAATATATAATTGCTTATGTAATATGATGTAATCACATTAGAGCATAGTTTATAGGTTTTGTTTTGAATGGAAGAATGTTGCATGTTATCTGTTTATTAAAATGCCACGAAAAATACCACCTCAAGTTTCTTTAATCTTACAAATTAATTTTATTAATTATAAATAAATTTAATAATTTAATTTTTAAAACACCCATACATGTTGGATGATGGTAAATACAGAATCACACATTATCCTTATAATTGCTACATAGATGTTACTTGTATACATGAACGCATCTAATCTATATAACTATATAAAAACTGTAGACCCAAATCATGTGAGACTGACATGTGACAACTTAATAAATGATATCATAAATGAGAGTCTCTCTCTAGAGAATGATACGCGAAGATAATAACTCATCTTTCTCTACACTCCAATACAATGAATTTAGTCCATCTAACCGGCTTCCTATTCATTGTACTCCATTTTTAATTTTCCAAGACCTACATTGAAATCTACAACCTTTTCCTCTTCTTGTCTCTCTCTCTCCCCTTTAATATATGAACCATCCGTTAAGGTAGGCAAAGATAAAAAAAAAACACAAGCCGAAATGACGACAACCGTCTATCAATGCATTCTCAGTTGAATCATTTGAAAGGTATGATATAGTTACAATTTCTTTTGCACTAATTTATACATTTTACCTATAAAAATTATCTTCGCTTTAATTGAATTCTAATTTTATTTTGTCAGAAAATTTGTTGGTCTCTATCAAATATTTGAGTTTTCAATTGAAAGGTACATTCGTTTATTTTTTATATGTGAAATATTGTATATCTCATGTTTATCCTACTGTTTTATGTTATAAGTGGATTTCAGCACATTAGAGGAGGATTTGTTTGGAGCCATAGACGTTGATGGTAATAGTTAAGAAAACTTAATAAATGATATCATAAATTAGAGTCCCTCTCTAGAGAAGGATACGTGAAGATAATAACTCATCTTTCTCTACACTCCAATACAATGAATTTAGTCCATGTAATCGGCTTCCTATTCAATGTACTCCATTTTTATTTTTCCAAGAACCTATATTGAAATTTACAACCTTTTCCTCTTCTTCTCTCTCTCTCTCTCTCCCCTTTAATATATTAACCATCCATTAAGGCAGGCAAAGAAAAAAAAACACAAGCCCAAACGATGACAGCCGTCTATCAATGCATTCTCTGTTGAATCATTTGAAAGGTATGATATAGTTACAATTTCTTTCTCACCGATTTACACATTTTTACGTATAAAAATTGTCTTCGTTTTAATTGAATTCTAATTTTATTTTTTCAGAAAATTTATTGGTCTCCATCAAATATCTGAGTTGTCAATTAAAAGGTACATTCGTTTATTTTTTATATGTGAAATATTGTATATCTCATGTTTATCCTACTATTTTATGTTATAAGTTGATTTCAGCGCATTAGAGGATGATTTGTTTGGAACCATAGACGTTTATGGTAATAGTTAAGAAAAATATCTGAAAAATACTAACATGCAAATGATATAGACGTATGGCTAGATTTTTAAATACGATTCTTTCTTTCAATACAATCATGCTTCAAGAGAGATTTTCTAACCCAATTCCATCCATAAACAAATGTGAATCTGGAGACGACACATTTAATGTTCATTCCTTTGGTAATGTCAGGGAAGTCAACATTGATATAGATCATGTCAATGATAGTACACCCAAGCTACTGCCCACTTTGTTTCCAGGTATCATTTTTTGGGGGCTTAGTTTTGTTTTCCATTTATTCTGTAGATTTAGTTTGTTTCACACTTCAAATTTAGTTTAAGAAATTTTGTGTTTGTGTGTATTGAAATAAAAAACTTATTGTAAGTCTCAACACTTATTGTAAGTGGGTTTTGGTATCCAACATCTAAAATTATGCCATTTATCAAAATACCTTATTACTCATCTTTACTTATTGCTTATTTAAATTTTTTCTAAACATCTGATTATAAATTCGTTTGCTAAAAACTAATTCATACAGTCTTTATAATGAAATACAAATTTATATTCGGCCATACATCGCGTTGCCTACTTATTGCTTATTTAATTTTTTTCTAAACATCCGATTATAAATTCGTTTACTAAAAACTAATTCATACAACCTTTATAATGAAATATAAATTTATATTCGGCCACGCATCGCGTGACCTTCACGCTAATAATCTATATCTATCTATGTATCTATATACTACTATAAAATGCTATACAAGCAATTAAGACTCCTTAACACAAAGCCTATCCACGCCATCTCCTCTCTTAATCAGCCATATCCACATCATCAGCGCTATTCATATACCCGATTTAGTTGCCAATTATTTGTTACAACTTCCATCGACCTTTCGTCTCCAAAGTTCATTACTGCCACCACCCATTTATCTCCAAACTCCATTACTTTAACATGTATATAAAACCTTTTGAAAATCAAACACGGGACAGAGAGAAAAGAAGCGGTGGTGTCCATTCCCTTTTTCCAACCTTTCCCCATTCTCTTCTGGGCTTTTTTTCTCTCCATATATAGACGAAACCCTACACGAAAACTTAAAGAGATATACCAGCCGACATTTAAGTGTGTCGTTTTGAACTTAGCCAAAAAACAAAGAAAACTAGGCCCTACTTCGATCAGGTAAGGTTTGAAGAAAACAAGGGCACCACTTTCTCAGGTATGAGATATGCTCTACATATTTTTCACATTAAAATATATATATATATATATACACCACATATTTGGCCTTATTCTTTAATAAGGGGATGTATGAAGAAAGAGGTAGAGAGAGAGATTTGAAATGGGTTTGCCGATAGAGAAGTTAGCGCGTCATTTTGATTTCCCGTAAGTTTAGAGAAGTTGCTAACTACTATGCCTTAATGGTTTGAAACGGGTTTTGAATCAATTTTTCAGTTATTGTCGAGACATTCAGTTTGAAATCGATTTCTTGATTTACTGTTCGCTAATTGGAAGGTTCATTGTCAGCGATTTTAAGGATTTTTGATGTATTATAACTTATTTTTAGGTTTTTTGTAATGGTTGAAATTTTTTCAAGGTTTTGATTTCTCAGTTTTTAGTGTGTTAATTTAAAATAGTGATGGTGGAAGGCCAACCAGTGGGAGTATCTTTGTTGGTGGCTTTGTTTTGGGAGGAATTATTGTTGAAAGGTTGTGTCTATGCACCTCAAATTAGCAAGGCGCTAGCTGGAGCTGACAAAAAGATTTAATGAGGAAGTTACCCAAACTCATCTACAATGAAGAAAAAGGTTTGGACAGAACACGTAAGATTCCTTTAGAGAAAAATGCGCAGCTAAACTCCGCCATCGATTACGCATCTGCGTCGCTGCGATCTGAAGAATTCATGGACAATATGGTAGTCAACTCGGATGAAATGGAAACTGCTGAACGAGAATATTGTTGGTTATGTTTTGGTATCATCGAAGGATTAAGAAATAATAATCAGTATCTTTCACCTTTTTTTGGGTTCTTTGACAAACAACAATGTGTTTGTGTTTCTTAATGGGGTTTCAAGAATGAGTTAGTTTGTTACTGTTGTAGTTATTTTCATTTCTATATTTTTGCTCCATACAGTAAAAAAATAAAAAAATATGAGAGGTGCACTTCATATATTTTATTTTGTGATGAGATATGCACCACACAATGTTATAATTTTTTTGTTAGAAATGATATTATAATGAGATATGCGCTTCATATTTTTTATTTTGTGATGAGATATGCTCCACACAGTGTTATTTTTTTTTAGAAATAAAATTAATATTATTATTTTAACTGTTATTATTTATTTATAATGGTCGATTTGAACTTTTTTTTTTGTCCAAAAAATGGATGCTTCAGGAATTAATAAAGAAATGTGGATTAGCATCTCGTTGAGTAGTTTATATGTTGTAAGACCTCTCTATGTGGGAGGAAGTGTACCATTCATGTTGCTTTCATGGGTTTCCCAAATTCTCATGGCAATCATTTTGAGGATTTTTCATATAAGATTTAAGTTTATAATCCCTCTGTCCGTGGATGAAAATAAAGTAAGGGATTTGCTAATAAAGCAGTAATGCATTTGTTGGTGTGCATGGTTCATTGTAACAATTTATAATACAAGATAATTGCATTTAATTTGTGGGTATGATGCATGTTTATTTGAGACTTCTTTTTTTGATTGAATTACTGAGTTAGTAAATCTGTAAATTCATTAACTGAATTCGATCTTTGGTTGTAAGGCCCGGATATGTTTTGGATTGATTTTATGTGACACCCCATCTAATTAAATACCGGGTAGCTACTCCTTTATTAAATTAATACAGAATATCAAGTTGGTTCAGTCTTAGCATCACTGTCGATAACATTTAATTAATTACTAGCCACCTAATATTTAAAAAGAGAGATGTTAAATTTTATTAATTAAGCCAACAATTAAACAAGAATTTATTTAATAAACCAACAATCGCATAACCAATCTCATATAAATGCTCAACGAGATGAAATCAAATAAGTCTGGAGTAAACACTCCAATAATAAAGATGCCAGAGTAAATAATGTCCCAATACAAGAGTCTGAATAAATAATGAACCAAAAACTGAAATAATGAAAGTCTGCAACTACAACCTCTAAATGAGAATGGGCGACATGCCCTAACTAATACAAATGTCTCTGAAGGAATCAAGAATAAAATGAGAGCGTCTACTACCAAGATCCTGTAACTTCCACAACAGCTACAGCTACAACACGTTATCATAATGGAACTCCTATGCTTGGCGTCCCTGTGGATGGGCACCTAAAATGTTTTTACAAAACAAAAATAGATTTGGAGGAAAACGGGTCAGAGCCCGGTGTGAAAACAGTTTAAAAGTTTAGCAAGTGATTTAAATTATAATTAAACATCACATATTATAAACACGTTAGTTGCGTACTCTCACATGAGTTTCTTACCTCTCAACTACTGTGCACGCCTAACGTATGCCTTTAACCCATCGTAGTTATGCCACTATCTAACTAATTTGCACCACTCCTGCCTTCGCATTCTAACATAGAGTATCTACACGTAACCCCCAAATGAGCCATATTTATAACCCATGTTCACATTCATTAAATTATTTATCTCAAGTGTTAATCTAATTCTCATACTTAACCCATTCAAATATCTTAGTTATTCACATCTACTAAGCAATAATGAACCAGTCACAAGTATATAATTATATCACTCTCAGTACATAAATACATATATGGAACCCCTAGGCTAAGCTGCGGTGCACGCATACTCTACTATCGAATCCCGGTACATCACATACATAGGGACTACGAGTTTCGAATATCTCAAAAAGCGTTTCAATAAGAAAAATCACACATATTGGAGGTGAACATAGTTCACATACCCATGGGTCATGTACATACCTACGCTCCCATGGTCAGCTGACTTATCGACTCACAAATAAGTCATTCACAGCCCTATGTCCTTAAGGTACCAGTCTAAATCCCCCCGAAGGCACACAAGGATAAGAGGGTCCTTTTCCAAAATAAAACTAACCTCCTATGATAGAAAGTATGGTAGGTATGTCATACACATAAGAAATCCACACATTAGGCATTCACACAACCTAAGAAATCATATATCAATATAGATGTTCATACATTTCATCTAGTTAATCTCGTACGTAGCAAGTTTACCCCGAACATTACACATAATATATATATTCCGGGTTATAACTCTCTCGTTGTATCAATCTAGGTACTTAAACCTATCTCAAAAGGTTACTAGGTCTCTTATTAGTTTCTAATGTTATCTCAGTACTTGAAACCCCTCTGTTGCTTCCCGTAGTCTTATATCATCATTAATTCCTATTATAGTTTCAATTCGAATGATTTCTAATCATACCCCACTCAATAGACCCTCCTAAGAAACGTCATTCAATCCCGTAAGTTATAGTATTCTCCGATAATAACTAAGGCCCTACTGACTTTATCTAAGTTCCACAAGATTATATTACTCACCCTAATAGTCAATATTGTCTTTGGAATAATACTTAAAACTTAAAGAGAAGCAATTGCCAAAAATCAGCATGAGTTGATCGATCGAAGAAAAGGGGTCGATCGATCGATGGTTCGATCGATCGACATTCTTGAGTCGATCGATCTACCAAATAAGTATCAGCCCAGAAATTCTTAACAGTTACGGGTTTACATCTTTTTACACTTCTAAATCATCATCCCAACATCCAAAACTCAAAATTAAGTATACTAATTATCCTACTAATATAGTTACATCATTTCCCCACGTTTTAGATTCATCAAATCGACCTATAACATCAATTACTTGGATCAATTTACTCAATTTTCACATAAAAATCTAGTTTTTCTATTTCTTCAAGAACATCCCATAATCCAATCCAATTTCAAAATTCTTTACCCATAAATCTTAAATTCATAGTTGTTATCATCTCCAACATAAACCTACATGCAAGTCCTATCCAGATTATGATTTTAAGACATTCAATCCATTCAAGTTTCATTATTTATGAGAAATCTTCAATTCTATAAAAACATGTAAACTATATGCTTTGAATCTTTGCAAGATAAACCACTTACCTGTAAATCTGATGTTCTGATCCGTTGTTGTTATTCAAGGGTTGGTCCTCTCTTCTTTTCGGTCATAATTCCGTCCAAATTGGTGGTGGTGGATGGTGGTTTTGGTTTGGGAACTTTTTGTAACCTCTCCTCTAACTCACGTAACTCCCCTCTTTGTTTTTGGCTGATAATGGCCCTAATGGCCTAACCAAAAATAAATAAATCAACACTAAAAATCGTGGGTCTTAATTCCTTAATTTTTAAAATTACCAAAATACCCTTTCGGGTTGCCGATTTGGCCTAAAAATGCTAGTGTTTCTGATAATCTCGAACCTTTCGGACACGTTGGCGCACTCAAAAAGCTCATACGGATGACATAAAAATAAAATACTTTTAAATCCATTAAATGGAGTCCTGACACGACTGACACGCGCGTCCCAACTAAATTACCGAAACTATCATATTTCAACTCATGATAATTTTAATTAATTCAATGATCACATATTACTATAATCACTCAGTAATATTCAATAACATCATAATAACCAAATACTAACTCTCTTCCCACTAGCATTTAAATCCGAATAAATTTTCCAATTAATAAATCCCAAATTAATTTAATAAATCACATAATTAAAAGCAATTCCATTTAATTAACCTCATAATTAAAAGCCATAAAAATACGGGGTATTACATACTCCCCCCTAATAACGGAATTTCGTCCCGAAATTTGGAAAGTAAGGCATACCTGGAAATATTAGGTATCCTCTAGTACTCAAAATAAAATATAAAGAAAGGCTCACTCACTAAAGCCCTCGCTTTACAACAAGCTTGTTTAATAGTCTTGACACTTTATTAGACTACGCCACAATAGATGCACTTCACGTTGTGCTCTTACTAAACAACATTCGAATAAAATATAGCCTATACATCATTGGCCACATTATCTCAATATTACTGTAAATCCGCACCTCACTACGCATTAACTCTCACGTTTATCAAAACACGAAACAACCATCCTGGAAGAAATCAATAACACATCTGACTACTCTTGCCCATTCTTTAAATCTCTGTTCCCAGCATTGTGACTTTTACATAAGGGGAAACCATTTTAGCCAGTTGATGTTACACAAAACATTTGTAAACCTCTTGTCCACTATAAATAGCTACGGGTGCTTCCCCCAACTCTACCATTATGTAATATCTTCTTCGTATTACTACAATATACTTCATTTACTAGTTATAACCAATTGAAAATGAAATGATCGCAATGAATCGAAAATTTCTTTCATACAATCCACCAGTCGTCAATAACCATGTGCCTACACCTCGGGCTATAGGTGATACAACCCTAAGAACGAAGCGTTATTTCCACTACTTCTTGTACCCCACGTTGAAGGTGGGTTTCGGGAACCTCCTATTGGTTGTGAATGATACTGCGTAGGACCACGTACCGGCGTGTTCACTATCTAATAGTGTAAATCACCCAAGTATATAACCATTTCTCTCCTTCTGGATAACCTATCCCACATATTCGAAAGAACTCGTTACTTATCTATAAGTTGGCAACCCCTTGAGGAAATTTACCAACTTGACCCTTCCATCCCTAGAATCGTCGGCTTGATACAAAATTATCTGATTGATCATCTAACTCCAACTTTTCTACTACTTACTACTCCCCTTTCAATGCCGACTTTCACGTATAATTCTTCCCGTTAAGTGATACTTAATGGTTTTCTTCTTCTCTCGGCGTATACCAAAAGTTTCGACCCTTGCACTGTTCACCACTTTGTGCACATCTGGACCCTTTATACCTTATTAACATCCTCATTCTATTTACTCTTGCTCACACTCAACATTCGATTGGTCAGAACTTTACTCCAAAAACCTATAATAATTAAATATTTGCCTTCTCAAGAGATATCCCCTTATTAAATGGCTTTCCACTACCTTTTCACCAAATTCGAATGTGCTACACTGATTACACATGAGTATACTCATTAACACCTTCTCTTACAACACTTAATCCCATAAGTAATAATTTCACCCATCTATATCCCTTCTTCCGGCGATTACTACATTAGTAAACCAAAATGTCTACACCCCTTATAACCCATGTGTTGATACCAAATTTAATCTACTGACGTGGATCAGTTAAGTGGAGACACATGTCAAACTACATGGCACTTACAAGCATTTCTGAACAACACCTTGACTTCGAGGAACTCAACCTCCCCGACCAACTCAGACACTCCGAGCAACAGGTGCTCTCCAAGGAACTTTACTGTATCGAGTAACTCATGAATACCGAGGTACTTAGGCGGTCCGAGCAGCTTAGGCGGTCTGAGTTGCATCTCGTACAGAGCATTAATGTCCAGATAATCAACATATTGACTGCGCATTAAATGCTCATTATTATCATATAGATGTATACGCCTATTGGACAGCTATGTATTACCCTTTCATATTTACAGCCTGATGGCTATAAATACATTGTATCATCCTCATTGTAAGGGGAATCGGAATTTCTTGGTAAAACTGGTTATCGAGAATTCCAAACAAACAGTCATTAATAACAAAATAGTGGACGTAGGCCATTCTTTCAAGGCTGAACCACTTTAAAATTATTTTGTCTTATTTATTTTTATTTGTGATTGAATAATTAGATATAATCTAATTTTTTTACATCAACAGATTGGCGCCGTCTGTGGGAAACGACTGAAATTCTCGTTTTTCACCAAAACAATTTATCACTAATCGGTGATAATCCTGAATCCAGTAATCGAAAGGCTGGAAACCCCCCGAATGCATCCGCTCCTCCAAATGTCCAAGATCTGGCTAGAATTATGGCCAATTTGGCTCAAAGCCAGACGACTATGCAAGAGACTATGTGAAAACTCATGTAAACTATCCAGGGTGGAGCGCTGACCCAATCAGGACAACGAAGTGTTCAAATAAATGCCCGTTTAGTTTCTTCGCGTATTAGGCAAAGCGACTCATATCGCACTGAGAAATATGATGATTTTTCTTATCAACTAGGTAACTTCGTCAGTACGAGCCACAGATACTGAACAACATATCACTCTCTCTCCAGAAAGGACTAGTGCATTGGAGAGATTAAGTAGGATCTATCCTTTTGATCGATTGGGCCCTAGGAAGAATAAAAGTTCTCCTAAGGCTGTGTCGAGAAACTTTTGATGACCAACTGATCTAAGAGAGGGTTCTGCCCAATCACAACCTGTTGCTCGACAAGATAGATCCCAGGAAACGACTTCAACACGATCAATTGCTCGAACCAATAGGCCCGAGGAGGGAAAGTATGCATAGAAAGGTTCCATTCAAAGGTTGGAGGATAGACTAGGGGAAATGGCTAAGGCGAAGAATCCTCTACAAAGAACTTTTATCCAAAGGACCTCTTTTATACAGGCAATTATGGATTTTCCCACACCATCGAAGTTCAAAGCACCTGTTGTGACCCATAAATATGATGGAAAAACTGACCATGTCCTTCATATAGAACAATACCAAGCTGCTGCCAACATCTATGCCGTGCCAGACGAGATGAGATACAGGGCATTTTCGGGAAATCTTACCGGATCTGCACAAATATGGTACAATAATCTTCCTCGGGGGAAGATTTTAGCTTTCTTTCAACTGGCCGAGCTCTTCATTGGAAATCTTCATTTTCGAGCAAAACCAGTTAAGCAGGTGGAACATTTGTTAAGTGTTAGATAAAAAACAGGTGAGAGGACCAGGGATTACATAACTCATTTTAATAACGAGAAGCTCGAAGTTATTGATTACGAGGAAAAGACAGCAATTACTGCTTTGATGAGTGGACTGTTGACCAATAAATTGTACTATACTTTGGCCAAAGATCCACCCAAAACCATGTCAGAATTAATGGAAAAATCGGCCAAGATCATGATTGCCGAGGAGGCTATGGCTGTGAAGAAGAACATGGACACCAAAGAGACAAAGGTGGAGGTTGATAAGGCTAAAAAGAAAGAACATAAGAACAATGGTGGTGACAAGCAGTCAAAAGCAAAGACATCATGGGAAATATTGAAGAAATTTGAAAATTATACTCCTTTGAAAGTAGACATAAACCATGTCCTTGAAGAGATCAAGAACAACGAGGAACTAAACTCGCCTGAGAAAATAAAGTCAGATCCTGGCAAGAGGAATAAGGCCAAATATTGCGAGTTCCATAAAGACCATGGTCACACGACCAAAAATTGCATAGCTCCGCAGAATGAAATCGAAGCACTCATCAGGCGAGGAAAGCTGGTCAAGTATGTTGATCGAAGAAATAAAAGAAAAAGCAACGACCGAGCAAGACAGAGGTCTAGATCCCCTCGTCGAGCAGAATAAAACAAGAAAAGAGATCATGAAGATGATCCAGAATACGACCGCGATCTCCCCAAGAGACCAAGACAGCCAAAACGTGAGGTGTTTTCAATACATTTTGGATCATTTGATTGTAACTTTATTACAGGTGGAGATGCAGGAGGTGGGGACCTTACTGTGGAAAGGAAATCTTACCTCAATGAAGCTCAAGCTTGTTCATACATTCAGTGAATAAATCTAGTTGAGGATGATCGCCCGAGAAAGGTGAACAAAGAAAAATTGGTCATTGGTTTCTCCAAAAATGACCTCGCAGGTGTACTATATCCTCATGATGATCCACTGGTGGTCAAAATGAGGATGAAGGAAGTAATAATTTCAAAAGTGCTGGTGGATAATGGTAGCTCGGCGGATATCATGTTCTACTCATGCTTCGAAAGTTTAAATCTAAAGTTGTCTCACTTGTAACCTTATCATAGGCCCCTCCTCGGGTTTGCTGGCGAGAAAGTCTTTCCACTTGGGACGATCAAGTTGGATATGTTCATCGGTACATGGCCTACTTTTCGAACATAAAGAGTACATTTATTTGTGATGGATAAGAATGTCCAGTCAGCTTACAATATCATCATGGGAAGGGTAGGATTGAAGAAGTTCGAAGCAGTACCATCTACTGTACATCAATGCCTGAAATTTCCAACCAATTTTAGAGTCGGAGTTGTGAAGGGTGACTAAAAAGTAGCTCGGGAATGTTACTACTCATCTGCCGAGCAGGAAGAACTGGAGGAATCTAGAAAAAAGACTACTACCTACCAAGTGGATGAAGGTGCAGAGATTGAAACATTGGATCCTAGAGACGAGTCGCAACTCGTGAAAGGTTAGGTGGTGGAAGCTACTGAAAATATCATTCTGGACGACGAACACCCGGAACGAACAACTCAAATAGGTTCGTCGTTAGATGCCTCACTAAAACAGGAATTGATAGTTTTCCTAAAAAGCATAAAACAAACTTTTGCTTGGAGTCATGAGGATATGCCAGGAATATACCCAAATTTCTTATGTCACGAGCTCAATGTGAATAAAAAGATCAAGCCAGTGAAGCAGAGAAGAAGAGAGTTCAGCCCCGAGAAGAACCAAGCTATACAAGAGGAGGTGGAGAAGCTCCAAAAAGCTTGCTTTATTGACGATATCAAATATCCAGACTGGTTGGCGAATGTAGTAATGGTGAAGAAGAAAAACAACAAGTGGAGGATGTGTGTAGACTTTATCGACCTTAACAAGGCATGCCTAAAGGATCACTTTCCTTTGCCCCGAATTGATCAATTAGTGGATGCTACCTCGGGACACGAGTTGTTGAGCTTCATGGATGCTTATTCTGGTTACAACCGGATTAAAATGAAACCTGAAGACAAGGAGAGTACTTCTTTCATTACCCCTAGGGGAACTTATTCTTATAATATTATGCCTTTTGGTTTGAAAAATACAAGTGCAACATATCAGCAGCTGATGAACAAGGTGTTTGCAGAACAAATTAGTTGCAATATGGAAGTTTATGTTGATGATATGCTGATGAAAAGCAAGAGAGCTGCTGACCATCTAATTGACTTAGGTCAGACCTTTGATCAACTAGATAAATATCAAATGAAGTTGAATCCCACAAAGTGCATATTCGGAGTATGAGAAGGCATGTTCCTCTGGTATATTATCAACCAATGAGGTATTGAAGCAAACCCTGAAAAGATCAAGGCTCTATTGGGGCTGTGATCTCCAACAACGAAGAAGGAACTCCAAAGTCTCACAGGGCGAGTTGCAACACTTAATAGATTTATATCTCGAGCAACTGATAGATGCCTCCCATTCTTCAAAACACTCCGAAAAATGTTTGAATGGAATGAAGAATGCGAGAAAGCCTTTCAAGAATTGAAGAAATATCTGGGAGCAGCTCCACTGTTCTCCAGGCCAGTGATGGGAGAAAGTTTGTATTTATATTTGGTAGTGTCGGAGAATGCAGTTAGCTCGGCATTGATAAGAATGGAGGATGGAGTGCAAAAACCGATCTATTACACTAGCAAGGCCTTTCGAGGAGTAGAGATCAGATATCCAAGACTGAAAAAGTTGGCACTAGCATTGATCGAGGCGAGTAGGAGAATGAGGTCGTATTTCCAAGCTCATACAATAGTCGTGTATACTGATATGCCATTGAGGCAAGCTCTCCATAAACCAAAAAAATCAGGGAGATTGATGTACTGGTCAGAAGAACTTGGTGAATATGACACAGTTTATTGTAATACCCCGTATTTTTATAGCTTTTAAATTATGGGATTTATTAAATTTAATTGAGATAAATTAATTTAATTTTAATCCGGAATGTTGCTTTAAATATTTACTAGCGTGACGAGAGTTAGTAATTATTGGAAATTTGTTATTTGTTGCATATTACTGGACGATTATAGTAATATATGATATTTATTTTTATAATATTGTCACGTGTGAATAAAATGACAATTGTGGAAATTTAAGTCAGGACGCGCCTGTGTCGTGTCGGGAATGAATGTGGATTAATAAAAGTGAATATTTTATAAGTCATTCGTATGGTCGTTTTGAGTGCTCCAACACGTTCGGAAAGGTCGAGATAGTCAGAAAAGTGTACCCGGGGGTGTAGTTTGGGTCTCGGGGCGTTTTTAGGCCTAAATAGTAACCCGGGAGGGCATTTTGGTCATTTTACATTTATGGATAATTTAACCCACGAAAATTAGAGGGACTATATTTGATATTGAGGTTGTCACCTAGGGTTAGAATTCCCAAAACCTAGAACGGCCATTGGAGAAGAGAGGAGAGAGCTCTCAAGCAATTTCAAGGCCCAAAACTCAACGGTTTGCACCGCCGCCACCACCAACGCATAGATCGCGAGAAGGGGAATGCAACCACACCAAAATCAGCCGCAATCCAGACTTCTGAAAATCCAAGGCAAGTGTTTATCTTGATTATTTCATTGGTGCAATTTCCATATTAGTTTAGGAATGATTAGGGATGAAATATATGGAAGAAAACCCAATTTGTGATAGGAAAATCCATCTAGTATTGGTTTATATGTTGATTTTGGAAACCTTTGTCATGTAGAGGAAATTAACCACGAAATCTTGATGATTATAAGAAGGAAATTATGGAGAAAATTTGTTAGAATCCTGTTTAAGAATATATTAGGGTTCTTGATAATTAGATAAAATTTTGGGTTGATAATCCATGTTTAAATGATAGAAATGTACATGCCTTATGTTAGAAACATTTGGTATATTGAAATAAGGTTAGTAGCAAAATTTTTGGGATGTTTGGGTTTGGAAAATATGGAATTGGATGAGGATAGGTGGTAGAACCCGTAACTGCAATTCTGGAGAAATCGAAATACCTGCTTGATCGATCGATCGAGCCTAGAGCTTCGATCGATCGAAGGCTCGATCGATCGAGCCCCAAACCTCAATCCATCGACCCCTCCTGGAAAACTCCTATTTCCATTTTAAATGAGTTAAATTCAAATAGTCGTGATATAATTTTTGGGCATTCTTAATAAAATGATTTGGGAGACATTGAGGACCAGTAGGGCATATGAATAAATGTTGGGATCTTTAATATTCGACTAGAATGGTATTTATGGGGGATTTACTTTAGAGTTGGTAAATTTATGTATTAAAGGGTGAGGCACGTAAGAGAGTTACGTTGGAACATAATAATGACACCTATTGAATTTTATACTTGGGAGGATAGGGTCCACAAGTGTCACGAAATGGGTTGGAGAAACCCTTCGAGTTAAGGTTAGCGACTAACCCTTATAAGGAATACTTAATGTGAAAAGTAAGGATAAATGTTGTAATTATGGGTGATGAGAGGAACCTATAATAATATGATAAAATGGGTATATTTATATGATTGTGTATGCATATATTATATACATGTGAAAACCATGCCCGCGCTACTTGCTATCCCTGAGGTTACCGCGCTGGGACAGTCTTATCCCGATGGGACCTTTATGGGGGATATTGACTTGTACCCTAGAAGATAGATATCCTTGGTACAGGCTATCGAATCGATAGTTCAGACGGTCTTAAGAGGCGTGGGGTATGTACTGACCTCTTAGAGACTTGGAATCTATGCTTAGCCTCAATCTTGTTTGTGTTTATATGTTGATACAGTTCGAGAGTGATTCCGAACTTGTACTTCCCTTAGTGTGAAAGATACGGGAATTGGATAGCAGAGTATGCCCGCACCATAGTTTTCTTTGGGGTGCTGTTATGATATATATATTATACGAGTAGTGAATATATATATATATATATATATATATGAAATTCTGAGATCTGGAAGTGCCTACTATGATTTGATATGTAGGACATGGCTGATGACTCAAATTGAAATACTTGTGTTGAGAAAGTATAATATGACACTGGAAACTTTATAAATTAATCCAATTAAATTGAGAATTTTGGATACTAGTGAAACCTCTTTAAACGATAGTATTGTTCAGTTTTAAATCCTTCAAATAACTTAAGATAAGTTAAATCATTGGGGAGAGATAGGGTGTTATATGATGAAATAATCCGTTGGGAAGGTTAGTACGATAGGCGTGCACATTAGAAGAGATGTGAGAATTTCTCAAGAGAGTGTCGAACTAATATGTTGTTTCATTGGCCTGTATTAATTTAAATACTTGCTAAAAGAATTTTTAAATCATACACACTATCGGGCTCTGACCCTTTTCTTTTTCTCTCTCTCTCTCTTGTATATATATGTATGTATTACAGGTGCCCAGCCACAAGGGCGTCTTGCTTAGGATCTCTTGGAAGGAACGCACTGCAGCTTAGCTGGGAGTTGTTGGTCTCTTGATTAGATGACTTCATTCATTCGGATCCACTCTTAGTACTTTCCTCTAGTTGGGCATGTGCAGCTCTTTCCATTATTCCGTTGTTAATGGACATTTGTATTTCAGTTATTTCTAGTATGGTTACTATGGGATTTATTCAGTTTGGATGTGTGACTTTAGATTCGTATGTTGACATTTGATTGACGAATGTATTAAATTAATTAGACTATGTTGTAGAATTTAAATGTGGTGTGATTCTTACTTATTGCATGTGGTTAAATAAAATAAATAAAAATAATTTTTCTTTAAATAAAATTTAGAAAGTTATGTATGAAAATGGTTTTGACACTTAGCTTAATTATTTAGGGTGTTAAATTGGAAAATTTATTTGTATCGACAGTGATGCTGAGAATGAACCAGCTATTTACCTTGATTTAATTTAATAAAGGAGTGATCGCCCGATATTTAATTAGGCGGGGTGTCACAGGTGGTATCAGAGCACCAGGTTCTAGTGTCCTTAGGATCTGTACGACTTATTATGCTTTCAGAATTGCTTCGTTTGTTATAGAGCCCTACGTTTTGGAATGTCGATTCCTTTGACGAGATTTCATTCTCCTGCTATAATGTGTATACACTAGTGAGTTCTAATTTCATTCGGATGTGTGCGTGTGCCGAGCGACGATGGATGTCAGAAGAGGACTGTTAAGTGTACATCAGGAGGCAGGGCTCAGTTGAGAGTATGAAATATATCCGAGGATGATGACCGTAGTCGAGGCCACCTCCATTATGGCACGAGAAGCCAAGACTAGAAAGGCGACTAAGGTGCAGCAATGATTTTCAAATGCTGTTATAGTCAAATGAGGTGCGAGGGTAAACTTACCCAACGTATTACAAAAACGTGTAGAGACTATCAATGGAAAATTTTAGAAACGTGAAAATTGTATGTGTCTTTACCAAAGGCGGTAAAGTATCCAAAGGCTTACATATAGGATGGAGTGTGGCAAAACGAAAGTGAAAATTTAGAGAAAATTTTCTTGGCTTTCGGGACGAAGTTATAATGGTTAGAGCCAACCACCAATTTTAGAAATGGAATGCTATGCCTATAGGAGAACCTTAGGTACAGTGCTGACCGTATGTTCCTTCCTTAACTGTTTAGGATTAGAAGCAAATGGGGTTCTGAACTCATTGAGAGAGGGCATGTCAGGGTTCCATTCGTGAATATGAATCTTAAAAGTTAGCAAAATTTTGTATCAAAAGATGTAGATACAAGTGGGGAAAACAACTCCGAGTGGGAGATCGACACGTAGAAATAGTTGATAACACTCAAAGAGGTAATTCTGATGGACGAACGATTCAGGGGTTGACATTGTCATATTTTGTCAAAATAGATGAAAAAGCTTCTTTGTGGGGGAAGTTAAAGGAATCGAAGAATTTAGTCGAGAATAAGACTGAATACAACGGTGGTGGTATAACACCACAAAAGGATGTGGATACACATCAGGAAAACCATTAAAATGCTTTAGATAGTTAAATTCTTACCAAGTGATGGTAAATTTAGTAAGTATTATTATAGATAGTAACCTGATCTTTATGGCCTAAAAAGCTAAGGGAACAACCGGGATGGCTAACAGGAATCGAGTCTACTAAAGTCCGAGAGAAGGACAATCCTAACTGGTTAGTAGGACAGGTGATAACTGGATTATGTGTTGAGGTATTTTGGTGTGGAGTGAAATTGCTCGCGATAATATATTCCAAAGTGAGAAAAGGGACAAGAATACGGTGCCTAGTAAAAGGCAACGATTAAAAATAAATTTTGGTTTGGTTTGGGCACACGTGTTACGTCCGAAATCCATTTGTGCAGTCAAGACGATTGCTAGGATGGAAGTATAAGTTGTATCCTTAGGGGATGCGGCGTGTTTATGTGACACGAGTGAGTCACCATATTTTGTTCATTGCTAGGTTAGCATGTGAGACGAGCTTAATGCATATAATTATGAATGTTACTATTATGTGAATATTTTTCCCTAGTGTGGCGGGATTATTCTTTAGTGCTATCCGCGGAGGATGAATGAGTATGTTAACAGTGTTTCATACTTTATTGAAGTTACACTTTGTAGTGATGCGATACACGAGTATGATATTATCTTTGTTACAACGTTATAGAAATGGTTAGTGCGATAGTGGGCAGTTATTACAAGACTATCGGAGTGGTTGCATTAGAGCAACATGTTTTACATTTTGTTTTGGCAAGGCTTTACCTGTAAGAAGGTCGGACTCGCACTTATCTTATTTATCCTAGAGACTTCGGAGGAAATAGTGGGCTCGGGATATTCGATGCCAAAGTATGTATAGACTTTGTCAGTATAATTCTGTATGTATAGGGATTTACCGTTGAGTGATTTGACTCAGTATTTTGTTTAGCACTCCGGACTTATTGCTAGGAAGAGTGCATTGTTATATTTATCCTTTAGAGATGTGGGAGTTAATATTTATACCCCTATTATTAGGGAAAGGAATTTAGATGATTCCGATTGTATGTATCAGAGATTTATGGAATGCTATTACCACCAACCTATACTGAACAATAGTGCAATTAGTGAAACATTCTTTGTTAAACATAATTACGGGAGAAATTGTAACTTTTCTGTCAAGGGACGGAATAAAGGGTTATATACTATGGACGGAGGACCTAATGGATTTCGATAACCGACAATGCTAGGTAGTAGTATATCGGGGGGGTTCCTTGTTTGGATTTCGCTTTGCGAGACATCCCACGCATGAAACTTAGCATAAGGTTGGAAATAGGGAGACGTTTGGTCACTATTCCATGAGTTCGGTACCCTGGTCAAATGGGATCAAGTAATTATGTATGTAAGTTAGAAGTTGAATTTTGTATTAAAGCTATTGGAAGCCGGATCTTGTGGTAAGAAATCATTGAAAGTTATCCCCACGAGTTGAAGGGTGGAACGATGATGAGGAGAATTCAAAATTTTTGATTTTAGGGTGATTAGAGTATTGTAATAACGCTACAAGCACCAGGGAAAACAAAGAATTTGTTTATTAGTATAAAGCGTATGTGATGTTTACGCTAGTATGCCCGGTTTATAGGGTGTGTAGACATCCTGGTTAACTGATGTTAAAACTCGTCCGAGTCGAAGGGACGTGGTCATGGACGTGTGTCATATATGTTTGTGGGACTAGTTTAACGAAGTGGAAGTGATAGAGTGGATTAAACGTCACTTGAGGGGCGATAATCCATACATAGGTGTGCAATTAGAATAGCACGCTCTAACTTGATTGGAAGGCTGTGGGAAGCCATTCAAGAATTAGTATTCCTTGAATAGAGTAGAATTTACTTATTATGAAGAACACCCGGAGCGGAATTGTTATTAGTCAAGTGTGAAAACGACTTGCGCATACAAAGAGTAATGATGTTAGTATAGTATAAGAGTTCCAGAAGTGCGCTTTGTGGAGAGAAGAGAGGGGTGGAACTTACGGCATACTACAAGGAAGGAAGGGGAGTATTACATGTCACTTAATGTGAGACATTTCAAGGGAAGAGTCGATGTTTAGCGAGACGTAGTGAGTAGTCTCTACATGCACTGCCCATAGGTAAGGTTTGGTTGAAAGAGGAAAATCAACCAAAGAATTTTGTGTTTATCGAAAATTCTTGAAATTGGAAGAGGTTGGTAAAGTCGGTAAAGTTCTTGGATGAGTTGCCATCCTCAAAACAAGATCAAGGGTTTATCCCAAACATGTGAATTAAGCTGCTGAGAAGGAAGTAATTGATATTCCTTTGGACTGGCTTACAATATTAATTATTATACCCCAGACTTCCTCTGAAAGGAAGGATCGCGCCAGTGCATGGTCCGGCACAGTATAAATTTCTGAATCAGGATGAGATTTGGTAAATCCCACCTTTGATATGGGATATCAGGAACCATCGGAGAAAAGATTTCGTTTTGAGTAGGATGTATCACCCTTAGCCAAAGAATGGACGCACGGTGATTAAAGATTTGTGGATCCACGTGAAGGAGATTTTGGAATCTTGATACGATGATTTCAAGAATGCTCTGTAGAAGCACTCGTACATGTTTGTCCCGTACAAGGTACTTATTAAGGTTTTGTTATGGAAGAACCTCGACTATTATCCTTCTGTATGTTTATAGGAGAGTAGGTAATAAGAATTTTTGGATCGGTCGAGAAAACATCCGATAAATGTGGTAGAATTCCAAGACTGTTTTAGGCGATCAAGAGTGATCAAATGTTCGTAATATTTTCTCAGAATGGGAGTTTTGTATATGAATAAATTCGAGTATTTGTAATGTAGTGAGGTGCGGCCTCCTAATGTTAGTGAGATAATGAAATTTAAAATGTATAGGCGTGACCTATGCAAATGTTGTCGGTTGGGAGAACAATGTGAAGTGTCTCCAAAGAGAATGCAAAACAATGTTACTATGAAGAAAGGGCTATAGTGATTGAGCACCGTAATGTGTAGTTAGTTTGTGTACGGAAAAGGATATCCAGAATTGGGCTACCTGATAGGCCTTATTTTCCGAATTTCCGGATGAAATTCAGTTATTAGGGGGGAAGTATGTAATATCCCGTTGTTGATACCAAAATTAATATGCCGATGTGGACGAATCATACGAAGACACTTGTCAATTTACGTGGTACAATAACAACGAGGAAGTTCATTTCCCCAACCAACTCATGTTCTCTCCGAGCAACGAGGATATACCGAGGAACTTCAGCACTCCGAGGTACTCTAGCGCTCCGAGGAACTCTTGAGCAACGAGCAACTAAGGCGGTCCGAGCTGCATCTCGGCCATAGTATTAATTGCCAGAATATCAACAGTTCAACTATTCATTGAATGTTTATCTTCTTGACGCACACGCTGCATTAAATGTATTACCCTTTCATATGTATATCATTTAATGTATCAACCCTTTCATGTACAGCCTAAGGGCTATAAATACCTTGTATCACCCTCATTCAAAAGGAGGGAAATTTCTTGAGAGAACTTGTAATCGAGAATTCCCAAACACTCATCAATAACATAACAGTGGACGTAGGCCATTCTTATAAGGTTGAACCACTTTAAAAATATTTGTCTCATTTTATTTATCTGTGATTGAATAATTAGAGCAATCTAATTTTTTACATCAACAGATTGGCGCCATCTGTGGGAACGATTTTTATTATCGTTTTTCACCACAAGTCATTCATCATCAATGGCGGATAACCCAGAATCTAGCAATCGAAACGCTGGAAATGCTGGAAACCCTCCAAATCCCTCTGCACCTTCGGATCGGGCCGGGATCATGATGAATCTGGCCCAAGGACAAACCGCCATGCAAGAAACAATGAGGCAACTCATACAAACCCTTCATGGTGGTGCACCCGCACGTTCAGGACAACAAAGTGGTCAGAGGCAAACTTATTTACTTTCTTCACGATCCAGGCGTACTGAGTCACGTCGCAATGAGGAATCCGATGATTTCTCTTATCAACCTGGGCGAACTTCGTCAATAAGGGCTACAGATACTGATCAACATATCACCCTCTCTCCGGAAAGACCCAGGGCTTTAGAAAGATTGAGTAGGGTGTCTCCTTTCTGTCGATTAGGCCCTAGGAGGAATAGGAGTCCACCTAAGACCATGTCAAGGAGTTTTCGACAACCATCAGATTTAAGAGAAGGATCAGCACAGTCACGACCAGTCGTTCGTCAAGATAGATCTCAAGAAGCTACCTCAGAACGATCAATTTCTCGAACCAATAGGCCCGAGGAAAGAAATGAAGCGTGGAAAGGATCTCTCCAACGTTTGGAGGATAAATTGGGAGAAATGGCCAAAGCAAAGAACCCCCTACAACGAACTTTTGTTCGAGGAACACCTTTTGTATAGGCCATTGTGGAATTTCCTACACCATCGAAATTTAAAGAACCCGTGGTAACTCCCAAATATGATGGACAGACAGAGCCTGTTCTTCACATAGAACAATATCAATCTGCTGTCGATATCTATGTTGTCCCCGACAAGATGAGATGCAGGGCCTTCTCAGGAACTCTTAATGGATCTGCCCAGATATGGTACAACAATCTTCCTCGGGGTAAGATTTCAACTTTCTTTTAGTTAGCCGAGTTGTTTATTGGCAATTTCTGTTTTGGAGCAAAGCCAGTAAAACGAGTAGCACACTTGTTAAGTGTTAGACAGAAATCTGGCGAGAGTACTAGAGATTACATAACTCGTTTCAATAACGAGAAGCTAGAAGTCATAGATTACGAAGAGAAGACAGCAATCACCGCCTTGATGAGTGGGTTGTTGCCTAATAAATTGTATTACACCTTGGCGAAAGATCCACCTAGAACTATGTCAGAATTGATGGCAAAGGCGGCCAAAATCATGAATGCCGAGGAGGCTATGGCTGCAAAGAAGAATATGGATAAAGAAACCAAGGTGGAAGTCGACAAATCTAAGAAGAAAGAGCATAAAAGTAATGGTGGAGATAAACATTCCAAGAATAAATGGGAAGTCATGAAGAAGTATGATAATTATACTCCTTTGAAAATGGGTATTAATCATGTCTTGGAGGAAATCAAGAACAACGAGGAGGTAAAATGGCTAAAGAAACTGAAGTCAGACCCTGATTCGAGGAGTAGGGATAAATATTGCGAATTTCATAAAGATCATGGTCACATGACCAAAAACTGCATAGCTCTTCAGAACGAGATTGAAACACTCATCCGAAGAGGAAAGCTAGCAAAATATGTTGATCGGGGAGGTGAAAGAAAGGATAACGACCGGACTAGAGAGAGGTCAAGATCTCCTCGTCGAGCAGAAGAGAAAAAGAAGAGGAATCATGAAGATGATCCAGATGATGACCCCGACCTTCCCAAGAAACCAAGACAGCCAGAACGAGAGGTATTTTCTATACGTTTTGGGTCATTTGATTATAATGTCATTACAGGAGGAGATGCAGGAGGAGGAGACCTTACTGCAGAAAGAAAGGATTACATTGGAGAGGCTCAAGCTTGTTCATATATTCAGCGAATAAATCTGGCCGAGGACGATCGTCCGAGGAAGGTAAACAAAGAGAAGCTGGTCATTGGTTTTTCAAAAAAGGACTTGGCAGGTGTTCTTTATCCTCACGATGATCCTCTGGTGATCAAAATGAGGATGAAGGAAGTAGTGATTTCAAGGGTGTTGGTAGACAATGGAAGTTCGGCAGACATCATGTACTATTTATGCTTTGACAGCTTGAACCTGAAATTATCTTAGTTGGAACCGTATCACAAACCCCTCCTAGGTTTTGCTGGTGAGAAAGTTTTTCCACTTAGGACGATCAAGTTGGATATATTCATTGGAACCTGGCCTGCTTGTCGAACAGAAAGAATACGTTTCTTCGTGATGGATAAGAATGTGCAGTCAGCCTACAACATCATCATGGGAAGAGTTGGTTTGAATAAGTTCGAAGCAGTTCCATCTACAGTACATCAGTGCATAAAATTCCCAATAAACTTTGGGGTAGGAGTTGCGAAAGGTGATCAAAAAGTAGCTCGGGAATGCTATTATTCATCTGCCGAGCAAGAGGAGTTTGAGGAATCAAGAAAAAAGACTACTACCTACCAGGTGGAAGAAGATACAGAGATTGAAACTCTCGATCCCAGAGATGAATCCCAACTTGTAAAAGGACATGTGGTGGAATCTACAGAAAATGTTATTCTAGACGATGAGCACCCTGAACGAGTAACCTAGATAGGTTCAACATTGGATGCTTCAATAAAACAAGAGTTGATAATTTTCTTGAGAAACAGGAAGAAAACTTTCGCATGGAGTCATGAGGACATGCCAGGAATAGATCCAAACTTCTTATGTCACGAACTCAATGTGAATAAGGAGATCAAGCCTGTAAAGCAGAGAAGAAGGGTATTTAGCCCCGAGAAGAATCAAGCTATTCAAGAGGAGGTCGACAAGCTCCAGAAAGCTCAATTCATTGAAGATGTGAAGTACCCGGACTGGTTGGCGAATGTGGTGATGGTAAAGAAGAAAAACAACAAATGGAGAATGTGTGTTGATTTCACTGATCTTAACAAGGCCTGCCCAAAGGATCATTTTCCATTGCCCAGAATTGACCAACTAGTAGATGCTACCTTTGGGCACGAGTTGCTTAGCTTCATGGATACTTACTCTGGTTACAACCAGATCAAAATGAAACCTGAAGATAGGGAAAGTACTTCTTTTATTACCCCTAGGGGAACTTATTGCTATAATGTTATGCCTTTTGGTTTGAAAAATGCAGGAGCGACATACCAGCGGCTGATGAACAAGGTTTTCACCGAACAAATCAGTTGCAACATGGAAGTCTATGTCGATGATATGCTGACTAAAAGCAAGAAAGCTGCAGATCATCTAGTTGACTTAGCTCAGACATTTGATCAACTAGATAAATACCAGATGAAGCTCAACCCGACGAAGTGCACATTTGGAGTACGAGAAGGAATGTTTCTCGGATACATTGTCAACCAGCGAGGCATTGAAGCAAATCCAGATAAGATCAAAGCTCTTTTAGGGTTGCGATCTCCAACAACAAAGAAAGAAGTGCAGAGTCTTACAGGACGAGTTGCAGCGCTCAATAGATTTGTGTCCCGAGCAACTGAAAAATGCCTCCCATTCTTCAAAACACTTCGAAAAACTTTTGAGTGGACTGATAAATGTGAGAAGGCCTTTCAAGACTTGAAAAAGTATTTGGGAGCACCTCCATTGTTGTCCAGGCCAATAACAGGAGAGAAGTTGTATTTGTATCTGGCAGTATCAGAGAATGCAGTCAGTTCAACATTGATCAGATTGGAGAATGGAGTCCAAAAACCAATCTATTACACAAGTAAGGATTTCCGAGGTGCAGAAATTAGGTACCCAAAGCTGGAAAAATTGGCATTGGCATTAATTGAAGCAAGTAGAAGAATGAGGCCATATTTCCAGGCCCATACCATCGTCGTTTATACCGATATGCCACTGAGGCAAGCCCTTCATAAGCCAGAAAAGTCAGGGAGATTGATGTACTGGGCAATAGAGCTCGGTGAATATGATATTGTGTATAAGCCCAGATCATCATTGAAAGGGCAAGCTATAGCAGATTTTATAGCAGAGTTTACATATCCTGACACCCCCGAGGAGAAAAATTTGCTCACTGATCAACCTGTGGATGTTACAGGACCAACAGACATAAGTCCAGTCCAGCTCCAGTTGGGAAAAAGGCTTGTGGATGTAGAAAGATCATCAAATTCAAACCCAGATCAACCCCGGTTGGTAAAAGGGAGAGACGAGATAGTCGATGAGCAGCGAAAATTAACAGGGGAGGATGGAAGAGAACAACAGATATTTCACCGAGGAATTCTATCAGATAAGAAATTTGAAGACGGGTTATCCATATGGAGATTATATGTAGATGGCTCATCTTGCACAGCAAGTTGTGGGGCAGGAATTGTTTTGAACACCCTAGACGAGATTGACATGGAATATGCTTTGCGATTCCAATTCAAAGCCTCCAATAATGAGGCTGAGTATGAGGCCATGATAGCAGGTCTTAATTTATCAAAGATTATGGAAGCGCAACAAGTGATGGTATTCAGTGATTCTCAATTGATTGTGAATCAGATAATGGGAACGTATGCAGTTAAAGGAGAATAAATGGTCAAATATCATGCCAAGGTAATGGAGTTATTGGCAGAATTTGATGCGATTCAGTTGATCAGAATACCCAGGATAGAAAATGCACAAGCAGACGCACTGGCCCAACTAGCATCAGCTACTCGTACCAAGCTGCGAAGAACAATGCCAATTGAAGTACTGAAAAGTCGGAGCATAGATGAAGACTTGACGATGAATGTTATTTCCCTTGATTTAGGACCATCTTGGATGGATCCCATCAGGGTATATATTGAAGAGGGAGAATTGCCAGAGGATAAGATCGCTGCCAAGAAATTGAAGTATAAAGCTGCTCGGTATGTATTAACTAATAGTATTTTATATAGACGAGGAATTATGGCAGGTTTGCATAGATGTGTACATCCCTCCGAAGTGAAAGAATTGATTGAAGAGATCCATAAAGGGTCTTGTGGATCTCATGTAGCAGGTCGAACACTTTCGTAAAGGGTAATGACTCAAGGATACTACTGGCCGACGATGAGGGCTGATTGTATAGCCTATGCTAAGAAATGTGACAAGTGCCAACGTTTTTCCTCCATCCGACGAACTCCACAATCATTGCTGACACCAATAACTTCCCCTTGGCCATTTGCCATGTGGGGAATTGATTTGGTTGGACCACTACCGACCACCCGAGGAAGATTCAAGTACCTCGTCGTTGCAGTGGACTATTTTACTAAGTGGGTAGAAGCTGAGCCGCTTATCGATATGACGTACGAGAAGGTATACCAGTTTGTTTGGAAGAATATCATCTGTCGATATGGCCTCCCTCATGCCTTCATCACAGATCATGGAGCACAATTTGACAACGAGGAGTTTGCTGCCTATTGCCAACAATCAAACATCCTGAAGACCCATTCAGCACCAGGTCATCCTCAAAGCAATGGGCAGACTGAGGTGACGAACAGAACGCTGCTAAATGGTTTGAAGAAAAGGCTAAGTGAAGCTAAAGCTAACTGGATTAATGAGCTACAATAAGTATTGTGGGCTTAGCGAACAACTCCCCGAGAAGTGACTGGAGAATCACCATATATGCTGGCATTTGGAAGTGAGGCTGTAATACCTGCCGAGTTGGGCCTACCAACACACAGAGTGCTGAATTTCAATTCTCCGATCAGTGACTTGATGAGAAGACTGGATTTGGATATGCTCGAAGAAGTCAGAGAAGAGGCAGCCATTA
This sequence comes from Sambucus nigra, assembly GCA_949130495.1. Classification (NCBI taxonomy): domain Eukaryota; kingdom Viridiplantae; phylum Streptophyta; class Magnoliopsida; order Dipsacales; family Adoxaceae; genus Sambucus; species Sambucus nigra. Next base: position 95,501,257 of record OX422212.1, read on the forward strand.
GGAATGCTGCTTATCAACAACGAACAACTCTGTTCTACAACAAAAGGGTGAAGAAATGCTATTTAAAAGAAGGAGATTATGTGTTAAAGAAGGTCATTCAGAAGCACAATAAATTGGAAGAAAATTGGCATGGACCTTACCGAGTTACAGAAGTTGTTCGACCAGGAACTTACCGAATAGCAACTCTAGAAGGAGAGGAATTCAAGAATGCTTGGAATGCTGAACACCTTCGCAAGTATTATCAATGATGTAAAATGTACAACGGGTCCATCAATATGAATAAAACGATGATGTTTTTCACCATTTTTCTCTCCTTTGTTTGAAAGTTTTTCGGGGAATACTAGTGTTGTACACTACGCTGCTTGATAGCAAGAAGAAGACGATAGTTTAGACCCACGACCAACTTCGGTTGGTAAAAGGGCGAGAACAAACTATACTCCTTTGGTTAGGAGGCGTACACTGGCGTGCTCAACTTCGGTTGGTAAAATAACTAGTGGACAAGATAGTTCGAAAGAACAAGATAGTTCAGACCCACGACCAACTCCGGTTGGTAAAAGGGCGAGAACAAACTGTACTCCTTTGGTTAGGAGACGTACACTGGCGTGATCAACTTCGGTTGGTAAAATAACTAGTGGACAAGATAGTTCGAAAGAACCTGATAGTTCGAGCGTGATCAACTTCGGTTGGTAAAATAGCGAGAACAAATTATACTCCTTTGGTTAGGAGTCGTACACTTGCGTGATCAACTTCGGTTGGTAAAAGATCTTGTGGACAAGATAGTTCGAAAGAACCTGATAGTTCAAACTTACGACCAACTTTGATTGGTAAAAGGGCAAGAACAACATTCTTATAACGCCAATCTCGGTTGGTTTATACTCTCAAATGCCAACTTATGTTGGTCGGGAGGTAATATTATTACAAAAGTTCCTCAAAGAACAAAATATTCCAAACTGAACCAAGTATGGCTGGTCGAGGATAAAATCCCATCAACCATAGTTGGTCGACAAGCACAATACAACAACCTTGGTTGGTTGGGAAATTTTTAAACATTTTTATACTCATTACTTTATTATTAAGTGACTCAAGCAACATTTCTAATACTAGTAATTTTTATCAGGTTAATCGATGAACCATACAATATCGTTATGAAATCACAAATATAAGGTGTTTGATATGCACAAGATAATAGCAGTACTAATTTGCAAACAGAAAATGAAAGTCTTTCATTAAAATTCAAAATAAATTACAGGTTACATGGATGTACTAACTATTACATTGAGATTCCTATTCTATTGGTTTCTTGCCCTTTGCTTTTGAAACAGGCTCTTCGCCGGTAGGAGGATCTTCTAGGCAATGGGGAGAATTAATAAAGTTCAAGTCCTTCAGCATTCTGACATTCATTATTGAAGGTGTGTCCATTAGATTCTCTGGACGAGATACTTCGATTTGGGAATGAAGACTGTAGTCACCAAGGTATTTTGAAATTAAGCTCCGAGGAATGTAACGAGCTGGGATCCATTCCATGTCCAATTTATAAGGTGGTACAGGCAAGTCTAGTAACCCAGGAGCATGATAATCCCATAAATAATGCCCTTGCTCCAATTTTAATACACCCAGGGCGTTCAACCACCCCTGCTTATAACCTTCATTATTGGCGTGTTCAATACGAGCATCCAAATGACAAAGGGCCTCATTATAACCTGCCATCCAGAACTCACGAGGTTGTTTATGGAATTGGAAGGTTAATCTATCTAATTGGTCATGAAGGTTTTTAGCAAAAAGATCCTTGATATGTAAAGCAGACTTCGTCGCAGTAAGTTGATCTTCCAAAGATAGGTTTTTCTTGGACATTTCAGACAGAGCACGATCTTTTGCATTCAATTGGAATGCTTGAGTTTCCAAAGTAGACTGAGTGCGAGCCTCTTCAACATTACGGCTAAGAACTCTTGATCGACTCCGAGCAGCGACTGGAGAACTTTGCTCCTCGATAACATTTTGAACAGCTCTTCCTCGCCCACGAGAACCCCTTCCTCGTCCCCGAACAGTCATAGGAATAACAGATCTTCTTAAGTTATCCAATTCTTGCCTTAATTTGGCATTCTCAACCTCTAAGAACGAGAAACCTTCATCGGTAACTGTACTAAAGCAGTGGAAGATGACGTTGCAGATTCATACTGTGCCAACTTTTTCTGCAAATTATTGTTCTCTTGTTCCAGCAACTCAGCAATCTGCCTGCAGGCCTCAACTTCACCTTTTAGATTTCTTTCCCTAACATCGTATCCAGCAAGGATATTTTTATGGCCTGTTTCAGAATAAAGCTGCTGATATCTATTTTCATACTCCTTGTGCAGCAAAGCAGTTGATTCATTGTGTTGATGTTGTAAATCTTCTAAGGTACAATGAAGTTCCTCGATCAATTCATAGTAGGCCACACTGTTGGCCACAGCTCGGTCGAGTAAATCTTTCAAGTACCGATAAGCCTCAATTTCTTGTTCTGGGGCATCATGGCCAAGGATGTCAGCAATTTCTGATCCACTCAAATTTATATGACCAGCTTTAGAATACTCATGACATTACTGCATCAGATTTGTATCATGTGTAGATATCAGTTCCATTCTAGCAACAAACTAAGGATGAGAAAAAGACAACAATCAACAAAAACAAATCATCAACAACAGAGATGAACCAAGATGTATTTTATTAGATCACAAAAGGATTACATTGTTTGATTACAAATAATGAAAGATAGAAATGATATCGAACAACTTCACACCTTTTCCTTGTCTCCCAAGACTTTCTCGGGAGGCTGGGACGAGGAGCTTGGTTGCTCGGTGGTAACAGCGACTTGATCAGCAGGAGTTAAAAAATTTTCAGGAGGAGGAGGCATGGAAGAAATGTCCTTGTTGGCAGAAGATAGAGATGCAGGGACTTGATCACCTATGGCCATGGAAGATTCATCAGAGATAGGCTCATCTTCTTCTTCTTCTTCCATAATTGGTGGAGAAGGACCAGGGAGGTGTAGCTGGAATAGCCCAGAGTCGTCCTTGATCTTCAATTCCTGTAGGGCAGCTACCCAGCCATCTCGGAAGTATTTCAACTTCCCGTATTGAACTTGGGATGTCATCGCAGTAATCCCCTTGTCCCATCCTTTATCCCAGCCAGCGTTGAAGGATTTTTTAACTGCGAGCTTTCTTTTCAGTTTCTCCGAGGAGAGCTTCGCATCCAATTCTTATTTTTGGATTTTGATATCTCGCAGGGTGGACAACTCTTCCTCTGCCTTATTCAGCTTATCTTCAAGCTCTCCAAAGTTCTTGAGCTTATTGTCATATTTTTTATGCTCAATCTCCAAACTTTTCACCTTGTTCTCCAAACTCTTAGAGATCTCAGCGAACTTCACCTTCTCAGCTTCAACTATTGACAACTTTTTCTCCCAAACAGCTTTGTCCTCACTATACTGTTGACGAGATTCCTTCAAGGATTGGGTCAAACCCAGCAGAGCATCCTCCACCCTCGACGAGGAGCTGGAAGCTTTAATAGCTTCGTCTTTCTTCACGATGTTGTTAAAATAATTCACCGGCTAAACAAAGGAAAAAGTGACAGGTCAATGCAAAAATACAAGTATTCAAAGACAGAAAGGAAATTCAGAGTGTGAGAAATTTACCGAAGCAAGATGACGAGTAGCTAGGGATGTCAGCATATCCCTAGAAATCTTTTCATCAATTCCTTGGACCTCGGGTATGATCCAAGTTTTTACCGAGCTCATTGCAGAGCTCGGAGGAATGATGGTTGGAACACCAACAGCACCAGCTGGTAGAGAGGAGACAGTTTCAGCCAAATTGACTGAGGATGATTTCCTCAATCTCCTCAAAGGGACTTCAGTAGCTTCAACCAAGGAAGAACTCTTGGTCGGAGAGATAGCAGTTATCTCCACAGAAGCAACCTTCTTGCTCGGAGCCACTGGGGGCTTCTCGGTAGCTTTTGAAGGTGCAATATCCACCTTCTTAGTCCCCTCTGGGACATCAATTTTTCTTTTCTTGGCCTCAGCAGCAGAAGTAGTGTCATCAAACAGAGAAGGAGGAGCTATTTTCTTGCCCATTCTATGACTTAAAGGGATGTGAGAATCTGAAGAAGAATCCTCTGGAGTTGAAGCTGGCTCAACAGGACGAGCAGTATAAGAAGTTGTATAACTCTTATACTGCAGCAAATATGATGCAGACCTAATGTGCTCGTCTGCAACGTTCTTATGCAAACCCCAGATAAGTTTCAGATGCTTAATATTAACCTCTGATTCTTTTGGAGTTTTTCTTTTACTGTCAACTGCAAACAAACACATGATAAAATATCAGTCATACATTTTGTCAAACATAATGAATTCGTAAATTCAAAAAAGAAATAAAATGAAAAATAAACCTATCCCATTGCCATATGGGGGGCATCTGGGACCGTTGTATACTCCATCTCCAACTAAAGGGGCATATTGCCAATTTTTAATAACCACCCCATGTTCAAATTAATCTCTATTTGCATCAGGGAGGTTAACTATAAGAGCCCTATTCAAAAACCTAGTTTTTAAGTAATAAATATTATCTAGAATATCCCATCTATAGCAATACATAATTTCAGGGATCCCTATACGAGTCCCATGAGTTAGATTTAATTTATACACCCCATTAATTATTCTCCATGAATTGGGGGCTATTTTTGCAGGGACAAGATCGAAATACTGACAAAACTCAAGACACAATGGGTTTGGTGGAAAGGAAAATCCACATTCAGCAACAAATAGACTGGGGAACCAATGTCCCTCAGCCAAACGAAAGTAATTTTGAGGTTCAGAAAGCTCCTCCAAAATCAGCCAAGATGGGATGGAAAATTCAGAACGGAATTTCTCAACAGACTCCACAAGATAAACCATAGTGAGTAAAAGAAATACAGAAGAAAAGAAGAGAATCTTACAGGAAAAAGGAAGAGCTGACAACTAGCGAGGGAAAAGATGAACGCACAAGAGAGAAAGAGAGGATAGAAAGCTTGAATGCAGATAATTGGAAAAAGAAGAAGACGGTATGGTTACCTAAGAAGTTTAAATACTTTGCCTTGGGAAGCGGCGAAGGAAATGATTACACAAAAGAAACTATTGAACTTTCGGCGGCTAAAAGGACAAAAAGGGCACAAAGATCTAAGCGCTCTTAAAAGTTCGAAAAAAGGCGGATTCTGTGAATTTGGAAATAAATTCAAATACGATGCTCCTAAAACCCAGGAAGATCATTCAATATTACCATATACCAAGAAAGAATGTTTCATACTCCTCAAAGTTCGAAATATGAAACATTGGGGGCTTCTGTTGATACCAAAATTAATATGCCGATGTGGACGAATCATACGAAGACACTTGTCAATTTACGTGGTACAATAACAACGAGGAAGTTCATTTCCCCGACCAACTCATGTTCTCTCCGAGCAACGAGGATATACCGAGGAACTTCAGCACTCCGAGGTACTCTAGTGCTCCGAGGAACTCCTGAGCAACGAGCAACTAAGGCGGTCCGAGCTGCATCTCGGCCGTAGTATTAATTCCCAGAATATCAACAGTTCAACTATTCATTAAATGTTTATCATCTTGACGCACACACTGCATTAAATTTATTACCCTTTCATATGTATATCATTTAATGTATCAACCCTTTCATGTACATCCTAAGGGCTATAAATGCCTTGTATCACCCTCATTCAAAAGGAGGGAAATTTCTTGAGAGAACTTGAAATCGAGAATTCTCAAACACTCATCAATAACATAACAGTGGACGTAGGCCATTCTTATAAGGCTGAACCACTTTAAAAATCTTTGTCTCATTTTATTTATCGGTGATTGAATAATTAGAGCGATCTAATTTTTTATATCAACACCCGTATTTTTATAGCTTTTAAATTATGGGATTTATTAAATTTAATTGAGATAAATTAATTTAATTTTAATCCGGAATGTTGCTTTAAATATTTACTAGCGTGACGAGAGTTAGTAATTATTGGAAATTTGTTATTTGTTGCATATTACTGGACGAGTATAGTAATATAATATATTTATTTTTATAAATAAATATAAGTCAGGACGCGCCTGTGTCGTGTCGGGAATGAATGTGGATTAATAAAAGTGAATATTTTATAAGTCGTTCATATGGTCATTTTGAGTGCGCCAACGCGTCTGGAAGGGTCGAGATAGTCAGAAAAGTGTACCCGGGGGTGTAGTTTGGGTCTCGGGGCGTTTTTAGGCCTAATTAGTAACCCGGGAGAGCATTTTGGTCATTTTACATTTATGGATAATTTAACCCACGAAAATTAGAGTGACTATATCTGATATTGAGGTTGTCACCTAGGGTTAGAATTCCCAAAACCTAGAACGGCCATTGGAGAAGAGAGGAGAGAGCTCTCAAGCAATTTCAAGGCCCAAAACTCAACGGTTTGCACCGCCGCCACCACCAACGCGTAGATCGCGAGAAGGGGAACGCAACCACACCAAAATCAGCCGCAATCCAGACTTCTGAAAATCCAAGGCAAGTGTTTATCTTGCTTATTTCGTTGGTGCAATTTCCATATTAGTTTAGGAATGATTAGGGATGAAATATATGGAAGAAACCCCAATTTGTAATAGGAAAATCCATGTAGTATTGGTTTATATGATGATTCTGGAAACCCTTGCCATGTAGAGGAAATTAACCACGAAATCTTGATGATTATAAGAAGGAAATTCTGGAGAAAATTTGTTAGAAACCTATTTAAGAATATTTTAGGGTTCTTGATAATTAGATAAAATTTTGGGTTGATAATCCATGTTTAAATGATAGAAATGTACATGCCTTACGCTAGAAACATCTGGTATATTGATATAAGGTAAGTAGAAATTTTTTTGGGATGTTTGGGTTTGGAAAATATGTAATTGGGTGAGGATAGGTGGTAGAACCCTTAACTGCAATTCTGCAGAAATCGAAATACCTGCTTGATCGATCGATCGAGCCTAGAGCTTCGATCGATCGAAGGCTCGATCGATCGAGCCCCAAACCTCTATCGATCGACCCCTCCTGGAAGACTCCTATTTCCCTTTTAAATGAGTTAAATTCAAATAGTCGTGATATAATTATAGAGCATTCTTAATAAAATGATTTGGGAGACATTGAGGACCAGTAGGGCATATGAATAAATGTTGGGATCTTTAATATTCGACTAGAATGGTATTTATGGGGGATTTACTTTAGAGTTGGTAAATTTATGTATTAAAGGGTGGGGTGCGCAAGAGAGTTACGTTGGAACATAATAATGACACCTACTGAATTTTATACTTGGGAGGATAGGGTCCACAAGTGTCACGAAATGGGTTGGAGAAACCCTTCGAGTTAAGGTTAGCGACTAACCCTTATAAGGAATACTTAATGTGAAAAGTAAGGATAAATGTTGTAATTATGGGTGATGAGAGGAACCTATATTAATATGATAAAATGGGTATATTTATATGATTGTGTATGCATATATTATATACATGTGAAAACCATGCCCGCGCTACTTGCTATCCCTGAGGTTACCGCACTGGGACAGTCTTATCTCGATGGGACCTTTATGGGGGATATTGACTTGTACCCTAGAAGATAGATATCCTTGGTACAGGCTATCGAATCGATAGTTCAGACGGTCCTAAGAGGCGTGGGGTATGTACTGACCTCTTAGAGACTTGGAATCTATGCTTCGCCTTAATCTTGTTTGTGTTTATATGTTGATACAGTTCGAGAGTGATTCCGAACTTGTACTTCCCTTAGTGTGAGCGATACGGGGATTGGATAGCAGAGTATGCCCGCACCATAGTTTTATTTTAGGTGCTGTTATGATATATATAATATACGAGTAGTGTATATATATATATGAAATTCTGAGATCTGGAACTGCCTACTGTGATTTGATATATAGGACATGGTTGATGACTCAAATTGAAATACTTGTGTTGAGAAAGTATAATATGACACTGGAAACTTTATAAATTAATCCAATTAAATTGAGAATTTTGGATACTAGTGAAACCTTTTTAAACGACAGTATTGTTTAGTTTTAAATCCTTCAAATAACTTAAGATAGGTTAAATCATTGGGGAGAGATAGGGTGTTATATGACGAAATAATCCATTGGGAAGGTTAGTATGATAGGCGTGCACATTAGAAGAGAGGTGAGAATTTCTCAAGAGAGTGTAGAACTAATATGTTGTTGCATTGGCCTGTATCAATTTAAATACTTCCTAAACGAATTTTTAAATCATACACACTATCGGGCTCTGACCCGTTTCTTTTTCTCTCTCTCTTGTATATATATGTATGTATTACAGGTGCCCAGCCACAGGGGCGTCTTGCTTAGGATCTCTTCGAAGGAACGCACTGCAGCTTAGGTGGGAGTTGTTGGTCTCTTGATTAGACGACTTCGTTCATTCGGATCCACTCTTAGTACTTTCCTCTAGTTGGGCATGTGTATCTCTTTCCATTATTTCGTTTTTATTGGACATTTGTATTTCAGTTATTTCCAGTATGGTTACTATGGGATTTATTCAGTTTGGATGTGTGACTTTAGATTTCGTATGTTGACATTTGATTGACGAATGTAATAAATTAATTGGACTATGTTGCAGAATTTAAATGTGGTGTGATTCTTACTTACTGCATGTGGTTAAATAAAATAAATAAAAATAATTTTTCTTTAAATAAAATTTAGAAAGTTATGTATGAAAATGGTTTTGACACTTAGCTTAATTATTTAGGGTGTTAAATTGGAAAATTTATTTGTATCGACAGTGATGCTGAGAATGAACCAGCTATTTACCTTGATTTAATTTAATAAAGGAGTGATCGCCCGGTATTTAATTAGGCGGGGTGTCACATTTATGAGCCTAGATCATCACTAAAAGGGCAAGTAGTAGCAAATTTTATAGCAGAGTTCACCTATCCTAATACCTCCGAGGAGCAAAAGTTGCACATCGACCAACCTGTGGATGTTACAGGATCATCAAATTTAAACCCCGATCAACTTAAGGTGGTTGGCGAGCAAGAGAAGATGGTTGAAGTGCAGCAAGAAGTGCTAGAGGAGGATAAAAGGAAGCATCAAATATTCCACCGAGGAATTATGTCCGATCAAAAATTTGAAGACGAGGTACCTATAAGGAATCTATATGTAGATGGATCTTCGTGTACTACATGTTGTGGAGCAGGGATTGTTTTGAACAGTCCGGACGAGGTCGATGTGGAGTATGCTTTGCACTTACAATTCAAGGCTTCTAATAATGAGGTTGAGTATGAAGCTATGATTGCAGGTCTTAGTTTAGCAAAAATTATGGGGCCAGAGCAGTTCATCATATTCAGTGATTCACAACTAATCGTGAATCAAATATTGGGGATATACGCAGCCAAAGGAGAATTAATGATCAAGTATCATAAAAAAGCAATGGAGATTTTATCAAGTCTGATGGCAGCGCAGATAATTAGAATACCAAGATTGGAGAATGCAAGAGCAGATGCCTTAGCTTGGTTGGCCTCAGCAACACGCACCGAGCTACAAAGAACAATACCAATAGAAATCTTGGCTAGTCAGAGCATAGAAGAAGAACTGATGATGAACTTTATTACCCTTAATTTAGGACCATCTTGGATGGATCCCATCAAGGCATATATTAAAGAAGGGGTCTTGCCAACTGATAAACTCGCAGCCAAGAAACTGAAATTTAAAGCTGCTCGTTATGTACTGACTAATGGCATTCTATATAGACGAGGAATCATAGCAGGTTTGCATAGATGTGTCCATCCCTCCGAGGTGAAAGACTTGATTGAAGAGGTACGTGAAGGGTCTTGTGGAGCCCATGTTGTCGGTCAGACACTTTTGTAAGAAATAATGACACAAGGATATTATTGGTCGATGATGAGGACTGATTGCATAGCCTATGCTAAAAAATGAGACAAATGTCAACGCTTCTCCTCTATCAGAAGAACTCCCCAAGAATTATTGACACCCATTACTTCCCCTTGGCCATTCTCCATGTGGGGAATTGACTTGGTCGGGCTACTTCCAACGACCAGAGGAAGATTTAAATATCTCGTCGTCGTAGTGGATTACTTTACTAAGTGCGTGGAAGCCGAGTCTCTTGTCGACATGACGTACGAAAAGGTGTACCAATTTATTTGGAAGAATATCATATGTAGATATGGTCTTCCCCATGCATTCATCACCGACCATGGAACACAATTTGACAACGAGGAGTTTGCTGCATATTTTCATTAGTCGAACATATTAAAAACCCACTCTGCACCAGGCCATCCCCAGAGCAATGGGCAAACTGAAGTGACGAACAGAACACTGCTAAATGGCTTAAAGAAAAGATTAAATGATGCAAAGGCAAATTGGATCAACGAGCTGCATTATGTACCATGGGCTAATCGTACTACTCCACGAGCAGCAACAAGAGAATATCCATACATGCTGGCATTTGGAAGTGAAGCTGTTATACCGGCCGAACTGGGCCTCCCAACACACAGAGTTCTGAATTTCAATTCTCCCATCAGCGACTTGATGAGAAGATTAAACTTGGATATGCTCGAGAAAGTTAGAGAAGAAGCAGCCATCAGGAATGCTTCATACCAGCAACGAACAACTCTGTTCTACAATAAAAGAGTGAAGAAGTGCGGCCTGAAAGAAGGAGACTATGCGCTAAAGAAAGTAATTCAAAAGCATAATAAATTGGAAGCTAACTAGCATGGGCCCTATAGAGTAACAAAGGTTTTTCGACCAGCGACGTATATGATCGAAACCTTAGAAGGAGAGGAGTTTAAGAATGCAGAACGCAGAGCATCTTCGCAAATATTATTAGTAGTTTAATCTCTATGTAATGAAGTTTCTTCAATATGAATAAAGTTTTGGATATTTCGCCCAATTCTCTCCTTTTGTTGAAATTTTTTCGGAGTACTAGTGCTACACACTACGCATCAAGCCCAAAAACACCAACTACGGTTGGTTGGGAAGAAAATCAACCAACTATAGTTGGTCGGGAATAAAAAAATTCACAGAAATACCAACTACAGTTGGTTGGGAAGAAAATCCACCAACTATAGTTGGTCGGGAATAAAAAAACTTCCCAGAAATACCAACTACGGTTGGTTGGGAAGAAAATCCACCAACTATAGTTGGTCGGGAATAAAAAAATTCCCAGAAATACCAACTATGGTTGGTTGGGAAGAAAATCCACCAACTATAGTTGGTCGGGAATAAAACATTTCCCAGAAATACCAACTACGGTTGGTTGGGAAGAAAATCCACCAACTATAGTTGGTCGGGAACAAAAATCACCAACTCCGGTTGGTCGAAAGCAGTTGGTTAAATAAATGAAAGTCATTTCAGGGCTTAAAATTAAAAAGTGATAAATTTCTTGATACTTATGACATTTTAAACTACCACCATAGTTGGTCAAAAATCGAAATATCACCAAGTCTGGTTGATCGTCAGATGATTATCATCAATTCAGGATAATCAACAATAAGCTTTCACCAACTTTAGTTGGTCGACAATATAAAATAACACAATATTGTTATCTTTTTAACAAGATATACATGCACATTCATTAATAAATAAAATAAATGTTTTACAGAATATTTTCAAGACAATGACAATAAAGATTTGCAAAGAAAATGTTTTCATTAAATCCATAACAAAATACATCGAGAATGAAATACATATTATATAAAAAATTGTTACATCAAGAATCCTATTCTATTGGTTTCTTCCCCTCTGCCTTTGAAACAGGTTCTTCACCAGCGGGAGGATCGTCTAAGGCATAGGGGGAATTGATGAAATTTAGATCTTTGAGCATCCTGATATTCATTACTGATGGCCGATCAAGTAGGTGTTCAGGGAGAGATATCTAAACGTTGCAATGAAGATTGTAGTCACCAAGATATTTGGAGATTAAACACTGAGGGATTGCCCGAGCAGGAATCTAGCTCATATCAAGCTAGAAAGGAGGCACTGGTAAATCAAGCAACCCAGGATTATAATAATCCCATAAGTAGTGACCCTGCTCCAATTGCAATACACCCACTGCATTCAGCCATCCTTGTTTATAACCTTCATTATCCGCCTGCTGGATTCAATCATCAAGATGGTAAAGGGCTTCATTATAGCCAGCCATCCAAATTCTCTAGGCTGCTTGTGGAATTGGTAAGTCAACCTTTTCAGCTACTCGTGGAGATTTTTTTCAAAAATTTATTTATTCTCCAAGGCGGATCCTTGTGAAGAAAGTTGCTCGTTAAGGTCCAGAATATTCTTGGACATCTCTGCCAGAGCTTTATTCTTCGTAACCAACTGAACTGCTTGATTTTCTAGAGATGCTTGAGTTCTTGCCTCTTCAATAGTAAGACGAGCAGCCCTTGCTCGTCCCCGAGAACCTCTTGCTCGTCCGTGAGTAGAAGTGGAGGCTCCAGTTCTCTTCAAGGTTTCTAATTCGTCTCTCAGATTGGCATTTTCGACCTCCATGAAAGGAAAAACCTTCATCGTTGATAGGAACTAAGGCTGCCGAGGTAGAGGCTGCAGATTTCAGTTGAGATATCTCTCCTCGCAAATTATTATTTTCCTGCTCTAACAATTTCGCGATCTGCCTATGCTCTTTAACTTTGGCCTTCAAAGTCTTTTCCTTTATATCATAAGCAGCAATCAACTTATTATATCCCTTATCATCACTTAGTTGCTGATATTTCTTCTCTTATCCTTGATGCAGAAGGGTAGTAGACTCCTTGTACTGTTGTTAAAATTCCTCGAGGGTACCCTGGAGATCTTCAATCATCTCATAGTATGCCACATTATTAGCAACTGCATGGTCGAGCAGGCATTTCAAATACTAGTAGGCTTTAATTGCTCGCTCTGAAGCATCTGCACCGAGGATATCGATAATTTGAGATTCATTCAAGTCAGCATGACCAGCCTTGAAGTAGTCGTTATATTTTTTCATCAGTTCTGTATCATGGGCTGATAAGAGTTCCATTCTAGCCATAAACTAGTAAAGAAAAGAGATAGAAAGAATCAATAAAATGCAGAATAAAAGCAAAGCAAGAAAAAGGGAGTTAAGATGTACAACCAAAAACTTCAAATTTTATTACATCATAACATAAGTACATAGCCCAGAGTTACATTTAACAAAAAAGCAAAGAGAAAAAGTCCGAACAATGCTACACCTTCTCCTTGTCTCCTAAAACTTTCTCGAGAGGCTGGGACGAAGAGGTAGGTTGCTCGAAAGGCATGGTAGGTTGCTCGAAAGGCATAGAAGGTTGCTCGGAGGGTATTGGAAGTTGCTCGATTGAAATGCTAGTCGGTTGAAGTTTCTCGCAGGAGGTCTAGACAACTGGGGAATGATAAATCTGATATCCGATCGCCATAGAGGATTCCTCGGAAGCAGCTTCGTCTTATTCTTCTTCCCCGGGAGAAGGAGGGGGGCCAGGAATGTGTCGCTGAAATAGGTCGGAGTTCTCATCGACATTCATCTCTTTCAGAGCAGCCACCCAACCATCCCTGAAATATTTAAGGCTGCCATACTCCATTTGTGAGATCATGGAAGCCAAACCTTATCCCAGCCAGTGCTGAAGGACTTCTTAACACCAAGTTTCCTTTTCGCCTTCTCTTAGGAAACCCTCTCAATCATGAGTTCCTCGGCAGCTTTTAATTTCCTTTCTGCCTCTTCCCTCTAGCGATCAACTTCACGGAGTTTGCCTAACTCCTCTTCAGTAGCCTTGAATTTGGTCTCAAGCTCTTCAGCATTTTGGAGCTTCCCCTCAAGCTCTTTATTCTTACTTTCCAAGTCTTTTATTTTCTCCTCCAATCCCTTGGAGACTTCAACAACTTTATCTTTCTCTTACTCGGTGGCTTTTAGTTGCTTTCCCCAATCAGCTTTGTCTTCATCATACTTCTGACGAGAATCCTTTAAGGATTGTGACAGACCTACAAGATCCTCCTCCACACCTGACGAGGAGCTCGAAGCTTTAATAGCTTCATCCTTCTTCAGAATGGTGTTGAAACAAGTTACCAATTGGAAAAAAGAAAATTATTGTAAGTCAGTGCAAGGACATAACATTAAAAAATGAAAGTCTAAAATAGTAATACTTACAGAGGTAATATGTTGAGCTGCCAAGGTAGTAACTCTCTCCCAAGAAAGATATTCTTCAACACCTTGGATCTCGGGGATGATCCAAGACATCACCGAGATCATGGCAGAGCTCGGAGCAACAAAAATGGGAACACCACTTTCAGTAGTTAGAGGATAAAAGATGGATTCATCCAAATTGTCCGAGGAGATTTTCCTCATGGGAGAAGGAACATTCTCGACCAAGGATGTCGTCTTGGTCGGAGATATAACTATAACCTCGCTTGGAAGTGAAACATCTGCAATCTTGCTTGGAGCCACAAGGGGCTTCTCGGCAACCTTCTTAGTAGCAGCTGGAGGAGTTGCATCAATTTGTCTTGTCCCTTCTTCTGGGACAGCCTGCTTACTTTTTTTTGCCTCTCCAGCAATAGAGGCAGACTTATCGAAGAGGGCAGGAGCTCTTTGTAATACCCTGTAATTTTATTGATAATTATTTAAGGGATTAATTAAATTAAATGTCAATTAACTGAGAATTAATCCGGATATAAATACTAACGAGATGTGAGTTGGTATTTGATTATGATGCGTATATATGAATATTGAAAATATTAAAATTGTTGCGAGACTGAAATATGACAATTTGGGAAATTTAGTTGGGACGCCCGTGTTAGTCGAGTCGGAAATGTAATTAATTGAATTAAAAAGTGAATTTTATTTTTTATCAACCGAATGGTCATTTCCAGTGCGCCAATAAGTCAAGAAGGGTCGAAATAGTCAGAAAATTCTAGCCGGGGGTTTAGTTTGGTTTCCGGGACATTTTTGGGCCATACCGGCAACTTATAAGGGCATTTTGATAATTTTGAAATTTTGGGGATTAAAACCTACGAATTTTGGGAGTTAATTATATATTATTTAGGAACCCACTAAGCCCATTATCTACATTAGGAGAGTAAGAGGTCTACGGGAGTTATAGGAGAGTTTTGAAGAAGTTCCAAAAAGAAACCTCCAACCACCATCTTCAACCTTGGGAGAAAATTTTTAGAGAAAGGAGAGAAACAACCTTCATTCATCAACATCAAATTCTGAAGAACAATATAAGGAAAGTGATTTGGTATTTTTAATGCATTGAATATGTCTTCCATGCTTAGTGTAGGAATTATCTTATATGGAACTTTTTGAAGAAAACCAATGAAATTTATTGGAGAAACTTTGAAGTTGGGTTAGGATTTGCATGTTGTATGATAATGGACTAATATAATACTTGAAGAATTATATATGATGATTTAAAATCGGATTTATGATGAGTAATTGGGCATAAGAAAATTAGTATTTCATGTTCATAGGGTTTGGGGAAAATTTTGAAGATTCATATTAATTCCATGATAAATTATAAGATTTGACCCCTTAAATATGTTAAGGAATGATCTAGGGTGATTATAAATGGTTTATATACGTTAAAACATAATTTGGATGGTCTTAGGGTGGATTTAGAGGAGAGAAGAATTGAGAAAAACGGATTTGGGAATTTCTGAGTTGAAACTACCATCTCGTTAGAAGACCTGCCCAGGTCGTTCGAACGAACTTCTAACGAGATGACAGTATGACTTCTAACGAGTTGGAATTTCGTTCGAAGCCCTTCGTTCGAACGAACTCATTCGAATGACCTCGTTCGAACGAGACTTCTAATGAGTTGACAGAATGGCCTTTTTGGCCTGAATTGATTTCTAGTATCCCGTAGACTTATTTAAATGGTGAGATAACCTTCCCTTATTAACTAGTGGGTGTAATTGGGAGATTGGGTACATTGAGGAGTAAAACTTAGAATAGTGTCTTGAACCGGATGACATTTGTGGATTGGGAAGAGAGTAACTAATCACGAAGTGAGAATAATTGATAACGTAAATACATATAAACCGGGGACTTGTGATTTGTATGACATTAAGTGGGTATAATAATAAGAAGTATACCACTAATAAAATATTGTAATATCTAAGATGAGAGAATGCTTAGTATATGTAGTTATCTGTGTTGACATACCTACCGTACTTGCTATAATGGGAGGTTGGCGTTCGTTTAGGGCCATCTAATCTTTGTGTGCCTACGGGGGGGGCTTTACATTAGTACCTCGAGGACATAGGTCAGAGAAGGGCTTATTAAGAAGTTAATAAGTCTACTGATCATGGGAGCGTAGGTATGTGCGTGACCCATGTGATGTGAACTATGTTCGCCTCCATTGTTTGTGATTGTTGTTAATGAAGCGTTTCCTGAGAGATTCGGAATACGTGGTCCTCATGTACGTGATGTACCGGGATTTGATAGCAGAGTATGTGTGCATCGCAGCTTAGTCTCGGGGTGCTAGTATTGTATATTTATGGTGAGAATAATATACTGTTGATTGAAATGAATTGTCGTGAATAATTGTGAGTATAAATAATAGCAACGGTTTGTAAAGTGAAAATGTAAGATTTCTAATAAATTGTAGTGCTAAAGTGGGGAAACTATGTAATAAGGTACAATACTCTATTAAATAGAAGATGTTGGGATTTGAATTGGATATCATATAGAAATGTTAGGAGTGCACAATTAGTTGAGAGGTGAGGAACTCATGTGAGTGCACACACTATCATGTACTTTATATTCAATGTTTAATGATATTAAACACTTGCATATTTTTCAATTATTTTCACATTCGGGATCTGACCCATTTGCTTTCAAATCTATTTTGTAAAAACCTTTTTAGGTGCCCAGCCACAAGGACACCATGCATAGGAGTTCTATTCAGGTGACGTGCTGTAGCTGTTGTGGAAGTTACAGGACCTTGACAATAGACGCCTCCATTTCTGATCTTGACTCCATTATCAGTTTTTATCATCTGTTGGGCATGTCGCCCATTCCTTTTAGAGGTATCTTACTTATTGAGTTATTTCAGACTTTGGGTTGTAATTAATTTTAGTGATGCAGACTTTGTATTTATTTATCTTAGAATTCGGTTTGTTGTGAGGAGTTTTCCTCCAGACTCATTATTATTGGATGGTTATTCTATTGTGACTATATTGTGTTGGTTATGTTAATTTTTTTTATAATTCATTTATTGCATGTTAATCGGATTTAATTAAAATGGACAACTCACTTTTTAAATACTAGGTGGTTAGTAAATATTAAAAAAAAAATTACAGTGATGCTATGAACTGAACCAACTTGGCATTTTGTATTAATTTAATAAAGGAGTAGCTACCCGATATTTAATTAGTCGGGGTGTCATAGGTGGTATCAGAGCATCAGGTTCTAGTGTCCTTAGGATCTATACGGCTTATTATGTTTCCGCTGAGCTTTCTTTGATGTAGAGCCCTATATTTTAGGACTGTAGTATTCTTTTGTGTATGTATCGCTCTTCAGCTATTTTGAGATGATAACTGCGAACTTATAAGACTTTGCTCTCATTTCAGATGCCTCCACGACGTGCACAGCGAGTTCCTAGGGATGCACAGCCAGAGCCACAGACTGCACCAGTTCAGGGCACTATGAATGCCGCAGAGGTTGCAGCTATTGTAGCCCGAGTGGTAAATGCCGCCCTAGCCGTTGTACAATAGGCAACACCCCAGGCGCCGGTAGTTGTGCCAGTTCAGGCTCATGCATTCCCGTCTGCTTGGGAACGCGTCCGTGATGCTTTTCAGAAAGCACACCCTCCAAAGTTTGCAAGTAGCTCCGATGTTGTGGTATCCAGTCAGTGGAGAAAGGATATTCAGAGGCACTTAAGGATGTACGATTGCACAGATGTTCAAAAGAAAATACTAGCTACTTTCAAGCTAGTAGGGTTTGCATTGTAGTGGTGGGAGTCCATTACCACCGCAGAGGAGAGGGACACCCTTTCTATTCAGGAATTCTGGGTGCGGTTCGACCGCAGATATTTTTCATCAGTTGTTCACACTGAAATGATGAGGAAATTGATGAACCTCAATCAGGAGGGGAGGACCGTGGTCGAGTATGAAGCCGAATTCACTAATCTCTTGAATATTGTTCCCGATAATATACCGACTGAGGAGAAGAAGATTCAGAAGTTTATGGATGGATTGACTTAGAGGATTCGTCAGCACTTATTGGGTAATCTCTAGTTGGCCACTTATCCTGATGTGGTTAATGCTGCATTACTTCACTCCTAGGATCATCACTTCCATATGTCTGAGAGTAAGAGATCAGGGGAGTCCAGCCAACATGGCAGGACCGGGGGAAATGGTGTCAGCGGGGTACAATCTGCTCAGGGATAGAACAGGCAGGGTGACCAGGGTTCCCAATAAGGGGATCATAAGAGATTCAGATCTGGAGGTTTTAGGAGTGGTCATGGAGGTTTAAGACAGGGCCATTAGGGTCAAAACGGCCATCAGAGCCAGCAGGGTCAGAATGGTCAGCAGCAGCAATTTCAGCAGGGCCATCATGGCCAGGGGAGGAATGGTAACGGCCACCAGGGCCGAGGGAAGCAGGGACAACGAGGGGGAAACTTCTCGAGGAAGTGTTTTGTTTGTGGCAAGACTGGCCAGAAACACTAGGATTGTCCTGATAGGGGCAGGGCCCCACAGCAACAGCAGCAGGGTGCCCGACACGAGTCACAGAGGCCTATGTTTCCCGCCACCCTCCCAGCACCACCACAGATGGAAGAACTACCACCCATTCTAGCGGTCCCAGTCCAGCAGGGACATCTCCAGTATGGGAGAGTGTATCAACTCCAGCACGCCGCACCCCCACAGGATCCACCGACCATTGAGGGTATGTTCTCTATTCAGGGGACTATGGGGCATATTTTATTTGGCACGGGGGCCACACATTATTTCATTGCCATGAGATTTGCACGCACTATTGGGTTATTAGACACCGCCGAGAGCACAGTTTACTTTAGTAGATTCACCGTTGAATACAGGTTATGTGATTTCGCCTATTTGTAGAGGTGTGGGTATAGATCTCGGGAGGTTTACTTTACCCGCGGATATGTTAGTTTTAGAGATGACTGAGTATGATGCCATTGTTGGTATGGATTGGCTAGTTGCGTACCGAGCCATGATTGACTATTTTAGTAGGAGTATTATCTTTGCCATTCCCGGGTAGGAGATGTTTTTAGTGGCGATGCCTCGCCCTGAGGGAGGATCGTCCACTCACTTGTACTATATAGAGGAGGAGACCTCTAAGGAAGTGGTGATACCACTCGATGCGATTCCAGTTGTGAGAGAGTTTGCTAATGTATTTCAGGATATACCTGGACTACCTCAGAGTAGAGAGATATATTTTGTGATTTATTTAACGTCGGGCACTTGGCCTATTGCCCGCGCACCTTACCGTATGGCTCCAGCAGAGATGAGAGAGTTACGGGACCAGATTGAATAGTTGTTGGGTCAGGGGTTTATCCGGAGGATTACTTTGTCATGGGGTGCCCCTGTGTTGTTTGTAAAGAAGAGGTATGGATCGTTGAGGTTGTGTGTAGATTACCGAGAGTTGAATAAGGTCACGATACGGAATAAATATCCGTTGCCCAGAATCGATGACTTATTTAACTAATTGAAAGGAGCTTCCTTCTTCTCAAATATTGATTTACGATCAGGATACCATCAGTTCCATATCAGGGAACAGGACGTCTCGAAGACTGCTTTCCTAACGAGATATGGTTCCTACGAGTTTAGGGTTATGCCTTGGCTTGACCAACGCTCCAGCCGTGTTTATGGACTTGATGAATAGGGTGTTCAGAGAGTTCCTAGACCAGCTCATCATTGTCTTTATTGATGATATTCTGGTTTACTCCCAGACAGAAGAGGAGCACGTTGAGCATTTGAAGCAGGTTTTGTAGACGCTACGTCAGAACGAGCTATATGCAAAGTATGAGAAGTGTGGGTTTTGGCTGAAGGAGGTTCAGTTTTTGGGGCATATCATTTCAGACCGGTGGATATCGATAGATCCGAAGAAGGTATCCGTGGTGAGGGAATGGGGATAACCCACTACACCGACTGAGATCCATAGTTTCTTGGGCCTAATAGGATACTACAGAAGGTTTATTCGTGGTTTTTCAAAGATAGCAGGTCCTTTGACACATCTGACTCGCAAGGGTGTTCCATTCATCTGGAGCGATGCCTGTCAGTTGGCATTCGATGAGTTGAAGGATAAGTTGACCTCAGCACCTGTGTTAGCATTGTCGAGACCGAGAGTTAAGTATCTAGTCTACACCGATGCGTCCTTACAAGGACTTGGAGGTGTATTGCAGCAGGAAAGTCAGGCCATAGCTTATGCTTCCTGTCAGGTTAAGCCTCACGAGAGAAATTACCCCACCCATGACTTGGAGTTAGCGACAGTTGTATTTTCCCTTCGGATTTAAAGACATTACCTCCTTGGGGAGAAGTTTCAGTTGTTCACGGACCACAAGTCCCTACAGTACCTCTTCACGCAGAAGGAGTTGAATATGCGTCAAAGACGGTGGCTTGAGTTTATTAAGGATTATCAGTTTGATATCCAATACCACCCGGGAAAGGCTAACGTGGTAGCAGACGCGTTGAGCCATAGGCCAGTAGATGAAGTGACTGAGGTTTGGAAAGCAAAGTGGAAGGAGTTGGGACACCAGGATGCAGTGGCCTAATCGTTCATGTTTGTGATGACTATTACACCGCAGATTGTTACGAGAGTGGTAAAGGCCCAGGCAAATGGCTCATTCTGTCAGGAGCAGATAGTTCGATTACTAGCAGAGAGAGCCGATTCCTATTCCATTAGCTCATATGGGGGATTACGCTTCAATAGGAGACTAGTTGTTTCGAAGGGGGAAGACTTGCGATAGGAGATTATGGCAGAGTCGCACGGCTCACGGTTTGCGGTACACCCTGGTGGGGATAAAATGTACCAAGATATGATACATCAGTATTGGTTGAGCGGGATGAAGAGAGATATTGCCGTGTTTGTTTCTAAATACGCCACTTGTCAATTGGTAAAAGTGGATCATCAGAGACCGGCAGGACTTCTACAGCCATTAGAGGTTCCGACGTGGATATGGGAGAGCATATCCATGGACTTTATCACGAGGTTACCTATTTCATAGAGGGGTCACAACTCCATTTGGGTAATTGTGGACCGTTTGACCAAAGTTTCTCATTTTCTACCCGTGAGGACAGACTACACTACGGGACAGTATGCCCAGATTTTCATTGCAGAAATAGTGAGACTTCACGGTGTTCCCCTAAATATCGTGTCTGACCGAGACAAGATATTTGTTTCATAGTTTTGGGAGAATTTCCAGGAGGCCATGGGCACTGAATTGCAGTTGAGTACAGCTTATCACCAGCAGACCGATGGGTAGACCGAGTGAACAAATCAGATGTTGGAGGACATGTTACGTATGTGCATCATAGACTTTGGGAGTGGATGGGAGCAGTACCTTCCATTGGTGGAGTTTTCTTATAATAACTCCTACCAGTTCACCATTGGCATGGCTCCATTTGAGGCGTTGTATGGTAGACCTTGTCGTTCCCCAGCATGTTGGTTAGAAGTGGGGGACAAAAAATTACTTGGGCCGGAGGTGATATAGGATACTTAGGCAAGGATAGAATTGATACGGAGCCGCATTTGGGTAGCTCAGGATTGACAGAAGAGTTATGCTGATGCGAAGAGGTTCTTCAGAGAATTCAAAGTGGGGGATAAGGTTTTACTCAGAGTATCTCCTATGAAGGGGATTATGCATTTTGGAAATAAGGGGAAACTGGCACCGAGATATGTGGGGCCATTTCCTATCATCGAGCGGATTGGGCTAGTTGCGTATAGACTTGGGTTACCAGAGCACTTGCATAGGATTCATGATGTGTTCCATATTTCCTCGCTAAGGAAATATCTTAGGGATGATTTGTCCCATACTCACATTGATTTGGAGGACATCGATCTCCAGCCCGATAGTTCTTACGAGGAGGGGCCGATTACTATTTTGGACCGAAGCGAGCGGAAAATGTGGTCAAAGATAGTACCGTTGGTACGTGTTCAGTGGCGGCATCATAATGCTGAGGAGTCCACATGGGAGCGCGAGGATGAGATGCGTGAATGTTATCCCGAGTTGTTTTTACCAAGTACTTTTTAACTCCGAATTTCGGGACGAAATTCTGTTATTAGGGGGAAGTATGTAATAGCCCGTAATTTTATTGATAATTATTTAAGGGATTGATTAAATTAAATGTGAATTAACTGAGAATTAATCAGGATATAAATACTAATGAGATGTGAGTTGGTATTTGATTATGATGTGTATATATGGCAATATATGAATATTGAAAATATTAAAATTGTCGCGAGACTAAAATACGACAATTTCGGAAATTTAATTAGGACGTGCGTGTCAGTCGCGTCGGAAATGTAATTATTTGAATTAAAAAGTGAATTTTATTTTTTATCAACCGAATGGTCATTTTGAGTGCTCCAACGAGTCCGGAAGGGTCAAAATAGTCAGAAAACACTAGCCGAGGGTTTAGTTTGGGTCCCGAGACATTTTTGGGCCATACCGGCAACCTATAAGGGCATTTTGGTAATTTTGAAATTTTGGGGATTAAAACCTACGAATTTTGGGAGTTAATTATATATTATTTAGGAACCCTCTAAGCCCATTATCTACATTAGGAGAGTAAGACGGCTACGGGAGTTATAGGAGAGTTTTGAAGAAGTTCCAAAAAGAAACCTCCAACCACAATCTTCAACCTTGGGAGAAAATATGTAGAGAAAGGAGAGAAACAACCTTCATTCATCAACATCAAATTCTGAAGAACAATCTAAGGCAAGTGATTTGGTATTTTTAATGCATTGAATATGTCTTCCATGCTTAGTGTAGGAATTATCTTATATGGAACTTTTTGAAGAAAACCATGAAATTTATTGGAGAAACTTTGAAGTTGGGTTAGGATTTGCATGTTGTATGATAATGGAATGATTTAATACTTGAAGAGTTATATATGATGATTTAAAAACGGATTTATTATGAGTAATTGGGCATAAGAAAATTAGGAGTTCATGTTCATAGGGTTTGGGGAAAATTTTGAAGATTCATATTAATGCCATGATAAATTGTAAGATTTGACCCCTTAAATATGTTAAGGAATGATCTAGGGTGATTAGAAATGGTTTATATACGTTAAAACATATTTTGGATGTTCTTAGGGTAGATTTAGAGGAGAGAAGAATTGAGAAAAACGAATTTGGGCATTTCTGGGTTGAAACTGCCATCTCGTTAGAACACCTGCCCAGGTCGTTCGAACGAACTTCTAACGAGATGACAGTATGACTTCTAACGAGTTGGTATTTTGTTCGAAGCCCTTCATTCTAACGAACTCGTTCGAACGAGACTTCTAAAGAGTTAACAGAATGGCCTTTTTGGCCTGAATTGATTTCTAGTATCCCGTAAACTTATTTAAATGGTGAGATAACCTTCCCTTATTAACTAGTGGGTGTAATTGGGAGATTGGGTACATTGAGGAGTAAAACTTAGAATAGTGTCTTGAACCGGATGACATTTGTGGATTGGGAAACGAGTAACTAATCACGAAGTGAGAATAATTGATAACGTAAATACATATAAACCGAGGGCTTGTGATTTGTATAACATTAAGTGGGTATAAGAATGAGAAGTATACCACTAATAAAATATTGTAATATCTAAGATGAGAGAATGCTTAGTATATGTAGTTATCTGTGTATGACATACCTACCGTACTTGCTATCATGGGAGGTTGGCGTTCGTTTAGGGCCATCTAATCTTTGTGTGCCTACGGGGGGGATTTACATTGGTACCTCGAGGACATAGGTGAGAGAAGGGCTTATTGAGAAGTTAATAAGTCTGCTGATCATGGGAGCGTAGGTATGTGCGTGACCCATGTGATGTGAACTATGTTCGCCTCCATTATTTGTGATTGTTGTTAATGAAGCGTTTCTTGAGAGATTAGGCATACGTGGTCCTCATGTACGTGATGTATCAGGATTTGATAGCAGATTATGTGTGAACCGCAGCTTAGTCTCGGGGTGCTAGTATTGTATATTTATGGTGAGAATAATATACTGTTGATTGAAATGAATTGTGGTGAATAATTGTGAGTATAAATAATAGCAACGGTTTGTAAAATGAAAATGTAAGATTTCTAATAAATTGTAGTGCTAAAGTGGGGAAACTGTGTAATAAGGTACAATACTCTATTAAATAGAAGATGTTGAGATTTGAATTGGATATCATATAGAAATGTTAGGAGTGCGCAATTATTTGAGAGGTGAGGAACTCATGTGAGTGCACACACTATCATGTACTTTATATTCAATGTTTAATGATATTAAACACTTGCATATTTTCCAATTATTTTCACATTCGGGCTCTGACCCGTTTGCTTTCAAATCTATTTTGTAAAAACCTTTTTAGGTGCCCAGCCACAAGGACACCATGCATTGGAGTTCTATTTAGATGACGTGCTGTAGCTGTTGTGGAAGTTACAGGACCTTGATAATAAACGCCTCCATTTCTGATCTTGACTCCATTATCAGTTTTTATCATCTGTTGGGTGTGTCGCCCATTCCTTTTAGAAACATCTTACTTATTCAGTTATTTCAGACTTTGGGTTGTAATTAATTTTAGTGATGCAGACTTTGTATTTATTTATTTTGGAATTCAGTTTGTTGTGAGGAGTTTTCCTCCAGACTCATTTTTATTGGATGGTTATTCTATTGTGACTATATTGTGTTGGTTATGTTAATTTTTTTTATAATTCATTTATTGCATGTTAATCGGATTTAATTAAAATGGACAACTCACTTTTTAAATACTAGGTGGTTAGTAAATATTAAAATGTTTTCGACAGTGATGCTATGAACTGAACCAAGTTGACATTTTATATTAATTTAATAAAGGAGTATCTACCCGGTATTTAATTAGTCGGGGTATCACACTCTTCTTCTTTTCATTCTTTCACTGAGATCAATATGCGATTCAGGAGAAGAACCTTCAGAAACTGGTGCTGGTTCTATGTTACTTATCACTGGACGAGCAGTGAAAGATGAGGTGTAACTCTTGTACTGTAACAAGTACGAGGCTGATCTGATATGTTCGTTAGCGACAGTTTGATGCAAACCCCAGATAAGTTTCAGATGCTTTAAATTAACTTCTGTCTCTTTTGGAGACTTTCTTTTGCTGTCAACTGCAAATAAATAAAAATCAAAATATCAGTGACGCATTTTATCGAATATAAAGAAAACGTGATTTCAAAAACTAAATAAAATAAAAACAACCTATCCTATTGCCATATGGAGGGCATCTAGGACCCTAATATACGTTATTTTCAGTTAATGGAGCATGTTGCCAATTTTTCATAACAACCCCATGCTCGAAGTAATCCCTGTTGGCATCTGGGAGATTGACAACTAAAGCCCTATTTAAAAACCTAGTTTTCAAATAAAAAGTACTATCACTGACAGCCCATCTATAGCAAAACATAATCTCTGAAATTCCTAAACGGGTTCCATGAATCTAATTTAACCTATGGACTCCATTAACTATTCTCCATATATTGGGGACTATTTTTGCAGGTACCACGACAAAATATTGACAGAATTCCAAACACAAGGGATTTGGGGGGAAAAGAAAAGCCACATTCGATTACAAAGAGACTGGGGAACCAATGTCCCTCAGCCAAACGAAAATAATCAGAAGGACCAGAAAGTTCTTCCAAAATGACACAGGAAGGAATAGAAAAATCAGAACGAAATTTATCAAGTGACTCAATAAGGTAAACTATGATGAACAAAGAAAATAAAAGATAAGGAAGAAGATCTTATAGAAGAAGGGTAGATCAGTTGATAACGAACGATGGAAGGAATGAACGCACAAGATGGAGAAGAAATGGAGAGCTCAAAGATACAGATTTGAAAAAGGTAAAGAGACGATAGGATTTTCTGCAACGCTTAAATACCTTACCTTGGGAAGGGGGGAAAAATAATGATTACAAAGAAAGACGTTTGAGCTACCGGCGGCTAAAAGGACAAAAAGGCACGGAGACCAAAGCAGTGGAAAAAATTCAAAAAGTCTAATTCTACGAATTCGAAAGGAAAATTAAATACAAGGAAAACACTCCTAAAAATCAGGATGACTATTTAATCCCTCCATATTTCGAGAAGAATGTTCCACACTCCTCAACCTCGAACTGTGAAACATTGGGGGCTTCTGTTGATACCAAATTTGATTTGTTGACATGGATCCGTTAAGTGGAGACACGTGTCAATCTACATGGCACTTACAAACATTTCTGAATAACACCTTGACTTCGAGGAACTCAACCTCCCCGACCAACTCCGACACTCCGAGCAACAGGTGCTCTCCGAGGAACTTTACTGTACCTAGCAACTCATGAATACCGAGCTACTTAGGCGGTCCGAGATGCATCTCGTACAGAGCATTAATGTCCGGATAGTCAACAAATCGACTGCGCATTAAATGCTCATTATTATCATACAGATGTATACGCCTATTGGACAGCTATGTATTACCCTTTCACATTTACATCCTGATGGTTATAAATATATTGTATCATCCTCATTGTAAGGGGACTCAAAATTTCTTGGTAAAACTGGTTATCGAGAATTCTAAACAGTCATTAATAACAAAATAGTGGACGTAGGCCATTCTTTCAAGGCTGAACCACTTTAAAATTCTTGTCTTATTTATTTTTATATGTGATTGAATAATTAGAGATAATCTAATTTTTTACATCAACACCATGCATACGATTTTAAACATCATATACGCTTCATACATATTCCAAACTCTTTATTTACGCTGCATTTACAACGTGGCTATACCACTTGGGTGTTCTTAATCACCTCCGAATTTGAAATCCTAAATCCTCCTTAACTTCAATGCATCCTTCAACCCGTCGTAACGAAACCAACATTAACAGTACTTATATCGTAATTCACTAACAACTGGCTCTACTGGCCTTATATCATAATTTACCCCTTTAACTCCCAGTTCTAACTACATACTTTCGTAACTATCGAGGTACTCCAAATCATGGGCGAATGGTTAAACATCTCTCTACTACCAACCTTACGCTAAATTTCACGTCTGGGATGTCTCGCAAAGAGAAATCCAAACAAGGAACCCTCCCAATACACTACTACCTAACATTATCGGTCATTGGGATCCGTTAAACCCTCAGTCCATAACATGTACCCTTATATTTCCGTCTCTTAACAACAAAGTTACATCTCCTTCCGCAATTACACTTAAACAAGGAACTCTCCGAAAGACACTTTCTATTGGCATTGATGGTAAACATTCCATATTCAACATGCAAATATAATCAGGGCTCTCAAAGTCCCATCCCCAGACACATTACTATGAGTATAAACTCCCAAATCTCTAAAGGGTGGTAAAACAATGCACTCGTCTTATTACGACATCCTGAGCGTCAATTATAATAACCAGCTAAACCTTTTTGCTGACTAGTAAACCAATTACATACAAATCATATCAATTGAATCCCTACGCATACCGGGATTAAATATCCGAGACCATTATACCTTTTTAAAATCACAACACGATATATATATATATATATATATATACACACACATATATATAAGTACAATTGCAATACCAGAACACTATCGGTATAATCATATTTAAAACCATAATTAGCATAATATCATACTCGTATAACACAACACTAAAATGAGCAAATTCAATAAAGTATATACCGCTGTCAATATACCCATTTATCCTCCGCGGATGACAATAAAGGTAACCCCACACTATCAGGGAAAATATTCACCTAAATACTAATAAAATTGTCGATACTCACTAAACTCGACTCTCAAGTAAAAAAAAAATTAATAATAATAATAATAACAATTGTAGCAACTCGTTATTATCACAAACAATATGCAACATCGTCTGAGGATGTAAGTCATACTTTTATCCTGACAATCGTCCTGGCTACTCAAATGGTTCCTGGACTTAACACACCTGTCCGTACCAAACCGAATATTTCAATAATTGTTTTTCTTGCCAGACACAATACCTTTATCCCTACACTTGCATGACATTTATAACGCACGGGTTTCACTCCCCACAAAATACCTCTACACATACTCCACTTATCTTCTGTCACACTGTACATGTTAAGGTGGTCCTTCTCTTAGACGTTGGTAGTCTCGACTCTGATGACTACCTACATTTTTCCCCTAGCTTGATGGACCTAAGGAACACGCTACTAGTTTCCACATTTCTTACTAAAATCACCATTGCTCGGTAATAATTCAGTTATCCGAATCATTTTAACGGTTTCTCCGTTGGGTCTTCCCCTTGTGGTGTTTCTCCAACACCACTTTCCCAGTGTTACTCTATAAAAATTCCTCAATTCTTGTATTTCCCCACCCAAGGAAATGTTTTACCTCCAAATTAACACTACGCGACATTATTACCATCTGCATTGACCGTCCAAGCAGAATTCCCCAGAAGAGCTAACAATTCTTCTTGTATGTAAATTCTCCCTTTAATATCCTCTTCTCCATTTCACCTACTTCACCCGGTGTAAGGTTCACTACATAATTAAATTTCTCCTCACCAAGTGACCTCTGTCCGTCACTCTTTTGTGAGTTCAGAACCACATTCGCCTTTTACCCTGAACATCCGATGAAGGAACTTATGGTCAAACCATACGTGTACGCCTTCTCTCGATGTCACATTCCACTTCTAAGTGTGGGATTGTCTCTCACCATTGAAACTCCGCTCTTACGAGCCAAGAAAAAAATTTCCCCAAATTTTCACTTTCGATTGGCCATACCCCGACATATGTCGAAGCCTTTGGATATATTACGTTCGTTTGGCTATCATACGCCATCTCCGCATCTCGAGTATTTCCACTGCTGGTTCTCTTCAATGTTTTACCTCACTCTTTCTCTCCCATTCCAACCTTGTTTGGTGAGTCTAATTTGACCCCATCTTCTACTATAGTTGTGCTTGGAAGTCACAGGTCGGACCTTGGTCGTCTGTAACGTCCAGGACCTTCATGCCATAATATGGGTGACTTCAACTACGGTCATACTTCTTTAATAAGTTTAATAACCTCAACTGATCCTTGCCTCCTGCTGTTCGCCCACTGTCTTCGCCTGGCGTACTACATTGTTCGGCGCATGAACACACCCGATTGTAAATAAGATTCACTATCCCATACATCATAGCAGGAGAACGAAATCTTACCAAAGAAATCAACAATCCTAAACAAAAGGCTCTACATTAAAGAAAGTTACGCTGGAAGCATAATAAGTCGCACAGATCCTAAAGGACACTAGAACCCGATGCTCTGATACCACCTGTGACACCCCGTCTAATTAAATATCGGGTAGCTACTCCTTTATTAAATTAATACAGAATATCAAGTTGGTTCAGTCTTAGCATCACTGTCGATAACATTAATTAATTACTAGCCACCTAATATTTAAAAAGAGAGATGTCAAATTTTATTAATTTAGCCAACAATTAAATAAGAATTTTTTTAATAAACCAATAATCGCATAACCAGTCTCATATAAATTCTCAACGAGATGAAATCAAATAAGTCTGGAGTAAACACTCCAATAATAAAGATGCCAGAGTAAATAATGTTCCAATACAAGAGTCTGAATAAATAATGAACCAAAAACTGAAATAATGAAAGTCTGCAACTATAACCTCTAAATGAGAATGGGCGACACGCCCTAACTGATACAAATGACTCTGAAGGAATCAAGAATAAAATGAGAGCGTCTACTACCGAGATCCTGTAACTTCCACAGTATCTACAACATGTCATCAGAATGGAACTCCTATGCTTGGCGTCCCTGTGGCTGGGCACCTAAAATGTTTTTACAAAAAAAAAATAGATTTGGAGGAAAACGGGTCAGAGCCCGATGTGAAAACAGTTTAAAATTTTAGCAAGTGATTTAAATTACAATTAAACATCACATATTATAAACACGTTAGTTGCGTACTCTCACATGAGTTTCTTACCTCTCAACTACTGTGCACACCTAACGTATGCCTTTAACCCATCCTAGTTATGCCACTATCTAACTAGTTTGCACCACTCCTGCCTTCGCATTCTAACATAGAGTATCTACACGTAACCCCCAAATGAGCCATATTTATAACCCATGTTCACATTCATTAAACTATTTATCTCAAGTGTTAATTTAATTCTCATACTTAACCCATTCAAATATCTTAGTTATTCACATCTACTAAGCAACAATGAACCAGTCACAAGTACATAAGTATATCACTCTCAGTACATAAATGCATATATGGCACCCCTAGACTAAGTTGAGGTGCACGCATACTCTGCTATCGAATCCCGGTACAACACGTACATAGGGACTACGAGTTCCGAATCTCTTAAGAACCGTTTCAAAAAGCAAAATCACACATATTGGAAGCAAGCATAGTTCACATATTCATGGGTCACGCACATACCTACGCTCCCATGGTCAGTTGACTTATCGACTCACAAATAAGTCATTCACAACCCTATGTCCTTAAGGTAACAGTCTAAATCCCCTCGAAGGCACACAAGGATAAGAGGGTCCTTTTCCAAAATAAAACTAACCTTCTGTGATAACAAGTATGGTAGGTGTTGATGTAAAAAATTAGATTGCTTCTAATTCATTTAATCACAGATAAATATAACCGAGACAAAGAATTTTAAAGTGGTTCAGCCTTATAAGAATGGCCTACGTCCACTGTTTCTGTTATTGCTAAGTGTTTTGGAGTTCTCGATATGTAATTCTATCAAGAAATTCGGGTCCCCTTGAATGAGGGTGATACAATGTATTTATAGCCCTTAGGCTATACATGTGAAGGTGTAAACAATTAATGCCCTTTAAGAGTATACGTCTGTATGATAAGCATTCAATGAATAGTTGAACTGTTGATTATCTGGCAATCAATGCTGTGGTCGAGATGCAGCTCGGACCGCCTTAGTTGCTCGTCGTTCAGGAGTTCCTCAGAGTGTTAGAGTTCCTCGGAGTGTTGGAGTTCCTCGGAGTATACTTGTTGCTCGGAGTGAGTATGGTTGGTTCGGGAAATAACCTTCCTCGTTGCTATTGTGCCACGTAGATCGACACGTGTCTTCTTATGATTCGTCTATATCAGCATATTAATTTTGGTATCAACAGTAGGTATGTCATACACATAAGAAATCCATATATTAGGCATTCACACAACCTAAGAAATCATATATAAATATAGATGTTCATACATTTCATCTAGTTAATCTCGTACGTAGCAAGTTTACCCCGAACATTACACATAATATATATATTCCGGTTGATAACTCTCTCATCGTATCGGTACTTAAACCTATCTCAAAAGGTTACTAGGTCTCTTATTAGATTCTAATGTTATCTCAGTACTTGAAACCCCTTCGTTGCTGCACGTAGTCTTATATCATCATTAATTCCTATTATAGTTTCAATTCGAATGATTTCTAATCATACCCCACTCGGTAGACCCTCCAAAGAAACGTCATTCAATCCCATAAGTTATAGTATTCTCCGATAATAACTAAGGCCCTACTGACTTTATCTAAGTTCCACAAGATTATATTACTCACCCTAGTAATCAATATTGGCTTTGGAATAATACTTAAACCTTAAAGAGAAGCAATTGCCAAAAATCAACATGGGTTGATCTATCGAAGAAAAGGGGTCGATCGATCGACATTCCTGAGTCGATCGATCGACCAAATAAGTATCAGCCCAGAAATTCTTAACAGTTACGGGTTTGCATATTTTTACACTTCTAAATCATCATCCCAACATCCAAAACTCAAAATTAAGTATACTAATTATCCTACTAATATAGTTACATCATTTCCCCACGTTTTAGATTCATCAAATCGACCTATAACATCAATTACTTGGATCAATTTACTCAATTTTCACATAAAAACCTAGTTTTTCTATTTCTTCAAGAACATCCCATAATCCAGTTCAATTTCGAAATTCTTTACCCATTAATCTTAAATTCGTAGTTGTTATCATCTCCAACATAAACCTACATGCAAGTCCTACCCAGATTATGATTTTAAGACATTCAATCCATTCAATTTTCATTATTTATGAGAAATCTTGAATTGTATAAAAACATGTAAACTATATGCTTTGAATCTTTGCAAGATAAACCACTTGCCTGTAAATCTGATATTCTGATCCGTTGTTGTTGTTCAAGGGTTGGTCCTTTCTTCTTTTCGGACATAATTTCGTCCAAATTGGTGGTGGTGGATGGTGGTTTTGGTTTGGGAACTTTTTGTAACCTCTCCTCTAACTCACGTAACTCCCCTATTTGTTTTTGCCTGATAATGGCCCTAATAGCCTAACCAAACATAAATAAATCAACACTAAAAATAGTGGCTCTTAATTTCATAAGTTTTAAAATTACCATAATACCCTTCCGGGTTGCGAGCTTCGCCTAAAAATGTCCCAGGATCCAAAATAAATCTCCAGCTAGTGTTTTGTGACTATCTCGAACCTTTCGGACACGTTGGCGCACTCAAAAAGCTCATACGGATGACATAAAAATAAAATACTTTTAAATTCATTAAATGGGGTCCTGACACGCGCGTCCCAACTAAATTACTGAAACTGTCATATTTTAACTCACGACGATTTTAATAAATTCAATGATCACATATTACTATAACCACTCGGTAATATTCAATAACATCATAATAACCAAATAGTAACTCTCGTCCCGCTAGCATTTAAATCTGAATAAATTTTTCAATTAATAAATCCCAAATTAATTTAATAAATCACATAATTAAAAGCAATTCCATTTAATTAACCTCATAATTAAAAGTCATAAAAATATGGAGTATTACATTTTAATCCTAGTTTTTTTGCTATATAATTTGTGCATCGCGCGAATTTCCAAATAATATATAATATAATTTTGATGTTTGTTTTGACACTTGTCTTGCATTTAATGTTGTTTTACAAGAACCCCGTCTTACATTTAACCTAAGAAGTCTCAAAAATTTCAACGATTGACTTCTCAAAAAACGAACGGGTTTTTGACCGCTTTAAATTTCCATCTTCTCTTACTCCTTTGCGTCTTTTTCCCTCCCCAATATGTTAAATATAAATTTCGTTTAACCTTTGGGATTGATCAACTAGATATTGAGAAGTGAAAACCTAGTATATTCAGAAAGGAAATAGAGAAAAAAGGAGAGGTGGTGTGTGTAACAGGCTGTCACCAACAATTGACATAAGGAGCTATTGTCACCAGCAATTGAAGGAACAAAAAATATGCTCACTGCGGCCAAGGAGCTCGGTATTAGGCGCGTGGTGATCACCTCATCAACATCGGCCATTATTCGAAGTCGTTACTGGCCAGCCAACGTGGTAGGTTGACCTGAAATATTGCAAGCAGATTGGGGTGGGGTGAGTGAGGCCTTCTTATATCTCTTTTTGTACATACTAATAATTTCTTTTTTGTTTAAAAATATTTAACATTAGAGACAACACGAGGGTATTTTTGTTTGGTGGAGATCTTACGAAAATAGATGGATAATTGCAAATGTTTAGCGGCAAGAGGGACGGCGGTGGAGGATGAAGAGTTCATAAGATATGCTCTAACAAATGTGTATTATAAGATCTGTTATGAATACTTTACAAATTTTTCTTTATTAGAGTGAAAGATTTGTCTTTTAAATTTGCTTTATTATTTGGAAGTTGGAAGAGAACACTTTATGAATTTTGATTTTATTGTTCACCTGTAAAGGCAACCAACAAAATTATATCAAAGAAATTTTAAATTGTACACAATACCCAATAATACTAATATATGCATTTTTTTCCGTTATACTTTTGTAATTAAGTCTTGGTATGTTAGGAGAGTAAATGATCAATACTTTTATGATATCATCCTTTTATTGTATTATTTTTTTAAATGTTTTGTTTAAACCATATTTTTAAATATTTGTCACCGATTTTATATCATACTTTTACCATTTTTCTTTTGTATCATTACTACAAACAATGCATATGATGATTGCTTGATTATTTGTGATTTATTCTTTAATTTGGATCATTTGTAATTTTATAGAATTGCCATAATACATATCTTTTATTCAAACTTTTCGTATATGAGAAATTTGATCATCTCATTTATCTGGTTATACTTCATTCCCTTTCTTTTTGTATTTTATGTTAATTGATTTTATGAAGATAGAGTTTATCTTCAGTTTATTTTCTAACAAAGTTCTCTTGATTTTTCTTCTCTGCTTTAGTTAAACCTATTTTTATATTCTTTTATTCCATTTATCTCAATGCAATGCTTATGCATATTAGGTGCTTTTACAGGAGAGTGAAAATTACTTCATTCTACACTGAATGTTGGACTTGACGTATGCATTTGAACACGTGTGTGTGTGTATATAGGTACTTATATACAGCACCTCCCTAAAGACAAAATGGTATAGACTATTTAAAATAGTGGATTGCTGCATCTGAGAGTGAGAGCTTGCCTGGAGAGAGTTATTGCGAGTGGAGCTAATTCAATAGTAGCTTAGGTGATTACAGATATTATTTATCATGCTATATTAGTATGTGGTGGATAAATACAATGATTTTTTTTCCATTGTTGTATTTGTAATGTGTAGATTGACATTGGATCCTAAAATTAGTATGAAAACTTTGTTAGCTTTATTATAATTGATTGTGAGTAATATAATGGACTTGAGCAACACATATACGACTTTCGTGATTTATGCATAGCAGTGTTCTCTTTACCATAAGGATGATTGGCATGTGAATTGGAATTATTGAAGAGCTTATAAGGACCGTATTGGTGTTGATGTTGGTTGGGGAGAGTTGAAAGATGTTTTAAGTCCGTTTTTTTTATTTTGGATTACAATAAGCTCTACAAAATGCCCGCGCATCGCGCGGGGCTCAAATGTAGTGTTTTGATAAGACGATACACTTGTTGCACTTGAATCTTACATTACACTTGGTACACTTCCCCATGACATGCTCATCTCACTTATACAATATTAATGATATGTTGTAGTATTGACTAGATTGAATCTACTTAACTTGATCCATATACTACATGTTTGATGAACAGTTGTAGAGGGTGATATTTTTCAAACAAAAATTTATGCCGCAAGTGTTCTCTTTGACGCTTAGATTTAGGTGAAAGGTCACGACAAAAACTCCCCTCTCTCTCTCTCTCTCCCCATATATTATAAACATATATAACGTAAATGTGTGTCAAATGCTAGAGAAACAACTAAGGAAAGAACAAATCATTTTATCAAGTAAAAATAATTTATGGAAAGAGAAATTGTTTTAAATTTAATAAAAGTCAAATAGATAGTAAAAACCCAATTCACACCTTATATGATATTCTCTAACGTAGATAATAAATGTACCTAATAAAATATAAATACATTAATTGATCAGATAAAATGATGATTTACGTAAAAAAATTACTCGCACTTTATTGTTGAATGAAGGACAAAATAGGAAGACATCAATTTACACCATTTTATTTTGGATAGGTCGGGTTCCAAACAAAGGAAAATTATTAACAAAGAACAACCAAACTTCCAACTTTGGCTATATGAAAGTACTACATTTTGGGAGCAAACTTTGACTTGATTTTCTGAACCTCTTCGGTAGTCACTTGGAATGCCTTGCTCAACACATTATCGGGCACTGGTGGCATAGCAGCAAATAGCGTGGTGGCGATCGACTGAGTTCCTGGCAATTGACTATTGAACCCCGCGATCACTGCGGCGGGAACCCACCCGCTGTTGTTTTGGAAGTGAACGAGCCCCCTTGGGAACACAAATATTTCACCCTTTTTGATGGTCTTGGAATAGAGAACATTGGCGGTGGTGATGAACCCTACTTCCAGCTCGCCCTCGAGGACAAAGACTATCTCGGTAGCGCGTGGGTGGGTATGGGGAGGGTTGAGCCCGCCGACAGCGTAGTCGATACGGGCGAGGGAGACACCGAGGGTGTTGAGGCCCGGGATTTGTTGGACGTTGGCTGTAGTCACTCGTGAGCCTTGTGTGTTGTTGGTGAGTCCTGGTTTGGCGAGGCCCGCAAAGAAGAAATCATTGGCTGATATGTTGTTTTTACAAGGAAACCCATTTAACTTCACACCTGTTTCATGCATAATACACTGCGTTTGCAATCATTTAGACTAAAACTAGATCAAATGACGTTGACTTTAAAACTATATCACACGATAATATTTCAATTCAAAAGGCGATAAACTTATTGTAACCCACTTTTACAAATTTGAATTCTGGGTATTACTTGTGCCTACATAGAATTGGCATATATAAATGTACAGGGCAAAAAAATTAAGAAAAGAATTATTTGGTCGTAGATATTTTTGATCATTTTAAAATCATGACTAAAAAGTTTTGAATATGGGTCTGTGTCTCAAAATA
Organism: Sambucus nigra; assembly: GCA_949130495.1. Lineage (NCBI taxonomy): Eukaryota > Viridiplantae > Streptophyta > Magnoliopsida > Dipsacales > Adoxaceae > Sambucus > Sambucus nigra. The sequence continues at coordinate 95,537,872 of OX422212.1, forward strand.
TATAATTCATGGAAATTTTATATTAAAAGTATTTGAAGTATATTTGAAAAGTCATAGAGCCCAGAATTTATTTATTTGTTTAGATGTGTATTTCCGCCCTTAGATAAAATCTGACAACGGAAAGAAGTAGTGCAATATGACATGGACACTTAACAACAGATATTATATACAATGTGAGCATCAGGAACATTGTACTTCTATATAAGAGTGTTGTAACTAATTCAACTATTATGGATGTCTACAATCCGTCATAAATTAGTGTTAAATGTACAGCGAATTAAATGAAAAAAGTGGCAGAGTAAAAAGAGAGTTGGCTTAGGTTTCAGAATAAAATACCGGAAGTGAGATCGGCAACACAAACATCTTGAAGCATCTCGGGATCCGCAGACACTATAATTTTGTTAAAGCCAATGGTTAGCATGGTCATCACAATTATCACAATCATTTTACCCATAACTGCCACAGAAAGAGAGGATGGAAGGGATAAAGGGTCGGTTTGAATAGGACAGAGAAAAGTCGATGCTTATTTATAACCAGAATTGAGAAGAATGAGTAAAGTCTTTTTATTATTTAAGTATATATACATATATTATATATGTAGATAGAGATAGAGATGGACAGCAATAAACATGCCTTCTTCCACCCAAAGTAAAGGCACTGCGGGTCTTATTCACACAGGTTGCATGTGAGTAAAATTTAGTATATGGATTTATATATAAAATAAATATGAATTATAGGTTATCAAATAAAAGTAGGTCAATTAGAGTAATTGATATAAGTTTTTGGGCCTTATTAATGTATTATTAAAGTGTGACAAGCGTAATTTCTATTTTTATGATGGGTTAAAATAGGAATATACGAAATATGAAAACACACGATTGTGTTACAAATAGGGGTCATGCTCCCCAGATCACACAACATCAATCTTCTGATTCCCATTGTCAGAGAGAAATTTAGAGAGGAAATAAAAGTGTTGATCTGGAAGAGCATAAGACCTCATACTCAGATATTTTAACTTTCTGTCATGGATTCGGGTACGCTTTCGCAAAATCAATATTTATATTTATTGATAATTCAATATGAATGTTCCTCTTTGTGTGATAGTTTTCACAAAATAGAAATTAATCCATCATGTGGTATCACAGTCATTTCATGTTGAATTGTTGAGAATATATTAGGAAGGCATTGATATTAATTTTCGACTGCAAATTTTTTTTCAAAAAGGTTTAATATTTCAGAAAAATTTTGGATTCAGAAATATTCTCGTTTCATTACGATTTCAATGATATAAAATTCATGAAATTTGGACTAGCGGTTGATTTTATATGATTTAAAAAAAAAGTATAAAGGTTGATTTGATGGTAGTGGAAAGTTAAAGGTTCGACTCTTGATGTTTCATATTTAAGCCTCTTAAATGATGAAAATTATGAAGGATCTCAAGAGGTTTTGAACCCATGACCTTTCAAGTCTGGAACCAAAGGGGTTTTGAACCCATGACCTTTCAAATTTAAATTCAAATTTTGGTGTATTTATATATATATATTGAGATAAATTAATTTAAACAATATGTCACCAAAGTGACCTCTTTTGTTCAAAAAATTAATTTTATTTCGAAATATAAAAAGAATTGCGTGCATGTAATTTATGTGAATATTAATCGGTCCAAAGGAAGATTATTTTTTAACAAAATTACATGTGCCACTTTAATAATAAGCACGTGATAATTATTTAGTTTTACATATGCATAATAAATCGGCCCAAATGAAGAATTATTATTCAATATGTTCTTATTATCAGTGTTTGATTATTACGGAATGATATCACTCACAAGTTAATATTTTTTTCCAAAGATCAAATATTAATAGAGTGTCCGATATCTTAAAATGGGATTTGTCCTTTATTTGAATTTATTTTTGATTTAAGACTTATATGAGCTAGTTTTATTTATTTATTGTTATCTGATTCAGCTATCAGTTCTGCTTCCAACATTACTGCCAGTATTAATTCTATTCCTATGCTTACTGGCACAAACTTTAAGTCATGACAAGAGAACCTTCATATAGTTCTCGGTGTCATGGATCTGGACCTTGCATTGAGGGTTCCTTCTCCTGCACCTCTTACGGATAAAAGTTCCTCTGATGACAAAAAGGACTTTGAAAGGTGGGAGAAGTCAAATCGCATGTGTTTGATGATCATAAAGAAGGCCATTCCAGAAGCATTCAGGGGCACAACATCGGAAACGATAAAGACAGTCAAAGAGTTCCTAGAAGATATTAAGAATAGATTTGCCAAAAAATGAAAAGACTAAAACAAGTACACTTTTGACAAGTCTCATCTCAATGAAATACAAAGGTAATGGGAACATTAGGGAGTACATTATGGAAATGTCTCATCTCGCTTCAAAGTTAAGAGCACTTAAGCTTGATCTCTCTGAGGATTTGCTTGTGCATTTGGTTCTGATATCTCTTTCTAGGGATGACAATTTTCCCCAAAATTTCGGGTCCCCGCGGATACCTGGAAAAAAATCCCCAAAAAATCTTCGAAAATTAGGGGATCGGATCGGGTTCGGGGAGTGGAAAAAATCCCCGAAAAGTTTCGGGTCGATTTCGGGTATACCTTCGGGTCTCCACGAGGATACCCGAATTACTAACATATAATAAAAAATATATATTTATATTATAAAAAATATATAAACTAACTAAAGCCCTAGACTTATTATTCCCTCACAACATCTGCTAACGCTAAGGCAGCCGCTGCCTCCCTCCCTTCCTCACTCCCTCACGCCCGGACCTCACTCCCTCCCTTCCTCACTCCATCACCCCGCTTCAGACAGGCAGCTCTCACGCTGTCATGCCGCCCCAGACAGGCAGCTCTTACGCTCTCACGTTGTCACTCCACCACCCCGCTGTATGCAGGCAGCTCTCACGCTGTCACGCCCAGCCCTCACTCCCTGCTAAGCTCCCTGCTCAGCCCTCGCCTCTCTCCTCACAGCTCTCTCACATCAGGTAGATCTCTTGTTTTTTGGGTCTCAAATGGTGAAATCTATTGCCTAAGGTGATATCTGATTCTTACAAGAATCTGTCAAACAAGCATGTTTCGTGACAGCCTAGAAAAGCCCTAGATTTGTTGATTTTTTCATGGATTAAACTCTAACGTTATAATGAATGTTTTACCTTGCATATTTGAAAGTGTCAAATAAAAGATTGTTTTGTTTCATACAAGCACTTTCAAGAGGAAAAAAACATTAAGGTTTGCTAAACTTATCAAAAACTGACATTAATTTAAATCCACCCTGATGACTCCTTCGTCCAATTTCATTTTTTAACAAACAAATTAATATAGTAGCAACTGTCTTATTCTGACTTTAATTTAGTTCCACATGGATGTCATATTCTATTGCTTTTATTAATTTTGATAAATAATACAACCTCTCACAGCTCTCTCACACCCTTCATATTTTATTCCATAGTTTTCTGTAAGCATTTTTTTGGGGGGGTTTTGTGTTGTTAAATTCTGTAAGCACTTTTTTTAAGACTGAGTCTGCTTTACTAGGTAGATCTTGTCCTGTTTTTTGGGGGGGGTCTTGTCTTTTTTTTTCAGATTATTTTTTTCTCATTAATTTCAGTTGATTTTAGATAAATATAACAAATAATTTTTTTTTTAGATTTAACAGATAATTTTTTCTTTATATGTCCAGGTTAAAATGTCTACATCAAAGGAGATTCCAACGCAATCGGGGGATGTCCAATCAGCTCCTCCAGCAAACGAGGTAGCTTCTAATCAAACACCAATTAATATATTGGATGATGATAATGAAAATCGTGAGCTTGAGTCCCAAGACACTGATTGTTTATATTAAAATTAATATGCTGACGTGGACGAATAGTACAAACACACGTGTCAGTCTACGTGGCACAATAGCAACGAGGACACCCCGAGGAACTCCAGTACTCCGAGGTACTCTAGCGCTCCGAGGAACTATTGATCAACGAGCAACTAAGGCGGTCTGAGCTGCACCTCGACCCCAGCATTAATTGCCAGATATTCAAACAGTTCGATGATTCATTGAATGTTTAGGATCTTGACGCACACGCTGCATTAAATGTATTACCCTTTCATATGTATATCATTTAATGTATCGACCCTTTCATATACAGCCTAAGGGCTATAAATACCTTGTATCCTCCTCATTCAAGGGGACCAGAATTTCTTGAGAGAACTTGTAATCAAGAATTCTGCAAACAATCAGCAATAACATAATAGTGGACGTAGGCTTTATTCCTAGCCGAACCACTTTAAAAATCTTTGTCTTATTTATTTATCTGTGATTGAATAATTAGAGCGATCTAGTTTTTTACATCAACAGATTGGCGCCGTCTGTGGGAAGCGACTATTACTATCGTTTTTCATAAAAAATCATTTATCAACAATGGCAGATAATCCAGAATCCAGTAATCGAAATGCTGGAAATACTGGAAATCTTCCAAATCCATCTGCATCTCCAGATCTAGCCGGAATTATGACGAATCTGGCTCAAGGACAAACCGCCATGCAAGAATCTATGAGGAAACTCATTCAAACTCTTCAAGGCGGTGCACCTACCTATTCAGGGCAAAGGAGTGATCGTGGGCAATCGCGATCCAGACGTACTGGGTCATATCGCAATGGAGAATCAAATGATTCTTATTATCAACCTGGGCGGACTTCATCAATACAGGCTACTGATACAGATCAACGTATCACTCTCTCTCCGGAGAGAACTAGCGCTTTAGAAAGATTAAGCAGGGTGTCTCCTTTCAGTCGGTTAGGACCAAGGAGGAATATGAGTCCACCTAGAGCTCCATCGAGAAGTTTGCGGCCACCATCTGGTTTGAGAGAAGGGTCAGCGCAATCACGACCAGCTACTCATCGAGATAAATCTCAGGAAGCTACGTTAGAGCAATCAATTACTCGGACTAAGCGGCCTGAGGAAGGAAATGAAGCATGGAAAGGTTCCATTCAGCGATTGGAAGATAGACTGGGAGAAATGGCTAAGGCAAGAAACCCCCTACAGAGAACTTTTGTTCAAGGGACACCTTTTGTGCAAGCCATTGTGGATTTTCCTACACCATCGAAATTCAAAGCACCTGTGGTGACCCCCAAGTACGATGGAAAGACATATCCTGTACTTCATATAGAACAATACCAAGCTGCTACCGACATCTATGCCGTCCCCGACGAGATGAGGTGTAGAGCATTCTCGGGAACTCTTACCGGATCTGCACAGATATGGTACAATAATCTTCATCGGGGTAAGATTTCAACTTTTATTCAATTAGCTGAGTTGTTCATCGGTAATTTTTGTTTTGGAGCAAAGCCGGTAAAGCGAGTAGCGCACTTGCTAAGTGTTAGACAAAAGTCAGGTGAAAGTACTAGAGATTACATAACTCGTTTCAATAACGAGAAGTTGGAGGTTATAGATTACGAAGAAAAGACAGCAATCACTGCTTTGATGAGTGGTTTGCTGCCTAATAAGCTGTACTACACCTTGGCCAAAGATCCACCTAAAACTATGTCCGAGTTGATGGAAAAAGCAGCCAAAATCATGAATGCCGAGGAGGCTATGTCTGCGAAGAAGAATATGGATAAAGAAACTAAGGTGGAGGTCGACAAATCTAAGAAGAAAGATCAGAAAGGTAATGGTGGTGACAAGCACTCCAAGAATAATAGGACGTCATGGGAAGTCCTAAAGAAGTACGATAATTATACTCCATTGAAAATGGGTATTAATCATGTTTTAGAAGAAATCAAGAATAGTGAGGACATCAAGTGGCCAGATAAACTAAGGACAAATCCTGATCTGAGGAATAAGGCGAAATATTGCGAGTTTCACAAAGATCATGGCCATATGACCAGAAATTGTATAGCCCTCCAGAACGAGATTGAAACGCTCATCCGAAGAGGAAAGTTGTTAAAGTATGTAGATCGCAGGGGCGAGAGGAAGAATGATGATAGAATTAGAGAGAGATCTAGATCTCCTCGTCGTGCAGAAGAGAAAAAGAAGAGAGATCACGAAGAGGATCCAGATGATGACCCTGATCTTCCCAAGAAGCCAAGGCAGCCTGAACGAGAGGTATTTTCCATACGTTTTGGTTCTTTTGATTGTAATGTTATTACAGGAGGAGATGCAGGAGGAGGAGACCTTACTGCAGAAAGAAAAGCTTACCTCGGAGAGGTTCAAGCTTGTTCATATATTCAGCGAATAAATCTGGCCGAGGAGGATCGTCCGAGGAAGGTAAACAAAGAGAAACTAGTTATTGGTTTTTTAAAAAATGACCTGGCAGGTGTTCTTTACCCTCATGACGATCCTTTGGTGATCAAAATGAGGATGAAAGAGGTGGTGATTTCAAGGGTGTTAGTAGACAATGGTAGTTCAGCAGACATCATGTACTATTCATGCTCTGATAGCCTGAATTTGAAATTATCTCAATTGGAGCCTTATCATAGACCCCTTCTGGGTTTTGCTGGCGAGAAAGTTTTTCCACTTGGGACGATCAAGTTGGATATATTCATCGGAACTTGGCCTGCTTGTCGAACGGAAAGAATACGCTTTTTTGTGATGGATAAGAATGTGCAGTCAGCCTACAACATCATCATGGGAAGAGTTGGATTGAAGAAGTTCGAAGCAGTTCCTTCTACAGTACATCAGTGTTTGAAATTCCCAACAAATTTTGGAGTCGGAGTTGTGAAAGGTGATCCAAAAGTAGCTCGGGAATGCTATTACTCGTCTGCCGAGCAAGAGGAACTTGAAGAATCAAGGAAAAAGACTACTACTTACCAAGTGGATGAAAGTACAGAAATTGAAACTCTTGACCCTAGAGATGAATCTCAACTTGTAAAAGCACAGGTGGTGGAATCTACAGAAAATATTATTCTGGACGACGAGCATCCAGAACGAGTAACCCAGATACGATCTTCGTTGGATGTTTCAATAAAACAGGAGTTGATAACTTTCTTGAGAAATAGGAAGAATACTTTTGCTTGGAGTCATGAAGACATGCCAGGAATAGATCCAAACTTCTTATGTCATGAGCTCAATGTGAATAAGGAGGTCAAGCCTGTGAAGCAGAGGAGAAGAGTGTTTAGTCCCGAGAAGAATCAGGCCATACAAGAGGAGGTCGAAAAGCTCCAGAAAGCCCAATTCATTGAAGATGTGAAATATCCAGATTGGTTGGAAAATGTGGTGATGGTAAAGAAGAAGAACAATAAGTGGAGAATGTGTGTTGATTTCACTGATCTTAACAAGGCATGCCCAAAAGATCATTTTCCATTGCCCAGAATCGACCAGCTAGTGGATGCTACCTCGGGACATGAGCTGCTCAGCTTCATGGATGCATATTCTGGCTACAATCCGATCAAAATGAAACCTGAAAACAGGGAAAGTACTTCTTTTATTACCCCAAGGGTAACTTATTGTTATAATGTTATGCCTTTTGGTTTAAAAAATACAGGTGCAACATATCAGCGGCTGATGAACAAGGTTTTTGCCAAACAAATCAGTTGCAACATGGAGGTCTATGTCGACGACATGCTCACCAAAAGCAAGAGAGCTACTGATCATCTAATTGACTTAGGCCAGACCTTTGATCAACTGGATAAATATCAAATGAAGCTCAACCCGACGAAGTGTACCTTTGGAGTACGAGAAGGAATGTTCCTCGGATACATCGTCAACCAACGAGGTATTGAGGCAAATCCAGAAAAGATCAAAGCTCTTTTAGGGCTGCGATCCCCAACGACGAGGAAAGAAGTACAGAGTCTTACAGGACGAGTTACAGCGCTCAACAGATTTGTATCCCGAGCAACTGATAAATGTCTCCCATTCTTCAAAACACTGCGAAAAAGTTTTGAGTGGACTGATGAATATGAGAAGGACTTTCAAGATTTGAAGAAGTATTTGGGAGCCCCACCATTGTTGTCCAGGCCAATAACCGGAGAGAGATTGTACTTGTATCTGGCCGTATCAGAGAATGCAGTCAGCTCTGTATTGATCAGATTGGAGAATGGAGTCCAGAAACCTATCTATTACACAAGTAAAGCTTTCCGAGGTGCAGAAATCAGGTACCCAAAGTTAGAAAAATTGGCACTGGCACTAATCGAAGCAAGTAGAAGAATGAGGCCATATTTCCAGGCCTATACCATCATTGTGTACACCGACATGCCGCTGAGACAAGCACTCCATAAGCCAGAAAAATCAGGGAGACTGATGTAGTGGGCGATAGAACTTGGTGAATATGATATTGTATATGAACCCAGATCATCATTAAAGGGGCAAGCTGTAGAAGATTTTATAGCAGAGTTCACGTACCCTGATACCCCCGAGGAACAAAAGGTGCTTGCTGACCAACCTGTGGACGATACAGGATCAACAGACACAGGTCCAGACCAACTAAGGTTGGTAAAAGGGCTTGTGGATGTAGAAAAATCATCATACTCAAAACTAGACCAACTCCGGTTGATAAAAGGGTGTGAACAGATAGTCGACGAGGAGCGAAAAACACCAGGGGATGATGAAAGAAAACATCAGATATTTTACCGAGGAGCTCTGACAGATAAGAAATTTGAAGACGAGTTACCTACATGGAGATTATATGTAGATGGATCATCTTGCACAGCTGGTTGTGGAGCAGGGATTGTTTTAAATACCCCAGATGATATTGATATGGAGTATGCCTTGCGATTCCAATTCAAAGCCTCCAATAATGAGGCTGAGTATGAGGCCCTGATAGCAGGCTTAAATTTAGCGAAATTTATGGAAGCACGGCAAATAATGGTGTTCAGTGATTCTCAATTAATTGTGAATCAGATGATGGGGTATATGCAGTCAAGGGAGAATTAATGGCGAAGTATCATGCAAAGGTGATGGAATTATTGGTAGAATTTGATGCCATTCAATTGGTGAGAATACCGAGGATGGAGAATGCTAGAGCAGACGCATTGGCCCGATTAGCGTCAGCTACGCACACCGAGTTACGAAGAATAATACCAATTGAAGTATTAGAAAGTCGGAGCATAAAAGAAGACCTGATGGTGAATATAATAACCCTTGATTTAGGACCATCTTGGATGGATCCTATCAAGGCATATATTGAAGAAGGAGAATTACCGGAGGATAAGCTAGCCGCTAAGAAATTGAAGTATAAAGTTGCTCGGTATGTGTTAATTAATGGTGTTTTGTATAGACGAGGAATTATGGCAGGTTTGCAGAGATGTGTACATCCATCAGAAGTCAAGGAATTGGTTGAGGAAATCCATGAAGGATCCTGTGGAGCTCATGTAGCAGGTCGGACACTTTTGCAAAGGGTGATGGCACAGGGATACTACTGGCCGACGATGAGGGCTGATTGTATAGCCTATGCCAAGAAGTGTGACAAGTGCCAACGCTTTTCCTCCATCCAAAGAAGTCCACAAGCATTGTTGACACCCATAACTTCACCTTGGCCATTTGCCATGTGGGGGATTAATTTAGTTGGACCATTGCCGACGACCCGAGGAAGGTTCAAGTACCTCGTCGTGGCAGTGGATTATTTTACAAAGTGGGTGGAAGCTGAGCCACTAATTGATATGACGTACGAGAAGGTATATCAGTTCATTTGGAAGAACATCATTTGTCGATATGGTATCCCCCATGCTTTCATCACAGACCATGGAACACAATTCGATAATGAAGAATTTGCTGCCTATTGTCATCAGTCGAACATTTTGAAGTTTCATTCAGCACCAGGCCATCCCCAAAGCAATGGACAAACTGAGGTGACGAATAGAACATTACTAAATGGTTTGAAAAAGAGATTAAGTGAAGCTAAAGCAAATTGGATTAATGAGCTTCAATCAGTACTATGGGCTTACCGAACAACTCCCCGAGCAGCAACTGGAGAGTCACCATACATGTTAGCATTTGGAAGTGAGGCTGTAATACCTGCCGAGTTGGGTCTCCCAACACATAGAGTGATGAATTTTAATTCCCCAATCAGCGATTTAATGAGAAGAATGGATTTGGATATGCTCGAGGAGGTTAGAGAAGAGGCATCCATCAGAAATGCTGCTTATCAACAACTAACAGCTCTATTCTACAACAAAAGGGTGAAGAAATGCGATTTAAAAGAGGGTGATTATGTACTAAAGAAGGTCATTCGGAAGCATAATAAACTGGAAGCAAACTGGCATGGACCTTATCGAGTTGTGGAAGTTGTTCGACCAGGAACTTACAGAATAGCAACTCTAGAGGGAGAGGAATTTAAGAATGCATGGAATGCTGAACACCTGCGCAAGTATTATCAGTAATGTAAAATGTAAAGCATTTCCTTCAGTATGAATAAAACGAGGATGTTTCACCATTTTCTTTCTGTTGAAAGTTTTTCGGGGAATACTAGTGTAATACACTACGCTTATAGTTCGAAAGAACCAAAAAATATACTCCTTTGGTTAGGAGATGATACTAGTGTGACCAACTACGGTTGGTAAGATATCTAGTGGACAGTTCGAAAGAACCAAAAAATATACTCCTTTGGTTAGGAGATGACACTAGTGTGACCAACTACGGTTGGTAAGATATCTAGTGGACAGTTCGAAAGAACCAAAAAATATACTCCTTTGGTTAGGAGATGACACTAGTGTGACCAACTACGGTTGGTAAGATATCTAGTGGACAGTTCGAAAGAACCAAAAAATATACTCCTTTGGTTAGGAGGTGACACTAGTGTGACCAACTACGGTTGGTAAGATATCTAGTGGACAGTTCGAAAGAACCAAAATATACTCCTTTGGTTAGGAGACGTACACTAGTGTGACCAACTACGGTTGGTAAGATATCTAGTGGACAGTTCGAAAGAACCATTACTACTCCTTTGGTTAAGGGGTGTACACCAGCATGATCAATTAAGGTTGGTAAGATAAAAATATACTCTCACATTACAACTTATGTTGGTCGGGAGGTAAGATTAATACAAAAAGTTCCTCAGAGAACAAAATATTCCAAACTGAACCAAGTATAGTTGGTCGGGGATAAAAACCCACTAACTGTAGTTGGTCGACGAGGAGAAATTATTAACCTTGGTTGGTCGGACACATTTTATGAAAATATTTGAAATTGAACCAAGTATGGCTGGTCGGGGATAAAATCCCATCAACTGTAGTTGGTCGACAAACATTATTTAACCACTTTGGTTGGTTGAAAACATTTTGAACATTTTATACTCAAGTGATTGAACAACCTTGATACTTGTAACTTTTTATTAAGTTGCTCGATGAACAATATTATTGTTATCTTTTTAACAGATACATATGCATAAATGTAAAGGTGTTTGATAAACACAAGACAATAGAAAAATTTGCAAACAGAAAATGAAAGTCTTTTCATTAAAATTCAAAATAAATTACAGGTTACATGAATGTACTAACTATTACATTGATATTCCTATTCTATTGGTTTCTTGCCCTTTGCTTTAGAAATAGGCTCTTCGCCAGCAGGAGGATCTTCCAGGCAAAGGGGAGAATTAAAAAAGTTCAAGTCCTTCAACATTCTGACATTCATTATTGAAGGTGTCTCCATTAGATGCTCGGGACGAGATACTTCGATTTGGGAATGAAGGCTATAATCACCAAGGTATTTTGAAATTAAGCTACGAGGAATGGAACGAGCTGGGATCCAGGCCATGTCCAATTTGAAAGGTGGCACGGGCAAGTCTAATAACCCTGGAGCATGATAATCCCATAAATAATGCCCTTGCTCCAATTTTAACACACCCAGTGCGTTCAACCACCCCTGCTTATAACCTTCATTGTTGGCATGTTCAATACGAGCATCCAAGTGAACAAGAGCTTCATTATATCCGGCCATCCAGAATTCCCTGGGTTGCTTATGAAATTGAAAGGTTAATCTATCCAATTGTTCATGAAGATTTTTGGCAAAAAGATCCTTGGAATGTAAAGAAGACTTAGTTGCAGTGAGTTGATCCTCCAAGGATATATTTTTCTTGGACAGTACAGATAAAGCTCGATCTTTGGCGTTTAATTGGAATGCCTGAGTTTCCAAAGTAGATTGGGTACGAGCCTCTTCGACATTACGACTAAGAACTCTTGATCGACTCCGAGCAGCGATTGGAGAACTTTGCTCCTCGGTAACATTTTGAACAGCTCTTCCTCGCCCCCGAGAACCTCTTCCTCGTCCCCGAGCAGTCCCAGAAATAGCAGATCTTCTTAAGTCATCCAGTTCTTGCCTTAATTTGGCATTTTCGACCTCTAAGAACGAGAAACCTTCATCAGTAACTGGTATTAAAGCAGTGGAAAATGATGCTGCAGATTCATATTGAGCCAACTTTTTCTGCAAATTATTGTTCTCCTGTTCCAATAACTCAGCAATCTGCCTGCAGGCCTCAACCTCACCTTTTAGAGTTCTTTCCCTAATATCATATCCAGCGAGGATCTTTTTATGGCCTGTTTCAGAAGAAAGTTGCTGATATCTATTTTCATATTCCTTGTGCAGCAAAGCAGTTGATTCATTATGTTGATTCTGAAGATCTTCTAAGCTACAATGAAGTTCCTCGATCAATTCGTAGTATGCCACATTATTGGCCATAGATCTATCAAGTAAATCCTTCAGGTACCGGTAAGCCTCAACTGCTTGTTCTGAGGCGTCATGACTAAGGATGTCGACAATCTCTGATACACTTAGGTCTTTATGACCAGCTTTATAATATCCATTGCATTGTCGCATCAACTCAGTATCAGGAGCAGATATCAATTCCATTCTGGCCAAAAACTAATAACGAAGAGAAAGCAGGAGTTAATAAATAAAAGCAGACGGAGGATCAACAATGAAGAGATGAACAAAGATGTATTTTATTAGATCATAAAAGGATTACATTGTTCGATTACAAGTAATGAAAGATAGAAATGATACCGAACAACTTCACACCTTTTCCTTGTCTCCCAAGACTTTCTCGGGAGGCTGGGACGAGGAGCTCGGTTTCTCGGTGGTAACAACGGCTTGATCGGCAGAAATCTTCTCGGGAGGAGGAGGCATGGAAGAAATGTCCTCGGTGACAGAGGGTTGAGAAGCAGAGACTGGATCACCCATAGCCATAGAATATTCATCTGAGAGAGGTTCATCTTCTTCTTCTTCCACAATGGGTGGAGGGGGGCCAAGGAGGTGTAGTTGGAATAGCCCAGAATCTTCTTTGATCTTCAATTCTTGAAGGGCAGCTACCCAACCATCTAGGAAGTATTTCAACTTCCCATACTGGACTTGGGATGTCATTGCAGCAATCCCCTTGTCCCATCCTTTATCCCAGCCAGCGCTGAAGGATTTTTTAACTGCGAGCTTTCTTCTCAACTTCTCCGAGGAAAGCTTCGCATCCAATTCTTCTTTTTGGCTTTTGATATCTCGCAGGTCAAGCAACTCTTCTTCTGCCTTCCTCAATTTATCCTCAAGCTCTCCAAAATTCTTGAGCTTGTCATCGTATTTCTGATGCTCAACCTCCAAACTTTTCACCTTTTTCTCCAAAACCTTGGAGATTTCAGCCAACTTCACTTTCTCGGCTTCGACTATTGACAGTTTTTTCTCCCAAGCAGCCTTGTCCTCCTTATACTGTTGGCGAGATTCTTTCAAGGATTGGGTCAAACCCAACAGAGCATCCTCTACACCAGACGAGGAACTAGAGGCTTTAATTACCTCGTCCTTCTTCACAATGTTATTAAAACAGTTCACCAGCTGAAAGAGGAGAAAAACAGTAAGTCAGTGCAAAAATATAAATACTCAGAGAAAGAAAACCCAGAGTATGAGAAATTTACCGAAGCAAGTTGACGAGTAGCTAGGGATGTCAGCATATCCCTGGAAATATTTTCATCAATTCCTTGGACCTCGGGTATGATCCCAGTTTTCATTGAGCTCATTGCAGAACTCGGAGGAATGATGGTTGGAACACCAACAACACCAGATGGTGGGGAAGAGGCAGTTTCAGCCAAATTGACTGAGGATGATTTCCTCAATCTTCTCAAAGGGACCTCAGAAGCTTCAACCAAAGAAGAACTCTTGGTCGGAGAGATGGTAATCACTTCCATAGGAGCAACTTTCTTGCTCGGAGCCATTGGGGGCTTCTCGGTAGTTTTTGAAGGCGCAATATCCACCTTCTTAGTCCCCTCTGGGACATCCATTTTTCTTTTCTTAGCCTCAACAGCAGAGGCCGTATCATCAAACAGAGCAGGAGGAGCTCTTTTCTTGCCCATTCTCTGATTTAAAGGGATATGAGAATCTGAAGAAGAGTCCTCTGGAGTTGAAGCTGGTTCAACAGGGCGAGCAGTATAAGAGGTGGTATAACTCCTATACTGCAGCAAATATGATGCAGACCTGATGTGCTCGTCTGCAATCGTCTTATGCAAACCCCAGATAAGTTTCAGATGTTTAATATTCACCTCTGACTCTTTTGGAGTTTTTCTTTTACTATCAACTGCAAACAAATACATAACAAAATAATAGTCATACATTTTATCAAACATAATGAATTCATAAATTCAGAAAAGAGATAAAATGAAAAATAAACCTATCCCATTGCCATATAAGGGGCATCTGGGACCATTGTATACTCCATCTCCAACCAGAGGGTCATATTGCCAATTTTTAATAACCACCCCATGTTCAAAATAATCTCTATTTGCATCGGGGAGGTTAACTACAAGAGCCCTATTCAAAAACCTAGTTTTTAAATAATAAATATTATCTAAAACGGCCCATCTATAGCAGTACATAATTTCAGGGATCCCTATACGAGTCCCATGAGTTATATTTAATTTATGCACCCCATTAATTATTCTCCATGAATTTGGGGCTATTTTTGCAGGGACAAGATCGAAATACTGACAAAACTCAAGACACAATGGGTTTGGTGGAAAAGAAAATCCACATTCAGCAACAAATAGACTGGGGAACCAATGTCCCTCAGCCAATCGAAAGTAATCTAAAGGCTTAGAAAGAACCTCTAGAGTTACCCACGAAGGAATAGAAAATTCAGAACGAAATTTCTCAACAGACTCTACAATATAAACCATACTGAATAAAAGAGAAGAAAGAAAGAAGGTCTTACAGGAAGAAAGGAGGTATGTTGACAACGAGCGAAAACAAGGATGAACGCACAAGAGAGAAGGAGAGAATAGAAAGCTTGAATGCAAGAAATTGGAAAAAGAAGAAGACGGTATGGTTACCTAAGAAGTTTAAATACTTTTCCTTGGGAAGTGGCGAAGGAAATGATTACACGAAAGAAACTATTGAACTTCCGGCGGCTAAAAGGACAAAAGGGCACAAAGATCGAAGCGCCCTTAAAAATTAGAAAAAAGGCGGATTCTAGGAATTTGAAAATAAATTCAAATATGATGCTCCTAAAACCCAGGAATGTCTTCAATACTGCTACATACCGAGAAAGAATGTTCCATACTCCTCAAAGTTCGAAATATGAAACACTGGGGGCTTCTGTTGATACCAAAATTAATATGCTGATGTGGACGAATAGTACGAACACACGTGTCAATCTACGTAGCACAATAGCAACGAGGAAGTTCATTTCCCCGACCAACTCATGTTCTATCCGAGCAACGAGGACACCCCGAGGAACTCCAGTACTCCGAGGTACTCTAGCGCTCCGAGGAACTATTGATCAACGAGCAACTAAGGCGGTCCGAGCTGCACCTCGACCCCAGCATTAATTGCCAGATATTCAAAACAGTTCGATAATTCATTGAATGTTTAGGATCTTGACGCACACGCTGCATTAAATGTATTACCCTTTCATATGTATATCATTTAATGTATCGACCCTTTCATGTACAGCCTAATGGCTATAAATACCTTGTATCATCCTCATTCAAGGGGACCAGAATTTCTTGAGAGAACTTGTAATCAAGAATTCTGCAAACACTGAGTAATAACATAATAGTGGACGTAGGCTTTATTCCTAGCCGAACCACTTTAAAAATCTTTGTCTTATTTACTTATCTGTGATTGAATAATTAGAGCGATCTAGTTTTTTACATCAACACTGATGTTACTAATGAAAATGGAAAACGACCTCGATGGTCATGGGTATGGGACCACTTTGATTTGAAAAAAATCAATGGAAAAGATAAAGCAATTTGTAGATATTGTGAAAAAAAACTTGGGGTGTTGATGTAAAACACTAGATTACTCTAATTATTCAATCACATATAAATAAATGAGACAAAGAATTTTAAAGTGGTTCAGCCTTATATGAATGGCCTACGTCCACTGTTAGTTATTGCTGAGTGTTTGGGAATTCTCGATTACAAGTACTATCAAGAAATTCCAGTCCTCTTGAATGAGGGTAATACAATGTATTTATAGCCTTGAGGCTATATTCTGAAAGGGTTATACATTAAATGATATACATATGAAAGGGTAATTCATTTAATGTTCTTCAAGCGCGTGCGTCAAGATGATAAGCATTCAATGAATAGTTGAACTGTTGATTATCTGGCAATCAATGCTGTGGTCGAGATGCAGCTCGAACCGCCTTAGTTGATCATCGTCCAAGAGTTCCTCGGAGGACTGGTGTTCCTCGGAGGACTGGTGTTCCTCGGAGCACACCTGTTGCTCGGAGTGAGTATGACTAGGTTGGGGGAATGAACTTCCTCGTTGCTATTGTGCCACGTAGATTGACACGTGTCTTCTTATTATTCGTCCACATCAGCATACTAATTTTAGTATCAACAGAAGCCCCCAATGTTTCATATTTAGAACTTTGAGGAGTATGGAACATTATTTCTCGGTATATGGCAATATTAAATGACCTTCCTGGGTTTTAGGAGCCTTTTCTTCGTATTTGAATTTCCTTCCAAATTCGCAAAATCCGCCTTTTTGCATTTTTATAAGCGCTTCGATCTTCGTGCACTTTTTGTCCTTTTAGCCGCCAGTAGCGTAATAGTTTCCTTTTTGTAATCATTTCTTTCGCCGTTTCCCAAGGCAAAGTATTTAAACTTCATAGACAATATCACCGTCTTCTACCTTTTCCAATTTCTGCTTTCGAGTTTTCCATAGTCTTTCTTTCTCTTGTGCGTTCATCCTTGTTTTCGTTCGTCGTCAACAGATCTCCCTTTTTCCTATAAGATCTTCTTCCTTCTTCTTCATTTCTTTTATTCACCATGGTTTATATTATTGAATTTCTTGAGAAACTCCGTTCTGATTTCTCTATTCCGTCTTGGGTAACTTTGGAGGATCTTTTTGAGCCTTCAAATTATTTTAATTTGGCTGAGGGACATTGGTTCCCCAGTCTCTTTATTGCTGAATGTGGATTTTCTTTTCCACCGAACCCTTTGTGCTTAGAGTTCTGTCAGTATTTCGATCTTGTTCCTGCAAAAATAGCCCACAACACATGGAGAATAGTTAATGGGGTGCATAGGTTAAATCAAACTCATGGAACTCGTATAGGAATTCCTGAGATTATGTACTGTTATAGGTGGGTTGTTCTAGACAATGTTTATTATTTAAAAACTAGATTTTTGAATAGAGCTTTAGTAGTCAATCTCCCTTATGCTAATAGGGATTATTTTGAACATGGGGTAGTTATCAAAAATTCGCAACATGCCCCTTTGGTTGGAGACGATGTATATGAAGGTCCCAGATGCCCCCCATATGGCAATGGGATAGGTTATTTTCATCTTATTTTATTTCTGAAATTGTGATTTCATTATGTTTGAATAAATGCATGATTGACATTTCAATATGTTTTTGTTTGCAGTTGACAACAAGAGAAAAACTCCCAAAGAATCAGAAGTTAATATAAAGCATTTGAAACATATATGGAGTTTTCATCAGAAAGTTACAAACGAGCACGTCAGGTCTGCTTCATACTTGTTGCAGTACAAGAGCTATACATCATCCTTTACTGCTCGTCCTGTGGTCAGCATTAGTGAACCATTGCCAGCTTCTGAGGATTCTTCACCAGAATCTCACATTCCTCTGAGTCAGAAGATGGGCAAAAGAAGAGTTCCTGCTATCTTCGAGGAGGCTTCCTCTGCTGGAGATGGAAAAAGAAACAAGGATGATGTCCCAAAGGGGACAAAGAAAGTGGATGCTGCCCCTTCTGTTGCTCCTCAGAAGGCTGCCGAGAAGCCCCCAGTGGCTCCGAGCAAGAAAAATGCACCTGTGGAAGTGGTCCCAACCAAAAGTTCTTTGGTTGAAACTGCTGAAGTTCCACTGAGGAGATTGAAGAAATCCTCCTCGGTCAATTTTTCTGAAACCATTCCCCAGCTCCAAGCTAGTGGAGCTGGTGTCCCAACCATTATTCCCCCGAGTTTTGCAATGAGCTCGGTAAAGACTTGGACTATTCCTGAAGTCTAAGGAATTTGAAGAAAACATGTCTATGGATATGCTGACATCCCTAGCTACTCGGCACATTGCTTCAGTAAGTTTATCTTATCCTGAATTTTTCTTTCTTTCAGTTAATATATGTATCTCGGCACTGACTTATCATTACCTTCTTTTTCAGTTGGTGAGTTGTTTTAACACCATAGTGAAGAAAGATGAAGCACTCAAGGCTTCTAGCTCCTCGTCTGGAGTAGAGGATGCTTTTCTAGGTTTGGCCCAATCTTTGAAGGATTCCCGTCAAAAGTATGACGAGGATAGGGGCGAATGGGAGAAGAAGATGGTTGCATATGAGGCAGAGAAGGTGCAGTTGGGAAATAAAGTGAAGGACTTGGAGAGAGATAATAAAAAATATGCCGAGAAGCTCACAAACTTTGGGGAGCTTGAAAATAAGTTGAAGTTGGCTGAGGAAGAGCTAACCCTTCTGTGAGAAGTAAATCGCCAGAAGGAGGAGGTGGAGGCCAAATTGAAAGCCTCCGAGGATCTTCTATCCGATAAGCTCTCCTCAGAGAAAATGAAAAGAAAGGTGGTTGTGAAAAAATATTTCCGCACCGATTGGGATAAAGGATGGGATAGGGGGTAACGACAATGATGACCCAGGTCAAGTATGGGAGTTTGAAATACTTCTGAGATGGTTGGGTTGCTGCCCTGCAAGAATTGAAAGTTAGCGAGGGCTCTGAGCTATTTCAACAACATCTTCCTGGCCCCCTCCTATAATTGAAGATGAGGAAGAAGACGAAGCTGCATCTGAGGAGTCTTCAATGACAATGGGTGATCAAGTCCTTGCTCCCCAACCTATTCAGACAGCTATCGAGGAGATTTCATCTTTGCCTGCTACTCCTAAACAAGTCCCAACTTCTGCCGACCAAATTATTGTTCCCACCGAGCAATCGAGCTCCTCGTCCCAGCCTCCCAAAAAAGTCTTGGGAGACAAGGAAAAGGTGTGAAGTTGTTCGGTATTCTCTTTCTGTTTTTTCTTTTTCTTGTACTCTGTATTCTGAACGCTGTACTCCTTTTGATGATGTAATAAAATTACCTTTTTTGTTCTTATACATTGTTGATGCTCTGTCTGCTTTTTCATTAACTCTTGCCTTCTCTTCTTTATTAGTTTATGGCTAGAATGGAATTGCTGTCCGCCAATGATACAAAACTTATGCAGTAATGCCATGAATATTATAAGGATGGTCACATAGACCTAAGTGCATCAGAAGTTGCCAACATCCTTGGTCATGATGCTTCAGAGCAGGCTGTCGAATCTTACCAATACTTGAAGGACTTACTTGATCGAGCTGTGGCCAATAACGTGGATTACTATGACATGATCGAGGAGCTTCAATATACTTTAGAATATCTTCAGACTCAGTACAAGGAATCAAATGCCCTTTTGCACGAGGGGCATGAAAAGAGGTATCAACAGCTTTCTGCCGAGACAGGCCACAAAAAGATCCTTGCTGGGTATGATGTCAGGGAGAGAACCCTAAGGGGTGAAGTTGAAGCATGTAGACAGATTGCCGAGCTGCTGGAGCAAGAGAATAACAATTTGCAGAAAGAGCTAGCATAGTATAAGTCTGCAGCTTCTTCTTTAACAGCTGTAACCCTAGTGACTGACGAGGGATTTTCATTTTTAGAGGTTGAAAATGCCAAATTAAGGCAAGAGTTGGATACCTGGAGAAGGTCGGGTGCCTCTACTGCTACTCGGGGACGAGGAAGAGGTTCCCGTGGTCGAGGAAGAGCTGCTCAGAATGTTGTCGAGGAACCAAGTTCTCGACCTGCTCGGGGAGGATCAAGAGCTCTTAGTCGTAATGTTGAAGAGGCTCGTACTCGATCAACGTTGGAAAACCAAGCATTCCAATTAATAGCTAAGAACCAAGCTTTGTCTGATCTGTCCAAGAAGGTTAGAGAACTGGAACAACAGCTTTCTTCAAAGAACTCAATATTGAAGACTAATGAACTTTTCATCCAAAGTCTTAACGAGAAGATTGCAAGGCTGACATTTTAATTTAATAAACAGCCCAGGGAGTTTTGGATGGCTGGATACAATGAAGCTTTATTCCATTTAGATGATCGTATTCAGAATGACAATAATGAGGGCAACAAGCAAGGTTGGCTGAATGACTTGGGCGTGCTGAAGCTCGAACAAGGGCACTACCTGTGGGACTATCATGATCCTGGGGTACTAGACTTGCCTGTGCCACCTTATAAATTGGACATGGAATGGATCCCAGCTCGTGCCATTCCTCGGAACTTAATTGCAAAATACCTTGGTGACTATAATCTTCATTCTCAGATCGAGGTATCTCGTCCCGAGCATCTACTGGACATTCCTTCAATAATGAACGTCAGAATGCTCCGAGATATTAACTTCATTAATTCTCCTCTTTGCCTGGAAGATCATCCTGCTGGCGAGGAGCCTATTTCAAAAGCTGAAGGAAAAAATCCAATAGAATAGGAAATTCTGATGTAATAATTAGTACACAATTTAATATCAATGTAATAAACTTGTGTAATTCATTTCGACTTTAATGAAATAATTTCATTTTTGTTTGCAAATTTGTATTGCCCTTGTATTTGCCAAACACTTTATATTTGTGCTTGCATAACAATATTGTGTGGTTCATCGACCAACTTAGTAAAAAATTACAAGTATCAGTAATATTGCTCGATCACTTAATAATAAAGTAATGAGTATAAAAATGTTGAAAATTATTCCAACCAACCAAGGTTGTCAAATTGTGCTCGTCGACCAATTATAGTTAGTGAGAGTTTTTATCCCCGACTAACCATACTTGGTAAATTTTTGTCTTTTTCATAAAATGTGTCCGACCAACCAAGGTCGATGAATTTTCCTCGTCGACCAACTACAGTTAGTGGGTTTTTATCCCCGACCAACTATACTTGGTTCAGTTTAGAATATTTGTTCTTCGAGGAAATTTTATGTAATAAACTTTCTTCCCGACCAACATAAGTTGGCATCTGAGATAATCTTACTTCCCGACCAACATAAGTTGGCATTTGAGAGCATATCTTGTTTCCTAACCAACCGAGATTGGCCTTTCGTCGATCATCTTGTGTTCTCGCTCTTTTATCAACCAGAGTTGGTCTGAGTTCGAACTATCATGTCCACTAACTCTTTTACCAACCGGAGTTGGTCTGAGCTAATGTATGCCTCCTAACCAAAGGAGTATGGGGTGTTCTCGCCCTTTTACCAACCGGAGTTGGTCGTGGGTTTGAACTATCATGTTCACTAGCTCTTTTACCAACCCGAGTTGGTCACGCTAGTGTATGCCTCCTAACCAAAGGAGTATAGTTTGTTCTCGCCCTTTTACCAACCGGAGTTGGTCGTGGGTTTGAACTATCATGTCCACTAGCTCTTTTACCAACCTGAGTTGGTCACGCTAGTGTACGCCTCCTAACCAAAGGAGTATAGTTTTCTCTCGCCCTTTTACCAACTGGAGTTAGTCGTGGGTTTGAACTATTGTCTTCTTTTTACTGCCGAGCAGCGTTGTGTGCCGAGCAGCGTAGTGTCAAACACTAGTATTCCTCGAAAAACTTTCAATAAAAGGAGAGAAGATTGTGAAATATCATCGTTTTATTCATATTGATGGAACTGCTTTACATTTTACATCACTGATAATACTTGCATAGGTGTTCAGCATTCCATGCATTCTTAAATTCCTCTCCTTCTAAAGTCGCTATTCGGTAAGTTCATGGTCGGACAACTACAGTAACTCGGTAGGGTCCATGCCAGTTTGCTTCCAATTTATTGTGCTTCTGAATGACCTTCTTTAGAACGTAATCTCCTTCTTTTAAGTCGCATTTTTTTACCCTCTTGTTGTAGAACAGGGTTATTCGCTGTTGATAAGCAGCATTCCTAATGGCTGCCTCTTCTCTAACCTCCTCGAGCATGTCCAAATCTAATCTCCTCATCAAGTTGCTGACTGGGGAATTGAAATTCAGCACTCTGTGTGTTGGAAGACCCAACTCGGCAGGTATTACAGCTTCACTTCCAAATGCCAGCATATATGGTGATTCTCCAGTTGCTGCTCGGGGAGTTGTTCGGTAAGCCCACAATACTGACTGTAGCTCATTAATCCAATTAGCTTTAGACTCACTTAGCCTCTTCTTCAAACCATTTAGTATCGTTCTATTCGTCACTTCAGTCTGTCCATTGCTTTGAGGATGGCCTGGTGCTGAATGAACCTTCAAAATGTTTGACTGATGACAATAGGCGGCAAACTCCTCGTTATCAAATTGTGTTCCATGGTCTGTGATGAAGGCATGAGGGAGACCATATCGACAGATGATGTTCTTCCAAATGAATTGGTACACCTTCTCGTATGTCATATCAATCAGAGGCTCATCTTCTACCCACTTAGTAAAATAATCCACTGCAACGATGAGGTACTTGAATCTTCCTCGAGTCGTTGGCAGTGGTCCAACCAAATCCATTCCCCACATGGCGAAAGGCCAAGGGGAAGTTATGGGTGTAAACAATGCTTGTGGAGTTCGTCGGATGGAGGAAAAGCGTTGGCATGCATCACATCTCTTTGCATAGGCTATACAATCAGCCCTCATCGTTGGCCAGTAGTATCACTGCGTCATCACCCTTTGCAAAAGTGTCCGACCCGCTACATGGGCTCCACAAGACCCTTCATAGATCTCTTCAATCAATTCTTTCACCTCAGAGGGATGTACACATCTTTGCAAACCTTCCATAATTCCCCGTCTATACAAAACACCATTAGTTAGTACATACCGAGCAGCTTTAAACTTTAATTTCTTGGCAGCGATCTTATCCTTCGATAATTCTCCTTTCTCAACATATGCCCTGATGGGATCCATCCAACATGGTCCTAAATCAAAAGTAATAATATTCATTGTCAGGTCTTCATATATGCTTCGACTTTCTAACACCTCAATTGGTATCGTTCTTTGCAGCTCAGTACGAGTAGCTGATGCTAGTCGGGCCAGTGCGTATGCTTGTGCATTCTCCATTCTTGGTATTCTGATCAACTGAATGGCATCAAATTCTGTCAACAACTCCATCACCTTTGCATGATACTTTACCATTAATTCTCATTTAACTGCATATGTTCCCATCATCTGATTCACAATTAATTGAGAATCACTAAATACCATCACTTGTTGCGCTTCCATAATCTTTGCTAAATTAAGACCTGCTATCAAGGCTTCATACTCAGCCTCATTATTCGAAGCTTTGAATTGGAATCGCAAGGCATATTCCACATCAATCTCGTCTGGGGTTTTCAAAACAATCCCTGCCCCACAACCTGTTATGCAAGATGACCCATCTACATATAATCTCCATGTAGGTAACTCGTCTTCAAATTTCTTATCTGACAGAGTTCCTTGGTGAAATATATGTTATTTCCTTTCATCCTCCCCTGGTATTTTTCGCTCTTCGTCGACCATCTCTTCTCGCCCTTTTACCAACCGGAGTTGGTCTGTGTTTGAGTTTGATGATCTTTCTACATCCACAAGCCCTTTTACTAACCGGAGTTGATCTGGACTTATGTCTGTTGATCCTGTAACATCCACAGGTTGGTCAGCGAGCAACTTTTGTTCCTCGGGGGTATCAGGATATGTAAATTCTGCTATAAAGTCTGCTACAGCTTGCCCTTTTAATGATGATCTGGGTTCATACACAATATCATATTCACCGAGCTCTATTGCCCAATACATTAGTCTCCCTAATTTTTTTGGCTTATGAAGGGATTGTCTCAATGGCATGTCGGTACACACGACGATGGTATGGGCCTGGAAATATGGCCTCATTCTTCTACTTGCCTCACTTAATGCCAATGCCAATTTTCCAGCTTTGGGTACCTGATCTCTGCACCTCGGAAAGCCTTACTTGTGTAATAAATCGGCTTCTGGACTCTATTTTCCATTCTGATCAATGCTGAGCTGACTGCATTCTCTCATACTGCCAGGTACAAGTATAATTTTTCTCCCATTACTGGTCTGGACAACAGTGGAGGTGCTCCCAGATATTTCTTCAAGTCTTGAAAGGCTTTTTCACATTCATCATTCCACTCGAAAGTTTTTCGAAGTGTTTTGAAGAATGGGAGGCATCTATCAATTGCTCGGGATACAAATATGTTGAGCGCTGTAACTCGTCCTGTAAGACTCTGCACCTCTTTCTTCGTCGTTGGAGATCGCAACCGTAAAAGAGCTTTGATCTTTGCTGGATTTGTCTCAATGCCTCGCTGGTTGACGATGTACCTGAGGAACATTCCTTCTCGTACTCCAAAGGTGCACTTCATCGGGTTGAGCTTCATCTGGTATTTATCCAGTTGATCAAAGGTATGACCTAAATAAACTAGATGATCAACAGCTTTCTTACTATTTGTCAGCATATCATCGACATAGACTTCCATATTGCAACTGATTTGTTCGGCGAAAACCTTGTTCATCAGCCGCTGGTATGTCGCTCCTGCATTTTTCAAACCAAAAGGCATAACATTATAACAATAAGTTCCCCTAGGGGTAATAAAAGAAGTGTTTTCCCTGTCTTCAGGTTTCATTTTGATCTGGTTGTATCCAGAGTAAGCGTCCATGAAGCTGAGCAGCTCGTGTCCTGAGGTAGCATCTACTAGTTGGTCAATTCTGGGCAATGGAAAGTGATCCTTTGGGTAGGCCTTGTTGAGATCAGTGAAATCAACACACATTCTCCATTTATTATTTTTCTTCTTCACCATCACCACATTTGCTAACGAGTCTGGATATTTCACATCTTCAATGAATTTGGCATTCTGGAGTTTCTCGACCTCCTCTTGTATGGCTTGATTCTTCTCGGGACTAAACACTCTTCTTCTCTGCTTTACAGGCTTGATCTCCTTATTCGCATTGAGTTCATGGCATAAGAAGTTTGGATATATTCCTGACATGTCTTCATGACTCCATGCAAAAGTTTTCTTTCTATCTCTCAAAAAAGTTATCAACTCCCGTTTTATTAAAGCATCCAACGTCGAACCTATCTGGGTTATTCGTTCAGGGTGCTCGTCGTCCAGAATAACATTTTCTGTAGATTCCACCACCTATCCTTTTACAAGTTGGGATTCATCTCTAGGATCCAGTGTTTCAATTTCTGTACCTTCATCCACCTGGTAGGTAGTAGTCTTTTTCCTTGATTCTTCAAGCTCCTCTTGCTCGGCAGATGAAATATAGCATTCCCGAGCTACTTTCTGATCACCTTTCACAACTCCTACTCCAAAATTTGTAGGGAATTTCAAACACTATTGTACTGTAGATGGAACTGCTTCGAACTTCTTCAAACCAACTCTTCCCATGATGATGTTGTAAGTTGACTGCACATTCTTATCCATCACAAAGAAGCGTATTTTTTCTGTTCGACAAGCAGACAAAGTTCCAATGAATATATCCAACTTGATCGTCCCAAGTGAAAAGACTTTCTCGCCAGCAAAACCCAATAGAGGTCTGTGATAAGGTTCCAATTGAGATAATTTCAAATTTAAACTGTAAAAGAATGAATAGTACATGATGTCTGCCGAACTACCATTATCTACCAGCACCCTTGAAATCACTACTTCTTTCATCCTCGTTTTGATCACCAAAGGGTCGTCGTGAGGGTAAAGAATACCTGCAAGGTCATTTTTTGAAAAACTGATGACCAGCTTCTATTTGTTTACCTTCCTCGGGCAATCCTCTTCAGCCAAATTTATCCGTTGAATGTATGAGCAAGCCTTAGCTTCACCGAGGTAAGCTTTTCTTTCTGCAGTAAGGTCTCCTCCTCCTGCATCTCCTCCTGTAATGAAATTACAATCAAATGACCCAAAGCGTATTGAAAATACCTCTCGTTCTGGCTGCCTTAGTTTCTTGGGAAGATCGGGGTCATCCTCTGTATCATCTTCATAATCCCTTTTCTTTTTCTCCTCTGCTCTACGAGGAGATCTAGACCTTTCTCTAGTTCGGTCATTATTCCTTCTTTCGCCTTCCGATCAACATACTTCGCTAGCTTCCCTCTTCGGATGAGTGTTTCAATCTCGTTCTGAAGAGCTATGCAATTTTTGGTCATATGGCCGTGATCCTTATGGAACTCACAATATTTCTCCCTATTCCTCATGTCAGGGTCTGACCTCAGTTTCTTTGGCCACTTTACTTCCTCGTTATTCTTGATTTCTTCCAAGACATGATTAATACCTATTTTCAAAGGAGTATAATTATCGAATTTCTTTAGGACTTCCCATGACGATTTCTTATTCTTGGAATGCTTGTCACCGTCATTGCCCTTATGCTCTTTCTTCTTGGATTTGTCGTCTTCCACCTTGGTTTCTTTATTCATATTCTTCTTCGCAGCCATAGCCTCCTCGACATTCATGATTTTGGCTGCTTTTGCCATCAACTCTGACATAATTGTAGGTGGATCTTTGGCCAAAGTGTAATACAACTTATTAGGCAACAACCCACTCATCAAGGTGGTGATTGATGTCTTTTCTTCATAATCTATGACTTCCATCTTCTCGTTATTGAAACGAGTTATGTAATCTCTAGTACTCTCACCAGATTTTTGTCTAACACTTAACAAGTGTGCTACTCTTTTTACTGGCTTTGCTCTAAAACAGAAATTGCCGATGAATAACTCGGCCAATTGAAAGAAAGTTGAAATCTTACCCCGAGGAAGATTGTTGTACCATATCTGGGCAGATCCAGTAAGAGTTCCTGAGAATGACCTGCATCTCATCTCGTCGGGGACAGCATAGATGTCGGCGACAGCTTGATATTGCTATATGTGTAGAACAGGATCTGTCTTTCCATCATATTTGGGGGTCACCATAGGTGCTTTAAACTTTGACGGGGTAGGAAAACCCACAATGGCCTGGACAAAAGGTGTCCCTTGAACAAAATTTCGTTGTAAGGGATTCTTCGTCTTAGCCATTTCTCCCAATCTATCCTCCAACCACTGAATGGAACCCTTCCACGCATCATTTCCTTCCTCGGGCTTGTTAATTCGAGCAATTGATTGCTCTGAAGTGGCCTCCTGAGATCTATCTTGACGAGCAATTGGTCGTGATTGTGTTGATCCTTCTCTTAGATCTGATGGTTGTTGAAAACTCCTCGACATGGTCTTAGGCGGACTCCTATTCCTCCTAGGGCCCAATCGACTGAAAGGAGACGCCCTACTCAGTCTTTCTAAGGCACTGGGTCTTTCTGGAGAGAGAGTGATACGTTGATCAGTATCTGTAGCCCTTATTGACGAAGTTCGCCCAGGTTGATAAGAGAAATCATCAGATTCCTCATTACGATATGACTCAGTACGCCTGGATCGTGAAGAAAGTAAATAGGTTTGCCTTTGACCACTTCGCTGTCCCGAACGTGCAGGTGCACCGCCATGAAGGGTCTGTATGAGTTGCCGCATTGTTTCTTGCATGGCGGTTTGTCCTTGAGCCAGATTCGTCATAATCCGAGCCAGATCTAGAGGTGCAGAGGGATTTGGAGAATTTCCAGCATTTCGATTGCTGGATTTCGGATTATCTGCCATTGATGATGAATGATTTTTGGTGAGAAACGATAATAACAGTCGTTCCCACAGACGGAGCCAATCTGTTGATGTAAAAAACTAGATTACTCTAATTATTCAATCACAAATAAATAAATGAGACAAAGAATTTTAAAGTGGTTCAGCCTTATATGAATGGCCTACGTCCACTGTTATGTTATTGCTGAGTGTTTGGGAATTCTCGATTACAAGTACTATCAAGAAATTCCTGTCCTCTTGAATGAGGGTAATACAATGTATTTATAGCCTCGAGGCTATATTCTGAAAGGGTTATACATTAAATGATATACATATGAAAGGGTAATTCATTTAATGTTCTTCAAGCGTGTACGTCAAGATGATAAGCATTCAATGAATAGTTGAACTGTTGATTATCTGGCAATCAATGTTGTGGTCGAGATGCAGCTCGAACTACCTTAGTTGCTCGTCGTCCAAGAGTTTCTCGGAGCACTGGAGTTCCTCGGAGGACTAGTGTTCCTCGGAGCACACCTGTTGCTCGGAGTGAGTATGACTAGGTTGGGAGAATGAACTTCCTCGTTGCTATTGTGCCACGTAGATTGACACGTGTCTTCTTATTATTCGTCCACATCAACATACTAATTTTAGTATCAACATGGGGGTTCAAGTAAAAATGGAACATCTCATTTGAGGGATCATTTTAAGTCTTGTCCTCGACAAAAATCAATGGATATTAAACAAGCAATTTTAAATCAAACACGGAGGCTCGATGGAAAGACTCAACTAACTAATTTTTCATTTGACCAAGAAGCGACAAGAGATTCTCTTGCTAAAATGATCACTTTGCACGAGTATCCTCTTAGTACGGTTGAACATCAAGGGTTTAGGAACTATAGTAATTGTCTTCAACCATTGTTTAAGGTTCCATCTCGTAACACCGTAAAAAAGGATATATTCAAAATTTATGAGTTTGAGAAAACTAAAACAATGGAGTTGTTTAGAAAGAATCGGGGAAGATTTGCAATCACCACCGATATGTGGACTTCCACTACTCAAAAGAGAGGATTTATGGCCATGACATCACACTTTATTGATGATTCCTGGAAATTGCAAAGTCGAATTGTGAGTTAATTTAAGTGTTGTTATTAATTAAATAGTGTTATTTTTTTACTAAACAGAGTTGTTTTTTTTAATGAAGTAGTGTTTTTTTTTGTAGGTTTATATATGTTCCATGCCCCCACACCGCGGAGGTACTTGCCGAGGCTTTGGTTGATTGTTTGATGGATTGGAATCTTGATCTGAAGTTATCTACGGTAACTTTAGATAATTGTAGTACTAACGATGCAACGGTAAACATTATGTTGGATAAATTACCTTCTAATTCTTTATTATTAGGAGGTAAAATCTTTCACATGCGTTGCTCTGCACACATATTAAATCTTATTGTGAAAGATGGGTTGGATGTAATTGGTAATTCAATTGAGAAAGTGCGTGAAAGTGTAGCTTATTGGATAGCGACTCAAAAAAGATGGGAAAATTTTGAAAAAGTGGCTCGTCAATTAAAAATCTCATGCAATAAAAAACTTGCCCTAGATTGTAAAACGAGATGGAATTCAACCTATATAATGCTCCACACTGCCTTGAGTTATAAAGATATTTTTGGTCGCTTAAAATTAAGTGAGTCTCAATACAAATTTGTCCCTTTTGAAGATGATTGGTTATTAGCAAGTGAAATTAGTGAGAGATTGGAGATATTTTTTGAGGTAACAGAAATGTTTTCGGGAACTATATATCCAACAATCAATCTTTTTTTCCTGAAAATTTGTGAGATAAGAGCGTCGCTTAATGATTGGACATTCTCAAGTTATGATGAAATACGACTCATGGCATCTAATATGATAATAAAGTTTAAAAAATATTGGAGTTCACTTCATGGGGTAATGGATTTGGGTACAATTTTGGATCCTAGATTTAAAATGAAAGGGATTGAGTTTTACTTTCCACTCATATATGACTATGAAGCGTCGACAAAAATTGAAAGGGTGCGTAACATTTGTTTTGAGATGTTGGGAGAATATCAAGTGAGTGAGAAATTAAATAAGAATATTCGTGGTAATAGTGAATCTTCAAGTGGTGCATAATCTCAATCTCAAGGAAGGAATCGATTGATTAATAAATTTGATTTATTTGTCTCGAGTACCTCTAATACTGAACATGTTAAGTCTGAGTTGGATTACTATTTGGAGGAGAGTGTTTTGCCTAGATTCGATGATTTTGATATATTGGCTTGGTGGAAGTCAAATGGTCTTAAGTACCCGACACTATTTACTATAGCGAGGGATATTTTTGCCATTCCCGTATCAACCGTTGCTTCAGAGTCGGCTTTTAGCACTAGTGGTAGATTTGTGAGTCCACATCGTAGTAGAATTCATCCAAAGACTTCAGAAGCGCTTATGTGTTCTCAAGATTGGTTATGGGATGAGATTCAAGGTAATAACTTCAACATATTGAAATGTTTTTTTTCCTTTTTACCTTTATTAATTATTGCATCATTATATTATTATGTAGGTTTGGGTTCTTGTGCAACACGATTTGAGAGAGGTACCATAAATGAAGATACTGATGCTGAGGTGATTTAATTATTATATAAGCATTGAACTTGTTTGTATAGTTATATTTGTTTATATTGTTGTAAACTCATACGTCGTGTAATTTGTGTAGGTTGAAAGTTGTGTGAGAAAGGGGTGAGTTGATTGATTGACGGGAAAGTTTAGCACGCCAACAATGGATGGAGAAGCAAGCAAGTCTAGGAAAATATTGCGAATTTATTTTGTTTGGTATTTTATTTGTTACTTAGTTGTTGTTATTTGTTATGTTGAAACAATGTTCTTCGTTTGATTTGTATGTTATGTTCTAAAACTATTAACTATGTTGGAGATTTTGGAGTTGCACTTTACTTGTGTTTAATCATATTCTAATTGAGATGTAATTTAAAAGTAACTTTTACTTAGGTGCCTAAAGAGGAGTTGGAAAAAAAAAATCAAAACGGGTTCCCCGCGGGGAATCCGATACCCGTTTTAAACGGGGACGGGGATCCTCGAACCCGTTATAATGGGGAACGGGGCAGGGGCGGGGACAGGGAATGGTTTTTCTAACGGGGACGGGGAGTTAAAACCCGACCCCGAACTGACCCATTGCCATCCCTATCTCTTTCCACACAATTCAGTTAATTTAAGGTGACCTACAACTGCTAAAAGGAGACTTGGTCTCTTAATGACCTCATCTCACATTGTGTGCAAGAAGAGGAAAGATTGAAGCAAGATAAGACAGAAAGTGCTCATTTGGCTAGTACTTCCAAGGACAAGGGGAAGAAAAGAAAGAAGTGTCAAGAAAGGTACACTTCTTAACCTAGTTTGTTCTGAGGTTAATTTGACTTCGGTACCTAAACACACTTGGTGGATAGATTCTGGTGCAACCACTCACATCAGTGTGTCTATGCAGGGTTGCCTGAGTTGTCGAAAGCCAAATGATGGTGAAAGATACATTTTTGTGGGCGATGACAAGAAGGTTGAAGTTGAAGCAATTAGGATATTGAGGTTATTATTGAAGTCTAGTACTTATTTAGATTTGAATGAGACATTTATCGTACCGTCATTTAAACGGGATTTGGTTTCTATTTCTGTATTGGACAAATTTGGTTATACTTGTTCCTTTGGAAATAGTAAATTTAGTCTTCTTCATAATTCAAATTTGGTTGGTACTGGTTCTTTATCTTATGTAGATAACCTTTATATGCTTGATACTATTGCCTCATATCATGAAACCTTGCAATTAAGTACTCGAGGTATTAAAAGAAAATTAACCAAATAGAATTCTGCATCATTATGTCATAAGAGATTAGGTCACATCTCCCAAAGGAGAATTGAAAGACTTGTGTCAGATGGAATTCTAGATTCCCTTTATTTTTTAGATTTTAAAATTTGCAAAAATTGCATAAAGGGAAAACAGACAAACATAAGGAGATCTGGTGCCAATAGGGCTACAGACGTCTTAGAACTGATACATACAGATATTTGTGGCCATTCCCTACGGTTTCATGGAACGGTCAACAATATTTTATCACATTCATAGAAGATTTTTCACGTTATAGCTACCTTTATCTCATCCATGAAAAGTCCCAATCTCTGGACGTGTTCAAGTCATTCAAGGCTGAAGTTGAAAATCAACTCAGCAAAAGGATTAAAAGCGTCAGATTTGATCGTGGTGGTGAATACTACGGTAGGTATGACGATTCAGGTGAACAACGCCCAGGACCATTTGCTAAATTCCTAGAGGAGTGCGGTATCGTCCTGTAGTACACCATGCCAGGTTCTCCAAGCATGAATGGTGTTGCTGAAAGGCGAAACAGAACGCTTAAAGACATGGTAAAGAGTATGATCAGTTACTCTAACTTATCAGATTTACTCTGGGGTGAAGCATTAAAGACTGCAGTGTACATCCTTAACAGAGTACCAACTAAAGTAACTGCTAAAACACCTTTCGAACTTTGGGCAGGCAAGAAACCTAATATGAAGCACCTTCATATTTGGGGATGTCCAACTGAAGCGAGGCCTTATAAGCCACATGAAAAGAAACTGGATTCCAGAACAGTTAGTTGCTATTGTGTTGGATACTCTAAAAGATCTAGGGGTTACAAATTTTATGATCCTACTACCAAAATAATTTTTGAGACTGGAAATGCCCGGTTCTTTGAGGATGTTGAGTTTGCCGAGGGGGATAAGGTTAAGGATTTTGGTTTTGAAGAGGAATATGTTGATATTCCCACAGCTATTATTAACATTGATCAGGATCCAATTCCTGACATTTTTCAAGAAGCAGATCCTAATCAAAACAATATCCAAGAATCTCCCATTCTAGAAGAATAAACTCTACCACCTCCAGAACCTATGCCATTAAGGAGATCCATTAGAGAAAGAAGAAGTGTTGTGCCAAATGATTACATTGTATTTCTCCAAGAACATGAGTTTGACATTGGTGTGGTGGAAGATGATCCGATCACCTTTCGTCAAGCCATGGAAAGTTCTAAATCTCAAGATTGGATTGATGTCATGAATGAGAAGATAAAGTCCATAAAGGACAATGACGTTTGTGATCTTGTCCCATTACCTGAAAGTAAAAAACCCATTGGTTGCAAATGGATATTTAAAACCAAGAGGGATTCGAAAGGTGATGTGGAGAGATACAAAGCCCGTCTTTTCGCTAAAGGATTTACACAGAAAAAAAAGGCATCGATTATAAAGAGACTTTCTCTCCGGTTTCATCGAAAGACTCTTTTAGGATAATAATGGAACTTAAGGCGCACTTTGACCTTGAGCTTCATCAGATGGATGTTAAGACTGCATTTCTCAATGGTGACATTGATGAAACAATATATATGGTGTAACCAGAAAAATTTGTATCGGGAGATGCAAAGAAAACGGTTTGCAAATTAAAGAAATTCATTTATGGGCTTAAGCAAGCTTCTCGTCAATGGTATTACAAGTTTCATCAAGTTGTCATCTCGTTTGGTTTTGAGATGAATCTGGTTGATGATTGTATATACCACAAGTTTAGTGGGAGTAATCATATTTACTTGGTTTTATATGTTGATGACATTTTTCTTGCCACCAACGATATAGGTATGTTGCACGAAACCAAGAGCTTTCTTTCAAAGAAATTTGAGATGAAAGATCTTGGTAACGCTTCTTTTGTGTTGGGTATACAAATACACCGAGATTGCTCTCAGAGTACACTTAGTTTATCACAAAAGAGCTATATCGAAAAAGTTCTTAAAAGATTTGGTATGCATGATTGTAAACCAGGTGACACCCCTGTAGCTAAAGGAGATAAATTTAGTCTCAGTCAATCTCTCAAGAATGATTTATGCGTCCGGGTATTGGGTACATTGTTAGCATGTTGGGAAGATACTTAAGTAATCCTGGAAAGGATCATTGGATAACAACAAAGCGAGTCATGAGGTACTTACAGAGAACAAAAGACTCCATGCTCACCTATCGGAAGTCAGAACAGTTAGAGATCATCGGATATTCAGACTCCGATTTTGCTAGATGCCAAGATAGCATGAAATCTACTTCAGGTTATATCTACTTAATTGCTAGAGGTGCTGTATCGTGGAAGACTGTTAAGCAGTCTATTATAGCTTCTTCCACCATGGCAGCTGAGTTTGTAGCTTGTTATGAGGCATCCAATCAAGGTATATAGTTGTGAAATTTTATCACGGGGCTGCGTATTGTGGATGGCATTGAAAGACCACTTAAGTTATTTTGTGACAATAAATCAGCAGTACTGTATTCCAACAACAACAGGAGTTCTACGAAGTCAGAGTTTAATGACATTAAGTTCCTAGTTGTAAAAGAAAGAGTTCAGAGTGGACTTATATCTATAGAGCACATTGTAACAAACTCCATGATTGCGGACCCGCTGACTAAGGGATTACCACCCAAGGTCTTTCATGAGCACACTGCTCATATGGGTGTAATTTCTTTTTAGGATATGTCAGTTTAGTGGGAGTCTGTATTTTATATGCTTTCATAGACATATTTGATTTAATGGATATTGTATGGTTATTTACTGTAGTAAAGTATTAAGTTTATATTCACTCTGACTTTATATGGTTTGATCTCACTAAGGTTTAAGGAGGACCAGTTGAAAATAAGCATGTTAAGATCACATTGCATGAAATTTCCATGCTACACATCCACACTTGATCTTTGTCATTAGTTGCATTGATATATGTGATTATTGATGGGTTTACTTACGAATTATGTAATGACGATCGCTTTGATTCTATATTGGTGCAATTAATGGACAAGATTGTTAAGATACATAACGTTTTGATAGCTAAAACTCATGAGCTCATAAAGTATAATTCAAATTTATAAAGTTACATATCTATATAGCCCAAGTGGGAGATTGTTAGAGTAAAATTTAATATATGGGCTCATATATAAAATAAATATGAATTATAGGCTATCAAATAAAAGTAGGCCAATTAAAGTGATTAATTTAAGTTTTGGGGCCTTACTAATGTATTATCAAAGTGTGGGTTTTATTGTGTAGAGACAAGCATAATTTCTATTTTTATGATGGGTTAAAATAGAAATATACGAAAAATGAAAAGAAACGATTGCGTTATAAATAGGGGTTATGGTCCCCAGATCACGCAACACCAATCTTCTGATTCCCATTGTCAGAGAGAAATTTAGAGAGGAAATAAAAGTGTTGATCTGGAAGAGCATAAGACCTCAGACTCAGATATTTTAACTTTCTGTCATGGATTCGGGTACGCTTCCGCAAAATCAATATTTATATTTCTTGATAATTCAATATGAATGTTCCTGTTTGTGTGATAATTTTCACAAAATATAAATTAATCCATCAGCATGCCCCCCATTTGACCCCTTCTTAATTCGTCACGTGCACTTGATCTAACCCACATAGGTTCGTTTTACACCACGTCTAAATTAATCCCACACACATATTAACTTTTAATATCAATTCAATATGGAATGTGTTTTAAATATATTATATCATAATGGATTCCACACTTTGAATGGTGAGATCCATACTTTGATACATACATTTAAAGCACCAGGATCGGTCCTAAGATTGGGAGTGCCCTATGCGAAAATCAATTTAGGACCTTTTAAAAAAAATATTGTACAAAGATATTAAATACCTAAAATGGCCCCTACAAAATTAAACTTATATTGTAGGAGCCCATTTTAGTTGAGTGAAATTTTTGGATAGTTTAATCATTCTTTGTACAAATTATTTTTGGGTAGTTAAAAAAATGGACCCCTAAAAAATTAAACTTATTTTAAAAATTGACATTTTTAATATACATAAAATATTTTTGGACCCCTATAATATACACATATAGATCCATACTCTAAAATGGGCCATGCGCCATTGTTTATTTGGCACATGACCACGGTCGGCCATGTGAAACACATTCAGTACTAGATCGGTACTAAGAGTAGGTGTATGTATCTTTATTCCTAAATTAATAGTAAGGTGAAAGAATAAAAACAATATTTCTTTTAGTTGTATTTAAATTAATATTCATTTATATAAATATATATATATATATATATATATGATGTTGTCTTGGGATGTAGCTTTTTTTGCTTTTTTTTAAAACTCGCTATATATATATATATATATATATATATATATATATATATATATATATAGAGAGAGAGAGAGAGAGAGACAGAGAGACAGAGAGAGAGAGAGTCAGGCTCCTGTGCACACTAAGTTTGCACATTAAGTTTTTAAAGTAGTAAAAAAAATATTTTTGAGTGCTGGCGCACACCAATTTTTTTATGTGATATTTTAACATTTCAACGGACTCACATAAAAAAAATTAGCTCAAAAAAACTTTTTTTGCTATTTTTAAAAAATCGGTCAAACTTTCGCAGTTTTTAAAGGGCTTAAAAGCATAGAAAGTTTGACCGATTTTTTAAAACTAGCAAAAAAAGTTTTTTTGAGCTGATTTTTTTATATGGGTTCCTTGAAATGTTTAAATATCACACAAAAAAAATCAACTCAAAAATATTTTTTCTACTACTTTAAAAAGGTATGTGCAAACGTAGTGTGCAAACTTAGTGTGCAGAGGAGTCTGCCTCTCTCTCTCTCTCTCTCTCTCTCTCTCTCTCTCTCTCTCTCTCTATATATATATATATATATATATATATATATATATATATATTTGTATATATTTGGTGAGATTATAAAGTTATAGAAAATGAAAGAGATTATTATTTTTTTTCTCCCCTTCCTCATTTGCGCATATCAAATCAACTTTGCTCTTTGACCAATGAAATTAGTGTCCCCAAAAATCTCTTCGGAGTGTTGTATCTAAGTAAATACTAATGACGAAACATTGATCAAAGCGTATATTTTACTATTTGAAGTTATTCTTTATTTTTAAAAACATAAATTTGGAAAGTAACATGGATCAAGGTGACTTTCAAACTAAGGCTATTATTTTTAAAAGCAAAAAGTATTAGTATACTAATACAAAGAATATTATTACAAAGTTGTTGAGCACTAATTCATAAATAAATAAATAAGACTTAAGTCATTAATAATACACTAACTAATTACTTAAAGAATATTATGACCTATTCCCTATGTAATAACATGTATATCTCGAGTCAAACCTCAATCTTTCAATTGCCTGGTTTAAGTTTCTCACGTATTTTGATAATTAAAATTGTTCATTAATTGGTGTGAAAATATAATTATATTGAACAAGATATCGATTATATTTTCTGCAAAAATTCATTAAAAGAACATGGAAAGTATACAAACTATATAATAAAAATTATAAATTAATAATATCTAAGACTTGTTAAGGTTGCATTCGCCCAAAGCATAAAGTATGACACGTCGATAAATTAGTATTACTACTTTTTTTTAATTGCGCAATATATATATATATATATATATATATGTTACAAAGCGTGTTATAGAATATATTCACATCTCAATCTCAACACGAAAGATCATCTGTAATTTGTTTACCCGAGTTTAATAATGTTGTTGGGTTATTTTAGGTTTGACCCCATATATATATATATATATATATATATATATATATATATATATATATATATATATATATATATATATATATATTACCATATAGAGTTTGGGCTAAAGTTTTCTTTTTTAGTGCTTAGCCCCATTTTAACAGTTTTGCCAAGTTAACTAGGTTGACCATTAGTAACCACATATTAATAACAATACAAATATGTTGTGTTTTATTCTTAAAACAATGTATGGTTGTGATCAACTATTATGATCACTATTTTGGACCCTGATCCCTAAAATGATCACACTTAAAATAATTACGGAATAAAATTGTGACTTAAGCCTTTGTCATGGTCCAAAATCGTGACCTTTCTGGATATATGGCATAGTGCCTGTTTGATACTTTGAAAGAAGATTGTTCTCAGTACATTCATGAGTGTATTGAACAAAACCACCTTTGAGACTCGAGTCTAAGGGCTTTCTAGATTAAAATCGGGCAATCTCACACTATTTGCAAAGGGTTCATAGATTCTTAATTCCGAGGGTTATGAGAATTGAAATGATTGCAATTTGTTGCTTTGATTTCTAAGGGTTTGATTCAATTATTTATTGTGAGCGTAGATAATAAAATCTTATGCTGACTATAATTGAGTAAATCCTATGATGCGACTAGGATGGAATTTAGGTTATAGATTAAAGATAAGTTGAAGGTATACTTATATAATGGTTATGAATTGGGATTTTTAGAGAGTATATAAATCCCTAACGGCGATCAAGGTGCGAGGTATATTTATATAAGGGAATACTTAAATATCATTTTATGATTGGCAATTATAGCCATGAATCCAGTTGAGGAGTTATATATATATATATATATATATATATATATATATATATTGTATGGTACGAATACATATATATATCTATGTGTGTTTAGTATATGTGTATTTCGAGGCTGATTCCACGGGCTTTCCTTTGGCGTAGGGTTGGAACAACCAGATATATATTTTTCTCTAGTGAGATCCAGGGAGGTTTCCCGATGTGGGTGAATCTCCTGGGTTGAGGATCATGGTGAGTATATCCCCAGGTCATCTCGTCCCGCGTTCGAGTGAGATATGTGTACTCCACTCGCAGGGGGAACATGACCGCCTCCACCGTTGTGTATATTTTTCCATGACCATTGAGTAAGTCTGGCTTGGTACTGTGGTACAGTGAGTAAACCCGGATTTGGGATCGGCACTATGAGACTACATCCTCGAGTTATAGCTCGGTGGGATGATTATTATACTTATGTGTGTGATAGGTATAATCATATAATGGTTGCATATAGTATATTGTTTGTATATGAAAATGAGACATCATATAGTAAACCTATGTATATAAAGTGAAAAGCCTAATCAGGTCGATTTTTCCCTTTACGCTAGATTTATATTCGGATTTATATGAATATGAATTAGAATTTCTATTAAGAACTATATGTACATGTATATATGAGTCTTATATACGCGTTAGGTGCTGAGGGCCTAATGGATATCGACAATCAACATTGCCAGGTAGTAGTGTATCGAGGGGGTTTCTTATTTGGATTTCGCTTCGCGAGACACCCCACGCACGAACATAGATCAGTGTTGGGAATGGGAAAAAGTTTAGCCCTTAGTACTCGAGTTAACTAGGATTTTTAGAGATTGGGTGCAACGGATTAGTTAGGCAGGGTAGCTTAACTAGGTTGTTTGTTAGGTATGCGATAGGTGTACACTATTAGAAGAGGGGTGAAGGGTATCTCATGGGAGTGCGATACCAAATTTAAATATGAGGTCAAACATATTTTAAAAATATAGCATTTATGCACTTGCAAAATATTTTCACAAATCGGGCTTTGACCCGTTTACTCCTTGTTCCCCTCTCTTGCTATATATATATATATAGGTGTCCAGACACAGGGACACCTGGATGATGATTCATTCGAGTCAGACGCTTGCTGCAGCTAAGGGTGTGCACGAACCCGAATAGACCGAATGGACCGAAAAAACCTAATCGAACCGAACATACTTTTACGATTTTTTTAATTCGGTTTTAATTCGGTCCAAAAATATATAGGACCGCATAATTCGGGTCGGTTTCGATCCTAGATTATAAAAACGGTTTTGGACCGCACTGGACCACTTTCATTATATATATATATATATATATATATATATTTTAAATTCCCTCACACACGCACGCACCACTTGACACACACACACACTACCTTTCCATTCAAATAACACTACACACGCACGCACATTCCCACATAACATAAAACATACATACACCCTAGGCTACTTCTCTCTCTCTCTAATCAGTTTCTAAGAAAAACCCCAAGCCCTTGTCGGCGGCAAACCCCCCAATCCATCCCCTTACCAGCGGTAAAATCTCTGCTATATCTTCGATCTCAACTCAAGTACCTTTCTTCACCCCTCCATTCTTTAAACAGCACGATCTTCAAATATTAGTTCTCACTCAGATCCATACTAACCATCACAAAGATAAGATTTGAATAACATTCAGCTGCATGAGATCTACTACATTTAGTTACAACTTTTGTTTATTTTTCCTCTTAAAGCTAAAGTCTTGGTGGTCTGTTTTAGTAATCATTGGCTTTGCAAGTGAGTAAATGGACATCTGGCATATCATGATTTGAGCTTGGCAAAAAAAATCAGTGCCTAGAAAGGAAATTTTTTTCTTGATTTAGAAATTCAACTGAATCTAAAATCTTGTTTCAGTGTTATTAAGGTTGTCCAAATTTTGATGAAATAAATTGGCTGAATCATTTAATGATAGAAATTTTTGGATCTCTAGATGTGGCAATTTATTAGTGGTTGGGTTTGTGGAAGTCAAATTTGTTATAGGCTCCATGTTGACACTTGCTGGCTTAGGGAATATGGGTGGGGGCAATTTAGATAAATTCAAAGTGTAGGGATCAAATCATTATTGATCCAACTTTTATTGTCCCTTAATATTATATGCATAGAAATAAAACATACAAATGTACATATACATAGCAATATTAAAAGCTCAATTTAATATTTGAGTGATGTTTCTGTTTGGATGCAGGAAGAAATATATTTGGATGTTTTGTGATGATTTGTAATTATTGAACCATATTTGGGGAATATTAAAATGTTGAAAATATTGGATGTTTTGTGATGTTTTAATGCAGGTTTTAATAAAAAAAAACATGTGTTGTTTTTTAATACAGTTTTACATGTGCTGTTTTTATTGGTATGGACTGAATAGGACCAAGACCGAACACGGACCATTTGAAAATCGAATAGGATCGAGATCAATAATTTCGGTCCGATTTCGGTCCGTAATTTTTTAGGACCGATTAATGCGGTCCAGTCCCAAAAATACCCCAAAATAGGATCGGACCGGACCGCGCACACCCCTAGCTGCAGCAGCTATGGATGCATGCAGGTTTCTTATAGACGCTTCCATTCTTGAGATCTAGATAGGAGGTACTAGAGTCATTCGGGCTGAAAGCCCAATTGTATTTATTTATTCTTTTACCCCCTTTTTGTGCGGCCTTTGATTTGATTATATTACTTTAAACCGAGTGTTCGGTTATTCTATTTCTTTTCAATTTCATTTATATAAACCGCGTGATGGCTTTACTTTGTTGGTTTGATAATAAAAAAAGACTAGTTAAATAAAATTTTGACGCCAGCCTAATAGGTTATTAGTAATTAATTTGGTTTTTGAGAGTGATGCTAAGAATGAACCATGTGCGACTCTTGTTTTAATTTGGTATCATTCCCGGTATTTTATTAGGCGGGGTATCACAGATGGCAAAGCCTACCCTCGCTCAGAAACTGAACCGTCGAAAAAGGTTTTCCCGCAGAACTTGACTGTTGTGCGGCTCGCAATCAAAATGCAGTAGCAATAGTATACTAACGAATGATATTTGAATGTTTCTGTGTACATGATGCTTAAAGTTATTGCTCCGCAAATTGTTTTGGTGTTTAATTCATTGGTCAAGTTTTAAAATATCCATAATAATAGTAATAATACACACAATACCAATCAAAATTTGCAAAAAATAAATTGATGATAACCAATTTAGAATTTATATCATATTTCGCACCGACATTAAAATAACCTAAATATTTTTATTAGAAAATACACCAGGCATTTTATTCATTGAAGTCAGCGGGATTATCATAGTGGCGTTGCAACCGTCTCACTTCTTATTACTCTTCCTCTTATCTCTGAATAAAGGACTACTTTTTTAGGCTCCCAATATGCGAGTGTAGAGTCATTCAGTTGAAGTAATTATTGTTCACTATTTCTTCTTTGTAATTTCTTATGTTTGTTGTGACCTCTTTTTCTAACTACCATTCGTTTTTAAGGGAAATTTTTATTTTTAGATCCAAAAGAGACTCTTCATTTAAAGATTCGTAAAATGGGATACAATCAAGAATTCCCATGAAGTCATGAAAGCTAATAGGGAAGGAGTAACTAACCATTTTCTCTTCTTTTTAGCGAAACTTCTTTTGATTTTTCGTTGACCCCTCGAATTGGAAAAAGTGGGGATGGGATCCTCATCCATTGAGATGTTACCCATAGAAATCCTACAAGGCCCATTAAAAAGCGCAGAAGATAGATCAACTCATATTGGATAGCCACATCAATTGATATTGACTCGTTCCTAACTTTCTTATTTGTCTTACACTATGTTAGGATCTCGAAGTTTATTTTAAAGTGGCCTCAAAGCATTATACAACACCATGAACCTAAAAGACTTTTTGCACAAACGAACTAAATCATATTCCCATTTGTTTAACCATTGCTTAATCCCCTATGACTTTCCCGAACTTGACGCCAAATTTGCTCACACCCCTACTAATGATGTTCTTCTCGAGTTGTGAGTGAAGACAGTTCGAAACTAGCCGTATTGGGTCTCATGATTAAATTCCTCCACAACAGCCTCCCACATTCCCACCCTCATCTATTTTGAGATGTAGATTGGGTCCTCCAAAGTATTTACTCACGAAGAGAAAATCAATGTGCCTTCATCTTTGAAGAAATTTTAATTTGGTGATTATTCGCATCATTTTGTACTTGCTTCTTGCGTTTATGTTTCTTAGGTTTGTGAGTCTAAATTTTAGTGGATTGAGAATGAAAGAAGGGATGATCTATAAATAAATTTGTAAATTGGATAATGAGTTTGATATATATATACAGAGTACTGCTTTTGTGCGGATCAATCTACTTTTTAAGAGTGAGGACCGGACATGTGTTATCCGATGGTGAGCGTATAAATTATCAAGCACTCTCTATCTTATGGGCTCACCATCAAGTGACACGTTTCCGATCTACACTCTTAAAATGTGAACTGATCCGCACAAGAGAATTACTGTGTGTGTGTGTATGTGTATGTGTGTGTGTGTGTGTGTGTGTGTGTGTGTGTATATATATATATATATATATTTAGTTTGGTAAAAAATGTTTAAATGAAATAGTTGGAAAATGATTGTTATTAAAATAGATGGGGTAGGTCTCTCTTGGCGCCGTGAGAGTTTTCTTTGAGCGGAAATCAAATTGCGGCAAAGAATTATGTTATGAATAGGACTTTAGAAGTTCTTTTTATATGACAAACCAACTTTGTGATATTTTGGCCCACCAAATACTATAATGCTCTAAGGATTGCCTAAATGTTAAA
The DNA here is from genome assembly GCA_949130495.1 of Sambucus nigra. Classification (NCBI taxonomy): domain Eukaryota; kingdom Viridiplantae; phylum Streptophyta; class Magnoliopsida; order Dipsacales; family Adoxaceae; genus Sambucus; species Sambucus nigra. Next base: position 95,581,081 of record OX422212.1, read on the forward strand.
GTTAACCGAACAATTGGACGAGGGGTTCAATCATTTTCGTTCTTAAATCAAATGCCTTTCGACAACATCCAGCTTTAATATTAGTGTTTGGTCACTTGGTGTACCATATTACAATTGCGCGATCATGATTAGGTGTTCCCAAAAAACAGGCTCAGTGTAGTTGTATTTGTTGAGGGATTTATTAAAATTTTGGATAAAGTATTCAAAGCAGTTGTTACCAAATGGATTCCTTCAACAACTTTTGGCTCTTTCGAATTCAATTCTAGAAATAAGTTAATCCCCAAAGTCAACCATCCACATGGGTCTAATTATATTTTACGAGGATTCTAACAAACATGCTAGCTTACAAAAAGTTTAATATGAGAAAGCAGCCATATGGGCCTACAATTTTTTTTATTAGGATTCTTACAAACATCTCATCTTGCAAAAAGTCAAATATGATAAAGTTTCTTTTTATATAGTATATGATACATAATGGGGTGCATACCCCGTTATTTCCCAAACGTGGAAGAAAAATAATTTGTAGTCAAATATTTCATTAGTACTAGTGATACAACCTAAATATTAAGACATTAGATGATATTTATGATTTTTTAATAAATTATGATTTATTTTTATTTGTGTTTTACTTCACTTGTGTTTTTATTATATTTAGCTATTTCTTAGAATTATAATTTTAGTTAGTTTACATTATAAATAAGGCATTTGACTCCCCTCTTCTAAGAATTTTTATTAATGACAATATAAATTGAGGTGATATTGTTTATTAATATTTAATTAATAAGTTCTTCGTGTTCACAAAACATTGTGACAGTAGAGTGTTCTTTGAATTTGCGTTAGGATTAGGACTTGAGACTAAAGCTGACAAGGGGTCGTGTCGAGTCGAGTTCGTATCGATTGTTATCATATTTGGGTCTAAACGGATGACTTTTGTATCGTGTGAAAAAGTCATATTCAAATCTGACCTGTTACTTTAACGTGTCGTGTACACCCGCTATTACTTATTAAAAATGAACTGTTTTGAATTGTATATAAGTTGACACATTATTTCAATACTAAATACAATTAGACCAATTAATTTAGGAGAAAGTACTCTTAGGTCCCTCACAAACCAATTTTAAACACTAAAGGAATTTTGACAAATTTTAAATACTTAGGTCTACTAATTCTCTTCTTGTAGAAGTCCATGCTAGTGGCATAATAAGTGGACTTAATAGTAAATTGTCCTTAAATGTTTAAAAATAGTTACCAAGGAACCTAATTGTAAATTGCCCATTATTCAATTCACATTAATAAATCATTCATTTGGTAAACTTCGTTATGAATAAATGAATATGGAACTATGTAAACTCATTAGGAGTTCCAATAATATTTCTTGTTTACTTCCGTCTACTTATTTGAGACTTCCTTTGGGCGCTTCCTTTAAATCTAAGACTATTTGGGACCCGATTATTGAGAGAGTGGAGAAGAGACTGGTTGGGTAGAAGAAACATATTTGTATAAAGGGAGCATATTGAATTTAATTAAAAGCATGTTATCTACTTTATGTGACACCCCGCCTAATTAACCCCGGGTGATCAGCCCTAAATTAAGTTAGAACAGGTTTTTCAATTGGATCATTCTTAGCATCACTGTCGCCTTTTAATTACTAACCACCTAAGTGAGAAAATTAGACTCGTGCCAAGTTTTATCTTTTATTAAATTAAATGAAAACTCATGCGGAAACAAACAACATAATAATCATAAATAACTGGAACAACCATTCACAATTAATTAACTGACCGAATAAACCATCAGCCCAAAACCTAACAAATATAAAAATGAAGACAAGTAATCAATCTCAACATGTCTGACAAAAACTAAATGAACTGTGAGCGACATGCTCGAAATAACTGATAGAAGTCTCTATACTAGAAATGAAAGAGTGAGACTTCTATCAAACTCCCGCAACATCCACATATGCTGCAGCAACGGATCCCTGAAATTGAGTCAAGCCTGGCATCCCTGTGGCTGGACACTTAAAATGTTTTTAAAAAATTTTATACCAAGGATTAGTACCCAAAAATATTTGAAAAATATTTAGCAAATGATTAACTTGCAGTAATAAGTAAATATGCATGCTCTCCATATTTTAGTTAGTGTCACACTCCCTTGAGGACATCCTCACCCCTCCTCTATTGTGCACTACTAACGCTTTAAATAAATTCACTTAGTTCTTCATCTTATGACTAGATAAATTATATAACCCCTTGCAACCACCCTACACTAACCGAGTATGCCCTAAATTATGATTTTTAAGTTATTATAAACATCAACTTAATTAAATCATTTCCCCTTTTAATTTCATATAACATCCACATCTGTTATACATATAATACAACTCATGCTTTGTATTAATTATCCCGTATATAATTATTTACCTAATTATATACCTAGTCATATTATAGTATTCACAAACATACTGAAATAACATTTAATAATAGTATCCCCCCGAGTAAAGTCTCACCGGGTATAAATTCTCTAAAGTGCTATCCCACCAGGTATATTCACATAACCTAGTTACCCCAAGTCAGAATTGTTCACTAACTTGGTTAATACATACATGTTGGAGGCGGTCATATTCCTTCCCTGAAAGTGAGATGCCCCTCACCCATATAATGGATGCTATGACCTAGGAATGTACTCGCCCTACTCCTCAAGCTAGGGGATTCATCCACTACGCGCAACCTCCTCCCTATAGCACTAGAGTATATAATAATAATATCTATCCACTGATATTAATGCACACACCATATATATATACTATCACACACCGTATATATCTAAATATAAAATATCCCGGCTACACCGTGTACTAAGTCTATGCCACAAGCCTATTCCATTTTATTATAAGTTTATGGCCCAACTCAAATTATTAAATAATTTTCACATTAATTTCTTTTGGTATCGCCCCAACCAATATATTCGGACTTACTCTCGTGGCCCGAAATAAAACAACACCCGAGTCTAAATTCCCGACTCTAAATTATTTATCCTTCACCTAAATAAAATTTGCATCTCGGTATCGCCCAACCAATATCCCCGGACTTGTCCACTCAATCCGGATTTAATAATTTTGAATCATAATTTCCAAAATTTAACTCTAGTGTGTCACACCTAATTTCCTCCAAATCCCAATAAATTTTAATCATGATGTGTCACACCAAATCGCCCTCAAATCCTAATTAATTTTTATTCAGAATTAATTAGATTTAAACCCATGTATTAATTAGTCAATAATAAAGGCATGGAAGAGTTTTTATTTAATTTCCCTATATATTAGAAACTGGGCGAACTATCAAAGTTTTCGAACTATCGATCGATCGATCGATGGTCCACCTTCGATCGATCAGGTCCTCATCTTCCCCGAGTTGGCTGTTTCAGCCATGGACGCACACCTCCAAACTCTATCTTCTTCTACAGTGAAAACCAAGCCTTCCCCTCGACAATAAACATCAAAAACCTTATAAGGAACCTCCCTAAAGTCCAAAAACATTAATTGATTTACTTCCTCTACTGTTTCCACGAGTTTGGGGTAAAATCCAATTTAAACTTTAACCCATTTAAACTTCAATTCCGTATCACCAATTCGTTTCTAATTCATTCGGGTTTACACATCTTACCAGATATAAATACAAAACTCAGATTGTACATGAATTTCTACTCAATTTAGAAATCAGATTCATGGTTTGCAAAAACCCCATGTTTATACCCTTTAAATCTGAAAACGAATTTCTTTGATTACACACATCACATGAATATGAATTGAAATACACTTTAAATGCTACAGAAAGTTAACCACTTGCCTTAGGTTTCATAGAGTCTGATTTTTGAGTTGGATGCCCCAGGTTGAAGATGACTCTTTTTGGCTCTCCTGTGATCCCTAAATTTGCCTTTAACTGCTATTAGGGTTTCCTAACCCACTAAGTCTTTTCTAAACTCAATTCAGTCATTCCCTTCTTTCTTATAATTTTTTAATTAACCTTAATCCCATTTTTTGCCTAATGGGCCAAGCCCAAGTGACCCAAATGCCCCCGTGTGGACCCGGCTATGTCTAAGAACGTTCCATGACCCGTTTACTACCTCCGGGTACACTTTTCCGACTATCTCGGCCCATACGGACTCAACCGTACACTCAAAATTGGCATCTGAATTAATTTATAAAAATCCTTATTTCACATCCAAATTAGTCTATACCGACTCCCGACTGAGATAAGTACATATTCCGTCATTAACACCCGAAATGACGTATATACATTATTACTATTCACTTAGTAAATAAATTTCCCTAAATATTAACCATTCACTCCCCGATTAATATATAAATATAAATTTCCATAATTAATTCAATTAAAAATTACGACACACAAGTAATTTTGAATTCCCTAATTAATTAAATATTAAATGCATGAAAATACGGGGTGTTACATACTCCCCCCTTACAAAGGAATTTCATCCCCGAAATTAGATCGTACCTGTGGTGAAAAGATCTGGATATTGTTCCCGCATATTCGCCTCCCGCTCCCAGGTAGACTCGTCAACATTGTGATGACCCACTGTACTCTAACTAGTCGAACAACCTTGGATCATAACTTCCGCTCACTACGATCCAGAATAGCCACCGGTCTCTCCTCATATGAGATGTCTGGCTATAAATCAATTTCCTCGAGTGGAATGGGCCATAAGGCACTCTCGCTCCTGCGATATTTCTTCAGAGATGCCATATGGAACACGTCGTGTATCCGCTGAAGGTGCTTTGGCAATCCCAGCCTGTAAGCAACTGATCCCACCCTCTCGATAATAGGAAAAAGTCCCACGTACCTCGGTGCTAACTTACCCTTCTTGTCGAACCTCATCACCCCCTTTCATAGGGAACACCCGAACTAATACCTGGTCCCCAACCTCTAACTCCACATGTCTCCGTGAAGCATCAGCGTAACTCTTCTGCTTGTCCTAAGCTATTCGAATCCTCCCTCGGATCAACTTTATCTTGGCAGACGTCTCCTGAACAATCTCTGGCCCCAATAGTTTGTTGTCCCCCACCTCTAACCAACAAGCGGGTGAACGACAAGGTCTCCCGTATAGTGCCTCGAATGGTGCCATGATGATCGTGAATTGGTAAGAGTTGTTATACGCGAACTCTACCAAAGGAAAGTATTTCTCCCAGCCTCCCCCAAAGTCTTATATGGACATTCTGAGCATATCTTCCAGCATCTGATTGACTCTCTCAGTCTGCCCGTCGGTATAGGGGTGATAGGTTGTACTCAAACGTAACTCCGTGCCTATGGCCTCCTGAAAGCTCTGCCAAAAGTGGGCCACAAATATCTTGTCTCTGTCAGACACAATATTAATCGGCACCCCGTGGAGCTTAACAATCTCAACTATGAATAGCTGCGCATATCGCATCGTCTCAAAGTCTGTGCGAACCGGTAGGAAGTGGGCCACTTTGGTTAACCAATACACAATGACCCATATAGAATCGTGATCCCTCTGCGATGCAGGTAACCCTGTAATGAAGTCCATGGAGATGCTTTTCCACTTCCACATGGGAATCTTAAGCGGCTGTAGCATCCCTGATGGTCTCTGATGGTCAACTTTCACAAGCTGACACGTAGCACATTTCTAAACAAACTCTACTATGTCCCGTTTCATTATTTCCCACCAATATTGCCTCCTCATATCCTGGTACATCTTATCCCCACCGGGATGTACCGCGAATCTCGACCCATGGGACTCTGTCATAACAGCATGCCTCAACTCTTCGTCCTCTGTCACAATTAACCTCCCATTAAGGTGTAGGCCTCCTTCCGAGCTGATCGAGTGACCCTCTACTCCCTCAGTTAACAACTGGCTCACCCTATCCCGGTAGATCTGATCCTCTGCCTGAGCCCTCACAACCCGCATAATGATCTCAGGTGTGATGGATAATGCTGACATGCAAGCCCTGGCTACATTATCCTCATATCGAAGCTCTCTCCACTTCGCTTTCCAGATTTATAATATTTCCCAAGTCGGTCTCCGGCTCAATGCATCTGCCACCACATTAGCCTTACCACGATGATACTGAATATCAAACTGGTAGTATTTCATGATTTCTACCCATCACCTATGCCTCATATTTAGATCCTTCTGTGTGAAGAGATACTGAAGTGATTTGTGATCCATGAATAACGTGAACTTCTCTCCTAGAATATAATATCGCCATATCCTCAAAGCAAAAATGACTGCTGCTAGCTCCAGATCGTGAGTGGGGTAATTCCTCTCATGGGGCTTTATCTTTCTGGACGCATAAGCTATAGCCCTTTCCTCCTGCTGAAGCACACCCCCAAGTCCCTCTAAGGATGCGTCAATGTAAACCCGATACTCTAATTTTCGCTTCGGCAAAGCAGGTATGGGTGCGATGTCAAATTGTCCTTTAGCTCGTCGAAAGATAATTGACAATGATCACTCTAAGTGAAAGGTACTCCTTTCCGGGTCAGATTCGTCAAATGGCCCGCAATCTTTGAGAATCCTTTGATGAACCGCCTATAATAACAGGCCAATCCCAGAAAACTATGCACCTCAGTCGGTGTCGTGGGCTTCCCCCACTCCCTCACCACCGATACCTTACTCGGATCCACCGTGATACCCTGGTCTGACACCATGTGGCCAAGAAATTGAACCACCCGTAGCCAAAATCCACACTTACCAAATTTGGCATAGAGTTGGTGGTCCCCAGTGTCTGTAAAACTATACGCAGATGCCCTGCGTGCTCCTCCTCGGTGCGCGAGTAGATCAGGATGTCATCAATGAACACGATGACAAAGTGATCGAGAAACTATCTGAAAACCCTGTTCATGAGGTCCATGAACACTGCCGGTGCATTGGTGAGACCGAATGGCATCACCCTAAACTTATATGATCCATACCGCGACAGGAAATCGGTCCTAGGAACATCTTCCTCTCGGATACGTAGTTGATGATACCTTGACCTCATGTCGACCTTGGACAAGTAAGACGCTTATCTCAACTAGTCAAATAGATCATCAATCCTAGGTAACAGATACTTATTCCGTATCGTCTCCTTGTTCAGCTCTATATAGTCCACGCATAACTGTAGTGAACCATCCCGCTTCTTCACAAACAACACCGGTGCACCCCCATGGTGATGTACTCCGCTGAATAAAACCTTGACCCAAAAGCTGCTGAATTTGCTCTCTCAACTCATGCATCTCTAAAGGGGCCATACGGTATGGGGCCCGAGTAATCTACCTTGTCCCCGGTGCTAAATCGATTACAAATTCGATTTCCCTGCTGGGTAGAAACCCTGGTATCTCCTGGAACACATCCTCAAAGTCCCTCACTACCGGGATTGAGTCCAACAGAATCGCTACCTACTGTGAGGTTTCCTCCTCGATGTAATACAGGTGCGTGCATGACCCTCCCTTAGGTAACAACATTGCTATCAAGAACATCCCCTATCCTGGAATGGAGAACACGATTGTCATCTCATAACAATCCACAGTCGTTCGATAACCAGCCAACCAATCCATACCCAGGATGACATTGTAACCCTCCATATCTAACACTAAGAGGTCCGCTGCTAAACTAAGCCTCCCAATCAAGATATCCACTCCCCGACAAATCAAGTGAATCGATGCCCCGCTGCCTACAAGCGACTCTACACACATCCGAAGACTACCCGCTGTCTCTAGTAATCCGGATCGTTTAGAAAACTTAGATTTAATGAATGAATGTGATGCTCCCGTGTCAAAAAGATTTAATGAATGAATGTGATGCTCCCGTGTCAAAAAGAATACTACCCTCATAACCATAAATGAGAAACATACCCTCAACAGCTGGCGGTGCTTGCTGCGCTAGAGGATTGGGAATATCCTGGACGTTATACACACGCCCGTAGTGCATCTGCCCCTCCTGCGATAGGGCGGGTGGGGTTGCTGTTGCTGGCGGCACCTGCCCTCGTTGCCCCTGTTGGGCCTCCTGCTGATGACCTTTGCCCCTCTGTGGGCACTCCTTCTTGAAGTGTCCTGGCTGGCCACAGACAAAATAGCGTTTCTGACCATCTCCCTATCGTTGGTCCTATTGGCCCTGACGTGGCTGGCCCTGCTAGCCTCCCCCATTGTTCCCTTGGCCCTGACGGCCCTGAGGAACCTGCTGCTACTGATTCAGGCCGGGCTGACCCTGCCTGAACCCGTGTCCTCCCAGTCAGAACCCACCAGGCTTAAACTTCTTAGCCCGATTCCCCTGCTGACTGCTAGTCTGCTGTTGAGTACCATTCATATCACCACTAGTAACTGCCTTGCCCTATTTTCTTGGCTCCCCTATTCTCTTGCTCCCCTTCGCATGGAAGCGATGATCCTGGCAATGTACAAGTGAGGGATTAACGACATCTCTATAAGTCACTAACGTCGGATTCCCAATCAAATGTTGCCTGATCCGCCAGGCTAAGCCATCCATAAATCTCGATTTCTTCCACCCCTCATCGTTCACCTCATTGGCACAAAGTTTTCCAAACGGGTGAAGTCTTCCTCATAGTCTGCCACTAATCGGTCACCTTGTATTAAACCACTGAATTTCTTTCTCATCTCAGCCTCTACCGCTGGTGGAAAGTATTTGCGGTCGAACTGCACCTAGAATTCTGCTATCGTCATCAAATCCCGCTCCTCTGTAAGGCTGCCCCTGATAGACGAAAGGTAGCAAACATCTATTTCTGCACATCGGTACAAACTAGCATGCGCGGATGGCGCTGAATGTTCTTCTTCCAGTCACAAGCCTCTACCACATCGGTGCTACCCCGAAACTCAAGTGAGTGAACCTTCTGAAAGGTCTCCCTAACTCGCTGCCAAGACGATGGACCCACTGGAGCCTGAACTGCTGGTGCCACTGGAGGCGGTGCCTGGGGCCGTGGAAAGTGAGCTTCCATAGCTCGCATCGCTGTCTCGACCGCCTGGGCCACTATCAATGCCACTTGAGTAGTGAAAATCAACTCGGGTGTGGGTGGTGGTGGCGGTACCTGTGGCTCATGATGAGCCTCCCTAACCTCATCCCTAGCCTCAGCCCTCTCCACTCTCTGTCTCCTCGGTGGCATCTGAAATAGATTGAATTTTATAAGTACATAATTTACACAAAAATATTCATAGAAGAAATACGATATCTCACAAGTGAAAAAATGAATCAACAATCCTAATAATAGGGCTCTATAACAATCGAATGCTACGTTGAAACATAGTAGGCCGCACAGATCCTAAGGACACTAGAACCTGATGCTCTGATACCATCTGTGACTCCCGGCCTAATTAACCCCGGGTGATCAGTCCTAAATTAAGTTAGAATAGGTTTCTCAGTTGGATCATTCTTAGCATCAATGTCACCTTTTAATTACTAACCACCTAAGTGAGAAAATTAGACTGGTGCCAAGTTTTATCTTTGATTAACTTAAATGAAAACTCATGTGGAAACAAACAACATAATGATCACAAATAACTGGAACAACCATTCACAATTAATTAACTGACCGAATAAACCATCGGCCCCAAACCCAACAAAAATAAAAATGAAGACAAGTAATCAATCTCAACATGTCTGACAAAAACTAAATGAACTGTGAGCGACATGCTCTAAATAATTGATAAAAGTCTCTATACTAGAAATGAAAGAGTGAGGCGTCTATCAAACTCCCGCAACATCCACATATGCTGCAGCAACGGATCCCTGAAATTGAGTCAAGCCTGGCGTCCCTATGGCTGGACACCTAAAATATTTTTAAATTTTTTTATAGCAAGGGTTAGTACTCAAAAACATTTGAGAAACATTTAGCAAATGATTAACTTGCAGTAATAAGTAAATATGCATGCTCTCCATATTTTAGTTAGTGTCGCACTCCCTTGAGGACATCCTCACCCCTCCTCTATTGTGCACTACTAACGCTTTAAATAAATTCACCTAGTTCTTCATCTCATGACTAGATAAATTATATAACCCCTTGCAACCACCCTACTCTAACCGAGTATACCCTAAATTAGGATTTTTAAGTTATTATAAACATCAACTTAATTAAATCATTTCCCTTTTTAATTTCATATAACATCCACATCTGTTATACATATAATACAACTCATGCTTTGTATTAATTATTCCGTATATAATTATTTACCTAATTATATACTTAGTCATATTACAGTATTCACAAACATACTGAAATAACATTTAATAATAGTATTCCACCGAGTAAAGTCTCACTGGGTATAAATTCTCTAAAGTGCTATCCCACCAGGTATATTCACATAACGTAGTTACCCCAAGTAAGAATCGTTCACTAACTTGGTTAATACATACATATTGGAGGCGGTCATATTACTTCCCTGAAAGTGAGATGCCCCTCACCAATATAACGGACGATATGACCTAGGAATGTACTCGCCCTAGTCCTCAATCTAGGGGATTCATCCACTATGCGCAACCTCCCCCCTTATAGCACTAGAGTATATAATAATAATATATATCCACTGATATTAATGCACACACCATATATATATACTATCACACACCGTATATATATAAATATAAAATATCCCGGCTACATCGTGTACTAAGTCCGTGACACAAGCCTATTCCATTTTATTATGAGTTTATGGCCCAACTCAAATTATTAATTAATTTGCACATTAATTTCTTTTGGTATAGCCCCAACCAATATATTCGGACTTACTCTCGTGGCTTGAAATAAAACAACACCCGAGTCTAAATTCCTGACTCTAAATTATTTATCCTTCACCTAAATAAAATTTACGTCTCGGTCTCGCCCAATCAATATCCCCGAACTTGTCCACTCAATCCGTATTTAATAACTTTGAATCATAATTTCCAAAATTTAACTCTAATGTGTCGCACCTAATTTCCTCCAAATCCCAATAAATTTTAATCATGACGTGTCACACCAAATCGCCCTCAAATCCTAATTAATTTTAATTCACAATTAATTAGATTTAACCCCATGTATTAATTACTCAATAATTAAGGCATGGAAGAATTTTTATTTAATTTCCCTATATATTAGAAACTGGGCGAACTATCACCATCGATCGATCGATCGATGGTCCATCTTCGATCGATCAGGTCCTCATCTTCCTCGAGTTGGCTGTTTCAGCCATGGACGCACACCTCCAAACTCTATCTTCTTCTACAGTGAAAACCAAGCCTTCCCCTCGACAATAAACATCAAAAACCTTATAAGGAACCTCCTTAAAGTCCAAAAACATTAATTGATTTACTTCCTCTAATGTTTCCACGAGTTTGGGGTAAAATCCAATTTAAACTTTAACCCATTTAAACATCAATTCCGTATCACCAATTCGTTTCTAATTCATTCGAGTTTACACATCTTACCAGATATAAATGCAAAACTCAGATTGTACATGAATTTCTACTCAATTTAGAAATCAGATTCATGGTTTGCAAAAACCCCATGTTTATACCCTTTAAATCCCAAAATGAATTTCTTTGATTACACACATCACATAAATATGAATTGAAATACACTTTAAATGCTACAGAAAGTTAACCACTTGCCTTAGGTTTCATAGAGTCTGATTTTGGAGTTGAATGCCCAAGGTTGAAGATGACTCTTTTTTGGCTCTCCTGTGATCCTCAAATTTGCCTTTAACTGTTATTAGGGTTTCCTAACCCACTAAGTCTTTTCTAAACTCAATTCAATCGTTCCCTTATTTCTTATAATTTTTTAATTAACCTTAATCCCATTTTTTGCCTAATGGGCCAAGCCCAAGTGACCCAAATGCCCCCGTGTGGACCCGGCTATGTTTAAGAACGTCCCGTGACCCGTTTACTACCCCCGGGTACACTTTTTCGACTATCTCGGCCCATCCGGACTCAACCGTACACTCAGAATTGGCATCTGAATTAATTTATAAAAATCCTTATTTTACATCCAAATTAGTCTATACCGACTCCCGGCTGAGATAAGTACATATTCTGTCATTAATACCCGAAATGACGTATGTACATTATTACTATTCACTTAGTAATTAAATTTTCCTAAATATTAACCATTCACTCCCAGATTAATATTTAAATATAAATTTCCATAATTAATTCAATTAAAAATTACGACACACAAATAATTTTGAATTCCCGAATTAATTAAATATTAAATGCATGAAAATACGTGGTGTTACACTTTACCCGCTTATTATCTTTCTATCCTACCTTTAATGATTTTCGTTTATCAAAACCTTGAGAATCTAATGAAGGATTTTTTGGGGAGAGTGAACGAGGTTAGTTTCAAGCATTGTTTGGTGTGCTGAGAGGAGGTGTACAAACCGATGAGGGGGAGTGCGAGAGTGAGAAACTTAATTATTTTTAATAAAGCACTTTTCAAAAACTGGTTGTGGAAGTTTTTCGGGCGAGGTAGATAGGTTGTAGAGAAGGGTGGTAATGGAGAGGTTTGGACTTGGTCACAATAGGTGGGGTTCAAGGGAAGGGAGATTTCTACATGGAATGGGGTGGTGGAAACACATAACGAGGGGATGAAGGGAGTTCCTAAGGCATATTTCTTTGAGCCTGGGCAATTGAGATAATGTTAGGTTTTGGAGAGACATATGGGGGAGATCGTCTTTTAGAGATATGCTTCCTGGGTTATTTCGTATTTCGAGGGTTAAGAACAAATTGGTAGCTCATCGTATTTGGAGGGATGTGAATAGGAATGGATGGAACCCAAGGTTTAGAAGAAGGCTTAGGGACTAGGAGTTAGAGGAAGTAGAAGAAATTTTTTATTGGTTGGGGCGAAGGGGTTCCCACGGGGAGGAGAAGATCGTGTTTGGTGGAGGGGGATCAAGAGAGTGAAACTCTCAGTGTGAAATTATAATGTTGTCTTGGTGGGTAGTGGGGGAATTGAGTTCCTGTGGAGGAGTATTTGGCATACTCGGACTCCACCAAATGTTACTTTCTTTGCTTGGACAACAACGAGGCAAGCCATAATGATGATGGATAGGTAAATGGATATATATATATATATATATATATATATATATATATATATATATATATATATATATATATATATATATATATATATATATATAGAGAGAGAGAGAGAGAGAGAGAGAGAGAGAGAGAGAGGTGTATGGCTAATAGGTGTTGGGTGTACGAGAATGCTAAGGAAACGGCTAATCATTTGTTGTTGCATGGCTGGGTGGTAAGGGGCCTTTGTGAGATCATTTATTCCATTTTTAGAGTGAAATGGGTAGGTAACGAATTGATTAGAGCGGAGATGGAAACATTGGGATATGTGGTGGTGGTGGGTTGGGGAGGGGGGGGGGGGGGGGGGGGGAGTTAGGCCTTGTGTGGAGAATGGAGAATAGCCCATTATGTTTTTTTGGATGATTTGAAAATAGACGAATATGAGATGTTTCGAGGGTGAATAAATTAAATGAGCTAGACTTTGATATTTTTTTTTTAGAAATTTGCACGTGTGGTTCAAGGAGGAGTCTCATAATAACATTCATATACAAATTCAGAGCTTGTTTAATTTTTGGGATAGAGATGGAGATGAGAGTTTAATCGTATGTATCTTGGCATATTTTTTAGCCAGTGGAGTGGGTGGGAAGGTATTGATTCCCCACTCCACATTTTAGTTTGTTTGTTCTTTGATGGTAACTTCTATATTTTTTGTAAGCGGTTTTGATATATATATATATATATATATATATATATATATATATATATATATATATATATATATACTCTCTTTGCTTATTAAAAAATGGGTATTATCAGGTATTAATGGGTGAAGGGGATCATCATTAAACCGACCATTAATTATGATGTTTTATCGGTTTGATATTAATATGACTCGAAACCATTAAAGCCCTACCTATTAACTTATAATTTTGTGTATATTCGCGTTGTGTTATCGTGTTGTGTCTACTTGAAATATATTTTGATCACGTGGGGTGTATTTCTTTTCGGAATACTTTTTCATTCAGTGGATTGTGTATCTTTTTAGAGCCATAGTTTTCCTCTCAGGTTTTAGATTCAATAACCAAGTTGGATTTAGAATCCGAGTAAATTATTAAATGAACTTGGCATCGCTATACCAAAGAGATTATTTTAAAATGGCAATTACCTATAACTAGATTAAAGCAATGTACCCGAAGTGAAATTATTGACAAAGAAAAGGTGAAAAGGTAAAAAGGAGCAAGCCACCTCTCCCTCATGTTTTGAAGATTGTGGTGTAGATACTAGTGAGAGTTTGTTTTGTCCTGATGCTTAGAAGAATTGCGATTTGGTTTTGGACCCAGACATTGTTTAATTGAGATGGGTTGTCATGTATAAGCAGTTAGGCTTGTGGTTAGGATTGGGCCCAACATTTGGGTTTTATCCATTTAGAAGCAAACATGTGTGACAACCCGCCTACTAAAATAAGAGGTAGCCAACCCGATACTCTGATAATCACAGGATCCATAGATGGTCCATTCTTGGCATCACTGTCAATAAACTAATAGTACGAGATAACCACCAATTATTTTAGAAAATGGACTGTCAAATAAAATTTTATAAGTTAAAAGAAAACACTTAGACAATCCAATTTTAAAGAAGGTGGGTACCAAAAATCAATGAGTAATAGGATAATAAAATGCAATAAGTAATAACCGAATAAGTTGTCGGTTAACAGACTAGTACAAACAGGTTACATCGAGTATTACAATTTAAATATCACATTATAATAAATGAGTACAAAGCATGGGCAACACGCCCAAATAAATAACTGAACATAGCTAGAGTACCAAGGATAGAAGCGTCTATAACGAATATCCTACAACATCCGCAAAATTCTATAGCTCCAGGACAACTGGAATGGAAAGGGTTAATACAGGGGTCCTTACGGAGGAGCACCTGAACGAACAAGGAGATCATGCAAAATAAAGAGATATAAATGGGTCATGGCCCGGTTTGATATGATTACCATGTGACTAAAAATGCATGACAGTTATGAAAATCTAATTACAATCATGAACTTAACTTCTCTTGCAATTAATCATAAACTTTCCCACCCCTCAATCTAAAAGCACAACCTAGAGAAATATCAATGAAAATGCTCAAAGATCATATAAACATGGGAGAACTCATCTACTTTCTCGATGAAACTTCATTTCAAGTATTCACAATTTAAATGCACAATTCGTTTTTCCCTTTTGGTAATATATATGTGGCAATTCATTTTACAAAATGTTTTACCAATTCCTTTTTATCTCATAACTTTCCATTTCCCTTCTTCCATCCAGGAAATGTATTTAAGGCAATTAATTATCATAAAATGCTTTAACAACAATAATGTCCCACATTATTATGAATAGTTATATTTCATATCATATAACGATTCTAAGACCTCCCGTCCGGGTTTCCCCACTGTGCGTGCCCCTAAATGGCTATCATCTTTCAGGGCCTATCAAACAAGACAACCTGGGCATCCTACAATGCGAGACGTCGGGAAGCGCCATATACCTGCGACAGTGAGCCATAACCACACCCGAAATTACCCCACTTCGCAAAATAAACATATAATATAATAATCGATCATATGGCAGAGGACTATTGACACACCCCAACCCAGTTACTTATAATTAAGTTTGAAAGTCAAAGTGAGTCAAACCACGATTAATTTAACCAAACCATAAACAAGAGTTTTAATTTCAGAGTTATCATTGTAAATCCATATAACTGAAAACCTTTTTACAACATCAGAGTAGTAATACTTATACAAACTTGCTTGAAGGATAATTTAACTTAATTACATCATTTACATTTAAAAAAAATCTTTGTTTCTCCCATTCCTGACTAACCCAGCCCGACTTCCTAGATTTGGCAGTGACATCACATTACCTGAAAAATGTGAACATAGGAACCATGAGAAAAAATAGCCCAGTGAATGCATCACTACTAAACTACTGCATGAGTTTAAATGCAATAAATCATATCCACATACTTATGTATTAACTTATCCGGCTCATTCATAATGAATGACCAACTTTTCCGAATCATGATTCACATATCCTGCCTAAATAGACAATTCTCCCCCATTCCTGGTCGAGGAGTAACCCCTTGTCATTAATAGACAAATCTCCCCCATTCCAGGTCGAGGAGTAACCCCTCATTTTGGTAAACCGAAATGAACAATTTCATATTCATTATATTATGATCATATCAATAACACGATACAAATATCTCTTTTCAGTGAGTACACTCACCTTGGTTGACAACTATGTATTCACGTTTCCTTCTGGTGGAGCTGAACTGGGTTGATTAGACCTTACACCCATCAATCCAACTAAATCAGTAATGAACCTCAATCATAAATATTATCCTAACATAATTATGTAACTTTCCATGACTATACATCAACTATATAATTCCAATTAAGTCACATTCCATAAAACATAGGTAAAGGCAAAACAATGATATACATGTTGATAAAGTTACGGACATTCAACCGTAGGAAATACCTCATAAGGAATTTACAAAAACCAAGTAAACATTAAATTATACTTATAAATGTATATACACATGAAACATGTACTCAAAGTACCCTTTATAAGGACGAAATACAAACATTCATTCAAGGGGTATCCAGTATGGCCTGAAATTATTGTCCTACATACTTAACTATCCTATATTCCTAAATTGTATAAATTCAGGGGTCTAACCTTATCAATATGAAAACATATATGAATATACTTTCCAATACAAGTAACGGTGTAATTTTTCAAGCTTCCTAGAGCAAGTTATGACCATTTCTTTACAACACAAGAAATCTGCCCTATAAGCTCCTTTATTGTTCCTTCAACTTGCAAGAATTTTCATAATTTTTCTACATCATAACTTTCCATGATTTTCAAACTATTTCTAGTACACATACTGAATAGTACTTAATTAAAGTTTAATAATTTTTTGACTTCATTTTCTATCTCAAAATCTTGACTAAACTTAGGGCATACCGAAATCAAGTATACAAACAACAACTATGCACCAACTTTAAATCATCATTACTGCCTAACCACAAGGAGATAAATTCTAATTTTAGGATATGATATGAATATATGAGTCTAATTTCATATCCAATTGTAATTTCTCAATTCCAGTAAGCACACAAAGAGATATGCAAGTTTGAATACAAAGGGTTTCAATACAAAGCAATTTTAAGGGCTTCTACACTCAACTTAACATAAACTTGCATCTAACCATAAATATATATAAAGGGCTGAAACTTTCATAAACCTATGATGATTTAGATCATATAAATCATTAATATAAGATAAATAACTAGAATTGTAATTAGTATTACCTTCAGGGCTTTTTACGTAATTTCTACGAATTTTTCTACACCTTTTTCTCCTCACTTTTCCTTCCTAAACTCCCTAATTCTATTTCCTCAAGGTGAAACCCTTTCATGGATGATTTTGGCTGAAGGATAAAGCTATTTCAAGGGTATAAGGTCGGCCAAGGCTGCCTCCCAAGCCAACCAATCAAATTAAACCATTTGGTTTAATAAAAGACAAAATGCCACTTAAAGGGAATGGACAACTTTATCCTTTGTTCGTAAATTCGGTATAACTCTTTACTCGGGCATCCATTTGATGATCCGTTTGTTGTATTAAAACCCTAACTCACATGTATACAACTATCTAGTTTTCACCTCAAGTCATTTATAATGTTATAAAGGTCAAAACTAGTCTCTAATAGGAGCCTTTCCACTGAAAACAACAAAATTTGTGTTTGTAAATAATTCGACCTTTCATGATTTATGAAAGTAGGATTATAATAAACATAATCACTTAACATTATATACACTAATATCACATTATTCATATCACATAAGATAAGCATGATTTAAATATAATTTATCATAATTATATTCGGGTTGTCACAACTATATTCACCCTTCATTCAATAGTCAGGGGACTTCACCTCATGCGCATACTTCCCTTATGATAGCGATTTAGAGAGGTGTGTTTACTTAAATTATCATTTATAAAAATCATTTTTCCATCTTTGAAAACATTCACTTATTTCATTCTCAAAATCATTTATTCTCAATGATTAAATTCTTATTTTAGAATGTGCATTTCTTATTCCCATAGTCATATTTTTTTTTATTAATGACCTAGGACCCGAAGTACAATTATCCTCACACTAATCTCCAAGAGTCCAAAGTAACATCAATTCCTCAAAATAATTTCCCACAATACTAGTCTCCCATAAGTCTCAAACTTTATCATTCTACCGTCTATTAATTCTAGGTTAACTTCCTATATCATACGAAACATTAAGCTCTACAAACTAATCCTTGAAATAAGCCCAAATAACCCCATACTAGCCTAGGATATTTGACTTCCTAAAACAAACCTCTATTACTCTTTATTACTTCCCAAAGTAAGGTTCCTAAACCTTGAACCTAAAATAAAAGGGCTAAAAAGAAAACTAGAAAAAATATCACAAAAACAGGGCATCCGAATCGATTCGCCCAAAAGCGAATCGATTCGGTGAGAAAAACCAACCTTCCGTCTTAGCACGAATCGATTCGGCCTTAACTTGAATCGATTCGGTTTCCCCAGAATTGTATCCTCCCCTATATCCGAATCGATTCGCTAGGGAGACGAATCGATTCGGCTTGGCAGAAATGCCCAGTTTGGGCTACAGGTTTAAGAACCCTAAAGTTCCCAAAACCCCCCAAATCTTCAATTCCTCCAACATCAACAACAAATAATTCTAACACATCATTTCTACACAAAAACTAACTAATATTCCTAACTCAAATCAAATTAAACTATAAGATTAAGGGTTTAAACACCAAAATCCTCAAGAACCCATTTATGGTTTAAATCTCCAAAAACTAACTATACATGCAATTTATCACATTAAATCAAGATCTAGAAAGTAAGAAACTTGCCTCAAGTTTGTAGTCTCGGATTTCCTTCCCGTAGCAACGATTTCCAACATCAAATCTTCATTTCTCTCTCTTTTCTGCATTTCTCCCAATTCTCTCTTCTCTCTCTCTCTCTCTTGGCTTATAACATAAAATGAGAAATAAAAAGGGGGTTGGAAGACTTATACGGGTCTTAAACATAAATTCCCCTCATTTAAATGTTGATACACCACTAAAATGACTCGTAACTACATAATTGAGTCATAACCGGTCAAAAGTGCCCGAAACTCAAAAATACAACTTGGCACTTTTTTTTACTATCTCAACTATTCTAAAACTAACTGCACACTCTAAATTGACATCCGGAGTAACCTAGAATATTTTAGGGTCCACCATCATTTTAATTTATTAATTATACTCAAATTTGAATATGAGTCATAATCGTCGCTTAAAGCACAGCGACACAATAAAACACAATATAATGCTATTTATCTTCTCATAACGGTAAATAGGCAAAACATGGTAAATATTATCTCTTAAGTCACTTAAAATAGTATTTACCTCAGCTTTCTCTATTTTATAAAATTAGCCCATCAGGCAAAATAACATAAAATAGTCACCCAAAAGCCTGGGTTGTTACAACGGGCTTAAATGTTTTGACCTGGTAATATTTTATTTGGGTCCAACAATTTTTGAAATGTTCGGTTTGATCTGAATTAAAGCTGAGGAAGTTTTCAAAATATTTATTTTTTGGGCATAAGAATCCCCAAATTTCGCCACAAGCTCATTGACGAACTATTTTAAAGAAGGGCGAAGTGATACGAACGAGTGTGAATGCTATGTACCCTTGCGATTTTTGGATTGTGGTTGAATAATATATATAATCATCCATGTTTTATTAGTAGTAGTAGTAATAGCTAAAAATTATAAAATAATTTATAAAGTAGATTTTATTTAAAAATATTATTAAGTGTTACGGTTATATTATATTATATTTTATTATTTGAGTGTTTCTTTATTTGTGTTTCTCTTCAAAGTAATTTATTGGAAATAAAGTTCTAGTTACCTTAGCCTATAATAGGTCATTTGGCCCTATATTCTAAGTACTCATAATTGGTGAATGAAAAATGAGAATTAAAATGTGAAATTCGTCAGTTCATTTGAAGTTTGAGGTATAGTAGCAGTTCTTGATTATTGTAGGTTTGGGTTCATGAATTCTCATATTTAGAGTTAGAGGTCTACTTTGACGGATTTTGACCCATCAAAAGATTGACTTGTTATAATTTGTACATATATATATGACTCTCTTTCCATGCTCATTTTTAGTTGGTGTCTCAAACTCTGAATGACCTTAAAAATTATAAGTACCCATTTAGTGCTTATTTATTTAAGTTTTCGTGTTTCAAAAAATTGATAAGTTCACATGTAAAATTTAAAAATAAATTAGTACACACATACATATAAAGTGCTTAGAAAATGTAGTTAATGTATCAAAGGATGTAAGTGGCTCCCTTTTGTTTCGTAACAGTCTTATAAAATTATCATTCTTTTATGATACGTTTAATCTAAGCAATTGGGAGAAAAAAAATGTGATGTTCATTAATATATTCGTATGCGGAAATTATTCCCACAATAATCTAACGTCTTTAAACACCTTGAAAATGCTAGGTTCATACAATTATGCTATGATCCTAAAACTACAAGATGTGTGGTATAAAGGGAAAAAGAGAGCTAGCAAAAAACATAAATTTATTATCATTTGACAAAAAGTTCATTGGCATTTTATTAATTAACTAGACTTTAGCCTCGCGCGATGTGCGGGTGTTTTAAAAATATTTATATGTAGAATTTGTATATGTTTTAATACTATGAATATAAATATATATACATATTAATTTTTAAAGCTAAACTTAGTTTTAAGAGTGATATAAATAAAATTTTCAAAAAAAATATCTTTAACATCTTTGTTAATATTAGTAAATCGAATATGATTCTTACTCACAATTGTTTTAAATTAAGTTTCACACTACACAAATTTTAATACAAACAACTTAACTATTGTCGAATTTTATGAAATATTACATGTATTTCATGACATTATGAACTGGAAAATAGATCATGATTAGAAACCATAATTTGTTTGGCTGAAATAAAAGAAACAAACTAGTAATGAACAAAACTATTAAAAATAATGTCCATAATAAACAAACAATCTAAATTTGGCTATTTTTCGTCTTTCATAGATATGTTGTACAATTTCTAAAATTTGAATTTTTTTAATAATAAAAACTTTGGTGTTAAATAGTTTTACTATTACATTAAATCAATTATGGTAATGATGATTAAATCAATTGTTTAAAAACTCATTAAATTTAAGATTACTAACATATAACTAATTATAAGGACATATGAATTTATTTAGAAATTTTAGGTGTTAATACCAACTAAATGTCATTCAAATAAAATTAACCAAGAAATAAAAAATAAAACAATCTATCATCGTTTGTTCTATAAATTTTTGTTCAGAGAAAAATTACAAATATATAAATAATAAATACAGTGTTGTGCTACTCGTGATAATGAATAACAGCTATAATTAGGGATGGAAGTTGTTGGAGACTTAGCCATATATGCTTGAGATGAATATCAGCTGCTAAAAACGTGGATGATGGGGTCTTGAGCTGTTACAGTTTATAAGGCATGTGATGAATTGTTTGTTGTAATACCCCGTATATTTTGGAATAAAACAAAATTTAATAGGGATTAATTTAATTCGATAAAATTAATTAATCAAGGTTACGAGTAATTAGACTCATTATAATTTATAAATTTTAGAGTTGGACTTTAATAATTTGGAATAAATCAAGCGAGAGTTTTATTTTTAAATATAAAGTATTTATATGTGTCACATCACATTTAAAACATAATTTTGGGTAAAAATATTCGGGACACACTTTAAGAGGTATTACAGGATCATTTGGGCATTTTAGACCCTTAGGAATGATCCTGGGGTGTGTGTGTGTGTATATATATATATATACATGAGTTGGGTAGTTATCGGGTAAATTAGATTATGTATTTGGGCTCATTTTGGGGGTCCAAAGTTAGGGCCTAAAGCCCAACTCGGGAATTGAAGACCAATCTTATTTAATTAGAGATAACCCACTAATTTGGGAGATATATCCAAGAACCCTAGACATACCCACCCAAGAGGAGGAGAAAGAACACCATAGGACGAGGAAAAGGGGCTTCTCTACACAATCTCAGGCAAGGATTCTCTTGCCATTCTTATTCAATTTGTGTTATTCTTATATAAATGTTAACTATATGCTTAGATTTAAAGTTGAATCATGTTTTTGAGACAGAACAATTAGAGATATTTATATTAGTGTAAAATTTGATGATTTTTACATGATACATGCATAGATCCATAATCCTTTGTATTGAATCTGTATACATGTGATTTAAATTGAGGAATTATTTGGAATACTTTTAAACAAATATGAAAGTTAATGGATTAGAACCCAACTAGATACTTAATTCTAAGATTATTAATCATGGGTATCTAAGGATAAATTCATGAATTTAATGCGTTAAAGGATAGATTTTTGGTTGGCACTGCTGAACAAAATTTTGGGTATTCAAAGCTTGAAGAAGGTTGTTAATGGTGGAAGCAGAAGAAGGAAAATAAATAGGACGAAAACCTAGAAGGTCGTTTGAGCGACCCGGGAGCTCGTTCGCTTGACATGCTTCTTTCGTTCAAAGGACATGAAGGGTCATTCGAGCGATACAGAGAAATACGTGGCAGTTTGACCTATGTTATTTTTTACTTGGCCTGGGATTTTCCTTGAAGTTTAATTGTGGAATAAAGGGATTTAATTAGGCAAAGAAAATATTAAAGAGTAATACTTAAGTGGCCTGAGATTTCTTTGTGAAATAAAAAGGGGTTTATTTGATAACGATTATATGGAGATTAATACCTAGGGTATTGAGAGTTCGGTATTAAGAAATATTAAATGTGAAAAGTGTGCCAAACTTAATTACAAAAAATTGTGAGATAAATTCTCAAAGGTTAGGATATGGGTTAAAGGAGTGAGTTCGGGAATTTTGATTGAGTGACACCATTTTTAATAAATTAATTGCTTAAATTTAGACTCGGGGCAATAGACTCTAGTATTAAGGGCTAGTGATACGAGAGTTAGGCATGGGGTAGAAGGTTTAATTTTTTATATAGATAATGAATTATCAAATATCGAATTTATCAAAGGGTCTTTAACCTAAAAGTGGGATTTTGTGTAATGAATTCTGAAGGGTGAAGATACAGACCAAATGAGTGAGTTTGGGTATTGTAGTTGGGTAATACTACTTAACTACATTGGATGACTTCTTATATATGTACATATAACCCTTTCCACATTAGTTCAATCCTTATATATGTACATATAAACGTTATAAAAAATCTATCAAGAAGTGAATAATTATTAATAATCTGGAATGATTGAAGTTTGAGTCAAGAGGACATCATACTAAGATTATTAAATGTATTGATAAAGGTAGTTTGGGATAACTATACCTATGATCGTGTTGGTAAGGTTAGTTTGGTAATAACTATACCTATAATATTTTGGAAAGGTTAGTTTGGAAACAACTATGCCTATAGTGTTTTGGGAAAGGTTAGTTAGGAATAAGTGTACCAATACTTTTAAAGAAGAAATAAATTATGAAGAAAATGTGATTTAAGTCCAAAAATTAATTTATGAGACTTAATATTTAATCGGGAAGTAGTTATAAGATAACGACTTAAAATGAGTTAGGGAATATTGACTAAAATATTATAGTTAAGCCGAGAAAGCTACATTTTATATGAATTGAGATTCTCTTGGGATTAAAGTAATTATAGAGTGACTACTTATATATATGATGATGATAATATGTATTTATGTCGACATACCAATGTTCGTGGACCGTCCTATTGGTTCGGGGGTTCGTGCGTTCAGACCACGCTGACATAGGTGGGCTTGGCGATTGTGTAGGTCATATAGGTACCACGTGGTGGCACTAACTACGAGGAGGTGGATGTTGAAACTGACCTAGCCTGTGTCACCATTGGGTATGGGCCGTGAACTGGTATCCTGTTTAGGGACCGCCACCAAATTATGTGTATTTTGTGATGTCCGCTTAGGATATGAGATTCCTACGGACTTGCCGATAGATTACGAACGAGACACCAATGGTAGATGCCTTTGTGTGTCGCATATATACACACACACACACACACGCACAAACATATTATGGTGTACCTTATATGGGAATGTTCCCTCTTAGTATAAAGATGTAGATAATGCTTATGATAATAAAGACGGGTTAATAATATGATGTCAATAATTAAGGATGAAAACGAGTCCTAATAAATAATGTGGCAGACAATTATTAATGAGAATAATAATTGGACAGTCTAAGAAAGTAGACAATATTTAAAGAGAACAAATAATGGGGTATCCAATTAGTTATTAAAATAATAATTTGGTAATCTAAGATAATGAAACTTATAGTCTAATGGGTTAGACGACAAAGAATAGAGATTAAATCATTAAATGGTATAAAGAGATAGAGAAGGGTTACAGGATATTATGACGTGAGAATATGCACCTAGTTTATGTAAATTGTGAAATTAGTATTTCAAAATTTATTTAGGGATTGGGATGTCAGATATGAGTACCCACTTTTAATTATTGCATAGTTGCATGGATTATTCTTTACATGACTGATGAAATGATGGAAGTTACAAATAACATTTTGATTGAGGACACGAGTAGGGTTGCTTCTAGATGAGAGGTGAGGTACTCATCACATGTGAGCGTCGATGGGGAGATGTGAAGTATGAGTTAGTAACAAATTTCATATTTTATGGTGAAGAATACTTGCAAATTTAGGGCTCTGACCCAAATTATTAATGTTTTTCCCCTCAGGTATTCTTAATGGCAGGGATACCAGGACTGATAATGGATTAGGCTTGCAGTTGCACTAGACGTAGTGGATTTCACTCCATTGAATCTAGTGTAGGTTGTACTTCAGTATCTTGTCATTTTATTTCACACTGGAATTTATATGTGAATATGCCCAAGAGTTTATTTATATAATTTGTACTTAGCTTTATATTATGGTCATTGTATGATGAATCAGTTTTTATTATTCACGTATTTAACCAATCTTATATAAATGTTTTTATTCATTGTGGATTTTGATAAAAAAAAATAAAGAAAATTTGTATTCCTCCAATGCTGAGAATTGTATAAATAGTTGATAGGCCCCATCTTTGGCGTACAGAGTCTGGCTAATCTTTACATGAGAAAATGGTGATTACAGTTTGTATCAGAGCATAGTTTTAGCGTCCTTAGGATCGGTATTTCAGCTTATTAAATTTTTCATTGCGTCCTTTGATGTAGAACCCTATGATTAGGAATCATTATATTCTTTGCGATTGGTCACTAATCGTTCGGGCAAAGGGTTAGTTTTAGAGAGATAGCCATAGAGACCTTCGTGTAGGTCGCTTGCTAGAATTGCGAGAAGTTGGCAATCTGGTGCCTAGTAATTTAAGGGAAGACATTTAGTAAATTTGATGATATGGTAATGTACACCAATGTATTAACAGATGTTAGTTCGTGTAGACATGACCTACAACGAGATGGGTATCGAATTATAGATAAGATTATCTGCGAAAAAAGAGACTAGTGATAGTATCGTGATAAATAAGGCGTATTTCCTACTTTGGAGTATATGGGATATGTTTTATTTGATAATGGGAATTAATGTTCACCTGGGTTTTGCTAATACATTGGAAAGGATAGACTTTTTATTTGGGAGAGTGCTTTACATTGACCCACCATGGGTGAGGAGGAACATTATTTCGTTAGTACGTGAATACTTAGACAGGTATACTGGGAGGCTTATGGTTATTTTAGGCCTATTTGTTGGCCATATCGGAGTCTGATATTTTTCCTTAGAGTGGAATTATGGTTACTTGGAATATGTTAATTTTATGTGGACTTCTATGAGTTGTGATCATGTCTAAGGAAAAAATTTATTAGGAATTGGTGTTCATCGTAGTCGTGAGGATTATTGTAAGAAATTTTATGGGTGAGCCTAGTTTTGAAATGATAAATTTTAATGGGAAATTAGGTCGTGCAAGAACCTTTAGAAAGTTTAGTACGCTTAGGGAAGCAACATGTGAGTGTGATTTTAAAATTTTGAATAACTCAAGGAGGCGGATACTTGTGAATAAACTCAAATTTATGGAATAAATCGAGCGATACTCAGGTGGGGGAAAGGGTCTTTTATGTGGGAAAAAATATTAAAATCGACTGCGAGATGACGTGATGGCTTGGTTTTGGAAAGTACTGCCTTAGCAAGTATTGGCAACAAAGTAGAAGTAAGGCTAGTGATAACTTCAATTATTGAGATTGTATATGATCATGTGAAATGTTGGTATCGGGACGATGTCATTAAAGTGGCAATGGTAGACCTGATTAGAATGGGTATGTCTTTGAAGACATAGAAATGACTAAGGGATCTACAGATTAAATATGGGAGAAGAATATCCTATATAGGTTGTGGTAAGAGAGATATCGAGCATGGTAGGGTCGGCAGACTCTAAAGGAGTTTGTTATAACTCTTACAACGGAATAAGTGGTTGGTTTAGAAAGCAACAAATATTGAAATGTATATGATTAAGGTAAATGATTAGTTTATTTTCCTTTTGTCTTGGGTCGATGGACCTCGATAACCGACTAAGCTATGCACTAGTATATTCAAAAGGTTCCTTGTTTGGATTTTGCTCGTGAGACGTCCCATGCATGAAATTGGAAAAAGTTGGGAGTTGAGGAAAGTTAAATACTAAGATGGTGATTTCTTTTTACATGTACGTATGTGGCGGTATACTTGTTGTATGGACGTTCTTGGTATAAATGGTACATATTACACATATATCTGTCATTCATCTTTCTTAATGATATATGTGTACATATAAAGTGGAATATGTGGGGGGCCTCAGTGATGTTATCATAGGAATAGATGCGCCTTTTCATTTATTTTTTGGGATATGAGTATTGACTAATTAGGTATAAATCTAAAACAATGGTGTGGAATAAAATGTGACCTTATGATACCTTGAATTATGAGGACAAAATTCCATTTTAAGGGGGGAGAATGTAATACCCCGTATATTTTGGAATAAAATAAAATTTAATAGGGATTAATTTAATTTGGTGAAATTAATTAATCAAGGTTGCGAGTAATTGGACTCATTATTATTTATAAATTTTAGAGTTGGATTTTAATGATTTGGAATAAATCAAAAGGGATTTTTATTTAAAAAAAAAAAGTATTTACATGTGTCACATAACAATTAAATCATATTTTGGGGGAAAAATATTCGGGACACACTTTGAGAGGCATTACGGGCTCGTTTGGGCATTTTAGACCCTTAGGAATGGAAGTTGGGTATATATATATGATTTGGGTAGTTATCGGGCTAATTAGATTATGTATTTGGCCTTATTTAGGGATCCAAAGTTGGAGCCTAAAGGCCAACTCGGGAATTAAATACCAAACACATTTAATTAGAGATAACCCACTCATTTGGGAGCTATATCCAGGAACCCTAGACATAGCCACCCAAGAGGAGGAGAAAGAACACCATGGGAGGAGGAAAAGAGGATTATCTACACAATTTCAGGCAAGGATTCTCTTTTCATTCTTATTCAATTTGTGCTATTCTTATATAAATGTTAACTCCATGCTTAGATTTAAAGTTTAATCATGTTTTTACGACTGTACAATTAGAGATCTTTTATTAGTGTAAAATTTGATGATTTTTACATTATCCATGCGTAGAACCATAGTCCTTTGTATCGAATCTATATACATGTGATTTAAATTGATGAATTATTTAGAATACTTTTCAAAAAATCTAAAAGTTAATGGAGTAGAATAAAAAGAAATCGTGGAAACCCAACTAGATGTTTCGTGTTAAGATTATTAAATGTTGGTATTTAGGGATAAATTCGTGAATTAAATGCATTAAATGGAGAGATTTTTGGTTGGGACTGCTAAACAAAATTCTGGGTATTAAAAGCTTGAAGAAGGCTGTTAATGGAGGAAGATAAAGTAGGAAAACAAAGGGGACAAAACCTAGCAGGTCGTTTGAGCGACCTGGGAGGTCTTTCGCGCGATATGCCCCTGTCGTTCAAACGACATGGAGGGTCATTCGAACGACGCAGAGAAATAAGTGAAAGTTTGACCTATTTTATTTTTGACTTGGCCTAGGATTTTACTTGAAGTTTAATTGTGGAATAAAGGGATTTAATTAGGGAAAGAAAATATTGGTGAGTAATACTTAAGTGTCCTGAGATTTCTTTGTGAAATAAAAGGGGTTTATTAGAGAACAATTATATGGAGATTAATACCTAGGGTATTGAGAGTTAGGTATTAAGGAATATTAAATGTGAAGAGTGTGCCAAACTTAATTACCAGAATTTGTGAAATAAATTCTAAAAGGTTAGGATACGGGCCAAAAGAGTGAGTCTGGGCATTTTGGATGATTGACACCATTTTTAATAAATTAATTGAGGTGTAATTAATTAAATTTAGAGTCGAGGCAATAGACTCGGGTATTAAGGGCTAGTGCTATGGGAGTTAGGCACGGGTAGCCGGTTTAATTTATTATATATATAATAAATTATCAAATATTGAATTTATCAAAGAGTGTTTGGCAGAATAGTGGGATTTTGTGTAATGAGTTATGAAGGGTGAAGATACGGACCGAATGAGTGAGTATGGGTATTGTAGTTGGGTAATACTACTTAACCATATTAGAGGATTGTTTATATATGTACATATAAACCTTATGGAAATGGTATCAAGAAGCAAATAAATATTAATAATCTGGAATGATTGAAGTTTGAGTCAAGATGACAACATGCTAAGATTATTAAATGTATGGATAGGGGTAGTTAGGTATAACAATACCTATAATCGTCTCAATAAGGTTAGTTTGGGAATAACTATACCTATAATGTTTTGAAAAGGTTAGTTTGGAAATAACTATGCCTATAGTGTTCTGGGAAAGGTTAGTTGGGAATAACTGTTCCAATACCTTTCAAGAAGAAATAAATTGTGAAGCAAATATAATTTAAGTCCAAAAAGAATTTTATGAGACTTAATATTTAATCGGGAAATAGTCATAAGATAATGACTTAAAATGAGTTATGGAATATTGCCTAAAATGTTATAGTTAAGATGAGAAGGATACATTTTATATGAATTGAAATTCTTTGGCATTAAAGTAGTTATAGAGTAACTACTTATACATATTGGATGATAATATGTATTGATATGTATTTGTGTGGACATACTAATGTTCGTGGATCGTCCTATCGGCTCTAGGGTTCGTGTGTTCGGACCGGGTACCGCACGGGGGCATAGCTGGGCTTGGCGATTGTGTATATCATATAGGTACTACATGGAGGCACAACTTACGGGGATATAGGTGTTGACACTGACCCAGCATGTGTTACCGTTGGGTATGGGTCGTGAATAGGTATCCTTTATAGGGAATGCCCCTAACTTGTGTGTGTTTTATGATGTCTGCTTAGGATAAGAGATTCCTCTGGACTTTCCAATAGAGTACGAACGAAACACCAACGGTAGATGCATTTATGTGTGTGTGTGTGTCTCTCTCTCTCTCTCTCTCTCTCTCTCTCTATATATATATATATATATATATATATATATATATATATATATACACACACACACACACTAGCGAACTTCCCGCGCCTGAAGGCACAGATAAAATTTTTCCAAGTATTAAATCATGTATAATTTAAGTTTTTTATTACATAAATAATTATAAAAAAATTGGGAAAGTTTCCTCTGCTTATTGGACTATCGATCCTGTATAAGAAATAAAAAAATTATCCAACAACAAAACTTCATTGAATGAACGCCCATTCTTCTACAGTAGACACTATCGAAAACCAATGCTTTATGAGTTTAAACTGGTAAACTAAAATTTGTCAAACATTCAGAACTATCAAAATAGAAGTCAAATGTCAAAAATTCTTGAAAAAATGGTGGTGTGCCAACACAAAATCCCACAAAATCTAGCAAATAATATAAACATCACATGTTCAGTGATGTCCAGTGTTAGGTCAAAGGCACTCCGAGTTTGTTTACAATATGTCCAGTGTTTGGCATAAAGAATGCCCCATGTGTCTGCATCGTGTCCAGTTCGGGGCCCAATGCATGCCCCACGTGTCTGCTCGCAACAATATGCACCTCCACTAAATCTGAACAAATTAAAACTATGCCAAAAGTAAAACTCCTACTCAAATAGTAGGAAAAAAGAACATTAAAGGGAATAGTTATACAAAGACATTCATACAAAATAGTAGGGAAAAAACTACATATGAAAAGTTGTGGTGTTAAAATAAATTTAATTGTGTACTTATACAAATAGTAGGAAAAATGAATACCAAAGTGTCAAATAACCACTATGCCAAATAACTGTGTACTTATATATTTATTTTTGGCAACTCATATTATAGTTGCAATCCGCTTATATAACTCAAAAGTCACATTTACTAAGACCCACTCCATCAATGGTATTGCATGAGTGGGAGTCTAAAAATGGAGCTTGTTTTTCGATCTTTAATCTTTGAAAATGGATATCAAGGCCAAAAATAGAAACTTAAGTGAATATATGAAGTATCACTAACACTAAATTAGATACGAAGTCAAAACACCAATCCTAGGTGTAATTGAAGAATGGATAACATGAAAATAAATACTATGAAAAATTAAAAAATTACCTTTCAATGTTTGTAGACGTGCTATTGGGGCCTGTTCCAGAAATTTGTTTTGATAAAGTTGCTTCAACAACAAAAATAACACAAAAGCTTCACCCTTGTCTCATCCCTCCGAACTCCACTACTGCCAAAACAGAAAACTACAACAAAAGTAATATTCTTTAGATAACATCTAACAAAAAAGTATTACTAAGCATTGTAATAATATATAATGGATACACAGAGGTAAAGAAGTATTAGACATATCTTAAGCTACATGAATATAAACAAGGTCGTTTAAAAATATTCTTATAAAAACTATTTAAAAAAAGCATTAGACATCTCTAATTCACTACCGCCACAAAAGCCAGAGGGGTTGTATAAATTGTTATCCTAAATTACCAAATGAAATACAGAGAAAACAAACTTTAATTCAGCACCAGCACAAACTCCTTAGATCTTAATGCATATATCTTTAACGACCAAATGAAATATAGGATAACTAACATAGTATCACAAACACCAAATTCTGACTCCAAAAAATCCCCCTCCCAACAAAAATAAACATGCTATATAATAAGATTTACTAAATGCAAATAACAACATAAAGTTTATGTTTTCAAATGATATGCAATGTCCATCCAACCCTATGAATAAAACAAAATTAAGCTCATAAAGTAAATTCGGTTCGAAAATAAAAAAAAAACTAAGAATACCTAGTGACTTCACCTTTGACGTCTTCAAGTAGAAATACCCGTCACTATTAAATTTTTCTGTAAAGAAAAGAAAAAAGTAAACACACCAATAAAAGTAAACAAATAAGCCCATATTTCAGAAGTCCAATAATTTAATTTTGATTGTATGACAACAACTTTAGCATTGCTACTATGCTCGTCTTAAAAAACCAACAAAATTTGATTTTCACTGCAATATGCTCGTCTAAAAAAAATTAGAAGGCTTAAGGTCGATGAGTTGGAAAAATTCTTCCAAGTACAATACGTTCCAGGTTTAAAACTTGGATCGTATTAGAAGGGGGACAGTAATGCGAAAAAACCCGCCCAACTGGTTTAAAACTGGAATGCAATTTTGCTTGGTTCTACCAAATACAAAATGAAAACATATATCAAATGAAAGGAAAAATATGAAACATATATATTTGAAGTAGATATTTGGTACCGACAAAAGAATGTTTGTGCTCCTTAAATACCATGAATTCACACACAAAAATAAAAGGAATGATCAACGATATCTAAACCTGACCAACGCCTCACAATCAATGCAACTGTGATATAGAAATGTTCAGTCAAGCAATAAAAAAAAACATATAAATCCCAAAGTAAACAAAAATAAAACATGGACCCTGGATTCAGTTTTCCCACAAACAGAAAATAGAATTAGGGTCCGTTTGATTTAAATGTGGGCAAAAGTCAAGATGGTAAAATTTTCTATGGGTAAAGTTTGCCCAGGCAAATTTTACCTAATTTTTTCACACGAAGCTATCAAACAACAATTAGGCGAAATTAAAGTCAATTCAATTAGTTTATTTAAATATGTTATAAAAAGTTTTTTAACAATTTTTAAAACATTTCTAAAATAGTTTTTTTTTTAAAATTTGATAAAACAGTTTTTAAAAATAATTTTTACAATATTCGAAAAAGTTTTTAAATTATTCAAAAAAAATTTTAACCTTCTAAAATAGTGTTTTTAATAGTTTTAAAACAAGTTTTTAATAAAACAGTTTTATAAAACATTTTTTAAAAACCGTTTTTAAATTGTTTTTAAAATAGTTTTAAAAACATTTTTGTAACATTTTTTATAAAACAGTATTTTTTTTATAACAGTTTTTAAAACAGTTTTTTTTAACATTTCAAAAATAGTTTTTATAAAACATTATTAAAACATTTTTTAAAATAATTTTTAAAGCAGTTTTTAACAACATTTTTATAAAACAATTTTTACAATATTCGAAACAGTTTTCTTAATTATTCAAAACAATTTTAAACTTTTTAAAATAGTGTTTAAACAGTTTTAAAAAATATTTTTTTAAACAGTTTTTAAATTGTTTTTAAAACAGTTTTTTAACAGTTTTAAAATATTTTTTTAAACATTTTTTAAAATAATTTAAAAACATTTTTTATAAAACATTTTTTTATTTAAAACAGTTTTATAAAACAGTTTATAAAATAATTTTTAAAATATTTTAGCATAAAAATATAAAACAAGCACTTGTAAGAAGTGGCAAATAATTCTTCTGCAAATAGCAAAGCAAAATTTTCTCACTTTTCATGCATTAGAGGTGTTGTACATAGGCAAATAAGTTGTAGGAAAATTTGTGAATCAAACAGACCAAAAAGTGGGCAAATGCCATATTTGCCCACTGATTTGACATTTGCCATGGCAAATGTGCAAATCAAATGGACCCTTACAGTAATAGACAAGGTAAAAACACACGCGCAATTATATAAGAGAGAAGAGAATAGATTGAATAAATAATTTGGTATGCAAATTAAAAGATATGAGTAACCTCACCTCCCTGCGATACCCTGCCCTAGATGCACACATTGCATGATAATAAGTGGAACACTTGCAACGCTCTATGCAGGAACCATGAATTTGCTTACAGACTACACATATCTGAAATGATAAAAACAGATTAACATTTTCATCCCAAAAATACAAGATCATGTATATAAAGGACAGTAATCATAATCTATAAAGTTATTGAGTAATGCTAATTTGAACAGGGGCATCTTTAAATCTTTGCAAGTTAAAAACTTATTCTACCTTTACTTAAGATGCTGATGAAATTATCAAGATTCCATCAACAAACTCCATTTCCACATCATATACGATGTAAACTTTAGTTTGAAACCACCCATAGTGGCTCAACATCAGTAGGCTTCAGAGCACATTCTATTGAAAATTTTCTAACCAATATAAGTTCAAATAATATAGATCACAGAGGAAAATTAAAATATTTGTTTTAAAAATTCTTTTATTAATCTTGATACTTCATTGAATTCACACATAACTGTCATTAATTACTAGTTATAGTATTAGTATGGGACACGCTTTTTGGTGTGCTATTTGCTTCTCTATTTATATTATATCCACACCAATGGTTTTAAGCGGGGTTGAGCAAGGTGTTTGCGTTTAAGTGGCATAGTCTCATCATCTAATTGTACGTTGCACAACCAAATCATGCATTTGATTGTTATAATAATAAATATGCATTAAAAATGTAATAGTGAAATGGAATGCCAAACAATCTTGGTAAATACTGTATTTATATAAAAAATAAAATAAATTAATAGAGTTGTCATTACTTCTATATTAAACTAAAATATTACAATACTACTCTCATTCAAATATGTTGCAATCCCATTAGTACATCTATGTTGTAGCCTTTCGCAGATGAAAGTTTCCAAAACTTTCTACATGCATAGAAATAAGATTCATAAGCCAATTTAGTATTGGAATCTCATGAGTGTTATAAGCATACTTTCAAGGTAAATAGAATCTACGATACACAACTTTGTGATGGAAACTTATTTACCTTACCGGTGGATGCTCCATATCTTGAATATCATAGCTGCAATATGAAATCAAGTAT
This sequence comes from Sambucus nigra, assembly GCA_949130495.1. Classification (NCBI taxonomy): domain Eukaryota; kingdom Viridiplantae; phylum Streptophyta; class Magnoliopsida; order Dipsacales; family Adoxaceae; genus Sambucus; species Sambucus nigra. The sequence continues at coordinate 95,615,516 of OX422212.1, forward strand.
CATGTAAATCAGTTATAAAAATATGGACATTTGTTTTCTATATTAAGAACCACATATGTGCAATTGAATTACTTATGTTTCATTAACAATTATATCACTACTAAGCATATTTCATATGGAGGTAGCCTTCCCCATTCCAATTTATCCCCACCATCATCTCTGTAAAAAGTGAGCAGAGCAAACTTATTCCTCAAACAACGAATACAATACATGTTCAGTAGCAAGAAGCAAAGCACGCCCTTGTAGAAGCAGGTAATTGAATATTTATTTGTGCGTATATGTCTGTATGTTGCATTAAGATCAAACCATTTGGTTGGGCATTGAAGTTGACAGTGATGGGAGCATAGATTTTACTGAGATGGGTTATCAATTCATAGCTATGGCTTCGCATTTTATAATTGGACCATGATAGAATGAAGACCAATTGTGTAATTGGGGCATGATAGAGTGAAGAGCAATCATTTAAAGCAAGAAAATGTGATCAACTTAAAATTATTATAGCACAAAAACATAGTATGAAAAAATGTCATTAATAGACCTAAAAAAACTAAAGTGCTTACCAAACAATCTCATTTAAAGCTTCATTGCATCCACTGCAATATAATCCATTAACTTGAAACATTAAAAAAATTAAATTAAAAACCAATACGTAAGTATTGTACGGAAAATAAAAAATTTGGGTGTATTAAACATAAATAAGCGCACATACCATGATGCCTCACTTCAAACGTAGTGCTAAAAAAACATATAAAAGAAATAGCTAGTGGATTCATTTTCACGGCGTACTTGTCACCATGCAACACTTCGGTGCGTGTCTTTATAATATGGTTTTTTAATTATGTCCGGAAAAGAAAAAAGGGAAATACTAATTTGGGACTATAAAAAAGGAATAATGGACTATTAATTTGGGATAGAGGGACTACAAAAAAAATTAATCTTATAATTTTGAAAATTTATAGATGGGACATGGCGACGTGATAACCCAAAATCCCATGTTTGTGTAGAGTTGGGGACGGGTTTTTCTAACGCTATGTCAAGTCGTATTCGTGTCAAATGCAAAAATTCTATTCATTTAACGGTTGAATACAAAATTCATTAAGTTGTATTATGTACAAAAAACTCAATTTGTGACCATGTTAGTTTCCACAATAGTGACGTGTCATATGGAGTATATTTTATGCAATATAAAATAAAAAAACATATTTATATATTAAAAAATATATAAGGCCATCAGTTTTGTCGCGAAAATAACACTTTCGCAGTATATACCATATCAAGTGAGCAGTTGGAAGAGTTAAATTGTTTTAAAAGAGTACAGAAGGCCAAAATCATAAATAACCATGTGCCGTAAAATTCAAAGAATATAGAACCCTTTAAGACAAAATTAAAAAAAAATAGAGAATCAAATACCTCTACCAAATTGATCAAAAGTGTGTTGAGAGTCAATTAGTCTTAAACTGACGTTTACTATCTAACTACTATGTAGCACGACATGCCGAAATACAATCTCCCCTTCATTAAATGCAAGTTCAGTAAAAATAAAATATAAAAATAAGCATGAAACATAAAAATTAGAGAGAAAAGTAGATTTTTACCTACATTTTTGCCCTTGGCATTCAGACTCTTTCAACTCAGTCTAGTATAGCTCCTGTAAAAAGGAGGTTAAAAACACTCATTTCTTATATTCAGAAACCAAAACAATATCCAGAAACTTGATGACAAGAAGAAAATTTTGGAAAAAATGGATTTAGAACTTTATGAACTAAAATGTTTAAAAAATTGTGATATGAAAACTAACATCTATTTTCTTTTCCCTAAAGGTCATTAAGTGGCATCAATCATGTTTTGAAAAAAAAACTTGTCTTTCATCTTCACAAAGCAAAAAGAATACCAAAAAGTCGAAATATAATACCAAAAGAATATTTTATATATTAAACATTTAGACATCACCATTGTACACCGATATTGAGAATATAAGGTAAAATGTATACCTGAAGTTTTGACAGAGTTGAATCTGAGAAAAAATGAAAGAACATGAACAACAAAACATATAAGTATAAAATAAATTCAAAAGCCCTGAATCCATTTAAGGAATAACAATACATTAAGTATAAAATATCACCATTGTATACTGATGCACACATTATTTTTTCTTGAAATCCAACACTCCCATTTTGAAAACCAAAATTTCTTATTTTAAAATTTAACACACTGATTTTGAAAACCCAACAGCCCTATTTTAAAATTTAACCACCATATTTTGAAAACCCAATATTTCTATTTTGAAAATTCAAAGTCAAAACAGAAAACCATGTTTTCATACAAAAAAATAAGAATGCCCTAATATTGAACTCAATTCAACAAAAAAGTGAGATCATACCACGGTGGTATATAAAAAAATCATTTGAATAAAAAAATAATAGTAAAATAGCTTTTTAGAGAGAGATATGAGATACCCTATTAAATCGTAAGCCATGGAGAAACCTATAAAAGAAAAATAAAATTGAGTAACAGATCTATATCTAAACAATAAGCACATTGATGTTCGTAGATCTGGAGAAAAAGAAAAAGAAAAAAAAACGATAAGTCTAATCCGAAAATAAAGAAAAGAAAATATTTATCTCAAACCCAAATCATAAAGCTGAAAAGTATCATCGGGACACACAAATTCAAAACCCCAATTTCTTTCTCAAACCAAAATCGTAAAAACATGTGTTTGAAACCTAATGAAGAAGTGGAAAATAAAAGAAGGGGAGAGATTACATGTTCAATGCAGGTGGTCAATGAGGACGGCAGCGTGGCAACAACGCTAGAGCTGTAGTGGATGAGTGAGGGTTGGGGGTTTCACGGTTATTTTCATTGCTCTCAGATTTGGGTTTGCTCAAGATGTGGGTTTTGTAGGTATGGTAATAAAGTTTGCATCGGTAAAAGGGAACTTGTCTACTTTCTAGCTATGAAAATGAAATTACTTATTTAACCCTATTTTTGAATTAAAATAAGACTGAGTGGTGAGGCGGGGAAACTAAAAAAAGGTTAAAAGTGTAAAATGAAACAAAACAATCTCAACCCTCCATTTTTAGCTTTGGTGGCACAATCTTTACCCCTAATTGTCTTGTAATCTTATGGAATAGTAAAAAACTTTTACTCATTATTATATATATATATATATATATATATATATATATATATATATATATATATATATATGTGTGTGTGTGTGTGTGTGTGGGTGTGTGTGGGTGTGTGTGTGTGTACGGACATATATACTTATATATTTACACATTATGGTGTGCCTTATATGGGAATGTTCCCTCTTAGTCTAAAGATGTTGACAATGCTTATGATAATAAAGCCGGGTAAATAAAATGATGTGCATAATTACGGACGAAGATGAGTCCTAATGAATAATGTAGTATACAATTATTAATGAGAATAATAATTGAACAGTCTAAGAAAGTAGACAATATTTAAAGAGAATGAATAAGGGGGTAGCCAATTAGGAATTAGAATAATAATTTGGTAATATAAGAGAATGAAACTTATAGTCTAATGGGTTAGATGACAAGGAATACGAATTAAATCATTAAATGGTCTGAAGAGATAGACAAGGGTTACATGATATTATGATGTAGGAATATGCACCTAGTTAATGTAAATTGTGAAATCAATATTTCAAAATCTATTTTGGGATTGGGGTGTCAGTTATGAGTACCCACTTTTAGTTAGTGCATAGTTTAATGGCTTATTATTTACATGACTGGCTAAATGATGGAAGTTACTATTGACATTTTGATTGAGGACACGAGTAGGACTGCTTCCAGATGAGAGGTGAGGTACTCGTTACATGTGAGCGTCGATGGGGAGACGTGAAGTATGAGATAGTAACAAATTGCATATTTACTGGTGAAGAATCCTTGCAACTCTAGGAATATGACCGAAATTATAAATGCCCCCCCAAGGTATTCTTAATGGCATGGATAGCAGAACTGGCGATGGATCAGACTTGCAGTTGTATTGGACGTCGTGAATTTCGCTCTATTGATTTTAGTGTAGGTTGTACTTCAGTATCTTGTCATTTTATTTCACACTGGGATTTGTACGGGCATAAGCCCAAGAGTTTATTTATATCATTTGTACTTAGGTTTACCTTATGGTCATTGTATGATGAATCAGTTTTTATTATTCACATGTTTAACCTATCTTACATACATTCTTTTATTCATCGTGGATTTTAATACAAAATAAAGAAAAGTTTTATTCCTTTGGTGTTGAGAATGGTATAAATTGTGGATAAGCCCCATCTTCAGTGTACTGAGCCTGGCCAGCCTTTACGTGAGAAAATGGGGTTTATTATATTTGTTTTTACCGAATTCAAGTTGTCCTTTATTATTGGAGATATAGAGAGTGATAGTTGCTTGGTTAACACCAATGTATACTATGACATGGCTACAGATTTGTAGCAATATGAGGTGTAAAGAGTTTTAGGCTTAAAATGTTTTTGAACAAAGATATAAACGAAGGAATATTATTCTTTAAGATAGAAATAATGTAGAACACATTTGGTTAAACTGTTCTCATTATTAACTAATAGTAGGCGGATCCCTACCTTATATAGAAGGTCAAGTAGGCAACAGAAATGAAAAAGTCTTTTGAATTAGTAAGCAATACATAATAAATAATAGATATAAGCGCCTAAGTTAAAGTACGAAAGAATGGGAAGTTGAAAAGGACATAACTTTCAGACTGACAAGATAGAAACGAAGCGTCAAAAGACCTCATGTATCTTAAATATGAGAGAGCCCAAACAGTAATAGAAGAATAAGAGATTTGGTGGAAATATAAAGTGATAAAAGAGGAATATGCATGGTAAATTTTCCAAATGCAGTGTAAAAGATGGCATGAATGGATAAATAATATTATGAGATTAATAAATGTTAAGCCATTACTAAGCCACGTGGAAAATTTTCTAATGGAGACACCGTTTTTTATATTATATATTAGATGTTTAGTTGAAGAATTATTTTTTGTGCCTAAAAATCTCTTTATCATATAAAACAATTACAAACTCTCTCTCTCTCTCTCTCTCTCTCTCTCTTATCATAACACCCTAAAAATTTGTCAAAAAAATAAAAAGATGCCCTATTTGGAACAAAAAAAATTAAAGGGAATAAGTATAAAATCTACTTGGCTTCCAGGGAGTAAACATTATATGTCCCATGTCTTTAAAATTAAATTAAGTATACTTATTTAGAAAATCTGCAATGTCATAGTTGGAGATTATTTTTCTTAAATTTTACCTTGTGCTAAAAAAAGATCATCAACGCTTTAAATTAGTTATCTATATCTTTATCTAATATTATTATTATTATATAAAAACAGAGCCAGCGAGAGTGGTGGTGCCACGTGTAGCATAATTTATTTCCTTTATATATGTCTATCTCTCTAGAAAGTCCCTTCACCTTCATGATGTTCACTTCATATTACCATAATTGTTCTATTTATATACGATGTCACGTGCCCTGTAAACTCATGAGATTTCCAATTCCTTAAAAGGGGGTTCACCCAGCTAGCAAGTTCTTCCCTTCTCTATATTTATGACATCAATTTTAGATTGTAAGATATATATCGCAACATGCTCAATAGATTCAACCAGTTGGAAGATCACCAAAGAGGGTGTTTTTTCCCGCTCTCTCCACTCTATGCTTATCTCTTCATTTTCAATTTCTCTCTCTTTTTCTCTTTTCATTTTCTAAGTTTTTTTTTCGAGAATTTTGTTTGATTTTAATTATTTTATTCACAGAGGAACACGGGGTTTAATTATTTAAGAATGGGTAATATCTTATTGGTCTCTTGGATTGTTTGAAATTTGAGTTCATTTCCATCTACTACATTTTTGGGGGTTATGAGGGTAATGTGTGTGTGCATGAATTATTGGATGATGTGTTTGTTTTGTTTTATTCTTAGTTATAATACATAAATAAAACTTTGTCATTGAGAAGTAAGACCAAATATTTGTGTGATTAGAATATAAGAAATGAGAAGAGTCATTGTATATTGACAATTTTGGGCTTTTGCTTTTCGGGAATTTATTAAGGTTAAAGATGCTTCTATGTTTAATCTTCTGCAGAGTGAGACTCTTTACAAGGTACCCAATTGCCTATTTTCATGTAAAAATTGATTATTCATTATTCATTTTAATCATTATTATGATTGATTTTGTAATTATCGTTAGTATATATTTATTTTAACGACACACGAAAAGTAAATTATTTCTTTCACTAAAATGTTAATTCATTACAATAGAAGGTTAAAGGTGTTATTTATAATTAGAGGGTAAAAATTATAAAGTGAGAACTTTAGAATAATCCAATAGGAAATTACTCCCTTCCTAAAATACTAACCGAAAAGGAATTACATCGAAAGATGAATAAATAAATGAGTACATTTAAGACGTAGTACAATAAATCACCAATTGCTCTTCCCTATTCTCATCAAATTGTTCTACCCTTCCCTTGATAATATAAAGGAATGGGTTTTCATTTGTTTTGATTTCTACTGGAGTGTTCAATTGAATGTTATAATGGTAAGAGTGCAGATGGCGGGTGGAGACAAAGCTTTTAAAGCACTCTGTTATCATGTACTACAACTGGAATGAATTAGTTTGTAAGTGGTTATCTTATTTTTGTAAATAAATAATGATTTAATTTTAATTAAATAAAGATACATTCATTATATATTTATTTTAAATGGCATCATTATTTATATTATTTATCTACGATGCATCTTTAATATCTTAATTATTTTTTACAAATGTATCATTCTTTAGTTAATTTAAAATATATTATTGATTTTTTAAAATGGACATTTATTTACTTAAAAATTCTCTATAAAATGTATCATTATTTATTTATTTATTTGAAAATGTAGCAAGATATTTTCATATGTTTCTTTATTTATTTAGAATTCTTTATAAATGTATCATTATTTTTTTAACATATCTTTATTTACTTAATAATTCTTTGTAAATGTATCACTGTCTTTTTAGTGTGTATTTATTTACTTAAAAATTCATTATAAAATGTATCATCTTTATTTATTCGAGAATGTAGCATTATAGTTGATTTAAATGGTTCTTTATAATTCTTTCATGAGATATCTTTTTGTGTTAATATGGACATCAATGGTATGCCATAAATATACTTTACTATTTTATATTGTTATATTCGGTAGTAAGCATTAGATTTCTCTATTTGTTGTCATTAGTTGAACAAATGCCTTATTTTAAAATTTGTTTGCTCAATGCCATTGTTGGCATGACTCACCTGAAATATAAAAATCATGAATTCAAAGATATTTTCTCTTTCTTTTAGTCTGCATGGCTCCATTGTTTATTGTTCTTTAGTTGAAGTCTTAGTCATTTATATACATAAATATACCATATACAATTCCTCTACACATGTGAGGCAAGTATACATGACATACCGCTTAATAAAATACCGGTTGATCAGTCCTATATCAAACTAAACGTGAATCTTAAATAGTTTCTTTCTCATCACCACTGTCGAAAAATCATCTAATTACTAATAACCAATTAAGCCTTGTGTCATATTTTAAACTTTCGAATTTTTTGTAACCTAAACGCATAAGAAAAATCCATCCATACAAAGATATGAACAACAACTGAAATGAATAAATAATAACCGATAACTCTCGGTAAAACATATATACAACCATATCGAATGGGCGTAAAATAAAGATGCCGCAAATAAAATAAAAGGCAACAGTTGGGCAACATGCACGAATATTACAATAGTACATCCTATCTAGATCACAAGGAGAGAAGCGTCTATACAATTTTCTGCCAATATCCACAGCTACGGAAGCAACGTCTGACTCAAAAGAATAGTCATCCAGACATTGTTATGTCTGGAAACCTAAAAAGTATACAAAGTAGAAGAAAAAAATGATAGATACGGGTCAGAGCCCGGGTTTTGATAAACTCTTTAGCAAGTGCTTAACATACTTTAATATTTAAAATATGATATTCTCCATATTTAAACTGGTGTTGCACTCCCATGAGATACCCCTCACCTCTCATCTAATAGTGCACACCTAACGCATGAATTTTTAAACACCCTAGTTACGCTATCGTGTCCAACTAGAATCTCACCACACCGTTAAACACCATACGCTATCTCAACAACTTGCGTATATAATATCCTAAGCTTTCGCCCACTTATGCATTTTAATTTCTCGCGTGTTATTTACCTATTCATTATGAATAACTTTCACTAGTTATACAATATTCACATTTTAGTGTTATTTATCTTGTATATAATATTCTCATCTTATATACGTATATCACATATTTTATTCCGGATTTTATACTCTCGGATGATCAAATTTATCTCACATTCCATTCTTTATTTTGTCCGTATATATATATTTCACATCTAATATATATATATATATATACACACACACACACATCAAGTATATCCATACTTATATATCACACACTATATAAATATAATAACCATCCCTCAGAGCTATAACTCAGTGGATGCAGTCTCTACAATGCTATCATCATCCAAGGAGAACACACATCGACCTGGGCAAGCGGGACGGAATCTAACACCGACCCCAAATCCAAATCATAACGTATGGGAAGTGGTCATAGTTCCTCACCAAAAATGATAATGAAATATACCCATCCCATCTTACCCCTGATAAATGTCACACCATATAAAAATGGACGCTATGACCTGGGGACTATATGCTCCCTACTCCTCAAGTTAGGGGCCTCACCCACATTGCACAACTTCCCATGATATCACTAGAGAGGTATGCTTCACATAAATATCACACACACACACACACACACACACACACACCAATTCGTAATAATTCATAAGCCTACACACAACTTATTTTAATACCATAAGTATTCTCTCACTTATGATATAATTATCACATTTATTATTTTCGAATAGTAGCTTTTCAAAACTATCTAGTATTCTTAAATCATCCTACTCGCACCTTAGGATTTACTCATATATATATATATATATATATTATACCCATATATTTAATCAGCACATATATTCTACACGTGTAAATATATATGTACGAACCCGCTGAATAATTCCTCGAATGTCGTTCGTCCCAAACATTCCTAAAATTTATGCCCCGAATTTCATTCCCACAAATCTCAAGGGTCACACATCACTCATTTAATCATCTAGAGGTCCTCACACTATATTTAGGATCCCCTGAGATTTATCTCCAAAAAGAATTATCCATTAATCCCTTTTAAAACCAGAAAAAATTTCCGTAACTGTCAGGTCCGAATCGATTTGCCAAAGTTCGAATCGATTCGCTTTGACCAAATCGATTTGCATTTCACCGAATCGATTCGAAATGGCACAAATTTCTGCTTTGACTGAGTTCTGCTTCTCTTTCTTCACCAAAACTAATTTTAACATCAATCTAAACCAATATTAACAACAAATAATTTATGGGATTCATCAATTTTCTCAAGAATTAAACCCTAATTCATTTAAACCCACATATCTCATTTCTTCAATTTTCTCACTAAAAGTTACACCATTAACAGTAATTCAAATTTAGATTTCGTATGGAGTTATTATCACATCAATTTATATGAAATCCTTTCCAAAAACCCCATTTTTATGCAAGAATCCCAAACCCAAAATCTTATAGTTTTCACACCAACTATAATAAAGATTATAAACACATTAAAATAATTAAATAAAGTTAAACACTTGCCTCATTGAATAAATTCGACGACCTCGCATTGGAATCCGTCGGAGCTTGGCCGCAGTTCTCCTCTTCTTCTCCCTTTTCTTCTTCCTTCTCTTCTTCTTCCGTTTTCCTTCTCTTTTTTTCTTTCTCCTCTCTTTCTCTTGGCTTATAAGAGAAGAGAGTAAGGGTTCTACCCTTATTATACCCAAAATTGACTTGTATATAAATGCGAGTCCCTACTGGTCCAAAAAGTCCTCGGAACCCAAACACCATCCCCCCAAGTAGTCTATTCTGACTATTTTGGTCCTTTTAAGACCAACCGTGCACTCGAAATCTCCATCCGAGTCACTTATAAAAAAATCACATATTAAACCCAACATATCTCCACACGTGTTTTTCAAATAAAATAACATCACATGTCGCTTTTGTTCACCCGTGACATGAAATAAAAATTGTCCATCTCATTTACTTTAAATTATCAAATTATGAAATTACACCCACTCATGTAATTTAATTATCCATAAATGTACAGGGTATTATATTCTCCCCCCTTACAAGGGAATTTCGTCCTCGAAATTCGGATGAGACCAGTACTAAAGAGTTTGGATATCTAACCACACCACATGCTCTAGTACCCAGAATCAAATCAAACTAACATAAGGGTCACTCCAAAATATGCCCTCTAGTGGTAACCACTTGTCAAAAGGCTACTCACTATAGCCCCATCTTACAACAAGCTTACCCAAAAATTTCACACTGATATTTTCAACCAATCTTAAGGCCTCGCCTCAATAACGGCGCATCACACATTGTGCTCTACCAACGAAATCCGAATAAGATGCGCATATACATCACTAGCTCTATCACCTCAATTCTATTGGAAGGTCGCACATCACTAAGTGCCAGCTTCTCATGGCCATCCTAACAAAAAATTCCCATCCTGAGAGTAACCACATGACCATCTGACCACTCCTATTAGTCCTTCAAATCTTGTTTCATGGCTAAGTAACTCTTGCGATGCTCAAAAGTCACCCCAAAATAGTTCGTGGTTATGCCCCTCTCAACAATGAACTCTAAATCGCGACTGGTCCAAAAGTCTATTTATTCGCTCACCTCTAAATAAGCAGGGGAAGAATGACCAATCTTTTCCACACAAAACCTTAATAGGCACTTTTTCCACAACAAACAGGTACAAGTGGCTCCACACAACTCTACTAATCGGTAATTTCTCCTCCCAATTATCGTACCATACTTTACTTCAATTACAAGTTAGGCCAGTTGCGGAAGTAAACTAATCATAGTGACTTTTGAATCACATGCATACCACTTTACTAGTTGTTAACCACCTCCCGGCTACTCACTCGGCCATAGGTGACACAAATTTCCCAAAACAAAACATTATCCCCACAGCTTCTCAAAAATCCCTATCAGAGGTGGAGTTCAAGGATCTCATCCTGATTTACAACAATATTGGACAGCACCTCGCACCGGTGCAATCCTTCTGTACCAACTTGTCTACTCATATCGTCGACTTGATACAAAATTTTTTGGTTGATCGTCTCGAACCAAATTATTTTCATCTGTGAGTGGTGCACCCGGAGATAATCTCACGATTTTGAACTTTGCCAGAATCAGGTGTTCCAAAATGACCATTTTTTCCTGGAACAGTTTATAAGTGTGCAAGATTAACCAGACAAGAACACTTCTGGCACACTGTAACACCGTGCCAAAATTTAATATTTCTGGCACACTTTATAACTGTGCCACATTGAGTACATTTTGTTACACTTTTGGCATGGTTTTGAATAGTGCCAAATTTTTGGATAAAAAAATTAATTATAAATAATATTACCCAAAAAAATCAACAACATTTCCACTATTTTTTGTACCTATTTTAGAATAACACAAATTCAATAATAATATAAAACCAGCATGCAAAAATAGTACAACAACAATACAAATAGTCCTCAACAACTTTAATACACATACAAAAAGCCCACTAAAAATTAATTGCTCAAATTCCATTAATATAAAATTCATGTCAATACATATGAAATTCATCTCAATACATGCACAACCATCGAACTTTAATGAGTTCCAACCTATAATACAAACAAATAAACAAACAAACAAAAAAGAGTAATTAATTCTTATCATTTGACAAGATTGAATGCCAACAACCTATACGATCCTTTTGAAGAGATTCTTGCTTGCCAACATCTTGTTCGTGGAAACTCATTGCTTTAGTGGATGAATTGATCGTAGTAAGCAACACAGTAAATGACAAGGTCAACATCTTCGAACATTTATAAGCACTTGCAATAATCTCCAAGGCTACTTGAGTGAACTCTAATGAGTTGGTACCTGCAGATGCAAACCAAGAACTGGTATTAGCAATGCAATTATAAAACAAATAATGCAGGGACGACAAAGTAAGTTAATATATAAAAGAGATAGTACACTTTTCACAAAAATATCTTTACATTAGGAACCGTAACCTAAGTGCTCCATAGTGTTGTATAAATATAAAAGAAAGACTCGCCTAAGTGCTTTCTATATATATATATATATATATATATATATATATATATATAGAGAGAGAGAGAGAGAGAGAGAGAGAGAGAGAGAGAGAGAGAGAGGAAGGCTCACCTACATCATGCACTATATATCACCCCGTACATCACACCTAATTCTAGGCCCTAGAAACCTATTTTTTCAAATTTTATATTTTACCCTTGGAATTAACCTTCCAATCAACCCATATGCAAAAAATTAGGTCAAAATACATTTTGTAGCTATTTTTAAAAAATTCACAAAAAAATGCTGGCGCAGACCCTTATAAATAAGGTATTTTTAGCACTTTTTGTGGATTTTTTAAAAATAGCTACAAAATGTATTTTGACCTAATTTTTTGCATATGGGTTGATTGGAAGGTTAATTTCAAGGGAAAAATATAAAATTTGAAAAAATAAATAAATTTAGGGCCTAGAATTAGGTGTGATGCATGGGTGATGTATAGAGCATGATGTACTATAGCCTGACTCTATATATATATATATATATATATATATAATATGAGAGGATGATGTTTTACTATTCCAAAATATTAATGGCCGAGATCGATTCTCCTCCTACGATCTAAGGGTTTTACATTGTGCCATGTCACGACTTAACCATTGTGAAATGGCAAATGAGAGAATACACACTTGATCCCCAAAAGCCTACCTTGCTCATTCAGTTCCCACTAACGCATTTATGCTCTCTCCCCCTTTCAACACAAACCCTCCTAACACAAGCCCTTCCTCTAATGCCGCCCTATACCTCCAAATCTAGAACCTTCAGGTAGTGTCTCTCCCACCCTCTTACACACGCAGATACTCACACACACACACACACACACTCACATGCACATACTAATCCTTCCTCATTCCTCACTCTCTCAACACACAAACCATCCCACGCTCTCATCCCTCCCACAATATTCTCCAACGCTTTCAGACTCCCACTCCTTCTCCCTCCGCCTCTCCCTCATCCCTCCTACGCTTATCTCTTACATGTAACCTCTTTCTTGCTCTTTTACACACACATGCCCCATAATTTCTTGAACTATATAGATCTATGGTTTGTTGGTATTTGGTGTATAGAATATGTATATCTCTCTCAAGATATGTATATTTGGTGTATGGAATATTCTATACCTCTGAATGTTGATTTCGACGATAAAACTTTTATTCACGTCATTTTTTAAAATTTGTTATTTAAAAATTTAGGGTTTTGAGATCTATTTCATTTTTGGGTTTAGGTGTTTAAATCTTTTAGAAAGTAGGGGTGTTAGATGTTCAGATGTATTGTGTGTATTTATTTTTATGTTTAACTTTTCAAATCGTGCTTGCTTTGGAGTTGCTACGCAGTTTCTTAGGACCTTTCCTACTGTTCAGGAGTAATTGAAAATCATTACTAATTCTGATTTTTTTTTTGCTCTCAGGTACAATTGCATAAGTATTGGGCATTTTTTTTATTTGGTGTTCTTTCTCTGAGGTACCATTTCACTCTATTTTCTATGTGACATTCTCCATTTAAAAAAATAATAAAATATTAGGGTCAAAAATTTCTATTCCGGTGTTTGAAATTTTTGACATAATGCTCCCACTAAAAAATGTATTCGGATGTTCTTTCGTATTTGGGGATTTCTTGAAATTTGAGGTTAATATTTTAGTTCGGCGCCTTCGCCATCAACGTTTGCTGTAATCACCACCACCACCACGTGAATATCTTTTATTTATTTTTCTAGTGTTGTTTTCAACTTACAATAGTACTCGATATCTTATTCGTTATGAGTATAGTTTTTGTAAGTGGAGATCATTCAACATCTTATTATTTATGTGTACAGTTTTTGTATGGAGAGATCTTTTACTGACTTTAGTTTTCGATTCTGAAAGGTATGAAATCTTTCATCTTTTATATGTTATAGATTTTAGATAAAATGTCTATGTAACATTTTGTTTTGTTCATGTCCACTCATTTATCCAAGATTTATTATTCAATACGTGAGTTTTGGGTAAGTTTAGTTATTAGTCTTTTTGAAAAAAATTCAATTACATTCAATATAAATTTGGTATGCGAGGAATACTAGGTATGGTCTTATGGTAACTCTTTTGTAGGAAGGCGCTTAATATTTGGATTTACGCTTTAATCAGTTGTAAATGTGTGAAGCAAAGTGAAATCAATCGACTTTATTACTTCTTTTTGTTCTACTTAAAATAAAATGATTTGAAACTCATTAATGATAATTTTTGAATTTGACATTTCCATGTTTTTTGAGACCCATTTATATATCCATCGAGAATCTCATCTTTACACCTTGGAGTTTTGGATTTTCAAATTTCATTTAGAGACAATATGTAAAAAGGCGATCAGGTTTGTACTCCCTCTCTAATTTTCCCTTCTTTATGTTGTGAGGTTGTGTGGTGATGAGGTTCACGCATATCCTGCCACTTTTTTTTATTCTAATTTCTACTATGCATATTCATACAACATTGGTACTATCACTGGTCAAATTTTTTTTGTTGAATGACCATTAATTAGAAACATAATGTTTGGAATTTGTTTTGTGGTTATTTCTTTTCATCCTTTGACTTTCTTATCACTATTTCTTAGTATCCATTTTTTTGTGGAAAAATAAACAATATTGTCTAGAGCTACTATTATTTATTCATGTTTTTATATAGTTTTCTTCTTGAAAATTGAGAGAGTATATATACAACCTCATGACAGGGAAGTGACAAATAGAGAGACCACAACATACTATTAATTGTTTTGTTCAGTTAGATGTAAGTAATGTGTGAATTTGTATGTTCTTTTTGTTAGGCATTTTCCTTTTATGTTTGTATTTATTTTGTGTATCTTAAGCTAGAAGGAACAAGAGGGGAGATGCACTGCAGTTACTATAGTTGAAATTTTTTGCTACTATAACAATATACTAACACAATCATGTACGTTGTTGATACTGATTTTATTTTTAGACTTTGTCAACTAAATTGATAAATTCAGCAGTAACAAACTCACTTGAATGTAGTCTAAATATTTTTTTTATCAACTTTAGTAATTATTGACTCTTAACTAATGAAAAATTGTGTTTGTTAACACTTGGTCCTTTGCTAAGCTGCTCTTCATTTCCACTTAAATAGATTTATTCAAAAACTTTTGTTTATTTTATTTTATTTTTAAATTTATATATAAAATAATTAGCATTGTTAAAGTGAGAAATGACTTATTTAAATACCTTATATGTATTGTTTTTATTTTGCCAATACCTTGCTTTCAACAAAAAAAGCCCCTTGACTTAGTCATGGATATGTGTTATTTTCTTAGTCCATATCCAGTAGTTCGTATAAAGATTGCGAGTTATAACAAAAGGTAATATGCTTGGTACAATCACTCTTTATTTGCATTTTAGGCATTACTTTTCGGATGTGTTTTAGGCATTTTGTTTATTTTTGCGATTCAATACATTTCAAGTTTTAGGGTTAAAATCTAATTGGGGGCTTATGTGTGATTATATTTGTTTTGTAGAAATTGTGTTTTTTTTAAAATCCAATGCTTCAAATAGGTGTTATGGTATACTCTCTGTTCAGTTTTGAGTTTTTTAAGATATTTTATACTTGGGGTTCTCATGTGTCAGATGTGTATATGAAAATATCACCATGTGTTTGTTTACACCATGTGTTTGTTCAAATGCGTAACAAAGTTTTGACACTCTTATAACTGATTATTTCTTTAAAGGTCATATTGATATTTATTTAATATCAGAGCTTATACATCTCTCACTTGAATCATACTAAACATCTCAGCTTGGTCATATTCTTCTTCTAATGTTCACTCATAAAGATATATGGCCGAAAGGCGAGTTTTGTAGTTAATTTGCATACTTTTTAGTTGATGATCTAAAGGGAATTTTTTTCCTATTTTTAGGATGATTTAAAAAAGTTGCAGCAGGACCCTCCTGCAGACATCAGTGGTGCATTCAAAGACAACAATATAATGCTATGGCATGCGGTTATATATGAGGTCCTGATGACACTCCATGGAATGGAGGTACGTTCAATATGACACTTTAGTTTTCAGAAGACAACAATATAATGCTATGGCATGTTGTTTCTCGGATATTCCATCTAAATATATATGCAGATGCAAGTATATGCCGGGATATTTTACAAAATCAATGGAGTCCGATATATGATGTTACAGCTATACTTATGTATATCTAGTCTCTACTATGTGATTTAAACCTTAATTCTCCAAAAAATTCAGAAGTTACTCAGATGTTCAGTGAGAATAAGCGTGAATACAACCGTAGAGTAAAGGAAGTTGTGGACCAGAGTTGGATTGCTGACTAGCTTGATAATGTTGGTGTATATGTATGCAACTATTAAGAGTATGCCGAACCTCTTTTAAGGAACATTTGTCACCTTAATAACCATTATCATGCGCAAACCTCTCTTTTTCTTCTTCTTTTCCAGCGAATTAGTTCCCATTCATAACAATTGTAAAGTTAACAATCTGGGCTTTGTAACAACCTTTTTGGCAGGGGATTTCTTTATTTTCTCTAACCTTTTTTGCTGGGACAACAAGCTTGAAGGATCTTTTAATTTTGGTGAGCTTTCCAGCGACCACGAGCTTCTTCAATTGAGAGATAACGATATTTTTGTAAGTAGGGGCTAAGTGGTCTTTTTGTTTATCTTTGATGAATTTCGTGATGGCATACTGGCTTGAACGTGTTCTCTCCTTTAGTTCCACTATTGCCTCTTTAATCATCACTGAGTAGGGAGGGTTCAGTAGATGGAATATACATTGTTCATTTTAACCTCTCCCACTACTGTAATGCATTAAAGATGAAATACCTCTCCCATAAACTCATTATAGTACTGCTATTTTTGTGTGCTTTCTGTATGTGCAATTTAGTTGCGTAGGGAATATTGCGCATATCTTCCGATTTGTTTTTGTGTGTGTGCGTGTGTATCTATGTATTTAGTATTAATTTATTATTTTATCTCATTTATTATGCACATGTACCCACTGTCTACATACATGTTAAATGATCTAGTGGCTATGAAATGTAACTGTAGAACTGTGAATATAATGTGAAATGCAATAATACAACAAATTCGAGGCATGTTTCCTTTTTATGTTAATTTGAATATGCAATCTGAACAGACATCTACATGTAATAATTTATCTTTAGGCACCTTATAGTTCACTAGAGCCCTACTCTGTTTGCAATCCAATTTTTTTTAAAAATGAATAATTCTCTAGGTTTTAAGATTGCACAAATTATAGATATGCTCGGATTACATGTTATTACTTGCTATTTTTCCTATTGATGTTCTTATTTCTTTTTGTTCTCTATTTAGGAATGGGAAGACAAAACCGCGTGTTTGTTACAGGTTATTTGTTGATGAACTATTTTTTATAGTTTCGATGAGTAATATCTTAGTTTTCATGTGTTTCCTTAAGTTTCGTTGTTTTTTTTCTTTTTTTAGGGACTGGACTACCTTCTCTACAAGCATTTGTTGGCATGATGAGTAATCCCATGGGGTCCATGTGACACCCCGCCCAATTAAATATCGGGTGATCAGTCCTTTATAAAATTTATAACAAAATGTTCGGTTGGTTCATTCATAGCATCACTGTCGAAAACTTAAATCCAATTAATTACCTAACATTTAATTAAGCTAGTGTCAAAGCATTTTTCAATTTAATTTTAAATCAATTAATTCAAATGATTTCTGAACATTGAATTATATATCACACACAAGAAATGAATGCTTATTGAATTAAATACTGAATAATTAAGACTGGAAAAAACCTTCCAGTTCAAAGTCACAAACAAAACCAAAATAAATACTCAATCCAATAAAAAAGAACTACAAAAGAACTGAGTATAATCCCGCTAATGAGGATAGGCGACGCATGCCCGAACTGAAGTATCTGAACTAAGAATTGAATAAAATGAGAGAAGCGTCTAATCTCAATGACCCGCAACTTCCACTATAGCTGCAGCTCGGCAAACCATCCAAGTATCTAGAACCGGTGTCCCTGTGGCTAAGGACCTGTACTAATACATATATATAGAAAAAGAGAGAAGAAATACAAGAAATGGGTCAGAGCCCGAGGTTTAAAAATGATTTAGCAAGTATTTAAAACTTGTTCTTAAAACAAGTCTTATACGGATGTTAGTTATCGAACTCTCATATGAGTTTCTCACCTCTCTCATCTATTGTGCACGCCTAACGTACATCTAATCTCCCCTAGTTATACCACCCAGTCTAACTAGTCAGAAACTATATTAATACTAACTATGATCACTAGTAGTATTCCCGTATCGCCCATATAATACGCTATTCAAATAGTTTATCTAACATACTAAGTTTCATTATTCACCGTTTGAATGGTTAATCTTTTATCCACTAAGATTATTTTATTTCTCATTTCCATTTTATCTACTAGACTCACAAAGTAGAAAGTTACCCAAGTACACTCATACATATATATAGTCTCATCATCCTTATATATATAGACTAATCCTACACCCTTAGGTTAATACCACTTGGTGCAATGTAATGATTATTATTATTACCAAGTCTACTAATTTCACACAGTAGAAATATTCACAAGTTCATATATATGTATATAGTCACATCATCTATATATATATATATATATATATATATATATATACTAATCATGCACCCCCGGGCTAAGGCCCATTTGTGCACCTATCAAGAAAATCTTTCATCCCCGAGTTAACACCCATTAATGCACCTATCAATAATAATCCAGCACCCCCTGGTTATCACCCATTAGTGCGCCTATCAAGAGAATCCTGCATCCCCGGGTTAACACCCATTAATGCACCTATCAATAATAATCCAGCACCCCCGGGTTATCACCTATTAGTGTGCCTAACAATAATCATCCTTGTACCCCCGGGTTATCACCTATGTACACTTAATAATGGAATCCTTGCACCCTCGAGTTATCACTCATTAGTGCACCTAACAATACGATTCTTGCACCCTCGGGTTATCACCCATTAGTTCTCTTAATAATAATATCACATAATAGGTATACACACATCCTATTATAATTTATAGGTATTTCTCCAACCTACATATATACTCCTCATACGTATTTTAATCTAATCACTATGTATAGTATAAATATTTATATTATTATCTCTCTCGTAATCTCCAAGGTACATTCTCTCTATACCGAAATAATTAAAGTATTAAGCCTCACATACTTTTCTCGAAATCCTTTCTTGTTTAAGTTTATTATCGGACACTTTCTCTCACTCCAAGAAACCGACAAACTCAAAACTCGACTCTAAGAAAATTCCTAGAAATTCACCCTGTCGCTCGAACCAGAATGGCTTGTTGCTCGAACAAGAATGACATGTCATTCAAACTAGAATGACTTGTCACTCGAACGACTTCCACATGTCGTTCGAGCGACTTCGCGCGAGATCTCCATCTCGTTTGAACCACTTCGCGCGAGACCTACTGTTTCGTTTCTTCAACAAATTTCGATGTTTTCTACCATTTTTGGACCTAAAAACCTCTCAGATTCAACACCCAATGCCTCATCATCAATACCCATCAACACCTAACATGTTATAAATCATTCCTAACATCCTATGATCATTAATTTGTCATTAATCATCATAATTATTTAAAATCCCAAAATTAATTCATATGAACCCTAGTTTCCAAATTTTCAATTAAAGAACCTAATCAACCCAGATTCATTCATCAATATATAATCCAATTCCATGATTAATCCTTTACATCCATGAAGGACTTTAAACTACTAATTAAACAAATCCTTAATCATAATTTAAATCTCCAATTTTCACCCAATTCTTATGTAAATCATGATTAATTTCACCTACACTAACATGAGCATGATTATTTCTAAAATAAAGCGAGTAATAAACACTTGACTTAAATCAAAGGTCTGAATCCTTTGGTGATGTTGGTATAGACTCATTCCTCTCTTCTTGATCTACGCGTTGGTGGTGGTGGTTGTGCAAGGTGGTGATAATTTGCCCTTCCCTCTTGGAATTTGGTTCTCCCGCACATCCTCTATGTCCGTTATTTACTTTATGTATCTCTCAACCCTAAAGGATTTTTCTTGGATGTTAAATTAACTCCCAATTTTCGTCCATTAATTAAACCCAAAAATACAATTTACCATAATGCCCTCTCGGAACGCCGATTAGGCCTAAAATTGCCCCGAGACCCAAACTAAACACCCGAGTATACTATTTTGACTATCTCGACCCTCCCGGACTCAACGACGCACTCAAAATGACCATATGAGTTAATAAAAATAATTTCTCTTTTTATCCCAGTCAATTAGTCTCGACACGACTCACACGCGTGTCAGACTTAAATTACCAAACTGTCGTATGTCTCACTTCCGACAATTTATCAAATATCATAATTCCATATTACATATCACACGATAATATTTAATAATTATCAACAATAATTATTAACCATTGGCACGCTAGTTAATAATTATTTTAATCTGGATTAATTAACAATTAAATTCTCACATTTTAGTTCAATTAATCCAACAAAAATAATTAATCATATGATTATTTAAATCATTAAAAATACGAGGTGTTACAGTCCATGGCCTATTGCTTCAAATTTTTATTTGATTCAATTTGTTGTTCGATTTAGGGGACTTATATAGTGTGGTATATGACATGAATAGTTTTTAGGCAGTACTCTTAAAGGATCTTTACCACAGAAACGACCTACTTGCACTTCGTATTAAAAGCTTAAAAATAAATTTTTATTTAGTGCTTGATATTGTTTAATTTCATTATATATATATATTCGTTGATTTTGTTTATATCTCAAGTTTCTATATGTAGACTAAGCCTTTATATTTGGACTACACATAGATAAAATAGACGACCTTTTAGTATGAGTTATTTTATCTACATATCTTATATTTTAATTTTATTTCAAGTGAATGCGACATGCGGAAACGGAGTCCCACGTTTAGATTATAACATTATATAATGGTTAGATTTTGTAATTTAGTTGCTTTTATTCATATTTGCATTTGTAGTTTCTCTTGAATAAAGTTTATTTATTTAACACTTAGTATTCTTCGAATGCTCGGTTTGGTATCAATTTAATTTAATTCAGTTGTTTTACTGTTCACCTCTATTATAAAAGTACTTTGAGGGTTTAAATTTGTCCACTTTTAAAATCCAATGTCTCCCTATTAGATATATATGCAAATTTCTATTATATTTTATAAATTACTAGATTGCATTTTTTCCTACTAATTAATTATTACCTTATTTTCAATTATAGGCTATAAGAGTAAGGAAATGAGAATTCAAATGTGTATTAAGGATTATGGCAACAATATTAGAGTCGAAATCTCCTATTTATTTATTTATTATTTTATTTTATTTTCAAGGGAAAGTGTATCGTTGCATTAGTTTGGCACTTTTTTAACAGTCAAGTACAATTGTGTGATTTTTTTTTTACGAAGATTGTTTTGTTGAAGTATTTGTTATATGAATTTGGGATCGTTGAATATTGTTGGAATGGTTGTTATCCCATAAGAGGGTGGATAGTCAAATAAAAAAAGGATATTATATCCATTTTTTTTTGAAATTGACACTTTGTTTATGTGAGGAAGAATGTGAATTTTGTTCATGAATATTGTATATTTCATTTTTTATATGTGAATTTGTTTTATGAATTTAGGCTATTTGAATGTTGTTGGACTCTTTGTTATTTGTTAAGCAGGGTGGATAGTCTTATAAACAAAGGAGATTTTGCCCATTTTTTTAAAAAATACACTTTGTTTTGTTGGTAACGATATTTTTGTCGTTTCGTGATTATGTATTTTGGAAATTTTTGCCATTTCGCGAATACCTACTTTCGAAATTTTCGTTCTGCATTGTGGCACAGGCATTTCCCTAGTATATAGATAGCAGGCTATTCTATATATACAATATAACATTTTTTTTATGCTGACATTAAGACAAATTAAATATCTGTTTAATACATTTCACACGCTCACATTAAGACACAGATTTTTAGAAAGACAAAGTAAAACAACTCAAAAACCCAATATTATATGAAATCACAAACATATAGATTGCATGGCCTATTAGAGATGCTAAAAAATAACAGTATTATATGAAAACACAATCAGTAAACAGATTTGATTAAAACTATCCAAAAAACTATAACATAATTAAAAAGTCACTCACCTCAGCACATTGCTCTTTAATTTCATGCCACAACTTCAATGCATACTCTCTACTCACATCAATATTATTCAAAGCCATAGTAATCTCCGTCACAGTCTTCTAGCTAGTTCATGGCTGATTTTTAGTTTCCTTGCTCGTCAATTGTTAGCTTCAATAGCAAATCAACACGTGTTCATCATGAGAATCGGTATTTAAAACACCCAAACTGGAGTTCTACTACACCTATATCCATCGAAATCCAATTGACCTCAAAAATTAAAAGCTTATCATGAATAGATATTCACCTCTGTTTAACAATGTGCACCTGCACATGCATAAGTTGAATAAACGCCACAAATCAGGAAAATAGTAGGTGAAACCTAATAGATGAAAATCAATATTTAAAACACCAAAATTGTGAATTCATTTTAACATAACCAAATATACGAAATCCCAAAAAATGAGAACCCATAACATCCAAGATAAGTGAAAATATAACACATGAAAACTTCAATTCGACAACCTTTCATAGATTATTTGTCATTGCTATAGACACATAGGCTTGGTGTCAATGGTTGTAACATGTACACATGAACCAAAAGAAAACTCATGTTATAAAAACATGTCTAGCACTCTTTAAGATAAATGTACAATGAAAAGAAAAGAAATGGTAATATTTATCAAAAGAAGTTCTATATATGGTCAGTAGGTTCTTACCATGGATAATTCACATTCCAATACATTACACACTAAAACAGGGCAATCAAATAGATATTAAAACAAGGTAATTACATTGGTTCTATTTGTTTAATGACCAAGATATGACATAATATACACGAATCAAAACAAATAGGTATTTTAAATAGAAGAGTAAGAACATTAAAACATAGATTACCACTAAAAGATCCCAAGCTCTGTCCCAAAACCAATGATTTATTTTTTTTCATTACCAACATTCAATTTGTACCAAAAACTCGCACATTAAAAAAAATACAATAAATATTTAAAAATGTATAGACTTAGGTTAAAAAAAAGAGACATCTTATTAGCTTATCTTTGTAAAGACTTAGGTTAAAAAAATAGAGATGTTTTTAAAAATTACTTGAGTGGGATGAGTGGAGAGAGAGCTGAGCGGTGAGAGAGATCTGACCAGAAAGAGCTGCGCGAAGAGAAAGATGATCGGAGAGTGAGCGAGAGCTGACTAGAGAAGGAGAGAGAGAGAGAGAGCGAGCACTAAGTAGAGAGGTCAGAGAGAGGGATGAGCAGGGTGAGCGGGAAGACGATCAGTGGGATATACTTCAAGCGAGGTATAGCAAAGTGTGTGATAGTGAATTTTTTTAAGGTATTTTATGTTTTAGACAAGTGTACTCAATTTTAGCACACTTTAAAGCAAAGCCAAATTTTGGCACTGTTTTAAAGTGTGTCATATTATCATTAAATCGTGTAAGAATTTGGCATAGTTTTAAACTGTAACAAATTTTTAATATCAAGGTGTGCCAAATCACTATTTTTGGTGTAGTGAATACTTAACAATACATTACCCTTACATAATTTCAAGGGATGGTAATTATTTATCATACATGGGAGCATTCAATTCTTTAATTTGTAGTACATGATGGAAAATAGAGGAATATAGAATTTCAAATAAGAATTAAGTTTTATCCACCTACTTCTAACAAAATTGTAACCCTTAATTAGACCCCAATTTCCCATGCTTCTTGGTAAGAAATCAATAAATAATCCATACCCAATTTCTACATTAGAATTTGAAGGGAAAAATCCAAATTTCGTATCAAAGGGAAATCTACACATGTGATTCCAATTCTAAGAAAAATTCTAATAAGAATATACAATTCTCCAACCTAATTCAACTATATTAACATAGACTAAATAAATCAAACATAAATTTCATGAATTGTATTCATTCATTTATTTAAAAAATCAAAATTTTTGAAGTGTAGGCAATACATGATAACCCTAAAAGTTTCTATTTTTTTTTATAATTTATGAAACATATTTAGGTAAAAAATATTATTTATATCTTGAAAGGAGGGAGTATAATTATCTTGCCTTGATTGAGAAAATCCTCCACAATAATAAAGAAGAGAGTGTAAAAGAGCTCCTCCAAATTTCCTCCTCAAATAATCCGCAATTGATGAAATTAATCCTCAATTGTGTAGAATAGAATCCCCTTTAACATTAGTGAAATCTTACTCCAACAGTCCTTAGAATTGCCCAAATGTTGTCCCAAAATAATTCAAGAATTTTATAATTTTCTGATAGAATAAAAAAATTAATTTTTAAATTGGAAATATATATTTTGTGTGGAATTTGGTTGGGGTTTAAGGGTGAAATCGTGGTTTAGAATTGGGAGGCAGTAATGCTTGTTTATTATCTAATTTAGGGAAAAAAATATAAGGAGGAAGGAGAATGTGATGAATAGTTGTACGAAAAAAAAGAGGAAATGGTGTTGACACCTTTAAATAGCTCAAACCGCTGCCCTCACCCATACCATTATAATGGCCCCATAACAGTGTTATAGTAGCACCTAACTCCGTTATAATAGTTGGTTATAGGTGCTATAACGGCTTTAAATTTTTTCAATCCCATTTATTTTACCAGCTTAACCATTTTTCTTAGTTAATTTTCGATTCAAACCTTTTAACCCAAATTATTTTACAAGAAACCAATTAATTACCTAAGAGCCCTTTTTCTTCCTTTAATTACCATGTTTACTTCCAAATAAAATAATTTAATATAATTAATAATTAACCTCCTCTATTTAACTAAAATTATAATTAAATTAAATACTTATATTCCTTTATCAATTTCAATACTTAATGTTTCTTAATATCATTTCTTCCTCAAGCACTCTTATAAACTTATTATAAGTCAAGTTTCCACTTGACATTAACAATTAAAATTTCCAAAATTTAAACTCAAAATTAATTCTTTAAATTTAAATTAAATTCATAAAATTTTCCCATATTTTATAATTAATTATTTATTTAATCAATTAAAAATGCTTTAAAATTACGAGGTACCAAACTTGACAAGGCCATGAGAAGTAAGTTGTTGTCACGATCCTGGACAATGGCAAGATTCATATCATCCCTGATTTTAACCAAAATTCTAGGCTAACCCGTGACACAAGGCTTGTCGCGATCAAGGATTGTGAAAAGTCTTGTTATCGTGCCTGGGGTGTCATGGTCCTTAACCATGACAATTCTTTGTTGTCATGGTCTTTGACCGTGACAAGTCAAGTGTTTGGTGTAGTTTGTTATATAAAAATTTCTCAACATTATTTTCTTTAGAGTTTTGACAAAGATAATAATTTTGAAATCAAACTCTCCATTATATCATGCTCTTCGAAATGTTAAAGATGAGCTTAAGACAAGTGGGGATTGTGAGATAGCAAGAAGGATCAAAGAACTTGAGTTTAGAGGATATTTGAATGCTAAAAAGGTCTTTAAGATTTTAAAAATATATTTAAAATATCTACATTCATAGACAGGGGTTTCGAATAGTGAAGTAGGAGTTCGCTGAAGAAATAACCTCTATCGTTAAAGCCAAGTTGTAACGAAACAAGACGGATGGAAAAATGGCACATTCATGGTAAAACTTTGGTTGGTCATGCGACCAACGAACTCATGTCTTTGCTAAAGCAAAGACTTTTTTCGCTGAGGTGAGGGATCAAGAAATGTCCCAGACTTTATTTTAGGGAAGCAAAAAGATACGAAGGTTTGAACCTCAATCAAACCTTCAAATGATATACTTATGCAAAGAAATTTAAATGTATATTTTTTAAATGAATAGTATACTTGAAAATGTATAACACATAAAACCAAACCAACACACGCATAGACATAAATCAAGTTTTTTTTGTAAGGATTATTTTGAATTTGACATATTGTTAAAGTATTTTAGAAAGTCCAAATATCTCCAGGAAGTGGTAATATCAATATGTCATCATGTCGATGTCGAGTTGAGAAGTTGAATCATATTCGTAGGAAATGTAGCATAGTTGTATTATGTCGGAACAACCTCAAGGACTAAAAGATACAAAATACATTTTGGAAATAGAATTAGACAAGCCGATTATGTATGGGGATCATGAGTATGCATATACCCTTACAATCGCACCCTTTGTCCATTCCATAAAAAATATATAAACGAATAGATTAAAAGAAAATAAAAGTAAATATACAACCCTATGGCAAAAATTACACAAGCCCGACCAAAGGTATACATCACCCTATCAACCTATAATCAACAAGAACCCACTTTACCTCTTGTTAAGTTGTCATACACTAGAAAGGATAATCACGATAACAATTTATAAAAAGACGTTTAACTATATGTAATTACGATGAATAATAAATATGGATATCAAAATATGAGTGATCTTAATGACATAAAGTACATAACAATCAAAATAAGTTTGCATTTAGATTATGTTAATGCATTGTACTTCAGCCGTTAAATATGTTTCCCAAAATATTTTCATACAAAAGTCTATATTGTCATTAAATTAAATCTCCCCTTAATGTCACCTTATCTCCCCCATAATTTCTCCCCAATTTTATCAAGGAAATTGATAAAGCAAGTAATTATAATGAAATGAAAATCAATATAAGAAATATATTTAATTTAAATGAGTAAATGAAAATTTGTATATAAATTTATTTTAAAGAGGAATATAACTGTGGCAACAATAAATCTCAACACAAATTATAAGCAAATGCCATCACCCAAAAAAATAAAGAACATAAATTATAATGTTGCAATCACACACGACACAAGATATACGTGGTTCAGTAAATTACCTACGTCCACGGTGATGCTCTCTGTTTGTATTTCTCTTTTCTCAAGGGGAGTGTTTACAATTGCATACCCTTTACCCCAGGTTGGGGAGTTTAATATATACATGTAATTCTCGGAGAGTGGGGGTGTTAGGCACTTCAACGTTGGCATATAACCCCTAGAATATCTCTTGAGAGATTTTAGGGGTTGAATGGGTCGCTCCTGAATTAGTTATTTATGAGGCTTTAGAGTTTGGGTAGGACTTTCCCTAGATTTGATCGGGCTTATTTATGCTACTT
This sequence comes from Sambucus nigra, assembly GCA_949130495.1. Lineage (NCBI taxonomy): Eukaryota > Viridiplantae > Streptophyta > Magnoliopsida > Dipsacales > Adoxaceae > Sambucus > Sambucus nigra. Next base: position 95,643,173 of record OX422212.1, read on the forward strand.
CTCTCGGCCAAGACAAATAAATGAGGTGCCCACAATTGCCCCTAAAATTTTTGGATCACAATTTGGGCTCAATAATTTTAAATAATAGCCTTGATGGAATTTTTATGAATTGCAAGAAGCTTTGGGGAGTGAAACGTCATTCCCAAGTAGATTTAGGAGAAATATTTACTTCGTTCTCCATGTGTAATCATTGAAACGGTTTAAATTTGCTCGAACAATCCATTTTCTGACGTTACTTCAAACTTCTTCGCATTCTCAAGATTTCTTCAGCTTTTTATTGCGTTTTCTCACTTCCGGGTCTCTCATTTCGTCTTCAAGCTCTTTGTGGTCTTCCCATATTCCTTGCTTGTGGCCTTGTATCATCTCAAACTGATTTCTACTTTATAAGTTTTCCATACTTCTTCCCTTTTCTTTTCTGTTGAAATTTCTTCTTTATCGCTGCTAGGGTTTTTCTTTTCCGATGGAAAGAATAGGTAATAGGTCAATTGATGAGTTTAGGGAGTTTTACAACATTCCTAACTGGGTGGACATTGAATGTGCCCCTGACCCTCGCAATGTTCAAGACATTGAGGATGGGCATTGGACTCACGTTCTTCTATTGTCCCAGGGAGGTCTGACCTTTCCCCCAAATCTCTTATTTTTGCATTTATTTAGTTCTTTCTATGTAGTTCCTTCCCAATGTTCTCCAAATGTTTGGAAGATTGTTAATGGTGTACGTAGGATCAATCATCTCTATGGAACCAATCTAGGTCTTACTAAAATTTTTTATTGCTATTCCTTCTCTCGAGAAAGATTTGGTCTCCTCTATCTGAAAGCTAGGAGTCCTGAAAGGGTGTTGGTAGTCAATCTACCTGATTCACACAAGGACTATTGGCAAGAGGGATTCATTGCCAGGAACTGGCAGTTACCTCCCCAAACTGAAGGGGCGAGGTACAGGGCACCTACGATTCCCTTTTACGGGGAGGAGTAGATAGGTAGGCATATCTCTTATTCTGCTTATTGATTTTTTATTAGTATACTATCTTTCTGATATTTTTTTTTTCTTTTTCAGCAAAGACAAAGAACTCAGAACCCACACTTCGCGAAATTCATGTTGGTGAGCTGGTCAAAGCTTGGAAGATTAGGGAATACTTGGCTGACGGTGAGCATTCGCGATCAACTGCATTTCTTTTGGAGTATAAGAACATCGTGTCCAGCTTTTTCCCCCGACCTATGGATAGTATTCCTCAGATAGATATCACAGAAGGGGTTGTTAGTGAACCAATTCAATTAGACAAGGAGGAAAGCAGCTCTAGTGAAGAGAGTGAGGGAGATGACAGAGGTGGAATTGAGAGTGATTACTGTGAGGAGAGTTTAGGTGGTGAAGAATCTTCCAATTCAGAGGAGGGTTCGGAGGGTTGAGAGGTTTCGGAGGACTCGAAGGATTCGAATAACTCCAGCGAGGAAACTATGGCCCCTCCTAGGAAATTTTTTATCTAGTATGATGATGAAGACAATGTGGCTCTTGCTCATAGGTTGAAGATGCAGAAGTCTAGGAGTGGGTATACTTCCACTGGCTCCCAAACTATTACTCATGACCAGGGGAGGAAGAAGAAAGAGGAGGCATTGGTGAGAGAGAGAGAAAGAGAGAAATAAAGAGGAAGAGATGAAGAAAAAGGAGAGAGAGGAAGAGAGGAGGAGAGAATAAGTGAGGAACAATATGGGGTAGTCTTTGGTGCCCGTGTCTGCCCTGGTTGATTGGGATTTTGTTGCTCTTTTCCCTCAGCTGGATCCGACGGTGCTCGAGAGAGAAGTCTTACCAACTGATTCCCAGAGGTCATTAAGTATAGGGACTAACAGACAACCCTGAAGGAAAGTCAGGGGCTAGCCTTGGTAAGTCTGTTCTTACTTCTTCACTCTTGCAGTTCTTTTCAATACCTTATTTTCTAAGTTTTTTCTTTCTTTCTACGGTTTGTGTCTGATTTCACCATCCACTATCGCTGAGTTGGAAGCGATCCTAAAGACTGCTCTTACTGCTCAGAAGTCTTCCAACCTTTCCTTGGAAAAAGCTAATAAGGCAAAGAGGCAACGTACAAGGAGCTAGAGGAGCTAAAGCAGTCTTATGACCTGGTCTGTACAAGCAAACTAGCGGTGGTTAAGGAAAATAAGGAGCTTGCTGAGAAGGTAAAAAACGTGGAATCTGAGGCTGCCACCTTCAAGGAGAGCTCATATAATGCTTGGTGGCTCGCACTATATGAGGATGCAGAGTCTCATATAGTCTACATCAGCCACCTCAACTTTAAGAAGGGTTGGGATAGGGCTTTTCTCGCTACCGAGGTGGATGTTGATTCTTCCCTCTTTGATGAGAACGATCCTGGTCCCAAGCCTGTTATGGATGAGGTGCCTCCTCTTACTACTTATGAAGGTATCCCAACTATCCCGACCATTAGTGTTGATGCTCCCCTCGATCAGGGGATGGTGACTGCTCCATCTGAGGGAGGTGCACCTGGGGCTGTTGTGGATAAGGGGAAGCAACCAACATCCTTAGAATAGACTGAGGTTGCCATCTAGTCTTCTTAGGGACATTTTCATTTTTTGTATCTCTGTTTATTCTCATTGATGTACTCGAACTGTTCTTATTTTAATAAAATGAAGTTTTGTTCCTCTTCATATACTAATTTATTTAATCTTGATGCTTGTATGATTTGTAGCTTATCGATATTGAGGAATATATTCCTTCTACCTCTCACCTAGGAAAAATTCTTGGTCCTGATGTGAGCAATCGAGTTTTCCGTGCCTTTGTAAGAATATGTAAGTCCCTTAGATCAAGGAATCAAGACTATAAAGACCAGTCAGAGTTTGTTGCCAAGCTGAAAGATAGGCTTGAGGAGATAGAGGAGGTCGGCGCTTCTGTTTAGGAGGAAATGGATGCACTGATGGCTATGCTTTTGGATGCTTCTGAGATCAATCAAATTGGGGAGGTCATTCAACAGGAGAATGATGCTCTAAGGAGGGAAGTCTCGCGACTTAAGGAGAATGCGCCGAGCATTTCCCCTCATGTTTTACGTGGTTCCTCTTCATCGACTGGGTGGCGAGCTGATACTGATGATAGTGGTTCAGCTAGGGATATTTTTGAACTGTGAGGTGACGTTCATAGGGAGTATGTGATAGTTGTTGGTCTTCAACGAGATGTAACCTTACTGAGGCACCTATTCAAGAAAGGTCCTTGGTAGGTGTGGTTTGATGGCGATGACCAGGGTTGGACTGATGCTCTAACGAAGTTAAAGGAGGTTGAGGAGTTAGCTTTCATAAGAGGGTGGTTGAGTGCTCTTAGGGAGTTGCAAGTCCCTTATAACTCCGTTCTCTGGTATCGCCATGAGATATATCCTTTAACTTGGATGCCGAACCCATTCAGGATGGATGATCAATGGGTTCGCATAGATGCGATCCCAAGACAGCACATGGAGACAAGTTCAGAAGAAGTCAAGGAGGAATTATCTCCTCAACCAGATGATGGATTAAGAGTGCGAGTGTCTGACTATCTTTCTCAGCGACCTAGTTATCATTAGGATTTAATTTACTCAGCATATGTAAATCTTTGTATATGTAATGATGTGATAAATAGTTATGTTTTGGGCGATTTGTCGACTAAACATGTGTTGTGTATTTTTTTTTACTTCATTGATTTCTTGTTCAACTATCTTGGGCTCTTCCAGCCGACTAGACTTGATTTAGGAAGAGTTGGTTTGTTGAGTGAGTATCCCCCCAATTCAGTATGATTTTATTGTGCCATTCTGCCTTACTTTATCTTTAAGGTTGTGTCGTCACACTTCCTTAGGCCTAAGTGAGGTAATGGAGAGGATACACCTGGTATTAGATGTTCTATCGGAGCAGGATTTTTTAGCCAAATAATGTTGGCGACCAACCTGGGTTGGCCATATTGCCTAAAGGTACCCTATAGGGCTTTATATATTGTCAGGGGCAAGCTATGAGGTCATTCGTGTTTGACGAATGCCTGAGGAGGGCCATTACATATTGACCCTGCTTTTAGTTTTGTATGTTAAAAGGGGAGCTTGTGACTTGGAAAGGGTGCATGAATTATAATGTAGTTGAGAAAAATCAACACTCCATAAAATTCCTCTGCCAAATAAATTTCATTAATCATAAATGAATTATAAATTCAACACTGAGTTAAAAAAAAACTAGAAGTAAAATTTCTTTAAATGGGTTGCATTCCAAGCTCTAGGTATCTCCCTGCCTTCCAGCGTTTCTAAGTGATAGGCTCCTTATAGGTCGTATTTTATCACCTTGAATGACCCCTCCCAGTTTGGTCCTATCTTACCATCTGATGGTTTTATAGTGCTTCCAAGAACTTTTCGTAGGATATAGTACCCAACCTAGAATGCTCTTGGATTGACCTTTTTGTTGTAGTGCTTTGCTAGCTGTTGCTGGTAGGCTACTAGTTTCACTAGAACCAAGTCCCTTCGCTCCTCAGCTAGGTCATGTTCAGCGAGTAATGTTGTATCATTATGGCCTTGGTCAACAAGAGTGGACCTCATGGTAGGGAGGCCAACTTCCAAAGGGATAATTGCCTCTATCCCATACGTCAGTGCAAATGGTGTCTCTCCAGTTGCTCATCGTAGGGTGGTGAGGTAAGCCCATAGGATGTGGGGTAGTTCATTTAATCATGCTCCCTTGGCTCGCTTAAGACGCTTTTTTAATCCATCAATCACTATTTTGTTAGAAGCTTCAGCCTATCCGTTTCTCTGAGGGTATGCCATATAGCTGAAGTAGTGCATGATCCCGTGGTCACTACAGAAACCCTGAAAGAGGTCACTCTCAAACTGGGTTCCATTATCAGTGATGATAGTCTTGGGGATCTCGAAATGAGTAACGATCTTCCTCCATATGAATCTTATCATATCTACATCTCCAATGTTTTCCAGTGGCTCTGCCTCTATCCATTTGGTGAAGTAGTTTGTTGCGACCAAAATATACTTGCAATTACCTGCTATGGTAGGTAGAGGGACCACGATGTCCATACCCCATTGGGTGAAAGGTCATGGGATAGTGACTTTAGGTCACTAACTGGTTGGTGAACCATATGGGCATGAAGTTGACACTTTTTGCATCTTTGAGCATAGATTCCAGCATCTTTTTACATGTACGACCACCAGTAAACTTCTTTTATTGATCGAAAAGCTAGCAACCTGTCCCCAATATGACTCCCATAGCTTCCCTCACGGAGTTCATACAGGACTTGCTCGACGTCTTTTAAATAAACGTATTGAAGCTACGGGCTATTGAAAGGTCTCTTGTACAGCTTGCCCTTAGAAGATAAGTGAAAGCGAGAAGCTTTGACTCTTATCTGATGATCGGTCTTGTTATCTATTGGTAGCGCACCATCCTTCCAATAATCCCTTATGGGGTCTATCTAACTGGGGCTGTCTCAATTTGGAGAATATTCCCTGTATTTGGTAGCTCGTTGATTTGGTTGATACTTGGTTGGGCAAGTAAATCGATTTGAATTGTCCTTTTCAAGTCGGGGTTTATTGTTGAGCTTAAGGCTGCCAAGGCATCAGCATGACTGTTATGTTCTTTCGGAAACTACTGGATGCTGACTTGTTCAAAGTTGACCATCAATTCTATCACAGTGGCGAGATAGGTTGCCATCTTCTCATCCCTAGCGTTGAAATCACCACTTATATGGTTGGAGACCAACTGTGAGTTGCTAAACACTTGGAGTAATCTTACTCTGAGCGTTCGAGCCTTTTGTAGGCCCGTGATCAGTTCTTCATATTCTTCTTCATTATTGGAGGCTTCGAATCCAATCCTGATTACTTGCTAGAATATTGCATCTTTAGGGGTAATCAGCACAATACCTACACCTCCCCATTTGGAATTAGAGGCTTCGTCAACGAATAGTCTGCAGACTCCTAATGCCGAGGGAACTTCATTCTAATGAATAGTTTGGGGTTGTTTGCAAGGAGATTATCCTATAAACTCTGCAATGAAGTCAGTGAGGACCTTCCCTTTAATGGCATTCCTCGGCAGAAACTGAATGTCAAATCACCCAAGCTCGACTGACCATTTTGATAGTCTACTTGACAGGTCTTCTTTTCTCAGGATTACATTAGGAGGGTGGGATGTAAGTACGATGATGGAGTGGGCTTCAAAGTAATGTTTCAATTTCCTTAAGGCTACCACTAGCGTAAAGGCGAGCTTTTCTAGTGGTAGGTATCGCTGCTCGGCGTCCAAGAGAGTCTTGCTCGCGTAATAGACTGGGTGTTGGATCCTCATTTTTTTGTATACCAGGGCAAAACTTATAGCATGAATGGATACTGCAAGGTAAAGGTATAAACAATAATTCTCTTGAGGGATTACGAGCAAAGGTGGTGTGCTGAGGTAAGCTTTATGTCCCTGTAACGCCCTTGATCAATCCTCGTTCCACTCCACATCTTTGCATTTCATCAACAACTGGAAAAACGTATGGAACCTTTGGGATGACTTTGAGATGAACCGATTTAGGGCAGCGAGCATCCCCATGAGCTTCTACACGTCTCTTATCATATGGGGGGGGGGGGGTTCACCCTATTGATGGAAGTTGGATTTAATACCTCTCTTGCTGACCAAGTACCCAAGGAATTTTCCTGACAGGACACCGAAGGAGCACTTACTTATGTTGAGCTTCATTTGGTACTTCCTGAGGATTTCAAAGGTTATTGATAGGTCGGAGAGGTGGTCTTCCTTGATCTTTCTCTTGACGAGCATATAATCGATGTAGACTTCCATAGTGCTTCCCATTGAGTCTTTAAACATCTTGGTGACCAACTGCTCGTAGGTTACTCCTGCATTTTTTAGCCCAAAGGGCATAACCCTGTAGCAATATAACCCAACTGTGGTTATAAATGTTGTTTTGTCTTGATCTAGCTCGTACAGAGGGATCTGGTGATACCCAGAGTATGCGTCCAGGAAACTCATCCTTTCATGTGCTGCAGTGGCATCCACCAGTTGATCAATCTTTAAGAGGGGGACGTTGTCTTTAGGGCATGCCTTATTGAGATTGATGAAATCGATGCAGACTCTCCACTTTCCGTTTCTCTTAGGGATAACTACTGGGTTGGATAGCCATTTGGGGAACTGGACTTCCCTTATGGATCCTACATCTAACAGTTTTTCAACTTCCTTCTCCACTGCTTTGTCTTTTTCCAAAGCAGTTCGGCGATCTTTTTGTGCTATTGGTTTAAAAACTTGATCGATGTGAAGTCAATGATAAGTGATGTTTGGATCAATCCTGGGTAGCTCGTAATGCTCCCATGCAAAGATATCTAGGTTTTCGAATTATCATCTAGAGGTCTTCTTGCCTTGTGTGAAATGTCTTTTCAAGTAGAAATAGAAATTAGAGTGCGTAGTGGTTTTTACATCTAGGTGGGTGGTTTTCCTTATAAAATACGTCTTATGAATGCTTGATATTGTTTTCTACTCAATTTCACACTTTGGAGCATGCCCACTACGGCTGTAAATGGATATTCGAAAATCCGCATCCGTCCGATATCCGAATCCGAATTTGCGGATATTTATCCAAAAATATGGAAACGGATACGAATATGGATACTCTTTAAAAATATCCGAGAAAACGGATACGGATACGGATAGTACTAGTATCCGACACGGATAATCCGTATCCGATGCGGAGTATCCATTTTATCGGATATCCGTTTTACCGGATATCCGTATCCATCAAACATATGTTTAAAATGTTACTAATAATATTAGTATTAGTATTACTAATAAAATAATATTAAAACAAATCTTAATCGTTTATTCCCAAAACAAAATAAATACATACTCCACTCAAAACAAAAACACCATAAAGTTATTGTTTTATTGGGTATATTATAAAATGTCACGTATTACTATTTAATTGTGTATATTATTATGGAGTTACACTAAAGTTACAATACACCTTATCACACACAATATACACCGACTAAAGAACATATTCTCCGCTAAAAAAATAACTTCGTTTCATTCTCCTTTGTACAAAATAAGAGAAAATAAACTCTCATGTGGTTGTTCGTTAGTTTCCTTAATTATTAATAAATGTAAGAGAGAAACAGAAAAGAATGTAAGAGAGAAACATAAAAGTAAAGAGATGATTTTGATTGTAATGAGAACTGAAGTTAACAACATGTATATTATATATAAAATAAAAATGTATACTTATTAAAATAAAATATCAGTATGTTTTGAAGACAAAAGGTCCATGAGGCTATCATTCTCAATAAATTTGTTTAATCTAAAAGGTGCATATTTATTTCTATTGTCATGGAATGCGATTGTTATTTTTTTTTATGGCTTTAAGCTTCTACGGTTGTAAAGTATGGATGACTTTAAACCATATTATCATTATGGAATGATACTATTATTATGGAATCCATAATTGTTGATGATTTTGTTACATATTTATTTAGATTGGATTGGATTGGATATTTTAATTGTTATTTTTTGCGATGGCTAAATAATGTAAATGGATACGGATATTATCCGAATCCGAGGTATCCGAGCGGATACGGATATGGATAGTTGTTTTAACTATCCGGGTGGATACGGATATGGATAGTAATTCAGATAGGGGATACGGATATGGAAAACATGGTATCCGATCCGTATCCGTCCGTTTACCACCCCTAATGCCCACCACTTAGATTACACTTAGATCTAGTGTAATGGCTTAAAATTTAACTTAGGTATTTTGATATAGTCATTTCATATAGATTTAACAAATTAACTTGTTATGTGAGTAATTAAAAACATATTCTATATCACATTGTTCATCATGTGCTAGATGATTTGAATTTGCAAGAAAAATCATTTTATTTCAAAAATTGGTCATGAGATGCGACCCCTCTAGGTTTGTTAGAGAACAAATACTTCCATTAATAACACACATCCTTAATTGGTATCAGAGTGAGGTGCTCTTATTGTTGCATTAATGCCGTTGAGTTGATCCTTATGTTGTGTATTTATTGTGTTTTTGCTCTCATACATTGCTTATTGAGAATTGTGCTTATTTATTATAAATGGATCAATATCGTGATTCGAGTTCATGAAGATGATAAAATATTTTCACTCTAAGCATGAACAAGTGTGGAAGAGTATTGAGGAATGATGAATTTATCCAACAATTGAAGAAGAAGGTGTTAGGGTAAAGAAATCAAGAGTACTTTTGGACGGATGCGGAGTTCAATGATTTCTGTTACAAATTTATTGCATTGAACACCTTGTATGCTTCTGTGAGAACACAAGAATATAGTCGCATTTTAAATTGTGAACACGCAAAAGAGGCATGGGATGTGGAGTGTTAAATATGAAAAGTTGCAACACATTGCGACTAAATTTAAAATAAGAGATTATAATCATAGTGGATTATGATCAGGTCTATTGCACTCAGCATAGTCTTTTCTCTTTATTATATTTTTTGGGCCCCATCAGACATACGTATTCCATTCCTTGTGATGAATTATGATATAGTGTTCTGCTCATATTTTAGTTACATTTTAGATTATCTTATTTCTGTTTATTTATACTCCTCAGAATAACTCATCTCCATTTTTTCCATGATGTGAGCATAACGATTTATTTTCTCGTTTATTTCACTCTACAAAAATCATACACACAAATTATGTTTTTGAGAAAAAGGAGAAATCATAGTGATAAGAGACCAAAAGGATGAAATGGGTGCCTAACACTTTCCCATTCCATAACTTAGTCCCCAAACCCATGATCCATTTGGTTTCGTATGCATCATTTTGTCTTTAATGTCGTTTCTTCGGAGATGTCTACTTTTTTTTTCCTATTTTGAGCAAAATATGATGGTGACTCCATTTTTCTATTTTCTCACCTCTTTGGCGACGACTAATTTATGTCTGTGGGAGTCTGCAAAGAGTGCATGAGTAGCAGAAAGAGAATTTTCTTTCTTGAATCCCGTGTCGAAAAATAACGACCAATTGAATTAGGTCTCTTTTACTCTTTAGGTTCACATAATTGGTCTCAACTCGTTAAAAGAGGTTACCTTCACTATTTAGGTCTGCAGAATTAGCCTCGGCCCTCTAAATTAAGTCGTTTTCACTCTTTATGCCTGCAAAATTGATCAAGTTTTGTAGAATTATCCTCAACCCTCTAAATTAGGTCTATTTTACTTTTGAGGTCCGCGAAATTAACCTCGACCCTATTAATCAGGTCTCTTTCACTCTTTAGGTCCATGAGGTTTCTCTAAGTCCCCAATATATGCCTTGACCCGCTGAATCAGTCGCTTACGCTCCTAATGTCTGTAGAAATTGACCTTTACCATAAACACTCGTAACTTTCCATAGAGGTGTGTATCTTTTGATGACCTTCGCTTATCCTAAACTCGACCACTGAGGGGCTCTGTAGACAAACCATCTTAATTCCCTTCAAGAATCTTCTTATGTCCTTAACACCATTCCTTTCACCCACAGACCCCAAGTCCTACTCTGAACCCTGACCCAGAGACCACTGAGCACATATAAGCTTTATTTGACTTTGATCAACTCTCAGTATTGAGATTATCTCAATGCATTTTTATAAGGCTCTGAATACCCTTTTTAACGGTTCATGCCATGCACGAATCGTCGTTACGGTTCATGTGTACTTGTCTTTTATCCCAAAACCCCCCATTCTAGAGGCCATCAGATGCTTCTGAGATCTTTTGACCTTAGTCAATTATCAGACCCAGGACTTTACCATGCACTTTCATAGCTGTAATAACCCTAGCGTATGAGACCGTATTTTATAGTAATTACTTAGTATAGTAATTAGAGACCAGTGTTGGGTTATGATTTGAATGTAAATTTAATGTAGAAAAGTTGATATTTATTATGAGGTTGCATACATATCATAATCATGGGAAATATTGCTATGTCATGCTTATTAATATCATCTGTATTTAAAAATGATATTTGGCTTAATTATGAGACCGGAACCTATATTGAATTTTAAAAATGTCCAAATGATAATTTGGAGGTTGCAGTTGATTCCGGAATGTGCGAAATAGTCAAATAATGTACCATATTGTATTTTGTAGTTTTGGGCATTTTTGACTGGTTGTGCCTTAATTATGCTATTGCGTATTATTTTATCGCACTATTAGTTAATTAAGTGGGATTTTGTCTTAGGTCACGACTTAAGTCTTCTAAGTATTCTAATTTCCCCTAATTTCCTTCCTAAACCAAAGAGAGAAAGAGAAGAGAAGAGAGAAAGACTTGGAGATTGAGAGAGGATTTGCCACTACAGCAAGAAATCTGCAAATTTGCTGAATCAAGGCAAGTTTTTACTTGCTAGTTGTGTCTTGAGATAGATGATTTGTTGTGGTAATGGTGTATTGATTTTAGTTTAGCAAACTTAGGGTTTGATTATGTATTTTTGGGTTTTGATTCACTCAAAGATGATTCATGAGGTTTTAGATGATCAATAGTATCATTGATGTTATTTTAGTGTTGGTATATAAGTTTGGTTTGAAGAAATTTGAGTTGGGGTAGAAAATGGAGTCCAAGACTCCATAGCCAATTCTTGGCAAAATCGCAGGACCGAATCGATTCGGCCCCCTTGGCGAATCGATTCGGCTAAGTCCAGTGCTCAGGTCTTGTGAACCGAATCGATTCGGAATTGGTCCGAATCGATTCGGCATTATGCAGAAACCCAAACCTTCTGACGGAATCGATTCGGCTCCTATCCGAATCGATTCGGCAATTATGCAGAATCTTAAATTTTCTGGCCGAATCGATTCGGTAGCCCTGGACTTTTTCAAATTTTTCTTTTTTATTTTTAACCCCTTTTCTTTAGGATTAGTGATTAGGTACCTTCTTAAATGAAGTAAACCTAGGGTTTAGAGTACTAGTAGAGTTGGGTCGACATCCTAGACTCATCTAGGATTCATTCAAAGGGGAATTTAAAGTAATGCTTAGGCATTTCTTTCGTCTCGTAGTTTTATAAGGGTCTAGAATATATTAAGGTCAATTTGGAGACTGTAGAATTTAACTCGTGTTAGATTTGACTTGAGGGTTTATATTAAAGCCTAAAAGAGGCTTTGGAAATAACTTTGGAGTCTGAATTTCTTATCGAGGATGTTATGACGGTACATAATACGTATAGCCCGATTTATCTTATACATTTATTAAAATGGGAAATTGATAAGGTAAATGATAATTTACTAATCATGTATTGGAAATTAATAAATGAATGTTACACACCTCTCTAAATACCATCTTAAGGGAAGTCCGTACAAGAGGTGAAGCCCCCTGGCTAATGAATGCAGGGTGGATATAGTCCTAGGCCATATGAGCGCTTGTTTTATATTTTTTCTGCGATGGGTAGGAGATTCTGGGTGTGGTCTTGACTACCCCGCGGGAATATGGCCGCTTCCCGACGATTTCGATAGGATCCCAGGTTGTCTTATGTTAGGCCCTGGAAGATGATGGTTATTTAGGGACGCACACAGTGGGGAAACCCGGACGGGCAGTCTTAGAATCGTTATATTTATATTTATGACTATTCTAATTATCGAGTTGGACTCGATGAAACATGAATGCCTTAAAGAGTAAATTTATGCCACAAAGAGCATGCTATTGAGATTAGTGCCATATAGAGCACATGATGATAATTATATTCCTGATAAGTAATGGAAAAGAAGATTGAAATTGAAATATGATGGATGATGATAAAGGCTCATAAGTACTTTTAATTCTGTTTCTATATGAATCTCACTCTATGTAGTCCTTTATCAGTTTTAGTTCCTTACATGATGTTACCATGCTAGACTATTATCCATGCTTAATTGTGCATCATTGTCATACCTGTCATCTATCTATTGATCACATATCCCCGGCCCTGGCCGGTTTTCATTTCTTGTTGTATCTATATATATATATATATATAATCCGTTCAGGTGTTCCGCCGCACGGTCGCCAGTAATGACCCCCTTCCTTCCATATGTTTTGAGGAGTCGTGACATCGTGCGGGTTTCACGAGATTTTGTGTAGACGCCTCCATTTATGTTTTCTAGTTATGATCGGTTATTCGGGCATGTTGCCCAAACCGTTGTAATTGTATAATGGATCTATTATGTAACACTTGGTACTAATTGTATGTTGTATGGTTGTTGTTGACCAACGTTTCATTCGGTCCTTTGTATCTTTTGGGTTTCTTATATACGCTTGTGGGGGTTTCCACCCTCTATTTCTATTATGGGTTGTTGAAAATGTTTTCTTTTTATTTCAAATCAAAGTTTTTGATAACCCATTTTCTGGAATATAGAGTGGTTATTCCTTATACTTTGCATATTGTTGTGATGCTGAGAATGATATTTATCAAAGATTTCCTATTTTATCGGGGTATAGGGCTGGCCATCCTTTATTCCAGATAGCGGGTTGTGACAGATGGTATCAGAGCATCGGGTTCTAGAGTCTTTAGGATCTATGCGGACTTGTCACGTTCTTTGATATAGAACTTAATGTTAGGATTGCTTTGCTGCCTATGTATGCGATCTTATGCTAAATAGATTGTCTTATATTATGTTTTAACTCTACCTTGTCTTTATCTCAGATGCCGCCGAAGAGAGGACGTCCCGCTAGACGTAATAGGGTTGTTGAGGATGAGTATGGCCCTCCACCACAGCAGGGGAGTATCAGTGCCGCTGAAGTTGCAAATATTGTGGCCTAAGTTGTCAACGCCGTGATGACTGCAGTGGCCCAACAAATGCCACAAGCTCAAGTTAGGGGACAAGAAGCACTAGTTCCTACGGGACCTTCTCAGTGGGAATGGGTGAGGGAGTCTTTCCTTAAAGGGCATCCCCCGGAATTCGAGGGAGGTTCGGATGTTATCAAGGCAAACCAGTGGAAGAGAGATATGCAGCGCCATCTTAGGATGGTGGAATGTAGTGAGGAGAAGAAGCAAATTCTCGTTACTTTCAAGCTGGTCGGACCGGACTTACATTGGTGGGAGTCAATGACGACACCCGAACAAAGGGATACTATGTCCATCACAAATTTTTGGGCTTTGTTTGATGGAAAGTATTTCCCTCCTGCAGTTCAGAGGGAAATGCAGAGGAAGCTTCAGGATTTGGTACAAGGGTAGAGATCGGTTGCCGAGTACGAGGAGGAGTTTACCCGGTTAGCCAGTTTTATACCGGATGAGGTAACTCCAGAAGCGAGGAGGATCTCCAAGTTTGTGGGAGGTTTTCATTGGCGAATAAAACAACATTTGCTTGGAAACCCATCTCTGGTGACTTTTGGTGATGTGATGAATGCTGCTTTACTTCACTGTCAAGAACATAGATTGTTTGTGCAAAATAAGAAGAAGGTTGTAGTTGCGGGGCAGGCTGTGAGACAGGGAGGAGTTGGGAGCGGAGGGGGAACATCTTCTTCATCCCAATCCTCGGGGAACAAGCAGGTTGAGAGGGATCCCCAGCAGGGGGATTCGTCAAAGCGTCAACATTTCGGTGGGTTTAATGCTGGTGGCAACCCCAATAATTTCAGGCAGGGTCAAGGTGGTCAGCAACCACAGGGTGGTAGAGGTGGAAATGGAGGTAGAGGCCAACAGGGCCGAGGTGCGGGGCAATTCCGGAATAACCAAGGTAGGAATCAGGATAACACGACAAATAAATGTTTTCAGTGTGGGGAGCTGGGCCATTTTAAAAGGGCGTGTCCTCAGTGGGTAGGAGGGCATCTTCCTAGGGCCCCACAGCAGCCGTATGTACAGTTTCCGCCCCAAGTGCCTAATCCCGTTGCTCCTCCTCAACAGGGGCAATTGCAGTACGGAAGGGTTTACCATATTCAGGAGGCTCTGCTTCCTCCAGCTCCTCCGGCACCACCGGCGATAGAGGGTAAGTTTCTCATTCATGGGCATATGGGTCGAATCCTATTTGATACGGGTGCTACACACTCCTTTATTTCTAAAAGTTTTGCTCAGACTACAGGTTTGATAAAATCTGCTGAAAGTACCTTCACTAGCGTCGAATCCTCTATGGGCGATGGCTCATTGATTTTCTTCGTATGTAAAAACGTAGGAATTAATCTTGGTGACTTGTGTTTTGAGGCTGACTTACTCGTCCTTGATATGGTCGGGTACGATGTAATTTTGGGTATGGATTGGCTAGTGAAGTATCGTGCTATAGTGAATTGTTACGGGAAGAATATAGTTTTTGCGGTTCCGGGACAAGAGATGTTCCTGATAGTTATGCCTTGCATGGAAGGGAGCACGAGTGCTTATCTATATTGTATTGCAGAAGATGTATCGAGAGATGTCGTGGTTCCCCTAAATTCTCTTCCAATAATTAGAGATTTTGAAGATATTTTTCTGGAGATACCGGGATTACCTCCAAGTCGGGAAATAGAGTTTGTTATTGACTTAATGCCGGGAACTCGACCGATCGCCAAAGCTCCTTATTGAATGGCTCCTGTGGAGATGAGGGAGCTGAGAGATCAGATTCAGAAGCTACTGGAGCAGGTCTTTATTAGGCGTAGTACCTCACCGTGGGGCGCTCCGGTATTGTTTGTGAAGAAGAGAGACGGTTCTCTCCAATTGTGCGTGGACTATAGAGAGTTGAATAAAGTCACCATCCGGAATAAATACCCTCTACCTCGCATCAACGACTTATTTTATCAACTTAGGGGAGCTTCCTACTTCTCCAAGATCGATTTGAGGACGGGGTATCACCAATTGAGGATACGAGAGCAAGATGTATCCAAGATGGCCTTTCTGACCCGTTATGGATCTTATGAATTCTTGGTTATGCCCTTTGGACTAACCAATGCCCCTGTAGTGTTTATGGATCTTATGAACAGGGTTTTTCGGGATTTCCTTGACCAGTTTGTCATTGTCTTCATCGATGACATCCTAGTGTATTCTCAGACAGAGTCGGATCACGCTGCTCACTTGCGGTTGGTTCTGCAGAGATTGAGGGATCATCAATTGTATGAAAAGTTTGAGAAGTGTGGCTTCTGGTTGAAGGAAGTTCAGTTTCTGGGGCATGTGGTGTCATCCCAAGGCGTGTCTGTGGATCCGAGTAAGGTGATCGCGGTAAAGGAATGGGGTCAGCCCACGACGCCCACTGAAGTTCATAGTTTTCTGGGCTTGGCAGGTTATTACCGTCGATTCATTAAGGGCTTTTCCAAGGTTGCTAGCCCATTGACGAATTTGACCCGAAAAGGAGTAAGATTTGTTTGGGACAGTTCATGTCAAGCGGCTTTCGATGAGCTCAAGGATAGACTGACTTCCGCTCCAGTCCTGGCATTGCCAAAGCCGGGATTGGAATATCTCGTCTTCACTGATGCATCTCTTCTGGGGTTAGGAGGTGTTCTTAAACAAGAGAGACAACCCATTGCGTACGCTTCTCGTAAGTTGAAGCCTCACGAGAGGAACTATCCGGTACATGACTTGGAATTCGCCGCCGTTGTATTTGCCTTGTAGATATGGAGGCATTATCTCTTAGGGGAAAAGTTTAGTCTATTCACCGACCACAAATCGCTACAATACTTATTCTCCCAAAAGGATTTGAATATGCGCCAGCGTCGTTGGTTGGAGTTTGTGAAAGACTACCAATTTGATATTCATTATCACCCCGGGAAGGCGAATGTGGTAGCAGATGCCTTGAGTAGAAAGCCTGATGGAGGCTTAGCTGAGGTGTGGAAAGCTAAGTGGAAAGAACTCAACCTGGAGGATGCAGGGGTGAGAGCATTCCTTTCTGTGATGACGGTTACTCCCACGATTATAGCAAAGATTGTGGAAGCTCAGAAAAGAGATAAGGTTTGTCAAGACCATACTCGCCAGTTGTTGTCTGAGGGAGCAGAGTCGTACTCGATTGGTTCCGAGGGAGGACTACGCTTCCATGGAAGACTGGTGGTTCCCGACGATGGGGATTTGAGACGTGCAGTAATGGCGGAATCCCACGGGTCCAAATTCACGATGCATCCAAGCGGGGACAAGATGTACCAAAATGTGTGTCGTTTGTACTGGTGGGCGGGTATGAAGAGGGATATCTCAGAGTTTGTGTCTCAATGCACTACTTGTCAGTTGGTTAAGATTGACCACCAGCGACCGACAGGTTTGTTACAACCGCTCGAGATTCCCGTATGGAAATAGGAGAGCATCTCGATGGACTTTGTTACGGGCTTGCCTAGATCGCAAAAGGGTCACGACTCAATTTGGGTGATTGTCGACCGTTTAACTAAGTCGGCACACTTCTTGCCTGTGCGCACCGATTATGATACCGCTCGTTATGCCCAGTTGTTCATTGAGGAGATCGTCAGACTCCACGGGGTACCTTTGAATATTATCTCCGACCGCGATAAAATATTTGTGTCCCACTTTTGGCAGAGTTTCCAGGGAGCTATGGGGACCGAGTTGAAGTTGAGCTCTTCCTATCATCCTCAAACAGACGGCCAGACCGAAAGGGTAAACCAGATGTTGGAAGATATGCTTCGTATGTGCATACTCGATTTTAAGGGCGGTTGGGAACAATACCTTTCGTTGGTTGAGTTTGCTTATAACAACTCATACTATTCACTATTGGAATGGCACCCTATGAAGCTCTGTATGGCAGACCTTGTAGATCGCCCGCTTGTTGGTTGGAAGTGGGTGATAATAAGTTCCTTGGGCCTGAAATGATCCAAGACACTTCTTCGAAGATTGAGCTTATTCGAAATTGCACACGGATAGCCCAAGATCGACAAAAGAGCTACGCCGATGCGGGTAGGAGACATATGGAGTTGGAGGTTGGAGACCAAGTGTTGGTGCGAGTGTCCCCGATGAAGGGCATCAAACGTTTTGGAAAGAAAGGAAAGCTTGCACCCCGTTTTGTTGGACCTTTCCCGGTAATTGCAAAGGTTGGTCCCGTGGCATACCAACTTGCCTTGCCGGAACCTTTACAACAAATCCATGATGTATTTCACGTCTCCTTTTTGAAGAAGTACAGAAGGTGTGAAGGTGCCCTTTGGCACATTCCTTTCGAAGATATCAATTTGCAGCCCGATGTTTCTTATGAAGAACAACCGGTTGCTATCCTTGAGTTTGGGGAGCGAAAGTTGAGATCTCGTGTGGTGCCCCTAGTGAGAGTTCATTGGAGTCATCACCATGCCAACGAATCAACTTGGGAACGTGAGGATGAGATGCGGGAGAAATACCCACATCTTTTCTTATGAGATACGCCTGAATTTTGGGGGCAAAATTCCCTCATAAGGGGGGGAGTATGTAATAACCCTAGCTTATGAGACCGTATTTTATAGTAATTACTTAGTATAGTAATTAGAGACCAGTGTTGGGTTATGATTTGAATGTAAATTTAATGTAGAAAAGTTGATATTTATTATGAGGTTGCATACATATCATAATCATGGGAAATATTGCTATGTCATGCTTATTAATATCATCTGTATTTAAAAATGATATTTGGCTTAATTATGAGACCGGAACCTAAATTGAATTTTAAAAATGTCCAAATGATAATTTGGAGGTTGCAGTTGATTCCGGAATGTGCGAAATAGTCAAATAATGTACCATATTGTATTTTGTAGTTTTGGGCATTTTTGACTGGTTGTGCCTTAATTATGCTATTGCGTATTATTTTATCGCACTACTAGTTAATTAAGTGGGATTTTGTCTTAGGTCACGACTTAAGTCTTCTAAGTCTTCTAATTTCCTTCCTAAACCAAAGAGAGAAAGAGAAGAGAAGAGAGAAAGACTTGGAGATTGAGAGAGGATTTGCCACTACACCAAGAAATCTGCAAATGTGCTGAATCAAGGCAAGTTTTTACTTGCTATTTGTGTCTTGAGATAGATGATTTGTTGTGGTAATGGTGTATTGATTTTAGTTTAGCAAACTTAAGGTTTTCTTATGTATTTTTGGATTTTGATTCACTCAAAGATGATTCATGAGGTTTTAGATGATCAATAGTATCATTGATGTTATTTTAGTGTTGGTATATAAGTTTGGTTTGAAGAAATTTGAGTTGGGGTAGAAAATGGAGTCCAAGACTCCATAGCCAATTCTTGGCAAAATCGCAGGACCGAATCGATTCGGCTCCCTTGGCGAATCGATTCGGCTAAGTCCAGTGCTCAGGTCTTGTGAACCGAATTGATTCGGAATTGGTCCGAATCGATTCGGCATTATTCAGAAACCCAAACCTTCTGACCGAATCGATTCGGCTCCTATCCGAATCGATTCGGTAATTATGCAGAATCTCAAATTTTCTGGCCGAATCGATTCGGCCAAGGGGGTGAATCGATTCGGTAGCCCTGCACTTTTTCAAATTTTTCTTTTTTATTTTTAATCCCTTTTCTTTAGGATTAGTGATTAGGGACCTTCCTAAATGAAGTAAACCTAGGGTTTAGAGTACTAGTAGAGTTGGGTCGACATCCTAGACTCGAAAGGATTCATTGAAAGGGGAATTTAAAGTAATGCTTAGGCATTTCTTTCGTCTCGTAGTTTTATAAGGGTCTTGAATAGATTAAGGTCAATTTGGAGACTGTAGAATTTAACTCGTGTTAGATTTGACTTGAGGGTTTATATTAAAGCCTAAAAGAGGCTTTGGAAATAACTTTGGAGTCTGAATTTCTTATCGAGGATGTTATGACGGTACGTAATACGTATAGTCCCGATTTATCTTATACATTTATTAAAATGGGAAATTGATAAGGTAAATGATAATTTACTAATCATGTATTGGAAATTAATAAATGAATGTTACACACCTCTCTAAATACCATCTTAAGGGAAGTCCGTACGAGAGGTGAAGCCCCCTGGCTAATGAATGCAGGGTGGATATAGTCCTAGGCCATATGAGCGCTTGTTTTATATTTTTTCTGCGATGGGTAGGAGATTCTGGGTGTGGTCTTGACTACCCCGCAGGCATATGGCCGCTTCCCGACGATTTCGATAGGATCCCAGGTTGTCTTATGTTAGGCCCTGGAAGATGATGGTTATTTAGGGACGCGCACAGTGGGGAAATCCGGACGGGCGGTCTTAGAATCGTTATATTTATATTTATGACTATTCTAATTATCGAGTTGGACTCGATGAAACATGAATGCCTTAAAGAGTAAATTTATGCCACAAAGAGCATGCTATTGAGATTAGTGCCATATAGAGCACATGATGATAATTATATTCCTGATAAGTAATGGAAAAGAAGATTGAAATTGAAATATGATGGATGATGATAAAGGCTCATAAGTACTTTTAATTCTGTTTCTATATGAATCTCACTCTATGTAGTCCTTTTTCAGTTTTAGTTCCTTACATGACGTTACCATGCTAGACTATTATCCATGCTTAATTGTGCATCATTGTCATACCTGTCATCTATCTATTGATCACATATCCCCGGCCCTGACCGGTTTTCATTTCTTGTTGTATATATATATATATATATAATCCGTTCAGGTGTTCCGCCGCACGGTCGCCAGTAATGACCCCCTTCCTTCCATATGTTTTGAGGAGCCGTGACATCGTGCGGGTTTCACGGGATTTTGTGTAGGCGCCTCCATTTATGTTTTCTAGTTATGATCAGTTATTCGGGCATGTTGCCCAAACCGTTGTAATTGTATAATGGATCTATTATGTAACACTTGGTACTAATTGTATGTTGTATGGTTGTTGTTGACCGACGTTTCATTCGGTCCTTTGTATCTTTTGGGTTTCTTATTTACGCTTTTGGGGGTTTCCACCCTCTATTTCTATTATGGGTTGTTGAAAATGTTTTCTTTTTATTTCAAATCAAAGTTTTTGATAACCCGTTTTCTGGAATATAGAGTGGTTATTCCTTATACTTTGCATATTGTTGTGATGCTGAGAATGATATTTATAAAACATTTCCTATTTTATCGGGGTATAGGGCTGGCCACCCTTTATTCTGGATAGCGGGTTGTCACAATAGCGCTCTGAACACCCTTTCCAACGGTCTTGGCTGTACGCGATTCACACTTACTGTTTGCAATTTATGCCTTCTTCTTAAAAGTCCCTTTTGAAATTCCAATAGGCACCCCTACCCTATGCCAATCGGCAATGACAAACATCAAATTTTCATTGGTATCAGCAGTGACAAGCTGTCAGCAGTGACAAATATTGAATTCATCATTGCTAACAGCAAGGACAAGCATTAGTTTTGTCACTGATGATAGTGGTGAAAAGTTTGTCATCATTGTATGCGGTGAAAAATATTTAATTTCTAACTGCTAACAGCAGTGACAAACATCTGAGTTATCACTTCTATTAATGGCAACAAAATGAGTGGGGTTATTGTCATCATAGTTTATAACCCTATAGGGGTGACAAAGACTGTTTGTCACTGCTTCGAGCAATAATAAATATTATTTGTCACCACCTACATTGTGGCGGTAAAAAGAAGTGACAAAAGGTCAATTTTCACTGCTAATGGATTACGATCTGGTGTATTGAATATAACGTAGCCTTTTCTCTTTATTATAGAGGCCCCGTCAGGTATGTGAATTCCATTATTTTCAATGGATTGTGATCCAGTGTGCTGCTCACATTTTGGCTATGTTTTAGATTATTTTCTTTCTTTATTTATACTCCTCAGAATGACTCATCTCCATCTTTTCCATGATGTGACCATGAAGATTTCTTTTCTCATTTATTTCACTTCACTCACACCATACACACAAATTGTGTTTTAGAGACAAATGAGAAATCATATCCATGATAGACTAAAAGGGTAAAATAGGTTCCTAACACCTTCTCCTTTCGTAACTTAGTCCCCGAACCCATGATCTATATGGTTTCATATGCATCAGTTTATCTTTGATGTCGTTTCTTCGGGGACGGCTACATCTTCTTCTTCTTTTAAGAAAAATAGGTTGACGACTCCATCTTTCAATATTTTCACCCCTTTAATGGAGGGACAGAAATAGGATTTTCTTCCCTGATCCTTTCACGAAAAAATTTCTCTTTCGAGTCGAACCCGTGTTGGAAAATTTGAAATGGCCATAATCTTTGAGCCCATGACTTTCTTCGTTTCACATGTATTTGTTAGTCCTCTCTATGTCATCTCTTCGGAGATGGCTACCTCATTTGCCTATTTTGAGAAATAGATTGGTGACTCCAATCTCTACACTTTCACACACTTTGACATCCTTGATGTTGGCCATTTCATGTACTTTTGAGCCCGCAAATTCCGCACGAGCGACGAGAGGGGATTTTTTACTTTTAAACTTTCTCGAGGTCCTCTCAGGATGGGCACAGGGGAGACTTCTCTAGGGATTTATATTGAGGACTAGCCTCTATTTACATGGGCTTTGTTTTCCTTTTTCTCCATTTCTCCATTTTTTATGTGTGTATTTATGTTTCCACTTATATATTCTCATTTTTCTCTCGTTCTCACATGTTATATATGCCATGCTCGTGTGAAGCTATTCATGTATATTCTTTCTTCACCATGTTAATCTTCTTATCACATGTATGTACCATAGTTTCTATCACAAACCTCATGTCACTTATACGTTTTTCACTTTATTCACATGTATATATCTCACACTCCACATTCACATGTATATATTTTTCGTGTTCCACATTTACGTATACATATTTTCCATGTTTTATTTTTTCACATTTTACATCCTCTTCATGTCACTTGTAGATATCCATACTTATTCCCACATGTGTACATGCACATGTTTCACATCACTTGTACATACCATATGCTCTACATATATATTTAACATCACTCACGCACATCTCCACGTTATCTTCACTTACACATATTCCCATATCACTCCCACTTTGTATATATGTTCATCTCACTTGTACATATTTCCATGCTTTGTTCACTTGTATATACTTCATTCTTTGTGCTAGTTTTACATATTTGCTCACTCCGCCCGACTTGTATGGTTTTCACGTGCCACTTGTATATCATTTCATGATTTATCTCATGTTTAGTAGGTGTACATATCTCTCTTACCATACATAAAACTTTGTATAAAGATACTAATTAAGACTCATGCACCTTACACACTACATCACGCGAGCACTACATGTTGACCAAATATTTGTCCCAAACTAGGGAGTCATTTTGTGATATGTTGTTGGTTCGGCGGGGAGTGGTTAACCTAAATGATATGACTCCCACCTTCTATTGGTCAAGTACCTTCGACATATACTGAATGGTTCCACCGCATCCTACTACTTATGCCTATCAAAAAATGCCTCTTGAGGAAAATTCTGATTTTTTCAAAAATTAAATTATTAATTCAATTTACGATTTGATTTCTTTGAAAAATTAAAAAAAAATCAGAATTTGGAAAAATCAAAAAATCAAAAAAATGAGAAATTCACAAAATATACTAAAAATACAAAAATTTTAAAAATTCTAAAATTTTGAAAAAATAAATTTAGGATTTTCGATTACTCGAAATTCTCATTTTAAAGAAACAAAGAAAAAGGTTTGACCCAACATGTAAATATATGAGGATAAATTTTCATTTATGTGGAGGTTAGGAAGATGATCTCCTTTTATAAAGCACTACTTTGGAACCTTCATCCTCTCCTAACCGATGTGGGATATGAGAACGTTTTAAAAAAATAAAAAAATAATTGGGAAAAATAAAAAATAATTCAAAAAAATCGGACGAGCATAGTTTTAGAAAAATTCGTATCGAAAAAATAAAAAAATCCTAATTGTTTCTGTTTTTCGATTCAATATTTTTGGAAAATAAAAAGTCGAAAAACCAAAATTTCATTCCAAATTTGGAATAAATTGGATCGAAAATTGGAAAATCGAAAGCTCGAAAAAAAAACATAGCCCTAGTACCGCTTAATCAAACTCACGATGGGAGGTATATAATAGGAAATAATTCACGTACGTTGAATATATTGAATTCTCCCTCACACGTACTGTCACCACGTGGTATATCGTGAGGCAATTCATGTACACTTAGGTATATCAAATGACTTTTTCCCATGTATTAATGAATGATTTCCCTCATAGGTAAGAGGTGTATCGTGGAAGGCATGCCAAAGGAGGGAACCCTTACACTAATCTCCTTTGTATAAATCTCATAGAGGCGTCTGCCCTAGGACACTCTATCCTAGATTGTCGGTTCCAACGCAAAACTCCATCGAAATTATGGGTCCTTTTACCAAATATTCTCACATTATTTTTCCCGTTTTGAAACAGGAGCTTGTCCATGAGTCTAGAAACTAGTTAAACCATGTCTTGCATTATGCACCCTATATATCCCCAAACTCAGGCCTTGCATGATGTTACACTTGCACTCTAGGCAGAACATAAATACAAGTGTAATAATAACAATAATAATAATAATAATAATGATAATAATAATAATAATAATAATAATAACAATAATAATAATAATAATAATAATAATAATAATAATAATAATAATAATAATAATAATAATAATAATAATAATAATAATAATAACAACAACAACTCACTACACCAAAACAAGGAGTAGTTTCCAAGAAATTTTCATGATAAGTAAAATTATTTATCACGGCTATTAAGAGTGATAAAATTTGTGGGCAGTGACAAATTTGAGTTAACTGATTTTTCAATGATAATGATAGTGACAAATTTTATCTTTAGTATTTGTGACAACTAATGGTAGTGAAAAAATTTGTCCTTGTTATTTTTCACTGCCATTAGGAGTAACAAAATTTGTTTTTTGAATTAATTTATTAATACCATTCGTAGTGACAAATTTTGTTCCTAATTTTTCACTGCCATTAGCAATGACAAAATTTGACTTAAGAAGTAATTTATCACTACCAAGAGTAATGACAACTTTTGTGCCAAATTAGTCACTACCATAAGCGGCTATAAACTATTAGGTATATTCTCCTCACCCTTACTTTTCATTTTATCGCCAATCCTACTTCTCTCCATGATTCATCCATAAGCCATAAGCCACAATTCAGTCACACACCTCCACTGAATATTTGGTACCATCCATTTAACTCTCATCCACACATGAATCTCACTACCAGATTTCCATTGATATCATCCACGTGCTTTTATCAGCCCTCAATGAGATAATCACTTTTTGAGATTAGGGTTTTCGTTATCTTTATAGCTTTTGCACCAGACAACCATTATATAATATTTTTTCTCAGTGTTGATGTCCAAAATTAGTAGAGACTCCATCTTAGCTAATAATTGTGACACCCCGACTAATTAAATACCGGGTAGCTATTCCTTTATAAAATTAATTCAAAATGCCAAGTTGGCTTAGTTCATAGCATCACTGTCGAAAACATTTTTATTATTTCTAACCACCTAGTATTTAAAAAGTAAGTCCAAATTTTAATTTAAGTCTGATTAACATGCAACAAGTGTAATGAAGAAATAAATAATACCATTCACCATACTGAAGTAAAACGAATAACCATCACAATAGAGTAAATAAAGTCTGGAGGAAAACTCCTCACTACAATCCCATAACTGAAATGAATAACCGAAACTGAAATAAAACATGCTAAAGTCTGAAAACTGAAATATAAAAGATGTCTCTAAAGAAATGGGCAACATGCCCTACAACTGATAGATGGTAACTCTGGAATCCAAAAGATAGAAGCGTCTACATGCAAATCCCTGTAGCTTCCATAAGAAGCTACAGCTCGTCACCTGAATGAGTATCCTATACTTGGTGTCCTTGTGGCTGGGCACCTAAAAATGGTTTTACAAAGAAAAAGAGTTGCAAAGCAAACGGGTCAGAGCCCGAATGTGGAGTTATATTTTAAAAACCTGCAAGTGCTTTAAAAACATTTAAAACATTAAATGCAAAGTACATGTTAGGACTTACACTCGCATGATATTCTCACCTCTCGTCTAACTGTGCACTCCTAACGTAAGTACCCATCTATATCGACCCATACTACTAGCTAACTGACAACATAACTAGCTAGACTGCCAAAGGTTCTACCCATATTACTCAGTTCCATTAACATAATAACGCTCGTAATTAAAAAGGGTTTAATGTAAACTCAGTTACTAAATATGCCATATATATAAGTATCAATTAACTCATTATATAACTCGAAACAATACCGTAATAGGTTCACAATATTAACAGGAGGATTTCCATTAATTAAATGTATATTATTCACATCATAAATATACGATACAAGCACCCCACAATCTAAGATATGGTGCACACATACTCTGCTATCCATCCCGGTACATCACGTACATAAGGATCACATATTCCGAATCTCTCAGGAATAGTTCAGATAACACAAATCACAAATAGTCGAGGCGAACACATTCACCATCACGTGGGTCACGCACATACCTACGCTCCCACGGTCAGCGGACTTATTAATATCACAATAAGTCTTTCTATGACCTATGTTCATCAAGGTACCAGTCTATATCCCCCCCGTAGGCACACAAGGATTAGAGGGTCCTAAGCGAACGCAACCTCCCGTGATAGCAAGTATGGTAGGTATGTCATACAAACAATCCATATACCAATACTAAGTAAACACATGTCTTAGTAATACCATATTTTAATCGTAGTACTATTCTCATTCTCGTATTAACTCGTAATTATCACTATATATTCTATACCGGTTTATAATCATACGTGCCATAATTAATTCTCACGTCGTAGTGGACACTCACGTCTCGACCCAAACCGTCCATGTAATACAACTCTCGTATGTAAATTTCTCCTCATAAATACCCAAATGTCCCAATCCTATCATTACTACATCTACGGAATGATATCTATATCATC
Source organism: Sambucus nigra (assembly GCA_949130495.1). Lineage (NCBI taxonomy): Eukaryota > Viridiplantae > Streptophyta > Magnoliopsida > Dipsacales > Adoxaceae > Sambucus > Sambucus nigra. The sequence continues at coordinate 95,669,945 of OX422212.1, forward strand.
AAATCAGTTTACGGAACTCCAAAAGTCAAAACAGTCCAAAATGGCCCAAACTGCCAGCTCGTTAGAAGTCTCGTTCGAACGAGTGTTCGAACGAGTTTGGACTGTCATCTCGTTAGAAGTCTCGTTCGAACGAGGCTGTTCGAACGAGATCCCAGTTCGTTCGAACGAACTGTTCCTTCTAACGATATCTCGTTCGAACGAGATATCGAACGAAAATCCCTACTCGTTAATAACGACTGGTCAACTCGTTAGAAGCTCGTTCGAACGAGTTCGTTCGAACGACCTGGGGTCTGCTTCTAACGAGTGACCAGTTTCGGCCCAGATTTTTCCCCAATTCGTTTTTCACCATTTATACTCCTCAAATCTCTTCTAAAATTCGTTCTTACAATATATTGAGTTCTCTAATCATCCTCAAACATGCCAAGGTGCTATACTAACATCATTAAAGGGGTTTAATACCTTCTAAACATCATTAAATTACAAGGTTTCTACATAAATTCCCAATTTTCTTCAAGAACATAAACCCTAGATTCTTCTCATCAAAATTTCCCAGATTTTAATCCGTTTATACATTACATAGATATGAAATCTCTGAATTAAATCTTCAAACAATGTTTCTACATGCAAACCTATCCCAAAATTTAAACAACAATCTTCCAATTTCATGGGTTTTCTTTTAACTCTTATATAAGATTGATTAACAATGTTTCTAACATGGAAAAAGCATTCACTGCATAAGGAATGTAATTTAAATCACTTGCCTTGGTTTGATTCCGGATTTGGTGTTGATTTGGTGAAGAATTTCTGCAGAATTTCTTCTCTCCAAGCTTCCTCTCTAATGGTGGCTTAAGGTGGCTAGGGTTTGATTTGGGGAAACTTAGAAAACCTAAATGACAACCTACGTAGCCTTCTAGGTTAATATGGGTTGGTTAATGGGCTTAATGGGTTTAATCCACATAAGATTTACATCTCTAATTTTCGTCACTTTTAATTCCTAAAAATGTAAAATTACCAAAATACCCTTTAAGTTACCGGTATGGCCTAAAAATACCCCGGGACCCAAACTATACCCCCGGCTAGTGTTTTCTGACTATCTCGACCCTTCCGGACGCGTTGGCGCGCTCAAAATGACCATACGAATTATAGATTTTAAATTCACTTTTTATCATCAAAATATTACCCCGTGACGCGGCGGTCCCACGCGTCTCGACAAAATTTCCAAATTGCCGTATATAAATCTCACGACAAATTTCATAATACCAAGTTCATATATAATCATATATGCACATAATCAAATACCAATTCGCATCACATTAGTATTTTTATCCCGGATTAATTTCCAATTAATACGCATTTAATTAATTAATCCTCAAAATAAATATAGTCAAAAGTACGGGGTATTACATACTTCCCCCCTAATAACTGAATTTCGTTCCGAAATTCGAAACTAGAAAGTACCTGCTAAAAACAGCTCTGGATAACGTTCGCGCATCTCATCCTCGCGCTCCCATGTGGACTCCTCGACATTGTGATGTCTCCACTGAACACGCACTAACGGGACTATCTTTGACCGCAGTTTCCTCTCGCTTCGGTCCAAAATAGCAATTGGCCCCTCCTCGTAGGAGCTATCCGGCTGGAGATCGATGTCCTCCACAGCAATGTGAGAATGAGCCAAATCATCTCTAAGGTATTTCCTCAGCGAGGAAATATGGAACACGTCGTGAATTCGATGCAAGTGCTCCGGTAGTCCAAGTCTATACGCAACCGGTTCGATCCGCTCAATAATAGGAAACGGCCCCACATACCTCGGTGCCAACTTCCCCTTCTTCCCGAATCGCATAATCCCCTTCATTGGAGATACCCTGAGCAAAACCTGGTCCCCTACTTGGAACTCTCTGAAAAACCTCTTCGCATCAGCATAACTCTTCTGTCTGTCTTGAGCTACCCGAATGCGACTCCGAATCAACTCAATCCTTACCGAAGTATCCTGAATTACTTCCGGCCCAAGTAGTTTGTTGTCCCCTACCTCCAACCAACATGCTGGGGAACGACAAGGCCTACCGTACAATGCCTCAAACGGAGCCATGCCAATAGTGAACTGATAGGAGTTGTTGTAAGCAAACTCCACCAGTGGAAGGTACTGCTCCCATCCACCCCCGAAGTCAATAATGCACATGCGTAGCATGTCCTCCAACATCTGATTAGTGCGCTCTGTCTGCCCATCGGTCTGCGGATGATAAGCCGTACTCAATCGCAATTCCGTGCCCATTGCCTCCTGGAAACTTTCCCAAAACCTCGAAACAAATATCTTGTCTCTGTCAGACACGATATTTAGGGGCACACCGTGAAGTCTCACAATCTCTGAAATGAAGAGCTGGGCATACTGTCCCGTAGTGTAGTCAGTCCTTACGAGTAAGAAGTGAGCGACCTTGGACAACCTGTCCACAATTACCCAAACGGAGTCGTGACCCCTCTGCGACGTAGGCAACCCCGTGACAAAATCCATGGATATGCTCTCCCACATCCACACCGGAACCTCCAACGGCTGTAGCAATCCTGCTGGTCTCTGATGATCCACTTTTACAAGCTGACACGTGGCGCATTTCGAGACAAACTCAGCGATATCTCTCTTCATACCGCTCCACCAGTATTGCCGTCTCATGTCTTGGTACATTTTGTCCCCTCCGGGATGTACCGCGAACCGTGAGCCGTGCGACTCTGCCATAACATCGTGCCGCAATTCTTCCCCTTCCGGAACTACCAATCTCCCATTGAAGCGCAATCCCCCGTCCGAGCTAACGGTATAGGACTCGGCTCCCTCTGCTAGCAATCGAACTATCTGCTCCTGACAGAACGAGTCATTAGCCTGTGCCCGTACTATCCTCGTGACAATTTGTGGGGTAACGGTCTTCACAGACATGAAAGATCTGGCCACTGCATCCTGGTGTCCCAATTCCTTCCACTTAGCTTTCCACACCTCTGCCACCTCATCTGCTGGCCTGCGGCTCAACGCGTCTGCTACCACGTTAGCCTTACCCGGGTGGTACTGGATGTCGAACTGGTAGTCCTTCACAAATTCAAGCCACCTACGCTGCCGCATATTCAATTCCTTTTGCGTGAACAGATACTGTAGTGACTTGTGGTCCGTGAACAGCTGAAACTTCTCCCCCAAAAGATAGTGCCTCCAAATTCGTAAGGCAAATACTACCGCTGCCAACTCCAAATCATGCGTGGGGTAATTCTTCTCATGAGGTTTAAGCTTACGGGAAGCATAAGCTATGGACTGTCTCTCCTGCTGCAATACACCTCCCAGTCCTTGCAAAGACGCGTCGGTGTAAACCAAATACTCAACTCCCGATCTCGGCAATGCTAACACAGGTGCTGAGGTCAACTTGTCCTTCAATTCATCGAATGCCAACTGACAGGCATCACTCCAAATGAACGGCACACCTTTACGAGTAAGATGTGTCAAAGGACCTGCTATCTCTGAGAAACCCCGAATAAACCTCCTGTAGTATCCTGCTAGACCCAAGAAACTACGAATCTCTGTTGGTGTCGTGGGCTGTCCCCACTCCCTCACAGCTGATACCTTCCCCGGATCAACTGATATTCCCTGGTCGGAAATAATGTGACCCAAGAACTGGACTTCCTTCAACCAAAACCCTCACTTCTCATATTTTGCATACAGCTCGTTCTGACGAAGTGTCTGCAAAACCTGCCTCAAATGCTCGGCGTGCTCCTCCTCTGTCTGAGAGTAAACCAGAATGTCATCAATGAAGACAATGACAAACTGATCTAGGAAATCTCTGAATACTCTGTTCATCAAGTCCATAAACACTGCTGGAGCGTTGGTCAAGCCGAAAGGCATAACCCAAAACTCATAAGAACCATATCTCGACAAGAACGCAGTCTTCGAGACGTCCTCCTCCCTGATACGCAACTGATGGTATCCCGACCTCAGGTCAATCTTCGAGAAGAAAGAAGCTCCTCTCAACTGGTCGAACAAGTCATCGATTCGAGGCAATGGATACTTATTCCGTATCGTGACCTTATTCAACTCTCGGTAGTCCACGCACAATCTCAGTGAACCATCCCTCTTCTTCACAAACAAAACTGGAGCGCCCCAAGGTGAGGAACTCCTGCGAATAAAGCCCTGCCCTAACAGCTGCTCTATCTGATCCCGTAGCTCTCGCATCTCAGTTGGAGCCATACGATACGGTGCACGTGCTATAGGTCTCGTACCCGGTAGCAAATCTATAACGAAGTCTATCTCCCGACTGGACGATAAGCCTGGTATCTCCTGAAACACATCTGAATACTCCCTGACAACCGGGATCAAATCTAAAGGAATCACAACCTCCTTAGAGGTATCCTCCTCAATGTAATACAGATGAGCGGTCGATCCTCCCTCTGGGCGAGGCATCGCCACTATAAACATCTCTTGCCCCGGAATGGCAAAAACAATGCTCCCGCTGAAGCAATCAATCATGGCCCTATATGCTACGAGCCAATCCATACCGATGATCACATCGTGAACATGCATGTCTAACACTAACATGTCTGCAGGCAATACCAAACCACCGATCTCTACCCCCACTCCCTGGCATATAAAGAAAATAAGTGACCCACTCCCTAATGGTGAGTCGACACACGTCACTGTGCTCTCTGCCGTAGCTAACAACCCTAAAGCTTTTGCGAAGTGTGTAGCTATGAAAGAATGTGTAGCACCCGTATCAAATAACACCCGACCCATAGTGCCATGGATAGGAAACGTACCCTCGATTGCGGGCGGTGCCTGTGGAACTGCAGCCTGGTGAACGTTGTAGACACGTCCATACTGTAGCTGCCCCTGCTGAGCTGGGACTGCTGGAATGGGTGGCAATGCTGCCATCTGTGGCGGTGCGGGAAGAGCGGCGGGAAACATAGGTCTCTGTGGCTCCTGGCGAGCACCCTGCTGCTGCTGCTGTGGGACCCTGCCCCTATCAGGACAATCCTGTTTCTTATGGCCAGTCTTGCCACAAGTGAAACACTTCCGTGGGAAGTTCCCTCCCCTCTGCCCCTGCTGTCCCCAGCCCTGGTGGCCGTTACCATTACTCCCTTGGCCCTGCTGGCCCTGATGAAACTGTTGCCCATTCTTCCCCTGCTGGCCCTGATGGCCGTTTGGACCCTGATGGCCCTGACGGAAACCTCCCTGTCCCTGCCTGTAGTTCCCTGACCGGAACCTCTTATTATCCCCCTGCTGGGTACCCTGCTCATTCTGTCTCTGCCCCTGACCGGTTTGTGCCCCGCTGGCACCATGTCCTCCAGTCCTGCCCTGATGGCTAGACTCCCCCGACCGCTTGCCCTCGGCCATATGAAAACGGTGGTCCTGGCAGTGCAATAATGCAGCGTTAACCACATCAGAATACGTGGCCAACGATAGGTTCCCTAGCAGATGCTGACGGATCCTCCAATTCAACCCGTCGGTGAACTTCTCTATCTTCTTCTTCTCTGTTGGAATCTCGTCTGGAACGATATTCAACAGGTTAGTGAACTCGGCCTCATACTCAGCCACTGTCTTGCCCTCCTGCTTCAAACTCATCAGTTTCCTCCTCATCTCTGTATGAACTGCGGACGGAAAGTACTTGCGATCAAACCGCACCCAGAACTCCTGAATCGTAAGGGTATCCCTCTCCTCCGCGGTGGTAATAGACTCCCACCACTGTAGTGCAGATCCCACTAGCTTGAAAGTAGCTAGCACCTGTTTCTGAACATCAGTGCACTCATGCATCCTCAAATGCCTCTGTATGTCCTTCCTCCATTGGCTCGAGACTACCACGTCCGAGCTACCCCCAAACTCTGGCGGATGCGCTTTCTGAAAAGCGTCTCGTACACGCTCCCAAACAGACGGGAATGCATTAACCTGTACTGGCGCGACAACCGGCGCCTGAGGTGGTGCCTGCTGAATCATGGCAATCGCGGCATTTACCGCTTGGGCTACTATAGCAGCAACCTCAGCGGCGTTCATCATGCCCTGAACTAGAGCGGGCTGGGGTTCGGGCATTGCATTCCTGGGAACTCGTCGTGCACATCGTGGAGGCATCTGAAATAAGAACAAAGTTTATAAGTCCGCAGTTTATAAACTTAAAATAGTTGAAGAACGAAGCATACACAAAAAGAGTACAACAGTCCTAAAATATAGGGCTCTATATCAAAGAAACGTAGCAGAAACATAATAGCCGTACAGATCCTAAAGGACACTAGAACCTGATGCTCTGATACCACCTGTGACACCCCGACTAATTAAATACCGGGTAGCTATTCCTTTATAAAATTAATTCAAAATGCCAAGTTGGCTCAGTTCATAGCATCACTGTCGAAAACATTTTTATTATTTCTAACCACCTAGTATTTAAAAAGTAAGTCCAAATTCTAATTTAAGTCTAATTAACATGCAACAAGTGTAATGAAGAAATAAATAACACCATTCACCATACTGAAGTAAAACGAATAACCATCACAATAGAGTAAATAAAGTCTGGAGGAAAACTCCTCACTACAATCCCATAACTGAAATGAATAACCGAAACTGAAATAAAACATGCTAAAGTCTGAAAACTGAAATATAAAAGATGTCTCTAAAGAAATGGGCAACATGCCCTACAACTAATAGATGGTAACTCTGGAATCCAAAAGATAGAAGCGTCTACATGCAAATCCCTGTAGCTTCCACAACCAGCTACAGCTCGTCACCTGAATGAGTATCCTATACTTGGTGTCCTTGTGACTGGGCACCTAAAAATGGTTTTACAAAGAAAAAGAGTTGCAAAGCAAACGGGTCAGAGCCCGAATGTGGAGTTATATTTTAAAAACCTGCAAGTGCTTTAAAAACATTTAAAACATTAAATGCAAAGTACATGTTAGGACGTACACTCGCATGATATTCTCACCTCTCGTCTAACTGTGCACTCCTAACGTAAGTACCCATCTATATCGACCCATACTACTAGCTAACTGACAACATAACTAGCTAGACTGCCAAAGGTTCTACCCATATTACTCAGTTCCATTAACATAATAACGCTCGTAATTAAAAAGGGTTTAATGTAAACTCAGTTACTAAATATGCCATATATATAAGTATCAATTAACTCATTATATAACTCGAAACAATACCGTAATAGGTTCACAATATTAACAGGAGGATTTCCATTAATTAAATGTATATTATTCACATCATAAATATACGATACAAGCACCCCGCAATCTAAGATATGGTGCACACATACTCTGCTATCCATCCCGGTACATCACGTACATAAGGATCACATATTCCGAATCTCTCAGGAATAGTTCAGATAACACAAATCACAAATAGTGGAGGCGAACACAGTCACCATCACGTGGGTCACGCACATACCTACGCTCCCACGGTCAGCGGACTTATTAATATCACAATAAGTCTTTCTATGACCTATGTTCATCAAGGTACCAGTCTATATCACCCCCGTAGGCACACAAGGATTAGAGGGTCCTAAGAGAACGCAACCTCCCGTGATAGCAAGTATGGTAGGTATGTCATACAAACAATCCATATACCAATACTAAGTAAACACATGTCTTAGTAATACCATATTTTAATCGTAGTACTATTCTCATTCTCGTATTAACTCGTAATTATCACTATATATTCTATACCGGTTTATAATCATAAGTGCCATAATTAATTCTCACGTCGTAGTGGACACTCACGTCTCGACCCAAACCGTCCATGTAATACAACTCTCGTATGTAAATTTCTCCTCATAAATACCCAAATGTCCCAATCCTATCATTACTAGATCTACGGAATGATATCTATATCATCAAATCAGTTTACGGAACTCCAAAAGTCAAAACAGTCCAAAATGGCCCAAACTGCCAGCTCGTTAGAAGTCTCGTTCGAACGAGTGTTCGAATGAGTTTGGACTGTCATCTCGTTAGAAGTCTCGTTCGAACGAGGCTGTTCGAACGAGGCTGTTCGAACGAGATCCCAGTTCGTTCGAACGAACTGTTCCTTCTAACGATATCTCGTTCGAACGAAATATCGAACGAAAATCCCTACTCGTTAATAACGACTGGTCAACTCGTTAGAAGCTCGTTCGAACGAGTTCGTTTGAACGACCTGGGGTCTGCTTCTAACGAGTGACCAGTTTCGGCCCAGATTTTTCCCCAATTCGTTTTTCACCATTTATACTCCTCAAATCTCTTCTAAAATTCGTTCTTACAATATATTGAGTTCTCTAATCATCCTCAAACATGCCAAGGTGCTATACTAACATCATTAAAGGGGTTTAATACCTTCTAAACATCATTAAATTACAAGGTTTCTACATAAATTCCCAATTTTCTTCAAGAACATAAACCCTAGATTCTTCTCATCAAAATTTCCCAGATTTTAATCCGTTTATACATTACATAGATATGAAATCTCTGAATTAAATCTTCAAACAATGTTTCTACATGCAAACCTATCCCAAAATTTAAACAACAATCTTCCAATTTCATGGGTTTTCTTTTAACTCTTATATAAGATTGATTAACAATGTTTCTAACATGGAAAAAGCATTCACTGCATAAGGAATGTAATTTAAATCACTTGCCTTGGTTTGATTCCGGATTTGGTGTTGATTTGGTGAAGAATTTCTGCAGAATTTCTTCTCTCCAAGCTTCCTCTCTAATGGTGGCTTAAGGTGGCTAGGGTTTGATTTGGGGAAACTTAGAAAACCTAAATGACAACCTACGTAGCCTTCTAGGTTAATATGGGTTGGTTAATGGGCTTAATGGGTTTAATCCACATCAGATTTACATCTCTAATTTTCGTCACTTTTAATTTCTAAAAATGTAAAATTACCAAAATACCCTTTAAGTTACCGGTATGGCCTAAAAATACCCCGGGACCCAAACTATACCCCCGGCTAGTGTTTTCTGACTATCTCGACCCTTCCGGACGCGTTGGCGCGCTCAAAATAACCATACGAATTATAGATTTTAAATTCACTTTTTATCATCAAAATATTACCCCGTGACGCGGCGGTCCCACGCGTCTCGACAAAATTTCCAAATTGCCGTATATAAATCTCACGACAAATTTCATAATACCAAGTTCATATATAATCATATATGCACATAATCAAATACCAATTCGAATCACATTAGTATTTTTATCCCGGATTAATTTCCAATTAATACGCATTTAATTAATTAATCCTCAAAATAAATATAGTCAAAAGTACGGGGTATTACAATAATTCCCAATCTTGTAATCACAAATAAAATATAAATGAAAGTAACAAGGAACAACGGATATTTTTAAAGTCGTCCAGCTTAGGAAAAGCCTACGTCAGGTTTTATGGTATTACTGTTAAAGGTGGTTACATAGAGCTCATGGTAGTCTTATATATGTGAACTAGACTTGTCTCTTGAGCAAAGGGAAATGAGATATTTATAATGTTCTAGAAACCAAGGGGTGGAATGCCTTTATATATCCAGGCATTTACACTAGTACATAATGAATGAGACCATTGGTCTTCTAAGGCACGTGTGGCATGTCTCTTGATAACTCTTATGTGAATGACTTTTTTTCTTCCTTATGGTTCATCTTCTTAAGTTGGTCGGTCGGTACGCCGACCAAGTTGTTCTGGAGCCAACCAAGTATATGCAAAGTGCTAAGGTGTATATTCATGAGGACATGTGTCATAATATAGTAGGTCCATGTGGCATAAATAATTTGGCCCACAACAATAGCCCCCAACGCTCCATGTTTGATGTTTTGTTGGAAGGATGTTATATTAGTTCTAAAAATTTGCTTGGCCCTATTATATGGAGGTGGTCGGCAGCTGACCTCTTATAATTGTAAATTTTTCACCAATTTAGCAGGTGGTGGCATTTTTGTAAGTAATTTGAAAACCAGCAAACCTCCAAAGGGTATGTTAGTCCTTTTCCATCTTTAAGAACCGTGTAGCCGTCATTAGTTCAGTTAATCATTATATTTAAACTTTCGAGGTGAAACTATAGAAGGACGAATATTTCCCCCTTTTTTCTCTTCATTACTAAACTTCTGAACTTAGGCTTTCTCTTTCTTCTCAATCTTTCTTTATCTTCATCTGTTGCTTGCCCTTTGTCATTGTTTCTCAAACTTAGTAAGCTTTCTTGCCTTCTTCTTCCCCTTTTTGATTTTTCTATCTTTCAAACATGGTGTATATTGTAGATGAAGGTTCCTTAGAGGAGTTTAGGGTGAGAAGAAAAATCCATATTTGTGTAGGATTAGAAATAGCAATTGGACCTGTTCATGTGTTTTCATTGGCGGAGGGTCATTAGATCCCTCACCTTATTCATTGCTAGTGTGGGGTCAGTTTCTCCCCAAATCCACTTTTTCTTCAATTTTTCCAGTATTTTAATGTAGTTACAGCAAGGGTATCCCTCAATACATAAAGGGTTTCACAAGGAGGAACACAATATTCCTTCGATTCCCTTGATATTACAACCATCCCAACTTCACCTTCTGCACAAATGGTGAAGAGAAGAATACTAAACCTATTGAATGGATATGGATCTCCCCTCCTGCTAAGAAAATTATAGCCACTGACAAGAGGCCTCAAGTCCTCCATGTGGAGGAAACAAGAATTATTAAGCCTCAGTTCAAGAGGTTGAAGAGATGTCTGCCCAATCAACAGTAACTGACCCAAAAAGTTCATGCGAACCAGGGTGGGGCTGATTCTTCCTCTATGGAAGTGGACCTTATATTTTCCAGGGGTCTGTTTAAGGCGAAACTCTTTTAGCGAATAGGTCGACGACAACTCTGATGTCGAGAGCCTGATTTGTTAAAAGGGCTAACTAAAACTTGGCACTTGTAAGTATTTAACTTTTTTATTTTTCTTTAATAATTTTTGATGAACTTCATTTGTAATGACATTGTGTATTTCTTATTGTGTAGTTCTTAGTTGATTATAACCAAATCCTAGAGAAGGACAATCAGCTAAAATCTTCCTCGGATGATGTAGATGAAGCCTTTGAAAGCTTGTAAAAGTCCTTACAAGAGTCTGAGGAGCACTTGGATAGAGAAAGAAAGGTTTGGTAGGAGAAGTTGAAGGTGGTCGGGGATAGGGAAACTGCGATAAAAAATAAAATAAAGGTTATCGATGACAAATTGAAGGTTCCTGAGGAAAAAGTGAAGGAATCTAAGAGCAAGTCAAAGGCTACAGAGGAGAAAACTACCCAATTTGCTACTGAATTTGCTCCTAATAGGAAGAAGTTCCTGGATTTGAAGGCCAAGAGTAAGTAGGATAAGGAAGAGGGGAAAATAATTTGTTTCTTCCACCATCCAGATTAAGTACGCCAAAAAACTTTCTTACAAGGATGGTTAGTCGGACGCTTTGAAGGAGGTCGACACATAGGCAGACTCTAAACTATTCTAGATGCATGATCCATTAAATTCTCCCAACCTTGATGAAGAGTTTGATAATGATGAGGATTATTGGGAGTCCTCTGTGGTGCCAACTATTATGACCGGCCTACCTCCTCCAGAATCAGCTACTAAAGATAAGGAGAAGGTGTAACTCCTTTAGCTAGTTTTTTATTTTTTTCTATTTGAATGTTTCCTTTTTTATTTCTTTATTTGTAATAGAGACACGGTTGTAACACTTGGGTTGGTAATGAAATAAAATAGTTATTTAATCCTTTTGACATTCTTCGTTATTTTATTGCCATTGTTTGCTTTCCTTAGTCGGACTTATATTCTTATACTTGTGAATTTCTAGTTTGATGCCAGGAAGACTATGATTATGTTCGCTAAATTTGACCTGCTTAAATGTTGCAATAGTCTACTTGAAGTTGTCTGGATTGATGGATATTATGAAGCCTTAACTCACCCGAACGACCATATGCAGCAAGCTCGTCAAGAAGGATATGAATAGGGTTGGTTGAATGTGAGGGGATTTCTCGAGGTATACAAACAAGTGATTTATGGCACTGGCATGATCCAGGAATGTTGGATTATCCTAACGATCCATTTAAGATTGATGTCAAATGGATTACCACTGACTCTATTCCCAAGAGATTAGTGCAAAATTACTTAAGGTATTATGGCCTTCAAGATGAGGATGGATACATTTTCCCCCCCTGCCTGTTGTACCATTCGTGCACTAGCAAATGCAGTAGACTAAGAGATTTCAGAGCTACAACTTTACCCAACACTCTTGATGATACTCCTACTGGGATAGAGAAAGCCGAAGGAAAACACCTAGTAAAATAAACTTGCTCTTGTTGCATTTTTCTTATTGTATGAATTGTTGATAGAATAAAAAGTCTATTTTGTAGCATACATGTTTATATATGTATTTTTGTCTTTGATCCATAATTAGTCTTTGTAATTAATGTACTAACTATGCGGCCCACTAGCTTTCTTAGCTAATTCGATCAAGTTATGAACTTGAGTAATATGGTAGTAGGTTCTACTAATGCACTCAGGTTAAATATTTCTAGAACTAAGTGTATGCAATAGTTAAATGTTTTCACTAAGATTAAAACTACTATCGACAATATATGATAAATGTGCAAAAAACTCATCAAAAGTTTCAGATTCAAACATGGTTGTTGTTTTAAACTGAGTAGTTAAATTTTGCAATTTAAAAGTCGTAATGGAATTTGTGCCCGCATGTGAGAGTTATAAAATGTCCCATGCCTCTTTTGACGTGGTACAAATCATGATACGTCGGAACTCGTCTGGAGAGATGACTCTGAAAATTGCACTAAGGCCACGTGAATTATATGTGCCCCATTTAAATTCATCCTTAGTCCAGTTAGACACATGTTGATGTAAAAAACTGGACCGAATCCCATTTTTATGATCAGAGATAAATAGATAAAAGCAATCCAATCAAGCACATGAGAGACAAAGATTTTTAAAGTGGTTCGGCTATAAGGAAAAGCCTACGTCCACTGTTATTTTATTCCCAGGGGTTTACAATAGCACAATATGGTGTAGAGAGAAAAAGGTGTGGATCTTGTGTATGGTGTCTCTCATCCTTGTCGGATCTCTTTCCTCTTTTTGCTAAGGGAATACATGTATTTATAGTGATGAAAGATAAAGAGATTCATTGTATGTAGACATTTATACATTATGTCTACATTCAACGAATATAATTGTTGAATTGCTTGGTATGCTATGTGTTGTCATCTATTAATACAGTAGAAATGTACATTAAGGCTCATTAAATGCACTGTCATCTTTATTAATGCACATTAAATGCATAGTTATCCCTTGATCTTCCTGGTTGGTATGCCGACCAACTCTCCTCGGGTGCCGACTAACTCTCCTCGGGGGCCAACCAACTCTCCTCGGGTGCCGACTAATTCTCCTCGGGTACTGACCAACTCTCCTCGGGTGCCGACTAACACTCCTCAGGTGCCGAACAACTCTCCTCGGATGCCGACCAACTCTCCTCGAGTGTTGAATATTGCCACGTAGGATGACATATGTCCTTTCCTGATTGGTCCTCGTAGATGGAGAATTTTTGTGTTAACAGAAGCCCCCAATGCTCCATGCTTGATGGTTTACTTGAAAGGATGGAGTATTTATTCTGCAGTGTTTCTCGGTGCTCGTGAAATTCTTGATCTACCTTCTTGATTTGTTCAACATAAAGTGCATTATCTCCTGGATGACATGTGATGCAGGCAGATCGACGGTTGCTAATCTTTCATGTTGATGTAAAAAATTAGATCACTCTAATAATTCAATCACAGATAAATACATGAGACAAAAGATTTTAAAGTGGTTCAGCCTTATAAGAATGACCTACGTCCATTGTTGTTTTATTACTGAGTGTTTGGGAATTCTCGATTACAAGAAATTTTGTTCTGGATCCCAAAGTTTGGATTCAAAACCAGATCCCCTTACAATGAGGATTGTACAACGTATTTATAGCCCTGAGGCTGTCATGTGAAAGAGTGATAAATTAAAAGATATACATATGAAAGGGTAATGCATTTAATGCCCTTTAAGTATATGCGTCTAAATGATAAGCATTTAATGAACCAGTTGATCTGTTGGTTATCCAGCTATTAATGCTTTGTTCGAGATGCATCTTGGACCACCTGAGTAGCTCGGACCGCCTGAGTAGCTCGGACCGTTTGAGCTTCTCGGTGCTAAAGAGTTCCTCGGAGAGGTCTTGTTCCTCGGAGCATAAGAGTTCCTCGGAGCGTATGATCGTCTCAGAAGTGCCTGTTGTTGCCATGTAGATAGCCACGTGTCTTCATATGATTGATCCAAGTCGGTAGATTAAATTTGGTATCAACCGAAGCCCCCAATGTTTCATAGTTCGAAATTTGAGGAGTATGGAACATTCTTTCTCGGAATACGGTATCTTTAAATAGTCTTCCTAATTTTTAGGAGCATTTCCCTTGTATTTATTTTCTCCTTCCAAATTCTTAGAATCATGCTTTTTTGGACTTTTCTCCGTGCTTCGATTCCCGCGTTACTTTTCGTCTTTTTGGACGCTATTGCCCGCTTTGGTTCTCGCGCCACTTTTCATCTTTTTAGCCGCCGACAACGTAATCATCCTTTTTGTAATCATTACTTCGCCAGTTCCCAAGGTAAGGTATTTAAACTTCACAGACACTTCATTCGTCTTGTACCTTTTCAAATTTTCATCTTCGAGTTTTTCATTGTCTTCTATTCTCTCGTGTATTCATCTCTTCTATCGTCTGTCGTCATCAGCTCTACTCTTTTCCTGTAAGATCTTCTTCTTTCTTCTTCATTTCTTTTAATCACCATGGTTTACTCTGTTGAATCTCTTGACAAATTTTGATCTGATTTTTCCATTCCCTCTTGGGTTGTCTTGGAAGAGCTTTCTGAGCCTTCTAATTATTTCAATTTGGCTGAGGGACATTGGTTCCCTAGTCTCTTTTTTGCTGAGTGTGGATTTTCTTTTCCACCAAATCCTCTGTGTTTGGAATTCTGTCAGTACTTTGATGTTGTTCTTGTAAGAATAGCCCCCAACACATGGAGAATAGTTAATGGGGTGCATAAATTAAATCAAGTGCATGGAACTCATATAGGAATTCCATAAATCATGTACTGCTATAGATGGGCAGTTAATGATAATATTTATTATTTAAAAATTAGGTTTATAAATAGAGCCTTAGTAGTCAATCTCCCTGATGCCAATAGGGATTATTTTGAACACGGGGTTGTCGTAAAAAATTGGCAACACCCTCCATTAACCGGAGATGAGGTTTACCAGGGTCCCGGATGCCCTCCTTATGGCAATGGGATAGGTTATTTTTTTTATTTTTTTATTTTGAAATCATGTTTGTTTTATGTTTGATAAAATGTGTCACTGATAACAATGTTTGTTTATTTGCAGTTGATAGCAAGAGAGGGTGCCCCAAAGAAACAAATGTCAATATAAAGCATTTGGGACTTATCTGGGGTCTGCATCAAAGGGTTGTCGACGAGCACATCAGGCCGGCTTCGTATCTGCTCCAGTACAAGAGCTACACAACCTCCTTCACTTCTCGTCCAGTGATCATTGAAGCAGAGCCAGTACCAGCCTCTGCAAGTTCATCGCCTGAATCCCACATTCCTTTGAGCGAAAGGATGAAGAAGAGAAGGACTCCTGCTCTATTTGAGAAAACTTCCTCTGGTTCTGGGGAGGTAAAAAGGATTAGGATTGATGTCCCAAGGGAGGGGACAAAGAAGATTGATGCAGCTCCTCCAGATGCTTCTGCCAAAGTCGTCGAGAAGCCCGCAGTGGCTCCGAGCAGGCCTGCTGCTCCAGGAGAGGTGATTGTGATATCACCGACCAAGGGTTCTTCCTTGGCTGTGCCGGTTCCCCCGAGGAGGCTGAAGAAGAGCTCCTCGGTCAATTTGGCTGATACCATCACTCAGCCCCCAGCTGTCGGGACTGAAGTTCCTACTTTTGTTTCCCCGAGCTCTGACATGAGCTCGGTAAAGTCCTTGACCATTCCTGAGGTCCAAGGTACTGAAAATAACCTTACTCGGGACATGGTTACTTCTTTGGATGCTCGTCATCTTTCTTCAGTAAGTCTCTTTACTTTAAACTTTTCATAGTTCCCTTTGTCATTTTTTGTTTCTAACTTGCTTTCTTTTTCTGTTCACAGTTGACGAGCTGCTTTAACATAATCCTGAAAAAGGATGAAGCCATTAAAGCCTCATGCTCCTCGTCCAGTGTGGAGGGAGCTATGGAAGAGGCTATCAAATCTTTGGAAGACTCTCTCCAGCAGTATGCCACTGATAAGGCTATCTGGGAGAAAAAGCTTGCCTCCTCTGAGCAAGAAAAAACTCGAGTTGTTGATGCCTCCAAGGAGTTGGAGAAGAAAAAGGCTGCCTTAGAGAAGGCAAATAAAGAGCTCAGAGAGAAGCTCAGGGATGAAGGGGAGCTTGAGAATAAGCTCAAAGTTACTGAGGAGAGGTTGGTCCAGCTCCAGGAAGTAACTCGGTAGAAAGAGGAAGCTGAACAAAAACTAAAAGCTGCTGATGATTTGCTGTCCAAGAAGCTTGCCTTGGAGAAGGCCAAAAGGAAAGCTGTTGTGAAGAAGTCCTTCAGCTCTGGCTGGGACAAGGGGTGGGATAAGGGGTGTGCTGCCATGGTCTCTCAAGTGGACTATGGCAGTCTAAAGTCTTTTAGGGACGGATGGGTTGCTGCCCTTCAGAAAATGAAGGTCGACGAGTCATCCGAGCTCTTTTCAGAGACACATCCCTGGTCCCCCTCCTAATTCGAAAGAATTAGAAGAGGACGAAGCTACCTCTGAGGAGTCTTCAATGGTAGTGGGAGAACATGCCCTAACCAACCGGCCTACTGCCGAGCAAGTCGTTTCTTCTTTCGAGCAACAGCTGGTGCTTTCCGAACAACCCACAGTTCCCTCCGAGCAACCTGCTTCCTCCTCCCAACCTTCCAAGAAGGTTTTGGGAGATAAGGAAAAGGTGTAATGTTGTTGGGGTTTACCTTTCTATTTTTCTTTCTTGTCAAAATGTAACCCAGAATTTGTAACTCCAAATTTCACGATCTAATAAAACTTGAGTTCTTTTTGCATACTGTTGTCTATTTTCTGTTTGTACTCTGCTTGTTTCTCTTATTGATGATTGCTCTTCTTTCTCTGCTAGTTTCTGTCCATGATGGATCTACTATCTGCCAATGATACAAAGCTGATGCGACAATGTAATGAATATTATAAGGCTGGTCACACAGACCTGAGTACATTAGAAGTTGCCGACATCCTTGGTCATGATGCTTCAGAACAGGCAGTTGAATCATATCAGTACCTGAAATGTTTACTTGACTGAGCAGTGGCCAATAATGTGGCTTACTATGAAATAATCGAGGATCTCCAGTGTATCATCGAAGACCTTTAGAATCAGTACAAGGAATCAACTACCTTGCTGTATGAGGGGTACGAGAAGAAGTACCAGCAACTTTCTGTCGAGAAGGGCTACGAGAAGCTCTTTGCTGGGTACGATGTCAGGGAGAGAACCCTAAGGGGTGAAGTTGAAGAATGTAGACAGATTTACGAGCTGTTGGAGCGAGAAAATAATAATTTACAGAAAGAACTAGCACAGTTGAAGTCTACAGCCTCATCTTCAATAGCCCGAATCCCAGTGAGTGACGAGGGATTTTCATTCTTAAAAGTTGAGAATGCCAAATTGAGGGAAGAGTACGAGACTTTGAGGAAATCTGGTTCCTCGACATCTTCTCGTGGTCGAGCAAGAGCTCCTCGGGGATGAGCAAGAGCAGCTCGGGTGCTCGTCGAGGAACAGAAGACAGCGTCTGCCTTAGAGAACCAAGCCTTCCAATTAATGGCTAAGAATCAGGATTTGTCTAACATGTCCAAGAAGATAAGGGACTTGGAGAAACAGCTCTCTGCGCAGAAATCAGTCTTAGACTATAAGGAGCTTTTCATCAAGAATCTCCACGAGCAGCTAGAAAGGCTAACATATCAGTTCCACAAATAGCCCAGGAAATTCTGGATGGATGGATACAACGAATAATTATTCCATTTGTATGATCGTATCCAGAATGCCAACAATGAGGGCTACAAGCAAGGCTGGCTGAATGCCTTAGGTGTGTTGAAGCTTGAACAAGGACACTATCTATGGGACTACCATGATCCCGGGTTTCTTGACTTGCCTGTGCCACCGTATAACTTGGAGATGGAGTGGATCCCTGCTCGGGCCATTCCACGAAGCTTAATTTCAAAATACCTCGGTGACTATAATTTACATTCTCAAATCGAGGTATCTCGCCCCGAGCATCTTCTAGATCGACCTTCTGTGATGAACGTCAGGATGCTGAAGGATTTGAACTTCATCAATTCTCCTCAATCTTTAAATGATCCACCTGCTGGCGAGGAACCTGTATCGAAAGTTGAGGGGAAAAGACCAATAGAATAGGAATTTTTAATGTAACAGTTAGTATACATATCAATGTAATTTTCATTTTATTATCAATGTAACTTGTTATTTATTTCGAATTTAATGAAAGACTTTCATTATCTTAATTGCTATTGTCTTGTAAATATCAAACACTTTACATTTATGCATATATCTGTTAAAAGATAACTATATTGTGTTGTTCATCGACCAACTTAGTAATAAAAAATTACAAGTATTAGTAATGTTGCTCGATCACTTAATAATAAAGTAATGGGTATAAAAATGTTTAAAATTTTTCCAACCAACCAAGGTTGTTAAATTGTGCTTGGAATATTTTCTCCTCGTCGACCAACTATGTTGGTACAGTTTGGAATATTTTCTTTCCTAGCCAAACAGGTTGGCATTTTTAGGAATATTTCTCCTCGTCGACCAACTACAGTTAGTGGGTTTTTATCCCCGACCAAACATACTTAGTACAGTTTGGAATATTTTCTCCTCGTCGACCAACTATGTTGGTACAGTTTGGAATATTTTCTCCTCGTCGACCAACTATGTTGGTACAGTTTGGAATATTTCGTTTCCTAGCCAAACAGGTTGGCATTTTTAGGAATATTTCTCCTCGTCGACCAACTACAGTTAGTGGGTTTTTATCCCCGACCAACCATACTTAGTACAGTTTGGAATATTTCGTTGAGTAGTCTGGTCTGCCGAGCTTTGCCGAGTAGTGCGTAGCACTAGTATTCCCCGAATTTTTTTCAATAAACAGAGAGACTTGCAGAATATTTTTGTTTTATTCATACTGATGGAACTGTGTTACATATACATCACTGATAATACTTGCACAGATGCTCTGCGTTCCATGCATTCTTAAACTCTTCGCCTTCTAAAGTTGCTATTCGATAAGTTCCTGGTCGAACAACTTCTGTAACTCGGTATGGTCCATGCCAGTTTGCCTCCAGTTTGTTATGCTTTTGAATTACTTTCTTCAGCACATAGTCTCCTTCTTTCAGGTCGCACTTATTCACCCTCTTGTTGTAGAACAAAGTTGTCCGCTGCTGGTAAGTAGCATTTCTAATGGTTGCCTCCTCTCTGACCTCCTTGAGCATGTCTAAATCCAGTCTTCTCATTAAATCGCTGACAGGGGAATTGAAATTCAGTACCCTGTGTGTTGGGAGGCCCAACTCGGCTGGTATGACAGATTCACTTCCAAACGCCAGCATGTATGGTGATTCTCCCATTGCTACTCGGGGAGTAGTTCGGTAAGCCCAAAGTACTGATTGTAGCTCGTTGATCCAGTTTTCTTTTGTATCATCCAATCGTTTCTTCAACCCGTTCAGCAGCGTTCTGTTCATCACTTCAGTTTGTCCATTGCTTTGAGCATGGCCTGGTGCTGAATGAACCTTCAAAATGTTTGACTGATGACAATAGGCGGTAAACTCCTCGTTATCAAATTGTGTTCTATGGTCTGTGATGAAGGCATGAGGGAGACCATATCGACAAATGATACTCTTCTAAAAAAATTGGTATACCTTCTCGTACGTCATGTCAATGAGTGGCTCAGCTTCTACCCACTTAGTAAAATAATCCACTGCGAGGACGAGGTACTTGAACCTTCCTCGGGTCGTTGGCAGTGGTCTAACCAAATCAATTCCCCACATGGAAAATGGCCAAGGGGAAGTTATGGGTGTCAACAATGATTGTGTAGTTCTTCGGATGGAGGAAAATCGCTGGCACTTATCACATTTCTTGGCATAGGCTATACAATCTTCCCTCATCATCGGACAGTAGTATCTCTGCGTCATCACCCTTTGTAAAAGTGTCCGACCTGCTACGTGTGCTCCACAAGACCCTTCATGGATTTCTTCAATCAATTCTTTCACCTCGGAGGGATGCACGCATCGCAGCAAACCTGTCATAATTCCCCGTCTATATAAAACACCATTAGTTAGTACATACCGAGCAGCTTTAAACTTCAATTTCTTGGCTGCAAGCTTGTCAATTGGCAATTCTCCCTCCTCGATATATACCCTGATGGGATCCATCCAAGATGGTCCTAAATCAAGGGTGATAAAGTTCATCTTCAGATCTTCATCTATACTCCGACCAGCTAACACTTCAATTGGGATTGTTCATCGTAGCTCGGTGCGAGTAGCTGATGCTAGTCGAGCTAGGGAGTCTGCTCTCGCATTCTCCATTCTTGGTATTCTGACTAGCTGAATAGAGGCAAATTCTGACAACAGCTCCTTTGCCTTTGCATGATATCTGATCCTTAATTCTCCTCTAACTGCATATACTCCCATCATTTGGTTTACAATCAATTCAGAGTCACTGAAGATCACAACTTGCTGTGCCTCCATAATTTTTGCCAAATTAAGCCCTGCAATCATGGCCTCATATTCAACCTCATTGTTGGAAGCTTTGAATTGGAAACGCAAGGCGTATTCCATGTCAACCTCGTCCGGAGTGCTCAGAACTATCCCGCGCCACATCCTGCAGTGCAAGATGAGCCATCTACATATAACCTCCATATAGGTAACTCGTCTTCAAATTTTTGATCAGTCAGAGTTCCTCGGTGAAATATTTGCTGCTTCCTTTCATCCTCCCCGAATTTTTCTCGCTCCTCGTCGATCATCTTTTCTTGCCCTTTTACCAACCGGAGTTGGTCTGAGCTTGAATTTAATGACCTTGTAACATCCACTTGCCCCTTTACCAATCGGAGTTGGTCTGAGCCAGTGTTTGTTGATCCTGTAACATCCACAGGTTGATTAGTGAGCAACTCTTGTTCCTCATCCGGAGTCCTCCCAACTATCTCTGCATCACATCTTGTAACATCCACATGCCCTTTTACCAATCGGAATTGGTCTGGGCTTGTGTTTATTGATCCTGTATCATCCACAGGTTGATCAACGAGCAACTTTTGCTCCTCGGGGGTATCAGGATATGTGAACTCTGCTATGAAATCTGCTACAGCCTGCCCTTTTAGTGATGATATGGGTTCATAAATTATATCATATTCTCCGAGCTCTATTTCCCAGTACATCAATCTCCCTGATTTTTCTGGCTTGTGAAGGGCTTGTCTCAATGGCACATCGGTATATACTACTATCGTATGAGCTTGGAAGTATGGACTCATTCTCCTACTCGCCTCAATCAGCGCCAGTGCTAATTTCTCCAGCCTTGGATATCCGATCTCTGCTCCTCGGAAGGCCTTGCTTGTGTAGTAAATTGGCTTTGATACTCCATTCTCCACTCTGATCAACGCCGAGCTAACTGCATTCTCAGATACAGCAAGGTACAAATACAATTTCTCTCCCATCACCGGCCTGGACAACAGTGGGGGTGATCCCAAATATTTCTTCAAGTCTTGAAAAGCCTTCTCACATTCATCATTCCACTCAAAAGTCTTTCTGAGTGTCTTGAAGAATGGGAGACATCTATCAGTTGCTCGTGACACAAATCTATTGAGTGCCGCTACTCGTCCTGTGAGACTCTGTACTTCTTTCTTCGTTGTTGGAGATCGCAGCCCTAATAGAGCTTTGATCTTTTCAAGATTTGCTTCAATGCCTCATTGATTGACAATGTACCCGAGGAACATGCCTTCTCGTACTCCAAATATGCACTTCGTCGGGTTCAACTTCATTTGATATTTATCTAGTTGATCAAAAGTTTGACTTAAGTCAACTAGATGATCGGCAACTTTTTTGCCTTTTGTCAGCATATCGTCAACATAGACTTCCATATTGTCACTGATTTGTTCAGCAAAGACCTTGTTCATCAGCCTCTGATATGTCGCACCTGAATTTTTCAAACCAAAAGGCATAACATTATAACAATAAGTTCCCCTAGGGGTAATGAAAGAAGTACTCTCCCTGTCTTCAGGTTTCATTTTAATCTGGTTGTAACCAGAATAAGCATCCATGAAGCTCAGCACCTCGTGTCCCGAGGTATCATCCACCAGTTGATCAATTCGGGGCAGTGGAAAGTGATCTTTTGGGCATGCTTTGTTGAGGTCGGTGAAGTGTACACACATCCTCGACTTGTTATTCTTCTTCTTTACCATCACCATATTAGCTAACCAATCTGGATATTTTACATCTTCAATGAAACGAGCTTTCTGGAGCTTCTCGACTTCCTCCTGTATAGCTTGATTCTTCTCGGGACTGAATACTCTTCTTCTTTGCTTCACAGGCTTGATCTCCTTATTCACATTGAGCTCATGACATAAGAAGTTTGGGTAAATCCCGAGCATATCTTCATGACTCCAGGAAAAAGTTTGTCTTCTACTTCAAAGGAAAGTTATCAATTCTTGTTTTAATGAGGCTTCCAACGATGAACCTATTTGAGTAGTTCGCTCAGGGTGTTCGTCGTCCAGAATGATATTTTCAGTAGCTTCCACCACTTGACGCTTCACGAGTTGCGACTCATCTCGAGGATCCAAAATTTCAATTTCTGCACCTTCATCCACTTAATAGGTAGTAGTCTTTTTCTTTGATTCTTCTAATTCATCTTACTCGGCGGTTGAATAATAGCACTCCCGAGCTACTTTCGGATCACCTTTCATAACTCCTACTCCAAAGTTTGTCAGAAATTTTAGGCATTGATGCACTGTAGATGGTACAGCCTCGAACTTCTTCAATCCTACTCTTCCCATGATGATATTGTACAATGACTGGACATTCTTATCCATCATGAAAAAGCGTATTCTTTCTGTCCGACAAGCAGGCCACGTACCAATGAATATATCTAACTTGATCGTCCCAAGTGGAAATACTTTCTCCCCAGCAAAACCGATGAGGGGTCTATGGTAAGGCTCCAATTGAGATAGCTTTAAATTTAAACTATCGAAACACGAGGAGAACATGATGTCTGCCGAGCTACCGTTATCGACCAGCACTCTTGAAATCATTACCTCCTTCATTCTCATTTTGATCACTAATGGGTCATCATGAGGATACAGAACTCCTGCAAGATCATTATTTGAGAACCCAATGACCAATTTTTCTTGGTTCACCTTTCTCGGGCGATCTTCCTCAGCTAAATTTATTCGCTGAATGTACGAGCAAGCTTGAGCCTCTCCGAGGTAAGCTTTTCTTTCTGCAGTAAGGTCTCCTCCTCCTGCATCTCCTCCTGTAATAACATTACAATCAAATGACCCAAAGCGTATTGAAAATACCTCTCGTTCTGGCTGCCTTGGTTTCTTGGGAAGATCGAGGTCATCATCTGGATCATATTCATGGGTTCTCTTCTTTTTCTCCTCTGCTCGACGAGGATATCTAAACCTCTCTCTAGTTCGATCGTTGTTTCTTCTTTCGCCTCCCCGATCAACATACTTTGCTAGTTTTCCTCGTCGGATGAGTGTTTCAATCTCATTCTGAAGAGCTATGCAAATTTTTGTCATATGGTCATGATCCTTATGGAACTCGCAATATTTCTCCCTATTCCTCGTGTCAGGGTCTGACTTCATTTTCTTTGGCTAGTTTAACTCCTCGCTGTTCTTAATTTCTTCCAGGACGTGGTTGATATTTGCCTTCAAAGGCGTGTAATTATCAAATTTCTTCAAGACCTCCCATGACGACCTATTTTTTGAATGTTTGTCACCACCATTGTTCTTATGCTCTTTCTTTTTAGCTTTATCACCTTCCACCTTGGTTTCTTTGGCGTCCATATTCTTCTTTACAGACATAGCCTCCTCGGCATTCATAATCTTGGACGCTTTTCCCATCAGATCCGACATGGTTCGAGGTGGACCTTTGGCCAAAGTGTAGTACAACTTGTTTGGCAGCATTCCACTCATCAAAGCAGTATTCGCTGTCTTCTCCTCATAATCAATGACTTCGAGCTTCTCGTTATTAAAACGAGTTATATAGTCTCTAATACTCTCACCAGCTTTTTTTCTAACACTTAACAAATGTGCTACTCGTTTAACTAGCTTTGCTTTGAAGCAGAAATTCCCAATGAATAACTCGGCCAGTTGAAGATAAGTTAAAATCTTACCCCGAGGAAGATTATTATACCATATCTAAGCAGATCCGGTAAGAGTTCCCGAGAATGCCCTGCATCTCATCTCGTCTGGGACAGCATAGATGTCGGCAGCAGCTTGATATTGTTCTATATGAAGGACGGGGTCACTCTTCCCATCATACTTGGGAGTCACAACAGGTGCTTTGAACTTCGATGGTGTTGGAAAATCAACAATGTCATGGACAAAAGGTGTTCCCCGAACAAAGGTTCGTTGTAGAGGGTTATTAACCTTATCCATTTCCCCTAATCTATCCTCCAGCCTTTGAATAGATCCTTTCCATGCATCATTCCCTTCCTCGGGCCTATTGGTTCGAGCAACTGATCGCGTTGAAGTGGCTTCCTGGGATTTATCTCGACGATCAGCTGGTCGGTCATCGGATCCATCTTGACGAGCAGCTGGTCGCGACTGGGCAGATCCTTCCCTTAAATATGATGATCGTCGAAAGGTCCTCGACGCTGCATTAAGAGGACTTTTGTTCCTCCTAGGGCCTAATCGATCTAAAGTAGAATCCCTACTTAATCTTTCCAATGCACTGGCCCATTCTGGGGAGAGGGTGACACGTTTTTCAGTATCTGTGGCTCGCACTGACGAAGTTCATCCAGGTTGATAAGAAAAATCTTCAGATTCCTCATTGCGATATGAACTAGTATGTCTAGTACGCACAGAAGGCGCACGAATATTTCTTTGAATGCTTCGTGATCCGAAATGGGCTGGCGCACTGCCATGGAGGGTTTGGATGAGTTGTCGCATCGTTTCTTGCATAACGGTATGGCCCTGAGCTAGATTCGCCATCATTCCAGTCAGATCTGGAATAATTAGTGGAGCAGATGGATTTGGAGGGGTTCCAGTGTTTCGATTGCTGGATTCAGGTATATCAGTCATTGGAACTGGATTGTTTTTAACCATGCATCTAAAGTGATTGAAAGCAATAAAATCTATCTAGCATGCAGTCCAAACAATGATAAACACAGTTTCAGGAAAAATCTCCGAAAAGGGAAAAACCATTTATTTCACTATATAATGTAAACCTTGACTTACATATACATAGAGAAATAAAACATTTGTTGACACACGGATATCTGCAGGCATCGGTTCGTTGTCTTCTGTAAGAGTTCCCTTAAGAACTTTAAGAATCAACAAGAGATCCCTCAAGAGCGCCATTAGTCAGCAATGGAGACAACCTTTCTTCTCCATAAGATTTCCTCCAAGAATGGGTAATATGAGGAAATGAGTTTTACAAAGATTCACATATAGGATTTAGGATGTTTGGGTTAATCAAAATAGTTTTTAACCTAAAAGGATGAAGTCTAAAATTCTAGCAGCACTGCAGAAAATGGAGTTGTAAAAGACTTACCAAAAACCTAATTTAGAGCAAGTATTTATAGCAGTAAAAAAATCAAAGGCGGCGCAATGTCATTCGAACGACATCTAGTATGTCTTTTAAACATTATACCTTTAATGAAGTGGAATTAGTGGGGACCAGTTGAAGATGAACGATGCACATTGAAGATGATAGGTGCGTGTGATGATGCTAAAGATTCAGATGATGTACGTCAAGGTTGAACATGTGAAAACGTGCCAAATGTATCGGTATCGACATATTAGCGATGATCTAGGACTACTCAGAAATTCATAGATTCCAGACGAACATTTATTAAATCATGGCCTTACAAATCTCCCCCTATTTTTTATTACGGTATATTCATTAAAAGTCAAACTATGCATCCCCAAAAAAACTAAGACATATAATCTAATATCCCCCAAAACCCGTAAATGGAAATGTCAAAGTACATATCTTCTAAATCTTCATCATCTTCAAAGCTTTAATTTTCTTTGTCATAATCAAGGTGTGTCAAAATAATGATCCTCAATTTTTACCGACACACATGAGACAAAAAACAAATACCCGTGACGTGCAAAATCCTGAAATATAATGACAAGCATAAATGTTAATGTCAATTAAGCAGAAGCAAATCATTAAATAAAACCAACAAACAAAGCTACTCCCCCGTAATTCATTCTCCCCCTTTTATGATGTTCCCAAATAGACATTGAGAAGAAACATAACAAATAATGCGAAGTGTGTAACAAGGTACTAAACTTCCCTTTTTCAAATTTTGAAATTTTTTCTTACAAAATTATACAACAAAGAATTACACCATGAAAGAACACTGTGACACCCCGCCTAATTAAATACCGGGCGATCACTCCTTTATTAAATTAAATCAAGGTTAACAGTTGGTTCATTCTTAGCATCACTGTCGAAAAATAATTTTTCCAATTTAAACACCCTAATTAATTAAGCTAAGTGTCAAAACCATTTTTAGACATAACTTTCAAAATTTTATTTTATAAACCAAGATTTAAATCTTTACATAATTCAATATTTAAGAATCACACCACAATTATACTGGAACATATAATCCAAATAATTTAAACATTCAACAACTAATCCCAACATTAAAACTTAACGTAAAACATCCAGACAGTAATAAATCCCAAAGTGACAATACTAGAAATAAATGAATCACAATGTCCAATAAAATAAATGGCTAATGGAAATGGGCGACACATGCCCAACTGAATAAATAAGCTAGGAGCGGAATCAAATAAATGAAGTCGTCTAAGCAAGAGGCCTGCAACTCCCACCTAAGCTGCAGCGCGTTCCTTCCAAAGGATCCTACGCAAGACGGCCTTGTGGCTGGGCACCTGTAATATATACAAATATATACAAGAGAGAAAGGAAAATAGAAACGGGTCAGATCCCGATAGTGTAAATGATTTAAAATTTGTTTAGCAAGTATTTAAAATGTTTACAGGCCAATGCAACAACATATTAGTGCGGCACTCTCTTGAGAAATTCTCACCTCTCTTCTAATGTGCACGCCTATCGCACTAATCTTCCCAATGGATTATCTTATCATATATCGCACTAAACTTCCCAATGGTTTAACTTATCTTAGGTTACTCGTAAGATTTAAAACTGAACAATATAATTGTTTAAGAGGAAAATTTCATTCAGTAACAAAGCTCTCATTTTAACTTTATTTATTAATAAAGTTTCCCAGTGTCATATTATACTTTTCAAAACAAGTATTTCCAATTTGAAGTCATTATTCATTTCTTACTTACCATAGCACAATAGGCAGTTCCAAATTTCAGAATCTAATATATATATATTAAATACTCGTATAATATATATATATATATATATATATATATATATATATATATATATATATATATATATATATATATATATATATATATATATATATTCTAACAGCACCCCACATAAAAATTATGGTGCGGGCATACTCTGCTATCCAATCCCCGTATCACTCGTACTAAGGGAAATACAAGTTCTGAATCACTCGCGAACTGTATTAACACATACACAAACAATATTGAGGCGGAGCGTAGATTCCAAGTCTCTAAGAGGATAGCACATGCCCCCACGTCTCTTAGGACCGCCTGAACTATCGATTCCAAAATTGTCATTTTATTCACTCTTGACATTTAATAGAACCAATATTATATTACTTTACTCATTAGTAATATTCAACAACAAGTTTCCCATAATTACTAACTCACATCACGTTAATAATTATAAAGTGATTAATTTCTGGATTTATATTAAATTAATAACTCACATTAAATTTAATAAATCCCCAAATTAATATTGCATAAAATTACGGGATATTACATACTTCCCCCCTAATAACGGAATTTCGTCCCGAAATTCGAAATATAAGGCATACCTGATAAGAATAAATCTGGGTATCTCTCACGCATATCTGCCTCACACTCCTAAGTGGATTCCTCCACATTATGATTCTCCCACTGGACCCGTAAAAGTGGAACTACCTTTGACCTCAATCTCCTTTCGCTATGGTCCAAGATAGCCACCAGTCTCTCCTCGTAAGAGCTGTCAGGCTGTAAGTCTATCTCATTTATTGCAATGTGGGTATGGGCCATATCATCCCGAAGATGTCGTCTCAACGACGAGATGTGGAATACATCATGAATGCGATGTAAATGATCTGGCAGTCCCAATCTGTATGCTACCGGCCCAATCCTCTCAATAATGGGAAATGGTCCCAAGTACCTCGGGGCCAATTTCCCTTTATTCCAAAACCTCATCATTCCTTTCATAGGATATACACGTAGTAACACTTGGTCCCCCACATTAAACTCTCGGAAGAACCGTTTCGCATCGGCTTAGCTCTTCTGCCTGTCCTGGGCTATCCGAATGCGACTCCTGATCATCTCAATCCTCGTAGAGGTTTCCTGAATCACCTATGGTCCTATCAACTTGTTATCCCCCACCTCTAGCCAACAAGTTGGGGAACGACAAGGCCTGCCATACAAAGCGTCGAATGGAGCCATGCCAATCGTGAACTGATAAGAGTTATTTTAAGCAAATTCTACCAGTGGAAGATGTGGTTCCCAACCTCCTCTAAAATCAAGAACACACATGTGTAGCATATCCTCCAATATCTGATTAGTACGCTATGTCTGTCCATATGTCTGTGGGTGATAAGCTGAACTCAGTCTCAATTCAGTACCCATAGCTTCCTAAAAGCTCTCCTAAAAATGCGACACGAAAATCTTGGCTCTAACTGACACAATATTCAGGGGCACCCCATGTAATCTGACAATCTCAGCAATGAAAAACTGAGCATACTAACCCGTGGTATAGTCTGTCCGTACCGACAAAAAATGAACCACCTTGGTCAAACGGTCTACAATCACCCAGATGGAGTCGTGGCCCCGCTGTGATGTGGGCAACCCTGTAATAAAATCCATGGAAATACTCTCCCACTTCCACGCGGGTATTTCTAATGGATGAAGCAACCCTGACGGTTTCTTGATGGCCTACCTTTACCAGCTGGTAGGTAGAACACTTGGACACGAACTTAGCAATGTCCTTCTTCATCCCACTCCACCAGTATTGATGCCTCATATCCTGGTACATCTTATCTCCTCCAGGATGTACCTTAAAGTGAGACCCATGAGACTGGGTCATCACTGCATGACATAATTCTGCTCCTTCTGGGACAACCAATCTCCCATTAAACCTCAAAGCCCCATCAGAACTAACATAATAGGACTCAGCACCCTTGGCTAAAAGTCGTACAATCTTCTGCTAGCAAAATGGGTCTACGGTCTATACCTGTATCACCCTCGTAACAATATCGGGTGTCACTGTCATGATAGATACGAAAGAACGTGCTATTGCGTCCTGATGACCCAACTCTTTCCACTTTGCTTTCCCGATGTCTGCTACATCGTCTACCGGCCTACGGCTCAACGCATCAGCAACTACGTTGGCCTTCCCCGGATGGTACTGTATGTCGAACTGATAGTCCTTCACAAACTCTAACCACCTGCACTGACGCATATTCAGGTCTCGCTGAGTGAACAGGTACTGCAGTGACTTATGATCTGTGAACAAGTGGAATTTCTCCCCCAATAAATAGTGCCTCCATATCCTCAATGCAAAAACGACTGCTACTAACTCTAGGTCGTGGGTGGGGTAATTCTTCTCTTGCAGCTTCAGCTTGCAAGAGGCAAAATCTATAGCCTTCTCTTCCTGCT
Organism: Sambucus nigra; assembly: GCA_949130495.1. Taxonomy (NCBI): domain Eukaryota; kingdom Viridiplantae; phylum Streptophyta; class Magnoliopsida; order Dipsacales; family Adoxaceae; genus Sambucus; species Sambucus nigra. The sequence continues at coordinate 95,699,977 of OX422212.1, forward strand.
GAAGTACTCCCCCAAGTCCCCATAAAGAGGCATCGGTGTAAACCAGGTACTCCCCACCCAGCTTCTTTAAAGCAAGGACTGGTGCTGAAGTAAGCTTGTGTTTCAACTTGTCGAAAGCCAATTGACAAGCATCATCCCAAACATATGGTACCCCTTTGCGAGTCAAGTTTGTTAATGGACCCGCTATTTCGGAGAATCCCCGAATGAATCTCCTGTAGTATCCGGCTAACCCCAAGAAACTACGCACTTTCGTCGGTGTCGTGGGCTGTCCCCACTCCCTCACCGCTGACACTTTACTCGGGTCAACTGCTATCCCCTGTTCAAAAACAACATGCCCCAAGAACTGCACTTCTCACAACCAGAATCCGCACTTCTCGTACTTAGCATACAACTGATGCTCTCGTAGAGTCTAAAGAACCTTCCTCAAGTTCTCGGCATGCTCCTCCTCGGAGTGTGAATATATCAAAATGTCATCTATGAAGACGATGATAAACTGATCCAAGAACTCTCTGAACACTCGGTTCATTAAGTCCATGAACACGGATGGAGAATTTGTGAGGCCAAATGGCATTACTCAGAACTCATAGGACCCGTATCTCGTCAAGAAAGCAGTCTTTAAAACATCCTGCTCCCTAATTCATAGCTGATGGTACCCCGACCTCAGATCTAACTTCAAAAAGAAAGTTGCTCCCCTCAGCTGGTCGAACAGATCATCGATTCGAGGCAACAAATACTTATTTCGTATCGTGACCTTATTCAACTCCCGGTAGTCCACACATAGCCTAAGTGAACCATCTCTCTTCTTCACAAACAAGACTGGAGCGCCCCAAGGTGAGGTACTCCTACGAATAAAGCCTTGACCTAACAGTTGCTCTATCTGATCTCGTAACTCTCGCATCTCTGTCGGAGCTACATGGTATGGAGCGCGCGCTATAGGTCGAGTATCCGGTAATAATTCTATGTCAAAGTCTATCTCGCGACTGGGGGGTAGACCTCGTATCTCCTGATATACATAGGAATACTCACAAACAACTAGGATCGAGTCTAAGGGAATCACAATCTCCTTAGAGGTATCCTCCTCTATATAATATAAATGATCGGTCGAGCCTCCCTCTGGGTGAGGCATCTCCACTACAAACATCTCTTACCCCGGAATGGCAAAGACAATACTTCCACCGAAACAATCAATCATGGCTCTGTAAGCTGCGAGCCAATCCATACCGATAATAACATCGTGCTCATGCATATCTAAGACTAACATGTCTGCAGATAATACCAAGCTACCAATATCTACCCCCACTCCCCGACATATAAAGAAAATTAGCGATCCACTCCCCAGTGGTGAGTCTACACATGTCACAGTGCTCTTTGCTGTGGCTAACAACCCTAAGGCCTTCGTAAAATGCATAGCTATAAAACAGTGTGTCGCCCCAATATAAAAAAAAAACTCGACCCATAGTACCATGGATAGGAAACATACCCTCAATCGCGGGTGGTTCCTGTGGAGCTACTGCCTAATGGACGTTATAGACACGTCCATACTGTAACTGTCCCAGCTGCACTGGAGCTGCTGGAATGGCTGGTAGGGCTAGTACTTGAGCTGGGGCTAGGAGGGAGGCTAGAAAAAGTGGCTTCTGTGGCTCATTACGGGCACCCTGCTGCTGTGGGGCCCTCTCTCCCTCTGGACAATCCTGGCGCCTATGGCAATGCTTGCCGCACCCAAAACATCGGGCTTTGAAATTTCCTCCTCTCTAACCCTGCTGACCACGACCCTACTAGCCGTTACCACCCCGCCACTGGCCCTGTTGGCCCTGATGAAAATGCTGTTGGCCCTGCTTCTGATGGTGTTGGCCTTGTTGGCCCTGCTGATTAGGTTGACCCTACTGACCCTGCCTATAACCACCAAATCCCTACCTGGAATCACCTGAACGGAATCGCTTAGCAGGGTCCCTCTGATGGGAACTCTGCTCGTGCTGACGAGTCGGTCCCTAAGATGTCGGTGCTCCACTAGAACTACTACCCCCTGTCCTGCCCTGCAGGCCGGACTCTCCCGCTCGCTTGCTTCCCTGGAGATGGAAGCGGTGATCCTGGCAATGTAGTAAAGCAGCATTGAGTACATCAGTGAAAGTACTCAGAGATAGATTCCCTATAAGGTGCTGACGGATCCTCCAAGCTAACCCGTCCACAAATAACATTATCTTCTTACCCTCAGTGGGTGCCTCATCTGGCACTATGGTGAGAAGTCTCATGAACTCTTCCTCATACTCAGTAACAGTAGAATTCTCCTGCTTCAAGTTTAGTAATTTCTGCCTCATCTCAGTCTGCACGGCGGGTGGAAAGTACTTGCGGTCAAACCGCTCCCAGAATGACTGAATTGGGATCATATCCCTTTCCTCCAAGGTGGTGGTGGATTCCCACCACTATAGAGTGGCCCCCACTAGCTTAAAGGAAGCCAACAACTGTTTCTGCACGTCTATGCACTCATACATACGAAGATGCCGCTGGATATCTTTCTTCCATTGGCGGACGATGATGATATCTGAACTACCTGAGAACTTCGGGGGATGCGCCTTCTGAAAGGCATACCTAACCCGCTCCCATGCAGATGGACGCTGTGCAGGTACTGACGCCACTGCCTGAATCTGGGGTGGAGCCTGCTGTACTATCGCTAATGCGGCATTCACCGCCTGAGCAACAATAGCGGCTACCTCATTAGCATTCATCGTACCCTGTGCCGGAACTGCTGGCTGCTCAGCTTGGGCACGCCTATCCTTTGGTGCCCGTCTCGGAGGCATCTAAAACGTGAAGAAATTTATTAGTCTACAGTTATTATCAAATCTCAAATAGCTAAAGACGTAAACGTAAAAGCAAGAATACAACAATCCTAAAATTGGGCTCTATAGCAAAAATGTTAAGCTGAAAGTGAAATAAGCCATACAGATCCTAAGGACACTAGAACCTGATGCTCTGATACCACCTGTGACACCCCGCCTAATTAAATACCGGGCGATCACTCCTTTATTAAATTAAATCAAGGTTAACAGTTGGTTCATTCTTAGCATCACTGTCGAAAAATAACTTTTCCAATTTAAACACCCTAATTAATTAAGCTAAGTGTCAAAACCATTTTTAGACATAACTTTCCAAATTTTATTTTATAAACCAAGATTTAAATATTTACATAATTCAATATTTAAGAATCATACCACAATTATACTCGAACATATAATCCAAATAATTTAAACATTCAGCAACTAATCCCAACATTAAAACTTAACGTAAAACATCCAGACGGTAATAAATCCCAAAGTGACAATACTAGAAATAAATGAATCACAATGTCCAATAAAACAAATGGATAATGGAAATGGGCGACACATGCCCAACTGAATAAATAAGCTAGGAGCGGAATCAAATAAATGAAGTCGTCTAAGCAAGAGGCCTGCAACTCCCACCTGAGCTGCAACGCGTTCCTTCCAAAGGATCCTACGCAAGATGCCCCTGTGGTTGGGCACCTGTAATATATACATATATATACAAGAGATAAAGGAAAATAGAAACGGGTCAGAGCCCGATAGTGTAAATGATTTAAAATTTGTTTAGCAAGTATTTAAAATGTTTACAGGCCAATGCAACAACATATTAGTGCGGCACTCTCTTGAGAAATTCTCACCTCTCTTCTAATGTGCACGCCTATCGCACTAATCTTCCCAACGGATTATCTTATCATATATCACACTAAACTTCTCAATGGTTTAACTTATCTTAGGTTACTCGTAAGATTTAAAACTGAACAATATAATTGTTTAAGAGGAAAATTTCATTCAGTAGCAAAGCTCTCATTTTAACTTTATTTATTAATAAAGTTTCCCAGTGTCATATTATACTTTTCAAAACAAGTATTTCCAATTTGAAGTCATTATTCATTTCTTACTTACCATAGCACAATAGGCAGTTCCAAATTTCAGAATCTAATATATATATTAAATACTCGCATAATATATATATATTCTAACAGTACCCCACATAAAAATTATGGTGCGGGCATACTCTGCTATACAATCCCCATATCACTCGTACTAAGGGAAATACAAGTTCGGAATCACTCTTGAACTGTATTAACACATACACAAACAATATTGAGGCGAAGCATAGATTCCAAGTCTCTAAGAGGATAGCACATGCCCCCACGTCTCTTAGGACCGTCTGAACTATCGATTCGATAGCCTATACCAAGGATTTCTATCTTCTAGGGTACGAGTCAATATCCCCCATAAAGGTCCCATCGAGATAAGACTGTCCCAGCGCGGTAACCTCAGGGATAGCAAGTAGCACGGGCACGATTTTCACACATAGATTGTATATGCATAAACACAGTCATATAACTATACTACTATTACCATATCAAATTAGGTACATCTCTAATACCATAATTATGACACTTGTCCTTATTTCTCATTATTTAGTTCTCACGTATAACCGTTCATTTATTACTTTAATTTGAGGGATCATTCCAACTTATTACGTAACACTAATGGACTCTATCCTCCCAAGTGTAGAATTCAGTAGGTACTCATATAATTTTCAACGTAACTATCTTACGCGCCTCTCCCCTTAATACATAATTTCATCGTCCCTTATATGTAAATATCCCAAAAATACAACTCCCGTCTTACATTAAAGGCCCCATAATTATTTATAAGTCCTACTGGTCTTCTTTATCTCCCAAAACATTTTAGTAAGGGTGTCCAAGGATTATTTCTCATTAAATTGAATTCAACTAATTTAAAAAAAAGGGAAATATGAGTCTGACAAAAGGGGTCGATCGATCGAGGGCTGGGGCTCGATCGATCAAACCTTCGATCGATCGAAGCTCTTGGCTTGATCGATCGATCAAGCAGGTATGACAAATTCTGTAGGAAACCAGTTACGGGTTCTATCACACAATCTCATCCAAACCCAGATTTTTCATTCCCAGTCGCCCAAAAATTTGTACTACTAACAGTATAAACCCATATTATGCATCTTCAACGTAAAGCATGCAAATTGTCATCAACAACCATGGATTAATAGGCCAAAAACTCATATTAATCTCAAGAACCCTAGAATTTCTTTAACCTTGTTCTAATTAATTTTTCCAGAATTTTCTTCTCCTAAAACATCATAAATTTGTGGTTTAACCTCTACATATGCAGGGGGATTTCCAGATTTCCATTTATATCATTACTACATGCAATTTCCTATCTCCAACTTGGGTTTTCTTCCATGAAACTCATCCTAATCATCCCTAGAATAACATGAGTTATGCATTAACAAAAATAAGCAAGATAAACACTTGCCTGGGATTTTCCGTGTTCTAATTTGTGAACGAATTTGGTGTTGTTGTGTTCCCCGTCGCGCGATCTACGCGTTGGTGGTGGTGGCGGTGCAACCGGATGGATTTTTGGCCTTGGATTGCTTGGAAAGCTTTCTCCTTCCCTCTCCTATGGCCGTTCTAATGTTTTGAGTCTGCTAACCCTAAAGGGCTATTCCAAATGGCTGATATAGTTTAATAATTTTCGTGGGTTTAATTACCCAAAAATGTAAAATGACCAAAATGCCCTCCCGGGGTACTAGTTAAGCCTAAAAATGCCCCGAGACCCAAACTAAACCCTCGGGTACACTTTTTTGACTATCTCAACCCTTACGGACACTTTGATGCACTCGAAATGACCATACGGGTGACTTATAATTTATTCACTTTTATTCATCAATATTTAGTCCCGACGCGACACGGGCGCGTCCCGACTCAAATTTCCAAAATTGTCATTTTATTCACTCTTGACATTTAATAGAACCAATATTATATTACTTTACTCATTAGTAATATTCAACAACAAGCTTCCCATAATTACTAACTCACATCACGTTAATAATTATAAAGTGATTAATTTTCGGATTTATATTAAATTAATAACTCACATTAAATTTAGTAAATCCCCAAATTAATATTGCATAAAAATACGGAGTATTACAAACACTAAGATAACCAAGTCGATGATAGCGTAAACGTAGAGGTGTGAACAAATTGGATAGGAAAATCAATGCAAACATTCATAACTTATGTGCATGATGAATTTTGGATACTCCTAACAAATGAACTCAAAATCTTCCTTAGGCGTAAAAAGGATAATTCATATGAAATTGACTCAATCTAATCGACAAATCAAAGTTTAAAATGATTTCCACACCGATAACGCCCAAAACTATTTAATGCTTTTCGAGATTTTCAAGGATGCAAAAACCCATTATTTTATTTCCATCCAAACTCCCTCAAATATAATAATGTTTTCTCTTTATCTAATGAGGTACGAAAATCTCTTTTAGAGATTTCATATTTGACCATTTTTGGCAAATATTCTCTTTTAATGCATTAATTTTCTATAGGGATCTTTTTAAACGGTGGCTTTGACAATGAGATTATTATTCTCTCGCAACCCTTTCCCGTGGTCACTTAAATTCTTTATTCCTAACCAATTCCTCACGGTAAACGGTTCTTACATGAACTACTTTTATTATTCTTGTTTTATCGCATTTGGCTCATTTTATAGGCAAAATTGAGATGGAAACACCTAAACTAACATGTAACAGACAAGGGCAATATTCAAAAATAAATTTGTGCCAGTGTGCATTAAAGGAGATGAGGAGCCAAACATGTAGAAAGATATTAATAATCGCATATCAATGACTCTAATACATTACGAAGCACAAGGATGAAATGATGTAGCATCCCAAATCACTATCAAAAAGTCGCATAGGATATGGAAATCATGTGGTGACTTTCGTCATCCTAAATGTCCATCCATAAAAGGTGTAAACAAACTACAAAAATATTTTTGTGATTTTCAAAAATTTTATAAAAACAAAATCTTTTTGTCCTTTTCATTTTTCTTACAAACAAAACATCTTTTTGTATTTTTCTCTTCTAAAAAAAACAAAAAATCTTTTCGTATTTTTGTAAAATATGAATAAGAATTTTTTTTAATATAATGCACAAAACTAGTACAAATGATACAGTCTAGAAATAGGAACCGTATGATATGAACATGCACAATGTATCCTATACTAGACATGGTAACCACCCCTCAATCAACTATGCAGATTCCTGAAGACTTCCTAAGACTCTCAAATCTAAGGGCATCTAAAGGCTTTGTGAAAATATCGGCTAACTAGAGGTCGATGGACATAAAACTTAAGGACACGACTTTCTCCTATACTAACTCTAGGATAAAGTGCTCGCGTATCCTAATGTGCTTCATGCACAAATGTTAGATTGTATTGTGGGATATGGGTATCACGCTAGTATTATCACTGGAAGTAGTCATGGTGTCCTGTGAAATCCCATAATCCTCATCGTATTCATCCACGAGAGTTGTGTGCAATAACTTTCGGTGGCTATGTACTCATCCTCCACAGTGGACAAAGAGATGGAGTTTTTCTTCTTGCTCAACCAAAATACAAGAGTAGAACCAAAATAGAAACACCCACCAGAAGTGATCCTACATCCCCGACCCAATCGGCGTCCGAATAGGAGGATAAACGGTCGTCGGTATCAAAGTAATACCAAATTTCATATGAGAGAGTCACACTCACATATTTGATAATACGTTTAAGAGAGAGTAAGTGAAACTCTTTTGGTGACGCCTAATATCGTGTACAGACTCTAACATTAAAGACAATGTCGAGATACCTGGAAATCAAGTAGAGAAGACTACCTATCATACTCTGATACAAGGTTTTCTCTATGTCCTTGCCTGAAGTGTCCTTGCTAAGCTTAGTTAAGGTACTCATCGAGGTACATGAATGCTTAGCGAAGTCTAAATTAAATTTCTTCACAAGGTCTCTTACATACTTAGATTGGGAGATCAACAACCCATCCTCTAGCTGGTGAACTTGGAGACCAAGTAAGAATGTAAGCTCACCAACCATGCTCATCTCTAACTCACTCTTCATCTTCTCCTCAAAGTTATAAGCGTGGAGAGATCATGTGGATCCAAATACTATATCGTCCATATAGACCTGGGCAACAAAAATATCACATCTTCCTCTCCTAACAAATAATGTCTTATCTACTCCCCCTCTCCTAAAGACATGAGCAAAGAGATAGGAAGTAAGCCTCCCGTACCAAGCACGGGGTGCTTGCTTCAAATCATACAGGGCTTTCCTCAGATAATAGACGTCTTCAGGGTGGTTAAGGTCTTCAAACCCTTTTGATTATTTCACATAAACCTCCTCCTGTAGAATGCCATTTAGAAAGGAAATCTTGACATCCATCCGATATAACTTAAAGCGCAGATGACATGCGATGGTAAGTAGTAAACGGATGAACTCAAGTCTCACAATACGATCAAATATCTCGTCAAAGTCTATACCCTCCATCTGTGTGTAGCCTTGAGTGACCGACATATCCTTATTACGTATAATGGTACCATTCTCATCCATCTTATTCTTAAAGACCCAATTAGTACCAATCACATTATTCTCACTAGGTCGGGGGACAAGTTGCCAAACATCGTTCTTTTGTAAATTGAAGCAACTCATTCTACACAGCGGATATCCGATGTTCATCTTTGAGTGATTCTTTGACGTTTTTGGGCTCGACTTTGGACACATAGCATAGAAATCTAATAAAATTCTCTATATGAGCATAAGTCTTGACTACTAAAGTGGTATCTACTAGCATGGTAGAAAGGTCATGACTCTTGTGAACCCAAGCAAGAGTGTCCCATAAATCAGGAGTATGGTCCACCCTAGGTGTGTGAGGGACAATGGGATCATCACATATAAGTGTGTCATCCTCACACAAAAGGCTAGTATCAACAAAAGCCGGTGGTTAGTCATCTTGCACATTGACCTTTTTTTTTACTCCATAACCTTAGATCTGCTCAGGTTAAAAACCCAGTATGCTCTACTTGTTGATCAATAGCTTAATAGAATTCTCTCGTCACTTCGAGAGTCAAACTTTCCTAATTTCTCTCTATCCCTAAGAATGAAAAATTTAATCCCAAAGACATGGAAATACGAAAGGTTGGGCTTCTTCCCTGCCCACAATTCATATGACATTTGTAGTGTGTGTGGACGAAGATATACCCTATCCACCATGTGGCACGTAATATCCACCACCTTTGCCCAAAACTGCCTAAGCACTCTACGATCGAGAATTATGGATCTAGCCATCTCTTGAATCGTCTGATTCTTCCTCTAAATAATTCCATTTTAGTGAGGAGTTTTCACGACCAAAAATTCATATTTTATTACAAGGCTATCATAGTAAATATCCACTTTTACTGCCTTAAATTAAGTGTCGTTGTCACTACGCATTCTACTGATAGTGACGCGGTGTTGATTTTACAGGACACGACACTTGGTCGTAAAAAACTCTACGACATCAAATTTTTCCCTTAGGAAAACTACTATGGAATAATGAGAGAAATCATCTACCATCATGAGGATATAGTTCTTACCACCAAAACTCTCTGTGCAAGTAAGATCCATAAGTACCATGTGAATTAACTCAAGCGTGCGTGTAGTGGCAATGTAATTCAACTTACGATGGGGACTATAGACTTATTTTCCCAGTTGACATGGTCCACAAACTACGGATGTTGGATTCCCAAGTTATGGCAAGCCACGTACTAGGTCTTTTTTAGCTAAACGTTACAAATATCTAAAATTACGTGACCTAGACGTTAATGCCACAGACCCATAGAGGAGATCATGGCACCGTTATAGATAAATGAGGACTTGGTCACAATCCCATACGATTATCTTCTGTCCTTACCCCTTGAAATAGAAGTTTACCGGCTTGATCATAAATGTTACACTCGTTCTGGTCAAACTTTATCGCAAAGTCAGTGTCACACAGCTGGATAATGCTGAGAAAGTTTGCTTTCATACCTTTCACGTACAGAATGTTATTTATCTTAGGAAACTCGGGTATGTCTATTGTACCTCGTCCTACTATGCTAGATTTGCTCCTATCTCCAAAGGTGACTTTTCCTTCCTTGCAATCCTCAAGGTGGGTGAAAAATGAGACGTCACCTGTCATGTGCCAGGAGCACCCACTATCAAACTACCTGATCGAGTGGAAAACCGAGCGTCCGTGTAATACGCTAGTCGCTGTTATCGGCTTCCAACCTCAATACAAAAAAAACCTAAACTTTTAACTACACTTTTATGGAGTATAGTAGTAAGTCTGGGTATCGAATCCACAAGGAATGTTTTATAGAATTTAATTGATTTATTACTTCTAAAATAAAAGTGAAAAAGATGATGATGGTTGACAAGGGGAAATAAGTTGGAACAAATTTATAAAACTAATTAAAATGAATGAGGAAATAGGTTGGAATACAATCCCCCAATCCCTAGTAATTACCCATTAGAATACTAGAATTGTAAATTATAAATTTGAATGAATCCACTCTTTATAGATCCTAAGCATTACATATATGAGGTTCAAGCCCGCATCATATGAAATCAAAGATAAATATAAAGCGGTGTTAAATAATTACACGCACATCATATTCTTAAATATCCCAAGTACCTAGGGCAAGAGAGATTAAAAGATCTAGGATGATTGTGAACTTATCTTACACGATTCTTTCAAATTTAAATTTAAATTCTATTTCCTACCTAGATAAATTACATCGGGATGGGTTCATGCATCCTAACCCTTAAAAATTAGCTAAACATGATGAAAACAAAAGAAAACTCTAACAAACATTGTTAACAATTTGCAAAACAATTGAGAATAGAATGGAAAAATAAAATAGAGAATATAAATTGATACTTGTATTTAGCAAGAGGAGAAAGAGATGAATTTGAATCCAGCAAAACTTCTACCAAAGAAAACTACAATCTAACTTTCTCTCTCTAATCCTACTCCTACCCTCTAGAATTTGACTCCCTCTCTCTAGAATTCAACTCTCCTTGAAAATGAGGTAGAGCTTGGTCTTTTATAGCACCAAGTTGCATGAATTTGGCATCAAATTTCGCTTGTGGCACAAGTTTTCCAAGAGTTGCACTGCATTAAATGCATAATTAATTACAGAAATCCGCACATCTAGACTCTTCATTATCGCGCAACTTCAAAACATCGTAACTTCTTCACCGTAGCTCGGATTGAGGTGCCGTTTTTTCTAGTATTCTTGTAATTTAGAGCTCTTAAACTTTCTAGTTGGCCCCACTTCTAGACTAAGGCTGTAAAATTACGAAAATGCCCTTCAACTCTCCATTTCTTGGTTTCTTTCACTGTTTTGAGTTCTCCTTCGCACTAACTTGCGTGAAATACTTGTAAAACACATGAAAAATACACAAAACACGAAATAATTGCCAAAAAAGGTTAGTAGCATAAATAAGAGACAAATCCAAGATATTTACACTGCACGGGATCATAAAAATACCGAAATTAAGGGGATAAATGTGAAGAATATGTGCCTAATCACACCCCCTAACTTAGAACTTTACGCGTCACGAGCAATGTAAATGAAATTAGTTTAATGTTCAACTCTTGAAAATTCTTTTATTGGGATAAAATACCACTTTCGCAGGCAAGCAATTGCATTTAGTGTATGCAACAAGCCTTTAAACCCCTAGGTTACCCTAGTAGGACGAGTTTTGTCTCCTGAGGGTTTGCAGTGAATACACTCACAAAATTCTTTATTGACTCAAATAAAGATCAAAATACTTAAAAATTGTACAATTTGAACTTTTTGAAAAATAATCACCATAAATTCATATTCAAATGTCTCAAACCATAGTGTGTGTGTGCGAAGCCAAAAATTAAACCGTAAATTTCCACCGATTGAGCATTACGTTACTTTCCGAAAATTCGTTTTGATTCAAATTCTTACGGATGCACTAACAAATGAATCACTCGGATTGTGGCTATTTTCTCTCGGTATGCATGATATAAAGAGTAAATATAATGGACACAAATTCATGCATACAAAATTGAAAAGAAGGAAATTTATGCTGAAAAGATCTCATCATCGGATTACAGTTATTAGGAAACGGGAACATCACCTCTAGTTCACACCATTTAATCTCTCATATTATCTTTTCATGTCTTAGCTCTCCATGCGGTAATTAATTTCGCCATTCGGACTCAGTTATGACTTTTTGGGTTAAAAGGTGTAAAGGGTAAAAATTGGGAATAAACGGAATGTTCGAAATTGGAAAATGTCCTTATGATGTCCATTTGTGCTTTTTCGGGCATTTGCTTATTTTTCTCTTTCTTTTTCAATTTTCATTTTTTTTTCACTATTTTTTTTTAACATTTTTTTTTCTTGCCCCTTTTTATTGCACAATTTGGACTTACTTGATGAATTTTCTCAATTTTCACAATTCCGGGCTAATTGGATTTTTCGGGTTATCAAACGAAAGGAAAATATTTTATTAGGCTCAACTTGGGTTGCAAAGGGATAATTTTTCACAACTTTTTATGGCTAATATTTTTCGGTAACAAATGAGGGCCTACTTCATTGTCCAAATTGATAATCACATTACCATATGCATCTCGAGATTAATTAAGTGTAGAGATATATTTAGCACGAATTTCGAGATAACATTTCACACATTTCCCATAACCGATCAAAACAAAGGATTGAGATCATCGATGACTTATTAAAACGCTGAAAAGTAATTTGAGTTAATCATAAACTCGGATTGATTTAAAAACTCATAAAAAATTGAAAGGCTCGAAATCTCACCGGGTTTTATTAATCTCCACACTTATTCGTTAAGTCGTCAATTTTCTTTCAATTTCCATCTTCGGTCAATTTTGGCTTAGTGCATTATGATTGTTAACAATTTGAGACTTTAAATAGAATAAAGGTGACATTTTTGAAAATTTTAAATTCCAATTTTTATTTATTTTGAAGAAAAATATTTTTGGCTTTTTAAAAAAAAATTCATTTTTTTTTTTTTAAAATAAAATAAAAAACACACTTGGAAAGAACATGTGATCGAATCAATGAATCTAAACAATAAATGGGAAGAATATCCCACACCCCCTAACTTAAATGTTGAATTGTCCTCAATGCAAATCAAGAACACAACATAAAGAGAGGAAAAGAAAGATATTACCCAAATGGAGCGATCCCCGATGAGTGCGAGTCCATTGAATCTACAAAACATGTTATAACCAAGCATAGCAAAAAGAATAACAAAAACTCTAACTCTCAAAACTAGACTATAATAAAAGAGAAAAAGAAAAAGAAAAAGAAAAAAAAACTAACTATTTACAACCTAAAATTGGAACGGCTAATAAATCATACACTAAAAGTCGAAAAATTTGAGGGTCCACCCAAAATACAATTTGACTTTGAGGGATTAATGGTGTACCCTCATTAGGATGCATGCCTCCCGAAAAGTAAGAATTCCGTTTGAAAAACGGAAGGCATGTGAAAAGTTTAAAAAATGAACCATCACCAATTACAAAATTTAGGGGGATAATGAAGGATTTTGGTGCATAAGAGGACAAGTCCCATTGGGATCCAAGAAATATAGAATCACGTTCCAAAGATTTTTCAAGTAGTATGGGGAGAAGGGCACACAAAAAGGAACAGTCCATATTAGAAAACAATTTAAGCATAGAGTGCTTGTCCTCATAAACCAGAAAATGATCCTCTTGTTGCGTAGCACGTGTGTTGGTCTCTAAGTCGGACGAGATTTGAGTCGTATCTTCAAGTACCTCCGAAGACTCAAATGGTATGGGTGGAGGTTTAGGAAGGAGAAATTCATCAATTCTATTGTCCCACTCGCTTTCGTCTAAATGACGAAATGAGGCCCAGAAAGATTGGACTTCATCATTTAGGCTCGCATCCACCTGTCCGAACTCGCGCTCAAACTCTGCTAGGCTCAACTCCTCTAGCTCTCTCTCTTGCTTGGTGTCCTCAAAATTTTTTCCCTCAAAATTTTCAATTGGATCTGGTGGAGTGACACGTCTAAGTGTGTGGCCCGTAAGATGAAGCATCTCAAAATAACATTCCCATACAAGAAGCGGATCAACATCCTTAAGACATTCATCCAATTCTTGTGATGGATTTAATGGTTCGATAATAGTGGGGACACAAGGAGACAAATGATCCTCAACCTCAGTAGATTTTGTAATATTTATAATAGGTTGAGATTCAAAAGAACTTGGATCAATTTAAATGATTTCATTCTCAAAAGTATTAGGTGAAGCGCAAGTCTCGACCTTTTCTAAGTTGTCCAAATAATCATTCAACTCCTTGCAAGTTGCTATAATTTTTTACTCGAGAACAGCACGGTCATCAGATTGCTTTTTTAGATCAAGTAAGAGTTCTTCCAAAGTAGGCTTTCTTGGTTCTAGCACCTCAAATTCCTCATTTGGTTGAAAACTTACTTCATCTTCAAAACTATCGGGAAAAAAATCCTCATTGGGTTCAAATAATGCATCTAACTCTTGCTCCCAATAACGATTTTTTTCGCGATATTCTTTTTCAAGTCTTTCTTCTTCAAGCAATTGATTTTGATAAATTTGGAGTTTCTCAGCACTAGGCTTGTATTTAATATAATCATCTTTAGTGATATTGATCCAATGGTCATAAGTCTTGAGTGCCTCCTCTTCCTCACTATTAGCATAACAATTAAAGCCACCAAAAGAGTTAAAACAAGACATTTCAAATTGGGCAATTCAAGAACGTGACACCCATTTTTTTTTTCAATTTTTGTTATATTTTTTTTTTCGAAATCACTTGTAGATAAAAATAACTTTCTTAAAAATTTAACAATTTCAATCCCCGGCAACGGCGCCATTCCAAAAACTTGACGCGACATAATATTTGTCTCAAAAGTGCGTTCACTCTAGGCTCAAGTGCAAGCTTGTCGCTCAAGTAATAAACCCGGTAAGTCGGGATCGTATCCACAGGGATCGAGATTGCCAAATAGTAATAAGAAAAATTATTAAATCTTGAAATGATTTCGTAAAAGAAACGAAAAGATGATTAAAAATTGGGAAAATTTCTATTAAAAAATTAATTAAGAAGAACAAACTAAAAAGTGCAAAAGAAATTAGATCTGACAAATGGGAGAAAATAGGGTAGGGTACAATCCCTCAATCCTTAACAAATTACCGTATAGAATACTGGAATTGTAAATTAAAATTATTGACTAGATCCGGTCTTTATACATTCTAAGCATTACATATATGAGGGATCTAGCCCGCATCATATGAAATCAAAGATAGATATAAAGCGGTGAATGAATCCAGTCTTTATATATTCTAAGCATTACGTATATGAGGTTCAAGCCCGCACCATACGAAATCAAAGGTAAATATAAAGCGGTGCTTTCACGATTCAATCAATATTTTAATTTAACCTCTATTTTCTACATAAATAATTTTCCTTGGATTGAGTTCATGTACCCCAACCCTTGGGAATTTAGCTACTCATGATTTGGTTCAAGAATAAATTCACACACAAAATTATGGATCTACAAGACATGGGAAATAATTTGCAAATAATAAAAATAGAGAATGGAAAGATATTACTTGAATTCATTAACAAAAATGGAATTGGAATCCAGAATTTCTTACAAACTAGGGTTCATGAAAACTCTTGAAGGAATAGAAAATTTGCTCTCAAAATCTAACCCTAAAATTCAATCTAGCACTTCTAACGTACTCCTAACCTAGCCTCTCTCTAGCAACTCCCTTCTTTGACTGAATTAGGGCTTGGTCTTTTATAGAACAAGTTGCATGAATTTGGCATCAAATTTCGCTTGTGGCACAAGTTTTCCAAGAGTTTCACTGCATTAAATGCATAATTAATTACAGAAATCCGCACATCCAGACTCTTCATTATCGCGCAACTTCAAAACATCGTAACTTCTTCGCCGTAGCTCGGATTGAGGTGCCGTTTTTTCAAGTATTCTTGTAATTTAGAGATATTCAACTTTCTAGTTGGCCCCACTTCCAGACTAAGGCTGTAAAATTATGAAAATGCCCTTCAACTCTCCATTTCTTGGTTTCTTTCACTGTTTTGAGTTCTCCTTCGCACTAACTTGCGTGAAATACTTGTAAAACACATGAGAAATACACAAAACACGAAATACTTGCCAAAAAAGGTTTGTAGCATAAATAAGAGACAAATCCATGATATTTACACTTCACGGGATCATAAAAATACCGAAATTAAGGGGATAAATGTGAAGAATATGTGCCTAATCATTAACCACTATGAGGTATTATGATATTTAAGAGCAATATGAACAACACGGGATTTTTTGTCATGGGAACCCAAGAAGTGGCAACCTTGTGTTTGCCCTTATCGTTGTTGGTTCTAGCCGGGTTGTTAAAAGTATCCACTAATGGAAAAGACATCCATTGGAACCCTTCCATCAAACTGTGAGAAGTGGAGACTAGAAAATCAACCATATCTCTAAGACTAGTCAGATCAATAGTGTGGTGTGACGGAGCATGTGTATGTCGAGTCCAATAAAAACTAGAGCAATACTCCCTAAGGTGGATTTTTCTCTTATAATAAGTACAAAAGTACATGGTCTTAGGCCAACCTTAATTTTCTTTTGTTAGTTGAACTCTTCTTTGGGGTTTTGGTTAATGGACGTATGGATTCATTGCAAACTCAGGAACCGGTTTCGGTGTGATATGAGATGTGGAAACACTTTCAATACCTATTCCCTGCCTTTCACCAAACCCTAAAGTGGCACCGAGGAGCATATTTCCCATTTTTCCAGATATGTCCTCAATCTTTACCATGACCTCCTAGGCTCTCTCAAGATACTATGTGAGTTAGGCTACAAGGGCTTCATCTTTCTTCGAATCCCCAACGAATTTAAGGAGATCACTCATAAGAATAGCCACTTGTTTGGTCAAGCGCCCTCTCTTTATCAAAACTACTCTCTCTCTCTCCAAAAGATAGCTCTCTCTCTCTCTCTCTCTCTCTCTCTCTCTCTCTCTAAAATTCGTGCAAACGGAGGACTCTCACTCCTGTCTCTCTTAAATATATCTCTATGGTGATGATATTAAGAGCTAACCCTTTTTTTATTTTTAGTTTTAAAGGACTCAACATATAATAAGCGTACGCGCGTTGTAGGTCACATTGGCTCTCACTTGTAGCATCCTCACCCTCGCTCGCATCGTTTTCACTGTCGAGGTGTCTTTGTGAAGTAACTTCCTCATCATCGTATGGTATGCTAGACTAACTCACATGACTATCCATGAATGCGATGAAGTTACATTCATGTGGTGATTCATCTCCCGAATCCACCAAATTTAACTCACTATTGTCACTAAGGGTGGCATTTAATGCAGTTTTGCCTTTGCCTTGATGCTTTAATCCAGTTGCACACTAAAAAGGCTTTATGACCTCTTCCATCACACTCGTAACACCTATCTTCCTCTCTCTTAGGGTGTCCTTTTTATCTTTATCAATTTTCTTTCCAGATTTATTTTTCTCAAATTTTTATCTTTAAAATTGCCATTATTTTTTAGTTTGAGAAGCTTATTGAAGTTTTTAGCAAATTGGGCCAAATCGTCCAACTCAAAATCATATTTAGAATATGATGTTTCTTAATCTCTCCTTTTAGACGACTCTTCTCTTTTTCTAGATGACTCCTCACCTTTTCTAGCCTGGGATTTAAGTGTTATCCATTTTTCTTTAGGTTTAACCATTTTAGGAAACATGTCAATTTCATAAGTTTGGAGGTCTCCTATAAGTTCTTCTAACCTAAGAGAGTCTAACATTCCTAATGAATTAAACACAGTGACTTTAGGGATGAAATGGTTAGGGAGTCACCTTAAAATCATTTTAACTGCTCGCGTGTTAGTTTTTTTTTCACCAAGATTAAAACTAGTATTGACAATATGTGACAGACGTGCATAAAACTCATCAAACGTTTCAGATTCAAGCATATTTATTATTTTAAATTGAGTAGTTGAATTTTGCAGTTTAGATGCCTTAAAAGGCATTTTTGCCCTCGTGTGTGAGTTGCAAGATGTCCCATGCCTCTTTTGATGTGGTACATGTCATTTACGTCGAAACTCATCGGGTGAGATGGATCCGAAAATTGCACTAAGGCCAGATGAATTATATGTGCTCCATTTAAATTCATCCCCAATCTAGTTAGACATGGGTTTAGGATTTGTCAAATTATCTACAGTGACAGTGGGAGGATTCCATCCTCTTTCATAAATTATCCAGACGAGTTCATGTATAGTTTGTTCATTTATAGTTTGTAGAGTAGATTTCATGTGGGCTTTCCAATAAGCATAGTTTTCCACTCAGAAACTAGCATCCAATTATATAAGTTTTCCAATGAACTTAAGCTTTTTTAAATTTCAATTTTTTCAAAAAATTGATATCCAAAAAAATTTTGTGAAAAAATTATGTGGTATAATTGTGTAATTGGATCTCATACAAATTTTTTGACTGCGCTTCCGTTCAATGTTTAAACATATTTAATTAAATTCCAATTTTATCTCCAGTTTTAATCAAACCCTAAACACGCATCTAAAGTGATAGAAATCAATAAAAACTATCTAGCATACAGTCTAGACAATCATAAACACAGATTTAGAAAAAATCCCCAAAGGAGGCAAAACCATTTATTTCACTATATAATGTAAACCTTGACTTACATATACATAGAGACATACAAAATTTGTTGACACACAAATACCCGTAAGCGTCGATTCATTGTCCTCAACAAGAGTTCCCTCAAGAACTCCAAGAATCAGCAAGAGATTCCTTAAGAGAACCAATAGTCAGCAATGGAGACAACCTTTCTTCTCCAAAATATTTACTCTGAGAATTACTAATATGCGTAAATGAGTTTAACAATGATTCTTATCTATGATTCGGGATGTTAGGTTAAATCAAAATAGGTTTTAACCTAGAAGGATGAAGTCTAAAATCACAATAGTTCTGAAGAAAATGGAGTTGTAAAAGACTTACCAAAACCTAACTTAGAGCAGGTATTTATAGCCACAAAAAAATCAAAGGCGGCGCAATGTCGTTCAAACGAAATCTAGTATGTCGTTCGAACGAAATCTAGTATGTCGTTTGAACAACATTAGATGTCATTACATCTCTCAAGTAACGACCATAAAAATGATATATTAAAAACCAAAACCACATGTGGCCTTTTGATGCATTGAAGAAACCAGGTATCTCATGACCTAAGAAAAGACATGATATGTAGTTTGATGAGGTAATTAGCACCACATATGAATATTGTTTGAGCGACACTGTCATGTCATTTGAACGACTTAAACGAATTTTTTTATTTTTAAATAGCTAGACTTGTTTTTATAAAATACGAATAGTTATAAAAACCATTTAAAAAATCTCCCAAATATGTATGTAAATATTATTAACTCCAATTAAACATTACACCTTTAATGAAGTGGAGTTAGTGGAAACCGGTTGAAGATGCACGAAGCACATTGAAGATGATGTTGGCGTGTTGATGATGCGTGATGCTAAAGATTCAGATGATGGACGTCAAGGTTGTACATGTGAACACGTGCCAAATGTATCTATATATGACATATTAATGATGATCTAGGACAATTCAAAAATTCCTAGATTCTAGTCAGACATTTATAAAATCATGTCCTTACAGAATTAAAAATGAAGTGCATACTCAACATTTATTTCGTGTAGAGTGTTAAGAATTCGGCCTACTCCACTTCTAGTATAAAGTGATGACCCATCTACATACAGCTTCCAAACTTCAATATCATTATTGAAGCTTTCTTCAGGTAATACTCCTTATTTGAATAGCTTATTGATATGTTCCCTTGATCGCTGGACTATCTCTTGTGCAGTTGAAGTCTCCGGTTGGTCGGCTGTCAATACCATTTACTTTAAATCTAATCTCTCTTCCAATGAAGTCCTCCCGATAGGTAAAATAAGATTATTAACTATATTTTAATATGTGAATTCATTAATAAAGTCGGCTACAACCTATCCCTTCAATGTTGTTCTTTGCTCATACAGAATTTTGTATTCTCCTAACTCAACTGCCCAGGACAACACATCTCTAATTTCTCTAGTTCGTGAAGTTCCTGGAACAGAGGTAAATCTGGGTAAACCACAACGGTAGGTTCCTAGAAGTAGATTTTTATTCTCCTTAAAGCTTCAATAAGGGTGAGAGCTAGCTTTTCCATGGGGGATACCTGACTTTCGACTATTTTAAATGCTTTTATTGTGTAATACACTGGCTTTTGGATTCCATAGTCCAACATGATTAATACCGAGATAACAGTTGATTCTGAAATAGCGAAGTAGATATAAAACTTTTTCCTAAAACTAGTCGGGAGAGCAGTGGTGGGGACCCCGCGTACTTCTTTAACTCCTGGAAAGTATTTTCACATTCTTCATTCCATTCAAAGGTTTTAATGAGTACTATGAAGAAAGTAGGCACTTATCTGTAGCTCCGGATAAGAATCGATTAAGGGAAGCCACT
The DNA here is from genome assembly GCA_949130495.1 of Sambucus nigra. Taxonomy (NCBI): domain Eukaryota; kingdom Viridiplantae; phylum Streptophyta; class Magnoliopsida; order Dipsacales; family Adoxaceae; genus Sambucus; species Sambucus nigra. The sequence goes on from OX422212.1 coordinate 95,720,473, forward strand.
CTTCCAGTTAATGTTTACACGTCTTTCTTGCACGTGGGAGATTGCATCTCAATCAGTGCCTTTAATTTATCCAGGTTTTCATTAATGCCCCTTTGGTTCATAATAAAGTCGAGGAACATTCCTTCATGTACACCAAATACACACTTGGTCGGATTTAGCTTCATCTGATGTTTTCCAGCTGATCAAATGTTTAACTTGGGTCTTTCATGTGGTCGACAACCATTTTGCTCTTGGTGAGCATGTCATCCATATATACGTACTTCCATGTTCTTCCCAAATTATTCTTCAAAGACCTTATTCACCAGTCTCTGGTATGTTTCTACAACATTTTTAAGCCTAAAAGGCATAACATTGTAGCAATAGGTAACTCGGTTGGTGATGAGATACGTACTATCTTTATCCTCAGGTTTCATTTTAGTATTGTTGTAACCACAGTAGGCATCCATAAATCTCAACAACTCATTATATGTTATCTCATATACTAATTGATCAATCATTGGTAAAGGAAAATGATCTTTTGGGCATGCTTTATTGAGGTTCGTAAAATCCACACACATTCTCCATTTGTCATTATTCCTTTTTACCACTACTACATTGTCCAACCATCTAGGACACTTGACATCTTCAATGAAATGGCCACATTCTTCTCGAGGCTGAGCACCCTACATGTGTGCTTGATCAACTTAGCATCTTTGTTGATGTTGAGCTCGTGAGATATGAAATTAGGGTTAATTCCTGGCACATCATCATGGCTCCATGAAAACACACTCTTCTGCACACAGTCTTCTGCTCTCTAAGAAATGCAATTAATTCCTTTTCGAGGGAAGTTATTAGGCTTGAGCCAATCTGGGTGGTTCTTTCTGGCCTTTCATTATCTAGCGCAATGGTTTCTATAGCCTCCACAACCTGCCCTTTAACTAAATCAACTTCCTCGTGTGGGTCCAAAGTGCCAATTTGGTAGGTGGTAGTGCTTTCTAAAATTCTTGTTAGTCGACAAAAGTATATTAACACTTTATGTCCTCTTTCTGATTTCCATTTACCACGCCGACCCATAAGTGAGTGGGGAATTTCATATACTAATGAATTATGGATACCACTGCTTTGACCTTTTTTAACCCTACTCTGCTAAGGATCATATTATAAGCTGAGGGAACATTCTTGCCCAGGATGACAAATTGAATATTTTCTATTCTTCTTGTTGGCAAGTACTGATAAAAAATTCTATCTTGATAGTCCCCAAATGATACACCTTTTCTCCTAAAAATACGATTAAAGGCCTCTAGTAAGGATCCATCTTGCTATCTCTCAGCCCCGGGCTATGAAAGCATGTGTAGAACATGACATCATCCGAGCTACCATTATCTATGAGAATTCATGGTACCCTAGTGTGATGAACCCAACAGATAATGACTATAGGGTCGTCATGAGGGTATAAAACTCTAGAAAAATCATTTTTGGAAAAGTCGATGACCAACTTATCTTTATTAACCTTTATGGATCGACCATCTACTTTATTTATTCAATTAACTTGCCTAATACAGGAGAAGGATTTGGCTTCATTTAGATAAGCTTTTCTCTCAGATATTTCATCTCTACCTCTAGCATTTCCTCCTGTAATGAAATGACAACTAAAAGATATCATCCCTACATCAGGCTCAGACTCCCTAGGTTTATTTGGCAAATCAGGGTTATCCTCGGAGTTATTATCTCGACCTCTCTTTCTATCGTCTTTGTTTTTACAAGGGATGACTGTATTCTATTGACCTAGCCTTCACTCCGCTCAAATTTGTTTGTCAATTTTCCTCGGTGGATGAGAGATTCAATCACATTTTTCAAAACAATGCAGCTATCAGTGGTATGTCCATGATCGTTATAAAAGTCACAATACTTGGACTTATCTCTCTGATTAGGCATTCTTTTCTACTTCTCGGGCCATTTTAAGTTTTTACTACCCCTTATTTCATCCAGAATATGATGCACACCTATAGTTAGAGGAGTATATTCCTCATACATTTTAGGTTTCTAAAATTTCTTATATTGTCCTCCTTCTTCTCAAAATTCTTCTAGTCCTTAGATTTTTCCTTAAAAGTTTGCTTAGCAACCATAGCCTCTTCGACATTCATGATTTTCCAAGATTTGGCCATCAATTTAGTCATGATTTTTGGAGGTTCCTTTGCCAACGCATAATATAAATTTTCAGGAAGCAGTCTGCTTATTAAAACTTTTATGGATTTTTTTTCTTCGCAGTCAAAAACTTCCAGTTTCTCATTATTGAAATGAGTGATATATTACCCCGTAGTTTATCCTGGTTATTGGCGAACACTGAGTAAATGGGTTACTCTCCTAACTACCTTGGCCCCAAAGAATAAATTATTGATGAATAGTTCAATGAGATGATGAGAATGGGAAACTTATCCCCGGGGTAAATTATTGTACAAGATTTTAGACGGACCGGTGATAGTACTCGGAAAAAGCTTTACACTTCATTTTTGGGAACATAATAGATATTGGCGATAACTTGGTATTGTTTGGCATGAAGGATGGGATTAGTTTTACCATCATATTTAAGCGTGACCAAAAGAGGTTTGAATTTAGAAGGTGCAGGGTAATCGACAATAGCCTGTATGAAAGGAGATACTTTCACAAAACTCCCATGCAAAGGATTTTTAGTCTTTTCCATTTCCCCAAATGATAATCCAATCTCTGTATGGATCCATTCCGATAGTGCTCCTCTGCTTTGGAGTTAGCATAAGAAGATTTAGGGGGTTTACTGTGCACCTTTGGAAAGCTTTCTTCCTGAGATGACTAACCCTTCCCTATGCTCGCGGGATCAAACAGGCTCTCTATGATTACCTCTCACTGCTCGAGGACCTCGGCGATCAAAAGCGTACACGTACTATGATGCTTGTCCGCTCGAAATTGAAGGATCGACCATCATAATAATCAATAGATCAAACTGCCAATGTTGTCCCCGAGTGGTAGGATCTGTGATGAGAAGACCTAGAGTAGATACTTATATCTTTTCTAGTAGGAGGACGTGGCATATCCCTCTGGGATGGTGCAGTGGTGGACTTGTCTAGCAACGTTCCGACCAACTGCCTGATTGACTCTTGCATGGCTTTTTGCCCATTCGCCAGATTGAGGAAAATTCCTTGAGGATCCACCACACTAGGAGGAGCATATGAATTTGGAGTATTGCCTACTGTAAGACCCTAACTTTTATTTTTTACTTTTGCATTATTTTCTATATCAAAAAGCATTTTACGGATTGCTAATAAATTTCGTGATATTTACGACCTGTACATATGTTCAGTAACATGAAAATACAATTGATGATACCGAATTACGTACCAGCAAATAAGTATGACAATATGAGCTTAAACCAGTGCAATAATGGAGGAAGTATGGCAATATAACAAAGAAGGTGGTGAGGTGAAGAGGAATAAACACATGAATATAAGTGGTTCGGACGGGGCCTACTCCACTGTGATGGTGTGTATGATCTTCACTATGAAATAAGGGCTCTAATTGCCTTAGTGTTACAATCACTCTAATTTCTCTCTCTATTGTATAGAAATGTGTAGAGTTTATGCTAGGGTTTACGATCCGTCCTCTTGCAATGAAGAAGATAAAGGACATATATAGTGCTTAGGCGGTGTAGTGTACCCCCCAATCATGTGATTTTCATGAATGACCTACTCTTTTGCCAATCAAACATTGACACCTTGCGATCCTACATGTGGAATATGATGACCAAATATTCCCTCACGTGAGGGAATGATTCAGTTATAACGGTTTCATCCACGTGCTTCAGGTCTCTTTTAAGCTTGCTTGAGCTCGAACTGCTTGATGACATTCACTAGAACCTCGGCCTCCCTGGTTACGAGGTTGTTAGCTCTGACCGAGCTATCAAGCCTACAAACATAGATAGAACCTCGGCCCAACACGTCACCCGAGGTTGGGTGACCATGTCCACTCGTGTTATCGGCCACAACTAGGTACGATACACATCCTAGCTGGGCATATGTAACTATTGTTGATATCGACTTTATATATCGTTGAAGTTTATACACACGGAGGTCGACCCTTATCTGTACGATACTGCCACTAACTTGCGAGGCTCATTTAATGAATCGGCCGTGAGTCGAGACGACGTCGCTTCTCAACGTACGAGGGTGTACTTTGGACATATCAATCACCCCTATCCCTTAGCCTTCTGTGTGAATAGGAGGTTGAGGGGTACGTGTACTTGGCTATGAAAGGACGTTTCTGATGAATTAGTTGCATATGGACTAGCATAGTGACACATATCACCCTTTTAATTGGTTGGCGTTTTCCCCAACCCAAATTGGGTGGCTGCATGCTTATGGTTTCGAGGTGTGATGATGAAATGCCTTGGGAAACGAGTGCAATCATTATTTTGGTATTTAAAAGCTTAAAAATTCCTTCATTTCCTTTTCCTTTCACTTTCTCCCGCTTCTGCGATTTCTTGGCAACAACTCAAAAATCTCCATAGCTAACTATCTTCATCACTTGCAAATTTAGGTTGCTTGTTGCCTTTCTCCCTCCACCCCAAGAATTTAATCTTACGCAGGTATTGTTGTTTTCCCTTTGATTTATCCATTTCTAGTTTTCCTGTCTTTTGCTTGTTTTTCCGGTGACCACCGCAACCCTTGTTAGAGATTTTAAGGTTGAGAATCTAGTTGGTTGGTGGTTTTTAGGTTTCATTTAGCTGATATGGGGGGATTTTTTGCCTCGGTTATGATTTTTACTTTTTCAGGTGACCTTTTAGCCTCCATCTTTGATAAGATTCATCACCATTGTTCTCGATGTTCATACAGAAACCTTTCAAATTCCTAAAATTTGATCCTTTAACTCTCCTGTTAAAAGTTATTTGACTTTCATTAATTAATTTTTCTCCAAGTGTAACCTCGTCTCTCAAATGCTATGATCCTTATATAAGTTATATGAAGAGTTTCCAACTCTGAGAGAGAAGTGTTTCGACAAAATCAGGTAGATAGAGTTGGCCCAAACCGAGAGCCGAAAGATTGAGGCTTTCCCCCTTCGTCCAATTTTTCCACCCCCCTTAGATGTCGTATACCCTGATCCTGTCGAGGCCTGGACCCGATGTCTGAGTCATCTACTGCAGACCCTATGTCCACGTCTCCAGCTGAGAGTGTGGACTCATATGAAGAGGCCATGGACTGTTCCCCTCATCAAAGTGTAGGGTCTGATGATGAGGGAGCTTCTTCCCGTGTTGCATCTTCCAAAGATGTTGGGGCTTCACACAACCCTGATTCTATAGAAATATTAGGGCCCAGCTTTGCATTTCCTCCTGTGATGGATGACATTCCACAGTCGGCTGACACTCGGTCTATGTTTTCAAAGAGGTTTCCCACAGGTATCCCTACAAGCACCCAAGTTGTGGTTGCTGAAGATAACGATGAGGAAGTGAGTGATGTGGACACCACCCATAGCCACTGAGTACGAGAGTTCTGTTACAGAGTTCAACCTCTTAGTATTTATACACCTATATGTAATAGATCCTTCAATGTCCCTGAGGAAGCCCCTTAAAGATGAGAGGGCCTTTGATGGCCGAGATGGAGAGATCTGTGTTTACGAGCAGATGTTCAAGTTGGGTTTTCATCTACCCATTCGTCCTATGATTCGAGCCATCCTCTCTTACATAAACCTTTCTCCCTCCCAATTATCTACTAATTCATGGAGGGTTATTATCAGAGCCATCATTCTCTAGAAAGTTGTTCATCATATCGACCTTCAATTTAGAGTATTTATCGGTTGTTACACACCTTTGTTCACTAAGAACCATCAGACTATTACAACTTCGTAGCCAGAAAGTTCGAGAAAAAAATGCTTTTGGTCACTCAGACCTCAAATCATAATTGGAAACCCCGATACTTATTTTTCTCGGGTACCTAGGAGTTTGTCCCAAACTAGGCTTATTGTACATCTAAGCCAAGAACCCCTCTGAGGTGGGATAAAGCGTCTATTTCGGCTAAAGCCAACCCTGGGTTAAGTATAGATAACTATAAGGACATCAAAGAGGTTCGTAGGTAAGGCCATAATGGTCGTCTAATCTAGCATAAACATTTGATGACCCTTTATTATCTCTCCCAGACAGATTTAGGAGGTGGACCTTTGGCCGAGCGGCGTAAGTTTCAAAAATTTATTATGTTATGTATCGTATTTATATATAACTAACGTACTAATTCTGAGACTTGTCTTTTTGCAGATGAAATGTCTGCCCCCAATCTAAGAAAGATCTTTAATAGATGAGGTAGCAAGACTTCTCCTCCCCCGGCTTAGACTAGGAAGAATGTCGTCACTACCAAGGTCGCTGATACTGCTGCCAAGAAGAGGAAAGCTCGAGCAAACCCCATTTCTTCTCGGCTAAATAAGACCTAACACTCTAACCGTTCCATCCTAATCTCTATGGATGACTCCTTGTCTACTCAACTATCTCAGTTGAAGATCAGTGACAGCGTGATTGGTCACAGTTTGGAAGTCGTTGATGCCATCGGTGGGATCCTTACCGTGGAGGATAAACTCTTTCTCCAATATTTGGATGTTCCTCTATTAGTGGATTTTACTCTACATCGGTCGATCCAGGTACGTTGATGAACTAGTTATCTTTCAAGTGTTCTCTGCATTTCATAAAACATCATTACTTATGTATCTGATCTTTTTTTTGCAGGGAGTAGTTTATCTTCACCACTTGGCAGACTGGACCCTAAAGAGGATGCCTCTGATCCAAAAGGGTAAGGATGTCAAGAAAGTGGAAACTGGGTTGAGGGATGACCTTGAGAAGGCGAAGGGGGATTTGAAGGAGAACCAGATTATCAATCTGAAGTAGGATCACACCAAAGCTCTGAAATCCAAAGATGAGAGCATCCATGATAAGATTAATGAGGTTATTAAAACTGCATTGGCCAAGGATGAGTAAAAGATCATTGCTAACTACAAAACTTCGGACGAGTTTGTAGATTTTGGATTTTAGTATATCGAGAGAGGCATTAGGGTTGTTGGCTGATGGGCTTCCCTCAAGCATGATGAATCAGGGAGCTCATCACCAGAAGACTTTATAGACCTCAACTTTGGTGATGCTCATCTTGCTCAGGCTTTGAGAGAGGTTGAGAGTGCTAGTGTTGGTCCTACAAAGACGAGACCTCTTAAGTTTACTGAGAATGAGGATGTTGTTAATCTTATGGATGTGGTTGAAGTCACCGATGTTGGACTTGATAAAATAGCTCCACTTGGTGGTGGGTCGGCCCCAACCGAAGGACAAGTTCAACCCTGAGGGCTTTCATCTGTTGTGTTTATTTTGTGAAGCTTTCTGTTGTAACCCCATCTTTTTATGAACTATTATAACCTCTTAGTTATTATTGTAGGTAGATTTTTGTAATCTCACTCATCATTAATTCAATTCTAGTTTCATTATGCCTCGTGTCTACTACTGTCTTCTTATCAAGACATTTTATCTTCTCAGTTTCATGATGTTTAAGGTCTGAGATCACCAAATAAACGACGTTTCATCTCATGTTTCGCTAAATTAATGGTTTAAAGTTTGAGATCACCAAATAAACGATGTTTAAGGTCTGAGATCACTAAATAAATTATGGTTCATCTCTTATTTCACCAAATTAATTATGTTTACGGTCTGAGATCACCAAGTAAATGATGTTTAATCTCATATTTCACCAAATTAATGATGTTTAAAGTCTGAGATCACCAAATAAATGGTGTTTAAGGTCGGAGATCACTAAATAAATGATGTTTCATCTCACGTTTAGGATCTGAGATCACCAAACTAATGATGTTTCATCTCATATTACACCAACTTAATGATGTTTAAGGTCTGAGATCACCAAATAAATTATGTTTAATCTCACATTTCACCAAATAAATGATGTTTAAGACCTGAGATCACTAAATAAATGATGTTTCATCTCATATTTCACCAAATTAATGATGTTTAAGGTCTGAGATCACCAAATAAATGATGTTTAATCTCATATTTCACCAAACTAATGATGTTTAAGGTCTGAGATCACCAAATAAATGATGTTTGATCTCATATTTCACCAAATTAATGATGTTTAAGGTCTGAGATCACCAAATAAATGATGTTTAATCTCATATTTCACCAACTTAATGATTTTTAAGGTCTGAGATCACCAATTAAATAGTTTCATCTCATATTTCACCAAATTAATGATGTTTAAGGTCTGAGATCACCAAATAAATGATGTTGCATCTCATGTTTAGGGTCTGAGATCACCAAACTGATGATGTTTCATCTAATATTACACCCTTACTCATTTTTTATGAGTTTATGGATGGTCATCCCATCCAAGCAATATCATCTATGTCGAATGAGGGTTTGCCAAGGATTTCTCAAGCTTACTTCACCACGAATGATGTTCTGAAGCCTAAGATAAATTAATACAAATATTTGGATAATCATTGAACAAAGAAGCATAATGCGAGGAACAATGATACTCTTTGATATTCATTCTTCTAAATCAAATACATTTATTACAATGAAACTATGAACTCATTGATATTACTTCTTCAGATGATCAGCATTCCAGGGGGAAAGGTTCTCCCTCGAGGTTCTCCAGTCGATAGGTGCCCAGAACAAATTCATCATTTACTCTATAGGGGTAATGCCAATTAGAATTGAGATTGTTGGGTTTCTGACATGTCTTTTTAAGAACTAAATCTTCCATAGCTATCGGTCTTTCTTTCACCCTCTGACTATATAATTTGGCAGTCCTCTACTGGTAGGCTGCCTACCTCACCTCGGTATCTTTTCTTCTTTCTTCAATCAGGTCAAGGTCGAGTCTTCCCTCTATCGCATTTCCTTGTGGGTAATACATCTGAATTCTATGAGTAGGAAATTCCAACCTCAATAGGTATGACAACTTCTTAACCATAAGCCAAAAGGGGTCTCCCCCGTAGGAGTCTTAACTGTCGTCCTATATGCCCATAATACCACGTGTACTTCTTCAATCCACCTGCCTTTTGCATCTTCCAGCCTCTTTTTTATCCCATCAAGGATAGTTCTATTTGTAACCTCAGTCTGGCCATTAGCCCGAGGTCGGTCGGGTGAGGAGAAGAATTGTTTGATTCTGACCCTCTGACAATATTTCTCCAAAGAGACATTTTTGAACTGTTTCCCATTATTAGAGATGAGGGTTTTAGGTAGGCCGTATCTGATGATGATATTCTTCCACATGAATTAAAAGGCCTTTTTCTCTTTTATGGAGACCATAGCTTCAGCTTCCACCTATTTGGAAAAATAGTCTATTGCAACAATCAAGTATCTGTAATTTCCTATGGACCTTGGAAGAGGTCCAAATAAATTAATCCCCCATATTGCAAATGGCTAGGGTGAGGTAATGTAGGTCACTAGCTAATGAGGTTGGTGAGGGACATTGGCGAACCTTTGACATTTATCACATCTCTTAACATAAGCTGCATCATCCTTAGCTGAGGTTGGCCACCAATATCCCTGAGTTATTAACCTATTGGCCAGAGATCTTCCTCCTATATAGCTTGATCAAAAAACCTCATGCACGTCTTTGAGGATGTGTTCTACCTCAGATGGGTGGACACACCTGAGTAGGGGGAAAAATCCTTTCTTATATAAAACATCTCCTATGATTGAAAACTTAGCAGCTTTATACCTCAGTTTCCTTATTTTAGCTTTAGAGTCTAGAAAGCTACCTTCTCTGATGTATCGAATAAGTGAATCCATCCAAGATATGCCAAGGTTAAAATTGAAGCAAAAGCTCATCTTCAAGTCTTCATCTTCTATGGTCGGCCGAGGCAAGATTTCTATCGACACTTTCCTCTTGATTTCTGTGCAAGTGGCCGAAGCTAGCCTTGCTAGAGAATCGGCTCGAATATTATCCATTCGAGCCAATCTTCTGATCTTGATCTTTCAAAAATCCATCATAACCATTCCCACTTTTGCTAAGTATTTGGCCATTGTATCGTCCTTGGCTTCATAAACTCCCAGGACTTGATTAACCACCAACTGGGAGTCACTATGTACTAGGCCGTTGGCCGATATTAATGGATCTTGAAAGGGATATTCCATATATAAGTGCCTCATATTCTACCTCATTATTTGAGGCCTTAAAATTAAACCTCGATGCATTCTCTATGTCTGTTACATCAAGGGCTGACACAATGAGGCCAACCCCACTGCCATTTTCACAAGATGAGCCATCCACAAACAAATTCCACACTGAACCATTCGAGAATAGTCCTTCTCCAATGACTCCATTACTAAGCAAAAACCTATCGCTCTCGACCGTAGGAGGCTTCTCTGCATTCGATGAGGCTGATGTCGACTCAACACCGGTCATGGACAATGTTGCACAACTGCTTGCATCATCACTCTCTACTTCAGACCAAGTGAACTTTGGTACAAAATCTTCCAGTGCTTGCTCCTTGATTGACACTCTCGGCTGATAAACAATGTCTTATTCTCCTAACTTGATGGCCCAGGCCATCAACCTACTTGATTTATTGGGTTTATGGATGACTTGCCTGAGGGGTGAGTCAGTTAGGATGCCCATGTTGTGTGCTTAAAAGTATGACTTCATTTTTCTTGAGGCATGGATCATGGCATAGGCTAACTTTTACATTCTTGGACACCTCTGCTCGGCCCCTTGAAGGTCCTTGTTGTTAAAATATACCAGTCTCTGAACACCCTCATCATATCGTACTATAGATGCGTTGATAGCCGACTCAGATATAACCAAGTATACATAAAGTTTCTCTCCTTGAATATGAGGAGATAATAAGAGTGGGGAGCCTAGGTAAAACTTTAACTCCATGAAGGCTTTTTCACATTCTTTATCCCATTTAAAATCTTTTCTAAGAACTTTAAAAAATGGAAGGCGTTTATCGGTGGCTCTAGAAACAAACCTATTTAAGGCTACCATTCATCCTGTAAGCCTTGGAACGTCTTTGATAGTCTCAGGGGTCCTCATCTCTAATAGGGCCTTTATCTTCTTTGGGTTTGTCTCTATCCCCCTATGATTAATGATAAAACCCAAAAATTTACCATCTCCGATGTTGAAGACACATTTTGCTGGATTGAGCTTCATCATTCACTTATCCATCGTATCAAAGGATTTTTTAAGGTCGGTTACGTGGGTTTCAACCTTTAGATTCTTAGTCAGCATATCATCAACATAAACCTTCATGGACTTTCCAATTTGGTCTTCAAACATCTTATTTACTAGTAGTTGATAGGTAGCCTCGGTATTCTTTAAGCTGAAGGGAATAACCTTGTAACAGTAGGTTCTTTTATTTATGATAAATGCCTTTTTCTCTGAATCTGCCAGGTCCATAAAAATTTGATTATATCCTGAGTATGTATCCATGAAGCTCATCAACTCATGTCCCGTTATGGAATCCACCATCTGATCAATACAAGGAAGAGGGAAGCTATCCTTAGGGCACAATTTGTTCAAATTAGTGAAATCTACGCACATTCTCCACTTCCCATTGGACTTGGGTACTATGACTGCGTTGGATAGCCATTCAGGGTAGATGACCTCTCTGATGAACTCAGCCTCTTCAAGCTTCTTAACCTCATCCCTTATAACCTCATATTTCTCACGAGAATAAATTTTTCTTCTCTGCTTAACTGGCTTGGCACCTTCCACAACATTGAGCTTATGGCACATTATGTTGGGGTCAATGCCTGGCATTTCTGCATGACTCTAAGCAAATATATTATGTCTTCTCCTCAATAACTTGATCAACTCAGCTTTAATCTTCTGCTTTTGGGCTTTGCTGACCTGGAATTTTTTTCCGTCTCATCCTCATTGAGGATAATGGATTATACCTCTTTCGCGGCCTCCCCTTTCTTGAGCTTTGTCTCGTCTCTATGATCAAGGGTGTTAATATTGTAGGTGGTGGTTAACTTCTTGTGGGTTTCTCGCTCCTTATTCAAGTTAAAGTAGCACTCTCGTGTCGATGTTTGGGCACCTTAAACTCCCCCTACTCTATAAGGAGTCGGGAATTTTATCATTTGGTGGACCGTTGAAGGCAAGGCCTTAAAATATTTGAGTGCTACTCGTCCCAATAGGAGGTTGTAGGCCAAGAAGACGTTTTCATCCATAACGGAAAAATTTAATCTTTCTAGTCAACTGCTTCGGCCATTTTTCCCCATCCTAACGTCCATCTCATACATTCCCAGGGGGTGAACATTTTCTCCAATAAATCCTATTAGAGGATGATGGTACGAGCCTGGACCGGGTGAGTCCTAGGCCCTTGAAGCACGACTAGAACATAACATCTGCAGAGCTTCCACCATCCACCAAAATCCTCGGTACTTCACATCCATGTACTCTGGTTGTTAACACCTCGAATGGGATATATGTAACTCGTAGGAATTGACCACGTAGTACGAAACTCCTGTTAGAGAATATGTATTAGAAACATTCTGATAAAGGGAGAAAATTCAAAACAACCCTGAAAGGCCTCGTAAGAGAGACAAGCACAACACACAGGACCAATGTAACATGCGGTAATTGACAATGTAGTCACAGGACTACCGATTTTAGAATAATGTTATAATTGGCAATATCTAGATTTAAGTTTAAAAACTTGTCATTAAAGGGAAAAAATGAAAAATAACCACCAAACGGCCTATAAGAAGCACTAACACCTCCAACGAGACCAATAGGAACTGACCATGTAGTCACGGCACTTTCGGTTTTAGAATATGGTGATAATTTGAAAACATATAGAATTAGGCTTAAAAACATGTAGTTAAAAGGATAAAATACCAACCATCTACCAAACAATAGCGTAAGAGGCATGAACATCTGACGCGGGACCAATGTGACTCATAGGAACAGACCAAGTAGTCACAAGACTCCCGATTTACAAATATGTCATTACTTTAATTCCTAGACTTAGGCTTAAAAACATGCCCTTAAAGGGAGAAAACAGAAATAGCCTCCAAAAAGCATCGTAAGAGACACAAACATCTCACATGCAGCCAATGTAACTCGAAAGAGCTAATCGCATAGTCACGGGACTCCCAATTTGAGAAAATGATGATAATTTACAAATATCTAGACTTAGGCTTAAAACATGTAGTTAAAGAGCGAAAACACAAAACAACCATCAAACGGATGCATTAGAGGCATGGACACCTCGCACGAGACAAATTTAACTAGTAGGAACTGAACGCATCGGCATAGGATTCCAAGTTTGAGAATATGATGAGAATTTGCAAATATCTAGACTTAAACTTAAAAATATTTTGATAAACTACGAAAACTCAAAACAACCCCAATAAGTCCCCGTAAGAGACACGAACACCTCATACAGGACCAATGTAACTCGTAGGAACTAACTACATAGTTAGGAGACTCCCAATTTGAGAATAAGATGATAATTGACAATAACTAAACTTAGTCTTAAAAACTTGTGATTAAAGGGGGAAAGCACAAAACAACCACCAAACTAACCCGTAAAAGGCACAAACACCTCGCTCGGCACCAACATAACTCGTAGGAGCTAATCGCGTAGTCACAGGACTCCTAATTTGAGAATATGGTGATAATTTGTAAATATTTAGAATTAGGCTTAAAAACATGTTGTTAAAATGTTAAAAAGAAAAAGAGCCACCAAACGATCCTATAGAGGCACGAACACCTAGCATAGAAGCAATGTAACTCTTAAAAACTGACCATGTAGTCACGGGACTCCTAATTTGAGAATATGATGTCAATTTTTAAAATTCTAGACTTAGCCTAACAAACATGTCATTAAAGTAAAAAACTAAAAACATACCTTAAATGGCCCTATAAGAGACACAAACACCTCAAATGGGACGAATGTAACTCTTAGAAACTAATTGCATAGTCATGGAACTCATGACTTGAGAAGATGATGATAATTTGAAAATATCTAGACTTAGCCTAAAAAACATGTCGCTAAAGGGAGAAATTTCAAAACAGTCCCCAAAAGACCCGTAAGATACACGGACACCTATACGGGACCAATATAAGTTATAAAAACTAATCGTCTAGTCATGGGACTCACGGTTTAAGAATATGATGATAACTTCGAAGTATCTAGACTTAGTCTTAAAAATATGTTGTCCAATGGTGAAAACACAATATAGACATCAAACGAACTCATAAGAGGCACGGACACCTCGCACAGGACCAATGTAACTTGTACAAACTGACCACATAATCACAGGACTCCCAGTTTGAGAATATGATGATAATTTACAAATATCTAAAATAAGGCTTAAAAACATTCCAATAATGGGCAAAACTCAAAACATCCCCCAAAAGGCCCCGTAAGAGACACGAATACCTCATACAGGATCAATGTAACTTGTAAAAATTGATCGCATAGTCATGGGACTCCCGGTTTGAGAATAACACAATAATTGGAATCTTTCTAGACTTGTGCTAAGTAATATTTTGAAAGGTTTAAACCCCAAAAATGCCTCCAAATGGCCCCGTAAGAGGCACGAGCATCTCACATGGGACCATGTAACTCGTAGGAACTGACTGCTTAGTGACGAGATTCCTGATTTAACAATATGATAATAATTTTCAAATATCTAGACTTATAACATAAAAATATGCCGTTATTTTACTATACAAATTTTATTTTACTATAATCTTATTTCATTATACAGACGATTCCTCAAGTGCTTCCAATACGCAGTTGTAGGGAATTTGATTAGGTATTCTCATTTCTCATAATTATCCAACTATGTTGAGTAATGTTGAAACTAAGACATGAGTCTTGTGGAACTATGTTAATATTGAAACTTATATTTAAAAATACTACTGTATTGAATCCATGGAAGGGATGTAAATTGGTAGATTATTATTGTGATGTTGAATGTAATTATGAAGATCAAATAGGTCAATTTTCATGCATAAAAGAAGGAGACTCTAGTAAGTTTTTTTTTAAATTGTAAAGAGTTATCGATACGATTAACTAATGAAGGTGCGCTAGGGGTTGGGTTTAATATGTAAACTGTTCAAAACAAGATTATCCAATGATTGTAAATAAATTATCTACTTTTGGATTTAACTTTATCTCCAAATGATAATAATTACATTTGAATGTTTTCAGTTATATGCATGGCATAGCTAGCATACGTAGTATTCAAATACCAAAATCCAGGTGTATACACTTCATGGTAAGCAACACAATCACAAGTCAATGGATACCAAGGATTCACGTGTAAAGGATTTTACTTCATTGAACTTACTTAATAGGTGTAATCCAAGTAAACGAGAGAGGTTATTACAATATCAATACCCCCCGTGATTCACATATCTCGAGTTCACAAAGCATGGGAGTTTTACTACCAGTAGGAGCCGCATTATTTATGTGACTTTAAATCTATTTTGATTTTCATTTTTTAATTGGCACCCGGGATGGGTTTATTTTACTTTTTTAGGCTTATATGATGTCCAGATGGAGCTTATGTGATATTATTCTTGATGTTAAATATAATTTTAAATAGGTTTTTTGTCTACAGGATATTTGGAACGTTCGAAATATAAAGTAAATTTTGCTTATTTTTTAAGCCTCGTATGTTGATTGAAATGGATTTATGTGATATTATTCTTCATGTTAATTTAGGTTTAAACAAGTTCTATGTCTATAGGATATCTAGAATGTCTCAAATTCAAAGGAAATTATGCCAATTTTTTTTAAAATATAAAATAATGTGTCACTGCTAAATGCATAGACGAACATCGAATTTGTTATTGGTGTCGGTAGTGACAAACATTTAATTTACCACTACTAGCAGTGGTGATAAACAACCGTGACAAATATTTAATTCATCACTTCTAATATCAAAGATAAACATTGAATTTTCCACTTCTAAAAGCGGTGACAAAATGGGAGGGGTTATTTGTGTCATATTTTATGGTGATAAAGACTGTTTCTCATTGCTTCAAGTTTGCCACACCCTAAATCCTGATGGTACATAGCAGTGACAAAGTTCATTTGTCACTACTAATGGATTATGATCCGGTGTATTGCATATAGTGTAGCCTTTTCTCTTTATTTTAATGGCTCTATAAGTCATGCGTATTCCATACTTTGTGACAATTTGTGATTCGATGTACTGCAAACATTTTAGATACCTTTTAGATTATATTCTTTCTATTTTATTTATACTCCTTGAAATGACTCATCTTCTTCCTTTCCATAACGTGAGCATGAAGATTTCTTTTCTCATTTATTTCACTCGGCAGACGTCATACACACAAACTGCATTTTAGAGAAAAAGGAGAAATCATAGACCATGACAGACCGAAAGGGGGAATGGGTTCCTAACACCTTCCCATTTCGTGACTTAGTCCCCGAACCTGTGATCTATTTGGTTTCTTATACATCAGTTTGTCTTTTATGCCATTTCTTCTGGTACGGCTACATCTTTTGCCAGTTTTGAACAAAATATGCTAGCGACTCTTTCTATATTTTCACCCCTTTGATGGGGGCCAATTTATGTTCGTGGGGTTCCGCAATGATCGCTAAAGTGGAGAAAAGAGTATTTTATTTCTATATCCCCGCACAGGCAAATTTTTCGTTCGGGGTGAACCCGTGTCGGAAATTCTCGGATGGCCTAAGTCTTCAAGCCCTTGATTTTCTTTATTTTGCATGTAGTAGTTAGTCTTCTTTATGTTTTCTCTTAGGAGGAGACTACCTCTTTTGCCTATTTTGAGTAAAATAGGTTGGTGACTCTAATATCTACACTTTCACACACTTAAACACCCTTAACGTCGATCAATTCATGTCCTTTCAATCCCTCGAACACCGCGCAAGCAGCAGGAGGATATTTTTTACCCTAAAACTTCCTCGAGGTGCTCTTAGGATGGGCATAAGGGAGACTTAGCTAGGGATTTATTTTAAGGACTAGACTTATTTACATAGGCTTTATTTTCCTTTTTCTCCCTTTCTCAATTTTTTAACTGTGTAAATATGTTTACACTTGTATATTCTCATTTTTCCCTTGTGCTCACATGTTATATATGTTGCGAGTACAAGAATTATCACAATAAGGATCTACAAAATAATCACAAAGAACCGAATGTGAAATCACACACACAACAACGATATATGTGGTTCGGCAACTTGCCTATATCCACGTAGAGATTACTATTTTATTACAGTGTCTCTCAATGCTCGAGATTACATTCCTTTGTGCCGGGTCAGGGTTTACAATTTTTAGATACATAAAAGTAAGAGATTGAGTTGTACAAGGAACTCAATTAATACGTGGATAATTATTGGTGTTCCCGAATATCTCCTTCGAGATTGTTGGTAACCAGTTCGATTATATCTGTGAGTAATCTAGTGTGTTTCAAATACATGTGAGTAAGTTAACTTCTAAATTGGGTCAGGCAACTCTTTGGACAATCGAGGCTGGTCGGCTACTCTCATGGGACATATTGAATGGGTCCCCACAATTGCCCCTAAAAATTTTGGGCCTTTTGAACTTTGGGCCAATAATTTTTAATGTATTATATGCCTATAAACTGATACTTTTATTTTTGCAACCAAAGTGGCATTTTTGTGGATTTGTTGAACTCACAGGGGTACGCTCATCCTTATCCAAACACTATGGCATACTTGTAGTTTTTATAAATGAGTAAAGGTATCATTGTCTGAGCAACAAGTTGGAGTGCCAAAATTATCCTAGGATGTCATGTTCATCATTAGCGTTGGCTTTCAAACCGAAGATTCATCTCCTTTATCACTTTAGTTCCAATATCTCTCTTCGTCTCTAAGCATTCCAAAGCTTCTCTTCTTCAGCATTCTCTTTTTCTTCGAAGCTCCGTCAATCCTTGTGAATTTTTCTTCCACTTTCTCAATTTTCCTCTTCTTCAAATTCTTCTGTAACTATAGTTAGGGTTCTTCTTTTGGTGTGTTCATGGAAAAACTTGATAACAAATCTATAGCCAAATTTAAGAAGGTATATAACATTCCTGATTGGGTAGAGATCGATTGTACCCCCTTTCCTATAAATATCCGTGACATAGAAGGAGGGCACTAGATTCACACCCATCTGATTATACAGGGGGTATGACATTTCCCCAAAACCATGTCTTCCTTATATTCTACAAATATTTTGAAATTGTGCTTGCCCAATGTGCCTATAATGTCTAGAAGATAGTTAATGGGGTACATAGACTAAATACTCTCTTTAAGACAAAATTAGGCCTCGCTGAGATCTTCTACTACTATGTATGGTCGTGAACCAGTGATGGCCTCATGTACTTGAAGACCAAGATATCTGATAGGGTCCTGATGGTGAACCTCCCAGACTCCCATAAAGATTACTAGGACCACAGTTTTATTGCCAGAAATTGGCAACTTTTTCCTGCTCGCGAGAGCGAAAGGCACCGGGGCCTTTTAATTTCAGACTTTCAAGAGGACCATATAGATCTCTTCTTATTTTCTTTAGTTAAATATGTTATTCTTATAAAAACCACATTCTAGGACCCCTTTAAGTCCCTTCGTAGGTCCCTAACACCTTTCCAATTCACTATAAACCCTAGGTCGTACTCTGAGTACCAATTTAGAGGTTGTTGGGTGTCTCGGGCCCCATTTGACTCTGATCAACTCCATCATCAGAGTGAAATCTCAATTAATCTTTAAAGGTATCTGAATCCCATTTCCAACGGTCCTCCCCACGCGTGAATCGACACGATTTGGATAAACGATCTGGGATGGGAAATGAAACGGAATGTAATTCATTATTTGCATGTACAACCATTAAACCAGAGACCAAAGCAAGGCTCAAAAAAATAGAAAGTATCATAGTAAGTCTTCCTTCCCTAAAATGGAACTTTCATACTGGAGCAAGAACTAGCATAAAAGTCGATCTATTACGACCAACGCAGTTATTCGTATTTCACTCGATAGATCTTATTTATTAAAATGAATTACTTATTGCTCTAAACCTATATGAGCTACATGACTCAGGTAGCTTGTCTCCAGAACCTCCACTTCCCACATCGAGCTTAGAAAGTCGGTCTTTTTGGCATAAAGACAGATTCCACTCTGGCCCGCTGATAAGTTGACATGCGCTCTTAAGTATGAATGGCGTATTAAAGGGAAGGAGTCTATAAAATTGTAGGTCTACCCCCAAACTCTTAGATGCTACTGAGCATTACTAGCCAACCTCTTTGATTGATTGAGTTTTACTATCAAAAACCGATCTAGAGGCCATCGGGCGCTCTGGGACCCCGATTTGACCTCAACCAACTTCATTTTTAGAGAAAAAGTTGAATGAAAGGAAACTGAAATCACTTTCCAACGATCTGCCCCATACATGAAATGGCACAACCTTTTGGATGAACAACTTGTTTTCCCCCACAAATCAGTCTGGAACCCACCAGGTGCTCTCGGTTCTATTTGACCAAAGTAAACTCTTCAGCTCGAACATGGATGAATGATTCTTCAAAGGGAATTGAATACACTTTCTAACGGTCCGCCCCATGAGCAAATTAGTCTTACGGTATGGACAAATGACCCATTTTACTATGGAAGGTCATCAGGCACTTTCGAGCCTCGTTTGACCAAAGTCAACTCCCCGAATTGAGCGAATCTATATGAAACATTGAAGTCCCTTATATAACATTTCCAACATTCTACCCCATGCACGATTCGAACTTACAATTTGGATGAACTATCCATCATTGTCCGATAATCTCACATCTAAAGGACAGACGGTCATTTTTTAGCCCTCTTTGACCCAAAGTCAACTCCCAGACTCGGGAGTGGACCGAGGTTTCTCAAAGGTCTCTGAATTAGATTTCTAAAGGTATTCCCCGTGCACTATTTGTATTAACGGATTGCATTTTATGATCATTTTTTTAGAAAATCTGCACGAGACGTGTCTAAGGTTACATGTCGATATACCGGATAAAGATAATGTCGATCGACAGTCCCCCTACCCTATATAAGGAGAGAATGAGATCACTTCGAGGGATACCTCAAACGAAACATGAATTTTATTGATCTCAGCGATATTCCTCCCAAGTTAGCGAGATTTTCTTGTTTGAAACATTTCTCCACCTTTCATTCCCAAGACTTTCACACCCAATTTAGAAAAAATCCTATTACATTTTTCATTCACTTGCAAGGAATCTCATCATCAATCAAGATCGATCTCCAAGTCACTAAAGAAGGTCCAAACATTCTTCTCTCTATTTGAATTTCTTTATTTTTGCGTTACTTATATAAAATCTTAATTTAGCTTTTACTTTATATCATACACAAATGGTTCTTCTATCCTTTATTATTTATATTGCACATGATAAATTTTCTTTAAAAAACAACAAAAATAATAAAAAGAGGGTTACACCCATAAATTCCAACGGGATTTTTCACCACATATTCTCAAAACTAAAAATACATTTTTCTCACACACATATAATGAAATTCCCGTTTGAAATTGAGGGATAAACCCCTCCCTCATGTCGCATGAAAACTATGTGGACTTTTATGCCTTTATAGGCTATGTATGAATTTTGAACTAAAACCCGAGGCTCGAGTTCTATTTTCATATTTTTCTATTTTACTCATATATATCATACTCGTGATTCATACTTTCTTCTTATCTAGCACATATTATTGTTTCATCTTAACGATCAATATCTCGATAAGTGCACACATCATATTTTTTAATTATTATTTTGGGAACATTCCTATGGATGACCTCACTCCATCTTTTTCATTAGGAGAGTTAAGCGATTCCGATATCCATTTATATATACACGCACACACACTTCACGGAGAAATTAAGAAAAATAGTATCATAAGCCCATGAAAGACCAAAATGACAAGATGGGTGCCTAACACCTTCCCATTCCATAACTTAGCTCAACCTCTGATCTAATTGGTTTTGCAAGCTTCAGGATGTGTTTGATGTCTCTCTCCCGAGGCGGAAACATGTTCTTTTGCTTGTTTTGAGTAAAATAGACTGGCGACTATATCTCATTATATCACCCCACATTGACGAAGACCAAAGCGTTCCTAGAAAGGGCCCGATACCTCTCTCTCTCTTTGTCCACCGTGCGCACAAATGCCAATCCCCGAGATGGGGAAGCAGACAAAAAAGGGAAAACCCCTAAAGCACACCATGGGGGAGGGATGGACACAGTGGTGACTCCGCTGGGGAATTATTGAAGAGGCCTAGACTCTATTTGCATAGGTGTTATCATTTCCCACTTGTGTGCTTATGAACCTACTTGTATGTTCCCTTTTCTCCTTAATTACTTGTTGTATATATCTACATCATGTTTTTATCACCTCTCACTCACTTTTCACTTTACCCACTTATAAATAATATCCATGTACACCTCACACTACCTACACTTGTATATTGGTTCATGTATATCCACATGTTGCACACACCACTTAGAATATCCTTTCTTAGGCATTACTAAGATACACCTCCACTTACCACACTTGTATATATCCATGCTCACTTGCACATATCACACACCACTTGTAGTTGATCCATACTTAGATTCACTACCATACACTCACTTATAGATATTCACACACTACTCACTCTCACGTACCAATGCTTAGTGTAATCTTCATGCCCCATGTTAGATTTAATTTTCATGATACTTGTACATTCTTCCTTATTACTATAGGACTCATCATGCTAAATAAAATATCCTCTCAATTATATAATAATAAAGCATTATGCATTTTTCACACTACATCACCAAGAGCATGGTTGTTGACCAATATTTTATCCCACACTGGGGGTCACTTTGTGATGGGCGCTGGTCCGACAGGGCGCAGTTAGACTAAGCAATATGACTCTCACCTTCCATTGGACAAGTACCTTTCACGTATATCGAACGGATTCCACCGCATCGTACCACTTGATCGAACTCACAACGGGAGGTATATAGAAGGGAACTCGTTCATGTAAGTCAAGTCTATCGAATTATCTCTCACATGTACTATCCCCATGAGGTATATAGTGAGTCGATTCATGTAGACCCAGGAATATCAAATGGCTTGTCCACACTTACTGATTTCCCTAAAAAATAAGACGTATATTGTGGAAGTCATGCCAAATGGGGGAACCTTTCCACTAACCCAATAACTGCATACCCTCATATAGGCGTCAAACCTAGGGCACTCATATTTATTTTTTTGATTACTACACAAAACTCAACTGAAATTTCGGGTCGGCATGTCTCCCAAATGTTTGTGCAAATTCGTCCTTTTTCAAAATGCAAAACGTAGGGCACTCATAGTTGGGAGGATGTTTCCCGTGAATTCATGTCGCAGTACAAACACAACGAGAACTTGGAGGTTACACATCTTGATTTAGAACCTCTCAAGAAGAATCCCTAAGAAACCATCAGCAATTTCATAGCAAGGTGGAGAGAGAAAGCAACCACTTGACCAATGTTAGTATTGTTAAGAAATACTTCTTACCCTATGTTCGAGCGATGATGGGAGGACAGTATTACCCACATTTATGAGCCCTCATGAAGCATGAACGGATATTAAAGAAAGTATTGCTAAGACAGAAGATGAGATAAAGAAAGTATCTGGGCAATTCACTCCGAGAAAATATGAGAGGCCTGCTACAGTCTCGACCATCAAAAACATCTCATAGCCCGCTACCTCATGAGGTATAGAAATCCATGCTAATTCATCCAGAAAAGAGTACACTAAGCTTCATGCTCCCCTATTTAAAGTCTACCAAGCCTTATTGAGCCGAAATCTCATCAAACCTTTAGACCCTCATCCACTACAAAACCCACTTCCTAAAAATTTCAAATCGATGCCCATAATGATTTTCACCAAACTGTCGGTCGTATCACTGATCAGTGCTTCCATCTTAAAAAATTTAATCCAAGGTTTAATTGAACGAGGTTTTATCGCCCCCACCGGCCAATACCAAAGCCAACACCACTCACAATCCAGTAACAAACAATACAAATGCCATTTTCCTAGAGAATGACCAAAAATTCGACCCATCTACCCAGATTGTTCCCAATAAATCCCCCATTATACCCATATTTTCACCAAAACCCCTCAAGGCATGCCCATATTTTCTCCTACACCCTACCTGTTTTTCCGATCAATCTTTATCACTTCTCACAAGAGCGTGTATTGTTGATCATACCCGGTCAACATCGAAAGATATGGAATTACTAGTATTGAACTAGCTTTTAGAGTTTGGGCTGAAATTTCCCTCTAAAATGACCATTGACTGTCAAATGTTCAACACCTTATTCATGGAAGCCCGAAAGTGGGCTTGATAGTCAAATAAATGGGTGGTATCCATTAACAAAGTCAGCTTAGGCAATGCAATGAAGATTATGGAAGATTTATTCTGACAAACCAATGATATTTGTAGTATATTATAGTTACTCGATGCCTTAAAACTACAAGGGCAATTGGTCCCTTCACTTATGCATCTCCCCATTGAGTGGGGGGGACCTATATGAAGAAGTCGTGGAAGTTGTGGAATGCAATGAGTTCTCATGGCTAGATGACATAGTTTCCACCGGATGGGGGACGAATTTGATATCTCAAACGAAGAACCAAGCCAAAAAAATGTTAGTCCAGTAATCAGTTTGTGTAGGATGATATTGTTTAAAGATCTGCTAGGAGAGATCAACAAAGTGGCCGTATAACCCAAGATAGATGAAGAAACTGGGTTTCTATCCTTCCCCTCCTTTGTGAACCACATGAAAAGATCTGGAAAACACTACCAGAGTTTGAATCCTCAGCCAGCAGTAATGGTTAAAGGAAAGAGTGTTCTCGGGGAACTCCCGATGCCAGAAATGACCATCGAGGAGATCAAGATCCTCGACCAGTTGAAGAAAACACAGGACAACATCACCTTGTGGGGACTATTTATGTCTTCCCAACTACACCAAAATTGTCTAATAAAATTACTTGTCAGGCCCACAGTCCCTCCTTCCACCACTTCAGAAGAGGTCGTGAACCTAGCCCGATCTTTAACCTCTACAAGAGTACTCTCCTTTTTTGAAGAAGAAATACCAATGTTCGGTCCTAATAATTACTATGCTCTCAACATTTCCATTGAGGTGATGGGGAAGACAGTCCTCGTCGATAAAGGATCAAAACTCAATGTTTTCTCGTTAAGAACCTTCAACTTCCTAGGTTTGAAAGTAAACGACCTTAATCTAACTTCCTCCGCAGTGCGTGCCTGTGACAACACCCGTCGAGTGGTGATGGGATCCATAACACTCACAGTAAGGGTGGCCCTATAAATACCGTTATCAAGTTCAAATTTATTGACATACCTTCTTGTTTCAATCTATTTCTTGGTCGACCGTTGCTTCATAGCATTAAGGGGGTATCTTCCTCTCTCCATAAGAAACTAAAGTTCTTCGCCAAGGGGAAGGTCATCACTATCTTGGGCGGTGATGATAATAGTGATAATGCAAGCAGTAGTAATCTAGTACTAAAAATACAGCATATGGAGAATGACATGCTTCTATCTGGATTTCGAGTCGAACCACTTCCACTCACGACAGGGGATGATTTCAAAGATCGAGTTTATCCACAGCACAACCTTCACGATAATCTAAACGTGATACAGATGTTCAATAATATTTACTTTATGACCGGACTGGGTCTGGGATGATGACAAGAGGGGATACTGGAACCCATAGTCCTAAAACAGGACTTTACACCATACATCATGGGTTATCAACCATCATCAGAGGACCTAATAATCCTCCTCTAACCCCGGATGAGGTGAAGATTAGAATATACCAAGATTATTTAGGGTGATTCCTTAAACAAAAGATTCTTCAAAGAGGGTGAAGATTTTCCCTTTTATGGCTTTCCTGAACCATAGTATGATCATGTAGACAAGAATATGAATCCAGGGATGGATATCTTCTTCTAAGATAGATACTCATGACCCGAAAGTTCCCAACATCATGTACAACCACTCTTGGAGAAAGATATATTTCTTACTGAGGATTCCAAGGGAAGTGACTGTGAAGGCTCATTCTATCAGCAGACACTGGTGCTAAAACTTTGCATGATCCACTTAAGCGCTACATCGTCGGACCTATCCACTCTAATTAAGATTGCTGATGCACCCCTCCTCAACTGAAATGATATACCAGTTCCACCTGCTTAAATGTAACCCAACCCGAATGTTTATCCTATTTCTTCCTCTTTTTTTGTTCCTCATTTTTCTGATAAAAATGTAATCAAGACCTCCTTCGATGAGGTTCTCAGCGCTATTTTCCCCGATAATGAAAGAAATGAAGATTTTGAGTATCTTGGTGTGCCTTGCATTAATTGTTTTAATTCTAATCAAACTTTTGATGATGATGATTTTTCAAATGAACAATTATTAATTGGTCTTAATAAGGTTAATAAAAAATAACATAACCGTGTTCAAATTAATTAGGATGAAACTGTTATTATTAATCTCAATTCTAGTAGCCAACTAAGCGAGATTAGGATAGGGTCCACCCTTGACGAGAACAAGCGCAGACAACTCGAAGAACTGCTGAAGGAATTTGTGGACATCTTAGCATGGTCCTATGATGACATGCCCAACGTTGATCCTGAGATAGCTCACCATGAGATTCCAACTCTTTCAGAATGAAAATCGGTCAAACAGAAATAGTAAAAGCTCTACAACAAATGGTTTCTCAACGTTAAAGAAGATGTGGCCAAACAGTTGAATGTAGGATTCATTCGGGTGATCGAATATCCCATGAGGCTGGCCAACATTGTACTCATACTAAAATCAATAGGAAAAGTCTACAGATGCATTGACTATTGGGATTTTAACAAAGCGACTTCGAAAGATGATTACCCACTGCCCAATATCGACATGATCGTGGACAATACAACTAGTCAGGCTCTCAAGTCATTCATTGACAGGTTTTTCGAATCCAATCAGTTCAAGATGCACCCTGGTCATTAAGAAAAAACTTCATTCATCACCCCCTGGGGAACCTTCTGTTACACAGTTATGCCATTCATTCTTCATGCCAAGGGCTGTCATAACCATCTTACATGATCTTATACATAAAGAGGTGGATGTCTACGTGGATGGTAAGATCATTAAGTCTAAGACTCAATAAGGTAATGTTCCCACCCACCAAAATTTCTTCGAACATCTACGGTGATATCAAATGAAACATAACCCACATAAATGTGTCTTCGGCATCACCAAAGGAAAGATTTTTGGATTCATATTTAACGAGAAGGGGATTGAAGCATATCCTTCTAAATTAAAAGCTATACTTGAAATTCCACCACCACAAATGGAGAAGGAAGTGTGGGGATTCTTGGGGAAATGACAGTATATCATCCGGTTCATCAGCCAGTTGACTTCTATTTGTGAACTGATCTTTAAACTCCTTTGAAAGGATTCTACTAAAGTCTGGAATAATGCTTGTCAGGAATACTTTGACTGAATCAATTTGTGCCTTACCTGACCTCTAATAATCATGCCACCGCATTCAGGTCTCCCTCTACTCCTATACTTGATCCTGACAAACACTGCAGCTGTGGCCTTGCTAACCTAATACCTTGAAGAATCCCGTAAAAAAAGGGACACCTACTTTGCCAGTCACAAATTGGTCGGGTATGAAGTCAACTACATTACTTTGGAGAAAGCACATGTCACCCTTATCTGGGTCACTAAAGAATTATGTCACTATATGCTCACTTTTCCCATTAGACTTGTGTCCCGGACAAATCTTATCAAATGCCTTCTCGAGAAACCTGCCTTGTCTAATAGAATGGCCAAATGGTTGATGCTTCTAACCAAGTGAGATATTGTGTATGTCATGCAGAAATCCATGAAAGGAAGATCCATCTCTTACTACCTTAATGACTAACCCATAGAAGAAGCCGATTCTTTTCGCCTCTCAAGAAGACCTCCGATGGTAAATGTTCTTTGACAGTGCTGCCAATAAAAAAGGATATGGAATTGGGATACTCCTGATTGCCCGTGATGACTCACACACTCCCATTGCCATGAAGATAGATGTTCCCTATACCAACAATATGATCGAATACAGGGCGTGCACCGTAGGCCTCAAAGCACTCTCATAAAGGAATCTAGTGACTAGATGTCTATGGGGACTCTACCCTCACCATTGGCCTGGTTCTTAAAATATGGAAAGTTAAAGATGAAAAATTCTTACCCTTCCACACCCACCTAGAATAGATGGCCTTCCAGTTCCGAGATATCACCTTCCACTACTTACCCTGAGCAAGGAACAACTTAGCCGATGCCCTTGCAAGCTTAGCCTCTATGGGTGATATGCCCAAGGTAGGAATGATGGCCCCTTTCCTAGTCCAAAAATAAGCTAAATTTACCCACTGCTACCAATTTGATCTTGTCACAGAAGAGGACTTCGATATGGTCGAGTGCTGGTATTATGAGATTTAACACCTCCTCAAGCACTGTAGGTACCCCCAAGATGCAACCAACGAATACCGAGAAACCCTCTGTAAACTGGTTGCCCAGTACATTGTCTGCGATAAAGTACTATTCAAGAAAAACTTGGATGGAACCACTTACACTCCATCACATCGACTGACATTGAAGAAATGATGTAGAAAATCCACGGTGGGAAATGTAGACCCCATGTGAGTGGCCATATTCTTTCTAAGAAGATTATCTGACTGGGTTATTATTAGACTATCATGGTTCAGGATCGCACTACTTATGTCCAGCGATGCCTTATATTCCAACAGTTTTCCAATCTCCAGCACTTGCCTCCACAAGAATTGTAAAATATGACTTCTCCTTGGCCGTATACATAGGGCATCGATATCATAGGGAAATTCACACCCAAATCCTCCAATGGGAACGAGTTAATCCTTGTTGACATTGATTACTTCACCAAATGGGTCAAAGCCGAGTCATACGCATTACTTAATGCTAAAAATATTGAGAAGTTCATTTTAATAAAGATCACCTGTCGATACGGGGTTACGCATGAACTAATGTTAGAAAATGGGTTACATTTTGAGGAAGAAGTCACAAAATTGGTCGATGAGTATGATATTCAAAGACATAAATCATCTCCCTACTGATCATAAACCAACGGTGGAGTTCAAGTTTCCAATAAGAACCTTATAGAAATCATCAGAAAAAGGACCGAAAGTTGCCGAGATTGGGCTAATTGGATCCCTTAGGCCCTATAGGACTACCACACTTCAGTCCGGGAATCTACTGGGCTACCCCTTACTCTCTAGTATTCGACATGGAATTAGTCCATCCCGTTGAACTAAAAATACATTCATTACGCATCATGCTTCAGATCAAAGTCAACGAGGAAGACTGGCATCAGAGCCATTTTGATGAGTTATCGCTCTTAGAAGAAATGAGGCTAAAGTCTCTATATAATATAGAGGGATACCATCTCCGTATAGCACGATCATTCAATAAGAGAGTCTAGGTCCGTGGTGTTTGAGAAGGGGACGTAGCCCTCAAAGAAATCATAGAACTCATCTGGGACCCTAGAGGGAAATTCAAGCCAAACTAGAATGGCTCCTATATCGTGAAGAAGATCATGTACGATGGCGTCGTTATGCTCACTGACCTTGACGAAAAAGAGATGGAGCGTCCAGTCAACCTGGATCGTCTTAAGAAATTATACCCCTAGTTCGAAATCTCAGCGCGCTACGACTCCTCTCATCCTCCTTCTATTCTTAATAACAAATTCTTCATTTCCCTCTACTCGAAAATACGTGGGGCCAGATCCTCTAAAAAACATTTTGCTTTCAAAAATGAAACTCAAAAAATTTTCAAAACCCCCAGAGGTACATAGGCAACTCATAAGATTTACATGGGCACGCTCCCCTTCTTTTTCACAAAATGATATTTTTTACTTACCTCCGAGAACAACAATTCATTTTATATTTTACATGAAAAAAGGATTATGTATGCCTTAGTTATGGGTATAGATCATTCAAATACAAAACTCGTCAAGAGGCGCAACAAAATAATTAAAATCCTTTATTTATTCCATAAATGGGAAATTCGGCACAATTACATATCAGCGTAGGGAGTCAAACAACTACCCCCCGCCAACCAAACGATCCTAAATCACATCAAACCAAGTTCTCCAAAGAATAAAACTAACCAAACCTTCCCAAATTTATTACCGAAACCCAAAAAATTCCAAACACATCTCCATCACAAAAGCTTAACAAATAGATACCAATTTCACAAAGGATCCTATCCGTAGCTGCTGGAAGGCCTAGCCCCTTCGTCATCTGCTCCTTGAGGCCCCCAAACATGCCCTGCTTGGATGGTATGCTGAAGGCACTCCATGGAATGATAAGCTCCAACCAGCTTAGAGAAGACCACTACGGCCCCTCTATAGTGTCAAATATGACAAACCATCTCTACCTGGTCTCCTCTGCCAAGATCTTAGCCACTACCCTCTTCCTCCTTCATTTCATATAGTCTCTAGAAACATTCCAAACTCTACCAACAGATTGAGAAGGACAGGTTGACGACTGACGATTCTCCCACATACAGCCCAATCGCATGCGCAAGCCTTCAGCCAAATCCTCTACATGAAAGAAATCCAGGGTACGGGAAGGCACAATTTTCTAGCATCCGACTTGACGTAAGAGTCAATAGGGGAAATAAAATTGAGGTTTTTTAGAGACCAACTAATCAAACATACCGTCATTCCTCTAGTTCCAAAATGGGTTGCAACTCCCACCACCATGGCACCAACCAGCACAGACATCGAGATCCGTCCTCCACAAACCAATTTACCCAGTTCTCTATGGATGGGCTAAAGATGATGAAATAACGAGTGAAGAAATTCAGCATAGCTGTCAAGGGATATTCAGGGGGACCGCCAAATGGAATCTCTCGGTCAGCCACATGAAAATCATAACCAGGCTTCCTCTCAGAAAATTAGAACGGCCTTCTGATTAAGCATCTAGACTGCTCAGGGTATCTCCTAGTATCACCTCCACAAGATTGCGACGATATGACATCCACGCTGTAATAGTAGCTAATTGAGGGTCCACTATCAGGTCCGCGATCACCAATAGTAGCTTTGCAGTTAAGCCAAGGGAAACGTATCTAGCATGTCCCGTATCATTAAAATCCTTCAGACGCACATAATAAAATACAGCAGGGAGAGGGATCATTCTCCTAGTGACCAATAACTAAGACTCTAAAGGAGAAATCTTGCAAACAGCTCCTGAGAGACCGAGAGAATTCAGGCATGGTCGTCTCCACTCCGGGATTAACCCCCAATATAGCGAAAAACCCCTCAGGGGTCAGACATACCTAGTCCAAGAAAAAATTAAAATATGATCCTACGAATACCAAAATTATGTTACCGCCACACACAAGTTCCAGTCGATTGCGCCATAAAGAGACCCGATGCAAGTTAAAAGCACCGTGATCCACATTGTATAGGCATATAGCCTTTAAACTCTCAAGATAAGGGCAAACTCTGCACCCATCGGAAGAGCCATTATGAAATTATGGAAGAAAGAAAGAAATATGAATCAAGAAGGAGAAAGGAAGGATGAGTGAAAAATAACACCACCTTACCCCCTTTTATACTTGAATACTTTGGATGAAAATAAGAAGTCTACAAATCTAAATGAAATACATTCCCCACCAAAGGACTCTACGCTATATGAAAGTGAAATCAAAGCCCTAGAGTGATTTGACATGACCCAAATGTCGATTGTCAGGATAAGGGTATGCCAATCGACAACCCCCTATTTTTAGAAAATCATATCTTTCCTTTTTGACAAACTCAAATAATTGGATATTGTAGGAAGGAGGACCAAGATGGCTGAATGGAACCCCCATCGCCACTACTGCTATAGATAACGATTCACCACTAGTGTTGTGGGTAGACCCCACCAGCCGACTCGTGCCCCTGCTCGAAGTCGTAGGTGGATGAGGCATATAGGAGGGCATTAGACAACTCATCACGAAGTCAAGGTAGTCGTAAGTTACCACCGTGTCAGTATAAGACGAGTAGAGCTCGCCAATCATCGGCACCACCCTGGCCTCCTCCAACATCTCTCTCACCCACCTCATATACCTCGGGTGCATCACCGATGGGACCACCACCTCATCCTCCATGATTTGTCGAACTACTCTCTCTCCCAAATACGAAGAAAAACTGAACTCGTGCTCCAACAGTCGGCGCATGTACGCATTCATCTCGGTTACCCATGTGTACTGAATAACCATCCCACAGGTATATAAAGTCATCTAAATTTTCTCAAAAGAATGTCAATACTTGCGCAAACAAAGAAAATTCCAAAAAAAGGTTTTAAGAGAAAAAAAGAAATAACCTGGTCGCTCGTAAGGACATTCAAGACCTGGGGCACTGCAGACAAGGAAAGAGACTGCTTCGACTTTCGATTGGACTTCTGCCAATGGTACATCCAACCTAAGTTCCCCATCGACTCATCCTGCAAAGCTATCAAACGAGCATTGAGCCCGATCACCTCAAAGAACCATGTCTACAGAAAAGGTAGTAATAAGAAGGAGAAGAAAGGAGAAAAATGCAAGAAAATACATAAAGAGAAATAAGAAAATTACCTCCACAAAATACGTGGATCCAGTAAAAGTATGCCGACAACACTAGTTAAAAGAATCCAATTGTTGATACCAAATTTAACATGCTAACGTGGATTAATCATATGAAGACACATGTCAATCTACGTGGCACCTACGAGCATTTTCTATAATCACCTTGACATCGAGGAACTCAACCTCCCCGATCAACTCAGTCGCTCCGACCAACAAGAGTTCTCCGAGGAACTTTAATACACCGAGTAACTCATAGATGCCGAGATACTTATACGGTCCAACCATCTTTGGCGGTCCGAGCTGCATCTCGATCAGAGCAATTATTATCAAACAATTAAGAGGATTAAATGCGCATTAAATCCTGATTATTATCATACGGTTGTATACACTTATTGAACAACTATGTGTTATTCATTCATATGTACAACCTCATGACTATAAATACATCGTATCATCCTCATTGTAGGGGGACTGGAATTTCTTGAGGATAATCATACTTCGAGAATTCCTAAACAGTCGATCAAAACACAAACAGTGGATGTAGGCCATTCATTTAAGGCTGAAACACTTTAAAATCTCTTGTCTCATATTTATTTTTATCTGTGATTAAATAATTAGAGATAGTCTAATTTTTTACATCAACAGATTGGCGCCGTCCGTGGGAAGCGACTGTAATTTTCGTTTTTCACCAAAAACGGTTCATCACCAATGGCTGACAACCCTGAATCCAGCAATCGAAACGCGGTAAACCCCCCCAACTCCATCCACTCCTCTAAATACCCAAGATCTGGCTGGAATCATGGCCAGTTTGGCTCAAGGCCAGATAGCCATGCAGGAAACAATGCGACTACTCATGCAAACCATCCAAGGTGGAGCATCAACCTATTCAGGACAACGAAGTGGTCAAAGAAATACTCATTTATTTTCTTCATGCATTAGGCAAAGCGATTCATATCGCGCTGATAGATCTGAAGATTTTCTTATCAACTGGGTCAAACTTCGTCTGTACAAGCCACAGATACTGAACAACATATCACTCTCTCCCCGGAAAGGATCAGTGCACTAGAAAGACTAAGTAGGGTCTCCCCTTTTGACCGATTGGTCCCTAGGGAGAATAAAAGTCCTCCTAAGGTTGTGTCGAGAAACTTCCGGAAACCATTTGATCTGAGAGAGGGTTCTGCCCAATCACAACCAGCTGCTCGACAAGATAGGTCCCAGGAAGCTACTTCAATATGATCAATTTCTCGAACCGGTAAACCCGAGGAAGGAAATGATGGGTGGAAAGGCTCTATTCAGAGGTTGGAGGATAGATTAGGGGAAATGGCCAAGGCCAAGAATCCTCTACAAAGAACATTTGTCCAAGGGACACCTTTTGTCCAAGAAATTGTGGATTTTCCCACACCATCAAAGTTCAAAGCACCTGTTGTGACTCATAAATATGATGGAAGAATCGACCCTGTCCTTCACATAGAGCAATACCAAGTTTCTGTCGACATCTATGCTGTGCAAGATGAGATGAGATGCATGGCTTTCTCGAGAACTCTTACCGGATCTGCTCAAATATGGTACAATAATCTTCCTCGGGATAAGATTTCAACTTTCTTTCAACTCGCTGAGATCTTCATTGGAAATTTTTGTTTTGGAGTAAAGCCTGTTAAACGAGTAGCACACCTATTAAGTGTTAGACAAAAGGTAGGTGAGAGCACTAGGGATTACATAACTCGCTTCAATAACGAGAAACTCGAAGTTATTGATTACGAGGAAAAGACAGCGATTACTGCTCTGGTGAGTGGGTTGTTGCCCAATAAGTTGTACTACACTTTGGCTAAAGATCCACCCAGAACCATGTCGAAATTAATGGCAAAAGTGGCCAAGATCATGAATGCCGAGGAGGCTATGGTTACAAAGAAGAATATGGATATCAAAGAAACCAAAGCGGAGGGTGATAAGACAAAAAAGAAAGAGCATAAGAACAATGGTGGTGACAAGCATTCAAAAACAAAGCCATAATGGGAGGTGTCAAAGAAATTTGAAAATTATACTCCTTTGAAGGTAGACATCAATCATGTTCTAGAAGAAATCAAGAATAGCGAAGAGTTAAACTGGCTAGAAAAAATGAAGTCAGACCCTGACAAGAGGAATAAGACCAAATATTGCGAGTTCCACAAGGATCATGGCCACATGACCAAAAATTACATAGCTCTTCAGAATGAGATCGAGGCACTCATTAGACGAGGAAAACTGGCAAAGTATGTTGATCGTAGAAATGAAAGAAAAAACAACGACCGAGAAAGAGAGAGATCTAGATCTCCTCGTCGAGCAGAGGAGAACAAGAAAAGAGACCATGAAGATGATCCAGAAGACGACCTTGATCTTCCCAAAAGACCAAGGTAGCCAGAATGTGAAGTATTTTCAATACGTTTTGGATCCTTTGATTGCAATGTTATTACAGGTGGAGATGCAGGAGGTCGAGACCTTACTGCAGAAAGAAAATCATACCTCAATGAGGCTCAAGCCTGTTCATATATTCAACGAATAAACTTGGCTGAAGATGATCGCCCGAGGAAGGTCAACAAAGAAAAACTGGTCATCGGTTTCTCAAAAAACGACCTCGCAGGTGTGTTGTATCCTTATGATGACCCATTGGTAATCAAAATGAGAATGAAGGAAGTGATGATCTCGAGAGTACTGGTTGATAATGGTATCTTGGCTGATATTATGTTCTACTCGTGCTTCGACAGCTTAAATCTAACGTTATCCCAGTTGGAGCTTTATCATAGGCCCCTCCTCGGTTTTGTTGGCGAGAAATTTTTTCCACTTGGGACGATCAAGTTGGATATGTTCATTGGTACATAGCCTGCTTGTCGAACAGAAAGAGTACGCTTCTTCGTGATGGATATGAATGTTCAATCAGACTACAACATCATCATGGGAAGGGTAGGTTTGAAGAAGTTCGAAGAAGTACCATCTACGGTACATCAATGCTTAAAATTTCCAACCAATTTTGGAGTAGGAGTTATGAAGGGTGATCAGAAAGTAACTCGGGAATGTTACTATTCATCTGCCGAGCAGGAAAAACTAGAGGAATCTAGGAAAAAGTCTATTACCTATCAGGTGGATGAGGGTGCACAAATTGAAACATTGGACCCTAGAGATGAGTCGCAACTCGTGAAAGGTCAGGTGGTAGAAGCCACTAAAAACATCATTCTGGACGACGAGCACCCTGAACGAACAACTCAGATAGGTTCGTCGTTAGATACTTCATTAAAATAGGAGTTGATAGTTTTCTTAAAAAGCAGAAAACAAACTTTTGCTTGGAGTCATGAATATATGCCCGAAATAGACCCAAATTTCTTATGTCATGAGCTCAATGTGAATAAGGAAGTCAAGCCAGTGAAGCAAAGAAGAAGAGTGTTCAGCCCCGAGAAGAACCAAGCTATACAAGAGGAAGTCGAGAAGCTCCAAAAAGATTGCTTTATTGAAGATGTTAAGTATCCAGACAGGTTAGCAAATGTGGTGATGGTAAAAAAGAAGAACAACAAATAGAGGATGTGTGTAGACTTCACCGACCTCAACAAAGCATGTACAAAGGATCATTTTCCCTTGCCCCGAATTGATTAACTAATGGATGCTACCTCAGGACACAAGCTGCTGAGCTTCGTGGATGCTTATTCTGGTTACAACCAGATTAAAATGAAACCTGGAGACAGGGAGAGTACTTCTTTCATTACCCCTAGGGGAACTTATTATTATAATGTTATGCCTTTTGGTTTGAAAAATATAGGTGCGACATATCTGCGGTTGATGAACAAGGTGTTTGTAGAATAAGTCAATTGCAATATGGAAGTCTATGTTGATGATATGCTGACAAGGAGTAAGAAATCTGCTGACCATCTAGTTGACTTAGGTCAGACCTTTGATCAATTAGATAAATATCAAATGAAGCTGAACCAGACCTAGTGCATATTTGGAGTACGAGAAGGCATGTTTCTCGAGTACATTGTCAATCAACGAGGCATTGAAGCAAACCCTAAAAATATCAAAGATCTGTTAGGGCTGCGATCTCTAACGACGAAGAAATAAGTGCAAAGTCTTACAGGGCGAGTAGCAGTGCTTAACAGATTTGTATCGCGAGCAACTGATAGATGCCTCCCATTCTTCAAAATGATCCGAAAGAATTTTGAATGGAATGAAGAATGCGAGAAATATTTTTAAGAACAGAAGAAATATTTAAGAGCACCTCCACTATTGTCCAGACCAGTGATGGGAGAAAGGTTGTACTTGTACCTGGCAGTTTTGGAAAATGCAGTTAACTCGACATTAATAAGAGTAGAGGATGGAGTACAAAAGACAATTTATTACACTAGTAAGGCCTTCCGAGGAGCGGAGATTAGATATCCAAAGTTGGAAAAGTTGGCACTAGCGCTGATCGAAGCGAGTAGAAGAATGAAGCCATACTTCCAGGCTCATACCATAGTCTTATATACCGATATGCCTTTGAGGAAAGCTCTTCAAAAACCAAAAAAATCAGGGAGCTTGATGTACTGGGCAATAGAACTCGGTGAATATGATATAATTTATGAGCCTAGATCGTCATTGAAAGGGCAAGCAGTAGCAGATTTTATAGCGGAGTTCACTTATCCTGATACCCCCGAGGAGCAAAAGTTGAGCATCGACCAACCTGTGGATGATACAGGATCATCAAATTTAAACCCCGATCAACTTAAGCTGGTCAGAGAGCAAGAGGAGAAGGTCGACGAGCAAAGATGTGTGACAGAAATGGAGATAAAGGAGCAACAAATATTCCATCGAGGAATTTTGTCCAATAAGAAGTTTGAGGATGAAATACCTGTATGGAACCTATATGTGGATGGCTCATCATGCACCTCGGGTAGTGGAGCTGGGATTGTATTGAAAAGACCAGACGAGATTGATATAGAATATGCCTTGCGCTTCCAATTTCAAGCTTCTAATAATGAGGCTGAATATGAAGCGATGATTGTAGGTCTTAGTCTGGCAAAAACCATGAAGGCAGAGTATGTAATCGTGTGTAGTGACTCACAGTTGATTGTAAATCAAATGCTCGGTGTATATGCAGCAAAAGGAGAGTTGATGATTAAGTACCATGTAAGGGCGATGGAGTTGGTATCAGAATTTATTACTGTTCAAATGGTTAGAATACCAAGAATGGAGAATGAAAGAGCAGACGCTTTAGCTCGATTAGCATCGGCTACTCGTACCGAGCTACGAAGAACAATCCCAATTGAAATTCTAGTTGGCCGGAGCATAGATGAAGAGCTGATGATGAATTTTATTACCATTGATTTAGGGCCATCTTGGCTGGATCCCATCAGGGCATATATTAAGGAGGGAGAATTACCGATTGACAAACTCGCGGCCAAGAAACTGAAGTTTAAAGCTGCTCGTTATGTATTGACTAATGGTATTCTATACAGACGAGAAATTATAGATGGCTTGCAGAGATGTGTACATCCCGTCGAGGTGAAGGATTTGATTGAAGAAGTCCATGAAGGGTCTTGTGGAGCCCATATAGCAGGTCGGACACTTCTGCAATGAATAATAATGCAAGGATACTACTGGCCAACGATGAGGGCAAATTGTATAGCCTATGCCAAGAAATGTGACAAGTGTAAGAGCTTCTCCTCCATCCGAAGAACTCCACAAGCATTGTTGAGACCCATTACTTCCCCTTGGCCATTTTCCATGTGGGGAATTGACCTGGTCGGACCACTTCCAACAAATAGAGGAAGATTTAAATATCTCGTTATCGCAGTGGATTATTTTACTAAGTGGTAAGAAGCCGAGCCTCTTGTCTACATGACATACAAAAGGGTGTACCAATTTATTTAGAAAAATATCATTTGTAGATATGGTCTTCCCCACGCATTGATCACCGACCATGGAACACAATTTGACAACGAGGAGTTCGCTGCCTATTGTCATCAGTCAAATATCTTAAAAATCCACTCAGCACCAGTCCATCCCCAAAGCAATGGACAAAATGAGGTGACAAACAGAACACTGCTAAATGGCTTGAAGAAAAGACTGAATGACGCGAAAGAAAACTGGATCAATGAGCTACATTCAGTACTATGGGCTTGTCGTACTACTCCCCGAGCAGTAACAGGAGAATCTCCATATATGTTGGCATTTGGAAGTGAGGCTGTTATACCTGCCGAGTTGGGTCTTCCAACACACAGAGTACTGAATTTCAATTCCCCTGTCAGCGATTTAATGAGAAGGTTAGACTTGGGGCATGCTCGAGGAAGTTAGAGAAGAAGCAGCCATCAGGAATGCTTCTTACCAGCAACGAACAACTTTATTCTACAACAAGAGAGTGAAGAAGTGAGACCTGAAAGCAGGAGACTATGTGTTAAAGAAAGTGATTCAAAAGCACAACAAGCTAGAAGCGAACTGGCATGGACCTTACCGAGTTAATCAAGTTGTTCGACCAGGAACCTACAGAATAGAAACTCTAGAGGGGGAGGAGTTTAAGAATGCATGGAATGTAGAACACCTGCGCAAATATTATCAGTAATGTTAACTCTCATGTAATGCAGCTTCATCAGTATGAATAAAATGTGAATATTCTACCCAATTTTCTCCTTTTATTGAAGTTCGTGGAATACTAGTGCTTCACACTACTCAGCAAAATCCACCAACTCCGGTTGGTCGGGAATAAAAAATATTTCCCAAAAGTGCCAACTCCAGTTGGTCGGGAATACAAAATATTTCCCAAAAGTGCCAACTCCGGTTGGTTGGGAAGGAAATCCACCAACTCTGGTTGGTCGGGAATAAAAAATATTTCCCAAAAGTGCCAACTCCGGTTGGTTGGGAAGAAAATCCACCAACTACGGTTGGTTGGGAAGAAAATCTACCAACTCCGGTTGGTTGGGAATAAAAAATATTTCCCAAAAGTGCCAACTCCGGTTGGTTGGGAAGGAAATCCACCAACTCCGGTTGGTCGGGAATAAAAAATATTTCCCAAAAGTGCCAACTCTGGTTGGTTGGGAAGAAAATCCACCAAATCCGGTTGGTCGGGAATAAAAAAAATATTTCCTAAAAGTTCCAACTCCGGTTGGTTGGGAAGAAAATCCATCAACTCCGGTTGGTCGGGAATAAAAAATATATTTACCAGAAATACCAACTAAGGTTGGTTGGGAAGAAAAAATATTTCTAAAAATCCACCAACTCAGGTTGGTCGGGAAGAAAAACTATCAACAACAGTTGGTCGGGAACATTTTTTAAAGCATGAGTATGTGATAAAAGTCATCTAATGGCTTAGAATTAAAAAGTGATCAAGCAAAAAATTTTTATACTCGTAACATTTTAAATTACCAACAATAGTTGGTCGAGAAACAAAATATCATCAATTTTGGTTAGTCGTCAAATGATTACCACAAATTTAGTATAATCGACAATAAGTTTTAACCAACTTTAGTCGATCGGCAAATAACACAATGTTGTTATCTTTTTAACAAATATACATACACATATGTAAAATGTTTTACAAAATATCTACAAGACAATGGCAATCAAGATTGCAAAGAAAAAATAGAAGTTTTTCATTAAATCCACAACAAAGTACATCGAGAATAAAATACATAAAAAATATTACATTAGAAATCCTATTCTATGTGTTTCTTCCCCTCTGCTTTTGAAACAGGTTCTTCGCCAGCAGGAGGATCATCTAAGGCGTAAGGGGAATTTATGAAATTAAGGTCTTTGATCATCCTGATGTTCATCACAGATGGTCGATCGAGTAGATGCTCGGGGCGAGATATCTCAACATGGGAATGGAGACTGTAAACGCCGAGATATTTGGAAAATAAACACTGAGGGATTGCCCGAGTAGGGATCCAGCTCATGTCGAGCTTGAATGGTAGCACTGGCAAGTCGAGCAACACAGGATTATGATAATCCCATAAGTAGTGACCTTGTTCCAATTGCAATACACCCAAGACATTCAACCACCCTTGTTTGTAACCTTCATTATTCACATTTTGGATCCGATCATCCAAATGGTAGAGAGCCTCATTGTAGCTAGCCATCCAGAACTCTCTGGGCTGCTTGTGGAATTGATAAGTCAACCTTTCCAGCTGCTCGTGAAGACTTTTTATAAAGAGTTCTTTATTTTCCAAGGCAGACTTCTGTGCAGAAAGCTGCTCGTTCAGATTTTGAATCTTCTTAGACATCTCAGCCAATGCCTGGTTCTTTGCCATTAGTTGGAAGGCTTGATTCTCCAGAGACGATTGAGTTCTTTGTTCCTCGACAGTAATCCGAGCAGCTCTTGCTCGTCCCCAAGCAGCTCTTGCTCATCCCCGAGCAGCTCTTGCTCATTCCCGAGTAGATGTAGAAGGGCTAGCTCTCTTCAAGGTCTCCAATTCGTCTCTCAGATTGGCATTTTCGACCTCCAAGAAAGAAAATCCCTCGTCGTTCACAGGGATCAAAGCGTTTGAGGTGGAAGCTCCAGACTTCAACTGAGATACCTCTCTTTGCAGGTTATTATTTTCTTGCTCCAACAACTCAGCTATCTGTCTGTGCTCTTCGACCTCAGCCTTCAAAGTTCTCTCCCTCACATTATAAGCAGCGAACAACTTCTCATACCCCTTATCAGCATTGAGTTGCTGATACTTCTTCTCGTATCCCTCGTGCAAAAGGGCTGTAGATTCCTTATATTATTGTTGAAGCTCTTCAAGAGTGCCCTGGAGGTCTTAGATCATTTCATAATATGCCACATTGTTGGCCACTGTACGGTCGAGCAGGAACTTTAAATATTGATAAGCTTCAACTTCTTTCTCTGAAGCATTTGGACCGAGTATATCAATGATTTGAGCATCAGTCAAATCTATATGGATAGCTTTGAAATATTCGTTGCACTATTTCATCAATTTTGTATCATGAGCAGATAACAACTCCATCGTGACCATAAACTAGTAAAAAGAAGAAAGAGCAAGAATCAATAAGGAGCAAGAGGAAGAGAAACAACATTATGAATAGACAAAACTTCAAATTTTATTATATCATAAAAGAGAGGTACATAGTTCAGAATTACAATTGACAAAAATAAACAAAGAAAAACATCCAAACAACTCTACACCTTCTCCTTGTCACCCAAAACTTTCTCGGGAGGCTGGGACGAGGAAATAGGTTGTTTGGATGGCACATATGGTTACTCGGGGAGTGCTAGAAGTTTCTCATTTGAAACAATGGATGGTTGAAGTTGCTCGCAGGAAGACTGGACAACTGTGGGATGAGAAATTTTATCTCCCATCACCATGGAAGATTCCTCAGAGGCACCTTCGTCCTCTTCTTCTTCTTCAGGAGTTGGAGGGGGGCCTGGGATGTGTCGCTGAAACAGATCAGAATTTTCATCAACCTTCATCTCTTGCAGAGCAACGACCCAGCCATCCCTAAAGTATTTGTGGCTACCATATTCCACTTGTGACATCATGGAAGCCAAACCCTTATTCCACCCCTTATCCCAGCCAGCACTGAAGGACTTTTTTACTACCAACTTCCTTTTCTTCTTCTCCGAGGAAAGCTTCTCGGAAAGAAGATCCTCAGCAGCCTTCAGTTTATTCTCCACTTCTTCCTTCTGACGACCTACTTCACGAAGTTTGTTTAGCTCTTCCTCAGTAACCTTGAGCTTACTTTCAAGCTCCCCAGCATTTTGGAGCTTCCCTTCGAGCTCTTTATTCTTACTTTCTAATTCTTTTATTTTCTTCTCCAATCCCTTGGAAACTTCAACAGCTTCATTCCTTTCCTGCTCGGTCGAATTGAGATGCTTCTCCCAGGCAGCTTTATTATCAACATACTTCTGACGAGAATCTTTCAGAGACTGCGTTAGACCCACCAAAGCTTCCTCTACACCTGATGAGGAGCTTGAAGCTTTAATAGCTTCATCCTTTTTCAAAATTGTATTAAAACAGGTCACCAACTGGGAAAAGAAATTAATAGCAAGTCAGTGCACATATATAACAAGGGAAAAATGAAAGTTTAGGACAATAAAACTTACAGAAGCAATATGGCGAGTAGCTAATGTGGTAACCATGTCCCGAGAAATATTTTCTTCAATACCTTGTGTGGGTACCCGAAATTTAGAACCATGGGCCTGGACGAGTAGCCTAGTTCTGGCGGCCCAAAGTTCGGGCCCCTCATCTCTTATACTGATCCGGTCTCCCCCACGTTCCCATAATTGGAAGTTATAAGGGAGATGGAAAACGTGGAGAAACCCATCACCTCCACTTACCTACATGTACATGTATATATTAAACCCTAGGTTCGGGGCAAAATGACAAGTTATATTCTCTATAATTACTCTCCGGAGTATATAGAAATAATATCGACTGCACCACCGTGGACGTAGGCACATCTTTGCTGAAACACGTACATCCTTTGTTGTGTGATTGGCATCTTATATTCCATGTTCTTCCTTGATAATTTCTTCTCTTGTATTTATTTGTGTTGCATAATAATTGTCACCACAATTGGCGCCGTCTGTGGGAACCGTTCATCTTTCCCTGAGAAGAGCCCACGATAAGAAAGGAGTTTAAGATGTCTGGTCACATTAGTAAATGCCCCCCAAGCAGGAGATATTCAAGAGCCACCTGCTCCTCGCAGGATTAGGTCTGAAGTCCGACGTTCAGATCAGAGATCCCGCCTGGAAAGACCAGCCTCACAAGAAAGTCATGGACCAGCGAGGTCCACGCAGATATCCAGATTGATTGATGCGTACGAGGAAAGGCTCCACAAGAAGATGGAGTCTTCTCGCAGATATGTGGCTGAGAATGCTCGCTTGAAAAGAAGACTGGAAAGACTGGAGAGGGAGCTTTGTCCTGATAACCGGAGATGCCCATATCGCACTCCTAGCCCTCAGGCGAGAAAATCTCACGGCCGAGGAAGGAGCCCTAGGTGAGAATCTCAAAGGGACGAAAGAGGCGAGTCAGATGAAGACCTCCTCAAATAGCTGCGAATAGCTCGCCGCTACCAGAGCCCTGCTCGCAGCGACGAGAACATACAAAACATGGTCCGCAGGGAGATGGACCAGCATCCCGCTCACCACGGAACAAGATCAACCAGAGAACTCGCGAGGCGAGCTCTCAAAACCCAGATAAAGTCACCTTTCACAAGGGAAATCGAAGAGGAGGAGGCTCCCAAGAAATTCGCCAATCCCAGGTTCAAGATTTACGACGGAAAAACTGATCCCATCGATCACGTCAGGCAATACCGACAGGCCATGACCCTCTGGAGTCACCGAGATGACCTGATGTGCCGCATTTTTCCCTTGAGCCTTCATGATGTAGCACATAAGTGGTTCAAAAGGCTCCCCCACCGGTCGATCAAGAATTTCAAATCCCTAGCCGAACTTTTTGCGGCCCGATTCATTACCAGTAGCTCCCATACCAAAAGGATGGATGCTCTGCTAACAATGAAGAAAATGCCTCAAGAGACCCTCCGAGATTACGTGAAGAGGTACTGGGAGCTATTCAATGAGATCGAGGACTGGGCGGAGGAAGTGGCAGTGGCCTCCTTTAAAATTGGGCTCCCTAGTTCTTCCCTTCTCTACTAGTCCCGGACGAAGAAGGAAGCTATGACTATTGACGACCTAATGGCCCGAATCGAGAAATACGCAAAGGTGGAAGATGTCACCCGCCCTAATACAGGAGAAAATGGTCGAGCTAAGCTCACTACCAAGGGAGGTGAGAAAAATAAGAACTAGAAGAAAGGAGGAAATAACGGAGGCAAAAATGGCTCCAAGAACGGAGGGAACCATGACGCGTCAAAAGTATTCCAGGCGGTCAACACCGTCTTCAAAGAACCAATTTACAAAATTCTCGCGAAGTTCAAAGATGAGCCATTCATCAAGTGGCCCAGGAAAATGGGAGGAGATCCCTCGAAGAGGAACAATGCATTAAGATGCGCTTTCCACAAAGAGGGGGGACATAAGACCGAGCACTGCAAAGCTCTTAAGTCTCAGCTCGAGGAGTTGGCCCAGTCCTGGCATTTTAACGACTTTGTAGAAAAGAAGGCAGAGAAAGTGGCTACCAAGAGAGAGGCGAGACCCGACAACGTGCTGGAGGATGATGCTGGACATGAGTTCGCAATAATCCACGGAGTATCAGACGTCAAGAAGATACAAGGGAACTCAGCTAGAATGGAAATGAAAAAACTTACAGTGGTAATATAGGCTTTTCAAATCGATCCAGCAAAGTCACAGTCAGGAAAGCGTCGATGAGCAGAGGACGTCAACTATAACAAGCATATTGTTTTCATGGATGAAGATTTGGTGGGATTAAGGACCCCACATCATGATGCCCTGGTCATTACACTCTGGATAGCCAACTTTGACATGAACAAGCTGCTCGCCGATCAAGGAAGTTCATCCGAAGTAATGTACCTCGACCTATTCAGGAAATTAAAGTTGAGCATCGCCGACCTAAAGGAATCTACTGTTCCTTTGGCCGGCTTCGCTGGAAAAATGACCATGCCCCTAGGCAAGATAGTGCTGCCAGTTCGTGCTGGGAATGTCTCCAAGATGATTGAGTTTTTGGTAGTTGACATCGAATCACCGTACCAGGCCATCCTCGGCAGAGGATGGCTTCATACGATGAAGGCGGTCTCCTTGACCAACCATTAGAATCTCAAGTGTGTAATTGAGCGAGGAGTAATGGAGATCCACGACGACCAAGCGATGATGAGGAAGTGATTCATAGCAGCTATCTGACCAAAGCCAGAGAAGAAGGTCGGTCAACCCAGTGTGATACCTTACAAGTAGCAATTAAAGTATGAAAGACCTGGAGTAGAGGAGACTAAGCTCCTCCCCTCCGAGCGTGTCGTCGAGGACCTGGTTGAAGTTATGGATGAAGTTGGTGACAGTAGCAGAGTCTTCCTGATTGGAGCATCTTTCACCGACCAAGAACAGAAGGAGTTGATGACCTTGCTGAGACACAACGTAGATGTTGTCGCATGGGAACCATACGAGCTTCCTGGAATAGATCCTAGTATGGTCTGTCATCAGTTGCACGTCGACCCCACATTCAAGCCAATCACGCAGAAGGCACGAAGAACTGCACCCAAGTGGTTGTCCAACCCAGTAGTAGAAGAATAAGAAGAAGAAGAAGAAGAAGAAGAAGAAGAAGAAGAAGAAGAAGAAGAAGAAGAAGAAGAAGAAGAAGAAGAAGAAAAAGAAAAGGAGAGGAGTGAGTGAGAGAGAGAGAGAGAGAGAGAGAGAGAGAGAAATAAAGAGAGAAAGATAGAGAGAAAAAAAAGAAGAGAGAAAATGA
Organism: Sambucus nigra; assembly: GCA_949130495.1. Lineage (NCBI taxonomy): Eukaryota > Viridiplantae > Streptophyta > Magnoliopsida > Dipsacales > Adoxaceae > Sambucus > Sambucus nigra. The sequence continues at coordinate 95,765,425 of OX422212.1, forward strand.
GAGGGAATATGCCCAAAGAAAGTTGTTATTAAGGTCTTATCTGATCCCCTCTCGTGTCACTGAGTTCGAGGGGGCTAGAGTGGATCATACCCATTCCCTTTCTCAATCTACTGAAGGGAGCAGTACTCGCTATTGATCGCGAGAGGTTGGGATCATCCCAGATCTCCCTTAAATATTCCCAAGGAATTGCCTTTGTGAGTCTCTTCCTAGTTTCCTGATAATTTTTTCTCTTTCTATATTTTTCCTTCTTCGTACTAACTTGCTACTTCCCCTTTCTGTGCATCTTTTATCTAAATTCACAATGCTTTTGGATGATCATGCCAATCTGTCCAAAAGTAATCAAGAGATGAAAAACACACTGAAGAGTGAGAGGAAGTCCTTCGCTAATTCTCTCCTATCATGGGAACAAGATAGAGAAGTCATCCAAAGCCTTAGCCGAGCTGGAGGCGGCCAAGAAGAAGGTGGTCAAGGAGAAAGAAAAACTAACCGAGGAGAATTAGGGTGTATCTGACAAGGTTTTAAAACTAGAGGAGGATCTCCCTCGAGAAAAAGACTATAGTTACTTGGATGGATTCAATAAGGCATATGATGATGCCAAGCTCCAAGTCACCTGTAATAAAAAAAAGGTGGAAGAAAGGTTGGAACCAGGCCTTAAAAGTTATGGGGGGCTCCTGCTAATTCTAATCTCTTTTGCCTTCATTTTTCAGGGCCCGATCCATTTTAAAAGGAGGAAGGAGGTGCCGTTATCCTGCCACCAGACTAAAGGTGTTCCTTCTGAGGTCAGAGGGAATGCTGACCAAGAACAGAGGGTCGTTGACAAGGGGAGATATATAATTAAAGTTTATCAAGTGAAAGAGTAGAGATTCTAGATTAGGATATTTTTCTTTTCTGTAATACCTTTTAAAGCCTTATAATTTTTTGTTTCTCAACTGTATTGGCTTTTGGTCCCCTTATGAATGAAATGAAACAAAAATTTATTTATTTGTACCCACTTACACTTCTCCACGTATACTAGTTTGGGGTTGTGATTTTACTTATTATGTTATTTTTAACTTGGTGAGGACTACATTCCCCCTAACTCATGTTTGAGGATGATCCTTGAGCCCATTATCAGTGTGAAATCTTGCAAGGCATTTTTGAAAGTCTACAAATACCTGAAGGCGAAGACAGAACAATATAAGGATTAATCCAAGGTGGTTGCCAAGCTGAAGGATGATCTTTAGGCTATAAAGAGATTGGTGCTTCAGTCCAGTACAAAGTAAATACTCTGAGGACCAAACTCGTGGATTCCAACAAGGTGGGCCAAGTAGTTAAAGTCCTTCGAGAAGAAAATTAAGCTCTGAGGAATGAGGCCACCAAGCTAAAAGGTGATGTCCGAAGAGAATATGTGATTGCTATAGGATTATAGAGAGATGTCACAAGGCTTAGGAACCTATTCCGAATAGGACCTCGAGAAGCCTAGGCAGATGGCTACAACCAAGGCTAGATTGATGCCCCAACAAGGTTGAAGGATGAAAAAGATTATTATTTTGCTCAGGGATGGCTCATCGCCCTCAGAGTGGTCAAAACACCTAAGGAGTATAGCCTATGGTATGAGTACCAAGTCGAGTGCCTAGCCTATCTCCACAACCCCTTCTCAAAGAACGATAAGTGGATCATAATTGGTGCTATCCATGTCCAACCCTTGGAATATTACTTGGAAGATGATGCATAAGTGTTTGCCCCACACCTGTATGACGGTCAAAGAGAGCACATTGTAGACTATCTTTATCTCCATCCTGGGTCATCTTAGGTATTTTTGTATTTTGGTCTTGATAAAATTGTAATTTCACACTTTTGTTAGTAAAAATCTTTAATTATTAACCTTTTATATATTTTGAGCATGTGCTAACTAATCACGTGTTAATAGTTATTGGTTATGCTTGAACTCGAAAGAGCTATTACCCGTAAGGTACTTAACTTCTTTATCGACCAAACAATACTCAATTCCCATCTTAGGGCTTTTATTATTTAAATGGACTAGTATATAGGTTTAATCATTTTGAGCTTTTCATCTAACTAAACGATATTAAGAACTAGTGTTAGTCATTTGTTACTGTATGTTTGAACATTCTCCCAATACACTATGCCTTAGCCGTATCATTCCATTTACTTTACCTTTTAGACTGTTTCATCACACTCCCGTAGGCCTAAGTAAGATGTTGGCGAGAATGTACTTGGTCGATGGGTCATTCGCCTGAGCAAGCATTTTATGACCAACAAAGTTGTCGACTGATGATGCTGGAAATAGCACCACCAGATTAAGGTGTTGTTAAGCTCAAACAAGAATGGTAATGGCATCAAGTAAGCAATATATATATACTAGCGGATGCCCGTGCCCGAGGGCACGGTGATAAATTTGTTCCCGTGATAAAATCCAGCCTATAATAACCCGTCATTTTTTAGAAAAAAAAACTTTAAAAAAAAAATAAAAAAATAATTTTTTTAAAAAATATTTAAAAAAATTATTATTTTTGTAAATATTTTAATAAAAAAATAATAATGTATGTAAGTATGTATGCATGTGTATGCATGCAAGCATGCAACACATAAAATGTCATGCATGTTTATCATGTATGTCTTATCATACATGAGTTACTATTCATAACACCATTGTCCCATATTATATAGATATATATAGAAGGAGGTGAGTAGAAGAGGAGAAACACACCAATATAAGTGGTTCGGCGTATCTAGGCCTAAGTCCATTGTGCAAGTGATTGATTTTCACTAATAAATAGGAGCTATAATGGCCCTTGTGACACAATACACTTACTTTCTCTATCTACTATGTAGTTTTCTAGAGCTTCCGTTAGGGTTTACAATAGTAATCCCCCTATAAGTAAGGGGAAGACAAGTATATATAGTGCTTGGAGGGTGTAGTGTACCCCATAATCATGCAATGAGCATGAGCGTGATGACCTAGCCAATGTCATGTAGACACCTAGTCGTGCCTCATATGGGTAATGATGATCTAATATTCCCTCATGTGAGGGAAATGATTTGGTCATAACGGTTTTGGCTACGTGTTCTAAGTCTTCTATGTGCTTGCGCGTGCTTGGACTTGTGACATCATTGACTGTAACCTCGTCTCGACCGGGTATGATATTGGTGAGTCCGATTTTTGTGTTAGTCTCTCAATCATAAGTATGACCTCTGCCTAATTGACTGGCTAAGGTTAGGTATTAGGCATATCTATAGTGTCGTCTGAAGCAGAGTACGACGATGCAGTGGCCATAGTTGAGCCCATATAAGATGTTGCTGAACTCGGCTACTGATGAGACGAGGTCGATCAATGTGGATCCAACCTTGTAAAGGACGACCTCTCTGATGGCAATTGTGAACCTCCTGATGACTCGACAATTAAGTTGGCCAATGTTACTGCTCTGAGTATGAGGGTAAACTTTAGGCATATCAATAACCCCTAGCCCTTAGCCTTCTATGTGAGTAGATGGTTGAGGGGTGTATGTGCTCAGGCGATGAAAAAACATGTATGTATGTTGTGATACGTGAATGACCATTGGGACACATGTCATCCTTTGAACTATCTTATGTATGTCCCTAGACAACAACTGACGCGACGGCGGCGCTTTTTAGGGTTTCGAGGTGGAATGATGAGTGTCTCGGCTTTTGGACCTAATCATCACAATGGTTTAAATACCATTTTCTCTTTACTCTCTCTTTCTTCTCCATTTGGTTTCCATTTTAAGTTTTCTGCAACAAAACCCACAAAATCCTCCATAGCTTTTCGGCGCACCATGTTCTGTTCTTATTCATCTTCCTCCACTATCTAACCTCCTCTAGGTATTTTTTCTCCAAACTTTATTTTTTCCATTGTTGTTCTTAATTCATTATTTGGCTTTTCTGGCGACCTTCTTACTTTTCGACGAGATTTTTGAGCCACTTCTTGGTGGTTCTAAGGTCAAGATTGTAGTTTCTAGGTGCCTTTTAGGCCTTGGACGACTGTTCTGATGTTGTCTTAGGTCAAATTCCCATTTTGGGGTTTTTTGGTTGTACTCCGATCACCATGTTCGGCGGACATAACTTTGAATGTTCTTGGTGCTCTTGGTGGAAACCATAAAACTTCCAAGCCTTTATCTTTTACCTAGGTGTTAGAAATAATTAACATGTTTGTCTCTTTGGATGAAACCACAAGTGTAGTGTCGTACAACTGATGCTACGACCTTTGTATAAACTTGTTGAAGAGTTTCCAACTCCGTGCCATGTGTGTTTCAACAAACTCAGATAGATAGAGTCAACCTAAGCCGAAGCTCATGAGGATGAGGCTTTTCCCCTATGACAAATCTTTCCTCCCCCATTAGGTATCATACACCTTGAGCTTACCGAGGACTCTGACCCAATGTCTGAGTCAGCTGCTTCAGACCCTATGAGCGTACACTCTATTGAAGAGGCTATGGATTACTCCCCTAGGCAAAGTGGAGTTTTTGAGGATGATGAGGTTTTCGACCGTGCCTCGTCTCACCAAGGTGCTAGTCCTTCACGTAGATCTCCCTCTATAGAGATTTTAGAGCCTAACATCGTAATTCCTCCTACCATTAATGCCATTCCTCTATTGGCTGCCCCCGGCGTTGAGTTTGCAAAGAGGTTTCCCCATTGTGCCCCCAGGGGTGCCCAGCCTGAGGTTGCTGGGGATGGAAATGATGATAAAGGAAGTGAACTTGATACCTCAATAGCTGAAGAATACGAGAGTACTATAAATGTGTATGACCTTCTAGCTTTCAGACATCTTTATTCCATTCATTCCTCAATCATCCTGAGAAAACCTGTTAAGGAAGTGAGGGACTTTGATGGCCGAGAGGGTGAAATCTGCATTTATGAGCAGATGTTCAAGTTAGGTTTTCATCTTTCCATTCACCCAACTATCGGAGCCATACTCTCTTATATAAACATTGCCCCTTCCCAACTATCCCCAAATGCCTGTAGGATCATGATTGGGGCTATCGTCCTCTGGAAGTTCGTTCACCATGCCGACCTTCCATTTAGGGTTTTTATTGGGTGCTATACTCCCTCATCTGAGATGAAAATTCTTCTAGCCACCCAAAATTGAAATCATAACTGGAAACCTCGGTATTTCTTTATATCGGGAGCCTGGGAGTTTGGCCCAAATAAGTCTTGTGGGACGTCTGATCCACGGACACGTCTGAAATGGAGCAAAGTCTCCATTTCAGCAAAAGTTGACCCTGGTTTAATCCAGGATAACTATAAGTACATTAAGGTCCTTCACGATCAAGGCGTGAAGGGTCATCTCATCAAGCATGAACATCTAATGACCCCCTTCTACCTTTATCAGACAGATTTAGGGGGTGGTCCTTTAGACGAGCTACGTAAGTTTTAATAATTTTCCTTACCAAGTTGTGTCTCGTATTTTTCATCTGTCTGACTTGATAATTTGAGACTTCTCTTTTTATAGAGAGACCAGAAGGCATTTCTAACGATTTCTGGGAGAAGTCATCCCCCAGCCTTATAAGGCCGATGATACTAAGAAGAGGAAGGATACTATTGATCCAACTCATACTAGGCAGATAAAGGCTCTTACTAAGGACTGTTCCATCCCCATTTCCATCGATGACACCTTGGATGCCTGTCTGTCACATCTCAAGATTAGAGACAGCATTATCGGCCATAGCCTGCAAGCTGTCGAAGCTATTGGCACCATCATGACTAAGGAGGATAAGCATTTTCTCCAGGCCATAGATGTCCTTTTATTGGACGAGTTTACCCTTCATAGGGCGGTTCGAGTATCAAGATTTTTCTTCTAAGTATTGTCTTTGATATTTAAAAGTTATTATTCATATGACTAGTCTTCTTCTGCAGATTGTGGTGTCTCTTCATCGCCTCGTTGACTTGACCTTGAAGAGGTTACCCCTCATACAAAAGGGCAAGGATGATAAGAAGACTAAGGCCAATCTGAGGGGGGGGGTGTTGAAGTTGAAAGGGTATGTGAAGGATAAAGACAATCAGATAATTCAACTGAAGGAGGATCACACAAAGGCTCTGAAAGCAAAGGATGAGAGTCTTTAGTCCAAAGTTAATGTTACTGTTAAGGCTGCACTACTCAACACTTCGATGCAGATTAGTTAAGACTATAAAGTTTTTGATGAATTTATAGGATTTGGTTTTGATTATCTGGAGAGAGGCTTCCGAGAGACCAGTCGATGGACGACTCTGGAGGAAGGTGAGTCAGTGAGCCTGACTGCCGAGGATTTTATCGGTCTCAGCTTTTCTGACGATAGATTTCTCAGGCTTTAAAAGAAGTAGAAGAATGTCATCCAGTAGAGACCAGTCCCTTAGAGGACACAGAGACTGAAGATGTTTCTCAACATGAAGATGAGGTTAAGGTCACGAACCTTGGCCTCGACCAAACAACTCCAGCTGCTGATGGGTCGGCACCTACCGAGGGATAAACCGAGCTCTGAGGGCCTCTCCTGCTCATCATTAATTTTTCGTGAAGCCTTTTGTAATCCTTATTTTTGGTAACTCATGGTTGTAACTTTTTTGGTTGAGATGAATGTAAACTCTTCAACATCTTCTTTTTATGAATGTAATGAGATTCCATGTCATTGTTTCTAATGCTCTTTTATCCTGATCTTTTGTTGCTCTATAATAACAGAAGTCACCGATTTAATGATGTTTAAACTCATAATTTCACCAAATTAATGTTGTTAAAGTTCTGGGGTCACCAAATTAATGATGTTTAACCTCATAATTTCACTAAATTAATGATGTTAGATGTCTGAGGTCACTAAGTTAATGATGTTTAATCTCATAAATTCACCAAATTAATGATGTCAAAGGTCTGAGGTCACCAAATTAATGATGTTTATCCTCATAATTTCACCAAATTAATGAAGTTAAAGATCTGAGGTCACCAAGTTAATGATGTTTAATCTCATAAATTCACCAAATTAATGATGTCAAAGGTCTGAGGTCACCAAATGAATGATGTTTAACCTTATAATTTCACCAAAGTAATAATGTTAAAGGTCTGAGGTCACCAAATTAATGATGTTTATCCTCATAATTTCACCAAATTAATGATGTTAAAGATCTGAGGTCACCAAATTAATGATGCTTAACCTCATAAATTCACTAAATTAATGATGTTAAAGGTCTGAGGTCACCAAATGAATGATGTTTAACCTCATAATTTCACTAAATTAATGATGTTAAAGGTATGAGGTCACCAAATAAATGATGTTTATCCTCATAATTTCACCAAATTAATGATGTTTGAGATACATACACTAGTACAAAGATGTTAACAGAACACTGATACTTTCTCATTGATATTTTACTTCTTCATACTTTGATGCCTGGATTACAAGAAAATAAGACAACTACGACATCATAAGTAATATTTCTTCAAATAGTCAGCATTCTAAGGGTTTCAGAAGCGTTCTCCTTCTAGATTCTCCAGTAGGTATGTGCCTGGGACGATTTCATCAATTAACTTGTAAAGGCCATGCCAATTTGGATGGAGCTTGTTGGAACTTTGCCATATTTTCTTCAAAACCAAGTCTCCCGCAACTATCGGCCTCCCTTTCACCCTTTGATTATAAAATTTAGTAGCCCTCTGCTGGTAGGCTTCTTCCCTTACCTTGACATCTTCTATTCTCTCTTTAATCAAATCAAGATAAAGTCTTCTCTCTGTTGTATTTTCCTGAGGGTCGTACATCTGAACTCTATGAGTCGGAAGGCCAATCTCAGTAGGTATGACAGCCTCTGATCCATAGGCCAACATGAATGGGGTCTCCCCTGTAAGAGTTTTTATTTTCATCCTATTGGCACATAGAACACCATATACTTCTTCAATCCATCTTTTTTTTGCCTCTTCTAGCTTCTTTTTAATCCCATCAAGGATCGTCTGATTTATCACCTCTGTTTGACCATTTTCCTGGGGGGGAGGGGGGAGGAGAAGAATTGTTTGACTCTATCTCTTTCACAACATTTATCCAAAGAGACATTCTTAAACTGCATTCCATTGTCTGAGATTAGGGTATTTGGGAGACCATACCTACAGATGATGTTTTTCCAGATGAACTGGAATGTCTTCTGTTATGTGATAGTGATCATCGGCTCGGCCTCCACCCACTTGGAAAAGTAATCTATCGCTACAATCAAGTACCGATACATATTCACAACTCTTGGTAAGGGTTCTACAAAATCGATTCCCCACACTGAAAATGGCCAGGGAGATGTGATGGAGGTCAGAGGTTGATGAGGCTGGTAGGGAATACTAGCAAACCTCTAGCACCTGTCACATTTCTTTACATATGCCGCTGCATTTTTTGGTAGGGTCGGCCACTAGTACCCCTGAGTTATGATTCTTTTGTCTAATGATCTTCCTCCAATATGGCTAGAGTAGGAACCCTCATGTATATCTTTTAGAATGTTTAGATTCAGGCAAGACTTGAATGTGTCGTCTCCCTCTTCAATAGATGGACGAAGCAAGACCTCTACCGGAATTGTTCTTCTGATGCTAGTTCTTATAGTTGATCCTCACAAGCGCATCGTCTCAGCCGTTGTCTAGCCCAGGTATCCTCTTTAGCTTCACCTCTTTTAATCTTTCCAACATCGATCTTAATCTTTTCAGATATTTATCCATTCTCTCGTCTTTGGCTTGATGTACTCCCAAGATTTGATTTACCACAAGTCTTGAGTCACTATCGACAAGGAATTATTCGGCATTAAGATCTCGAGCTAAAAAGAGACCTGCTACTACAGCTTCGTATTCAGACTCATTATTAGAGGCATTGAAATTAAACCTCAGGGCGTACACTATATATGTGCCATCTGGTGCTGACACTATCACTCCGGCTCCACTTTCATTTTCACAGGATGATCCATTAATGAAGAGGTTCCATACATAATCGGACTCAGAAAAGTTTCCCTCTATTAGGGATCCTTATTTGAAGAGATACCTTCCCTCTTCATTCTCGGTTGTCTTTCCTCTAACTGTGCTTATCTCGGCCTCATTCATGGAAAGGCCGACACTTTTTTCTAGCTGGTTTTCTGTAATCTCAGTTTTTTCTTTTTTAACCTCGGCCTCCACCCAAGTGAACTCGGCCAAAAAATAAACTAGTGCCTACCCTTTGATTGCCACCCTCGGCTGGTAGACAATGTCAAATTCCCCTAGTTGAATTTCCCAAGCCATTAGTCTCCATGATTTCTCAGGTTTGTGCATGACCTGTCTGAGTGGGCTTGGAAGTACAGTTTCATCTTTCTAGAAGCATGAATCAAAGCATAAGCCAACTTCTCCATCCTAGCATATCTCTGCTCAGATCCTTGGAGGGATTTGCTGTTAAAATACACTGGCTTCTGTATCTCATCCTCTTCTCTGACTATAGCAACGCTAATTCTCGACTCTGAAACGGTTAAGTACACATACAACTTTTCTCCTTGTACTGGACGGGATAAAAGTAAGGGAGAGAGGAGGTACGACTTAAGCTCTTCAAAAGCTTTATCACATTCCTCATTCCATTCAAAAACTTTTCTGAGAATTTTAGACAATGGAAGACATTTGTTGGTAGATCTAGAAACAAACCTATTGAGGGCATCCACTCGTCTAACAAGTCTCTGAACATCTTTTATAGTCTCAAGTGTCTTCATTTCCAACAAAACTTTTATCTTCTTCGGGTTGGCCTCTATTCCCCTTTAGTTGATAATGAAGCCTAAAAACTTTCCATCTCCGACCCAAAAGACGCATTTAGTAGGGTTGAGATTCATCCTGTATGTATCCATAGTATCAAAGGTTTTCTCAAGGTCGACCACATGAGTGTCGACCTTTAGACTCTTCGTTAGCATGTTGTCCATATAGACCTCCATAGACTTTCCAATTTGATCCACAAAAGTCTTATTTACCAGACGCTGATATGTAGCCCCTGCATTCTTCAGCCCGAAAGGCATGACTTTGTAGCAATATGTCCCTTTATCTATAATGAAGGTTGTCTTCTCTAAGTCAGTCGGGTCCATGAAGATTTGGTTATATCCAGAATATGCATCTATAAAGCTCACCATCTCATGACCTGCTGTAGTGTCAACCATCTGATCAATACGAGGAAGAGGAAAGCTATCTTTGGGACATGATTTGTTTAAATTGGTGAAGTCCATGCACATCCTCCACTTTATATTGCTTTTGGCACTATGACAACATTAGATAACCATTTTGGGTACATAACTTCTCTAATGAACTCGGCTTCTTCAAGCTTCATCTCTTTATTTTTGATAACTTCATACTTTTCATGGGAGTAGATACTTCTCATCTACTTAACTGTCTTGGCATCTTCCATTACATTAAGCTTCTAAATATGATCTTAGGTTCAATACTTAGCATGTCTTCTTGACTATAGGCAAAGATGCTATGTCTTCTCTTCAGCAATTTAATTAGCTCATCTTTGATCTTAGGCTTTAGGGTTTTGCCAACTTGGATGGTTTTTTCTGGCTCATCCTCATTGAGGACAATGGAATCTACCTCTAATGCGGCCTCTCCCTTTGTCAGCTCTGTCTCATCTCTCGAATCAAGAGTGTCAATGTTGTAAGTGGTTGTATCTTTTTTATAGGCCTCTCTTTCCTCAACAGAGTTGAAGTCGCATTCACATGCCGAAATTTGGTCACCCTGAACTTCCCCTATTCCATAAGGGATTGGGAATTTTATCATTTGGTGGAAAATTGAAGGCACGACCTCAAACTCTTTAAGGGGCACTCATCCAAGTATGGGGTTGTATACTGAGAAGACATTCTGATCCATAACAAACAAGTTGACTTTTCTTGTTAGACATTTTGGCCACTCATCCCCCATTCTTATATCCATCTCATACATCCCTAATGGGTGAACATTCTCTCCGCTGAAACCAATTAGTGGATGGCGGTAAGGGACGAGCCTTGCCCGGCTAAGCCCAATGCCTGAAAATAAGGATAGAACATGACATCTGTCGAGCTTCCCCCATCAACTAAGATCCTCGATACCTCACATCCATGCACTCTGGTTGTGATGACGAGAGGGTCATCATGTGGAGCTAGGATACCCTTAAAATTTAGTATTGAGAATCAAACTATTAAGGTGTCTATGTCCACCTTCTTCCTCTTCTCAGACTTCGTATTAATTGAAGTCGAATACACAACCTCGGCCTTTGTAACTGCCTTTGCCTCTGCGACATGATATTTTCTATCGGCTATCTCAAAGCCTTCTCCTACTAATCCCCCACATATCATACCAACGCCGAAGGATATCATGTTTAACCTCTTTACTGGGATAATATCGTCCTTTGGTGGGAGGTCAGGGTTAACATTGCCATCTTCTGAGGGACCATCACACCTGGTTGGGGAATCTTCTCAGCACTTATCATTCCTTATCTTCATAAATTCAGCTCGGCTACCCTATAAGGCACCTTTATCTACATACTTCCTTAGCTTCCCAAACTTCAACATCTTTTCAATCTCGTCCTTCAAGGAGAAACAAGTGTCAGTCAAATGGTCATGGTCCTGATGGAATTCACACCATAAATTTTTGTTCCTCTTATGAAGGGGAGCTTTTAACTTCTTTGGACATCTTAAAGATCGATCACCCTTTATCTTGTTGAGTATGTGTTCATAACTTATAGTCAACGAAGTGTAGTCTGAAAACTTGTCGTCATCCAACCTTTTCTTCCCATCTTTCTTTTTCTGGCACTTGCTTTCACTATTGTTTCCTTTCTCATCCTCATACTTAATAGCCATTGCTTCCTTAGCATTCATGACCTTTTCAGTTGCTTCCATCAACTCAGACATTGATTTGGCAGGGTCTTCAGCAAGCTTCCATAATATTTTCCCCTTTTGGAGACCTCCAATGAGGGCCGTCATAGCTATGCTTTCTTCATAGCCTTCTACTTCTAACTTCTACTTATTGAACCTCGCGAGGTAGTCCCTTAGACTCTCTATTTTACCTTGCTTGACATAAAGAAGAGGGCTCGTCTTTTTCTGAGGCCTCACCCCAATACAGAAGTTATGGATAAATCACTCGGCTAACATTTTGAAGTTTTCTATAGAATTGTTTGGAAGAGATATAAACCATACATGTGCATCCCCAGTTAAAGTGCTTGAGAAGGCTCGGCACCTCATCTCATCAGAGATGGAGTAGATATTTGTTATTGGCTGGTACATTTCAATATGATGGATAGGGTTGGTGATTCTATCGTATTTAGGAGACACTACAAGAGACTTGAATTTGGTTAGGGTAGGGAAGCTTATGATCTTTGCTACGAAGGGTGAACCCTCTGAATACCCCTTATGCAAGGGGTCTCAGCTTTTAGGATATACCCAATCTTATCTTCATGCCTTTGAATTGGTTCATTCCATGGCTTAGCAACGTTAGCTTGGACGAGGTTATCCCCTGCCATCTCTAAGGGTTCAATTAAGGGTTCTCCCACTGTAGCGTGACGTTGGTTGTTGACCTCCCCCTAGCCCTCATTTCGTCCACAATGGGGCCGCCCATCTTCTTCTCCTCTTCTGGAACCAGAAAGACTTATTGACCTTAATAACCTCTCCCTCAGGTCATTAACTGGGCCAACCCTTTCAAAGGCTGGCCCTCTGCTCAATCGGTTAAATTTTGAGCCTCTTGGATGATCATCAGAATCTTGTCTACCACACTGACCTCAATTATGATGAACAGGTCATACAGTGTTGTGGGAAATCTCATATGGTTCCCAGCATTCCGCTGGAGCATCATCGGCCTCCACGTCATTGTACTGGTCCTCAGGGCAAGGGTATCATTTCCTCCCCAGGCATAGACGCCTAGGTTCAGCAACGTCCCTCCATCATTGGGGAGGAGGCAGATCTTTGCGTGGTTTCTGGGGTGGTCCCTTGGGCTCCTGTTGTTGTTCTTGTACAGCTGTCGGAGTGATCATCTCCAGTGAGATTCATGGTGGCCTCATCATCATGTTTTGGCTGAACTGTGCAAATTGCTCCTTTATATCTTGTTCACTAGCCACCAAGGACTTTAATCTAGCAGCCACCTCAGCCATCTCAGACGGTAGTGGTGTGATAGGAAGGGTATTGCCGCGGCGCGAGAGTCACCTACGCGCCGGTCGTTTTTTGTTCGGCTCACCTGAACTATACAAAAACCTAAACTACGACTACACTCAATGGGTGAGTATAGCGGTAAGTCGGGTATCGAAAATCCACAGAGACGAGTTGCTAGAATTCAAGTGATTTAATACTCCGAAATAAAAGTGTAAAAGATGATTACAAACTAAAAGAAAAGATGCATAAAGGTAAATGATTAACTAGGCAATGGTATTGAAATTAGATTATGAAAGCGAGTAAAACTATAGGTTGCGTCGAATATCCCTCACCCGAGTTAATGAGTATAAAATGGTTACATGGGTCGACGAGTTATTACAAATGCATCTCGTTTCGACAGTTAATTAAATCAAGGGTTGTTACGCCCTAAATCATCATAAAAGCCTAATAAGATTTTGGCGTCAACAAATATCCCGGAAATTACGCACGAAAGGTCGTAAGCACGGGACATACATGATATGCCCCGTCAAATCTCCTAGGCGTAATAACTAGGACAACGCACTCGAAATAGACCCGTAAACTCCATCACCAAAGCAAAGCAACGCGTCAACCCGAGTGAGTTCAATTCAAACACAACCTAATTTAAGTTACCTAGAAAGCATGTTAAAAACGCGATAAATGGAAAGCGGTAAATAAACGCGGTAAACCTATACTAGAAAGCGTGTAAATCAAAGCATGTAAATAAAGCAAGAAAACCTAAATTAGAAAGCTTGTAAATTAACTAGAAAGCAAGAAATGAAGAAATACAACTATATTCAAATGGTAGGGGAGATGAATAGTCAACTTACAATCCAAATGGGGTGTCAAACCAAAGAGAAATGAAGAAGAACCAAGCAAAAACCCCAAACCCTAAGCTAAACTAACCTAAAATCGTGTATATTTGATATTAAAACCAAAAATGGGTTTATATAGTAAGTGGGAAAAGATAAGGGAAAAAGGAAAGAAAGAGCCCAAAATATCTGGCACTACCGGTCGACCGGTCGCAGGGGCGCGGTCGACCGGTCCCTTAAGCCAAAGCACACTGTCTCCTTCCCACGTCAAAAGTTGAAACCGTGGTCGACCGGTCCCTTGTACGCGGTCGACCGGTACTCTGTTTTCAGGCTGCAATTGGTCCATGATGAGGGGGAAAAGGTCCATTACGGAAACGAGCCTAGCTTCTTCGTTCGAACTCCAAACGACGCACCGTTTGCGTCCACACGATGCTAACTCAATGAACTACGCATCCGTGGAATTAACATGAGCCGGATAAGAAATGTGAATTGACTAAAAAGCCCTTGGAGTAGCGTCCATCGACGAAACTTCTCTGAAATGCAACGGATCCTCACTTTTAGCGTTCCAATACCTACAAAAGCACAAATAACCCATGCAAAGCATGTATATATCCAAGTCCAAGGTTGTCTGGTTAATGACCATAAGTATAGGCATTTAGGACCATAAAAGCGCTAGAATGCATAAGGCTAACGGGCGGAAATATACAATATTCGATACGAATCACACCCCCTAACTTACACATTGCTAGTCCCTAGTAATGAAACAAAGAAAACCAGACCACAGAGGGCGGTACAAAAATGTATATATGCATCGAAATATAATTTCCACTTTCGTAGGGAACACGATTGCATTTAGCATATGCAATAAGCCGTTAAACCCCTAGGTTACCCTAGTGGACGAGTGTCGTCTCGTGAGGGTTTTCAGGGATGATACCCACAAACATCATATGGTTCCCTCAAAATATGCCCAACCCAACATGCGACAAGCCCAACAATGGAGAAAAGGATTTCATATGCATTATTAGCAAAGTGAATGAATTCACACAAAAGTCCGAATCATTAACATTATAGAATGCACCTCATAGAATTGAAACCTTAAAATGTGGGAGGGGAGCGAGCACATGCAAAGTGTGATTTGGCAAAAACTTAAATAAACCGGATAAACATTAAAGCAAGCATATATTCAATCCTCACGGGCATTACGCTCATCAAGCGAATTCACTCAAAACAGGGAGGTAACACACGGGACATGCGGGCATTAGGAGTAAATGTAAATGGAAACTAGGACGCACACATGTCACAGAAGAAGAACGCTATATATAAACTGAAAAATGTAATCTCAATGAAAGGATACCACTCACTAAAAGAGGCGAAATGCATTTTCATAGATTATCACAACTATTATGACTTTTAAATTACATCAACCTAAGATCACATAGGACTTTACTAGGGTTATGATGTAGGTTAGGCTAGGGTATGAAATGAAGGAATGTATGTACGGATTCAAAGTGTTCGGAATGAAAACTCGAGATAATGGGAAAATGCGGGCAATATCAAAATTGGAAAACAAGTTCCAAAACGGCATTAAATATATCACCGGGGAGTGTAATCAAAGCTTATTGAACTATATACAACATTTACAAACTTCTCTTTCTTTTTCTTTTCTTCTTTTTGTCATTTTGTCTTTTGTTTTCTTTTGCTTTTTTCTTTCTCTTTTTCTTCACTTTCTCACATCTTTCTTTACTTATCAAACTCTCATATGCCTAAATTGCAACCGACATCATAACAACATCATTCAATCCCAAGTAACAATCCAAACAAAGGTGTGGAAAGTGTATGTATGGTATAAAACTCCAATTTAGAGTTGGTTATGGGATGGGGTATGAAATGAAAGGCTAATATTTAGGCTCAAAGGGGTTAACGAGGGTAAACATATAAGGGTGAGGTCAAGGCTAATATGGGTGATATAACAAAGAATGCCTATGATCATTTCACAAAGTTTATGCAATTCTCGAATCAAAATAATATATGAAAATCATGATCAAGTAACACAATTCAAGTATGAACTCAATTAATGAACGATCAAATGAAAGAATAGAGAGATTACCAACGAATTCAATGTTTTCAATGAGGAAAGAATAGTGTATAACACTCACAAACGACGAAAGGTACAAAGCTTACTCGGTGTAAGTATATACAATGCAACAAAAGATTACCGAGTTATAAAAATCTTAAACCAAATCAATAAAACAATAAAAGTGCATGTGCTCACGGGATTAAAGTTTAATTCATGAAGTTATTCATAATATCAATAAGTGAGACTAAAGTCTAATAACTTCTAAAATCGAGAACATGCATCATTGGGTTGTCAATTGGATTGGGCAATTATTGAAATTTATCATCGAAAACAAAGGCAAAATGCCCAAAAAAGGAGAAAAAATAAAGAAAATCGTTTTAAAATTTTTAATTTTTCTAAGAAAAGCATACTAAGTAACTAACATGTGAGCAAAAACATGGACTAAAATAAGAAATGGATAGAATATCCCACACCCCCTAACTTAAAACTTGACATTGTCCTCAATGTAAATTAAGAACCAAGCCAAAGAGAGGAAAATAGCGATATTACCCAAAATTGGAGCGATCCCCATAAGAACAAGTCCAAAGAATCTACAAAACAAGTTAGTACCGAGCATAGCAAAAACAAATAATAAAAAGTTAACTAATTACATTAGACTAAATTAAAAAGGAAAGAAAAAATAAAAAGAAAGAATAAAAAGCTAACTATATACAACCTACTATTTAGACTTCATACTAACTGTACACTAGAAGTCTAAATAGCTGAGGGTCCACCATAAGAACGATTTGACTTTGGAGGATAACCGGTGTACCCTCACATACAAGCATGCCTTCCGAAAAATATGAATTCCGTTTTAACAACGGAAGGCATGTGTAAGGCGGAAGAAATGAACCATCGCCAATTAAAAGTTTTGGAGGGACGATGGGGGGTTTGGATTGCACGGGTGACAAAAACAAGTGGGGACCGAGAAAAGCCGAAAATCCTCCCAAGGATTTTGAAGTTGGAATGGGAGGCGGCGCACACAAAGGCAAAGATGCAATTGTGGAGGGCGACTCAAGCAAGTACTCCTCATCGGCGATAGGGTTTAAAACATTAAAGTTCGAAACCGAATCATCGGGTACTTGTTCCGGTGGGGTAATAGACAATGAAAACGGGGATGAAAGAAATTCAAACTCATGAGATGAATCATCATCGCATGAAGTTGGAATTTCAAAGGAAATAATATCATTTTCAATGAAATGTTCTTCTTTGGGGGCCAACGAAGAAATCATTTCATTGCAAATGGATATTACGTCATTTTCATCCTCACTTTCAATATCTATTACGCAATGGGCAAAGTCTAGAATGGCTTGTTCCAAAGTAGGCACAAGTACCTCATTTGGTTCAAAACATTCCTCGACTTCAAAAGTCTCGGAAGCAAAATCGTCGTCGGACTCAAATAATAAATCCAACTCATGTTCCCACGAACGATTTTCTTCCCGATAACGAGTTTCAAGTTTCTCATTCTCATACATACGCAAGCCCTCACCGAATGTCATGGGTCGAGGTGCGGATGCATGAAAATGGGAACTTTGAAAGTTGCGATCGGACTTAAACTTAAGCTCATTATTATAGAAATTTTGAAAACTATTCGAATTCGTTTCAAAATTCCTATTATAAGGAGGTAAAGGCCCAAAATCATTATCATCATCATCAAAATTCCAATAACCTAAGTTTTGACTTTCGTTATACTCGCCCAAAGTCATATTTGAATTTGTTATACTTTGAGATTCTAAGTATTCACCGAAAGTCATAGGTTTGTGGGAATTTTGAGAATTATAACAATGATTACCGAAAGAATTAGAATAAGACATGCTTACGCCAAAAATGGCTCGAAGTGGCGGATTTCACAAAGTAGGTGTGCGCGGAAAGAATTCGAGCGTTTCTAAGTGCTCAAATGTGGAAGTCCTGCAAAATATTAGCAAATAATACAAATAGAAAGAAAATACTATGAAATATTAAATCAAATAAAGTCTAAAACAAACTATTCCCCGACAACGGCGCCATTGGATAGGCAGGGTATTGCCGCGGCGCGAGAGTCACCTACGCGCCGGTCGTTTTGTGTTCGACTCACCTGAACTATACAAAAACCTAAACTACGACTACACTCAATGGGTGAGTATAGCGGTAAGTCGGGTATCGAAAATCCACAGAGACGAGTTGCTAGAATTCAAGTGATTTAATACTCCGAAATAAAAGTGTAAAAGATGATTACAAACTAAAAGAAAAGATGCATAAAGGTAAATGATTAACTAGGCAATGGTATTGAAATTAGATTATGAAAGCGAGTAAAACTATAGGTTGCGTCGAATATCCCTCACCCGAGTTAATGAGTATAAAATGGTTACATGGGTCGACGAGTTATTACAAATGCATCTCGTTTCGACAGTTAATTAAATCAAGGGTTGTTATGCCCTAAATCATCATAAAAGCCTAATAAGATTTTGGCGTCAACAAATATCCCGGAAATTACGCGCGAAAGGTCGTAAGCACGGGACATACATGATATGCCCCGTCAAATCTCCTAGGCATAATAACTAGGACAACGCACTCGAAATAGACCCGTAAACTCCATCACCAAAGCAAAGCAACGCGTCAACCCGAGTGAGTTCAATTCAAACACAACCTAATTTAAGTTACCTAGAAAGCATGTTAAAAACGCGATAAATGGAAAGCGGTAAATAAACGCGGTAAACCTATACTAGAAAGCGTGTAAATCAAAGCATGTAAATAAAGCAAGAAAACCTAAATTAGAAAGCTTGTAAATTAACTAGAAAGCAAGAAATGAAGAAATACAACTATATTCAAATGGTAGGGGAGATGAATAGTCAACTTACAATCCAAATGGGGTGTCAAACCAAAGAGAAATGAAGAAGAACCAAGCAAAAACCCCAAACCCTAAGCTAAACTAACCTAAAATCGTGTATATTTGATATTAAAACCAAAAATGGGTTTATATAGTAAGTGGGAAAAGATAAGGGAAAAAGGAAAGAAAGAGCCCAAAATATCTGGCACTACCGGTCGACCGGTCGCAGGGGCGCGGTCGACCGGTCCCTTAAGCCAAAGCACACTGTCTCCTTCCCACGTCAAAAGTTGAAACCGTGGTCGACCGGTCCCTTGTACGCGGTCGACCGGTACTCTGTTTTCAGGCTGCAATTGGTCCATGATGAGGGGGAAAAGGTCCATTACGGAAACGAGCCTAGCTTCTTCGTTCGAACTCCAAACGACGCACCGTTTGCGGCCACACGATGCTAACTCAATGAACTACGCATCCGTGGAATTAACATGAGCCGGATAAGAAATGTGAATTGACTAAAAAGCCCTTGGAGTAGCGTCCATCGACGAAACTTCTCCGAAATGCAACGGATCCTCACTTTTAGCGTTCCAATACCTACAAAAGCACAAATAACCCCTGCAAAGCATGTATATATCCAAATCCAAGGTTGTCTGGTTAATGACCATAAGTATAGGCATTTAGGACCATAAAAGCGCTAGAATGCATAAGGCTAACGGGCGGAAATATACAATATTCGATACGAATCACACCCCCTAACTTACACATTGCTAGTCCCTAGTAATGAAACAAAGAAAACCAGACCACAGAGGGCGGTACAAAAATGTATATATGCATCGAAATATAATTGCCACTTTCGTAGGGAACACGATTGCATTTATCATATGCAATAAGCCGTTAAACCCCTAGGTTACCCTAGTGGACGAGTGTCGTCTCGTGAGGGTTTTCAGGGATGATACCCACAAACATCATATGGTTTCCTCAAAATATGCCCAACCCAACATGAGACAAGCCCAACAATGGAGAAAAGGATTTCATATTCATTATTAGCAAAGTGAATGAATTCACACAAAAGTCCGAATCATTAACATTATAGAATGCACCTCATAGAATTGAAACCTTAAAATGTGGGAGGGGAGCTAGCACATGCAAAGTGTGATTTGGCAAAAACTTAAATAAACCGGATAAACATTAAAGCAAGAATATATTCAATCCTCACGGGCATTACGCTCATCAAGCGAATTCACTCGAAACAGGGAGGTAACACACGGGACATGCGGGCATTAGGAGTAAATGTAAATGGAAACTAGGCCGCACACATGTCACAGAAGAAGAACGCTATATATAAACTGAAAAATGTAATCTCAATGAAAGGATACCACTCACTAAAAGAGGCGAAATGCATTTTCACAGATTATCACAACTATTATGACTTTTAAATTACATCAACCTAAGATCACATAGGACTTTACTAGGGTTATGATGTAGGTTAGGCTAGGGTATGAAATGAAGGAATGTATGTACGGATTCAAAGTGTTCGGAATGAAAACTCGAGATAATGGGAAAATGCGGGCAATATCAAAATTGGAAAACAAGTTCCAAAACGGCATTAAATATATCATCGGGGAGAGTAATCAAAGCTTATTGAACTATATACAACATTTACAAACTTCTCTTTCTTTTTCTTTTCTTCTTTTTGTCATTTTGTCTTTTGTTTTCTTTTGCTTTCTTCTTTCTCTTTTTCTTCACTTTCTCACATCTTTCTTTACTTATCAAACTCTCATATGCCTAAATTGCAACCGACATCATAACAACATCATTCAATCCCAAGTAACAATCCAAACAAAGGTGTGGAAAGTGTATGTATGGTATAAAACTCCAATTTAGAGTTGGTTATGGGATGGGGTATGAAATGAAAGGCTAATATTTAGGCTCAAAGGGGTTAACGAGGGTAAACATATAAGGGTGAGGTCAAGGCTAATATGGGTGATATAACAAAGAATGCCTATGATCATTTCACAAAGTTTACGCAATTCTCGAATCAAAATAATATATGAAAATCATGATCAAGTAACACAATTCAAGTATGAACTCAATTAATGAACGATCAAATGAAAGAATAGAGAGATTACCAACGAATTCAACGTTTTCAATGAGGAAAGAATAGTGTATAACACTCACAAACGACGAAAGGTACAAAGCTTACTCGGTGTAAGTATATACAATGCAACAAAAGATTACCGAGTTATAAAAATCTTAAACCAAATCAATAAAACAATAAAAGTGCATGTGCTCACGGGATTAAAGTTTAATTCATGAAGTTATTCATAATATCAATAAGTGAGACTAAAGTCTAATAACTTCTAAAATCGAGAACATGCATCATTGGGTTGTCAATTGGATTGGGCAATTATTGAAATTTATCATCGAAAACAAAGGCAAAATGCCCAAAAAAGGAGAAAAAATAAAGAAAATCATTTTAAAATTTTTAATTTTTCTAAGAAAAGCATACTAAGTAACTAACATGTGAGCAAAAACATGGACTAAAATAAGAAATGGATAGAATATCCCACACCCCCTAACTTAAAACTTGACATTGTCCTCAATGTAAATTAAGAACCAAGCCAAAGAGAGGAAAATAGCGATATTACCCAAAATTGGAGCGATCCCCATAAGAACAAGTCCAAAGAATCTACAAAACAAGTTAGTACCGAGCATAGCAAAAACAAATAATAAAAAGTTAACTAATTACATTAGACTAAATTAAAAAGGAAAGAAAAAATAAAAAGAAAGAATAAAAAGCTAACTATATACAACCTACTATTTAGACTTCATACTAACTGTACACTAGAAGTCTAAATAGCTGAGGGTCCACCATAAGAACGATTTGACTTTGGAGGATAACCGGTGTACCTCACATACAAGCATGCCTTCCGAAAAATATGAATTCCGTTTTAACAACGGAAGGCATGTGTAAGGCGGAAGAAATGAACCATCGCCAATTAAAAGTTTTGGAGGGACGATGGGGGGTTTGGATTGCACGGGTGACAAAAACAAGTGGGGACCGAGAAAAGCCGAAAATCCTCCCAAGGATTTTGAAGTTGGAATGGGAGGCGGCGCACACAAAGGCAAAGATGCAATTGTGGAGGGCGACTCAAGCAAGTACTCCTCATCGGCGATAGGGTTTAAAACATTAAAGTTCGAAACCGAATCATCGGGTACTTGTTCCGGTGGGGTAATAGACAATGAAAACGGGGATGAAAGAAATTCAAACTCATGAGATGAATCATCATCGCATGAAGTTGGAATTTCAAAGGAAATAATATCATTTTCAATGAAATGTTCTTCTTTGGGGGCCAACGAAGAAATCATTTCATTGCAAATGGATATTACGTCATTTTCATCCTCACTTTCAATATCTATTACGCAATGGGCAAAGTCTAGAATGGCTTGTTCCAAAGTAGGCACAAGTACCTCATTTGGTTCAAAACATTCCTCGACTTCAAAAGTCTCGGAAGCAAAATCGTCGTCGGACTCAAATAATAAATCCAACTCATGTTCCCACGAACGATTTTCTTCCCGATAACGAGTTTCAAGTTTCTCATTCTCATACATACGCAAGCCCTCACCGAATGTCATGGGTCGAGGTGCGGATGCATGAAAATGGGAACTTTGAAAGTTGCGATCGGACTTAAACTTAAGCTCATTATTATAGAAATTTTGAAAACTATTCGAATTCGTTTCAAAATTCCTATTATAAGGAGGTAAAGGCCCAAAATCATTATCATCATCATCAAAATTCCAATAACCTAAGTTTTGACTTTCGTTATACTCGCCCAAAGTCATATTTGAATTTGTTATACTTTGAGATTCTAAGTATTCACCGAAAGTCATAGGTTTGTGGGAATTTTGAGAATTATAACAATGATTACCGAAAGAATTAGAATAAGACATGCTTACCCCAAAAATGGCTCGAAGTGGCGGATTTCACAAAGTAGGTGTGCGCGGAAAGAATTCGAGCGTTTCTAAGTGCTCAAATGTGGAAGTCCTGCAAAATATTAGCAAATAATACAAATAGAAAGAAAATACTATGAAATATTAAATCAAATAAAGTCTAAAACAAACTAGTCCCCGACAACGGCGCCATTTGATAGGCAGGGTATTGCCGCGGCGCGAGAGTCACCTACGCGCCGGTCGTTTTGTGTTCGACTCACCTGAACTATACAAAAACCTAAACTACGACTACACTCAATGGGTGAGTATAGCGGTAAGTCGGGTATCGAAAATCCACAGAGACGAGTTGCTAGAATTCAAGTGATTTAATACTCCGAAATAAAAGTGTAAAAGATGATTACAAACTAAAAGAAAAGATGCATAAAGCTAAATGATTAACTAGACAATGGTATTGAAATTAGATTATGAAAGCGAGTAAAACTATAGGTTGCGTCGAATATCCCTCACCCGAGTTAATGAGTATAAAATGGTTACATGGGTCGACGAGTTATTACAAATGCATCTCGTTTCGACAGTTAATTAAATCAAGGGTTGTTACGCCCTAAATCATCATAAAAGCCTAATAAGATTTTGGCGTCAACAAATATCCCGGAAATTACGCGCGAAAGGTCGTAAGCACGGGACATACATGATATGCCCCGTCAAATCTCCTAGGCGTAATAACTAGGACAACACACTCGAAATAGACCTGTAAACTCCATCACCAAAGCAAAGCAACGCGTCAACCCGAGTGAGTTCAATTCAAACACAACCTAATTTAAGTTACCTAGAAAGCATGTTAAAAACGAGATAAATGGAAAGCGGTAAATAAACGCGGTAAACCTATACTAGAAAGCGTGTAAATCAAAGCATGTAAATAAAGCAAGAAAACCTAAATTAGAAAGCTTGTAAATTAACTAGAAAGCAAGAAATGAAGAAATACAACTATATTCAAATGGTAGGGGAGATGAATAGTCAACTTACAATCCAAATGGGGTGTCAAACCAAAGAGAAATGAAGAAGAACCAAGCAAAAACCCCAAACCCTAAGCTAAACTAACCTAATATCGTGTATATTTGATATTAAAACCAAAAATGGGTTTATATAGTAAGTGGGAAAAGATAAGGGAAAAAGGAAAGAAAGAGGAAAGAGCCCAAAATATCTGGCACTACCAGTCGATCGGTCGCAGGGGCGCGGTCGACCGGTCCCTTAAGCCAAAGCACACTGTCTCCTTCCCACGGCAAAAGTTGAAACCGCGGTCGACCGGTCCCTTGTACGCGGTCGACCGGTACTCTGTTTTCAGGCTGCAATTGGTCCATGATGAGGGGGAAAAGGTCCATTACGGAAACGAGCCTAGCTTCTTCGTCCGAACTCCAAACGACGCACCGTTTGCGGCCACACGATGCTAACTCAATGAACTACGCATCCGTGGAATTAACATGAGCCGGATAAGAAATGTGAATTGACTAAAAAGCCCTTGGAGTAGCGTCCATCGACGAAACTTCTCCGAAATGCAACGGATCCTCACTTTTAGCGTTCCAATACCTACAAAAGCACAAATAACCCCTGCAAAGCATGTATATATCCAAATCCAAGGTTGTCTGGTTAATGAGCATAAGTATAGGCATTTAGGACCATAAAAGCGCTAGAATGCATAAGGCTAACGGGCGGAAATATACAATATTCGATACGAATCATGGTGCTTGGTAAGAACTGGGCCCTCCACTACCAGCTCGAGGAGGAGGTGGTGGTAACTCTAGTGCCATATGTTTGAACTATTGATTAAGAGACTAGTGAACTTGAGAACCTTACTGGATATCTTTTAATGGTGAAACAAATCCTTGCAAGTCCGTTGAGGCCAAGCTACGAAGAGGAAGAGATGAAGCTTCTCCTTCCCACAAACGGTCCCAAACTGATGACGCTGGAAGTAGCACCACCAGATTAAGGTGTTGTTGAGCTCAAAAAAGAATGATAATGGTAGCAAGTAAGGAATATAGATGTAGAAGGAGTTGAGGAAAAGAGTAAAAACAAACCAATATAAGTGGTTCAGCCTATCTAAGCCTACGTCCATTGTGCAAGTGAGTGATCTTCACTAATAAATAGGGGCTCTAATGGCCTTTGTAATATAATGCACTCACTTTCTCTCTATACTGTGTATTATTCCAGAGCTTCTGCTAGGGTTTATAATCTTAATCCTCCTATAAGGAAGGGTAAGACAAGTATATATAGTGCTTGAAGGGTGTAGTGTACCCCACAAGCATGCAATGAGCATGAGCGTGATGACCTAGCTAATCTCATGCGGACACCTGGTCCTGTCTTATGTGGATAATGATGACCAAATAATCCCTCATGTGAGGGGAATGATTTTGTCATAATGGTTTTCCCACGTGTTCCAAGTCTTCCATGTTCTTGCGTATGCTCGGACTTATGGCGTCATTGACTCTAACCTCAGATCGATCGAGTATGATGTTGGTGATTCTGATAGTTTTGTTAGTCTTCCAATCATAAATATTCCCTCAGCCTAATTGACTGGACAAGGTTAGCTATGGTGTCGGCCGAAGCAGAGTACCATGATGCAGTGGCCATAGTTGAGCCCATAGAAGCTATTGCTGAACTCGATTGCTGATGAGCCGAGGTCGATCAATGTGGAGTCGACCTAGTAAAAGACGACCTCTCTGATTGCTATTATGAACCTCCTAATGACTCGACTGTTAGGTTGGGTGATGTTGCTGCTCTGAGTAAGAGGGTACACTTCAGGCATATCAGCGACCAACTTGAGTTGGATTTGTTGCTTAAGGATCCCGTGTAGGGATTTTGTTATTTTCGGGGCAACTCATGAGGTCTATTGTGTTCACGACAAAGACCTGAGGGTTGTAGTAATTGAATTTTTTTTACTAAATTTTCATAATTACCGTCAACCCTGATCGACACGTGAGATTCCTTAATTGGAGCAAGTTGAACAACTTGTTGTAATCCCTAAGAGTTTTGCTATGCCCAAGGGAGTTATCATTTGCAAAATTTGTGTAATAGCCAATATGTAGTATTAGAGTGCGAGGTCCAACTGGCTTTTATTCATTGAATAATAACTACCAAGAGACATAAGTTTGAAAATGAAAATTTTCTTAAACTAAATGTGCTTAACAAAATATGAATAATACTAAAAGTATAACTTCTTGACATTGGTTGCATTATAGGCTCTTGGTATCTCCCTTCCTAAAATGTTTCCAAGTTATATTCTCCTTAAAGGTCATCCCTTATCACCCTAAAATTCCCTTCCCAGTTTGGTCTCAGTTTTCCATCTGACGGTTTCATGGCACTACCGAGGACTTTCCTTAGGACATAGTACCCTACAAAAAATTTCCTCGAATTGACTTTCTTATTGTACTGCTTGTCTAGTTGATGTTGATAGTAAGTCAACTTGATTATGACCAGTTCTCTTCACTCATCTGCTAAGTCATGTTCAATGCGTAATGGATCATCATTAAGGCCTTAGTAGACTAGGGTAGTTCTCATAAAATGGTTACCTACTTCCAATGAAATGATTGCTTTCATCCCATAAGTGAGTGCAAATGTTATTTCCCCAATTGGTCTCCTAGGGGTGGTACACTAAGACCATAGGACATGAAAGATCTCATCCATCTAGGCACCCTTGTCTCTTTCCAACCTCTTTTTCAATCCATCGAGCATGGTTCTGTTGGAAGCCACTACCTGACCGTTACTTTAGGGATACGCAACAGAATTAAAGTGGTGCTTGATACCATGTTCATCACAGAAACCCTAAAAGAAGCTACTTTTTAATTACGTGTCGTTGTCAATGATGATAATCATTGGTATCCCGAAGCGTGTTATAATCTTCCTCCAAATGAACCTGGTCATATCCGAATCATGAATGTTCTCTAGTGATTTTCCCTTTACCCATTTGGTAAAGTAATCTATGCCAACCAACATATACTTACAATTTTCAGATGAGGTAGGTACTGTCCCACGATATTTAGTCCCCATTGTACAAATGGCCATGGGCTTGTTAGGGATTTTGGGTTGCTAGTATGATGGTGGACCATATGAGAGTGATTTTGTTATTTTTCACACATGCGAACATAAGTTCATGTGTCCTTTTGCATATGAGGCCACCAATAACCCTTTTTAATTTATCGGAAGGCCAATGATCTCCCTCCTGTGTGACTCCCACAAATGCCCTCAAGAAGCTCCGTAAGTAACTTCTCGGTGTCATGTGGATGAATGAACTAGATATAAGGGCATATAAATGACTTCTTCACTACAAGAAAAGAGCATTTTTATGACATTTTTTAAGTGTCATAAAACGCATTTTATGACGTTTTATTTTTCAATTAAAAACGTCATAAGTTTGGGTGTCATAATTGATATCCATAAAAAGTGTCATATTAGGCAACAGTTATATATGACTTTTTTTAAAAAGTGTCATATCTGCTACAAAAAAGGGTCATAATATACTCTACAAACTGTCATATTTGGTATAAAAAGCGTCTTGATAGACAATGTTCAAATGTTTAAAAAGGTCATATAAAATATTTCATCACACGAGGGTATAATATAAACATCATTAATTAAAAATATAATTAAAAAATTAATAACCAATATTAATGTCATAGTTCACAAATAAATCTAAACACAAATAAAAATTCTTAGAATCATTTATTCCATATTCAATGTTATAATTGATACATTTTAGATTATGTCATTTAGCCAAGAAATACAACAATTCCACCAACATATTTGTTTGTCTTACATCAAACAAAACTACATTAAATGAAATTGAGCTAAGACATAAACCAAATTAAATTTGTCTATCAAAATTTTGAGTTCCTCCGTTGTAATCATCGCTTCATAATTTTAGGCAACAATGCATCGAAGTCCTTCCCACTTACGTTCACTATCATGTTGTCTGACAGTGATACACCTTTCACATGCCTCTAAGTAGATGCTCCTGCATTAGTTCAAAACATCATATAAAAATCTCTAGTGCAATGTAAAACATAACATATGAATTTTAGTGTTTCCAAAGTATTAAGTCGTGTATAATTTAATCGAAAAGATTTTTTATATAACATAAATAATTGTAAACATTTTTAAAAAATTGGGCAAAATTTTCCCTGT
The DNA here is from genome assembly GCA_949130495.1 of Sambucus nigra. NCBI lineage: Eukaryota > Viridiplantae > Streptophyta > Magnoliopsida > Dipsacales > Adoxaceae > Sambucus > Sambucus nigra. The sequence continues at coordinate 95,793,350 of OX422212.1, forward strand.
TTATAGGACTATCCACCCAGTTTAAGAAATAACAAAAACTCTAACAACAATAATAAAAAATCCCACGTGAATGCGTGTGTTTATCTCAATTTTTCTACTTAAAATCTCTTGTTCCAAATTTGAAAACTGCATAATTCATTAAACTATCAACTTTATTAATTGCTCAAAGCCAATCATTTTGAAACACAGAGAATCATGTGTTCATAAAAAATTGAACAAAAAAAAATTACCTTCTTATCAAGCTTATCAACTTCCAAATCCATTATAATCTCCCTCTAGCTATTTATTCTTCCACCGTGAGCGCTTGCTTTTAAACATATGGTAGAATCGAAAGAAAAAAACGATCAATTAGCTTTAATACAATCAAAACACAAAACATAGTAGATAATTTTTTGAACTTTTAGTAAAATATAACTCCTAGGTATTTAATTTCTAATCATACCAGAAAATAATTCACATAATTACACCTTCTTCACTTGTTCCTTCTTCTCTTGAATGCCATGTGTATAAGATTCCTAAAGAGTTTTTTGGTTCCTTGGTCCATGCCTACATAACATACGAAATTAAATCATAAAAACGAAAAAGATAGTTACATAGTATTAATGATGTCAGTTTCACTATTTAGGTCTCTCAAACTCTAGTCCCATTGAGATAGATAGATATGGCACAAGATCAAAGAGAAGCAGACGGAACAAAGTCAAGTCTTAAGGTTACAAGTTGTGATGGATACGACAGAGCTTGCTACAACCACCATGTCAACCGGGTCAGTATCGGCTGCTGGAGTGGGGGGTAGGTACAACTGGGGCCCTCGGAGCACTATCATTGGGTGCAATGGGTACCACTGCGATTGAATGGGCAATAAAAAAATCAATAAAGACCCAAACTAATAATGTAGATAAGTAAAAAATGGATAACTATTCATTAAATTTCCAGAATGGAGCAAGATGTTCCATATATGACAAAGCAAACAACTAACTTTTTGCCCTACAATAATGAATGATGGTTTTTAGTTATACTGACAAAGAAAATAGCTAATTATCAAATTATTTTTTTTTCAAAACAGAGGATAACTGAACTTTTAGTTACAGCAGATCAAACCCATAACTTTTTACCCTACAATAAAATATAATAAGCATAGGAAATGTGTAAATCCATTCGTAAATAACCTCTGTTATTCTTTTTTTAATCACAACATTATTTATCTGCTATGAAATATCACGAGGTCCAAGAGTAATAATAACTTTTTTTAATCATAACATTATTTAATCGTGTTCAACACTGATCCAATAATGTTAATAGGTCATATCAGTTTGGGGTTCATGACAAGAAAGGGTCAACTTACCCCTCTAACTTCGTATCTGTTGTGACGTGTTAATATAAGAAGGTCGTACCAAATCGGTTCACTGCAAGGGTAGATGTCGGCTGGTCTTACCACGTGTTAATATGTCATGTCAAAATTCATTACCCCTAATCAGTACTAATATAAGAAACCAGGAAATCCCAAATTCACACTATACTAAGCAATGTAAAATATTGTTCACACTTGAGATAAACTTAGATAAGAACCTCCACAAGTCATGCACTAACAAATAACGAACCTATATAAACCAAGTTCTACAAGTTTCGAGCAACACATGCCAATATGGGTATGCCCCTCATCAGTAATGTTCAGCCAAATTCCTAGCTTTAATGAGGAGAGTTTGGAACACCTTCAGATTGATTTTAGGCCTGCACACACAAGTGAAAAATGATCTCAGTAACAAATTTTGTAATGCTTAACTAACTGCAGTAGGGAAAAATCAAAAACCTTCGTCATCAATCTCATTATCCGTGAGGTCAAGCTCCTCAAGAAAATGGCAATTATGTCCAATCAAAACAAATGCTTCTCTACGAACCATAGTAAACAACTCCATCCTGAGGGAAGTGAGGGAGATATAGGAAGTTATGATGTGGGAGATCGATACGTCAGTTATCTTGTAGCAACATGTGATGTCTATCCTCCTTAAGTCTTTTTATTTCATCACAAGGGATGAGAGACCATCATCTGTCACACCCACGCATTTACTTAAGTTTATCTCCCTAAGTGATATGCACCAGTTACCAATGACCCTCAGGCCAGATGAAGAAACTAGCGAACCATCTACCTTGATTGATTGCAACATGGAAAGCCTTTGGAAACTATGGGAAAAATCAATAGTGACCTAAACCATCAAAATGGTTATAATGAGTCGAGATACCTCGAGGGTATTATTGACTTGGCCTCACTAATTGACACAATCATATTTATGTACCTTTTCATTTTTTTGTAGACCTAAGTTTCTTCCCTGAATATTATCTTGAGTGGTGAAACCTTCATCATTCAGCAAATAATGAGGTATCTAATTATGCCAATTATTGACACACCTAAGTAAGTTTCAAAGGAGTTAAATGACTTACAGAAGATCCATAAGTGAAGAAAAGTTTTCGTAGAAATTCGGTGCCAATTGTTAGAGAAAACAACCCCACGTGACTAACATTCTGACAGCTCGATGGAACAAGTTTCTGTTAAAGAAAATGTTAGCTTATTTACTAGTTATTTATCAAATACTTAGTTGAAACAAAAATTAAGTTTAATGGAGTTGCCCAACTATCACTAGGGCGTAACACAATAAAGAAATATAGTTTGTGCTATCATAATTTTCATATAACCAACTATTACAGTTCTAATCAACCTCCGCCCTTTATGAAAATTCACACTGATGGTTTAAATGCGCACAAATAAACACAAAACTTCATGGGAAGTCTTTTAAATGCGCACAAATAAAAAAAAAAAGCACTAAACCAACCTTTTTACTCCGCTACTGGCTTCCTGGAAATAGGTAGAAGCAGAACATCTTTCTTCATATAAGAAACCCAACTTTCTCGCTTGTCTACATACCTCCTAAAAATAGAAAAAAGAATCATGTCAGTTAATTAACACAAAATATTAATTATAAAGTCTAATATAGCTTGAGAAAAAAAAGTAGCACCTTCAGAGGATGACTAGTGGTCTTACACAAAACTTCATTCATTGGGCAAGAGTTAACATTAAGTTGTATCTTTTCTTTTTTGGAAATTTTCTTTCCAACAGGGGTGACATACTCGGGGAAGCTAAACGGTATGTTCAAGGTAGAAGTGGAGGAAGGAGACATGTACAGGGGAATATATAATCACAAGGTACCATTTAAAATAGAAGAAAAGAAAAATCCAAAGCAGGAAGCACCAAAGTGACATAATTGATAAAAAAATATAACTAATTCTCATAATACAGAATATGAGTCCACTGTCGCTCTAGCAGAGGCATCAGATATAGAAGAGGGAGAAATTCAAAATGGAGAGGAGGCATTTGAAGAAGTAGAAAGCAGACTTCATTTATCCCCTAGGTAGATCCCATCTCCCCCTCCAAATAATGAAGATGGCTTTATAATAGTCGAATACAAAAAGAAGAGCAAGATAAAAAGTGTAGTAGTGAGAATTTTAAGATCCAACTCGAAAAATTTTAACAACCAATATCTAAATGTTAAAGTGGCTCTTGTGGAATGTCAGGGGGTGTCCAAGAAAAGAGGAATAAATAGATTAAAGATAATTCACAACGCGTCCATGTTATTAATTATTGAGCCTAAATTTGATAAAGAGAAGGTGGGGGACTATGTGAGAAAGCTTGGTTTTGAGTTTGGCCCAATGCATAACTTTGCAGGAATGTCAGGGGGTTTCCAAGAAAAGAAGAATAAATAGATTAAAGAGAATTCATAATGCATCCATGTTAGTAATTATTGAGCCTAAAGCTCATAAAGAGAAGGTGGGGACTATGTGAGAAAGCTTGGTTTTGAGTTTGGCCCAATGCATAACTTTGCAAATGTAGCACCCTAAGAACAGGTTTTAGTTGTGTATCCTAAGTGTTCTAAAATCGAAAGGCTGCCTTTATGGGAATATTTATAATTGGTGGATGTGAATAATCCCGAGGGGGGGGGGGGTCTTCAACATTGTTCTTTCCTCTAGCGAAAAAGAAGGTGGCAACCCGATTAACATCAATGTTGTTACTGATTTTCTTGTGCTGGCTTGCTGGACATAGGGTACTCTAGATCTAGATTTAATAAAAGAGACGGTGCTATCAGAATTTGGTTAGGTTAAATAGAGTGCCTGTGAAACCTCAATGCAGTCTATATTTTTGTTTGCTAAGGTGGTGCATCTTACATCCAATCATTCCCCCTTCTTATGTCTATTATATGTGGTAGAAATGGTAGCTATGAAAGATTTTGATTTCTTAATTTTTGAAGTAAGCATATTATTTTCCTCTTTAGTTGAATCAAATCACAAGCACTCCATGGGGAAAATGCATGTTTTGACCTCTACTAATTATGAAGAAGATCTTTTGGAGAAGTGATTGGAGATTTCCCAAGGAAAAATATTCCATGTGATAATCTGTTGTCAATGGCATTCATGTGTTTGGTCATATTTCACAACCAGAAAATGGAATATGACCAAACACTGGAGACAACCAAATATTCTTTGTTATTGAGTGTGGGTTGTCAAGACATGCCAATGACTTGTTTATGGTGGAAATTGTTAGACATGGTTGAAAGAAGAGACAACGGAAGTCATGGCCTAGTATAGTTTTGGCAGCCTTTAGGATTTTATGGAATGAAAGTAACACAATAATTTTTTAAGATACGAATATTGAAAAGGAGGCCATTTGGGGAAAAGTCAAATTTTTAACAATATCTTGGGCTTCTCAGTCTTCAGTGTTTGGTCAGTTTCCATTTACGGTTTTGTCTTTAAGGTGGTATAATTGTAATATGTAATCTCTTTGTGCAATGAAGTTATTATTTGCTTTTTGTGATGAGGGGTCGCATAAAGATTACCTGGTTTAGGTGGACATCTTGTCCTCATTAGTATGTACTCTCTTTTGATCTTTAATGTTGCTTCTTTGTTTCCTATAAAAAAAGCTACGCTACTGTCATTGTAGTATCATATCTAGTTTCATATTTTAACAATTATGCTTCTTTTGCTAACAAAAAACTCATCTTCATTTCCAATTTTTTTCATTCTCATGTGGGAGAATGTTAAAAAATGTAGATCAAATTTGAGAATGTAAAAAATGAGGATAAAAATATTTGGACTAAAATATGAACACAATAAAGAAGTATCGGACACATGTTCAAGACTATCCACAAAGTATCCGATACATATCATACACGTATCCGACACTCAGACAACACGTTTCCTTGATAGAAGTATGCGTGGTTCATAAATCTAGACACTTCCATGTAGGACAAGGAAATTTATTTCTTCAAAATGAACAAGTACATTCTTCACGTGTAATGTTATTAACAATCTACCAGATACTTCAAAACAAACAATCCTTGTATGTGAAATTTAAGATGATGTTAATACCTTAACATCTCTATGGATGTGACCATGGGCATGAAGATAAATAAGAGCCCTAAGGACCTCAGGTAATAATGTAGCAATAACAGGCTCTTCAAAACCATCTTGATATGCAGATTTCAGTTTATGGAGACACGATCCTCCGGCTATGTATGGCATCACAACCCAAAGATTATGCCCAATAGTTAACGAGCAATGTGCCCGTAATAAATTTGGATGATCAATCAAGGTCATTGTATGTACTCTCGATGGATGCCATCCTGTAGAATTCACAAATAAATCCTTCTCAATATGGCAAAACATAACATGATATTTCAACTCTGAAAGTGAGTGAAGTTTCAATAGTTTTAGACAAGCATCAGTTGCCCAGGAATACACGTGCTCCGAGATGGGCTAAAAACATATAGTGTGAATTTTCAATTCACAATATTGAAGCGAGCAACACAAGTTTCTTCAAAAGTTGTGAGAGGATCACAAATTTGCTTGACGCCGGATAAAACTCACCTTTCACAAGAACCCAAAATACATATATTACCATAATGGATACCTACAAAATACATTGATTACCAAAATGGAAAAAAATTGAAGACAAGACAAAGATAGTTGCAAGTGGAATATTATAATTACTTCATAGACTTTTAGCTTGCTTTCCAATAAGAAATTATTAATATCCTCCATGTCATCACCAACCCAAAATAACAAAAGACTACCTGAAATTTGAAATAAAGAGTCTTATTGTGAAAGAAACAAAGGACATATTTTATTATGAACATTAGATTTCTAGAGGAGATTTTTCCATTATTTTCTTACCTTATCTAAAGTTAGACTTTCCTAGAAGAGCCAAATATTGACAACCACAATCTTGTGACTGTCTCTTGGATGAATCTAAAAAGGTGTTTTCAACCCAGGAACAAAAGCAAGGTCATGCTTGGAAATTGGGACAAAACAACTATCACTTAATCCATCTATCACACACACAAGATAACAATTCTGATTTTCACAAATATTCATGATAACAGTGGGTTAGTCACAAATAGGCATGATAACAGTGCGTTAGTCACAAATTGGAACAAAAACAGGTCATAATTGTAATTTGACTGAGACTAGAAGAGAATATTACCATAAACCAAAGTCCCAATATCATTATCATCTTAAAAAGGAGGAGTAATATTTGAAACAAAAATCTCGGTTTAAATGGATGGCTCAAGGTGATTGCAATACAACCTTCTTTCACTCAATGATAATACAAAAGCAAAATAAGTTGAGGATCCACAAAATTATTTTGTAAAGGATGAGTTTCTGAATTGCATGAGAGGAGCTACTCCAATTTTTGTAATTAATTCTCGGCAATAGATGCCTTTACATCTAATTATCAACTTTACTTATTCCTCCCTTCTCTTTTATAACTTGGGGTCTCCATGACAAATGGGTGGATTCAAACCTTCCGATCTGCATACGCCAGGACAAGGCAATGTTACCTGGAGCATGGTTGCTCAATTACATGGCAAGGGCAAGTTTATTTAGCTGGCCCGGACACTTGTCGGACTTTAACACATCACCGACACACTGGGGTACAAGTCGAACATGCTGAAAAGAGTGGACAATGTTTGTTCTTTAGTTTTTTAAAATTCAACAGGCAAGGGCACGCTTGAGGACACACTTACGGACACGCTATGGAAAATTTTCAAATTTTAAAATAGAAAAAAATGGAGGTAAAAGTGTACTGACACCTGTAAATATAAAAATAATAGAACATATATAAAGTGCTCATGCCTAATCTCTTTCTTAGATAAATATGAAGACATATCAGGCCAAAGGGTAAACTTTTCTAAACATCCCTTATTATACATCCTCGTCCAATCTCACTGTAGGGACACATTTGTTCGCCTCAGATCAAGTTATTTCGTCATCAGAATAACAATGAGTGGTGAGCTTATATACATATGAGCTGCTACAAAAAGATTTAAAACATCACTTATTACATATCCTCTAAGAAATAACTTCATCTGGAGATTGGTGCAATATCAGAGGCTGCATTAAACTGGGAGACCTGGTGGGAACACCTTGAGGTTGCTTAAATTGCATGTATGATGGAGGGGCCTATTTGTAAGGATCAACATGCCTCATATCCTGAAGAGAGGCAACAACCATAGATTGGTTGATTTCCCTTTGCATACTGCGCATGGAGGCATCAAATATTTGCTGCATCCAGGGTGTGACCCCCCCCCCCCCCCCCCCAATCCCCTGGAAGTTAAGGGAAGCTGCACTATCTCCACATAGCCACATTAGCGAAGAATTCATACCCATATCATCATCCTCCATCTCTGTGTTCAACAACAAGTACATGTTACAAATACGAAATTACAGATTAGCTATGATATCTCTTTAATTAAGGAGATGGGTTGTGAGACTAAAATAAATTGTAAATAAAACAGTCCTAATTGAGTGAAGTCGGCTTAGTTTCTTGCTTCACAAATGAATCGCTCGAAAAAGAGGGGACATTCGGATGTGGTCCCCTCCACAATATTAAGCAACAGATATATTACTGAAATTCACACACACACACACACACACACACACACACATCCAGAATTTCAATTTTCCTCGGTTTATTCATGCTCGGGAGAGTCAACCAAGTACCGGACTATGAGTCATAAATCTCTGTCGAGGTCAGGATATTGCCTGATGGATCACATCTGCCTGCTACTATTTCAATTTCACCAAGACTCGCCAACCTAAACATGCAAGTAGGCGTATTTGTCTTCATGTCAAAAAACCATGAGTTGGTCAATATGCTATAAATTAAGCAATGCCTTATATTTAGTTTTCTCAAAGGCCTAATAATTGAAAATTAGAAACCTCAGCATAAACTTAGTTTACTGTTAAAGAACAGGGGTCATCTTTTACAGTAAACTATATTTGTTGAGTTCCTAGGATTTAAGTTTTACGATTAACTATGATTTTATGTCCCATCTGATCAGAGCCGCTAAGAACAAACCATACCATCTTGTGTCGTCATTTTTGGATATTTTCGAACAGTATATCATATTATAAATATGAATAGGTTGGATGATCTTTACCATTCAAGAAGAAGCTTAATGTACAACATAAATAAAGAACTAGGATTAAATAACTTAGGAAATTCCAAGAAATTATATGCTCATTGAATGTTACTCTAATTTCAATGGTCGATTGAAGCTTGTATACCAATTTTTATAATGGAATTCACTAAAAATAGTAATCGGAGTACACTACTAACCTTCTATATGGGCAAATTTGTAGTAACGAAATGAGCATTTAACGAGGAAGCTTTTTTGGATATGAATTGGGGGAGAATTAATGTGTAGAATTTTGCATGCTTCAATACATGAAGATAATCTACTAGATTTGAAGTTGATAGAGGAAGCAATGTGTTGAATTCTTTGGTTAATGTTTTTGATGATTAATTGAGCCCTCATTCTATGACCATAAAAAAATGACTTGTTACTACTTAACCATATCGCCCAAAAGGAGCGTCATATGATAATTTTGTGGAGCCATTTGAACACCTTATCAGATCATGTATGCATCCACCAAGACATGATGATAGATTTAGGAGAAGTGAAAGACAAAGAATTAGTAACTATCCCCAAAAAAGACCCATAAAAATTCCAAATATGAACAACAATTAGTCTGGAAATGGAAATGGTGATTAAAAAATTCCTCTGAGTAGTAACAGTAATGGCATCTAGAATTAAGTCTACTTCCTGCTGAATTGATATTCAAATCTAAAGGAAAAATATTATTAAGAAATTTCCAGGCAAAAGCAGATAAATTAGGGGGTATATGAGGATCCCAAATTTCATTGACACCTTTTATACATAATAAACTACTTTACCTTGGGATCATGCAGCATCATGCTCAGTATAGGTTCACTTGACACTTTTCTAGTTGTATCTCCAAAATCTTCATAAGCTTGAGCAATCTACATATATGTAAGTAAAAAGTCAGAGAGGTACAATCCCAATCAACCTTACTGCTACCTCCTGCATTCTGGACATTAAATTTTTCAATCTATTTTAACAAAGACTATTATTACAATGCATTATGTATTATTATCACACGCAAATGGCAATATCCTTCTAATTTAATGTAACTAAAAGAGAATTTTAACAATTACCTCAGTCATTGAATGTTTATAGTGTTGATCATCAAAAGCGGGTCCTAAAGACACATCAGACTCAATTTTTTGGTATAGAGTAATTGGCACATCTCCACCTCTTTGCTTACCATCTACTTCAACAAGATTCACAATAGATGATGCCTTTTTTTGATGGAGCTCTTCAGGTTTCTCTGAGATCTCAGCATCTTTTCTAGAATCATATATGATCTCATGTGCAACTACATATTCCTTTGAAGCCATTAGAACATTCAATTCTTACTTATCACTATTCCTGGAGCTATTATATGGCAAATATAGAAGAGTAGAAACAAATGCCTCAATGAAGACTCAAAAATGGACACCAAGCAGATAATCAATCAAATGATTACTCTAATAAAAGCTCTCAACTTCAGATATACACAATGATCAAGCAAGTAATATTATCAACTTTTCAGTCTAAACAATTCAGTAGACAAACAAATTCATCATCAATACGGCCAACAAGAATTTCTCCATGTTTAAATTATAAAGATGCAGTGCCTTAATCCTTGTTACTAGAGTGGTTGAGATTACATTTGAAAAGAGTGTTGCTCAAATCAATTCATAATATCAGCTTTAGAGGTCCAAATATCCCCTTTCATGTCATATTTGAAGGACAAAATGACAACTCTCATACTTAAACATAAAAAAATAGTGGGGCATAAATAGATATACCCACCATCTACATTAATTATCCACAAAAAATGATGATGTACTACATGTATCATAGCTAGATATATTCATTATGTACATCATTCAAAAAAATGTCTCCAAAAAAATGTACATCGAAAAATCACGAATAAATGCGTCGGTCCTCCTTTGGCTTTCTCGAAATTGTGTTAACAAAGTGCTCCAAATCATATCATATAAGGCTGAATAAATTCAATGAACTCATATTGAATTTCATTGATCTTGTGAGTTTGATATCACGACTTTCCAGCCAAGTCCTTCATCTAAACAAGACAAATAAAATTACAATTAGATATTATCACATCTAAATAAAAAAGAATGTAAAAACATATTAAAAAACATGTGACCTTCATTTTTATTGATTTCGATGAATTTTCCAAGAGCTCTCGCATGAACTTCAATACAAAAAAATCACACACAATTTCTCCTCGTTGTTTAGGGCCCCGAAAATAAAGGAGTTAGTATATTACTAATGTCAAATGTGAATACCTAAATATTAAATTTAATTTATCGAACAAATACCTTAACTTTCTCCCAGTTTAGTAATGATCATTTTCCTTTGATTGTCAAAAACGATCTAATTCCACTTCAATAAAAAAAACATGATTATATTACAATTATGTAAAATGAAATCAATAATTTTATTATAAGCATTCATTTAGGAAACTAGCTACTTACGTGTTTATATAGAGCTTAAGGTCCAAGCTCGATTCCCCGTGTAAAGAACCAACCAAAAACACATTGTTCGAAATAAAGTCAATCACAAGCAAAACCCAACGATACCTATATTATGAAGAATAATTGGAGATTAGGAATATTATACATACACACATTTATTATGATAAAAAATTTATACATATCTACAAAACTTACCCGGTATTGAATGGAATGACAAATATTTGTTTGTTTGATGCCTTCTGTAAAGTTTCTGTTATAACTTGATGCCCAATATTTTTAGAAAATGCGTCCCAAATGGAGAGGGGATTTACTAATATAATAACTTCAAAACTCCTTCCAAAATTTTCATATAGGCATCTATACATAAACCAAACGCATGTGAATTATAAAGGCATCCATGTATCTAAAAATGTAAACTCCATCTAACCTCATGTGCATTCACAAATTAAATAAAACATGGTAAAACTTAAATCTAACCTCATGTATGCGATAATGCAAACTCCATCTAATTCTTGCATCTTACAAAACCGTATTAATTCATTTTTTGGAATATAGGTGAACTCAAGATCATCTTCAAAAATAGCTACCGGAATCTGCACCGTATCCATCGTCATGATATTATCAAGCATATTAGCAAATGCAATAATTGAGCCATCTTTGCCACCAGAATCTTTCTTTTTTTCCTTACTTTTTACCTGATCAACAATGTCAAAATATAAAAGGTCAAATTACAATTATGCTCACATTAACTAGTCCAAGTTGAGTACAATCTAAGGAATTCACTATAAACTAGGTGTATTTATTAGCTCTTTCAAAATAGACAATTCATCGAAGAGCAATTGGCGAGGAACTTGATCCGAATGTACAATGTGCATCTTTGAGCGTGTGATGTTAATAAATATACATATGTTCTTTCCCTTTTTTTGTTGAATACCTCCAGCAGATTTAAATAATTAAAGATTGAACTTCATTATGTAACATACCGTCAAAACAGTCTCTAAAGCAGATTTTTTCGCCGTCGGATGCAAGACAGTCGGTATCTGCAATGCACAATGAAACACGAGCACATGAAAATAGTTGATGACTTTAGTCTAAATAAGGCTAATTGTGCTATGTTGAATTGTATTTTGGGTAAACCCCATTTACCCAATGGGTTTTGGCCTTCTATATCTGGGTCGGATCTGTGTTCGGGGATAATTCGGGTATGTTGAGCTCGAACTTCTACATTCAACAAATGTTAAATTGTTGTAATCAACATTCTAAAAAGAGTCTTGGGAAGTCGAACGACGGGAGACTGCCTAGTGCATAGGGGTGACTTTTTTTATTGGATACAATCTTATAAAAAGATCAACTATTAGCATGTAATAATTCAACAGAATGTCTAAATCAATTTAATAATAATCAATGTTTAAAAAAAGCTAAAAATATCCTTTATATGGACAATCAAAATGATTTCGTTTGATCTTTTAGGTGCTTTGCTTGATAATTGACAATGAACTCAAGTTATTGAATGTGGCATGGATAATGAATTCAAAATGCGGTATGGAATGTATAAAAAAAAAGAAGTTACCTCAACACACGGCAACACAAACTCTTTAGGCCAAGCAACATGTGAATTGTGTGCGTCTTTAACAACATACATCTCCGCGTTAGGTACTAGTACAAGAAGACATGCTTCAGGAGAGTGAACATCAGGTATTGATACATGTATATAATTATCCCCCAAGAGAACGTTGTGGATGGTATCATTAGGTGAAATACGATAAAAAAACACCCCAGACGCAACAACATTCGCACGTGAATTCAATGACAATATACATTATTTTCCCTATATAAAAAAACAAAATGAATAATGAATGACATATATGTACTACTAAAAGAATAAAAATCACTAATATAATTAGAGTTGTTACAAACCTTCCCAATATTAGATTTAGGATCCGGCGGTGAAATTATTCGTTGTCTATTCACATTGCTTTGGTCCTATATACACATTAAATATTCCAAAATAAGTATAGTAAAGTATAAGACATATGTAATAAAGTTTTACCAATTACGTGATTTTGTTTGATCTTTTAGGTGCTTCGCTTAATCATTGACAATGAACTCAAGTTATTGAATGTGGCATGGATAATGAATTCAAAATGCGGTATGGAATATAAAAAAAAAGAAGTTACCTCAACACACGACAACACAAACTCTTTAGGCCAAGCAACATGTGAATTGTGTGCGTCTTTAACAACATACATCTCTGCGTTAGGTATTGGTACAGGAAGATATGCTTCAGGAGAGTGAACGTCAGTTATTGATACACGTATATAATTATCCCCCAAGCGAACGTTGTGGATGGTATCATTAGGTGAAATACGATCAAAAAACACCCCAGACGCAACAACATTCGCACGTGAGTTCAATGCCAATCTACATTGTTTTCCCTATATAAAAAAACAAAATGAATAATGAATGGCATATATATATACTACTAAAAGAATAAAAATCACTAATATAACTAGAGTTGTTACAAACCTTCCCAATATTAGATTTAGGATCCGGCGGTGAAATTATACGTTGTCTATTCACATTGCTTTGGGCCTATATACACATGAAATATTCCAAAATGAGTATAGTAAAGTATTAGACATAAATGTAATAAAGTTTTACCAATTACGTGACTACCTTCTCTTTTTTCCTCTTGGATGGAGAATCACATGATTCACTCACATAATTTAAACGCTTCTCATATTATTTATTATCACTTTTCTGACTATTTGAGGAAATCTTCTCAATTAACGATGGTGCAAGTGATCTACTTTAATACTTCCTCAATTCTTCCATTGCCTCCTGAAGTTGTCGATCTTTTTCTTTAGCCTTCTCCTCTTCTTGATGAAGTCTAGACTCTAGTTCTTGAACATGTTGTTTTGATCCCCGTCTAGGGATATGAAAGTAAGTTGTAGGAGTGACTCCTTTTCCCATCCCCCTTACTCGACCGTTATACTCTGGAGTACCAAGTGCCAAGGTTAAGACGTCTAAAGTCCATTGAGTTACTAAGCTCCCATCATGGACTTTCTTCTTCAAAGCTTCCTACAATAAAACAAATTATTAAGAGTGTTGTTAAATCATATTCTTTTCAATCCTCATATATAGTATATATCCATATTTATAAAGATTATATAATATACATGTCCGCGTTAAGTACTTTTGAAATTAACTCACAATTTTTTCACCAACTTCCTCGATTGCATCATCTTGATATTGTCTATTTCTCAATTTTCGAGCAGTTACCCACATTAGAGACCTATCATCCTCATCAAATGCATCTCCATATCTCTTTTTCTGTCCCAATTATAAAATAAAATATAAGAAATTAAGCACACAACACAAAATCCCCACAATGAATTAATTATAGTCATATGCTCTACAAATAATATAAGAATTCAACGACATGCCATAATATCCTCAAGACCTGCATACCCCAACTTACTAAGATTGTTGTTGAACTTATTTTGTGCTCTCCTTTCTCTTTGTACATCACTTAATTTCTACGCATTCAATTTATGATAATGTAAGAATTTAACCATACTGTGGATAAATGTTACATTTATATAATAAAATGAATTTAATATACACCTCAAACTTTGGGGATAGTCTTCCTCTTACAAACGCATCCCAATCCTCCTGATCAATAAACTTTTTAAACTTTTCTGGACGGTTCCAAAGATTACCGGGATCATCTTTAAATGGCTTGACACAACTCCTGGTGAGTTCTCCTTTGAAATTCTTCCACGAACAACCAGTAACGAATATAACTCCCTTCTTTGATTTGGGGTCCATGTTGAACTTGGCTTGTAATTAATGAATATTATATTACATAACAAAATTAAATAATACTTGTATAGACTTCAAAGAATATCAATATAAATTACTAGCATTTACCTCCATAGCTACCCATAAATTCTCTTTTAATGATTTTGGTACTTTGGGCCAACTTGGATAACTTATGGGCACCATTGTCCTTGCCAAAAGCCCCCTATAACTTGTGAAATCCTTTCTTGTATCACCATTTGGTTGTCCTTTTCTATTGTAAGTTACTAGTATTCGATCACAAGAATCCCTTTTTCTTATTCGTTCTAAAACAGCCACGCCTCTAACTTTTCGTTGTTTATTACTTGAATTTTGTGATGACTTTGCTAAATCGTCTGGACTTTTTGAATGAAAATAATCTTCCTCGTCCATATCCACTACAATGACAAATAAATAGATTTAAGTAAGTGTACATGTTGATGAATAAAAAAGAATAACAAATGATATGCTGAAATTAATTTGCAAGAAGCAAGAGCATTATTAATAAAAATAAAACATATGTTATTCATAATTTTACCTGTAGAGACACTCCCCTGTTGTCTTTGGATTTTACATGAAAATACCTGTCACTCCCCTGTTTTCAAAACAAGGGAGAAACATGTATTTCTTTCCACTCGTCTCATGTTTTCCCTTAATTGCATGAGCATATGTCGAGCACCCAAATATTATCAAATTAGTATATGCGACAGGGTATCTAGTACACTTTCCTAGAGAAATCAACAATAAAAGAATATGAATTTTTAAAAACATGAAGAAAATTATGGTTATTAGTCATGCTGGTCTTATTAGAAATGTACTTTTCATATTTGTATCCATATCTACCTCAATTATGAGAAAAACGTGACAGCAAGGTCAAGTTTTCCCAATCCTGAGGATTGAGAATTATGAAAATCCTGGGAAGTATGAAAATCAACAACATTACCCCAAATTTGATAACGAGTCAATTCATCTCATATGTACACCAAAAGAAATTCACCATAAATGATAATCGCCACCAACCATTAAAATATAAATTATAAAATGTAAACTAAACATAGAACACTCTTTAAAAATAATAGATAAGTCAAAGCATAAGCAAAACACGAATAACACTCTATTTATTTTTTATTATCAATCCAAATTCCCCCACAATCTACGCGTGCACACGAATCTTCACTTTCAATAATCAACTCAACGTTTGGCAATTCGTTGGTGGCGACATGATTTTCGGCACATCCAGCAAAGTAGTCATCATCATCACAACCATAGTTATAAACTCTTTGTGGAGTCACAAGAACGATTGACCATTTAGGATCGAGTTGGTCTTGAACATAAAAAAACTGTTTGGCTTGAGAAGCTAATATGAAGGGCTTACTCTTATGGCCAACTCTACCAAGATCAACAGATTTAAAGCCAAGCTCATCTACTTTAATACCATTACTGTTGTCGACCCAATCACACTTGAAAACTGGAATTTTGAAACTTGCATTGTTGTGGCCGTAATGCTAATTCCACTATTTTGGCTAATTCGTTCAGCATCACGTTCTTTCGTATGGTAACGACAACCATTAACGATATGACCCTGATATTTTATCATGTCTCGACGAGGTCCCCGAGCTATCCAGTTTAAGATGTCTGAAATATTGTTGTTGGGGAGATTTAGCTCCTTTTCAACCTGATTTGTCTTAAATGTTAGTTACAATTTTAATAGTATATGATTTGTTACAAAAGCAAAATACAATAGAGAAATTAAAACAAAATACAATAGAGATTTAGCTCCTTTTCAACCAGTATGATGATGCTCCCTATAAGGGTGTTAATAGAGAACAATCTTTTAACCATTAAAACAAAATACAATATAGTACATGATTTGTTACAAAAGCAACGAAAAGAGAAATTACTCGATATATGGTTGAACATCATCTGTGTTTTGTAACACATAACGATGTGCTTGCTCCCATGACAATTCATCCACCTCAATTACTTTACCACCCCATATTCGTTTGACATCGCATATTATATCATCGTCATCTTCTATTGTGTTTCTACCTAATGGAACCCCAATGGCATCAAGCCCATGTAAAAATTTCGTACAAAATTCAATTGCTTCTTCGGCAATATAGCGTTGGGCGATGCAACCTTCCGGACGACTTCGATTGTTTACTTGGCCCTTTAAGAATTTCATGTTCCTACAAACATTTTAAATAAAAAAATATTAATAATGTTTACTTATAGCCTTATAAAGTAATGACATATTTTTTTAAGCATGTGCAAACCTTTCAAATGCATACATCCAACGAGCAAAAACTGGACCACATAGTTCAACCTCCCTAACGAGATGTACCATTAGATGCACCATTATATCAAAGAATGCCGAAGGGAAGTACTTTTCCAACAAACACAATGTGATCACAATGTCTTCTTGAATACTTTTCAACTTCTTCACATCCACTTCTTTTGCACAGAGATCATTAAAGAAAAAGCACACCCTTATGATTGCAAATCTAACATGCTTTGGTAACACGGATCAAATGGCCACCGAAAGTATCTGTTGCATGAGTATGTGATAATCATGGGACTTGAGACCAAACAATTTTAACTCTTCCATCGAAATAAGGTTACTAAAATTTGATGACTATCCATCGGGAACTTTGAGTTGAAGCAACGTCTCGCATACCCTTTTCTTCTCCTCTCTAGACAATGTATAACATGCAGGTGGTAAATACGTCCGTTTTCCCTTATCTTGTGGTGCCAACTACCCTCTTAAACCCAATTTTACAAGATCAAGACGACTATTGACTCCATCTTTTGTCTTACCGGGAATGTTGAGTAGCGTCCCTATTATGCTGTCACAAACATTCTTCTCAATATGCATAACATCCAAATTGTGTCGAAGAAGTAAATGTTTCCAATACCCCAACCTAAAGAAAATTGATTTTTTCTTCCAATATTTGGACTTATTAGGCTCATCCGTATTCTCCTTAGTGCGTTTCCTCTTTTGTTTCAATTTATCCTTTCCCTTTGTTATTTGCGCTTCAAAAGGATCCATCTTTTTTTCCCAACATGCATTAATATTTTCAACCTGCTCTAGTATTTTCTCTCCGTTCAACGGATTAGGTTGTTCATGAAACTCTTGCTTACCATTAAAAGCTTTCTTTTGCTTTCGAAACGGATGATTTTGTGGAAGAAATCTTCTATGTGATGTATATACATTATTTTTAGAATGTTTTAATCGAATAGAATCTATTTCTTCACCACAAATTGGACAATCATAGTACCCCTTTACAACATAACCACAAAAATTACCGTATGCAGGGAAATCATTAATGGTCCAAAGTAATATCGCCTTCAAAATAAAGGATTCTTGGAGGTAAGCATCATAAGCATGTACACCTTCATCCCATAAGGTTTTCACGTCCTCAATTAATGGTGCCAAATAAACATCGATATCATTTCCAGGCTGTCGCGGACCTGATATCAACATTGTTAACATAAAAAAATTTCTCTTTGTGCTCAGCGATAGCTCAAAGTTATAAGTTGCCAACATGACCGGCCAACAACTATGCTTACTACTAAGAGTTCTATGTGGGTTAATTCCGTCCGCTGAAAGTGCTAACCGATGGTTTCTAGCTTCGTTTCCAAACTCCGACCACTTGTCATCCACCAACTTCCATTCAGGAGAATCCGCGGGGTGACGTAACTTACTATCAACTTGTCTTTCACTTGCATGCTAAGTCAAGGCCTTTGCAGTTTGTACAAATGGAAACCACCTTTTGAACCTAGGAATGGGTGGAAAATACCATAATACTTTTTTAAGCACTCCCACCTTCACCTCGGTTGTATTTTTTTTCAACTTATTCCTCGGTGTTCCACAAGTAGGGCATTCAGTTGAATCTTTGTACTCTTTTATATAGAGTATGAAATCATTAGGATATGCATGTATTTTTTCATACCCCATCCCAAAAACATACAACGTCTGTATGGCCTTTTTTATAGATAAAGGCAATTCATTATCTTCTGGGAGCAATTGGGCAAATAATCGAAGCATGTTTGAAAAGCTCGTATCAGTCCATCCACTCTTTGCTTTAAAATTGAGTAGACTCACCAGTGCAGACATCTTCATAAACTTTTTACACCCTTTGTAAAAGGGCTTTTTATCATCCTCAAGCAGCTTCTCAAATGATTTAGGATCCCCCATAAAGTCTTCATTTATCGTCTCAAACATCTCCGCCATATCATCAGCATCTTCTAGATTTTTGACCAAATTATCGTGATGGATGGGGTCACCCATGTTGACATGTGAGAAAGTTGAATTAGGAGCAGCTTCCCCGTGCCATATCCATATACGATAACTTTGATCAATACCGTTCGCATATAAATGACCTTTAATTTCTTTTAAAGTCCATTTAAAACAATTTCCACACAATGTACATGGACACCGTACAGCTTCACTATTTACAGCATTCCTCTCTGCAACTTGAAGAAAATATTCAACCCCTTGCAAGTACTCGTTTGATAATCTATCCATAGACATCCGCGACTTGTTTGTTCCCATTTCTCAAATTGTACCTATATTAAGATTGTAAATATTAGTTGTACAAATGTGATTTTCATATAAAATAACACAATCCTGAAATCATATTAATTTTTCATTTTCTAATTTGTAAATTATGCATGTGTTTTATACGATTCATCTTAGTTTAAGTCACAAATAATATTATTGATGATATAATACTAACACAGCCGACACACATTAACTTTATTACCAACGATAATTGATAGAACGGATGCATTTTAACTCAAGCTCCGAATAAAGTATTTGTGTGTATAATATGTATCTAGTAATTTCTTTTGTATTTATTTTGTGTATATAATATGTATTTGTTACTCTGTTGAAAAACAAAACAAAATCAATCTACCAGGGTCACATTTACCATTCACACACATGTTATCATTCATTAATGATAAATACTCGAAGTGTATAAGTACACTAATCTTGCTTATTGAGAACAAAATTCACTTCTTTTATTCCTTTGGTTCTGTAGTCTTATTGATTTCACCTTCCAATACAATTCACACCAGTACTCTTCCAATTAATATTGAAAATATGCAATTATGATCAACATGACATCATCAATGTTCTTCCCCAAATTCAATATTAATTTTATCATTGAAATTCTATTATACGAACAATGGGCCTATTTACCAGCATTAAAATGATCCCATCACATTAAATTCGAACTCATCTAACCTTAATTGGATTTCATTAAAATCGCACTTTATAAATCTTATTTATTTCTATATGCATACAAAGTTTTGGGGAAAAAGTGAAAAGAAACAAAAAACTTAAAAGTTAGCTTTCTTGGCTACTGCCTTGGGGCCTGCGGTTGCCACCAGTGGGTTCCGACTGTACGAGCTGAGGCAGTTTCTCCCGAGAACTGTAGAATTCAACAAAAATTCTTCATTTTCTCATTTTTTCCCTCTTCAACCAACACCCAACCATTTCACCAATACATACATATAAAATTCAAAATATATAAATCCATATGCAATCTCAAGATTACTTTGGAAATCCAAATTTCTATAAAACTCATCAATACTAAATATTTTTTAATGATAATAAGTTTTAATATGTATTACCGAGTTGGTTGTCAAGTATACATATCATATGCGATTTCAAAGGAACAAGGTATATCAGACTTCTTGACTATGTTACATACATATACATATACATATACATATGCATATACAGGTGGCGACTGACCTGATAATGGAAATCGTCCAACTTTGACAGAGAATGGAGAACAACCGTGATGAGGAAAGGAGATGAGATGAGACGTGAGAAGAATCGTGAGACGTGATGAGAGGAATCGAGCCGTGAGGATAGGAACGAACGCGTGGGTATCTAAATTTCGAGCCATATAGACGAAGCGCGTGGGGGTTGAAAAATTTCCGAAAATACAAATTAAAGGGTCATGTTATATAGTTAGGTCAAAAACTTGTCAAAAAAATGTCATAATATGTAAAATTAAATATGATTTTTATATTTAGAGTGTCATAATAATATGTATAAAATAACATTTTATATTTAAAATGTCATTTTAATAATAGCATTAACCCTTAAATAAGATTTTTGTAATAAATGTCATTAAACTATTTTTTCGAGCGTCATAAAAAGGTGTTTTTCTTGTAGTGCTTGTAGAGCTTCCCCTTAAGGACAGGTAGAAAGGGCAGCCTTAACCCTTACATGATGGGTCAACCTCGTATCATCGGGCATTATGTCGCTCCGCCATCCAATTGGGGACCTTCTCTGCAAGGAGGACTTGCTCATCTATGATTGTCTAGTCAATGATTGGTTGTGCGAGGAACTCTATCTAAATTGTTCTCCTTTGGTAAGAGTCCACTGTTGAGCTCATAGCTGCTAAGGCATCTGTGTAACTATTCTTCCCCCATGGAAACTATTAAATGCCCACTTCTTAAATCCTTCCATGAGTCCTCTTATCGGGGAGAGGTAGGCTTCCATTCTATCATCCTTTATGTTGAAGTTCCCACATATTTACCTAGAAACTAGTTTAGAGTCACCAAACACGTGAAGGTGCTTTGCCCCTAGCAGTAGGGCTTTATGCAAGCCATCTCTCAGTTCTTTGTATTCATCTTCGTTGTTAGAGGCCTCAAATCCTATACTGATTCCTTACTTGATAACATCGTCTTCTGGAGTGATGAGGACGATTCCTACTACTTCCCCTTGGAATTATAGGCTCCATCAACGTATAGGGTCCTTAGACTTTTAAACTTTGCTTCCTCATTTGTTGACTGCTCCATTCCCTTTTGGTCAATTCGCTGGTCTCCTATGAAATTAACGATGAAGTTTGCTAGGACTTGTCCTTTAATTGTTATTCTTAGTTGAAAGTGGATATTGAATCTTCTAAGCTCCATCGACCACTTTGAGAGTCGTCTAGATTGGTTGGCTTTTTGAAGATCAACTTTGAGGAGGTAGGAAGTGATTACTATTATTTAGTGGGCTTCAAATTATTGTTTTAGCCACCTTGAGGTGACCACTAGTATATAGGCGAGCTTTTCCAGGGGCAGGTAGCATTGTTCTACATCCAGAAGTTTCTTAGTAGCATAATAAATCGGGTGTTGTCATCCACCTTTTTTACACACCAGAGCCAAACTCATAGTGTGGTCTTATACTATAAGGTAAAGACATAACGGGTCTCCATCCTCTAGAATCACGAGTAGGGGTGGTTTACTAAGTTAGGATTTGATATCCTCCAGAGCTCTCGAACAATCATCGTTCCATATGAGGCCTTTATCCTTCCTCGAGAGCTCGTATAATGGTAAGCATCATTCCAAAGACTTAGAGATGAAGCGATTTAGTAATGTGAGCATACCAGTGAGCTTCCAAACAACTCACAATGTCGGTGGAGACCGAACCTTGATGATATCATCAATATGATCTAGATTGGCCTTAATTCCTCATTTACGAACTAGATAGCCCAATAACTTTATTAACTGAACACCGAATGAACACACACTTTCATTAAGTGTAATTCGGTATTTAATGAGGATATCAAAGGTCATAGCTAAGTCCGTGAGGTGGTTTACCTTTTTCTTGATCTTGTCTAGATGTAGACCTCCATCATGTCTCCCATTTGTCTCTAGAACATCTTGGTGACCAGCCTTTGATAAGTCTTTCCTGCGTCTTTTAAGCCAAACGTCAAAACCTTGTAGCAGTATAACCTAATGGGGTTATGAAGGACGTTTTATCCTAGCCGGGGATGAACAATAGAATCTGGTGGTAGGCTAAGTAAGCATCCAAAAAACTCATTTCATGTGTTGTTGTATCTTCAACCAACTAATAAAATTTGGGTTGTGGGAAGCTATCTTTGGTACATTCTCTGTTTAGATCTTTAAAATCAATATAGACCCTCCAATCATCGTTGCTCTTGTGTACCACTACTGTGTTGGATAGCCATTTTGGGAAATAAACTTCCCTAATGGATTCTGCTTCTAGTAGCTTCCCCACTTCATTCTCCATCGCTTTAACCTTCTTGGGGGCTGTTCGATGAGCCTTTTGAGTAATCATCTTGAAGGACGGATCGACATGCAGGTGAGGGAAGGCTACTTTGGGGTCAATACCTAGAAAACCATACGGTCCCTAATAAAAAACATCTAGATTTCCTTTTAGGAAGGCTATAAGTTCTTTCTTTTCTTGATCGACGAGTATGGATCCGATTAAAAATTGCCTCCCTAGAAAGTTGTCATAAAATCCAACCTATTATAGGATTCCAATGCCCCTACTAGCGGGGTGTAACCAAGTATCTTCCACCCCTAGTCGTTCGTATCGTAATTGCTATTTAGAGGGTATATCCCCCTATTGGGATTCCTTCCTGGGGCGGATGGCCGCGATAAATCACTTCTTATTAGCGGATTGGTCATCGCTAATTTTTACCACATCTTGGTCGATGATACACTTAAACTTTTGGTGGTAGGTATAAGGTATTACCCTCATGGAATGTAGCCAGCCTCTGCTCAAGATGGCATGATATGGGGACTCTATGTCTACCACTAGAAACACAATCAGCTTCGAGATATTGTCTACTTTGACTGGAAGGACTATCTTTCCCAACGGCATTGTGATTTTTCCTATGAAGCCGACCAACGAAAATGTGATCTACTTGAGGTCAGCGAGGTTTAACTTCATCTTGTGGAACAACTTCGGGTGCATAACCTCTGACGAACTCCCCTGGTCCACGAGAAGCTTATCAACGTCCAAATTAACAATTTTGAGGGTAACTACTAGTGTGTCATGATGTGGGGTTCTCACTCTGAATAAATATTCTTCGGTGAAAACAATATGCTTGGTATAGTCGACATCCTCTGGTTGCCAGTACTTACCAACCTGGGTTTTAGCAGGGTCAATCTGAAATGCCTCCATGACAATAATGACCTTTTTCATCTCCATCCACACGACATTCCCTTGGATTTTCTTAATGTCTGATGACCCATGTATTATCGAAAACTCATGTCCCGCGTCATTATCAATGATGGTGTACGGCTTCTGGACCCCATTGGCTGCGACCTTATCTGCTTTCTTATCTATGCACTCATTAAGGTGCCTAGTCTGAGCTAGCTCCTCCAAATCTGACTTCAGAGCCTTATAATTTTCACTCCTATGGTTGACCTCCTTAGGGAATGCGCATCCCAATGAGTTGTTTCTTTTCATTGGGTCACTACCCATCTTTTTTGGCCACTTGATGAACGATTGGTCTTTGATCTTGCTCAAGATCTTGTAAATGGGTTTCCTTGCAGACTATGTTAGCAGCCTGGAACTCCTTGGATGTATCAACCTTATTCCCATTCCGGGAGCCGTTCTTGCCCCCATTCTTATCTCTCATCTTTGGAGAGTCACTATGTAACAGCGTGTAATCTTATTGATTTTTATATTGGAAATTAATTGGGATTAATTAAATTCTTTTTGGAAATTAATTCGGTAAAATAAATATTAATTAGAAAAATAAGGATTCATATTTATTTATATTGAATATTACTTAGTAAATGAGTAATAATACTGATAAGAAAATATTATAATTGTCGTGAGTGAGAAATATAGCATTTATGATATATTTAGTTGAGACGCACGTGTCAGTCATTTCAGGACATAATTTGAAAAATAAAATATAATTTCACTTTTAATATTCCATATGGTCATTTTGCATGCGCTAGTGTGTCCAAAAGGGTCGAGATAGTAAAAATAGTCTACTCGGGGGTTTAGTTTGTGTATCGGGGCACTTTAAGCTAAACCAGCACCCCGTGAGGGTATTTTGGTCATTTGCATTTTTAGTGGGCACTATAAATGATTAGATGCGAAGAGATTTAAGATAGACTAGTTAGGCGGGTAACAAAACTAGGTCGGTTAGAGTAGTACATTAGGCGTTCACATTAGTTGAGGGGTGAGGATCTCGAGTGAGGGCACGTGGTACTAACATGTATTTAATATTTGATCTTGTCGCATTTTAAACACTTGCTAAACTTTTCAAACTATTTTACTTGGGCTCTGACCCGTTTCAAATCCTTTTTGTAAAAACCATTTTAGGTTCCCAGCCACAGGGATGCCAGGCATAGGAGTTCCCCCATTTAACGTCCTGGAGTTGTTGTGAAGTTGCAGGACCTTGATATTAGACGCTTCCATATTTATTTCAGTTCTGATGCATCCTTAGTTATCTCAGTCGGGCATGTCGCCCAATCATAGTTGGATATTATTTATAGAGACTTTGTATCCCCAATTATTTCCAATAATTATTTAGACTTTACTCGTGGACGATTGTATTTAGATGTTATTGGAGCATAATTCCAGACTCTATTATTTACTTATGTCATTTTCTTATATTCATTATTATGTGCATCGAAATGGTGAATGACATATTTATTCTTATTTATTTATGGCATGCTAATAATTAAGATTAAAATTTTAACACCGGGCTATTAGTGAATTAGTAATTAATTTGAAATTCGACAATGAGGCTAAGAATGACACCATTAATGATTCCTGCTTAATTTAATTATGAACTGATAACCCAGGACTAGAATATGAGGGGTGTCAAAGATGGTATCAGAGCATCAGGTTCTAGTGTCTTCAGGATCTGTGTGGATTACTACAATTTTCAGCTTAACATGCTTTGATATAGATCCCTATTATTAGGACTGTTGTATTCTTTATTACAAATTTACGTCTTCAGCTATTTTAAGACATATTGAATTGTGGACTGATGGAAAATTCTTTCTTGTTTCAGATGTTGGACGTGCACCACGAGCCACCACAAAGGTTCATCCAGAGCCTCAGCCAGCTCTAGCCTAGGGTACCATGAATGTTGCAGAGATTACTGCTATTGTGGCACAGGAGATTAATGCAGCATTGGCTATAGTTGGATAACATGCACCACCCCAGGCACAGGTTGTGGCACCATCTCAGATGCAAGCATTCCCTTATGTTTGGGAGCGAACTAAAGATTCCTTTTAGAAGGCACACCCTCCCGATTTCAAGGGGAGTTCAGATGTGGTGGTTTCTAGCTAGTGGAAGAAAGACATGCAGAGGCATTTGAGGATGTCCGAGTGCACGGATGTTCAAAGGAAGATTCTAGATACATTTAGGCTACCTGGGGAAGCATTACAGTGGTGTGAGTCTATTACCACCATGGAAAAGAGAGATAATATGCCGACACAAGAGTTCTGGGAGTGATTTTACCGCAAATACTTCCCATCCACCATCCAGACAGAGATGAAGTTGAAACTATTAGATCTCACTCAGGAGCGGAATACAATGGTTGAGTATGAGGAAGAATTCACGTGGTTAGCTAACTTCGTGCCAAGAGAGGTACCTACGAAGGAAAAGAGGATGTAGTTATTTACAGATGGTCTTACTTGGATGATTCAACAACATCTGTTGGGTAATCCTACTTTAAAGACATATATTGAGGTGTGGAATATTGCTCTATTACATTGTCAGGATCACCGCTTTCATGTTAAGGGGAACAAGTGAGTAGGAGAGTCCAGCCAGCAAGGCAAGACTGGGGGTAGCAGTGACGGTAGGGAACAACTGACTCAGGGCCAGCAAAGGCAGAGTGAGCAAGGTCCCCACCAGGGGGATGCAGATAAGAGGTTTTGTTCAAGGGATTATCGATAGGGATATGGTGGATTCAGGGCCACCACGGCCAGTCGGGACAACAATGATTTCATCAGGGCCAGCATGGTTAGGGTAGGGGTGGTAATGGAAAATAGGGTCAAGGCCAGTAGGGCAGAGGGGAGATAATTTTATGGGTAGGTGTTTCATTTGTGGAAAGACTGGCCATTAGCTATAGGATTGCCCTTATAAGGGCAGGGTTCAGAAGTAGCAGGGAGCTCCTCAGGAGCCTCAGAGACCTATTTTCCCCACTACCCTCCCAACACCAGCACCCATACTAGCCTTACCTGCAACACCAGTCATTCCAACAGCCCCACCACAGTAGAAGCAGTTATAGTATGTACGCATGCATCAAGTCCACCGGGCTGCAGCTCCACAAGCTCCACCTATTGTTAAGGGTATGTTTCTTATCCATGGTACTTTAGGGCACATTTTATTTAACACTCGGGCTTCACAATCGTTCATAGCTACTAGATTTTCACGAGCAACAGGGTTATTAGAGACGCTAAATAGTACAGTTACATGTGTATACTCACCACTGGGTAGCGGGACACTGATTTTCTTTATAGTACAGTTACATGTGTAGACTCACCACTAGGGTGCATTTTAGTTTTTCCTGATGATATGATAGTATTAGATATATCAAAGTACGAATCCACCATCGACATAGATTGGCTAACTGAGTATATTTCCATGATTGACTACTATAGTGGGAGTATAGTGTTTTCGATCCCCAGTCAGGAGATGTTCTTAGTGGCAATGCCTCGTCCTAAGGTAGGATCGTTCAATTATTTGTACTACATATAGGAGGAGACCTTTTAAGGGATTGTGATTTACCTTTATTTGATCGCAATCGTATGTGAGTTTGCTAATGTGTTTCAGGAGATTCTGAGATTTCCCCTAGTAGACAGATTGAGTTCGTCATTAACATGGTGTTGGGTACTCGGCCAATAGCTCATGCACTATATCGTATGAGTACTATAGAGATGAGGGAGCTAAGCTATCATATTGAGAAATTATTGGGGTAAGATTTTATACGCCATAGTACATCACCTTGGGGTGCTCCATTATTGTTTGTGAAGAAGAGAGATGGGTCTTTACGCTTATGTGTGGATTACCGGGAGTTGAATAAACTCATGATACGGAATAAGTATCTGTTTCCCCTCCTTAATGACTTATTCAATCAGTTGAGAGGAGTCACCTACTTCTCTAAGATAGATCTGAGATTCGAGCATCACCAGTTGCACATATAGGAGTAGGATGTGTCTAAGACTGCCTTCTTGACAGATATGGGACCTACGAATTTCGAGCTATTCCATTTGGGCTAACCAATGTACTAGCCGTATTTATGGACTTGATGAATAGGGTGTTTAGAGAGTTCTGGGATTAGTTTATTATCGTCTTCATTAATGGAATTCTGATTTATTCCCGGACCGAGGAGGAGCATGCCAAACATTTGCGTTGGGTCTTATAGATAATGTGTGAGCATCAGTGGTATGCAAAGTTTAAGAAATACGAGTTTTGACTATGTGAGGTACAGTGTTTTGGGCATATCATTTTTGAGTTGGGGATATCGATGGACTCGAGTAAAGTGTCAGTGGTGAGGGAGTGGGGATAGCCCATGACACCGATGAAGGTGCACAATTTGTTGGGGTCAGCCAGGTACTACATGCAATTTATTAGGGGATTCTCGAAGATTACAGGTCCATTGACTAATTTGAATTATAAAGGTGTAACGTTTGTTTGGGATGACGCTTGTCAGTTGGATTTTGATGAACTGAAGGACAATTTAACTTCACCACGCATACTCGCACTTCCCAGGGCAAGAGTAGAGTATTTTGTTTTCACTAATGCATCCCTACAGGGACATGGGTGTGTGCGACAGCAGAAGGATCGGGCTATAACGTATAGATTCATCAAGCTTAAGCCTCATGAGATGGATTATCCCACCCACGACTTGGAGTTAGCGACAGTTGTGTTTGCGTTGTGAATTTAGAGACACTATTTGCTGGGAGAGAGATTTTGTTTGTTCACAGATCATAAGTCACTGCAGTAGTTATTCACTCGAAGAGGGATGAATATGCATCAGTGCAGGTGGCTTGAATTTATGAAAGATTATCAGTTTGACATCCAGTATCACACTAGAAACGCCAATGTAGTGGCGGACACATTGAGCCGCAAACCAGTAGGGGATGTAACTGATGTTTGGAAGGCAAAATGGAAGGAGTTTGGACATCATGATTCAGTTTCTCGATCATTTATGTCAGTCATCATCGTTACCCCTAGATTGTCATGAGGGTAGTATAGGCACAAGCAGCAAATTCTTTTTATCAGGAGCGGATCAAACAACTCTTAGCCAGAGGAGCAGAGTCGTATTTTGTGAGTTCGAAGGGAGGCTTACGATTCAACGAGAGATTGGTTATCCCAGAGGGGGAAGATTTATGGGATGTAGTGATAGCAGAGTAACACGAGTCCCGATTGACGGTACATCTTGGAGGGGATAAAATATACCAAGATATGAGATGGCAGTAATGGTGGAGTGGGATGAAGAGAGACATCATCGAGTTTGTTTCGAGGTGTACCACTTATCAGTTGGTGAAAGTGGACCATCAGAAATCGACATGGGTTCTATAGCTATTAGAGATCCCAATATGAAAATAGGAGATAATTTGCATGGATTTTATTTCTAGGTTACCTACTTCACAGCAAGGTCGCGATTCCATATTATTGATAGTGGATCAATTGACTAAGGTAGCTTACTTCCTGCCAATTCGGACTGATTATACCATGGGACAGTATGCCCAGATTCTCATTGCTCAGATAGTGAGATTGCATAGGGTGCCATTAGATATTGTGTCAAATAGGGAAAAGATTTTCTTGTCTTGATTTTGGGAGAGTTTCTAGGAGGCTATGGGTACCGAGCTGCGATTGAGTACGGATTATCAAGGGCGAACGGACGGGAAAATGGAGAGGACTAATCAAATGTTGAAAGATATGTTAGGGATGTGTATCCTTGATTTTGGGGGAGGTTGGGAGTAGTATCTTCCACTGGTGGAGTTCGCATATAATAATTCCTACCAGTTCATGATTGGCATTGCACCATTTAAGGAATTTTATGGTAGACCTTATCATTTAACCGCTTATTGGTTGGAGTTGGGGGACAAAAAGTTTCTCGGGCCGGAGTTGATTGAGGATACGTCAGCTAAGATTGAGTTGATTCGGAGTCATATATCGATAGCCTAGGACCGACAGAAGAGTTATGCGAATGCTAAACGATACTTCCTGGAAATTTATGTGGGGGATCAGGTACTACTACGTGTATCTCCTATGAAGGGGATAATGAGGTTCAGGAAGAAAGGGAAGTTGGCATTGAGATACGTGGGGTCATTCCCTATTATTGAGCGAATTGGGCCAATTGCATACCGACTTGCACTACACCAAAACACGCCATTAGTAATACAATTTTACCGTTACTAAAAATATTAGTAACACATTTTTTCCATTAGAAAAAAGGCGTGGGGCACGAAGCTAGTAATGGAAAATTTTGTTACTAGTAGTAACGAAAAAATTCAAAATTAGTAACAGAAAATTCAGTTACTAATAGTAACGGTATAATTCAAAATTAGTAATGGTAAAATTCTAAATTAGTAACGGTAAAACTATGTTACTAAAAGTAACGGTAAAATTCAAAATTAGTAACAGTAAAATTATGTTACCAATAGTAACGGTAAAATTCTATTAGTAATAATAATACATACTTAAAAAAAAATCAAGATCCAATATCCTGATTATTCTTACCATGCTATTTAAATCCTAAAAACATATACGAAAATAGTCTACAAAAACAAGAGCATTATATTCAACATTTACATTTATATAAGCCTCCACTCTTTATTTACAAAAGAAACTTAAACCAAACAAATGAAACAAAGTAATACAATCGCCCCAAAAGTTACATTATTTTAATAAAAGCATCCAATATAACATCATAATACAATCATCCCCAAATGAGATATTTTTATATTATAACCAATCAAATAAAATATAAAAAAGAAGTTCGTTGTTGTTGACTATCAACTTTCGTTCTATTATCATCGCCATCAACGCCGCAACGCTGGAAACTTCACGAGGATCCAAAAATGGCATTCTGTCAAACAAAATAAAATTATCATATTAGTTATAATATCAACATTTAGTCATACAAAATTAATTTAGTACAAAAAATTATCCACCAGTAACGTGAATAATTTAGCACAAAGAACTATGGTTATCCGCAACGTGAATACTTTTATCTTTGTTCTAAAAAAGACACTCAGATAAAAAAAATTATCAAAGAGGGACGGAACCCCCACACATTTTATTTATATTAGATGGAGAAAAAGCCTCTCCGTAGCTTAGAAACCCATACAACCTTGATTTCTAGAGGTTGGGGCCAATAATCTTGAAATAAATAACGATAAATATGGGATTTTATCTTAACCCCATTTACATAAAGATAACTTGAAAATGAATATGGGAATTTATCTTATCCCCATTTACATCTTTTTTATTCTATGTCTAATTTGAGGTGTTTGAAGTCTATCCAGCTTAAGCAAACCTTTAACCAATCTAGGGAGGGAACTAAAATTCCAATACAAAGAATCAATGTTGGATATTGAAGCCCGTGAGACTATTATCCCAACACAAACTCATCGTAAAATAAAATGTTAATAAGGTGATAAACAACCTAGCAGAAAGAGACTATCATCCCAACACAAACTCATCATAAACCTGTCGAAAAGGCAGCAGCAACCATGATGCTTTGTAAAAGCACACAATCAAATCCAAGAAAATTCATCAACAAAAAATTTGTACCTAATGTATGTACTCCTATTTTTTGGTAATATACTTTCTCAGGAGAAAAAGAGTAGGCCAGGCCAACTTATGCAAAAAAGGAGGGGTGCCAATTGGCAGTTGTTGGTGAGGGTGGCTGGCGGGGGTGGAGTGTGGGAAATGTTAAGATGGGAAATAAAATTCAATTTTGTAGAATATGATTTCTGATGGTGGTTCGTGTTTGTTTACCTATGTTTCCATGGGATCACAGTAGAATAGTATGGATCCATTATTACATATATTACTAATAGTTTTTACTATTTAAAATGAAACCTACATGTTCTGGTAAGAAAAATACAAAACAGTGCATGGAGGACACGAATTTATAGAGGATAGTGTACACTCTTACCCCAAGGAAGAACAGGAATCTCCCACTTCTGTTTAGGAACTGTAATAACATATGAATCCACCTGCAAAGTATTGATAACTCTTATTAAAAAAAGTATAGAAACCTCGATGTTAGAACTACTCAAATCGGAAAAACTGTAAGAAACATGCCAAAAAGAACTATGGTTTTCATAAAGGAGATCCATAATATCCATGCAGGCTTCAAATTTCAATTGTTCCCCAACTCTTGCAACTCCCCTGTTGATACATTGTGGAATATGCTTAAAGTCATGGTCTAATATTTTATGACCCAGTTGAGACATTGTGGAATATGCTTAAAGTCAGCAAAAGTGGGAATCACAGCATAACCAAGTCTATAAAAAACGATAAAATCTTGAATACACTGATTGTATATGACATGATATCAAACATTAATGCAATTTCAGGCACTAAAAAAAACTCAAGAACTCATTTAAACAGGAGATCTGCAAATGTCAGTTACTTTCCATCATTTGATGCAAACATGAAACAACGTGAAGGAAAATGTAATAATTTAACTAAATGTTCCGCTTTAGGTACAATGTGGCTGAAGAATGATGTAGTATCATAATTCAATAATTATTTCTCTAAATCATTGATAGGTGTAAGAAAGAGTCGAGGTGTGCATGAAATACTGCCACCTTATAACTATTTTATTCAATATTTTATCAGCTAGAAAGTATACATAGAGTTTGCTGCACGTATGAAAAATGGCAGGTACAAGACTGACTCCTAAAATTAAGGAGATCAAGTAATAGCAATGATAAAATATAAACATGACACTAATATTTACAGAACGGTCATGTGGTCAGATAACCATGCTTCTATTAACGAAAAAGAGAAGGCATCAGACCTTCAAATGGATAAAGACAGCCATTGAACATAATAACTGGGTTCCATAAGCTTTTATAAACATTGCATGCCAACAAGAAAATTGTCAGACTGAAATAATAGCATTGCAAATAAGAAAATGTTGCCAATTTTTTGTTTTGAAATTATTAAAAAAAAGAATTATAAGTCCAATTAATTTACCTACGATACATGACAGGGACAATGCTGGCATTCCACTGAGCAATTTTCATGAAGGCAGGCTTTGACATGTCAAAATGGGTTCGAGGTGGGTTGCACCCGCCACCGTTGTTGGAGTCTTGGGACCAATTTGGAGGGAAAATGTTAGTAGCAGTTATGGTAATAAAAGGGTACCCATTGTAGCACCATGGAGATTTCACGCACTTTATTTGGTAACAACATATCCATTTTTAAACAGTTTTGAGCTCAATGCTGCTTTGTCCGTCCCGTAGCCATTGGTGATCAAGTGTCCATAGCCACAAGTTCCTCCTGCAAACCAAATAAAGATATGGACAATTTACATGACCTTCTAACATTATCAATTGAAGTATTAAAAATTGAGCGACTAATTGTTTTGAAATCAACATTTTATTCAATAACGTTTGAAGATCATGGTAACTCATGCGTGCATTTTCATATTTTTCTTCTTAATAATTGTAATGAATGATAAATGACGTGAAAAGAAAAACTTACCCATGGTTGCGGAGGCGGATTCATTCCCATAAAATGTGGCGCGTAGAAGGGCCCAAGGGCTAGGACGATATATAAGTTTAGAATCAACGGTTGATATACCAATAATAGTTGTAAATGCAATAAAAAAGAACGTGAAGATTCTTAAATGAACTAAAGAACCCATGCCTATTGAATGTTGACACTTCTATTAAGATACAAATATTGGGAGCTTGAAAAAAATAGTTGTATTTCACTCTCTAACAGCTTCAGAGTCTGAGTTGATTGTTAACATGTATCAAAGTTTGGTTAACATATGTACCAATCAAATTCAAGTTTCAGTGCCTTAGAATCTATAAAGATCTCTAGATTAACGGATGTATGAGGGAATTTGTTGGCATTCAGGTGCAGCATCCAATAAAGAGAGCTAGAAAAAAACTGTTGCTGTAAACTGATAAGCTAATAAATGACATCAATTAATAGATACCTCTGTTGAATGGATGTTGAACTCTTTTATTCGCTTAAGCAAATTATGAGCTAGATCTACAACGGGTTCAGGAGGCAGCTCTACTGAATCATTAGAGGTTGTTTGCAACAGGAAGACACGATCCCCAGCCCAAGCAACATAATTGGTCCCTGTGTCCACTATCTCATCGATAAAATCTCCTTGTTCAATTGGGCACTTAGACCAACCTCCCTGCCTCTACTTGTCAAGGAGCTACCAGTGATGATGTAGTAATTCCCAATCCATTGCTCTTGGAAGAAAGGTTGAAACCTCTGATAAAAGAATCCAGGCACCAGGAGGTGCAGTCCACTTCCCTAGTGGCATCAAATTTCTCGACCAATGAGACTCAAATGTCCTTATGATATTTTGAAGTGCAATCGCAATTTTGGGCTTGGGCCATTTCTTCTTTCCTAGGCTTGTGCATATTTTCTACACCCACGGCACCACCTCCCCATCACAGATCTCTCGCAATAGACCCAAAACTCCCTTGGGGATCAAAAGCTCGATCTCCCTTTCTAAACTTTTTGTCTTGCTATTTGAATTATAGATAACAGATTCATTATATTATGAATTGGAAGACCCGACTCTTGACACCCGGTCCCAAACCAGTTCTAAAAACAAGTTCTCAAATTCTTCTTGGATGGAAGATTCATTTGTTATTAAAAGTGGAACATAATGTAGCCATTCTTTAGTCACATTGTCATCCCAGAATGTTCTAAAGGCCTACAAAGACAACAAATATTCTAGCATATGGTTGATGAGTGCATGCACGTAAATACATCTGTCTACATAATTGTAGTAGAAAAATGACAATTGCAAATATATGTATCTAATACGAAGCATGCTAAAGAGAATAGAAGTCCAATGAGCTATCTAATACCTGGATATGTCACTTTGGGTACCATATGCTCTAGATAATCATTGCAAGATTGACAAGGACGTCTATAGAATTAGACACTATTGATGATAGTAACAATATATAAAACACCAAATGGAGTAGTATGTTCATTGTATTTAACAAATAATTCGGTGATGGTTGAAAAATTGTGCCATTTGTGTCACGTGAAATGACCCATGTAGTATCATTATTATCAGCCAAAAGTAACGCGACATGAATACTTGTTAGCATAAATGCAACATAAATTACTATGGGGCGGGTAGCATATTGTGCTTATATTGCATGTTCTAGAATAAATCATGATAGATAAAATTGCCACGAAATTGTAAACAGAATCTGGAAAAGTTGTTGCACAAGATAGAGATTGTAAGATGGGAATGTTTCGGGCACATGCAAATACGAGTGAGGCTTAAAAGCCTTATCCACCTTCTTCTCTACTCCCATTATTATCAGCCAGAAGTATCGCAACATAAATAATTTTTAGCATAAATGCAAAAAGAACTCTTATGTGATGGGCTACATATTGTGCTTATACTGCATGTTGTAGAATAAATCATGATAGAAAAAACTCCCACGGAATTGTAAACAGAATCTGGAATAGTTGTTGCAAAAGCTAGAAATTGTAAGATGGGAATGTTTTGGGTAAGTATGAATACAAGTGAGGCTTAAAATCCTTGTCCGTCTTCTTCTCAACACGCTCTTATCTTTCTCTCAACATCTACTTTCCTGCCTCTCACCCCACCCCCACCCCCGCGCACAACCCTTCCTCTGCATTCTCCCAATCTCTAATTGGTCCCCAGACTGTAATGAGTATACTATTATTTGGATCAAGTCCATAGTTACCAAGATCATTACACTCACCTACGTACCGCGATCGTAAGACTCGAAACATGTTGGGTTCACGATCCGGATCTCTAAATGTGGCGTTCCCAAATTTAACATTGATTATTTTAGCTATTATTTATAATGAAACTTTTGATTTCAATAACATAACAAATGTGAAGAAATATGACTTGTCAACGATAATAATACAAGAACGGTTCATATGTTTTGTTAAAATATTTTAACACATAAAGATTAAACACTACATGCATTTTTAGTGAACTCTTGCCAGTGTTCCTTTAGTACTATAATCATGTATAGAGTGAACCAATTAAGCCTACCCTACCATATCGCGAACTAACTAAATCAACGTACCATGTACCTGTATCGCGTAACAAAGGGACCCGCGTTATAGGTAATATTGATCAAGTCAAGTAGTCCTAATAGGCAACAAACATCAAGAATAAATTATGCAATTTGGATGGAATATTTCACAATATTTCAGTCCTCATATCAATTAAGTAAATAAAACTAACCAACAAGTAAGGAAAAGTAATTCAACCTCTGATAAAGCTAAAATTGTTGCTTTCCTTATACTAACAAGTGGATCAAAACATGCCATGCCCATTGTCTTTAGCACTTCTCCGTCAAAAGTACTGCCTAAAAGAGCTGTCAACTTAGATACTAGAAGAAGCGCAGACTTCCTCACAACAGCCTTCTCATCAACATACAAATTACTTAAAAGGTCGTTTATTCCACCCTTCGGTGTATTAGGCCCGTCATTGCCAAACCCCATTATTTCCTTCAATAATGCTCGATTTTTATCATAACCAAATAGAAACACCACTAATTGTGCCAAATTTGTCAGAGCTCGAGCTCTAATCCATACAGTTGAATCTAAACAACTAATTGTACATATTGAAACCAATGGCTCTGGCTCTGCTCCAAATCCTCACAATAACTTATTGCACATATTGAAACCAATGAGAAATAATTTTATTACTTTATATTTAATTAGTCCAAGTATATCAATATCGTGAATTAATAAGCTACACATTAGTTACACGAATTTGTAGTAAAAGAAAGTCAATTCTAACAAGTAATACAAATCGAACAAGTAATACAACCACAATTAAGTATTATTATTCTTCATTATATATAAAATGACAAAATATAACCTCACTAAAAACACCCCTATCAATTCTTTGATCCAGGCATCACAGTGCTAAAATGGAATATAACATGATCTACTCTTTACTCATCACCTATTGTCTGGATTGTTTTTATTTTCATTTTTTTGTAGCTTAAAGGATGTATAAGTACTATTGAGCTAAAAAAGATGTACATAAGCTATCAGAAAAATTCAATGATGTAGTATCTGGATAAATAAACTTTAAAGATAATGAGGTTATAGTTCCTTCTAATTTACCAACAACGAAATAATATAAAAGTAAAATTTAAACAATCCATCCCATTTTTATGTACTCATTTTCCTAGATGAATTTAAAATAACTTTATTGAATCAAAATAAATAATAGAGCATAAGCAAAGGAATACCATACAGACCCGAGATATTATTCAACAAAGATTTTAACAATATCTCAAAGAATCTACTGAGTGAAACAGCGAAATGGGGTAATGTTGCTTCATATTAACTAATCAATAGTCAAGAAAGAACACAAAACAACTGATATAACTCTTGAAGCAGAGGCTTACTCCAAATCGTGAAACCCTAGGTCACGCGATGGTGTTTGAGAAGAGGCCGTGAGTCTGAGCAACCCTAGGTCACATGATGGTGACGTGATGGAATTTGAGGCACGAGGAGGTGACGTGAGTTTAAGCATTTGAGGCACGAGTAGGTGCGTGAAGAGGTGCAAGAAGAGGTGTAGATTTCAGAGAAGAAGGTTTTTGGTTTGGGTGGGAGGGAGGGAGTCGGGATAGTTTTTCATGTTTTGGGAGGCAAATTTTCTTTTTATTTCTTTATGTTCATTTTTAAAATATTGAATTAGAATTAGTAACACTTATGTTAGATTAGTAACAGTACTACAGGGTAAGAAATAGTAATGGTATAATTGTGTTAGTATTCACAAAATCACTCTGTTACTACAAGTTTGTTTTTGTGTAGTGTTGGGTTCACAAAGCACTTGTAACAGATTCATGATTTATTTTATATTTCTTTGCTTA
Organism: Sambucus nigra; assembly: GCA_949130495.1. Lineage (NCBI taxonomy): Eukaryota > Viridiplantae > Streptophyta > Magnoliopsida > Dipsacales > Adoxaceae > Sambucus > Sambucus nigra. The sequence continues at coordinate 95,830,992 of OX422212.1, forward strand.
GGTGATATCTATGGGGTCAGTTGGACCACACGCACATTGCTTTGGATGAGATCAATTTTCAGCTCGATATTTCATATGAGGAGATCTCGATATCTATCTTAGACCATAGAGAAAGGAGAGTGAGGTCGAAGGTAGTTCCACGTGTGCGGGTTTAATGGGGGCATCATAATGCCGAAGAGTTCACTTGGGAGCACGAGGATGAGATGCGCAAAAAGAATCCAGAGTTATTCATACTAGGTATTTCATTTTTTCAAATTTCAAGACGAAATTCCATTATTAGGGGGGACCTGCGGCATTATGATGCCCCGGGTGGGTATTTTGGTCATTCGCATTTTTGGTGAAAAGATACCTATTAATTTTATAGGTTTATATCATCAATTTTGATGAGGGAGTTAGGGTTAGTATCTACAAAACCACAGAGAGGCCATAGGAGGGAGAATACAGGAGGTCCCAAGGTCAAATTACACCATTTTTGCACCACAAACACCACCAGATTGTAAATCGGGAGGAGGAGAACAGCAATCTTATCACCTATTCTATAGAAACCATACTTTCACATTAAGGAAAGTGTTTATCTTGCTCAATTATGATTTGAAATATCATCCATGTTAGAATAGGATAATAAATTTAATGATTTCATGAATTTTGGCAAAATTTGGAACATATAAATCATGTTCTTGGGTAGGAAATTGTGATAAACTTTATACCTTATTCTTGAATGATGAGTTGATGATGTAGTTTAACGAAATTACAAAGAAATTTGGAGTTATATGGAAATTCTTGGACAAAAATGATAAACTAGGGTTTTTAGAGAATTAATCTTGAATTAATTAAATTTAAAGATGTTCCTTGAGGTATAATGATTCCAATACATTAGAAATCATTTATATATGTTAGTGCAATGTTTAGTATGCATGGTTTGGAGATGGGGAATGAAGCATGGAGGTTTTAAGGTTAAAAATAGTGAATCCCGTAACTGCTATTAGTGAAGATAACAAGACCTGTTACAAGCGAATCTATTCGGCTCCTTGGCCGAATCGATTCGGAAAGCGAACCGATTCGGACCAAGGCCGAATCGATTTGATTTCCCAAAATTGCATAGTTTTCCCCCTTTTTATATAGAACTCATCGAAATTGTCTGGGTTCACCCCTTGAGTTAATTGTAAGATTCTATTAAGAGATATTTTAATTACTAGTAAGCTAATTTGGGTTTGAGGTTGGTATCGCGAGGAGGGTTTAAGACTAATAATTGATTTAGCTTAACAGGTAATAAAAGATTATTCGGATATCGATTTCTTATTATGGAAAATTAGGGGAAGGTAGGACCAAGACCAGTAGGCCTTGAGTGGAATTGCCTACTGAATTTACTTATGGGACACTTGGAAACCATTTGGCATTGAGAAACACTTGAGAATTTACTAGCAGAAGTATTACATTACGTAGAATATTCGAGAGATATACTACGTACGGGGAATATGATATAGGTTATGAGTATACCTATGATGACATTATATATATACCTGGGTGGCGTGTATAACTATTGTTTGATTTGAATGTGTAATCATACCTAGGCTACTGGTTATCACGAAAGCTTTTGTGTCGTGGCAGTCTTATTCTGATGTGAACATTTTTTTTTTTTGGGGGGGGGGGGGGGTATTGACTTATACCTTACTACATAGACCTTTAGGATTGATCACTATGTGAATGAGGGTGTGACCGGTCATTTAAGTGCGTTAAGTATGAGCGCATTCCAAAGTCTTAGAGCTATGTTCGCCTCCAATATTGTGTGATTTTATTTATGGTACGAGGGAGACTATTCGAGACAGTGTCCTTATATAGTATGTGATGTACCATGACTTCATAGCAGAGTATGCCCACACCGCAAGTCTCCTCCTAGGGGTGTTGTATACGTATATATGATAAGAGTGATGTATATATGTATGTGTGATTAATTCTTCTACGAGTATCTTAGTAGATAAGATAGATTATGATATCTAAATTATTCAAGTGTATGAGAACTCATTCAGTAACTGATTGATAGTGATATCTAAATTAACCAAAGTATACAAGAACTAAATCATTTTAGAAGAGATTCCTAATGAGTATAAAGAATTGGGAAAATGTAGTAACATATTGTATGGGTAATACGGGTGGGCACTATAAATTATTATATGCAAAGAGATGTAAGCCAGATTAGTTAAGCGGGTAGCATAACTAGATGGGTTAGAGTAGTTAACGTACCTTCAGAGGCTTGAATCCTAAGTTTGTGAAAGATGAAAAGAAGATGATGAAAAAAAAAAAAACATTAAGATTGAAAAAAAACTTGCAATTTAAAACAAAATTATAACATGCCGTAACGGGTTTGAGCCCTAGGTCGTTGATGTGAGAGAGTATTAACAGTTGCCTTCTGATTTCGCAGTACGAAGGACAGAGGGAACCTAATATATTAACAACGAATACACAATAAAATTGAAATCGAAAAGATCAAAACGAACGTGAATACATAGTAATGAAAAGATCAAATGAATACACGAATACACAGACACAAATACAAATTAACAACCTAATACACGGTTACCTTTTGATTTAGCAATGAAAAGATCAAATCGAGAGATCACATGAAGGATTAGAGTCATGAAGGTTTGGAGGGATGCGATTTTGCAAGAGGAACACTTAGTGGGAAGGTCCTGGAGGGGAAATTTAGGGAGGAGATTTTGACACCATTTTAGGTTATCCCACTTACAAATTAAGTAACTATCACAAATTTTACAACGGTTTTGAACACTTACAAATTTTGTAAGTGTCCAAAACCTTTGTAAACTTTTTAAGTGTTACAAAAAATTACAAATTAAATAATCTATTAGTTGCAAAATAGCCATTATGGTGTAGTTGTTAGGCGTGCACATTAGTTGAGGTGTGAGGATCTCAAGTGAGGTCATGTGGTAGTAACATGTATTTAATATCAAATCTTGCTACATTTTATACACTTGCTAAACTTTTTCAAATTGTTTTACATGGGCTCTGACCCGTTTCAAATCCATTTTGTAAAAACCATTTTAGTTGCCCAGCCATAGGGATGCAAAGCATAGGAGTTCCCCCATTTGATGTGCTACAGCTGCTATGGAGGTTGCAGGACCTTGCTATTAGACGCTTCCAAATTTATTTTAGTTTTGATGCATCCTTAGTTATCTCAGTAGGGGCATGTCGCCCAATCATAGTTGGTACTATTTTTAGAGACTTTGTATCCCCGTTTATTTCTAGTATTGATTTAGACTTTACTCGTGGATGATCGCATTTAGATTTTCTTTGTAGCGTTATTCAAGACTCTGTTATTTACTTATGTCATCATCTTATATACGTTGTTATGTGCATGGAAATGGTGAATGATATATTTATTCCGATTTATTTATTGCATGTTAATAATTAAGATTAAAATTTTGACACCGGGCGATTAAGGTATTAGTAATTAATTTGAAATTCGATAGTGATGCTAAGAATGACACCATTAATGACTCCGGTTTAGTTTAATAATGGACTGATCACCCAGGATTAGAATAGGCGGGGAGACACACACTTTTTTGTTCCTTTGGTTTGCATTACTCGATCGTTATCCCGTGAATTAGAGTGAATCACATCCTCCATATTTACGTATTTCTCAATATGAGCCATGAGATCATTAATGGTACTAGTTTCCTTCTTGGTTAGGGAATGGTTCAGCAAAGAGGTGGTCGGTAGACCAATTTTGAAAGATGCAATGGTAACCTGCTCTGAGCAGACCTAAACTTCGTTGAAGATGCCCTAATACCTCTTAACATAGTCACGAAGGCTCTCTTACGACTTTTTCTTCATCATAAGCGGTGCATCCATTTGCTTGGGAGGGGAGATGCTGGTTATGAAGCGAGCAGTAAAAGCCTCTACTAGGGCCTTGATGCTTCTGATCGACCTGTGGGGAGACTTCTACCACCACTTCTGTACTAGGGCATGTAAGCTAAAATGGAAAATTTGACACATCAACGCGTCATTATGGCTCCATAAGATCATCAATTGTCTGTATTATCAAACGTCATCTATGGGATATGTCTTCATGTCATAAATTTTTAACCTGGGAATGGAAAACTTCTTCGGGGTTTCTCATTTTTGATCGCCCTTGAAAAACGTGATTTCATCTATGTATTGAGAGATCTCATAGATATCTCCCTGGTAGACCTGTCTCCTCGATGGGATGGATGTTGGTCCATCTTATTAGGAACCAGAATCTTAATATCCTCATTATGTTGATCATTGCTCCTTTGGAACCTCTCTAACCGGTTCTAATCAACCATTGATATGCCCAAAATGTACCTGATAGCTCAGAAAAAAAACCTTAGATAAGAAGATGGCTGAGGTAATAAGGGCTCCAGATTGGCAGCCAGAGATCTCGTCCAACATAAGGTCGGTTACGACATACGTTACCAGTTACCCCTTCATCGCGCCACAACCGAGGTCTTCATGATCTATGGGGTCAATTATCCATCAAGTCATCCACATCCAACATCACGTCTACCTCGTACATCAAACCGAAGCTAGGGATAAGCCGAATTCAGTGAGATCTACGGCTACCATCAGAGAAGAACCTCGACTATTAATCAGCCGAAGTTTTAACTACTCCAGGGTTACCTCGGTGCAGACCGACATTACAACTCTACCTCAGCTCTTTATTGGGCCGAGATCATCGTGGATAACCTCAGATTAAGAAGCAGTCAGACTTCCCCAATCTCATACTCTTACTGGCTGAGGTTGCACCTATCAAGGATAAGGCCGAGAATTTATGGGCATATACAAGGGAAGGAACACATGGACATGATCACTTAAAACCAAATCAATCCCCTCACGTGGGGGAATATTTCATCATCATTCTCTACATGTGACAGTGACAGATGTCTTCATTAGATTGGCTAGATCAACACATACATGCTCATTGCATGCATGGGGGTTACATTACACCCCCCATACACTATATATACTTGTCTTCTCTTACCTTGAGAAAGATCCAAAATTAAGAACCCTAGCTGAAACTCTGTCCAATTATACAGTAGAGAGAGAAAGCTTGAGAGATTGTATCCATGGCCGTTAATGCCTTATTTCAATGACCTTACTCACTCACTTGCACAGTGGACGTAGGACTAATTGGCTGAACCACTTAAATATTTGTGTTCATCCTCATCTCCTCATCTCTATCTCTTGTACTTATATATACTTGCGCTGCCATTGTTATCACTAATTTGAGCTTACGAACACCTTAAAGGGTGGTGCTATTTCCAGCATCATCATTTTGGCGCCGTCTATGGGAATGAGAAGCTATCTCTTCCTCTTTTTCTGCTTAACCTCACGAGAGACTCTGGTGGTGAACCAGGCCTCACCCCTTGCGTGGAGTTGTTTCACCATTGAAAGAGGTCCTCTAAGGTATTAAGCTCATCTACTTCACAATATCTTTAGTTTTAACGTATGGAATCGAAATTTCCACCATATCTTCCACCCCCCGATGCTGGAGGACCTAGTTCCAGCCAGGCACGACCCCAGTCCGAAATGGCTGAGGTAGCAACAGCCTTGAGGTCTTTGGCTGCAACACAATAAGCAATGAAGGAGAAATTTGCACAACTCAGTCAAAATATGATGAGGCCACCTGGGGTCTCACTGGAGATGATTACTCCATCGGTTTCTCAACCCCATCTTGAGGCCAGGGGACCACCCCAGGCACCACGGAAAGACCAACTTACACCTCAATGGAGGAGGGACATTGCTGACCCTAGGCGTTTGCGTCTGGGGAGGTAAGGAAACCCTTTCCCTGAGGATAGGTATGATGATATGGAGGCAAAAGATGCTCCAGAAGATTGTTAGGAGCCGTATGAGGTTTCAAATAACACAGTCGTCCTATCCAGCAGAGCTGAGGTTGTGGAGGTAGAAGAGCTGAAGGTGCCCCACAAAGAGGATCAGCTTTTGATCGATTGAGCAGAGGGTCGGCCTTTGAAAGGCTCGGCCCAGTAAATGACCTGAGGCAAAGGTTATCCAGGTCACGAAGTTCCGCTGTCTCTCAAAAGATATATGGAGAACATTGGCCTAATCATGGCTGACCCCGTAAAGACCGAGATATGGATGAATAGGAGGTTAACAGACGACATTATGCTGCGGTTAGGGAACCCTCGGTACCCCCTTTAGAGGTGGTTGGGGATAACCTCTGCCAGGACAACGTTGCAAGACCATGGAATAACTCCATTCAACACCTTGAAGAGAAGATAAGAGACCTCATCAAAAGCCGAGACCCACTGCAAAGAGGTTTCTCAGAGGGCTCTCCATTCGTGGCTAAGATAGTAAGCTTTCCAACCCCTGCCAAGTTCAAGCCACCTACGGTGTCTCCCAAGTATGATGGTAGCACCAACCCTGTATATCGTATTGAGATGTACCAGCCTACGGTGGACATTTACTCAATACCAGATGAGAAGAAGTGCCAGGCCTTCTTCGTGACTTTGACGAGATCTGCACACATCTGGTTTACCTCTCTTCCGAAGAACTCAATAAAGAACTTTAATGGTTTGGCTGAACGGTTCATCCACAATTTTTGTTTTGGGGTAAGACCTCAAAATAATACCACTCATCTGTTATATGTCAAATAAGTCAAGAATGAGAGCCTAAGAGACTACATCGTAACATTCAACAAAGAAAAACTGGAGGTCGAATATTACGAAGAGAATATAGCTATGACGCCCTCATAGAAGATCTCTAGAAAGGGAAGTTGTTATGGAAACTTGCAGAAGACCCTACCAAGTCCATGGTAGAACTATTGGCAACTGCGGGGAAGGTCATGAAAGCTGAAGAGGCCATGGTCGCAAAGTATGAGGATGAGAATGACAGTGGCAGCGAAAAGTTCCAAAGAAAGAAGGACGGAAAGAAGAGGTCAGTTGACCATAAGTTTGCACGATATACCCCTCTAACTGTGAGCTGATAACACATCATCAATGAGATCAAGAATGATCAGTTTATGAGATGGCCAGAGAAGCTGAAGGCTCCTCCACATAAGAGGAACAAGAACTTATGGTGCGAGTTCCACTAAGACCATGGCCATATGATAGACAAGTGCTTCGCCTTAAAGGATGAGATCGAGAAGATGTTAAAATTCGAAAAGTTGAGGAAGTATGTTGATTGCAAGGCTCCTTAAAGGGGAAGAGGTGACCCTAAAAAGAAGAGAAATGACATATGTCGAGATGATACTCAGGCAAGAAGAGACGATGACTCAGACGGTGATGATGAAGACAATCCAGACCTCCCACCAAAAGACGATAATGCCCCAGTGAAAAGGGTTTGTATGATCTCCTTCAGTGTTAGGACCATATGTGGAGGACTCGCAGGGGGTGGATCTAAAGTAGCTGACCGAAAAGCTCATGTGGCAGAGGCCAAGTCAGTGGCTAAAGTAGAGGTGGTAAATCTATCATCTTCAGAGTCAAAGAAAAAGAGAAAGAAGGTGGATATGGACACTCTTATAGTTGGGTTCTCCCGACTAGACTTCAAAGGTATCTTAGCTCCGCATGATGACCCTTCGGTAATTACAATAAGAGTGCATAGATGCGAAGTACAGAGAATTTTTATAGATGGAGGAAGTTCAGCAGATGTGATGTTCTGGCCCTATTTCAAAAGCCTAGGCCTTAGCAGAGCTAGGCTAGTACCCTATCACCATCCGTTAATGGGCTTCAACAATGAAAAGGTCCATCTGTTGGGAATGTATGAGATGGAAGTGTGAATGGGTGACGAGTGGCCTAAGAGGTTGACCAGGAAGATTAATTTTTTCATTATGGACGAAAATGTCTTCTCGGCATATAACCTCATCATAGGAAGAGTGGACCTTAAGGAGTTTGAGGTCGTGCCATCGACGGTACACCAGATGCTAAAATTCTCGACCTCTATGGGGTAGGGGAAGTGAAGGGTGACCAGACCATAGCACGAGAATGCTACTCTAACTTAGTCGAAGAGAGAGAGGCCCATAAAAGAGTAACCACCATGTATAACATTGAAACACTTGATCCTAGAGATGAAATGAAGTTGAAGAAAGGAGAGGCCACGGAAGAGGTAGAATCCATCGTCCTCAATGAGGACGAACCGGAAAAAAATGTCCAAATCGAAAAAGCCTTAAAATTGGAGATCAAGGAAAAACTGATAAGAATCTTGAAAAAGAGGCAAAGTGTCTTCGCTTGGAGTCACGCAGACATGCCTGGCATCGATCCGGAGGTTATGTGCCACAAACTCAACATGGCAGAAGATGCTAGGACAGTCAAACAAAGACGAAGAGTTTACTCTAGGGAAAAATATGACGTCATAAGAGAAGAGGTCAGGAAATTGGAAGAGGCATAATTCATCAGGGAGGTTATATACCTAGAGTGGTTATCAAATGCAGTCATTGTGCCCAAAGACAATGGAAAGTGGAGGATGTGCGTAGATTTCACCGACCTGAACAAGTCTTGGCTTAAAGACAATTATCCCTTACCTTGGATCGATGAGATAGTAGATGCCATGGTAGGGCATGAGCTCATGAGCTTCATGGATGCGTATTCGGGATTTAACCAAATCTTCATGGATGCTGCAGAGAAGACGGCCTTCATCATCGATAAGGGGACATATTACTATAAGGTTATGCCCTTCGGCTTGAAAAATGTAGGGGTGACGTATCAACGTATTGTGAATAAGATGTTTGAAAATAAAATTGACAAGACTATGGAGGTGTATGTAGACGATATGTTGACAAAGATCTTAAAGGCCTGCACTAACGTGGCAGACCTAAAAAAGACCTTCGATAATATGGACTTGTATAGAATGAAACTCAATCCCACAAAGTGTGCCTTCGGGGTAGGATCTGGGAAATTTCTTGGATTCATTGTCAATCATAGGGGAATAGAGGTGAACACTGAGAAGATCAAGGCTTTGCTTGACATGAAGACACCAAGAAGTATCAAAGACGTTCAGAGGCTTACAGGAAGAGTAGTTGCACTCAACAGATTTGTTTCCAGAGCGACGGACAAGTGTCTTCCATTTTTTAAGGTGCTTAGAAAGGCCTTAGAATGGGATAAAGAGTGTGATGAGGCTTTTAGTAAGCTCAAGTCCTACCTCGGATCTCCCCTGCTCTTATCTCGGCCCATAGTGGGAGAGAATTTGTATGTTTATCTAGCAGTTTCTAAGTCAGCTATAAGTGCAGCCATAGTACGGGAGGACGTTGGGGTGCAAAGGCATGTGTACTTCAATAGTAAGGCCCTTCAAGGTTCTGAACAAAACTATCCTCGAATGGAGAAGTTGGCGTATGCTTTGATACATGCTTCCAAGAAGATGAAGCCCTACTTTCAAGCCCACTTTATGGTCATCCTCTCTGACTCCCCACTAAGGAAGGTCCTCCACAAGACTGAGAAGTCAAGCAGATTGATGACCTGTGCCATTGAGTTGGGAGAGTATGACCTTACTTATCAACCCAGGGCGGACATTAAAGGACAGACACTTGTAGATTCTATTGCTGAGTTCACATGGGAAGAGACTGAAGTTGAGAACAACCCAGTAATCGCAGTGGGGTCAAATAGTAACATCTTTCGAGACCCGAAAGAGGTTGTGGCTAACAGAGAAAAAAACAAAATAATCGAGAATGAGGAGGACATGTACCTCTTCAAGCAAGGAACCCTGTTAGAGGGGAGCTTCTCTTCGAATGAAGACATATGGAACCTATTCGTTGATGGGTCTTCTTACGAAAGTGGAAGCGGTGCAGGGATGATACTCTTAGCTTCGGATGGTACCAACATTGAATATGCACTAAGGTTCAACTTCAAGGCATCAAACAATGAGTCAGAATATGAGGCCATGATAGCAGGCCTCTCATTGGAAAAGACCCTTAGGGTTGGACGACTCCTACTTCATTATGACTCAAGGTTAGTTGTCAACCAAGTGTTTGGAGTTTATGAGGCCAAGGATGAAAGTATGGCCAGATACCTGAAGAAGGTAAGAATGATGCTAGAAGGTTTTGAAGAGGTAAAGATGAAGAGGGTACCCCGATAAAATAACATCCACGCAGATGTACTAGCAAGGTTGGCTTTAGCAACAAGGACAAACATCAGAAGGACAGTACCAGTCGAGATCCTACTCAAACCGACCATTAAGGAAGAAGAGGTTGCCAGCCCTTGCCTCAACTTGAACCTAGGGGACTCATGGATGGACCCCCTCATCAGATATATCAAAGAGGGAGAACTGTCGAAATCAAAGCTAGAGAGGAGGAAACTGAGGTATCGAGCTGCAAAATTCTCAATAATAGGAGATGTACTATATAAAATAGGATTTCTGTTACCCCTCCTTAGATGCGTTCATCCCACAGAGGTCCCCCGCATCCTACAGGAGGTACACGAGGGTTCTTGATCCAGTCACAAAGGAGGAAGACCTTTGGCCAAGAGGATTATCACACAAGGATACTGGTGGCCGACCTTGGCCAAGGATGTTGTAACCTACGTGAAGAGGTGCGATAAATGCCAAAGATTCTCCTCTATTCCCCATCAACCTCATCAGCCTATGACGTCAATATGTTTCATCATCATTCTCTACATGTGACAGTGACAGATGTCTTCATTTGATTGGCTAGATCAACATGTACATTCTCATTGCATGCATGGGGGTACATTACACCCCCCACACCATATATACTTATCTTCTCTTACCTTGAGAAAGATCCAAAATTAACAACCCTAGCTGAAACTCTGTCCAATTATACAGTAGAGAGAGAAAGCTTAAGAGATTGTATCCATGGCCGTTAGTGACTTATTTCAGTGACCTTACTCACTCACTTGCACAGTGGACGTAGGCCTAATTGGCTGAACCACTTAAACATCTGTGTTCATCCTCTTCTCCTCATCTCTATCTCTTGTACTTGTATATACTTGAGCTGCCATTGTTATCACTAAATTGAGCTTACGAACACCATGAAGGGTGGTGTTGTTTCTAGCATCATCAACCATGCCCTAATCTTCCACGTTAAGTTTTATCCTGGTTCTGCTTCGATCTCCTCCCTTGACTGCGATTATTATTCACCTGAGGGATAGGAGTCCTATCATAATGTTTCCTTGTGTCTCCATGGAGATCTCTCTCCATTCTTTCAAGTCGCCTCTGAAGGCGAGCATTCTATTCTGTGTGGAGATGTACGACCTCTTATTATTCTTGAAGCCTGGCTTCGTAAGCGTCGACTAACTTGGAGATCTACGTAGACCTAGGTGGTCTATGGATCTCTTCAGAAGGTTGTCTTTCTTAGCGAAACCAGGTATTTGTATGCTGGTGAATTTTTAACCAAATCCTAGGTGGGACTGGGTCTTCTTACACATCGTCAACGTGAGAATTATTGTTGGTATGGTGATATATCATGCGTTTTCTATTTCTGAAGGTTTTTGCAAGAACAGAAGTTGTTTCCCATAGACGACACCAATTATGAGTATAAGAATTATCACAATAAAGATCTACGAAACAATCACAAATAATATAATGCAAAATCACACATACAACAACGATATACGTGGTACGGCAACTTACCTACGTCTACATAGAGGTTACTGTTGATGTAAAAAATTAGATCACTCTAATTATTCAATCACAGATAAATAAAATGAGACAGATTTTTAAAGTGGTTCAGCCTTATAAGAATGGCCTACATCCACTGTTATGTTATTGCTGAGTGTTTGGGAATTCTTGATTACAAGTTCTACCAAGAAATTCCGGCCCCTTTGAATGAGGATGATACAAGGCATTTATAGCCCTTAGGCTCTACATGAATGGGTTGATACATTAAATGATATGAATATGAAATGGTAATACATTTAATGCAGCGTGTGCGTCAAGATGATAAACATTTAATGAATAATTGAACTGTTGATTATCTGGAAGTTAATGCTACGGCCGAGATGCAGTTCGGACCGCCTTAGTTTCTCGTTGATCAGGAGTTCCTCGGAGCGCTAGTGTACCTCGGAGTGCTGAAGTTCCTCGATGTATCCTCGTTGCTCGGAGAGAAAATGAGTTGGTCGGGGAAATGAAACTTCCTCGTTATTATTGTGCCAAGTAGATTGACACGTGTCTTCATATTATTCGTCCATATCAGCATATTAATTTTGGTATCAACAGAAGCCCCCAATGTTTTATATTTCGAACTTTGAGGAGTATGGAACATTCTTTCTCGGTATATGGCGATATTAAATGACTTTCCTGGGTTTTAGGAGCCTTTTCTTCATATTTGAATTTCTTTCAAATTCACAGAATCCGCCTTTTTCAAATTTTTATGAGTGCTTCGATCTTCGTGCATTTTTGTCCTTTTAGCCGCTGGTGGCGTATTAGTTTCTTTTGTGTAATAATTTCCTTCGCTGCTTCCCAAGGTAAAGTATTTAAACTTCTTAGGTAACCATACCGTCTTCTACCTTTTCCAATTTTTAGCATTCAAGCTTTCTGTTCTCTCTCTCCCTTGTGCGTTCATCTTTTCCTTCGCTAGTTGTCAGCTCTTCCTTTTTCCTGTAAGATTCTCTTCTTTTCTTCTGTATATCTTTTATTCACTATGGTTTATATTGTGGAGTCTGTTGAGAAATTTCGTTCCGATTTTTCCATTCCTTCCTCGGTAACTCTGGAGTTTCTTTCTGAGCCTTTAGATTATTTTCGATTGGCTGAGGGACATTGGTTCCTCAGTCTATTCATTGCTGAATGTGGATTTTCTTTTCCGCCAAACCCCTTATGCTTAGAGTTCTGTCAGTACTTTGACGTTGTTCCTGCAAAAATAGCCCCCAATTCATGGAGAATAATTAATGGGGTGTATAAATTAAATCTAACTCATGGAACTCGTATAGGGATTCCTGAGATTATGTATTGCTATAGATGGGCTATTTTAGATAATGTTTATTACTTAAAAACTAGGTTTTTAAATAGGGCTCTTGTAGTTAACCTCCCTAATGCAAATAGAGATTATTTTGAACATGGGGTAGTGATTAAAAATTGGCAATATGCCCCCTTGGTTGGAGATGCAGTATACCAGGGTCCTAAATGCCCCCCATATGGCAATGGGATAGGTTTATTCTCATTTTCCTTTACTTATGAAATTATGCTTTTATCATATTTGACAAAATGTATGACTGATATTTCATTATGTATATCATTTGCAGTTGATAGTAAAAGAAAAACTCAAAAAGAATCAGAGGTTAATATTAAGCATCTGAAACTTATCTGGGGTTTGCATAAGAACGTTGCAGACGAGCACATCAGGTATTCATCATATTTGATGCAGTATAGGAGCTATACGACTTCTTATACTACTCGTCCTGTGATTAGATCTGTTGAACCAGCCTCAACTCCAGAGGATTCTTCTTCATATTCTCACATCCCTTTAAGTCAAAGAATGGGAAAGAAAAGAGCTCCCCCTGCTCTATTTGATGACACTACTTCCGCTGCTGAAGCCAAGAAAAGCAAAATTGATGTCCCAGAGGGGACTAAGAAGGTGGATGTTGCACCTTCCAAAGCTACCGAGAATCCCCCAGTGGCTCCGAGCAAGAAGGTTGCTCCTGTGGAGATAATTGCTATCTCTCCGACCAAGAGATCTTCCTTGGTTGAAACTGCTGAAGTCCCGTTGAGGAGATTGAGGAAATCGTCTTCAGTCAATTTGGCTGAAACTGCCAATCTGGCTTAAACCATCTCCTCTCTACCAGCTGGTGGTGTTGGTGTTCCAACCATCATTCCTCCGAGCTCTGCCATGAGCTCGGTAAAAACTTGGATCATACCCGAGGTCCAAGGAATTGATGAAAAGATTTCTAGGGATATGCTGACATCTCTAGCTACTCGTCACCTTGCTTCGGTAAATTTCTCACACTCTGAATTTCCTTTCTTTCTTTGAATACTTGTATTTTTGTACTGACCTGTCGCTTTTTCCTTTGTTTAGCTAGTGAATTGTTTTAACAACATCGTGAAGAAAGATGAAGCAATTAAAGCTTCCAGCTCCTCGTCGGGGGTAGAGGATGCTCTGCTGGGTTTGACCCAATCCTTGAAGGATTCTCGTCAACAGTATAGTGAGGACAAAGCTGTCTGGGAGAAAAAGTTGTCAATAGTTGAAGCTGAGAAAGTGAAGTTGGCTGAGATCTCCAAGAGTTTGGAGAACAAGGTGAAAAGTTTAGAGATTGAGCATCAAAAATATGATGACAAGCTCAAGAACTTTGTAGAGCTTGAAGATAAGCTAAAGAAGGCAGAGGAAGAGTTATCCGTCCTGCGAGATGTAAAGCGCCAAAAGGAAGAATTGGATATGAAGTTAAAGACTTCCGAGGATCTTCTATCCGAGAAGCTCTCCTCGGAGAAACTGAAAAGAAAGCTCGCAGTTAAAAAATCCTTCAGCGCTGGCTGGGATAAAGGATGGGACAAAGGGATTGCTGCGATGACATCCAAAGTATAGTATGAGAAGTTGAAATACTTCGAGATGGCTGGGTAGCTGTCCTGCAGGAATTGAAGATCAAAGACGACTCTGGGCTATTCCAGCTACACCTCCCTGGTCCTCCCCCACCAATTATAGAAGAAGAAGAAGAAGATGAGCCTATCTCTGATGAATCTTCCATGGCCATAGGTGATCAAGTCCCTGCATCTCTACCTTCTGCCAACGAGGACATTTCTTCCATGCCTCCTCCTCCTGAGAAAATTTCAACTCCTGCTGATCAAGCTGCTGTTACCACCGAGCAACCAAGCTCCTCGTCCCAGCCTCCCGAGAAAGTCTTGGGAGACAAGGAAAAGGTGTGAAGTTATTCGGTATCATTTCTATCTTTCATTATTTGTAATCAAACAATGTAATCTTTTTGTGATCTAATAAAATACATCTTTGTTCATCTTTGTTGTTGATGATTTGTTTTTGTTGACTGTTGTCTTCTTTTCATTATTAGTTTGTGGCTAGAATAGAACTGATATCTGCACATGATACAAAGCTGATGCAGCAATGCCATGAATATTATAAAGATGGTCATACAAATTTGAGTGTATCAGAAATTGCTGACATCCTTGGCCATGATGCCTCAGAACAAGCAATTGAGGCTTATCGGTACTTGAAGGATTTACTTGACCGAGCTGTGGCCAACAACGTGGCCTACTATGACTTGATTGAGGAGCTTCATTATTCCTTAGAAGATCTTCAGAGTCAGCACAATGAATCAACTGCTTTGTTGCACAAGGAATATGGGAATAGGTATCAACAGCTTTCCTCAGAAACAGGTCACAAAAAGATCATCGCTAGGCACAATGTTAGGGAGAGAACCCTAAAAGGTGAAGTTGAGGCCTGTAGACAGATCGCTGAGTTGCTGGAACAATAATTTGCAGAAAAAATTGGCACAGTATGAGTCTGCAGCTTCCTCTTCCACTTCTTTAGTACCGGTTACCGATGAAGGTTTCTGGTTCTTAGAGGTTGAGAATGCCAAATTAAGGCAAGAATTGGACACTCTGAGAAGATCTGGTATCTCTACTACTGCTCGGGGATGAGGAAGAGGGTCTCGTGGGCGAGGAAGAGCTGTTCAAAATGTTGTCGAGGAGCAAAATTCTCCACCTGCTCGGAGTCGATCAAGAGTTCTCAGCCGTAATGTGGAAGAATCTCGTACTCTGTCAACATTGGAAACTCAAGCATACCAATTGAACGCCAAAGATTGAGCTTTATCTGAAATGTCCAAGAAAAACCTATCTTTGGAAGATCAATGTACTGCGACGAAGTCTGCTTTGAATGATAAAGATGTTTTTGTCAGGAACCTTCACGAGCAACTAGAGAGAATAACTTTCCAATTTCACAAACAACCTCGTGAGTTTTGGATGGCAGGCTACAATGAAGCCCTTTGTCATTTGGATGCTCGTCTTGAAAGTGCCAATAACGAAGGTTATAAACAAGGATGGTTGAACGCCCTGGGTGTGTTAAAGCTAGAGCAGGGCCATTTCTTATGGGATTATCATGCTCCTGGGCTACTAGACTTGCCTGTACCACCTTATAAACTAGACATGGAGTGGATCCCAGCTCGTGCCATTCCTCGGAGCTTAATTTCAAAATACCTTGGCGACTATAGTCTTCATTCTCAGATTGAATTATCTCGTCCCGAGCATCTCTTAGATACACGTTCTGTGATGAATGTCAGAATGCTCAGAGATATTAATTTCATTAATTATCCTCCTTGCCTGGAGGATCCTCCTGCTGGCGAGGAACCTGTTTCAAAAGCTAAAGGAAAGAAACCGATAGAATAGGTTTTTCAATGTAACAGTTAGCACATATATGTAGCTTGTAATTTATTTTGATTTTACTGAAAGACTTTCATTTTCTGTTTGCAAATCTGTATTGCTATTGTTTTGTGTTTATCAAACATTTTTACATTTGAGCATATGTATCTGTTAAAAAGATAACAATATTGTGTTGTTCATCAACCAACTTAGTAATAAAAATTACAAGTATCAATGTTGCTCAATCACTTAATAATAAAGTAATGAGTATAAAATGTTTAAAATGTTTCCAACCAACCAAGGTTGTTAAATTGTGTTTGTCGACCAACTACAGTTGATGGGTTTTTGTCTCCAATCAGCCATACTTGGTAAATTTTTTCATAAAATGTGTCCGACCAACCAAGGTTGATAATTTATCCTCGTCGACCAATTACAGTTTTGATCACTGACCAACTATACTTGGTTCAACTTGGAATTCTTGTATTTTCTGGAATGATTTTACCTTCCGACCAACATAAGTTGGCATATTTTGTTTCTTAACCAGCCAAAATTGGCATTTTTAAGACTGTTGTTCTTGCCCTCTTACCAACCGGAGTAGGTCATGGGTTTGAACTGTCGGGTTCTTTCAAACTATCTTGTCCACAAGCTCTTTTACCAACCGAAGTTGATCACGCAAGTGTACGCCTCCTAACCAAAGGAGTATATCATTTGTTCTCGCTATTTTACCAACCGAAGTTGATCACGCTCGAACTATCTTGTCCACAAGCTCTTTTACCAACCTAAGTTGATCACGCAAGTGTACGCCTCCTAACCAAAGGAGTATATCATTTGTTCTCGCTATTTTACCAACCGAAGTTGATCACGATCGAACTATCAGGTTCTTTCGAACTATCTGTCCACTAGTTATCTTACCAACCGTAGTTGGTCACGCTAGTGTACGCCTCCTAACCAAAGGAGTATATCATTTGTTCTCGCCCTTTTACCAACCGGAGTTGGTCGTGGGTCTGAACTATCGTCTTCTTTTTGCTGTCGAGCAGCGTAGTGTACAACACTAGTATTCCCCGAAAAACTTTCAAACAAAGGAGAGAAAAATGGTGAAAACATCATCGTTTTATTCATATTGATGGAACCGTTGTACATTTTACATCATTGATAATACTTGCGAAGGTGTTCAGAATTCCAAGCATTCTTGAATTCTTCTCCTTCTAGAGTTGCTATTCGGTAAGTTCCTGGTCGAACAACTTTTGTAACTCGGTAAGGTCCATGCCAGTTTGCCTCCAATTTATTGTGCTTCTGAATTACCTTCTTTAGCACATAATCTCCTTCCTTTAAATCACATTTCCTCACCCTTTTGTTGTAGAAAAGAGCTGTTCATTTTTGATAAGAAGCATTCCTAATGGCTGCCTCTTCTCTGACCTCCTCGAGCATATCCAAATCCAGTCTTCTCATCAAGTCACTGACAGGAGAATTGAAATTCATTACTCTATGCGTTGGAAGACCCAACTCGGCAGGTATTACAGCCTCACTTCCAAATGCCAGCATATATGGTGATTCTCCAATCGCTGCTCGGGGAGTTGTTCGGTAAGCCCACAATACTGATTGTAGCTCATTAATCCAGTTAGATTTAGCTTCACTTAGCCTTTTCTTCAAATTATTTAGCAGTGTTTTGTTCGTCACTTCAGTCTGTCCATTGCTTTGAGGATGGCCTGGTGCTAAATGAATCTTCAAAATGTTCGACTGATGACAATAGGCAGCAAATTCCTCGTTATCAAATTGGGTTCCATGGTCTGTGATGAAGGCATAAGGGAGACCATATCGATAGATGATGTTCTTCCAAACGAACTGGTATACCTTCTCGTATGCCATATTAATAAGCGGCTCAGCTTCTACCCACTTAGTAAAATAGTCCACTGCAACGACGAGGTACTTGAATCTTCCTCGGGTGGTCGGCAGTGGTCCAACCAAATCAATTCCCCATATGGAAAATGGCCAAGGAGAAGTTATTGGTGTCAACAATTCTTGTGGAGTTCGTCGGATGGAGGAAAAACGTTGGCACTTGTCACATTTCTTAGCATAGGCTATACAATCAGCCCTCATCGTCGGCCAATAGTATCCTTGAGTCATTACCCTTTATAAAAGTGTTCGAACTGCCACATGAGCTCCACAAGACCCTTCATGGATTTCTTCAATCAATTCTTTCACCTCGGAGGGATGTACACATCTCTGCAAACCTACCATAATTCCTCGTCTATATAAAATACCATTAATTAATACATACCGACCTGCTTTATACTTCAATTTCTTGGCAGCGAGCTTATCCTCTGGAAATTCTCCCTCTTCAATATATACCCTGATGGGATCCATCCAAGATGGTCCTAAATCAAGGGTAATAACATTCATCATCAGGTTTTCATCTATGCTCCGACTTTCCAGTACTTCAATTGGTATTGTTCTTCGCAGCTCGGTACGATTAGCTGATGCTAGTCGGGCCAGTGCATCTGCTTGTGCATTTTCTATTCTGGGTATTCTTATCAACTGAATGGCATCAAATTTTGCCAACAATTCCATCACCTTTTCATGATACTTGACCATTATTTCTCCTTTAACCGCATACGTTCCCATCATCTGATTCACAATCAATTGAGAATCACTAAATACCATCACTTGTTGCGCTTCCATAATCTTTGATAAATTAAGACCTGCTATCATGGCTTCATACTCAGCCTCATTATTGGAGGCTTTGAATTGGAATCGCAAAGCATATTCCATGTCAATCTCGTCTGGGGTGTTCAAAACAATTCCTGCCCCGCAACCTGCGGTGCAAGATGAGCCATCTACATATAATCTCCATATGGGCAACCCGTCTTCAAATTTCTTATCTGATAGAGTTCCTCGGTGAAATATTTGTTGCTTCTTTTCATCCTTCCCTGACACTTTTCGCTCCTCGTCGATCATCTCTTCTCGCTCTTTTACCAACCGGAGATGGTCTGAGCACGAAGTTGATGATCTTTCTTCATACATAAGTCCTTTTACCAATCGGAGTTGATCTGGATTTATGTCTGTTGATCCTGTAACATCCACAGGTTGGTCAGCGAGCAATTTTTGTTCCTCAGGGGTATCAGGATATGTAAACTCTGCTATAAAATCTGCTACAGCTTACCCTTTCAATGATGATCTGGGCTCATATACAATATCATATTCACTGAGCTCTATTGCCCAGTACATCAATCTCCCTGACTTTTCTGGCTTATGAAGGGCTTGCCTCAGTGGCATGTCGGTATAAACGACGATGGTATGGGCCTGGAAATATGGCCTCATTCTTCTACTTGCTTCAATTAATGCCAATGCCAATTTCTCTAGCTTTGGGTACCTGATTTCCGCACCTCGGAAAGCCTTACTTGTGTATTAGATTGGTTTCTGGACTCCATTCTCCAATCTGATCAATGCTGAACTGACTGCATTCTCTGATACTGCCAAATACAAGTACAACTTCTCTCCTGTTATTGGCCTGGACAATAATGAAGGTGCTCCCAAATACTTTTTCAAGTCTTGAAAGGCCTTCTCACATTCATCAGTCCACTCAAAAGTTTTTCGAAGTGTTATGAAGAATGGGAGGCATTTATCAGTTGCTCGGGACACAAATCCATTGAGTGATGTGACTCGTCCTGTAAGACTCTGCACTTCTTTCTTTGTTGTTGGATATCGCAACCCTAAAAGAGCTTTGATCTTATCTGGATTTGCTTCAATGCCTCGCTGGTTGACAATGTACCCAAGAAACATTCCTTCTCGTACTCCAAATGTGCACTTCGTCGGGTTGATCTTCATCTGGTATTTATCCAGTTGATCAAATGTCTGAGCTAAGTCAAATAGATGATCTGCAGCTTTCTTGCTTTTTGTCAGCATATCATCGACATAGACTTTCATGTTGCAACTGATTTGTTCGGTGAAAACCTTGTTCATCAGCCGCTGGTATGTCGCTCCTGCATTTTTCAAACCAAAAGGCATAACATTATAGCAATAAGTTCCCCTAGGGGTAATAAAAGAAGTACTTTCCTGTCTTCAGGTTTCATTTTGATCTGGTTGTAGCCAGAGTAAGCATCCATGAAGCTGAGCAGCTCATGTCCCGAGGTAGCATCCACTAGTTGATCAATTCTAGGCAATGGAAAATGATCTTTTGGGCATGCCTTGTTAAGATCGGTGAAATCAACACACATTCTCCATTTATTGTTTTTCTTTTTTACCATCACCACATTCGCCAACCAGTCCGGGTACTTCACATCTTCAATGAATTGAGATTTCTGGAGCTTGTCGACCTCCTCTTGAATAGCTTGATTATTCTAGGGGCTAAATACCCTTCGTCTCTGCTTTACAGGCTTGATCTCCTTATTCACATTGAGTTCGTGACATAAGAAGTTTGGATCTATTCCTGGCATGTCCTCGTGACTACACACAAAAGTTTTCTTCCTGTTTCTCAAGAAAGTTATCAACTCCTGTTTTATTGAAGCATCCAACGTAGAACCTATCTGGGTTACTCGTTCAGGGTGCTCGTCGTCTAGAATAACATTTTCTGTAGCTTCCACTACCTGTCCTTTTACAAGTTGGGATTCATCTTTGGGATCGAGAGTTTCAATCTCTGTATCTTCTTCCACCTGGTAGGTAGTAGTCTTTTTCCTTGATTCCTCAAGCTCCTCTTGCTCGGAAGATGAATAATAGCATTCTCGAGCTACTTTTTTATCACCTTTCACAACTCCTACTCGAAGTTTATTGGGAATTTTAAGCATTGATGCACTATAGATGGAACTGCTTCGAACTTCTTCAAACCAACTCTTCCCATGATGATGTTGTAGGCTGACTGCACATTCTTATCCATCACAAAGAAGCGTATTTTTTCTGTTCAACAAGCAGGCCAAGTTCCAATGAGTATATCCAACTTGATCGTCCCAAGTGGAAAAACTTTCTCTCCAGCAAAACCCAGGAGGGGTCTGTGATACGGTTCCAATTGTGATAATTTCAGATTCAAGCTGTCAAAGCATGAATAGTACATGATGTCTGCCGAACTTCCATTGTCTACCAACACCCTTGAAATCACTACTTCCTTCATCCTCATTTTGATCACCAGAGGATCGCCGTGAGGATAAACAATACCTTCTAGGTTATTTTTTGAAAAGCCAATGACCATCTTCTCTTGGTTTACCTTCCTTGGACGATCGTCCTCAGCCAGATTTATTCGCTGAATATATCAACAAGCTTGAGCCTCTCCAAGGTAAGCCTTTCTTTCTGCAGTAAGGTCTCCTCCTCCTGCAATGGCATTACAATCAAATGATCCAAAACGTATAGAAAATACCTCTCGTTCTGGCTGTCTTGGTTTCTTGGGAAGGTCGGGGTCATCATCTGGATCATCTTCATGGTTTCTCTTCTTTTTCTCCTCTACTCGTCGAGGAGATCTAGACCTCTCTCTAGCTCGGTCATTATTTTTTCTTTCACCTCCCCGATTAACATATTTTGATAGCTTTCCTCTTCGGATGAGTGTTTCAATCTCGTTCTGAAGAGCTATGCAATTTTTGGTCATGTGACCATGATCTTTATGAAACTTGCAATATTTATCCTTACTCCTCGAATCAGGATCTGACTTCAATTTCTTTGGCCATTTTACCTCCTCGTTGTTCTTGATTTCTTCCAAGACATGATGAATACCCATTTTCAAAGGAGTATAACTGTCATATTTCTTCAAGACTTCCTATGATGATTTATTATTTCTGGAGCGTTTATCACCGCCATTGCCCTTATGCTCTTTATTCTTAGACTTGTCGACTTCCACCTTGGTGTCTTTATCTATATTCTTCTTTGCAGCCATAGCTTCCTCGGTATTCATGATTTTGGCCGCTTTTTCCATCAGTTCTGACATAGTTTTAGGTGGATCTTTCGCCAAAGTATAATACAACTTATTAGGCAACAACCCACTCATCAAAGCGGTGATTGCTGTCTTCTCTTCGTAATCTATGACCTTCAGCTTCTCGTTATTGAAACGAGTTATGTAATCTCTAGTACTCTCACCAGATTTTTGTCTAACACTTAACAAGTGTGCTACTCGTTTTACTGGCTTTGCTCCAAAACAGAAATTGCCAATAAATAACTCGGACAACTGAAAGAAAGTTGAAATCTTACCCCTAGGAAGATTGGTGTACCATATCTGGGCAGCTCCAGTAAGAGTTCCTGAGAACGCTCTGCATCTCATCTCGTCGGGGACGACATAGATGTCGGTAGCAGCTTGATATTTCTCTATGTGAAGAACAGGATCTGTCTTTCCATCATATTTGGGGGTCACTACAGGTGCTTTGAACTTTGACGGTGTAGGAAAATTCATAATCGCCTGTACAAAAGGTGTTCCTCGAACAAAAGTTCGTTGTAGGGGATTCTTTGCTTTGGCCATTTCTCCCAATTTATCCTCCAACCGTTGGAGAGATCCTTTCCACGCTTCATTTCCTTCCTCGGGCCCATTGGTTCGAGCAATAGATCGTTCTGAAGTAGCCTCTTGAGATCTATCTGGACGAGCAGCCGATCGTGACTGTGCTGATCCTTTTCTTAGATCTGACGGTTATCGAAAACTCCTCGACATGGTCTTAGGTGGACTCCTATTCCTCCTAGGGCCTAATCGACTAAAAGGAGACACCCTACTCAGTCTTTCTAAAGCAATGGGTCTTTCTGGAGAGAGGGTGATATGTTGATTAGTATCTGTCGCCCTTATTGACGAAGTTCGCCCAAGTTGATAAGAGAAATCATCAGACTCTTCATTACGACGTGATTCAGTAGGCCTGGATCGTGAAGAAATTAAATAAGTTTGCCTTTGACCACTTTGCTTTCCTGAACATGCAGGTGCACCACCATGAAGGGTTTGTATGAGTTGCCTCATTGTTTCTTGCATGGCGGTTTGTCCTTGAGCCAGATTCGTCATAATCCCGGCTAGATCTGGAGGTGCAGAAGGATTCTGAGGATTACCTGTATTTCCAGCATTTCTATTGCTAGATTCTGGATTATCCTCCATTGATGATGGACGATTTTTGGTGAAAAACGATAGTAACAATCGTTCCCACAGACGGCGCCAATCTGTTGATGTAAAAAATTAGATCACTCTAATTATTCAATCACTGATAAATAAAATGAGACAAAGATTTTTAAAGTGCTTCAGCCTTATAAGAATGGCCTACGTCCACTGTTATGTTATTGCTGAGTGTTTGGGAATTCTTGATTACAAGTTCTACTAAGAAATTTTGGTCCCTTTGAATGAGGGTGATACAAGGTATTTATAGCCCTTAGGCTGTACATTTATGGATTGATACATTAAATGATATACATATGAAATGGTAATACATTTAATGCAGCGTGTGCGTCAAGATGATAAACATTCAATGAATAATTGAACTGTTGATTATCTGGCAGTTAATGCTACGGCTGAGATGCAGTTCGGACCGCCTTAGTTGCTCGTTGATCAGGAGTTCCTCGGAGCGCTAGTGTACCTCGGAGTGCTGAAGTTCCTCGATGTATCCTCGTTGCTCGGAGAGAAAATGAGTTGGTCGGGGAAATGAAACTTCCTCGTTATTATTGTGCCAAGTAGATTGACACGTGTCTTCATATTATTCGTCCATATCATTATATTAATTTTGGTATCAACAGTTACTATTTTATTATAGTATCTCTCATTGCTCGAGATTACATCCCTTTGCCCCGGGTCAAGGTTTACAATTTATAGATACATAAAATTAAGAGATTAGGTATACAAGGAACTTAATTAACACGTGTATAATTCTTAGTGTCCCTGAATATCTCCTTCAAGATTGTTGGAAACCAGTTTGAATATATTCGTGGTGTTCTAGTTTGTTTCAAATACGCATGAGTAAATTAAATTTTGATATGGTTCGGGCAGCTTTCTAGACAATTCAGGTTGTTCGGCTACTCTCATGGGTCCCCACATATGCCATGCCCATGTTACGCTATTCAAGTATTCTTTATTCACCATGCTCATATTCTTATCACATGTACATACCATATTTTCAATCACATACCTCATGTCACTTGTATATATCCACGCTTTATTCATTTGTATATATCTCAAGGTCCACTTTCAGTTGTATATATTTTCCATCTTTCACATTCACTTTCACATATTTGCCATGTTTTACTTGTCCACATTTTCACATACTCCTCGTCTCACTTGTAGATATCCATGCTTATTCCCACATGTATATATTCACATGTTTCACCCATCATATTCTTCATATCACTTGTACATACCGCATTCTCTGCATATATCTTTCACATCACTTGCCCACATCTCCATATTATCTTCACTTACACATATCCCCATATCACTCCCACTTTGTATATATGCCCATATCACTTATGTATATCTACATGTTCCCCACCTTGTATATATTGCCATTCTTTGTTCACTTGTATATACTTCATGGTTTGTGCCAGTTGTACATATTTTTTCAGTCTATCCCACTTGTATGGTTAGCCCTATTTCACATGCCACTTGTGTATACTCCTATGATTTATCTCATGTTTAGCAGGTGCACATATCTATCTTATCATACATAAAACTTTTCATAAGTATACTAATTAATACTCATGTACCTTGCACGCAACATCACATGAGCACTACATGTTGACCTTATATGTGTCCCATACTGGGGAGTCACTTTGTGATAGGTTATTGATTCTACGGGGCACAGTTAACCTAAACGATATGACTCCCACCTTTCGTTAGCCAAGTACCTTCAACGTATACATCTCCATGAGGTATATCATGAGGAAATTCATGTACACTCGGGTATATCAAATGTATTTTTAATATATACCGATGGATGATTTCCCTCATAGGAAAGAGGTATATCATGGAAGTCATGCTAAAGTAGGGAACCCTTAATCTAACTTCCCATGCATAAATATCATAGAGGTATTTTCCCTAGGACACTCATACCTAGATTGTTGTTTCCAACATGAAACTTTACTACAATCATAGGTCATCTTATGACCTAAGTATCACGTTATTTCGCTCGTTTTTAAAATAGGACCATGCCCATGAGTCTAGAAACCAGTCAAACCATGTCTTGAATTACACACCCTATATATCCCAAGACCCTAGCCTTGTCTGATATTTCACTTTCCCCTAGGCAAAATATAAATGCAAGAGGAATATAATAATGATAACTACACTAAGGGATTTTTCTCTCGTTACTCCCTTTTTTAAAAAATACCAAAAGTATTTCTTCCCATATTTTAAAATATAAAAATGTACAAAAATTATTTCCCTCTCATGTGCGACCGCATTCCCCTAGCTTGGCATAGCTCCGTAATAGCTGAGATCCGCTATCAAACCACATCGAAGATCTACACCATCATTAACCACTTTAGGAGAAAATTAATGGCCCTGCTGAAGATTCCTCATAGAGAATACCAATAAGAATGATAATGCTCAGTCGAACCTGATGGTCATACTCGTACAACATACCACAAAGATTGACAATATGCAAGAAGATGTTCACAATATGCAGAGAAATATGGGTCAGATCTCAGAGATACCGAATCCTAATTTCATGCCTAATGCTTATTTTTCTCATGCCATGGAACCTCAAATGCTCGATTTGATATGTGCTTGGAAGAGTATCGACGAGATTTTCATCCTTCGTAAGTTTCTCCCATTAATGGGCCTCTGCTTACTCATCTACTAATACCAGATCTTGCTCATCAAGGTCCTAACTCCCCCTACTTGCTCTAATTGACCCTAATTAAGAGGAATTGAACTGAGTGAAGAAGGATATCAACCTGCTTTCTAAGAAATTGGACTCAATGAAGATCTCAAAAAATTGCATTGATTACACCAACATGTCCTCTACTCGAAAGCCAAACTGTTTGAGAAGTTTAAAATTCCAATATTGAGAAGTTTAGAGGAAGTTTCCTCCCATTGTGCATTTGTGGAACTACAATCGTTCTATAAGTTTACCCAGGATACGAAGGAGATAATGGAAAGTCACTAAAATAATCTCGAATCCATAACAGGGAAGATGTTGAACAGGAGTTCATGGCTCAGGAATAATATAATGAAGAATTAGAGGTGATTCGCTGAAATATAGAAATTCTCAAACAAAAACCGAAGTGAATTTGTCATTAATTTCATCACAAGGCGGAGATAAAAAGCATCCACCATTACCAACCGCCAGTCAGATGAAGAACATGTCAGCATTATGAAAAAGAATTTTCTATCAGACATCTGAACTTTTATGGGCAACCAATATTACCCCCCACTTCAAAGCCCTTTAGGAGAATGGGGTTAATATTAAAGAAAATGCCAATAGTAAGAAATCATAATTCGAGTAAAAAAGAGCCCATTGGGTAATTTACTCACCAAAATTATGAGAAGCCTGTTGTTTAAGTCATCAACAACATATCCTCTTATCCTTCTACCTCATGGTCCTTAGAAACTGTCCTACTTCAACCTTAAACGAGTACACCAAACTACCTTACCCTCTCATCAAAAAGTACCAATCTCTCTTATCTAACAACCTTATCAATCCTCTATACCCGCGTCCACTTCCCATACCACTTCTCAAATACTTCAATCATGATGCCCGCTTCGACTTCAACTAAATCATTAAATACTAAAGACCAATGTCACCACGCAAAAAATGTCATCCAAAGCCTCATTAACAAAGGCTTCATTTCATCTCCTACAAAACTAAAACCAAATACTACTCAAAACCCTCTACCCGGGCACTAAGTCGACATAAAGTCCATCCCTACCGATGAAGATTCAAATGAAGATCTTTATTTCAAAATTAAACCCATCAATAAGCCTACCTCTTCCAATATCTCACCCAAATTTCCTATTGCTCCCAAAGTTGATCCTCCCATACTACTATATCCCAATAATACTCTTGATTAATCTCTCTCTCTCTCTCTCTCTCTCTCTTACGATAAGGGCTTGCATTGATTTCTAAACTCCTTTAAAAATAGGAAGAATGGAATCGACCGTTGTTCTGGAACACCATAAAATCTTTGGGATGAAATTCCCATAAGAAATGACTCTCGAGATAAAGGATTATAAAAATATCAGTGACATATACATGGAATCCCAAAAATGGTCCCGTCAATCCAATGATTGGTTTGTACCACTAGAGGAACTCAGCTTAGATAACACTATTTAAATTCTGACAAAATAGTATATCATGAAGAAGAAAGTATGTGAATCTACCAAGTTACTCACAACACTAAAGATCAAGGGATATGTGTTCCTTTACCCAAAACACTTCTTTGATGCATGGGAAGATATGTATGACAAATCAGTTGATGTTCTATAATGTATCAATTTATTCTGAAGTAATAACATTATCGCAACCGAATGGGGGGAAGACTCTAATCACTCAGATATCTCAGACGGTGAATCTAATGATGAAACCCGCTATAAAATTGCCTCATTTTGTGGGGTGGTATATATTGAAGAACAATTGTTAGAGATTAGTGAAGTTTTTCTTGCTTTAGAAATAGATGAAGCGATCGAATTTTTTTTCTTCCTAGGATCTTTGAACCACATGACCCGATCAGGGCGATATTATAAGGACCCAATCTTTCCATCAGGAAGTACTGTTGCGGACAGATGAAATACATTTATCGAAGATATATCAATGGATGGAATATCGATTAAGGAAAGCAAGATCCTAAAGTAGATCAAGAAAACCCAAGCCAATATCACCTCGTGGGAGATTTTATGTCTTCCCAAGTCCATAAGAAGTCCCTTGTTAAGCTTATCACCTAGGCTACAGTTCCTCCATCTATTTTTCCCGATGAATTAATCCACATAATTATGACTCTAACTTCAAAAAGTCTCATATCTTTCGCTGATGAAGAAATCCCCAAATTTGGCCTAGATCATAACTATGCCCTTAATATCTCGGTAGAAGTCTTTGAGAAAAAAGTCTCGTTAGTGCTCATTGATAATGGTTCTTCCTTGAATGTTTTCCTATTGAGAACTCTCAGATTCTTGGGGTTATAAGTTAATGATCTCACTCCTACATCTAACATAGTACGTGCTTATGATAATACTCGATGAGAAGTTATGGGTTCGATATCTCTCACACTAGGGGTTGGGCCAATTTTCCTCCAAGTCGAATAATAACATCCCCGCTTCATTATAAATAAAAGTTATTCGCGGACAACCAAGTCATTACCATTATCTTGGATGATGGAAACACTGACGGCATTGTCATCAACAACCCAATTCTTGAGATCTAGCACAGTGAGAATGATATATTCTTCTCTTATTTTAAAGTTGATCCACTCCCTCTTCATATAGAGAATGAATTAAAGGACAAAGTGAGTCCTAAACACAACCCGCATAATAATGTTAACATGATCTAAATATTCAAAAATATGCACTTCATGACCAAACTAGGGCTAAGCTACATACAACCTGAAATCCTTGAATCCCTTATTTTAAAGACATCTTACCCTCCATGTGGCCCGAGATATCAACCGCCTCCAACTGAACTTGTTGATCTTTGATAATCGTACTGAAATAATGTGTTGACAAGGAAAGAAGTAATATTTAGGTACTCTCTTAATCGGAAATTTATCAAAGAGGGTGAAGACTTCCCTTATAGTGTCTTTCCCGAGCCATGGTACGATATAGCCTAAAAAAACTAAAGTCAGGATTTAAAATATTCTTCAAGGACAAGTTTAATTCGACTGAGGGGAAAAATCATGAGGTGAAATATTTAACCATCAAGTCTGCTGACCCAAGATCCACTGACATAGAAAGCATAGAGATCACATAAAACAAACAAAGCACAAAAAGAGCTGAAATCGTGGACAATGGCGAATCATTTGGACCACTGCATTGGGAATGGATCATTTTATAATTCGCACCAATTCTGAGTCATCCGACCCTTATTAAAAGATATCTCCTCCTGATAAGCCACTCCTTAATTTGTGGAGCATTTTAGTTAATCCAACTCTGCCTATCCAAATATGTGTTGTTTATCCTCTAAGAGAATGAATTCGTTTCCAGTTGTTCTATTCTTAATGCAAGTGTAAATGAGGCCTCCTTTCATGAGGTCCTCAATGTTATGGTTCCTAAAAATGTTACTAATGAAATAAATGAAGATTTTGAGTATCTTGTTGTGACTTTGCATTTATTCTAATCAAATAATTGATGAAGATGATCTATAATAAATGAAAAATTCTTAACTGATCTCAATAAGGAAAAATTAAAAAAAAATAGTCAAACTAATGATGATGTGACTGTTGTTATTAATCTTGGTTATAATAGCACTTTGTATGAGATTAGGATATGCTCGGCCCTTGATGATCATGAGCAGTCACTACTTGAAGATATTTTGAAAGAGTTCATGGGCGCCTTTACATGGTCTTATAGTGATTTTCCTATCATTGACATAGAAATCATGCAGCACGAGATCTTGACTTATCTAGAATGAAAGCATGTTAAGAAAATTTTAATAAAGCTTCGGCTCGATTGGTCTCTCAAAGTTAAAGATGAAATGGTCAACCAATTGAACATAGGTTTCATTCATGTGGTTAAATACCTAACTTGGATGGAAAACATTATTCATGTGTCGAAATCAGGAGTAAAAGTCTGCTTACTCGTCAACTATTGGGATTTGGAAAATCTTCCCTAAAGGTTGATTTCCAACCTAACAGCGATATGATCATCGACAACATTGCCAGTAATTACCTCAAGCCATTTGTCAATGGATTCGTGGGTTATAACTAGATCAAAATGCATCCCGACTATAAAAAAAAGTCTCATTTTACTACCCCATTGGGTACCTTTTCCTACACCATCATGTCTTTCGGTCTAAAATACATTTTGGTTACATATCCAAGATCAGACATAACCATCTTGCATGATCTTATCAAAAAACGAGGTTAATGTATATATTGATAATATGATCGCTAAGTCCAAAACTCGATATGGTCACGTACTTGCTTGAGGAAATTATTTTAAAGCTTACGATGGTACCAGATGCACCACAACAAAAAAATGCATTTTGGGTATCACAAAGGTCAAACTTTTTGGCTTTATGGACAGCAAAAGGGGGATCAAACCAGACCCTACCAAACTCAAGAAAATTAACAAAATGCGACCGCTTTGAACTGAAAAGGAAGTTCGTGGTTCCTTGGACAAGATTCAATACATCACAAGGTTCATCAATCAACTCACTTCTATCTGTGAACCCATCTTCAAGCTCCTACTGAAGTGTTCTACCAAATTCTGGAATTAAGCATGTCAATAGGCCTTCGAAGAAATCAAGTGGTATCTTTCTTAACCACTTGTGTTCATGCCACCGCAACATGGTCTACCCATTCCCTTGTATTTAATTATCACAGTCACTATGACTGTCGATATGCTACCCCAATACATCGAGGAATCACGCAAAAAGAGAACGATCCACTACACTAATAAAAAAATTAACAGGGTAATAGGTGAACTATATAGCATTGGAGAAGGTCTGTGTCATCCAGGTTTAGGTCACTCATAAATTTTGACACTACATTCTTGCATAACCCATCAAGATAGTGTCTCAGATGGATCACATGATGTAATTTCTACTAAAAACAACTACCTTATTAATTTTTATGGACCATTGGCTACTCTTTCTAGCCGAGTTCGAAATCACATATGTCACATAAAAAGCCATCAAAGGAAGATCCATCTCAGATTACCATCCCGTGGGAAAAACTTATGTGTGGATTTATGAATTTCGAGACGACGACCTTTTCTATTCCATTCATAAATATCTCCACTAGCAGATGTTCTTTAATGGGTTAGCTAATAAAAAAGGATATGGCATTAGGATACTTCTAATCATACTCGATGATTCTCATACTCCCATCTCTATTTCTCTTGCACCAACAACATGAGAAAATATGCGGCATGCATTGTGGGCCTCAAGATTGCCCTCGAAAAAGGAATCTGGTACCTTGATGTCTATAGAGAACTAGCCCTCGTCATAAGGAAAGTTCTATGTAAGTGGAAAGTCAAAGATGAGAAACTCATATCCTTCCATGCAAATCTTGAAACGGTTCATAATTCAAAGATATCACATTCCACTATCATTTTTGCTCAATGAACAGCTTTATCGATCTATTGACAACTTTGGAATTTATGGTGAAATGACCGAGGGAATAATAATTGATATTTTTCAAGTTCAGAAACAATCCATGCCAACTCATTGCTACCACGTTGAACTCGTAATGAAAGAAGATTCAGATAAAGTTGGGTTATTGTATTATGACATCTGGCATCTCCTTAAACATGGTATATATCCTCAAAGGGATGACAAGAAAGACTATATGACCTTTTCAAACATATAGCTCACTATAGCATTTGTGACAAGATGCTATTCAAAAGAAATTTTGATGACATCCACTTGCAATGAATAGATAGTACCAACTTTGAAGGAGTAATGCATAAAATCCATAGCGAAGAAGGGTGGTATAATATCCCGACCCAAATGAATATTCAGTAATTGGGATTAATATAGTAAGTTGTGTTTAATCGCATTAAATCGGGACTTTTTTTATAAGATATGTTATAAAACTCGATTTGTGACAATTAAAAAGGTTGCATGTCTAAGAATATGATTGTCACATTATAAGATTAGCATGCCATTTCAAACTATTTAATTATTCATAATAGTTAAATTATATTAATTATTGCATAGTTAGAGAGTTTATTACTTGATAGTTTCATATGTTTTATGTAATATTATTATGGTTGACTACATAATTTTAGTTCATTAATTTAATATCTGTGATGGGTATATTAAAAAGTGTTGAAATAATTAAATTTGATGTGTTGTTAATAGTAACATTAAGTGGGGGTGATGTCCATAAGTTAAGAAAAGTGGATTAGAGGTCTAAATAAGATAACTTTGGTTATAGTTATGGTTAGTAAGTATATTGGTTTTTGGAAAAATTGGTGAAGAAAGTTTATTCGTTGATTTGATGTAGATATAAATATTGATATACCTAGATGTGTTATAGCCATAGAGGCAATAGATGTTGGATATTAATCCAAAGAGATGTTCTTTCCTAAAAGGCAAAGAGATGTTATAACCGTAAAAGAAAGAGATATTAGATATTAATCCAAAGAGATGTTATTTTCCTAAATGGCATAGAGATATTACAGACATAGAGGTAAGAGATTTGGATATTGATCGAAAGAGATGTTATAAATGGAATAGAGATGATATAGACGTAGATGCAAGAGATCTTGTATATTATTCCAAAGAGATGTTATTACCTAAAAGGCATAGAGATGTTATAGCCGTAGAGGAAGGAGATGTTGGATATTAATCTATATAGATGTTATTTACTAAATGGTATGGCGATGTTTATTGCCATAGCGGCAGTGGATGATAGATATTAATCCAAATAGGTCTTATTAACAATTGTTAATACATGTTTAATGTTTTAATGCAGGTGACGTGATATACTTAATTCCAAGAGATGCGATATGCTTTATTTATGAGAATGTGGTAAGATCTCAATACAAGGTAAGGTACGGGCAAAAGAGTAAGAATATGATATGATTGAATTTTAAGATTTTATTTATTTGATATGTTTCGAGAGTAATATGATCATGAATTGGATTGGAAGAACTATGTTATGATCAAATGATATAATGTGATTGTAAAGTTTAGGTGAATATTTTTTAACATGGACCAGTTGATGTGGTTAGTTTAATTTTGTTGAGTTGGTATCATTGAGCTATTTTTCTCACATATTCATATGTTTGAAATTTTTAGGTGCTAAATTATATTGCCAAATCTAGGATGTCTGGGTAGAAGCTAGTGGTTAAATAGGAAAAAATGGTTAATTAGTTTATGAATATTAGTTTAAAATAGTAATGATTATATTCAGTTTAACTTTTAAAACTTAATAATAAGAAATTGGGTTGGGGTGTGATAGTGGGCCTCACAAGAATAGTCATATGCTTTCCAAGAAAATTGTCCAACAAGGATACTATTAGACTACTATGGTCCAAGATTGCGTTGCTTAAGTAAAAAGATACCTCAAATGACATTAATTTTCTAATCAGCAGCACTTTCCTGCCTGTGAGTTCCCTTCTCAACTTGGGGCACTAACATCATTAGGAAAGTTACACTTAGAGCATCAAATGGGCACAAATTCATTCTCATCTCCATAAATTATTTCACCAAATGGGTTGAAACAGAATCATATGTGGTATTTAATGTAACGAAAGTTTTTAAGTTTATAAAAAAATACTACCATATGTCATTACAGGGTCCCTCGTGAGTTGGTATCAGATAATGGGCTCCATTTCAAAGCTGAAGTAACAAAAGTGGTCGAAGAGTACATAATTCAGAGACATGCGTCTTCCCCCTGCCGATCGTGGGCCAATGAGGCTACATAAGCTGTTATTAAAAGCCTTTAATCCATAATTAGTAAAATGATTAAGAGTTGTAGATATTGGAATGATCGGATCCTTTAAGCCCTCTGGGGTTACCACATATCCATCAGAACACCCACTGGGGATGCCCCTACTCTCTAATCTATGGTATGAAAGAAAACCTGCATGTTGAACTTGAGATACCATCCCTATAGGTCATGCTCAAAAGTCAAGTTGGAGAAGTTAATTGGAAACATAATCATTATGACGAACTCGGACTCTTGGTTGAAAAGATACTGAAATCTTTATACCACATCCAAGGGTATCATTTTTGCGTTGCACGATCATTCAATAAAAATTCAAATACCACGGTGTGAGAGAAGGTGATCTTACTCTTAAAGAAATCGTAAAGCCCGTCTGCGACCCAGGAAGGGAATTCAATCCCAATTAGAGTGTCACATACCTTATGAAGAATATTTTGTCAGGTGGCATCGTTAGGCTCACAAACCTCAATAGAGAATAAATGGCGCGCCCTGTAAACTTGAATTGTCACAAGAAATTTTACCCTTAATTCGATTCTTGTCGCTCTATGCAATTCTCACCTCTATTCTATAATAAAAAGCTTCTTTTCTCATTTCACAAGAACTACGTAGGACATGATACTCTCAGAATATCTTTCAAAAAATTACAAATGTCTTTATCCCCATAGAAATACGTAGGAAACCAATAAAATAACTTTGGGTGTGTTCCTTTATCTTTCAAAAAATGCTATTCTTTTTCCCCGTCAAGAAACACTGATTAGTCATGGATATTGCATTTTAAATCCCTTATATTTACACATTCCAGCATTCATGCGTGCGTTAATTCCGATACTCGTGATCATTTTCTGGATAACCTTTATTTTTATTGTATATTTCTTGTATGAGGTTTATTTGAGCTTTTATATGTGTTGGGAATGTTAAGTGTGACGTTTAGTTGAATTCCGAGAAAATTGTCTCAAAGTTCAACTTCAGGGGAATTTTAGTCATTTTATCATTTAAGATCTGGTCCTAAACTCTAAACAGACGTTGTATCTCTTCGAGCTAGCTTTGAGTAACCACCAATGATGCCTCATTTGGGTTCATAATGAAGAAGTTACGATGTTTTTCGTGGTTTGATCCATGTGAGTAGGAAAATATCAACCCAAGGATTCTAACCTACAGGTCTCGAATCAATTTAGGCCTGATGTGAATCGATTTGGATGGAAAAAGTGCCCGATTTATTATACCGCAAATCGGTTCGACCCTTGTTTCCCTCAAAATTATCTACAATCCTCTAAATTGGTCTCGCACACTCCTTAGGTCCTCAGAATCGACCTTAGTCCTCATAAATGGCTGAAGTTATCAAAATCAATTGCATAAACTCTCCGGGTCCTCAAAATTGACCTCAACCCTCAGAATTGGTTGTGATCATATAAATCGGTGTCATACACTCTTTAGGTCCTCATAATCAACATTGGCCATCAACATTTGTCATGATACTCTAAATAGGTCGCATATACTCGATGGTTCTCAAAATTAAACATTTATCCTTAGCATAACCTACATATCCATGCAAGAGTTCCCATACACAGGGTATCAACATTCATAATTCCCATTAGGGTGTATTTATTTTCACGACCTTGGCTTATCCTAAGCTTGCTCGTCAAAGGGATCTATAAACACCCTATTTTAAAACTGCCATAAACCTCCAAAGGGTCCAAACAAAGTCCATTCAAACCCCGGACCCCCTATCCTCCTACAGACCATAACTAGAGAATGACGTGACACTTCCCAATCACCGTTTAACTTGGGTCAACTCCTGAACCCGAGAATATCTCAACACACTTTCATATATCTATGAATCATCTTTCTAATTTTCCTGACCATGCGCAATCGGACTTGCCGCTCGCATTCAGTAACCTTTCTAATCAAAAACCCTAACTAGAGGATGATGGGATGATTTCTGAGCCTCGTGTGACTTTGGTAAACTCTTGTAACTCAACACATTTTCATAGATCTTAGAATACACTTTCCAAAGGTCTTGACTATGAACAAATCGAACTTACAATTCGTATTTATAAACCTTTTTACCCAGCAACCCCAATCGAAGAACGACAGGTTATTTCTAAAACCCTTTTTGACTTGGGTTAACTATCAGAATCCTCTTTTTAATGGTCACATCCATGTCCAAATCGCACTTAAGGTTTTTATTTATGTTCGATTTACTGCAAACCCCATTTTCAGACTGCCTATAGGTGCATCTCTCCCCCTGCCTGCTGATAGGGAGGACCTAACTTGGCTACCAAGTCTGGAAGCCCTACCAGTTGGCCGACTAAGACCCATGTCGGCTGGCACCCCTCCCAGGGGCATCCTGGTCATTTTGACCTTTTATGGTTCCCTATTTATGGAAATCCTGACGTCATCATTCAGACCTTGAATCTCGTAATTCGTGCAATATCCCTATTAATCACTCCCAAAAATATTCTCTTACATTGTCTCATATCAGTCCCCCACCTCACCATTTTCCACCACTCTACCATCGTCCAAAAATCGTATTACCCAAATTCCAAAACTCAGAATCAAAATAATTTACAAGTTTTAAACCCCTTTCAACTTACTTTGTCAATTTAGTGTCATTTCACATATTTTACTATTTTAGTGCATTTTCTAGTCAATTCTAATTTTCTCAACACTACTTACACTTTCTATTATTTATAAAATCTCAAACTTATTTTTATAAATTCAAAACCCCAAAAGAGGATGTATCCTATAAAGCCCAATTTAGAGTGTTCCTCACTTTTTCACACTTTCATCACTTGTGGACACTCTTTTATAAATTAAATAGAGAAACTATAGTTTCAGATTATCGGCTAGACCCCACCTTATTTCCCGTTCGAAATGCATGGACTTTGATGTCATTTTCGACTACATAGGTGTTCCGAATCTATTTTGGGATACAAGTCCTTATTTTTTTCACTTTATTTTTATTAAAATTAAAATTACATATTAGTTTATTTACTTCTACTTACTTTTTAGCAATCCCGTTGACATACGTATTCAATTTTCCATAGTGATTCACGATCCAGCGCATCAATCATTGTTTATCTATTTTTACTCACTTTATTACTTCTTCGCGGTCTCGTTGACATGCGTATTCACTTTTCCATAGCGAGTTACCATCCAGTGTATCGCTCATAGTTTAGCCAATTTTACTTTTTTTCTTTCTTTTTAGTAGACTCGTTGACATGCATATTCATTTTTTATAGTGAATCAATATGTGTCGCATCACTCATAATTTAGCTACCATTACCTATTTTATAACTCTTTTTAACAATACCGTTGACATGCGTATTCACTTGGACATAGTTTTTCATGATCTGGTGCATCACTCATAGCTTAGCCAATTTTATTAATTGCTCACTCTTTAAGCAGTCCCATTAAACATGCATATTCACCCTTTCATAGCGAGTTACGATCTTATGTATTGCTCATATTTTGGCTATTTTTATATTTTTTTCATTTCTTTTAGTTTACTCTTTAGAATAATTCGTTCCCATCTTTTTCATGATGCGAACACGATGATTTCTCTCCTCACGCATTGTTCACATATGTAGGCAGTTTTCATCCCACACACACTATACACACATTTACACATTTTAGGGGAAGGAGAACATTTTATAGACCATGAGACTCCAAAAGGGCAGAATGGGTGCCTGAAACCTTTCCATTTTGTAACATAGTCTCCGAGACCGACATTTTCTTGGTTTCATATGTGTTAGTTTGTATTTTTTATGTCATATCTACGAACATAACTACCTATTTTTCCTATTTTGATTTAAATAATCTAATTACTCCAATCTCTCACATTTACACATTTTCACACCCTTAAAGTGGTCCACTTCATGTCCTTTCAGTCCGTGAATGCTGCGCGAGCAGTGAGAGGGGATTTATTTAACTCAGGATGTACACACCCTAGATCAAACAAACCCTAAATTTGTTGTCAATCTTGTTCAAACAAACCCATCATCTCAGGCTCCTCTTATCTCAAAATTGAAAAAAAAAAACTGCAAGCAAAAGAAACTCAAAATACACAAACAAACCCCAATGTTGAATAAACCAATATTTTAACCCCTAGATTTCAAATCAAGTTATCTTATTCAAATCAGGCTCAAAATTGATTATATGTTTGGATTTTATTACAATGGAAGATAATATTTTTTTGTTTAAATTTGATTTTAATGAGAGAAATTAATTTTAGGTTTGGATTTAGTTTAAATTTTGAAACCTAAAGCCTCGACTGATTTTCTTTATGTGTGTGTGTGTGAGAGAGAGAGGGGGGGGGGGGGGGGAGGGGAGAGAGAGGTAGAGGGAGGGGAGATGTGGAGATAGATAGAGAGATATATGATATTGGGTGGGTGGGTGGAGTGGGGGGTTGCGGGGGTAGGTGTGCTATTGGGAGTGGGTGGAAGGGGTGGGGTTGGGTAGGGGGTGTTGGCGGGTGGGGGAAGATGGATCCTTTTTTCTTTAGGCCATTTCCAATGGGGGTTTCCATCAAGCTATTTTTCTATGCTAGAAAAAGAATAAGGAAATAAACATCTCCAGTGAATGTTTCTATAAACCGATAGATTCGATGGGGCAGGTGACTCAGATAGAAAATTTTTATATCAATTTCTACATCTATAAATCTTGAAACGGTTGGAGAATATGACATGGAAGCACGGAATTAATCAAACTCCTATAACGAAAGGAAGTAGATGGTTATTTTCCTAAATGGACGGAGATAATGCTCCAGATCACATGGATAGAAACATAGGGATGGAGATAAATCTTTTTGAACTTTTCTATATTTTGAAAAAAAATTGTCACATAAGAAAGAATTCTTTCAGGATACAAACTCTTTTAGAATTAAAATGAATGGAGATGGCCTTAATTTTTTTTCTTTTAATTTTTAACTTCTTAGTATGTGCCTCGCACATAATCGTTAGCTCTAATAGAGTTCTGATGGAAAGGGTACCAAAGTCAAAGTCATTTAAAAAAGGTGCTGAAGTCAAAACGAGATAATGGGAGTATTAAAGTTTTTAAAAAACTTAAAAGGGAAACCCTAGATTTTTTTATCATATTTTACTGATATCATGTAGTTCTTTATATCAGATTTACTCTGTATTCGGTTTTTTTATATGAGATTATATCATATTCTTATGTATATCATATATTTTTGTATTTGATTTTTCATATATCAAAAAAAAATTCATCCGATTTTCTATA
The DNA here is from genome assembly GCA_949130495.1 of Sambucus nigra. NCBI lineage: Eukaryota > Viridiplantae > Streptophyta > Magnoliopsida > Dipsacales > Adoxaceae > Sambucus > Sambucus nigra. Next base: position 95,869,944 of record OX422212.1, read on the forward strand.
TCATATTTTTATATATATGATTTTTTTTTTTACATTTGATTTTTTTTATCATGTTTTTTTATTCAAATTCTTGTTTATATAAGATTTTTTTCTCATACCCTTCCATTAAGTCTTTAACTATATGAAACACTTTTTTTCTCTTATCTTAATTCCTAAATAAAATATCATAAAAATAAGATTTTTCACCTTAAAAATTATTGCTATCAAATTGTCCCTCTTGAATAATTATAGGATTTTCCTTGGATAACTTTGTTACACAATTTTTTTTCTTATTTTCGTATCAAACAAGCCCTAAATGTCTTTTCGTAGGAAACATACAAGACTAGTAACGGATATCTCTTTGTTGAGTCATCCCTTAATCAAATAAATATTTTTTAAATAATTATTGCTCAACACCACATAACCGAGTGAGAACAATTTGATAGTTAATGTGTTAGTAAACGATCGACACCACACATGCATGCCTAATGTTATCAACACCTTTAGTACTCAATCACCGATTTTAACAAAATTCTTTTTTCAAATCTATTTGACTAATATTTATGGATAATCTATTCCTAATCCACCACTTGCTTCCCTCACTCCACTTTCAAATATCAAATTTTATCACAAAAATACCCTATATGCATCCATGATTTGATTACACATCACCATTACTTAGCATCAAGTATTCTTTTTAATATTATCATGGCGCCATTTGATTTGCATTATTCCAAAATAGTAGTAGCAGCACCAAAAAATATGACTTTAAGACATAATACGATTTTCTGTAAGACATAAAAATAACAATTTGTTTAGTATTTAAGACATAATATGATATATTTGAGTACTACTCATATTTATTTATAACTTTAAATGAGTATTTAGGTTAACCTTTAGGAGGAAAATATATACAAAAATATGAGTCTTGTATACACTAAGTCAATGATGAATTCATATCAGTATTTCATTTAAGAATAAAGTATACTAGTTAGAATGCCCTATAAATTCCTATTTCTTTTATGAGGGTATATCCCGGAGTGGTTCTTACAATTTAGTTTTCTTTATGATAAAATTATAGATAATACTTGTTTCAGATTTTTTTACAATCCACTAATCCATGTATTCTTCATTTCCTTTAGGTCTCTTCCACATTCGACCATACCATGTTAGGTGATATCATGTCACAAGTGATTGTTCTTAATTTTGGTCATTTTGAATTAACGAAAGAAATAACATTGTAGATATAATTTGTCAGATATTATGTTGTATGAACAAGTAGAGTTCGTCTCATGTTATAGGAATGTTTATATAATACACATGGTAATGAAATCACACATGAGTAGATTTTATGATTATGCTAAATTACGATTTTATTTTACATTGTATATTTTTTTTGTTGGACTCTAGGTTATGTATTAATCATGTATATTTTATGTTTCTCCATTAGTAATACATTTTGGTTTTAAAAGTATATTATGTTTAAGAGGATTTTTTTTAACCCCTAAAAGGGCACTACTAATATTGAAAGCAAATTACCATTTACTATACTCAACGTAATCTCTAAATCCTGACGGTTCGGACATATTCATTAAGGTTGCGCCTTATGAGCATGTAGTTACTAGTTGAACATGGTTATTTTAAAATTTTCAACAATAATATTTATTAAATTATTAAGACCAACTTCTATGGCTTAATTTATGTTTTGTTTCCCTCGATTTTTTGAAATAGTCTAGTGCCACACGTGTAACACACTCTCTCTAACCTTTGTAGTCAAAAACACTTTGAATTGATATTGTTGTCCACTCTGATCCTTTTAATCATAGACCCTTCAAAACTATTTATTTGTGGAAGGCTCATCGAATGTGATGCTCTTGAATATCGAGTATTAAACCCTGGTTGAGGTAATTTCACATCATGGTTTACACAACATTTAGATCTTGTTAAAAATGCAATGGAAAGGAGAAATGTACAAAAGTGCATAAGAGGTAAACATACCATAAGGTTAAATTAGCATTATTTTATGATTAAAGAGACTAAATTAAGCTTACTCCATCAGAATTTATATTCAAAGCCATGGCCACTTATACTTTAGCGTATTAAAACTGGATCTCACAAATAAAATTATAAATGGTTTGTGGAGCGATTCAATGTTGCAGTGTTTGTGGGTGAGCTTGCGTAGTACTCAACATAACCCCATCCAAGGAAGGTCAACTACAATATACCAGATCAAAGGTTGTAATTTGTTCACACTAACCAAATTATAGTTAGAGGCCATAATATATTTTGGGAGGGCCCATTATCCATGCCCACGTGGGTTCGTAACCTAATAGGTCCTACACTAAAGTTAGCCATTAACTCTCGCATAAAATGACTAATGGCTAAATACATAAATGAATTTGTACACTGGGATGCCAGAAATGAAATGCTCCATTATGAATTCTATGATTGAAGGCTTATTCCTAATGAAAATCTCCAATTTTTCATACAACACACAATGCTGACCTTAAGCAACCATGGTTATGAACGAATTCAATGTGGTCGAGACTTGTGATGATCTAAATTCCATTATGGACTCTTACATTTTAAGGATAAGAGAACTCGAACAAAGTAGGAGGTCCATGGACGGTATTGGCCTCGAAGGTCACTTTAAGATAACAAACTCTCCTCTAATAAGAGATGTATTGGACAAGTTAACCACATTATAGCTACCCATTTATCTTACATAGATTAATATCAATAATACACTTGATAAGGAAACACGGGTGAGAAATGTTAAGTCCTAGACAGATTATTGATGAACATTATCGAGACATATCTTAAATTTATTACTTTTATTATTATGTTCAGTTAATTTCCCATATTTGTGTCAATTTTTTAGGGTACTTATGTAGAAGAAGTGTTGAGAGAAGACTTCCCACACCCTTCTATCTATGGAATTATGCTTTGGACATCACTACACCCATATGGGTGTTATGAAATGTTCCTTACAGAGAAAAACTTTGATAACCTACTAGCGGGTGATGTCGTTGACAAAATGGGAAACTGGGGTGGTAAAGGGTCACACATATGATCATGGTTCCTTAAGATTATATGGATATTTGGTTGAATATAAAGTAATTTTTAATTATGTCTATAGAAAAACAAATTTGACATTCTCACTCGAACGAGGTTGTAATACACGGTCCCAATAATTTAATTAAATATAAATAATACTGAAGTGGGGTTAATGATAACTATAGAAGAATTGTGGGTCAAAATGGAAGAAAAAAAATTATAATAAAAGAAAAAGAAAAAGGAAGGTCGTTCGAACGATATAGTGTGGTTGCTAGAAGCGAGATGGAGATGTCGCGCGATACAGGGCTTCAAACGAGATGTTTCTACATAATAGTTCCAGGTCGTACAAAGCCAAAGTTCGAACGAGGTGAAGATGTTGTTCGAGCGAGCCATGCATATCGTTCAAAAGGAGTGTCTTCAGAATTTTTAATCAAATTGCCCGTGTGCGCTGTCATATTTCTGGCCCCTGATTTGGTGTGTTGTTAAGCCCAGATCAGCCCAAATTAGGAAAAACGGGGATTTAAGATTTTGATGTGTTTTATTAAGGCTTGTTTGTCCATTTGTTGGGAGAAAAATGCAAGAAGACAGATAGAGAAGGGGGAATAGGGTGGTCTTTCACCATGGGAGGGCTTCTTCCACCACTCCTCCACCATTCATCCACCATACATCAACCATAAACCATCATTTTCCTAATGTATTCCACCATATTTTATCCATATACATCCATCTCCACCATTGTTGAAGTAGAGATACGAATTTTGGAAAAATGTTGTGGGATTTTTGAAGAAGATGATAGGAGCCTCCATGGATTTTGAAGTGGCTTTTGCTTAGAAGCATAGGTGGAGCACATTTGGAGCATGCCACCTTTGAAGGTGGGGGTTTCTCCTCCTACACGAATATTTCTACCTCCATTGGAGCTATTAGAGGTGGAAAAATCTTACTCTTAGTATTAAGACTCTATTTTGAATAATTTGTAGTCTTATAGTTTGATTACATGAATAGAGTGCATTTATTTAAATGAGAAAATTATGTGTAGTAAATAATAAAAATATAAAAATATTGGTAAAATATTATTTTGTTGAAAATAAATAATGAATATTTCAAAGTTTTAAAATATAAAAGGTTGTTATTTTGTGAAAATGGTGTATTTTCTAAAAATATTGATGTTAAACATTTTACGAAATAAAATATTTGAAGATAATTATTTATGTTGTTAAATATTGATGAAATAATGTTTTAATGTTTCTTGCAAAAATAAAGATTTTATGAAAAATGAACATTTGTTGAGTTTCAAGAAATTAAATGTCTTTTATTCTTTGAAAATGTATTTTTTTTTTGCAAGTAAAAATATGTTTAACCCGTTTAATAGGATTTTAAGGTTAAAAAGCCATCTTCTCATGCATATAAACAAGTAGTATTTGGATGATGAATGTATAAACAAGTTTAAAGAAGATTTAGTTTGGTTTAAACATGTAATAAAGAAAATGTGGAAATTTTATCGTTCAAGTGTGTGAAAATGGGATTAAAGGTATAATGAACATAAGGTGGTAAGACTACATGTGTTGAATAAAAGAAATGGTATTTTCTCATAAAAGTAGTCTTTAAGTGCAATTACATTTATTGAATAAAGAAAGTAAAGAAATGTCTAATTAGGAAAAATAGTTAGTAATGGTGTTGAACAAGTGTTAATGCTTAAATATTGAAAAGTTAATGTTGTAAAAGGTTAACACTTGTGAATTTGGAAAGGAAATCATGAGATAAATATAATTCCAATTAAGATGAATGTTAATCCAAGGTTAAAAAAGGCGTTAAGGTGTTAAAACACTTAAGAAGTTAGTATGGATAACTCAATAGCGTTCTGGGAGAATTAACACTTGTGAAAATTGAGTAAAAGATGAGTTTGGAAACAAATGGGTAAAATGGTAATTTTAATTAAAGTGGAACATTTTTATGAAATAAAAATTTTGAAAATGGTGTTACGCGAATTGGTCCTAAATGAATATGATTTTTGGAATAAAACCAAGGTTAAAGTGTAGAGGACATGAAATGGTAAAATTTCATAGTATAACATGAGTTGGGGTGTAACCCATGGGTTTGGGCTACGTCCGGTAGCAAGAACATTGAAATAATGTGGAAATTTGTAAAATATAAAAACACATGTAAAGGACCTCGGATGACACCAAAAAAAATAAGGCGGGCCAGAAGTCCTGGGATGACTGACCCAAAATAACTTGTTAGAGCATATTGTGCGCATAGACGACGGTGTGGAGTTTGTTGAAGTATGTGGTTATTGGAAGATTCCATGAAAAGATAAAGTAATAAGGAACATGTCAAGAAAGGGGTTGTGTGGTGAAATGTGTTAACACAACCTAACTTGAATGAATTAATAAATGTTCCGAAAAAGGTGAGATGAACAAGTAAACGCATAAATCTATTGATGTCCATAAAGTAAGAAAAAAAGAAAAGTAAGTGGGTAAATGGGTGGTTAAGCAACCTAAGTGGCTAAACCCATAATTAACACGAGAATATTTTTTTAAAGGTATTCAAAGGCTAGATGAGTATTTTCTAATATGGTGAACGCGTGTATTGAAAGAGATGATTTTCAATAATAATACTAATGTGTATCAGTTAAAATGAAAAGAGTGATTTCGATATAGAAATGGTTTTGGGGTTATTCAAGTGGAATTGTTTCAAGTATTTAACCGTGTGTGTTAAATAAAGTGAAAAATGTCAAAATGAGAAAAAGAAAGTCCTTTATAAGATTAAGGTGAATTAATCTGGCTAAACAAGGTTTTTGAAATTAAAATATTTCATGTGTTAAGTATATGTATGTTTATTTATATACAAGGTAGTTGCATGTGCATGTAGGCATAACGTGTTAGAGTCGTCTTTCTACCGTTAGATTATATACTACATTTGTATATTTCCCACTGGACATTTTGATCATACCCTCACTTTATTACGGCAGGTTGAGAGTGGTTTTGTATTTTAAGAGCGCTATACAAGTAAGTATTTCATTATTATTACGTTAGTAGCTCTGTATGCTTGGACTTCGGGGTGCTCCTCATGTGTCCGTCACGCAGTATAATTTGAAATTATAATCGCATGCTAAACAAGTGAAATGTTAAATAAAATAAAACTAGACTAGCAACATTATATCGATTGTTTCATTGCACTTCACACCTAACGCTCGGGTCGGACCCGGTTGACAATAGGTAACCCATAAATTCAGGTTGGGGCGTTACAGAGATGATGTAACTAAGCATTTTGGCATTCAACTGTCAGCCTTCGACAAATATTTTCTACTGCCTTTTGCTATATGATGACTTAATTAGTAGGTTCTCTTACTATTTTTTTACTCTCTTCATGTTTGTTTTTCAATTGTACTTTCCTCCTTCCATCTCTCTCTTCCTATTATCTATAAATATTTAGGTGTAATTTATTTGTCTTCACATATAAAAATAGTCTTAAAAGGAAAAATCCTCATTCAAACCCACAAATTTTCACCACCACAATTACTGAAACCCCATCTTAGCCACTAGAAAATCCTTTGTATGCCTAGATTTCCAAAGAGGCGGGTGCACACGAGGAGATTTATGTGAGTTTGCACAATTTTGTTCCTTAATGGTTTAAGTTGTCATTTTTTAGTTCAGAGAAACTAATGTCAAATTTGACAAAGTATGGATAGATGTTTTAGTCTCATTTCTATTTTATTTGATTTCCCATTAAATCAATGGAATCTAGAATATATGGGGAACTAAAATGATCAAGATAAGTGGAAAACATGTAGGACAAAGAGAGTTTTTTGGTTGATTGTGAGTTGAAATAAGGTGATCATACTTTTAGTGTTTAGATTGACTATACAGATATGATCACACGTGCAAGGCATGCGAGCATACCTAGTATTACAAAACACATGCATATACAAAATAACAATGTTGAAAACAATTGGACTTAACCAAGGGTACACGTGAGTTGTCGTCGTTTTAACAAGCAATGGGGATCAAGGGAAGAAAACCCTATCGGCCATTAACTCCAAACCAACTACCACACGTTAAAACACAAGCATTAGTAAAAATCAATCAATTCAAACAACCCACTTTCTAGACTCTTATCTACAAAAACAAAACTTCCAACCAAACCCTCTAACCAGTCACTTATCTTACAAAATCAAACTACTCAAGAAAGAAAGCTAAGAAGCCATAAAACCACTATCCTAACTAAAAAAAATCCTTAAAGCCATAGCACCAAAGATACAAAAACAAGAGAACCATCAGCGATTAAAATGAGGATCCAACTACTAAAACAAACCCATACTCGGATCAATAATGATAAAGATCTCATAAATAACCACTAAACCACCTCAAATCTCTTCAAAATTGAATATTGGCTTAACTTCATTTTTACAGATCCACAAGATAAGCCAAATCAGATCCATTAACCATAGCATAACACAAATATCATCAGTTACAAATAATATCAAACCAAGAAAAAGTAAGACATTATAACCAACCACTAAAACACCTAAAATATCTTCAATGTTGTATCTTAACTAAGCTTTAGAACTTGCAAATCCATAAGATGAGATAGATCAGAATCTTTAACCAGAGCCCCAAACAAAAATAACTTTAGCTAAAACAAGCTATCAATAACAAGATCTATACCAAAACACAAGTCTAACCATGAAAACCAAGATAAATTATGCTTACCATCCACTATAAAAACCTATTATGTCTCCTGATGATGACTCTATTGACTAATAACTTCTTTTACATCTTTTCAAAATGAACCCGAGATGAATCGTCTCCTTCTTATTAGTTGTGTCTTTAATCTTTCCTTCTGTAATTTATTCTTTTGTTTTCTCTATATGTCAACCAAGATCTAAGATTGGTATATAAGACTAAACTCTCCCTCCCCTTTTATTGTTGAGAACCTCTCCCCCTAATATAGCTCTAAAATGAACAAGATCATTGTATCTCCCCATCCCCTTTGGATGATGAGTACCCCCTCCCCCTTTACCTATTAACAATCCTGTATAAAATAGCTAAAACTTGACTATGCATACATAGAAATGTTTTACAGCCCAATCCTTAAAAATTTCCCAACTTTCTTAAGTTATCCAAATGATTCTACATCTACAAGTACTATTATGTATACATTTTTTAATCTTCGTTGTCACACTTTTCATGAGATTAATCTTCTAATTGAAGTTGCAATTAATTCTCTCTCCCCATATATAGTAGATAATTTAAGTAATGGAAAGATTTTGAAAATTTCTCTTAAAACTCTCTATTTGTTGTAGAATATCGGCAATTTCATCTTCAAAATATTTCACATCTATGAAAATATATGTGTTACTTAAAGCTTATTAAAACACTCTTTAGAAAAATCACACTTAAAAAATAAGTGCTCATTATTTTCAACCTCACTGTTACACAACACACGCACACATACACATCATTGTTAATTGTTTCCCAAGTATGAAATTTATGTATGGTCCAAATCTTGTCCAAACACACAAACCATGTGATAAATGAATATCTAGGGACATGATATTTCCCCCCCACACATTTATGACAATTAACTTCTAGTTTATGTCTCCTAATTTTATTATAAGTGTCATTGCAACTATATTCTCCAATTCTATATGGTATCCATGTAAACCAATCATCCACATTCCCAACTAATTGAGTAATATTATTCACAACTTCTCTGAGAGCGTTAGAAATATTATTAGGAAGTCTCCATGTCTCGTCTTGAATGAGACCACTGTCCTTAACATTAATATTTATCATTGCATCGTAGATAATTATTGTACCATACATGTCTACTAAAGGCCCCAAAGTATGCCAGTTATCCATCCAAAAAATGGATTCTTCCAATTTCCCATATGATATTTAATAAAGTTAGCAACATGTCTAAGATTGCACAACTTCTTCCAAGTCCATGAGCTCCCGGCCTTGATTTTAATATTCCAGATGATATCTCCCTTAGTCGCATACATATGAATTCATTTAACCCATAGCGAGGCTTTTTCCATGTAAGATCCCAAATATGTATAAGCATATATGATTTGTTCCAATCAAATAGGGTTTTATACCTAAGAATCTTTCTTCCTTATGGTAACATATATTATTCCACGAAACTTTCACACTGTTTTCCTCATTTCCATCCCAGACCCTAAAAATATTCTCAGAATACGATCAATATCTTTAATCACTTTTTTTGGGAATGATAAAGAGATCAATCCAATATATTTGAATATTGCGCAAAATCGAAATGACCAAATAAATTCTCCAAGCATAAGATAGCCATGTGGATGTCCAATTGTTGACATTTCTCGTAATCTTCTCAACTAAACCTTTGCAATCAAAAACTTTTAATCTAGCAGTGATAAGTGGAACACCCAGGTACATCACTGGGAGAATTCCTTCTTTAATCCCAATAATATCACTAAGACTTTTCCTATCATCTTCACATACTCCCGCAAAGAAAATTTTGCATTTAGCTTTACTAGGAGACAACCCTAATAGCTCATTAAAGGTTTTCAAAGATATATTAATAACCTGCAAGGAATCCTTATTAGCTTTAGCTACAACGAATAAATCATCCGCAAACATGATTTGAGACAACTTAAGCTTGGCACATTTAGGGTGATAACTAAACTCTTATTTATCCAAGATCCAGTGACTCCATTGTTAACAAAAAGAGATATAGTGGCAATGGATCCCCTTATCTCGGCCTTTCTTCCCTTTAAAATATCCGACAAGACCTCCATTGACATTAATAGAATAACTTGTGGATTGAATACATTCCATTATCTAATTTCTCATAATATTTGGGAAAATAAATTTTTATTTGTATCTTAACTAAAATTATATTATTTATTAAATCGTATTATATCTTAAAGATCTTGTTGCATTTTTTTTCATATTGGTATTTCCTACTTATCAAATAATGATAATGTTTTTTATTTGTTATTTAATGATGAAGTTAAAAGAAGGTTATCAAAGTTGACATATACTTTTCTCATTTTATGTTAAATATTTGAAAAAGGAGTGGGGGAGGAAGTTGGTGGAGGGGATAGCATATATATCCTTAGTAGAATGATTTCGAGGGCTTTAAAGCTATCATAACAATATGTATGTTTGTAAGAACTACTTAAAATTCTTTCTAAACGGACATGACATTTTCGAAAGTACATAACTTTATTATACAATTGTTATGTTTTTGAAGGGACACATACTTTCTAAAATTGCTGTCAAATTAAAATTATCGTAAGTGAACAGGGGATTATAGAATATCTAATGCAAGTATGGGTCGAACCCATATGGATTTGTCAATATTAACGTTTAAAATTAATACAACTGTACAACTAGACGAACGGGGTAGAAATATGATTGCTAACTACGAAAGATAATGAATAACATAAATAATGAAAACGAGTGTGAATTATGAGGATCGTAAAAATAATATGAAAGGAATTAGGAATTCGAGGTCCATTTATCACGTTATTAATATTGTGCATTAATTTAATAGAGTCATTCCCTTTTTATAACTTAAAATAATACCTAATCTCGTCGCGTATATTTTGAAAGACTTAAACATTGGAGATTACGATTTGTTTTATATTTCTATTATATGGCGTAATTATTATTCCCTTAAAACATATCCAAATTACTTCTAAGCATAATCCGTCAAACGTAAGCATAGACTATCAAACAGTTTAACATAAGCATAATCTATCAAATATAAGCACAAAGTATAAAAGTTATAAATTTTTACATTTAAAATTGAAGGTTTAAAATATCACACTCGTGACTATTTTAATGAATATGAATGTTTAAAACCATTAAAAGAAATAGCGAATGTAAGGAAAAATTTCTAATCGAGCCAATTTATTTATAATTGGCTTCATTCCGGATAAAACATTTGATCCATATGTCAGGCTTTGTGATGCTAATCCCATAAGCCTATGACGTGTTTTCAATGAAGACGTAGTGGCAAAGCTTCAAAGTTGAGTACATATTGCTTTGTTTATCATGTTAAGTTTCTCATCACGTTTATCGAGGATCTCGCATGTATGAATGCATATTGAATATGGGTCCTTGGATATTTTTAAGGGTGTTAGTTTTTTAAACTCAAAATCGTTTGGAACTGTTTTTAATTATTTTTCAAGAAAAAATAGTTTTTGGTTTAATCTCATTAGAACGAGAATTGAACTCGTTATAACAAAAATGAGTTTTCATCCGAACGACTTATGATCTCGTTAGAACAAAATAAGAATCTCGTTGGAACGAGCTTTAAATGCCATCAAACGAGAATTCTTTGTTTAACGGGGCCAATGTCATTGGAAGGTCATTGGAAGGTGGTTAGAATCTTGTTCGAATGAATCTGGGTTGACGCTCGTACAAGGTTTGATGTTGTTTAAATAACCTTGTGCTTTCGTTCGAACGACCTTGTGTTTTCCTTCCAACTTGATTTCCACCTTGAAATTCGAATTTTTCTATTTAAGATGTGTTAGAGTCAGCTTTTTTAAGAACTTTTAGCAAAATAAAATTCCTATATGTTTAACAAAGTTCCAAAACCCTAGTTTCATCCTCTCAATCTAAAGATCCAAGTTCTTTATATTCATATAGTTGGGCACCAAGATTTGATTATATACAACTGAAGGGTACTTGTTTCGTGTGGTGGATTTTGTACTTGATAATTACATGCGATGGACTCCGTGTTTGTGGTATTGCGATGAAAAAGTGGTGGATTTTGTGTTCCTATCCGTAGGCGGTTGATAAGCCTCATCGGTGGATACTGAGACGTGCATGGGCTCATGCGTTTTAGTGGATTGGGTGAGTATATATAGGAGAAGTGGAAGATAGAAGAGTATCAAGACTTGTGGGTATCGAGTCCTTGAGTAAGTCTATCGTCTATGCTTTGTAAAACCATATCAAAATGATCATTTAAGGTTTTTCCCTTTGTGGTTTTCCTTGTACATCGTTGTGTTGTATTTGGATTTAATTATTTTATTTGTTTATCACCAAGATGTATGGTTTAGGCTAAAAAATAAAAATAGATAAATCGGGTTTTTCACAATAAAGGTTTAAAATTGGTGCATGGATTTCACAGGATTAATTATTTTAAATTTTCAATTTTTAAAAATTTGACAGACATAAAAATTAGACTTTTTGTTTGGAATACCATCCTTACCTAGCAGGACTCGCGTTTTTCAAATATTGTATCAAAGCAGGTTGCACTTATTTATGTGTTTAGAATTCGTATTTTTAGGCATGAATTTTGGAGGATTTGGTGGTATTATAACCCCGATGTTTGATGGGTCGAACTGCGCATACTGGAAAATGCATATTAAATTAGCACTTAAAAGCGTGTGTGGTTAGTTGTCACACCCCAAACCCAAATCCATTCAAATCATTTATTTTTATAATAATTAAATCTAATCTTCAACCCATTTGAAGTATAATTCATTTATCAATATTTCCATGCATAATGTACATAATGATCATAATATTGTTCTTTGTACAATAACATAATTAATATCAAAGTCATAATTAAGCGGACTCACAATACTATGATTAACTATTACAGTTATCAATTTTAACCACTCTACCTCTATATATACAATGTGTAAGTGCAGTAAAATCCATAGTGTGATAATAAAAAAATCCCCATATATAAACCCCAGTTCTTCTTAATGGTGCAGCTCTTAAAATCATCGATCATATGGTATCCTAGCTGACACCGTACAAACCTGAAAATGTTAAAATATAAATAATATCTATGGGTACCCGAATTTTCCATCATGGGCCCGGACGAGTAGCCTAATAAAAATGGCCCAAAGTCCTGACCCCTCGCACCTTAACTAAATTCCTCTATGACTTAGTCTTCTCCTAGGATCTAGTTTAGAGATATTCCAGGAGAAAAATATGGACGTGGGGGAGTCCAACACCCCCACTCCCCGATGATAAACATGTATATAATAAACCCTCAGCCTGGGGAAAGAGGGATGCACTGTATTCTCTGTAAACGCTCCCCGGAGTATATAGAAATAATACTGATTGCACCACCGTAGACATAGGCATTCTTGCTGAACCACGTACACACTGTGTTGTGTGATTGGCATTTTATGTTCTTTATTTTTTGTGGTGATTGCGTTTTCTTCATTTATTTGTGTTGAATATAATTGTCACCATAATTGGCGTCGTCTGTGAGAACATTTGTCTTCCCTGAGAAAGCCCACAACAACAAAGAAGTTGAAATGTCTGGTCACAACAGTAATGCTCCTCGGGAAGGGGATATCCAAGAATAACCTGCTCCTCGCAGGATCGGATCTGAAGTTGGACGTTCACATCAGAGGGATCGGCCACAGAGGCCAACCTTAAAGGAAAGCCAAGGACCAGCGAGGTCCACGCAAATCTCTAGACTAATTGATGCCTATGAGGCAAGGTTCCAAGAGCAAAGGGAGTCCGCTCGCAAGAAAGAGACTGAGATTGCTCGCCTCAAAAGGAAATTAGAAATGATGGATAAAGAGCTCCATCGCATCACTAGGCAACGTCCATACCATACTCCTAGCCCTCAGGCGAGCAAGTCTCGCATCTGAGGAAGGAGCCCCAGGCGTGGATCCCAAAAGAGTGATAAGAACGAGTTAAGCAATGACTCTCTTGAGCACGAGCGACCGACTCGCCGTTATAGGAGCCCAGCTCGCAGCAATGAGAGCATACAAAATTTGGTCCGAAGGTAGATGGACCAACACCCAGCACATCGCGGCGCAAGATCGACCAAGGAGCTTGCTAGATGAGCTCTCAATACACAGATAAAATCCCCTTTCTTAAGGGAAATAGAAGAAGAGGAAGCCCCCAAGAAATTTTCTATTCCAAGATTCAAGATTTATGACGAAAAAACTGATCCCATTGATCACGTTAGGCAGTACAGGCAATCCATGACCCTCTGGAACCACCGGGATGCACTGATGTGCTAGATTTTTCCCTCGAGCCTGCATGATATGGTGAATAAATGGTGTGAAAGGCTCTCTCACCGGTCTATCAGGAGATTTGAGTCATTGGCCGAGCTCTTTACGACCCACTTCATTACTAGTAGCTCCTATCCCAAAAGGATGGATGCTTTGCTAACAATGAAAAAGACACCTCAAGAGAGCCTCCGAGACTACGCGAAGAGATACTGGGAGTTGTTCAATGAGGTCAAGGACTGCTCGGAACAGGTAGCAGTGGCCTCTTTCAAAATTGGGTTACCCATCTCTTGCCTTCTGTACCAATCCTTGACGAGGAAATAGGCCACGACCATCGACGACTTGATGGCTTGCATCGAGAAGTACGCCAAGGTGGAGGATGTGACCCATCTCAGCACAGGGTAATACGATCAAACTAAGCTCGCTGCCAAAGGCAACGACAAAGCTGAGAACCAGAAGAAAGGAGGCAAGAATGGCTCCAAGAATGGAGGAAAAAATGATGTTTTAGAAGCATTTCAGGCAGTCAACACTGTCTTCAAAGAACCAATTTACAAGATTCTGGTGAAGATCAAAGATGAGCCATTTATTATGTGGCCCAAAAATATGGGAGGAGATCCCTCAAAGAGAAATAACGCGCTGAGATGCGTTTTTATAAAGAGGGAGGACATAAGACTGAGAACTTCAAAGCTCTTAAGTCCCACCTCAAAGAGCTGGCCCATTTTGGGCACCTAAACGAGTTTATTGAGAAGAAGACAGAGAATGTTGCTACCAATGGAGAAGCAAGACCTAACAACGTACTCGATGACGATGCTGGCCATGAATTCGTGATAATTCATAAGGCATCTGATATGAAGCAGATTCAGGGGAATTCAGCTCGGATGGAGGTAAAAAATCTTACAGCTAGCTTTTCAGATCGATCTAATAAAGACCCAATCAAGAAAACATCATGACGTCGACTATAGCAAACATATCATGTTCACAGATGAGGATCTGGTGGGAGTGATAACCCCACATCATGACGCCTTGATCATTATGCACAGGATAACTAACTATGACATCGACAATTTGCTCTTCGACCAAGGAAGCTCATCCGAGGTAATGTATCTCAACATATTCAGAAAATTAAAGTTGAGCATCGCCGACCAGAAGGAAGCCATTGTCCCTCTAGTTGGCTTTGCTGGAAAAGTGAATATTCTATTGGGAAAAATTATTTTACCAGTAAGGGCAGGAAGTATCTCCAAGATGATTGAGTTTCTGGTAGTCGACATTGACTCGCCATACCAAGCTATCCTCGGCAGGGTATGGCTACATGCGATGAAGGTAGTCCCCCTCGACCTACCATCAAAAACTAAAATATGTGACCGTGCGAGGAGTAATGAAGATTCATAGTGATCAAGCGATGAAAAGAAGGTTCTTCATAGCGGCCATTCGCCCTAGACCAGAGAAAAAGGCCGAGAAGCCTAATGAGAAGGTCAAGGAGCAAGAAGGTCTGATACCTTCAAAATAGCAGTTAAGGTACGGAAGACCCAGAGTGGAGGAGACCAGGTTCCTCCCCTCTGAGCGTATCGTGGAAAACCTGGAGGAAGTTACAGCTGGAGGAAGCAAGACGGATAGGATATTCCTGATTGGAGCTTCTCTTACAGATCAAGAAAAGAAGGAATTGACGATTCTGTTGAGAAGCAACGTAGACATTTTCGTATAAGAACCATACGAGCTGCCTGGAATTGATTCCAGTGTTGTTTGTCATCGGTTGCATATCGACCCCACTTTCAAACCTATCACATAGAAGGAACGACGAACTGCACCCGAGAAGGCAAAAGCTATAGAAAAAGAAGTTGAAAAATTACTGGATGCAGGATCCATACAGGAGGTTCAATTCCCTAAATAGTTGTCCAACCCAGTAGTATTTCCGAAAAACAATGGGAAATGGAGAGTCTTCATTAACTTCACTGACCTTAACAGGGCTTGCCCTAAGGAAAGTTTCCCTCTCCCAAAAATTGACCAATTGGTGGACGCCACGGCAGCTCACGAAAGAATGAGTTTTCAAGATGCATATTCGGGGTATCACCAGATCCCTCTGTATGCACCAGACCAGGACAAGACTGTAATGCCTAGTAATTTTAAATGACTTTTAAAATGGGTTATATTTTAAATTAATGGATTAATTGTATTTTACTATAAATTAATTCATTTGGGTTTTATTCGAATTGTGGATATTAAAATGAATGATTCTGAATATTACTTAAAGATATTTAGGTAATATATGAATGTGATGCTATTGATATTGATGTGAGTTGTTAATTCAGTAATTTAAATTTTTAGTCGGACGCGGTATGGGACGTGTCGGGACTAATTTGTTAAATTAAAAAGGAAACTTATTTTTATATCATCCTTATAGTCATTTCGACTGCGTTGTTGCATCCGGAAGGGTTGAAATAGTCCAAAAAATCTATTTGGATGTTGGTTTTGGTCTCGGGTCATTTGGAAATGAAAAGACAACCCAAAAGGGCATTTTAGTCATTTTTAAAAGAGGGATGAATAGTGATTTAGGATTTTATCTTATTATAAGTTTTTGGAGATTAGTTGAACGTGGGTTCATTCATATCTTCTACACAAATTAAAAGGTCATCTTCTTAGAGAGAGTGAAAGGTTGCTTGGGAAGAGAAACGCTTTCTTGAAAGGAGAAGAACTAAGAACCAAAGGTCACCACCACCAACCACCACCGGAAGTTGGACGAAGAAGGGAGAACCACCTGTGATATACTACACCAAAGGATGAGACCTTCATTAGAGGCAAGTGTTTGATAATTGCAATCTAAGTTTGTAAATTGTCCATGTTAGGATAGTTATAAAAATATGAGATTTTTACATGTTTGGAAGATGAAAAGATAGAGTTGTTAATGGATTTCTGGAATCTAAAAATATATAGGAATCAAACTCATGTTGTAGGTAGTTAGTAATCCACGAAATATTCATCAATATGTGGAAGAAATTATGTAAATCATTATTTTGTTCTTGAAGATATCATTTTTATAATTTTCTGGAAAAAAAAGGAGGATAAATATATGCTTTTAATTCAAACTCTTGATGATTCTAGGATGTTTAGAGCATTAGAAATCATTCACATATGTTGCTATATCATGTAGTAAGGTTTATAAGGAATTTGGGTACTTAATATGAAGGTTTGAATGATCAAAAGCGATGAAACCCGTAGTAGAAGAAATGCAAAAAACTGGGTTGATATCTGGGTGATCGATCGATCGACCCCCTGCCTTCGATCGATCGACCTCCCCAGAATTCCTAAAGTTGTTTCATTTTTAATGTTGTTTCTTATCCCGAACCTTTTGTAAATCGTTGGTGATTATTAATTTGATATAATGGGACTTAGGAAGATTCAGTAAGCCCTAGTTAAGAATAGAATTGATTTGATTGGGATTTAATTGAATAGAATGATGATAATTAAATTGAAAGAAATTTCGGTTACTAGATTCATGTGTTGGATTATAATTACTATGCATGAGGATTAAGGATAGGTCTAGTAGGGGAGATTGAATATAACACATGGGTAGCCTTAGGGTTATAATTTGAACATTAAGGACTGAGTTTAAGGTCATTATTGATTACGCAAGGACTGAGTGTAGTACAAGCACTTAGTGGTATGGTTCCTGGATAGAGATGGGAGTTCAGAAAACATTTGGTTGAAAGAGGGGATGAGGTTATCCTGATTGCGTATTTGAATTTGACGGACCTCCACGACCGACAAAGTTAAGTAGTAGTGTATTGGAGGGGTTCCTTGTGTGGATTTCGCTTTGCGAGACGCTCCGCGCATGAACCTTAACGACGTCGGCAGTGGAGAGATGTTATATGATGCGAGGATGTTGATTTTGTTGATAAGTCACTATAGACTATGAGCCATGTGATGATGGTATTCAATCCTAGTTGAAAGAAAATGTGTTTATAAGAGATTAGAAACTATCGATTATAAACCTAATTAAAGGAGGGTTTAATTCTTAGTAATTCGGGAGATAAGATGATATGGACCAGTAGGATATTAGTGATTCCTTACTGAATAAATACATTGAGGAAAAACCTATTTGAACCTTGGGTAATGAGTGAGACTCTAAAATAATTAAATTAAGGAAGTAAAGTCATAATATTTTAATACGTAGGATTGAAAGAGATATAATGCTACGTATGGAAATTATCTTAGGTTAATGTGAGTACCTTGTTGATATTATATTATAGGTAGATGATAATGCCTATTTTATTGATGATTTATGTGTATGACATACCTCTCTTACTTGCTATCGGTGGGAGGTTTGTGCATGAGGGCAGTCATATCCTGATGAATCCATGATATTTTTAATTTGTCGCTCGAGAACATAGGTCTATGAAAGACTTATCAGAGAGTTGATAAGTCCGCTGACTATGTGTACGTAGTTATGTGCGTGACCCATGGATACGGGAACTATGTTCACCTCCAATTTGTATGATGTTGTTTATGGTTCGAGGAATCCTTACTAAACCTTTAGTCCCCTATTCGGCGACCAACGATATTGGGACATGATAGCAGAGTAATGCACTGCACCGCAGTTGTGACTCGGGGTGCCGTATTATATATGTATATATATAATGAATTAAATGAATGTATAGAGTGGTTATTTCATTCTACTGTGTGATAATTCTAGATGACGGTGAATAAAGAAAAAGAGAATTTAATCAAGTTAATGAATATTTATTCTTAAAGATTTGGAAAAGATTAATTTAGATTAATGGGAAATATATAAGAATGATTATCCTATGTACGGTATGGGACATACGGGATTATGATATGGGATAGAATCATATTATGGAAACTATGGTGATAATTATTATGCAACACAAATAGATAAGAGAAACGCAATCACTAAGTAAGAATAAGGAATGCAAAATGACAATCACAAAACAAAGGGTGTACGTGGTTCAGCAAAGATGCCTACGTCCACGGTGGTGCAGTCAGTATTATTTCTATGTTCTCCGGAGAGTGATTATAGAGAATACCATATGTCCCTTGCCCCGGACCTAGGATTTATTATATACATGTTTATTTCAATGAGTGGGGGTGTTGGAGTCCCCCACATTTTCCATCTCTTCCTAGAACCTCTCTTAATGGGAACATGGGAAGAGACTAAATCATAATCGGTTAAGACATGAAGGGTCTGGACTTTGGGCCTCCACAAATGGGCTACTCGTCCAGGCCTATCATTCTAATTTCGGGTACCCACAATTGCCCCTAAGTTTGTTGGGCCATACTTGTGCACAATAAATTTAAATGATTTGTCATAATGGCTCATTTGTGCATCGTGCAACTTTTCCCAAAGTTTGAGGACTAATTCTGGCGGCACCCGCTTCGTGGCCTGTGCACTTTGATTAGCAACATTTAAAGGTTTTCTAGAGCAGCCATTTTTTTACCGTCATTTTAACCTTCTCATCATTCTTCCATTTCCTGTGAGCTCCAGTGATTGACACTCTCTTCTCTGAGTGTCCATTCTTATCGCTTCCTTGTTATTTGGGCTCATGATTCTTCATCGTTCGAGTCGAACTTTTCATCTTGTAAGTCTCCTGTGCCTTCTCTTTATATTTTCTCTTTGAATTTGTAGTTTTCTAGGGTTTCGCAATGGCAAAGATTGGTAGTAGGTTGGTGTCTGAGTTTAGGAAGTTTTATAACATCCCAGAGTGGGTAGAGATTGAGTGTGATCCTCCCCCTAGAAATATTATAGACATAGAGGGTGCCCATTGGATCCATGTTTTGATGCTTTCGCAAGGGGGACTTACTTTTTCTCCCAACGACCTGTTATTGCACTTCTTTGGTTACTTCAATATTGTTCCTGCACAGTGTTCACCCAATGTGTGGAAGATAATTAATGGCGTCCATAGAATCAATCAGTTTTATGGTACCAAGTTAGGTCTTTCCGAGGTCTGTTTTTCCTACTCTTTTTTTCGAACTACTTCTGGTATTCTCTATCTCAAAGCCAGGAGCCCTGACAGGGTATTGGTAGTAAACCTACCTATTCCCATAAGGACTATTGTCAAGAGGGTTTCCTTGCTAGAAACTGGCAGTTTTCTCCCCAGTCTGAAAGGTCGAGGTCTGATAGGTTCTCTGTTCCCTTTTATGGGGAAGAATACATAGGTAGACTTTGCTCTGTTCTTTCAATTTTTATTGATTTGTGATCTTTCTAATTTTTCTCAATTTTTTCTCCAGTGAGGTCGAAGAACTTGGAACCTGCTCTCAGCGAGGTTCGTCTCTCTGAATTGGTCAAGGCCTGGAATATCAGGGAGCCCTTAGCTGACGGAGAGCATCCCCGGTCTGCTTCTTTTCTGCTCTAATATAATAACATTGGTTCTAGTTTTATAGCAAGGTCGGTAGATAGTATCCCTGAGTTTGATACCTCTGAAGAGATTGTTGTTGATCCTATTCAGTTGGACGAGGAGGAGAGCAGTTTGAAGAGTGATATCGTAGGTGGTGGTGAAGGCAACTTTGGTGAAGGGAGCTCTGGTGGTAGTAGATCTTCTGATTCGAAGGAAGTATCTGAAGCTCGAGGATCTTCGAGCATATCCTGTAGTTCAAGCGAGGAGATGGTTGCTCCAAGGAAAAACCTAATTCGAGATGATGATGACGACGATCACGTGCTTCTCGCTCAGAGGTCAAAGAAGCAGAAGTCCAGTACTAGGGCTGTAGCTACTGGATCTCGGTCTTCTACTCAAGAGCAAGAGAGGAAGAGGAAAGAGGAAGAGCAGATGAAAGAGAGGGAGAGAAAAAAAGAGGAGGAAAGAAAGAAGATGGAGGAGAAGAGGAGGATGGAGGAGAGGAGGATAATGGAGAAGGAGAAAGAGGAAGAGAGGAGAAAGATGGAGTTAAGTACGAAGGCTGGGCAAGCCTTAGTCCCGGTGTCTGCTTTGCCCGAAGGAGCCTCAGTTACCGTTTCTCCTCAACTCGCTCCTGCGCTACTCGAGAGGGAGGTTCTTCCTGCAGATCGCCAGAGGGTGCTGGGATCTGATCAATTGGCCCTACAAGCTAGCCAGAGGCTAGCCATGGTAAGATTTTTTTCATTTTCTAATGCTTAACAAGTTTTAGCTGTTTCCCCTTCCTGATATCTTCTTTGTTTTTGGCAGTTTGTGACTGACTTCGCCGTGCTCTATCGTTCTTGTGACGAGCTGGTGAGAAGGAATGGTGAGATGGAGCAGCAGAGGGCTGCTTTGGAAGTGAGGGGTACTCAACTGGAGGCTGATTTAAAGACTGTTGATACCGCCCGAGTTTCCTCTGACCCGACCCTCATCAATTCTGATCGAGAGAGGGATGCGACGGTTAAGGAGTTGAACGAGCTGAGGCAGGCCTATGACCTGATCTGCTCGAGCAAGCTGGTTGTCGTAGAGGAAAACAAGGTGCTGACCGATCAGTTAAAGGAGAAAGAGTCCGAGGAAGCCACCATCAAGGAGGACTCATACAACTCCGGGTGGACTGTTGCATATGAAGAAGCCGAGGTTCAGATAGGCTACATCAGCCGTCTGCACTTCAAGAAGGGTTGGAACAAGGCCCTCCTAGCTGCTGGTGTTGATGCTGACTCTCCTTTATTCGACGAGCATGACCCGAGACCGAAGCCGACTGTGGATGAAGAATCCCCTGCCCCTGCTATAAAAGGTGTTGAGCCTGTCTCCCAGACGTTGCTTGCCGAGGTCCTTCTTGCTCAGGCGACAGAGGTTGCCCCTGCTGAGGGGGGTGCTTCTACCATTGCTGATAAGGGGAAGCAGCCAGCTACCTCTTGGCAGCCTGGGGTTGCTAATTAGTTATCATCTAGAGTTACTTTTTATATCTTTGTTTGTAAATTTTCTTTTTACTGCTCGATGTACTTTAACCCTTATCAATGAAAAGGTTTCTTTTTCCCAGTGCACTGATTTGTCTTTCTTTTCGATGCCCTCTTATGTCTTGTAGTTGACTGATGTTGAAGAGTATATTCCTGCCACATCTCAGTTGGGAAGGATTATTGGTCCCAATGCAAGTCCTCAGGTTCGTCAGGCCTTTGTTAGGCTTTGCAAATCTCTTAGGTCAAAGAATCAAAAGTATAAGGATCAGTCTGAGCTTGGGCCAAGTTGAAGGACAGGCTCCAGGAGTTGGAAGAGGTTGGTGCTTCAGTGCAAGAAGAGGTGAATGCACTGAGAACAAAGCTTCTCGATGCTTCTGAGATCGACCAGGTTGGGTAAATGCTTCAGCAAGAAAATAAATCTTTAAGGAAAGAGGTCTCTCGTCTTAGGGAGAATGCACCGAGCACCGCTCCTGCAGTATTTCGAGGCTCTTCATCGTCGCGAGCTAGGGCTGTCTCAAGCGATGTTCCTCTTGTGCTGCGAGGTTCTACTGGACCATCCGTTTCGCGAACTGGCAGGAGCACTAGGCGTTCAGATAGGGAAATGGAAGAGATTCGCGGTGATGTCCAGCGAGCATATGTGATTGCTGCTGGGCTTCAAAGGGATGTTACTCGGCTGCGGCACCTGTTTAAAAAAGGACCTCGGTGAGTATGGGCTGACGGTTATGACCAGGGTTGGCTAGATGCTCCGACGAGGCTGATAGAATTTGAAGAGCTTTCCTTCATCAGGGGGTGGCTGAGTGCTTTGAAGGAGATGCAAGATCTAAGGAACTCAATGCTCTGGTATCGCCATGAAATATCTCCTTCCACTCGGATGCCCAATCCTTTCTAAGAGATGATCAGTGGATACCCATCGATGCCATCCCTCGGCATCTATTGGAGTTGGATGCTAACGAAGCTGAGGGAGAGTATTTCCTGCTCCCAATGATGGTCGAAGAGCTCAAGTGCCTGATTATCTCGTTCAGAGGCCTCACCCCCACTGAGATTTTGCCAGTAGTTACTTTGTGTATTTTGTATTGAAGTGATGTTATGTTAATGTTTTGGGCGAGCTCGCTGACTAAACATGTATTATACTTGTTGTAAATATGGTGGATTAATATAAAATTTATGTTTTGGGATGATTTAACCGACTAAAGAAGTGTATTATATTCTCCATATTCTCGCTCCTTTATGATATCTAAATTTGTATTATTACGCAAGTGACCTTCCAGTCCAGTATACTATCGAGATACCATTGTGCACCACTTTACCTTTTAGGTCGTTTCGTCACACTCCCTTAGGCCTAAGTGTGGCAATTGGCGAGAACACACCTGGTGTTGGATGCTCTTTCCGATCAGGATTTTATTTAACCAAAGATGGTTTGGCGACCAGTTTTAATTTGGCCATATTGCCTAAGGATCTCCTGGAGGGCTTCATATATTGCCAGGGGCAATGCTAAGAGGTCTTTCGTGTTTCATAATGAAAGCCTGAGGAGGGTGATTTTCCTTCTATGGTGTAATGATTAATGTGCCTGTCATTTGGAAAAGGTGTGTGATAAAGCTTATATAACTGTTACTCATTAGAACGCAGCCGTTAAACAGCTTTCATTAATGACAAGGAAAATGAACTACTAGTTCCACAATAAAAGCATAAAAGAAGAATCTAAAAATTGAATTTCTTGAGATTGGCTGCGTTCCATGCTCGGGGGATTTCTCTGCCTTCCATCGTTTCTAAGTGATAGGCGCCTTACAGATTATTTCTTGTTATCTTGAATGGTCCTTCCCAGTTTGGCCCTATCTTGTCGTCTGATGGTTTCACTGTGCTGCCCAGGAGTTTCCTTAGGACATAGTCCCCAACTCGGAATGTCCTTGGGTTGACCCTCTTGTTATAATGCCTAGCAAGTTATTGCTGATAGCTCGCTAGTTTTACTAGGGCTAGCTCTCGGGGCTCGTCGACTAGGTCGAGCTCAGCGAGCAATGTTGTATCATTATGACCCTGGTCGACAAGGTTGGACCTCATTGTCGGCCAGTTGGTTTCTAATGGGATGACTGCTTCAATTTCATATGTCTGCGAAAAATGGGGTCTCCCCTGTTGCTTGTCGTGGAGTGGTTCGATAAGCCCATAGAATATGTGGTAATTCATTCACCCACGCGCCTTTGTCTCACTCTAATCGCTTTTTTAATCCTTCGATAACAGTTTTGTTGGAATCCTAGACTTGGCCATTGCTCTGAGGATAGGCCACCGAGCTGAAATGGTGTCTGATTCCATGTTCTTTACAGAAACTCTGAAAAAATCCGCTCTCGAACTGCGTTCCATTGTCGGTGATGATGATTCTGGGGATGCCAAAACGGGTGATTATATTTCTCGATATGAACCTTATCATAAGTGCATCTCGGATGTTCGCTAGGGGTTTTTCCTCGATCCATTTGGTGAAGTAGTCAGTCGCGACCAGCAGATACTTGCGATTGCCGGTGGCGGTAGGAAGTGGTCCTACGATGTCCATCCCCCATTGGGCGAACGACCATGGGCTGGATAATGATTTTAAGTCACTAGCAGGTTGGTGGACCATAGGAGCGTGAAGCTAGCATTTCAAGCACTTGCGGACATACACCTCAGAGTCCATTTGCATATATGGCCACCAATAGCCCTTCTTCATTGCTTGAAAAGACAGAGATCTTCCTCCAATATGGCTTCCATAGATTCCTTCGTGAAGCTCATGTAGAACTTGCTCAACATCCTTTGGGTGAACGCATTGGAGGTAGGGATCGGAAAACGATCTCTTGTATAGCCTGCCCTCAGTAGATAAGTGAAAGCGAGCAGCTTTGACTCTTATCTGGTGAGCATTCTTCTTATCATCTGGAAGTGTGGCATCCTTCAAATAGTCCCTTAATGGGTCCATCCAGCTGGGTGCAAACTCAATTCGGAGCACCTGCTCCACGCTTGGTAGCTCGCTGTTACGGAAAATGCTCGGGTGAGAGAGGAAATCGATGGGGATTGTCCTTTATAAGTCAAAATAGATTACTGAGCTTAGGGCTGCTAGGGCATCAGCATGGATATTCTTCCCTCTGGGAAACTGCTGGACATTGATCTCTTCGAAAATCGCCATCAGCCTTTTCACTAAGGCGAGGTACGCTGCCATTCTTTCATCTTTTGCAGTGTAATCTCCACTTATCTGATTGGAGACTAATTGAGAATCGCCGAACACCTGTAAATACTTTGCTCCCAAAGTGTGCGCCTTCTAGAGGCCGGCTATTAAGGCTTCGTATTCTCCTTCATTGTTGGAGGCTGCAAATCCAAGCCTTATTCCTTGTTCAAGGATTGTATCCTCTGGACTAATGAGGACAATGCCTACACCTGCCCCCTTTGAGTTGGAGGCTCCATCAACGAACAATTTCCAGGTTTCCTTCGTTGCGTTGTTCCCGTTTTGTCTTGTTGGTGCAGGTTGGTTGGAAGGTTTCTCACCTGTGAACTCGGCTATGAAATTAACAAGGATCTGCCCCTTGATTGCATTCCTTGAATGAAATTGGATATCAAATCATCCGAGCTTGACTGACGATTTAGACAGTCTTCCCGACAAATTCGCCTTCCTCAGGATTGCTTTAAGGGGGTGTGATGTAAGGATGATTATAGTGTGTGCTTCGAAATAGTGCTTCAGCTTCCTCGAAGCCACTACTAGTGCAAAGGCGAGCTTCTCCAGTGGTAGGTACCTCTGCTCGGTGTCTAGTAGGGTCTTGCTCGCGTAATAAACGGGGTGCTGGATTCATGCAACTTCGCACATTAATGCAGAACTGATAGTGTGAATGGAAACAGAGAGGTACAAGTACAAGGTATTTGCTTCCTGTGGCATGACGAGCAGTGGTGGGGAACTGAGGTAAGCCTTGATTTCGTCCAGTGCCCGCGAGCAATATTGGTTCCATTCTACCGTTTTGCTTCCCTTTAGAAGCTGGAAGAAAGGCTTTCACTTCTCGGAGGACTTTGAAATGAATCGGTTTAAGGCAACGAGCATACCGGTGAGCTTCTGTACGTCCCGGATCGTGCGAGGAGGTTGTACCCTGTTTATTGCATCGATCTGGTCTGGGTTGGCCTCGATGCCTCTCTTACTGACCAAGTACCCAAGAAATTTTCCTGGCTGAACACCGAAAGAACACTTTCTCGCGTTAAGTTTCATTCGGTATTTCCTGAGGATTTCGAAGGTGCTTGATAGGTCTGAGAGGTGGTCTTATTTCTTCTTGCTTTTAACGAGCATATTATCAATGTAGACTTCCATGGTGTCTCCCATTTGACCCTTGAACATCTTGGTGACCTTCCATTGGTAGGTTGCACCTGCATTTTTTAGCCCGAAGGGCATGACCTTATAGAAGTATGCTCCGACTGAGGTGATGAATGTTGTTTTGTCCTGGTCTGAGGCATATAGAAGGATCTGATGATACCCATAGTATGCGTCCCGAAAACTCATTCTCTCGTGAGCTGCAGTAGCATCTACCAGTTGATCAATTTTGGGGAGGAAGAAATTGTCCTTAGGGCATACTCTATTGATGTCGGTGAAGTCGATGCAAACTCTCCACTTCCCGTTGCTTTTTGGAACTACTACTGGGTTGGATAACCATTCGGGGAATTGCACCTCCCATATGGATCCTGCATCCAATAGTTTTTCTACTTCTTTTTCCAAGGCTTTTGCCTTCTCGGGTGCGGTTCATCGTGCCTTTTGCGTGATTGGTTTGAAGGTGGGATTGACGTGCAGCTGATGATAAACCATACTAGAATCAATTCCAGGCTGCTCATATGGTTCCCACGCGAAAACATCTACGTTGCGTCTCAGCAGAGTTGTCAATTCCTTCTGTTCCTAGTCAGTGAGAGAGGATCCAATCAATAAAAATTGGTCACTATTGGTATCTCCAGCTGTAACCTCTACCAGGTCTTCGACGACCCGTTCAGAGGGGAGGAGCCTGGTCTCCTATACTCCAGGTCTTCCGTACTTTAATTGCTATTTAGAAGGTGTCAGACCTTCTTTTTCTTCAACTTTCTCGCTGGGCTGATCGGCCTTCTTCTCTGGCCTTAGTCGGATGGCTGCTATGAAGCACCTTCTTGCCATTGCTTGATAACCGTGGATCTCCACTACTCCTCTCTCGATTACATACTTGATTTTCTGATGGTAGGTCGAGGAGACTTCCTTCATCGTATGTAGCCATCCCCTGTCGAGGATGGCTTGGTATGGCGAGTCAATGTCAACCACTAAAAACTCAATCATCTTGGAGACATTTCCCGCGCGTACTGGCAACACAATCTTTACCAAGGGCATAGTTATTTTTCTAGCGAAGCCAACTAAAAGGACAGTAGCTTCCTTTAGGTCGGCAACGCTTAACTTCAATTTTCTAAATAGGTCGAGATACATTACCTCGGACGAGCTTCCTTGGTCGACGAGCAACTTGTCGACGTCAAAGTTAGCTATCCTGAGGGTAATGATCAAAGCATCGTGATGTGGGGTTCTCACTCCGACCACATCTTCATCTGTGAAAATAATATACTTATTATACTTGACGTCATCTGCTCGTCGACGCTTTCCTGACTGTGACTTCGCTGGATCGATCTGAAAAGCTTGCATCACCGATGTAAGCTTCTTTATCTCCATTCGAGTTGAATTTCCTTGGATCTTCTTGGAATCAGATGCCCTATGAATTACCGCGAACTCATGTACATCATCATCTTCAAGCAAGTTGTCAGTTCTTGGCTCTCTATTAGCAGCAGCTTTCTCTGCCTTCTTCTCCACAAACTCGTTCAAATTCCCGGATTGGGATAGCTCCTCGAGGTGAGACTTAAGGGCCTTGTAATGATCGGTCTTATGCCCCCCTCTTTATGAAAAGCGTATCTCAGCGCGTTGTTTCTTTTTGAGGGATCTCCACCTATCTTCCTGGGCCACTTGATGAATGGCTCGTCTTTAATTTTCGCGAGAATTTTATAAATTGGTTCTTTAAAGACGGTGTTGACCACCTGAAATGCTCTTGACACATCATTGTTGCCTTCGTTCTTGGGTCCATTTCTGCCCCATTCTTTCCTTCTTTCTTCTGGTTCTCAGTTTTGTCACTGCCTTTGGCAGCGAGCTTAGTTCGACCGTTTTTTGCCGTGCTGAGGCGGGTCACATATTCCACCTTGGCATACTTCTTGATGCGGGCCATTAGGTCTTCGATGGTCATGGCTTCTTTCTTTGTCAAGGATTGGTACAGAAGGGAAGAGCTGGGTAGCCCAATTTTGAAAGAGACCACTTACATTTGCTCTGAACAATCCTCGACCTCATTGAACAATTCCCAGTACCTCTTCGCGTAGTCTCGGAGGGTCTCTTGGGGCGTCTTTTTCATTATCATCAGGGCATCCATCCTTTTGGGATGGGAGCTACTAGTAATGAATCGGGTCGTAAAGAGCTTGGCCAGTGATTTGAAACTTCTGATGGACTGGTGGGGGAGCCTTTCGAACCCTTTCTGCACCACGTCAAGCAGGCTCGAGGGGAAAATTCGGCACATTAGTGCGTCTCGGTGGTTCCAGAGGGTCATGGCCTGTCGGTATTGCCTGACGTGATCAATGGGATTCGTTTTACCGTCATAAATTTTGAACCTTGGAATGGAAAAATTCTTAGTGGCTTCTTCTTCCTCACTTTCCCTCGAGAAAGGTGATTTCATCTGAGTTTTGAGAGCTCGCCTAGCGAGTTCTCGGGTCGATCTAGTACTGTGATGGGCAGGATTTTGGTCCATCTCCCTTCGGACCAGATTTCGTATGTTCTTGTTGTTTCGATCCGGGCTTCTATGGCTACGATCTAGCCCCAGTTGCTCGAGCAGGTCATCCTCTGACTCGTTTCCCTCGGCTCTCTGGGATCCGCGCCTGGGGCTCCTTCCTCGACTGCGAGACTTGCTCGCCTGAGGGCTAGGAGTGTGGTATGTACATTTCTTGGTACTACGATGGAGCTCTCTCTCCATTCTTTCTAATCTTCTTTTGAGGCGAGCGTTCTCAGCCTCGTGCCTGCGAGAAGACTCCCTCTGCTCTTGGAGCCTCGACTCGTATGCATCAATCAACCTGGATATCTGCGTGGATCTCGTTGGTCCTTGGCTTTCTTCCAAGGCTAGCCTTTCTGGGGGAGCCCTGTGATCTGAATGCCGAACTTCAGACCTAATCCTACGAGGAGCAGGGGGTTCTTGAATATCCCCTACCTGGGGAGCATTACTACTGTGATCAGACATTTCGAACTCCTTTTTTGGTGTGGGCTTTCTCAGGGAAGATAAACGTTCCCACAGACGGCGCCAATTGTGGTGACAATTATTATGCAACACAAATAGATAAGAGAAATGCAATCACCAAGTAAGAATAAGGAATGCAAAATGACAATCACACAATAAAGAGTGTACGTGGTTCAGCAAAGATGCCTACGTCCATGGTGGTGCAGTCAGTATTATTTCTATGTTTTTCGGGGAGTGATTATAGAGAATACCATGTGTCCCTTGCCCCGGACCTAGGATTTATTATATACATGTTTATTTCAGTGAGTGGGGATGTTGGACTCCCCCACGTTTTCCATCTCTTCCTAGAACCTCTCTTAATGGGAACATGGGAAAAGACTAAATCATAATCGGTTAAGACATGGAGGGTCTGGACATTGGGCCGCCACAAATGGGCTAGGCCCATCATTTTAATTTCGGGTACCCACAGAAACTATTTAGGAGGAACCATTAACTAGGAGGTTAATAGAAAACGCTAAGCGTGCACTCTAGAGAGGTGAGAATATCAAGTGAGAGTTTGGATACTAACATGTACATAATAAATGCTTTATTGCGCTTGTTAAATACTTGATATTTTCAAAATCATTTACACATCGGGATCTGACCCGTTTCCTTGCATATTTTCTTTTCTATTGTACCTTCTATATCAGGTGTCCAGCAGCAGGGACGCCAACCTTAGCGGATTATAACGAGCTATGTAGCTATGGAGTATTGCTTAGATGCCTATCTTCATTTTATTCACAGTAATCTCTTAGATAGGGTATGTCGCCCAAAGGAATTCAGTTATCTTTTCTATCTGAATCAAATACTATTGTATTCGTGTCATTTTAATACATTTCATATTATTGGGATTATTGTATTGAATTATTATGTGGGAATGTTTATTCCAATTGCATTTAAATTCTTTTGTGTTATCTGTTCGGTTATTAGTGTTGTAGAATAATATGTGTAGTGTTATTTGAAAACTAAAAATGAATTTTGTTGAATTAAAATTTGGAAAGTTTTTAACACCAGCTTAATTGGGTATTGGGTGATTAGTAAATGTTTTCGACATTGATGCTAAGAATGAGCCAACTGTATATTCTATTTTAATTTGGTATGGGACTGGTGATTAAGGGCGAAAAGTAGCGCGTGTCAAGACGCTAATCGTTGTTTTCATTTCACCTCCTCAATACAAAAACCTAAACTTATGACTACACTCAAAAAGGGAGCATAGCGGCCAAGTCCGGGTATCGAAAATCCACAGAGACGAGTTGCTAGAATTTATAGGATTTAATACTCCTAAAATTAAAGTGTAAAAGGTGATAGGTTGGAAATAAAGAAAAGGGAAAAAAATAAGAAGTTAAGTCTAAACTAGAATTAATAAAACGAGAGTCGGGATCGTGTCCCCACCATGGGCTAAACAACTAATAATTAGAATTTCGATTCGAAAACATTTAATCCCGCATTTTCAATTAAGTATAAACATCACACAATAAGGAATTTAACCCAAAGTTGCAAGATTAAACAATTAACAGAAAATGGTCACACGCATCTTAAATTCGGATTACCGCTATAAACACTAACGTTGCATGACAAAGAAAGTTAAACGCATAATAATTCGACTTTA
This sequence comes from Sambucus nigra, assembly GCA_949130495.1. Taxonomy (NCBI): domain Eukaryota; kingdom Viridiplantae; phylum Streptophyta; class Magnoliopsida; order Dipsacales; family Adoxaceae; genus Sambucus; species Sambucus nigra. The sequence goes on from OX422212.1 coordinate 95,900,705, forward strand.
ATACGCGAGGTTTCAATTAAATGCAATTTTACACAAAACCTAATTTTCGGAGCTCAAAGCCCATCAATGGCGGACACACGACCCAAACTCTATGTAACTACTCACTACACATGATTAATCTAATTACATAACTAATTAATAAACAAAACAAGAAATAAATAAACTAAACTAATTTATCTAGGCTTGAAATAAATAACAAAGCATGAAAAATAATGGAAAACAAAGCTTAAGGAAGAAGATGAATAGTAAATCATACATTAATGGGTATTACCCAAAGAGAAATGGAGGAGAGGGGATCTCGATAAATAAAATCCCCAAAGTCTTCTAACCCTAATTAAAATGAAAATATATGTCCAAAGAAATGCCCCTAACACTCTATTTATACCCCAAAATAAACCCCCAACAAAACCAAGCCAAAAAAAACCAAAATAGGTCAATTTTCGTCCATATCTGATGGGACCGGTCGACCTCACTTTTGGAATTTGCCTTGGGCTGGAGGCAACCCACTTTTCCACTTTGAACCAATTTTGAGGCGTTGCACGAAAATGGCTATAACTCCCTCATACCGAATCGAAATGAGGCGTGATCGGAACCGACGCGAGGATAATTCAATTATCTACATGATTCTGTTTTGAAACCCTAAAAATTATGCAGTATGAAATTACCAAAATGCCCTTGAAGTAGAAGAAAATACCGAAACCTTCCGGAAATGGGCATAACTTCCACATGCGGAGTCAGAATGACGCACGGTCAGTGGCCACGGAAAGATAATTTGATGATATGCATGTTGGTAACTTCATTACATAAAAAATAGTGAGTTTGAAAAGACCAAATTGCCCTTGAAGTAGCATTCGACGACGGAACTTCTCCGAAATGCAACCGAACCACACTTTTAGCGTTCAAATACCTAAAAAAGCACAAATAACCCCTGCAAAGTATATATATATCCAAATCCAAGGTTGTCTGGTTAATGAGCATAATTATAGGCATTTAGGACCGTAAAAGTGCTAGAATGCATAAAGATAACGGGCGTAAATATGCAATATTCGATACGAATCAACTAGCCACCCGGTATTTAACTAGGCGGGGTGTTACAAAAACTGCATTCATCACCACCGTCGTATTATACTGTTACAAAGTCATGCCCTTCGAGCTCAAAAATGCAGGGGCAACCTACCAGCGGATGGTCACCAAGATGTTCAAAGACCAAACGGGAAATACTATGGAGGTCTACATCGATGATATGCTCGTCAAGAGCAGGAACAAATAAGACCACCTCTCAGACCTATTGAGAACCTTCAAAATCCTCAGGAAATACCGAATGAAGCTCACGCAAGCAAGTGTTATTTTGGTGTCCAGTCAGGAAAATTTCTTGGGTACTTGGTTTGTAAGAGAGGCATCGAGGCTAATCCGGACCAGATCGATGCAATCAATAGGGTACAGCCCCCTCGCATGATACGAGATGTACAGAAGTTCACCAGCATGCTCGCTGCCTTGAACCGCTTCATCTTGAAATCCTTTGAGAAATGAAAACCATTCTTCCAACTCTTGAAGGGAAACAAGACGGTAGAATAGAATCAAGATTTCTCGCAAGCATTGAACAAGCTTAAGGCTTACCTTAGATCACCACCCCTCCTCGTCATACCTCAAGAAAGAGACTCCTTGTACTTGTACCTCACCATTTCCAACCACGCCGTCAGTTCTTCTCTGGTGTGCGAGAAAATAGGAATCCAGCACCCCATTTATTACGTGAGCAAGACCTTATTAGTGGCTGAGCAGCGGTACCTACCACTAGAGAAGCTCGCCTTTGCACTTGTAGTGGCTTAAAGGAAGTTGTAGCACTACTTTGAATCTCACACCATCATCGTCCTTACATCGTACCCCCTTAAAGTAATCCTATGGAAAGCGCATTTTTCGGGCAGACTGACTAAATGGTCAGTCGAGCTCGCACGATTTGACATCCAATTTCAACCAAGGAATGCAATCAAGGGGCAAGTCCTTGCTGATTTCATAGCTAAATTCACAGGAGAACATCCTCTAGACCAACTTCAACCCATGAAGAAAGGAGAGAACCATGCAACAGAGGGAGTTTGGCAATTATTTATTGATGGAGCCTCCAACTCAAAGGGGGCAGGATTGGGCATTGTGTTTGTTACTCCAGAAGATACAACCCTCGAACAGGGAATTAGGCATGGATTTGAAGCCTCCAACAATGAGGCAGAATATGAAGCTTTCATAACCAGCCTCTAGAAGGCACACACTTTGGGGGCAAAGCAGTTAGAGGTGTTCGACGACTCACAATTAGTCTCTAATCAGATAAGGGTACTACAATGTAGAAGATGAAAGAATAGCAGCCTATCTCGCCTTGGCGAAGAGGCTAATGGCCAGCTTCGAGGAAGTCAATGTCAAGCAATTTCCCAGAGGACAGAACAGCCATGCTGACGCCCTTCCAGCCCTGAGTTTGGCAATCAATTCCAACTTGAAAAAAATGATCCCCATCAACTTCCTCGCTCACCCGAGCAGCAACCAGAGTGATGAGCTGCCAGGCGTGGAACATGTGCTCCAAATTGAGTCAGCACCCATTTGGATGGACCCTTTAAGGGACTATTTGAAGGATGGCACACTTCCAAGCGATAGGAAGACCGCTCATCATATAAGAGTCAAAGCTGCTCGCTTTCACTTATCTCCTGAGGGCAAGCTGTATAAGAGATCGTTCTTCGGCCCTTACCTATAATGTGTTCGCCCAATGGGGAATGGACATCGTAGGACCACTTATTACCGTCGCCGGCAATCGCAAGTACATATTGTTCGCAACGGATTACTTCACCAAATGGATCGAGGCAAAGCCACTGGCAAACATCCGAGATGCTGATATGATGAGATTCATATGGAAAAACATAATTACCCGTTTTGGAATCCCCAGAACCATCATCACTGACAACGAAACACAATTCGAGAGTGGACCTTTCCAGAACTTCTGTAATGAACACGGCATCAGGCACTATTTCAACTCGGTGGTGTATCCTCAGAGCAACAGTCAAGCCAAAGCTTCCAACAAAATAGTGATCGATGGGCTAAAGAAATGATTAGAGCGAGCCAAAGGCGCATGGGTGAACGAACTGCTGCATATTATGTGGGCTTACCTCACTACCCCATATCGAGCTATGGGGGAAACCTCATTTTCACTAACATACGGAATGGAAGCGGTCATACCATTAGAAGCAGGCCTACCAATTATGAGGTCTATCCTTGTTGACCAGGGCCATAATAATACAGCATTGCTCGCTGAACTCGACCTAGCCGACGAATGCAGAGAACTTGCCTTAGTGAAATTAGCGAGTTATCAGCAATAGCTCTCGAAACACTATAACAAGAAGGTCAATCCAAGGGTATTCCAAGTTGGTTACTATATCCTAAGGAAAGTCCTTGGCAGCGTAGTAAAACCATCAGATGGAAAGTTGGGTCCAAATTTGGAAGGACCATTCAAGATAACAAGAGATGATCTGCAAGGAGCCTATCACTTAGAAATGCTGGAGGGCAGAGAGATACCCCGAGCATGGAATGCGGCCAATCTTAAGAAATTCTATTTCTAGTTTTTTCTTTCGCTTCTTACCAAATTTATGAAAATGGCAGCTCATTTGCGTGTGATTAATAAAAGTTGCTTGGGAGTTGCATTCTATGAGGTGTCAGTTAACTAATATATGAACTTTATAACATGCACACCCTTTCCAAGGGACAGTCACACTACTCAGTACATGATAGCAGGGAAAACACTCTCCTCAAGTTTTCGTTATGAAGCATAAACAACCTCTTAGCATTGCCCCTGGTAATATATGAAGCCCTACAGCAGATCCTTAGGCAATCCAGCCAAGTCAAATTAGTCGCCAAATAATGTTTGGTTAAGAAAACCCTGATCGGATAGAGCATCCAAAACCAAGTGTGTTCTCTCCAATTGCCACACTTAGGCCTAAGGGAGTGTAACGACACGACCTAAAAGGTAAAGTAAGGAAGAATGGTATCTCATAAGCATACTGGACTGTAGGGACACTTACTCGACAATGCAAACTTACTAATCTAGTCGGCCAAGAGAGGCCCAAGATTATTAAGCAAAGAATAAATGATGTAAAAAATATAGGACACTTGTTTAGTCGGCGAGCTCGCCCAAAACATAAATTTTATATTACTTCATCACATCTACAACAAGAACGTACATCCCACGTTTAATCGGCGAGATTGCTCAAAACATCAATAGTACATTACTTCATTACATATGTATACAAAGTTACAACTGGTAGCCTCTGAACAAAATAATCAGCAACTTGTGCTCTTCGACCGTCATCCGGATGAGGAACTAATTCCTCCTCGACCTCATTTGCGTCTGACTCTAATATCTGTCGAGGGATGGAATCGATAGGGATCCACTGATCATCCCTCTTGAAGGGGTTAGGCCTTAAAGTGGAAGGAGAGATCTTGTGACGATACCAGAGTATTGAGTTCCTTCGAACTTGCACCTCCCTTAGAGCACTCAACCATACCCTGATAAAGGCGAGCTCTTCAAACTCTGTCAGCCTCATAGGAGCATCTACCCAATCTTGGTGGTAACCATCAGCCCATAATCATCGAGGTCCTCTCTTAAACAGATTCCTCAGCCATGTGACATCCCTTTGAAGCCCAGCAGCAATCACGTATGCTCGATGGACATCTTCACAAAGCTCATCCATTTCCCTAGCTGGGCTTCTTACATTTATAGCAGCTTATGGAACAGTCGATGGGGTAGAACCTCGCAGCATCGGAGGAACATCGCTTGGTCCTGTGCCAGCTCGTGATAACGAGGAACCCCTTAAAATGCGAGGTGCGGTGCTCGGCGCATTCTCCCTGAGGCGCAACACTTCCCTCCTCAAGGACTCATTTTCCTATTGCAAAATTTCTCTGACTTAGTTAATCTCAGTAGCATCGAGGAGTTTTGCTCTCATAGTATTAACTTACTCTTGAACAGAAGCTCCAACTTCTTTCATCTCCTGAAGCCTGTCTTTCAGTTTAGCAACGAGCTCCGTCTGCTCGATAAAACGCTTATTCCTCAATCGCAGCGATTTGCAAATTCTTACGAAGGTATGACGAACTTGAGGACTCACATCAGGACCGAGCATTCTTCCTAGTTGAGAAGTGGCTGGTATATATTCATCTACATCAATCGACTACAGGCCATAAAAGAGTAGTAAAGGATAAAATGAATCAGTACACTGAGTGAAAAAGTCTTTTCATTTCATTAATACATAAAAGATCAGAGTACATTGAGAATCAAAAAGGAACATTACAAATAAAAATATAAAATCAATCCTAAGAATAGATTAGCTGGCGACCTCGGGTTGTTCAGAAGAAGTTGGTTGCTTCCCCTTGTCAGCAGCAGTAGGAGCATTTCCCTCAATAGGGATAACTTCTGTCACCCGAGAAGGAAGGGAATCAACCGAAACTAACTGGGAAGCAGGGTCAACACCTTCGATAGTTGGGGCAAGAGCTTCATCTACGATAGGCTTTGGGCCTGGATCATGCTAATCGAATAAGGGGGAGGCAACATCCACCTCGGTAGCCAAGAGGGCCTTGTTCTAGCCCTTCTTGAAATTCAGACGGCTGATGTAGCCTATCTGAACCTCAGCATCTTCATATGCGGCAACCCATCCAAAATTATACGAATTTTCCTTAATGGTGGATGCCTTGGACTCCTTCTCATTTAGCTTCTCCACCAGCACCTTATTCTCCTCCACCACCTCTAGCTTGCTCGAGTAGACCAAATCATAGGCCTATCGCAGTTCGCTCAGTTCTTTGACCGTTGCCTCCCTCTCTTGATTAGCTTTTATAAGGGCCAAATCAAAAGACGTCCGAGCAGCATCAGCAGCCTTCAAGCTGGCGTCGAGATCGATGCTCTTCACTTTCAAAGCAGCGTTCTGGTTCTCCAGCTTGCCATTCTTATTCACCAGCTCGTCACGAGAGAGATAGAGCACGACAAAGTCAGTCATGAACTGCAAGTAAAAGAAGATATTAGAAGAAAGAAACAAATAGAATTTAACAAGCATTTAGAAAAGAGAAACGGACTTACCAAGGCTAGCATCTTACTCGCTTACAAGGCTAACTGGTCAGTCCCCATTGCCCTTTGGTGATTAGCAGGAAGGACTGCTCTCTCGAGCAGTGCAGGGGATAATTGAGGAAAAATGGAAACCAAGTCCCCCTCTGGAAATGCAGATACGGGCACTAAGGCCTAACAAGCCTTCATCCTCGCTTCCATTCTCCTCCTCTCCTCATCCCTCTCCTTCTCCTTCTCTACCCTCTTCTTCTCCTCAACCTTCTGTTTCTCTTCAGTATTCTTTCTATCCTCTTCCCTCTTCCCCCCTCTCTCTCTCTCAACTGGTCTTCTTCTTTTCTTTTTTTATCCTGCTCCTGAGCAGTAGACTGAGAACCAGTGGCAACAGCCCCACTGCTGGATTTCTGCTTCTTCGACCTCTGAGCGAGAAGCACATCATCCTCATCATTATCATCACGAATCAATTTTCTCCTAGGAGGAACCATTTACTCGCTAGAACTGCTGGATGTACTTGAAGACTCTTGGGCCTCAGAAACCTCTTCTGAGCTGTAAGAACTATCACTACTGAAGATCTCTTCACCAGAACCACCTTCAGCACCTCCTCTGATATCACTCTCGGAACTGATCTATTCCTCGTCCAACTGAATGGGATCGGCAGCAGCTTCTTCAGAAGTATCTGAGTCAGGAATGCTATCCACATGCCTCGCAATGATACTGGATCCAATGTTCTTGTACTCGAGCAGGAAAGTAGCAGACCGAGGATGTTCATCATCAGCCAAATATTCCCTGATATTCCAAGCTTTAATAAGCTCGGCAGCTTGAACCTCGCTAAGGGCAGGTACCAAGTTCTTTGTCCTTGCTGAAAAGGAAAGTGTCAGAAAAATCACACATTAACAAGGAAATTGAAAGAGCGGAGCAAAGACTACCTATGTACTCTTCCCCATAAAAGGGAACAGTGAATCTATCAGACCTCTCCCCCTCAGTCTGGGGGGAGAACTGCCAATTCCTAGCAAGAAAGACATCTTGCCAGTAGTTCTTGTGAGAATCAGGTAAATTTACTACCAATACCCTTTCAGGACTCCTAGCCTTGAGGTAAGGAAGACCAGAGCTCGTTCGAGAAAAGGAATAACAAAAACAAACTTCAGCGAGCCCTAATTTAGTGCCATAAAGTTGATTTATTCTATGGACACCATTGATTATCTTTCATACGTTGGACGAACACTGTGCAGGGACCATGTTAAAATAACCAAAGAAATGCAGGAACAAATTGTTTGGAGGAAAAGTAAGTCCCCCTTGAGAAAGAAACAGGACATGAATCCAATGAGCGCCCTCTATCTCTCTAACATTCTTAGGGAGAGAGTCGCACTCAATCTCTACCCATTCTGGGATATTATAAAACTTCCTGAACTCAGACACTAATCTATTACCTATTTTTGACATTTGTAAACCCTAAATTGCAAATTCAGAGAAAACTCAATAGAGAAAGCGCAAAGAGAGAGAGAGAGAAAAGGATTTATGAGATGAAAGTTTGACTTCGACGATGCAAGATCACAAGCCCAGATGACGAGAGAGATGGAAAGCGAAGAAAATGAAGACCTGTGGAAGAAGGCACAACAGCTAAAACTCGTAGTAGATGAGGGAACACTGAGAAGTTTGAAACGACAACTATGTAATGCTGCTCCAAATAACTTTTAAATGCTCCCAATCATCGCGCACAGGACTCGAAGCAACTGCTGCCTAAATCAGTTCTCAACTTTGGGAAGAGTTACACGATTTACAAAAGAGCCATAATGACAAATCATTTAAATTTATTGAGCACAAATTGTGGCCCAATAACTTTAAGGGCAATTGTGGGTACCCGAATTTTCCATCATGGGCCCGGACGAGTAGCCTAATAAAAACGGCCCAAAGTCCGGACCCCTCGCACCTTAACTAAATTCCTCTATGACTTAGTCTTCTCCAAGGATATCATTTAGAGATATTCCAGGAGAAAAATATGGACGTGGGGAGTCCAACACCCCCACTCCCCGAAGATAAACATGTATATAATAAACCCTAAGCCTGGGGCAAGAGGCACGCACTGTATTCTCTGTAAACGGTCCCAGGAGTATATAGAAATAATACTGACTGCACCACCGTGGAAGTAAGCATTCTTGCTGAACCACGTACATACTGTGTTGTGTGATTGGCATTTTATGTTCTTTATTTTCTTTGGTGATTGCGCTTTTCTCATTTATTTGTGTTGAATATAATTCTCACCACAATAACCATTAAGCTTAGTGAGGTAATCCTTCTCTAAAATGAAGTAACCGTTCTACATCAAATCTATGGACATAAAATCAAAACAATCCTGCCCATTATGGCAATAACAAATCCTGGAACATAAGTTCCAACAAATCCTTGTCACAAGACAAAACAAATAATTGGATCTTTGTCCAATTCCAATCTTAGATCATAAGACCCAAACAAATCCAAGATATATGAAAATATAAACAAATCCTGAACACTAAAGTATTCAAACCAATCCTGGATAATTTAATATCCAAAAAAATCCTGCTCTTAGAGCTATACCCATATCCATCATATCATTTTCATATCTATATATGAAACAATCATAAGTACACTCACATTGGCAAATTGTGAGGCTTTTCCTTTTCCTTTGTCTTACACTTATTCAACCAGTTCTTCTTCCCTTAGTTTGGGGCATGACCGAGGATGAGGGTAGTAGATCATAGGAGTAATGATGTGGGGCATATTAACTAGCCTTTTGAGATGAGGACAAGGCACCTTGCGATGAGCTATCGATCGAGGAATGATCAGCTCATGATGAGTCCATGGGCGAGTCATAACTCCTTACACTGGATGGATTGATAATGGTCGGCTTTAGTCAAGTGGATAAAACTCTGGGATGTGGTTATACTTGGTATATCATTCCAAAATAAGAAATTGATCATGGATATTGCTTAGAAAGTAAACCTTCTGAGCCTATGGAAGAAGCTCATGTGATCCTTTTGAATATAAGGTCTAGTGGTCTCCCTTTAGGAACTTGATTCACTATAGAACCTTTATTTGCACCTGCTGTATCAGAAGAGAGATGATTTTAAGTATTAAAGGTTTCTATATTTCTTGTCAAATTATTTTAAAATAAGATTAGTTCCTCTATAAGAGGAGGGACTTTAGGTTTGTCTTCTTCAGTATTAGAACATGAGAGAGGCTTTAGCAGGTCACCTTTTCAGACTTTTGGAATATCCTTTGCCTTAGGAGTTATCATGAGATTATGCATAACTATAACATCTTCTTTATTAAAATCAGCTTCCTGAATATTATGAATGAAGTCTTGTAATAATTCAGTTGTCCTATAGTGAGTGGGATTTTGAGGTGAGGTTTGAAAGGGTAATGATGGATTTTGGTTTAATAATTGGGTGAGACAAGGATAAAGATTTATAATTTGGGTAGAGATAAGTTCTCGATGGTTTTGCCCGATGGAGGGAGTTGTCTCTATGTTAGGAACAATTTTAGAATTTTGGATGGTATTTTGATTGATGTAAAGTTCTTGACTAATGTTTTAATTAGTATTAAGGTTTTGAAGTTGAGGTATAAGGGTAATGGATGGAATGGGATTATTTGAGGATTATTAGCCTTTGGCTAAAGAGGTTTGAAGAGGATTTAGGGTAGGAAGTTTTTCATTGGAGAAAGAGTGTTTAGGAGGTAAGGGTTCCATGGCAGTAGGCTTTGGATCAGAAATAACTATTTTATTTTTTTGAGGATTTGGTATTGTTTCTTGGGTTTTCTTTGATCACCATCATGGACATTATTTATCTTGTTAAAAATACAAGATTCGTTATCATGGCCAAGCTTAAAAGCGCTCAATGCAATATTTTAAAATTTATTCATATGAGATCTTTTTCCAAAATCCGTCTTCTCCACATCCAATACAAACCCTATTAGGTTTAGGAGCTAGGATATCAAGTTCTACGCAGACTTTTTCAATAATAGGGATGTTTATTGAGGCTATAGAGCTATCCATCTTGATTGGTTTACCCAATACATGTTTAATTGAAAATATGGAAGCTATTGAGAAGAAATGGGTTGGTAAAGATGGGAAACATATCCATGATGGAACAATCGAACTCTCATTTTCCGGTTTGAAATTTAGGCTCCATTTAAAAGTCCTCACTGGTTATCTTCCAATGAACCACTAGTTTCTCATCCATATTCTTTTGAAATCTTACTCATGGAATCATCTTATGATGACATGCTTTTGATCTAATGGTTCCACACTAAATGATGATTTTAGATTCATTGTATGGAGAGTCTTCCTTATATCTTGTAATGGTGGTCTTCCATGGAAGAATTTTCCCATGATAGATAATTTGAATAGAGCAACCAACTTTTGAATATCCTCTTTTGAAAATTTAATAACGGGTTCTCCCTTGAATGAGGAGATTTTGATAAAAGGAATATCATGGATTGTGTTATCCTTCACCACACTTTGCGAAGTATTTACTCCATGCAGAAGGTCTATTAGGAGGTTTAGGTTCAACTTAGATGGGAGGGGGCGTGATGGAAGACATGCAACCCTAATTGGGGTCATGAGAGAGAGGGAGAAAGAGAGAGAAGTTTATTGATTTTAATAAAAGTAACTATTCTACTCCTTATTATATATATATATATATATATATATATATATATGTGTGTGTGTGTGCGTGTGTGTAAATTAATTATATATATATATATAAGGTATAACTACAAAGCAAGTAGCATACCCTACTACCCCAATAGCCATGTCTAGGTTCTTCCTCAAATGTCATCACAAAATTCCAAATCCTCCAATAGTCAATACCAATGTCATATCTAATATCAACACTAAATATTGTTCGACCAAAAGTCAATATATCAAACTTCAATGCCCAAAATACCCCTAACATAAACTCCCTCTCTCTACCAAGACAAAACTAATAGGTATTCTAGACCTAAAGCCTAGGAAATACAAATGAACAAACGAAATAAAATATCAAAAAGGCAAAAAATTATAACAAACTCATAAACCTCAAAAACTAAGACCATTCTATTATACTTACTATAACATGATCACGCGTGAAAACTAGCGTCGCTTCAAAACGCTAATCGTTGTTTTCTATTCACCGCTTTAATACAAAAATCTAAATTATGATAGCACTTACGATACAAGTATAGTGGTAAGTCAGGTATCGAATCCACAGGTAGGGTTAGTATATCTCGTAATCGGTTTATTAAATTAGGAATAAAAGTGTAAAAGGTGATAGGTGAATGTAAATAAAAGAAAAGAATAAGTTAACTCTACACAAATGTAAGTGAGGATCGGGATAACATCCAACCATACGGATCGAAACAGCTATTAGTTAGAATTCTGGTTGGAGAGAAATTTAATCGAGCATTATCAATTAATCATAAACTTCACGCAATAAAGAATTTTAACCAAAGTTGGTGAATAAACATTTAATCAAAAAACGGTTGCACGCGGATTAAATTCAGATTATCGCTATAAATACTAACGATGCATGATAGAGAAAGTTAAACGCATAATAATCCAGCTTTAATTCGCGTGGGTTCAATTAAACGCAATTTTGCACAAAACCTAATTTTCGGAGCTCGAGGCCCGTAAATGGCGAAATGAAATCCAGATTCTAATTATGTAAGGGTACATCATGAACTAAACTAATTTATACTAATTAAACTAAGAAAGCGCTAAAACAACATAATTAAACTAATTAACAAAGCATGAAACTAATCTACAAAGCAATGAATAATCAAGAGCAACTATATTAATGGTAAACGAAATGGAAAGTTCAACTTACAAACCCAAAATAGTTGTCATCCCCCAGAGAAATGAAGTAAGAGCTCTCAAAACCCCAAACCCTAAGCTTTTCTAACCCTAAAATGAATTAAAACTGAATATCTATTTATTACAACAAAAATCCCTTATATAGTTAGTTAGGAGAAAAGAAAAGAAGAAAGAAAATAAAAGGGAAAATATCTCAAAAAACCGAGGATCGATCGATCGATCCCTTTGATCGATCGATCGATTAATCAAATATTAGCCCAATGCTTCCCACGATATCAGAAACAAAGAGGGATTGATCGATTGATCCTGTTGATCGATCGATCGATCAGTCAGGTGTGAGCCAAGCTGCCCTGCATTGGTTTCATAATAGTCCCATTCCGTTAAAAATCTCATAAATTCTTCGTTCGGACTCGGAATCGTGCACAGTTCATGGCCAGACGAAGCTTATGAGGAGGACTACAACTTCCGTCTAGATGTTGGGCCAGGTGCCCAAGCTGTGAAATGACTAAATTGCCCTTGAACGTGCAATTACATGTGGAACTTCACCAGAATGCGTCCAAACTTCATACTTAGCATCCAAATACATATAAAAGCTCAATTAATCCCTACAAAGCTTGTTAGCATAAAAATCTAAGGTTTTCTGGTTAACGAGCATAAATATAGGGAATAAGATACCCTAGGGGCTAATAACGCGTATGTTAATGGATGAAATACGCAATAATTGCGTATTATCACACGTCCTAACTTACACATTGCTAGTCCCTAGTAATAAAATAAGATATAACAAGAACTACAAGTAAACCAACAACAAGAGATAGTACAAAATTGGAAAAACAGATAAAGGACACTTTCACGGGCGATTCGATTGCATTTAGCGTATGCAATAAGCCGTTAAACCCCTAGGCAGTGAGGGTTTTCAGGGATGAAACCCAAAAACATCATACAGTTTCCTCAAAATAAGCCCAATCGAGCATGCGACAAACTCAACAATACAAACAAGATTTTAACATGTTATTAGCATAGCAAACGAATTCACATGAAAAGTCCATAGTTATTAACATTATAGAATGCACCTCATTGAATTGAAAACTTAAAATGTGGGAGGGGAGCGAGCACATGCAAAGTGTGATTTGGCTAAAACTTAAATAAATCGAATAATAAACATCAACGCGTGCATATATACAAATCCTCACCGGGCATTACACTCATCAAATGAATTCACTTGAAACAGGGAGGTAACACATGGGACATGTGGGCATAATGAGTAAATGTAAAGGGAAACTAGGCCGTGCACATGTCACAATTGAAGAATCCTATATATAAAATGAAAAATTGTAATCTCAATGAAAGATATCGCTCATTAAACGATGCAAAATGAATTTTCACATATTATCAAAAATATTTAAACCTTTGAATTACATCTACTTAAGATCACACAGGACTTTAATAGGATTGTAATGTAGGCTAGGCTAGGGTAAGAAATGAAAGGGATGTATATACAGATTCAAAGGTGTTTGGGGATGAAACTTGGGATAATGGGAAAAAGTGGGCAATAACAAAATTGGACAAATAACATCCAAACAAGCATTACATATATCAATCGAGAGAGCAATCAAAGCTTATTGAATCACTATAAATAATATATACAAATTTCTCTTTCTTTTTCTTTTTTACTTTTTCTCACTTTTTCTTTTGTTTTCTTTTGTTTTCTACTTTTCCCTTTTTCTTTTTCACTTCTTTCACCTTTATTTTCTCACTCTTTTCATGCTCAAATTGCAACCACAACACACAACATCATTTAATCCCAAGTAACATTCCAAACAAAGGCATGTAAGGTAATATGTATGGTATATAACTCTAATTTGGATTTGGTTATGGGATTTTGGGTAATGAGACAAAAGGCTAGTGTTTATGCTCGAATGGGTTGACTAGGGAACATATAAAAGGTGAGGTCAAGGTCATATGGGTGATATACAAAGATAGCCTATGATCATTTCATAAAGTTTACGTAATTCTCGAGTCAAAACAATATATGAAAATCATGAACAAGCAACACATTTCAAGAATAAACTCAATTAATGAACGATCAAATGAAAGAATAGAGAGATTATCGACGACTGTAACGTTTTCAAAAAGGAAAAAATAGTGTATACACTCACAAATGAAGATAAGTATCTAATCTCACTCGGTGTAAGTATATATAATGAAATAAAAGATTACTGAGTTATAAAAATCTTAAACAAAATCAATATAACAAGAAAAGTGCATGTGCTCATGGGATTATAGTTTAATTCATTAATTTATTCATAATATCAATAATTAGGACTAAAGTATAATAACTTCTAAAATCGAGAACATGCATCGTTGAATTGCCTTATGGATCGCGAAATTATTAAAATTTATCATTGAAAACGAGGGCAAAATGCCCAACAAAGGAGAAAAAAGAAAGAAAATATTTTTGAAAATTTTTGAATTTTTAACAAAAAACATGCTTTGTAACTAAATTGTAGTCAAATTCAAGGACTGAACAAAGAAATGAATAGAATATCCCACACCCCCTAACTTAAATGTTGCATTGTCCCCAATGCATCCATTAAAGACCACAACACAACGATAAGAAAAGAATGATATTACCCAAATTTGGAGCAATCTCCATAAGTACAAGTCCAATTGAATCTACAAAACAAGTTAGTACAAAGAAACATAAGAATATGTATTGATATATTAAGTTAAAAGAATTCATGCCACAAGTCACAAAAATATAGAGGGGCTGAAGTAAAAATACTAGATAAATTGATGGTGAACATTTTGATTTTATAAAATTGAAAGTCACACACATCAAAATCCAATAAACAACCTCAAAATACATTCTCATTTCTCATTTCATAAGTTCGATACAAAATAACTTAATACATTACAGCTATTAAAATGAAATAAATAGAAATAAAATATAAAGTACAAAGTACTATCCATCCCAAAAATGCAAAAATGACCCAATACAGCGGTAGCCTAGTGGCCGGAACCACTAGGATCAAAAGGATCCTGAAAATGAGGAGGGAGCGTCGCATCCGAATCAAGCCGCTGCAAATATATGTCTCTCATCATAGCCTTCATCATCTGAAAATCTTGTCGCTGTTGTGCTCTCTCCTGTCTACGCTCATCTTTATCCTGCCACAGATCGGCCTGATGCTGATCTAGGCGGGACTCCCAAGTAGCCCACCTAAGATGGGTCTCCTCCCAACGCTGGTCCTGCATTTCCTAATATGCCTCAAAGCGGGCGTCTGAATCTGTATGTGGCACGTGCGAACCCTCACCCTGCTCCATGTGTCGAATCTCGGACTCCTCCTCAGCCTGGTTAGCAGCCTCTGCCCTCTGCCTCTAGGTACTTGGCTCCCCCCACTCGTGAGTCAACATCTTTGAGATGTTATCTTTAGTAAGAAGCCCGAGTGGCTCACGCTTGCGGTTCGCGTCATACTGGGGGCAGCCGTACACTAAGCAGATCCTCGTGATGAGGGCAGGAAAAGGTAGGGAAAACCTCCAGGCCTGCTCCTTAGATGTCGCTTACATCCTGTCTAGAAAGATATTGGGCAAACTGATTTTGCCCAAATTAGAAATAAGAGAGGAGAGAAAGTAGAATGGAAGGAGTGGGGGAAAAACAAGGCCATCTCGGTTATTAACTGGTTGATCGATCGATCGATCGATCCTAGTCATCGATCGATCGATCTCCCAGTTTTTAGCCCACTGCATGCTGTTTCACAAGTGGGGGGGGGGGGGGGGGGGGAATGGGATATTAGTGATATTAGGTGGCTAAAACTTATAACCAAGTATAAATTTATATATAGAGAGTATATATAAGTAGAATAAAATAACAAAATAAAAAATTAAAATTAAAATTAAAATAAATATGTACATTCATAGACATATACTATAATAACCAAAAAGCGAAAAATATATACAACGAGCAACACACACACATTCACAAATAAAAATGAGAAATAAAATAAAATAAAAATAACAAATGCAAATGCGTGAGAATAAGTGTGTGAAAAATAAAGAAAAATCTTTTTTTGACTTTTTTCGTTTTCTTAACAAGCGTATGTGAGAGCGCACAGTCTCCGCAAATTCAAACCCGTTGAACCTACAAAAGAGTTAGAACCAAGCATACAAAAAGAAATAAAAAGAGATTAACTAATTACACTAGACTAAATTAAGAAGAGATAAAAATTAAAAAGTTATCTATATACAACCTACGCATAGGATTTCTAATTAGTTATATACTAGAAGTTGAAACAGTTGAGGGTCCATCCAAAATACAATTTGACTTTGACGGATCAACGATGGACCCTCTCGAACATGCATGCCTCCCGAAAAATAGGAATTTCGTTCAAACAATGGAAGGCATGTGTAAGGCGGTAAAAGTGAACCATCCCCAATTAAAAATTTGGGGGGAGGGTGGTGGATTTGGATAGGACGGGTGACCAATACACATGTAGACCAAGAAAAAATGAATCATCAACCAAGTATTTTGAAGTTGTAATGGATACTACGCCCTTTTCTTCCTCATTTTCATTCTCTACTATACCATAGGTCAAGTCAAGCATGATTTGTTCCAAAATAGGCACAAAGTCCTCATTTGGTTCAAAACAGTCCTCGACTTCGGAAGTCTCGGAAGAAAAGTCATTGTTGGATTCAAATTCATGTTCCCAACAACGATTTTCTTCTCGATAACGGTTTTCAATCCTCTCATTTTCAAGCATGCACAATCCCTCAGCAAAAGTCATAGGGCGCGGAGCGGATTCTTGGAAATAAGAAGTTTGGAAATTGTTCTCAAGACTACAATCAAAATCATTAGCATAAGAATTTTGAAAATGATTGCAATTTGTTTCAAAATTCTTATCATAAGGATCTTGTGACCCAAAATCAAAATGATCATGCCCAAAATTTACGTAATCCATACTTGGACTTTCGTAATACTCACCCAATGTCATTTTAGATGTTAAAATTTTTTCGGCTTGTAAGTATTGACCAAAAGTCAGAGGTTTATGTGAATTTTGAGAATTATCCTTAGGATTAGCAGAAAAAATTGGAATAAGACATGCTTACCCCAACAAAGGCTCAAGTGGATATTTTCCATAAAGATGATGTGCGCGCAAGAAATTCAAGCGTTTCTTGGCGCTCAAATGTGCAAAGCCTGCAAAAAAGGTTAACACAAAAAATACAAATACAAAAGAAAAATACTATGAACTAATAAGACAATTACAATCTATTACAAAACAGTCCCCGACAACGCCGCCATTTTGATCACACGTGAAAGGTAGCGTCGCGTCAAAACGCTAATCGTTGTTTTCTATTCACCGCGTTAATACAAAAATCTAAATTATGACTATACTTGCGATACAAGTATAGTGGTAAGTCGGGTATCGAATCCACAGGGAGTGTTATTATATCTCGTAATCAGTTTATTAAATCAGGAATAAAAGTGTAAAAGGTGATGGGTGACTGTAAATAAAAGAAAATAATAAGTTAAGTCTACACAAATGTAAAGCGAGGATCGGGATAACATCCAACCATACGGATCGAAATAGCTACTAGTTAGAATTTCGGCTCGACAGCAATTTAATCGAGCATTATCAATTAATCATAAACTTCACTCAATAAGGAATTTAAGCCAAAGTTGCGTGAATAAACATTTAATCAAAAAACGGTCGCACGCGGATTAAATTCGGATTATCGCTATAAATACTAACGATGAATGACAGAGAAAGTTAAAGGCAAAATAATCAGACTTTAATTCGCATGGGTTCAATTAAACGCAATTTTTCACAAAACCTAATTTTCAGAGCTCGAGGTCCTAAATGGTGTAACGAAATCCCGACCCTATTTATCTAAGGGTACATCATGAAGTAAACTAATTAATACTAATTAAAATAAGAAAGCACTAAAACAACATAATTAAACTAATTAACAAAGCATGAAACTAATCTACAAAGCAAGAAATAATCAAGAGCAACTATATTAATGGTAAAGGAAATGGAAAGTTCAACTTATAAACCCCAAATGGTTGTCATCCAAAAGAGAAATGAAGCAAGATCTATCAAAACCCAAAACCCTAAGCTTTTCTAACCCTAAAACGAATTAAAACTGAATATCTATTTTATTACAACAAAAATCCTTTATATAGTTAGTTGGGAGAAAAGAAAAGAAGAAAGAAAATAAAAAGGAAAATATCTCAGAAAATTGGGGATCGATCGATCAATCCCTTTGATCTATCAATCGATCGATCAATCAAATATCACCCCATTGCTTCCCATGATTTCAGATACAAAGAGGGATCGATCGATCGATCCTTTTGATCGATCGATCGATCGATCAGTCAGGTGTGAGCCAAGTTTCCCTACATTAGTTTCATAATAGTCCCATTCAATGAAAAATCGCGTAACTTCTTCGTTCGGACTCAAAATCGCACACCGTTTGCGGCCACACAAAGCTTACGTGGAGGTATACAACTTCCGTGAAGATGTTAGGCCAGGTGACTAAGATGTGAAATGACTAAATTTCCCTTGAACGTGCAATTACGTGCGGAACTTCACTAGAATGCGTCCAAACTTCATACTTAGCATCCAAATACATATTAAAGCTCAATTAACCCCTGCAAAGCATGTTAACATAAAAATCCGAGGTTGTCTCCTGAACGAGCATAAATATAGGGAATAAGATACCTGAGGGGGCTAATAACGCGTATGTTAACGGATGAAATACACAATATTTGCGTATTATCATAACACCCTCAATATTTTTCCATTAAGGGTGATTAGGACCCAATGGGAAATTATGTCGAACATTAAAACTAAAATACCACTCTTAGCATGTGAACGAAAATATGAGATATTTAAAGCATCTTCCCATGGGATATAAATTGAGACAATTCACAATAGTAAAACCATTCACCACATTAACATACATCACCATGACAAAACCATAGTAGCATAAATCATAATAAAACTCAAATGATATGAAGCCAACTACAAAATCTCTCCAACTAAAAATTATAAACTAATTGTGGTGTCGAATGACAAAATATATTCAATACAACTATCTAGTAAATAAAATGACTATAAAGGAAACTAAACTATGCAATAAAAGTAAATATCCCGCTGTAAGTCAGTTAGACAAAACTATACAACTACTAATCAACCCATCCTGAAAGATTAATCAATAGCAATAGTTTAGGTCACCGCTCAAGAATACCAGTTGCTCTTCTAAAATAGGATCCACTAATCTAATCATAAGCATTATATATATATATATATATGAGAGAGAGAGAGAGAGAGAGAGAGAGAGAGAGAGAGAGAGAGAGAGATAGAGAGAGAGAGAGAGAGAGAGAGAGAGATAGAGAGAGAGAGATAGAGATATCATTTTAATTAACGAAGTAATATAATAATAATGTGAGTAATGTAAAACTATAACAACTACCGACATAAGTAAACCAACTCAACTACCCAAGTCGAATTATGTTTTTTTTCAAAATGAATTAAATTTCTATTTATTAACTTTTTTCATTATAATTATATTTTTCAATATCAATTATCGTTTTCAATATTAATATATTATTGATGCAACACCATTATAGGTCGTGTTTCTTTTTATTGGCCCTACACATACTCATGATGCAGCTAACCTCTCAACACATCAATTCCACATGGAAATTATCTTACTCAATTTCAATTATCTATCTCATTGATATAATATTATTGAAGCAACACCATTAAAGCATGTTTTTCTTTCATGTATATATGCATCGTGCACCTAATGTATCGTCACATGAAAACATTATAATAACAATAGCCTGCCATCCAAAATTGTTAACCCATAGATACCATGATATTTCTCCCATAAAACATGTTACTGTAGCAAGTTAGCTCAGGTCCCGCACAATCATAATGGCCATTCAACACTAGAAGTTTTACATACTTGTGATACCAATATAAAATCGCCATAAAAGATACTATAATGTAAGTCTTTCACATACAATTTATCAAGCCAACATACATCCTCACATACAATCATGCCACAGAAATCCTCCTCTAATAGCTTTCTTAGGTATCGACTTATGACACCCCACCTATTTCAATCACACGTGATCAGTCCTTTACTAAAATAAAATAGGAGTCTCATCTAGTTCATTCTTAGCATCACTATCAAAAACATTTTTAAATTACTAACCACCTATTAATTAAATAAGTCGGTGACAAATTTTATCTTTCATTAACATACAATAATATTGACCAAACCACAATAATCCCATATACGGTAATCAATAAACGAAACTACGATGTAAAGTGTAAAGCGAGTACAGATAAATTACCTGAATAAACCATCGGGTAAAAATTCAATACATCCAATCCATGTGACTAAAATACTCTGAAATACATAAGTTTAAATTAAAAGGGGCAACCTTACCAACTAATATTAGAGTAGATAACATAATCTAGAATGCAATAAGTGAATCGGCTACTCAGCAACCTGCATGCCTCCACATCAACTGCAGCTTCATATCCCTAGAAAGAATATTTATCTATGGCATCCCTATGGTTGGACACCTAAAATTTTTTGGAAAATAGATTTGACACGGGTCAGAGCCCAAAACCTTTTAAGAACATATGCAAGTAATTAAGACGCAGTAAATAAATATGAAATAAAACTTTCCATATTTAACCCGGTTTCGCACTCTCATGAGATTATCCCTCACCTCTCAACTATTGTTCACAACTAACGTCCCCAATTTAACCCACCTATTTATGCTACCTAGCCTAACTAGTCCCAAGGCATCTAATCAACCACTAATATTCTAAGCTAACCCATAATGTTCATATCATACGCTACCATAAAACCATAATCAATATTTTTTGAATATTATATTTGAGCCATTAATTAAATTTCTCTTACTTAATTTTCTTAAAATACATGTTATCATATCTTCTACTACCACACATGAGTAGACCAAAACACACATGTCCTTATATATATATATATATATGTATATATATCACACTATTTATATATACAATCACAATAACCCAGACTGTGAACCACAAATGTATGCATAATCTTCTATCAAGTGCATGTACCTACCGTACCAAATCAAGGACTACTGATTCTGGATGACACCTCGAATCATAAATAAAATCAACACATATTGGAGGCGAACATAGTCCTAAGACTTTGGGCTATGAACATACCTAACATACGCAAATGACCAGCCAAACTATTGTACACTCAGATAGTGATCATCCCTATGTTCTATGTCCTGGGGCAGACATCCAAACCTCGCTAGCATTGTCAAGGTGGGATCGCCCAGTGCGCGTGACCTACCATTATAGTAGGCATTGTAGGTATGCTTACACACATATAATAGGTATACACACAACCTATAAATATATCCAACATAGGTATACACACAACCTATAAGTATAACTAGTATCGGTATACGCACAACCTATAAGTATATCAGTACGTAGTAAATATTTCCCGAATACCAAAAGTACTAACGATTCACACTTAATTTTTTATTTATTTTTCTGAGTATCACTCACTACCCAAAGGGTCTTAGTTATCCCTTAATTTTTTTCAGTAGTTAATACATCACTAACCTATTGGTATAAATTATGGGTTATCATCTACACTTCCAGTAACCCGTTTTAAATTTCGAATTCTTAACCCAATCATTTAAATCTCATACGCCATAGTATAATGTTACCATCATTTTGACTAAGCCTAAGCCTCGACTATAGGTCTATTAAAATTCTAAAAGTGCCCATATAGTTCATAAATAATTTTATACCCTGATTTAATTTTTGACTAAAGATTTCGATCTCGGACACCCATTCGTAGAAAATTCATAACTAATTAAGAAAAAATAGAAAAATATGAGGATGGCGCCCACGCTATCGTAATGAAAAGATATACAATTCCATATTTTGGATAAGCACGTAAACCAAACTGGTTCGGCCAGGGGCGAACCGGTTTGCTTTGTCAGTCAAAACGACGCAGTTTTGATTCAATGAACTCCAACCTATGTTCTTCCCTAATTTCAATCCCAATCACCCTATAAATCATTTTTTGTACACTAACCAATCATATAAATAATAAAGGGACATCTTTTACATGATTTTAACACCGATCAATCATCTTAATTAAAATAATTTAATCATCAATCAACAAATTAATCCTTACTTATGAGTCTCAATTATGAACACCTCAATTTAAACTTGTTTCAATTCAACGACCCAATTACCTATGATAAAACCTATAAATATATATATCAATATCTTCTCTTTATAAGATGGAATTCATTCAATAACAACATACGTCAATATACACCGCTCTTTATGGAAATTATTTCACATGAAACCCCATTTACATGAAAACCCTCACCCAAAAATGATTTTGTTCTACACATGCACATGATATGAACTTGAATCACCTCAATTTAATTTAAATCAAGTTAATTACTTGCCTCTAGATATTCATAGGGCCTGATTTCCATTTTAGACGAGAGATCGTTCTCAAATCCTTCCCGAATTGTCCTCCTCCAGCTTTCTCTTTTGATTTCTCTTCTTTCTCCCCCATTCCTTCTATCTTAGGGTTTAGAAATAATGATATGGATTCCTCAAACACATAATATTTATATTTTAACTCACTAGTCCCGAAATGAGGTTATCATGATATTTTAAAATGACCCAAATGCCCCTACGTGAGTTTCGACTAGTCTAAAAAGTCCCTCAAACCCAATTACTACTCATGACTACTTATTTTGACCTATTCGGAACAAACCATGAACTCGGAATTGACATCTAAGAAACTCTACATAAATTTCCTATCTCAACCTTAAAATAATCTACTCACAAGCTCCAATTGAGATACCATAAAAAATCCCGTCGTTCTCACTCACTATGACGTACGAACAATTTATTGTGTTTTATTTACTATAAATACACTTAGTAAATTCACCACATAAATATTAATCTTAATTCCAAAAATTGATATCTATTAGATATGTAATATTTAATTTTTATTAAATTACTGCACATGTATAATTTAAATTACTAGAAATAATTAAATCCACAATTATTTTAAAATAACGGCCCTCGCTAGTCATGATACACGAAGTCCAACCGAACTAATATATGATTCCATAAATTATACTCAATAGAAGGAGAACATAAGTCGCATTATGAATGGACAGTCCTAAGCACAGGCCTCTATATCATAGAAAAGCAACGTTGAAAACATAGTAAGCCGCACATATCCTATGGAATCTAGAACCTGATACTAAGATACCATATGTTACACCCCGCCTATTTCAATCATGGGTCATCAATCCTTTACTAAAATAAAATATAAGTGTCATCTGCTCATTCTTAGCATTACTATGGGATTTGTTTTAATTTAGTAACCACCTATTAATTAAATAAGTCAGTGGCAAATTTTATCTTTCATTAACGTACAACAATATTGACCAAACCACAATAATCCTATATATAGTAATAAATAAAAATAAAACCATGATGTAAAGTGTAAAACAAAGATAGATAGGTAAAGTCCCCGAATAATCCATCGGGTAAAAATCCAATACATCCAATCCATCTGACTACAATACTTTAAAATACATAAGTTTGAATGAAAAGGGGCAATATGCCAAACCAATACCAGAGTTGAGAACTTAATCTAGAATGCAATAAGTGAAACAACTAGTCAGCAACCTACAAGCCTCCACATCAGCTGCAGCTTCGTATCCCTAGAAATAATATTCATCCATGGCCTCCCTGTGGCTAGACACCTAAAAGTTTTTGAAAAATAGATTTGATACGGGTTAGAGCCCAAAACCTTTTAAAAAATATGAAAGTAATTAATATGTAGCATAACTTTCCATATTTAAGCCGGTGTCACACTCTCATGAGATTACCCCTCACCTCTTCACTATTATGCACACCTAACGTCTCCTATTTAACCCACCTAGTTATGCTACCCAGCCTAATGAGTCCATAGGCACCTGATTAACCACTAATATTCTAAGATAACTTGTACCTCCCATAGGATACCCTACCGTAAAACCATAATCAATATTTATAAAAATATTATATTTGAACAAGTAATTAAGTTTCTCTTACTTAAGTTTCTTTAGATACACGCTATCTATATCTTATAATACTGCACATGAGTAGAAGAAATCACACGTGTCTGTACATATATAATCACAACATCCTCGGATAGAGAACAGCAAATGCATGCATAATCTGATATCAAGTCCATGTACATATCATACCAAATCAAGGACTACCGATATGGAATGGAACTTCGAACCCTAAATCAAATCAAACCATATTGGAGGCTAACATAGTCCTAAGACTTTGGGCTACGCAGATACCTAACGTACCCTATGACCGATCACACTATCGTACACTCATATAGTGATCATCCCTAAGTTCTATGTCTAGGGACACACATCTAGACCTCCCTGACATTGCCAAAGTGGGATCACCCACTGCGCGTGAACTCCCATGATAGTAGGCAACGTAGGTATGCTTGCACACATAAAATAGGTATACATACAACCTATAAATATATCCATCATAGGTATACACACAACCTATAAGTATAGCCAGTATAGATATACACAGAACCTATAAATATATCCAGTACGTAGTATATATCTCTCGAATACGAAAAGTACTAAAGATTCACACTTAATATTTTTTTTCTTATTTTCCCCAGTATAACCCACTACCCAAAGGGTCCTAATTATCCCTTAATTATTTTTAATAGTTAATACATCACTAACCGACTTGTATAAATTCTGGGTTATTTTCTACGCTTCCCGTAACTTGTTTTAATTTACTAGATTTTAACACAATTGTTTAAATCTCGTAGGCCTTAGTCTAATGTTACCATCATTTTAACTAAGCCTAATCCTCGACTATAGGTCTATAGAGTCATGAACAATTTTATACCCTGATTTAATTTCTGACTAAAGATTTCGATCTCGAACACCCTTCCATAGA
This sequence comes from Sambucus nigra, assembly GCA_949130495.1. NCBI lineage: Eukaryota > Viridiplantae > Streptophyta > Magnoliopsida > Dipsacales > Adoxaceae > Sambucus > Sambucus nigra. The sequence goes on from OX422212.1 coordinate 95,925,666, forward strand.
AAATTCATAACTAACTACAAAAATTCGAAAAATATGAGGTTGACGCCTCGCGATCGTAACAAAAAGATCTACAATTACATATTTTGGACAAGCAGGTAAATCAAACAGATTCGACCAGGGGTGAACTGGTTCACTTTGTTAGTCAAAACTACATAGTTTTGATTCAACGCACTCCAACCTATGTTCTTCCCTAATTTCAACCCCAATCACCCTCTAAATCATTTTTTCTACACTACCCAATCAATATAGATAATAAAGAGACATCTTTTACATGATTTTAAAGCCCATCGATCATCTTAATTAAAAGGATTTAATCATTAATCATCAAATTTATCCATACTTATGAGTCTAAATTATGAACACCTTAATCTTACCTAGTTTCAATTCAATAACCCAATTACCTAAGATCAAACCTATAAATCTCTGCCAAGATCTTCTATGCATAATATGGAATTCGTTCAATAACATAATGCATCAATATACACCTCTATTTATTGAACTTATTTCACCCAAAACCCCATTTACATGCCAACCCTCACCTAAAAATAGTTTTGTTCTACACCTACCTTAATATGAACATGAATCACCTCAATTTAATTTAAAGCAAGTTAATTACTTACCTATAGATATTCGTAGGGTCTGATTTCCATTGTAGATGACAGATCGTTCTCGAATCCTTTCCGAATTGGCCTCCTCTAGCTTTCTCCCTTGATTTCTCTTCTTCCTCCCCCCTTCCTTCTCTCTTAGGGTTTAGAAATAATGATATGGCTTCCTAAAATACCTAAACATTGTATTTTAACCCACTAATACCGAAATTAGGTTATCATGCTAATTTAAAATGACCCAAATGCCCCTAAGTGAGTGCAAACTAGTTAAAAAAGTCCCTAGAACCCAATTACTACACTCGGGTACTTATTTTTGACTATTTTAACCTATTCAGAACCAACCATAAACTCAAAATTTCCATCCGAGTAACTCTAAATAAATATCCTATCTCAACCTTAAAATAATCTACTCACAAGCTCCGATCGAGATACCATAAAAAATCCCATCGTTCTCCCTCACAATGACGTATTAACAATTTACTGCATTTTATTTACTATAAATACACTTAGTAAATTTACCACATAAATATTAATCTTATTTCTGCAAATTGATATGTATTAAATACACAATATTTCATTTTAATTAAATTTCTGCACACGTATAATTGAAAATACCAGAAATAATTAAATCCATAATTATTTAAAACTACGGTGTGTTAAACGACTATATTTTCATTATCATGTTCTTATTAAATTTAACTACCCCGGCCCCCTCTACCCCAAAAAAATCTGGGCATCACAACCAAAAATCCATCCCTAGTCCCATTCCTAGTGTAATACCCCTTAAATTTAATGCAATATTCAAATTAAATTATTCGATATTATATTGTGATGTAATTATCTATAGTGATTGGTGCCGTCATTTTATTTCATTTATATTCGTAATGTACATGTGTATAATTATAATTTTGAACGAAACTTAATACGTATATATATATTAATAATTATTTAATAATAAACATACAACTTTCTAAAAATTGTATGTGTTAAAAATACTGATAGGTTAGTTCGGATGACTTGTGGGACACGTAAAAGGTTGGATTTTACCTTAAAAGATTAGTTTGTAAGTCCTATATATTAGTAGTAGACGTGAGATAGGTTTTAGATTATTAAAATATATATTAGTAGTACATGTGAGATATGTCTTGAGGTTATTAGATGAAGGACCATATAGAGGTTAACCCTACTTTTGTGGTTAGCATTTTGAAAATAGGTTTAGGTTAACCTAAATCATTTCTAAACCCTTGAGAAAGGAAACCCTAGAGATAGAAGAGGGAGGCTACTTACAGAACAAGAAAAGATTACAATGGGGCATTGTAGAAAAAATAATTAGGGACATCGCAATTGGAGTTCAAACTACTAGGATTTGGAGGAAAGTTTATTTAGTATAATTAAATAATTTCTTTTGTCACTAAAATATGATTATACCTTGGATTCTAAACTTAATATAGAATTTTTGATTTAGATAGTTCAACAAAAAATTGGATTAGTATTCATTAGAAATAATATTTTTTTATCCATAAGTGTAATTTAATTACAATTGTTATGAATTTTGGGTTATATTTAACAATTTGAGGTTGGAATTGTCCATGCTTGAAGAATTGAGTACAAGCCCCTTTATTTCGACATCAATGAATTAGAATTTAGGACTTTCGAATGAAATTTGATACCTAGGGTTCTAATTCTGGAAAATACTCTCAAATCCTTTTATTAATCTAGTAACCCTGTTAAGATAACATAGAATTTGGTTTGGGGAATTTTGTAGGACAATTTAAGGTTTATGGAGGTAGCAAAATCTTAAATTAAGTCATTAATGGGGGCTATGGACAGAGGGTCATATCAGGGGGCTAGAGGTTTAATAAAGAATGAAATTTAGAGAGTTTCATGTTTTTACCTTTCAAAGGATCATAATTGTGATCCGTACAAATGAACTATGTAAACGACAAGGTTTTAGGGTCGTGCACATGGCCAGGGCAGAATGGGACTATTTTCTTAATTTGGTAAATAGGCAATTTGGAATTGAATTGGGAGACTTAGATATTTTACATACTGATCTAAGACCTTTCATCATATATACGAAATTACTTGGAAGAATAGTAAGACTCATATCCTTCTTTAAAGTTGAATAATTGTATTTTACTTTATATGCGATATATAAGTGTGCATATGAGAGGAATCTTAGAGAGGATATTCTTAAAATCCTTATGACGGTGCCACTTTGGTACCCCCGATAGAGACGTATTATATCCTGGGTCATACGACGACGAGCACTGAAGTATCATAGTACCCTAGGCCAGGCATTGGCACCACTTTGTTATACCAAGAGAGTGATATGGTATTATCCTCGGTTTAGCGATGGTTCCACTTCGATACTCTGGTAGATATATGAGTTATACCCTGGGTTGGGAGACGACACCACTTGGATTCTTCGGTAGTTATTTATATAATAAGTGGTATGGATTGTACATATGTGTAGATGCATGTAGAGTTATGTTTTGTATTTACATGTGCATATTTGAGAGGTACAAAATAATTAATTATTAATATTCAATTGAAACAAATAATATATAATCACGGGCTTCACTTCAGTTTAGGATTCGATGTATATGATATCTAGGATTATTGAGTTTAGGGGTAATCTAAAAGCTACTAAAGGACGAGTAGAACATGTATAGTTATATTGTATTCCAGAATCAATTATATTATTATACTGCTTGAACTTGTTGCTATCATATCATACTAACAATTTTTGGATATAGGCCACATGCGCAACCTCACCCCTGATCCAACCTTGAGTCTTTTGTTATTATTCTACTAGGATGTAGGTGTTGGGCCTGCGTGCCCACTCTTTCATTTCCATTTATTATTATGTCGTGTCGATATTATTATTATTATTATTATTATTATTATTATTGTTATTATTATTATTATTACTATTACTATTATTATCATTATTGTTATTATTATTATTGTTATTGTTATTGTTATTGTTGTTATTATTATTATTATTATTATTATTATTATTATTATTATTATTATTATTATTATTATTATTATTATTATTATTATTATTATTACTACTACTACTACTACTACTACTACTACTACTACTACTACTACTACTACTACTACTACTACTACTACTACTACTACTACTACTACTACTACTTTGGTGTGGGTTTTATTTCATGACAATGTAATATGAGATAATTCCATTATTGTTGTTAGTTTGTTATCAAAGATTGTATGGTTCACCACTTAATGTTGAGTTATTTATTTACGTATTCAGTTTTAATTATAGTCATGCTTAAAATGATACCAAATTGTTTATATACTCCTATTTTATTTACGTTATACCTGATCAATCCATTTTAACTTTTATGAGGTATCATACCTAGATATCACCAAACCATAAGCATCACCTAGTCCCTCACCTAGGAAAATACCTAAAACCATAACCACCCTTAGTCTTGTGCCTAGGATAAAATAATGTAACGACGAACTACCTAGTCCTATACCCAAGAAATACCCAAACATTTAAATGAACACTACCTAGTCTCATACCTAGAAATCATCAACAATAATTAATATGCCTACTCACTAGTCTCATACCTAAAAGTATCATACTAATACCAAGGGTGTAAGTACAATTAACATGCACAACCCAACGTCCAAATGATGTCACTTTAATAACATGTTCAATTTCTCCATTGATTTCATTCTTTAGTCCAACATCAAATTCCATTATTTCACAATTATATAAGTCATATTTCATACAAAATAAACCAATTATATCATGTGATAACCGAGTTATACAAGTACTGCCACAAGCTATCCAAATTCAATATTTTAATTCGTGTTATATTTAATTGAATTAGATCATAAATAAGTTCAAACATGGGTATACACAATTTTCAGAAACATACTATCTTATTATACACCATAGTAATCATTTATGTGATTTCATAAATCAAAATATATCAACGAATTTCATATTTTATTTACCATGCGATTCATCCCAAATCCCAACAATAACTAATTCTAATAATCTAATCATGTGGTGTTGTAAGTACTAAAACCAAATTCAGAAGTTTATAAAAATGTATTTATAATTAGTTTATCACTTTCCCTAATTAGTTTTCTATTCATATTCATAAAATATGCGAAATTAAAGTTTAGGCAACATTTAAATCAAATAATAATTAAGGAGAAAGTATATGTTTTTTCCTTAAAAAATAGTGTTTTGAAAATCCGAGTATTCCACTACGCCTGCCTTATTAAAATAAGCAACTTTTCTTGTACGACCTCTTTAAAATATGAGTTTACAGCCTACCAAAATAAGGTTGATATTTTGAATAATGTTGTTAAGGGTTTAAATCAAAGGGCCTATGTTTTTTGTTTGAGGACGTTGTAAAGCATGCGTGTAAAAAATATTCTTAGAGTCCCATTTATAAAAATATCCCAAATAGCCATAAAAGAATCCTATCGAAAGCACTATACTGAACAAACCAACCCTCAAACAATAAAACCAAAGAAAGGGAACCCACCCTCTGCTTCCTAGTTGCCATAACAAATGGCTTAAGCCTCTATAGTGGCCTTCATCCTCACTATAGCAGACATAGGTCGAGGACTGCCCAATTCAATTTTTTTTAAATCAATTCCCAAAATAACTTCGATTCCCATCTTTTTTAAAAATACTATAAAATATTTATTAAAGTTCAGGAAAAATAGACTCAAATCCCCTTAGGTTTTTACCAAAGTTTCATTTTACACAATAATTACATAAATTCCCAAAAGATTTAATTAAATGTCCAAAAACACCAAACTCAATTTAAATCAATTCTATTTAATTTAATTCAATTTCCATCTTCCATATTCTTAATTAATCAACTCCATTAATTAATGAGGATGGTTCCAAAAATATGAGGTAGTACACAGTGATCCGTAGGTAATGGATTCCATGCTTAAAAGGAAGAATTCATTTCTTATAATCTTGCTTGATGAAACTTATGAGCACATCCTCAATATAATTGGCTTGGGATATGCACAATATCCTATTTTTATGATAATCTATAAGCTTGATCCCAAGGTTGTGACTAGCTTATCCTAAGTCCTTCATATCTAATTGACTAGACAACCATATTTTTATACTAAATAATACACCTACATCTTTCTCGAATAAAATAATATCATCCACGTAAAGTACTAAACATATCACCACCTTTTCATCAAGCTTCTTATACACAAAATTTTTAACCATGCATTGATAAAAATAAAAGGATTTGATTGCCTTATCAAAATGGATGTTCCAAGATATTGATGCTTGCTTAAGTCCATAAATGGATATCTTGAGCATTCACACTTTTCTTTCTTAGCCACTTTCTATGAATCCCTCTAGTTGCATCATATATATGCACTCATCAAGAATTTTTATCAATAACTCCTTCTTAGTTTCCATTTTCCAAATCTAGATATCGAGATGAGCTGCAATGGATAAGAGAATCCAGATAAAATTTATCACGGCAACCAGTCAAAAGGTTTCCTCATAGTCGATCCCATTTTTTTGAGTGAACCCTTTTGCAACAAGTCTTACCTTGAAGGTTTCCACCTTTATCCCTACCTATATCTTCTTCTTGTAGACCCACTTGCAGCCTATGGGTTTTATTCCATCAAGAAAGTGTACAAGTTCCCAAACTTGATTCGAATACATCAAATCCATTTCCGTATTACTTTAGCCAAAACTCAGAATCCTTATCATAGTTTTTAGGATTTAGTTTATGTTCTCTAAGTTACTGATCAAAGTGTTCACCCAAATACATTAACCTTTCAGGATGACATTTTACTCTTCCACTTGACGTGGCTCCACTTGTCGTGGCTCCACTTTTCGTCCGGTATAAATGACTCCACCAACATACATACTTTAAATTATTGGCTTCAATTTTAGTCCACTCAATGAGAAATTTACATTATCTCTATTTAAACCTTTTGTAAGTGAATCCTCAATATTATCTTTAGATTTCACATGATCAATAGAGATTGCTCCATTTAAGAGAAACTCTTTTATGATATTTTGTCTTAAATTTAAATTTCGAGTGTTGACATTATAAATATAACTCCATGCCTCTCAAATAGGTAATTAGTATCGCAATGTAAACAAAATCGTTCACATAGGTTCTAAAAAAATAGAATGTCCTCTTAGACATGTCGAGACCACTTCGCTTCTTCTCTAGCTTTATCCTAAATTATAAATTTAAACCCCATCATTGTGTAATATCCCGTATTTTTATGGGAGTTTATTTTAATTATGGAATTGAGATTAATAAAATAAATGGAGCAAAATTTATTTATAAACAATCCGGATTTAATTGTAATAATTACTAACGTTATGAGAGTTAGTATTTATCGAAAATAATTATGTTGAATATTACTTAACTAGTGAAGTAATGTATGAATATGAGAATATCATTTTGGCCGGGAATAAAACATACGATAGTTGTTATACACTTAGTTGGGACGCGCGTGTGAGTCGTGTCAATTTATTACTTTATTGAGCTAAAAAGGATAATTTATTTTTAAGTAACTCGCATGGCCTTTTTGAGTGCGCCAATGTGTCCGGATGGGTCAAAAAAGTCAGAAAACACTACTCGGGTGTTTTATTTGGATTTCGGGGCATTTTAGCCCAAAACAACACCCCGAAGGGGTATTTGGTCTTTTGGGATTTTTGGGGATTAATATGGACAAAAATAGGAAATTAAAAAGAGAAAGAACATGGACATTGGGTTATCTGACAGTTTTCAAACCTACGTGGGAGAGAGAGAGAGAGAGAACCAACGAAGGAAAAGAAGAACTCCATAGGTGCTTTGGGCAAGGGATTCAAGTTATTCCACCAGAAATTACATCAACGCGTAGATCGCAAAGTGAGGATCATCCCCATACTAATTTCATTCAACGATTCAGAGGTTTATGAAAAGGAAAGTTTTTATTTTGCTAAAATTCTGAGCCTATATGATTCATGTTAACCCTAGTTGATGAGATGACTATGCTACTATGAATTTGAGATTAAATTGTCAACTAATTTTGAAATTAGAAGATAGGTTTGCATGTAGATGAATGACCCTATTCTTATAATGATAAATTTGGTAATTTTGGGTTAAAATCATGAAATAATTGGGTGTTTTGAATGATTGCTAATGGTGGGTTTATTATTAAGGGACTTTTAAAGATTTAGGAATTTGTTTAGGCTTCCTTTGATTATGTAAGGATTTTTCATCTAAATTATGTTAGAAAGTACCCTATTATGATTAGGAATAGTTTAGAATCTTTGATTGGGAGTTGGGATGAATTTTAGACGAATTTGGATGAGGAAATAAATGGAAAAATGAAGTTTGGAAGAACAGGGGTAGTCTCGAAATTCTCGCTCGAAGACCTGCACAGGTCGTTCGAACGAGAATTCCAACGAGATTTCTAACATGACTTTTGAATTCGTTCGAACGACCTCATTCGAACGAGAATCCTAGACTTCTAATGAGATTCCAGAATTCTTATTTTTTGCCCGGACAAATTAGAACCCTTCAAGGTTGGTCCAAGTGAGAGAAATTAACCTACGCTATCATCAAATGACTTAAATCCCTAATTAGTAATGAGTTGAGAGAATGACTACTCAGGGGGATATAGCGAGGTAATAGATCCCTAGAGGGAAGGTATATGTTAGAGAGATAAGACGAAGTGTTGGAATAATGTGAATAATAGAGATGATGATACTATCTATCGAGGACTTGGGTTGCGAGAATACCTATTGTATATGTATTAAGATGTGTACATGCTTATTGAATAAACTATTATGTATATAACATACCTGCGCTGCTTGCTATCGAGTGGAGGTTGTGCGTTGTGGAAAATCATGCCTTGAGGATCCATCGGGTGGGATATAGACTTGCACAACTAGAGCACATAACCTATGTATGGACTATCTGTGAGAAGGATAGTCATGACGGTTTTATGGGTACGTAGGTATGTGCGTATCCCATCGTCTTGGGACCATGTTTGCCTCCAATATATGTGTTTTGGTTTGATGGTTCACGTGAGACTGAACCCTTAGTCCTTTATGCAAATGAGCGATGCAACAGGAGATAACAACAGAGTATGCGGGCACCGCAACTGTGTCTCGAGGTGAAATATTGTATATATATATAAGATATAGTGTATATATGTACCTGTAATGATATCTACTGTGCGAACTGAGTAGGTGGAATTAATACTGAGTTGCGAAACGAATTAAGTAGCGAACACTTAATTATATTAAATGGTAAGGGTCTGTTTATGCTAAAGAGGAATTGATTATATGTATTATATATTGCGAGGGAAACCCATAGTAACGATGTCGGTTTATGATTAGGTATGAAGGACTAGTTAGTATAGGAGTAGAACGAGTGGGATTTGAATATTCGCTATGCGTGCACATTAGATGAGAGGTGAGCATCCGAAGTGAGTTCGTTAATTTAACGTGATAAATATATGTGCTAAAAAATTATTTTAAGCACTTGCTGATTTTTTAAACTGTTTCAACTAGGGCTCTAACCCGTTTTCTGAAAATTTCTTTTCTTATCAAATTATTTTAGGTGCTTAGCCATAGGGACACTATACTTAGGATTTCCATTCATTCGACGAGCTATAACTGCTGTGAAGGCTACAGGACCTTGGTAGTAGACGCCTCTGAGTCTTTCATTCCTCACTTTTGAGTTATTTGCATCAGTTGGACATGTCGTCCCTTCTTATTTATATATTCAGAGATTTGATATTTAGTTCATTACTCTTTTCATTTGTTGACTTTATTTAGTTGGATTACTATATTTGATTTATGACTGGAAGTGTTTACTCCAGCTCCTTTATATTATGTCAGTTATTCCAATTCTTATGAGATTGGATTATATGGTGAATGATTGGTTATTTAGTTTAATTATTTTATATTAATTGAAAAGATAAAATTTTGACATCAACCTTTTTAAATATTAGGTGGTTAGTATTTCAAAATAAGTTTTCGACAGTGATGCATAATCTGAACCAACTGGATATTCTGATTTTAATTAATAAAGGACTGATCACCTGGTATTTAATTAGGTGGGATTTCACACATTGATGTGTCAATAGATGTTTATTTTGAGGATTTCTAAGACACCGTTTCACCCCTCTCAATGTAAAGACATATCCAGATGAGGATGTTGAATCTTTTTAATATGTTATTCAGTTACCATCACCGTGTCCCTCAATTACAAATGAATATCAACTATACCAAAACTCATGATTATGGGTAAATCTTTAACATATAAGAAACCTTATCATAGATTTCCAATGGCCTTCTCCTAGATTTCTTTTGAACCTACTATATTTAATAATTAAGTGAGAAACATAGAAGGAAATGCAGTTCATAACATACATTAAACTACTAATGATTGGAGAGTACTCCAATTGAGATATGCCTTTACCACTGTATTTATATAAATGAATATTTTGTCCCACCAGTGCTGTAGAAATTATATTACAACCTTTATCAAACTTATCAAGTATCTCATCAATATAATGATATAAAGATAATAAAAGTCCATCATATGTTTTAAAAATTACAATTCCTAATATAGCATCTCCAACACCTATATATTTATTATCAAACTTATTAGTCAGTACTATCTTAGTTGATTTAACAAACAAATTTATCACACTCATTGATTTTATATCATCACATTTTCAAATTTCTCATGCCATTGTTTAAGTGTTTATTTTAGTCCATTAAGGTATTTAACAAGTCTATACACTTTCCTCTCTTTTCTTGGAGAAACAAACATTTCTACTTATTCCCCCCCATATATATATATATATATATATATATATATATATATATATATATATATATAGAGAGAGAGAGAGAGAGAGAGAGAGAGAGAGAGATAGGCTCATATGCACACTAAGTTTGCACATCATTTTTTTAAAATAGTAAAAAAAAAATTGAGTTGATTTTTTGTGTGATGTTCAAACATTTCAACGGACCCATGTAAAAAAAATCAGCTAAAAAAACTTTTTTTGTTATTTTTTAAAAAATCGGTCAAACTTTCTCTCCTTTTAAGCACTTTAAAAGCTACGAACGTTTGATCGATTTATTTAAAAAAAAAATTGAGTTGATTTTTTTTACATGGGACCGTTGAAATGTTTAAATATCACATAAAAAAATCAACTCAAGTTTTTTTAATGCTTTAAAAAAATTGGTGTGCACCATCACGGTGCAAACTTAGGATATGGTTGGAACAAGAAATGCATATTTCTTATATATATATTCATTTAATTAATCATTCTGGAACTCCATTTTAATATTCGTTTGATGGATCTCGAGATTAAACAACACTGCAATACATATTAACATTCAAACTTATGTCATTCACATAATTGGTGAATATGTATCAATGTAATCCACACATTCTCTTGGATAACAACATTTTCCCACAAACCTAACTTTATATTTTTCAACTGATGCATAATCTTTCATCTTCCCCTTGAAGATCATCTTACTCTTTAATGGTTTCTTTCCCGGTGGAAGATTTAGAAACTCCCGTAAATGGTTTTGTATGATGGATTTAATTTCACTATTCATATACTTTCTCACAAAAGTGCTTTGGGAGTAAACATAGCTTCACCGAATCTTCAAATATCACTTTCCAACTTGTATGTTTGAAAGTTTAGACCAAAGTACTTCAAAATTATTGATCTCCTATTGGGAATATGTTCATTTTTACCTCTAACATCTATAGATTGTTCATTTAATGTCTCATGGTGACCTTTAAAAATAGTATCATAAGTTCTTTTAGAAGAACATGATCAATGTTCCTTATTATGAGGGATATCAAATAAGAAATATGCATTTATTGTTCCACCCATATTGTCAATATAAATACTAGGATTCTTATATATTACACGTGATAACGATAACCATTACTATTAGTTACATGTACAACAAATATGAAACATATAGTCTTAGGTTCCATATTAACCTTTTTAGGGTTATTTGCCACAACCTTTACAAGACACCAACACACTTTTAAATATTTCTAAGAAGGTCTTTGACCTTTCCATAACTCATATGGTGTCTTATTACTTTTCTTTTCAGACATCTTCTTAATAATGTAGGCTGCGGAAAGCAAAGTTCACCCCAATAATTTTTGGGGTGATCGCGAACTTATCAACATATCATTCATCATCTTCTCCTTTAACATTCAAATTTTGCATATTACAAATTTTTTAGTTTATTGAATAATTATATGTTTGTTTAATAATTCCATGTTAAGACCAATAATACCATTATTATAAACATATTATTCCATGTTTGTAGGTCTTTTGTTGAATAAATTCATGTTTATAACATAATGTTTCAAAATGGTAATCATATGCACCACTTCTATCACTTCGTACGCCTTTACTTTTTTGCGACGTTGATTCAAAACTTGATTCTTATAGTGTTTAAACATTTCCAGATACATATAGGTAAATCTTTTTCAATCATCTATAAAAGTATAAAATATAGTTATCTTCCTCTAGTTTTCAGAGAAATTAAATTAAATATAATAAAACTAATAAAGTTTAGAGTATAGCTTTTAATAGGTCTGAAAGGATTTCTCATCAAAAGAGATTATAAACACGTTTTGTACTTGTAAATGGATGAGTAGTAAAATTCGTAATTAAGTCTAAATTTATTAATTCACGCAAATATCTTACTTAACATGACTTAATCTACCATGCCAAATATCACACGAGTCCATAAAGAAGGCTGTAGATAAATCCTTGATAATATTGATAGACATGATAGTCATTACATTCACTGTAAAGAGCCTACCAATCAAATAACCCTTATCCACTTACATTTCATTTTTTGTAAATACAAATTCATCAATATCAAACACTAACTCGATTCCTTTGTCATTAAGCAAGGATCTAAAAAGAAAGTTATTGTTAATGTTTGGAAAATGAAACACTTCTTTGAGAGTGAATTCTTTCCCTAAGTCATCTTGAGTACAATTTTCCTTTTTCCTTCAACCTTCAAACTCAAAGAGTTTCCCATTAAAGTTATTCTTTATCATTATTTGGTTTATAAGAAGATAACATCATCTTCTCAGAATATATATGATGGGTATCCACACTGTCTACTCACCATTCCTTGATATTCACAACCAAGTTCACCTCATACATCATTTATAAAAGATTCATTTTTGTAAATTTATTAAAAATATCCTCCACTTTAGTGATATTCGATTGATTTGGCATCATATTCTTATTCTATTTGCCTTTGCACTTTTGACCATACTTGGCATGATACCTTGGATTGTTTGCACACTTTTTCTTGTTCTTATTCGCTTGTTCCACCCTATGAGACTTAGAATCCATTTGATTTCCCAATTTCCTCTTTGATGTATGGTTATCCTTTTCTATCCACAATTTTACAATCAAGTATTCAAGCCTCATATCTTTATGTGTATGTTTTAAATAACTTTTGAAATCTTTCCAAGATGTCAAAAATATATCAATGATTGCATCCACTTGAAAATTTAAATTAATTTGATTTTTTCCATAATGAATTTCATGAGAAATGAATTAAATCTCTTAGACTTGAGTAGTAATAGTCTTCTAATCAACCATTTTAAAATCAAAAAATCTACTGATGATAAATTTATTTGTTCCAATATCTTTCATTTTGTATTTCTTATCAAGAAAGTCATTTAAATCTTTAACTGTCTTAATTGAAGTATCCCTATTATACAACGTGTTATCCATATCATTGAGGATATAGTTCTTGTGCACCATATCAGAATGTTCTATGCATTCGCTAGGACAATTATCTTTTGGTTAGTCTCATCTTCTCTTAGAGTAGGAGCTTCTTCATGAAGGAATTTTTGTAAATTTTAATGTAGTATTATTAAACAATATCTTTTGTTGCAACCTTTTACAATCAACACCATTAAACTTATCTGTTTTTCCACCATGAATCACATTTGAATGCACAATAACAGTGGGCAGGAGGAATTTGAAGCCATTCTGATCAACAAATTTAAACACATTTTTTTTTTAAATTTAAATTATCATTTGTTTCAAAAACAATTATAAAATTAAGAGAATATTATATATAAAATGTATATATGTAGTAACACGAACCACCTTTGTGTGGGATAATATAATAAACTAAATTTTTATGAATACATAAACCAAAATAATTGACATAAATTTGTTTCAAATCATACATGATAAACTATTGTTGTAAAATTTATAATATGAAGAAAGCACAATAAATTTCCAGTAAAGTGGTATTATCTTAAGATTATTTCTAAATATTATTGAAAAATGTATCTATTATATTAATAATTATAATAAAGTAATTTATTCCATAAAATCATAGGTTACTAAAATCGTAAACAATAACAAAAATACTACTTTGGATCATCAATAGTTAATAGATCATAATATCCTTACAATGCTTGGTGTAAAATAAATTATGAGTTCTAGATTGAGGTAAGTGTTATAAACTTTGTCCTTAAGATGATATTTTTCCCATATGTTGCTTCACGGACTCGTGGTGCCATTTTTGAGGATACCACATTCTTTTGTTTGCATTAGTAACACTCCAAACCATTACAACTAGCGAGACATAACAATGTCGACTCTCTCTTTCCCTCTCTCTCTCTCTCTCTCATAAAAAAGATGAATTACTTGTGTGAAATGCATAATAAAGAGATAAAATGAAATTTTTCAACCTAAAAATTGAAACTAGATAGACATATACGTATAGGAACCAAAACAATAGTTATAAAAGTTGGAAACTATTCAAAATTGACGGTTAATTAAATACTTAAAGAGTTATTTAAATGTTAAGAGAACACATTAATTAAATGGGCTGGTACAAAACCTTAATGATGAAATCTTATCGACTTTTGATGTTTAATTAGCATAATGTTCAGACTAAAAAGCATGTACGTGCATAAGGGTCCAAATTTAATTAATTATTTTCTTAATTAATGACCAACTAAAATAAATTAAAATCCTTTTTATTTTGATATAAAGTTTTGTTCTACCATATAAAATTAATTTAATCCAAATTTTATGCAGTTGACCATTAACAACATAAGAAAATTAAATCATTCACAAAGGAACACAAGGATTGATAGTGGAAAGTATAACGGGAAAATCACTATTGTCCCAACCCAAACAAGTCCACAATTATTGGATTTGTAATTACATAACTTAACAAGGACTCAAACATGACTTACACATGTGAAAATGATAACTTCCATGATGCCCCTCCCTTGCATTCTGCTCCTCTGCCCGCACTAACAATAGGTACTCTAGTTGAGGAAAATAATTGCACAACCTCCAAGGCCTCATTATCCACCGATATAAGTTGACAACGATCAACGAATATGTAATCAAACATTTGATGTTCTTATTATATAATACTTTAAGGGATTCATACATTTAGAGTCTACTTTAGTTGTTTGGAGTTGACAAGATCTCACAAATAAAAGGACTCTCCCAAAACAGAATTAGGGTTTTTTAAAAGTTAATCTTTGTTAATTGGTATGGGCCTAAAGGGTTTTAAATAGTTTAGTAGTGATATATTTTGAATTAAGCACATTTCCAAGACAAATTTCCGCATTCGAACTAGAGCTCCCTCATTCAAACGAGAGCTTTTGATCGACAAAATTTTTGGTCAAGGGACATATTGGGAAGTTAGTGTGCCCAAGTTCAAATCAGAATTTGATCGAGGCTCTTAGTTTGAACTTTTATTTTGATCAAGGACCACTTCCTAAAAAATCATTCTCGTTCAAAAGAATTCTTCGATCGAGGGTGACCTCGTTCGAACGAGGTCACTCAAAGTTGACCCTTCATAAAATTTGGTTGAAAATAATTTAAAAATCTTTTCCAAACTTATTTTCACTAAATTCAATTCCTGTCACTTCCTAGATATAATATAAATTAGAAAAAATTACAAAACTTTTAAATCTGTTACCTTTACCAATTCTTTGATATGCAATGAAGTAGTCCGACTCATTTTGCTAATCACAATCATAGTGCTTTGTCTTTTTCATCTTTACGTGATGTAGCATTACAACTCAATATACATGATATAAAGATACTATGACTTAAATGTATATTTTAGAATGAAGCCGCAACAAACAAAAACCTAAGGGTGAGTGAAACATGTCCTTACAAAATTACCCTTTTGCTATTCCGGGACAAAACCACAAAATGGAAAAAGATCCAAAAAAATATCGAATTAAAAATTCCTATAAATAAATTTACCCAATTCCAATCCTAGCGAGACTCGATTGAGATGTATGGATTCTTTAATCAACAGTGTATCAATATCACGGGCCCGGTATGTCATGAAAAATTAAATAAATACCCTCGTGAAGTATTAAGATACAGGAGATTTATATAAAATGACAACAATTGAAAAAAGAAAAGTATGCTCTAAACTACTCCTTATAATTATATACTCCACCTTAATTCCAAAAGTTCCTCCCTTATTGTCTTAAATAGATAAAGGAAGAAATTAAAAAAAGTCTATCACCAGTTTGGGTACCTAGATTTTCCATCACGGGCCCAGACGAGTAGCCCGATAGGAACGACCCAAAGTCTGTGCTCCTCGCATCTTTCTAAATTCGGTTGTGACTTAGTCTACTCATAAAATCTCGTGAGGAGATATTCTAGGAGAAGAAGGTGGACGTGTGGGAGTCCAACACCCCCACTCCCTGAGAACAAACATGTATATAACAAACTCTAAGCCTGGGGCAAAAGTCATGCTATGTATTCTCCGTAAAACACTCCTCGAAGTATATAGAAATAATACCAAGAGAATCACCATGGGCGTAGGCATTTCTTGCTGAACCACGTACATGCTGTGTTGTGTGATTGGAGTTTTTTACTCTTTATTCCCTTTGGTGATTGCGCTTTCTTATTAATTTGTGTTAAATATAATTGTCACAACAATTGGCGCCATATGTAGGAATGTTTATCTCCCTTAAGCAAGCTTTCACCGAGAAAGAAGCTAAAATGTCTAACCACAGTAGCAATGCCCCTAAAGCAGGGGATATCCAAGAACAGCTTTCCCCTCGCAGGATCAGATCCGAGGTTCGACGTTCGAATCAGAGGGCTCGCTTAGAGCGGTAGGCCTCAGAGGAAAGTCAGGGACCAGCGAGGTCCACCCAAATCTCCTGGTTGATCGATGACTATGAGGCAAGGCTCTAAGAGTAGGGAGAGGTCGATCGCAAGCAAGACGCTGAGAATGCACGCCTCAAAACGAGATTGGATAAGATGGAGAAAGAACTCCATCAGAGCACTAAGTGTCATCCATACTGCACTCCTATCCCTCAGGCGAGCAAGTTTCACAGCTGAGGAAGGATCCCCAGATGCGGATCCCAAAAAAGTGAGAAGCTCGAGTCAGATGATGACTTGCTCGAGCAACAGCGACCAACTCACCATTATAGGAGCCCAGCTCTAGGTGATGAGGATATACGAAATTTGGTTCGAAGAGAAATGGACCAACACCCAACACATCGGGGTGCCAAATTAACCAGGGAGCTTGCTCGACGAGCTCTTAAGACCCAGATGAAATTCCCTTTCTCAAGGGAGATAGAGGAAGAAGAAGACCCCAAAAAGTTTGCAATTCTGAGATTCAAGATCTATGACGAAAAGACTGACCCTATCAATTACGTTAGGCAGTACAAGCAATCCATGACTCTCTGGAACCACAAGGATACGCTAATGTGCTGGATTTTTCCCTCGAGTTTGCATGATGGCCCAAAAATAGTTTGAGAGACTCCCTCATAGGTCCATCAGGAGTTTTGAGTCCCTGACCAAGCTCTTTATGACTTGCTTCATCACCAGTAGCTCCCATCCGAAAAGGATGGTTGCTTTACTAATAATAAAGAAGATGCCTCAAAAGAGCCTTCGGGACTACGCGAAGAGGTACTGGGAGTTGTTCAACGAGGTTGAGGATTGCTCGGAGCAACTAGCAGTGGAATCTTTTAAGATTGGCCTACCCAGCTTTTACCTTCTGCACCAATCCCTGACGAAAAAGGAGGCCACAACCATCGATGACCTAATGGCTCGCATAAAAAAGTATGCCAAAGTGGAAGATGTCACCAGCCTCAGTGGAGGGGATAATGTTCATACTAAGCTCGCTGCCAAGGGCAACGATATGGCCGAAACCCAGAAGAAAGGGGGTAAGAATGGGGGAAATAATGGCTCTAAGAACGGGGGCAAGAATGATGCTTCCAAAGAATTTCAGGTATTGAATATTGTCTTTAAAGAACCAATCTACAAGATCCCGACAAAGATCAAAGACGAGCTATTTGTTAAGTGACCTAGAAAGATGGGAGGAAATCCTTCAAAGAGAAATAACGCGCTGAGATGCACTTTTCATAAGGAGGGAGGACATAAGACTGAGCATTACAAGGCTCTTAAGTCTCACCTCGAGGAACTGGCCTAGATTGGGCACCTGGACGAGTTTGCAGAGAAGAAGGGAGAGAAAGTCATTGCCAATGGAGAAACAAAACTCGACAACATACTCAAAGACGATGATGGCCATAAATTTGCAGTTATTCATGGGGCATCTGATATGAAGCAGATTCAGAGGAATTCAACCAGGATGGAAGTGAAAAAGCTTACTGCGTTAATGCAAGCTTTTCTGATCGATCCAGCGAAGACACAATCAAGAAAGCGTCGACAAGTAGAGAGCGTCGACTATAGCAAACATATCTTATTCACAGATGAAGATCTGGTGGGGGTAAGAACCCCACATCATGATACCTTATTGATCATCACGCTCAGGATAGCCAACTATGACGTCGATAAATTTCTCGTCGACCAGGGAAGCTCATCCGAGGTAATGTATCTTGACCTCTTTAGGGAAATTAAAGTTAAGCGCTGTCGACTTAAAGAAAGCCACTGTCCCTCTAGTTGGCTTTGCTAGAAAAGTGACTATTCCATTAGGAAAGATCATGCTACCGATAAGGGCAGGAAGTATCTCCAAGATGATCGAGTTTCTGGTGGTCGACATCGACTCTCCATATCAAGCTATCCTCGACAGGGGGTGGATATATGCAATGAAGGTAGTCCCTTCAACCTACCATCATAAACTCAAGTACGCGATTGAGCAAGGAGTAATGGAAATTCACGGAGATCAAGCAATGGCAAGAAGGTGATTTATAGCAGCCATCTTCCCGAAACCAGAGAAGAAGGTTGATAAGGCCAAAGAGAAGGTTGAGGAGCAAGAAGGTTTGATACTATCAAAATAGCAATTAAGATATGGAAGGCCCAGAGTGGAGGAGACCAAACTCCTCCCCTCTGTACGAGTCGTTAAAAACTTGGAGGAGATACCAGCCGGTGAAAGCAAGAAAGATAGGAGTTTCTTGATCGGGACTTCCCTTAAAGATCAAGATAAGAAACAATTGACGGTACTACTAAAGATAAACCTAAACGTTTTCACGTGGGAACCATACGAGCTGCCCAGCATTGATCCCATTGTGGTTTACCACCGGTTACACGATGACCCCACTTTAAGGCCTATCGCACAAAAAGCACGGCGAACCGTGGCCGAGAAGGCTAAGGCCGTAAAAAAAGAAGTTTAAAAGATGATGGATGCAGGATCCATATGTGAAGTTCAATTACCTAAATGTCTATCAAAACAAGTAGTAGTTCCAAAGAGCAATGGGAAATGGAGAGTCTGTATAGACTTCACTAACCTTAATAGTGCCTATCCCAAGGAAAGTTTCCCTCTACCGAAGATCGACCAATTGGTGGATGCCACAGAAACTCACGAGAGAATGAGTTTTCTGGATGCATATTCGAGGTATCATCAGTCACCCTTGTATGCACCATACCAAGACAAGACAACATTCATCACCACTATCGGATTATACTGCTACAAAGTTATGCCCTTTGGGCTCAAGAATGCTAGATAAACCTACCAGCGACTGGTCACCAAGATGTTCAAAGACCAAATAGGATATACCATGTAAGTATACATTGATGATATGCTCGTTAAGATCAAGCAAAAAGAAGACCATCTCTCAGACCTATCAAATACCTTCGAAATCCTCAGGAAATACCCAATGAAGCTCAACAGAAGAAAGTGTTCTTTCAGTGTCCAGTCAGGAAAATTCCTCGAATATTTGTTTAGCGAGAGAGGCATCGAAGCCAACCCAGACTAGATCGATGCGATCAATAGGGTACAACCCCCTCGCACGATACCAAACATGCAGAAGCCCATAGGCATGCTCGCCTCTTTGAATAGTTTCATTTCGAAGTCCTCTGAGAAATGCAAGCCATTCTTCCATCTCTTAAAAGGAAACAAGGCAGTAGAGTGGAATCAAAATTTCTCGCATGCATTGGAAGAGCTGAAGGCTTACCTTAGCTAGCCTCCTCTGCTCATTATACCTCAAGAAGATAATCCCCTTTACTTATACCTCGCTATTTCTAGCCACATCGTTAGTTCTTCACTAGTGTGCGAGAAAATAGGAATCCAGCATCCAGTCTACTACGCGAGCAAAACCTTATTGGACGTCGAGCAACAGTACCTATCACTGGAAAAGCTCACCTTAGCACTAGTAATAGCTTCGAGGAAGCTAAAGCACTATTTTGAAGATCACACTATCATCGTCCTTACATCACACCCCCTTAAAGTAGTCATGCGGAAAACGAATCTGTCTGGCAAACTATCTAAGTGGTCAGTCAAGCTAGGACGATTGGATATCCCATTTCAGCCCATGAATGCAATCAAAGGGAAGGTCCTCG
This sequence comes from Sambucus nigra, assembly GCA_949130495.1. Lineage (NCBI taxonomy): Eukaryota > Viridiplantae > Streptophyta > Magnoliopsida > Dipsacales > Adoxaceae > Sambucus > Sambucus nigra. Next base: position 95,946,098 of record OX422212.1, read on the forward strand.
TCGATTTCATCACATAATTCACAGGCGAACAACCTTACAACTAGCTTCAACCAATGATGCAATTGGAAGATCACCCATCAGTAGGAGTCTAGCGACTGTTTATTGATGGAGCCTCTAACTCAAAGGGGGAAGGAGTAAGCATAGTGCTTGTTACCCCAGAAGACATAATCCTCGACCAAGGAATCAGACTTAGATTTGAAGCCTCCAACAATGAGGCAGAATATGAAGATAACCGGCTTATAGAAGGCAGTGGCATTGGGGGCAAAGCAGTTACAAGTATTCGACGACTCACAATTGGTCTCCAACCAGATAAGTGGGGACTTCAACGCACGAGATGAAAGAATGGCAGCCTGCCTCGCCTTGGCAAGGGAGCTAATGTCCAAATTTAAGGAAGTCAGTGTCCAACAGTTTCCCAGAGGACAGAATAGCCATGCCGATGCCTTGGTAGCCCTAAATTCAGCAATCGATTTTGACTTAAAGAGGATGATCCCAATTGACTTCCTCGCCCATCCGAGCATCAACCAGAATGACGAGCTTCTAAATAGGGAACATATGCTCCAGATTGAGTTAGCACCTTGTTGGATGGACCCTTTAAGGGACTATTTAAAAGATGGAGCACATCCAAATGATAAGAATGTCGCTCATGAGATAAGAGTCAAAGCTGCTCGCTTTCACATATCTCCTGAGGGCAAACTATACAAGATATCATTCATCGGCCCTTACCTTTAATGTGTTCACACGAAGGACGTTGATCAAGTTCTACACAAGCTTTACAAAGGAATCTGTGGAAGCCATATTGAAGGGAGGTCACTATCTTTCCGAGCAATGAAGGAAGGCTACTGGTGGCCATATATGCAAAAACATTCGTCAGTATATGCTCTCAAATGCGAGAAATGTCAACTACATGCTCTTATGGTCCACCAACCTACCAGTGACCTAAGATCGCTTACCCCCATGTCCTTTTACCTAGTGGGGGATGGACATCGTAGTCCCTCTTCCTGCCACCGTCGGCAATCGCAAGTATCAGTTGGTCGCAATAGATTAATTCACCAAATGGATCGGGGCAGAGCCATTGACAAATATCCCAGATGCAAATATGATGAGGTTCGTATGTGTAAGAGGGTACTTTAGATTATAGATGGAGGCGTAACCCCTGTTCGACGATGGTAATGATGAGCTAATTGGCCAAATCTTTGGATTAATGATAGGGCATGCAAACACAAACTTGATGAAGATAAACTCAGTTTAAACTCATAAAAGCTCTCGTGTATAACTCAGAAAGTGGTAGTGGAACTTATAATTAACTTAGCTAGAGGGAGAGAGAAGTAAGCACCCTAGATACACCTTGGTAGGCAGGTATAAACACACCAAAACACCCTCAAGAATCTCTGTCAAGTATTAAACAGCTTCGTAATAAATAACAATGGTGAGTGAGTAAACCCTCTGGTTTGTAATAACTCTCTCTGATATGTATTCTCTCTAGCAATAACTCCTGAATTCTCAAATGATCGATCTCTCCTCAGGGGTGGTTGGGGTCCTCAAATAGCCCCCCCACGCTACCCCCGAGGCAACTCAGTCATTAAATACTATGAAAGACAACCTTCATACTTTATGTCACAACATTAAATGCCTGATGCACTAGTTGTCTCCACGTCATAAACATTAAATGCCAAGACATGCCTTTTGCCCAACCACCTTGTGTCAGGGGGCTGTTTTCACAGAGGTGGCTCACCAACTGCCTGACAGCTCCAAACACCATGGTGGTTTACTTAAGTGCAGGTATGACATTGTTTAGATGGATAGTTACATCACTTATAGTAGATGTGACATTAAGTAGAGGGTTGTTTGGTTCTCAAATCAATGCCCGATGGAACTCCAAGGTACTCCGCCCGAGGTTCCACAGTCAGGGTCCTTCAGTATTTTTACCAGGTGTATCTAAGATGGTCAGGACAAGACCCAATGGTACCTCACTTCTCAATCCTCAAAACCAAGTCCCTCTAAAGTTCCCACGGTGAGGTCATTCGATAGAGCATGAAAACTCTCCCAGGCCCTGCCAATCCTAGTCTCTCGCGAGTACCATTTGACCTCACACTAAAACTCATTTTTGTTCTCGTTACATCATTACAACTGTTATAGATTATAGTCAACATAAATAAAAATACAATATGACTAATACAACAAGCTAAAGTATGAGTTGCCACGCCAAGCTGCCTCGCTTGAGCTGCCACGCTTGAGTTGCATTGGTTGTTTAATCTCAAACACTATTGCCAATTAGGGAATTATCCCTAATCTCAGGATTAACTTCAAGCCCCCTCTACATATTCCCCTTCGTTGTAAGATTTTTTGAAACAAGAAATGTCTGCACGAAACTTCTCAATCCGATGAACCTTCTTTGTGTGAAAAAATTCTGGCCTTCTTTCCCTCATTAGAACCACAACGTTATACTCTCCTGTAAAAAGTAAAATTCTCCCCGATGTACCTGAGACGAAGCTCCATAACTTATTGGTCCTTGGGCGAAGGGACATCGCCATTTTTTCCTGATGCTGAGCCTCAACCGTTCTAGCTTTAATATTTTAAATTCTCCCGAAAGACCTACTAACCTTATCAAATACTCGTTTGGACTCTCGGTAAGTGAAATTCTCCCCTGTGATACTTCACTATGTTCGAAAAAAAGTAGAAATTCTCCTCGATGTAACTGAGTCACAATTCAAACGCTTATACATGTGGCGAGGGGACATCGTATCTTTTTTGAACCGTTGGGACATTTTTTCGTTGGGAGTTATTGGATAAGTCTGACACAAATTTGGCGGCAAAACTTAAACTTTCTTAGGAAGGAAACCCTTTCTATTCCCCAGACATCACTTCGTATTCGACGTAACGCTTTCGATTCAACTGTCGAGACCCTTCCCGATGCGCCACGTGTTCATTTAAAATGATTATAGGTTGTCCTTGCATGTGCGATGGTGGGAAACTCCAACCGTCGAGTTTGAAACCCGTCAAACGTCTCTTTTATTTCAAAACCCTTCTATATCTTCATCTTTTTTATCTTCTTCAAGATCCCCGCTTTCTTTAGAGAGAGAAACTCTGTGCGACCTCTATTGTTGCCCCATTCTTTACTCAGTCTCCTCCTTCTTTCATATTTTTGCACCACCTATATCATTCATCACCGCGCTCTCATGGCTTCTTCCAGTACTTCCAAGGTTGTTGCCACCACTCAGCCAGGTTCCCCCTCTGCCTCTACTGGAATTTCCACCGCCCTAAGTGGCGCTGCCCTGGATGCTGCTTGTCAAGAGCAACTACGCTTCTATCGCTGGGCGCCCATTTTTGAAGAAGATGATAAGTTTTCTAAGGCATGCAAGACCTGCCACTTCTCGTCCAAGTTCGACCCCTTACTGTTGGGTGATGAGGATATGAATTCATCAAAATGGGGTTATCTTCCACCCGAGGGGACTCTGCATTTCTATCTGGATCGTGGCGACTTCCCATATTCTTAGATTGACTTCGAAGCACCTGGGGGGTCACCAACCTATTTTACTACCTGGCACACACATATGCAGAGCTCCCACATTGCTTCTCTTGCAAAGGTTGGGCTTCATCACGCATACTGGTTTGGGGCGTTCACACTCTCATAGCACAACGCGGCGTTATAAGTGCTAGTCTCCCGATGGAATATCACAACCCACACCTTTTTCGCCGCGTGGGGGGAGTTTACTGTTACACTGGAGGATGTCTGTGAACTCTTTGGGTTTGAGACCTTGGGCGAGTTCACCTACCACGATGAGCCTCTGGATGCCGAAGAGGCTACTGACCGAGTTGAGCTAGATCGAATCTGCCGTAGTTGCACTAGCTCCTCAAACAAAGCCACATTTGCCCCCCTTATCAACTATTTTTTCGAAGCTTCGACGCCGAAGGATGTCAGCGATGTAACGGGCCGCGGTTGAGGTACCACCCTAGAACTACCAACCTACATAATGGTATTACTTTCATGCTTCTTTCTTACTAGAAAACCCAATGATCAGCCCCGGAGGGACCTGATAAACATTAACATTTGTTTGTCCAGAGGGGTTAACCTACCTTTGGCCGCCATCGCCCTGGGGTCCCTCTACACCTGGTTGGATCGAACCCATATTGACATGGAACGATCACTGGACCATTACAACTTGGAGAATTTCGCCAGCACTATCATTTTGATGGGATTCCTCTATACCTTCTTTCCTACTATTGCTACGAAGTTAGTGTCTCTGCCCATGAGTGAATGTATTAAACCCCCACGCCTCCTATGTTTCCATAAGAAGCAAAGACGAAAGGAGATAATGGAGTATTTTATCACTTAGACTCCTTCATGATGAGGCCATATAGAGAGCCCACCTTTTCCCATAGTTGGGATTTCTTTCCTACTGTAGCCACAACTATCAGATTTAACCCGGTTGTAGAAGATTCCTCACAAGCCATAGTGTTACTTTTCACCCCGGGGTTTCTCCCCTCCTACATTGAATGGGGGTACACTTCTGAGACTTACAACCCTGATAGATGCAGTAGGCAATTCGGGTTTGATCAAGGGGCTCCTCGACCTGTGTTCCAGGAAAATCATTCCAAGGCCACCTTCGCTGAAGCCAACACTTTCTACACTGCAGTCGCGGTGCTTGGTGTGACATCCACCATCGATGGATGTGTCACCCTTCCTAGTGCTACTAGGAAGGGAGACGTATCCACTTATTTTGCCACTAAGTTCCATCCAGAGCGGTTGGCCATGATTCTTGAGTACATCCAGTCCCCCCCTCAATATCCCCCAGTCCTTTCCTTCTCTTCTTCTGAGCTGGGTCTAAAGGGGAACTCCGTGCTTGGGGTGGAGTTTTCCTTAAGCAAAATTATTAAAGAATCTCCCCATGAACTTCCCCCTCATTACCCAATGATCCCAACTACTACCCCAAAACCCAAGGCTGTTGCCACCTCCAAACCCTCTGCCCCCATGGTCGAAGCTGCCACGAGAGAAGGGCCTTCTGAGCCAACTGCCAAGAAACCAAAGAAGTCTAAATCTAAGAAGTATAAGGCCTAAGGTCAAATGCAAACTCCATTAGAGGCATTCCCAATTTCTTCTGTCCCCCCTCCCTTGACTTCGAAAATGGCTGAAGAGTTGAGGAGGAGGGTGGAGGCCGAAGTTGCCCAAATAAATGTTGAATTCTAACGGCATGCAGTCACCGTTACTCTTTCGAGTACGTTCCACACAATTGCAGTTGATCCTAGTGAGCCATTGGCAAAAAGGAGAAGAAGGTCTAAGGTGCCTGAAAGTGGTGGTGCAATGGGCTCAAGAAGGAAAATGTTGGGTACTAAGTCCCAGAAGAAGCAGACACTTGAGAGACCTTCATCACCAGATCCTTCCGCTGCTGCCTCCTTGCCACATTCTCCTGTGGTTATACCTTCTCGTTATCCCTCTGCGTCTGAGGTAAGTGTGCATTTTTTATTTCTCATTCTCCGTCTCTTAACATAGATCCTTTACTTCTTGCCTAATAACTTTGGTTCAGGGAGTTGAAGAAGCGAGGGTCAGTCCTCCCAGCCCCCCCAGTCCTCCAGTGAGTCATTTCGTAGGGGGACGTTAAAGTATTCCTCCAGTCACTGCCGCCCTTCCACGTTCTCCTTTAATAAGCCTTACCTATTCGCGTCATTCCTCCTCCCATCAGGCCAGAGATGCTGCCACAAGTGCTACTAAGATGTCAAGACAGCCCGAGGCAACTGTTCCAGCTTCTTCTGAGTTAACCTCAGAGCGGGAGGTCTCTCTGCCCCTAGTTGTGGTCGAAGAGGGTGCCCCACAGGTAAATTTCTTTCCAAGCCTTGCATCTTTTATTTGTTCCATTGGTTTATTTATCAATTCTAACATGTTGGGCTATTTTAGGTGGAAGTGGCGTCGCTGATAGCCAACATTCTCCTTCCTCCTACATTGTTAAGACCCATTACTGCAGTTCCTCTCTTCAGTGCCATAATGGGGGTAAGCTAGGTGTATTTTTATTTCTTATCCTTTTGCGATTACTCCTTTTGTCTAACACTTGTATTTACGTTTGCATATTTCTTCAAGTCTTTCTCCGCCCTTTGTGTTGAGTGGCCTTATCCCTTCCGAGGCCCAGGTTGGTGTGGCTGCTCTTGTCTTTACATTTGCAGCTTTCTCTAAGTATTTCTCTTCCATTTGCATTGAGTGGCCTTATCCCTTCCTAAGCCCAGGTTGGGGTGGTTTCTCTCGTTGAGCATCTCTCGAAGGTCAAACATCTCCTTTTGATGATGCGCCCGTGTCAGCCATAGTACCCTATGCCGATGAGGGGAGTATGCCTACCCTTGAGGCTTCTGCATCCAAGGGCTCCGTTGAGGCTACTAAGGTAATGAGATAGCCTCCCACGATTTCTAGCATTATGGCTCCCGTGGTAACTATCCATCTCGCTCCTGCTGCTACTAAGGTACTTCTCTAATTTCTCTGTATTTCTCAGCTTCTCAAAATCCACTTGTATAGGTGAATTAATCAATGAAAACATTTGTTTAAGATTTTTTTCATAAACTCCAACCTATAACGGTGACTTAACAATGAAAATACTTGTTAAGGTTTTTCATAAATTCTCCCTATAACGGTGACTTAACAAAGAAAACGCTTGTTATGTTTTTTTCCATAAATTCCACCAGTAACAGTGACTTAACAATGAAAACACTTGTTAAGATTTTTCCATAAACTCCACCTATAACGGTGACTTAACGATGAAAACACTTGTTAAGATTTTTCTCATAAATTCCACCTATATCGGTGACTTAACAATGAAAACACTTGTTAAGATTTTTTTCCATAAACTCCACCTATAACGGTGACTTAACAATGAAAACACTTGTTAAGATTTTTTCTCATAAACTCCACCTATATCGGTGACTTAACAACGAAAACGCCTGTTATGATTTTTCATAAACTCCACTTATAACCGTGACTTAATAATGAAAACACTTGTTAAGATTTTTTCATAAACTCCTTATTTCCTCTAACTGTTTTGAGGTTGCTCGGGAGGATTCTCCACCAGTTACCTCGCGTATTGCCTCTCCCCATTGTGATCCCGTCTCTTTCGAAGAAACTAGCCATGATGATCAAGGTTCCACAACAGGTGCTGCTACAGAGAGCGAATCTGGGTGCGAGCTTCCTCTGCCCAACTCGGCTCCTCACGCCTTCTGCATGATGGTACTCCAACATTCTCCCCAGATACCTGCTAATCACCATTTAGCAATTGAGTAACTTGTGAGCTATCATCCTGAAACCTTCACGGTGGACTACCTTCGTTCAAACATCTCAGTTATGAGCTATAGGCTTCAAGGCATGACCACCGTTGTTGCTAAAATTGCCAACACTCCAACTGCCAATGTTACCAAAACCCTCTTCAACCAAATCCTAGGTTATCTGAGGGAGTTGGGTCGTGATGGGTTTCATTTTGACTCGCTCATCACGCATTTGAAGGTTTTGAAGAGCCAGCGGTTGGACAGCCAGAGGGAGATCCTACGAAAACATTAGGAGGATCAGCGGACCGAGGAAGCTAAGTTTGTCGAGCTAGCACCTCTCCTCGGAGCCATTGATAAGGAGGCGGAGGACCTCAAAGTAGCTCTGCGCACGGCAAAGTAAAAATAAGAGAAACCCCTGATTGAGTGCACCCAGGCACAGACAAGGTTGGAGGTCTCCATCAATGCTCAACGGTCTTGCCAAGATGCTTCTTCGGGCCTCTCTGGAGTTTTTTTCTCTTCTCCTGATATGTGGCTCCTTCTTGGTGAATGAACTTGCGTATGTATTTTTCTTTTCTTCTCATGTAATTCTTGGGCAATAGCTCCCAATTTTGTAATGCCCCAGAGTTCATGAATGGAAAAAGATACTTATTCCTATGCCATTTATTTGTGTTACAACTATTTACATAGATTGTGAAATATGAAATTCTGTAATCCTTTCATCTCTACTTATTACAATAAAAATGACTTGCATACTCATTATAAGAAAGAACTTGTGTATATATAATAACAACCAACTACATCAGTGGTCAAACATAACTGCCTACACATGATAAACTTTCAACCATTTATTGTTAATCATGAATGGTTTATCTTCTTCCATTTTTTAAATTAAGTAGTAACCTGAGTCATGAGCCTCCTTTACGATGAAAGGTCCCTCCCAATTCACTGCAAACTTAGGTAGGGGAAGCCCCGTAATATGTTTCACTGCTGCCTTTAATACGAGATCTCCCTCTACAAATTTCCTTAGCCTCACCAAGTTATCATACGCCCTGGAGAGTTTCTTCGTGTACATTTGAAAGTGTTGCATTGCATTATCTCTGTGTTCGTCTAATGCTTCCAACTGCACATGTCTATTCTAAGGGAACATGCTTCTTCGCAAAGCATATCGAGCTGAGGGAACTTCTAACTCCACCGGGAGAATTGCCTCTGCCCCATAAACAAGAGAGAACATTGTATATCCTGTAGGCTTCCTCTTAGTCGTTCGATAGGCCTATAAAATGTCTAGTATCTTGTTATCCCACGATCCTGGGAAATCCTCCATCGTTTTAACCAAGATATTGACCAAAGTTTTGTCAGTATCTTTAGCTTGATCGTTTCCCTTTAGGTATGCCACTATCGAAGTGTGATGAATAATGGAGTATTTGTCTGTGAGCATCGTTACCTCTAAATTGATGAAAGGGGTTCCATTATCTGAAAGGATAACCTTTGGGATCCCAAAATGGAAAATGATGTTTTCTCTGATGAAGTTGCTCAGTACTCCCACGGTTGCCCTTCTCAGTGGTATTGCCTTCACCCACTTCGTGAAACACTCCATTACCACTACTATCCATATCTTCCCCCTCGATGAATGGTGTATTTCCCCTACCAATGTGAAAAGGATAAGGCGTTGCTAGGGAGTGTAAGTCCACTGACGGGGCATGGATCATCTTTCCATGAAGCTGGAAAGCCTTGCACTTTCGAATGAACTCTGCAGAATATTTCTCCATCACTGGCCAATATTACCAATGCTTCATATTCTACTTCGTTGTTAGAGAAAGGTAAATCTAACTTGTAAGAAAGGAAGATCTCCTCCATTCCTTTCGAAAGAACAACCCCCGTTCCTCCTTTCTTTTCTATCGATGACCCATCGAACTGAATTTTCCATTCCTCACCTGTTGCCTCTAGGTGATTGGCATATAAGTCGTCTCCTGGGATGTTTTCCTTGGGTGGCTCAAACTTTCCTAAAGGGAAAATAGCCAACAGATCGGCATATGCCTGGCTCTTGATTGCACGAGGGACCACGCACTTCAAGTCATACGCGGAGAGGATAAAGAACCATCTAGATGCCCTGCCAATCAATATAGTTATTGCAATAAAATACTTAATGGGATCACATCTAGTTACAATATGAATTGTAAAAGACAACATATAATGTCTAAGTTTTTGCGCAATAAATACTAAGGCTAAATAATGCCTTTACAAACTACTATACTTGACATGATCCTGCTGAGGTAGTAAACTAGCCGTTCTTTCCCGTCAATCTCTTGTGCCAGTAAAGCTCCAACGGACCTTGTGGTGGATGTGAGAAATAGCTGCAGCGGTATTCCTGCCTTTGGTGGAACCATGGTCTGTGATGAGATGAGCAGCTTCTTCAGGCCGTTAAGAGACTCCTGGTGAATCGTCTCCCACTTGAACCTCATGTTTTTTCGCACTAGCTGCATCAGTGGGTGTGTTGTCTCGGCTAACCCAGGCACAAATATCCTAAGGTAGGAGACTTTATCGAGGAAACTCTTTACCTCCTTCGCCGTTCTTGGACATGGCATTTTTAAGATCGCCACCTGCTTATCCTGGTCCATCTGCACCCCTTGTCGGTCAACCACAAAGCCTAGGAACTTCCCACTTGTTACTCCAAAAACACACTCCAATGGATTCATCTTTAATTTAAACTCCCTGTAAAGGGAAAACACCTTCCTCAAATCGCTCAGGTGGGACTCCTCCTTCCTCGACTTGATGACCAAATCATCCATATAGAATTCCACAAACTTGTGAAAGAAGTCATGGAAAATGGCCATCATTGTTCTTTAGTAAGTCTCCCCATTGTTCTTGAGTTCAAACGGCATCCCCTGTACATGAAGTTACCCAACGGGATTCTGAATGCTATTTTCTCTACATCCAAGGGGTCCATCTTGATCTGATTGTACCCTACATACCCATCCATGAAGCTATACATCTCATGTCTAGCCATTGCATCTATCAGGCTATCGATGGAGGGTAAAGGGAACTCATATTTGGGACAAGCTTTATTCAAATCTATAAAATCCACACAGATTCTTATTTGATTTTTATCTTTCTTTCCCATTGGGACAATGCTGGATAACCAGAGCGGGTGTTGTATCGGTACGATGAACCCTGTCGTTAGTAAGCATTGGACCTCTTCCTTGATCTTCAGGTCTAGCTCAGGCTTGTACATTCTTGTTACCTGTTTTGCCAGAATAGTTGAAGGCATTACGTTCAACTTATGGTAACTCACTTCCTCATCCATCCCTTCTATCTCCGTGTATTTCCATACAAAAACATAGATAAATTCTGGAATCAACTCGACTAAGGCCTCTCGTTTCTCTTTACTGAGATCCTTCGAGATAAAGATGGGCCTCAGGTCTTCCTCTTCCTTTGCTAGGTTCAGTTTCTCTAACTCTTATGCCTGGGGTTTCGGCTGATCTGCCATGTAATGAGGTTCCTCAACGACTTCCTCTATAAATTCTTATATGCTGGAATTTTTTATAACCATGCATTGGACCCATTGATCTAGAATAAAGTATTCATATATCGGGTCAACGTCATCATCAGCTTCCTTGGTCGCCCGCTCACACCGTCATAATTGATACACCACCTTTCCTTCCTTGGTAATGACCTTCTTTCATTGTTTGTTGATAATAGTGACTGTCTTGCTCTTCTTTTCTCTGGAAGCCTCGACCATTCTTTCTCTTGAGAACCGATTTAACATGGTTTGTCATTGGACCTCATGCTCGATCGGATCCACCCTGGGCCTCATCATATCATTAAGCTTCTTCAAGATGCCTTAGGGCTGAAGGACTACCTGGTGAGCTTCTTTGGTCATTACTTTGGCGCCGATCGCAACCCCTTTACTCTGCTCGTTCAAGGGCCCCATCCTTTCTCTGATCGAGGGAACCCATGCTCCCTCCATCCTTCTTGTTAGGAGACGAACATCTTATTACAACTCAATATAAAATGCCACATCCACCAAGTGAGCTTCCTCGATAGCGAAGGGCGTCTTTGTCGCCCTAATGGTGACCTTTGTCCCCTTGATGTTCGCCTTAGTGCATTAGTGGTACGTGGAAGGGAATAGCCCTTGTTTGTGCATCCACACCCTTCCTATTAACATATGATAGTAAGTTGCACTCTCTATTACATGAAACTTTATATGGGAACTCAAATTTCCCATCACAATCCCAACATTAACATACCCAATGGATTTAAAAGATTGGTTATCATACCCTGAAATTACCAAAGGCATGGGGACCAACCTTTTTTCTAGAATATTGGCTGCATGAAAGGAGTTAATTAGCATAATATTGATGAAAGCTCCCCCATCCATGAGAGTCCTTGCAAAACTATCTCTGTTGACACTGGTAGTCACATACAATGGCCTGTTATGAGGGAATCTCATAGCCATATCGGCATCGCTGAAGGTCACCTCTGACAGGAACCTCCTTACCAACCTGGACATGTGTCCCTTCCATTTCAGTGAAGGGACCACATCTTTCCTCGTAATATCCATTATCACCTGGGTTATTTCTAATATGCTCTCTTTCGGTATCCCTACCCGTTCGAAGAACTAGGTAAACTTTGGGGATTTTGAGACTACACAGTACTCTAGGCCCGGATCCGCTTCCTTACCTTCAACACTGTACACATCCTCCACATCTATGGCGTTTGCTTCATCGTAGTCCAAAACCACGTTAGCCATTCCCTTGGTACAGGCATCCAAACTGATTCATACTCTTCTTTTTCTCCTCTCTCCGCCTCTTCATCGTAGGCACCCACGAGATTAGCCCCATGTGCTGGTAGTGGGTTTTTATTGATGTTCTGTGGAGGGATTTGCAACGTCCCTGCCTTCATGTACTTGTCAATAATTCTTCTCAGTGTGAAGCAACTTCACGTTGGGTGTTGGATCCGCCTTCGTTTTCGCATTGGGTTCCCTAACGAGAATGTTTTTGGTTCGTGGACCGTTCTGCCTTGGACCATTGCGCTGTAATAGCTGACAACCTCCTCTATTGTACAAGGCAATGGTGGTGGGTCCTCCATGTTTCTTCTTAACTTACTCTTATTATCCTTCTACGGTGCCTTGCCTTATCCTCCTCCTTCGATGTACCCTACCCGTGGGGGCTGAGATCTCTCCCCCGCAGGTTGCATCGGCTGCCTAAACATCATGGGCCCCGCCACTGGATTGGTCCGCACCACGAACGAGATATTCCTCACTGCTTTCAAGAATGTCAAAAAAGTCCCCTCGCACGTCTCATTGATGATATGGCATATGTACTCAGGAAGCAACCCCTCAGCGCAAATCTACAATAACGTAGACTATTTTGCTTCCTCTCTCTCGTCAAGGGATCTTTCCCTAAACCTTCGAACATAGGCCACCACTTCTTCCCCAGATCGTTGTTTCTCCCTACTTAGTTGGGTCAAAGTGAACTCATCTTCTGCCAGAAAAAACTTCTGAACAAACAACACATGCATCTCCTCCCACGTATAAACACTCCTAGGAGCCAAATGGGAATACTAGGTATATGCTTTATTGGTTAAGGATTTGGAAAACTCCCTCAAATGAAGCTTCTTACTTGCAATGTTCCCCCAAGTGCTCAATGAAGTGCTTAATATGATCCTTCGGGTTCCCACCTTTTCTTGTGTATTTCTCAAAAATAGGGGGAATATAGTCCTTTGGATAGGGATCATCCTTGTATTCGTGAGGATAAGGTGTTCGAAATTCATCATAAACAGAAGCTACCTCACCAGCAGATTGCGAGGAGGCTTGCATGAACTTCAACATCTCTTTTTGCATCTCCTTTCTCATTTCCTCCATGGGTGATGCTACTAGGTCAACAACCAATGCTACCACGGGCTGGGTGCCCGTTGTAGCTGGCACAAATGTCCCAGCAGGGGCAGTTGAAACTCCTGAGGTTCCCACTAATGGATTCATAATAGAGGGTATGCTTGCTGGGACCGTTCTCGTTACACCTGCACCTTGTGGGGCCGTTGGAGCTACCCCTAGTGTTACGAAGGCATTAGCCTTCAATCCTCCCAGCATAGTTTAAGATACTAGAGTTTGCAAAAACTCATAAAACTTGCTCATGAGGAGCGCAACCTGAGTGGGTCCCAACCCCGCACTCGTGGAAGCTTGTGTCACCCCCGGAACACCTGACAACGTCGGAACCGGAGGTACCTCTCTGACAACTTTTTCTTCATTATGCTGGATATCATCAAAGTTGAGCATTCGAGTAGCATTATCTTGCGCCATACTCCTTACCTAAAAGAATGCCTCCCCAGCAGAGTCGCCAAATGTAAGAGGGTACTTTAGACTGTAGATGGAGGCGTAACCACTGTTCGAGTATGATAATGATGAGCTAATTTTCCAAAGCTTTGGATTAATGATAGGGCATGCAAACACAAACTTAATGAAGATAAACTCAGTTTAAACTCATAAAATCTCCCATGTATAACTCAGAAAGTGGTAGTGGAACTTAGAAGTAACTTAGCTAGAGAGAGAGAGAAGTAAGCACCCTATATACACCTTGGTAGGAAGGTATAAACACACCAAAACACCCTCAAGAATCTCTGTCAAGTATTAAAAGGCTTCGTAATAAATAACAATGGTGAGTGAGTAAACCCTCTGGTTTGTAATAACTCTCTCTGATCTGTATTCTCTCGAGCAATAACTCCTGAATTCTTAAATGATCGATTTCTCCTCAGGGGTGGTTGGGGTCCTTAAATAGCCACCCACGCTACCCCCGAGGCAACTCAATCATTAAAGATTGTGAAAGACATCCCTCATACTTTATGTCACAATATTAAAGGCCTGATGCACTAGTTGTCTCCACGTCATAAACATTAAATGCCAAGACATGCCTTTTGCCCAGCCACCCTGTGTCAGGGGGCTGTTGTCACAGAGGTGGCTCACCAACTGCCTGATAACCCCAAATACCATGGTGGCTTATTTAAGTGCAGGTTTGACATTGTTTAGCTGGCAAGTGACATCACCTACAGTAGATGTGACATTAAGTAGTGGGCTGTTTGGTTCTCAACTCAACGTCCGATGGAACTCCAAGCTACTCCGCCTGAGGTTCCACAGTCAGGTTCCTTTGGTGTTTTTACCAGGTGTATCTAAGATGATCAGGACAAGCCCCAATGGTACCTCACTTCTCAATCCTCAAAACCAAGTCCCTTTAAAGTTTCCACGACGAGGTCATTCGATAGAGCATGAAAACTCTCCCAGGCCCTGCCAAGACTGGTCTATCATAAGTACCGTTTGACCTCACACTAAAACTCATTATTATTCTTATTACATCATTACAACCGTTATAGCTTACAGTCAACATAAACAAAAATACAATATGACTAATACAACAAGCTAAAGTATTAGTTGTCATGCCAAGCTGCCTCGCTGAGTTGCCACGCTTAAGTTGCCATGCTTGAGCTGACTCGGTTGTTTAATCTCAAACACTATTGCCAATTATGGAATTATCCCTAATATCAAGATTACCTTCAATCCCCCTCTACAGTATGGAAGAATATAATTAATCATTTTGGAATCCCCAGAACTATCATCACCGACAATCGAACACAGTTCGAGAGTTGCCCTTTCCAGAACTTCTGCAGAGAGCACGGGATCAGGCACCATTTCAGCTCGGTGGCCTACCCCAGAGCAACGGTCAAGCTGAGGCTTCCAATAAAATAGTGATCGATGGGTTGAAGAAATGACTAGAGCAAGCCAAAGGTGCATGGGTGAGTGAGCGGCCGCATATTTTGTGGGCCTACCGCACTACCCCGCGGTGAGCAATTGGGGAAACCCAATTCTCACTAACGTATGGAATGGAAGAAATCATCCCCTTGGAAGCTGGCCTACCAACCATGAGAACCACCATTGTCGACTAAGGCCAAAATTTTGCAGCATTACTCGTTGAACTTGACCTAGCCGACGAACGAAGAGAATTGGCCCTGGTAAGGCTAACGAGCTATCAACAACAACTCTCGAAACACTATAACAATAAGGTCAATCTAAGGGCATTCCAGGTTGGGGACTACGTCCTAAGGAAGGTCCTTGGCAGCGCAGTAAAACCATCATATGGAAAGCTAGGTCCAAATTGGGAGGGATCATTCAAGGTGACAAGGGACGACCTATAAGGAGCCTATCACTTAAAAACGCTGGAGGGCGGAGAGATACCCCGAGCTTGGAATGCAGCTAATCTGAAGAAATTCTACTTCTAGTTTTTTATGCATCTTTTATCACATTTTTGGAATTGGCAACTCATTTTGTATGGCTTGTGATTAATAAAATATTATTTGGCAGTAACATTCTGAAGTGTTAATTTTATATTATTAACTTTATAACTTGCACACCTTTTCCAAGTGATAGGCATATTACTAAGTATGCAAAAGAAGGAAATCACCCTCCTCAGGTCTTCGTTATGAAACAGGAACGACCTCTTTGCATTGCCCCTGACAATATATGAAGCCCTACAGGGGACCCTTAGGTAGTTCGGCCAAATCGAATTGGTCGCCAAACAATGTTTGACTCAAAAAGCCTGGTCAGATAGAACATCCAACACCAGGTGTGTCCTCGCCATTACCATACTTCGGTCTAAAGGAGTGTGACGACATGACTTAAAAGGTAAAGTAGGGCATAATGGTATCTCATAATACTGGGAGTTTACTCACACAACAAAATAACTTTACTTACATCAAATCTAGTCGTCTACGAAGAGCCCAAGAAAATCAAGTGAGAAATAAATGAAGTAAAAAAAACATAAAACACAAGTTTAGTCGGTAAGATCGCCCAAAACATCGATATTATATTACTTCATTACACATACAATGAGTTACATTCGTAAAAATCTTAATGAGGTTGAGGCCTCCGAACAAGATAATCAGCCACTTGTGCTTACGGGCCATCGTCTAGATGAGGAGCCAATTCCTCCTCGACCTCATTCGCGTTTGTCTCTAACAGCTGTCTGGGGATAGCATCGATAGGGATCGATTGTTCATCCCTCTTGAAAGGATTAGGCCTCAAAGTTGAAGGAGAAATCTCGTGACGGTACCAGAGTACGTAGTTCCTTGGGACTTACATCTCCCTGAGGTCACTCAACCATCCCCTAATAAAAGTGAGCTTTTCAAACACTTTCAACCTTATTGGAACAACTGTCCAACCTTGGTCGTAACCATCAACCCACACTCACCGATGTCCTTTCTTGAACAGATGCCTCAGCCGTGTGACATCCCTTTGAAGCCCAGTATCAATCACGTATGCTCGACGGACGTCTTCTCAAAGCTCATCCATCTCCCTAGATGGACTTCCTGCATCTAGATCAGCTCACGGAGCAGCCGATGAGGTAAAACCTTACAAGACTGGAGGAGCACTGCTCAACCCTGTGCCACTTTGCGAAATAGCTGATGAAGAGGAACCTCATAAAATACGAGGTGCGACGCTCTACGCATGCTCCCTGAGTAGCGACACCTCCCTCCTCAGAGTCTCATTCTCCCGCTGAAGAATTTCTCTTACTTGATTGATTTCAGAGGCATCTAGGAGCTTATCTCTCAAAGTGTTCACTTCTTCTTAGACTAAGGAACCAACTTCTTCCATCTCCTGAAGCCTGTCCTTCAGTTTGGCGACGAGATCAGACTGGTCCTTAAAGCTCCTATTTCTTGACCTGACAGACTTGCAAATCCTAACGAAGGCTTGACGAACTAGGGTGCTTGCATTTGATCCAAGCATCCTTCCCAGTTGAGAGGTGGTAGGTATATACTCGTCTACATCAATCAACTACAAGCCATATAAGTAATAAAAAGCAGAAGAATCAATGCCCAAAAAATAAAGTACTTTCATTTCATTAAAATAAAAGGGTACAATTACATCGGTTTGTTCAGAGAAGTACGAGTAAAGAAAAAATAAAGAGAAGTCCTAAAAGCAGACTAGCTAGCAACCTCAGTTTGTTCAGAGGAAGCTGGTTGCTTTCCCTTATCAGGAGCAGTAGGACCATCTCCCTTAGAAGGAACAACTGTTGTTCCCCGACTAGGAGACGCATTAATAGGAACAGTCTGGGAGGTGGTAGAAATACCTTCAATGGTTAGGGAAGGAGCTTTATCTATAACAGGCTTGGGTCTTGGATCATTCTTATTGAACAAGGGTGAATAAACATCCACCCCAGCAGCCATAAGAGCCTTGTTTCATCCCTTCTTAAAGTCTATCCGATTTATGTAACCTATATGAGCATCAACGTCCTCATATGCGGCAGCCCACCCAAAGTTGTACGAGCTCTCCTTAATGGTAGAAACCTCAGACTCCACCTTCTTCACCTGCTCTGATAACACCTTATTTTACTCAACCACGACCATCTTGCTCATACAGACCAGATCATAGGACTGCCTCAGCTCATGAAGCTCCTTGATCGATGCTTCCTTCGCCCTGTGGGCTTCAACAAGGGTAAGATCAGAGGACTTCTGGGCCTCGCCAGCTGCTTTTAGACTGGCCTCCATCTCAGCACCTTTACCCTTCAGTTCAGTGTTTTGCCTCTCCAAATTCGTATTCCTACTCACTAGCTCATCACGAGTACGGTAGAGAACAGCGAATTCGATCACGAACTGCAAGAAAAAATGGAGCATTAGAAGAAACTATTGAACAGAATATTACAAGTATTGAAGAACAAAAACAAACTCACCAAGGCTAGTCTCTGACTCACTTGCAAGGCTAACTGATCATCCCCCATTTCCCTCTGTTAATCAGCAGGTAAAACTGCTCTCTCGAGCAGCGTAGGAGCCAGTTGGGGGAGGTGGCGACCGAGGCCCCCTCGAGAAATGCGGACACGGGTACTAAAGTTTGCACATCCTTCATACTCACTTCCACCCTCCTTCTCTCCTTTTCTCTCTCCTTGTCCCTCTTAGCTCTCTTCCTCTCCTCCACCGTATTTTTCTCTTCAGACTTCTTCCTCTCCTCTTCTTTCTTTCTCTCTCTCTTAACTATTCTTCCTCCTTTCTCCTCTTATCATGCTCATTGCCAGTAGGTTGAGAGCTAGTTATCATCCTTAATCAGATTTCTTCTGGGAGGAACAATTTCTACCTTGCTACAACTGCTAGACTCGTCAGAAGACTCTTGAGCCTCAGAAACCTCTTTCGAGCTAGAAGAACCTTCACTATTAGAGATGCCCTCTTCCTCGCCCAACTGGATGGGGTCCGTAACAACTTCTTCAATAATATCCAAGTCAGAAATGCTGTCCACAGGCCGCACAATGAACTGGACCCAATGTTCTTATACTCTAGAAGAAAAGCAGCTGACCGGGGATATTCACCATTAGCCAAAGATTCTCTGATACTCCAAGCTTTAATCAGCTCAGCAGCTCTAACCTCACTAAGGGCAGGTTCCAAGTTCTTTGTCCTCGTTGAAAGGATAATAGAAAAATATCAAAAAAAAATCAAATTTTAACAGAAAAACAAAAGATCAGAGAAAAGGCTATGATT
Source organism: Sambucus nigra (assembly GCA_949130495.1). Lineage (NCBI taxonomy): Eukaryota > Viridiplantae > Streptophyta > Magnoliopsida > Dipsacales > Adoxaceae > Sambucus > Sambucus nigra. The sequence goes on from OX422212.1 coordinate 95,964,839, forward strand.
ACCTATGTACTCCTCCCCATGAAAGGGGACTGTGAATCTATAAGACCTCGACCCCTCAGTATAGGGGGCAAACTGCCAATTTCTAGCAAGAATACCCTATTGCCAGTAATCCTTATGGGAATCAAGTAGGCTTACTACCAATACCCTATCTGGATTCCTGGCCTTGAGGTAAAGAAGGCCAAAACTAGTTCGAGAGAAGGAATAACAAAAATAAATTTTAGCAAGCCCTAATTTAGTTCCATAAAGTTGATTATGGACACTATTAACTATCTTCCAGATGTTTGGTGAGCACTGTACATGAACGATATTGAAGTAGCCGAAGAAATGCAAAAATAAATTTCTTGGGGGGAAGGTGAGCCCCCTTGGGATAGCAACAAGATGTGAATCCAATGAGCGTCCTCTATCTCTCTAACATTCTTAGGGACAGAGGCAAACACAACAAATTTACCCAGTCTGGGATATTATAGAACTTCCTAAACCCTGACACAGATCTATTGCCTATCTTCGTCATTTATAAACCCTAATTATGAATTCGATGCAAATTCAACAGAAAAAACACAGAGAGAGAGCATAGGGAACTTACGAGGTAAAGGTTTGGCTTGGATGACGTAAGATCACAAGCCCAGATGATGATGAAGATTGAAATCAAAGTAAACGAAGACCTGGAGAGAAGGCCCCAACAACGTAAGTTTGAAGAAGATGAGAAAATATGAAGAATCTTGGAATGACGGTATATAAATGCAGTTCCAAGTAACCTTTTAAACATTTCCAATAGTATCGCACGAGACTCGAAGCAGGCTACCGCCAAAATCAAGTAGAGAAATTAAATTTTGGGAAGAGTTACACAATTTACAAGAGAGTCATTATGACAAATCATTTAAATTTATTGAGCCCAAATTGTGTCCCAACAACTTTAGGGGCAATTGTGGGTACCTCGATTTGCCATCACAGGCCCAGTTGAGTAGCCCAATTGGAATGGGCTAAAGTCTGGGCTCCTTGCATCTTTCTGAATTCAATTGTGACTTAGTCTACTCCTAAAATCTCGTAAGGAGATATTCTAGGAGTCAAAAGTGGACGTGTGGGAGTCCAACACCCCCACTCCCCGAGAACAAACATGTATATAACAAACCCTAAGCCTGAGGCAAAAGGCATGTGATGTATTCTCTATAAAACCCTCCCCGGAGTATATAGAATTAATACCAAGAGAATCACCATGGACGTAGGCATTCTTATTGAACCACGTACATGTTGTGTTGTGTGGTTGGCATTTTTTTATTCTTTATTCCCTTTGGTGATTGCGCTTTCTTATTAATTTGCGTTGAATACAATTGTCACTACACCAATAAATCAAATTAGGAAAATAAGTATCACAAAATAAAATATGTGCTTAATGAGATACGTGACAGATATGCACAAAAATATGAAAATGAATACACATATATCCATAAGAAACATAATATAGATATCTCAACATGACCAATGACATCATCTATTAAGTATAAATAATAAGCATGTAAATAAAAAAAATCTAGAAGAAGAGACATGTAATAATGTAAAAATGGTGATTATAATGAATCTATTTGTTGATGTAAAAAAATAGATCACTCTAATAATTCAATCTGTTGATGTAAAAAAATTAGATCACTCTAATAATTCAATCACAGATAAATAAATTGGACAAAAGATTTTAAAGTGGTTCAGCCTTATAAGAATGGCCTACGTCCACTGTTGTATTATTGCTGAGTGTTTAGGAATTCTCGATTACAAGTTCTCTCAAGAAATTCCTCTCTCGATTCCAGGGTTTGGATTCGGGGTCCCCTTACAATGTGGATTGTACAATGTATTTATAGCCCTAAGGCTGTAATGTGAAAGGGTAATACATTAAATAGTATACATATGAAAGGGTAATACATTTAATGCCCTTTTTGCTTGTGCGTCTGAGTGATAAGCATTTAATGAGCAGTTAAACTGTTGGTATCCTACTTCGAGGTGCAGCTCGGATCGCCTGAGTTGCTCGAACCGCTTGAGCTTCTCGGTGCTAAAGAGTTACTCGGAGAGGTCTGTTCCTCGTAGTGTATGAGTTCCTCGGAGCGTGTGATCATCTCGGAAGTGCTTGTTGTTGCCATGTAGATAGCCACGTGTCTTCATATGATTGGTCCATGTCAGTAGATTAAATTTGGTTTCAACAGAAGCCCCCAATGTTTCATAGATCGAAATTTGAGGAGTATGGAACATTCTTTCTCGAAATATGGTAGCTTTAAATAGTCTTCCTAATTTTTAGGAGCGTTTCCCTTGTATTTATTTCTCCTTCCCAATTCGTAGAATCATGCTTTTTTGGACTTTTCTGTGTGCCTCTATTCCCGCGTCACTTTTCGTCTTTTTAGCCGCTGTTGCCCGCTCTGATTCCCGTGCCACTTTTCATCTTTTTAGCCGCCGATAACGTAATCATCCTTTTTTGTAATCATTACTTCACCATTTCCCAAGGCAAGGTATTTAAACTTCACAGATACTCCCATCGTCTTCTACTTTTCAAATTTGTATCTTCGAGTTTTTCATTGTCTTCTACTCTCTTGTGCGTTCATATCTTCCATCGTTCGTTGTCAATAACTCTACTCTTTTTCTGTAAGATCTTCTTCTTTCTTCTTCATTTCTTTTATTCATCATCATGGTTTACCCTGTTGAGTCTCTTGAAAAGTTTCGCTCTGATTTTTCCATTTCCTCCTGGGTTGTTTTGGAAGAGCTTTCTGAGCCTTCTGATTACTTCCGTTTGGCTGAGGGACATTGGTTCCCCAGTCTCTTTATGGCTGAGTGTAGATTTTCTTTCCCACCCAATCCCTTGTGTTTGGAATTCTGTCAATACTTTGACGTTGTTCCTGCAAGAATAGCCCCCAACACATGGAGAATAGTTAATGGGGTGCATAGGTTAAATCAAATCCATGGAACTCGAATAGGAATTCCAGAAATCATGTACTGCTATAGATGGGCAGCTAATGATAATATTTTTTTATTTAAAAACTAGATTTTTAAATAGAGCCTTAGTAGTCAATCTCCCTGATGCCAATAGGGATTATTTTGAACACGGGGTTGTCATAAAAAATTGGCAACACCCTCCATTAACTGGAGATGAGGTTTACCAGGGTCCCAGATGCCCTCCTTATGGCAATGGGATAGGTTATTTTTATTTCATTTTATTTATTTTGAAATCATGTTTCTTTTATGTTTGATAAAATGTGCCACTGATATCTCAATGTTTGTTTATTTGCAGTTGATAACAAAAGAAAGTGTCCAAAGGAAGAAGATGTTAATATAAGACATCTGAAACTTATCTGGAGTCTGCATCAGAGTGTTGCCGGTGAGCACATTAGGTCGGCTTCGTATCTTCTCCAGTACAGGAGCTACACCACTTCTTTCACTGCTCGTCCAGTGATAAGTGAATCAGAGCCAGTACCAGCTTCCACCAGCTCATCGCCTGAATCCCACATTCCTTTAAGTGAAAGGATGAAGAAGAGAAGACCTCCTACCCTGTTTGATAAAACTGCCTCTGGTTTTAGAGAGGCAATAAGGAGTAAGATCGACGTCCCAAGGGAGGGGACAAAGAAGACTGATGCAGCTCCTCCAACTGCTCCTGCAAAAGTTGTTGAGAAGACCGCAGTGGCTCCGAGCAACTCTGCCGCTCTTGGAGAGGTAATTGTAATATCACCGACCAAGGGTTCTTCCTTAGTTCAATCTATTCCTGTTCCCCCGAGGAGGCTGAAGAAAAGCTCCTCGATTAATTTGGCTGAGACCATCACTCAGCCCCCAGTTGCTGGAACTGGGGTTCCAACTTTTGTTACCCCAGCTCTGCCATGAGCTCGGTAAAGTCCTGGATCATTCACGAGGTCCAAGGTACTGAAGACAATCTTTTTAGGGACATGGTCACTTCGCTAGCTTCTCGTCACCTTGCTTCTGTAAGTCTTCTTACTTTCAACTTTTCATATTTCCCTTGTCATTTATGTCTCTAACTTGTTTTCTTTTTCTGTTCACAGTTGACGAGCTGCTTCAATATAATCCTGAAGAAGGATGAAGCTATTAAAGCTTCATTCTCCTCGTCCAGTGTGGAGAGAGCTCTAGAAGAAGCTATCAAGTCTCTGGCAGATTCTCGCCAAAAATATGCTGATGACAAAGATGTCTGGGAGAAGAAAATCTCCTCCACCGAGCAGGAGAAAGATCGAGCTATTGATGCCTCTAAGGAGTTGGAGAAGAGACTAAAATGCCTTGGAGAAGGCAAATAAGGATCTTGAAGAGAAGCTCAAAACTGCAGGAGAGTTTGAAGATAAACTCAAGGCTGCCGAGGAGGAGTTGGCTCAACTTCGGGAAGTAGGTCGGCAGAAGGAGGAAGCTGAAAATAAATTGAAGGCTACTGAGAACCTGCTGTCCGAGAAGCTCTCCTCGAAGAAATTGAAGAGGAAGATGGCTGTGAAGAAGTCCTTCAGCTCTGGATGGGACAAGGGGTGGAACAAGGGGATGGCTTCCATGGTGTCGCAAGTGGACTATGGCAGTCTCAAATACTTTAGGGATGGATGGGTTGCTGCCCTTCAGGAGATGAAGGTCGATGAGTCTTCCGAGCTCTTCCAGAGACATATCCCTGGTCCCCCTCCAACTACAGAAGACTTAGAACAGGACGAATTTACCTCTGAAGAGTCTTCGATGGTGACGGGAGATCATCCCCTAGCCATCCAGCATGCTGCCGAGGAAAATCAGCAAATCATTTCTTCCTCCGAGCAACTGCCTACTCTCCCCGAGCAACTATCCCTTCCCTCTGAGCAACCTACCTCTTCATCCCAGCCTCCCGAGAAGGTTTTGTGGGATAAGGAAAAGGTGTAGTGTTGTTCGGTTTTCTCTTTATTTTGTTTCTTTTTATCAAATGTAACCCAGAATATGTAACTCTGAATTATGATCTAATAAAACTTGAGTTTTTTTTGCATATTGTTATCTATTTTCTATTCATACTCTGCTTGTAACTCTTATTGATGATTGCTCCTCTTTCTCTGCTAGTTTCTGGCCAGGATGGAACTGCTATCTACCCATGATACTGTGTTGATGAGGCAATGCAATGATTACTTTAAGGCTGGTCACACAGACCTAAGTGCAACACAGATTGTCGACATCCTCGGCCAGGATGCTTCAGGACAGGCAGTGGAAGAATATCAATATCTGAAGTGTCTACTTGATCGAGCGGTGGCCAATAATGTGGCTTACTATGAAATGATCGAGGATCTCTAAGGCACCCTTGAAGACCTTCAGCTTCAATATAAAGAATCCACTGCCTTGTTGCATGAGGGGTACAAAAAAAAGTATAAGATGATCATTGCTGACAAGGGCTACGAGAAGCTTTTTGTTGGGTATGATCTGAGGGAGAGAACTTTGAAAGGCGACGTTGAGGAATGCAGACAGATTCCCGAGCTGCTGGAGCAAGAGAACAACATCTTGGAGAAAGAGCTATTATAGTTGAAGTCTGCAGCCTCTTCTTCATCAGCCATAATCCCAGTTACTGACGAGGGATTTTCATTCTTAGAGATCGAGAATTCCAACTTGGGGGAAGAGTTGGACAACTTGAAGAGGTCGGGCCCTTCCACATCTTCTCGGGGCGAGCAAGAGCAGCTCGGGTTCCTGTCGAGGAACAAAGAACTCAGTCTGTCCTAGAGAACCAGGCCTTCCAGCTGATGGCGAAGAACCAAGCTTTGGCTGAAATCTCAAAGAAAATCAGAGATCTGGAAGAGAAGCTCTCCACACAGAAGTCTACTTTGGAGGACAAAGAGATTTTTATCAAAAATCTTCATGAGCAGTTGGAGAGGCTGACATATCAGTTTAACAAATAGCCCAGGGAGTTCTGGATGGCTGGATACAACGAAGCATTATACCACCTGGACGATCGTATCCAGACTGCCAACAATGAGGGCTACAAGCAAGGCTGGTTGAATGCCTTAGGTGTGCTAAAGCTCGAGCAGGGTCATTATCTGTGGGACTACTATGAACCCAGGCTGCTCGACCTACCTGTGCCTCCATACAATTTGGACATGGGTTGGATCCCTGCTAGGGCTATTTCTCGGAGCTTAATTTCCATGTATCTCGGTGACTACAATTTACATTCTCAAACCGAGGTATCTCATCCCGAGCATCTCTTAGATCGACCATCCGTGATGAATGTCAGGATGTTGAAGGATCTCAACTTCATCAATTCTCCTCTGTCTTTAAATGATCCGCCTGCTGGCGAGGAACCTGTGTCAAAAGCAGAGGGGAAAAGACCAGTAGAATAGGAATTTTTGATGTAATAGTTAGTATACATATCAATGTAACTTTCATTTTATTATCAATGTAATTTATTTCGAATTTAATGAAAGACTTTCATTTTTTTTTACGAATCTTAATTTCTATTGTCTTGTAATTATAAAACACTTTATATTTGTGCATATCTGTTAAAAAGATAATAATATTGTGTTGTTTGTCGATTAACTCAGTAATAATTAAAAAGTTACAAGTATCAATAATGTTGCTCGATCACTTAATAAAAAAGTCGCGAGTATAAAAATGTTTAAAATATTTCCAACCAACCAAGGTCGTTAGATTCTCCATGCCGACCAACTACAGTTAGTGGGTTTTTATCCCCGACCAGCCATAGTTAGTAAATTTTTCTCTTAAATGTTTCCGACCAACCAAGGTCGGCAAATTTTCCTTGTCGGCCAACTACAGTTGGTGGGTTTTTATCCCCGACCAGCCATAGTTAGTTGTTTTTTTCTCTACGAGCAACTTTGACGCTTTCTGAAATAATCTTACCTTCCGACCAACATAAGTTGGCATTTTCGAGAATATATTTACCTTTCGACCAACATAAGTTGGCATATTCGAGAATATATGTACTTCCTAACCAACATAAGTTGGCATTTTTAGGAATATTTTGTTTCCTAGCCAAACAGGTTGGCATTTTTAGGAATATTTTGTTTCCTAACCAACTGAGGTTGGTATTTTTAGGAATATTTTGTTTCTTAACCAACCGAGGTTGGCATTTTTAGGAATATTTTGTTTTCTAGCCAAACAGGTTGGCATTTTTAGGAATATTTTGTTTCCTAACCAACCGAGGTTGGAATTTTTAGGAATATTTTGTTTCCTAGCCAAACAAGTTGGCATTTTTAGGAATATTTTGTTTCCTAGCCAAACAGGTTGGAATTTTTAGGAATATTTTATTTCCTAGCCAAACAGGTTGGCATTTTTAGGAATATTTTGTTTCCTAACCAACCGAGGTTGGCATTTTAAGGAATATTTTATTTCCTAGCCAAACAGGTTGGCATTTTTATGAATATTTTTGCTGAGTAGTCTGAGCTTTGCCGAGTAGTGTGTAGCACTAGTATTCCCCGAAAAATTTTCAATAAAACGAGAGACTTGCAGAATATCTTCATTTTATTCATATCGATGGAACTGAGTTACATGGGAATATACATCAATGATAATACTTGCGCAGGTACTCTGCGTTCCATGCATTTTTAAACTCTTCCCCCTCTAGAGTTGCTATTCGGTAAGTTCCTGGCCGAACAACTTCTGTAACTCAGTATGGTCCATGCCAGTTTGCCTCCAGTTTATTGTGCTTTTGAATTACTTTCTTCAGCACATAGTCTCCTTCTTTCAGGTCGCACTTCTTCACCCTCTTGTTGTAAAACAAAGTTGTTCACTATTGGTAAGCAACATTTCTAATGACTGCTTCTTCTCTAACTTCCTTGAGCTTGTCTAAATCTAGTCTTCTCATTAAGTCACTGACAGGGGAATTGAAATTCAGTACCCTGTGTGTTGGGAGACCCAACTCGGCAGGTATAACGGCTTCACTTCCAAACGCCAGCATATATGGTGATTCTCCAGTTGCTACTCGGGGAGTAGTTCGGTAAGCCCAAAGTACTGATTGTAGCTCGTTGATCCAGTTTGCTTTGGCATCATCCAATCTTTTTTTTCAAACCGTTCAGCAGCGTTCTGTTTGTCACTTCAGTTTGTCCATTGCTTTGAGGATGGCCTGGTGCTGAGTGGACCTTCAAAATGTTTGATTGATGACAATAGGCAGTGAACTCCTCGTTATCAAATTATGTTCCATGGTCTATGCTGAAAGCATGAGGAAGACCATATAGACAAATGATATTCTTCCAACCAAATTGGTATACCTTCTCGTACGTCATGTCAATGAGTGGCTCAGCTTCTACCCACTTAGTAAAATAATCCACTGCGACGACGAGATACTTGAACCTTCCTCAGGTCGTTGGCAGTGGCCCAACCAAATCAATTCCCCATATGGAAAATGGCCAAGGGGAAGTTATGGGTGTCAAAAATGCTTGTGGAGTTCTTCGGATGGAGGAAAAGCGCTGGCACTTGTCACACTTCTTAGCATAGGCTATACAATCATCCCTCATCGTCGGTCAGTAGTATCCCTGCGTCATCACCCTTTGCAAAAGCGTCCGACCTGCTACATGTGCTCCACAAGACCCTTCATGGATCTCTTTAATCAATTCTTTCACCTCAGATGGATGTACACACCTCTGCAAACCTGCCATAATTCCTCGCCTATACAAAATATCATTAGTTAATACGTACCGAGCAGCTTTAAACTTCAATTTTTTTACCGCAAGCTTGTCAATTGGTAATTCTCCCTCCTCAATATATGCCCTGATGGGATCCATCCAAGATGATCCTAATTCAAGGGTAATAAAGTTCATCATAATATCTTCATCTATGCTCCGACCAGCTAACACTTCAATTGGGATTGTTCGTCATAGCTCGGTGCGAGTAGCTGATGCTAGTCGAGCTAGGGCGTCTTCTCTCGCATTTTCCATTCTTGGTATTCTGACCAGCTGACTAGCGGCAAATTTTGACACCAACTCCTTTGCTTTTGCATGATATCTGATCATTAATTCTCCTCTAACGGCATATACTCCCATCATTTGGTTTACGATCAATTGAGAGTCACTGAAGATCACAACCTGCTGCGCCTCCATAATTTTTTCCAAATTAAGCCCTGCAATCATGGACTCATACTCAGCCTCATTGTTGGAAGCTTTGAATTGGAAACGCAAGGCCTATTCCATGTCAACCTCGTCCGGATTGCTCAAAACTATTCCCGTGCTACATCCTGCAGTGCAAGATGAGCCATCTACATATAGCCTCCATATAGGTAACTCGTCTTCAAATTTCTGATCAGTCAGAGTTCCTCATTGAAATATTTGTTGCTTCCTTTCCTCCTCGGGTTTTTCTTGATCTTCGTCGATCATTTCTTCTTGCCCTTTTACCAACCGGAGTTGGTCTGAGCTCGAATTTAATGATCCTGTAACATCCACTTTCCCTTTTACCAACCGGAGTTTGTCTGAGCTAGTGTTTGTTGATCCTATAACATCCACAGGTTGATCAGCGAGAAACTCTTGTTCCTCGTCCGGAGTCCTCACAACTATCTCTGCGTCACATCCTGTAACATCCACACTCTCTTTTACCAATCGGAATTGGTCTGAGCTTATGTTTGTTGATCCTGTAACATCCACAGGTTGATCAGCGAGCAACTTTTGCTCCTCAGGGGTATCAGGATAGGTGAACTCCGCTATAAATCTGCTACAGCCTGCCCTTTGAGTGATGATTTGGGTTCATAGACTATATCTTATTCACCGAGCTCGATTGCCCAGTACATCAATCTACCTGATTTTTCTGGCTTATGAAGGGCTTGTCTCAATGGCGTATCGGTATATACTACTATGGTATGAGCCTGGAAGTATGGCCTCATTATGCTACTCGCTTCGATCAACGCCAGTGCTAACTTTTCCAGCCTTGGATATCTGATCTCTGCTCCTCGGAAGGCCTTACTTGTGTAGTAGATTGGTTTTTGCACTCCATTCTCCACTCTGATCAACGCCGAGCTAACTGCATTCTCGGACACTGCAAGGTACAAATACAATTTTTCTCCCATCACCGGCATAGACAACAGTGGAGGTGATCCCAAGTATTTCTTCAAGTCTTGAAAAGCCTTCTCACATTCATCATTCCACTAAAAAGTCTTTCTGAGTGTCTTGAAGAATGGGAGACATCTATCAGTTGCTCGGGACACAAATCTGCTGAGTGCCGCTACTCGTCCTGTGAGACTTTGTACTTCCTTCTTCGTCGTTGGAGATCGCAGCCCTAATAGAGCTTTGATCTTTTCAGGATTTGCCTCAATGCCTCAATGATTGGCAATGTACCCGAGAAACATTCCTTCTCGTACTCCAAAGATCCACTTCGTCGGGTTCAGCTTCATTTGGTATTTATCTAGTTGATAAAGAGTCTGATTTAAGTCAACTAGATGATCAGCAGCTTGTTTGCTTTTTGTCATCATATCGTCAACATAGATTCCATATTGTCACTGATTTGTTTAGCAAACACCTTGTTCATCAGCCTCTGATATGTCGCACCTGCATTTTTCAAACCAAAAGGCATAACATTATAACAATAAGTTCCCCTAGGGGTAATGAAAGAAGTACTCTCCCTATCTTCAGGTTTCATTTTAATATGATTGTAACCAGAATAAGCATCCATGAAGCTCAGCAACTCGTGTCCCGAGGTAGCATCCACCAGTTGATCAATTCGGGGAAAAGGAAAGTGATCCTTTGGGCATGCTTTGTTGAGGTCGGTGAAGTCTACACACATCCTCCACTTGTTGTTCTTCTTCTTTACCATCACCACATTAGCTAACCAATCTGGATATTTAACATCTTCAATGAAATAAGATTTCTGGAGCTTCTCAACTTCCTCCTGTATAGCTTGATTCTTCTCGGGACTGAATACTCTTCTTCTCTGCTTTACAGGCTTGATCTCCTTATTCACATTGAGCTCGTGACATAAGAATTTTGGGTCTATCCCAGGCATATCTTCATGACTCCACGCAAAAGTTTGTCTTCTGCTTCTATGGAAAGTTATCAATTCCTGTTTTAATGAGGCTTCCAACGATGAACCTAATTGAGTAGTTCGCTCAGGGTGCTCGTCGTCCAGAATGATGTTTTCAGTAGCTTCCACCACTTGACCCTTCACGAGTTGCGACTCATCTCGAGGATCCAATGTTTCAATTTCTGAACCTTCATCCACTTGATAGGTAGTAGTCTTTTTCTTTGATTTTTCCAGTTCTTCTTGCTCGGCGGATGAATATTAGCATTCCCGAGCTACTTTCTGATCACCTTTCATAACTCCTACTCCACAGTTTGTTGGAAATTTTAGGCACTGATGCACTGTAGATGGTACAACCTCAAACTTCTTCAATCCTACTCTTCCCATGATGATATTGTACGATGATTGGACATTCTTATCCATCACAAAGAAACGTATTCTTTCTGTCCGACAAGCAGTCCACGTACCAATGAATATATCCAACTTGATCATCCCAAGTGGAAATACTTTTTCGCTATCAAAACCGATGAGGGGTCTGTGGTAAGGCTCCAGTTGAGATAGCTTTAGATTTAAACTATCGAAACACGAGTAGAACACGATGTCTGTCGAGCTACCATTGTCGACCAGCACTCTTGAAATCATTACCTCCTTCATTCTCATCTTGATCACTAGTGGATCATCGTGAGGATATAAAACATCTGCAAGGTCATTTTTTGAAAAACAGATGACCAATTTCTCCTTGTTCACCTTTCTCGGGCGATCTTCCTCAGCTAGATTTATTCGCTGAATGTACGAGCAAGCTTGAGCCTCACCGAGGTAAGATTTTCTTTCTGCAGTAAGGTCTCCTCCGCCTGCATCTCCTCCTGTAATAACATTACAATCAAATGACCCAAAGCGTATTGAAAATACCTCTCGTTCTGGATTCCTTGGTTTCTTGGGAAGATCGGGGTCATCCTCTGGAACAACTTCATGGTTTCTCTTCTTATTCTCCTCTGCTCGACGAGGAGATCTATACCTCTCTCTAGTTCGGTCATTGTTTCTTCTTTCGCCTCCCCGATCAACATACTTTGCTAGCTTTCCTCGTCGGATGAGTGTTTCAATCTCATTCTGAAGACCTATGCAATTTTTGGTCATATGGCCATGATCCTTGTGAAACTTGTAATATTTTTCCCTATTCCTCGTGTCAGGGTCTGCCTTCATTTTCTTTCGCCAGTTTAACTCCTCGCTGTTCTTAATTTCTTCCAAAACGTGGTTGATATTTGCCTTCAAAGGTGTGTAATTATCAAATTTCCTCAAGACCTCCCATGACGACCTATTTTTGGATTGTTTGTCCCCACCATTGTTCTTATGTTCTTTCTTCTTAGCTTTATCACCTTCCACCTTGGTTTCTTTGGCGTCCATATTCTTCTTCGCAGACATAGCCTCCTCATCATTCATAATCTTGGATGCTTTTCCCATCAGGTCTGACATGGTTGGAGGTGGATCTTTGGCCAAAGTGTAGTACAACTTTTTTGGCAGTAGTCCACTCATCAAAGCAGTAATCATTGTCTTCTCCTCATAATCAATGATTTAGAGTTTCTCGTTATTAAAACGAGTTATATAATCTCTGGTACTCTCAACAGTTTTTTGTCTAACACTTAACAAATGTGCTACTCGTTTAACTGACTTTGCTCCAAAGCAAAAATTCCCAATGAATAACTCGGCCAGTTGAAGAAAAGTTGAAATCTTACCCCGAGGAAGATTATTATACCATATTTGAGCAGATCCGGTAAGTGTTCTCGAGAATGCTCTGCATATCATCTCATTAGGGATAACATAGATGTCGGCTGCAGCTTGGTATTGTTCTATATGAAGTACAGGTTCAGTCTTCCCATCATACCTGGGAGTCACAACAGGTGGTTTGAAATTTGATGGTGTTGGAAAATCAATAATGTCCTGGACAAAAGGTGTTCCTCGAACAAAGGTTTGTTGTAGAGGGTTCTTGGCCTTAGCCATTTCCCCTAATCTATCCTCTAGCCTCTGAATAGATCCTTTTCATGCATCATTTCCTTGCTCGGGCCTATTTTTTCGAGCAACTGATCGCATTGAAGTGGCTTCCTGGGATTTATCTTGACGAACAGCTGGTCAGTCATAGGATCTATTTTGACGAGCAACTGGTCACGACTGGGCAGATCCTTCCCTTAAATCTGATGGTCGTCAAAAGCTCCTCGACGCTGCATTAAGAGGACTTTTGTTCCTCTTAGGGCCAAATCGTTCGAAAGGAGAAACCCTACTTAATCTTTCCAATGCGTTGGTCCTTTCTGTGGAGAGGGTGACACGTTGTTCAGTATCTGTGGCTCGCACTGACGAAGTTCATCCTGGTTGATAAGAAAAATCTTCAGATTCCTCATTGCGATATGTATTAGTACACCTAGTAAGCGAAGAAGGTGCACGGGTACTTCTTTGAATGCTTTGTGGTCCGGAATGGGCTGATGCACCGCGATGGAGGGTTTGGATGAGTTATTGCTTTGTTTCTTGCATGACGGTCTGGCCCTGAGCCAGATTTTCCATTATTCCAGTCAGATCAGGAATAATTGGTGGAGGAGATGGATTTGGAGCGGTTCCAATTTTTCAATTGCTGGATTCAGGAATATCAGCCATTGGTAATGGATTGTTTTTTATGAAAAACGATATTATCAGTCGTTTCCAACAGACGGCGCCAATCTGTTGATGTAAAAAATTAGATCACTCTAATAATTCAATCTGTTGATGTAAAAAAATTAGATCACTATAATAATTCAATCACAGATAAATAAATGAGATAAAATATTATAAAGTGGTTCAGCCTTATAAGAATGGCCTACGTCCACTATTGTGTTATTGCTGAGTGTTTAGGAATTCTCGATTACAAGTTCTCTCAAGAAATTCCTCTCTCGATTCCAAGGTTTGGATTCGGGCTCCCCTTACAATGAGGATTGTACAATGTATTTATAGCCCCGAGGCTGTAATGTGAAAGGGTAATACATTAAATGGTATACATATGAAAGGGTAATACATTTAATGCCCTTTTTGCATGTGCGTCTGAATGATAACCATTTAATGAGCCGTTAAACTGTTGGTATCCTGATTCGAGGTGCAGCTCGGACCGCATGAGTTGCTCGGACCGCTTGAGCTTCTCGGTGCTAAAGAGTTCCTCGGGGAGGTCTGTTCCTCGAAGCGTATGAGTTACTCGGAGTAACATGGTTCCTCGGAGCGTTTGATCATCTCGGAAGTGCTTGTTGTTGCCACGTAGATAGCTACGTGTATTCATATGATTGGTCCATGTCAGCAGATTAAATTTGGTATCAACGCCATTGTTGTATCATACATGTGATAATAACTAATAATAATATAAATACATCCGCATAAAAAACATGGATCATGAACAGAGTATACAAAGAATAATAAATACATGATTATAAATTATATCTGGAGCCATCCCCGATCCCTGCCGCGGAGGGAGGAAGGCATCCTTCGGGTCCCGCGTGTCTCCTCTCGGGAGAGCGCTTCGGCCGGCGTCGATTTGTGAGGTGTGAAGATGTAGAGAGATTTAGAGTCGCTAGTCTATTTTACTCAAAACAGACAAAATAAAAAGGGGAAGCCACCCCGAAGGATGGCATCCAAAGACATACTGGTGCGTGCGAAACCAAATGATTCGAGAAGGGTTCGGAGGCTTAGTTATGAAATGGGAAGGTGTTAGGCACCCATTTTGCCCTTTCGGTTTCTCATGGATATTTGCTATTTTCCTTTATATTTCCCTCCGTGATATGTGTGCATGTGTATTTATAGAATGTAGGCAGGAATCCTTGACTTGTATCATGGAAAAGACAAAGCGAGTCATCCGTAGGAATGTGAGATTAGTGTAGAAAATAAGATTTACGTGATTACCCCTACATTAACCATTATAAAGGAACGATAAAGCATATGGAATAATACGTTACTAAGAACAAGTATATAGAATATAATGGAAAATTAGATAAAGAGAAGATAGAAAATAAAAGAAAAAGTGAGAAAAGGCCTCGAGTTTCGGGTTTTACCCCGAGATGCCTACGTAGCCTATAAAGGCATCAAAGACCACGTAGTTCGAATATAAATGAGGGGCGGGGTTTAACCCATAAATTCAAATGGATAAATCTCTTATTTGTAAGTGTGTGTGTGTGTGTGTAGAAAAAAGTGTTTTAGTTGTGAGAAAAGTGTGGAAAAGTGTGAGAATCCCTACTTGGAATTTATGAGCAAACCCTCTTTTCTTTTTCTTTGGATTTTTATTTATATGAAAATAGGATATGTGAAATACTACTAGATAAAAATTATGTTAGGATATGTGAACTAAGATAAAAAAGTGCTTAAGTAATAAAACAAGTTATTGCAAATTTAAGAAGATTTGAAGAGAAAGGTGGGAGAGATGGACCTTCTTGGAGACTTTGAGCTTGATCTTAAATGTTGAAAGGCAGTCCTTGTGCTTGGATGATGATGTGGAATGGTTAATTCATCAATTTTGATGAAAGGGATGATGAAAAGTTGAAGTGAAAAAGGGATTTGGAAGTTGAAATCACACTACCTTCGAGAGAGGTTTCTAGGGGTTTGCTGAGAGTGATTTGCTTCTGATCTCAGCTCCCTTGCAAATGAGGCCAAGGCCTCCTTTTATAGCTCTAGGGGACTACCGATTGGATTAGATCCCTTCCTTCCTGTAGGCAAGAAGGTGCCGATAGGCAAGTTTTGGGACCTGCCATTTGGCAGTGTGTTTTAGGATTTTTTGGAAAATTAGCCATTAATGGCAAACCGTTGGTCAGAATTGTGCACGGGGCATACTATTGGAAAGGTATTTCAGATACCTTCGAAAGTCCTTTGTATCACTCCCAAGTTCGGGAGTTGAATTTGGGTCAAATGTGGCTCAAAAGCGTTTGTAGGTCCGTTGGACGGGGAATCGTTCAAACGCAAATGGATCGTTCGTCCGCATAGTAAGTCCGAATTGTGCACGGGATGGACCGTTGGAAAGGTTAGGAGGTGTACTTTGACATTCCAAATAGTTTGGCCCAGTTTGCGGAGTTGACTTTGGTCAATTGGGCTCGATAAGCATTCGGTGACCTCTCGGAGTCAAACGGATCGTTCATCCGCATGGTAAGTCAGAATCGCGCACGGTATGGACCGTTGGAAAGGGTATTCAGTGCCCTTGAAAGATTCATTCAGACTCAGTCAAGCTGAAGAGTTGAATTGGGTCAAACAGAGTCTGGAAGCGCCCGGTGGCCTCCAGGTAGGGTTTCAGACGCAAACGGATCATTTGTCTGCATGGTGAGTCGGAATCGCGCATGGGGCAGACCGTTGGAAAGGGTATTCAATGACCTTCGAAGATTCATTAAGTCTCGATCCAGATGAAGAGTTTGACTTTTGGGTCAAACTGAGCCGGGGAGTGCCCGATGGCTTTTAGGTCAGTACTCGGGACGTGACCAGGGTTTAAAGTGATGAGTGGAGGTACTAGGGACCTAAGGAGAGTTAGGGGGTAATGAAATGAGGTGTCTAAAGAGCCCCTCGATGGGTGAGTTTGGAATAAATGATAGCCGTCGATTAGACATCGCATGATGCTTCTGAGAGAGTGTGACTGATTTAGAGGGTCGAGGTCGATTCTGAGGACCTAAGGAAGCGAGGATGACCAATTCAGAGGGTCAAGGTCGATTCTGAGGACCTAAGGAAGCGAGGATGACAAATTCAGAGGGTCGAGGTCGATTTTGAGGACCTAAGAGTGGTGACGATCGAGGACCGAGGTCAATTCTGACCTAACTCGGGTGATAATTCAAGACCGGGGCCAATTCTGACCCAACAGTGGTGACGACCGAGGATCGAGGTCAATTCTAACCTAACTCAGGTGACGATCCATAATCGGGGCCAATTCTGACCCAAGAGTGGTGATGACTGAGGACCGAGGTCAATTCTGACCTAACTCAGGTGAAGATCCAAGACCGGGGCCAATTCTAACCCAAGAGTGGTGACGACCGAGGGCCGAGGTCAATTCTGACCTAACTCGGGTGACGATCCAAGACCGGGGCCAATTCTGACCCAAGAGTGGTGACGATCGAGGATCGAGGTCAATTCTGACCTAACTCAAGTGACGATCCAAGACCAGCCAATTCTGACCCAAGAGTGGTGACGACCGAGGATCGAGGTCAATTCTGACCTAACTCATGTGACAATCCAAGACCGGGGCCAATTCTGACCCAAGAGTGCTGATGACCGAGGATCGAGGTCAATTCTGACCTAACTCAGGTGACGATCCAAGATCGGGGCCAATTTTAACCCAAGAGTGGTGACGATCGAGGATCGAGGTCAATTCTGACCTAACTCAGGTGACGATCCAAGATCGGGGCCAATTCGGACCCAAGAGTGGTGACGACCGAGGACTGATGTCAATTCTAACCTAACTCAGGTGACGATCCAAGACCGGGGCCAATTCTGACCCAAGAGTGGTGACGACCGAGGACCGAAGTCAATTCTGACCTAACTCAGGTGACGATCCAAGACCGGGGCCAATTCTGACCCAAGAGTGATTTCATTTCCTTTGGGAAAAGAAAAAGGGTTCCACTGGGGAATAAGAATTGGATTTGAGGTTCCGCTGGGGAATAAGAATTGGATTTGAGGTTCCGTTGGGGAATAAGAATTGGATTTTAGGTTCCGCTGGGGAATAAAAGTTAGATTTTAGGTTCCGTTAGGGAATAAGAATTGGATTTGACGTTTCGCTGGGGAACGATGAATGAGCTAGGGAAGATTTGGATCGTCCTTTGGGAGAGATCGCCTGGGGCGAGTGATTCTTCTAAATTCTGCTGGTAAAAATACCATGAGATATTGTTTTGCATCGGGTAGCCGATGGCTGGGGAGGCCTTTTTCCTTTGATTTGAGCGGAAGAGCTGATCGTTGGGGAGATAACCGGTTTGAGGTCGTAAACTCTGTTGAGGAGGTGATTAGGGGGTCCGGGCGCATCGCTCGAGAGGTAATTTACTTGGATTTTGAGGGTTCCACTAGGGAAAAAGAGGTTTCGCCTGAAGAAATGCAAAAATTTTCTTGATGAAAATGTTCAAAATCCATCCTGGGATTTTTGGGGATTTTTCGGGGATCTTTCGAGACTTTCTCGCATTTTTTGGGAATTTTTGTACAAAATTTTAAGGGGGTGCCGGCCGGCATAGACTGAGGGGTGCCATTCGGTAGTGGCACGGACTTTTGGACTGCCTCGGGAAGGTGAGGAGACTGTGCCGATCGGCGAATCCCTTTCATTTTTCACAGTTTCTTGCCTTCTTTCTTTCTGCGATTTCCCTATGCTAATTGTTCTAACGTTCCGATCTTCAAGAAACGGCCGCCTTTGTGAGCACCGTTGTCCACCGGGAGTGGTTGACCGTTGATGACTGGGCAAATGTGGATTGGAGGGACAGGGTGCCCCTTGCTTTGGGGAATGAGAATGCCTTTGATGCATTCGAGCCGGTTGCGGATGAGCAGACCTTTTTACGGGAGCCATCACGTCATCGCTCTTCGAGAGTGATTCCCGGAGGTTATGTAAGTAACCTGACCTTTGGCATTCATTTCCTTTTAGGTGATTTTTCCTTTTTCTTGACCTTTGACTGAATTTTTCCTTTTGTCAGTCAGATATTTCTTTAAAGAACATGCGTGCCCGCGGGACGACGGGGCTTAAGGATGTTTGGGAGCATTTTCCACTCGTGGTGTGCTGGATGGTATCATCAGCGGGTTTCGGGAGGTTGGTGGCTGCGCTAGATGAGATGCCTCATTCGACAGTAGTTTTGTGTGCCTTAGGAGAGAGGTGGTGGGACACTACCCACACCTTTCATTTTGGCTTCGGGGAGATGACGGTGACTCCCATAGATGTGCAGCAACTGCTGGGGTTGGATTGTGATGGGGAGCAAATAGAGGCGGATCGCTCCTTGCGGGTGAGTCCGGAGGCGGTATATGCGGCACTTGGTGATGTGAGGAGGATAGTTTCTGGAGATTCCATCCGGTTGTCGTTGCTGAAGGATGTTTTGGTGAGCAGGGTGGTTGATGTGGAGGACAGGTTGCAGGTGAGGCAGATGGCCCGGTTATTCATCTTGTTGGTGTTGGGAGGTTTCATGGTGGCGTCGAGCGGCGACGTCATCCATTTGTGGTTTCTTCCGTACTTGAGGATGTTTTCGAACATCCCTTTCTATGATTGGGGGGGTCTGACCTTGGTGACCCTTTACTCTTCTCTGGATGCATTCAGCCGGTGCTGTCGGCAGACTTTTATTGGAGCCACGTATCTCCTTGAGGTATTCTTTATTTTGCGCATTCTCATTTCATGCATTTGCATTTTCCTTTCATGCGTTCACATTTTCCTTATGCATCTCTTTTTTCTTGTGAATTCAGACGTGGTTCTATGAGGTGATTTGGTGCAACACTCCGCTGATTGCTTTGAAGGATGACACTGTTGGGGACTTCTGCCGACTGTACCGATGGCGTAAGGCCAACCGACAGTCGAAAGGATCTATTTCCCTGGAGGCAGTGCGTCAGGTCTTGAATGACTTGACCAATGGTCGGGTAAGGTCTTTTCCTTTTCAGTCTTGGTTTTTGCACCTTCTGATCTTATATCGACTCATGCTTGTCTTGTGGATTTTCATGTGACCTTTTATCCTTGGGGGACAGCTATTGAGGACACGGGGATGACTAGTGTGAATGCGTAGATGAGGCGCTTATTGGCGCATAAGTTCGGCCATTCCTGGTATCTCGGGGAGAGGGTTATTCGTCAGATCGCTGAGGAGGAGGTGTTGGTGCCACCCGCGTAGCCTCCTACGTCTATGAGGGGGAATGACAGCTGTTGGAGGATGAGAGGATCGAAGCGATGATCAAAAAGTCCTATGCTTTGTATACCGATACGGCTGCGGTGTATGACTATATGGACTTTGTGACGAGCTGGCTAATGGGGCCCAGCATTCATGATGCCTTGCCCTTCCCTCCTACTCGTTCGAGTCGGGCGGTGGGGTCTTCCCACAGTGGTGGTGGTCCCTCGGCACCTGCGGTGGTGGTGACATCGGAGGTCTCTTTCGTTCGGCTGCACACTCCTTCGTACAACATTCGGCGGGCTGATGGAGGGATAGTACCGATGTTGCACCGTCCCCTTGTGATGGATCTGGAGGAGCTGGGTTTGACAGAGGAGGTCCTTCATCCTGCGCTAAATCTTTCGATCCTTTTCCTCTTTTTTGATTTCTTTTGCTTGATACTGATTCTGCCTTTTCCTTGCAGCAAATTCGGGTGTCTACCACTTGGCTGAGAGACATCAGGGATTGGATATCATCGGCGACTGCCCACATTCGGGAAGTTATCCCTGTTCCTTCTTGCTTGGTACCGTCATCCTCGTCCGGGGAAGACTCTGGCTCGGGTAGTGGGGGCGCATCGTCTGGACGTAGGGGGGAGAGAGTGCGTCGTAGGGATGGAAGCTCTTCAGAGAGAGAGAGAGAGAGAGAGAGAGAGAATGTGGGTTCTGGCTGAGTCCAGTTGTTTTTGGCTTTTTCTTTATTTCATGTAAAATGATATACACAGAAAACAGATATATGAACTACAATGTAATTTATTTTTTGACTATCTTTTATTTTAATGATGAATGAATGCATGCACATGCGCTTTTTAATTTGCTGCTGAGACCGTAAAAAGGAATGTTTTTGGAATTTTTGAAGGAAAGTCTTTATTAAAAAGGGGAATTATATAAGAAGAAAAGGGATTCTTGAAAGTCTGTTGAGAATATCTATTTATTTGAGTTTTTTTTATTTGTCAAAAGAGGAAAAAGGGAAATTTCCAAAAATAAGGGGGTTGCCCATCGGTAAGCACCCTAACCTGCCTATCGGCAGGTCAGTCCAGTCCCATGAATTGAAAGCTTTAAATGGTACCCTCTTCAGTCTTTGGTACCTTGTGGGGGTAGGATTCCCTCCGATTTCTGTAGGGATTATGTCTTTTGTGAGAGTTCTCAAGTATAAAAGGGGGTGAGGGTAGAGTATTTTCATCACACCTTTGCATCCTTATCCACTTCCTACTATTTCTTTGCCCTGCAAGATGGCTCTCCCTGGTAGCACCGAGTTTTTCAACTACCTCGAAGCCTTGGAAGCTATGTGCTCTTATAATGTCGACTATGATGCTTTCAACATGCGTCGAGTCTCCTTGTGGCATAATCGACCTTTTGAGTGGAATATGCTGATGGCGGCAGTATAATTTTGGTACCACGAAGACCACGTATTCCACTTTGGGTTGGAAGAAGTTTGTCCTACCTACGAGGAATTTTCCTCCATACTAGGTGTGAATCCCAGTGTTACTACGACTTTACCTGAATTTTCCCTCTCCCCTAGGGATTTGTTGGCCGGGCTTCTTCATATCTCGCCCTCGACGGCCAGGTCATTGGTTTCTGGAGGAATGATCTCCCTCTCGGTGGTGTTGCAGTCCGTGCATTTGCGGGAAGTAGGAGATGCTGGCTATGCTGGAGCCGTTGTTCTGGGTCTTGTCTCAAAATTATTGTTGGTGACCGGGGAGGTGCGAGTGGACCCACAACTTGCAGCCATTACTTCATGGATGTCATATCGTCGCAATCCTGCGATGGTAATATTGGCGGAGACTCTGAATGGCCTGGATGCCTGGAGAGAAGGTCATTCTGACTTTTTTGAGGGGTAGTCCTGTGATACTGTTCATGTGGTTATCTGAAAGATTTCGCTTGTCAACTCCTACAGAATATCCTTTGTCGGTTGTACCCAACTTCTTTTCACACTACTTCATCCGCATTGGCCTGTATGTTGAGAACGGGGAGAATTAGCTTTTGGAGCATGGGGCTTGTGGGTTGTATTGGTCAGTGCCTTGGTGGGGGTAGTTGCAGCCAGTTCTGGAGCTAGGAGAGTATTCATATGTGCGGCTGGTTGGTCTCAGACATACCTCTTTTTATTTCCCTTAGCAGCTTTTGTTCCAATTTAACTGGGCGCAGGTCGTGCCCCCTCGGACCTTAAACTTCTTTCCAGTAGAGGATTTGACTGAGCGTCTGCATCTGTTGCTTGGGTCTCTGTGGGAAAATCGGCGTCCATCGACCAGTCCCTCTCAGTTTGTCGGGAAGGTTTGCCATGTACCCAAAGATTATATGAGGTGGTTGTAGAGGAAAGTAGTCAACAAGATGTTGGCAGTAGAGGCTGGTCAAAGATGGTTTGCTTTATCGAACTCCATAGAAGGGGGTGTTTTGGTCTTTTCGAAGATGGTTAAGGCTCATCGATCCATGGAATGTTTGCGACACTCCATTCAGGTAAGAGAAACTTGGGGTCCTCAGGATGTAGATGATGAGGGTGCAGGCTCTTCTGGTAGCTGTGGGTAGGAATCCTAGGGAGTTTATTTATGTAACAGACGTGGGGGATTTTATCTAGTTTTTATGGTAGTGGGGGGAAGGGAGTTATCCGTTCCTTTCTTCTTATATAATCTGTACTGTAGTTTCTTATTAATGAAATAAACAAGTTTCTGATCATCCAGCTGCGCTTTTCGATGAATTTCGTGTTTTGAATTATCTATACCTATTGCAAAGGCCTACATAATCCTTTTGTTCAAGTAGATGTTTAGAATGAACTGTCGTTCTCGGAGATAAGAAAAGAATATATTTTTGTGAAAAATAAGGGGTCGTACTCATGTGGGATGTATCAGCTGCCTACGTACCTCTGGGTTTTTTTTTGAAAAGTTTTTAAAATAGTTTTATGTAGAGGATCAGGCCCATGTAGTTCTGGGTAGAGGGAAATGAAGAGTTTTTTTTAGAATAGAAGGGGGATGAGAAGAGTCTTAGCGTCCCGACATTTTGGACTAGGGGTAGAATTTATTGAGACGGTCCAGATTGACTGGACAAGCCATCTCTTCCCCATCCAGGTTAGTGAGCATGGCGGTACCGCTAGACAAGATCTCCTTCACAATGTAAGGGCCACTCCAATTTGGCTTGAATTTTCCTCTGGGGCCCAGAGGGGTTCTATTATCTCCTTGAGGGCTAAATCCCCCTCCTGGACACCACGGTCCTTGACTTTTTGTTGAATGATCGCGCTATTCGGTGATGGTTAATCTTCTTTCATCCAGAACGGCTAGCTCATCAAGACGGCCTTGGCACCAGTCTTCTTCATTAACCTTGATTTCGAGCATGATGCGTAGCGAGGGTATTTCTAGCTCCACAGGTAGGACTGCCTCCATGCCGTAGACCAAAGATTAAGGGGTAGCCCCTGTAGAGGTTCAGATTGAGGTTCGATATCCCCAGAGGGCGTATGGGATCCGGTCAACCCAGTCTCTACAACTTTCGATCATCTTGTTAATGATGGCTTTGAGGTTTTTATTGGCGGCTTCAACTTCACCAATGGTCTGAAGTCGGTAGGGAGAAGATTTGTGTCTCTGAATCCCATACTCGTTGACAACTTTTGTGACTTCTGCCTCGAAGTGCAAACCGTTATCTGACACTAGCTCGTGCGGGACTCCATATCGGCAGATGATATTTTTCTTGATGAATTTGGCCGCCTTCTTGGCATTTAATACTGCGTATGACTCAGCTTCAACCCATTTGGTGAAGTAATCTATGGCAACCAGGATAAACTCATGCCCATTTGACTCTTTTGGCGTAACCTTCCCTGTGATGTCGATACCCTAGGTGGAGAACGGCCAGGGAGAAGTCATGTTGTATAATTCCCGCGGAGGTAGGTGTTGGAGGTTGGAGAACTGTTGGCATTTAGGGAATCTCCAAACATAGGCGGTTCAATACTGGGCCATGGTGGTCCAGTAGTAGCCCTGTCGGATGATCTTCTTGGCAAGCATGTGACCGTTCATATGGGGCCCGCATTCCCCGCTGTGGATTTTCTACATTATATTTTCAATGTCATCCCCTGTAATACAATGCAAATGAGTTCCATCGAAATTCCTCTTGAGTAGTGCTTCATGATAGATGATGTACTGAGTGGCCAGCCTTCGGAGGGTAGCTTGGTCGTTCGTATTGGAACCCTCGGGATACCTATCGTACATGAGGAGGCACCAAATATCATAGTACCAGCAATCGGCTAGTTCGGGGTCTTTTGTGGAGATAAGATTAATATGGTAATAATGGGTCGGTTTGTCCTGCTTCTGAACTAGGAAGGGGGTTATTATTATTCCCTCGGGCATGTCGATCATGGAGGCCAAAGTGGCAAGAGCATCATCTAGGTTGTTCTTTGCTCGGGGAAGGTAATGGAAGGTGATATCTCAGAATTGGGAGGCTAACTCTTCTAATTGATCATGAAAGAGTTGGAGCTTTTCGTCCTTGACCTTCCACTTTCTGAGCACTTGACCGATGATGAGGGAAGAATCCCCATATACATCAAGGTATTGAATACCTTCCTTGAGAGTGACCTTGAGGCCCACTGTGCATGCCTCATATTCTGTCATATTGTTGGTGCAAGGGAAATCCAATTTTATGGAGATGGGAGTGTGGGAGTCATTTAGGAAGACCAGAAGTATCCCAATGCCATATCCCTGTTTGTTGGCAGCGCCATCGAAGAACATTTTCCATCGAATGTAGTCTTGAGCGGTGTAGAGGACATTTTCATCTGGGAATTCGGAGACCCAGACATATGTTTCTTCTATAGGGTAGTCAGTGAGGTAGTCAGAGATGTCTCTTCCTTTAATGGATTTCTGTGTGACGTACACGATATCGAACTCGGTTAGGAGCATCAACCATCGGGCCATTCGACTGGATAAGGTGGGTTTCTCAAGCAGGTATTTGATGGGATCCATTCGGGACACAAGTTTGATGGGGAAGGGGAGCATATAGTGTCACAACTTTTGGGTGACCCAGACAAGTGCGACACATGCCTTTTCTAAAGAAGTGTAGTTGACCTCGTACCCGGCCAATTTATGACTGGCATAATATATGGCTCTTTCTTTGAGGGAGTCTTCAATATATTGGGCTAGTAAAGCCCCAGCTGCAGTGTCGGTTATGGTTAGGTATAGGAGAAAAGGGAGACTAGGCTGTGGTGGCATGAGAACTAGAGGTTGGGTCAGATATTATTTGATTCGGTCAAAAGCTTCTTGGCAGGCCTCGTTCCAAATCTTGGTTGAATCCTTTCGGAGGAGCTTGAAGATTGGTTCGCAAATGGAGGTTAGTTGGCTGATGAACTGGTTGATATATTATAATTTCCCAAGAAATCCTGGGACTTATTTCTCTGTTTGGGCTGGTGGCATCTCAAGTATGGCCTTTATCTTGGCGGGATCTGCTTCTACACCCTTCTCACTAACCATGAATCCTAAGAGTTTTCCCTTTGTAACACCGAAGATGCATTTATGTGGATTAAGTCGCATCTGATACTGTTTCAGTCGTTCGAAGAACTTTCGTAGAGCAGGAGCATGACCTTCTCTAGTTTTGGACTTGATAATCATATCATCCACGTAAACCTCAACCTCTTTGTGAATCAGGTCATGCAGGATGGTTGTGGCAGACCTTTTGGTAGGTAGCCCCAGCATTCTTGAGACCGAATGACATAACGGTGTAGCAAAAGGTTCCCCATGGGGTGATGAATGTGGTTTTCTCTTGGTGGTCGGGGTGCATCTTCATTTGATTGTATTCGGAAAACCCGTCGACGAATGACTTGAGAGCATGACTGGTTGTGTTATCCATGATCATGTAGATATTGCGTAGCGGATAATCGTCCTTCAAAGAGGCTTTGTTTAAATCTCGGTAATCCACACACATTCAAACCTTTCCTCCTGATTTTGGTACAGGTACAATATTGGCTAGCCATGTGGGATATTATATCACTCGAATGAAACCCACATTCAACTGTTTGATCACCTCCTCCTTGACTTTGAGCGACCATTTGGTGCGGAGCTTTCTCAACTTTTGTTTAACTGGCTTGTAATCTTGGAGAGTGGGGATCTCATGCTGAGCTATTTCAGGATCAATATTGGGCATGTCATCGTAGGACCATGCGAAGACATCCACGAACTCCTTTAGAAATTCTTCGAGTTGTGCACGCTCATGCTCGTCAAGGGTGGCCCCTATCCTAATCTCACGCAATTGGCTACTAGAACCGAGATTAACAACAACAGTCTCTTCTTCATTAACTTGAAAGCGGTTATGTTGTTTGTTATTAACCTTATTTAAATCAGTTAAGAATTGTTCATTTGCAAAATCATCATCATCAAAAGTCTGATTAGAATCTAAACAATTTATGTAAGGCACAACAAGATACTCAAAATCTTCGTTTATTTCATTGATAGGAAAAATAGCATTGAGAACCTCATCAAAAGAGGTCTCGATTACATTCGAGCCAAGATAGACAACAGAAGAAGAAATAGGGTAAACATTGGGGTTTGGGGATATTTCAAGAGGTAGAAGTGGCATAGCATGCCAGTTGAGGATAGGTGTATCAGCAGCTTTGATCAGATGAGAAGGGTCCAGTGATGCAGTGCCTGAGTCAACCATGCAGAGTGCCAACCCCAGTGTCTGCAAGTTGAAGGAATCTTTAAAATCACTTTCCTCAGTCTCTTCGATATTTTTGATGAGCGGTTGTACGCGGTGTGGGAAACTTTCGTCCCATGGGTAGTTATCTTGGAAGAAGATCTCCATTCCAGGCTTCATTTTCTTATCTGTATGGTCATACCACGGTTCTGGAAAGTCACAAAAGGGGAAGTCTTCACCCTTTTTAATGAATCATCCATTCAAAGAATCTCCCGAGATAGTTTGAACGCAGTTTAACCCTTTCTTTGATCGAGACTGGCGGATCATTCTGAGATCTTGTTCTGAAGCCACAAGGAGGGAAAGCCTTCTTCAGTTCGATGGGCTCTAGTATCCCTTGTTGTCTTTGTTCTAGCCCCATTCCGGGCATGAAGTGCATGTTTCTGAACATTTGAATCACATTGACATTTCCATGAGGGTTGTATTCTGGACAAACCATTTCTTTGAAACCGTCTCCTTTCAGGAGTAGAGGTGGCTCAACTCGAAATCCTAATAGGATCATATAATTTGACCCATGTTGTATCTAAAGAATTGGACTGTTGGTGCCTGCACCCTCGGCATTATCGTCGTCACCCAAGATGGTGATGACTCTCCCATCGGCGAAGAACTTTAATTTTTGATGGAATGAGGAAGAGACACTCTTTATACTGTGGAGCTAGGGTCGTCCGAGCAACAGGTTAAAACAGACCGAGATATCAATGACTTGGAATTCGACGACAGGGTTTATAGGTTTAACCCCTATTGCCAGTTTTATGAATCCCACCACCGCCCGACGGGTATTATCGTAGGCGCGCACGACAGCGGAGGTTGGAGCGAGGTCACTTTCTTTTAAGCCTAAACATTTGAAGGTTCTCAGTGGGTAGACATTCAAAGCGGATCCGTTATCAACGAGCGAAAGTGGTACTACCTTACCCATAACTTCGATGGAGATGTTGAGTGCATGATTGTGATTCGCCCCAATTTTGGGGATTTCCACTTCAAAAAATGACAGCATTCGAGTGGAGGTCAAGGACCCGACCAAATTCACCGCTTCTTCTGGTGTGGTAGAAGGAGGAACTATGGGTCCTGTGAGCAACTTGATTAAAGCATTTATGTGCTGCTGGGAAGACATGAAAAGCCCCCATAGAGTGATGTTAGCTTGAGTTTTCTTCAGTTGATCGAGGATCTTGCTCTCCTCGAGGGTCATTTATGGCATAGGAAGGTCTTCAACGCCCTTCCCCTTGTCATTTGCTGGTAGTGAGTTTGGAATTTGATAATGTCTCCTAGATCTGGTCATGTGATTTACTGAAGAAGGGAAAAACTTAAATCCAGTTTCCTTGTCAATCTCAGGTTGTTCTGCCACCCTATTTATTTCTTCGAGGAGTTCTTCAAATGATATCATCCCACATATGTCAGCTACTGGGCCATTTCCTATTGAAGCTTGTTCTT
The DNA here is from genome assembly GCA_949130495.1 of Sambucus nigra. Taxonomy (NCBI): domain Eukaryota; kingdom Viridiplantae; phylum Streptophyta; class Magnoliopsida; order Dipsacales; family Adoxaceae; genus Sambucus; species Sambucus nigra. The sequence continues at coordinate 95,992,671 of OX422212.1, forward strand.
CATTTGAAACTTTGAATTCTTCCCCCCATCCAGTGGCAACAATTCTGTTTTCCCTCATGAAATCAATGCATTCCACAACTTCAACGGCTTCCTCATATAGGTCTTCCCATTCTGTGGGGATGTGTAAGGGTGAAGGGATCAGGCGCCCTTGTAGCTTCAAAGTGTCAAGTAACTCAGCGATACTGGAAATGTTGTTGGTTTGCCTGAATGCTTCTTCCATGATCTGAACAACATCATCTAAGATGACTTCGTCGGTTGGTACCATCCACCTATCTAATTCTCGGGCCCATTTTCGTGCTTCCAAAAATAGCGGCTGAACCTCTGATAATCGATAATCATCTGTGAGGGCAATTTCAGCCCAAACTCTAGGAGTTGATTCAATACCTCTGACAATTCCATACTTCCACTTTCAGAACAGGTCCGGACAGTGATGCACGCTCTGGTAAGAAGTGACAGTGCCTGATCAGCGGGGCTAGTAGGGTGTAGGAGGAAATATGGGCAAATTTGAAGAGGTTTAGGAGGGTATAGGGGTGTGATTTGAGTTGATGGATTGAAATTCAGGTTTTCTTCCAAGAAGATGGCATTGGTGTGATTTGGGAGTGGGTTATGAGTAGTGTTTGGCTTAGGATTGGCTGGTGGGGCGATGGTACCTCGATCGATGAGATCTTGGATTACATTCCGAAGGTGAAAGCATTGGTCGGTGGTATGGCCAGCTGTTTGGTGAAAGGTGCAATGAGCATCGGTCTTGAAGTTTCTTGGGAGTGGGTTTGGTAACGGACGGGGATCCAAGGGTATAAGGTTTCGTCTTAACAGGGCTTGGTAAACTTTGGAGAGGGGAGCATGAAGCTCAGTGTATTCCATTCAGACGGGGGTAGTGCTGCTTTTTGGTGCCCATGATGTGGTTGGTTGAGAGATGTTGTTGATGGTTGAAACTGTAGTGTTGGCAGGCTTGTCATACTTTCTAGGGGTGAACTGTCCGGTCACCTTCTTCAATTCAACTTCTGTTTTGGCAAGACCTTCCTCAATTTGTACTCCTGCTTCTCTGAGAGATCGAAAGTGGGGGTATTACTGTCCTCCCATAGTTGGTCGGACATGGGGCAAGAAATTCTTCTTCACTATGTTGACTTGTTCTTCCTCAAACGATCGATTGGTCATGGTAGCTGCTTTTTCCCTCCATCGAGCTATGAAGTTACTGACTGATTCTCCAGAGTTTTGTTTGAGCATCTCTAAATCATGACGGGTGACCTCGAGCTCTTCATTGTATTTGTAATGCGACATGAATTCTCGGGCTACATCCTCCCAGCTACGGATTCTGGATTCCTCAAGAGATAAAAACTATTGGAGAGCATTGTCCTTCAAAGTTTGCTGAAACAGTTGGGACATTACATCTTCGAAAGCCCCTAGTAGAGTCATGGAACGATGATAACTGGGAAGATGAACAATTGGGGGACCACTCCCTTCGAATTTCTTGATGTTTGGCATCTTGAACTTCTTGGGTAACCTTGCTTTAGGATAAGGAGACATATGGGTGTAGTCCATGTAATTCCCAGAGATTTGGACATGGTCGAACTTCTTAGTGATCATCTTAAGATCTTCTTTGACTTTATTCAACTCCTCCTCCTTTGGATCAACGACCACAGGCAGGTTAGCCAAAGACTGGGCAATGTTTGGCATTGGAAGTTGGGCAGGCGGTGACCCATTAGCCGGAGGGGCGCGTAAGGCATGCTGATATTCTTCTGGGACCCAGATAGGCTAGGGTGGACCCATAGCACGAGGGAACAGGGCCTCGGGCTCTTGAGGCATAGAAACTTGGTTTCGTTGCATTTCTCGGACCTCAGCTTAGAGGTTGTCAATCTTGTCTACGAGCTGAGCTAGGACTGTCGGCAGATCCGATTGTATGACTTGTGGTTAATCTGCATTCTCCATGGAAGATGGATGGATTTCGGATTCGGAAGAAGTAGTAGAGGAGCGGATAAAACTCCGAGGTGATTTGACTGAAGACTGAAGCCAATAAGGAGCCAGGCCAAGGGTGTGCGATCGACCTGAGAAGACGTAGGATAAGATTTATTTTTTAGAAAAAATGGAAGAAACTATTTTTGGATTTTTGATAAAGAAGGAGAAATATTTTTGGATTTTTAATAAAGAAGGGAGAAATGTTTTTGGATTTTTAATAAAGAAGGGAGAAATGTTTTTGGAGACGGAACTCAGCATGATTATTATGATTATTATGTTCTCACTTGTATTTAATTCTCCTAAATGCAATGCCGGACGGGACCCGAACCTGGAAAAGTGGGGTTTTTAATATATCCAAAGCTACGGTTTGGACTTGTAACCAGGCTTGCGGACAGGGTCCCATTTTAAAAAATGCGCAAAAATTGGGCGGCCGACCCAGAATTTCGGCAGAGTTTCGAGTTGAAACCGACAATCTAAAGTGTGTGTCCTAGGTTTGACACCTATATACGGGTATTCAGTTGGTTGGGTGAATCGGCATGGGTTCCCCCCTTTGGTGTGACTTCCACGATATACGTCCTGCTCTTGCGGGCAATCGGTACGTGTGGACAAGCCATTTGATATACATGAGTGTACGTGAATTGCCTCACCATATACCTCGTGGGAACAATACGTGTGAGAGAGAATTTGATATACTCGGCGTACGTGAATGAATTCCCTGCGATATACCTCCCGTCATGACTTCGATCAAGCGATACTATGCGGGGGAACCGTTCAATATACGTCGAAGGTACTTGGCCAATGGAAGGTGAGAGTCATATCGCTTAGGCTAACTGCGACCTGCCGGACCAGTGCCCATCACGAAGTGACCCTCCAGTTACTGGGTAAAATTTGGTAAATATCAATGCTCTTTTGGTGATATCGTGTGAATCATGCATGATTATGTTATTAGTATCTTATGATGATAATGCCTTTCTTGATTATGCCAAACAGGGAGACAATGTACAAGTACCCCAAAAGGTACACCAAGCATGGATGGGTGATGTGTGCAACATGGGGATATACATGTGATCCTAGGTGCACATGGCGTGAAGTGTACATGGAGAATTTTCTACAACTGTGTGAATATAAGCATAGGCATGGGATATACATGTGAGAAAAGGGGGATAGGCAGATATGGGGAGGGGGGGGGGAACATAAACAAATATACCATCCATGTAAATAAAATCAAGTCCTCAAAAATATAATAAATAAATTCCCCAGCAGAGTTGCCACTGTGGCTATCCCTGATCCCCGCCACAGAGGGAGGAAGGGATCCTTCGGGTCCTGCGCATCCCCTCTCGGGAGAGCACTTTGGCCGGCGTCGATTTGTGAGGTGTGAATATGTAGAGAGATTTACAGTCTCCAGTCTATTTTACTCAAAATAGACCAAAGAAAAAGGGGAAGCCACCCCGAAGGATGTCATCCAAAGACATACTGGTGCGTGCGAAACCAAATGATTCGAGAAGGGTTCGGAGGCTTAGTTACGAAATGGGAAGATGTTAGACACCCATTCCGCCCTTTAGGTTTCTCATGGATATTTGCTATTTTACTTTATATTTCCCCCCGTGATATGTGTGCATGTGTATATATAGAATGTAGGTAGGACTCCTCGACTTGTATCATGGAAAAGACAAAGAGAGTCATCCGTAGGAATGTGAGATTAGTGTAGAAAATAAGATTTACATGATTACCCCTACGTTGACCGTTATAAAGGAACGATAACGCATATGGAATAATACGTTACTAAGAACAAGTATATAGAATATAATGGAAAATGAGATAAAGAGAAGATAGAAAATAAGAGAAAACGTGAGAAAAGGACTCGAGTTTTGGGTTTTACCCCGAGATGCCTACGTAGCCTATAAAGGCATCAAAGTCCACGTAGTTCACATATAAAAGAGGGGTGGGGTTTAACCCATAAATCCAAATGGAGAAATCTCTTATTTGTAAGTGTGTGTGTGTGTGTGTGTGTGTGTGTGTAGAAAAAGTGTTTTAGTTGTGAGAAAAGTGTGGAAAAGGTGTGAGAATCCCTACTTGTAATTTATGAGAAAACCCTCTTTTCTTGTTTTTTGGGTTTTTATTTATATGAAAATAGGAGATGTGCAATACTACTAGATAAAAATTATGTTAGTATATGTGAAGTAAGATGATAAAAGTGCTTACGTAGTAAAATAAGTTATTGCAAATTTAAGAAGATTTGAAGAGAAAGGTGAGAGAGATGGACCTTCTTGGAGACTTTGAGCTTGATCTTAAATGTTGAAAGGCAGCCCTTGCGCTTGGATGATGATGGAGAATGGTTAATTAATCAATTGTGATGAAAGGGATGATGAAAAGTGGAAGTGAAAAAGGGATTTGGAAGTTGAAATCACGCTGCCTTCGAGAGAGGTTTCTGGGGGTTTGCTGAGAGTGATTTGCTTCTGATCTCAGCTCCCTTGCAAATGAGGCCAAGTCCTCCTTTTATAGCTCCAGGGGACTGCCGATCTTCTTAGATCCCTTCCTGCCTCTAGGAAGCAAGGTGGCGATAGGCAGGTTCTGGGACCTGCCGTTTGGCAGTGTGTTTTAGGATTTTTTAGAAAATTGGCCGCCAATGGCAAACTGTTCGTCAGAATCGTGCACGGGGCATACCGTTGGAAAGGTATTTTAGAGACCTTCGAAAGTACTTTGTAACACTCCCGAGTTCGGGAGTTGACTTTGGGTCAAATGTGGTTCGGAAGCGTTTGTCCGTCCGTTGGACGGGGAATTATTCGGACGCAAATGGATCATTCGTCCGCATGGTAAGTCCGAATCGTGCACGGGACGGACCGTTGGAAAGGTTAGGAGGTGTAATTCGACATTCCAAAGAGTTTGGACAGTTTGGGGAGTTGACTTTGGTCAATTGTGCCCGAGAAGCATTCGGTGACCTCTCAGAGTCAAACGGATCGTTCGTCCGCATGGTAAGTCAGAATCGCGCACGGGATGGACCGTTGGAAAGGGTATTTAGTTCCCTTAGAAGATTCATTCAGTCTCAGTCGAGCTAAAGAGTTGACTTGGGTCAAACAGAGCCTGGAAGTGCTCGGTGGCCTCTAGGTAGGGTTTCAAACGCAAGTGGATCATTCGTCTGTATGGTGAGTCGGAATCACGCACGGGATGGACCGTTGGAAAGGGTATTCAGTTCCCTTCAAAGATTAATTGAGTCTCTGTCAAGATGAAGAGTTTGACTTTGGGGTCAAACTGAGTCGGGGATTGCCCGATGGCTTTTAGGTCAGTACTCGGGACATGACCAGGGTTTACAGTGATGAGTGGAGGTACTAGGGACCTAAGGAGAGTTAGGGGGTAACGGAATGAGGTGTATACAATATCTCTCACTCTTTCTCTCTCAGTCTATCTCTCTCTGAATAGTAAACCATAAAAAATGAAATCTCCTTCCATCATGCATCGAAATCATCATTATCTCATGTGCAGGAAGGGCCTATGTTTCCTATCCTCTTCTGATCACACTTCTCCCTCAATGACCACTATTAATTAACACCCTCTCTTATTTCTCTGAGTTAATATCTCTTTATCTTTCTATAATAGAGCCAATAGATGTGCATGCATAACTAATGGTTCATGTGGTTGAAGTCATAATAACTCATTCATATCCCATTGAAACGAGGTTAACTGAGTTTTAAAGATCGGTTGTCGTGGAGTTGGTTGTGTATGGGTACGTGATTTAATGTTTGGGATAGAAAATTGAAGTGATATAGCATATATGGGCTCATCATATAAAAGTATCATCCTCCTCTGAAGCAATTAGAGGACGAACTCGAGCATCATCAGGGAGATTAGACTTAGAATGGTCTGTAAAGGCCTCATCGATCTTCGATAAAACTCTAATGTCTAGTCTTCACTAATGAGTGGTACCTTGCATGTTAAAATCATGCACGTGATTAACATCCAATAGGGTAGGGACATACATAGCCAAGTATCTATATGATTTTGCATAGACGACATGTGCCTTTAGATAAAACTAGGAGGTCGATGGTCCTATCGGTAACAATAGTATGAATGAAATGAATGTGATTGAGGCTATAGGTACTATGACTACTGATCAATCACAAATTGAAACTAGCTATCTTATTAAGAAAACTCTAGTCATAATAAATATGGATGATCTCCATTGGCTTATAATTTCTCAAAGCTACAACTAATTATCTATCCGAATGCAAACTCTTAAAGAATAAAAATGAATATATATATATATATATATATATATATATATATATATATATATATATATATATATATATATATATATATATATAGAGAGAGAGAGAGAGAGAGAGAGAGGGGATGAGGCTCGCCTATATCCCACTCTATACATCACACCTACTTCTAGTCCCTAAGAAACATTTATACCAATTTTTTTTATTTTTCTATTAAAATTAACTTTTCAATCAACACATGTTCAAAAAATTAGGTCAAAATACATTTTCTAGCTATTTTATAAAAATTCACAACATTCAGTTGAAAAAGACCTTTATAATTAAGGTATTTTTAGCAATTTTTGTTAGAGTTTTAAGAAATAGCAAGGAACTGTATTTTGACCTATTTATTTAAACATGTGTTGATTTTAAGGTTAACTCGATGTGTAAAATAAAAAAAATGGAAAAAATGAGGGCCTAGAACTAGGTGTGATATATGGATGATGTAGGAAGCATGATGTATACGAGCCTCACTATATATATATATATATATATATATATATGACAAATGTTTGAGTGAGTTATAAGCTGAAGGCCAACTCGTTTGCACATTTTCATCTAGTATGTGATTTTTTTTCTCATATTGAATTGTTAATGCAAATGGTTAATTTCAGATATTAATTGTCATGAATCTTTGTAAACTCAAATTTTTAGTATGATTGGCTTGTAATTATTTGCAACTATGGGTTGCATCACATGTTTGAGCGAGTTATAAGTTGAAGACCAACGACTTTGAACATTTTCATCTAGTAGGTGATTTTTTTCTCATATTGAATTGTTAACGCAAACGATTAATTTTAGGTCTTAATTGGCATCAATATTTGTAAACTTTATTTTTCAGTATGATTGACTTGTGATTATTTGCAATTATGGGTTGCATCAAAGAGTTTGTGTATCATATAAGTAGTGTGTATCTAACTATTCTGTTTTTTCAAGTCCATCCCTATTACCATTACCTAACCTATGTGGGAATTTATAGATTTCACGTTATCTTGCAATTGTCATCCACTTATGCTTGATTTTGTTTATTTTTATTTGTTTTCTTCATGTTTAGACATTAATACGACATTCTATAGTAATCTATAATTTTCCCTATCCGTATATCCATGGTTTCCTGTCATTTATCCCATTGAGCAGACATTATATTAATGATTCTTATTTTCTTGATTTGATTAAAGTGTTATAGTTTTTTTGGTTTCTTATTTTTCCTTTCCAAGACAAAATGGTGGAGAAATTTTGTCATTCAGGGAAGTATATATCTAGGAGAGTAGTATACTACATGCATTGCATTTTTCAGTTATGCTCATTTTATATACATCTCTTGTATATTTTGTAGGTCATGTGTTATTTGATCAAGTCTGCGGGACTTACAAGGTCCAAGATGTCGATATACAATGTATTGAGAAGGTGTTACCGTTTTATTGAGTCTTGTAGTGATTGGGGTGATTATACTGATGAATAGGAATTTTTATTAGGTAATATATTTGGATCTTTTTCCTTTTTTGGTTTTGTCCTAGAACACCCAAAGGGGAAGATTTGTAAGGACATGTTTTACACCCCCTTAGGTCTTATTTGAATTGGCTTAATTATGGAACAAACCTTTCTATGATAGTTTCTTTGTATCGAATCTATCGAGTATGACACCCCGCCTAATTAAATACCGGGTGATTAGTCCTTTATCAAATTAAATCATAATATCCAAATTGGTTCATTCTTAGCATCATTATCAAAAATCAAATTAATTACTAATCACCTATTAGTTAATTAAACCGGTGCCAATTTTATCTTTCATTAAACATATAACAACATGCGAAAAACCAAATAAACCATAGGCTAATATAAAGTCTACTCCATCACAATATATTTATTAATAAAGCCTTGCCAAATAAACCATCGGCTAAATCCAAACCAAAAGAATCCAACATAAATCTAAACTGAATAAAATCTAAGTGGGGCAACATGCCCAAATGAAAACTGCAATACTTCCATAAGATCCTACACTAAGAAACGAGGAAATGAGGTGTCTAAACAAAGCTCCTGCAAGCATCCACCTATGCTGTATCTATGTGTCCCTGGAACATAATGTCAAGTCTGGCATCCCTGTGGATGGACACCTAAAAGGTTTTTGAAAATATTTTTATAGCAAGATTTAGTACTCAAAATATTTTAAAAATATTTAGCAAAAGTTTATAACTGTTAAAAATTGGTTATTGATTACACATGTTTGGTTCACATACACTCTTTTGAGTTTCCTTACCCCTCATCTATTGTCCACACCTAACGGTCTCTACTTATCCCACTTAGCTGTGCTACCCAAGCTAACTATACATAAGTAGCTATTAGGACTATTCTCATCTCTAGGTCCCCATACCGTCCATACAGTACGCTAACTAAATTAAAACTTCTCATATGCTAAGAGTTGATATTAACATTTAATTTACCTTCTCATTTTCAATTAATTAAGTTTCACTACTTAATTCATTCTTTAGATATACACTATCTATCAGTCTACAGTCCAACATAAGTAGAATTATATATATATATATATATATAAGTACGGTATCTCTCAAATAGGACCACCGTGAAACAATAGGCATAATTTGCTATCAATCCAAGTACCTTTCATACTAAATATGGACTATTGGTTCGGCATATTTCCTTGAACCAAAAAAATCAAATAACAATGGTGGAGGCGAACATAGTTCTAAGCCTTTGGGCTACGCACATACCTAATGTACCCAGATAACATGTCGGTCTCACTAATACATGTCACATAGCGATACTGCCTAAGTTATATGTTCTGGGGCACCAATTCAGACCTAATTGGAATCGTTAAGGTGGGATCACCCACTATGCAAGCACCTCCGGTGATAGCAAGAGGCGCAGGTATGATAACTCATAATATCCATCATATAGGTACACACACAACCTATATATATGCATATTCAGTAGTAATTCACACAACCTAATTACCATCGTTCGCACGTAGAATAATTCACTCCCATACTCTCTCTACTTATTACATTACGATTTAACCCACTATCGTATTATCCGAGTATTATTCTCTACTCTAAGGGTCCTAGTTGCCTCTTACTTTATTTCAGTAGTTAAGTGATGATGTTGTGAATAGCACCACCAGATAAGGTGTTGACAAGCTCAAGCAAGTGAAAACAATGGTAGCACAAGAGAGTGTATATATATATAAGGAGGTGAGGAGAAGAGGATGAATACTAGAATGTAAGTGGTTCAGCCAATCTTGCCAACATCCACTGTGCAAGTGAGTGTAAGAATCACTATCAGAAGAGGGCTCTAATGGCCTTAGCAATACAACCACTCCACTTTCTCTCTCTGCTATAAATGCAACAAACTGTTGCTAGGGTTTGTAATTGAGGATCCCCTACAAGGTAGGAGAAGACAAGTATATATAATGTGTGGGGGGTATAATGTACCCCCCAAGCATGCAATGAGCATGTGTGTGATGATTTAGCCAATCTAGTGAAGCCATTTGTCACTCTCACATGTAGAGGATGATGATGAAATATTCCCTCATGAGAGGGGACTGATTCGGTTACAATTGATTTCGTCCACGCGTTCCCAACCTTGCATGCACTTATAAATTCTCGGTCTTGTGTCCTTAACTGGTGCAACCTTGGCCTGGGCAAGTATGAGGTTGATGGAGAAAGATGTGGTTACTTTGTGTTGATGACCTCTTCCAGGGGGCTGTCTAAGGTTGGGTATGAGAGATTTTTAACGTTAGCTGGGGTTGATGATGATGTTAGTAGATGATTGAGCCCATGGGACATGTTGGTTTCTACTGTTGAACGCAACGTCGGCTAGGGCCGATGATGATGTTGGTAGATGACTGAACCCATGTGACCCTGCTGACCCCAAATGTTGACCAACCGAGGTTAGTGTATGAGGTTATTATAACGTCAGCTAGGGCTGACCTTATGAGAGACGATATTACTGATGGTTGTCATAGGCTTCTGGTCACCTCAGTTGTGAGACTGGCCGAGGTTAGTTTCTCTGAGTAAGAAGGTGCACTTTGGGCATATCATTAAGTATTCCTTAACCTACTGGTGTATCCAATTAAGCTCACTCTTGTTTTACCCTAATTGTAACCTCATGTTCTTGAGTTAAATTATGTCACAACCAAGCCTATTTAAACATCAATTTAATTCCCTCAAAAGTCAAAGCTCGTCACCCTATCATGGACCTGCTGTATTATAAATAATCCCTCATTATATTTCATTCAAGTCCTAAACGTTTCCATGAGAACAATTTAGTCATTCTAGGCTGAAAAGGAAAAATCTCATCTTTTCTGGGTAGCTGAATTGATTCGCCAGGAGGCAGAATCAATTCACCTTGCCAAATCGATTCTCCTTTGGGCCGAATCGATTTGATTTTCTACATGTCGTCTTCTTCGTTTCTTTACATGCATTTTTCATCATTTTTACATTTGTGTCTTACATCATTCTTCACTAAAACAAAAACCAACTATACCAAACCTTTTCTACATGTCTTAGGATGTTTTCTAACGTAAATTTCACATCAAAACATTATGTTTCATGATCAATAATAGATTAAATCATCAAAAGCCCTAGGTTTTCATGTTGTTCCTCTATATTTCAACATAAACCTAGATCTATTTCGTAGAGATAATCATAAACTCAATGCTTTAGAATCCTCTACAACATCAAATTAAACTACATGGAAATCCTACCCTTAACATGAGTTTAATCCAGTAATTCTTTTCAAGATCATCAAATTATTCACAAAGAAATCAAACTCTTTGGTATTGTAACTTTAAATAATCTTTATATAAACACTTGCCTTAATTTATATGTTCTGATTTCGTGTATGAGATGTTAAATGGTATGTCTTCTCTTCCAATCTCCACCCCCAACTCGTTAATGGTGAAAGATCACACTCTAAATTCCTCAAAATCTCTGTCTTAGACTTCACAATTGTTCTCTCTCTATCTCCAATGGATTCTATGAGTTTTCTAGCCTCTAACCCCAACCTCCAACCCTTATAAGATGACATAGAGTTTGTAAATTCGTAGGTCTATTAACTCCCTAATATAAAATGATGAAAATACCATGAGATATGTTGATTTTGGCTGGTGACCGCAATGTCGGATGGGGCCGATGATGATGTTGGTAAATGACTGAACCCATGTGACCCTGATGACCCCGGCTGTTAACCAGCTGAGGTTAGTGTATAAGGTTGTTGAAATGTTGGCTAGGGTCTACCTTATGAGAGACGATATTACTGATGGTTGTCATAGGCTTCTGGTCAACTCGATTGTGAGACTGGCCTAGGTTAGTTGCTCTGAGTAAGAGGGTGCCCTTTTGTCATATCAATCACCCCCTAGCCTTTAGTCTTCTATGTAATTAGATGACTGAAGGGTATGTTGCTTAGGCCGAGGCCGAATTTCTCTATGTTCCAATACTTCCTTGCCACATGTCCATTTCTAATGTGGGTAGCATTCTTATCAAGGCATGACGGTTCTTCTTTATCCTTTAGGTTCCCTAGGGCAATGATGGGCCCTTGAAATTTGCACCTCCATCATTAGATAGGTTTAAAACATCTCTCTTTTCATCTTCTCTTTCTTCTTCATTTCTTTTTTCCCATCTTATCTTTCTTTTCCTCTGCAACTTCTCTCAAGACTCCATTGTTGACGGCTCTTGAAGGTTTCCTTCAATTTCTATCATCCTCATCTCTCGTTTGCAACTAAGCAAGTACCATTTCCAACCTCTTTTCTATTTTTGGGTTTTATTTGTCATTTCTGAGTTTTTCGGCAAGCTTTTGTGTTTTTTGGCAAGTCGTTTCCACCAGTCTTAGTGGTTGTGAGGCTAAGACAGTAGTGATTGAGTGATTTAGGGGAATTTATAGGTAGCTCAGAGGTTACTTAGCCAGAAAATCCTTTTTTTAGGTCTCTAGTGAACCTTCGGTCACCTTCTCCGACGACCTAGTTCTTGACTGTTCTTCATTTGGAAACTTTCAAATTACTAATTTGATCATTAGTTTAGATTGAATTAAGTTATTTTCATGTTTATGGTTTTGAGTCCCAAGTGTAGTGTCGTCTACCTTATGCTCAGACCCCTATACCAACTCATAGAAGAGTTCCCATCTCTTCGTGAGAAGACCTTTGAGAAAATCAGGCAGATAGAACTAGCCCAAGAGGAAGCTCATAGGGCTGAGCCATTTCCTCTTAGACCCATATTTCCTCCACCTCTGAAGGTTATCTACCCTGAGCCAACTGAGCTTGTTGTGCCTACAGAGGTTGGTGTGGACCCAACACCAATGTCTGAGTCGTCCTCCTCAGACCCCATGTATGTAGACTCTTTTCAGGAGGCTATGGACTACTTTCCTAGGTAGGGTGAGGTCCCTGAGGAAGCCAAGGTTTCAAGACATACCTCATCTCACCATGGCGCTAGTACCTCACAACATTCTTTCGATGTTGAAATTATAGGGACAAGTGAGGCCATACACCCCATCATTGATTCCATTCCTCTATCGAACGCTATTGGGGCTAAATTTTCTCAGAGGTTTCTTGGCGGTGTCCTTGCACCTGCTAAAGCCAATGCTGCTGGGGATGATGATGATGGTCAGGAGAGTGATATAGATACATTGAGGCGACTGAGATTGAGATCTCCATCATCAAGTACGACCTTCTAATTTTTGGCACCTCTATCCGATAAACTCTTCCATTAACCTTAGGAAACCTCTGAGGGAAGAGAGGACCTTTGACGATCGAGATAGAGATATATGCGTCTATGAGTAGATGTTTAATTTGGGCTTCCGTCTTCCTATCCACCCTTCCATTAGATCCATATTATCCCATATAAATATAGCCCCTTCACAATTATCCCCTAATGCCTAAAGGGTTATGATTGGGGCCATCTTCCTTTGGAGGGCTGTCCACCACTCAGACCTTCCAGTAAGGGTTTTCACAGGTACGTCCACTCCTCTGCCAAAAACCACCCTAGCTATTACCACTTATTAGCTAGGAAGCCAAAGAAGAAAATGCTATTGGTTACCCAAACTTCAAACAATAACTGGAAACCTCGGTATTTCTTTGCCTCCGGGGCATGGGAATTTGGTCCAAATGAGGCTGCTGGAACATCGATTCCAAGGACCCCTCTGAGATGGGGGAAGGTCTCACTTTCCTGTATAGTCGGCCCTGGACTTATCCAGGACAACTGCCAAAAAGTTAGGGATCTTAACGATCAGTGGGAGCACGGTTGTCTAGTAAAATATGAACATCTCATGACCCCCTACTACCTCTCTCAAACATGCTTGGGGGGTGGTTCTTTGACAGAGCTTCGTAAGTCTCATTTTTAATAAGTTATAGCTCGTACTTTTTATATCTCTGACTTACTAACTCAAATACTTTTATCTTACAGAGCGCCCTGAAGGTATATCGAATGACCTTTGGGAAATATCTATTCCAAGTATGGCAAAGCTGATGCAGAAGAGAGGTTGAAAAAATGTGTCCCCTCCTGTAACCAAGAAAAATATTGGCACATCCCAAGCTGATGTTACCGAGAAGATGAAGACTACAACTGACCCAGAGCATCAGAGGTCTGGAAGGACTCGAAGAGGGGATCGTGCCATTCTTATCTCTACAAATGATGCCCTGGAAGCTCGTCTTGCTTAGTTGAAGATCAGTGATAGCCTCATCAGCCACAGTTTGAAGGCTGCCAAAGCGATTGGCGCAATAATGACTAAAGAGGATAAGCATTTCTTTCGCTCCTGATGTCCCGTTACTAGATGAGTTTACCCTCCGTGGATCAATTCAGGTATTAGTTCCTCGAAGTGTAACCTCGGCCTTTTCATATTATAGCTCATGTGCTTATAGATCAGATCTTCTATTGAAGGCTATCTTGTTAATGCACCATTTTATTAATTGGACCCTGAAGAAGCTGCCCCTCATAGAGAAGGGTCAAGAAGCTCAGAAGGTTCAAGCCTCTTTGAATGCAGAGGTTGAACGTCTAAAGGAATAGTTGAAGGAGGTTGACAAGCTGAAGAAAGTTGTTAAACAATAAGACAATGACATATCCAAGTTTCAGAAGGATCATGATGTAGTCCTAAAGGCTAAAGATGATGCCCTACAAGCTAAGGGGGGTGCTGCAGTCAAGGCTTTTTTAGAAGATGCTGCAGAGAAGATCATCAAAGACTATAAGGTCACTGATGAATTTGTTAGTTTTGGCTTTGAATACCTTGAAAGACGTATCAAAGCAAATAAATAACGGGAAGCCTCTAAGGAGAAAGAGTCAGGGAGTCTGACTGCCTCGGACTTTGAGGGTCTAGGCTTTAGTGACCCCCAATTTCCTCAGGCCTTGCAGGAGGTTGAGGAGGCCGATGTTGCACCTGCTGAGACTGCTCCCTTGGAAGTCACTGAGACTGAAGATGCTAATCCTCAGGATGATGGGGCTGAGGAGACAACCGTCAGCTACGAAGACACGACTGCATCTACAGAGACTTAGGCCTTTTTTTGTGAAGCTTTTAAGTTTATAATTTTGATTCCTTGTCTGTAGTCCTTAAATTTTTTACACTCTGATGACATGTTGGTACTACTAATTAGTAACATTGAATGTTATTCAATCATTAATCCCATCTTCCACAGATTATATTGCTTCTTTCTATGTTTATGAATATCTGCTCTTGAATGTTGTTCTAAAGCCTGAGGTCACCAAATTATGATGTTTACCCCCATAAATTTCCCCAAACTAATGATGTTTTAGGTCTGAGGTCACCATAATATGATGTTTCATCCCATAAATATCACCAAACTAATGATGTTTAAGGTCTAAGATGATGTTTACCCTCATAACTTTCACCAAACTAATGATGTTTAACGTTTGAGGTCACCAAATAATGATGTTTACCCTCATAATTTCACCAAACTAATGATGTTTAGGGTCCGAGATCATCAAATTATGATATTTCACCCCATAAATATCACCAAACTAATGATGTTTAAGGTCTGAGGTCACCAAATAATGATGTCTACCCTCATAATTTCACCAAACCAATTATGTTTAGGGTCTGCAGTCATTAAATTATGATGTTTCACCCCATAAATTTCACCAAACTAATGATGTTTTAGGTCTGAGGTCACCATAATATGACGTTTCACCTCAGAAATTTCATCAAACTAATGATTAAACATAATGCAATAAAGTATTGGCATACAAATTTCTATCTTTTCATTAACATCCTTTGCAGAAACTGGTACATGTATTACAAAAGGCTAAGAACTACAACATCATATGTAATATTTCTTCAAGTGGTTAGTATTCCAAGGGTTGGAGAAAGGTTCTCCTTCAAGGTTCTCAAGCCGATAGGTACCAGACACAACCTCATCAACTAATCTGTAAGGACCATGCCAGTTTTGGTGGGGCTTATTTGCCTTCTGCAGCGTCTTCTTTAGGACTAGGTCTCCCACAACTATAGGTCTTGATTTCACCCTTTGATTGTATAATTTTACGGTTTTCTTCTAATAGACTGCCTACCTTATCTCTGGATCCTCTCTTCTTTCTTAAATCAGATCAAGGTCATGTCTTCTCTCTTCCCCATTCCTCTGAGGGTCATAGGTCTGAACTCTATGGGTGGGAAGTCCTACCTCTATAAGGATGACAGCTTCTGAGCCATGGGCTAACATAAATTAGGTCTCTCCCATTGTTGTCCTTGATGTCGTCCTGCAGGCCCATAATACGTCATATACTTCCTCTATACATCTCCCTTTGGCCTCTTCCAACCTTTTATTTATCCTATCAAGGATTATTCGGTTTGTGACCTCGGTCTGACCATTTTCCTGGGGTCGTCCGGGAGAAGAGAAGAACTGCTTGATCCCCATTCTTTCACAGTATTTTTCTAAGGAAGCATTCTTGAACTGGGTTCCATTATCTGAGATGAGGGTGTTTGGAAGACCATACCTGTATATGATGTTCTTCCAGATGAATTGGAAGGTCTGTTGTTCTGTAATTGTGATCATCGGCTCAACCTCTACCCATTTGGAGAAGTTATCAATTGCCACTACTAAGAATCAATAGTTATTCACAGCTCTTGGCAAGGGTCCTACCAAATCAATACCCCATAATACAAATTGCCAAGGTGATCTGATTGACGTCATAGGTTGATGAGGTTGATGAAATATGGTTGAGAATCTCTGGCACTTATCGCATTTCTTCATATAAACATCTGCATGTTTGGATAAGGTCGGCCACCAGTACCTCTGAGTAATTATCCTCTTAGCCAGTGGCCTCCCTCATATGTGAATTGAAGAAGAGCCTTCGTGCATATATTACAAGATATGTGGTACCTCTGAAGGGTGGACATATCTGAGTAGAGGGAGTAGGTTCCCCTTCTTATACAAAAAATGTCCTATAATGGAGAACTTGGTAGCCCTAAACCTCAGCTTTCTTCTTTCTAACTTTGATTCTGGAAGCTCTCCCTGTTTGATGTATCTGATAAGAGGGTCCATCCATGAGGCTCCCATATTCAAGTTGTGGCAAGTTCTGACAACCTCTTCTTTTCAATGGTTGGATTGAGCAGGATTTCAACTGGTACTGTTCTTCTTATGTCTATCCTTATTGTTGAGGCTAACCTCGCGAGTGCATCGGATCGACTGTTGTCTTACCGGGGTATCCTCTCCATCTTCACTTCCTTGAAGCTTTCTAGCATCATTCTCACTATCTTCATGCATTTGGTCATCCTTTCATCTTTGGCCTCATACATTCCCAGGATTTGGTTGACCACTAACTTTAAATCACTGTGGACTAGGAGTCGGCCAACACTAAGGGATTTTTCCAAGGAGAGACCTGCTATCAATGCCTCATACTCTGACTCATTTTTCTAAGCTTTGAAGTTGAACCTCACTGTATATTCAATGTTGGTACCATCTGGTGCTGACACTATCAGCCCCGCTCCGCTTCCACTTTCATAAGATGACCCATCAACGAAGCAGTTCCAAATATATTCATTTGAAGAGAAGTTCCCCTCTGATAGGGTCCCTTGCTTGAAGAGGTACCTATCTTCCTTATTCTCAACTATTCTTTTTTCGGGCCTGCTTAAACTAACCTCGTTCGGATCATGGAAGACGTTTCTGCTTGCTTCATCTACAGCCCTCTGACTAGTTTCAGCCTCAACCTTTTCCTAGGTAAACTCTGCTATAAAGTCTGCAAGTCCTTACCCCTTCATGGAAACCCTGGGTTGATAAACAATGTCATGCTCCCCCAATTCAATGGCCCAATTCATTAACCTTCTTGACTTTTCAGGCTTATAGAAGACCTGTCTGAGTGGTGAATCAGTGAGGACAACCATAGAGTGGGCTTAAAAGTATGGCTTTATCTTCCTAAAAGCATGTATCAGAGCATAAGCTAATTTTTCCATTTGAGGGTACTTCTGTTCAGACCCTTGAAGAGCTTTACTATTGAATTATATTGGCCTCTGCATTCCATCATCTTCTCTTACTATGGATGCACTAATGGATGATTCTGAAATAGCTAGATATACATACAACTTGTCCCCCAGAATGGGACGAGATAGGAGTAAGGGATATCCGAGGCAGGACTTGAGCTCCTTAAAATCTTTGTCACACTCCTCATCCCATTTGAAGGCCTTTCTAAGTACTTTGAAAAAGGAAGACATTTGTCTGTAGCTCTTGAGACAAACTTGATAAGGGCAGCAACTCTTCTAGTTAACCATTGAACGTCTTTGATAGATCTGGGTGTCTTCATGTATAGTAAGGCCTTGATCTTCTAAAGGTTGGATTCTATTCCCCTCTGATTGAGATGAATCCCAGAAACTTTCCTGCTCCTACCCCAAAGACACACTTGGTTGGGTTGAGCTTTATCCTGTATCTGTCCATGGTGTTGAAAGATTTTTTAGGGTCGGCCATGTGAGTGTCGGCCTTCAGTCTCTTCGTTAGCATGTCATCCATATATAATTCCATGGACTTGCCTATTTTATCCTCAAACATCTTATTTATAAGACTTTGGTAAGTAGCCCCTGCATTCTTCAACTTGAATGGCATGACCTTGTAGTAATCGGTCCCCTTGTCTGTGATGAATGTTGTATTCTCAGAGTCTATCGGGTTCATGAAGATCTGATTATAGCCGGTGTAAACACCCCATTCTAATACCCCTAACCTCTCCTTAGGTCCCTAGAACCACCCTTCACTATTGCAAACCCAAGTCATACCTCGGGTACTAACCTAAAGGCCATCAGGCACTCCCAGGCTCTGTTTGACCAAAAGTCAAACTCTTCATCTCGAACAAGACTGAATGAATATTCGAAGGGCACTGAATCCCCTTTCCAACGGTCCATCCCGTGTGCAATTCTGACATACGGTGCAGACGAACGACCCATTTTCCCCCGAAACTCGATCATGAGGTCACCGGATGCTCCCAGGATCTATTTGACCAAAGTCAACTCTCTAGCTCGACTGAGACTGAATGAATCTTTGAAAGGAACTGGATCCCCTTTCCAACGGTGTATCATGTGCACAATTCTAACTTACGGTACGGGCGAACGATTCATTTTATTCTGAAAGGTCACCGAATGCTTCCAGGCCCCGGTTGACCAAAGTCAACTCCCCGAACGGGGTCAAACTCTTTGGAATGTCGAAGTACATGTCCTAACTTTTCCAACGGTTCTCCCCATGTGCGATTGTGACTTACCATGTGGATGAATGATCCGTTTGCGTTTGATGGTCAGCCGTCCAAAGGACCGACGAACGCTTCTGAGCCACATTTGACCCAAAGTCAACTCCCGGACCCGGAAGCAGTCCAAAGGACTTTTTAAGGTCTCTGAAATAGCTTTCCAATGGTTTTCCCCCATGTATGATTCGGATCAATAGTTCACTCTATACGACCAATTTTTTAAAGGAACCTGAAAGACACTGCCAAACGAGAGGTTCCAAAACCTGCCTATCGGCAGTGTGCCTAAACACACCTGCCAATTGGCAGGACCAGGGCTATGCCATTCGGTAATGACCTGGGCCTATAAAAAGGAGGGCCTAACCTCATTCGAAAAAAGGAGGAAAATCAGAGTTCCATCACTCTCAGCAATATCATAAAACCCCTCTCGAAGTCAGCGTGATTTCCATATTCAAATCCATTTCCAACCTTCACCTTTCATCACCTTTTTCATCTAACTTGGTGAATTAAGTACCCTCCATCATCATCCATGTGTAATGGCTGCTCTCCAACATCCAAGATGAAGCTCAATATCACCAAGAAGGTCCAACTCTTTCAGCTCTCTCTTTAAATTCCCATAAATTCGCATTAACTTGTTTTATTACTTAGCACTTTTATTCTCTCATCTCACATATCTTAATATACTTTTTATCTAGTATTATTGTACATGTCTTATTTTCATATAAATAAAACCCAAAAAAAACAAGAAAAATGAGGATTTGCTCATAAATTCCAAACGGGAATTCTCACACTCTTCTCACAGTTTTCTCATAATTAAAACACTTTCTTACACACACACACACACACACACACACATGTACAAATAAGAGAAGTTCCCGATTGGATTCATGGGATAAATCCAACCCCTCATTTTGCATACAAACTACGTGGACTTTGATGCCTCTATAGGATATGTAGGCGTTTCCGAGTAAAACCTGAGACTCGAGTCCTTTTCCTACTTTTTTCCTACTGTTTCCACGTTCTTTGAACTCAACTCTCTTAGATTCTATATAGTTACATATACATATATTTGTTCTTATTGGTGTATTATTCCACATACGTTATCATTCCCTTATAATGATCGACGTTAGGATAATCGCATAAATCCTATTTTCTAGTATTATTTTTTAGGAACATTCCTATTAATGACTCACTTTATCTCTTCCATGATACAAGTCGATTATTCTTATCTCCTCTATATATACACATTCACACATATCATGGGGAAATAAAGGAAAATAGCAACAACCGATGAGAGACCATAAGGGAAGAATGGGTTCGTAACACCTTTCCATTTCGTAACTTAGCCTCCGGACCCTTTTTGAATCATTATGGTTTCGTATGTATCACTATGTCTTTGGATGCTATTTTTTAGGACGACTCCATTTTCTTTTGTCTGTTTTGAGTAAAATAGACTGGCGGCTCCATCTCTCTACATTTTTCACCTCATCAACGACGTCGACCGAATCTCTCCCGAGAGGGACGCAGGGGACCAAGGATCCTCTCCCGTCGTGAGGATCGGGGATGGCCAGAGTGGCGACTCACTGGGGATTTTCATTTTAAGGGCTAGAATCTATTTACATGGGTGTTTTATTTTCTTATATATTCCCCTATTTTCATGTTCCCCTTTTACTACTCATGTGTACCTCATGCTTATGCTTCTATTCAAAAACTTATAGAAAATTCTTCATGTACACTTCACACCACGTGCACCTAGGATCACATATATCCCCATGTTGCACGCATCACCCATATATGGTATACCATTGGTACTCATACTTTGCTCCCTATTGGGCATAAGCAAGAAAGATACTTTCATAAGATACTAATAAGAGAATCATGCATGATTCACACTATATCACCAAAGAGCATTGTGATTGACCAAATTTTGTCCAGTAACTGGAGGGTCACTTTATGATGGGCGTTGGTCCGGTAGGGTGCAGTTAGCCTAAGCGATATGACTCTCACCTTCCATTAGCCAAGTACCTTCGACATATATCGAATGACTCCCCCACATCGTACCACTTGACTGAAGTCATGACAGGAGGTATATTCTAGGGAACTCGTTCACGTACGCCGAGTATATCGAATTTGCTCTCACACGTACCGTCCCCACAAGGTATATAGTGAGGCAATTTACGTACACTCAGGTATATCAAATGGCTTGTCCACACATACCGATTGCCCTCAAAAGCAAGACGTATATCGTGGAAGCCACGCCGAAGGGGGAAACCTTTTTTATTCACCCAACCAACTCCATACCCGCATATAGGTGTCAAGCCTAGGACACATAAATTAGATTATCGGTTTTGACCCGAAACTCTACCGAAATTTCAGGTCGGCCTGCCCCCCAAATTTTCGCGCATCTTTAAAATGGGACCCTACCCGTGAGCCTGGTTACAAGTCCAGCCATAGCTTTGCATATGTTACAAACCCAACTTTTCCAGGCTCGGGTCCAGTCCGAAATTTCATTTTGCATTTAGGAAAATTTAATACAAGTGAGAACATAATAATAATAATAATAATAATAATAATAATGCTAAGACCCGTCTTCCAAAAACATTTTTTCCTTCTTTATAAAAAATCTAAAAACATTGTTTCCTTTCTTTATTAAAAATCTAAAAACATTTCTCTCTTATTTATAAAAAATCCAAAAATATTTTGCCCTTAGATCTCAAAAGAGAAACAAAAAATGTCAAAAATATTTTCCTTCTTTTTCTCAAAATAAATCCCATTTTGCTCCTTCTCAGGTCGATTGCACGCCCTTGGACTGGCTCCTTATTGACTTTGGTCTGCAGTCAAATCACCCATGAGTTCCATCTGTTTCCCTGCTACTTCTTTCGACTCTGGTATCCAAACATTTTCCATGGAGAACACATATCAAGTACTAGTTGTACGACCAGATCTGACGGCCGTCTTAGCTGAGCTCGTGTCCAAGATTGACAACCTGCAGACTGAAGTCTGAGAGATGCAACGAAACCTGATTCTTGTTCCTCAAGAACCCGATTTCTTCTTCCCTCGCTCTATGGGTCCACCTGAGACTATCTGGGTTCCCGAAGAGTATCAACACACTCCACGTGTCCCTCCTATTAATGGGTTGTCGCCTGCCCAGCTTCCAATGCCAAACCTTGCCCAGCATGGGGCTAACTTGCCTGCCATCGTTGATCCAAGAGAGGAAGAGTTGAACAAGGTCAAAGAAGATCTCAAGATGCTAACTAAGAAGTTCGACCAAGTCAAAATCTTCAAAAATTATATGAACTACACACACATGTCTTCTTATCCTAAGGCAAGGTTACCCGAGAAGTTCAAGATGTCGAATATCAAGAAATTCGGAGGAAGTGGACCCCCGATTGTCCATCTTCGCAGTTATCACCCTGATATGACTTTCTTAGGTGCTTATGAAGAAGTGGTGGCTCAATTATTTTAGGAAACTTTGGAGGATAGCGCTCTCCGATGGTTTTTGTCTCTCGAGGAGTCCAGAATCCGTAGCTGGGAGGATATAGCCCGAGAATTCATGTCGTAGTACAAATATAACAAAGAGCTTGAGGTCACCCGTCGTGATTTAGAGCTTCTCAAACATAACTCTAGGGAATCAGTCAGTAACTTCATAGCCCAATGGAGGGAAAAGGTAGCCACTTTGACCAATCGGCCATCCAAGGAAGAACAAGTCAACATAGTGAAGAAGAATTTCTTGACCCATGTCTAAGCAACCATGGGAGGACATTACTATCCCCACTTCCGACCTCTCAGAGAAGAAGTAGTAGAAATTGAGGAAGGTCTTGCTAAAACAGAGGTTGAACCAAAGAAAGTGTTCGTACAGTTCATTCCCAGAAAATATGACAAACCTTCCAGTGCTACAGTCTCAACCATCAACAACATCTCTCAACCAACCACTTCGTGGGCACCAGAAAGCCTCCCTATCCAATTCCGAAAGGAATACACTGAGCTTTATGATTCCCTCTCTAAATTTTATTAAGCACTGTTAAGCTGAAACCTCATCAAAACCTTGGATCCCCATACATTGCCAAACCCACTTCCAAAAAACTTCAAGGCAGATGCCCATTGCGCCTTTCACCAAATCGCTGGTTATACCACCGACCAATGCTTTCACCTTCGAAACATAATCCAAGGTCTAATTAACCAGGGTACCATTTCCCTACTAGCCAATCCTAAGCCAAACACTACTCACAACCCACTCCCAATTCATACTAATGCTATTTTCCTAGAAATGAACCTAGAATTTAATCCCTCAACTCAAATCTCACCCATACACTCTCCCAAACCTCTCCAAACTTGCCCATATTTCCTCCTACACCCTGTTAGACTTGCTGATCAAGCATTGTCACTCCTTAATAGAGTATGCATCGTTGTCCATACCCGTTCTGAAAATGGAAGTATGGAATTATCAGAAGTGTTAAATCAACTCCTAGATTTTGGACTGAAATTTCCCTCATAGATGATCATTGATTGCCAAAGGTTCAGTACGCTGTTCTTGAAATCAAGGAAATGGGTTCGAGAGTCAGACAAATGGGCGGTACCAACCGATGAAGTTAGCCTTGATGATGTCGTTCAGATCATGGTAGAATCATTCAGGAAAACCAATGATATTTGTAATATGATGGAGTTACTTGATACTCTGAAGTTACAAGGGAGTCAGGCCCCTTCACCCTTACATATCCCCACAAAATGGGAAGACTTATATGAAGAAGCCATTGAATTTGTGGAATGCATTGACTTTAAATGGAAAGACAGAGTTGTTTCCATCGGATGGGGGGGGGGGGAGAATTCAAATATTCGAATGAAGAATAAGTTTTCGAGAAAACTGGCCTGGTAGCCGACATGTGTGGGTTGATATCATTTGAAGAGATCCTCGGAGAAATAAATAGGGTGGCAGAACAACCCGAGATCGACAAAGAAATAGGGTTCATATTCTTCCCTTCTTCAGTAAATTATATGACCAGATTAGGGAGGAATTACCAGATCCCAAGCTCACTACCAGCCAATGATAAAGGTAAGGGCATTGAAAACCTTCCTATGCCAGAAATGACCCTCTAGGAAAGAAATATCCTCGATCAACTGAAGAAAACTTAAGCTAACATCACTTTATGGGGGCTTTTTATGTCTTCCCAACTGCACATAAATGCTTTGATCGAGTTTCTCACTGGACCCACAGTTCCTCCCTCTACTAAACCAGAAGAAGCGATAAATTTAGACGGATCCTTGACCTCTACCCGAATGCTATCCTTTTCCGAAGAAGAAATCTCTAAAATTGGGCCAAACCACAATCATGCACTCAACATCTCCGTCGAAGTTATGGGGAAAATCGTACCACTCTCTCTTGTCAATAATTGATCCGCTTTGAGTATCTGCCCATTAAGAACCTTCAAATGCTTAAGACTGGAAGAAAGTTACCTCGATCCAACTTCTGGTGTTGTACATGCCTATGATAATACCCGTCGGGTGGTGATGGGATCCATAAAACTTGTAATAGGGGCTAGCCCTATAAACCCTGTCATTGAATTCCAAGTTATTAACATCCCAGCTTGTTTCAACATGTTATTCAGATGACCTTGGCTCCACAGTATCAAGGTTGTGTCTTACTCACTCTATCAGAAATTGAAGTTCTTCACCGACGGACGAGTCATCACTATTTTGGGGAACGACGATAATGCCGAGGGTGTAAGTACCAGTAGTCCAATCCTTGAGATACAGCAAGGGTCAAATGATATGCTCCTATCATGATTCCGAGTTGAGCCACTCCTACTCTCAGTAGGGGAAGATTTCAAAGAAAGGGTTTGTCGAGAATACGTCCCTCATGGCAACATCAATGTGATTCAGATGTTCGGATTGGGGTTAAAAGAAATACAATAAGGGATACTTGATCCCATTGAACTGAAGAAAACTTTCCCTTCTTATGGTTTGGGGTATCAACCATCAGAATAAGAGCTCAGAATGATCCGCCAATCTTGAACAAAAAGAATACTAGACTACATCCAGACCATCTCAAGTGACTCCTTGAATGGATGATTCATCAAATAGGGCGAGGATTTCCCCTTTTGCGGCTTTTTGGAGCCATGGTATGACTATACAGATAAAAAGATGAAACTCGGAATGGAGATCTTATTCCAAGATAGCTACCCATTGGTTAAAAGTTCCTTACACCATATACAACCGCTCATCAGAGTTACTGAAGATTTCGAGGGAAGTGACTCCGAGGATTCATTTGACTTATAGGCTCTGCATGGTTTATTCAGGCACTACATCACTGGATCCATCCCACTTGATTAAAGTTGCTGATACACCTCTCCGCAACTGGCATGCTGCGCCATTTCTACCTGTTAAAATCTCACCTAACCCCAATTTTTACCCCCATTTCTTCTTCTGTTGTCTATTCTTGATCAAATGTAATCAAGACCTCATTTGATGAGGTTCTTAATGTTGTTTTTCCTATCAATGATATAAATGAAGAGTTTGAGTATCTTGTTCTGCCTTACATTAATTGTTTAGATTCTAATCAAAATTTTGATGATGATGATTTTATAATTGAACAAATCTTAACTGATCTAAATAAGGTTAATAACAAACAACATAACCGCGTTCAAGTTAATGAAGAAGAAACTGTTATTATTAACCTCGATTCTAGTAGCCAACTGTGCGAGATTAGGATAGGTTCTACCCTCGACGAGCATGCGCGCGCATAACTCGGAGAATTATTGAAGGAATTCGTAGATGTCTTCACATGGTCCTACAACGATATGACCAATATTGATCCTGAAATTTCTCAGCATGAGATCCCCACTCTTCCAGATTACAAGCTGATTAAACAAAAGCTGAGAAAGCTCGGCACCGAATGGTCGCTCAAAGTCAAAGAAGAGGTGGTCAAAGAGCTGAACGTGGGTTTCATTCTTGTGAGCGAATATCCCACATGGCTAGCTAACATAGTGCTTGTGTTGAAATCGGGAGGGAAAGTTCGGATGTGTGTAGACTACCGGGACTTGAACAAAGCCTCTCCAAAGGATGATTACCCGCTACCCAATATCGACATGATCGTGGACAACACAGCCAGTCATGCTCTCAAGTCATTCGTCGATTGTTTTTCCGGATACAACCAAATCAAAATGCACCCAGATCATCAAGAAAAAAATGCGTTCATCACCCCATGGGGAACATTTTTCTACACTGTTATGCCATTTGGTCTCAAGAATGATGGGGCTTCCTACCATAGGGCTCCCACAACCATCTTGGACAATCTGATTCACAAAGAAGTCGACGTCTATGTGGACGATATGATTATTAAATCCAAAACTAGAGAAGGTCATGTTCCTACTCTATGAAAGTTCTTCGAACGATTACGATGGTATCAGATGAGACTCAATCCACAGAAATGTGTCTTCAGCATTACAAAGGGAAAAATCTTGGGATTCATGGTTAGTGAGAAAATGATAGAAGCAAACCCTGCCAAGATAAAAGCCATACTTGAGATTACGCCTCCCTGAACAGAGAAAGAAGTCTGAGGCTTCCTTGGGAAATTACGGTTCATCAGCCGGTTCATCAGCCTGCTCACCTCCATCTGCGAACCAATTTTCAAACTCCTCTGAAAGGATTCAACCAAAGTTTGGAATGAGGCCTCCCAAGAAGCCTTTGATCGAATCCAACAATACCTGAATCAACCTTCGGTACTCATGCCATCGCATTCTGATCTCCCCTTGCTCCTATACTTAACCATAACTGACACTGCAGCTGGGGATTTTCTAGCTCAATACCTTGAAGATTCTTGCAAAGAAAGATCCATCTATTACGCCAGTCGCAAATTGGTCGGGTACGAAGTCAACTGCACTTCTTTGGAAAAAGCATGCGTCACGCTTATTTGGTTCACCCAAAAGTTGCGACACTACATGATGGGATTCCAATTAAGCTTGTATCCCGAATGACCCCATAAAGTACCTGCTTGAGAAACCCGCCTTATCCAGCCGAATGGCTCGATGGTTGATGATCTTAATTGATTTTGATGTTGTGTACGTCACACAAAAAGTCATGAAATCAAGAGTTGTCTCTTACTACATCACTGATTACCCTATGGAAGAAGTTGATGACTGGATCTGTGAATTCCCAGATGAAAATATCCTCTACGCAGCTTAAGACGACCTCCGATGGTAAATGTTCTTTGATTGAGCTTCCAACAAAAAGGGATATGGCAGTGGAATACTTCTGATCGCCCCAGATGACTCCCACACTCCCATCGCCATCAAATTGGATTTCCCCTGCACCAACAACATGACTGAATACGAGTCATGTATGGTAGGCCTCAAAGTTTCTCTCAAGAAAGGTATCCAATGCCTATATGTCTAAGGGGATTCTGCCCTCATCTGTGGTTAAGTGCTCAGAAAATGGAAAGTTAAGGATGAGAAACTTCAAACCTTTCATACCCACTTAGAAGAACTATCCTCCTAATTCCAAGACATCAACTTCCACTACCTAACTTGAACAAAGAATAACCTAGCTGACGCCCTTGCTACCCTGGTCTCCATGGCCGACATGCCCGAAGGAATAACAATGTCCGCCTTCTTTGTCCAAAATAAAGACAAACCAATCCACTGATACCACATTGCGCTCATCACCAAAGAAGATCCCGAGAAGGCCAACTGCTCGTATTATGATATCTGGAAACTCCTTAAGCATGGTAAGTATCCCGAGGGTTCCAATAAGAAAGATCGGGCAACCCTTCGAAGGCTGGCCTCCCAATACATCATTTGTCACAAAGAACTGTTCAAGAGAAACTTCAATGGAACCTATCTACACTGCATCGCAGGGGCTGACATTGAAGAGGTGATGCAAAGAATCCACAACGGGGAATGTGAACCCCACATGAACGGTCACATGCTTGCTAAGAATATCATATAACAAGGCTACCACTGGACCACCATAATCCAGGATTGCACTATATATGTCCAAAGATGCCTCAAATGCTAGCAGTTCTCCAACCTTCAACACCTGCCTCCATGAGAATTATACAACATGAATTCTCCCTGGCCGTTCTCCACCTGGGGCATCGACATCATAGGGAAGGTTACACCCAAGGCCTCTAACGGGCATGAGTTCATCCTGGTTTCCATTGATTACTTCACCAAATGGTCGAAGCCGAGTCATACACAGTCTTGAACGCCAAGAAAGTGGATAAATTCATCAAGAAAAACATCATCTGCTGATATGGGGTCTCGCATGAGCTAGTACCAGATAGCGGGTTGCATTCAGAGGCAGAAGTCACAAAGGTGGTCAAAACTTATGGGATTCGGAGACATAAATCTTTTCCCTACCGACCTCAAACCAATGGTGCAGTCAAAACCGCTAAAAAGAACCTCAAAGCCATCATCAGCAAGATGAATAAAAGTTGTCAAGATTGGGCCGATCGAATCCCACACGCCCTCTGGGGCTACTGAACCTCAATCCGAACCTCTACTAGGGCTACCCCTTACTCTCTAGTCTATGGCATGGAAGCAGCCCTACCCGTGGAGCTAGAAATACCCTTGTTATGCATCATGCTTGAAAGCAATGTCAGTGAGGAGGACTGGCATCAAAGATGCCTCGATGAGCTGTCACTCTTGGACAAAAGGAGACTGAAGGCGTTGTATCACATACAAGGATACCATCATCGAATAGCACATTCATTCAATAAGAGAGTCAAGGATCGCGGTGTCCAAGAAAGGGGATTTATCCATCAAAGAAATAGTAGATCCCATCTGGGGCCCGAGAAGGAAATTCAAGCCCAATTGGAGCGGCCCATACATTGTTAAGAAGATCTTATCCGGTGGTGCCGCCATGCTCACCGACTTACACGGAGAAGAGATGGCTCATCCAGTCAACCTGGATTGTCTCAAGAAATTTTACCCCTAGTCTGAAATCTCGGTGCGCTACGACTCTTCTCATCTCCCATCTATTCTAAAAAAAAATATGTTCATTTCCCTCTACCCAGAACTACGTGGGCCTGATCCTCTGCAAAAAAACCATTTTTAAAAAAATTAAAAATTTTAAAAAAAATCCCAAAGGTACGTAGGTAGCTCATACATGTTATATGACCATGACCCCTTCTTTTTCACAAAAACTATTCTTTTCTTATTTCCGAGAATGACAGTTCACTTTAACATATATTTGAACAAAAGGATTATGCATGCCTTAGCGATCGGTATAGATAACTCAAAATACAAATTTCGTCAAAAGGCACAACACGATGATTGAAAACTTGTTTATTTCCATAATAAGAAATTACAGTGCAATTACATAAAGGAACGGATAACTCCCTTCCCTCTACCTTCCTAAAAAGATAAATAAAAAAACCAAACTTATTTCCCGGTAGGAAATAAACTCTCCAAGAGTCCTACCCACAACTAACAGAGGATCCCTCTTCATCATCATTATCTACATCCTGGGTTCCCCAAGCTTCCCCTTCCTGAATAGAGTGCCCCAAATGCTCCATGAACCGATAAGCTCAAACCAGCCTCAGAAAAACTACCACCCCCTCCATGTTATTAGATAAAACAAGCCACCTTTGTCCAGTCTCCACTACCAACATATTGCTAACTACTCTCCTCCATAAGCACTTCATATAATCCCCAAGAATGTGCCAAACTCTCCCAACAGACTGAGAGGGACGGGATGACGGACGTCGACTCTCCCACAAAGAGCCCAGCCACATGCGCAGACGCTCCGTCAAATCTTCTCCCGAAAAGAAGTCTAGTGTTTGAGGTGGCACGATCTGATCCTAGACAAATTGGCACAAAAGTCGCCAAGGGAAATAAAAAGAGGTCTGTTTGAGACAAACCGATCGGACATGTGGGTATTCTCCCAGTTCCAGAATAGGCAGTAGCTGTCCCCACCAAGGTACTAACCAGTACAAATTTAGAGACCCATGCTCCATGAAGTAGTTCTCCCAGCTTTCAATATTTAGGCCAAAAATAATGAAATGGCGTGAAAAGAAATTAGGTACAACCGACAAACGATATTTCGGAGGAGTCACCAGGAGGAATCTTTCAGACAACCACATGAACAGCATCACTGGGTGCCCTTCAGAAAGTCAGATTGACCTTCTCTCCAGGCATCTAAGCCACTCAAAGTCTCCTCAAGTATCACCATCGCAGGATTGCGATGGTAGGACATCCATGAGGTAATAGCTGCAAGTTGTGGGTCCACCATCATCTCCCCAGTCACTAGCAGTAATTTTGAAACCAAGTCTAGAACGATAGCTCCGACATATCCAGCATCACCAACCTCCTGCAAATGCACAAACCGCAACAACGTTGAAAGAGAAATCATACGTACTGCCACTAGTGATCTGGCCATTGAGGATGATACACAAAGAAGCCCAACCAAAAACTTCCAAGGAGAATGGGAAAATTCAGGCAGAGCCGTGGCAACGCCAATATTTATCCCTCACATGGAAGAAAATTCCTAATAAGTTGGACAAACTTCTTCCAAGGCAAAGTGGAATACATGGTCTTCGGGGTATCAGAATTATACCGCCACCATCAACATGTTCCACTCTATGGACCGATTACACCATAAAGAAACTCGACACATATTTTTGGCATCTTAGTCGACGTTGTAGGAGCACATTGCCTCCAAAGTCTTGAGGTAGTTGGCAAATTCAACACTAACAGGGAGAGCCATCTCATAGAACGAGAAAGTAGGAATGTGAAGGTGTGAGGAAAACACTCCACTCTTACCCTTCTTTTTATACTTAAAAACCCCCGCAAATGACATAACCCCTACAGAAATAGGAGAAAATCCTACCTCGTAAGGTACCAAAGGATGAAGAGGGTACCAATCAAAGCTTTAAATTGATGGGACTAGACTGACCTGTCGATAGGCAGGACAAGGTGCTTACCGATCGGTAACCCCCTACTTTTGGAAATTTTCCTTTTTCCTCTTTTATCAAAATTCAGAAAACTCAAAATAAATTGATATTCTCAACAAAATTTCAAAAATCCCCTTTTCATCTTTATATAAATTCTCATTTGGAATAAAAATTTCTTTCAAAATCCCAAAAATATTTCTTTTTACTGTCTCAGAAGCAAAGTAAAAAACGTATATGCATGCATTCAATCATCACTAATAGAAGATAATAAAAAAACTTCATTACATTGCATAGATATTTCTCTGTGTTACATCATCTTATAGGAAAGAAAAGAAATAAATAACGGGACTTGGCCCGAACCCACATTCTCTCTCTCTCTCTCTCTCACACACACACACACACACACACATACACACACACACACACCTAATCTTCACCTCTCTATCCTAAGAGCTTCCACCCCTGTGACGCGGTCTCTTTCCTCGACGACGAGATGACGCCCCACCTCTACCTGAACCAGACTCCTCCCCGGATGAGGCAGACGACACCAAGAAAAAATGAACATGAACTGCATCCCGAAAATGGGCAGTCGCCGAAGATATCCAATCCCTAATATCCCTCAGCCAAGTGGTGGACACCCGAACGTGCTGCAAGAAAAGCCAAAATCAGTATCAAGCAAAAAAGATCAAAAGTGTAAGGACATCTTTCACATGTCCGAAATGTTTCACTTATTTATGTCGTACGCCGCTACATTTGGCACGTCTCCTCATGATCTCACATGACGGCCTCTATCCGAATTCCGGGAATCAAGCATGCATTATCTCCACTAATATGTCCCACATCTGCCTCAATGACTTCACGTTCCAAAATTTTAGAGACTTAATGCAAGTGGTACGCAAGGGAAGTCAAAACAGTGAAAAAAAGTCACAATAGGAGAGTTCAAGGGCATTTTCATAATTTCACATCCTTATTTTAGAGGTTTGGTCAACTAGAAAGTTGAAGAGCTCGCTGCAATGAAGATACTGGAAAAAACGGCACCTCAATCCGAGCTACGGTGAAGGAGTTATGACCTTTTGAAGATAAAGAAAATTCCTTAAAGAATGTTGTTTTTTTTGTACGCTGGATAGAATTTTAGAGTTTTAAGAATGTGGGACTCTTCATATTTTTCCTATAAATACCAACTTCGGGGGAGTTGTTTTGCAAGACTTTAGGAGACGAATTTGAGAGTCCAAATACATCTAGTCTTCATATTTTTGAGTCCCAAGACTCATGTTTTGATTCACACATCATTGCCAAACCTTTGTGAATCCTTTTGCAACCCAAGAACACAACTTTGGTTTGTTCAACCCTTGTGGAGGAGACTGCTCTTCTTCTTCATTGCAGCCCTACTGGAAAGGGATAATTCCAGCCGCGACTACAGAATCCGATACCTGAGGGTAATTCTTAGTCAACTTGTATTTTCATTGTAATCCGATTGTAAGCCGTTCTCTTACAAATTATAGTGAAAATAAATGGTTTTGCCCCTGAGGGGGATTTTTCCTTAATTGCTTGTGTTTGAATGTTTTTACGTAGATTATCAATTTATTCAATCACATACTGCTGCATGTTTAGGGTTTGTTTGGATTAAAAGGGTTTTATATATAATTTGATCATTTGAACGCGAGCACACACGTTCTCAAATTGGTATCAAAGCAGGTGACGCTAATCTATCGCGTATTCCTTTTTTTTCCGCAAATTTTTCTAAGATATCAATTTTCTGAAAAAATTGATTTTTGAAAAAGTGCTTGTTCAAATGGAGAAGTCATATTATAAAATGCCTATTTTTGACGGGACAAATTATGCTTATTGGAAAGCCCGTATGAGGTCGGCTTTAAAAGCCATTGATGAACGTGTCTGGATTTTGGTTGAACGAGGGTGGACTCCTCCCACCGTGACTGTTGATAATGTGACCAACTTGAAACCTGACATTTCTTGGTCTGATGAAGAAATTAAATGGTCATCTTTTAATTCTAAGGGTCTAAGTGCTATTTCTGGGTCTGTCACACCTGATGAGTTCAAACGCATAATGACGTGTACCACGTCAAAAGAGGCATGGGATGTTTTACAAATCACCCATGTAGGAACTAATGATGTGAAAGATTCTAAGTTGCAAAACTTGACAACTCAATTTGATAAATCACCATGCATGATTCTGAATGCTTTGATGAATTTTATGCTAGACTTTCTGACATTGTGAATACTAGTTTTAATCTTGGTGAACAAATTCTGAATGCTAGAGTTGTTAAAAAGATTCTTCGTTCTTTACCTAAGCGTTTTATCCCTAAAGTCACTGTGTTAAATTCTATGGGTAATTTAAATACGCTAAAATTGGAAGAACTTGTAGGATATTTTCAAACTTATGAAATTGATATGTTCCCTAAAAATGCTAAATCTAAAGATAAGGGAATTGCTCTTAAAGCCCAAGAGAGAAAGAGTGAGGGGTCATCTAGAAAGAGGGTAGAGTCATCTAGAAAGAGAGAGACTGACACGTCAGATTTTGAGTGTGATTTTGACTTAGATGATTTGGCTCTTTTCGCAAAAAATTACAAGAGGATTCTCAAATTTAAGAAAAATGGCAATTTTAAAGATAAAAAGAAATTTGAGAAAAATAAGTTTGAAAAGAAAAATGAAAAAGTTTCCAAAAATCCTTCTCTGAAAGAAAGTGAGAGATGTTTTGAGTGTGATGGTAGGGGTCATAGAGCTTTTGAGTGTGCCAATCGTCTGAATAGAGAGAAAGGGAAAGCTGTCCTTAATGCTACCCTTAGTGACGACAGTGAGGTCGAGACGGTGGATTCTGGAGATGAGTCACCGCATGAGTGTAACTTCACCGCATTCATGGCCAGCCAAGTGAGCACTCCTAGTTCTCCTCACGACGATGAGGATGATACTTCACAGGGACACCTCGACAGTCAGATCGATGTGAGTGCGGGGGAGGATGACACAAGTGAGGGCGAGAGTGATATACAACGCGCCTACGCTGAGTTATATTCTGAGTCTTTTAAAACTAAAAAGCGTAACAAAGCGTTAGTTCTTAAGATCACTTGCCTAGAGGAAGATTTAAGGAAAGCGAGAGAAAGAGAGTTCTCCACCTGCACCGCCCTGAGAGAGAGAGAATCTACCTGTGTCGAGAATGAGAATTTGTTTAGAGAGAGAGAGAGTACTCTAGAGAAAGAGAGAGGGGACTTGATCAAGCAAGTGGATAGTCTTACGAGTCAGCTCCATTCCTCCGTGGAGACTCGGAAGAAACTTGAAGCCCTTGTTGCCCAGCTGACTCATGATCTTGAGAAAGCACGGGAAGTCAAGGTACAAATCGAGGACAGATCTGGGAAGATGGGAAAGATGCTCCTTGTCCCCACTTTAGGTTTTGGTGATCGTCAAGGAATTGGATATGATGGTGCCTCCACGTCGCAAATTGCACCTGGACCAGTTCCTGAGTTTACTACAACTCCTTATGGTCACCGTAAAAAACTTCGAAGGAGAGTTCGACCAAGAAAAGCAAACCAAGGTCCGCCTTTGACTGAGCTCTTTTGTACTTATTGCAAAAGAAAAGTGCACCTTAGGGAAACTTGCTATAGCATGGGTCGGACACGACGTACTACTGCTCCACCACGACATACTGATGAGTTTTCTAGTCTGAGAGAGCGAGTTGAGTTCTTAGCTGCCACGACTCAGAGTTTGATGAAAGAATTCTGACGGATGTCTTCGCCGTTAGTGAATGCTTCTTACATTCCAGCTAAAACCAACAAAGGCAAACAAAAGGTCATCTCTGCTTGGGTGCCTAAGAAAGATAAAAAGGCCTTTGTTGTTCATGTTGCTCTCAAAGCACATAATACCTCACAGTGGTATTTTGATAGTGGGTGCTCCAGACACATGACAGGTGATGCCTCATTTTTTACTACTCTTGAGGATTATCAAGATGGCAGAGTCACCTTTGGAGATGGGAGTAAGTCTAGCATTATAGGATGAGGTACTATCGAGTTACCTGGTTTTCCTAAGCTAGAAAATGTTTTGTACGTCAAAGGTTTGAAAGCAAACCTTCTCAGCATTAGCCAGCTGTGCGACACTAACTTTGTAGTAAAGTTTGACCGGGACGCGTGTAAAGTCTACAATCAAGTCGGTAAACTTTTGATGCAAGGGGTGAGGACCGAGGATAATTGCTATGGGACTGATCCCACATCCTCACTTGTCTACAACAGCGCCACGATCACTCCTATGGATATGTGGCACCAACGTCTAGGTCACGTGAACGTTAGAGATCTCAATCGTTTATCTAAAAAGGACCTAGTATGTGGCTTACCATCTCTTGGAAAGTCAACTTCGACCGTTTGTGGACCCTGTCAGTTGGGAAAACAAATTCGTAGTCCTCATAGGAAGCTACATTCCATTACCACCTCTCGTGTTCTGGAGTTGATTCACATGGATCTTATGGGTCCCACTCGTACTGAGAGTCTAGGTGGTAAGAGGTACATCCTCGTGATGGTAGATGATTTCTCCAGATACTCCATTGTAGGTTTTCTGAGAGAGAAATCCGATGCTGTAGATTTCTTAACGACCAAGTGCCGTGTCTTGCAAAATCAACACGGTGTCACTATTAACAATATACGTAGTGACAACGGTACTGAATTCAAGGAAGCAACGGTGGATTTGTACTGTGATAGCCTTGGGATCAAACATGAGTTTTCTACTGTGAGAACTCCTCAGCAAAATGGGATTGTTGAGAGAAAGAATAGAACGATCCAAGAGATGGCTAGATCTATGCTTCTAGGTCGTAAAGTTTCTAGGAGATTTTGGGCAGAGGCAGTGTCTACTGCATGCCACACGGTGAATAGGGTGTATCTGCGTCCACACACACTTCACACTCCTTATGAGTTGTGGACTGGCAAGAAGCCCAACCTGGCATATTTCCGTGTCTTTGGGAGTAAATGCTACATCCTACGGGATAGAGAGAAATTAGGAAAGTTCGACTCCCGAAGCGACGAGGGAATATTTCTAGGATATTCATCGAATAGCAGAGCGTACCGGGTTTTTAACCTGAAGAGCTCTAAGATTATGGAATCAATAAACGTCACCGTGCAAGATGACGAACCTCCGACGGTTATTAATCCTAACCTTCAGTGTGAGGATGAGGATTGTTTTAACAGTGATTTACCTGTTCCTCTCTCACACTCTGTGGACCCTACTCCTGTGTTAGGGGACACACCTGCTTGGGTTCGCAAGAGTCATGACCCTTCTTCCATTGTTGGTGATCCCACTCTAGGGGTCAAGACTCGTGCTCAGCTAAAGAACGTTGTTAGCCATCTTTGCTACACGTCTAAAGTCGAGCCCAAGAACCATAAAGAAGCACTCAAGGATGAACACTGGATATCTGCTATGCAGGATGAGTTGCTTCAGTTTAAAAAGAATGATGTCTAGGAACTTGTCCCCCGACCTAGTGAAATAAATGTGATAGGTACCCGGTGGATTTTTAAGAACAAAATGGATGAAAATGGTACCATAATCCGAAATAAGGCTAGGTTGGTCGCTCAAGGCTACACACAGATAGAGGGTGTAGACTTTGGGGAGACATTTGCTCCTGTTGCGAGGCTTGAGTCCGTCCGTCTTCTGCTCGCCATCGCATGTCATCTTCGCTTCAAGGTGTATCAGATGGATGTCAAGAGTGCCTTTTTAAATGGCATTCTACAGGAGGAGGTTTATGTGGAACAACCAAAAGGGTTTGAAGACCCTCAGCACCCTGAGCACGTCTACTATCTGAGGAAAGCCTTGTATGGTTTGAATCAAGCACCCCGTGCTTGGTACGAGAGGCTTACTTCTTATCTCTTAGCTCGTGGCTTCAAGAGAGGGGGAGTAGATATGACGTTGTTTGTCAGGAGAGATGACGGTGCTATTTTGGTTGTCCAGGTCTATGTGGATGACATAGTCTTTGGATCCACATGCTCCCAGCATGCTCACCACTTTGAGGAGGAGATGAAAAGTGAGTTTGAGATGAGCATGGTTGGTGAGCTTACATTCTTCCTTGGTATCCAGGTTCGTCAGCTAGAGGATGGGATGTTCATCTCCCAATCCAAGTATGCTAGAGACCTAGTGAAGAAATTTGGTTTAGACTCCGCTAAGCATGCACGTACACCTATGAGTACCACTACCAAGCTTAGTAAGGACACTTCAGGCAAGGACGTAGAGCAAACCTTATATCGGAGTATGATAGGTAGTCTCCTCTACTTGACTGCCAGTCGTCCCGACATCGCCTTTAGTGTTGGAGTCTGTGCGCGTTATCAGGCATCCCCAAAAGAGTCACATTTACTTGCTCTAAAACGTATTATTAAATACGTAAGTGGGACTCTCTCATACGGGATTTGGTATTCCTTTGATACCGATAATCGTCTGTCCGCCTACTCGGATGCCGATTGGGCTGGGGATGTAGATGGATGTAGGAGCACTTCTGGTGGGTGTTTCTATTTTGGTTCTGCTCTTGTCTCCTGGCTGAGCAAGAAGCAAAATTCCATCTCTTTGTCCACTGCGGAGGCTGAGTACATAGCCGCCGGGAGTTGTTGCACACAACTCTTGTGGATGAAGCAAATGCTGGAGGATTATGGGATATCACAGGACACCATGACCATTTCCTGTGATAACACGAGCGCGATACACATATCCCGCAATCCAGTTCAGCATTCGCGCACAAAACACATCAGGATACGTGAGCACTTTATTCGTCAGTTAGTTGAAGAGAAAGTCGTATCCCTGAGTTTTGTTCCTACCGATCGTCAGTTAGCCGATATTTTCACGAAACCTTTAGATGCCCTTAGATTTGAGAGTCTTAGGAAATCTTTAGGGATTTGCACAGTTGACTGAGGGGTTAGTCTATGTCTAGAATAGGATGCTTCTTCATGTTCATATCATATGCGTCCTATTGCTAGTCTGTTTTATATGTACCATTACTTTGTTGTACAACTTTGTTTTATTCCTTTTGCTTTTTATATTTATTTTGAAAAAAATACAAAAATATTTTCCTTTAAGAAAAATTTTGAGAAAAGCACAAAAAAATTTTATTTCTTTTTTTCCAAATTTTTGAAAAAATCCAAAAAGATTTTTGTATTTTGCTTCTTTTATGGATGAGCATGTAAGATAGCCAAGTCACAACTTCATTCCATTTATCCATGTGACTGTTTGATAGAGATTTGAGATGCTACATCATTTCATCCATGTGCTTTACATTGATTGGAGTCTTTGAGATGTAATTAGTGATATCTTCCTACATGTTTGACTCCTATATCCTTTATTGCACACATGCACGGCTATATTTGATTATTGCACTTGTCTATCTCATGTTGGCTTGCGTGTTTTCATCTCAATCCTGTCTATACAATGTACAATATGCGATAAAACTTGACAAGATTGGAATGCATGTAAAAACCATTTTGGTGAGACTGTGTGTTTTTGTATAACGGGGAGGGGCTGCGAAAGGTAATCATCTATCCTTTGCCCAAAATCCACCGTTAAAAAGGACCTAAAAAATGGAGGAATTTTAATATCCGAGGTCCAAAGAGGTTAAAAGAGCCCGAAAAAATTTAAAGGCAATAAAAATCAATTCATGCCAAATATGGGCCACTTAGGTTTCACCATCAATTCTCCAAAGTTTGAGAATTTAGAATGCCTCTATTCAATACAATATCTGAGGGAGCGTGGTTGGAGAATCTAAACGGGTTTGCACTTCCTTGAAAGTCCTGAAAAAGCATAAAATCATTTTGGACGTTATTGGTGTGAAAATCATTTTGAGCTTTGATTTGTTGATTTGATTGAGTCAATATCTTATACTATCACTCTTTTACACCAAAGGAAGCATTTGAGTTCATTCGCTAGGAATATCCAATATTCATCGTGCACATATGTCATGTTTGTATGCATTGATTTTCCTATCGAATTTTATCACACCACTTCATTTACGCTATCATTGACTTGGTTGCTTTCTATTTATTCATGGTGTGT
Source organism: Sambucus nigra (assembly GCA_949130495.1). Taxonomy (NCBI): domain Eukaryota; kingdom Viridiplantae; phylum Streptophyta; class Magnoliopsida; order Dipsacales; family Adoxaceae; genus Sambucus; species Sambucus nigra. The sequence continues at coordinate 96,031,463 of OX422212.1, forward strand.
TTTTATCCTAGTGACAACCCGCACTTGCTTATTTGATTTATTTCTCTAATTTGTCCATTTGGGGACATCATAAAAAGGGGGAGAAAGAATTATCATATTATGGGGGAGTTTGAATTCTGGGGGAGTTTTTGAGATGTTGCTTATGTTTTTATCATATATTGATATCCATGTTATCTCATTTCAAACTCGATATGTCACGTGGTATTTGCTTTGTCTCATGTGTGTAGGTATGAAGATTGCAGATCTATATGTTGCACACCCTGATGAGAAAAGTTTTGAGATTCCTGAAGAATTAAAGAACAAACGATGAAGACTATTCATTTGTACTTTTTCCAGTTTTGGGTTCATGGGAGGGTAGATTTGTATAGGCAATTTCATATTTGATAATTCGGATTTTTTATGTATGTACCGGCATAGACATAGGGGGAGATTTGTAAGGACGTTTTTCACATGTCCGAAATGTTTCATTTATTTATGTCGTACGCCGCTACATTTGGCACGTCTCCTCACGATCTCACATGACGGCCTCTATCCGAATTCCAGGAATCAAGCATGCATTATCTCCACTAATATGTTCTACATCTGCCTCAATGACTTCACGTTCCAAGATTTTAGGGACTTAATGCAAGTGGTACGCAAGGGAAGTCAAAACAGTGAAAAAAAGGCACAATAGGAGAGTTCAAGGGCATTTTCGTAATTTCACATCCATATTTCGGAGGTCTGGTCAACTAAAGAGTTGAAGAGCTCTCCGCAATGAAGATACTGGAAAAAACGGCACCTCAATCCTAGCTACGGTGAAGGAGTTATGACCTTTTGAAGATAGAGAAAATTCCTTAAAGAATGCTGTTTTTTTTGTACGCTGGATAGAATTTTAGAGTTTTAAGAACGTGGGACTCTTCATATTTTTTCCTATAAATACCAACTTCGGGGGAGTTGTTTTGCAAGACTTTAGGAGACTAATTTGAGAGTCCAAATACATCTAGTCTTCATATTTTTGAGTCCCAAGACTCATGTTTTGATTCACACATCATTGCCAAACCTTTGTGAATCCTTTTGCAACCCAAGAACAAAACTTTGGTTTGTTCAACCCTTGTGGAGGAGACTGTTCTTCTTCTTCATTGCATCCCTACTGGAAAGGGATAATTCCAGCCGCGACTACAGAATCCGATACCCGAGGGTAATTCTTAGTCAACTTGTATTTTCATTGTAATCCGATTGTAAGCCGTTCTCTTACAAATTATAGTGAAAATAAATGGTTTTGCCCCTGAGGGGGATTTTTCCTTAATTGCATGTGTTTGAATGTTTTTGCGTAGATTATCAATTTATTCAATCACATACTGCTGCATGTTTAGGGTTTGTTTGGATTAAAAGGGTTTTATATATAATTTGATCATTTGAACGCGAGCACACACGTTCTCAAAAAGGTAGGACTCGCCAATCATAACCGCGATCCTCTCATCCTCCAGCAGCAGCCGCTCCCGCCTCATAGATATATGGGGCCTCGTAGGTGGAACCACCACCTCCCCCTCAACAATCTGTCAGACCATCCTCTCCCTGAGATACCAAGAGTGGCCAAACTCATGTGCCAGTAAATGCCTCATCTACGCATTTACTTCAGTCAACCCTGTGTCCTGAACGGTCCTCCCCCAAGGGTAAAAGGTCACCTGAAAAATCCCCAGCAGATATGAGTCAAATACAAAATCAGAGCACACAAAGGTATTAGACTGAAGAAGAAAGAAGTCTTACCATATCACTGGAGAGAGATTTCCTCGACTGCCGATTGGCCTTGCGCCATCGATGCAACCGGTAAAAATCCCTAACAGTCTCGTCCTTCAAAGCAATCAGCTGGGTATTACACCCGATCACCTCATAGATCACGTCTTCCAAAGATAAGAATTTGCAATCAAAAGAGGTGCATAAGGAAAATGTCAATGCATGAAAGGAAAATGCACAAAATTAAAGAATACCTCAAGAAGATACATGGCTCCAGTGAAAGACTACCGGCAGCACCGACTGAATGCATCCAAAGAGAAATAAAGGGTCGCCAAAGTCAGGCTTCCCCAATGATAGATAGGGATGTTCGAAAACATCCTCAGATATGGTAAAATCCATAAGTGGACAACGTCGCTGCTCGACGCCACCAGCAAAATAAACAACCGGGCCATCCATCTCACCTGCAGCCCGTCCTCCACATCAATCACTCTACCCAATAAAACCTCCTTCAGCAGCGACATACATATGGAGTCCCCACACACTATTCTCCCCACATCACCAAGCGCCACGCGCACCGCCTTCGGCCTCACCCGCAAAGAGTGATTTACCTCTAGGTTCTCTCCATCGCAATCCAACCCCAGCAGCTGCTGCACATCTATGGGAGTCACATTCATCTCCCCGAAGCCAAAATGAAAGGTGTGGGTAGTGTCCCACCACCTCTCCCCCAGAGCACATAAGACTTCCATTGAACGAGGCGTCTCATCTAGCACAGACGCCAACCTCCCAAAGCCTGCTGAGGATACCACCCAACGTACCACAGGTGGAAGATGATCCTAGACATCTTTAAGCCCCGTCGTCCCGCGAGCACGCATATTCAACAGAGAAACATCAGACTGCCAAAAGAAGAAATCCCTGTCAAAATCCAAGAAAAAAGGGAAAATCACCAAAAAAGAATTCGAACGACATTTCGAACGAAGTTCCAGCATGCCATAATGGGAAGTCGTTGGTAATCTCGTTCGAACGACTTGTGGTTCGAACGAAAATCTCGTTCGAACGACACTTCGAACGAACTCACAGAATGTTCAAAAATTCTTTTTAAGCCCAGAAACATTATATACTTTATATATAAGTTTTAATAGAAAACATCTGAAAAAAAAACACAGTTTTAAAAACCTAACACCCAATATAAACCGTTCCAAGCTCCTATATATATATGTAACGCATTCATACCTTGGGAGCATGGAACCACTATTGATGACGTATAAACGAGGCACGTAAACTCGGCATTTTGATGAAGCTTTATACACTTGGCCGCTACGTCTTCAACAAATATGTCATAGGCTTGGAGGATGATCAATATACTCTATCCTATGACTCAAACGTTTTTGTCCGGAATTGAGCCAAAACTACAAAGGACTCAATTGGAAATTTGTGTCCTTACAAATATCCCCCTTTGGCTATTCCGGGACAAAAACCAACAAAAATCCTAAAGGGCCGTCAAGCTCTACTAGACTAATAAAAATTCCCACCCAAAATAAAATTACAATTCTTGACTCAAACACCCCAAAGGATCAACAATCTTTCTCGTTGAAAGATGCCGCTTTATAAAATAATTCCTGCACACTTAAGAAAACACATTACACGCATAGGGAATATCAAAATATTTAATGCAAGTAAAGTAATTACTAACTTTAAATTAATTCTCTCCCTTTATCAAGTATGATCAACTTAGAAAGACGTATCCCCCTAAGATAAATCTCCCTTAAACTAAGATACGATAATAATAGGATTAGATACCATTTCCCCCTATCATTCTCCCCCTTTTTATTCAGGAATAGACAAAGGCTTAAAGAATAAAAAATAATCTAAAACATGTAAATGTGCATTTAGAGATGAGAGCGTTAAAACATATGGGCAACAAAAATTCAACTAATCCAACAAATACCATCGGATACCAACTAGGATACAATAAAATGACACCAATATGATATATAAATTATTAAGCATGTGATATCAACATAGAATGCAATAAGATGGATACCAAGTATGAATTATAGCATATATGGATTAGAAATCAAGGCAAAGGCTAAACAAAAATATCAAATATATGTATACATAATATATACCAAAGAGACTCAAGTACACATATATAGATATAAACATACAAATGACACACACAAAATATAATAGGAGTCTTTCACACTCGTATGGCAAAAATGTGTCATATGGAAAAGGAAGTGTTGGGGTGTGAACTAGTAACGATTAAATTTAGACCCAGTCACTTAAAACATGTTCACGGAGTTCTCAATTGATTGCAAACTTCATCACATTTGAATATAACCTCATGTGACAATATAGATTGAACTCAATGAACAAACATACACAATGCATACAAGCCTAGCATGTTGATGATTCTACAAACCAATATAGTCATGACATTGAAAGTGCAACTAGGATAAATGAACATTGTGCAAACCGTTGATATACCATCCAATCTCCCTCAATAAACATATATATTAATTTTGAATGAATATATCAATCAAACATAGGCCTTGGCAATTATGTTTCTTTTTAATTCCATATTTCTGTTTTTAGGCCTTTGGACCATGTATTTCTTTTAGGTCCAATTCAAACGGTGGCTTACGATCGCAAAGGATTATTATTCCTTTCGGAGCCCTTCCCCGTGCACATTTATATTATCATGTTTTCATTTTTCACACAAATCTCACGTGCAACGGATTTTGACATGCACTAGTCCTCCTAAGTCACAAATATGTAGATAACAAGATTGGTAGAAGAACACCTCATAAAGCTCAAATATACATATGAAGTTAAAATTTCAAAAGAGCTCGTGCATGTGTGAATAAAGGCATATAAAAATAGAATCCATTAAATCAACACAAAATCAAACTACTCCATGTAAGCATGGTAAAGAACATAATAAGGATTGACAATCTAAACCAAAAGTTCTAGCCACATGAGAGCGTAAAAGATGGGATTCAAACACAAGTGTATGCCACATAAAGTGTGTCAAACTCAAATACACACAAAATAAAATCTTTTTGAGTTTTTGATATTTTTAACCAAAAATAAAAAATATATACTCAAAAGACAAATAAACATCATTTGAATTTTTCATTAAGCTTAATTTACGAAGAGATAAAATCCAAATGATAAACAAAAATCTTTTTGTATTTTTCATTTAATGCAAACAAAATGAAGGAAATATAATACAAAAGATAACCAAAAATCATAATTCTAGCATGTGATAAGCATGGAGCATAGACTAGAAAATGATTAAACAAGCATACATTTAGGGTGTGAATATACCATGAAGTACAAAAGCTAAAGTATGCAAACACTAACACATTCATCCTTTAGAATTAGCAAGGGAGGAAGCATGTGAAAGTAAATGAGAATAAAAAACCCCATTTTGCAAGTCAACCAAGTCGGATTTCATAACCCAAATTAATGAAGAATGTCTATCGTGGGGTGTAGGAATTTTAACTTCCTTGGTTGCTTTACGTTGGGATTTTCTAGGAATATATTTAATATCAAAAAAAAAATTCCTAACATGACCTTTTCGACCACAATGTGTACAAGTAAAAACATGTCGAAAAGATTTACCTAAGGAGTGATCTCTAAAGACTTTCCTAGTAGATTCTCCTAAAACGTTGGTTTTGGCTTTATGAGTAGATTCATTAGAAGTATTGAAGCCTAAACCACACATGTAATTTTTAATTTGGACCGTTCCTAATATTTTATCTAATTTTTCCGAATGACACTCCAAATCAAATTTGACATTACTAGAGTCATTTAATTTATTTTGTAATTCTAAAATGTTAGACTCTAATAAGACATTTCGCTCTTCGAAAGTAAGAAGCTCCTTTTTCAAGGATTCCATTAAACCCCTAAGGCTATATTTCTCTCCTTATATATATTCAAGCTTCTCTATAAGAGCTTTCTCTCGTGTCCTAAGGTCTTCAACTAACACACTATTATCAACGACCTTAACACGTTCTTTCAAACTAGCTTTTTACTTCAAATTAGCTCTTTTTAATTTAATAGATTCTTTATAAAGTTCTTGAAAAGCATTTTGAAGTTCACTCACAATAACCTCTTCTTCATTTTCACTCTCTCTTTCTTCTCCACTCTCACTATCATAAAAAATAAGGGAATCATAAACTTTGACCTCGGAAGTGTCATGTGTTTGAATATCTTCATGAGAAGATTCACTATCGGTGCTCACATGACTAGCCATAAAAGTCACAAAATTAGGCTTAGTGGGGGAATCGGGTCCCTCTTCCTTATCACTATCACTAAGGGTCGCATTATATGAAATGGGTCGCTTACCCTCTTTCCTTAGTTTAGTGGGGCACTCAGAAGCCCTATGGCCATAACCCTCATAACCAAAATACCTATTTGACTCGTCCCTTTTTAATTGTTCATTGATAGGTTTAGGGATCTTCTCGATTTTGTCATACTTAGAAGTTTCAAATTTCTTAAAATCATTTTTGAATTTATCTTTATTAAATTTAAGAAATTTTCTAAATTTCTGAGCAAACAAAGCCATGTATTCCGAGTCACTATCACTCTCGCTCTCTACTACTTGTTTGACCTCTTTTCGGGCTTTTAAAGCAATGCCCTTTTCAATTTTCTTTTCTATTTTAGAGGGAAACATGTCTAGTTCATAGGTTTGTAAATCACCTACGAGCTCTTCTAATTTCATAGAGGCTAAAGTTGGTAAAGAATTTAAAACAGTCACTTTGGGAATAAATCTATCGGGTAGAGACCTTAAAATTTTCTTTACTACTCGGTTGTCGTGTATCTTCTCTCCCAAGTTAAAAGATGAATTAACAATATCGAAAAGTCTAGCATAAAATTCATCAAAAGTTTCTTTTTCATTCATTTTGATAGTTTCAAATTGAGTGGTGAGGTTATGGAGTTTCGAAGCTTTAACGACACTTGTACCTTTGTGAGTGAGTTGTAAAATATCCCAAGCTTCTTTAGCGGTCTCACACGTCATAATGCGTCGGAATTCATCCGGTGTGACAGCGCTAAACAAGGCATTTAAACCACGGGAATTAAAATTTGAAAGTTTAAATTCACCCTCACTCCATCTATCAGTGGGTTTGGGAACACGCTCATTATCTACTAACTGAGTAGGTGGGGACCACCCGTTAACAACAAACATCCAAACTCTCTCATCGATAGATTTTAGTGCCGATTTCATTCACGCTTTCCAATACGCGCAGTTAGAACCATCAAAAATAGGAAATTTTGAAAATGGGGAAAATTCCATTTTATCCAAAAATTATTTAAAAGATCTTTAATGAAATAATTTATCGCTTTGGCTCTAATACAAATTTGAAGGCCCCTAAATTTGAATTTCTTTAAAATTATTATATATATTTTATTTCCTTTTTGTGAAATAGATGCGGAAGTGTTAGGTGATGGTTCACAACATAAAAACACCAAATTTTAAGTTGTTGCAAAAATAAAATCAAACCAAAGTGAAATTAACTTATAACACACACACAATTCAAATTTCACTTAAATCATATTAATTAATCCATGTCCTAAAAAATTTGCCTAAGTCATATTTTTCGATTATTTCAAGTTAGGCCAAACCAGTTTTAATAATAGACTTCAATTAAATAAACATTACCCAAATTTAATTAGCACCAAATTAAATTAAGTGTGACAATTAAAACCAATTTTATCTTGAATTATCCTAAGCATGTTAAGTTATTATGCAAGATAAAAGTAAATCAATCACACTACGCCGCGATGTACGAGGAAAAATCCAAGACGGGAAACAACCTTGGACGGCCCTAGCCTCAAATCCACTAAGTATGGAATTTACACTTACAAGACAAAAGACTTACATCACACGACTCGATCCCTCTCAAGCCTCGACGCTCCTTCTTGTAAACACCTCCACCTAGGGAATAACCCCGGAGCTCCACCGTGGTCTCAGAATCCACCGATCGGACTTTATGTGGTCACCGTCATCCGAACTAGGAGCCTTTCTCCAAGTGGGTAAATCACGAAAACCTCTTCTTCTTTGTGGGATTTAAAAGCAAATCGAAACTTCTCTTCAAACTAATGTAGAGATAAACCCGGTGCCAAACTCCAAGAAAGATGTATATATATGAACTTGGATGAACAAAACTATGGTTGTAAAACTAAAGTGTATAATGATTTTTCTTTTAAAATTGACACTTTAAAACAATGAACTTTTCTCTAAAATAATTTTTCTCTCAAACACTCTCTAGAGGCTGGTAGGATATGAAAAGTTATATTGGAAAAAGTTATTCCCGCACATAGATATTCAGCAAAAAGATAGTGGGGTAAAATAAGTGGGAAAGTGGGCAAAACTGCTCAAAACTGCCAAAAAAACTGTTCCCGCCAAATCTCATTCGAACGACATTTCGTTCGAACGACATTCTCATTCGAATGAGTCTTCTAATGAAGTTCCAGTATGAACTCGTTAGAAGCTCGTTAGAAATATCATTAGAACGACCATCTCGTTCGAACGAAGTTCCAGTATGCCATAATGGGAAGTCGTTGGCAATCTCATTCGAACGACTTGTGGTTCGAACGACAATCTCGTTCGAACGACACTTCGAGTGAACTCACAGAATGTTCAAAAATTATTTTTAAACCTAGAAACTTTATATACTTTATATATAAGTTTTAATAGAAAATATCTGAAAATAAAAACACAGTTTTAAAAACCTAACACCCAATATAAACCGTTCCAAGCTCCTATATATATATGTAACGCATTCATACCTTGGGAGCATGGAACCACTATCGATGATGTAGAAACGAGTCACTTAAACTCGGCATTTTGATGAAGCTTTATACACTTGCACGCTACGTCTTCAACAAATATTTCATAGGATTGGAGGATGATCAATATACTCTATCCTATGACTCAAACGTTTTTGTCCGGAATTGAGCCAAAACTACAAAGGACTCAATTGGAAATTTGTGTCCTTACAAAATTCCCAAGTCCCATGATGCTAATTTATTAAATTAACCAACTTTTATTATTGTTCTCACTTTTTATTATGACGGTCCTCCCGTCCTAGGTGGTAATCCACCAAAGTGTCACACTTCCCCTTGTCAATCGCCCTCTGACCCGTTTAAACTGTCGGCCCCGACACATGATGAGGTTCCACACACGACACGATATAAATTTCCCTCTGACCCGTTTAAACAGTAGGCCCCGACATATTATATCGCCACAAATTATAATACCAATTTTTATCTTAGGTACTAATTCTCAATTTCTCAATTTATAAATTACACCACCCTTTTAATCAATGTGAGATCCTCAAAATACCCTTTAGTCCCATAACTAAGGGTCCCCAAGTTATCAATCCATCCTACCCTATGTATAGGATGAATTTCTCACCTAAACCTCGACCTAGTATCATGCCTAGGCTAGCGTAACGACGATAAAGTACCAAACATATGTCCACCCCCAAGATGATAAAAACGCGATAATTTACCCTCACTAGTCCCATACCTAGAAGGCGCAAATGATCAAAAGGCCTACCCACTAGTCCTATACCTAGAAGGCATCCTAAAATATAGGGAGAGAAAAATTACCCAACAGCCCGTCGTCACAAAGGCAAGATAATGATACCAACAAGTCACACAAACAAGCATAATTAATCAATGTATAAAACTATGCATGCTAGTCCAATTCAATTAAATCTTAATTTAATTATCACAACGTCAAAATATCCAAATAATCCCATTTAATTATTTTAAATAAAATATAACAAGTTTTCATCATTTATACATCAAAAAACCAAATTTCATTATCTCTATATGTATTACATGAGTTATACGCCCCCAACTTTATTTATTTCAAAACTAGGGTTTTCTACGTGTAACCTACACCCACCAAACCCAAAATCCACTCATGAATCCTACGTATCCAAAGGTTATGAGTGTTATTCATATTTAAAGATTTCATAAAAACAACCCTAAACTTTAGTGTTCAATTTCTCTAATTAGATTGCTAAATGATTTTAAGAAGACATTGAATTAATGTTTAGGCAAAACTAAAAATGCATAATACTAAAGGAAAAGAATAGAGTATTCATGCCTGTGAAGATCGTGTTGAGAAATTTGATTAAAAATTTGGATTGCTCTCGAAAAATTACTGAAGAAGTGTTCTTGAACAAACTTGATTAAACCCCAATTAAGCCTCCCAAAACTTGTGACAAAAACTTGATTATGTTGGAGGTTGATGACTATGGTTGAGAGGAAACATATTTGGAAGTGTTCTCTGGTGAAAAATATGAGAAAGGTGATTATGAGAAGTCCCCCTACGGATTATTAAGGTTATATAGTGATTAGGAGTTCTCATCCTAAACAAACTCTAATAAAAAACAACTTGCAGCGCACGATTTCTGCTGGGGTCGATCGATCGACCCCTGGCGATCGATCGATCGCCCTGAAAACCTGACAGTTCACCTTAAAAAATATAAGGGAAAAATATTTAAAAATTCATATAAAATCCATTTTAACTCCGATTTTAATTCCACTTGAAGTTTTATTCTTCTAAAATCATAACCAACATATTTAAACAAAAAAACTTATTAAATCCAAAATTTTATTGTTCTCGAATATTCCAATTTATTAATTACATTAAATAATAAAACACGGGGTGTTACACTGATATAACTTAAAGTGCAGATGACATGCGATGGTGAGTAGTAAGCAGATAGAGTCGAGCCCCACAACAGGAGAAAATGTCTCCTCAAAGTCTACACCCTTAATTTGTGTGTAGACCTGAGCGATAGATAGCACGCGAGAGGTGTGCGCGTGTAAAGTGCACAGTCGTTGTTTTCTGTCTCGCATCGACTATACAAACAAACCTAAATTACTAATACACTCAATTGATGAGTAAAGCGGTAAGTCGGTATCGAAAATCCACAGGGACGAGTTACTAGAATTTAAGTGATTTAATATTCTGAATAAAAGGGAAAAAGGTGATTACAAACTAAAAAGTAAAAGATATCTAGGCAAGGTATTGAAACTAGATTAAGAAAGAAGTAAAACTATAGGTTGCATCGAATATCCCTCACCCGCCTTAATTTGTATAAAATGGTTACATGGGTCGACGAGTTATTTAGAATGCGTCTCGTTTCGATAGTTGATTGAACCATGGGTTGTCACCCCCAAAATCCTCATAAAACCCTAATATTATTTTAGCGTCAACAAATATTTCGGAAATTGCGCACGAAAGGTCGTAAACACGGGACATACATGATAGGCCCCGTCAAATCTCCTAGGCGCAATAACTAGGATAACGCACTCGAAATAAACCCGTAAACACCATCACCAAAGCAAAGCAACGCGTTAACCCGAGTGAGTTCCATTCAAACATAACCTAATTTAAATTACCTAGAAAGGATGATAAAAACGCGATAAAGAAAGCGGGAATGACACGCGAAAAATCTACACTAGAAAGCAAGTAATCAAAGCATGTAAACCTAAATTAGAAAGCATGTAAATTACACTAGAAAACAAGAAATGAAGAAATACAACTATATTAAATGGTAGGGGAGATGAATAGTCAACTTACAATCCAAATGAGGTGTCAAACCAAAGAGAAATGAAGAAGAACGAAGCAAAACCCCCAAAACCCTAAGCTAAACTAACCTAAAATCGTGTCCACTGTTTATTACATCAAAATTGATTTATATAGTAAGTTGGAATTAAATTAGAAAAGAAAAGAGAAAAGAAAAGAAAAGGTAAAAATATCTCCTGAAAATAGGGGATCGATCGATCGATCGACGATTTTGGTCGATCGATCGATCATGTCCAAATTTCGGCATTTCTGAACGATCGATCGATCGACCAAAAGGGTCAATCGATCGATCAAGCAGGTCACAACCAAGCAGCAGCACACTTCATCTTTTCTTCCTCTTGTCCTCCTCTTTTGCTTTCCTTATTTTTCCCTCCGCTAAAATTGTCGTAACTTCTTCATACGGACTCGGAATCGCACATCATTCGCTTCCACGCGAAGCTAGAGAGGAGGGATACAACTTTTATGAGATGTTGGGCCAGGTGACCAAGCTGTGAAAAGACTAAAATGCCCTTGAACGTGCGATTGCGTATGAAACTTGAGCAGAATGCATCCGAACTCCATACTTAGTACCTAAATACCTACAAAAGTCAAATTATACCTCATATAGCATGTTAACAATATAAACCGAGGTTGCCTGGTTAACGGGCTTAAATATAGAGATTAAGGCACCCGAGGGGGCTAAAATGCGTAGGTTCGAGAGATGAAATACACAATATTTGCGTATTATCACCCCCCCCCCCCCCCCTAACTTAAACATTGCTAGTCCCTAGCAATGAAATCGGATGCAATAAGAACTACAAGCAAACCAAAAGCAAGAGATAGTACAAAAGTATGGTATAAAAGCATAAAGCCACTTTCATGGTTAATTCGATTGCATTTAGCATATGCAATAAGCCATGAAATCCCTAGGTTACCCTAGTGTATGAGTGTAGTCTCGTGAGGGTTTTCAGGGATGGTACCAACAAACATCACATGGTTTCCTCAAAATATGCCCAACCCATCATTAGAGAAGCCGAACAATGGTGAAAAGGATTTCATACACATTATTAGCAAAGTGAATGAATTCAAACAAAAGTCCAAATCATAAACATTATAGAATTCACCTCATAGAATTGAAACTTTAAAATGCGGGAGGGGACTGAGCACATGCAAAGTGTGATTTGGCAAAAACTTAAATAAATCGGGTAAACATTAAAGCAAGAATATATTCAATCCTCACGGACATTACACTCATCAAGCGAATTCACTCGAAATAGGGAGGTAACACACGGAACATGCGGGCATAAAGAGTAAATGTAAATGAAAAATAGGCCGAACACATGTCACAAAAGAAGAATGCTATATATAAAGTGAAAAATTGTAATCTCATTGAAAGGATACCGCACATTAAAAGAGGCGAAATGTATTTTCACAGATTATCAAAACTATTATGACTTTTAAATTACATCAACCAAAGATCACATAGGACTTTAATAGGGTTGTAATGTAGGCTAGGCTAGGGTATGAAATGAAGGAATGTATGTACGGATTCAAAGCATTCAGAATGAAAACTCGGGATAATGGGAAAATGCGGGCAATATCAAAATTGGAAAACAAGTTCCAAAAAGGCATTACATATATCATCGGGGAGAGTAATCAAAGCTTATTGAATTATATACAATATTTACAACTTTCTATTTCTTTTCTTTTCTTCTTTTTCATGTTTTTGTTTTGCTTTTTGCTTTCTCTTTTTCTTCACTTTTTTCACTACTTTATTTTCTTTACTTTTCAAACTCTCATATGCCTAAATTGCAACCGACATCACAACAACATCATTCAATCCTATGTAACAATCGAAACAAAGGTGTGGAAAGTGCTTGTATGGGCTAAAACTCCAATTTAGAGTTGGTTATGGGATTTGGGTTATGAAACGAAAGGCTATATTTAGGCTCAAAGGGGTTAATGAGGGTAAACATATAAGGGTCAGGTCAAGGCTAATATGGGTGATATAACAAAGAGGTCCTATGATCATTTCCAAAAGTTTACGTAATTCTCGAATCAAAAATTTTTATAAAAATCATGATCAAGTAACACATTTCAAGTATGAACTCAATTAATGAACGATCAAATGAAAGAATAGTGACATTACCAACGAATTCAACGTTTTCAATGAGAAAAGAATAGTGTATACACTCACAAACGACGAAAGGTACAAAGCTTACTCGGTGTAAGTACATACAATGCAACAAAAGATTACCGACTTATAAAAATCTTAAACCAAATCAATAGAACAATAAAATTGCATGTGCTCATGAGATTAAAGTTTAATTCATGAAGTTATTCATGATATCAATAAGTGAGACTAAAGTCTAATAACTTCTAAAATCGAGAACATGCATCATTGGGTTTTCTATTGGATCGGGCAATTATTGAAATTTATCATCGAAAACAAAGGCAAAAAGCCCAAAAAAGGAGAAAAAAGAAAGAAAATATTTTTGAAATTTTCCATTTTTCTAAGAAACGCATACTAAGTAACTAACATGTGAGCAAAAACATGGACTAAATAATGAAATGGATAGAATATCCCACACCCCCTAACTTAAAACTTGACATTGTCCTCAATGTAAATCAAGAACCAAGTCAAAGAGAGGAAAATAGCGATATTACCCAAAGTGGAGCGATCCCCATACGAACAAGTCCAAAGAATCTACAAAACAAGTTAGTACCGAGCGAGCATAAGAAAAACAAATAACAAAAAGTTAACTAATTACACTACACTAAAATAAAAAGAAAGAAAAATAAAAAGCTAACTATATACAACTTACTATTTAGAACTCACACTAACTATACACTAGAAGTCTAAATAGCTGAGGGTCGACCATAAGAACGATTTGACTTGAGAGGATAACCGATGTACCCTCACATACAAGCATGCCCTCTGAAAAATATGAATTCCATTTTAATAACGGAAGGCATGTGTAAGGCGGAAGAAAGGAACCATTGTCAATTAAAATTTTTGGAGGGACGATGGGGGGTTTGGATTGAACGGGTGACAAAAACAAGTGGGGACTGAGAAAAGACGAATATCCTCCCAATGATTTTGAAGTTGGAATGGGAGGCGGCGCACACAAAGGCAAATATGCGATCGTGGAGGGCGACTCGAGCAAGAACTCTTCATCGGTGAGAAGGTTTAAATCATTAAAGTTTGAAACCGAATCATTGGGTATTTGTTTTGGTGGGATAATAGAGAAAATGGGGATGAAAAAAAATCAAACTCATGAGATGAATCATCATCGCATGAAGTTTGAGTTTCGAATGAAATAATATCATTTTCAATGAAATGTTCTTCTTTGGGGGGACAAAGAGGAAATCATTTCATTGAAAATAGATCTGACGTCATTATCATCCTCACTTTCAATATCTATTATGCAATGGGAAAAGTCTAGAATGGTTTGTTCCAAAGTAGGCACAAGTACCTCATTTGGTTCAAAACATTCCTCGACCTCGAAAGTCTCAAAAGGAAAATCGTCGCCGGACTCAAAAAATAAATCCAACTCATGTTCCCATGAACGATTTTCTTCCCGATAACGATTTTCAAGTTTCTCATTCTCTTACATACGCAAACCCTCACCGAATGTCATGGGTCGAGGTGTGGATGCATGAAAATGGAAACTTTGAAAATTACCAGCGGACTTAAAACTCATTATGATAGGAATTTTGAAAACTATTCAAATTCGTTTCAAAATTCCTATTATAAGGAGGTAAAGGCCCAAAATCATTGTCATCATCATCAAAATTCCAATAATCTAAATTTTGACTTTCGTTATACTCCCCCAAAGTCATATTTGAATGTGTTATACTTTGCGATTCTAAGTATTCACCGAAAGTCATAGGATTACGAGAATTTTGAGAATTCTAACAAGGATTACCGAAAGAATTGGAATATGACATTCTTACCCCAAAAATGGCTCGAAGTGGCGGATTACACAAAGTAAGTGCGTGCGGGAAAAATTCGAGCATTTCTAAGTGCTCAAATGTGAAAGTCATGCAAAATATTAGCAAATAATACAAATAGAAAGAAAATACTATGAAATACTAAATCAAATAGAGTCTAAAATAAACTAGTCCCCGACAACGGTGCCATTTTGATAGCGCGCGAGAGGTGTGCACGTGTAAAGTGCACAGTCGTTGTTTTCTATCTCGCCGCGACTATACAAACAAACCTAAATTACTACTACACTCAACTAGTGAGTATAGCGGTAAGTTGGGTATCGAAAATCCACAGGGACGAGTTGCTAGAATTTAAGTGATTTAATATTCCGAATAAAAGGGAAAAAGGTGATTACAAACTAAAAAGTAAAAGATGCATAAAAGGGAAATGTTAATATAGGCAAGGTATTGAAACTGGATTAAGAAAGCAGTAAAACTATAGGTTGCATCGAATATCCCTCACCTGGCTTAATTTGTATAAAATGGTTACATGGATCGACGAGTTATTTAGAATGCGTCTCGTTTCGACAGTTAACTGAACCAAGGATTGTCACGCCCCTAAATCCGCATAAATGCCTAATATGATTTTGGCGTCAACAAATATCCCGGAAATTGTGCACAAAAGGTCATAAGCACGGGACATACATGATATGCCCCATCAAATCTCCTAGGCACAATAACTAGGACAACGCACCCGAAATAAACCCGTAAACACCATCACCAAAGCAAAGCAACGCATTAACCCGAGTGAGTTCCATTCAAACACAACCTAATTTAAATTACCTAGAAAGCATGATAAAAATGCGATAAATAAAGAGGGAAACAAACGCGATAAATCTACACTAGAAAGCAAGTAATCAAAGCATGTAAACCTAAATTAGAAAGCGTGTAAATTACACTAGAAAGAAAGAAATGAAGAAATACAACTATATTAAATGGTAAGGGAGATGAATAGTCAACTTACAATCCAAATGGGGTGTCAAACCAAAGAGAAATGAAGAAGAACTAAGCAAAAACCCCAAAACCCTAAGCTAAACTAACCTAAAACCGTGTCCACTGTTTATTACATCAAAATTGATTTATATAGTAAGTTGTAATTAAATTAGAAAAGAAAAGAGAAAATAAAAGAAAAGGCAAAAATATCTCCTGAAAACAGGGGATCGATCGATCGAAGATTTTGGTCGATCGATCGATCAAGGCTAAATTTCGGCATTTCAGAAGGATCTATCGATCGACCAAAAGGGTCGATCGATCGATCAAGCAGGTCACAGCCAAGCAGTAGCACACTGTATCTTTTCTTCCTCTTCTGCTCCTCTTTTGCTTTCCTTATTTTTCCCTCCACTAAAATTGCTGTAACTTCTTCATACGGACTTGGAATCACGCACCTTTTGATGACCACGCAAAGCTAGCGAGGAGGGCTACAACTTCCGTGAGTTGTGAAAAGACTAAAATGGCCTTGAACATGCGATTGCGTACGAAACTTGAGCGGAATGCGTTTGAACTCCATACTTAGTACCTAAATACCTACAAAAGCCCAATTATACCTCATATAGCATGTTAACAATATAAACCGAGGTTTTCTGGTTAACGGGATTAAATATAGAGATTAAGGCACCCGAGGGGGCTAAAATGCGTAGGTTCGAGAGATGAAATACGCAATATTTGCGTATTATCATCGACCATCCTAGACTCATTAAAAATAATGTTATCATTCTCGTCCATATTATTCTTGAAGATCCACTTAGTACCAATCACATTTTTCTCACTAGGTCAGGGGGTAAGTTCCTAGACATCATTCTTTCCAAACAGAAGCAACTCTTCATATATAGGGATATCCAGTGTTCATCTTTGAGTGCATCTTTGATATTATTAGGCTAGACTTTGGACGTGTAGTATGGAAATCCAACCATATTCTCTAGCTGAGTGGGAGTTTTGACCCCTAAGGTGGGATCTCCTCAAATGGTGGAATGGTCATAACTCTTGCAAACCCAAGCAGCTGTGTCCCCTAAGTCAGGTGTGGGGTCCACCGTAGGTGAGTGAAGAATAATGGGATCATCACTCTAGGGTGAATTAACCTCACATAAATCGTTAGTATCAATAAACGCCGACGGATCATGATCATTAACAGTGACATTTATTTATTCCATAACCTTAGAGATGTTCAGGTTAAAATCCTAATAAGCTCTGTTCGTCGATGAATATCCTAAACAAATTACCTTATCTCTTCGAGAGTCAAACTTTCCTAATTGCTCTTTATCCCTCGGGAAGTAGCATTTACTCCAAAAGACACGAAAATGTGAAAGGTTGGGCTTCTTCCTTGTTCACAATTCGTATGGGCATCTAAAGTGTGTGTGGATGAAGATATAACCTATTCACCATGTGGCATGTGGTAAACACCACCTCTACCCAAAACTTCCTAGAAATTTTATGACCGAGAAGCATAGATATATCCATCTCCTGAATCGTCAAGTTATTCCTCTCAATGATCCCATTTTGCTGAGGAGTTTTCACGATAAAAAAATCATCTTTAATTTCAAGCCTATCACAGTAATGATCCACCTTTGCTTCTTTAAATTTAGTGTCATTGTCACTACACATTTTGTTGATAGTGACACCATGTTTATTTTGCAGGACAGGACACTTGGCCGTAAGAAACTCTACAACATCGGATTTCTCTCTCGAAAAACCAAGTATATAATAACGAGAGAAATGATCTACCATCTTGAGGATATACCTCTTACCACCAAAACTCTCAATGCGGGTAGTACCCATAAGATGCATGTGAATCAACTCAAGCACGGGTGAAGCGGTAATGGAGTTCAACCTCTGATGGGGATTGTGGACTTATTTTCCCTACTGGCAAGGACCACAAACCGTGGAAGTTGGCTTTTCAAGCAATGGCAAGCCACATACTAGATCTTTCTTTGCTAAGCGCTCCAAATCTTTAAAATTAAATTCACCTAAATATTGATTCCACATATCCATAGCAGAGATCCTGGAACTATTTCATAAAAATGCGAACTTGGGTACAATCACATAACAATTATCTTCTGTCCTCACCCCTTGCAGTGAAAGTTTACCAGCTTGATCATAAACATTTCACTCATTTTAGCCAAACCTTACAGCAAAGTTTTTGTCGCGTAGTTGGCTAATGCTGATAAGGTTTCTTTCAAATCTTTGACGTACAAAACATTATCTAACTTAGGAAATTTGGGCATCCCTACTGTACCTCATCTTATAATGCTAGATTTACTCCCATCTCCAAAGGTGACTTCATTGTCCTTGCGATACTCAAGGCTAGTAAGAAATGAGATGTCACCCATCATATGTTTGGAGTAACCACTCTCAAAATACCACTGGGAGGTATTATGAGCCTTAAAAGCAACATGGACAACAAGGGCTTTCTCTTCACTCTTAGGCCCCCAAGTAGTGGTAACCTTTTGTTTACCCTTTTCATTGTTGGGTCTAATCGGGATGTTGGAAGTATCCACTGATGGCAAAGAAATCCATTGGAACACTTTCATCCAACTATGAGAAGTGGAGACTAGACACTCAACCTTCTCTTTAAGGCTAGAAGAATCACTAATGTAGTGCGACAGAGTATGTGTACGTCGAGTTCCACCCAAACTATAGCAAAAATCCCTAAGGTGTCATTTTCTCTTATAATAAGTGCAAAAATGAACAGTCTTAGGCAGACTTTGGTTTTCTTTTCTCAACCAAACTTTCCTTTAGGTGTTTGGTTGAGTCCCATAAGGATTCATAATGAATTCAAGAACCAGTTTCGATGCGACATGTGGCGTGGAAACATCGTCAAAACCTATTCCCTACCTCAAACCAAACCTAATGTGGGGCCGAGGAACATCTTTCCCATCTTCCCAGATGTTTCCTTAATCTTTACATTGACCTCCCGGGCTCATTTAAGATATTTTTCTAGTTGGGATACAAGGGCCTCAAGTTTCTTTCGAGTCTCCACGAATGCAAGGAGCTCACTCGTAAGACTAGCCACTTATTTGGTCAAGTCCCCCTCTCTCAAAAAGCTCTCTCTCTTTAAAATCTCTCTTTGTCTCTCTCAGAGACATGCTAATAAAGGACTCTCTCTCTCTCTCATCTATCCTAATCCTTTTCTAATTCAATGATCCTAGTTCCTAACCTTTTGTTTTAATTTTTCAATTTAAAAGGCTCAGCTTATAACTCGGCGTATGGGTGTTCTAGGTCACTCTCTCTCTCACTTGTTGCATCCTCACCCTCACTCATATTGTTTTCACTGTCGAGGTGTCCTTGTGAAGTAGCTTCCTCATCATCGTGAAGTGCACTAAACGTACTCACATGACTAGCCATGAATGCGGTGAAGTTACATTCATGCAGCGATTCTTCTTCAGAATCCACCGAATCGAACTCTCTCTCATCATTAAGGGTTTATTTAAGAAGATTTTCCCTTTCCTTGACGCTTTAACCTAATTGTGAACTCATATGTTTTATGACCTATCCCATCACACTCGTAACACCTCTTTTTATCTCTCTTTGGGGCATATTTTTTATCTTTTTCAAAATTCTTGCCACTTTTATTTTTCTCAAAAATCTTTTTATCTTTAGATGTGACATTATTTTTAAGTTTGAGAAATTTAATGAATTTTTTAGCAAAAAGGGCTAAATCATCGAAATCAAAGGTATACTCAGAATTAGATGACACCTCCTCTCTCTTTCTAGCTATCTCCTCACTCCTTCTAGACTAGGATTAAGTGAGATCCCTTTCTCTTTTGGTTTTATCCTTTTAGGAAACATGTCGAGTTCGTAAGTGAAGGTCTCCTACAAGCTCTTCTAACCTAAGGAAATCTAACATTCCTAAATAATTAAGCACAATGACTTCCGGGATAAAATGGGCAAGCAGTGATCTTAAAATCTTTTTAACTACTCTAGTGTCAGGAATTTTTTTACCAAGATTAAAGCCTAAGTTAACAATATCTAGCAGACGTGCATTAAATTCATCAAAACTTTCAGATTCAAGCATGGTTATAGTTTCAAACTAAGTAGTTAAATGTTTGCAGTTTAGATGCCCTAACAACATTTGTGCCCTCATATGCAAGCTGCAGGATATCCCATGCCTCTTTTTATGTGGTACATATCATAATACGTCTGAACTCGTCAAGTGTGATGGAACCAAAAATAGTACTAAGGCCACGTGAATTAAAGTTACTCCATTTAAATTCTTCTTTAGTCCAAATATTCATAGGTTTAGGTCTAATTTCATTAACCTCTACCATAGTGGGTGGTCTCCACCCTCTTTCACATGTAATCCAGACACGTTCATCAACAACCTTCAAAGTGGATCTCATAATAGCATTCCAATAAGAATAATTTGATCCATCGAAGTTGACATTCTATTATATAAGTTATCCATTTGAACTTAGATTTTTCAAAAACCAATTTTTTTAGAAAATTGATATTAAGAAAAATTTTGTAGAAAAATAATTACATGGTAAAGTTGTGTAAATGGACCTGATACCAATTTGAGAGCGCAATATGTTTCAATGGTCAAACTTATTTAATCAAAGGGAAACTTTTAACTAGTTTTAAACCCTAGTTCATGAAACTAAGTGATTGAAAATATTAAATCAATGTGGCATGCAACTAAACATTTAAGAAGGACAAATTCAGAAAATATCCCCACAGGTCAAAACCAATTCTTATTTCACTATATATGCAAATCGTAATGTATAAAAATAGATAAATACATACAGTGACAGACGAATATCCCACTAGCTTCCGTTTGTCTTCTTCAGCAAGTTCTCCCGTAAGAACTCCGAAGACAGCTTCTCCACAAGTATTACTCCAAGACGAGATAATATGTCTATGGGGTTTCTCAAAAATTCACAAATATAATATGGGAGGTTTAAGTGAATCAAAATGGTTTTTTGTCTTAAAAAGGAAAGACTTAAAGTGTAATAGTTCTACAGGAGGTGGAGTTAAAAATTTATACGAAAAACCTACAGAAAGAAAGTTTAAATAGGCAAATACGAAAATCGAGGTGGCGCAAAGTAATTTGAATGATATCTCAAGGTTGTTATAAAGAGATAGGGATGTCGTTAGAAAACCCTTTGAACGACGTCAGAAACGACTTAATGAAAACTAAAACAGTTAAGGTACGTTTGATCCATATTGGATTAGGGGATTTAAATGACCATACAAGCGATATGGAAATAGCGTTTGTAGGTCGTTTTTACCATGCCGGAAGTGTTTTAAGTATGAGAAAACAATTTCTTTTTATGAAAAACCTTTTTCCAATTTTTAATTCGCACCAAGTTGTGAACCAATTTTAACTTAACAAAATTTTATCTTGATTAATACTAAACATTCATCTAGTGATTAAAGCAAGTAAAATAAAGTAAAGAATACTCACAACGCTGGATGTACGAGGAAACCACTAAGGGGAAAAATCTCGGACAACCCAAGCTAAACGATCACTATGAATATGGATTTGCAATGAACAGACACAAGTATAACTCAATGACTCGATCCCCATGAGACTTGATGCTCTTCTGATCTTCAACCACTCTTTCAAATTGCCCACGTAGAAAGTCCTTCTTCCACGATTCTCATCAGCAACACATACGTCCACGTATGTCTTGGTGTCCATTGATATGTCTTTGTGTCATCTACGATGTTGAACACGGATCTTCCGCTTCTCCACCGCAAAACCCAACAAAGTTCTATGTAGATCAAAATCCAATGTTGCCGACAAAGATCACTATAGCATAGAGTAATGAAAGCTTGGATCTTTGAAAATATAAGGATGTGTTTAGACTTACCTTAGAAAAATTTTGTGCAGAAATGTACTTTAGGAAAACTAATTTTCAGACTGCACACATTTCAAAAAGTTGGGAAAACATGCCTTAAATAATAATATTTAAGTCAGCAACTCGCTTGAATGACATGGGCCTGTCGCTCGAACAACATCCTCATGTCGCTCGAACGACTGACATACTTGCTTGAATGAAAACTCACATTTGTTTGATTTTAACACAACTCTTAAATGATTTTTTATCTCAGAATAAACGAAGTCTAAACGATTTCAAACTCCTTTAAAAAAATTTCTTTAATAAAATAACATCCTTAAACAATTTAAAATAAATTCCGAGTCCCGTTAAAATTATGCATTCATACCTGAGTGATCTCGGAATGCAATTAAACTTGAAGACAAAATATGCACCATAAACTGGCATGATAAATTCCTTGAAGCTTTGTCGCAACGTCTTCAATTAACTTCAATACATCATAGTCTATGTGGGATCATGACAATAAAAAGTACGAATTATGACTCAAAGGTGTTTTGTTTTGAGAATAAATCAAATAAACATACAACGAACTCAATTGGAAATTTTGTCCTTACAAATCTCCCCATTTGACTATTTCGGGATAAAACCAATAGTGAAATGCCTAAGTTGGGACATCAAGCCATATGACGCCTAAATTCCATCCCTTAAAAAAAAAAAAAAAAATTACCGAACAAGTCTAGTAAATGATGATCCGAAAAGCATGAACTGTGTGAATGTGATGTAGACTTGAAATCTCCCATCTCTAAATCATACCTACACACATGAAACAGAAAAATACCACGTGAAGTATGGAGTAACAAATGATATAAATTAATATGTAAAATCAAATCCAAATCATTTGTTATGTTAACAAAACATGATATCAATATGTAAAATCTAAATCAAGATACCAATTTTTACCAATGCAAAAATAATATGATACCAATTGGTGTAAAATAATCAATATAAACATGAAAGCATATGATCATAAGTATTATACCAAAAATTAATGCAACAAATGTATCTTCTCATCAAACAAACTCTCTCAAACTCTCCCCATACATCACATACATCTCTCCCCTTTTTGTCTTGAATACACAACTTGATGAAAAGATAAGCATATCTAACAAAAGCATAACCAATGAAATATATCTAAATAATCATGCAAAAACCCCATTAATAACGATCAATAATATAAAATACGTAGTTAGCATACAGTAATCACACAACACAAATTACCAATATAAGCAGGTGTGACTAAACGAACACAATGCAGTAGAATATATAATCAAAATGAATCTGCATAAACTGTCCAGAAGCAACCCAACTGTAACAAAAACATGTTAGTCAAGAATAGGGTACTCAAATAGAAGGAAAAAAAATTCCAAACTGGTTGCTCGAACGAGACAACCCTGTTGCTCTAACGACAGAGGCTTCCCGTGAGAAAAACTTCATGCGACATTGATTTCTCGCTCGAACGAGAAAATTCAACTCTCACATCGAGTTCTAAAAATTAGACAGTTTTGTCCAGCAAAAAAATTTCTTAAAAAAACTAAGTGGCAGTGGTAGAAAACTGTAAAAATGTAGCAAAACAATAGCGAAAACTACAAAAAATAATATGAGTTACATGCTAACATAGTACCGATGTGCTCAAACATGAACATGGAATGTATGGGAGTGAACTACAACAAATAAATCACAATTCCAACATATCGAAACAATCAAGAATCTCTAATTGATAGCTATAAATCATCAAATATTATTTTAGCTATATGTGACATTTAAAGAGTGCGCTTAATGGACTAAACAATCATCATGCACACAAATCTAGAATTTTGACGATTCTACAAATAATAGCGTCATGATACGATTTTTCAACATTGGAATTTGTGGTGCAAACCCGTTTAAATTATCCATCTAAACTCCCTCGAATATATCATATTTTTCTTTCAAAATGAACATAAACTAATTGGCTCATATTTTGGCATATTATTATTTTTATTGCCATTAATTTTTCCAGGATCTTTTAAACAATGACTTTCATGACGAATCAATTTTACACTTTTACAACCTTTTCCCATGGACACTCATAATTTTTTGCAATTATAATGCTCACAAAAAATTGTTCTTACATGCACACCTCCTCCTAAAGTCTACTTACGCGTAGATGAAAAAATTGAGATAAGAACGTCTCACCAAACTCAAATATGCAAGAGTAGTCAAACATCCATATAAACTCGTGCATGTGTGCAATCATGGCATATACACAAAGTCGAATCAAAATGCATATCAACTTCAAAACAACCCCAAAATACAATGGTTAAGATCATTCTAAGCATCAATAATTATGACCAAATGTCCCAGACACATGGATAGTGAAAGGAAGGGGGTCCAAGCATAGCAATATGCCACATAAAACATGTAAACTCAAAAACAAAAGCGGACTAAAAATCTTTTTGGATTTTCAACACATTTTGACTCAAATAAAAGCAAAATCTTTTTGTCTTTTTCTCAAAAAATATTTAAAACCAAAAATCTTTTTGTATTTTTGAATTTTTTTAACCAAAGATAAACTTTCTATTTCAAATAAGACTCAATAAATGAAAAATATAATACGCATGTCATAACACTAGCAAGACATAAATCATGATGCAAAGACTAGAGTATGACAAACATGGCAACCCAATATTCCTTTAGATTTAGCATGGGAAGAATCAAGTGCAACCAAATAAGAAACATGAAGTTTTATTCCTAAAGGCACTAAGTCCGATTTTCTAACCCCAAGTAGGTGTGAAATTATGCATGGGGAGTTCTGGAACCGAAACAACTTTATTTCTAGACTTCCTAGGAGAATTCCTAAGGTCGTAGCAAAAACGTCAAGGTGACCTCTCCTACCATAATGGGAACAAGTGTAAACATAGTAGTAATGATTAACAAAATGTCGACCTCTCCTCATGTTCCTAGTTGTCTCTCTCACACGCTTGGTATTGGCTTTGGGAATGGGAACAACTCTATCATTGTAGCCTATACCACACCTATCACATTTGACTTGGACGGTGCCTAACATCATATGAAACTTCTCCGACCTAGATTCCAATTCAAACTTAACCTTACTTGAGTCTTTCAACTTTTCTTCCAACTAACTAATCCTAGACTCAAGCACATGCCTAGACTCCTCAAACTCTAGAATCTCCTTTTTCAATGCCTCCATCAAACCACGAAGGCTATCTCCCTCTTTCTGAACGTACTCTAGCTTCTCCCTAAGATTTCTTTCTCGTTCCCTAAGATCCTTAATCAAAAAATCATTATTTTTAATGGCACGCTCATTCAACCTACTTTGTAATTTAGTGTTTGCCTTTTTCACTTTCATCACCTTGGCATACAACTCATTAAATGCAACTTCTAACTCTTTCACAACAACCTCCTCTTCCTCATTCACTTCACCCTCACTCAATTGGGATTCAACGGCCTCGTAAGTGTCATGCACATGATAATCTTCATGGGATAATTTATCAGCATCGCTCACATGACATTCCAAGAAAGCAACAAACTTGTTGTCATTAGGGAAACTCTCTCCCTCTTTTGGATCACTATCACTTAAGGAGGCACTATAAGCTATCGGTTTCATGCCCTCTTTCTTAAGTCTAGTGGGACACTCTAAAACTTTATGACTATATCCCTCACACCCAAAACACATATCTGACTCAACCCTAATGAATTTCTCACTCTTATCCTTAGGGGTGGAATCTACCTTGTTTTTCCTTAATTTCTCAAACTTTTTGGCATCTTTAGATTGCTTTTAAAATTTAAGAAACTTGTTGAACTTCTTTGCTAACAAGGTGACATCCTCAAAATCATCATCCGAAACTTAGTTTTCTCATTCTAGGACTTCAAAGAAATTCCATTTTCTTTATTTGGCACTTGGTTCTAGGTAAACATATTGAGTTCATAGGTTTGTAAGTCACCTACAATCTCTTCAAGTTTCGCCGAATCAAGATAATCTAAGGAGTTTAAAACGGTCACTTTTGCATAAAATCTACTCAGAAAAGATCTTAAAATTTTCTTTATCACACGGTTGTCAAAAATATTCTCTCCTAAGTTAAATGACGAGTTGATAATATTAGACAACCTAGCATAAAACTCATCAAATGACTCACTATCTAACATCTTAATCGTCTTAAACTGTGTAGTGAGATTTTGTAGCTTAGACGACCTAACCATGCTAATGCCTTCGTGAGTAAGTGCAAGTGTATCCCAAGATTCATTTTATGTTTCATAAGTTATGATTCTAGTATACTCTTCTAGTGTGACATGTGAGGAAATTACGTGCAAACCTCTAGAGTTGTAAAGTGCAAGCCTATGTTCAGCCTTGGTCCATGACTCAACGGGTTTCAAATTAGTGACCTCACCCTCTCATGTGACGGGTGGTGACCAAATCTTTTCAACCTCTAACCATACACATTCAT
The DNA here is from genome assembly GCA_949130495.1 of Sambucus nigra. NCBI lineage: Eukaryota > Viridiplantae > Streptophyta > Magnoliopsida > Dipsacales > Adoxaceae > Sambucus > Sambucus nigra. The sequence goes on from OX422212.1 coordinate 96,058,042, forward strand.
CAATGGATTTTAAAGTGATTCTCATTCTCATTTTTCAATAAGAATAATTTGTGCCATAAAAAAAGGAGCACGAAAACTTTAGAAAAACCACCAGAATTCATCCTTAACAGCAAAAAGGGATCATCACAATAAAAATATATTTCTAGCCCTGATACCAATTTGTAGGCCTCTTTAACTATGCTGAAAGTGTTTTAAAAATGACAAAATAATTTCTTTTTATGAAAACCCTTTTTCCAATTTTTAATTCGCACCAAGTGGTGAACCGATTTTAACTTAACCAAATTTATCATGATTAATCCAAAACATTAATCTAGTGATTAAATCAAGTAAAATAAAGTAAAGAATACTCAAAACTCCGTATGTACGATGAAACCACTAAGGGAAAAAACCTCAGATGACCCAAGTCGAATGATCACTATGAATATGGATTTACAATGAATAGACACAAGTCTTACTCAACGACTTGATCCCCACGAGACTTGACGCTTTTCTAATATTATACCACTCCTCTACAGTGCCCACGTAGAAAGTCCTTCTTCCACAATGCTCATCCATAACACACGCATTTGCGTATGTCTCGGTGTCCATTGATATGAATTTTCATCATCTACGATGTTGAACACGGCTCTTTCGCTTCTCTACTAAAAAACCCAGCAAATTTCTATATAGAACAAACTCCAATGGTGCCAACAAAGATCACTCTATCATATAGTAATGAAATCTCGGATCTTTGAAACTCTAAGGATCTGTTTAGACTTAAAAACCTTAGAAAACTTTTGGGCAGAAACGTACTGTTATGAATGTTATTTTGCAGAGTGTACACACATCGAAAACCTGGGAAAACACTCCTTAAATAATACTATTTAATTCGGCAGATCACTCGAATGACATGAGTCTGTCACTTGAACGACTTCTCCATGTCACTCGAACGACTGAGACAGTCGCTTGAACGAAAACTCGCATGTGTTTTATTTTAACACAACTCTTAAATGATGTTTATCTCAGAATAAACGAAGTGTAAATGATTTCAAAATATTTTAAAAACATTTCTTTAATAAAATAACATCCTTAAAAAATTTAAAATAAATTCCGAGTCCCATTAAAACTACGCATACATACCCAAATGATCTCAGGATGCAATTAAACATGAAGACAAAATATGCACCATAAATCGACATGATAAATTCTTTGAATCTTTGTCGCAATGAATTGAATTAACTTCAATATTTCATAGCCAGTGTGGGACCATGACAATAAAAAATATGACATATGACTCCAACGTGTTTTGTTTCGGGAATAAGTTAAATAAACATACAATGAACTCAATTGGAAATTTTGTCCTTACATCGTTCGAAAGACTTTAAGTGAAAAACTTTGTATTTAAAAAATAGCCTCATTTTGATTTAAATAAAATCAATTTTAAATCAAATAAAATTCTCCTAGATATATTTTGCGAAAACTATAAATTTCAAATAGAATTATACCTGGAAAAAGTGGAGTTCTGGAGGATGGTTGAAGTTGAATGTGACACACATTGAAAATGATGGGAGCATGATGATGAGCAAGTTGCCAATGATTCGGATAGTGGACGTCGTGGATGATCGTGTAGATGTACCAATATAACAGGATACGCCATATCTTATGTGATTTAGGACAAAACAGATAATACCTAGTATCTGGAAATGACAAAAATATTATCATTGCATAAACAAAACTAGGCACTCAACATCTAAGTCCTACATGCCATTTAGAATTATCGGGGTATACAGGGGTCTAATGCCCTAATCGTAAGGTATATGCAATTATTCACTGATGGGTGAAATAAATTGCAGAGTTATATGCAATTATTCATAATAGGTTGTAGGGTTGTACCAAAATTAAGGGTAAAGTGGTTTAGTGGTGTGGGTATAATGGTTTATCGGTTTTAGAAACAACGGGAATATTGAGAGAATTAATTAAATGATATAAATCTAAATTACTCAAAGGAGTTCTTATTTGAATTGGAGTTCAAAATTATTACAGAGTGATATAACAATCAAATATTAAAAGACAAAAGCTCAAATCGTCTAATATTGAAATTAAAATCACCTACGTTGAGTTTCACGAATTTTGATGCTTTATGAAGCTAATTTGTTGGGGAAATAGGCTAGTCTACGCAGCAAATTAGTTTGTAATTTATGTTATGCAATATGATGTAATTTCAAAATAGATTTCAGTGTAAAATAAACAAAGAATGTATAAAATATAATTTGTAAAACTTTTAAAATAATTGTTTTCCCTATTTCTATTAAGATTTGAAATTAGTGACAAAATACAAAGTAGCTTTATATATGCTCAAGTAATTATAGAAAAAGTTTGGGGAGGTTTTGAATTACTTGAAAAAGTTGACAGGGGTTTGTGTAACCATAAAAGTTAATTTTTAAACTTAAAACTAGGTTTCTTGAGAAAACACTTTCCTGGAATCCAAACATGGTGATGTAATATACTAATTTGTTTAGAATAAAAAAATAAAAATGATGGAAAAAATCAAAAAAATTTAATTGGAGACGCACTTGTTTTGATGGGCCTGTGACACCCCGCCTAATTAAACACTGGGTGATCAGGCATTTATTAAATTAAAACAGGTTTCTCAAATGGTTCATTCTTAGCATCATTGTCGAAAACTTTTTAATTACTAATCCCCCAAGTAAAATTAGACCGATGCCAAATTTTATATTTCTTAAAACAGATAAATCAACCATGCGGAACAAAGTAAAAATAATCAGGTACTATAACCCAATCAACAAAGTAAAAGTACAATAGAACAAAAGCATTACCGAATAAACCATCGGCTAAAAATCTCGAACAACAATAAAATAACCACTAGTTTGAAATTAACATCTGAGACTGATACCGGACCACAAGTCCATACATAGAATAGTGCAAGATCCTGTACTAGATCTGAATGAGAGATATCGTCTAGCAAAATCCTGTAAGCATCCACTGTGCTACAGCTCCAAGTCCCTGAATTGGAATCATCATACATGGCGTCCCTGTGGCTAGACACCTAAAAGGTTTTGAAAATATTTTATAGCAAGAGTTAGTACTCAAAACATTTTGAAAATATTTAACAAGCGTTTATCACAATATAAAATGCGGTTATTGATTACACATGTTAGGTTCTCGTACACTCTCTTGGGTTAACTCACCCCTCATCTATTGTGCACACCTAACATTCTACACTTAGTTTATCTAGCCATACCTCCCAAGCTAACTAAAACCAAAGTAGTCAACTGAACTTATCTATACCTAAGTTCCAGTACCGCCCATACAGTACAACCGTTTCCCTAACATCTCGCGTATGTTAATTAATTCTCAAGTAACACTTCATCTATGTTATTTTTCAAGATTTCTCATTTAATTTCACTACTAAAATTACTACAATTCTCACAATTGTTGACTTCCCACTTGTGTAATTAAGTTTCTCTACTTGAATTACTAAATAGATTTTCTCTATCTAAAGGTACATTTCGTAATTAAGTTTCACTACTTAACTTACCAATTCAGTATGTACCTTTAAATGCATAATATATATATCAATCTACCAATACACAGAAGTAGAATATCATCAAGTATATGTTTCACACACAATATATACTAAATATCAGTCATTATTATTTTGACCTTTTTTTTATACACGTAAAGGACTCTTGGTTCGGAATGATTCATCGACCCCAAGTAAGAATTGGTTCGGAATGATACATCGACCCCAAGTGAGAGTTGGTTCGGAATTATCCATCGACCCCAACTATTTTTAAAAATATATATATATACACATATTCTGGTTCGGGACTCTTTCATCGCGACACCAGTTCAAGGTTTGGTTCGGCATTTCTCATCGACCCCAAACATATAATAACTTTATGTTAGTTCGGAATGTCTCATCGACCCTAACATAATTAATTTAGGTATAAATCTCTCGACCTAAAAGATCACATAATTCAGTAGGTACACGCCCGACCTATTAATTATATATGTACGTAATATTTTAATCTCATATATTTACCGTACAGTATTCGCTTTACGATTTATCTCATTAGTCGCGTTTATTTGAGTATTCACACAACTCTAAGGGTCCTAGTTACCCCTTACATATAATTTCAGTAGTTATTGCTTACCCTACTGTTCTATTACTTAAATTGAATTTACTTCGCCTCGTAACTCAATTTTTGAAGTCCCCGATACTTTACTAAATCGGATTATTCTCGTCGGTTCGTAATCCAAGCCTTACACCCAATGGCCTTATCGGACCTCAACAATATACCTAATGGTCTTATTCTCACTCCTATATAAGTATATTATAAACCCTAGGATACTCCTTCATTCCCGAAAATCAACGAAAACTTAAACACGAAAATTCGGGAAAAACAGCTTGCGTCGATCGATCGAGTGCGGGGTTCGATCAATCGATCGATAGTTCGAGATCGATCGATAGATCGAAGGACAGACGCAGTTCGTCTTCTTAGTTACGCTTTTCCTCCATTAACAAATCTTCAAACTCCATTATAGTCCACCAAACTTCGACCCAATGATCCTAACATGTTTTCACATATACTAGGACAATTTCTAACGTGTCAAATACATCAAAACTTCAATACCTTTAAAGAAATAGTGAATTAAACCCAGAATTACTTGAAACCCTAGTTATGATGTTCTTCCCATATTTTAATTAAAAATCCAGATTTTATTTCGAAAAATCATCAAGTCTAATCTGAATATTAATCCTCTACATAAGTTAAATCATTCTACATGCGATTCCTATCCCAACATGTATAAATATCATCATTCTCCTATCAAGATATTGATTTAAACAATACTATTTAAAAACCCTACACATGGGTATTATAACTTTATAATTTTTGCAATAAACAACTTGCCTTATGATCAGTAGGGTCTGATTTCGTGGTTATTGTTGATGATTGATGATCTTCATCCTTCAATCCTTCTTCCCCAACAAGTTGATAGTGAAAATCTCCTTTGAATCCTTCTGAATTCTTCCTTTTGCCTTGAGAATGGTTTCTCTCTTATCTCTAATGGCTATGGTGTGTTTTCATGGGTTTTCTAACCCTAACCCCTCTATCATACGGCTGATATAAAGCTCTCAATTTCGTAGGTCTCCATACCCTTTCATGTTAAAAGACCAAAACGCCCCTGAACGGTCTCGATTTAGTCCAAAATTACCCCGGGACTCAACTAGTACCCCCGGGTATACTATTTTGACTAATTTGACCCTTTCGGACTCATCTCCGACCTCTAAGTTATCATTTAAGTCACTTAAAAATATTACTCGTTCTCACCCCAACACGTTTTACACGCGTTAAGTAACTATTTACCACTTGCACTAAGTAAATATAATGAGGCGATATAAATCGGTATCTACCTCTCGATTTATATTCCATAATTAAATTTTTTAAATAAAACTCATTAAATTACTACTCTTGCGTAATTTAAATTAAGTCGTATTTTCCTATTTAATTCTCCAATTTAAATAAATGGAATATTTGAAATATTCAGAAATACGGGGTATTACATACTTCCTCCCTTACAAAGGAATTTCGTCCTCAAAATTAGTGTCCATAGGATCAGAGCATCAGTGCCATATTAAAATTTACAAAGGAATACGGGGTGCCCAACCTCAGTCCCATATTAAAATCTCATGACAACATACTCGACACCAAATATAATACCACGTGAATCGAAATTAAATTCCAACAAATATTTCCAGATTTCCAAATGAATTTATCAATTCAAATATGAGTCAATAATCACAAGAAAACAACGAGAATAATACTCGCGAGATTAAGGAGCATATTGTGTAAAACCCCATACTTTCTTTTAGTGGCAGGTTAGCGTGGATTTTGGGCACTTTGGATTTGATTTTAGCGTGGATTATTTTGGGAAGATTATTCGAGAATACAATGAGAAGATTGTATTATTTTGATGTATAGAGCATTGACGATTTATTTTCTGTCGAGATAGTTAGATGTTTTATTTCGAGAGATTTTTGGTTGTATGTAATTTGAAGAGATTTGAGATTAGTGGATTCTCTTATTTTTAATGTGGCTTTTAGATGCTCTATACCTTGTTATTTGTGGAATTGATTTAGTTTTATCGACAGTAGCGCTCCGTTCGCTCTCCCCGGGCGGGCGGGGTGTTACAGGGCCTGTGTTGACTTTTACTCTTGCACGTGTAGGTCAGTCACCTTCAACCTCTCGATAATTTGACCTTAGGATTTCAAAGCTTTGATCTTGATTTAAAAAGCTTTTACAATTCCTTTTAAGTTGATTCATGAATGAAAGTTACCTAGTTTTGAAGAGGAATCTAACCATATTGGTTTTAAGAATTTTAGTTGGTTAAATCGAGCTATTGAATTTTTGTAAAAATGCTGAAATTTTGACCACACAAAACTAATTGAAAGTTATGATTTTCACTCCGACATCATAATTTTTTTTATAATATATCAAAAATGTGGAAGAATGAACTTGGTTTGAGAGATTTTGGTGGAGTAAAACCTTGAAATTGATTTTCTAAAATTGTTTGAGGGCTGAAAACTTCAACCTGTGATTTGAGGTATCAAAAGCAATTTTTTATTAAATTAAACATTACACCTAGGTTCCTGAGAACCTAAGTGAAAGTTACCTCACTTTGAATCTGGTTTAAAGTTAAGGAAGCAGAATGCACCATTGAAGATCAAGCTTTAATGGAGTTTTTTTTTCCTTTTGAGCTATTTCAGTGCATATACACGTCAACTTTAACATGTAAACACATTTTCTACTCTATAGATCTGCGGAAACATAAACACATTCAAGAAACAAGCATTCATGCATAAAATTACAGAAATGTAAAAAATCTTAAATTTTTACTTTGAAATTTCACTAAGCGGGGATGGGTTTCTATAGAGGTAAGAGGGGATATAAGAGCATTCATACATGGTATGCTGACACACAAGATCATATAATAGCAATCAAAATTTTGCATAGATTATTAAATCATAAACCCGAATTCTTAAATTAATTAATCCTCTTTAATATATACTTTGAAAACCAGAAAGATTCATTCGTCCTAATGAGATTCTCGACCCGTTATAATGAGTTTACTAAGGTCATTCGAAAGACATAAAGAAGTCGATCAAACGAAATGTACCATATCATTCTAATGAGTTCCTCACTCTTTTGAGAAAGAACTATCATCTCATTCTAACGAGATACCAATCTCATTAGAATGAGATGAACATAGAATTCTTCTCAAAGTCTCCAAAATCCTCCATTAAGGGCCAAAAACACTTAAATCCAAGACTCTCCAAAGTACCAATACCATTATCCTTTTGACATAAGTTACCTAACTATATATTTAACCTATATCTGCAAGTTTTACAACAATCTAAAATTTATTTAAGGACCAATTCCCAGATTTAAAGTTATGAACCCTAGTTCTATAATTTTCCACTCAAGCTCAGATATAGTTCAATTTTTAGATTAAACACAAGTTTTTTTAATGCTTTATGAGAATAAATTTGTATCAAATAAAATTCATCAATAACCTATTCCAATTAAAGAGATTCAATAATAATGTTATTTACATATTAACAAATTTTAAAGGATTAAACTCTGAGATTAATGTAATTTCGACAATAGGATTTGTAGTAAAAAATTTAGATTTTTCAACATGAAATCAATTGATTCAAATGATCAATGATCGTTGTAACACAAACTCTAAATTAAATCTTTAAACTAGGTGAACTTGTATTAGGGTTTTAGGATGAATTCAAGACAAAGTCCTTCAAATACCCTTCTCCTCTTGAATGTTTCCTCTCTAAAGCTTTAGGGTTCATCTCACTAGCCGATATAGTGAATTATGTTAAGTATAATAATCCCTCAACTTAATTAACCATGAAATTGGCCTTAGGACCCATATGGGCCTTAACCTAATGAGCCCAAATACTAATTCAAGTGGCCCAAAACACTACCCAAGATATATATATATATATATATATATATATATATATATATATATATATACACACACTAGCGTATGCCCATGCCTGAAGGCACGATGAAAATTCTGCAAAGTACATAATTGCAAAACGGTATAAATTTTCCAAGGTACGTAATCGCGAAACGACAAAAAATTCGTTCCCTAATAAAATAATGTTGTTGATAGGACCAAGTTAACTGGCAAGTGAACTATCATGGCCCCATCACCATTTCTCATTGGTTGCACACCGCGAATGTAGTGGGTTTAATTGGTTACTATATTAAAAACTTCACAAAATGAATATTCTTCCAATGTAACAGAGGGGCGTAACAACACTGCAAATTGAATGTGACTAGAATTTTGCCAAGTCCACAACCATTTTGGCAACCCAACGATCGACCCGATTTAATTTCTATACAAATAAGTAAGATTTAAAAAAAATGGACAAAGTTCCCTTTATTTATAGGACTATACACCTATTTAAGGTTTAAAAAAATGTCAACAAAAAAATGAATATATCGTGCCTAAAGGCACGACGATATTCGATAAAACTAGCATAGTCACAATAAAATAACGATCGACACAATATAATTTCAATACATATAAGTTAAATTTAAAAAAAATGGACAAAATTTCCCTTATTTATAATACTATCCACTTATTTAAGGTATAAAAAGCATGTTACAACCAAATAAAAATAAATAATCCTTTCCTTCATCACAACAAAATAACAATCGAACGGATTTAATTTTAATACAACTTGGTTTGGTTGTTTTCGAATATCCTAAATTCATGTACATTTAGTCTCTGTGCAAGACACAAATATAAAACTGGATAATTAAATGAAACAGCATTTTATAGCCAATATGTATATACGGTCCCTGGAAATTATTTAATTTAGAAAGCACAGAAGTCACTGAAGAAATATTGGTAATCAAGGTGATCATTTGTGCAGATATGGGCATTAGACTCGGTGCCCTCATCAAGTATATATTGGTTGTCGGTCTCCAACCTCTGCTCAAAATGACTATGAGGAGAATGTGCCCAAGTTTTGCAGCAGTCCTTAATGCTTCCCTGTGGCTGATATCTGGATTATTGGCATTGGTTCTCTTAATATCCTCTTTTATGAACTGGTTATATGTAGAAGGTACTCGCTTCCTTTTCTCGGGAGGTAAATTCACAATCCTTTCTTGAGTGGAATTCATGCTTGGGGGTCGCATTGCCAGATTATAGTTCTTAAATTTGGAAGAGGAACCACCAAGGTCTATCTTCTACTCCAGAGAGGTAGTTGGGAGCTTGAGCATCTTGGATGGAAGTTAGTGACTGAAATGGAGCTGCCATTTTCTTAGCAGCAATGAACACTGAAAACTCTAATTGCACACAACTCATCCAATTCTATATGTTTCACTGTAAAAAAATATAGAATGTTTTTACAAAAAATGATAATGCACTAATATTAACATCAACGAACACTATTGTGTATATAACATAGAGTAGAAATGAATTGTAATGACTAAAATCTTAGACAAGACAAAAAAAATAAGATAACTAAACAACCATTGAAATGAAAATTATAACCTTCCAATTATAGAATGGTGATAACAATGCACTCGTGTGACTTCCATCATTGCTAAGAATATTGTCGTTTAACATGAGAAAAAGATCATCGTAAATCAATCATCTTCTAATGGCTACTACAATTCAAATGTAAAACCAAGTGTTTGTTTTGCCATTTTTTCGACACTCAAAAAATCCAATTGCACACAACTCATCCAAGCGCGAAGCATTATGGTTGCTCATTGTTGTCGATTAAGTGGTGGAATGTCTAGGGAGGATGTCATTAAACAACACATGCAAAAAAATAGCAAATAGGAAAATATAATATTAGATATGCACATTAAAAACAAAAGCATATGAATGTGAATTCTTAACGACAAAAGCATACCTAATCAAAAGCATATGAATGCTTAATGAAAATATCAACAATCACATTCACTTAATATATGTTTAAGCGAATTTTACACTTACCCAAACACACAATACCATGTTGTAGCGTAGCCTTCGACTCCGTTTTTTTCCATATGTGGTAGGCAAAGCTAATGAATAAAATAGCAGATGAATAAGTGAGACGAAGTCTGAACCGGACAATCTAAAATGATGTCAAAATCAAAATAAGCCAATAAGGGATATGGTTTTGAATATTTGGGTATATAAACACCATATTGATCCATAAACACCATATTGATCAGCTAACGATGATCAATATGGGTTGAATGACGTCCCTTCTTCGCCGAGTGATCTGAAACAAAAAAAAGTAGTAAGAAAATAACTAAAAGTTAGAAAACGAAGAGCATGAAATATCTTGTTACATCAAACCATCCTGTGAGAACCCGTACACCCTTGCTAAAGATACTACCTATAAAAACAAAGATGCGACCTATATACTACCTGTAAACACAAAATCAAAAATGAGTATAGTGTTGCGTTAATCAAGATATGTTGTTATTATGTGTGTATAATTTACAACATCAAAACACATAACCCATTAGACATATTTACATGAATGAACCATGATTATCTATTAATTGTAATAAAAATTCTTAATACAACTTAGTCACTTTGACTCCTATGATTGTGAGCAGTAGTAGCAGCTAGATCATAGTAGCAGCTAGAGCTAGCTCCATCATTTCTTAGTCACTTCGACTCCAATTTGGGAAATATCATAATAACATAATAAAACTTCAAGAAAAAATGAAGCGTTATTAATAAAAGTTTCCATTTGCAAAAACATCAGCAATTCAGTTACACAGTTGATGTAAAATTTAGCAATTTTCTAGAGTGTATGCGACACAAATTTTTGAAGTTTGGGAATGGCATTTCCATTCCATCCTAATATAAAAGTTAGATATGTCATATCATAACATTTTTACTTTCATTCAATTGAGTCAAATGGAAAATGAACTTAAAAAGTACAGAATATCACCTTTTAAGGATGGCTCACAGGGAAAATGATAGTAATCTAGCTAGTGTGTTATAATCGAGCAGTGTTTATGGATAAAGCAGTGTTGTATGTGTTGAACATAGCAATACAAATAGTATTGTAGGATGTGTTCTATACAACAACTGGTGTTGTATATTATATAGATGTATAACAGCAACTGCTATTATACATCTATTGATAAGATTACCGGGTACTTCCATAAACACCATATTGATCGCTAATACGTTTTTGGGATGAATTAGCACAATTATGTTTTAGTGAAAGTAGTTGATATCTAAGTAAAAACAGAGCCAATTTGAACCCAAAAAACTGAATAAAAACATAGTCTAACCTTGAAAAATTGAACCTAGAAAAATTGATGTTCTGCATCTATGCTAGAAGACTCCACGGTGATACTGTGAGTTGGATTATGGTTCTTGAAGGGGGAGGGAAGTTTGCCTTGTTTCCTCGGAACTCCAAGGCTGCTGCATCATAAGCCCGGGTCGCTGCCTCGGTCGTGCCAAAAGTAACCAACCAAACTCTACTTTTGGTGGGATCTCGTATTTCATCAGCATAATGACACCATGGCCCTTGCATTCAAATTGATTCGGATCACCCTAATTCGATAAATTAACAAAAAATATTGTCCGATATAGTAATTGTGGCATTTTTATAAAGAAAATCACAATGCTTAACCCAATCATGATATATCATTTTCACAATGGTTTACTCAAAAGGAAAATAAGATACTTCAAAACATTGTATTGGGACACCACCCTCTCGTTCCAAGTTATATGCTAAAAACATGGGGTGAGAGGCCAAGTATTGGGGCTCATACCCGAGTTCCGTCATGAAAAAACTCAGCCCCTTATGAATTTTATCTTCTGATAGACGCAAACATATGAACTGAACATGAATATCTAACATGTGAACTGAACATGAACATGAACATTACCGAACGAAACAGCTACCTTCTACCTGCTGCTGCTACGTGATGGCGTAAATCAACACTTTCGTTGCTGCTACCTATAAAAAAAGGCTATAGCATAACCTTCTAGTTAGTCTCAACATACACTAATTAATGTCAACATATAGTTCATAGGGAATCATATTGTAATACACTAATTAATCTCAACATTCTACTCAGTGAGATGTTAATTGATATCTACTATATCTATTATATTAGTCTCAATATAACTGATATCTACAATATCATTAGCTGATATTAGTTAGCTGCTACATCAATATGATTAGTAGAAATATAACTGATATCTGCTATATCAGTAGCTGATATCAGTTATATTTCTATTCATTCCATTCACCGTAAATTATGTACGCACATACCCACACGCAAAACATGAATACAAACAAAAATATAGGGATTGTCATCTATGCAGCTATCCCAACCTAAAATTTCAAGAACCAAAATCACACCTGCACATCCAAGGAACAAAACAGATAAATACGCTCATCATTGTTAATAAGTTCATCTCAAGAATGTTTTGAGTAATTGATTAAAATCTAGGTTAAGCTTTTGAGGCAAAACAGTAAAAACCGCCAACAAAATGAAAAAAAAAGGAAATCTAAAAATTGATAAAACAAAAATATGATTCAAGTAATATAGAGTACATCCTTCATAGTGCAAGTACCATACGTACATTTTCAACCAATATGTAATTACATGATACCATCCTTTACAGTGCAAGTAATATAAGGTTGTTCTAAGTAAGCTAATCAATTATTCAAGGATCAACATGTTCAATTAGATTGTTTAATTGAATTTCAGCATCCCTTTTGTGGATCCCTTCGAATTAAGCTAATCAATTATGTTCAAGGATCAATTACCAAAGCGATGTTGATCAATTTCTAATGTGGATCAATTGATGTTGATCATAATTGATCCACATAAGAATTTTGTGGATCCACGTCAGACTGTATAATTTGATCAATTTGTAAGTAAGCTAATCAATTGATTAGCTTAATTGAATTTCAAGGATCAAATTCTTCTATAGTTATGAATAATTGCAATGATCAATTGCCTAAATAAAGAATCATTATAGCTGATTGTTGTCAATTTTATAAAATACCGCAAGTGCACGGGCTATTATAGAATAACGAGTGTAAGTACGCGTCGAACCCACTGAGATTTCTCAATTTTTTTCTTTAAAAATAATTGTGACTGTCCAACTAGACTAAATTGGGTTGGAGATGAGATGTAATATTAAACTAAGCAACACAAATAAGAAATAAGAGTACGAGAGATATAATCAAGGTAGCGTGAAAACTAGGACGTTGGATCCATTTATCACGTTAAACTAACACTGTGCAATAATTTAAATTCGTCATTCCCGATTTTATAACTCAAATTAAACAGACTCTCGTCGTATTTAATTCGGAAAAATAACACGTTAGAAGTCCAAAATAAATTTAATGTCTCTAAATTTAAATGCCTAAAATCCCTATTCCTTTAAAAATTTCGCTTTTAAATTTCAAAATATAGTCTTTAAGCATGGGCTATCAATCAATTTAATAAAAGTATAACCCATCAAAAAGTACTCATACTTAAAATAAAAAATGATTTTTTCTTTCAAACAATGCCGAAGGTTTAAAACGCACTCTCGTGTCGTTTTAAATGAATACCGAATTTTTAAAACGTTTAACACATATCGGGAAGTAAAGACGAAATTAAATCACACACAATATTAATTACGCATAATAAATTTCACCTAGTCCTAGTGAGGAAATTACGCTAGCATAATTGTAGACATAATAAAATTGTAAGAATGAATACTCAATTTTTTTAAATAAACAAACTTATAATTGATGTGTCATAAATATTCTTGACAGAAATTCCACTCACAAAATAATTATTGACCCTCAATAAGGAACCAAAAACTACACATAAAGCTCTCTCTGCAATTCTCTCTACAACTCTTTGTGTCAAAAATAAAGAACCCAAGGGTTCTATTTATAGGCTTAGGGTTAGGGTATTTGGATGAGATGGGACTCTCCGTGATTATTTCTATTTGAGTTGATAATTATCTCATGGAGTCTTGAAAAAAGTTGGAGATAATTATCCCCAAATTCCTCACTATTCACGTCACTATTCATAGCACCAACTTTAATCGCACTTTTGACCTCCAAAACTTTAAAATCTCATTTTCGTACGAACTTCAAAGTTTTGAGTCTTGTTAAGAACTTTACGAAAAGCTTTGGCACGGCCTGAACGGACACTCGAGCGATTTTATAAAAAATATTTAGTCCAGCTGTGTCAGCCGTGTCGCGTCGCGATGCATCCTGACAATTTTTGCACATCGACTCCTTTGTAGTACAAATTTTCGGGGTACCTATAAAAATACAAAAAATAAAAATAATTAATTCAAATTTAGGGTCACAAATATTCATAATTTACAAAATTACCCCTCTTTGCATTTTAGCCCCCGAAAATTCATTAATTGCTCGTTTTAATTCAGAATTCAATCAAATTTTAGAAGGAACTTTATTTTCCCTAGATAAACATTTAAAATTATTTTTAGGTCCATAAAGTTTGATAATTATGATTTCACCTCCCAGAGTTATTAAAATTGTATTTTTAACTAGAATTTTATTCAAACTTACATTTTTCTTTTCTTTTATGAAAACGACTCTAAAAACTCATTATTTATGATACAATGGGTCTAACAAGGTATAGCTTTGGGCATAATTCATAAAAAATAATTCACTTATCAAATACCCCAAAACCTAAACTTTGCTAGTCCTCGAGCAAAAATCAAAACTTTAAAATCTAACTCACTTTCGTAGGAATCATGGTTGCACTTAGCATGTTCAACAAGCCGTTAAACCCCTAGGTTACCCTAGTGGGCGAGTTTTGTCTCGTGAGGATTTATAGTGAATATACCCACAAAATTCAAAAACTTACTCAATACAAATGACTCAAAATTAGTATAACCACGTTTGAATACAAACTTCATAATTATAGTAGAACTTCATTTCTCAATCTCAACTTATCGTGTGTGTGTGCACAACCAAGATAATCATCCATTTCAAAAGAATTGATCTTTACATTTCTTAAACGAAAGTTAGTTTTGATTTCAAAATCTCACAGAATTCACTCACAATTGAACACTCGAAAATGGGTAATTTTCAATTGGTATGTGTGAATAAAAGAGTAAATTTAGATGAACAAATTTTACATATACATGATCAAAAATGGATTTTCATATAATGCATGAATATGATCTCATGAACAGAAAATCGATTACTTGTTAAAAAAATTGAATCGCACCATAGATCCTATTCATCTTCTCTCCACACTATAACTAATTTCACATGAGATTGATTAGGACTTTCTTTTGGTTGTATTGTAGGCTCGAATTTGGCTAGAAAGAATGGCATTGGAGTTCAAAATTTTTAAGAATATAGAGGTTTCGATATTTTAACTTTTAGGCACTTTTCTTCGAACCTCCATTTTTCTTTTTCTTTCGCTTTTTCTTTTCAAATTCACATTTTTTTCTCTTTTTTTCTTTTCTTTTCTTTTCACATATTATTTTTGCAACTTCTTTTCTTTTGGCCTTTTTTCCTACCGTAATTTTACCCTAGTACTCTCAGAAAACGGGTATGGCTTCTTTTTATGGGCTTTAAACTCCCAGTTGGAGTTGGGTAGGATAATAGATTTTCAACAAAAAGGCATATTTTTTTTTTGGCTTAAATGGGCTTGCAATAGAATAATGTAAAAATGTTGGAGTTTAAGATTACTTTTGGGTTTTCAAACGATGGCCTAATCTCATTTATCAAGTTTCATTAAGTTGATTTGCGTCTCAAAATGACTTACTAATACTTCTAGTGCTTAAGATTCACATTTTGACTTTTTGTTTTCAGTAATCGAACAAAACAAAGAATTTGAGATCATTAACGAATTTATCACTGAAGGAAAGATTGGGTTATTTTAACTCGGTTTGATTTAAATCTCTCGAAAACGATGAATGGCATAATATCTCACCGGGCTAAAATCTCCACATTTATTAGTTAAGCATATGAACTTTCACCTCAAGATCCATTTTCGATCATATTGCATGGCTAATATGTAAAAAAATTCATAAGTTGAGAGATCCATGAATTAATTATATATTAAGAAATCATTTCAAAACTCAATTATATAGAAAATCTTTTTAGATTTTTGAAATTTTTCTGATTTTTTTTCCATCCTTACCGCCAAACCTAAATTTTACATTGTCCTCAATGTATGCTCAAACTAGAATTATGGACAAAGAAAATAAAGAACAGAAGTAAAAGGACGATATTACCCATGAATTTCCCCTTGTGTTACCAACTTCTAACCAATCTCACATTCCTTTCAACATAAATCAAAAGTCTGAACAATTGAGAGTCAACCCAATTGACAAAGAATACATATAAATGCATATAATGAATGTTGTGAGTGAAATTATCGACATGCACAATCACATTATAACAGAGATGGTCAGTCTTGCGGAGACTATCATAATTAAATTTCGAATGACATGATAAGCCGAGGTTTTCCTCAAACTCGAGAATGAATAAATCTGGCTCTAAATCGGATGATCCTCTACTCATTTCCTCCATCTCACCCAAACACTCAAATGACACAGGTGAACGTGGTGGAACATAACAATACGGACTCACAAAACATGCATCACCAGGTGGAAACCCTTGAATGATTTTTTCAAACTCATCACTAGTAGATAAAATCTCACATGTCAACATACACTCAAAAGGATCGGGCTTATGTTCACAGAGAAGGAATTGGTCTATTCTATCGTCCCATTCTCTTTCCTCTAAGTAATGAAATGAGTCCAACAACGATTGGACTTCAACAGTAAGATCCTCATTCAAAATCTTCAAGACTCATATCTAGAGACAAGTCAGGCGGCCAAGCACGTAGATCAGTTGTGTCACTATCCCGTGGAGTAGTGACTTCGTTCATTTCTTGAATGTACTTGACTTCATTCTCTCCCTAATCAGACGATGACCTATCTAAATTAAAAACATTCAGATCCATGGTCATGTTCCCAAATGATAGGTTTAGTTTCCCACTACGTCATCGAATGACAGCGTCGAAGGTTGCCAAAAAGGGTCGACCGAGGATGATCGGGATTTATGTGGATGAGTTTAGTACGTGTTGCGTGTCTAAGACCACAAAGTCTACCGGAAAGATAAACTCACCCACTTTAATCAATACATCCTCTACAACACCTCTAGGTATCTTAATGGATCGATCGGCCAAGGACAAGGTCATCTTGGTAGGCTTTAGCTCCACCAAACTCTCGTACATGGTGTACGGCATAAGGTTGACGCTTGCTCCTAATTCTAATAGAGCTATATCAAAGTGATGTTCCCCTATCTTGATAGAGATCATCGTTTTCCCGGGATCCTTGTACTTGATGGGAGTTGTATAGGAAATGATGAGCTAGCTTGCTCGACGAGAAAAGATTTCTTGGGCACGTTGGTGTGTCTTTTGAAGGTACAAAGGTCCTTCAAAAATTTGGCATAGGATGGGACTTGTTGGATAGCGTCAAGTAATGGGATATTGATTTGTACTTGCTTGAATACTTCCAACATCTTATCAACTTGTGCCTTTTTCTTTTGGGGAACCAATCGCTAGGGAATTGGAGCTTTTAGAACATAGGCTTCTACAGATGGCTCGGAAGATAAGGGTGGGGAGGAAGTTGAATCCACATGTGGATCTTCATTCTCCTTAAGATTCTAGGATTCACTCTCGATGGGTGGTGAGATATTCTTTTCGACTTCCTTACTAGACCTAAGCGTGATGATTGCTTTGATATCCTCCTGGGTATGTGATGAACCGACGTTATCTTGCACAAAATATTGACCTTTAGGTAAGTTACCTTTAGGATTGGGCTCAGGTTGACTCGAGAATGTTCCCTTGTTTCTCTCACTCAACACGTTTGCTAATTGACTCACCTGAACCTCGAGTTTGGCTATAGATTGAGTGTTTTCATGCAAGCTCTGTTGGGTAGATTGGAGGACATTTTGAGTAGTTAGCTGGAATTGGAGGGCACTTTGAGCAAGCAAATTCATCATATCCTCTAAAGCTTGGATCTTTTTAGAAGAAGGATACAATGGTTCGGGGGCATTCTTTTGGAAACCCGGAGGTGGATTACCAGAAGATTGACCTCCACTTTCGTGGTATTGACCCTTGGACCATGAAAAATTGGGGTGGTCTCGCCACCCCGGATTGTATGCATTGGAATATGGGTCATACTTTGTCCTATTTTGATAAAGGGCATTGGCTTGCTTAGTACATTCCTTATGGGTCGGTAGGGCGGAATAATTTTTGACTAAGTGGTTGAATGCATCGCAAAGTATACACACAGGGGAACCTACATGTTGAACAACATCAGGGTTAGTTCTATTGCCCTCTTTGCTCATCTCTAAAGCTTCTAAATGTCGGGCCAATGTGGCCACTTTGGCATTTAAATTATAACTTTGTTCGACTTGGTGAACGAAATCCTCATTGGAGGTGGTGGATCTAGATTCTTTATTGGGTACCCATCGCTGGGACTTTTTCGCTACGGCTTCTAGGAATAACCACGCATCAACCTCACTTTTCTCGGTGAAATCACCATTATATAATGACTCCAGCATGGTTCGAGTATTACAATCAAACTCCTCATATAAAATTTGGACTTGGCATCCCATCTCAATCCCATGGTGTGGACATTGCAGTAGAAAGTCCTTGAATCTCTCTAAATACATCCACAATGCTTCTCCCTCATTTTGGCTAAATGTGGTGATGGCGTGACGTATCGACACCGTCTTTTGATTGGGAAAGAATTTTTGCAGGAAGGTGACACTCATTTGGTTCCAAGTGGTGATCGATTCGGGTGTTAACGAGTTAAACCAACTCTTGGCTTTGTCTTTCAACGAGAATGGGAATAATTTAAGTTTGACAATCTCATCGGTGAGTTGTTGATACTTAATGGTCCCACATATCTCCTCAAATTCTCAAATATGAAGGTAGGGATCCTCTTTGTCGGTACCTCGAAACAGGGGCAATATGTGGATTGTTCCATGATGGAATAGAAAATTATTCGCAGTGTGATCGGGAAGACGTATGCACGAAGGTTGACTCGACCTAGTCGAATAAAGGTAATCTTTAAGGGCATGTGGCGCTAACTCGTCACCCATCTCGATGAAAATAAAAAATCGACCTACGTAAGTATCATGAATGCTAGACTCCACACTCGATAAACGACCGGTATGATCTCGAAACCATCTTCGCATACACTGAACTCACTCAATTTTTTTTTTTGTTATTGAAGAAGAAAAAAATATTAGACTCAAACCACGTAATTCCTAACTGACACACAACAATTTGAATTATCTAAATTAGTTGAGGGGAATTTCAATGTTAAAATCTAGTTTTCACGGGATTAATCGACGACAACGGGGGTCTCCGAATTAATCTCCCTAATTAGACAGCTCCTACTCTTTGACAAGAGAGAATTTAAAAGATGACCAACTATGGTTATCTCCTCAAATCTCGCTAAGAGAATTTAAAAGACGACCAACTACGATTATCGCCTAAAATCTTGCTTTTTCCTCCCGGTAGGTGGTCGGTACGAAGACACATTAAAAATCACCAATCCTAGACAAGGTGATACGGGGTCGATTTGACAAGCTCGCGTTGGAGTAACTTTTAATTCTAGCCTTGTTAAGAGGTTTCCTATGAGCTATGTGATATCCTAAGGCCAATGTCTACCTGATTTTAAAATAAATGTGATGGCTCGGGATATACAAATGCTGCGTTAATTCGGGATTTTCGGGCCAAGAAAGGGTGATGAAATCCCCACCTTATCTTTCACACGGGTTTTGTCCTTAAGTCAATTTATGCAACGTGCTAAATTAAATGCGAAATGAAACCACGTAGGAGAACAAAAAAAAACGTACCTCCGGCGTGGACCTTTTACGATAGCTTGTTTACGTCGGGTCGAAGTTTAATTTGACGTCGATCGGAAGGAAACGCCGCCTACATTTTAGTCGTCCCCGAGAGTTCCTTGTGCTCGTGGTAAGATTGCACAATTTTTTTCTTCGCGTTCGTCCACAGTTGAACACTTTTCCGAATTTTTCTTCACTTTTTTTTTTTTGCAAGAATGAATATGCTCCTAAAAAAAAAAGAAAAAAACTACACCAAACGTAAAGTGCGACACATACACCCAAAAAAAAATTAACGAAAAAAAAATGACACGCACTAGTGATGTATTTAACAACGCACACTTACGAAACAATTTTTTTATATATACTTGATAAAAAAACAGAATTACTACTAGGAAAAAAATATGATTTTTTTAAGGTGCTACCTACTGAAAAAACAAATCTGGAAATTTCGAGAAAAAAAACAATTTTTTTTTTCAAGTTTTTCCAATTTTTTTTATGTATTTTAGGATAAACTTAGTGCTAAAAGTGATATTTATTAAAAAAAACATAAATTAGATTTTATTTATTTTTTATTTTATTTTTTTTACACAGAAAAATAAAAATATTGTTGCTGAATGTTTTGTCCAAAAATTTTTGCTTTTTTTTTTTTATGAATTTTTACTAACAAAAATGCCAAAAGTAAAAAAAAAACTAGCCCGAAAATTACAACTTTTTTTAAAAAAAATCCGAACAAAATCCTCGGCAACGGCGCCAAAAACTTGTTCTCAATTTTATAAAATACAGCAAGTGACGGGCTATTATAGAATAGCGAGTGTAAGTACGGGTCGAATCCACTAAGATTTATCAATTTTTTTCTTTAAAAATAATTGTGACTGTCCAACTAGACTAAATTGGGTTAGAGATGAGATGTAATATTAAATTGAGCAACACAAATAAGAAATAAGAGTACGAGAGATATAATCAAGGTAACGTGAAAACTAGGACGTTGGATCCATTTATCACGTTAAACAAACACTGGGCAATAATTTAAATTTGTCATTTCCGATTTTATAACTCAAATTAAACCGACTCTCGTCGTATTGAATTCGAAAAAATAACAAGTTAGAAGTCCAAAATAAAATTTAACGTCTCTAAATTTAGACGCCCAAAATCCCTATTCCCTTAAAAATTTTGCTTTTAAATTTCAAAATATAGTCTTTAAGCATGGGCAATCAATCAATTTAATAAAAGTATAACCCATAAAAAAGTACTCATACTTAAAATAAAAAATGATTTTTTTCCAAACAATGCCGAAGGTTTAAAACACACTTTCGTGTCGTTTTAAATGAACACCGAATTTTTAAAACATCTAGCACATATCGGGAAGTAAAGATGAAATTAAATCACACACAATATTAATCACACATGATAAATTTCACCTAGTCCTAGTGAGAAAATTACGCTAGCATAATTGTAGACGTAATAAAATTGCAAGAATGAATACTCAATTTCATTAAATAAACAAACTTACAATTGACGTGTCACAAATATTTTTGACAGAAATTTTACTCTCAAAATAATTATTGGCCCTTAGTAAGGAACCAAAAACAATACATAAAACTCTCTCTACAACTCTCTCTGTCAAAAATGAAGAACACAAGGGTTCTATTTATAGGATTAGGGTTAGGATATTTGGATGAGATGGGACTCTCCCTGATTGGCTGTATTTGAGCTGATAATTATCTCGTGGAGTCTTGAAAGAAGTTGGAGATAATTATCCCCAAATTCGTCACTATTCACGTCACTATTCACAGCACCAACTTTAATCATACTTTTGATCTACAAAACTTCAAAATCTCATTTCGTACGAACTTCAAAGTTGTGAGTCTTGTCAAGACCTTTCCGAAAAGGTATGGCCCGGCCTCAACGGACACTCGAGCGATTTTATAAAAAATATTTAGTCCAACTGTGTTAGCCGTGCCGTGTCGCGTCGCGATGTATCCTGACAATTTTTGCACATCGACTCCTTTGTAGTACAAATTTCCGGGGTACCTATAAAAATACAAAAAATAAAAATAATTAATTCAAATTTAGGGTCACAAATATTTATAATTTACAAAATTACCCCTCTTTGCATTTTAACTCCCGAAATTCATTAATTGCTCGTTTTAATTCAGAATTCAACCGAATTTCAGAGGGAACTTTATTTTGGCTAGATAAATATTTAAAATTATTTGTAGGCCCATGAAGTTTGATAATTATGATTTCACCCCCAGAGTTATTAAAATTGCATTTTTAACTCGAATTTTATTCAAACATGCATTTTTCTTTTCTTTTATGAAAACGTCTCTAAAAACTCATTACTTATGTTACAATGGGTCTAACAAGGTCTAGATTTGGACATAATTCATAAAAAATAATGCACTTATCACTGATAAAACATAATAGACTTGTGGCAGCCCACAGTGCGTTATATATTTGCTATGGAGGCTGTCAAATACTTGATAGGCCTCTTGTTGCTTATTAAAGAGTGAAACCAAATAATACTAGCCATATTTGTAATTATAACTTCGACATTTCTACTTCAGGGACACTATTGCAAATCAAGGGAGTGGAATCCTCTAGTAGGGGTAAAAACACCCTCATTGTCATTTAATGTTAAGGCATCCGCAATGTCCTTGGTAAAAAAGATGGCGGTGGGGGAAATCTTTAGTGAGTAGGGGTAAAATTACCCTCATTTTTTATTATGTCCCCTGCTAAGGCAACAACACTGTCCCCTGTTAAAGAAACGTTTTAACAATATATCAAATAAGCACCTCAAAAATAAAAAAATTACTTGATCAAAAGTTTTGAATATAGCAACGTCAGCATACTATACACCATATAAGTAATAAGCATCAAACCAAAAAACTAATCTTTTAACCCGCAATTCAGAATTCAATGCAAAACTTTGTAGTCATAAAAGAGTAATAATATGTTTAGTATTCGGGAAAAATATACAGCCAAAAAATTTAAGAGAATTAAAGATCCAACAACTCACTAACAAACCTAATGTTTGATAATTAGCTATCTGCAACACAATAACCTCCATAATAAAATTGTCAAATAAAATAACATATGGTTGCAACCCCCCAAAAAAATCAAACTCAACTATAATTCTGAAATTAATATAAAACCAAACAAACATATAAACATTTTTCTCAAACATTCACTACAACAAAATGGCCAAATTGTCACCTTTCAGCCGGCCACCCTTGTCACGATCGTTGACCGTGACAACAAACACGCGTTTTATGTCACGGTCATTGATCGTGACAATTCTTAAAATAATTGTCACGGTCAAGGACCTTGACACGACTGTGACAATGTCTTCAGTAAAAAAAGCCCTAAGCTTTTTTTTATACCACTGTTTTTTGGTTTCCCCCCCCCCCCCCCCTCTCTCTCTCTCTCTCTCTAAGCGATTTCAGCTCTCTCTTTCTAAGGTATTTTTTTCCTCTCTTTCTCTTTGTTGTCCAGCTTATACTCAAGAGGGGGGGGTGAATTAAGTTTTTACAAACTTTTAGTCAAATTAAAATTTCAGAAAAATATTTAATTTATAACACTTTGACAAATTTCAGATTAATAAAATTATAAAGAATAAATCCAACAATATCAAATAAATGCAACCAATTAATTTAAACAACTATAAATGCAGATTTTAACACACTAGGAATATTAAATTAAGCTTCGTATTTAATATTAAGTGATATTCTGAAATTAATTATTTAAAATAAAAAATAATTATTTTAACCTTAAAATTAATTTAGCCAAATTTCAGAATTAATTTATTTGCAAGATAGTGTGCTGAAAATATTAACTCAAGCAAGCATGTGCAAATAAATAAATGAAAGTGCGGAAAATAAATGACAGCGAAATTTAACGTGATTCGGCCAAATCCCGGCCTACGTCCACGCACCTAGAGCCCCCGTCTCCTTTGCGCTTCACTAAACCTGATCCACTTGCGGGAAGGATCAAACCACTGCGTACAAATGTTTGCAAGCTAACTCCGAGCTTCAAACTCCATGGCCCACTTGCGAGTAGGAACCGATTATCGGTACAAACCGAAGCTTCAACAAAGCTTCACAACAAATCTGAATTTTTGTAGTACAGAGTACAATACTAAAACTCCTTAAAATATAATTTGTAATCTAAGTTTCTCCTTCTTTAATGAGACTTCAATAAATGATGTTGAAGTAGTCACAAGTCTTCTTCTTCAATGATTGAGCAGATATCAAGATTAATTGCTCTCTCGAATGTGTAGCTGAGTAGTAAAATAAATGCTCTTAATAATATTTCAAGTCTTGATCATATTCTCATTCAAGTGTGTTTCTTTAATGCAGCTCTTGAAATCACATGCATTTTGAGTATTAAATGCTCCTGAATTTTCTGAGATGATGTCGATTCAAAATGATCTCCAAATCTGATATGCAAATCTTCATTTTTTATCTTCTCCATAAAAATATAGCTGTTGTATCAAAACAATGGTAATCTGAAAATGTCTGTGATTGAGAGTGGTTTGGTAGATGACCCATATATTTTCTGCAGAAAGAATGTTAGTCCTAGAGATAATATCCGAAGTATGTAAGTGTAGGACTGAAAATGGGTTCTTTTGATATCTTAAAAAGAATCCTGCAAAATATGTTAGACCAAAAGAGAGAAAGATATTTTCAAATGAATGATTGAAATATAATCTGATAAAAAATATAATATTCTGATTCATTTAGACTGAATTGTCAACCTCATTTGATAAGAGTAAAAAGTCTGTGCAAAGTTTGACAGCAAGTGTATATGGGTGGCCTAATGAAAAACTTTTTTTTATACTATGGTAAATAAATCGTTAAAGCATATATAGATATATTATATATTAAAAATTAACAGTTGGTGCCCAAGGATTACAAATAAGGACGCACGGCTCAAGAACAAAACTGAACAAAAAATTTGAACCTTTATATAAATGACACGCAAGCAAGTAACAAGCAGAAATATTACAAGAATTCCAACTATTCAAATTTGAGGTAATCTGCCTTAAAGATATGTGAACCAATACAAACAATTTGTCCATAAAAAAAATGTGTCAGTGCGAAATCAGTCCCATGAAATGAACTCACAAAGAAGTGAGTTAAAAAGTTTTCCCAACCATTGATAGAGCAGTACACGGATGGGACAAGACAAGGGATGTAAGAATTAAAACTGCACTAGACTGTTCATACCGTGGCTTAAGGAATAAAGGAATAAGTACTGCCTAAGTCAGTTTCGTACAATAAGGTTGGCATGACACTTAATGACCTAGCAGGTACAGTCAAATCTAAAGAAAAAAATGACCACTGCCAAAGCAGTAAACACGCAAGGCATGGAGTAGACATTGGCATTAAAGCCAAAAAAAAACTTCAACAATAATATAAGTATATATCCACGGGATAAACTATTTTACTCTACCCTGTGGACATGCAATCATGCTAACTGGCAAAAGCTTACAGAGGCATATAAAGAAGAAAGGATCTTTTGGCATTTTGTTCCTATCTCATATTTCGTTTGTGTTTGGCAGAAAAGTGCATATAATATGTATATAGGACTATGTAAGAAAAAAAAGGGTTACCAATTAAAAGTATATACAAGAATCAAGTTGCAAGCATTGATTATTGTAGACAAAATATATAAAAACATGAATAAGAAATGTTTATATCAACAAAAAAATATGTAATATAAGTTAAGAAATATTTATATAATTAATAAAATTAATAAAAAAATATGTTTGGAATCATCAAAATTAATATATTAAGTTAAACTAAAATGTACATTAATTAAACTAATTTAATTAATTAGGGATAAATAACATTTTCGTTAACAATCTACCCCTTTTTGATGATGACAAACAATGATCCATAAACTGAATAAATTAAGCACAATTAGTGAATCATAAATATTTCTCCCCCTTTTGACATTATCAAAAATATTTTTCATATAAATCACGTGTCAACGGGTAAAGTGCGAAGCTCCCCCTATCAAAAATAATATAGGCATGTGATATAACCATAAATCGCAAAGGGCATAAAATTTTCAATACGTACGTGTGTCATCGTATATTCATAAAAAATTGATAACATGTATTCGGTTTTATAAATAGAAAATAATACTATCAAATAATGAACAAATAACCAAAATGAAAAATAATAAAAGATAAATGATCAACTTCTCAAATTGCATCAATGATAAATGATACCAATTGTTGAAGTCACACACTAACCGTGTGTTGCACACAAATAATTCCTCAAAACAACTTTTTACACATAAATAAACATCATAACTTAATGTTTTAAAATAATTCAAATACAAGAGATATATCAATTAGCCCAATCATCTTTCTCAATAATAAAATTTCAGCGTATAAATTTTGAATAGGGGCATATCAATTGTTGTGTAAATCCTAATGATAGAATAAACTTTTAAGCACACAACATGAAATATTTCATAACTCGATGTTTTCAAATAATTTGGAATAAAGCCCAAATGAGTTAGAAGATAGCGACATAAATATAACGATAAAAATTTACTATTTTGTTCATTCTTTGCCGTTTTCAAGATACGAGCATAAATTCTCGAAATATTCAATCATATTGCAAACAAAAAAAATGTTGATCAAGCATTTTTCTATGAATAATTTTCAATAAACATTTGTCTCCCCCTAAGGGATACCAATGAAGGCATATATGCATATAACAAATATAATGCATCTTTTCACGAGATAAAACAATTTCAGCATTTATTTCCATAAGATCATTTTCAACAAAAAAAGTCACAAGTCATAACAATTTCAATTAATCATAAGATTTTTTATTTGAGCACAAAATAATAATAAGTGTCATTTCCATTCAAAAAAAATTTCAAGAATGTCACAAATATTTGAACAAGGATACTAAACATGTAGCATAAGATTAACTAATAATGATTAATGTGTTTATATCATCAAAATCAATAAATGCATATTACAATATCAACATGTAGCTCAAGACTAGCGAACTTTAAAATGACATTTTTGTTTCAAATTAATATTCAATAAAATCATGAATTAATCCAATATTATTATTAAAAAATATATCATGATGTAATTAAAAAGATATATGAATTTTCTTATAAAATAATTACCAAACTCAAATATGTGATATAACAAAGAATCATCAAAAATAATAAATATACAAATTTACATCTGAATACTAAATAATCAATCAACACGCTCAGATGTTATAACAAAAATTATATGCATGGAAATATATAAATTATGAAATAAATCATTAGTAAACATATGGTATTCAATTCAAGAATGGTGCTCCTTACCACCTTACCAATACAGAAGATATATTCATGAAACTTCTTCCAAGTGTGGCATTTCCAACATTAGGCAATGATACTTGAAATTTGTAATATGATCAAATCATATGCCTTGAAAATCCACATTCCACTACAAAATGCAACCTACACAACTTTGAAAATTTTCTCTTTTGGTACCCAAAATGTGTTAGGTCCATAGGGGTTAGTATACATCTTAATTCCTTTTGGAATCCATGCAAATTTTCTTTTTCTAAATTTATATGGACACAAATCTGAAAAATGTGTGTGTCTAACACAATAAGTGCATAAATAGTTAGGATGACTAGATGAGGCATCAAATTTCAATAAATTGGAATAAGTCTTTTTCTCATTTCCTTCATCATATCCTATACCATTATTATTAAATCGAATTCTTTGTGTCTCAACAATTTTATGAAAATATTCATTTCCTTTTGTAAAAGTATCTAATTATTTCTTTAAATATTCAATCTCCCTTTTTAGCTCAATATTTTCAATTTCAAGAGGAGTAGTGACAATAACATATTTTTCCTTTTTCAAAGATTTAATTTCATTTTTCAAAGATTCATTTTCTAATTTCAACTCATCAAAATCATTTGACATATAATCATATTTAGTTGAAAGTAATGAATGAGACTTCTTAAGTTTAATATATCTATTTTTAAGTTCTTCAAAACTTTCACATAATTCATCAAAAACATTTTGTAATACTTCATAATCATCAACTTCATCATTATCACTATCACTAGAGTTAGGGTTATAATGTACCCCATTTTCCATAGCCATGAAACATATATGAGCGACTTCATTTTCATTTGAATCTTCATCGGAAGAGCTTGTGTCGGAGTCACTCCATGTTGTGGCTTTCAATCCTTTCTTCCCTTTCTTATACTTTGGACAATTAGGCTTAATATGTCCAACTTCATCACAATGATAGCATCTTAGTTCAGATTTGGATTGATGATCATCATTGAACTCATTTGAAAAATGTTTCCTTCTTCTTTCCTTGGCTTTCTTTTTGTAAATAAGATATTTTTTGAAATCTTTATCCATTAAGGAAATATCATCATCATCATCGTCATCTTCACTTTCTATATTTTTGCTTGAAGATTTGAGAGCAATAATTTTGTTTGCTTTAGGTTTCTCTTCTTCAATAAATTCCTTGAGTTCCATCTCATGAGTGATTAAGGAACCCAATAGCTCATCAAGAGAGATAGGTCTTTCTCTAATTGCGTTTTTGATAGCTAATTTTCTGGTCATCCAATTCTCCGGTAATGACCTGAGAATTTTGCTCACCAACTCATTGTTAGTATAGGTTTTTCCAAGAGATTTAAGACCATTAATAATATTAGTAAACCTAATGAACATATCAGAAATAGATTCATCAGATTTCATCTTAAATAACTCATAACTATGAACAAGCATACTAATTTTATCTTCTTTAACTTGACTATTTCCTTCATATGTGACTTTTAGTCTATCCCAAATTTCTTTAGCAGATTCACAACATCAAATTCTGTTATACTCATTTACATCAAGTGCACAATGCCAAATATTCATGGCTTTAGCATTTATTTGAATTTTCCTAATATCAACTTCATTTCATTCATTTTCTTCTTTAGGGACAGAAGCATTATTTTCCATTTTAATAGGAATAAAGGGACCATTCATGACAACTCTCCAAACTTCATAATCATGTGACTGAATAAAATATTTAATTCTATTTTTCCAATAACTATGATCTTTTCCAAAAAATAAAGGAGGTTTAAAAATGGATTGGCCTTCACCAAGGGATGTAGTAACATATGCCATTGATCTTTAACTCTAACATTGTTAAATCTAAAAATAAGAAGAGCACTAGCTCTGATAACAATTGTTGCCCAGATTATACTCAAGAGGGGGGGTGAATTGAGTTTTAACAAACTTTTAGTCAAATTAAAATTTCAGAAAAATATTTAATTTATAACACTTTGACAAATTTCAAATTAATAAAACTCTAAAGCATAAATCCAACAATATCAAATAAATGCAACCAATTAATTTAAACAACCAGAAATGCAGATTTTAACACACTAGGAATATTAAATTAATTTTCGTATTTAATATTAAGTGATATTCTGAAATTAATTATTTAAAATAAAAAAATAATTATTTTAACCTCAAAATTAATTTAGCCAAATTTCAGAATTAATTTATTTGTAAGATAGTGTGCTTAAAATATTAACTCAAGCAAGCATGGGCAAATAAATAAATGAAAGTGCGGAAAATAAATGACACCGAAATTTAATGTGGTTCGGCCAAATCCCGGCCTACGTCCACGCGCCTAGAGCCCCCGTCTCCTTTGCGCTTCACTAAACCTGATCCACTTGCGGGAAGGATCAAACCACCGCGTACAAATGTTTGCAAGCTAACTCCGAGCTTCAAACTCCATGGCCCACTTGCGAGTAGGAACCAATTATCGGTACAAACCGAAGCTTCAACAAAGCTTCACAACAAATCTGAATTTTTGTAGTACAGAGTACAATACTGAAACTCCTTAAAATATAATTTGTAATCTGAGTTTCTCCTACTTTAATGAGACTTCAATAAATGATGTTGAAGTAGTCACAAGTCTTCTTCTTCAATGATTGAGCTAATATCAAGATTAATTGCTCTCTCGAATGTGTAGCTGAGTAGTAAAATAAATGCTCTTAGTAATATTTCAAGTCTTGATAATATTCTCATTCAAGTGTGTTTATGTAATGCAGCTCTTGAAATCACATGCATTTTGAGTATTAAATGCTCCTGAATTTTCTGAGATGATGTCGATTCAAAATGATCTCCAAATCTGATATGCAAATCTTCATTTTTTATCTTCTCCATAAAAATATAGTTGTTGTATCAAAACAATGGTAATCTGAAAATGTCTGTGATTGAGAGTGGTTTGGTAGATGACCCATATATTTTCTGCAGATAGAATGTTAGTCCTAGAGATAATATCCGAAGTATGTAAGTGTAGGACTGAAAATGGGTTCTTTTGATATCTTAAAAAGAATCCTGCAAAATATGTTAGACCAAAAGAGAGAAAGATATTTTCAAATGAATGATTGAAATATAATCTGATAAAAAATATAATATTCTCATTCATTTAGACTGAATTGTCAACCTCATTTGATAAGAGTAAAAAGTCTGTGCAAAGTTTGACAGCAAGTGTATATGGGTGGCCTAATGAAAAACTTTTTTTTATACTCTAGTAAATAAATCGTTAAAGCATATATAGATATATTATATATTAAAAATTAACAGTTGGTGCCCAAGGATTACAAATAAGGACGCACGGCTCAAGAACAAAACTGAACAAAAAATTTGAACCTTTATATAAATGACACGCAAGCAAGTAACAAACAGAAATATTACAAGAATTCCAACTATTCAAATTTGAGGTAATCTGCCTTAAAGATATGTGAACCAATACAAACAATTTGTCCATAAAAAAAATGTGTCAGTGCGAAATCAGTCCCATGAAATGAACTCACAAAGAAGTGAGCTAAAAAGTTTTCCCAACCATTGATAGAGCAGTACACGGATGGGACAAGACAAGGGATGTAAGCATTAAAACTGCACTAGACTGTTCATACCGTGGCTTAAGGAATAAAGGAATAAGTACTGCCTAAGTCAGTTTCGTACAATAAGGTTGGCATGACACTTAATGACCTAGCAGGTACAGTCAAATCTAAAGAAAAAAATGACCACTGCCAAAGCAGTAAACACGCAAGGCATGGAGTAGACATTGGCATTAAAGCCAAAAAAAAAAAACTTCAACAATAATATAAGTATATATCCACGGGATAAACTATTTTACTCTACCCTGTGGACATGCAATCATGCTAACTGGCAAAAGCATACAGAGGCATATAAAGAAGAAATGATATTTTGGCATTTTGTTCCTATCTCATATTTCGTTTGTGTTTGGCAGAAAAGTGCATATAATATGTATATAGGACTATGTAAGAAAAAAAAGGGTTACCAATTAAAAGTATATACAAGAATCAAGTTGCAAGCAT
Source organism: Sambucus nigra (assembly GCA_949130495.1). Taxonomy (NCBI): domain Eukaryota; kingdom Viridiplantae; phylum Streptophyta; class Magnoliopsida; order Dipsacales; family Adoxaceae; genus Sambucus; species Sambucus nigra. The sequence goes on from OX422212.1 coordinate 96,089,377, forward strand.
TGATTATTGTAGACAAAATATATAAAAACATGAATAAGAAATGTTTATATCAACAAAAAAATATGTAATATAAGTTAAGAAATATTTATATAATTAATAAAATTAATAAAAAAATATGTTTGGAATCATCAAAATTAATATATTAAGTTAAACTAAAATGTACATTAATTAAACTAATTTAATTAATTAGGGATAAATAACATTTTCGTTAACAATCTACCCCTTTTTGATGATGACAAACAATGATCCATAAACTGAATAAATTAAGCACAATTAGTGAATCATAAATATTTCTCCCCCTTTTGACATTATCAAAAATATTTTTCATATAAATCACGTGTCAACGGGTAAAGTGCGAAGCTCCCCCTATCAAAAATAATATAGGCATGTGATATAACCATAAATCGCAAAGGGCATAAAATTTTCAATACGTACGTGTGTCATCGTATATTCATAAAAAATTGATAACATGTATTCGGTTTTATAAATAGAAAATAATACTATCAAATAATGAACAAATAACCAAAATGAAAAATAATAAAAGATAAATGATCAACTTCTCAAATTGCATCAATGATAAATGATACCAATTGTTGAAGTCACACACTAACCGTGTGTTGCACACAAATAATTCCTCAAAACAACTTTTTACACATAAATAAACATCATAACTTAATGTTTTAAAATAATTCAAATACAAGAGATATATCAATTAGCCCAATCATCTTTCTCAATAATAAAATTTCAGCGTATAAATTTTGAATAGGGGCATATCAATTGTTGTGTAAATCCTAATGATAGAATAAACTTTTAAGCACACAACATGAAATATTTCATAACTCGATGTTTTCAAATAATTTGGAATAAAGCCCAAATGAGTTAGAAGATAGCGACATAAATATAACGATAAAAATTTACTATTTTGTTCATTCTTTGCCGTTTTCAAGATACGAGCATAAATTCTCGAAATATTCAATCATATTGCAAACAAAAAAAATGTTGATCAAGCATTTTTCTATGAATAATTTTCAATAAACATTTGTCTCCCCCTAAGGGATACCAATGAAGGCATATATGCATATAACAAATATAATGCATCTTTTCACGAGATAAAACAATTTCAGCATTTATTTCCATAAGATCATTTTCAACAAAAAAAGTCACAAGTCATAACAATTTCAATTAATCATAAGATTTTTTATTTGAGCAGAAAATAATAATAAGTGTCATTTCCATTCAAAAAAAATTTCAAGAATGTCACAAATATTTGAACAAGGATACTAAACATGTAGCATAAGATTAACTAATAATGATTAATGTGTTTATATCATCAAAATCAATAAATGCATATTACAATATCAACATGTAGCTCAAGACTAGCGAACTTTAAAATGACATTTTTGTTTCAAATTAATATTCAATAAAATCATGAATTAATCCAATATTATTATTAAAAAATATATCATGATGTAATTAAAAAGATATATGAATTTTCTTATAAAATAATTACCAAACTCAAATATGTGATATAACAAAGAATCATCAAAAATAATAAATATACAAATTTACATCTGAATACTAAATAATCAATCAACACGCTCAGATGTTATAACAAAAATTATATGCATGGAAATATATAAATTATGAAATAAATCATTAATAAACATATGATATTCAATTCAAGAATGGTGCTCCTTACCACCTTACCAATACAAAAGATATATTCATGAAACTTCTTCCAAGTGTGGCATTTCCAACATTAGGCAATGATACTTGAAATTTGTAATATGATCAAATCATATGCCTTGAAAATCCACATTCCACTACAAAATGCAACCTACACAACTTTGAAAATTTTCTCTTTTGGTACCCAAAATGTGTTAGGTCCATAGGGGTTAGTATACATCTTAGTTTCTTTTGGAATCCATGCAAATTTTATTTTTCTAAATTTATATGGACACAAATCTGAAAAATGTGTGTGTCTACCACAATAAGTGCATAAATAGTTAGGATGACTAGATGAGGCATCAAATTTCAATAAATTGGAATAAGTCTTTTTCTCATTTCCTTCATCATATCCTATACCATTATTATTAAATCGAATTCTTTGTGTCTCAACAATTTTATGAAAATATTCATTTCCTTTTGTAAAAGTATCTAATGATTTCTTTAAATATTCAATCTCCCTTTTTAGATCAATATTTTCAATTTCAAGAGGAGTAGTAAAAATAACAGATTTTTCCTTTTTCAAAGATTTAATTTCATTTTTCAAAGATTCATTTTCTAATTTCAACTCATCAAAATCATTTGACATAGAATCATATTTAGTTGAAAGTAATGAATGAGACTTCTTAAGTTTAATATATCTATTTTTAAGTTCTTCAAAACTTTCACATAATTCATCAAAAACATTTTGTAATACTTCATAATCATCAACTTCATCATTATCACTATCACTAGAGTTAGGGTTAGAATGTACCCCATTTTCCATAGCCATGAAACATAGATGAGCGACTTCATTTTCATTCGAATCTTCATCGGAAGAGCTTGTGTTGGAGTCACTCCATGTTGTGGCTTTCAATCCTTTCTTACCTTTCTTATACTTTGGACAATTAGGCTTAATATGTCCAACTTCATCACAATGATAGCATCTTAGTTCAGATTTGGATTGATGATCATCATTGAACTCATTTGAAAAATGTTTCCTTCTTCTTTCCTTGGCTTTCTTTTTGTAAATAAGATATTTTTTGAAATCTTTATCCATTAAGGAAATATCATCATCATCGTCATCTTCACTTTCTATATTTTTGCTTGAAGATTTGAGAGCAATAATTTTGTTTGCTTTAGGTTTCTCTTCTTCAATAAATTCCTTGAGTTCCATCTCATGAGTGATTAAGGAACCCAATAGCTCATCAAGAGAGATAGGTCTTTCTCTAATTTCTTTTTTGATAGCTAACTTTCTGGTCATCCAATTCGCCGGTAATGACCTGAGAATTTTGCTCACCAACTCATTGTTAGTATAGGTTTTTCCAAGAGATTTAAGACCATTAATAATATTAGTAAACCTAGTGAACATATCAGAAATAGATTCATCAGATTTCATCTTAAATAACTCATAACTATGAACAAGCATACTAATTTTATCTTCTTTAACTTGACTAGTTCCTTCATATGTGACTTCTAGTCTATCCCAAATTTCTTTAGCATATTCACAACATCAAATTCTGTTATACTCATTTACATCAAGTGCACAATGAAAAATATTCATAGCTTTAGCATTTATTTGAATTTTCCTAATATCAACTTCATTCCATTCATTTTCTTCTTTAGGGACAGAAGCATTAATTTCCATTTTAATAGGAATAAAGGGACCATTCATGACAACTCTCCAAACTTCATAATCATGTGACTGAATAAAATATTTAATTCTATTTTTCCAATAACTATGATCTTTTCCAGAAAATAGAGGAGGTTTAAAAATGGATTGGCCTTCACCAAGGGATGTAGTAACATATGCCATTGATCTTTAACTCTAACATTGTTAAATCTAAAAATCAGAAGAGCTCTAGCTCTGATACCAATTGTTGCCCAGATTATACTCAAGAGGGGGGGGGGGGGGTGAATTGAGTTTTTACAAACTTTTAGTCAAATTAAAATTTCAGAAAAATATTTCATTTATAACACTTTGACAAATTTCAAATTAATAAAACTCTAAAGCATAAATCCAACAATATCAAATAAATGCAACCATTTAATTTAAACAACCAGAAATGCAGATTTTAACACACTAGGAATATTAAATTAATTTTCGTATTTAATATTAAGTGATATTTTGAAATTAATTATTTAAAATAAAAAAATAATTATTTTAACCTCAAAATTAATTTAGCCAAATTTCAGAATTAATTTATTTGCAAGATAGTGTGATGAAAATATTAACTCAAGCAAGTATGTGCAAATAAATAAATGAAAGTGCGGAAAATAAATGACACCGAAATTTAACGTGGTTCAGCTAAATCCCGGCTTACGTCCACGCGCCTAGAGCCCCCGTCTCCTTTGCGCTACACTAAACCTGATCCACTTGCGGGTAGGATCAAACCACGGCGTACAAATGTTTGCAAGATAACTCCGAGCTTCAAACTCCATGGCCCACTTACGGGTAGGAACCAATTACCGGTACAAACCGAAGCTTTAACAAAGCTTCACAACAAATCTGAATTTTTGTAGTACAGAGTACAATACTGAAACTCCTTAAAATACAATTTGTAATCTGAGTTTCTCCTTCTTTAATGAGACTTCGATAAATGATGTTGAAGTAGGCACAAGTCTTCTTCTTCAATGATTGAGAAAATATCAAGATTAATTGCTCTCTTGAATGTGTAGCTGAGTAGTAAAATAAATGCTCTTAATAATATTTCAAGTCTTGATCGTATTCTCATTCAAGTGTGTTTCTTCAATGCAGCTCTTGAAAGCTTTAAATTTATCTTCTAAAAACTAGCTGCTAGACACATGCATTTTGAGCATTAAATGCTCCTGAATTTTCTGAGATGATGTCGATTCAAAATGATCTCCAAATCTGATATGCAAATCTTCATTTTTTATCTTCTCCATAAAAATATAGTTGTTGTATCACAACAATGGTAATCTGAAAATATCTGTGATTGAGAGTGGCTTGGTAGATGACCCATATATTTTCTGCAGAAAGAATGTTAGTCCTAGAGATAATATTCGAAGTATGTAAATGTAGGACTGAAAATGGGTTCTTTTGATATCTTAAAAAGATTCCTGCAAAATATGTTACACCAAAAGAGAGAAAGATATTTTGAAATGAATGCTTGAAATATAATCTGATAAAAAATATAATATTCTGATTCATTTAGACTGAATTATCAACCTCATTTGATAAGAGTAAAAAGTCTGTGCAGAGTTTGACAACAAGTGTATATGGGTGGCCCAATGAAAAACGTTTTTTTTATACTATGGTAAATAAATCGTTAAAGCATATATAAATATATTATATATTAAAAATTAACAGTTGGTGCCCAAGGATTGCAACTAAGGACGCACGGCTCAAGAACAAAACTGAACAAAAAATTTGAACGTTTATATAAATGACACGCAAGCAAGTAACCAACAGAAATGTTACAAGAATTACAACTATTCAAATTTGAGGTAATCTGCCTTAAAGATATGTGAACCAATACAAACTATTTGTCCATAAAAAAAACATGTCAGTGCGAAATCAGTCCCATGAAATGAACTCACAAAGAAGTGAGCTAAAAAAATTTCCCAACCATTAATAGAGCAGTACACGGATGGAACAAGACAAGGGATGTAAGCATTAAAACTGCACTAGACTGTTCATACCGTGGCTTAAGGAATAAAGGAATAAGTACTGCTTAAGCATCTTCGTACAATAAGGTTGGCATGGCACTTAATGACCTAGCAAGTATAGTCAAATCTAAAGAAAAAAATGACCACTGCCAAAGCAGTAAACACGCAAGGAATGGAGTAGACATTGGCATTAAAGCCAAAAAAAAAAAACTTCAACAATAATATAAGTATATATCCACGAGATAAAGTATTTTACTCTACCCTTTGGACATGCAATCATGCTAACTGGCAAAAGTTTACAGGGGCATATAAAGAAGAAAGGATCTTTTGGCATTTTGTTCCTATCTCATATTTCATTTGTGTTTGGCACAAAAGTGTATATAATATGTATATAGGACTATGTAAGAAAAAAAAGGTTACCAATTAAAAGTATATACAAGAATCAAGTTGCAAGCATTGATTATTGTAGACAAAATATATAAAAATGTGAATAAGAAATATTTATATAAACAAAAAAAATATGTAATATAAGTTAAGAAATATTTATATAATCAATAAAAAAATATGTTTGGAATCATCAAAATTAATATATTAAGTTAAACTAAATGTACATTAATTAAACTAATTTAATTAATTAGGGATAAATAACATTTCCGTTAACACTCTTTCATTTCTATATGTGTGTGTATGTGTATATATGTATGTGTATATGTGTGTGTATATGTGTGTATATATATGTGTGGTGGTGTGTGGTGGGTGAGGGGGCAGGGGGTGGTGGGGGTGGGGTGGGTTGTGTGTGTACATGTGTGTGTGTGTGTGCAGGTGTGGTGGGGCTGGGGTGAGGGGGCAGAGGGTGTGGTGGGGGGAAGGGGGCAGGGGGTGGTGTGGTGGGGGTGTGGTGGGTGTGTGTGTGTGTGTGGTCGGGCAATCTTAACAATTGTATAACTTTAATTAATAAATTGTATAACTTTAATTGTAATTTTAATTGTATAGTTTTAGATGAAAGTAAATTAATAATTAGTGCCCATTTCATATAAAAGTAGGATTGCCCCTCATTGTAAATTAGAAAATTAATAATTGTATACTTTAATTTTTAGTTTAATTGATGAGATGAATTAATTGAGTAGATGAATTAGAAGGAGTACGGGATACACATTTCTTGTTGACATTGTTGTTGGATTATTTTGTTTAGTAAATGTTGGGTTGGTTAGTTTTAAAAGTGGCATGACTACTGGATTATTGTCCATTTGGGGGTGGGATTTTTCATGAAAATTACTTTGTATATCGAACAATATATATGTAGTATGTTCATGTGTGTGTGGCGGGGGGAGGGGGTGGGGTGGTGGTGGTGGTGGTGTGGTGGGGGTGTGTGTGTGTGTGGTGGGGGAATCTTAATAATTGTATAGCTTTAATTAATAAATTGTATAGATTTAATTGTAATTTTAATTGTATAGTTTTAGATGAAAGCAAATTAATAATTAGAGCCCATTTCATATGAAAGTAGGATTTCCCCTCATTGTAAATTAGTAAATTAATAATTGTATACTTTAATTGTTAGTTTAATTGATGAAATGAATTAATTGAGTAGATGAATTAGAAGGAGTATGGGATACACATTTGTTGTTCACATTGCTGTTGGATTATTTTGTTTAGTAAATATTGGGTTGGTTAGTTTTAAAAGTGGCATGACCGCTGGATTATTGTCCATATGGGGGTGTAATTTTTCAACTTTTTTTGAAAATTACATTGTAGATCGAACAATATATAAATATATATATATATATATATATATATATATATATATATATATATATATATATATATATATATATATATATAGTTGTCTCGTCCCGAATTATCACAGTCATTGACCTTCACAAGTTGAACTTGTCAAGGTCAATGACCGTGACAATTAGGCAGATTTGTTGTAAGATCTTAGGTGCACTAAAGTCATCCACCATTATAGGAATATAACTGTTACCACAGAAGCTAGTTCTAGAGGGGGCAGGGATGGGGGAAGGGGTGGGTCAAGGTGGGGGGAGGGGGCAGGGATGGGGGTGGGTGGTGGGGTAGGGGTGGGGGGCTGCGTGTGTGTCTATGTGTGTGTATGTGCGTAGTGTCCCTTGTAAAAGAATTGATTGATTATTAATTTTTTTAGTAAATTAATATATAATTGCCCCTTATTGTAAATTAGTAAATTAATATATGATTAATTATGAAAGTAGGATTGCCCCTCATTGTAAATTAGTAAATTAATAATTGTATACTTTAATTGTTAGTTTAATTGATGAAAATAATTATTGTGTGTGTGGTGGGGGGCAGGGGGTGGTGTGTGTGTGTGTACGTGTGCGTGTGTGTGGTGGGGGAGGGGTGTATGAAAGTAAATTAATAATTAGTGCTCATTTTTATTTGTAGTAATTGTACATATTTGCATGTCTTCTTCTAATTTTTTTTTATCTGTACTAATAACATATTTTTACAGCAAATGTCTCCTTCAGGTATTAAGGCGAGGATGATGATGCTGGTTATGATGATGTCGTCTGGGCTTGGTGGTAGCAGAGGCGACGAGGGCTCCTCGGCCCCTAGGCTCCCCAAATATTGCAAATTTGGGATTACCATCGAGAAAAAGTCAGAGCTATTAGCGAGATCCCTCGAGCTGCTAAAGACGGTCATCGGTCCGAGGTTTATGAGTTGGAAGGAGGTGCCATATGAGCTCAAGTTAGTTGTTTGGGCGGCACTACAGGTAATATATTTATATTTATATGAATATTTCAATTTCAATTTCAATTTCAATTTCGATTTCAATTTCATTTTATATTTATATTTATATTTATATTTATTCGCAACTAACATTGTATTTGTTGGACATGAACAATTCAACATGGATCCAAAGCTACGCGATTCCGTCTTGGAGCAGTTGAGGGAGCAACACAAGACGTGGAAGAAAAATATACGAACATGGTACTTTGGAAAAACACGAGAGTCTATTATCCAATGGCGTGAATCCGTCCCGTCGAAGGAGACGATCTCATTGGCACAATGGAAAAAGTTCATTGACAATGAGATCGGGGAGCGACAATTGGCATCTCGCCAATCGGGGAGGGAAAATCGGGCAAAAAAGACGGACGTACACTACTCCGGCCGGACGTCTTATGCCGAGGTGGAGCATAAGATGAAGGTAAGATTTAATTTTTCTATAACTATAGAAATATATTATTCTGCATTATTTTACTTTGCGGGGTCGATACTAATTTTACTTTATTTTATTTCAGGGGGTAGGGAGTGGCCCTGGGGGTAAGCCATATAGGCTCGATACTTATGTGGCTCTTCGGACAAAGAAGGGGAAGGACAAGGAGGTGTCCCCGAGCGTCGCGGCCATGATTGTAAGTAATCCGACAGTTTACTTTTTATTAATTACGTTATAATTTTTTAGTTTACTTATTTTACTAATCATGTGCTTTTTGTCGTTTCAGGCAAAGCTTAAGGAAGTGCATGAATCGCAGTCTGATGCCGACAAGGCATCTTTGTCCACATACTCACTCAGCCAAGTGCTTGGCTCTGATCGCAAGGGGAGGACATGGGGTGAGATCGCGGGTGGCCAAATCTAGGATCATCGGATTGGAGACGAGCGACACCAGGTTAGCTCGAACGGTGGATTCACATGACGCGAAGCTGTACCGTTTAGAGGCGGCGGTCCAAGATATTTACTCATTCATGAAGCGTACGTTGGGCGGAGACCGTAAGGGGAAAGAGAAGGAGAAGGAGGTGGAGTAGGAGGTGCGGGAGGACGAGGCGCAGGATGATGAGGATGTGGACCTCGCTGCTTCATCACTGACACGTGCGTACTTCGATGATCCACTTCCCTATTTGGCTCCCTTTAACAGATCCATGTCGATACTTGGTTGGCCGAGCGTGTTCATATTGGACGTATTTGATGGCCAGCGGATAGGGAGGGGGTTGAGGGACCCGAATATCATCCAGGGTGGAATAGTTCATGGACGTGAGCTTCAAGAGATTGAGTCCAAAGTGCTTGTCATGCATGTGATACCCGGGAAGGAGAACTCCCTATTGTGGTTGCGCGAATAATGCGGCACGATGTATATTAGTGGGTGTGTCAATTTGTATATCGTGTGGCCTACTCACCTACTCACATTTACCCCAGACATGTAGTGACATTATTTTTAAGTTTGTACATTTGAATTATATTTGGATTATATCGTCATGTATATTTTTTCTATTTTGAATATATATTTGCATTATCTTTAGTTTATTTGGATATATGATGTTGCTTTAACAGGTACAAATATACTGTTGGGCGGTGGTAGTGGCCATACTGCCTAGTAGATTTTTTTTAAATTCTGCCCAGAATTGTCACGGTCATTGACCGAGACAATTTTTTTAAAAAGGGTCAAGGCTTTGTCACGGTTATTAACAGTGACTAAACTTGTCACGGTCAATGCCCGTGACACGACCGTGACAATTCTAACGAACTTGTCGCGGTCAATGACCGTTACACGTCCATGACAAAAAAAGTTATCTCCCCCCGAATTGTCACGGTCATTGACCTTGACAAGTTGAACTTATCAAGGTCAATGACCATGACAATTAGGCAGATTTGGTGTAGTGATTTTTCTCACTATCAGAATATCTTGCACATAAATACAATATATGAGAAAAAATGTGTCAATGGAACCAATTTTGGTGGACAGATATAAGATATAAGAACACAATATAAGAACTTGGATGAGGTATGAAAAAAAATACAATATCAATATGAAAGAAAAATGAACATATTTCAATATACATAAGAATTGAACAAAATATATACCACACAAATTTTGACTCCATAGATCTTTACCATATCCTCAACTAATTTCATGAATGGAAGAATACTTGATTAAACCCAACTCAAAACCTAGCAAATACGTATTTAAGATTACAGGACGTAAATAAAAAAAATGGAGTTTACGCATTTAGATACCTTCGCTTGCTGTTAAACTCATCTCTTGCTCTCTTTGAGAGTTTCACCATCGATCTTTACCAAATCCCAAAACAATTTTTCACATGTTTAAAAAAAAGGTTGAAAGAGAAATTAGTGGGAATATGAAAAAGTAACTCTTTTGAAATTAGGGCATTATTGAACTGAACATTGAAATGGATGTGTATACATAACCTGTAACTCAAAATCAATAAAAATAAATAAAAGGTTCATGGATGACAAAAAAAAGCTCTAATTAGTTAACAATCCCAAACATAGATGATTGTGAACATTCTTGGCCAAACAATAAAATAAAAATCATCACCAAAAATTAATAAAATACGTATGCCCTAAATACCTATTTTCTTATAAATATATCATCAGATCTAAAACAAAATGAACAAAATTAGATCTAAAACAAAATGAATAAAATTTGTAAACAATACCCTTCCATAAATTAAATAAGAAACTTATTACAACACACCACCATGAAATCAATACCCTGCCATAACCTTAATCATCTTAAACAGGTCAAATTGTACAGTAAGAAACTTTAAAATACATCATCTTAATCAAAATAAAATACACAGACATGCTTAGTTGCGAATTTCATCAAGCATGTAGCTTACAACCTGTATAAAAATAGAGTTTTAGAGTAGAACATGCATACAAACTATAAATTCATATAAGCAAAAACAAAGAAGCAGAAATAGAAAATCAAATAATTGATGACGGATTACCCCACTACAAATCAAATCTCATCTAAACCACGATTCAAAATGTAAAGATATAGTCACATCTGCACAAAGGGGGATGAAGATGAAGAGATCATAAAAACCTTAGAAAATGCCTAGGAACATAAATTCAAGTGAAAACAATCGGTGGAGAGAGGAGAGAGATACCTGGTGATCTTGTGAGAGAGAATGGAAAATGAATAGAGAGGAGAGAGAGAGAGTGTTATCAAAGTTAGCATCTAAAGGGGTAATTTACAATTGTATCCGTGTTTTTGAATTTTGGGTAGGAGAGCAAAATGAAATCTAACCGAAAAAGGGGGGGGGGGGAATGAAATAATACAGGGACATAAGAGGAAATGAGAGATCTTTGAAATGTGTATGTAGGTGGAAACAATCTCAACCCTTAATTTTGGCCAAAATGTGTAAGGAGGTGGCACACATCTGAACTGTTAAAATATGTAGACAATTCAAAAACCAAGAAACTTTATATATATATATATATATATATATATATATATATATATATATATATATATATATATATATAACTTAAAACTGATTACTTTAAGTCACAAACGAACATTCTAATTGTCCCAAACGATAACCGAATTGTGAGACAAAGGAAACCAATATTTTATCTAGTGCGAGTCCGAAATCAATCATTTAATTATTTATTAATTTAGCGCAACGTGGCATTAGAGGTAACTACTTCAAGATCAATGGAACCCAACACCGATAGGATGATCCAAATAAGAAAACTCTCGATTCTAAATCTCTGACCATTTCATAGTTTTCCATAATACATAGTCACTTTCAAATATTTAAATAATTAATGATTATGTGTTAAGTCCAATTTTAATTTATAATCATATGCATACATAACATGTGTAATATATAAATATTAACATCACATTCCACTACAGACAAATATAATAATTTTATAATTTAATTTAATGCACAAAAATTACAAGGTATTACATTCAGCCTTGGGGACTTTTAGTTTGGAGAGCCTTGATAAGCAAGGGCTCTAGCACATGACTCTTCCAAGTCAATCTTTAAATTTAGTTATTTTCATTTTTTATATTGATGAGTCTAATTTCTGTCTATATTCTTTTCAGCTGATGTAGGAGATGGCCTCACGGGACAACAGTTTGGTGAAAAATGATATTCTTCATGACCATACCAATGTAATGAAGACTAAATTCACTGATAAGTAACACACTATTTATAGGTCAATTGAAAATAGAAGGAGGATTCTTAGAATTAGAAGAATCTAGTGAAATCAATTTAAACCCTATAATTGGGTTCAACAGGGTAGATCCTAGGTTAACCGAGCTGAAGAAGTCCTTCACCAAGAAGACCTTGGAAAATTTGATTCTCCAAAGGATAAAAGGGCCCTTGTCGTTGGTAAGGAGGAAAACCAAAGGAAGGTGTTAGAATATCCTTCTCTTATTTTTCTTCGACCATATTAAGTTCACGGGACAAGAAGCCACTACTATGTCCTCAAATATTTTATACCTAAGAGTTGGTAAACATATCTTCAGGGGAATGACTTCTTCTATTCCATGCACCAAATCTTTGGGTATCTCCCCTATTGGACTTTGAGGCGTTAATATTATTATATCATAGGACAATTGGGAGTTATTCTAACCTTCTTCCTTTGGAATTCGGTAATATTCATTGATCCCAGAGAGTAGAGTACAGATGGTGATTTGCGCTTGTCCATTACGTTATGATAAAACCAATGATGCATGGAGACTTCAAATCATATACTCTACATAGAAGTCTCTGAATGCATAGTTGTTTAACTGGGTTCCATTATCTATATCAAGTCCCTAGGAATTTTGAATATAATAAGTATGCTTCTCGACATGAATTGTATGGAGTTAGCCTCTCAAATATGAGTTAATAGTTCAACTTCCACCCATTTTTTGAAGTAATCAGTGGTAGTGATCAAGAACTTCATATTTTTAGGTGTGATAAGCAAATGTCCTATAATATCCATGCCCTATTGAGGAGACTTATCGGGAATTATTAAAGGGTTGAGGTCAATGACCGACTGCTTAATGATAAAAGATAACTGTAAACATTTTCACACTTTTGGATGAACTGTATAACAGAGGAGTCCTCTTGAGGCTGGGGTGTTACATTAGAAACAAAGGCGTAACCCCTATTGTGGTGGAGATAAATCACTAAACAAGGTGTTACCAAGATTCACAATATGAACACAATAAATGCGGGATCAAATACTTTGATTGAACTAGCAAAAGCACTCGTGTATAACTCAGAACAAATAATAAATTAACCTGAGAAATAACTAAGTCAAAGGGAGAAAAAAAACACTCTTAGATTCACCCTGATAGGAGGCTCAAACACCATGGTCCCGCACACAAAGATCATGATAATAAATGTTAGTAAAAGCTTAGAAACATTTAACAATGGTGGGTGAGTAAATACTATGGTTTTGAAATAAATATGACTCTTAAAAGGATATCTCATTTTATTATGAAGAACTCCCTCCTCAAGGAAGTGGTTGAGGTGTTTATATAGTCACCAACCTTACTCAAGTGGTCGCAGTCTCTAAAAATGTGAAAGATCACCCCTCATACCTTTATGTCACTAACATTAAATGCTAGGATGTGTCAGCCTACTCTTCATTATAGGCATGAAATGCCAACATATACCTTTTGGCTACTAATGGTGTATCAGACGACTATCACAACAGTGGTAATCCACTAAACCATTTGACAGCGCCTAGACCATAGTGGTTTACTCAAGTTTGGATTATACAATGGGTAGGTGGTGGGTGACATCACTCAAAGAAGATGTGACATTTGGTAAATGGTTGTTTGACACTAGGCTCAACACGAGATGGAACTCATGTTTAGTGTAGATAATCTCTCTCGGGTTTTTCTTCCTTAGTGTTTTACCAAGTGTATCTAGAATGCTTAAGTAAAGTCTTAAGGTTGCCTTTCTTCTCAATCCTCAAAACCAGTTACCTCTGAGGTTACCTTGGTGAGGTCATCCGATAGAGCATGATAGCTCTTATAAGCCCCGTTAGACTTAGTCCCCATTGGATACCGCTTGATGTCATTCTCATATTAAAAATCATTACAACTTGCAAGTTCTAATACATCTCTAGAAAGACATGAAATGGATAAGTACAAAAAAGTGAAAATATGAGCTTCATCTTTGAGCCTTCTCGCTGAGCTTCCTCTATTTGGGGGGGGGGGGGGGGGGAGTTATCTCTATCTAGGAGATTATTTTTAAGCCCCCTCTACATCTTATTAATATAATATTATCGAAGAAACACCATTAAAGAAAGTTCCCCTTTCTATTGACCATGCATATATGCATCGTGTGCCTAACGTATTGTGACACCCCGCCTAATTAAATATCGGGTATTCGGGACTTTATTAAATTAAAACAGGATTCCCACATGGTTCATTCTTAGCATCACTGTCGAAAATAATTTAAACTTTTTATTAAACACCTAGTATTCAAAAAGTCGTTGCCAAATTTTATCTTTTTATTTAAACAACAACAATGGAACATTATTACCATGATTAACATCCCATGCAATAGTACCATCCATAATATAAATGACTGAGATAAAATAATACCGAATAAACCATCAGTTCCAAAATCCAATTTAAAGTCCAACATGAATAAAAATATCTGAGTACAAAGTTTGACTGACATAAATGATATAACTCAGGGCTACACGCCCAAGTGAAGTACCGTACTGCACCCTACACTGGGAATGAATAAGCTAAAGAGACTACGTCCAAATCCTGCAAGCATCCACAAGTGATTCAGGTATGCATCTCTGTAACAGATCATCCTTCTTGGCGTCCGTGTAGCTGGACACCTAAAAGGTTTTTGGAAATTTTTTTGCAAGTGCGGGTTAGAGCCCAAGTAAAAATCATTTGAAAATATTTAGCAAGCATTTGAATTTCAATTTAAATGAACAGTTATTAGATACACATGTTACGCTGCGAACACTCCCTTGAGTTCCTCACCTCACCTATAGTGCACACCTAACGCTTCCTACTCAACCCCGCCTAGTCACTCTACCTAAGACAACTAGGTTACCAGTATCTAATAAACCTCAAATCAGTCTAGCTCACCCGTACCGCTCATACAGTACGCTACTGAATACCCTTAATAATTAACACCTCTCTTATGTTATTATTATATACAATTTACCATATCATGCATGTTATTGTTCGAGACTTACAATTTAAGTTTCTCTACTTAAACTTTATTTTAGATATTCACTATCTATCTTCCTACTATTTACACATTAGTAGATTCATCATTATTTAGATGTACACTGCGTAATCTCCCTACTATTTACTCTGTAATAGATTACTCGTTCTTTAGATACATACCAACTCATCTCACTACTATCACACATAAGTAGATTAATCTTTGTTTAGATACACAGTGACTAGTCTCACTACTATCACACACACACACACACACACACACACACACACACACACACACATATATATATATATATATATATATATATATAATATAGTATACATCGGACTAACTACCGTGATGCACATTCGCGTACAAGTACCTCTCATATTAAATCAAGGACTATCAGTTCAGTAACATCTCCTCGAACCATTAATCAAAATAAAACATATTAGAGGCGAACATAGTGTTAAGTCTTTGGGCCTGCGTACATACCTAACGTACCCAAACAACTTGTCGGCTTCACTATTCATCTCACATAGCTATCCACTAATAGCATTATATTCTAAGGCACAAATCCAGACCTCACTGGAATCATCAAGGTAGGATTTCCCACTATGCGAGACCCCCATGATAGCAAGTAACGTAGGTATCTTCACATATACACAAGTACATACTACGCATACACACAACCTATCCATATGTATATATCATATAGGTACACACACGACCTATGATAATAATTTTCTATAGGTATACCCCCAACCTATAATAATCATCCATACGCAATATTGATCTCTGAAATATTCATCGTACATTCAATATGCAATTATTCTCACCATCGCATTTAATGGAGCATTATTTTCTGCTCTAAGGGCCCTAGTTTCCCCTTAGTTCATTTAAGTAGCTAAGCCTTCCTTACTCTACTGGTCCGTATCATAAGCTCACACACACTTTCCCGTAATTACATTATCATTATCATGAATTAATTATATTATCGTTTAACTCATTTAAATCATCGTCTTAATTCTCTCAATAAGACTTAATCCCCATAACCCTATCATAGCCTACTGCAATACAATATACCCCTCATTACCTTCTAACAATGTCCTAAAAGTTTTCTCGACAACAATTTAGGAGTTCTAGGCTACAAACGGAATTTTTATATTTTTTGGGGCACCGGATCAGTTCGGCCCTGCATCGGACCAGTTCGCCTATCTTCTATTCGTCTTTTCCAATACACAGGTGCATTTTTTACCATTAACACCCACATAACTTACACATTTCTCCACCAAATTTGAAACTGAGTGTTCCTAACCATTTCTACATTCATTAGGATGATTTCTAATGTAAATATAACATCAAAATCTTACATTTTTCATTCAAGAAGGGATTTAAGCAACAAATCCTCAAAAGCCTAGGTTTTATGTTCTTCCACCTTTTGTACACCAAAAACCCTGATTTACTTCATTCAAATCACCCCAAATCCTCTGATTTCGTTTTACAAACATAAAGGAATATCTCTACATGCATTCATATCTCAATTAATGATTTAAACCCATCCAAAACCATATTAATTATTCCAAAAACATGAAATCAAACCCTATTCTACATGGGTATGATAACATGCTTAAAATAAATTGCCATTTAAATACTTGCCTCTCAATAGCAGGTTTGAAAAATGGTGTAGGAAGCTTAGTTCTTACCTCCTCTTCATCTCCTATGTCCTCTCTTTCTTTATATTTGTGTTAACCTTAGTTAACATTCTCTTATGGTAGATATAAACTTAATATTTTCAGAGTTATCTATACCTGAAACTCCCGAATGACCGAAATGCCCTTAAACGGTGTTAGGTTGGTCCAAAATCACCCTAGGACCCAAACTATATGCCCGGATACACTTTCTTGTCTATTTCGACCCTTTTGGAACCACCCGTGACCTAAAAATCACCATTCAAGTCACTTTATAAAATCATCTTATTTCCACCTCAAAATACGGCACACGCAAAATTAAACTTAAATCGAATTAATTGAAATCTAAATAACCGAATTAAATAATTTCTCCCAGTTAAATAAATTCCTAAATCCCCAATTAAATTAATTTCCATATTCTCCAAAAGTACGAGGTGTTACATGTATCATCACATGAAAAGCATACACATAATTATAGCCCGCCGTCCTAACTTGTTAACCCATAGATACCTTGATATTTCTCTGCACAAGACACGTGACTATAGCCAGTTAGCTCAGGCCACTCACACATCGTAATGGTCATTAAATAATAGATACTTCGCACACTTGTGACTCCAATATAAAATCACTAAAAAAGCCAATACAATGTAAGTCTTTCACATACAATGTTGCAAGTCAACGTACACCCTCACATACAATGATATGACATCAATCCTCCTCTAATATATGTTTATATTCTTAGGTATCGACTATAGTTTTATTCTCATGTTTTTATTAATTTCAACTATCCCCCCCTAAAAAAACATGTGCATCACAACCAAAATTCCATCCCAAGTCCTATGTTATACCTCATAAATTTAATGCATTATTTAATATTATATTGTGATGTAATTATCTGCAGTGATTGGTGCCATCAAATTATTTCATTTATATTCATAATATGCATGTGTATAATTATAATTTTAAATGAAAGATAATACACATATATAAATTAATAATTACTTAGCAAATAAACATAATAAAATATTTTAAACTCGAAAAAATATATGAGTTAAAATGTTGATAATTTAGTTTCGATGACTTATGGGACACGTAAAAGGTATGATTTTACCTTAAAAGAGTGGTTTGTAAGTCCTATGGATTTGTAGTAGACGTGAGATAGGTCTGGGACTATTTGAATATAGTTTTGAGGTTAATGGATGAAGGCCCATATAGGGGCTAACGCTACTTTCGTGGTTAGAATTATGAAAATAGTTTAGATTAAACTAAATCATTTCTAAACACTTGAGAAAGGAAACCCTAGAGATAAAAGAGGGAAGTTGCTTGAAGAAGAAGAAAAGTGGACAATGTAGCATTGGAAAAAAGATAACTGGGGACATTGCAATTGGAGTTCAACCTACTAGGATTTGGAGGAAAGTTTGTTTAGTATAAATATATAATTGCTTTTGTCACTAGAATATGATTATACCGTGGATTCTAAACCTAATATAGAATATTTGATTTAGATAGTTCAATTAAATTTTTTGATTAATATTCATTAGAAACATTAGATTTTTATCCATAAGTAGAATTGGATTACAATTGTCATGAATTTTGGGTTGTATTTAAAAATTTGAGGTTAGAAAAATGTATGCTTGAAGCATTGAGTAAAAGACCTTTTATTTTGACATGAATGAACTGGAATTTTGGACTTCGGAATGAAATTTGATACCTAGGGTTCTGATTCTGGAAAATACTCCTATACCCTTATATTAATCTAGTAAATAACATAGAGTTTGGTTTGGGGAATTTTGTAGGAAAATTTAAGGTTTATAGAGGTAGTAAAATATTAAATTAGGTCATTAATGGGGCTCTGGATAGAGGGGTCATATCAAAGGCGAGAAGTTGAAGAAATAAGAAAATTTGGAGAGTTTCATGTTTTTCCCATTCAAACGACCGCGATTGTGATCTATACGAATGGGTCATACAAATGACAAGGTTTTAGGGTCGTGCACATAGCCAGGGCAGAATTGGTAGATTTTCTTAATTTGATAAATATTTAATTTTGAATTGAATTGGGAGAGTTAGACATTTTAGACACTAATCTAAGACTTTTAGTCATATATGCGAAATTATTTGAAGAATAATAAGACTCATATTTTTCTTCAAAGTTGAATAATTTTATTTTACTTTATATGCGATATATTGACTATGTTTACATATGAGAGGAACCTAGAAAGGATATTCTCAGAGTCCTTGTGATGGTACTACTTCGGTACCTTTTATAGAGATGTGCTATACCCTTGTTTGTACGATCAAGAGAACTGCACTATCATATTACCCTGGGTCGGGCAATAGAGCCACTTTGGCATACCAAGAGAGCGAGAAAGGATTACCCTCGGTTGAGCGGTGGCTCCACTTCGATATTTCAGTAGATATATGAGTTGTACCCTGGACCGGGAGACGCCGCCGCTTCGATACTTCAGTAGTTATTTATATAGTAACTGGTATGGATGGTACATTTGTGTATATACATGTATAGTTGAATTTTCTATTTAGATGTGCATATTTGATAGGTATCGAATAATTAATTATTAATATTCAGCTGAAACAAATATTATAGAATCATGGTCTTCACTTCGGTCCAAGATTTGACGTATATGATAGCTAGGATTGTTGGGTTTTTGGATAATTTAAAAGCTACTAAAAGATGACAAGAATGTGCATAGTTATATTATATACCAGAATCAATTATATTATTATTATTAATTTGTTGTGGGTTTCTATTTCATGACAATGTAGTATGCGATAATTCCATGATTGTTGTTGGTTTGGTATCAAAGATTGTATAGTTCACCACTTAATGTTTAGTTATTTATTTATGTATTCAGTTTTATGTATAGTCATGCTTAGAATGATACCAAATTATTTATAGACTCCTATTTTATTTATTTTATATCCGATCAATCTTGTTTAACTTTTATGGGGTGTCATACCTAGAGATCACCAAACCATAAGTATTACCTAGTCCATCACCTCAAAAAATACGTAAAACCATAACCACCCCTAGTCTTGCGCCTAGGATAAAAAAAACGTAACGACGAACTACCTAGTCTTATACCTAAGAAATACCCAAACTTTCAAGTGAACAATACCTAATCCTATACCTATGAAGCATCAATAACAATTAATATGCCTACTCAATAGTCCCATACCTAAAAGTATCATACTAATACTAAGGGTGCAAGTGAAACTAACATGCATAGCCTAACATCCAAACGATGTCACTTCAATAACCTATTCAATTTCTCCATCAATTTCATTCTTTAGTCCCACATAATATTCTATTATTTCACATTTATACAAGTCATAATTCATATGAAATAAACCAATTATATCATATGATAAGTGAGTAATACAAATACCATCACAAGTTATCCAAAGTCAATATTTCAATTCGTGTTATATCTAATCGAATTAGATCATAAATCAGTTCAAATATGGGTATACATAATTTTCATAAACATATTGTCATATTATACACCATAATAATCATTTATTTGATTTCATAAATCAAAACATATTATCGAATTTCATATTTTATTTAACGTGCGATTCATCAACAATCCTAACAATAACCAATTCTAATAATCTAATCATGTGGTACTATAAGTACTAAAACTAAATTTAGAAGTTTATAAAAATATATTTATAAATAGTTTATCACTTTCCATAATTAATTTTCTATTCATCTTTACCAAACATGTGTAATCAATCTTTAGGCAACATTTAAATCAAATAATAGTTAAGGAAAAAGTATATATATTTTCTTTGAAAATTCGAGTATTCTAATACGTCCGTCTCATGAAAATAAGCAATTTTTGCTATACAACCATCTTTAAAATATGAGTTTACAATCTCCAAAATTAAGGTTTATGTTTTGAATAATTTTGCTAAGGGTTTAAATCAAAGGGTCTATGTTTTTATTTGAGGTAGAAGTAAAGCATGCATGTAAATAAAATATTCCCCGAGACCCATTTATAAAAGTATCCCAAATAACCATAAAAAATCATACCCAAAGCACTATACTAAACAACCAACCTGCAAACAATAAAATCAAAGCAAGGGAACCCACCCCCTGCTTCCTAGTTGCCATAATGAATGGCTTTGTCCCCTATAGTGGCCCTGATCCCCAATATAGCAAACCAACATTGCGGCCTACCCAATTCAATTTTTTTTCAATCATTTCCCAAAATAATTTGGATTCCCAGCTTCTTTAAAAATGCTATATAATATTTATTGGAGTTTGGACAAAAAAAGACTAAAAATTCCCTTAGGTATTTACCAAAGTTCCATTTTACACAATAATTACAAAAATGCCCAAAAGATTAAATTAAATATCCAAAAAACACCAAACTCAATTTAAATCAAATCCATTTAATTTAATTTAATTTCCGTCTTCCATATTCTTAACTAATCAACCCCACTAATTAAATATACCTTGTTCTAAAAATATGAGGAATTACACAGTGATCCGTAGGTAATAGATTCAATCCTTGAGAAGAATAAATTATTTCTTAGAATCTTACGTGATGAAACTTACGAGAAAATCATAAATATAATTGGTTTGGGATAAGTGAAATATCCTATTTTTCTTATAACGCATAAGCTTGAGCCCAAGGTTGTGACTAGCTTCTCCTATATCCTTCATATCGAATTGACTTGAATAAAACATTCTTATACTAGACAATACACATGCATCATTTCTGAATAAGACAATTCATCCACATAAAGTACTAGAAATACCATCACATTTTTATCATGCTTCTTATGCAAAAACATTTCAACCATACATTGATGGAAACAAAAGGATTTGATTTCCTTATCAAAATGAATGTCCCAAGATCTTGATGCTTGCTTAAGTACATAAATGGATCTCTTGAGCTTTCACACTTTTCTTCCTTAGCCATTTGCATTGATTTCCTTAGGTTGCATCATATATATGCACTCATCAAGACTTTTGTTCAATAACTCCGTTTTAGCATCCATTTTCCAAATCTAGATATCGAGATGAGCTATAATGGATAAAAGAATCTAGACAAAATTTTATCATAGCTACCAGCCAGAAGGTTTCCTCATAGTCGATCCCCTTTTTTTGAGTCAACACTTTTGAAATAAGTCTTGCCTTGAAGATTTCCACCTTCCTGCCTACCTATATCTTCTTCTTGTAGATCCACTTCTAACATATGGTTTTATTCCATCAAGAAAGTCTATAAGTTCCGAAACTTGATTCTAATACATCAAATCCATCTTGCTATTCCTAGACTTTATACAAAGTGAGGAATCCTTTTTTTGATGTGCCTCGTCATAGTTTTTAGGAATCAATATATATTCTTTTGGTCTCGCCCCAAAGTGTTCACCCAATTACATTAACCTTCCGGGTTGAGGCTTTACTCTTCCACTTGATATGGCTCCACTTATGGTCCTCTAAAAATGAGTCCACTAAAATACATATTTTAAATTATTGTCTTCAATGTTATTTTCCTCAATGAGAAGTATACATTATCTCTATTTAAACCTTTTTTAAGTGAATCCTCAATATTATCCTTAGATTTCACATAATTAATAGAGATTACTCCATTTGCGAGAAACTCTTTTATGATATTTTGCCTTATATATATATTTTGAGTGTTGACATTATACATGTAACTCCATTCCTCTCAAATATATAATTAGTATCGCAATGTAAAAAAAATTCGTACACACAAGTTCAGACAAAATTGGAATATCCTCTAAGATGTGTCGAAACCACTCTCTTCTTCTCTAGCTTTATCCAAAATTATAGATTTGAATGCCATCATTCATGTGGAAATATAGGCTTATTTTGAGGATTTATAAGACACTATTGCACCCCTCCCAAGGTAAAGACATGTCCACTTGAGGATGTTGATGTGATAGCCCGCCTAATTAAATATCGGGTGATCAGTCCTTCATTTAATTAAATCAGAATATTCAGTTGGTTCATTCTCAGCATCACTGTCGAAAACAATTTCTTTATTAATCACTGAATAGTTAATTAAGCTAAGTGTCAAACCTTTTTCCATTTTTAATTTAATTAAAATCATTCCACGACACAGAATAATAATATGCAACAACACATCACAACTAAATTAACTACAACAAGAATAAATGTGACTGGAATAACTCTCAATGAAATTATTACCTTTACACAAAATAAAAATGATATCCACAATGCTTACATAAATAATTACAACCTTTAGAATCCTGGGCGACATGCCCGAAATGAAGTAGACGCTACAGATTAGTGAATCAACAGAAGAAAGCGTCTAAACAAAATTCGCATCTCTGCTAGTAACTATAATCCATTGGAACATCCATAATCTATGCTAGGCATCCCTGTTACTGGATACCTGATGTACATGATATAGTAGAGGAGAGAATATGCAAGAAAACTGTAATACCCCGTGACTTTAGGACTCATAAATTAAATTTTTGAGAGAAATAAAATTTCTTTAAATTGGAGAATTTTAAAATTTAGAAATAGAGGTCCAAAAATTGAGGATGTTATAAAGTATGCTGGATGATGATTCTGAGTGCGCCATTGATTCCGGATGGGTCGAGATAGTCAAAATAACTGTCCTTGGGTTTTATTTCGGTTCCGAAATATTTTTAAGTCAGTTTGACTTGAATTAGAGTAAACGATCCATTTAAAGTGTGTATTATAACTTAAGTTGGGTGTTTTAAAAAATTAGGCATATAAAGCCTTTGGGAGATAAAAATATCATTCTTGAGATTATGAGAGAGAGAGATAGAAGCCCTAGAAAAGGAGAAAGGAAGAGAGAAAGAAGAAGAAAGGAAGAAAGAGAGAGGAGAAAGCTTAGAGAGTTAGCGTTCATCCAAAAATGGAAAAAGGGCCAAGACATCTGGTATGTCCGGTCGATCGCGCCCAGGGGACCGGTCGATCGTGCCTCAAGGGAAAATCCTACTGCATACTTCGTAGGGCAAAATTTAGAACCGCGGTCGATCGGGGGTCTAAGACCGATCGAATGGTCCTCTGTTTTAAGCCCAAGAATGGGAATTTATTTTACCCCTTTTCTTTTGGGTTTTATTCTTAGGGGTCTTCTTAATGGACTTATTATGGAGGGTTATGATATAATGTTAAGGGATTTGTGCCTTAGGATGAATAGGGGCTTTCAAGACTATGTTAAAATTGCTTTATGAGGGTAGGATGCCTCTTTTGGGAAGGAAAGGATTATGGGACTGAATGATGGGCGGATTATCTTAATATGATGGTGGCAGGCTATCGTGAAATAGTTATGAAATGTAGAGATAGTCCTTTTATGTTTATGTGCGTATTAATAAAAGATATTCCGAGGTATAGTGGGGAATCTCATTGAGGAGGGGAGTTCTATTTAGAGGTCAGAGTGAGCCTAGATATGACGTATGGTTCGGGACTCCTTGAGAGAGTGGTGAGGGTATGGCGTGAAATTGTAGGTCGATAATTGTGTTGAATCCTTATAGAGATAGGATTCTATTCAAGATATGATTTGGAACCAATAAGAGGTAAAGGTCGCGTATCCTTAGTGAGGCTAAACTCAAGGAATAAATCGTAAAGGTGGTAATGTTTAGGCTCATAATGAGCCATTGAGACATAATCTAACATGAGAGTGATTTAACGTATTGCCGACTAATAGTTGTGAGCATACTTATAGTCAGGATTGATTACACATATCGGGTTGGGGTTGATTACGGTTGTCCCAATATATGATGGGATCATAAAATAAGATTTAGCTGGAGTCTTGCAGACTATTAGTTAAGTGTATACTTATAGTCGGGAATTATTATTAGATATATCGATGGGATTTCAGATATAGAGGGGATGTGTAGTAAATGTCACATACATTAAAATTTGGGTTGATAATCTTATTGTTGGATATATTGGAACACTATTCATATCATAGGGGTAATGGATGAATATGCTTCAAGTGAGGGATCGTATTTATATAACGAATTAAGTTAATACGCTTGGAACGACGACTAGTATATTGAGGATTATGTATACTAATAGCAGAGTTTATAAATTTCATACATACAGACGACAGATGGTATGTATGTATATATATATATATATATATATATATATACGTGTGTGTGTGTGTGTGTACTTATGGCATGAATATCTATACCATGCATGATGGTTTGATTATATGAAGTAATCATGTGGATGTATATATATAGTGCGAATGATATATATACTTATGGTGTGAGGAATACCCGACACATGCCATCATGGGAAGTTACGCGATGAGGGTGAGCTCTGGCTTGAGGAGCAGGGTGTGGATATTCCCCAGGTCATAGTCGTCCATTATTATTTGTGTGATTTTATATTTTTAGGGGTGAGAAGTCTTGGGTATGAGTCGTTCTCACTTACCGGTTAGGAACTATGACTGCTTCCCATATGTTATGATTGATTTTGTCGCAATGGCGGTGTGATAATAGTCTGATAGGTGGTGACCCCGGGAGAAATTGAGTAATTCCTAGAAGATGATAGCATGGTGCAGTATTTTGGTATCCTATAACCATTTATGTTATGTAGATTGCATGTGTACATTATGTGTGTTATGTATATGTGGTTATAGGAATGAATGATTGATTATATATAATTAGAGTAAATATATATATTTATATATCCTATAGGTGAAGAGGATATGGAGTTTCTATGACGTACATCTTGGGGGATTAGTGTACTAGTTTATTAGGGTCGAAAGATCGTACTTAGAGACTGATGATGCTAAGATTCAGCACCACCGGATAAGTGATAATGAGCTCAAACAGTGATAACAATGGTAGCCATATAGATATATGTGAGTGTAAGTGTATAGAAGGGGATGAGTATAGGAGGAATAAGACAATTATGTATTATGGGTATATCAATCACCCCCAACCCTTAGCCATCGATGTTGTTGAGATGGCTAAGGGGTAATGTTTCCTTAGAATTCTCAAGTGTGGGGTCAGATGGATAAGTGTCATCTGTTACGTTGCTTATTTAGGTGTCCATCGTCGATTCAGTTCCCCAGATGTGGCAATTACACACTCTCAGCTTGGGACTATGTGCCCTAATGATACCTCTCCTCGTGGGTTGTGTCTTTCCTTGGTTAATGGGCCCACTCATTATCAAGATATTTAAATGATTTTTCAAGCAATCATTTATTCTTCTTCTTCGCACCCAGGTTTTCTCTCTCTAGCTCCATACCATTCGAACCACCATTTATGTGACATATTCCATGTCTTGCGCTTTGCTTACTCGCTGTTCTTTCTCAGGTAATCTTTCTTCCCGAACCCCTCTTTATCTTCCATTTTTGTTCATTGTATTGCATTTGCATTTGGTTTTCTTTTTGTTTTTTCTTGGTTGTCTTGCATTTCTGGCGTGTAGACCCACCTTGCACTGGTGGTTGCAGAGCAACATTTAGGTTTTAGGTTTCTTAGATTTCATCCCCCATCTCTCAATGGTGATTTAGTTCCCCCTTATGGTGTTTCTAGGGTTTTCTGGCATTTTTTGACATCTTCTTCGGCGAACTGAATTCTTCCTGTTCTTTAGTGTTCAAACCTAAAAACCCTTCATTTCTTTGGGTTGATTTAGAAGTCAACTTGGTCAAATACCAAATCTATTTGTAGTTAGCTTAAAATAATTCCTCCAAGTGTAGGGTCATCCTCTTAATGCTCAAAAGAATTTATGATTTAGCTGAGGAGTTCCCAACATTGAGGGAAAAGTTCTTTGTTGAGATTAGACGAATAGAGGAGGAGGACTAGAGAAGACGAGGGGCCGACCCTAACTGTGTATGACCCATCTTCCCCAATACTTTAGCCACAATAATACCATATGAGTCCTACAGGTCATCTTATCGTCCTGTTGATAGTCATACACACGAGGGAGAAATGAATGAGAAAACATCATTGTTGATGGGTGCTGGTCCCTCTGGGAGGAGAGAGATGTCCAATCTTATCCCAGACCGACAGGCCGAGAGGGCAGATCATGCAGAGGCTATCCCTGTGATAGCCATATACCTTCTTACTTTTCAAGTATCCTTTCCAGATGGCCCTCCGATAGGCAACGAGGTTGAGGGATCCGGGGATGAGAGGGTTGAGGACGACAATGAGAGTTTTTATGATGATGATGGTCAAGTTCATACTTCTAGCGCCTCAGCTTATGTATTGTCAGTTAAGGATCGTGACCTCTTATTATGGAGACATCTCTTTAGTATACAATCAAATATAAGTGTGTCCATCCCCGATCCTCGCCCGCGGGCGGGCGCGCAGAGGAAGGATCCTCGAGTCTCGCGCATCCCTCTCGGGAGCGCTTCGGTCGGCATCGTTTGAGATGAGGTGTAAAAATGTACAAAGATTCAGAGTCGCCAGTCTATTTTACTCAAAACATACAAAAGAAAAGGGGAAGCCATCCCGAAGGATGGCATCCAAAGACATACTGGTGCATGAGAAACCAAAATAATTCAAGAAGGGTTCGGAGGCTTAGTTACGAAATGGGAAGGTGTTAGGCACCCATTCCGCCCTTTCGGTCTCTCATGGATATTTGTTATTTTCCTTTATTTTTCCCCATGACATGTGTGCATATCTATATATATAAGGGACATATGAATCCTCAACTTGTATCATGGAAGAGATAAAGAGAATCATCCGTAGGAAGATATAAGAATAATATTAGAAAAATAAGATTTATGTGATTACCCCTACGTTGATCGTTATAATGGATAACGCATATGGAGTAATACGTCACTAAGTCCAAGTATATAGAATATAAGAAGATTAGATTTAGAGAAGATAGAAAATAAGGGAAAAGTGAGAAAAAGGACTCGAGTCTCGGGTTTTACCCCGAGGCGCCTACGTAGCCTATAAATGCATCAAAGTCCATGTTGTTTGCATACATAACGAGGGGTGGGGTTTATCCCATAAATACAAATGGGGGATCTCTTATTTGTGTGTGTGTGTGTGTGTAGAAAAAAAGTGTTTTAGTTGTGAGAAAAGTGTGAGAAAAGTATGAGAATCCTTATTTGGAATTTATGAGCAAACCCTCTTTTTCTTGTTTTTTGGGTTTTATTTATATGAAAATAAGAGATGTGCAATAATACTAAATAAAAAGTATATTAGGATGTGTGAGATGAGATAATAAAGGTGTTAAGTAATAAAACAAGTTATTTAGAATTTTAGAGATTTTAAGAGAAAGTTGAGAAAGTTGGACCTTCTTAAATATCTTGAGCTTGATCTTGAATGTTGGAGAGCAGCCCTTGCACTTGGATGATGATAGAGAGTGGCTAATTCACCAAGTTTGATGAAAAGGATGATGAAAAGTGGAAGTTAGAAAGGGATTTTTATGTTGAAATCCCGCTGCCTTCGAGAGAGGTTTCTGTGATTCGTTGCGAGTGAATTTTATCAGATCTAGGCTCCCCTTGGAAATGAGGGGAAGGCCTCCTTTTATAGGCCCATGTCACTATCGATTGACATATACCTGGTCCTACCTATCGGCACCTGCCGATAGACAGGGTCTGGAACCTTCCATTTGGCAGTGTATTTCAGGCCTTTTCGGGAAATCGGCTGCCGAGGGCAAACCGTTGGTTAGAATTGCACACGGGGTAGACCATTGGAAAGGTAATTCCGAGACCTTTGAATTCCTTTGGACCACTCCCGGGTTTGAGAGTTGAATTTGGGTCAAATATCGCTCGAAAGCATTTGTAGGCCCATTGGACGGGGAAATGTTTGGATGCAAACGGATCGTTCGTCCGCATGGTAAGTCCAAATCGCGCACGGGGTGGACCATTGGAAAGGTTAGGAGATGTACTTAGACATTACAAAGAGTTCACGGGATGGACCGTTGGAAATGGTATTCAGTGCCCTTCGAAGATTCATTCAGCCTCAGTCGAGATGAAGAGTTTGACTTTTTGGTCAAGATGAGTCGGGGAGTGCCCGATGGCTTCTAGGTCAGTACTCAGGGTATGAATTGGGTTTTTAGTGATGAAGGGAGGTACTAGGGACCTAAGGAGAGTTAGGGGTAATAGAATGGGGTGTCTATAGATCCCCTCGATGGGTGAGTTTGGAAGAAATAATAACCGTCGAATAAACACCATATGATGCTTTTGAGGTAGTACGACCGATTCAGAGGGTCGAGGTCGATTCTGAGGACCTAAGGAGTGTGCTGGGGATGGAATGACGATCAAAGGTGTAGGTCGATTCTAAGGACCTGATGTGGTGTTGGGGGATGACCAATTCTACGGGTCAAAGCTGAATCTGCGAGCTTAGGGTGAAGATCTAATAACTGAGGTTAATTCTGACCTAATAGTGGTGACGACCGAGGAGCAGGGTCAAGTCTGACCTAAGAGTGGTGACGACTGAGGACTGGGGTCAATTCTGACCCAATTCAAGTGACGATCCAATACCAAGTTCAATTCTGACCTAAGAGTGGTGACGACCGAGGACCGGGGCAATTCAAACCCAACTCGGGTGACGATCCAAGACCGAGGTCAATTCTGACCTAAGAGTGGTGACGACCGAGGATCGGGGTCAATTCTGACCCAACTCAGGTGACGATCCAAGACCGAGGTCAATTCTAACCCAAGAGTGGTGACGACCAAGGATCAAGGTCAATTCTGACCTAAAAGTGGTGACGACCGAGGACCGGGGTCAATTTTGACACAACTCAGGTGACGATCCAAGATCGAGGTCAATTCTGACCTAAGAGTGGTGACGACTGAGGACCGGGGTCAATTCTAACCCAAATCAGGTGACGATCTAAGACCGAGGTCAATTCTGACCTAAGAGTGGTGACGACCGAGGACCGGAGTTAATTCTGACCCAACTCAGGTGACAATATAAGACCAAGGTTAATTCTGGCCCAAGAGTGGTGACGACCGAGGATCGAGGACCGAGGTCAATTCTGACCCAACTCAGGTGACGATCCAAGACCTAGGTCAATTCTGACCTAAGAGTGATGACGACCGAGGATCGGGGCCAATTCTGACCCAACTTAGGTGACGATCCAAGACCGAGGTCAATTCTGACCTAAGAGTGGTAAAGACCGAGGATCGAGGTCAATTCTGACCTAACTCAGGTGACGATACAAGACCGAGGTCAATTCTGACCCAAGAGTGGTGACGACCGAGGATCGGGGTCAATTCTGACCTAAAAGTGGTGACGACGGAGGACTGTGGTCAATTCTGACTCAACTCAGGTGACGATCCAAGACCGAGGTCAATTCTAACCTAAGAGTGGATAAAGATTGGATTTCGATTCTGCTGGAGAAAGTTCTTTGTGATTTTGATCTGAGTTGGGGAGCTGATAGTTGGGGAAGCTTTTGTTTCTTTAGGTGGCCTCGCAGGGGAAACAACCAATTTCGGTGCTGAAAGAACTCCGCTGGGGAAGTGATCAGGTGATCCTTAGAGTTCCTCCGGTGATTTTTTGGGAGGAGATTCACTTGGTTTTCGAGGATTTGGCTGGGGAAGAGGGGTTCCGCTTGGGGGTAATGTTCTCAATCCTTCCTGGGATTTTTAGGAATTTTTTGAGGATTTTTTGGGGCTTTCAGTTATTTTCTAGGAATTTCTATACGAAATTTAAGGGTGGTTCCAGTCTTCATGGTTTGAAGGGCGCCATTCGGCAGTGGCACAGACTTTTGGACTACCTCGGGAAGGTAAGTAGTCAGTGCCGATTAGCATAGCGCTTGGCATCCTATTTAAAGGGGCGAATCCCTTAATTTTTTTCACAGCTTCTTTGCTTTCTCTCTTTCTGTGATTTCACTGCAAATCATTCTAGCATTCTGATCTTCAAGAAATGGCCGCTTTTGTGAGCACCGCAGTCCACAGGGAGTGGTTAACCATTGATGATTGGGCGAATATGGAGTGGAGGGCCAGGGCGCCTCTTGCTTTGGGGAGTGAGAACTTCTTTGATGTGTTTGAGCCTGTTGCGGATGAGCGAACTTTGCTGCGGGAGCCGTCGCGTCATTTCTCTTCGAGAGTGAATCGTGGTGGTTGTGTAAGTAGCCCGACCTTTGGCATTCCTTTCTTTTTGGCGATTTTTCTTTCTTTCTTGACTTTTGATGAGACTTTTCCTTTTTGTTAGTCTGATATTTCTTTGAAGAACACGCGCGCCCGTGGGACGACGGGGCTCAGGGATGTTTGGGGGCATCTCCCACCTGTGGTGTGTTGGGTGGTATCATCAGCGGGTTTTGGGAGGTTGATATCGGTGCTGGATGAGACGCCTCGTTCGACAGTGGTCCTGTGCGCTTTGGGAGATAGGTTGTGGGATACTACCCACACCTTCCATTTTGGATTCGGGGAGATGAATGGGACTTCCATAGATGTGCAGTGGCTGGACTATGATGAAGAGAAAATAGAGATGGATCACTCTTTATAGGTGAGATCGAAGGCCGTGCGTGCGGCACTTGGTGATGTAGGGAGGATAGTTTCTGGGGATTCTATACGGCTGTCCCTGTTGAAAGATGTTCTGTAGAGCAGGGTGATTGACGTGGAGGATGGGCTGCAAGTGAGGCAGATTGCTCGATTATTCATTTTGCTGGTGTTGGGAGGTTTCATGGTGACATCGAGCGGCGACATCGTCCATTTGTGGTTATTGCCGTACCTAAGGATGTTTTCAAACATCTCTTTCTATGATTAGGGGAGTCTGACTTTGGCGACCCTTTACTTTTCTCTGGATTCATTCAGCCGGTGCTGCCGATAGACCTTTACTGGAGCCACGTACCTTCTTGAAGTATTCTTTGGTTTGCACATTTCTTTTCATGCATCCTCATTTTTCTTTCATGCATTCGCATTTTCTTTATGCGTCTCTTTTTGTTTTGTGAATTCAGACGTGGTTCTATGAGGTGATTGGGTGCAATACCCCGCTGATCGTTTTGAAGGATGACACTGTTGGGGACTTCTGTCGATTGTATCAATGGCGTAAGGCCAATCGGTAGTCGAAGGGATATCTCTCTATGGAAGCGATGCTTCAGGTCTTGAATGACCTGACTAATGGTAAGGTAAGGCTCTTTCCATTTCAGTCTTGGTTTTTGCACCTTCTGATCTTGTAATGATTTATGCCTGCTTGGAGATTTTTAGGTGACCTTTTATCCCTGGGGGACAGCCATTCAGGATGCGGGGGCGACTTGGGTGAATGCACGGATGAGGCATTTGCTGGTGCATGAGTTCGGTCATTCTTGGTACCTCGAGGAGCGGGTGGCTCGTTAGATTGCTAAGGCGGAGGTGGTGGTTCCACCTGCACAGCCTCCTACGTCTATGAGGCGGGAGTGACTGCTGTCGGAGGATGAGAGGATCACGATGATGATCAACGAGTCCTACTTATTGTACACCGATATGGCTGCGCCATATGACTATATGAACTTTGTGATGAGCTGGCTGATGGTGACCAACATATATGATGCCCTGCTTTTCCCTCCTGCAAGTTCGAGTCGGGCAATGGGATCTTCCCACAGCGGTAGTGGTCTGACGGCATCTGCGGCGGCGGCGACTTCAAAGGTTCCTTTTGTTCAGTTGCATACCCCCTCGTACAACATTCGGCGGGCTGATGGAGGGATGGTGCCTATATTGCACCACCCTCATGCGATGGATCCAGAGGAGTTGGGTTTGACAGAGGAGGTTCTTCGACCTACGGTATACCTTTATGTTCTTATCCTTCTTTCTTTTCTGTTTTAGTAATCTCTGCTTTGATACTAATTTTGCCTTTTCTTTGTAGCAAGTCCGAGTGTCGACCACTTGGCTAAGAGACAGTCGAGACTGGATATCCTCAGCGACTGCCCATATTCGGGATGCGGTTCCTATTCCTTCTTGCATGGTGCCGTCTGCCTCGTCCGGAGAGGACTCTGGCTCGGGTAGTGGTGGCGCGTCATCTCTCCGTAGGGGAAAGAGATCACGTTGCAGGGGTGGAAGCTCTTAGAGAGAGAGAGAATGTGGGTTCGGGATGAGTCCCGTTGTTTTTGCTTTTTCCTTTTTATTTCCTATAAAATTGATGTAACACAGAACACAAATAGATGCAATGTAATGGAGTTTTTTATTATCTTTTATTTAATGCATGCACATGCGCTTTTTACTTTGATGCTGAGACCGTAAAATGGAATATTTTTGGAATATTTTGAAGGAAAGTTTTTAATTAAAAAGGGAAATTATATAAGGAGAAAAAGGGGTTTTGAAATTCTATTGAGAATATCAATTTATTTTTTATTGAGTTTTCTGATTAGTCAAAAGTGGAAAAGAGGGAAATTTTTAAAATGGGGGGTTTCCGATCGGTAAGCACCCTGACCTGCCTATCGGCAGTTCAGTCCAGTCCCATCAATTCAAAGATTTGAATGGTACCCTCTTCAGCCTTTAGTACCTTGTGGGGTAGGATTCCCTCCAATTTCTACAGGAATTATGTCTCTTGTGAGGGTTCTCATGTATAAAAAGGGGTAAGGGTGGAGCGTTTTCATCACACCTTTGCATTTTCACCTACTTGCCCATTATTTCTTAGCCTTGCAAGATGGCTCTCCCTGGTAGCATTGAGTTTGCTAACTACCTCGAAGCCTTGGAAGCAATGTGCTCTTATAATGTCGACTATGATGCTTTCAACATGCGCCAAGTATCCTTGTGGCACAATCGGTCTGTTGAGTGGAACGTGTTGATGGCGGCGGTACAATTCTGGTACCCCAAAGACCATGTATTCCGCTTTAGGTTGGATAAAGTTTGTCCTACCTACGAGGAGTTTTCTTCCATACTGGGTGTAAATCCCAGTGTTTCCACGGCTTTGCCTGAATTTTCCCGTTCTCCTAGGGATTTGTTGGTCGGGCTTCTTCATATTTCACCTTCGGCCGCCAAATCATTAGTTACTGGAGGAATGATCTCCCTCCCGGTGGTACTGCAGTCCGTGCATTTGGGGGAAGTAGGTGATGCTGGCGATGCTGGAGCCGTTGTTCTAGGTCTGGTTTCAAAATTGTTACTGGTGATTGGATAATTGCAGGTGGACCCACAACTTGTAGCCATTACTTCATGGATGTCATACCGTCGCAATCTTGCGGCGGTGATACTGGCGGAGACCCTGAATGATATGGATGCCTAGAGATAAGGTCATTCTGACTTTTTGAGGGGTAGCCCCGTGATGCTGTTCATGTGGTTGTCTGAAAGATTACGCTTGGTGACTCCTCCATAATATCCCTTGTCGACTGTACCCAACTTATTTTCACGTCACTTCATCAATGTCGGCCTGTATGTTGAGAACTGGGAGCGTTGGCTTGTGGAGCATGGGGCTCGTGGTCTGTATTAGTCAGTGCCTTGGTGGGGGCAGCTGTAGCCTATTCTGGAGCTAAGAGAGTATTCATATGTGCGACTGGTTGGTCTCAGGTAGACCTCCTTTTATTTCCCTTGGCTGCTTATGCGCCAATTTGGCTGGGCACAGGTCGTGCCACCTCGGACCTCAAATTTCTTTCAGGTAGAAGATTTGACTGAGCGACTGCGTCTATTGCTTGGATCTCTGTGGGAAAATCGGCGTCCATCGACTCGTCCCTTCCAGTCTATCGAGAAAGTTTGGCATGTCCCCAAAAATTATATGAAGTGGTTGTGGAGGAAAGTAATCAGCAAGATGCTGGCAGTGGAGACTGGACAAAGATGGTTTGTTTTATCTAACACCATGGAAGGGGGTGTTGTGGTCTTTTCGAAGATGGTTCAGGCTCATCGGTCCATGGAGTGTTTATGGAACTCTATTCAGGCAGGGGAAACTTGGGAACCTCAGGATGTAGATGATGAGGGTGCAGGCTTCTCTGGTAGTTGTGGGTAGGATTCTTAGAGAGTTGATTTGTGTAATATATGCGGGGATTTTATTTCGATTTTTATGGTAGTAGGGGGAAGGGAGTTATCCGTTCCTTTTCTTATGTAATCCATACTATAATTTCTTATTAATGAAATAAATAAGTTTCTGGTCATCCAGCTGTGCCTTTCGATGAGTTTTGAATTTTGAATTATCTATACTGACCGCTAAGGCATACATAATCCTTTTGTTCAAGTATTCTTTAGAATGAGCCGCCGTTCTTGGAGGTAAGAAAAGAATGGTATTTTGTGAAAAAAAGGGCCGCACTCATGTGAGGTGTATCAGCTGCCTACGTACCTTTTTTTTATCTGTTTGAAAATATTTTTTTGCAGAGGATCGGGTCCACGTAGTTCTGGGTAGAGGGAAATGAAGATATTTTTTTTAGAATAGAAGGGGTATGAGAAGAGTCGTAGCGCGTCGAGATTTCGGACTAGGGGTAGAATTTCTTGAGACGGTCTAGGTTGACTGGATGAGCTATCTCTTCCTCATCTAGGTTTGTGAGCATGGCAACACCGTCGGATAATATTTTCTTCACAATGTAGGGGCCTCTCCAATTGGGCTTGAATTTCCCTCTGGGGTCCATATGGGTTCTATTATCTCTTTGATGGCTAAATCCCCCTCCCGGACACCGCGATCCTTGACTCTTTTGTTGAATGATCGTGCTATTCGGCGATGGTACCCCTATACGTAGTAAAGATCTTTTAATCTTCTTTCATCTAGGAGGGATAGCTCATCAAGACGGCTTTGGCACCAGTCTTCTTCGCTAACTTTTCTTTCGAGCATGACACGTAGCGAGGGTATATCCATCTCTACAGGTAGGACTACCTCCATGCCGTAAACCAAAGAGTAAGGGGTATCCCCAGTAGAGGTTCATATTGAGTTTTGATATCCCTAGAGGGCGAACGGTTTCCGGTCAGCCCAATCCCTATAACTTTCGATCATCTTGCTGATGATAGCTTTGAGGTTCTTGTTGGCGACTTCAACTGCACCATTGGTCTGAGGTCTGTAGGGAGAAGAATTGTGTCTCTGAATCCCATACTTGTTGACTGCTTCTGTGACTTATGCTTTGAAATGCAACCCGTTATCTGACACTAGCTCGTACGGGACCCCATATCAGCAGATGATATTTTTCTTGAGGAATTTGGCCACTTTCTTGGCGTTTAATACTGCGTATGACTCAACTTCGACCCATTTGGTGAAGTAATTAATGGCAACTAGGATGAACTCATGTCCGTTTAAATCCTTTGGCGTAACCTTCCCTATGATGTCGATACCCCAGGTGGAGAACGTCCAGGGAGAGGCCATGTTATATAATTCTAGCGGAGGCAGGTGTTGAAGATTGGAGAACTGTTGGCATTTGAGGCATATCCGGACATAGGCGGTGAAGTCTTTGGTCATGGTGGTCCAATAGTAGCCCTGTCGGATGATCTTCTTGGTAAGCATGTGACCGTTCATATGGGGCCCACATTTCCCACTGTAAATTTTCTGCATTATTTTCTCAATCTCAGCCCCTGCGATACAGTGTAGATGAGTTCCATCGAAGTTCCTATTGAGTAGAGTTTTATGACAGATGATGTACTGGGCGACCAGTCTTCAGAGGGTCATTCTATCTTTCTTATTGGAATGCTAGGGATACCTACCATGTTTGAGGAGGCACCAGATGTCATAGTACCAGCAATCGGCTAGTTCGGAATCTTCGGTGGAGACAAGCTCAATATGGTAGCAGTGGGTTGGTTTGTCTTTATTTTGAACTAGGAAGGGTGTCATTGTTATTCCTTCGGGTATGGTGACCATGGAGGCCAAGGTAGTGAGAGCATCGGCTAGGTTATTCTTTGCTTAGGGTAGGTAATGGAAGGTGATATCTCAGAAACGGGAGGCTAGCTCCTCTAATTGGGCATAAAAGGGTTGGAGCTTTTCTTCCTTGACTTTCCACTTTCTGAGAACTTGATTGATGATGAGGGCAGAATCCCCGTAGACATTAAGGTATTGAATACCTTTCTTGAGAGCAACTTTGAGGCCTACTGTGCATGCCTCATATTTTGTCATGTTGCTGGTGCAAGGGAAATCCAATTTAATGGCGATGGGAGTGTGGGAGTCATCTGGGGCGATCAGAAGTATCTCAATGCCATATCCCTTTTTGTTAGCAGTGTCATGAAAGAATATTTTCCATCGAAGGCGATCTGTAGCGGTGCAGAGGATATTTTCATCTGAGAATTCGGAGATCCGGACATATGCTTCTTCTACAGGGTAATCGACGAGGTAGTCAGAGATGGCTCTTCCTTTAAGAGCTTTCTGTGTGATGTACACGATATCGAACTCGGTTAGGAGCATCAACCATCAGGCCATTTGACTGGATAAGGTGGGTTTCTCAAGCAGGTTTTGATTGGGTCCATTCGGGATACAAGTTTGATGGGGAAGGTGAGCATGTAGTGTCGTAATTTTTGGGTGACCCAGACAAGTGCGGCACGCACCTTTTATAAAGCAGTGTAGTTGACCTCGTACCCGGCCAATTTGCGACTTGCGTAATAGATGGCTCTTTTTTTACTGGAGTCTTCAAGATATTGGGCCAACAAAGCCCCAGCTGCAGTGTCGGTTATGGTTAGGTATAGGGGCAAATGGAGACCAGGCTATGGTGGCATGAGCACTAGAGGTTGGGTCAGATATTAATTAATTCTGTCAAAAGCTTCTTGCCAGGCCTCATTCCAAACCTTGGTTGAATCCTTTCGGAGGAGCTTGAAGATCGGTTCGCAGATGGAGGTTAGCTGGCTGATGAACCAGATGATATATTGCAATTTCCCAAGAAAACCTCAAACTTATTTCTCTGTTCGGGGTGGTGGCATCTCAAGTATGGCCTTCAGCTTTACGTGATCTGCTTCTATCCCCTTCTCACTGACCATGAATCCCAAGAGTTTTCCCTTTATGACGCCGAAGACACATTTCTGTGGATTGAGTCTCATCTGATATCGTCGCAGTCGTTCGAAGAACTTTCGGAGAGGGGGAACATGAACTTCTCTAGTTTTGGACTTGATAATCATATCATCCACATAACCCTCGACTTCTTTGTTAATTAGATCATGCAGGATGGCTGTGACAGCCCTTTGGTAGGTAGCCCCAGCATTCTTGAGACAAAATGGCATAACTGTGTAGTAAAAAGTTTCCCATAGGGTGATGAATGCGGTTTTTTCTTGGTGGTCTGGATGCATCTGGATTTGGTTGTATCCGATAAACCCGTTGACGAATGACTTGAGAGCATGACTAGCTGTGTTGTTCATGATCATGTCTATATTGGGTAGCGGATAATCATCCTTTGGAGAATCTTTGTATAAATCTCGGTAGTCCACACACATTCGAACCTTCCCTCCTAATTTCGGCACAGGTACTATGTTGGCTAGCCATGTGGGATATTCGATCACACGAATGAAGTCCACGTTTAACTGTTTGACCACCTCTTCTTTGACCTTGAGCGACCACTCAGTGCGGAGTTTTCTCAATTTTTGTTTAACCGGCTTGTAATCTGGGAGAGTGGGGATCTCATGCTGAGCTATTTCAGGATCAATGTCAGGCATATCTTCATAGGACTAGGCGAATACATCCATGAACTTCTTCAGGAATTCTTTGAGTTGCGTGCGCTCATGCTCGTCACGGGTGGCCCCTATCCTAATCTCACGCAGTTGGCTACTAGAACCGAGTTTAATAACAACAGTCCATTCTTCATTAACTTGAACACGAATATGTTATTTATTATTAACCTTATTTAGATCAGTTAAGAATTGTTCATTTGCAAAATCATCATCATCAAAAGTTTGATTAGAATCCAAGAAGTTAATGTAAGGCACAACAAGATACTCAAAATCTTCATTTATTCCATTGATAGGAAAAACATCATTGAGAACCTTATCAAAAGAGTTCTCGATTACATTTTAACAAGGATAGACAATAAAAGAAGAAATAGGGTAAATATTGGGGTTAGGAGGGATTTCAAGAGGTAGCACTAGCGCAGCGTTCCAGTTGAGGAGGGGTGTATCAACAACTTTAATCAGATAGGATGGATCCATTGATGTAGTACGCGAATGAACCGTGCAGAGTGCCAGCCCTAGTGTCTGTAAGTTGAAGGAATCTTCAAAATCAATATCCTCAGTCTCTTCGATATCTTTGATGAGCGATTGTGCTCGGTGTTGGAAACTTTCATCCCATGGTTAGCTATCTTGGAAAAAGATCTCAATTCCATGCTTCATCTTCTTGTTTGTGTGGTCATACCATGGTTCTAGAAAACCGTAAAAGGGAAAGTCCTCGCCTTCTTTGATGAATCGTCCATGCAAGGAGTCTCCTGGGATAGTTGGGATGCAGTCTAATCTTCTCTTTGGTCGAGACTGGTGGATCATTCTTAGTTCTTGTTCTAATGGTTGATACACCAAGCCATAAGGAGGAAAAGCTTTCTTTATTTTAGTGGGATCAAGTATCCCTTGCTGCCTTTTCCCTAGTCCTAGTTCGGGCATGAAGTTCATGTTTCTAAACATTTGAATCACATTGACATTGCTATGAGGGTCATATTCAGGACAAACCCTTTCTTTGAAACCGTCCCCTGCTGGGAGTAGGAGTGGCTGAACTTAGAATCCTGATAGGACCATATCATTTGACCCGTGCTGTATCTCAAGGATTGGACTGCTGGTGCTTGCACCCTCGACATTTTCATCATCGCCCAAAATGGTGATGACTCGCCCGTCGGCAAATAACTTCAATTTCTTATGGAGTGAGGAATACACACCCTTGATATTGTGGAGCTAGGGTCGTCCGAGCAACAAGTTGAAATAAGATGGGATGTCTATGACTTGGAATTCAACAACAGGGTTTATAGGGCCAACCCCTATTACAAGTTTTATGGATCCCATAACCTCCCGACGAGTATTATCGTAGGCACGTACAACGATGGAGGTTGGAGCGTGGTCACTTTCTTTCAGGCCTAAACACTTGAAGGTTCTCAGTGGACAGACATTCAAGGCGGATCCATTATAGACAAGGGAGAGTGGCACGACCTTCCCCATAACTTCGACGGAGATGTTGAGTGCATGATTGTGATTTGGCCCACTTCTGTGGATTTCTTCTTCAGAAAATGATAGAATTCGGGTAGAGGTCAAAGATCCGACCAGATTTAACGCTTCTTCTGGTGAGGTAGAGGGAGGAACTGTGGGTCTAGTGAGCATTTTGATTAAGGCATTTCTATGTAGCTGGGAAGACATGAAAATTCCCCATAGAGTGATGTTAGCTTGAGTTTTCTTCAGTTGATCGAGGATCTTGCTCTCCTCAATGGTCATCTCTAGCATAGGAAGGTTTTCAACGCCCTTCCCTTTGTCATTTGCTGGTAGTGAGCTTGGAACCTGGTAATGTCTCCCTGATCTGGTCATGTGATTTACTGAAGAAGGGAAGAACATGAATACCGTTTCCTCATCAATCTCAGGTTGTTCTTCCACCCTGTTTATTTCTCTGATGAGTTCTTTAAATTATATCATCCCACATATGTCGGTTAATGGGCCGGCTCTTTCTGAATCTTGTTCTTCGCACGAATCTTCGAATTCTTCCCCCCCACATCCGGTGGCAACAATTCTGTCTTTCCATGTAAAGTCAATGCATTCCCCAACTTCAAAGGCTTCTTCAGACAGGTCCTCCCATTCTGTGGGGATATGTGTGATTGAAGGGACCAATACCCTTGTAGCTTCAAAGTGTTAAGTAACCTGGTGATACTATAAATGTTGTTGGTTTGCCTGAATAATTTTTCTATAATATGGACAACATCATCTAGGCTGACTTCGTCGGTTAGTACCACCTAGTTGTCTAAATCTCGGGCCCATTTTCGTGCTTCCGGGAATAGTGTGCTGAACCTCTGGTAATCGATGACCATCTGTGAGGGCAATTTCAGCCTGATTTCTAGGAGTTGGTTCAACACCTCTGATAATTCCATACTTCCATTTTCAAAATGGGTATGGACAGCGATGCATGCTCTGGTAAGGAGTGACAGTGCCTAATCAACGAGGCCAGTAGGGTGTAGGCGGAAATATGGGCAAATTTGAAGAGGTTTAGGAGAGTATATGGGTGTAATTTGAGTTGAGGGATCGAAATTTGGATTTTCTTTTAAGAAAATGGCATTGGTATGATTTGGGAGTGGATTGTGAGTAGTGTTTGGCTTAGGATTGGTTGGTGGGGCGATGGTACCCCGGTCAATGAGATCTTGGATTATATTTTGAAGGTGAAAGCATTGGTCAATGGTATGGCCGGCAGTTTGGATAAAAGCGCAATGAGCATCGGCCTTGAAGTTTCTTGGGAGTGGATTTTGCAATGGACGTAGATCCAAGGGTTTGATGAGGTTTCGGCTTAACATGGCTTGGTAAACTTTGGAGAGGGGAGCATGGAGCTCAGTGTATTCCCTTCGGATGGGGGCAAGGAGGCTTTCTGGTGACCATGATGTGGTTGGTTAAGAGATGTTATTGATGGTTAAGACTGTAGCACTGGCAGGCTTGTCATACTTTCTAGGGGTGAACTGTTTGGACACCTTCTTCAGTTAAACCTCTATTTTAACAAGGCTTTTCTCGATTTCTACTCTAGCCTTTTTGAGAGATCGAAAGTGGGGATAATATTGTCCTCCCATCATTGCTCGGACATGGGGCAAGAAGTTCTTCTTCACTGTGTTGACCTGTTCTTCCTCGGATGGCCTCCCTCCACAGGGTTATGAAGTTACTGACTGATTCCCTAGGATTCTGTTTGAGCAGCTCTAAATCACGACAGGTGACCTCAAGCTCTTCATTGTATTTATATTATGACATGAATTCTCGAGCTACATCCTCCCAGCTACGGATTCTTGATTCCTCAAGAGATAAAAACCATCGGAGGGCACTATCCTTCAAAGTTTGCTGAAACAAATGGGATATCACTTCTTCAGAAGCCCCTAGTAGAGTCATAGAATGATAAAAACTGCGAAGATGAACAATCGGGGGTCCGTTCCCTCCAAACTTCTCGATATTTGTCATCTTGAACTTCTCGGGTAATCTTGCTTTAGGATAAGGAGACATGTGGGTGTAGTCCATATAATTCCCAGAGATCCCGACTTGGTCGAACTTCTTAGTGAGCATCTTGAGATCCTATTTGACTTTATTCAACTCTTCCTCCTTTGGATCAACGACCACAGGCAGGTTAGCCATAGGCTGGGCAATGTTTGGCATCAGAAGCTGGGTAGGCAGTGGCTCATTGACAGGAGGGGCATGTGGAGTGTGCTAATATTCTTCGGGAACCCAGATAGTCTCGGGTGGACCCACAGCATGAGGGAATAGGGCCTCGGACTCTTGAGGAATTGGAACCTGGTTTCCTTGCATCTCTCGGACCTCGGTTTAGAGGTTGTCAATCTTGGACATGAGCTAAGCTAGGACTATCGTCAGATCTGGCTGTATGAATGGTACTTGATTTGTATTCTCCATGTAAAGTGGATGGATTCTGAATTCGAAAGAAGTAGTAGAGGAATGGATGAAACTCCAGGATGATTTGACTGAAGACATAAGCCAATAGGGAGCCAGACCAAGGGCTAGCGATCGACCTGAGAAGGCGTAGGATGAGATTTTTTTTTTTGAGAAAAAGGGAAGAAACTATTTTTTTTTATTTTTTGATAATGAAAGGATAAATGTTTTTGGATTTTTGATAAAGAAGGGATAAATTTTTTTAGAGACGGAACTCAGCATGATTATTATGATTATTTTGTTCTCACTTGTATTTAATTCTCCTAAATGAAATGCCGGACGGGACCCGAGCCTGGAAAAGTGGGGTTTTTTAATATGTACGAAGCTACGGTTAGAATTGTAACCTGGATCACGGACAGGGTCCCATTTTAAAAATGCACGAAAATTGGGCGACAGGGCGACCCAGAATTTCGATAAAGTTTCGGGTCGAAATCGGCAATTTAAAGTGCGTGCCCTAGGTTTGACACCTATATGTGGGTATGTAGTTTGGTTGGGTGAATCGGCATGGGTTCCCCCTTTGGCGTGACTTCCACGAGATACTTCTAGCTCTTGCGAGCAATCGGTACGTGTGGACAAGCCATTATATATACCTGAGTGTACGTGAATTGCCTCACTATATACCTCGTGGGGACGGTACGTGTGAGAGCGAATTATATATACTCAGCGTATGTGAACGAAGTCCCTGTGATATAACTCCTGTCATGACTTCGATCAAGCGGTACGATGTGGGGGAACAGTTCGACATACGTCGAAGGTACTTGGCCATTGGAAGGTGAGAGTCATATCGCTTAGGCTAACTGTGCCTTGCCGTACCAGCGCCCATCACGAAGTGACCCTCCAGTTACTTAGTAAAATTTGGTCAATAACAATGCTCTTTGATGACGTCGTGAGAATCATGCATGATTCTCTTATTAGTATCTTATGATGAGAATGCCTTTCTTGATTATGCCAAACAGGGAGCAAAGTACAAGTACCAAAGGTACACCAAGTATGGATGGGTGATGCGTGCAACATGTGGATATATGTGATCCTAGGTGCACATGGTGTGAAGTGTACATGGGGAATTTTCTACAAGTGTGTGAACAGAAGCATAAGCATGGGATACACATGGAAAAAAGGGGGAACATGCTGATATAGGGGAAATATAAACAAATATAGCATCGATGGAAATAGAGTCAAGACCTCAACACATACATATCCCCAGTGGAGTCGCCACTGTGGCCATCCCCGATCCTCATCCGCGGGTGGGCGTGCGGAGGAAGGATCCTCGGGTTCTGCTCATCCCTCTCGGGAGCGCTTCGGCCGGCGTCGTTTGAGATGAAGTGTAAAAATGTAGAGAGATTCAGAGTTGCCAGTCTATTTTACTCAAAACAGACAAAAGAAAAAGGGGAAGCCATCCCAAAGGATGGCATCCAAAGACATACTGGTGCATGCGAAACCAAAATGATATGAGAAGGGTTCAGAGGCTTAGTTATTAAATGGGAAGGTGTCAGACACCCATTTCGCTCTTTCGATCTCTCGTGGATATTTGATATTTTCCTTTATTTTTCCCCATGACATGTGTGCATGTGTATATATATAAGGGAGATAGGAATCCTCGACTTGTATCATGGAAGAGATCAAGCGAATCATCCGTAGGAAGATATAAGAATAATATTAGAAAA
The DNA here is from genome assembly GCA_949130495.1 of Sambucus nigra. Lineage (NCBI taxonomy): Eukaryota > Viridiplantae > Streptophyta > Magnoliopsida > Dipsacales > Adoxaceae > Sambucus > Sambucus nigra. The sequence goes on from OX422212.1 coordinate 96,133,339, forward strand.
ATAATATTTACGCGATTACCCCTACGTTGATCGTTATAATGGAACGATAACACATATGGAGTAATATGTCACTAAGGCCAAGTATATATAATATAAGAAGATTAGATTTAGAGAGGATAGAAAATGAGGGAAAAGTGAGAAAAAGGACTCGAGTCTCAGGTTTTACCCTAAGACGCCTACGTAGCTTATAAAGGCATCAAGGTCCACGTAGTTCACATACAAAACGAGGGGTGGGGTTTATCCCATAAATCCAAATGGGGAATCTCTTATTTGTGAGTGTGTGTGTGTGTGTAGAAAAAAAGTGTTTTAGTTGTGAGAAAAGTGTGAGAAAAGTATGAGAATCCCTATTTAATATTTATGATCAAACCGTCTTTTTCTTATTTTTTGGGTTTTATTTATATGAAAATAAGAGATGTGCAATAATACTAAATAAAAAGTATATTTGGATGTGCGAGATGAGATAATAAAAGTGCTAAGTAATAAAACAAGTTATTGAGAATTTAAGAGATTTTAAGAGAAAGTTGAGAAAGTTGGACCTTCTTGAAGATCTTGAGCTTGATCTTGAATGTTGGAGAGAATCCCTTGCACTTGGATGATGATGGAGAGTGGCTAGTTCACCAAGTTTGATGAAAAGGATGATGAAAAGTGGAAGTTAGAAAGGGATTTTGATTTTTAAATCCCGCTGCCTTCGAGAGAGGTTTCTGGGATTCGTTGAGAGTGACTTGTATGAGATCTGGGCTCCCCTTGAAAATGAGGGGAAGGCCTCCTTTTATAAGCCCAGGTCACTGCCGATGGACATAGACCTGGTCCTGCCGATAGGCAGGGTCTAGAACCTGCCATTTAGCAGTGTGTTTCAGGCCTTTTCGGGAAATCGGCTACCGAGGACAAACCATTGGTCAGAATCACGTACGGGGTAGACCGTTGGAAAGGTAATTTAGAGACCTTTGAAAGTCCTTTGGACCTCTCTCAGGTTCGGGAGTTGACTTTGGGCCAAATATGGCTCGGAAGCGTTTGTCGGTCCATTGGACGGGGAAGTATTCGGATGAAAACGAATCGTTCATCCACATGAGAAGTCCAAATTTTGCACGGGGCAGACTTTGGAAAGGTTAGGAGATGTACTTCGACATTCCAAAGAGTTTGACCCGGTTTGGGGAGCTGACTTTGGTTAACCGAGCCCTAGAATTGTTCGGTGACCTCTTGGTGTCAAACGGATCGTTCGTCCGTATGGTAAGTCAGAAACGTGCACGGGATGGACCATTGTAATGGGTGCTCAGTTCCCTTTAAAGAATCATTCAGCCTCGATTGAGCTTAAGAGTTAACTTAGGTTAAATAGAGCCCGAGAGCGCCCGGTGGCCTCTAGGAATTATTCGGACGCAAACGGATCGTTCGTCCGCATGGTAAGTCAGAATCGTGCACGGGACGGGCCATTAGAAAGAGTATTCAGTTTCCTTCGAAGATTTATTCAGCCTCAATCGAGATGAAGAGTTTGACTTTTTGGTCAAACTGAGTCGAGGAGTACCCGATGGATTTTAGGTCAGTACTCGGGGTATGACCCGTGTTTATAGTGATAAAGGGAGGTACTAGGAACCTAAAGAGAGTGAGGGGTAACGGAATGGGGTGTCTACAATAAGTATGAGGGTCCTAACTGAAGGTGAGAGAGTCTTTCATGGGGACGAGGGAGAGATTGTTGTTTACGAGCAGATGCTAAGGGTAGGGGTTAGGTTCCCTTTACACCCTACTATAGTCAACATCTTGTCTGCCCTTAGGGTTGCTCACTCTCAACTTCCTCCCAATTCATGGAGGATTATCCTCGGCTATATCTCACTTTGAAAGAATTCGTTTATCGACGAGCCCTCAGTCGATTTATTCATTGCCTACTACAACATCACCTCCTCGTCAAATAGCCTGGGTATTTCCATTTAGGGGCTAGGAAGTCCGACAAGAAGCTTCTTCATATGGCTCAGAATTCCAATCATGACAAGAAAAAAAGGTTTTCATATATCTCCGGGGATTGGGAATTCCCCGCCAAGGTCGAGACAGTGGAAGACAATCCAAGGGTCTTGTCCAACCCTTCAATGAAGGCACGACCAGACCCCGGACTCAGCTTGGAGGAGAGGGTCATTATTGATTACCTGGGGGAACGAGGGAAAGAGGGAGAAGTTGCTAAATTTAAAGATTTGATGACCCCTCGCTTCCTCAAAGAAGCTGGTCTGAGGGTCGACCCCCTGACAGAATTATGTGAGTGGTTTTTTGCTCAATTTTTTATTTTTTGTTTCATCTTTTCCACTGTATCTTTCTGATATATCGTCCCTTTTTCAGGTCGTCCTGCAAACATTTCTGACCAACTTTGGGAGATAACTTCCCCAAGATTACTGTCAGGCCTAGGAAAGAAAAAAGGCAAAGAGTCCCAGCAGACTCAGAAGAAGACAAAGGCCGTGGGGCCGACGCACGTTGAGCCGACTGCTGATAGTCACAAAAGAAAAGAGCCTGAAGTTCCTGAAGGCTCTCAGCCTGACTCACGAACGAGGGCGAGGGTGGAGGTGTCTGAGGGGACCGGCTCCTCTTCTAGTATGGGGGCCTATTAGCCTCGAAATTTGACATTCTTAAGGGCTGAACCCTCTTCCCTCATATCCAACTTGAGGTTAGCCAAGGCCTCGATGTTTTCTGCTCCCTCGGCCGCAGATTATGACTTCTTGTCAAAGATTCCCCCGGCCAAGATCTATGACTATATTTTGCACACTCTGGCTCATGTATCTCTTTCGACTTCATTATTTTTGATTTATTTCATGAAATGTTCCCTCGGCCTCTTTTAATATGTGTTTGTTTGTGTAGTATGTCTGCGCCTTTACCTATGCTACCAAGTGGATGTTTGAGAATCAATAAAAGTTTTAATAATTCAACATGAGACCGATTTGCAGACTGAATTGGAGACCGCCAGGGCTGAACTTAAGACTGCAAGGACCGGGCATGCAAAGGTTTTGGATGATCTGATAAAGCAACACGATGCGGCCTTGAAGGTAAAGGGCGACCTCATCAAGGAGAAGGAGGAGGCCTTGACCACTCAAGGGGTCCGATTCAAGGATAAACTTGTTGAGGTAGTGAGAAAGGTCGAGGTCCACGCTACAGAGACCTATAATCTTTCTGACGAGTTTCAGGATTTTGGCCTCGAGTATCTGGAGCGAGGGATCAAGACGGCATGTCGATGGGTCTTCCTCAAGTTCTTTGATGTTATGTCATCTATCTGTCCCTCCCTTGAAGCCGTGGAGATGGAAGACCCCCATTTTGCCGAGGCTTTAGCTCATGTGGAGTCCCAAGTGCCCATCGAAGGTACCGGCACATCTAAAGACCGTCCTTTCTTGGTTATTGAAGAGACTCCTATTGATGTTGAAACCTTGCCCTCCGATCTTTCTCAATAGGGTGGCTGTCTATAGTCAATACCCTCTTCATGTAAGAAATATTTTTGTACAAAATTGTTGTTCGACAAGCATTTGTAACACTATTTGTAATGTAATGCCTCTTCCTATCTTCTCTCCCTGCCTTTTGCAGGATTTATCTTAACTCATGATATTTTGAATTAACCATCCCATAAGTTCCCCCTCATCTTTCTTGAGAGTGAATGGGGGGTCATCCCCACCATTTGCCCTTATTATAGCCGAGGGTGGTTATCACCAACTAAATGATGTTTAAATTTGAAGTCTCCCCTCGTTATTCTTGAGGGTGAATGGGGGGTCGTCCCCACCATTTACCCTCATTATAGCCGAGGGTGGTTATCACCAACTAAATGATGTTTTCAATTAATTCATGTCCCCCCTCGTATTTATTGAGGGGTCATGGTGGGGTCGTCCCCACCATTTTCCCTCATCATAGCCGAGGATGGTTACCACCAACTAAACGATGTTTTCAATTAATTCAAGTCCCCACTCGTCTTTCTTGAGGGTGAATGAGGGGTCATCCCCACCATTTACTGTCGTCATAGACGAGGGTGGTTATCACCAACTAAATGATGTTTTCAATTAATTCAAGTCCCTCTCGTCCTTCTTGAGGGTGAATGGGGGGGGGGGGGGGTCATCCCCACTATTTACCCTCGTCATAGCAGAGGGTGGTTACACCAACTAAATGATGTTTTCAATTATTTTAAGTCCCCCCTCGTCTTTCTTGAGGGGTCATGGGGGGGTAGTCCCCACCATTTTCCCTCATCATAGCCGAGGGTGGTTACCACCAACTAAATGATGTTTTCAAATTTAAGTCCCCCCTCGTCTTTCTTGAGGGTAAATGTGGGGTCGTCCCCACCATTTACCCTCATTATAGTCGAGGGTGGTTATCACCAACTAAATGATGTTTTCAATTAATTTAAATCCCCTCTCGTCTTTCTTGAGGGGTCATGGCGGGGTCGTCCCCACTATTTCCCCTCATCATAGCCGAGGGTGCTTACCACCAACTAAATGATGTTTTCAGTTAATTCAAGTCCCCCCCTCATCTTTCTTGAGGGTGAATGGGGAGTCTTCCCCACCATTTTCCCTTATTATTGCCAAGGGTGGTTATCACCAACTAAATGATGTTTAAATTTTAAGTCCCCCCTCGTCTTTCTAGAGGGGTCATGGGGGGGTCGTCCCCACCATTTGGCCTCATTATAGATGAGGGTGGTTATCACCAACTAAATGATGTTTTCAATTAATTCAAGTCCCCCCTCGTCTTTCTTGTAGGGTCATGGTGGGGTTATCTCCACCATTTTCCCTCATCATAGCCGAGGGTGGTTTAACGAAGGTAACCCCAATCCTACTAGAATTCACAAACACAAGATGAGGGGTTAATATGACATTCTCATTAACATTTCAAGTGTTCTGTTAGAGCAACACATTCATTATAACTGTGGTCCGATAGGACATTACAACCCTATAACCCTACTGATAATATTTCTTCAAATGATCGGCATTCCAGGGGTTCGAAAAGGGTTCCTCTTTAAGGTTCTCTAGTCTATAGGTTCCGGGGAAAACTTCATCAATGACCTTGTATGGGCCATGCCAATTTGAGTGGAGCTTGGTAGGATTTTGCCAAGTCTTTTTGAGGACTAGGTCCCCCACGGCGATTGACCTTTGCTTCACCCTTTTTTTTGTAAAACCTAGAGGTCATTTGCTGATAGGCTGCTTGCCTTATCACAACATCTTCTATTTTCTCCTCGATCAAGTCTAGATCAATTCTCCTTTCTTCTGTATTCTTCTAGGGGTCATACATTTGGACTCTGTGGGTAGGAAACCCAAGCTCGGTGGGGATGAAGACTTCGAAGCCATATGCCAGCATAAATGGGGTTTCTCCCGTAAGAGTCTTTATTGTCGTCCTGTAGGCCCACAGTAGAGAGTACAACTCCTCAACCCATCTTCCTTTTGCCTCCTTGAGTTTTTTCTTGACCCCGTCTAGGATTATTCTGTTTGTAACTTCAGTTTTCCCATTAGCTTGAGGTCGTCCTAGGGACAAGAAGAATTGTTTGACACCGACTCTTTTGCAGTATTTCTCCATAGATATATTCTTGAATTGAGTCCCGTTATCCGAGATGAGGGTGTTAGGGAGACCATATCTGCATATAATGTTTTTCCAGATAAACTAGAAGGTCCTTTGCTCGGTGATCATTACAATCGGCTCCTCCTCCACCCATTTTGAGAAATAGTCAATTGCTACGATCAAGTATCGATAGTTATTGATGGACCTAGGCAATGGCCCTACTAGATCGATTCCCCATACTGCGAATGGCCATGGGGATGTGATGGAGGTAAGAGGTTGATGGGGCTGGTGAGGGATGGTGGCAAACCTTTGACATTTATCGCACTTTTTTACGTATGTCGTGGCGTCTTTCCCCAGGGTTGGCCACTAATATCCTTGGATTACTATCCTATTTACTAATGACCTTCCCCCAATATGTCTTGAACATGACCCCTCGTGCACATCTTGTAAAATGAGTGGGACCTCACACGGGTGCACACATCTGAGAAAGGGGAGCAAAAACTCTTTTTTGTACAAGGTGTCTCCGATGGTGGTGAATTTCGTGGCTCTGTATCTCAACTTCTTCCTTTCTTATTTTTCTTCTGGCATCTCCCCCTCTTTAATGTATCTGATTAGAGGGTCCATCCACGAAGCTTCCCTATTTATGTTTAAGCACGAGCCAAGTGTTCCCTCTTCCTCTTCAATCGTCGGTCGAAGCAAAATTTCCACTAGGACTATCCTCCTGACATCTGTCCTAGTTGCTGAGGCCAGCCTAGCAAGTGCATCGGCTCGGTCATTATCGAGCCTAAATATCCTCTTCAACTTTACTTCTCTGAAGATCTTCAATATCGCTTTTACCCTTTCAAGATATTTGACCATTCTCTCATCTTTGTCCACGTAGGCTCCTAATATATGATTCACCACTAGTCTTGAATCACTATGGACCAAGATCTGGAAGACACTAAGAGACTTAACTAAGGAGAGGCCTGCTATCAGGTCCTCATATTCAGACTCGTTGTTGGAGGCTTTAAAGTTAAACCTCAGGGCGTACTCGATATCTGTGCCGTCAGGTGTTGACATAATTAATCCAGCCCCACTTCCGCTCTCACAAGAAGACCCGTCAACAAATTGGTTCCACACAACCTGTTCTTCCGAGAAGTTTCCCTCAATGAGGGACCCCTGTCTAAAGAGATATGTCCCCTCTTCATTTTTATCCACTTTTTCTCTAGCGGTGCTAGTCTTAGCCTTTTCTACGGGTAGGTTAATAAATTTTCCTTGCCGTGTATATGTCTTCTCGAGGCTCTCCTCTTCAGTCTCATCATCTTCCCAAGTAAATTCAGCCACGAAATTAGCTAATGCTTTACCCTTAATGGCCATCTTAGGTTGATATACAATGTCAAACTCTCCCAACTCTTTGGCCCAGGCCATTAACCTCCATGATTTTTTTGTCTTGTGCAAGACCTTCCTGAGAAGAGAGTCAGTAAGGATGACTATAGTATAGGACTGGAAGTACGACTTCATCTTTCTTGATGTATTGATCAATGCATATGCCAACTTCTCCATCCTTAGGTATCTTTTCTCTGCCCCCTGGAGTACCTTGCTGTTGAAATACACAGGCTTCTGTACCCCATCCTCTTCTCTTATAATTGTTGCGCTGATGGATGATTCTGATATGGATAGGTACATATGTAGTCGTTCACCTTACACTGGTCGTGACAACATCAAGGGAGACCCTAGGCATGACTTCAATTCATTGAAAGCCTGGTCACACTCTTCGTTCCATTCAAAGGACTTTTTGAGAATTTTAAGGAATGGTAAACACCTATCTGTGGCTCTGGACATGAACCTATTCAAAGCAGCCACTCTCCATGTGAGCCTCTAAATGTCTTTGATGGTCTTGGGGGTCTTCATTTCTATGAAGGCCTTTATCTTTTTAGGATTGTCCTCGATGCCTCTTTGGTTAACAACAAACCCCAAGAACTTCCCTGCTCCGACCCTGAAGATAGATTTGGTCGGGTTTAGCTTCATTCGGTACTTATCCATCATGTTAAAGGTCCTCTCAAGGTCGGATACATGATCCTCTGCCTTCAAACTCTTGGTCAACATGTCATCTACATATACCTCCATAGACTTCCCAATATGGTCTTCGAACATTTTATTCACAAGGCGCTGGTACGCTGCCCCTCATTTTTTAGGCCAAAGGTCATGATCTTATAACAGTATGTCCCCTTGCCGGTAATGAAAGCCATTTTTTCCGAGTCCTCGGAGCTCATGAAGATCTGATTGTGACCTGAATAGGCATCCATGAATCTCATGAGCTCAGGCCTGTGGTAGCATCTACCATCTGGTCAATGCAGGGGAGTGGGAAACTGTCTTTTGGATAATGTTTGTTAAGGTCGGTGAAGTCTACGCACATCCTCCATTTCTTGTTGGCCTTGGGGACTACGATTACATTGGATAGCCATTCGGGATAGATGACCTCCCTGATAAACTCTGCGTCTTCTAGATTTTTGACCTCATCCCTAATTACCTCATACTTTTCACGAGAATAAATCCTCCTCTTCTGCTTCACTGGCTTTGCACCCTCTACCACGTTGATTTTATGGCTCATAATTTTGGGGTCGATCCCCGGCATATCTGCATTAATCCATGCAAATACGTCATGTCTTCTCCTTAGCATCTTGATGAGGTCTTCTTTTATGCCCGTCTTAAGATCTTTACCGATTGGGAAGGTTTTTTTTGGCTCATCCTCTTTGAGGATGATTGATTCTACCTCTTTTGTGACTTCTCCTTTTTTTAGTTTTTTCTCATCCTAGGGGTCAAGGGTATCAATATTATAAGTAGTTATTGCCTTCTTATGCGCCTCTCTTTCTTTAGCGGAGTTGAAGTAACATTATCGTGCCGTCGTCTGGTCTCACTGAATCGGAAATTTTATCATCTGATGAACCGTGGATGGAACGACCTCAAATTATTTGAGGGCCACCCGCCTCAGTATAATGTTGTAGGCTGAGAAGACGTGTTCATCCATCACGAAAAAGTTAACCCTCCTGTTAAGCCATCTCGGCCATTTGTCCCCCATCCTCACATCAGCCTCATATACTCCTAGAGGATGAACTTTTTCTCCACTGAAACCAATCAAGGGGTGATGGTAGGGGACGATCCTGGCATGGCTAAGACTCAAGGCTTTAAAGCACGACCAGAACATCACATCTATAGAACTACCCCCATCTACCAGGATCCTCGGCACCTCACACCCGTGTACCCTGGTAGTGATAACAAGAGGGTCATCATGTGGGGATAAGAGGCCTTTGAAGTCCATTCTTTAGAATCCCACTATCAGAGTATCCATATCTACTTTTTTTTTACTTGGCCTCAATAGAGGTTGAATGTATAACTTTTGTTACTTCCTTGGCTTCAGCTACATGGGCCTTCTTGTCTGCGACCTCTGTCCCTCCTCCTATTAATCCCCCGGAGATCATCCCCACATCGAGTGATATTATATTAAGTATCTTTACAGGGCCATAGTCATCTCTCGATGGGAGGTCCGGGTCGTCCTCATCTTCTGAAGGTTCGTCCCTTCGATTTGGAGGATCTTCTCTGCATGTATCACCTCTCTTTTTTTGGGGGTCGTCCCCTCGGCCCCTCTTGAAGGCACTCTTATCAACGTATTTTCTTAACTTACCTTCTTTTAGCATTTTTTTGAATTTCATCTTCCAGGGCAAAACACTTATCGGTCACATGGCCATAGTCTTGGTGAAACTCACACCATAGGTTTTTGTTCCTCTTATGAGGGGCCGCCCTCAACTTCACAGGCCACTTCAAGGATCGGTCACTCTTTATCTCATTTAAAATGTACTCGCAATTGATCGTCAGTGGGGTATAGTCGGCAAATTTATCATTTTCCAGCTTCTAATTCCCCTCTTTGTTCCTTTTCTGGTACATACCCCCACTAGTGGCTCCTTTTTCATCTTCGTATTTTGCAGCCATCACCTCTTTGGCATTCATCACCTTTCCTGCCATCGACAGCAATTTGGCCATCGTCTTCTGGAGGTTTTCGGCAAGCTTCCATAATAGCTTCCCCTTCTAAAGCCCCATAATGAGGGTTATCATGGCTATACTTTCCTCATAGTCTTCGACCTCCAACTTTTCTTTGTTAAATCTGGCTCTGTAGTCTCTCAGACTCTCGTTCTTCCCCTGCTTAACATAGAGCAGGTGTGTTGTCTTCTTCTGTGGTCTCACTCCAAAGAAAAAGTTATGGATGAACCGATCTGCTAACTGCTTGAAGTTTTCAATGGAATTCTTTTGAAGGGACATATACCAGACATGTGCAGCTCCAGTCAAAGTGCCAGAAAAGGCATGATATCTCATCTCATCTGAGATAGAATATATGTCTACCGCTGATTGGTACATCTCAATATGAAGGATAGGATTGGTGCTCCCATCATACCTTGGGGTGACCACAGGTGGCTTGAACTTAGATGGCGTTGGGAAGTTGACTATCTTCACCACAAAAGGTGAGCCTATGGAGTATCCTCTCTGAAGATGGTCCTAGCTCTTCAGGATGTCACCCGTTTTATCCTCCAGCCTTTGGATTGAGTCATTCCATGTCCTTATAGGGTCGGCTTGGCCGATGTTATCCCCTACTGCCTTTTTGAGTTGGACGGAGGGTTCTGCTGCGGCATGCCTGTGTCTGCTTTTTACTTCCCCCTGACCGTTGTCCTGTCCATGGGGTCGGCCCCCGTGGGGTCGACCATCTGCTGCCTCCCTCCTGGACCTCGCAATACTTCTTGATCTGGACAATTTTTCCCGTAGGTCATTTACTGGGCCTAGCCTCTCAAAGGCCGTCCCTGCTCAGATGATTGAAAGAAGATCCCCTTGGGCGATTATTGGGATTTTTCCTTTCACACCTCCTTCTGTTATCCTGGATAGGTCACACAATATTATTGGAGACCTCATACGGCTCCCAGCACTCTATGGGAGCCTCTTCCACCTCCAGATCATCATATCTGTCTTTTGGGCAAGGGTTTCCTTGCCTCCCCAGGCATAGATGTCGGGGGTCAGCAACATCCCTCTGCCGCTGTGGAGGTGGCAAGTATTTATGTGGTGTCTGGGGTGGTCCCCTGGCCTCATATTGCCCTGAAGCTGCTGCCGGAGTGATCATCTCCAGTGAGACCCCTGGTGCTCTTAGTATGTTTTGGCTAAGAGCTATAAATTGATCCTGCATAATCCGCTGACTTGTTACCAAAGACTTCAAGGCGGCCGCCACATCAGTCATCTCAGACCGAGGTGCTGCTTAATCGGAACTAGGTCCTACTCGACTATCCGGTGGAGGAGGTGGTGGAGGTAGCATCTCTGGTGCCATATGTTTGAGCTATAGAGAGATTACTGATCAAAAGACTGATGAGATTAAGAACCTTAATGGGTCTCTTTCAATGGTGAAACACCTCCACAAAGGGGGAAAACTAGTTCACAACTAGAGTGCCCGGTGAGGTCAAGCTGTAAAAAGGAAGGAATGACTTCTCGTTCCCACTGACAACGCCAAACTGATGATGCTAAGATTCAACACCACCAGATAAGTGATGATGAGCTCAAATAGTGATAACAATGGCATTCATAGAGATATATGTGAGTGTAAGTGTATATAAGGGGATTAGTATAAGAGGAATAAGACAATGATGTATAGTGGTTCATCCAATTAGGCCTACATCCACTGTGAGTGTGTGATCCACTAAATATGGGCACTAATGTCCTTGGATACAATGCACATAATCTCACACTCTCTCTCTCCTGTGTGTACAAGCAACGCTTTAGCTAGGGTTGTAATTATCGATCCCTTTACAAGGTTGAAGGTGACAAGTATATATAGGGCTTGGGGGGTGTAGTGTACCACCCAAGCATGCATGGTGCATGTGAATGATGATCTATCCAATCCCCTGCTGACACCTGGATGTGACACTTGCAATTAATGATGACATAATATTCCCTCACGTGAGGGGATGATATTGTTATAACGGTTTAGGCCATGTGATGGATGAGTCCCATGCGCACTATTCCACACATCTCCTAAATCATGCACTTTGATGATGTCACCCTCGGCTTGTGATGTAAGGCCGAGGGTAAAGTTCCTACTGACAGTGAGCATAGCCTGGTTTAGCCTCGTACTTCCGTCCCCTCATAGGGTTGTTTGGGCCATGATGAGGGGTCGGCCCCTTGAAGGGTCGTCTGGTCCATGATGAGGGGTCGACCCCTCATAGGGTCGTGTAGGTCATGATGAGGGTTCATCCCCTTGAAGGGTCTTCTGGGCCTCCAAAATGGGTCGGCCCCTTGAACGATCGTCCGTGGATGATCATTCCTGTGACGGAGCCATGGTCGTTGGACTCTTCTGGTGCCTGAGCCCTCGTCTAGGTGGAGGACACCCTCGGCCTGGCCGAGGGTATATATGGGTATATCAATCACCCCCCAGTCCTTAGCCATCAATGTTGTTGATATGGCTGAAGGGTAATGTTGCCTTGGAATTCTCAAGTGTGGGGTCAGATGGATAAGTGACATTTGTCACGTTTCTTAGTCAGGTGTCCAACGTCGATTCAGTTCCCCAGATGTGATGGCTGCACACTCTCATATTGGGACTATGTTCCCTAATGATACCTCTCCTCGTGGGTTGTGTCTTGCCTTGGTTAATGGGCCCACTCATTAGCAAGATATTTAAATGATTTTTCAAGCGATCATTTATTCTTCTTCTAAGCACGCAGGTTTTCTCTCTCTAGATCCATACCATTTTGAACCGCCATTTCTGTGACATCTTTCGTGTCTCGGGCTTTGCTTACTCGTTATTCATTCTCAGGTAATCTTTCTTCCCTAACCCCTCTTTATCTTCCATTTTTGTTTGCTGTCTTGCATTTTTATTTGGGTTTTTTTTTTCATTTTTTCTTGGTTGCCTTGGTTTTCTGGCATGTAGATCCACCTTTCACTGGTGGTTGCAGGGAAGCATTTAGGTTTTAGGTTGCTTAGATTTGATCCCCCATCTCTCAGTGGTGATTTAGTGCCTCCTTGTGGTGTTTCTAGGGTTTTCTCGTGTTTTTCGGCGTCTTCTCTGGCGAACTCAGTTCTTCCTGTTCTTGAGTGTTCAAACCTAAAAACTCTTCATTTATTTGGTTTGATTTAGAAGTCAACTTGGTTAAATACCAAATCTATTTGTAGTTAGCTTGAAAGAATTCCTCCAAGTGTAGGGTCATCCTCTTAATGCTCAGAAGACTTTATGATTTAACTGAGGAGTTCCCAACATTGAGGGAGAAGTTCTTTGTTGAGATTAGACGAATAGAGGAGGACGAGAGAGGATGAGGGGCCGACCCTAACTGGGTATGACCCATCTTCCCCATTCCTTTAGCCATAATAATACCATCTGAGTCATGCTATTTGTCTTGTCGTCCTGTTGATAGTCATACACACGAGGGAGAAATGAATGAGAAAGCATCATCGCCGACGGGTCCCGGTCCCTCTGGGAGGAGAGAGACATCCAATCTTAGCCCAGACCGACAGGCCGAGGGAGAAGATCATGCAGAGGCTATCCCTATGACAACCCTGTCCCCTCTTTCTTTTCAAGTAGCCTGTCCAGATGGCCCTCAGATAGGCAACGAGGCTGAGGGATCCGGGGACGAGAGGGATGAGTACAACAATGAGAGTTTTTATGATGATGATGGTCAAGTTGATACTTCTAGCGCCTCGACTTATGTATCGTCGGTTAAGGATCGTGACCTCTTATTATGGAGACATCTCTTTGGTATACAATCAAATATAAGTATGAGGGTCCCAACTAAAGGTGAGAGAGTCTTCCAGTGGGACGAGGGAGAGATTGCTGTTTATGAGCAGATGCTAAGGTTAGGTGTTAGGTTCCCTCTACACCCTGCTATAGTCGACATCTTTTCTGCCCTTGGGGTTGCTCCCTCTCAACTTCCTCCCAATTCATGGAGGACTATCCTCGGCTATATCTCGGTTTGGAAGAATTTGTTTACCGACGAGCCCTCGATCGATTTATTCATTGCCTGCTACAACATCACCTCGTCATCCAAACATCCTGGGTATTTCCATTTGGGGGCTAGTAAGTCTAATAAGAAGCTTCTTCACGTGGCTCAAACTTCCAATCATGACTGTAAAAAAAGGTTTTTCATCTCCGGGGATTGGGAATTCCCCACCAAGGTCGAGTTAGTGGAAGACAGTCCATGGGTATCGAGGGTTTGGTCTAACCCTTCAATGAAAGTGCTATCAGACCCCAGACTCAGCTTGGAGGAGAGGCTCATTGTTGATTACCTGAGGGAACGAGGGAAAGAGGGCGAACTTGCCAAATTTAAAGATTTGATGACCCTCGCTTCCTCAAAGAAGCTGGTCTGAGGGTCGGCCCCTGACAGAATTATGTGAGTGGTTTTTTGCTCAATTTTTGATTTTTTATTTCATCTTTTCCACTGTATCTTTATGATATATCGTTCCTTTTTCAGGTCGTCCTGCAAACATTTCTGACCAACTTTGGGAGATGACTACCCGAAGCTTACAGTCTGGCCTGGGAAAGAAAAAAAGGCAAAGAGTCCCCGCATACTCAGAAGAAGATGAAGGTCGTGGGCCGACGCATGTTGAGCCGACCGCCTATAGTCATAAAAGGAAAGAGCTTGAAGTTCTTGAAGGCTCTTATCCTGACTCACGAACGAGGGCGAGGGTGGAGGTGTCAGAGGGGACCGGCTCCTCTTCTAGTATAGGGGCCTATTGGTCTCAAAATTTAACATTCTAAGGTCTGAACCCTCTTCCCTCATAGCTAACCTGAGGGCAGCCAAAGCCTTGATGTTTTCTGCTCCCTCGGTCGCAGATTATGACTTCCTATCAAAGAAGCCCCCAGCCAAGGTCTATGACTACGGTCTGCACACTCTGGCTTAGGTATCCCTTTCGACTTGATTTTTATTTATTTATTTCACGAACTGTTCTTTCGACCTCTTTTAACATGTGTTTGTTTGTGTAGTCTGTCTGTGCTTTTACCTTGGATACCAAGTGGATGTTCGAGAATAAATAATAGTTTCATGAGGCCGAGAGGGCCATTCAGCATGAGGACAATTTGCAGACTGAATAAGAGACCGCCAGGGATGAACTGGAGACTGCAAGGACTCGGCATGCAAAGGTTTTGGATGAGCTAATAAATCGGCATGATTCCTCCTTGAAGGTGAAGGATGACCTCATTAAGGAGAAGGAGGATGCCTTGACTAATCAAGGGGTCCGATTCAAGGCTAAACTAGCTGAGGCAGTGAGAAAGGCCGAGGCTGACGCTGCAGAGGCCTATAAGCTTTCAGACGAGTTTCGGGGTGTTGTCATCAAGTATTCGTAGCGAGGGATAAAGACGGCCTGCCGATGGGTCATCCTCAAGTTTGCTGATGTTGTGTCATCTATCCGCCCCTCCCTTGAAGCCGTGGAGATGGAAGACCCCTTTATTATCGAGGGTTTAGCTCATGTGGAGCCCTAAATGCACATCAAAGGTACCAGCACATCTGAAGATTGGCATGTCTTGGTTATTGAAGAGACTCCTATTGATGTTGAAGCCTTGCCCTCCGATGTCGCTCAATAGGGTGGATGTCTCTAGTCAATACCCTCTTCATGTAACAAATATTTTTGTACAAAATTGTTTTTGGACAAGCATTTGTAACACTGTTTGTAATATAATGCCTCTTCATATCTTCTTTGCCTGCCTCTAGCATGATTTATCTTAACTCATGATATTTTGAATTAACCATCCCATAAGTCCCCCCTCGTATTTCTTGAGGGTGAATGGGGCGTTGTCCCAACCATTTACCCTCATAATAGTGGAGGGTGGTTATCACCAACTAAATGATGTTTTCATTTAATTCAAGTCCCCCCTCATCTTTCAAGGGAGGGTCATGGTGGGGTCGTCCCCACCATTTTCCCTCATCATAGCCGAGGGTGGTTAACACCAACTAAATGATGTTTTCAATTAAATCAAGGGCCCCCTCATCTTTCTTGAGGGTGAATGGAGGTTCGTCCCCACCATTTACCCTCGTCATATCCGAGGGTGGTTATCACCAACTAAATGATGTTTTTAATTAATTCAAGTTCCCCATCGTCTTTCTTGAGGGTGAATAGGGGGTCGTCACCACCATTTACCCTCGTCATAGCCGAGGGTGGTTATCACCAACTAAATGATGTTTTCAATTATTTCAAGTTCCCTCTCGTCTTTCTTGAGGGGTCATTGGGGGGGGGGGGGCGTCCCCACCATTTGCCCTCATCATAGCCGAGGGTGGTTACCACCAACTAAATGATGTTTTCAATTTTAAGTCCCCCCTCATCTTTCTTGAGGGTAAATGTTGGGTCGTCCCCACCATTTACCCTCATTATAGCCGAGGTGGTTATAACCAACTAAATGATGTTTTCAATTTATTCAAGTCACCCCTCGTCTTTCTTGAGGGGTCATGGCGGGGTCGTCCCCACCATTTGCCCTCATCATAGCCGAGGGTGGTTACCACCAACTAAATGATGTTTTCAATTAATTCAAGTCCCCCTCGTCTTTCTTGAGGGTGAATGGGGGGTCGTTCCCACCATTTTCCCTTATTATAGCCGAGGGTGGTTATCACCAACTAAATGATGTTTAAATTTTAAGTGCCCCCTCATCTTTCTTGAGGGGTCGTGGGGGGGGGAGGGGTCATCCCCACCGTTTTTCCTCATTATAGCCGAGGGTGGTTATCATCAACTAAATGATGTTTTCAATTAATTCAAGTCCCCCTCGTCTTTATTGAGGGGTCATGGTGGGGTCATTTCCACCATTTTTCCTCATCATGGCCGAGGGTGGTTTAACGAAGGTAACCCCAATCCTACTAGAATTAACAAACACAAGATGAGGGGTCAATATGACATCCTCATAAACATTTCAAGTGTTCTTTAGAGCAACACATTCATTACAACTGTGGTCTGATAGGACATTACAACCCTATATCCCTACTGATAATATTTCTTCAAATGATCTGCATTCCAGGTGTTCAAAAAGGGTTCCCCTTCAAGGTTCTCTAGTCTATAGGTTCCGGGGACAACTTCATCAATGACCCTGTATGGGCCATGCCAATTTGGGTGGATCTTGTTAGGATTTTTCCAAGTCTTTTTGAGGACTAGGTCCCCCACGGCGATTGGCCTTTGCTTCACCCTTTGGTTGTAAAACTTAGGAGTCCTTTGATGATAGGTTGCTTGCCTTATCTCAGCGTCTTCTCTTTTCTCCTCGATCAATTCTAGATCAAGTCTCCTTTATTCCATATTCTTTTGGGGGTCATACATTTGGACTACGTGAGTAGAAAAATCAATCTCGGTGGGGTAACGGCTTCGGAGCCATATGCCATCATGAACGGGGTTTCTCTTGTAGGAGTATTTGTCGTCGTCTTGTAGGCCCACAGTACAGCATACAACTCCTCAGCCCATCTTCCTTTTGCCTCTTCGAGTTTTTTCTTGACCCCATCTAGGATTTTTCTGTTTGTAACTTCAGTTTTCCCATTAGCTTGAGGTTTGTCTATGGATGAGAAGAATTGTTTGACACCGACCCTTTCGCAGTATTTCTCCAGAGATATATTCTTAAATTGAGTCATTATCCGAGATGAGGGTGTTGTCGAGACCATATCTACATATAATGTTTTCACAGATAAACAGGAAGGTCCTCTGCTCGGTGATCGTTACCATCGGCTCCGCCTCCACCCATTTTGAGAAATAGTCAATTGCTACGATCAAGTATCGATAGTTATTAATGGCCCTAAGCAATGTCCCTACTAGATCAATTCCCCATACTGCGAATGGCCATGGGGATGTGATGGAGGTAAGAAGTTGATGGGGCTGGTGAGGGATGGTAGCAAACCTTTGACATTTATCGCACTTTTTTATGTATGTCGTGGAGTATTTCCCTAGGGTCGGCCACCAATATCCTTGGGTTACTGTCCTCTTTGCTAATGACCTGCCCCCAATACGGCTTGAACATGACCCCTCGTGCACATTTTGTAAGATGTGTGGGACCTCAGACTGGTGCACACATCTGAGCAAGGAGAGTAAAAACTCGTTTTTGTATAAGGTGTCTCCGATGACAGTGAATTTCGCGTCTCTGTATCTCAACTTCTTCCTTTATTATTTTGCTTCTGGCATCTCCCCCTCTTTAATGTATCTGATTAGAGGGTCCATCCATGAAGCTTCCCTGTTGATGTTTAAGTACGAGCGAAGTGTTCCCTCTTCCTCTTTAATCGTCAGTCGAAGAAAAATTTCCACTAGGACTGTCCTCCTGACATCTGTCCTAGTTGCTGAGGCTAGCCTAGTAAGTGCATCGGCTCAGCCATTATCGAGCCTAGGTATCCTCTTCAACTTTACTTCTTTGAAGCTCTTTAATAGCACTTTTACCCTTTCAAGATATTTGGCCATTCTCTCATCCTTGGCCTCATAGGCTCCTAGTATCTGATTCACCACTAGTCTTGAATCACTATGGACGACGATCTGGCAGACACTAAGAGACTTAGCCAAGGAGAGGATTGCTATCAAGGCCTCATATTCAGACTCGTTGTTAGAGGCTTTAAAGTTAAACCTCAGGGCGTACTCGACATCTGTGTCGTAGGGTGTTGATACAATTAATTCAGCTCCACTTTCGCTCTCACAAGAAGACCCATCAACAAAGAGGTTCCACATAACCTGTTCCTCCGAGAAGTTTCCCTCGATGAGGGACCCCTGTCTAAATAGATATGCCCCCTCTTCATTTCCAGCAACTTTTTCTCTAGCGGTGCTTGTCTCAGCCTTTTCTGCGGGTGGGTTAACAATTTTGCCTTGCTATGTATCTATCTTCTTGAGGCTCTCCTCTTCTGTCTCATCATCTTCCCAAGTAAACTCAGTCACGAAATCAACCAATGATTGACCCTTAATGGCCATCCTAGGTTGATATACAATGTCAAACCCTCCCAGCTCTATGGCTCAGGCCCTTAACCTCCCTGATTTTTCTGGCTTGTGTAAGACCTGCTTGAGAGGAGAGTCGGTAAGGATAACCATAGTATGGGACTGGAAGTACGCCTTTATCTTTCTTGATTCATGTATCAATGCATAGGCCAACTTCTCCATCCTTGGGTATCTTTGCTCTGCCCCCTGGAGTGCCTTGCTATTGAAATACACAATCTTTTGTACCTCGTCCTCTTCTCTCACAATTACTGCGCTGATGGCTGATTCTGAGACGGCTAGGTACACATGTAGTCGTTCACCTTACACTAGTCATGACAACAGCAAGGGATACCATAGGTATGACTTCAATTCTTTGAAAGCCTGGTCACACTCTTCGTTCCATTCAAATGCCTTTCTGATAATGTTGAAGAATGGTAAACACCTATCTGTGGCTTTGGACACGAACCTATTCAAAGCAGCCACTCGCCCTGTGAGCCTCTGAATGTCTTTGATGGTCTTGGGGGTCTTAATTTCTATGAGGGACTTTATCTTTTCAGGATTGGCCTTGATTCCTCTTTGGTTGACAACGAACCCCATGAACTTCCCTACTCCGACTCTGAAGACACATTTGGTCAGGTTGAGCTTCATTCGATACTTGTCCATCGTGTTAAAGGTCCTATCAAGGTCGGCCACATGATCCTCTACCTTCAAAATCTTGGTCAACATGTCATCTACATATACCTCCATAGACTTCCCAATCTGGTCTTCGAACATTTTATTCACAAGGCGCTGATACATTGCCCCCATATTTTTTAGGCCAAAGGGCATGATCCTATAACAGTATGTCCCCTTGTCGGTAATGAAAGCCATTTTTTCTGAGTCCTCAGGGCTCATGAAGATATGATTGTAACCTAGGCCTGAGCCCTCATCTAGCTGGAGGACACCCTCGGCTTGGACGAGGGTATATATGGGTATATCAAAGACAATTGCGGCTATACCGACCTCAAGGATATTAGATAGAGATTCTAATTATGTTCTTACATATAATACTCATTATTTAAGTGGTTGAAGTAGTATGGTATATGTAGATGACACGATGGATCCCTACGATCGACATTGCCAAGGATTAGTGTATCGGGGGGTCCTTGTTTGGATTTCTCTTTGCGAGATGCCCCACGCACGAAACGGAGTGAAATGTTGAGAGT
The DNA here is from genome assembly GCA_949130495.1 of Sambucus nigra. Taxonomy (NCBI): domain Eukaryota; kingdom Viridiplantae; phylum Streptophyta; class Magnoliopsida; order Dipsacales; family Adoxaceae; genus Sambucus; species Sambucus nigra. The sequence goes on from OX422212.1 coordinate 96,152,949, forward strand.
AGAGAGAAGTTTTGTCCTTAGTATTTGAATGTGTGTTGGTTAGATAATAAACTCTTATATTGAAACCAAATGTTAATATGTATCGTACTAAGACTAATAATTTATTTAAGCAAATAACAAGAAACAATAAAGTCGAGTAAGGTATATATAATTGCGTGTCTATATTTATGTGGGGTTAGAAGGGAAAGTATATTTTTGGGTTATGTTAAAATGGCGGGTTATGCAGCTATAGGCCGTGCGTATGGTAAGATAAGTTGTCCTTAAGTGGATCGGGTAACTTAATTAAGGTTCCAGGACACGCCTAGGTGTGCGTTGTAGATGAGAGGTGAGTTTGGGGGTTTCACGAGAGTGAGACTCCACTATAATTATGAAATAGTGCATTTATATTTATTATGCACAGTTAACACACTTGCTAAACATTTTTACACCTCGGTCTCTATCCATTTTATATTTCTCTTTTACTTTATATATATATATACACTGTTTACTACAGGTGTCCCACCGCATGGATACCGGATGCTTTTCATTCGAGAGTCTTGGGAGCCATAGCATTTGCAGACTGTTGCGGGACTTAGATTGCAGTCGCTTTCTATTCCTTTGAAATTCTGGATATGATTCATGTTGTGTATCGGGTTTATACCCAAGAGTTATATGTAGAGTTTTATATTTCTTCCGTATGGATGTTGTATAGTCTGTGACCTGACAGCTTATTCGTGTATATTTATGTGTGCACTTATAATGCATTGAGAGTATGTCCTTTCTTCATGTTGAGCATGTACATTCTTAATTCATATAAATAGTCATTCTCATGGTTGGTTTGAATTCCATTGTATGTTTTTATTTAAATTTTGGCATCCGCTTTAATAGTCTCGGGTAGTTAGCCTTATATATCTTAGTATGGTCTATTGATGCTAAGAATTAGCCATCTGAGATTCCTGATTTAATGTAGTATAGGGCTGGCCATCCATTATTATTTTAAGCGAGGTGTCACATATGGTATCAGAGAATAAGGTTCTAGTATCATTAGGATCTGTGCGGGTTTTCTATGTTCCTCCGCAAGCTTTCTTGATGTTGAGCCCTACTATTAGGATTGTTGTGTTCACTACGTCTATTTCCTTTTGCAAGGTGTACTCACTTGAATGATGTTCTGACACAGTTGCTTTCTTCTCAGACGTCGCCAAAAATAAGTCGTCCCGGAAGGGGCAAGTTGAGAGATGCAATACCCATAACAGATTTTGGGTACGCTGTGACTAGAGGTATTTTCTTTCCGTGACTCAGGCGGAGATAAGGTAGAGAATTCTAGCGGTGATTCCAGGTGATCTGACGGTGGTCGAGTAAGAAGGAGAATTTACTCGAATGGCAAATTTTGTGCTCGATAAGGTAAGTACTGAGGATAAGCAAATAGTGAAGCCCGTGGGAGGTTTATATTGAGAAAATTATCGACGTTTATTAGGAAACTTGGTGTTGGAGACTCTTATCGGTGAAGGGTATATGGCATTGCCCCATTTTCAGGAATATCATCTTCATTTAAGAAGGGAGTGAGAAGTTAGAGAATTGGGTCCATTGAGTAGGACTCAAGGAGTTGTCAAGGGTCACAATAGCGCTTTATCCTTCAGGATGATTAGGAAGGATTTTAGGGAAACTGTTTCTCTTGTGGAAAAATAGACTTTAGGAAGAAGATTTGTCCTAGAAGAAGTAGAGGACTATGAATAAGGATTCATGGATGAAGGGAAATAATCGAATTATGGAAGTATAAGGTAGAATACCTTTCTTTGGGTTTAGGTCACGCTTTATATGGTATTAGGAGCGTCGCATATAAGGTATAACGAGTGGTTTACCACTATAATCCTAGTGTGTACAGAATTTTTTTCTCGAAGGAAGAAGTGAATAAGTGTGGCCTTTGTATGGCATCTTTTGGGATAATAGATCGTTTCACAATGAGCTAGTAGAGAGTTGTGCTATTGATTTTCGAAAGTTCGGACTATTAAGGCTTTTTTAGTAGTGGTTATAAGGCTATTGTTTTATAGATAGGCTAGGGAAGGTAATTGTAGTATTCCAATGAGGGAAATACTTACTTTTCAGAAATTCTTTAATGTAATGTCAAGGATTTGTATAACTTAGAGGTTCCGATTTTGGCAGATCATTGTTGAGTGGCAAATTTAGCTCATGGTTGTGATAGTTTTGAGAACTAGGTATTAGTTAGAGTATTGTATTTGTTGGGGCCTTATGTCTTGTATATAAGGTGTTTGATTGGTGTGTCCAAATGCATGAAATTATTTTATATTATATTATTATATAGGCCTTCGGGCAATATCTATAATTCGAAAATATTTTATAAAACTTTAATCCTGGTTCAACTGATCTCAATTCCCGACATAGATACACAGTAGTGTATTAGGAGGTTTTCTTATTTGGACTTCGCTTGTGAGACCTCCCCCGCACAAAAGTAGCGAATGTCAGGAATTGAGAAGAATTAAACCATTGGAAATTTAATTTTTTTATAGATACTTAATATGTTGTTATAGAAATTTATTGAGAGCTATATCATGATTTTGAGTCTAGTGAAATCGGGTTATGTTTTTACGAGTTGAGCTCGGGTACAGGGTGTATGGGTGCCCTGGGTAGGTAGTTTGATTTCTAAAGTCTGTATGGTCCGATGTGAGAACTGGAAGAAATAGTTATAACAATGTTGAGAGTAGATATAAGGACTAGATAAGGCTCAGATCCTAGGCATAACTCAAATTTTGAGAACGAAATTCTTATAAGGGGGGAAGTATGTAATACCTCGTGACTTTGGGACTGAGAAATTAAATTTTTGAGAGAAATAAAATTTATTTAAATTGGAGAATTTTAAAATTTGGAAATAGAGGTACAAAAATTGAGGACGTTATAAAGTATGTCGGATGATGATTCTGAGTGCGCCATTAATTTTGGATGGGTCAACATAGTCGAAATGACTATCCTTGGGTATTATTTCGATTTCAAAATATTTTTAAGTCAGTTTGACTTGAATTGGAGTAAACGAGTCATTTAAAGTGTGTATTATAACTTAAGTTGGGTGTTTTAGGAAATTAGGCTTATAAAGCCTTTGGGAGATTAAAGTCTCATTCTTGATATTATGAGAGAGAGAGAGAGAGAGAGAGAGAGAGAGAGAGAGAGAGAGAGAAGCCCTAGAAAAAGAGAAAGGAAGATAGAAAGAAGAAGAAAGCAAGAAAGAGAGAGGAGAAAGCTTGGAGAGTTAGGGTTCATCCAAAAATGGAAAAAAGGCCAAGACATCTGGTATGGCCGGTCGATCGCGCCCAGGGGACCGGTCGACCGCGCCTCAAGGGAAAAGCCTATTGCATTATTCGTAGGGGAAAATATAGAACCGCGGTCGATCGGGGGTCTGGGATCGGTCGACCGGTCTTTTTTTTTAGCCCAAGAATGGGAATTTCTTTTACCCCTTTTCTTTTGGGTTTTATTCTTAGGGGTCTTCTTAATGGACTTATTATGGAGGGTTATGATATAATGTTAAGGGATTTGTGCCTTAGGATGAATAGGGGCTTTCGGGCCTATGTCAAAATTGGTTTATGAGGGTAGGATGCCTCTTTTGGGAAGGAAAGGATTATGGGACTGAATGGTGGGTGGATTATCTTAATATAATGGTGGTGGGCTATCATGATATAGTTATAAAATGTAGAGATAGTCCTTTTACGTTTATGTGCTTATTAATAATAGATATTCGGAGGTATAGTGGGGAATCTCATTGAGGAGGGGAGTTCTATTTAGAGGTCAGAGTGAGCCTAGATATGATGTAAGGTTAGGGACTCCTTGAGAGAGTGGTGAGGGTATGGTCTGAAATTGTAGGTCGATAATTTTGTCGAATCCTTATAGAGATAGGATTCTATTCCAGATATGATTTGGGACCAATGAGAGGTTAAGGTCGCATATCCTTAGTGAGGCTAAACTCAAGGAATAAATCGTAAAGGTGGTTTTGTTTAGGCTCATAATGAGCCATTGAGACATAATCTAACATGAGAGTGATTTAACGTATTGCCGACCAATAGTTGTGAGCATACTTATAGTCGGGATTGCTTAAACATATCGGGGTGGGGTTGATTACGGTTGTCCCAATATATGATGGGATCATAAAATGAATTTAAGATTTGGCTGGAGGCTTGCAGACTATTAGTTAAGTGTATGCTTATAGTCAATAATTATTATTAGATATATCGATGGGCTTTCGGATATAGAGGGGATGTGTAGTAAATGTTTCGGTTGATAATCTTATTGTTGGATAAATTGGAAAACTATTCATATCATAGGGGTAATGAATGAATATGCTTCAAGTGAGGGATCGTATTTATATAACGAATTAAGTTAATACGCTTGGAACGAAGGCTAGTATATTGAGGATTATGTATACTTATAGCCGTGTTTATAAATTTCATACACACGAAAGAGAGATGGTATGTAAGTATATATATATATGTGTGTGTGTGTATGTGTACTTATGGCGTGAATATATATACCGTGAGTGATGGTTTGATTATATGATGTGATCATATGGATGTATATATATAGTGTGAATGATATATATACTTATGGTGTGAAGCATACCCGGCACATGCTATCATGGAAAGTTGCACGATGAGGGTGAGCCCCTGGTTTGAGGAGTAGGGTGTGGATATTCCCCAGGTTATAGTCGTCCATTATTATTTGTGTGATTTTATATTTTTGGGGGTGAGAAGTCTTGGGTATGGGTCGTTCTCACTTGCCTATTAGGAACTATGACCGCTTCCCATACGTTATGATTGATTTTGTCACCATGGCGGTGTGATAATAGTCTGATAGGTGGTGACCCCGGGAGAAAGTGAGTAATTACTGGAAGATGATAGCATGGTACAGTATTTTGGTATTCTATAGCCATTTATGTTGTGTGGATTGTAATGTGTACATTATATGTGTTATGTATACGTGGTTATAGGAGCGAATGATTGCTTATATATATTTAGAGTAAATATATATATATTTATATACCCTATAGTTGAAGAGGATATGGAGTTTCTATGACGTACATCTTGGGTGATTGGTGTACTAGTTTATTAGGGTCGAAAGATCGTACTTAGAGACAATTGCGGTTATATCGACCTCAAGGAGATTAGATAGAGATTCTAATTATGTTCTAAGATATAATAACCATTATTTAAGTACTTGCAGTAGTATGGTATATGTAGATGACATGATGGATCCCTAGGATCGACATTGTCAAGGAGTAGTGTATCGGGGGGGTTCCTTATTTGGATTTCGTTTTGCGAAACGCCCCACGCACAAAACACAGTGCAATATTGAGAGTAGAGAGCAGTTTTATCCTTAGTATTTGTATGTATGTTGGTTAGAGAATAAACTCTTATATTGAAACCAAATGTTCATATGTATCGTACTAAGACTAATAATTTGTTTAAGCAAATAACAAGAAACTGTAAAGCCGAGTAAGATATATATATTTGTGTGTACATATTTATGTGGGGTTAGAATGGAAAGGATATTTTTGGGTTATGTTAAGATCGCGGGTTATGCGGGTATAGGCCGTGCGTATGGTAAGATAAGTTGTCCTTAAGTGGGTGGGGTAACTTAATTAAGGTTCCAGGACACGCCTAGGTGCGCGCTGTAAATGAGAGGTGAGTTTGGGGGTTTCACAAGAGTGCGACTCCACTATAATTATGAAATAGAGCATTTGTATTTATTATGCACGGTTAACGCACTTGCTAAACATTTTTACACCTCGGGCTCTGACCCGTTTATAATTCTCTTTTATTATATATATATATATATATATATATATATATATATATACTGTTTACTACAGGTGCCCTACCGCATGGATACCAGATGCTTTTCATTCCAGAGTCTTGGGAGCCATAGCAGTTGCGGACTGTTGCGGGACTTAGATTGTAGTCGCTTTCTATTCCTTTGAAATTCTAGATAGGATTCATGTTGTGTGTCGGGTTTATACCCAAGAGTTATATGTAGCATTTTGTATTTCTTTCGTATGGATGTTGTATGGTCTGTGACCCGACAACTTATTCGGGTATATTTATGTGTGTACTTATGATGTATTGAGAGTATGTCCTTTCTTCATGTTGAGCATGTACATTCTTAATTCATGTAAATAGTCATTCTCATTATTGGTTTGAATTCCATTGTATATTTTTATTTAAATTTTGGCATCCGTTTTTATAGTTTCGGGTAGTTATCCTTATCTATATTAGTATGGTTTGTTGATGCTGAGAATGAGCCATCTGAGATTCCTGATTTAATATAGTATAGGGCTGGCCACCCGTTATTATTTTAAACGGGGTGTCACAAAAATGGGTCAGAGCCCGATTGTAAAAGATTTTAAAAATAGCAAGTGCTTAATAATTAAAAGTGAGCATTTATTATATACATGTTAGTTTCTCGGATTCTCTCTTGAGAATTCTCACCTCTCATCTAGAGTGCACACCTATCGTATCTTATTATCTTCCTAAAGAAGGTTCCATCCTAACTAGTTTTCAGAACATAATTCTAACCTATATCATAAACCCGTAAGCCCCATTCCATACGTAATATAGTTATTCATATTCATTTCTCTTTAATATGAATTAGTCTTGTTACTACCTTAGAATTAAGTGTTCACTTGATTTAATTCAGATTTCATTATTTACTTCTATCTACAACATCACACAGTTGATTAAATCATAGTTTATATTTTTAATCTAAAATTTCTCACAGAAGATTACATATCTATATCAACAATGTCACATAGTAGATTGCATCACAGTTTATTTATATAATATCACACTAATTATATATATATATACTAATACGGCACCTTGATTCGTATCGAATATTGCATATTTCTGCCCTTTATCTTTATGCATTCTAGCACTTTTACGATCCTAAATGCCTATAATTATGCTCATTAACTAGACAACCTTGGATTTGGATATATACATGCTTTGCAGGGGTTATTTATGCTTTTGTAGGTATTGGAACACTAAAAGTGAGTTTCGGTTGCATTTTGGAGAAGTTCCGTCATCGAATGTTACTTCAAGGGAAATTTAGTCTTTTCAAACTCACTATTTTTTGTGGAATGAAGTTATCAACATGTATATCATCAAATTATCTTTTCGTGGCCACTGACCGTGCGTCATTCTGACTCCGTATGTGGAAGTTATGCCCATTTTCGGAAGGTTTTGGTATTTTCTTCTACTTCAAGGGAATTTTGGTAATTTCATATTGCATAATTTCGAGGGTTTCAAAGCATAATCATGTATATAATTAAATTAGCTTCGGGTCGGTTCCGACCACGCCTCATTTCGATTCCGTATGAGGGAGTTATAGTTGTTTCCGTGCAACGCATCAAAATTGGTTCAAAGTGGAAAAGGGGGTTGTCTCTAGCCCAAGGCAAATTCCAAAAGTGCGGTCGAACGGTCACAAAACAGAGGTCGACCGGTCCCATCAGATATGGACGAAAATTATCTTTTTTTGGGGGGTTTTGGCATAGTTTTGTTGGGGGTTTATTTTGGGGTATTAATAGAATGTTTGGGGCTTTTCTTAGAGAGATTTTTATCATTTTTAGGTTAGAAGAGGGGATTTGTTGGGTGGAGCTTCTCTCTCCTAGGGTTTGTACTTTTTGGATTGTTGTAAGCACTATTCATCTTCTTACTCATTTATTCAACTTGTTTTAGCTTGTTTCTTGCTTTCTTAATTATTTACATGCCTAGATAACTTGTTTTAGTATATTAATTTCTTGTTTGCTTAGTTAATTAGTTGTTAAATTAGTTTTATTCGTGTGTAGTGAGTAGATAACGGGTTGGGATTGCGTTTCCGCCATTAATGGGCGTTGAGCTCCGAAAGTTAGGTTTTTTGTGTAAAATTGCATTTAATTGAAACCTCGCGTATTAAAGTCGGATTATTATGCATTTAACTTTCTTTGTCATGCAACGTTAGTGTTTATAGCAATAATCCGAATTTAAGATATGTGTGACCATTTTCTGTTAAATTTGGGTTAAATTCCTTATTGTGTGATGTTTATACTTAATTGAAAATGCTCGATTAAATGTTTTCGAACCGAAATTCTAATTATTAGTTGTTTAGCCCATGGTGGGGACACGATCCCGACTCTCGTTTTATTAATTTAAGTTTAGACTTAACTTCTTAATTTTCCCCTTTTCTTTATTTCCAACCTATCACCTTTTACACTTTTATTTTAGGAGTATTAAATCCTATAAATTCTAGCAACTCGTCTCTGTGGATTTTCGATACTCGACTTACCGCTATACTTGTATCGCAAGTGCAGTCGTAATTTAGGTTTTTATATTAAGATAGTGAACAAAAAATAACGATTAGCGTTCTGACGCGACGCTACTTTTCACCCTTAATCAAAATGGCGCCGTTGTCGGGGACTAGTTTGTTTTAGACTTTATTTGATTTAGTATTTTATAGAATTTTCTTTCTATTTGTATTATTTTCTAACCTTTTTGCAGGACTTCCACATTTGAGCACTTAGAAACTCTTGAATTTTTCCTCGCGCACCTACTTTGTGGAATTCGCTACTTCGAGTCATTTTTGGGGTAAGCATGTCTTATTCCAATTCTTTCGGTAATCATTGTTATAATTCTCAACATTCCCGTAAGCCTATGACTTTCGATCAATACTTAGAATCCCAAAAATTTGCAAATTCACATATTACTTTGGGCGAGTATAACGAAAGTCAAAATTTGGGTTATTGGAATATCGATGATGATGATAATGATTTTGGGCCTTTACCTCCTTATAATAGGAATTTTGAAACGAATTCAAATACTTTTGAAATTTTCTATAATAATGAGTTTAAGTTTAAGTCCGATAGTAACTTTCAAACTTCCCATTTTCATGCATCCGCACCTCGACCCCTGACATTCGGGGAGGGTTTGCGTATGTATGAAAATGAGAAAATTGAAAATTTCTATTGGGAAGAAAATTGTTCATGGGAACATGAGTTGGATTTATTATTTGAGTCCGACGACGATTTTTCTTTTGAGACTTTCGAAGTCGAGGAATGTTTTGAACCAAATGAGGTACTTGTGCCTACTTTGGAACAAACCATTCTAGACTTTGCCCATCGCGTAATAGATATTAAAAGCGAGGATGAAAATGACGTAATATCTATTTGCAATGAAATGATTTCTTCTTTGCCCCCCAAAGAAGAACATTTCATTGAAAATGATATTATTTCATTTGAAATTCCAACTTCGTGCGATGATGATTCATCTCATGAGTTTGAATTTCATTCATCCCCATTTTCATTCTCTATTATCCCACCAGAACAAGTACACGATGATTGGGTTTCAAACTTTAATGTTTCAAATCCTATCACCGATGAGGAGTACTTGCTCGAGTCTCCCTCCACGATCGCATCTTTGCCTTGGTGTGCGCCGCCTCCCATTCCAACGTCAAAATCATTGGGAGGATATTCGTCTTTTCTCGATCCCCATTTGTTTTTGTCACCCATGCAATCCAAACCCCCCATCGTCCCTCCAAAACTTTTAATTGACGATGGTTCATTTCTTTCGCCTTACACATGCCTTCCGTTGTTAAAACGAAATTAATATTTTTCGGAAGGCATGCTTGTATGTGAGGGTACACCGATTATCCTCCAAAGTCAAATCATTTTTACGGTGGACCCTCAACTATTTAGACTGCTAGTGTATAGTTAGTGTGAAGTCTAAATTGTAGGTTGTATAAAGTTAGCTTTTTATACTTTCTTTCTTTTTATCTTTCTTCTATTTAATTTAGTCTAGTGTAATTAGTTAACTTTTTATTATTTGTTTTTGCTATGCTCGGAACTAACTTGTTTTGTAGATCCTTTTGATTTTTTCTTATGGGGATCGCTCCACTTTTGGGTAATATCGCTCTTTTCCTATCTTTGGCTTGGTTCTTAATTCACATTGAGGACAATGTCAAGTTTTAAGTTAGGGGGTGTGGGATATTCTATCCATTTCTGTATTTAGTCCATATTTTTGCTCACATGCTAGTTACTTAGTATGCTTTTCGTAGAAAAATTGAAAATTTCAAAAATATTTTCTTTCTATTTTCTCCTTTATTGGGCAACGATGATAAATTTCAATAATTGCCCGATCCAATAGACAACTCAATGATGCATGTTCTAGATTTTAGAAGTTATTAGAATTTAGTCTCACTTATTGATATTATGAATAACTTCATGAATTAAACTTTAATCCCATGAGCACATGCAATTTTATGGTTATATTGATTTGGTTTAAGATTTTTATAACTCAGTAATCTTTTGTTGCATTGTATATACTTACACCGAGTAAGCTTTGTACCTTTCGTCACTTGTGAGTGTATACACTATTCTTTTCTCATTGAAAACGTTGAATTCGTCGGTAATCTCACTATTCTTTCATTTGATCGTTCATTAATTGAGTTCATACTTGAATTGTGTTACTTGATCATGATTTTCATATATTGTTTTCACTCGAGAATTGCGTAAACTTTGTGAAATAATCATAGGCATTCTTTGTTATATCACCCATATTGTCCTTGAGCTCACCCTTAAATGTTTACCCTCGTTAACCCCTTTGAGCCTAAATATAGCCTTTCGTTTCATAACCCAAATCCCATAACCAGCTCCAAATTGGAGTTATAATCCATACATACACTTTCTGTACCTTTATTTGGAATGTTACTTGGGATTAAATGTTGTTGTTATGATATCGGTTGCAATTTAGGCATATGAGTGTTTGATAAGTAAAGAAAAGAAAGTAGTGAAAAAAGTGAAGAAAAAGAGAAAGAAAAAAGCAAAAGAAAACAAAAGAGAAAAATGAGAAAAAGAAGAAAAGAAAAAGAAAGAGAAAGTTGTAAATGTTGTGTATAGTGTTCAATAATCTCTGATTACTCTCCACGGTGATATATTCGATTCCTTTTGGAACTTGTTTTCCAATTTTGATATTACCCGTCGATATGCCCCAAGTGTAACCCCGGCCTAGAGACACCAACCTCGGCCGAGGTGATGGCCGAGATATTGATTGACCCTGGATAAGCCATGGGCCCACGATATCAGCCCTCGACCTTAGTAAGGTCGGCCCAGGCCGACACTACCACCTACATTTCAAATGGACACTACGCGCATCACAGGCATCAACAGCATTCTCATATACCTGGGTATGGAAACCTCGGCCGAGTTTAGGACGAGGTGACAAGAAGCCTTAGTAACCTTCAACATGGAACCAGTCCAACCTCGGATTGGGCCGAGGTGACAAGAAGCCTTGCTAACCTTCAACATGGAATGTACAACCTCGGCTGGGGCCGACCCCAGCATAATGTCTCGGATGAGATCAGACCGAGACTCCCTATGGCACATCTCGGAAGATGTTTATCGAGCCTTTACAGCTCGGCCTCTCCCAGGCCTAGGTCATGCACCAATATGGCAACCGAGCATCTGTTGACATTTGGATAAGGACACGTTGACACAAATCAGTTGTAACAAGATTATTCTCCACACGTGGGGAGAATATTTCATCATCATTCCTTACATGTGACAGTGACAGATGGCACTCCCACATTGGTGAGGCTACCACACACATGCTCATTACATGCATAGGGGGTACATTACACCCCCTAGGTACTATATATAGGGGTTATCCCCTACCTTGCAAAGGGATCCAAGATATTAAACCCTAGCTGAACTTTGTCTAGATACACAGTAGAGAGAGAAAGCTTTAGAGATTGTATCCATGGCCATTAGTGCCTTCATTCAGTGATATTACTCACACACTCACAGTGGACGTAGGCCAAATTGGCTGAACCACTTATATACCTGTGCCCTCTCCTCTTATACTCATCTCATTCTCTTACCTCTTTATATAACTGTACTGCCGTTGTTATCCTTGTATCGAGCTTGAAAACACCTTACCTGGTGGTGCTGATCCCGACATCATCATTTTAGCGCCGTCTGTGGGAACGAGAAGCTATCTCTTCCTCTTCTTCAGCTTAACCTCACCGGAGACTCTGGTGGTGAACAGGCACCACCCCTTGCGTGGAGATGTTTCACCATTGAAAGAGGTCCTTTAAGGTATTAAGGTCACTTGCTACTCAAGCTCTTTATTGTTAACACATGGCACCAGAGTTACCACTGCCTCTTCCGCCACCTGGTGGAGGCGGGCCTAGTTCTAGCCAGGCACCGCCTTAGTCCGAAATGGCGGAGGTAGGAGCAGCCTTGAAATCTTTAGCTGCAACACAACAAGCCATGAAGGAGCAATTTGCTCAGCTCAGTAAAACTATGATGAGGCCACCTGGAGTCTCACCGAACATGATCACACCGGTGGTAGTTCAGCCTCATCCTGATGCCAGGGGACCACCCCAGGCGCCAATGAAGGACCAGCCTGCACCCCAACGGAGAAGGGACGTTGCTGACCCTAGGTGCTTGCGCCTGGGGAGGCAGGGAAACCCTTGCCCAGAGGACATGTATGATGACCTAGAAGCTGAAGAAGCCCCAGAAGACTGCTGGGAGCCGTATGAGGTGTCAAATAACACTATACGACCTCTTAGGCAGAGTCAAGGATGTGTCGGCTGAAGAGGTGAAGAGGCCCAACAAAGAGGGTTGGCCTTTGATAGGTTGAGCAGAGGGTTGGACTTCGAGAGACTGGGCCCGGTGAATGACCTAAAACAGAGGCTGTCAAGGTCAAGGAGAGCAGCAGACTCTCAGAGAGGGAATAGGTAGGGTCAGCCAAACTAAGGCCGACCCTGTGATAGAAGAGCCAGGGAACATGAAGAGGTCAACAGCCAACGTGTTGTGGCTGGGGAACCCTCTGTCCATCGCAGGGAGGTGGCAGGGGATAACCTCGGCCAAGTTGATGACAGAAGACGCTGGAATGATTATATCCAACGCTTTGAGGAGAAGATAGGAGATCTCATTAAAAGCAGGGACCCATTACAAAGGGGTTACTCGGAGGGCTCCCCATTTGTGTCTAGGATAGTGGGGTTCCCAACCCCAGCCAAGTTCAAGCCTCCTACAGTGACTCCCAAGTACGATGGCAGCACTAATCCTGTACACCATATCGAGATGTACTAGTCGGCAGCAGACATTTACTCGATACCCGATGAGATGAAGTGTAGGGCCTTCTCAGGGACCTTGACAGGGGCAGCGCACTGGTTATTTACCTCCCTTTCGAAGAACTCAATTGAGAACTTCAAAGGCTTGGCTGAGCGATTCATCCACAACTTCTGCTTTGGGGTAAGACCTCAAAAGAAGAATACCCACCTACTGTATGTCAAACAGGCCAAGGGTGAGAGCCTAAGAGACTACATAGCAAGATTCAACAAAGAGAAATTAGAGGTGGAAGATTATGAAGAGAGCATAGCCATGACCGCCCTTATAGGAGGTCTCCAGAAGGGTAAGCTATTGTGGAAACTGGAGGAAGAGTCCCCTAGGTCTATGGCGGAGCTGCTAGAAACAGCAAGGAAATTGATGAACGCGGAAGAGGCAATGGCCGCCAAGTGTGAGGAGGAGAACCGCGGTGGCACGGGAAAGTCCCAAGGTAAGAAAGAGGGAAAGAAGAGGTCAGGAGATGACAAGTTCGCTCATTACACTCCTCTAACTGTGAGCTGTGAGCACATCCTCAATGAGATTAAGACTGACCGAACTCTGAGGTGGCCAGAAAAACTGAAGGCCCCTCCACATAAGAGGAACAAAAACCTATGGTGCGAGTTCCATCAGGATCATGGCCATGTCACAGATAGATGCTTCGCTTTAGAGGATGAGAATGAGAAGATGCTGAAATCTGGAAAGCTGAGGAAGTATGTGGATGGTAAGGCTCCAAAGGGTGGAAGGGATGACCCTAAGAAAATAAGATATGATAGATGTCATTGCAATGTCCCGGCCAGAAGGGACGATGATTCAGAGGGAGATGATGAAGACGACCCGAATATTCCGCCAAAGGATGACAACGCCCCGGTGAAGAGGGTCAATATGATATATTTTGGTGTTCGCACCATATGTGGGGGATTCGTAGGAGGTGGCTCTGAGGTAGCCGACAGGAAGGCTCATGTAGCAGAGTCCAGGTCATTGGCCAAGATCGAAGTTATGAATCTAACATCTTCTGATGCAGTGCAGAAGAGGAAGAAGGTAGACATAGACACCCTCGTAGTGGGGTTCTCTAGACTCGACTTCAAGGGTATATTATCCCCCTATGATGACCCTTTGGTCATAACAACAATGGTGTATGGGTGCGAGGTACGGAGGATCCTCATAGACGGGGGAAGCTCAGCAGACGTGATGTTCTGGCCTTGCTTCAAGAGCCTGGATCTTAGCAGGGCAAGGCTGGTGCCCTATCATCACCCGTTTATAGGCTTTAGTGGCGAAAAGGTCCACCCATTGGGCATGTATGAGATGGATGTACGGATGGGGGATGAGTGGCCTAGGAGGCTGACCAAGAAGATAAAATTTTTCGTTATGGACGAAAACGTCTTCTCGGCCTACAATCTAATCATAGGAAGGGTGGCCGTTAAAGAGTTTGAAGCTGTGCCGTCGACGGTCCATCAGATGCTAAAATTCTCGACTCCTTATGGAGTAGGGTAAGTGCAAGGGGATCAGACCACGACGCGAGAGTGTTACTTCAACTCGACCGAAGAGAGAGAAGCCCATAAGAGAGCAACCACCACTAACAGCATTGACACTCTTAACCCAAGAGATGAAACAAAATTGAAGAAGGGTGAGGCCGCGGAAGAGGTATAATCCATCGTCCTCAATGAGGAAGAGCCGGAAAAAACCGTCCAGGTCAGTAAGGCCCTAGAGCCAGGAATCAAGGAAGAGCTGATAAACTTCCTCAGAAGGAGACAGAGTGTCTTCGTATGGAGTCACGCAGATATGCCTGGCATCGACCCTGAGGTCATGATCCACAAGCTCAACGTGGACTGAGATGCCAGGCCAATCAAGCAGAGACGAAGAGTCTACTCTAGGGAGAAGTACGACGTCATCCGATAAGAGGTAAAAAAGTTGGAAGAGGCCGAGTTCATAAGAGAGGTTACCTACCCGGAGTGGCTCTCAAATGAAGTCATCGTGCCTAAGGCCAATGGGAAGTGGCGAATGTGTGTAGATTTCACTGACCTGAACAGGTCTTGCCCGAAAGACAGCTTTCCCTTACCTAGGATAGACCATATGGTGGACGCAACGGTAGGGCACGAGCTCATGAGCTTCACGGACGCTTATTCAGGATACAACCAAATCTTCATGGATGCTGAAGACTCTTAGAAGACAGCCTTCATTACTGACAAAGGGACGTACTACTACAAGGTGATTCCCTTCGGTCTGAAAAATGCGGGGGCAACGTATCAATGTCTTGTCAATAAGATGTTCAAAGAGAAAATAGTTAAGACCATGGAGGAATATGTAGACGATATGCTAACGAAGAGCCTGAAAGCATGTACTCACGTAGCAGACCTTCGATGTCATGGACTCATACCGAATGAAACTCAACCCAGCAAAGTGTGTCTTCGGAGTAGGAGCTGGGAAGTTCCTGGGATTCATTGTTAATCAGAGGGGAATTGAAGCAAACCCTGAGAAAATCAAGGCATTACTCGACATGAAGACTCCTAGGAGTATCAAGGATGTCTAGAGACTCACGGGAAGAGTGGCTGCCCTTAACATGTTTGTTTCTAGGGCAACTGACAAGTGTCTTCCATTCTTTAAAGTTCTAAGAAAGGCCTTAGAGTGGGATGAAGAGTGTGAAAAACCCTTCAACCAACTCAAGTCCTACTTAGGGTCTCCCTTATTGTTGTCTCGGCCCATCACGGGGGAAAGGTTATTTCTATATCTGGCAGTCTCTGAATCAGCCATCAGCGCGACCATCATACGGGAAGAGGATGGGGTCTAGAGGCCTGTGTACTTCAACAGTAAGGCCCTTCAAGGGTCTGAACAAAATTATCCCCGAATGGAGAAGTTGGCTTATGCCCTAATACATGCCTCAAGGAAAATGAAGCCTTACTTCCAAGCTCACTCCATGGTAGTCCTCACTGACTCCCCACTAAGGCAGGTTCTGCACAAACCTGAGAAGTCTAGAAGATTGATGACCCGGGCCATCGAACTAGGAGAATATGATCTTACCTACCAGCCTAGGATAGCCATCAAGGGGCAGGCCCTCGCAGACTTTGTCCTAGAATTCACCTGGCAAGAGGCCGAGACAGTGAAAGGCTTAGATGACGGTGAAGAGACGAACCATAGTGTCTTCCGAGATTCGGAAGAGACGAACCGTAGTGTCTTCCAAGATTCAGAAGAGACGAACCGTAGTGTCTTCCAAGATTCGAAAGAGACGAACCATAGTGTCTTCCGAGATTCAGAAGAGACGGCACCAAACGTCTTCCGAGATCGGGAAGAGGTCATCTCAGGGAAAACTCAGAGCGGGATAGAAGAGAATGAAGAGGATCAATACATCTTCAAGAAGGGGGTTATGAGAGAAGGGGTCTTCCCATCAGATAGAGACATCTGGAGCCTCTTCGTTGATGGCTCTTCCTGTGACAGTGGAAGCGGGGCGTAACTAATACTCTCGGCTCCAGATGGCGCCAACATTGAATATGCCTTGAGATTCAACTTCCAGGCCTCAAACAACGAGTCCGAGTATGAGGCCATGGTAGCAGGTCTCTTATTGGCAACAACTCTTCGAGTAAAGCGACTCCTACTCCATAACGACTCAAGGTTGGTTGTCAATCAAGTATTGGGGATATACGAGGCCAAAGACGAAAGGATGGCTAAGTACTTAAAGAAGGTAAGAAGGTTGTTAGAATATTTTGAAGAAGCAAAACTGAAGAGAGTGCCTCGACTGAGCAACAATCACGCCGATGCATTGGTAAGGCTGGCCTCAGCATTGAACACAGATATGGGAAGGACCATTCCAATCGAGGTCTTAAGAAAGGCATCCATCGAGGATGATGAGGTATGTAGCCCTTGTCACAATGTGAACCTAGGAGACTCATGAATCGACCCGCTTGTCAGATACCTAAGAGAGGGAGAGATGCCTGAGTCCAAGCTAGAAAGGAGAAAGTTGAGATACAGGGATGCCAAGTTCTTAATGATAGGAGACATCTTGTACAAAAAGGGGTTTCTATTACCTCTCCTCAGATGTGTGCATCCCATGGAAGTACCCCAAGTCTTACAGGAGGTTCATGAGGGTTCTTGCTCTAGCCACATAGGGGGAGGCCCTTAGCCAAGAGGATCATCACTCAGGGATACTGGTGGCTTACCTTGTTTAAGGATGCTACAGACTATGTGAAGATGTACGACAAATGTCAAAGGTTCGCCACTATCCCTCATCAACCCCATTAGCCTATGACGTCAATCTCTTCTCCATGGCCTTTTGAGGTATGGGGAATTTACTTGGTAGGACCTTTGCCAAGAGCTATCAACAACTACAGATTCTTAATAGTTGCCATTGACTACTTTTCAAAGTGGGTGGATGCAGAACCGATGATAACAATTACAGAGCAGAAGACCTTCCAGTTCATTTGGAGGAACATCATATGCAGATATGGCCTCCCAAACACGCTCATCTCGGATAATGGGACCCAATTCAAGAACTCCTCCTTAGAAAAGTATTGCCTAAGAGTGGGGATTAAACAGTTCTTCTCATCTCCTGGTCGACCTCAGACAAATGGCCAGACCGAGGTCACAAATAGAACCATCTTGGAAGAAATCAAAAAGAGGTTAGAAGATGCGAAGGGGAGATGGACGAAAGAGGTCTACGTTGTGTTATGGGCCTACAGAACCACGGCAAGGACACCAACAGGAGAAACCCCATTCATGCTGGCGCATGGCTCAGAGGCCGTCATACCAACGGAAGTAGGACTACCAACTCATCAAATTCAGACCTACGACCCAGACAGCAATGGGGAAGAGAGGAGGCTAGACCTGGATCTTATCGAAGAAAGGAGAGAAGACGCAGAGGTCAGAAAAGCAGCCTACCAGCAGCGGGCAGCAAAATTCTATAACCAAAGGGTGAAGTCAAGACCCATTGCAATGGGAGACCTAGTGCTAAAGAAGACCCTACAAAAGGAAAATAAGCTACACCCAAACTGGCATGGCCCCTACAAAGTAACAGAAGAGGTTTTGCCTGGCACTTACAGGCTAGAAAACCTAGAAGGAGAACCTTTCACTAACCCATGGAATGCTGACCACCTAAAGAGATATTACATATGATGTTGCATAGAATTTTATGTAAATGTACCATCTTATTGAGAAGAGGTTATTAATAAAGATCAGTTCCATCACATTTCTTGTTTCATTCTTAGACCAAAGACATATTATGGGGATAACATCTTAAGTGATGACCTCAGGCCTTCATAACATCACTTGGTGGTGACGAGGTCTGAGCTCAGACACCTTAGTTAGATGACCTCAGACTCTTAACATGATTAATTTGGTGAGATTAATTATGAGGCTAACATCTTAGGTGATGACCTCAGACCTTCATAACATCACTCGGTGGTGACGAGGTCTGAGCTCATACACCTTAGCAGATGACCTCAGACCCTTAACATCATTAATTTGGTGAGATTAATTATGAGGCTAACATCTTAGGTGATGACCTCAGACCTTCATAACATCACTCGGTGGTGACGAGGTCTGAGCTCAGACACCTTAGCAGATGACCTCAGACCCTTAACATCATTAATTTGGTGAGATTAATTATGAGGCTAACATCTTAGGTGATGACCTCAGACCTTCATAACATCACTCGGTGGTGACGAGGTCTGAGCTTAGACACCTTAGCTGATGACCTCAGACCCTTAACATCATTAATTTGGTGAGATTAATTATGAGGATAACGTCTTAGGTGATGACCTCAGACCTTCATAACATCACTCGGTTGTGACGAGGTCTGAGCTCAGACACCTTAGAAGATGACCTCAGACCCTTAACATCATTAATTTGGTGAGATTAATTATGAGGATAACGTCTTAGGTGACGACCTTAGACCTTCATAACATCACTCAGTGGTGACGAGGTCTAAGCTCAGACACCTTAGCAGATGACCTCAAACCCTTAACATCATTAATTTGGTGAGATTAATTATGAGGATAACGTCTTAGGTGACGACCTCAGACCTTTATAACATCACTCGGTGGTGACGAGGTCTGAGCCTAGACACCTAAGCAGATGACCTCAGACCCTTAACATCATTAATTTGGTGAGATTAATTATAAGGATAACGTCTTAAGTGACGACCTCGGACCTTCATACCATCACTTGGTGGTGACGAGGTCTGAGCTCAGACACCTTAGCAGATGACCTCAGACCCTTAACATCATTAATTTGGTGAGATTAATTGTGAGGATAACTTCTTAGGTGACGACCTCATAGCCTAATTACAATTCAGTGGTGAAGAGACCTGAGGTCAGAATTATTGACTGAGTATAAACAAGACATCACTACAACAAAATAATATAAGAGATCACATGGCATTCAATAAAGGGAAGAGATATAGCATTCATAGGCATTGTTACAAATATTACTTGAATACAAAATACCATGGTGTTACAAGTTACGAGTTATAAATTACAAGTTACAAATCCTAACGGTTTGGGGGGGGGGGGGGGGAACATTAACAGCCTCGGTTTGATTGGCTTGCTCATTATTAGTAACCTCGGCCACGTCATCACTATGGTCTGCCCCTCCGACCTCGGTCCCTCCCAGAGTTGTAGTCTCAGTTGGAGCAGCAGCCTCGTCCTCCACCTCTTGAAGAGCCTGAGCAAACTGAGGGTCTACAAAGCCGAGACCCACAAAGTCAAGGCCTTTAGAGTACCGACCTCCATCTCTCTGACTTCATCCCATTTGGTAGTAACCTTGATAGCTCTTTCGAGATATTCAAAGCCAAAACCCATGAATTCGTCCGAGCCTTTGTAGTCAGAAATTATTTTGTCCAAGGCATCTTCAAGGACAGCCTTGACGGCCGAGCTGACCTTCTGCTGCAGAACTTCATCTTTGGCCTTTAGGGCTTTGGCGTGATCTTTGACGAGCAGAGAAATGTCTTTCTCCAACCCCTTAACCTTATTTTCAGAGTCCTGCAGCTCTGATTTCAGACGGTCGACCTCGGCATTTAGGGCGCTCTGAACCTTCTCGACCTCTTTCCCCTTCTGGATGAGGGGCAATTTACTTAGAACCCAGTTTGAAATGTGGTGCATAGCAGTCACTCCCTGCACATTTAATGAAGTGGTTAAGTTGGAGAAAGGTCAGATGTTGCACTTATAAAATTTTGACGAGGGAACAAGTCATACCTGGATGGATCTGTGAAGGCCGAACTCAATCAGCAGGGGGGTGTCCATAGCCCTGTAAAAGTGCTTATCAGCCTCGGTCATTACAGAGCTGATGGCATCCACGGCCTGCATGCTATGGCCGACCACACTATCGATTAACTTCAGCTGGTCAAGACATGCCGTCAGGATGTCGGCCGAGGAGATTGGAATTGCAGCATCAGATGCCTTCTTCTATCTCAAGGTCGGCCTCTGATCCTCAGAGGCATGGGCTTCTGATGCCCTCTTCTTTGAGGCCTGAGATTTGGATGTAGAGGGAGCTGAGGGAGGAGCGTTCAGACTAGATTTTTTGGCAAGTCTCGCTAAGCTCGGTGCAGCCATCTCCCACAGTTCATCTAGGATGTCTTGTGGTCACTCTGCAAAAGTTAAAAGATATGGGTCAGAGATCAGATATAAATAAGTTCAGAGGTTAAACTTGAAAAGAAAAATCCTTACCAAAGTCAACAAGGGGACTTCCACCCAGGCTCGTCCCCGAGAGATACTGGGGGGTCAGCAAATGTTCGAACTTAACAAAAAGACCATGTGCCCCTTGGTCTTGCAGGGCTTTCACCTTCTGGATATTCTGAAGACATAGACCAGGGTCGACCCTGGCAGACATGGTGACCTTACCCCATTTGAGGGCTATCCTCAGCTCAAGTGTGGAAGAGGGAACGCATGGGCAAAATTCCCATGGTCCAGAGGAGAAAAAATAACGGGGCTTCCAATTATGGTTTGAGGTCTGAGTCACCTGGAGCATTTTCTTCTCAGGCCTCCCGAGCCACAAAATGATAGTATCTCGAATGGTTTTTGGCCGAGGTTGGGACATAACAACCAACGAAGACCTGAACTAGGAGGTCAGAGTGGTGGACTGCCCTCCACAGGATAATGGCCCCTATGATGACTCTCCAGGAATTGGGAGATAGCTGTGAGGGGGAAAAGTTGATATAAGAGAGAATGGATTTGATGATGGGATGAATGTGTAGGCGAAACCCTAACTTAAACATCTGCTCGTACATGCAGATTTCTCCATCTCGGCCGTGAGAGGCCCTCTCTTCCCTTAGAGGTCTCCTTAATTTTATGGAGGGACTAATGGAGTATAAATATCTGAAGCATAGAAGATCCACCTCGGTTACCGTGCTCTTGATCTCGGCCGCCTCAGAGACGTCCACATCACTTTCAGCATCTTCATCATCATCAAGCTCAACGTCGGCTGGAGCAGATGTAGATGGGTTACTAGCGAATCTCTGAGCGAACTCTGCCCCTCTGACGGCCGACAGGGGGATGGCGTCAAGAATGGGTGGCACAGCCACACTCGGCTGAATTATTTCGACCTCTGAAGAAGAGGTTGAGGTGCTTGAGCCATTATGGGATGAGGCTCGACTGGATACCTCGGCCTGATCAGGGGCCTGACCAGGCCGAGGTGTGAAATTTATGGCTTCCTGAAAGGAGTCCACAGACATAGGGTCTGAGGTAGAAGATTCAGACTCAGACATACGTGTTGGATCAGCAGGAACCCCTGTCTGATAGAAGTTCTCCGGGGGATCAGGATATATCACTCTCAGAGGAGGTGGAAACAAGGGTCTAATGGGAAACCCTTGTGACCTACGAGCTTCCTCCTGAGCCCTCTCTATTTGCCTAATATTTTCTAAGGTCTTCTCTCTGAGAGAGGGGAAATCCTCAAGAAGCTGGTATAAAGGTCTGAGCATCAGAGGAAGACCCTAAACTTGGGAATAACTCCTAAAACTACAAACATGATTGACTTGTAAAATAAAGGAGTTTAAAGATCAAACCAAGAAATTCGAAGCAAACACAGTTTGCCTGAAATAATGGTGCTCGCCGGAAAATTTAGAAATTCGCCAAAAAATGCAAACCGAAAGTGAAAAACAAGGGTAATGGAAGGAAGAAAATACTTGGAAGTTAAACAATGAATGCAAATGAAGAAAGCTCACAAGAAAACCAACAAATGCCTCTGCAGAAGAGCGTTGATTAGAGAAGCTTTAGGGAGAGAAAATTGCAAGAACAATTTGCGCACAGGAATGGAGTGAAGAAGAAGGAGGGAAAAGGGTTTTTAAACCCTTAAAAATGTGGGCACGTTTCCCAAGGCCCATTATTGCCTTGGGAGCCCTAAAGGACGGTTGTCGACACACGCCTACCAAGTAAGCATGTTCTGGTGTTGGACAGGTGTTAGGAAGGTATTGTCTTGGAACAGAAAGGCCTCAGAGGTGTAGTAGTCCCCTAGCCACTTGCTCTCACATATGACTAAGGGCTGGGTGGTGATTGATATGGCCCAAGTGTAACCCCAGCCCAGAGACACCAACCCCGGCCGAGGTGATGGCCAAGATATTAATCGACCCTGGATCAACCATGGGCCCACGATATCAGCCCTCGGCCTTAGTAAGGTCTGCCAAGGACGACACTACCACCTACATTTCAAATGGACACTACACGCATCACAGGCATGAACAACATTCTCATATACCTGGGTATGGTAACCTCGGTCGAGTTTAGGCCGAGGTGATAAGAAGCCTTGGTAACCTTCAACATGGAACCAGTCCAACCTCGGCTTGGGCCGAGGTGACAAGAAGCCTTTCTAACCTTCAACATGGAATGTCCAACCTCAGCTGGGGCTGACCCCAGCATAATGTCTCGGCTGAGATCAGGCTGAGACTCCCTATGGCACATCTCGAAAGATGTTTATTGAGCCTTTACAGCTCGGCCTCTCCCAGGCCGAGGTCATGCACCAATATGGCAGCCGAGCATCTGTTGACATTTGGATAAGGACACATTGACACAAATCAGTTGTAACAAGATTATTCTCCACACGTGGGGAGAATATTTCATCATCATTCCTTACATGTGACAGTAACAGATGGCACTCCCACATTGGTGAGGCTACCACACACATGTTCATTACATGCATGGGGGGTACATTACACCCCCTAGGTACTATACATAGGGGTCATCCCCTACCTTGCAAAGGGATCCAAGATATTAAACCCTAGCTGAAGCTTTGTCTTGATACAAAGTAGAGAGAGAAAGCTTGAGAGATTGTATCCATGGCCATTAGTGCCTTCATTCAGTGATATTACTCACACACACACACTGTGGACGTAGGCCAAATTGGCTGAACCACTTATATACTTGTGCCCTCTCCTCTTATACTCATCTCATTCTCTTACCTCTTTATATAACTGTGCTGCCATTGATATCCTTGTATTGAGCTTGAAAACACCTTACCTGGTGGTGCTGATCCCAGCATCATCACCCGCGTCGTCCTATTATCCCTAGTTTTCATTCCAAACACTTTGAACCCGTACATATATATCCTTCATTTCGTAACCTAGCCAAACCTACATTATAACCCTATACAAATTCTATGTGATCTTAGGTTGATGTAATTTAAAAGTTGAAATAGTTTTGATAATCTGTGAAAATGCATTTCGCCTCCTTTAATGTGCGGTATCTTTCATTGAGATTACATTTTTCATTTTATAGATAGCGTTGTTCTTTTGTGACATGTGTGCGGCCTAGTTTCCATTTACATTTACTCTTTAGCCCACATGTTCCGTGTGTTAGCTCCCTATTTCGAGTGAATTCACTTGATGAGTGTAATGCTCATGAGGATTGAATATATGCTTGCTTTAGTGTTTATCCGATTTATATAAGTTTTTGTCAAATCACACTTTACATGTGCTCGCTCCCCTACCACATTTTAAGGTTTCAATTCAATTAGGTGCATTCGATAATGTTAAGGATTCGAACTTTTGTGTGAATTCATTCACTTTGCTAATAATGCATATGAAATCTTTTTCGCTTTTGTTGAGCTTGTTGTATGTTGGTTTGGGAATATTTTGAGGAAACCATATGATGTTTGTGGGTATCATCCCTGAATACCCTCATGAGATGACACTCGTCCACTAGGGTAACCTAGGGGTTTAACGGCTTATTGCATATGCTAAATGCAATCTTGCTCCCTACGAAAGTGGCAATTATATTTCTATGCATATATACGTTTTGTATTTCCTTCTGTGGACTGGTTTTGTTTGTTTCATCACTAGGGACTAGCAATGTTTAAGTTAGGGGTGTGATTCGTATCGAATATTGCATATTTCTGCCCTTTATCTTTATGCATTCTAGAACTTTTACGGTCCTAAATGCCTATAATTATGCTCATTAACCAGACAACCTTGGATTTGGATATATACATGCTTTGCAGGGGTTATTTGTGCTTTTGTAGGTATTGGAACGCTAAAAGTGAGGTTCGGTTTCATTTCAGAGAAGTTCTGTCGTCGAATGTTACTTCAAGGGAAATTTGGTCTTTTCCAACTCACTATTTTTTATGGAATGAAGTTACCAACATGTAGATCATCAAATTATCTTTCCGTGGCCACTGACCGTGCGTCATTCTGACTCCGTATGTGCAAGTTATGCCCATTTCTGGAAGGTTTTGGTATTTTCTTCTACTTCAAGGGAATTTTGGTAATTTCATACTGTATAATTTGGAGTATTTCAAAGCATAATAATGTAGATAATTGAATTAGCTTCGTGTCGGTTCCGACCAAGCCTCATTTCGATTTCGTATGAGGGAGTTATAGCTGTTTTCGTGCAACGCGTCAAAATTGGTTCAAAGTGGAAAAGGGGGCTGTATCCAGCCCAAGGCAAATTCCAAAAGTGCGGTCGACCGGTCAAAAAATAGAGGTAGACCGGTCCCATTAGATATGGACGAAAATTGTCTTATTTTGGGTTTTTTGGCTTGGTTTTGTTGGGAGTTTATTTTGGGGTATTAATAGAATGTTTAGGGGTTTTCTTAGAGTTTTTTTTTTCATTTTTAGGTTAGAAGAGGGGATTTGTTGGGTGGAGCTTCTCTCTACTAGGGTTTGTACCATTTGGATTGTTGTAAGCACTATTCATCTTCTTCCTCATTTATTCAACTTGTTTTAGCTTGTTTCTTGCTTTCTTAATTATTTACATGCCTAGATAATAGTATATTAATTTCTTGTTTGCTTAGTTAATTAGTTGTTAAATTAGTTTTATTCATGTGTAGTGAGTAGATAACGGGTTGGGATTGCGTTTCCGCCATTAATGGGCGTTGAGCTCCGAAAGTTAGGTTTTTTGTGTAAAATTGCATTTAATTGAAACCTCGCGTATTAAAGTCGGATTATTATGCATTTAACTTTCTTTGTCATGCAATGTTAGTGTTTATAGCAGTAACCCGAATATAAGACGCGTGTGACCATTTTCAGTTAAATGTTTAATCTCACAACTTTGGGTTAAATTCCTTATTGTGTGATGTTTATACTTAATTGAAAATGCTCGATTAAATGTTTTCGAACCGAAATTCTAATTATTAGTTGTTTAGCCCATGGTGGGGACACGATCCCGACTCTCGTTTTATTAATTCAAGTTTAGACTTAACTTCTTAATTTTCCCCTTTTCTTTATTTCCAACCTATCACCTTTTACACTTTTATTTTAGGAGTATTAAATCCTATAAATTCTAGCAACTCGTCTCTGTGGATTTTCGATACCCGACTTACTGCTATACTTGTATCGCAAGTGCAGTCGTAATTTAGGTTTTTTTATTAAGACGGTGAACAGAAAACAACGATTAGCATTCTGACGCGACGCTACTTTTCACCCTTAATCAAAATGGCGCCGTTGCCGGGGACTAGTTTGTTTTAGACTTTATTTGATTTAGTATTTTATAGAATTTTCTTTCTATTTGTATTATTTTCTAACCTTTTTGCAGGACTTCCACATTTGAGCACTTAGAAACACTTGAATTTTTTTCGCGCGCACCTACTTTGTGGAATTCGCTACTTCGAGTCATTTTTGGGGTAAGCATGTCTTATTCCAATTCTTTCGGTAATCATTGTTATAATTCTCAAAATTCCCGTAAGCCTATGACTTTCGGTCAATACTTAGAATCCCAAAAATTTGCAAATTCACATATTACTTTGGGCAAGTATAACGAAAGTCAAAATTTGGGTTATTGGAATATCGATGATGATGATAATGATTTTGGGCCTTTACCTCCTTATAATAGGAATTTTGAAACAAATTCGAATACTTTTGAAATTTTCCATAATAATGAGTTTAAGTTTAAGTCCGATAGTAACTTTCAAAGTTCCCATTTTCATGCATCCGCACCTCGACCCCTGACATTCGGGGAGGGTTTGCGTATGTATGAAAATGAGAAAATTGAAAATTTCTATCGGGAAGAAAATCGTTCGTGGGAACATGAGTTGGATTTATTATTTGAGTCCGACGACGATTTTGCTTTCGAGACTTTCGAAGTCGAGGAATGTTTTGAACCAAATGAGGTACTTGTTCCTACTTTGGAACAAACCATTCTGGACTTTGCCCATCGCGTAATAGATATTAAAAGCAAGGATGAAAATGACGTAATATCTATTTGCAATGAAATGATTTCTTCTTTGCCCCCCAAAGAAGAACATTTCATTGAAAATGATATTATTTCATTTGAAATTCCAACTTCGTGCGATGATGATTCATCTCATGAGTTTGAATTTCATTCATCCCCATTTTCATTCTCTATTATCCCACCGGAACAAGTACCCGATGATTCGATTTCAAACTTTAATGTTCTAAATCCTATCACCGATGAGGAGTACTTGCTCGAGTCTCCCTCCACGATCGCGTCTTTGCCTTGGTGTGCTCCGCCTCCCCATCGTCCCTCCAAAACTTTTAATTGACGATGGCTCATTTCTTTCGCCTTACACATGCCTTCCGTTGTTAAAATGGAATTCATATTTTTCGGAAGGCATGCTTGTATGTGAGGGTACACCGGTTATCCTCCAAAGTCAAATCATTTTTACGGTGGACCCTCAACTATTTAGACTGCTAGTGGATAGTTAGTGTGAAGTCTAAATAGTTGGTTGTATATAGTTAGATTTTGATTCTTTCTTTCTTTTTATCTTTCTTCTTTTTAATTTAGTCTAGTGTAATTAGTTAACTTTTTATTATTTGTTTTTGCTATGCTCGGTACTAACTTGTTTTGTAGATCCTTTGGACTTGTTCTTATGTGGATCGCTCCACTTTTGGGTAATATCGCTCTTTTCCTATCTTTGGTTTGGTTCTTAATTCACATTGAGGACAATGTCAAGTTTTAAGTTAGGGGGTGTGCGATATTCTATCCATTTCTGTATTTAGTCCATGTTTTTGCTCACATGTTTGTTAGCATGCTTTTCTTAGAAAAATTAAAAATTTCAAAAATATTTTCTTTCTTTTTTCTCCTTTATTAGGCATTTTTCCCTTGTTTCCGATGATAAATTTCAATAATTGCCCGATCCAATAGACAACTCAATGATGCATGTTCTCGATTTTAGAAGTTATTAGACTTTAGTCTCACTTATTGATATTATGAATAACTTCATGAATTAAACTTTAATCCCATGAGCACATGCAATTTTATGGTTATATTGATTTGGTTTAAGATTTTTATAACTCGGTAATCTTTTGTTGCAGTGTATTACTTACACCGAGTAAGCTTTGTACCTTTCGTCGCTTGTGAGTGTATACACTATTCTTTTCTCATTGAAAACGTTGAATTCATCGGTAATCTCACTATTCTTTCATTTGGCCGTTCATTAATTGAGTTCATACTTGAATTGTGTTACTTGATCATGATTTTCATATATTGTTTTGACTCAAGAATTGCGTAAACTTTGTGAAATAATCATATGTATTCTTTGTTATATCACCCATATTATCCTTGAGCTCACCCTTAAATGTTTACCCTCGTTAACCCCTTTGAGCCTAAATATAGTCTTTCGTTTCATAACCCAAATCCCATAACCAGCTCCAAATTGGAGTTATAAGCCATACATACACTTTCCATACCTTTGTTTGGAATGTTTCTTGGGATTAAATGTTGTTGTTATGATATCAGTTGTAATTTAGGCATATGAGAGTTTGATAAGTAAAGAAAAGAAAGTAGTGAAAAAAGTGAAGAAAAAGAGAAAGCAAAAAGCGAAAGAAAACAAAAGAGAAAAATGAGAAAAAGAAGAAAAGAAAAAGAAAGAGAAAGTTGTAAATGTTGTGTATAGTGTTCAATAAGCTTTGATTACTCTCCACGGTGATATATTCGATTCCTTTTGGAACTTGTTTTCCAATTTTGATATTGCCCGCGTCGTCCTATTATCCTTAGTTTTCATTCCGAACACTTTGAACTCGTACATATATATCCTTCATTTTGTACCCTAGCCAAACCTACATTATAACCCTATACAAATCCTATGTGATATTAGGTTGATGTAAAATCCTCCCAAATAGGCGCACATGATAAGACCGTACACAACACGAAATCTCCATCCCGATAGCAAGCAACGTAGGTATGTCATACATACAAATAATAATATCGGTATTCATCACACCTATATAAATAAGGTATTCACACAACCATATGATAATAACAGGCGATCATATCACCTATATATATAATAACAATGGGTATTCATCGTACCTATATATAACCATAGGGCATACGCACAACCCATATAATAAATCACATACGTAGTATAATTATATCCCAAATATCCTACGTATTTTTTGATTATGACTTTAATCCTAAAAGTATATATTTTCGAACTTATCTAACAGCTTGATGGTGATTATTTCATCCTCAAATAAATTTAGTAGGTAAACATCACATCCTACAAATCCATGTCATCACGACTCCCGAATTTCTAGGAATTAAATTCACTTTAACTAAGTTTAATTCTCCCTTTATTCCACCTCTTAAGGTTAATCCCAATTATACATAAGGTTATACTGGTAATTTATGACTCTCTTACTACTGGTCCTAACCTTAAATTATCATATATCCGATTTAAACCCCAAATTATATAATTATCCAAAATAACTCATTTAATTACTCACTTGTTAATTTTCCCTCATTCACAATCCCAAAATAATATTTTTCGGGTCTTAAGTATATCCTACTTCCCTTCCCTAAGTCCCATTAAGTTCATTAAATCATCATCAACGATTTCTCAAAGTTTGGGATTTAATCAACAATTAAAAAGAAAAATATTTCACATTTCCAGGGGGGATCGATCGATCAATGATTATGGTCGATCGATCGATCAGTCGATCGATCTACAGTCTTGAGTCGATCGATCGATCGACCAAATATTGCCCAGTTTTTCTATATTATTTTTCCTACGGGTTTAATACTATTTAATCATCAAAACCTTTATTAAATAATCCCAAACTCCCCAATATTCATCCCATATGATATACCAAGATATATAATGGATCTCTAATATTCGAACAACCCAAAATCATCAAGAAGTTTGGATTCAAACATATTATTTCTCATAATTTCCTGAAAACTCATATATTATTATTTCTCCAAGAACATCATATAAACTAAGATTTTCTTCACCAATAATTCCCAAAATTCATTGATTAAATTCTATACTCAAAAGAAAATTAATCTTACATCATTCTCCTTTCAAAGATTCAATTAACATCATTATAATTCATTTTTGATTATGCATCTTTTCACAATTTTCTAAACAACCTAGCATGGACAATATACATGCTAAATTTACAATAATTAATCACATGCCTTTAGATTGTAGGTCTGATCCACTGGGGATGATACTCTACTGGTGGTCCTCTCTTTTTTCCACCACCTTCCGACAGTGGTGGTGGTGGTGGCTCTTGGTGGTGCAAGGTGGTTATCCTTTGGTTTCCTTGAAAAGTCTCTTCTTATTTCATAGAAAGTCTCTCAATCTCTGCTAAACCTTTTCCTCTTAATTTTGGTGAATGAACCTAAGCTCTCTAATCCCTTTATTTATAAAATAAACTCAGATTTCCGAAGTTACTATTCACCGCCCTTGTAAAATGATCGAAATACCCCTCTGAGGTGTCCTTTCGGTTCCAAAGTGCTCCAAGACCCAAATCAAACACCCAAGTAGACTTTTTTGACTATTTGAACCCTTCTGGACACTTTGGCGCAATCAAAATGACCATTTGGATGACATAAAAATGATTCACTTTTATTTCATTAAATTATAATCCCGACACGACTCAAATGCGCATCCCAACTTAATTCCCATAATGGTCATTTACACAATTCGAGACAAGTTTATAAAGTCATAATTAATTGTAAATTCATAATCATATATATTACTTTAATCACTAAGTAATATTCAACATAAATCACATATTACTTTATTCTCGAGTAATATTTAAATTCGGATTAATTTCCAATTATATCACAATTAATTCTAATTAGTCCCATTTTAAAAGTTGTTAAAAATACGGGGTATTACATACTCCCCCCTTACAATGGAATTTCATCCCTAAATTCAGAAAACAAAACTATAGCAGGAAAGAACAATTCTGAATAAGTATTGCACATCACATACTTGCGCTCCCAAGTAGAATACTGTGTATTACCCATACAGTATACTATCGAATAACCCTAATAATGAATACCTCACTTATGAAAATTTTAAACCCAGGTTAGCCTGTCACGTAGGTTCTTGTCCAAGTCTTACAGTTTAAGTTTTAGTACGTATACTTTATTCTAGATATTCATTATCTAACCTTCTACTATATGCACTTAAATATATTTAATCGTTCTTTAGATAAACACCATCTCGTCTTGCGATTATCATACACAAGTAGGTTAATTGTGCAGTATATATTCTACACACAACATATACTATAAGTTCAAATCATCTTTACTATTCATAATAGTTCCTGGTTTCTCACTTTTATCCCACAAGTAGGCGAAACAATAAGACTTATCGTACCATACTTCAATTGGTACCATGACCAATAGTAAACTTATAGGAGTTATAGTACACCAAATTCACTAGTGGAACGTACATCTCTCATCCTCCCTTAAGATTTAAGGGTACAAACATAATTTATCTTCCAACATCAGATTTGTCCGCTTAGTCTGCCCATTATGTTGCGAATGATAGATCATACCCAATCACAACTCGCTACCCATGACTCGTGAAAATTCTTCCAAAATCGGGAGACAAAGTCTCATCCTAATTGGACACAATATTAAACGGTACCCTATGTAACCTCAGTAACTCGGATATATTAAGATCAAAGCATATTGTCTCATAGTATGATCAACCCTAACTGGCACAACGTGATCTACTTCAGTCAACTGATCCACTATCACCCATATAGGATCGTAACCATTTTCATGATAAAATCCTCACGAATTTTCTCCCAATACTACTTAGAAATCCCTAATAGTTGGAGAAACCTCTGCTGGTTTCGAATGGTCCACCCTAATTCCAACAGTTAGGTGGCCTGCTACAAGAGGAATCTAGCCAAACATCTCTTCATTTAATTCCAATTACCATAGTCATGTATAGCCTGATACATTTGTTATTATACAAACTATATTTCTAATCATCATAAATGACCGAACATTCAAGTCCCGATATCTAAACCTCTATTTTTATTTTCCTTATCCCATATCTCTAAAATGGGGAATAATATCATATTCAATTACCTAGGGCACCCATACACCCTATATTTCTCGCATTGTTGCTCAAATAACATATACTCTTCTTGAATCAATTTTCGCTCACTTGGCATACTGATATGGTAGGGGTACACTCAATCACCCCACTAGTCATAACTTAATCACTCTGTTAGTGGCATCATTATTTTATTCATAATGTTACTAGAACTAAGTGACTCTTAAGTCATAAAAGAATTATCAACTCTAAATTTATGTTTGTATATTTAAAATGACTAAGGTATGAACTTATGTACTATTGACCAAACTTCTCTCCCACTCCCGACATTCTCTAGTTTCATGTGTGGGATGTCTCGCAAAGTAAAATCCAAACAAGGAACCCCCCCGATACACTATTACTTAACACAATCGGTCGTCGAGATCCGTAATGGACCTCAGTCCATAATCTGTACCTTCCCATAATTTATGTATGTTGACATAAAAGTATACTAGTCCATGCTTATATATCCCTAAAAATAACATAAAACATGTTACTCTCACTATCCCAAATTCTTGGCGCTATATATAATATGTTATTTCTCACTGTTCGACAAAAACATAATATATCCTGATTCACATCAATAGAATAAATTTCTACTCACACATATAACTAGACAACATTTTCACTAAGGTCGATGATATCATGAAATATAGGCCCAACCCTATTTCAGTTGGCGCCGCAAAAAATTAATTTTACCTCCCTGGAGTATCCAAAACGATAGTCTTATCACTTTATCTACTATCGTTAAAACATTTGGTAATTTATCACTACATATTACCATAATGAGTTCTATTATGCTAATTCAAAGCAATAGAAAATTATAATAACAAAATATACTCTTAGGACCCACCCAGTTCATTCACGGGCGACACCAAAAAGTCCCGCTATCAACAAGAAATACTTTTGTAACCAGACTGCTAAATTTTTTGTTTCCACTAACCTCGACTCCCACGTAAATTAAAGGTTTTCAATTTATATATGACTATTGTGACACACCATGTCACTAGAATTAATCCTTTATTCACAAGGTTGAAATAAAGCTTCAGCAGTGTCTCCTGATCACGTAGGGTCCTTACATCCACTTCTCACGGTCAAAACATCTCACGATCACATGCACCCGTTATGCATCTAGAATTTTGAAAGAGTGTCCCTACACGAGTGTGTTTCAAATCAAACAAATTTTCACCAAAAATTATCCAACTTTTAATGTGCACCAAACCAAATTGTGAAAAATCAATTTTTACTCTAAACCATTTTTATCTTGATTAATCCTAACCATGCATCTAGTGATTAAAGAAAGTAAAGTAACGTAAAGAATAATCTCAACCCAAAATGTACGAGGAAAACTCCAAGACGGAAAAAACCTCGGACGGCCCAAGCCAGACAATCACTATGAATGTTGAATTGCAATGAACAGATAAAAGAATCACTCAACGACTCGATCCCCATGGGTCTTGACGCTCTTTTGATCTTTAACCACTCCTCTCACAATGCCCACGCAGAAAGTCCTACCACGATACTTGTCCATAACACACGCGTCCACGTATGTCCCGGTGTCCACCGAATGGCTTTGATACGTCTACGATATCAAACAAGAAGTCCTTCTCTTTACTTCACCGCAAAACCCAGATGTTCAAGTATAGAACAAACCTTTTTGGTGAAGCAAGATCACATAAACATATAGTAATGATAACTAGGATCCTTGCAAACTCTAAGGATGTGTTTAAGCTTTAAAACCTTAGTAAAACAATTGCAAAACCCGTACTGGATTGAAAACTAATTTTTAGATTGCACCACTTTTAAATTCTAACGAAATGACGCTTAAATAGGATTTTAAGTTTGTGCCTCGAAAAATGTGTCACTCGAACGAGATTTATCAGTCGTTCGCATGACATGGCTATCTCACTCGAACGAGCTACGCTGTCGTTTGAATGATGCGCGTGTCAGTTTGACTTTTTCTTGAAAATATTTCTTCCAAAAGAGATCCACTTAAGTCAAACTCATTTTTGAGCTTATCAGAATAAAACGAAGTGTAAAACACTTAAAACACTTTTAAAAACATTTTAAAATATTTTTCCTTATAAAATTACATCCTTATCTTTTATAAAAATAATTTCGAATCTCATTAACAATATGCATTCATACCTGTGTGATCTCAGTATGCAATAGACTTGAAGATGAATAAACTTGCACCAATTAAACTTCGACATGATTAATTCTTTGATGCGTTGCCGCAACGTCTTCAATTTCTTCAATACGTCATACACCAAGTGGGATCGTGACAAAAATAAAATCTCCCTATGACATACAAACATAGTTTTGTTCACGGAATTAAGTCAAAACAATACAGGGACTCAATTGGAAATTTATGTCCTCATAAATCTCCTCATTTCTCTATTCCGGGACAAAACTAAACCGGTGAAATGCCTAAGTCGGGCCGTGAAGCAGTATGATGCCTAAATCCCATCCCATAAAATCAAAATAAAAAATTATAGGACACGGATTAGTATATGTAGCACCGACAAGCAAGAACTGTCTGAATGTGATGTTGACTAGAAATCTCGAATCGCTGAAGCATACCTACACACATGAAATAGACAAGAAAATACCTAGTGAAGTATGGTGGAAAAAATGAAACCAATATATATATCCAAATGATACCAATTTTACAATAGATACCAATATGAAGAAAAGAGAAGGACTTCTTATTCGACATCGTAGACGTATTAAAGCCATTCAGTGGACACCGAGACATGCGTGGATGCATGTATTGTGGATAGGTATCATGGAAGAAGGACTTTCTGAGTGGGCACTATGAGAGGAGTGGTTGACTATTAGAGGAGAATCAAGACCCATGGGGATAGAGTCATTGAGTGAGTCTTTTATCTGTTCATTGTAATTCCACATTCATAGTGATTGTCTGGCTTGGGTCGTCCGAGGTTTTTTCCCGTCTTAGGTTTTTCCTCGTACATATTGCGTTGTGAGTATTCTTTACTTTACTTTACTTGATTTAATCACTTGATGCATGTTTAGGATTGATCAAGATAAAAATGGTTTAAAGTAAAAATTGATTTTTCACAACTTGGTTTGGTGCACATTAAAAGTTGGATAATTTTTGGTGAAAATTGGTTTGATTTGAAACACACTCATATAGGGCCACTCTTTCAAATTGGTATCAGAGCTAGAAAATATAATTTATGTATGTGATGTAGGTGGAGATTTGTTGATCATGTTTATTGATATCTGGAGTTAAATATTGTGTAATTTCATATTTTACAAATTGGTATCATATTGTTGCTTAATTGTTTAACAAATGGTTTTTCATAGTTTATTCATATTGGTATCTATTGTAAAATTGGTATCATTTGGATATATATATATATATATATATATATATATATATATATATATATATATATGTTGGTTTCATTTGATCCACCATACTTCACTGTGTATTTGTTTGTCTGTTTTATGTGTCTAGGTATGCTTTAGCAATTTGAGATTTCAAGTCTACATCACATTCAGATAGTATATGTAGCATCGGCAAGCATGAACTGCCTGAATGTGATGTAGACTTGAAATCTCAAATCGTTGAAGCATACCTACACACATGAAACATAAAAACAAATACCCAGTGAAGTATGGTGGAACAAATGAAACCAATATATATATATCCAAATGATACCAATTTTACAATAGATACCAATATGAATAAACTCTGAAAAACCATTTGTTAAACAATTGAGCAAAAATATCATACCGATTTGTAAAATATGAAATCACACAATATTTAAATCCAAATATCAATAAATATGCTCAACAAATCTCCCCCTACATCACATACATCTCTCCCCCCTTTTGTCTCGAATAGACAACCTGGTGAAAAGATAATCCAATCAACAAGTATCTAGCATGAAGATATACCAAATAAAAATCGCTAGATAATAATGAAACAACCATCTAAATATGATCAATTAATGACACATCAGTAGCTAGTAAACCAATGAATCACACAAAGAATATATGAATCTAATCAAGTGTGATAAACAAAATCATATGCAAAATATCAATTTTGAAACAATATAACTTACATATATACCAGTCAGTCCAGAAAGCTTCCAGCAGTACCAAAAAAAATATAGCACAATAACCAGGGTGCTGCAAACAGAAGGAAGCAAAAAAATATCCCAGACTGTCGTTCGAACGAGCCAGGGACGTCGCTCAAATGAGTTAAGGATGTCGCTCGAACGAGGCTTCTCGTGACATGGTAATGTCTATTGAATGAGGTCTTCTTACGACATCAGATGTCATTTGAGCGACTTCTCGCAACAGCCAAACTTTCCCAGATTCTCAGAAATATCATATATTTTTTCCCAGTGAAAAAATATCCAGAAAAAAAATGCCAGCAAGGGGTTGACAACAGGAAAATAGTGCTAAAACAGTAAGCTTTTTACCCAAAACTCAAAAACACATAAAAACTACCAAAATGAGTTACATGCAAACATAGTACCAATGTGCTCAAACATGGACATTGAATGTATGGGCGTGAAACTACAACAAATGAGTCACAATTTCAACACATTGAAAAGATCAAAAAGATTTAATTGATAGCGATAAATCATCAAACTTTATCATAGCCACATGACAATTAAAGAGTGAGCTTAATGAACTAAACATACTACATGCACACAAATCCAGAATTTTGACGATTCTACAAACAATAGCGTCAAATTGCAATGTTTTAACATTAGGATTAGTTGTGCAAACCCGTTTAAATTTTCTCCAACCATACTCCCTCGTAAATATATATTTTTTAAAGTTCTTTTGAGGTTTCTAGCATTCTCAACTTAGAGAAAATCTTTTTGGCCTTTTTCTTAGCATTTTGCCTTTTTTCTTTTGGGTTCTTTTAAATGGTGGCTTTCACGACGAGTCAATTGAACTCTCGCAACCCTTTCCCGTGAATCTCTCATCATTTTTTCAATTAGGTACCAATTCAAATCCTCACGGTAAACGGTTCTTACATTCAAACTTCTCCTTAAGTCTACTTATGCATAGATGACAAGATTGAGATAATAATTCCTCACTAAATTCAAATATGCAAGAGAAGTCAAACATTCATAGAAACTCGTGCTTGTGTGTAATGATGGCATATATACAAAATCGAATCAAAATGCATATCAACTTCGGAACAATCCTATTTGAACAATGGTTAAGATCATTCTAAGCATCGTTAATAATGACCAAATGTCCTAGCCACATGGATAATGTAATGATTGGGGGTTCAAGCACACCAATATGACACATCAAACATGTAAACTCAAAAACAAAAAAAGCACAACTAAACAAGAAAATAAACTTTTTTTTCAAATTTTTTATCAAAAATAAAATCTTTTTGTATTTTTCAAATAAGACTCAAACAAATGAAAAATATAATACAAAGAAATAAACATGTCATAAAACTAGGAAGAATATATCATGAAGAAAAACTAGCGTATAAGAAATAATATCATGCAATCAACTATCCATAAGAAATAGCATGTGACGAATCGTGAGCAACCATGTGAGAATCAACCAGACTAGCATTTAGCATCTCCAAAATGGATTTCCTAACCCAAACCGGTGCATACCTAACAAAACGGGTTTTGGGAATCATCGGGACACTACGTTTAAACTTCCTAGGGTCTTTTCTAAGATCATAGCAAAAACTCCTAAGGTGACCTTTCCTAACACAATGCGAACATGTGTAAACTCGATAAGGAACGAGACCTTTAGATTGACCTTTTCTAATCCCCTCGAATGTGATTGATCCTCTAAAAACAACTAATGGTTTTGACATTAACAACGGAAGCATTAGAACAAGACGAGCCATCACTACACAACCTATTTGAGTAATTTGAATCACTTTTAAACTTCAAAACTTTGGACTCAAGCAAAAAATTAAGCTCCTCAAATTTTAGGGACTCCTTCCTTAAATTATCAATTACCTCTAGAAGGTTATTTTGCTCCCCCTCAATGTGCGCAAACTTATACCTAAGAGCCTTTTCTCGTGACATAAAATCGTTAATCAAATTATTTTCTTCAATGGCACAAACCCAAGAGTTTTTTAAATCCTTTAACTCTTTTTCTAAAATGAGGACTCTATCATCACTCTCCTTTTTGCCCAATTTTAACATATTAATATCATTAAACAAGGAACCAAACTTCTCACGAAAAATATCCCTTTGAATTTGCAACGTGTGCAAATATTCAATCATATTTTTAAAACAAGAATTTTCTTTTTTCCAAAACTTCAATACGTTTTGCAAACTTTAAATTCAAATGATGTAAATCGTCAAAGCTTACAGAATCCATCAAGAGAAAACAAACACAAGAGAGATAAACAAACACGCAGGATCACAAAACAAATAAATTATGGTTTCTAGCTCTGATACCAATTTGAAAGAGTGGCCCTACACGAGTGTGTTTCAAATCAAACCAATTTTCACCAAAAATTATCCAACTTTTAATGTGCACCAAATCAAGTTGTGAAAACCCAATTTTTACTTTAAACCATTTTCATCTTGATTAATCCTAAACATTCATCTAGTAATTAAAGCAAGTAAAGTAAAGTAAAGAATACCCACAACGCAGGATGAATGAGGAAAAACCTAAGACAGGAAAAAACCTCGGATGACCCAAGCCAGACAATCACTATGAATGTGGAATTACAACTAATAGACAAAAAACTCACTCAACGACTCGATCCCCATGGGTTTTGATGCTTTTCTGATCTTCAACCGTTCCTCTCATAGTGCCCACGCAAAAAGTCTTTCTTCCACGATACCTATCCACAACACACGCGTCCACATATGTCTCGGTGTCTACCGAATGGCTTTGACACATCTACGATGTCGAACTAGAAGTCCTTCTCTTTTCTTCACCGCAAAACCCAGATGTTCAAGTATAGAACAAACCTTATTGGTGCAGCAAGATCACATAAACATATAGTAATGATAACTCGGATATTTTCAAACTCTAAGGATGTGTTTAAGCTTTGAAACCTTAGTAAAACTCGTACTGGATTGAAAACTGTTTTCTAGATTGCACCACTTTTAAATTCTGATGAAACCACACTTTAAATAGGATTTTAAGTAGGTGCCTCGAAAATGTGTCGCTCGAACGAGATTGACCAGTCGTTCGCGCGACATGGATATCTCGCTCGAACGAGCCGAGCTGTCATTTGAACGACGCGCATGTCAGTTTGACTTTTTCTTTAAAACGTTTCTTCGAAAAGAGATCCAATTAAGTCAAACTCATTTTCGAGGTTATCAGAACAAAACGAAGTGTAAAACATTTAAAACACTTTTAAAAACGATTTAAAATATTTTTCCTTATAAAATTACATCCTTATCTTTTATATAAACAATTCTGAATCTCATTAACAATATGCATTCACACCTGTGTGATCTCAGACTGCAATAAACTTGAACATGAATAAACTTGCACCGATTAAACTTCGGTATGATTAATTATTTGAAGCTTTGCTGCAATGTCATCAATTTCTTCAATACATCATAGACCAAGTGGGATCATGACAAAAATAAAATCTCCCTATGACATATTACAAACACAGTTTTGTTCACGAAATTAAGCCAAAACAATACAGGGACTCAATTGGAAATTTATGTCCTTACAAATTTCATCCCATAGTTGTACCCACCCGTTGTGGAAAAATTATTCACTCTTGTGGTTTACACACCCATTATTGAAACATTGGCCCAACATATCTAGGCCTCAATTATGTTCTTACCGACGTCTTTTTTTTTGGACCCCACTGACCATGAAATACGGTATGCTATAATTACTGAGGACTCCACTCATCGTACTTAACCCTACCACTCTTGGGTCGTAAATTTACTGGGCCTAATTCTCTTGACCTAGTTACTCCTCTAGAAGTCTCACTCCTCCAATTGTTATGCCTGATTGGTGTGGTTTACTATTCCTAAAATTTATCGGTCTCACTACTCAATGTGGACACATTTAACACTTAGTAGTCTCTCTCTCTACACATAGGGTAATTTCCCTTACTATTTCCTCGTTACCCACCATTTGAACGTACTCCTTTTGGAACTATTAATTTTAACTCCCAATTGTTATTCCCATTATTCGTTTTGCTCTATGGGTCCTATGGGATACACTGTCGACAACACTAGTCTTGGATGATTTCATCGCCACTACGTAAGGGTTTAATAATGTCAGTTTAAATGGGTCCCCCACTAGGTACACCTTTCGGTGATGTTTCATTAACAAAATTTGAATTCAATCTTTCCCTTCGGTTAGGTTTCTTAAGCCTTCTATCTCCCCTGTATTTGGAAGCATTATCCAATCTCTTGGTAAATCCTAGCCACCTTCGTCAGATTTCCACTCACACTAGAGTATCTCACTCATGAGTACTTTCACACAATGAACTCTATTTATCTTCTATGTACCCCATTATTCCTAGGGTAAGGGGTTCGTTAAATAAGTTACTTCTCTCTTTCTTGCCCACAAGAGATAAGTTTCGAAATTCCATGCATATCTTGATTAAAACATCAAATGAACGATTTCACTATCGAACCATACCTAAAATTCTTATTCCAGCTTCACACATGTTCCTTATATGTGACGTCTAACTCTCATCACTTAAGTTTGTTCTTCGTAGAAAAATTTTACTAGAAAATTTTCAAATTCTGGGTGTTACTACACTTCACCCTTCACAATTGTATTTGAATTTATTCCTTCACAAGAGTCCTTTCGACTCCCTCAGCTTTCACATATAGTGTTGGGTGAGTTAAGAACAGGACAACCATCAACTATGATGGTGCTTGAGAAACTATAGCTCCTAAGCAACTTCCTTAATGTTCTCATCCCAAACAATAATTATAATTATTTCTATCTCCAACACATTTTCCAAAATACCCTATATATTTGGCTGAGTCCTCCTCCTACTGTCCTTATAATGGCTCTTGCTAGTGGTCCCGATGTGTTTGGCACATGATTCCCCACCGAACTCGTATAAGCATTACATCACATATAATTCTATAATACCCCGTATTTTTACGTATAATTATTTTTATGGAAAATGGGGATTAATCAAATTAAAGGGAGAAAATTTAAATTGAAATTAATTTGATTTTATGATAATAATATCTAGCGGGATGAGAGTTAGTAATTATTGAAATAATAGTATGGCCGGGAATAAGAGACACGACAATTATGTTATAAATAATTGGGGCGCGTATGAGTCGCGTCATTTGTATATATTTGGAGGGTCAAAAGATAATTTATTTTTGTATAACTCGGACGACTATTTTGAGTGCGCCAGAGTGTCCGGAAGAGTCGAAATAGTCAGAAAACACTACTCCGAAGGGTATTTAAATTAGAGTCCAGGACTTTTTAGGCCAAAACAACAGCCAGAGGGGTATTTTGATCTTTCGAAATTTTTGGGTAATTATATGGATGAAAATTAGGTTTAATTAAAAGGAATTTGGGGTTAGTAGTCGTCAGTTTCAACCTAAGTGAAAAGAGAGGAAAAGAGAGAGAGAACCAAGGAAGAAGAAGGAGACTCCATTAGAGCCTTAGCCAAGAACTCAACCTTGCACAATAAAAAGTACACTTGCGCGTAGATCGTGTCAGGAGGATCATTTCTATACCATATTAAACCCGCGAATCTGAAGTTAATTTTAAGGCAATTGATTATCTTGCTCTCCTCTTAGCAATTATTACTCTTGTTAATATATGTTGAGGTTTTAGAAAAACAAATACCAATTTGGGTTTACCTATGTTGAGATCATGTAATAAAGTTAGAAAATTTGATGGGGGTTTGCATGTAGAGGATTTTCCCCTTAATAGGAATGAGAAAATGGTGGATTAGATGTTAATCACGAAAAAAGAGTTTTTATGGTCAAATAATTCTACACCTATGTTAATATGGTTGATAGTAAAATTTAGGAATTTATTGAAATTAAATGATGATTAGAATGATTTAACCCCAAAACTATGCTAAGAAGTGTTCTAGGGTGACTTAGAGTAGTTTGGAAACCTTGCAATTGGGTTGGAATGGATTTAGGGTGAGATTGGAGAAGAGAAAATATGGAAAAAATGGACTTTGGAGATGAACTGGGTGACTTCAAAAATTTCGTTAAAAGTCCAGCCCAGGTCGTTCGAACGACCTCGTTCGAACGAGACTTCTAACGAAATTCCAATAGCCTTTCTAATGAGTTTGGTGGATCGTTCGAAGTACCCTCGTTCAAACAACCCTCGTTCAAATGATCTCGTTCGAACGAGATTTCGGGTCCTTCTAACGAGATTCCAGAATGATCTTTTTAAGACCAATTTTGTTTCGAACTTCTTGTAGGCTTATTTTAATGAGTGTTAAACTAGAATGATGTTCGAGTGACTTATATTGATAATTAATAGTGAGCGGATAATATGTTGACCCTTGGAAGGTATAAAATCCATAGAATTAAGGAGGTGCAAAAATACAAGCGAGAGTATATACGAATAGGGTTCGGGTTATAATAAGAGAGATATTATAAATACTACAAATACTAGACTGTGGGAAAGCTAATGAATTTATATAAGTTGTGTGCATGCTTATTGTTCAAAATATTATTTATATTACATACCTAGCTACTGGCTATCGAACGGAGGTTAACGCATTGTGGACGACCGAATCCTGTGTGCCTTCGTGGGATTTAGAGTTGTACCACTAGAGCATGGAACCTAGGTATGGGGTATCCGTGAAAATGATAGTGATGATGGTCGTATGGGTGCGTAGGTATGTGCGTAGCCCATCGTCTTGGGAATATGTTCGCCTCCAATAGGTGTTTATGTTTTATTGGTTCTCGAGAGATTGAACCTGTTTTCCTCTATGCGCGAGCTTTGTAAATGGACTAAATAGCCGAGTATGCATAGCACCAAGGGTTTCTCAACCAAGGGTTAATATTTCTATATTTATATAATTTAATATGTATACATTCGGTGAATAATGTGTGTATACCGGAAATCATGTTTGGTGTCTTATGCTGTTGACGCTATTTTTATATGTACCCATATGGTCCTATAAGTTGGGAATTTAGAAGAATACGAGAATAAACCAAATAAATCCTAATTCTATATCGAAATCATAAGTCCGTCGGTTTTGAGTTATTTAGGGAGACTTTTAAACATCATATTATACACTTAGTAGTCAGTCAGGGTATCATGACTAGTATAGGTAGTTAGGCTCGTTAGACATGCACACTAGATCGAGGGGTGAGTATCTCAAGTGAGTACGCTAAGTTAACTTGATTAGTAATTGTTCTAATTGAATCAATTAAAGCACTTGCTATTTTAAACCGTTTTTAACTCGGGCTCTGACCCGTGTTTCTGTATATCTTTCTATTGCTCCATTATTTTAGGTGCCCAGCAACAGGGACACTAGCCTTAAGAGACCCTTTTATGTTGTCGTACTGTAGCTGTTGTGGAAGCTTCAGTATTATTGCTAGTAGACGACTTAACTCATTCTTTCCTTTTCAGTTATCCATTCTGTTGGATATGTCGTCCTTATTTATGTTTACTGTCAGAGATTTAGTCGTTTTAAATTCTCCCTTAGATTTGTTTTCTTTTATTGATTAATTATATGGGATTGTACCTGGAGATGTTTACTCCATACATTTATTTTACTGCAGTCAGACTTTAATTATGTTACTGTGATGCATGGTATTTATTGGTATTCTTTTGGTAATATTTAATGACAAGATAACATTTGGACATCACCCTTTTTAAATATTAGGTGGTTAGTTATATTAAATTAAAATTAAGTTTTCGACAATGGTGCATTATCTGAACCAACTTGATATTCTGAAATTGATTAATTAAGGACTAATCATCCGGTAATTAATTAGGCGGGGTGTCACAGGTGGTATTAGAGCATCAGGTTTTAGTATCCTTAGGATCTGTATGGCTTACTATGTTTCCGCGTAGCGTCCTTTGATATAGAGCTCTATATTTTAGGTATGTTTTACTCTTCATATGTTTTACGTTCATCCGCTAATTTGAGAATATAACTATAGGTTTATGAAACTTTTCTCTCTTTTCAGATGCCTCCAAAGTGTGCAAAAAAAGTTCCCAGGGAAACCTAGCCAGAGGCTCAGCCTGCACCTGCTCAGGGTATGATGAATTTCACTGAAGTGGAAGCCATTGTCGCTCAGGCAGTCAACACTGCTTTGGCCATAGTGAAATAGGCACCACCTCGGGCACCGGTGGTGGCTCCAGTTTAGGCCCAGGTTTTCCCATCTGCTTGGGAACGTGTTAGGGATGCTTTCCATAAGGCGTATCCTTTGGATTTTTCAAGGATCTTCGATGTAGTTGTGGCAAGCCAATGGAAAAAGGACATCCAAAGGCATTTGAGGATGCACGAGTGTACGGAAGTACATAGTCA
Organism: Sambucus nigra; assembly: GCA_949130495.1. Classification (NCBI taxonomy): domain Eukaryota; kingdom Viridiplantae; phylum Streptophyta; class Magnoliopsida; order Dipsacales; family Adoxaceae; genus Sambucus; species Sambucus nigra. The sequence continues at coordinate 96,197,222 of OX422212.1, forward strand.
TATTTTGGCCACATTCAAACTAGTGGGGGCAGCACTGCAGTGGTGGGAGTCCATCACCACCGCTGAGGAGAGAGACACACTCAGTATACGAGACTTTTAGGTGCGGTTCGACCGCAAGTATTTTCCTTCGTCTTTCCAGACAGTGATGAGTCAAAAGTTAGCAAATCTGAAGCAGGAGGGAAGGAGCGTGGAAGAATATGAGGTAGAGTTTATTAATTTGCCTAAAATTGCATTGCGTGAGATTCCGACTGAAGAGAAAAAGATTCAGCACTTCATGGATGGGTTGACATGGAGGATCTGCCAGCATTCAATAGGTAATCTCTCCCTGGACACCTATTCAGATGTGGTCAACGCAGTACTACTCCACTACTAGGACCACCGCGTCCACTTATCCGAGGTTAAGAAGGTGGGAGATCCCAACCAGCAGGACAGGGAAGGAGAAAATGGTGTCGGTGGTGCACAAACAGTTCAGGGACAGCATAGGCACAGTGATTAGGGTTACCAATAAGGGGATGCTAAGAGGTTCAGGTTGGGAGGTTTTAGACATGGGCCAGGAGGCTTTCAACATGGCCATTAGGGCCAACACGACCAGCAGGGCCAGCAGGTCCATCAGCAGTTCCAGCAGGGACGGAATAGACAAGGGAGGGGTGGTAACGGCCATCAGGGTCGGGGATAGTAGAAGGGACGGAGGGGAGGACCTTTCCCAGGGAGATGTTTCACGTGTGGCAACACTGTCCATAAACACCAGTACTTCCCTCAGAAGGGTAGGGACCAGCAACAGCAGCATGGTGTTCGTCAGGAACCCCAGAGACCGTTATTTCTCGTAGCCCTCCCAGTACCTCCACAGATGGAAGCATTGCCACCCATTCCAGTCGCCCCGTTTCAGCAAGGTCAGCTTCAGTATGGGCGAGTTTACAATCTGCACCAGGTTGTAGTCCCGCAGGACCCACCAGTGATTGAGGGCATATTTTCTATCTAGGGGACTTTGGGGCACATTTTATTTCACACGGGAGCCACACACTAATTTATTTCCATAGGGTTTGTGCATACTACGGGGTTATTTGATACAAGAGAGGGTACGGCCACTTGTGTAGATTCGTCGTTGAGTAGGGGTTCTATTATTTATTTTATTTTCCGGGGAGTAGGTATAGAGATTGGGAGATTTATCTTACCCGCTGACATGCTCGTATTAGACATGTCCGAGTATGATGCGATTGTGGGCATGGATTGGCTTGTCAGATATAGGTCCATGATTAACTGTTATAGTAAGAGTATAGTTTTTGACATACCCGGGTAGGAGATGTTCCTGGTGGCGATGCCTAGCTGTGAGGGAGGTTCGTCCATGCATTTTTACTATATAGAGGAGGAGACCTCTACGGAGGTTGTGGTATCGCTTGATTCGATTCCTATAGTTTGAGAGTTTACTGATGTGTTTCAGGAGATTCTGGGGTTACCACCGAGTAGAGAGATAGGCTTAGTCATTAATTTAGTGCAAGATACTTAATCGATATCACGTGCACCTTACCGTATGGCTCCAGCAAAGATGAGGGAGTTGCGTGACCAGATTGAGCAGTTGTTGGGGCAGGGGTTTATTTGTCGGAGTACTTCACCGTGGGGTGCTCTCTTATTTTTTGTTAAGAAGAGGGATGGATCGTTTTGGTTATGTGTTGATTACCAAGAATTGAATAAAGTCACAATACGGAACAAATATTTGTTTCCTCGAATCAATGACTTATTCGACCAGTTGAGAGGAGGGACTTTCTTCTCAAAGATTGATTTGAGATCGGGGTACCATCAGTTACGTATCAGGGAACAGGACGTGTCAAATACCACTTTCCTAACGAGATATGGTTCCTATGAATTCCGGGTTATGCCCTTCGGGCTAACTAACGCCCCAGCCATGTTCATAAACTTGATGAACAGGGTGTTCAGAGAGTTCTTGGACTAGTTCATCATCGTATTCATAGATGACATTCTGATTTACTCACAGACCGAGGACGACCATGCCGAGCACTTGAGGCAAGTTTTGTAGACACTGCGCTAGCATCATTTGTACGCAAAATATGATAAATGTGGGTTTTAGCTAAAGGAGGTACAGTTTTTGGGGCATATCATTTCCGATAGAGGGATATCCGTCGATCCAAGGAAGGTGTCAGTGGTGAGGGAGTGGGGATATACCACGACACCGACTGAGGTACGCAATTTCTTGGGTTTAAACGGATACTAGATGAGGTTCATTCGAGGGTTTTTAAAGATATAGGGTCCATTAATGAACTTGACTCGCAAAGGGGTGCCATTTATCTGGAGTGATGTCTGTCAGTTAGCCTTCGATGAGTTGAAAGATAAGTTAACCTCAACACCAGTGTTAGCATTACCCAGGCCGAGAGTGGAATATCTAGTCTACACTAATGGGTCCTTATTAGGACTTGGAGGTGTACTTCAGCAGGAAGATCAAGCTATATCTTATGCCTCCCGTAATCTTAAACCTCCCGAGAGGAATTACCCCACCCACGACTTGGAGTTAGCAGCAATCGTGTTCACACTTCAGATTTGGAGACACTACCTCCTAGGGGAGAAATTTTGCTTATTCATGGACCATAAATCATTATAGTAACTCTTCACACAAAAAGAATTAAATATGCGTTAACGTCGGTGGCTTGAGTTCGTGAAGGATTATCAATTTGATATCGAGTACCATCCGGGGAAGGCTAACGTGGTAGCAGACGCATTGAGCCATAGGCCATTTGGTGAGGTGGCCGAGGTGTGGAAAGTGAAATGGAAGGAGTTAGGGAACCAGGATGCGGTGGCTCGATTGTTTATGTCTACAATGATGATTATGCCCTAAATCATTAAGGGAATAGTACAGGCTCAGGTGGATGATCCGTTCTGCCAAAGTCAAATAGTGAAGCTTCTAGTCGAGGGGGTTGAGTCTTACACTGTGGGTTCAGACGGGAGCCTACGTTTTAATGGTAGATTGGTTGTTCCCGAGGGTGAAGATTTATGATACAAAGTGATGACGGAGTCACACGTTTCCCGATTTACAGTGCATCCCGGCGGAGATATAATGTACCAGGACATGCGTAGACAGTATTGGTAGAGCGGAATGAAGAAGGATATTGCCGAGTTCGTCTCAAAATGTGACACTTATCAATTGGTAAAGGTGGACCATTAGAGTCCGACGGTACTTCTACAGCCATTAGAGGTTCCTATGTGGAAATGGGAGAGCATTTCCATGGACTTCATCACGAGACTACCTACATCGCAGAGGGGTCACAACTCGATATGGGCGATAGTGGATCGATTGACCAAGGTAGCCCACTTTTTGCCAGCCAAGAAAAACTACACCACGGGACAGTATGCCCAGTTATTCATAGCAAAGATAGTTAGACTCCACGGAGTGCCTCTTAATATCATGTCTGACAGAGATAAGGTGTTCGTTTCTCGATTTTTGGAAAGTTTTTAGGAGGCATTGGGTACGAAGTTGCATCTGATCACATCCAACCACCTGCATACGGATGGTTAGACAGAGCGGATAAATCAGATGTTGGAGGACATGTTAAGGATGTGCATCATTGATTTTGGCAGAAGTTGGGAACAATACCTTCCACTGGTGGAGTTTGCTTATAACAACTCCTACCAATTTACTATCGGTATGGCTCCATACAAAGACCTATACGGCAGACCTTGTCGTTCCCCAGCATGTTGGCTAGAGGTGGGGGATAACAAGTTACTGGGTTAGAGGTTATTCAGGATACTTCGACAAGGATAGAGTTGATACAGAGCCGTATTCGAGTTGCTCAGGATCGGCAGAAGAGTTACGCTGACGCAAAATGTTACTTTAGAGAATTCAACATCGGGGATCATGTATTACTTCGAGTGTCCCCTATAAAGGGATTTATGCATTTTGGGAAGAAGGGAAAGTTGGCGCCTAGGTATGTAGGTCCCTTCCCCATTATCGAGAGGATTGGACCCGTTTCTTATAGACTTGGGTTACCGGAGCAGTTGCATAGAGTCCATGACGTGTTTCATATATCTTTACTGAGGAGATTTCTTCGAGATGATTTGGCCCATACTCATATTTCATTGGAGGAGATAGATTTACGGACTGATAGTTCATACGAGGAGGGGTCGGTTGCTATCTTAGACTGTATCGAGAGGAAGTTGAGGTCGAAAGTAGTACTACTAATACGTGTCCAATGGTGACACCATAATGTTGAGGAATCAACTTGGTAGCACGAGGATGACATGCGTGAACTTTATCCAGATCTATTCTTGCCAGGTATATATATATATATATATATATATATATATATATATATATATATATATATATATTCTTTTCTGAATTTCAGGACGAAATTCTATTATTAGGGGGAAGTATGTAACACCCCGTATTATTATGCATAATTATTTTTATGGAAAATGGGGATTAATTAAATTAAAGGGAGAAAATTTAAATTGAAATTAATCGGATTTTATGATAATAATCACTAGCGGGGTGAGAGTTAGTAATTATTGAAATAATAGTATGGCGGGGAATGAGATACACGACAGTTATGTTATAAATAATTGGGACGCGTATGTGTCCGAAAGGGTCGAAATAGTCAGAAAACACTACTCGGGTATTTAAATTAGAGTCCGGGACTTTTTAGCCCTAAACGACACCCCAGAGGGGTATTTTGGTCTTTTAAAATTTTTGGGTAATTATATGGACGAAAATTAGGTTTAATTAAAAGGAATTTTGGGTTAGTAGTCGTCAGTTTCAACCTACGTGAAAAGAGAGGAAAAGAGAGAGAGAACTAAGAAATAAGAAGGAGACTCCATTAGAGCCTTAGCCAAGAACTCAACCTTTCACAACAAAAAGTACACCAACGCGTAGATCGTGTTAGGAGGATCGTTCTTATACCAATTTCAACCCGCGAATCACAATTTCATTTTAAGGCAAGTGATTATCTTGCTCTCCTCTTAGTAATTATTACTCTTGTTAATATATGTTTAGGTTTTAGAAAAACAAATACCAATTTGGGTTTACCTATGTTGAGATCATGTAGGAAAGTTAGAAAATTTGATGGGGGTTTGCATGTAGAGGATTTTCCCCTTAATAGGAATGAGAAATTGGTGGATTAAATGTTAATCACAAAATAAAAATAGAGTTTTTATGGACAAATAATTCTAGGCTTATGTTAATATGGTTGATGGTAAAATTTTGGAATTTATTGAAATTAAATGATGATTAGAATGATTTGACCCCAAAACTATGCTAAGAAGTGTTCTAGGGTGACTTAGAGTAGTTTGGAAACCTTGCAATTGGGTTAGAATGCATTTAGGGTGAGATTGGAGAAGATAAAATCTGTAAAAAAAATGGACTTTGGAGATGAACTGTGCAACTTCGAAAATTTTGTTAGAAGTCCAGCCTAGATCGTTCGAATGACCTCGTTCGAATGAGACTTCTAACGAGATTCCAGTAGCCCTTATAACGAGTTTGGTGGATCGTTCGAAGTACCTTCATTCAAATGACCCTCGTTCGAACGAGATTTCTGGGCCTTCTAACGAGATTCCAGAATGGTCTTTTTAAGTTCGATTTTGTTTCGAACTTCCAGTAGGCTTATTTTAATGTGTTAAACTGGAATGATCGCCGAGTGACTTATGTTGATAATTAATAGTGAGCGGAGAATATGTTGACCCTCGAAAGGTATAAAATCCATAGATTTAAGGAGGTGCGAAAATACAAGCGAGATTAAATACGAATAGGGTTCGGGTTATAATAAGAGAGATATTATACATACTGCAAATACTAGACTGTGGCAAAGCTAATGAATTTATATATGTTATGTGCATGCTTATTGTTCAAAATATTATTTGTATTACATACCTAGCTACTGGTTATCGAACAAAGGTTAATGCATTGCGGGCGACTGAATTCTGTGTGCCTTCGGGGGATTTAGAATTGTTCCACTAGAGCATGGAACCTAGGTACGGGATATCCGTGAGAATGATAGTGATAACGGTCATATGGGTGCGTAGATATGTGCGTAGCCCATCGACTAGGGACTATGTTCGCCTCCACTAGGTGTTTATGTTTTATTGGTTCTTGTCCTCTATGCGTGAGCTTTGCAAATGGACTAGATAGCCGAGTATGCGTAGCACTAATGGTTTGTCAACCAAGGGTGAATATTGTTATATTTATATAATTTAATATGTATACATTAGGTGAATAATGTGTGTATACCGGAAATCATGTTTAGTGTCTTATTCTGTTGACGCCATTTTTATATGTACACATATGGTACTATCAGTTGGGCATTTAGAAGAATGCGAGAATAAACTTAAGAAGTCCTAATTTTATATCGAAATCATATGTCCGTCAGTTTTGAGTTATTCAGGAAGACTTTCAAACATCATATTATACATTTAGTAGTCAGTCAGGGTCTCATGACTAGTATAGGTAGTTAGGCTCGTTAAACCTGCACACTAAATCGAGGGGTGAGTATCTCAAGTGAGTAAGCTAAGTTAACTTGATTAATAATTGTGCTAATTGAATCAATTTAAGCACTTGCTATTTTAAACTGTTTTCAACTCGAGCTCTGACCCATTTTTCTGTATATCTTTCTATTGCTCCATTATTTTAGGTGCCCAGCCACAGGGACACCAGCCTTAGGAGACTCTTTTCAGTTGTCGTACTGTAGCTGTTGTGGAAGCTGTAGGATTATTGCTAGTAGATGACTCAGCTCATTCTTTCATTTTTAGTTATCCATTATGTTGGACATGTCGTCCTTACTTATGTTTACTTTCAGAGATTTAGTCGTTTTAAATTCTCCCTTAGATTTGGTTTCTTTTATTGGATTATTATATGGGATTGTACCTGGAGATGTTTACTCTAGAGATTTATTTTACTGCAGTCAAACTTTACTTATGTTACTGTGATGCATGGTATTTATTGGTATTCTTTTGGTAATAGTTAATGACAAGATAAAATTTGGACATCACCCTTTTTAAATATTAGGTGGTTAGTTTTATTAAATTAAAATCAAGTTTTCAATAGTGGTGCATTATCTGAACCAACTTGATATTCTGAAATTGATTAATTAAGGACTGATCACCCAGTAATTAATTAGGCGGGGTGTCACAACTTCATGGCACGAGCACGTAAGTTGAAATACACAGAAGAATTCAACATCCTAATAATAGGGCTATACATCAAAGAACGTTACGTTGAAACGTAGTAAGATGCACAGATCCTAAAGACACTAGAACCTGATGCTCTGATACCACCTGTGACAACCCGCCTAATTAAATATCGGGTGATCAGACCTTTATTTAATTAAATCAGAATATCCAGTTGGTTCATTCTCAGCATCACTGTCGAAAATAATTTCCTTATTAATCACCGAATAGTAAATTAAGCTAAGTGTTAAAAACTTTTTCTGTTTTTAATTTAATTAAAACCATTCCACGACACAAAATAATAATATTCAACAACACATCACAACTAAATTAACTATAGGAAGAATAAATGTGACTGGAATAACTCTCCAGTGAAATTATAACCTTTACACTAAATAAAACTGATATCCACAATGCAAATGTTGGGCGATATGCCCTAAATGAAGTAGACGCTACAGAGGAGTGAATTAATAGAAAGAAAGCATCTAAACAAAATCCGCATCTATGCTAGTATCTATAATCCATCGGAACTTCCATAATCTATGATGGGCATCCTTCCTACTGGATATCTGATGTACAAGATATAGTAGAGAAGAGAATATGCAAGAAAACGGGTCAAAGCCCAATTGTAAAAGATTTTTAAAATAGCAAGTGCTTAAAATTACAAATAAGCATTTATTATGTACATGTTAGTTTCTCGGACTCTCTCTTGAGAATTCTCACCTCTCATCTAGAGTGCACACCTATCGTATCTTATTATCATCCTAGATAAGGTTCCCTCATCACTAGTTTCCACAAGATAATTCAAACCCAAATCATAAACCCGTATGTCCCATACCATACGTAATATAGTTATTCATATTCATTTCTATTTAATATGAACTAGTCTTGTTACTACGTTAGAATTAAGTATTCCCTTACTTGATTCAATTCAGATTTCATTATTTACTTCTATCTACAACATCACACAATAGATTAAATCACAGTTTATATTTTTAATCTACAATTTCTCACAAAAGATTACATCTCTATATCTACAATGTCACACTATATTACATCACAATTAATATATATAATATCACACTAATTGTATATATACTGATACGGTACCTCCCCAGTTACAGTTGTGGCGCATGCATACTCTGCTATCATGTCTTGATACATAATGTCACAATATAGAGGACTATTTATTCGTCGTCTCTCACGAATGATATCATAACACAAATATATTTGAGGCGAGCATACTCCCCAGCCAAATGGGTCTCGCACATACCTACGTTCCCATTCAACCGTCAAAACTATCATTACACCGATAGCACGTGTCCAAGGTCCTATGATCAGGGTACGAATCTAAAATCCTCCCAAATGGGTGCACATGATAAGACTGTCCACAACGCAAAACCTCCACCCCGATAGCAAGCAACGTAGGTATGTCATACATATAAATAATAATATAGATATTCATCACACCTATATAAATATAACATTAATAAGGTATTCACATAACCATATGATAATAACACACAATCATCTCACCAACATATATAATAACAATGGGTATTCATGATACCTATATATAACCATAGGGAATACGCACCCATATAATAAATCCCATACGTAGTATAATTATATCCCAAATATCCTATGTATTTTTTATTATGACTTTAATCCTCAAAGTATATATTTTCGAACTTATCTAACCGCACGATGGTGATTATTTGATCCTCAAATAAATTCAGTAGGTAAACATCACGTCCTACAAATCCATGTCATCACGACTCCCGAATTTATACGAATTAAATTCACTTTAATTAGGTTTAATTCTCGATAAGCCTTAATTCACTCTTAACCCTTTATTCCACCTCTTAAGGTCAATCCCAATTATACCTAAGCTTATACTGGTAATTTATGACTCTCTTACTACTGGTCCTAACCTTAAATTATCATTTATCCGATTTAAATCCCAAATAATATAATTCTCGAAAATAACTCGTTTAATTACTCACTCGTTAATTTCCCCTCATTCACAACCCCAAAATAATATTTTTCGGGTCTTAAGTATATCCTACTGCCCTTCCCTAAGTCCCATTAAGTTCATTTAATCATCATCAAAGATTCCTCAAAGTTTGCGATTTAATCAACAATTGAAAAGAAAAATATTTTACATTTACAAGGGAGTCGATTGATCGATGATTATGGTCGATCAATCGATCAGACAATCGATCGACAGTCTTGAGTTGATCGATCGATCGACCAGATATTGCCCGGTTTTTCTGCATTGTTTTTCATACTTTTTAATCATCAAAACCTTTATTAAAAACTCCCAAACTCCCCAATATTTATCCCATATGATATACCAAGATATATAATTGATCTTTAATAATCGAACAACCTAAAATCATCAAGAAGTTTGGATTCAAACATATTATTTCTCATAATTTCCAGAAATCTCATATTTTATTATTTCTCCAAGAACATCATATAAACTAAGATTCTCTTCACCAATAGTTCCCAAATTTCGTAGATTCATTTCTATACTCAAAAGAAAATTAATCCTACATCATTATTCTTTCAAAGATTCTATTGATATCATTGTAATTCATCTTTGATTATGTATCTTTTCAAAATTTTCTACTATTTGAACCCAAGTAGACTTTTTCACACTTTGGCACAGTCAAAACGACCATTCAGATGGCATAAAAATTATTCACTTTTATTTCATTAAATTCTAATCCCGACATGACTCAAATGCGCGTCCTGACTTAATTTCCATAATTATCGTACACATAATTCGCGACAAGTTTATAAAGTCATAATCAATTGTAAATTCATAATCATATATATTACTTTAATCACTAAGTAATATTCAACATAAATCACGTATTACTTTATTCTCGAGTAATATTTAAATCCGAATTAATTTCCAATTATATCACAATTAATTCTAATTATTCCCATTTTAAATGTCATTAAAAATATGGGGTATTACAGTTGAATCTTTTGAATATGTTATTCAAGTAGAGCACTATGTCCCTTAATTAAAAATGAATATCGAGCATAATGAAACCCATGATTATGGGTAAGTCTTGAACATATAAGAAACCTTATTATAGCTTTCCAATGGTCTTCTCCTCAATTTTTTTTGAACCTACTATGTTTAATAATTGAGTATGAGACATCAAAGGAAGTGCAGTCATGACATACATTAAACTACCAATGATTCGAGAGTACTCAAATTGAGATATGCCTTCACAACCGTATTTATATAAATGAATATTTTGGTCCACTAGTGTTGCAAAAATTCTATTACAGCTTTTATAAAAATTATCAAGTATCTCCTCAATATAATGATATAAAGATAATACAAGTCCATTATATGCTTTAAAAATTATAACTCCTAATATAACATCTCCAACACCCATATATTTATTATCAAATTTAGAAGTTAGTATTATATTTGTTTATTTAACAAACAAATTTATCACATTCATTGATTTTAAACAAACATTCTACTTGTTCCACACACACACACACACACACACACACACACACACACACACACACATATATATATATATATATATATATATATATATATATATATATATATATTCATTTAATTCATCATTAAGGAACTCCGTTTTAATATTCATTTGATGGATCTCAAGATTAGGTAATGCTACAATAAAGATTAACATTCGAATTTATGTCATTCATGTAATTTGTTACTACATATCAAAGTAATCCACAAATTCTATTGGATAATTACCTTTTTCCACAAACCTAACTTTATATTTGTTAATTGATCCGAAATCTTTCATCTTCCCCTTGAAGATCATCTTACACTTTAATGGTTTATTTCCTGGTGGAAGATTTAAAAATTCTAGTAACTGGTTTTGCCTGATGGATTTAATTTTACTATTCACATACTTTTTCACAAAGGTGATTTCGGAGTAAACATAGATGCATCAAATCTTCAAAGCTCACTTTCTAACTTGTATGTTAGAAAATTTAGACTAAAGTACTTTGAAATAATTGATCTCCTATTGTGACTAGGTTCACTTTTACCTCTCACATCTTTAGATTGTTCATTCAATTTATCATGGTGGCCTATAAAATATATTATGAGTTCTTTTAGAAGAACATGACTAATGCTCCATATTATGAAACATATCATATAACAAATATGCATTTCTTGCTCAGACCATATTACTAACATAAATTTCACGATTCTTAAATATTGAACAAGATAAAGATAAACATTACTATTAGTTATATGTACAAAAAATATGAAATCTATAGTCTTAGGTTCTATACTAACCTTTTTAGGGTTATTTGCCATAACCTTTACAAGACACCAGCACACTTTTAAATATTTCTAAGAAGGCCTTTGAGCTTTCCATAACTCATATGGTATATTATTACTATTCCTTTCAGGCATCTTGTTAGTAATGTAGGTTGTGGAAAGCAAAGTTCGGCCCAACAACTTCTGGGGTGATCACAAACTTATCAACATATTATTCATCATCTCCTCCTTTAACATTCAAATTTTGCATATAACAAATTTTTTAGTTTATTAAATAATTCTATGCTTGTTGAATAATTCCATGCTTAGACAAGTAATACCATTATTATAAACATATCATTCCATGTTTATAGGTATTTTGTTGAATAATTTCGTGTTTTGAACTTAATTTTTCAAAATGGGAATATTATTCACCACCTCTATCATTTCTTACCACTTTACTTTTTTGCAAGGTTAATTCTCAACTTCAGTCTTATAGTGTTTAAATACTTCCATAACCTAATCTTTTATTTGAAACAAATACATATAACAAAATCTTATTCAATCATCTATAAAATTAATAAAATATAGTCTTCTTCCTCTAGTTTTCACAAAAGTTAAATGAAATATAAAGAAATTAATAAAGTTTAGAGGAATAGATCTTTTAATAGGTCTGAAAGGATTTCTCATTAGTTGAGATTACAAACACGTTTCACACTTGTGAATGGATAAGTAGTAAAATTGGGAATTGAGTCTGAATTTATTAATTCACACAAATATCTTAATTAACATAACTTAATCCATCATGCCAAATATCACATAAGTCCATCAAAAAAGTTGTAGATAAATCCTTCATAATAATAATAAATAAAATAGTCATACATTCATTGTAAAGATCCTACCAATCAAATACCCCTTATCCACGTACATTCCAATTTTTGTTAATACAAATTTATCAATATCAAACAGTAACTCGATTCCTTTGTTATTAAGGAAGGATCTAAAAAGAAAGTAGTTGTGAATGTTTGGAAAATGAAACACTTCATTGAGAGTGAGTTCTCTCCCTGGAGTCATCTTGAGTACAATTTTCCTTTTTCCTTCAACCTTCAAACTCAAACATTTTCCCATTAAAGTTATTCCTCGTCATTATTTGGTTTATAAGAAGATAACATTTTCTCCTCAGAATATATGTGATGAGTATCCACAATGTCTACCCATAATTCCTTTATATTCACAACTAAGTTCACTTCATAGATCAATTCTAAAAGATTCATTTTTGTAAATTTGTTGAAAATATCATTCACTTTAGTGATATTCGATTGATTAGGCTTCTTATTCTTATTCTATTTGCCTTTGCACTTTTGACCATACTTGGCACGATACCTTGGATTGCTTGCACACTTTTTTTGTGCTTATTCCCTTGTTCCACCCTATGTGCCTTAGAATCCATTTGATTTCCTCTTTAATGCATGGTTGTCCTCTTTTATTCACAATTTTACAATCAAGTATTCAAGCCCCATATCTTTATGTTTATGTTCTAAATAACTTTTGAAATATTTCCATGATGTGGGAAATATATCAATGATTTCCTCCACTTGAAAATTTAAATTAATTTGATTTTTTTTCATAATGAATTTCATGAAAAATGAATCCCAGTTCTTAGACTTGAGTTGTAATAGTCTTTGAATCAACCATGTTAAAATCCAAAAATCTGTCGACGATAAATTTATTTGTTCCAACATCTTTCATTTTGTATTTGTTATCGAGAAACTCACATAACTCTTTGACTGTCTTAATTGATGTATATATGTTATACAATGTGTCGTCCAGATCATTGAGGATATAGTTCTTGCACAAGAGATCGAAATGTTTTATGCATCCACCAAAATAATTATGTACTGGTTAGTCTCATCTTCTGTTAGAGTAGGAGCTTATTCATGAAGGAATTTTTGTAAAGTTTAATGTAGTAATATCAAACAATATCGTTTGTTGCAACCTTTTAAAATCAACACCATTAAACTTATATGTTTTTCCCCATGAATCACATTTTCATGCACAATAATAGTAGGCAAGAATAATTCGAAACCATTCTGATTAATGTAGTTAAACATATTTTTTTAAATTTAAAATATCATTTGTTTCTAAAACAATTATAAATTAACACGATATTATATATAAAATGTATATATGTTGTAACACGAAACACCTCTGTGTAGGATAATATAATAAACTAAAATTTTGTTTTCTTTATAACTTTATCTGCATGAATATATAAACCAAAATAATAAACATAAATTCGTTTCGAATCAAACATGATAAACTATTCTTGCAAAATTTAGAGTACAAAGAAAATGTAATAAATTTATAGTAAAGTGGTATTGTCTTCAGATTATTTGTAAATATTGTTAAAAAATGTATTTGTTATATTCATAAATATAATAAAATAATTTATTCCACAAAATCATAGATTACTTTATTTGTTAACAATAATAAAAATACTACTTTGGGTCGTAATTAGTTAATAGATCACAATATCCTTACAATGCTTAGTGTAAAATAATTTCTAAATCCTAGATTGAGGTAAGTGTTAGACACTTTGTCCTTAAGATGACATTTTTCCCATATGTTGCTTCACTGACTTTTAGCGTCATCTTCTAGGATACAACAATCTTTTGTTTCCATTAGTAGCACTCCAAACTGCAATAACTAACGAACTAGTGCAATGACATCTCTCTCTCTCTCTCTCTCTCTCTCACACACACACACACACACACACATATATATATATATATATATATATATATAATATGAATTACTTGTGCGAAATGCATAATAAAAAGATTGAATAAAATTTTTCAACCTAAAAAATGAAACTAAATAGACATATACGTATAGGAACCAAAACGAAAGTTATAAAAGGTGGAAATTACTAAAGTTGATGGTTAATTAAATACCTAAATAGTTATATATATGTTAAGAGAACATATTAATTAAATGGGTTGGTACAAGTCCTTAATGACGAATTCTTATCGACTTTTGAAGTTTAATTAGCATAATGTTCAACTAGAAATCATGTGCGTGCATAATGGCCCAAATTTAATTGATTAATTTCTTAATTAAAGAACACCTAAAATAAATTAAAATAATTTTTATTTTGATCGAAAATTTAATTCTACAGTATAAAATTAATTTAATCCACATTTTATGCAGTTGACAGTTAATAATGGAAGAAAATTAAATCAAACACAAAGGAACATAAGGATTTCCAATGAAAACCCTCACGGGAAAATCACTATTGTCCCAACCCAAAACAAGTCCACGAGTATAGTATTTATGATTACAGAACTAAATAAAGACTCAAACATGACTTACATATCTAAAAATGATAACCCCCATGATGCCTCTCCCTTGTGTTCTGCTCATCTTCCCATATTAGCAATAGCTACTCCAGTCGAAGAAAACAATTGTACAACCTCCAAGGCCTCATTATCCACAAATCTAAGTTGAAAATGATTAACCAACACGCAATCAAATGTTTTATGTTATTACTGCATATGACCTTAGGGGATTCATAAACTTAGAGTCCACTTTATCCATTTGGTGTTGACAAGATCTCATAAATAGATGGACTATCAAAAAACATATTTAGGGTTTTTAAAAAGAAGGTTGTTGTCAATTGGAATACGGGCCTAAAGGTTTTCAAATAGTTTAGTAATGAAATATTTTGAATTAATCACTCTTTCCAAGATAAATTTCCCCGTTCAAACTAGAGATGCCTCATTCGAACGAGAGCTTTTGATCGATGGGAATTTTGGTCAAGGAATATTTTAGGAAGTTAGTGTGCCATAGTTAAAAATAGTCTCAATTGAGGATCTTAGTATGAAGTTTTATTTTGATCAACGTCCAAAGTCCAAAAAATCGTTCCCGTTGGAAGACCTCTTTAATCGAGGGTGACCTCGTTCGAACGAGGTCACTCAAAATTGACACTTCACAAAATTTTGTAGAAAACAATTTTAAAATCTTTTCCAAACTTATTTTCATTAAAGTCACATGCCATCACTTCCAAGACATAAAATAATCTCAAAAGAATCACATATGCAATGAAGTTGTCTGATTCGTTTCGATTATCACAATCATAGAGTTTTGTATTTTTATCTTCACATGATGTATTGTTAAAATTAAATATACAGGATATAAAGATACTATAACTTCAAGGTTTGTTTTGGAATTAAGTCGACGCAAACGAAAACCTAAGGGCGTGAGAAACATGTCCTTACAAATCTACCATTTGGCTATTGCGGGACATAACCAAAAAATAGAAAAGATCCAAAAGAATACTGAATTAAAAATTCCTATAAATCAATCTATCCAATTGCAATACCTGCTAGACTCGATAAAGATGTATGGATTCTTTAATAAACATTGTATCAATATCATGAACCTTGCATATCATGCAAACTTAAACGCATACCCTCATGAAGTATTAGATGTAAGAGATTTATATTAAATGACAAAAACTTAAAAATAAAAGCACGCACTAAACTACTCCCTATAATTATATACTTCTCCTTAATCCCAAAAGTTCCCTACCTTTTTGTCTCGAATAGATAAAGGGAGAAATAAAACAAAAGTCCATCACCAATAAATCAAACTAATCAATTAAGTATCATAAAAAAATATGTGCTCAATGGGATAAGTGACAGATATGCATGGAATTTTGAAAATGGCTACACATATCTCTGCAACAAACATAATATACTTATCTCAATATGGCCAATGACATCATTAACATCATCTATTTAGTATCAATATTAAGCATGTAAATCAACAAAAATATTAGAAGAAGATACATATAATAATGTAAAAATGATCTTTAGTGAATCCATAGTTGTATCATACATTTGATAATAACAAATAATAAGATAAATACATCTGCATAAAAAATCATGGATCGTGAACAAAGTATGAAAGGAATAATAAATACATCATTATAATTCATATCTCTTCCTCTTTTGCTCTCACTCTATCTCTCTCTAAATAGTAAATGATAAAAAATGCAATCTCCCTCAATCATGCATTGAACCATCATTATCTCCATCTCGAGCTCAGGAAGGGCCTATGTTGCCTATCATATTCTGATCACACTTCTCCCTTAATGACCAATATTACTTACCACCCTCTTTTATTTCTCTATGTTAATCTCTCTCTCTCTAGTAGAATTAGTAGTTGCACCTGAATAACTAATGTCTATTATGCTTGAAGTCATAATGAATCATTTATATCTCATTGAAACGAGGTGAACTAATTGACAAAGATGGGTTATTGTGGACTTGGTTGTGTAGGGGCATGTGATTTAATTCCTGGGATAGAATATTAAAGTGCCAAATAGTGTATGGGCTTGGCATAATAGTAACATCCTCCTCTAAAGCAATCAGAGGATAAAATCGGGCATCATCAGGGAGATTAGAATTAGAACGGTGTGTAATGGCCTCATCGATCTTAGATTGAAAGTCTAAAGTCCAGTCTTTACCAACAAGAGGTACCTTGCATGTTAACATAATTCACATGATTAATATCCCATAGGGAAAGTACATACATAGCCAAGTATCTATATGATTTCAGATAGACGACATGTGCCTACAGATAAAAGTATGAGGTCGATGGTCATGTCGATAGAAATAGTATGAATTAACCAAACTTCATTGAGGCTATAGGTACTATGACTACTGATCAGTCACAGATTGATAGTATTTATCTTATTAACAAAACTCTAATCATAATAAACATGGATGCTCTCCATTGACTTACAATTTCTTAAAGTTGCAACTAATTATCTATGTAAATGCAAACTCTCAAAGAATAAAAATGATATTGACACACACACACACACACACATACACACAACACATGTTTGAGCAATTTATAAGTTGAAGACCAACGGGTTTGAACATTTTAATCTAGTATGTGATTTTTTTCTCGTAATGAATTGTTAAAGCAAATGGTTAATTTCAGGTCCTAATTGGCATAAATCTTTGTAAAATCGATTATGATTGACTGGTGATTATTTGCAACTATGGGTTGAATCGAAGAGTTCATGCGTCACATAAGTAGAGTGTATCTAACTTTTATGGATTTCAAGTCCATCCCTATTACCATTACATAACTTATGTGGGATTTTATAGATTTTACATCATCTTGCACTTGTCATCCACTTATGTTTGGTTTTGTTTATTTTTATTTGTTTTGTTCATGTTTTGATATTAATACGATGTCCTAGAGTAATCTATAATTTTCCCTGTTTGTACATTGATAGTTTCCCGTCATTTATACCATTGAGCACACACTATATTAATGATTGTTATTTTCTCTATTGGCTTAAAGTGTGATTGTTTTTGGGTTTCTTCTTTTTCCTTTCCAAGACAAAATGAGGGAAAATTTTTGTCATTCAGGTAAGTATATATCTACTAGTGAAGTTTACTGTATGCATTGCATTTTTCAATTATGTTAATTTTATGTACATATCTTATACATTTTTGTAGGTATTGTGTTATTTATTCAAGTGTGAGGGACTTAAAAGGTGCATGATGTTGATATACCATGGATTAAGAAAGTCTTACTTCATTATTGCATCTCGTAATGATTGGGACGAGTATATTGATGAATTGGAATTCTGATTCAGTAATGTTTTTAGATATTTTCCACTTTTGGTTTTGTCTTAGAATATCCAAATGGGGAGATTTGTAAGGACATGTTTTACAACCCCCTTAGGTTTTATTTGTATTGGATTAATTGTTGAATGAACCTTTCTAACGTAGTTTCTTTGTCTCGAGTCTATCGAGTTCTAATGTTGAATCAATTGAAGACAAAGAGATAAAGGACCGTGACAAAGATTACCGAAATGGATCATACACATTCATCCTATGAATTTTCTTTTATAAACGTAACGGATTTTGAAGTTTTTTATTTTCTTCTAGTGTACTTTATTTTGAGTAAGTGATAGGTTTGATAAAAAAAACAACTAAGAAAGAATTTTAAAATATTTTTTAAATAAACTTTTATGAAGGGTCAAGTGACCTTGTTCGAATGACGTCACCCTCAATCAAAGATGGTTTCGAACGAGGATTTGATTTTCAAGGCAATGGGCCTTGATCGAAATAAAGTGCAAATGAGGTTCTTTCGATGAAAGTCAGTGTGAAACAATGTAACAGTGTCTCTAAAAATTAATCCTCAATAAAAAAAAATCAAATGAGACCCCCTCATTATACTATACCATTTCAGCTAGATTTTCACGGTGCTTGACCTTAATAAAATTGAGTTATCACAGTCAAGAACTGCGATAAGTCTGGGCATCACAACTCCTTATGTCCTGGTCCTTGACCGTGATAACACCCCTTTGTTACGGTATTTTTTACACTAAGGATAACACGAAAAATATAGGTAGACTAATACATGTCACAATCAAGGACCGTGACAATACTACACTTGTCACAGTCCTGTCATGGTCATAAACCGTGAGAAAACTTCCCATATCATGGTCTTGTCACTATAATTGACCGTGATAAGTTAAAACTTTGTTTTGTACAAGGGTTACTTTTGTCATCCGCACGATTACAGCTAGTAGTGAAATATAAAGGAATTTGTGTGCATGGTCCAAATTAAGGTCATGCGAATGGTCCCTTATTTTTGTCACCATTTTGTCATAGTATAAAATCGTGACAAGTCTTGAACTGTTAACAATATAATATGACATTGCAATGAAATCAAAACCAAGATTCACCAATTCCATATATCAAACTAAATTAAATATATTTCAATTTAATTACATAAAACATTGTAAGTTTAATCACATGAGCCAAATTTTATCAAATATAAAATCCTATAAAATATTAATAAGGCTCGATGGGAAATTTTGATCTAATGATGAACGCCCTCAACGTGTTGTCAATAAGATGAACATTGGCTTCTTGGTCCAACCAAAATACCTCATTCCCTGGGAAAATCTCAATAACCTAGACCTAGGACTCAAAATTCTACGGTAGATGGTTATGCGTTATGGTGCCAGGAGTGATACCCATGCCTTTCCCTATCATAGAAATTTAATATCCTATATGCCTGTCATATATGTACTCTCCCCAACTGGCTCAAGTAGAGTCGGTATAGTTGGGTTGAGGCTAGAGTACATGTAGTATAAGATGATGAGTCGACCATATTGGGTGAATGGGATGGAGTAGTGGTCATCTAACCCACCTTCTCCTTGCCTTTTCCTTTATCCTTAGCCTTATCATTCCCCTTACCTATATACATGACTGTGCATTTGACTCATTCAAACATATGGTTCACCATTTATTAGATATTTTTCAATTTTGAGTCCATGGTTACTTTGTATGTGTCAACCATGGAGGGTAACTCTTAGTTACTGCAAGAAATGTGCAAGAACTTCAATTTCCCTATATGGGAGGTGACACTCGGAGTTTTTCCAATTTTGACTTCATGTCTACTTTGTGTGGACGGTTGTATCTCAGATGCCTCATTGTCCACAAACCAATACTAGTTTGCCAACGTAATTGGATCCTTCTTTGGGAAGGTGTCCTTAGACCACAACATGGACTCTCATCCCTTCCCGAATTATCGAGTATGAAGTTTCTTCTCATATGTGTTTCATTGCTGGCGTACACTATCCAATATACTACCCATGATTCCGGATAAAGTTGAATTATCATCACCATCATCATCATCATCATCATCATCATCATCATTATCTTTACCTTAATCCCATCGTATGGGGTCGGCCACATAGATTCTCCTTTTCCATTATAATCTATTATATGCATTATTATCATTCGAATTTAATTCCTTAAGGTCTCTCCTAATAATTTCCTCCCGCGATGTCTTAGGGTGACCATTTTTTCTTTTACCCTCTATTTCCAACAATCTTCCTCTTCTTATAGGAGCATTTACTGGTCTACGCAACACATGACCATATGACCTAAGTCTATGTTCTCTTGATTTATTATTAATGGGAGATACTCCTAACTTTTCTCCCACGTATTGGTTTTTAATTTTGTTCTTTTTAGTAATTCCTATCATACACCGGATCATCCTCATCTTTCTAAAATGGAGACTTTGTTCATGTTTTTTCCTTAATGTCCAACACTTTGATCCATGTACGATCGCTGTCCTAACAGTTGTTCTATAAAATTTTCCTTTTAAGTTATTAGTTATCCTATGTTCGCATAACACCTCACGCGCTTGTCTCCATTTCATCCAACTAGTTGATATTGTAATCGTAACATCCTCATCAATATCCCCATTACTTTGTAACATTAAACCAAGATAAAATAATTTATTTCAAAGAAACATAAAATATAAGAAAGTTAGTGAATTAACATAAAAAAAACACATAATAAATTTTAATATGTGTGAAATATTTAATACTAGATGTAAGCCCGCGTAATGCGCGGGCCCGTGTTTAGAAAATAAACATATTAAACATGTACTTTATTGAAAAAATATTCAAGCAATCTGTAGATTAAAAAAAATATGCAGATTCCTCATAAATGTTTGTATATAAAATGAAACAGTTGAATGAACAAACAATATCAAATTATTCACCAAAATAACCAAAGAGCCAAAAGTTTATAAAGTATAAAACATGCTTATCATGAAACTCGAGACATAATTTTTACTATGACAATCTACCAGATCAAGTTTATTAGTTAAATATATCTTCTAACCATCTTCATTTGCTAAAACCCAGTAAGTCATCATTTGTATGAGATTTTATGGACATGCAGAATGAGAATACCGACCATCTAAAATAATATCATATATATGATCAGGGAGAGTTTTTTGGTTACTAAATTGACAGAATCATCATCTCATATATATTCTGGACCATAAAAAATAATCTCATATATCAAAGCAACTGGAAATCACTTAGAAATTACTCCAAAAGTTTAAAGTTTGGAATTTATTTCAAGTTTGGGTTTCCATCCAAAATGGATTAATATTTGATAGGAGTTGTCAGGTCATTCATACTACTAGTTAGATTCTTTGTTGATTTACTCAGAATAAAACGGGTTTTTGGGCTTTTCCAATGCACACACAAATGGCTTATCATTCATATGATCCGTCCTCTTCATCTTGGACCAGAACCATTATCAAATTTCTACCTCAATTGAATTTACAAGAAATTTTTTCCTAAACTCTTAACCAATCACAGTAAAACACAACTACTTAAAAATATATGTAGTTTAATTTAAAAATGTTTGGAATTACACCATAGTAAGTTATTTATTCTCCATTGGTGATTTTATCTTTGTCACTCACCCTGAAATACATAAGAACCTTATGTGAAATGTTTTTGTTTTGTAACAAATTATTTTACTCATATAACCTTGACAAGAAAAAAAAATCCTTCATCTGGTACTTCTTATACTCATGTGACACGAAATTGGGTCCAGTAGAGAAAAAAGAAAGCCTAGATGTGGCATCACCCATATTCAACAAATGAAATTATGGATTACATAAGTTACTTATATAAGTTTTAAAACTTGAAATTATTTATCATTTAATAAGAAATTTTGACCTAATAATTATCTATTGTGATAACCAATGTCTAAATTCATTATTTGAATGTGAAAGCATCCTTTGTTCTTTTTATTGTACCAGAACTCTTTACATTTTTCAAATTAAATGATAGAATTTATCAAGAAAGTGATAAAGTATATAAGATAACAATAAGATGTAAAATTTCAAATTACTTTATCCATTGGTCGACATCTTCATTGGTTTCAAACATATAAAGAGCTATTTGCTCAAACTATAAACTTGGTAGTTTAACTCGTTTGCCCATAATGTTACCACCCTCATCAGTGGCCTAATATCCACCATCTACAATGTTAGGGTCAACCTTCTATTCCATAACGATCATAGATGCCTCCATAATAATGTATTCATTCGTAATGGATTCTTCAATGTACGTCGTATTCTTAAAATGCTCTTTGAATACGTTCATCTACCTTTCAAATGCCTACATCCATCTATATCTTACTAGACTACAAAGAAATGCCTCATCGCATAAGTGAACTAATATTTTCTTGGGTGGAAGAGTGTTATAACCCCTTAGATTTTATTGATATAGGATAACTAGCCTCTCCTAGATAGCATAAATATTCTAAAGGAACATGAAAAGAAGAGAACTTTCGAAAGACCAATGAGATGAATTAGAAAAGAAATAAAAGAGGGAATTTATAAGAATTCCCCTTACAAAGAAAATTCCAAAAGAAAATAAAACCATAAGACTAAGGTAATGATCTAATAGAAGGAAGACCAATCTTGTCAATCTTTAAACAACCCTTTATACGTCTTCGGAGCCGATTAAAAGAGGTGTATAAGGAAGAACTTGAGGAAGACGATGCCATATTAGTAAGGCTATCTATAACACAATTACCCTGTCTAAAAACATACTGAATCTGGAAATGATGAGAAAAGATTACCATAGAACCATACGCATTGGATTTTTTCACCTTCCAGGGAGACTTCCATTTGTTAAGCACAATATACAAAAGAGATTTTGAGTCTATTTTGAAAATAAGGTCTTTGATATCCAACTTTAAGCATAAATCAAGACATATTTTAAGTCTTCAACTTCAGGAAAAAAAATCATTGAGTCCCCACAGATTGAGAGAAGGCGGAAATGAAGTCCCATTTATGATCTCTTATAATACCACCACAACCACTAGCACTAGGATTTCCTTTAGAAGAGCCATCTACTTTAGCATAAAGACATTTTGAGGAGGCTTGATCCAGGATATAACTAAGAATGATGATGGTTTCTTATAAATTTTCAAGGAAAATAATGATATAATATGGAGATCTTCCTCCTTGAAAGAGATGTTAAACTTAGTACCTATAACCAAAGAACTCATGAGAGAAACAACATTAGAAATAATTAGTTGGTGGTCCATTTGAATGCCATAAAAAAAGCTTATGTTCCTTGCAGTCCAAATCTCCCAAAATATGATGATAGGGAGGTGATGAATAAGAAAATGAATTTCTGATCCGCCAAGATATAAACATTGATTGACAATAGTGAAAATTAATCTTTAAGCTAAGTAAATAGCCAAATAATGTCCATACTTGATGAGAAATAAGACCATTCAAAAAGTTATGGGAGATGTTTTCTTCATGAGCATAGAAACATCTACAACTAGGCACCAATTGAATATTAAGCTTCTTAATTTGAGAATCAAGAGGAATAGCTTGATGCGATAATTTCCAAGAGAGAATGGAAAATTTACTAGGATAAATGGAGGATCATAAGAATTTCAAAACCAATGAGAATGGATTATGAAAAATACTGAAATCATATACAGATTCGAATGAAAAACTACCATTAGTAGTAATGGACCAGATAAGAGAGTCCCCATCATTAATAGTAATATGCTCAAAACTACTATGAATAAATCTTATCCTTTTAAGGACATGGGATCCTTGTGAACTAGAAATCAATGAATATTTGTATTTATGTTTCATGAATGAAGACCAGAGACTTTGAGAAGAGAATAGGGACCTACACAACTTTAAAATAACAGCTTGAATAATTCCATTTAGGCTTTTAATATTCAAACCTCCTTCAGTAAAAGGTTGACATATCTCCTTCCAAGCAGTCCAATGATATTAAGCTTTGTCCTCTTGAAAAGAACCCCAAAACAAATTGGCAAAGATATAGACAATGAAACCACTCTTAATGATAGTGACATTGATTCAGTTGATACGAAGGTAGAATTACCACATGAACCATGTGTTGCATTCATGGCTATTCACATAAGTACTTCTAGTTTGTTCCATGCTGAGGAGGATATTTCTAGACATGAGAGACTCAATGATGTTTCGATACATTCGGGAGATAATGAGTGAGGATGGGATTTGAGTAAGGGAGAAAGGGATCTCAAAAAAGAGTTTAGTGATCTTTACACCGAGACATTAAAGATAAAAAAGGTTAATAAGGATTTGTCTCTTAGTGTTGTATGTAAAAATTGCTTTCCCATAAGAACCAATGAACAATAGACACATGTCATGTTATGTGGCCATTCAACCATCTTGATCGGCATCATAGGTACCTAGTTGTCTTGTGGGTTGACCAACACCCAGAATGCGAACCATTAGGAATGGCAGAGGTTACCCAGATGGAATGGAAGCCAACACTGAATATCAATAGTCTCATTTATTATATACAGATTTAAATGCCTTGAGATATAAAGGCATTCTGCCTCTAGGGTTTAAAACCATTATAAATGTATAATCTCCCTTAGCTCAAGGGGACAATGCAATCATTCACAAGCATATCCAACTAATCTATTGTGGCCACCTAAAACAATACCAACAGTGGATGTAGAATTTAACAACCGAACCACTTTAAAAACCTTTGTCACTTGTGTGTTTTCTTAAATTTCTTTCATTATTTTATCCGTGATTATAAAATTGAACCCACTCCATTTTTAGACATCAACAGATTGGCGTCGTCTGTGGGAACGGCTGCTTTTCATCGTTCTTTACTTTTTACTTTTTTTTGTTCATTCTTCATTTTGAAGAATGACCAATGTTCCAGAAAGCAGTCTCCCAGCTGTAGGTAACAACCCAGATCTTTCTGCTCCCCTAGTGCGGAGGATATCCAGGTAATTTCACTCAACTTTACTAGGGGAAAAGATGCCATGCATGAGTTAATTAAATAATTGACTCGAACGATGCAAGATAGATGCTCTAATTACAAGAGGGATATGCCATGTTTTTCCATCTAGGAATTAGAGGGGTTATCAATACAGGTCTTCTCATGACAGGTCATACCATCCTAGAGAAATATCATCATTTCATTCAACGGATTACAATAATGTTCGATCTTTTTCCAACAAAATACTAAGCCTGTTGGAGAGGCTAAGTAAGGAATCTGCTTTTGATCGTTTGGGTCCCTGAGCAACCAGATGTCATTGTAGGGAACAGGAACATTAGCGCGGGCACAAAGATGGATCCATGAGATTATGAGCTAGCATGAGTGTGACACCCCGCCTAATTAAATACCGAGCGATAACTCCTTTATTAAATTAAAATCAAGGTGAACAGTTGGTTCATTCTTAGCATCACTGTCGTAAAAATACTTTTCCAATTTAAACACCCTAAATAATTAAGCTAAGTGTCAAAACCATTTAAAACCTTATTCTCATTTTATTAAATCCGGTTACAAAACCTTAAACCATTAACATCTAAAGAGTCACACATTAAGAATAAAAATAGAATTGAACATACACGAATTTAATCATCAATAATAAATCCCAACATTTACAACACTAAAGGAAAACATCCTGACAGTAATAAATCCCGAAATAAAGGTACTGAAAGTAAAAATTTCAATCTCTGACTATACTAACTAAATAATAGAAAGAGGGCGACACATGCCCCTGTTGGATAAAACTGAACTAGGAGTAGAATCAAATGGATGAAGTCGTCTAAACAACAGGCCTACAACTCCCACCTAAGCTGCAGCACGTTCCTTCCAAATGATCCTAAGTAAGACGCCCCTATGGCTAGGCACCTGTAATACATACATATATATACAAGAGAGAAAAGGAAATAGAAACGGGTCAGAGCCCGATAGTGTATATGATTTAAAAATTTGTTTAGCAAGTATTTAAATTGTTATAGGCCAATGCAACAACATATTAGCGTGACACTCTTTTGAGAAATTCTCGCCTCTCTTCTAATTTGCACTCCTATCGCACTAACCTTCCCAATGGTTTATCTCATCATATACCATACTATCTTTCCCCAATTATTTAACTTATCTTAGGTTATTCGCGGGATTTACAACTGAACAACACAAGTATTTAAAATGTAAGATTTCAATTTGTAACCAAGGTTCTCCTTTTAACTTTATTAATCAATAAAGTTTTCCAGTGTAATATTATACTTTCTCAAAACAATTATTTATAATTTGAGTCATCAACCATGTCCTACATATCAAATCACAATAGGCAGTTCCAGATTTCAGAATTTCATATATATATTAACTACTCGTATAATATATATATCATAACAGCACCCCATATAAAAACTATGGTGTGGGCATACTCTTCTATCCAATCCCCGTATCAATCGTACTAAAGGGAATACAAGTTCGGAATCACTCTCAAACTGTATAAATACATACACAAACAATATTGAGGCGAAGCATAGTTTCCAAGTCCAAGAGGTCAGTACATACCCTCACGTCTCTTAGGACCATGACTACCGATTCGATAGCCTGTACCTAGGATTCATATTTTCTAAGGTACGAGTGAATATCCCCCATAGGGCACACGAGATAAGATCGTCCCAGTGCGGTAACCTCAGGGATAGGAAGTAGCGCGGGCATGATTTTCACAAGTATATAATATATGCATCCACAATCATATAAATATACCACTTTTATTATATCAATTTAGGTTTATCCAATAACCCACATTCACAACATTTATCCTTATTTTCCCATTATTATTTATCAAGTATAATGGTTCGTTTCTAACTTTAATTCGAAGTATAATGGTTCGTTTCTAACTTTAATTCGAAGGGTTTTTCCAACTTACTATGTAACCCTCATGAACTCTATTCTTTCAAATGTACAATTCAGTAGATATCCATTTATGTTCCAACGTAATTCTCTCTTACGTGTCTCTTCCCTTTAATATATACTTACATTATCCCTTATGCAAAATATCCCAAAAATATAGATTTCGCCTTACATTAAAGGATTTTGAATTTTATTTTCAAAGATGAGAATTTCAAACGGTTTCGAAATCGGAATTAAAATGGAGTTTTAATTGATTTTTTATTATCTCTAAGAGTCCTCAAAACATAAAACTTTCTAGCAAAAAAAATATTAAAAAATATTAAACGGTCCGATCGAGCTGAATTTTTTTTTTTTTGTAGCTTTCTCTCGTCTTCAGCTAATTCTCTGTAAAATTTCATCCAATTCCAACGGTCCGATCGTCCGGAATAAATTTTTTTTAGTGTTTCTATCCGATTAGAACTCTTTTCTTAATCAAACTCTTAATCCTTTACATGACAAAGGGTTTCCAGAATATCATATAAATCATCACTACATGAAAATTTCCAATCTCAAATTGGGTTTTTCTTCCATACAATTCATCCTAATCATTCCTAAACCAATATGAAAGATGCATCAATGAAATAAGCAAGATAAACACTTGCCTGAGATTTTTGGTGTTCTTGTTTGGTGCCGAATTTGGTGTGGTTATGTTCCCCGTCTCGCGATCTACCCGTTGGCGGTGGCGGCGGTGCAAACGGTTGAGTTTTGAGCCTTGGAATGGCTTGAGAGCTCTCTCCTCTCCTCTCCAATGGCCGTTCTAGTGTTTTGAGTTATCTAACCCTAGGAGATAACCTAAACATCTGATATAACCCCTTTAATTTTCGTGGGTTTAATTACCCAAAAATACAAAATGACTAAAATGCCCTCCTAGGGTACTAATTAGGCCTAAAAACGCCCCGAGACCCAAATCAAACCCCCGGGTATACTTTTCTGACTATCTCGACCCTTCCGGACGCGTTGGCGCACTCAAAAACGACCATACGAACAACTTATAAAATATTCACTTTTATTAATCCACATTTAGTCCCGACACGACACAGGCGCGTCCCGACTTAAATTTCCACAATTGTCATTCACGTGACAATATTATAAAAATAAATCTCATATATTACTATACTCATCCAGTAACATTCAACAAATAAAAAATTTCCAATAATTACTAACTCTCGTCACGCTAGTAAATATTTAAAACAACATTCCGAATTAAAATTAAATTAATTTATCTCAATTAAATTTAATAAATCCTTAAATTTAAAAGCCATAAATATACGGGGTATTACATACTTCCCCCCTAATAACGGAATTTCGTCCCGAAATTTGGAAAATAAGGCCTACCAGGTAGCACAATTCTGGATATCCTTGTCAGTACGCAAACTATCTACATAGTACGACGCTCAATCACTATAGCTCTTTCTTCACAGCAACATTGTTTTACATTCTCATTGGAGACACTTCACATTACACTCCCAACTGACAACATTTGAATAGGTTACGTCTATACGTTATAAATTCCATTATCTCACTATCATTAGGAGGACGCACCTCACTACATGACAACTACTCAGATTTATTCATACACAAAATTCCCATTCTGAGAAGATCATACGAACATTTGATCACTCTTGCTCGCCTGAAACAGTCGTGAAATTTTACCACAGTTATCGGATATTTTCTTGACCGATCCAAAAATTCTGATTATCTACTCTCCTCTAAACATACGGAAGGATAATAGTCGAGGTTCTTCCATAACAAAACCTTAATAAGTACCTCGTACACGACAAACAGGTACGAGTGCTTCTACAGAGCATTCTTGAAATCATCGTACCAAGATTCCAAAATCTCCTTCACGTGGCTCCACTAATCTTTAATCACCATGCGTTTATTCCCTGTCTAAGGGGGATACATCCTACTCGAAAGGAAATCTTATCTCCGCTGGTTCCTGAAATCCCATATCAAAGGTGGGATTCACCAATCTCATCCTGATTCAGAAATTTATACTGCGCCGGACCATGCACTGGCGCGATCCTTCCTTTCAAAGGAAGTCTGGGGCATACTAGTTAATATTGTAAGCCAGCCCAAAGGAATATCAATCACTTCCTTCTCGACGACTTAATTCAAATGTTCAGAATAAACCATTGATCTTGTTTTGAGGATGGCAACCCATCCAAGAACTTTATCGACTTTACAACCCTCTTCCAATTTCAGGAATTTTCGATAAACACAAAATTATTTGGTTGATTCTCCTCTTTCAACCAAACCTTATCTATGGGCAGTGCATGTAGAGACTACTCACTACGTCTCGCTAAACATCGATTCTTCCCTTGAAATGTCTCATATTAAGTGACACGTAATACTCCCCTTCCTTCCTTGTAGTATGCCGAAAGTTCCACCCGTGCTCTTCTCTCCACGAAGCGCACTTTTGGATATCTTATACCATACCAACATCATCACCCTTTGTATGTGCAAGTCTCTCTCATACTTGCCTACTAACAACTCCGCTCCGAGTGTTCTTCATAATCATTTAATTCTGCTCCATTCAAGGAATACTTTTCTTAAATGACTTCCCACAGTCTTCCAATTCAAATTTGGGTGTGCTATTCTAATTACACACCTATGTATGGATTATCGCCCCTCATGTGACATTTAATCCACTCTATCACTTCCACTTCGTCATACTATTCCCACAAACATATATTTCACACATTTGTTACCACGTCCCTTCGACTCGGACAATTTTAACTCCAATTAACCGAGATGTCCAGATTCTTGCAATACCTCGACCGCCCTAGAAGAGAGAACGGCGAGCTACTCATTCGTAGAACGAACTAAATTCAACGAAATAGAAGAAATAGGGAATTCAAATTCCATGACGATAAAAGAGGAATAATAATTCTCAACCTTCTTCAGATAAGTATAACAATTTTCCCAAATAGGTACTACAACCAAAAATAAATCAGTAACGCTCTATTCATCAAAATAATTTCAAGTCATCTATTTTGTATAATATAAAGTTCTTTCCAGATAATCCATGCTAAAAATCATTCCAACTCTTTATTCACCTTGTGTTCTGTACGCGGTTATGACATTTGGGTACTCTCAATCACCCTAGAAATTAAAATTCTTAAATTCTCCTTATCATCGTTCCACCCCTCAACTCGTGGGGATAACTTTCAATGCTTTCCTACCACAAAAATTCGGCTCCAATGACCTTAAAACAAAATTCAACTTCCAACTTACATACATAATTACTTGATCCCATTTCGACCAGGGTACCGAACTCATGGAATAGTGACCAAACGTATCCCTATTTCCAACCTTACGCTAAGTTTCATGCGTGGGATGTCTCACAAAGTGAAATCCAAACAAGGAACCCCCCCGATACACTACTACCTAGCATTGTCGGTTATCGAAATCCGTTAGGTCCTCCGTCCATAGTATATACCCCTTTATTTCGTCCCTTGACAGAAAAGTTACAATTTCTCCTGTAATTATGCTTAACAAAGAACGTTTCACTAATTTCACTATCGTCCCGTATTGGTTGATGGTAATTACATTCTATAAACCTCGGATACATACGATAGAAATTCTCTAAATTTCCTTTTTCTAACATTAGGGGTATAACTCTTAACTCCCACATCTCTTAAGGATAAATATAACACTGCACTCTTCCTATCACTAAGTCCGGAGTGCTAAACATAATTCCAAGTCAAGTCTTTTCGCTCAACGGTAAATCCCGGTACATACTGAATCATACTGACAAAGTCTATACATACATTGGTATCGAATATCTCGAGCCCACTATCTCCTCCGAAGTCTCTAGGATAGATAATATAAGTGCAAGTTCAACCTTCTTACAGGTAAAGCCTCGCCAAAACAAAACGTGTTGCACTAATGTAACTACTCCGATAGCCTTGCAATAAACGCCCACTATCATACTACCCATTTCTATAACATTTTAACAAAGATAATATCATACTCGTGTATCGCATCACTACAATGAGTAACCTCAATAAAGTATAAAACATTGTTAATATACTCATTCATCCCCCGCGGATAGCACCAAAGAAAAATCCCACTATACTAAGGAAAAATATTCTCATAATGGTAACATTTATAATGATATGAATTAAACTTGTCTCACATGTTAATCTAGCAATGAACAAAATATGGTGACTCGCTCGTGTCACATAAACACGCCGCATTCTCTAAGGATACAACTTATACTTCCATCCTGTAAATCATCTTGACTGCACAAATGGTTTTCGGACGTAACACGTCTGCCCAAACCAAAACAAAGTTATTTTTAATCGTCGTCCTTTACTAGGCACTGTATTCTTGTCCCTTTTTCTCACTTTGGAACATATTATCGCGAGAAATTTTACTCCGCACCAAAATACCTCAACACCTAATCCACTTATCACCTGTCTTACTAACCAGGTTAGGATTGTCCTTCTCTCGGACTTTAGTAGACTCGATTCCTGTTAGCCATCCCGGTTGTTCCCTTAGCTTTTTAGCCCATAAAGATCATGTTACTATCTATAATAGTACTTACTGAATTTACCATCACTTGGTAACAATTTAATTGTCTGAAACATTTAAATGGTTTTCCTGATGTGTATCCACATCCTTTTGTGGTGCTATACCACCACCGTTGTATTCAGTCTTATTCTCGACTAAATTCTTCGATTCCTTTAACTTCTCCCACAAAGAAGCGTTATCATCTATATTGACAAAATATGACATTGTCAACCTCTGAATCGACCGTCCATCAGAATTTCCTCCTCGAATATTATCAACTATTATTACAAGTTGGTCTCCCACTTGGAGTCATTTCCTCCACTAGTATCTACCTCTTTCGATACAAAATTTGCTAACGATTAGGATTCATATCCACAATTGGACTTCTGCCATGCCCTCCTGCGATGAGTTCAGAACCACGTTTGCTTCTCATCCTGAACAGTTGAGGAAGGAACATACGGTCAACACTGTACCTAAAGTTCTCATATAGGCATAGCATTCCACTTCTAAAATTAGTGGTTGACTCCAACCATTATAATTTCGTCCCGAAAGCCAAGAAAATTTTCTCTAAATTTTCACTTTCAGTTTGCCACACTCCGTCCTATATTTAATCCTTTGGATACTTTACCTCCTTTGGTAAACACATACAATTTTCGCGTTTCTAAAATTTTCCACTGACAGTCTCTACACGTTTTTTGTAATACGTTGGGTAAGTTTACCCTCGCACCTCATTTGACTATAACATCATTTGAAAATCATTGTTGCACCTTAGTCGCCTTTCTAGTCGTGGCTTCTCGTGCCATAATGTAGGTGACCTCGACTACGGTCATCATCCTCGGATATATTTCATAATCTCAACTGAGCCCTGCCTCCTGATGTACGCTTAACGGTCCTCTTCTGACATCCGTCGTCGCTCGGCACACACACACATCCGAACGAAATTAGAATTCACTAGTGTATACACATTATAGCAGGAGAACGAAATCTCGTCAAAGGAATTGACAATCCTAAACATAGGGATCTATAACAAACAAAGCAATGCTGAAAGCATAATAAGCCGTACAGATCCTAAGGATACTAGAACCTTATGCCCTGATACCACCTGTGACACCCCGCCTAATTAAATATCGGGCGATCACTCATTTATTAAATTAAAATCAAGGTGAACAGTTGGTTCATTCTTATCATCACTGTCGTAAAAATACTTTTCCAATTTAAACACCCTAAATAATTAAGCTAAGTGTCAAAACCATTTAAAACCTTATTCTCATTTTATTTAATCCGGTTATAAAACCTTAAACCATTAACATCTAAAGAGTCACACATTAAGAATAAAAATAGAATTGAACATACACGAATTTAATCATTAATAATAAATCCCAACATTTACAACACTAAAGGAAAACATCCTGACAGTAATAAATCCCTAAATAAAGGTACTGAAAGTAAAAATTTCAATCTCTGACTATACCAACTAAATAATAGAAAGAGGGAGATACATGCCCCAGCTGGATAAAACTGAACTAGGAGTAGAATCAAATGGATGAAGTTGTCCAAACAACGGGCCTGCAACTCTCACCTAAGCTGCAGCACGTTCCTTCCAAAGGATCCTAAGTAAGACGCCCCTATGGCTGGGAACCTGTAATACATACATATATATACAAGAGAGAAAAGGAAATAGAAATGGGTCAGAGCCCGATAGTGTATATAATTTAAAATTTTGTTTAGCAAGTATTTAAATTGTTACAGGACAATGAATGCTACTATATAAAAATGCCCCTTCAGCTCACAACATAATTCTAGGAAGAGTGGGAATAAAGTAATAAGAGGTAGTGCTATCTACTGTGCATCAGTGCATGAAGTTTACTACCAGTTATGGTCCTGACATAATTAATCGTAATCATATGGAAGCTAATGAATGCTACTATACCTCAGCCTACCAGTAGGAAGTACACAGGGGCATTATTACTACTTTCCACATTAATACCTTGGATCCTCGAGAGGAGGAAGATTTGGTGAAGGGGAGGGTTATGTATGAGACATAAACCATTGTACTTAATGATAAGAAACCAAAATGGACCACTCAAATGGGTTTAAAACTAACATCTTCTTTCAAATAGGAATTAATTATATTCCTCAGAGATAGAAAAAATGTGTTGTCCTGGAGCCATGAGGATATGCCAGGGATTGAACCTAACTTTATCTTCCATGAGCTCAACATTTATAAGGACTCTAAGTTGATCAAGTAGAAGCACAGAGTTTTTGTCCCGAGAAGATGTCAAATATCCGACCTGGTTAGCCAATGTGGTAATAATAAAGAAGAACAACAACAAATAACGCATGTGTGTAGATTTCACTGACCTCAACAAAGCATGCTCAAAAGATCATTTCCCTTTAACAATGATTGATCAATTGATAGATATAACTACAAGTCATGAGCGACTTAGTTAGATAAATACTTATTATGGTTACAACCAGATTAAAATGAAGCCAGAGGATAAGGAGAGCACATCCTTCATCACTAGCCGAGGAACATACTGCTACAATGTTATGACATTTGGGCTAAAAAATAATGAAGCAACATATCAAAGGTTGGTAAATAAAGTATTTGAAGAACATAATAGCAAGAACATGGAGGTATATATAGATGTTATGCTTATTAAAAGCCAATTTGTTGCTGACCATATTATTGATCTAGCCCAAACATTTGACTAGATATAGAAACATCAAATGAAACTAAACCTAACCAAGTGTATATTAAGAGTATAGGAAGTAATTTTCTTGGGGTAATTGTTAATAAAAGGGGAATTGAAGCCAATTATGATAAAATAAAACCTTTATTGGCGATGCAGTCTCCGACCGAAACGAAGGATATGCAAAACTTCACTAAAAGAGTGGAAGCTCTGAATCGTTTTGTTTACTGAGCAATAGATAAATGTATACCATTTTTAAAGTGTTTAAAAAGACTTTTAAATGTAATGATGATTGCGGTAAAGATTTTTTGGATTTAAAGAAGTACTTGGGATCTCCCCGACTACTCTCCCAGCCAGTTTTGGACGAGAAATTGTACTTATATTTAGTTATTTTAGAGTCCACTGTTAGCTAGGCCTTGATCCGATTTGAAGAAGGAGTTCAAAAGCCATTACACTACACTAATAAAGCGTTTTGAGGAGCAAAAATTAGATACCCATGCTTGGAGAAGCTAGCATTGGCCCTTATTGAAGCTTTTAGACGGATGAGAACTTACTTCCAAACATATACCATTGTAGTATACACTGACTTACCTTTGTGAAAAGCGTTGAAAAAATTTAAAAATTCACGAAGACTAATGTATTTAGTAGTTGATCTTGGAGAATATGAGATTGTTCATGAGCCAAGAACCTCCTTAAAAGGGCAAGAAATGGTTTTAAAATAGAATTCACTTATGTAGAAATACCAGGCAATCCAAGTTTATCTGTTGAGTAGACTTCTCCGGAAGATATCTCATCTCAAAAGAAAATTGAGGTGGTCGCCAACCAGCCAGAATCATTAGTTGTTCCAGAAAGAGCCCGACGACTAGCTGAATAAAGCAATAAAGTGTTCAAATATGGAGTGCTTATAGAAGAAGACTTCAGTTTAGAAATCCCAGTTTTGAAACTAACATAAATCAAACATCCAATGTAGGTGGATGATCATAAACATCCTCAAAAGGACCCTGACCAGCTCCAGATGAGCTAACTCTACGTCGATGCTCCTGACACCGTATCTTCTGCAAATGAACGGTGATCAAAGACCATTCGCATCCGATACTCACTCTCACTAGCGAGTTATGCTAGAAAAATAGACTAAAGCAATCAAGACTCAGCCAACTCAACGTCATATTACTGCCTATCCTCTTATTATTGGAATGAAATGGATTGTACATGTGAACCCAACTCTCGAACTAACTCAGAAACCACGAGAGAAAGAGATGGAGTTGGTGGTGAAGAACCCAAATAATAAAAGGTAGGGCACAAAGAAGAGGATGATGAAGTGAAAAGGGCAAAGGCTTAGGGTAATGACAGGTGGTCCACACAGAAAGAATATGGCCCTCATATTGGTTATAGATTTTGCTTTAATGGACGATAGGGAACTTAACTGCTCCTCATCGAGGAGGAAAGGAACTCGGGCAACCAAATAGATATAGGTAATAAGGATTCCATAAGGAAGAGAAAAGCGGATGGATTTTATCCCATTATTGGGAACATATGTAGTAAAACAAAACATCCTAGTAGAAAGATCAATGATGAGACCAGAATTAATGGCCTGCATAAAACAGGCGTGCTAGTTAGTAATCTGGGTAGCATTATCACGTGGGTGGAATGAAGATTGCATGATCTAGTTAAGGATGCAAAAATCATCCTTAAGTTCACAATAGAAGATGGTGGGGACTTTGGGACGCTGGAAAAGCAGTTGGAGAATATCATACATTGAAATGCTCTCATCCTATGGCTAAGGAAATGTATCATTATGATCCCGAGGGATGCCTAAGAGGGAGGCAATAGTGTCAGAGGTAATAACTATGTCAATAACTCAAAAAAAGGAGAGAAGGGTGTGTGCCATCATATGATGATAAAAGTTCTTGCATAATGTCGAGAATAATGACATTGTACATGGAGGAGAGGGGATCCCAACCACAACCCACAAACCATTCAGGAAGGGAAGTTTGAGAAAAATCTGATATGGTGACAACTCACTCCTGGACAATAGAACAACACTAGAAGCCTAAAAGACAATAATTCTCATAATCAATCTGATTCGGCCAATGAAGGAGCGAGTAGGAAGGGCGATATACAGATGTGTCCTTCCCTCCAAGAGGAAGCTCACCTCAGGTGCCTCGTTAAGAGAATCATGAAAAGAACGACACTTATGAACACCGGCCATAAGAAACCAACACAAAATAATATGGGTAGGAATGGGAATCAACAAGGTAGACACATGCACATACACTAAGAACCTGCCTCCAACTAACATCCAACCAACTACCAAGAAACCAACCATAAGTAACAACCAATAACCAGCAATAACATTAAGATAAGAATAAGAAGTAGTATAGACTGATATAAAGATTAAAGTTATAAAAGCAAAGCACATGTGTGATATATGCCCATTTCAGTAGGGGAAAAAAGGAAAAATGACTGGAAATGGAGATATAACATACATAAGGGGGAGAAGAGAAAATTTTTTGCACGTTTTTTTAGAAGACGAAATAAAGAAGAAAAAGCCCCCAAAAAATGATATTTATAGATATGTGCTCAAGGATATAGGCATAAACACGCACAAAACATTATTTCGAAGACTCACAAATGTGTATATATGAGAGTATAAGGGAAGAAGATCACACAAATAAACCTAACAAATATAATAATAAGAAAAAAAACTCTTACCTCAAAAGAAGAGGAACCTGAGATAGCTGTAAAAAAAATTTGAAGAAAAATGAATCGTGGGAGGCAATCGACTTAAACAGAGAGAACCACACAATATAGGAGATGGAATCGCACAATGGTGTAAGATAAATCAATTAGGGGTGTTTCTTCTGAACAAAATGGGAAAAAGGGGGAAATGAAAAAATGGCAGAGATAAAAGACCTAAATGCATTTTTGAGTTCGTTTGAATGAAAAAATATTGTTAGTTAGAATGAAACTATGGACTCATTAGAAGGGAATAATAGTTCGTCTGAACAAAGAGAAAAAATTCATTTGAATGTCTATCAAATGAGGATCATATGATACTTATATATAAATAGGTAGAAACCTATTAGATAGATTTTTTAAATTCCTTGGAATGAACTACAATACTCGTTCGAAATAAATAGAGAACTCGTTCGAACGAACAAAAAAACTCGAAAAAATAAACCAAAAAAAGTAAAAGACACTCGAAAGATGAAATAAAAAATTAGAAATCAAAAGATTCTCCACACAGTGACATGAGAAAATGTTTGGAACATGTAAATGGAATGTATGGGTGGGAGCCTAAATCATGGGAGAATCAGCTCAAGAAAACACAATTGTGCGTAATGGAAAATGAACAAATCAAACTAGTCAAGGCTTAAATAACCTTAGTACAAAATGTTAGTACTCAAAAGAGTCCAATGCACTTATGAATATATACCAAGAACTCGATGATTCATAAACCAATATAGTTAGTTAGGAATTATGGAATAAAATTAGAGTTTTGAAAATCTATTGGACTTCAAATAAACTCCCTTATAACATTCATTCTTTTCAATGGAATTTCTCATTGTTATGAATTTTGAGGAATTTCCCATTTTTTTATATAATATGCACTCTCATATTAGCCCTTAATAACACATTTTTTTTGTTTTAACATATGGGCTCTTTCCAATGGTGTCTTTTCATGCAAAGGATAGATTTCTCCAATCACAGTCTGAGCCATTGCACACTCATTCTCATGAAACACATAATATAATCGTACATAGTGATTTTTCCATGCATAACAATCCCAAGAGAACTATATGAGAATGGAAGTAATGGGAGGAGAACATACCACTTAGCGTGTGCAACGAACACCAACACTCGAAAGAGACCGCAAAATGTGTGTAAAGGAAAGGTGGTGATAAGAGAACAACATAGAGGATAAAGTCAGATAAGAACATCGTTATGCCCAAAAAGGAATATTTAAACACTATGGAATTGCAACTGAATCTATCTCACTATGACGGGTCATGGGAAAATGGAGTGAAGTGGTGTTTCAAAAATCTTAATCACGCCACATAACACAAAAAATGAAAATATTTGAGTTTTTTTTTAAAAAGAAAAAAACCATTTTCTTTTGGTATTTTAATAAAATATATAAAAATAACTACAATCTAATTTAAGGAGGTTAAAGATAGCAATATACTCACGCCCTAAATGGGATGAAGACCTGAACGCAATCGATGGAAAGAAAACTAATAGATTTCCTAAGATTCTAAAACTTAAGGGCGTCTGAGGGTTTAGTGAAAAGATAAGCGAATTAAGTTTAGGTGGTAACAAAGCTTTGGGCTACAATTTTCTCTTCAATGAGATCACAAATGAAATGCCCATGGATCCTAATGTGCTTTGTCCTAGAATGTTGTACCAGATTATGAGAGGGATGAATGGAACTAGAATTGTCACATAAAATGGTCATGGTGAATTGGTCGATCCTATAATCTCCTAACATTTGTTTCACCCACAAGAGTTGTGTGCAATAACTCCCAGAGGCTATATATTCGGCCTCCATTATGGACAAAGAGATCGAGTTTTATTTCTTTATCAACTACGAAATAAGATCATTCCCAAAATAAAAACACCCACCCAAGGTGCTTTTAAAACCATCAACATCCCCTGCCTATTCGGCTTCAGAATAAGATGATAAACAATTGTTGGTATCAAAGGTATATCATAGCCCATAATCTAAAGTGAAACTTATGTATTTAATGATTCTTTTAAGATCATGCAAGTGAGACTCTTTTGGGAATGCTTGATAACGGGCACATACTCTTACACTAAAATCAATATCGGGATAACTAATTATTAGGCTAATAAGGCTACCTATCATGCTCCTAAAAAGGCCTTGCTCGATTTCCTTTCCTGACGTGTCTTTACTAAGCTCAGTCATTAAACTCATGGGTGTACGTGCGTGCCTAGCAGTGTCTAAACCAAACTTCTTCACAAGATCTCTAGAACACTTAGCTTGGGATATGAAAATCCCATTCTTTAGTTAATGAACCTGAAGACCTAGGAAGAAATTAAGCTCACCTACCGTACTCATCTTGAATTCATTCATCATTTCCTTCACAAAGTGATGAGTATATTGGTCATAAGTGGAACCAAAGACTATGAAGTAAATATAGACTTATGCAATAAAAGTATCCTCCTTTTCTCTATGCATGAACAGTGTCGTATCAAGTCCCCCTCTCTTGAATCCGCGATCCAAGATGTAGGAAGTAAACTTCTCATTCCAAGCTCGAGGAGCTTACTTCAATCCATATAATTCTTTCTTGAGATAAAATACACGATTGGAGAATTATAGATCTTAAAATCCTTTAGATTGTTCCAGAAAGACTGATTCCTATAGAATGATATTAAATAAGGCACTCTTGACATCCATTTGGTAAAATTTGAACTTTAGATGACATTCTATGGATAGCAAAAGGCGAACAGACTCTATCTTAGCAATAGGAGCGAATGTCTTGTTAAAGTCAACACCCTCAATTTGGGAGTAACCTTGAGCAACCAACTTAGACGTGTATGAATAATGATACCATACTCATCTATCTTATACTTATAAACTCGTATGGTACTAATGATGTTTGTGTGACTAGGTCGGGGGACTAATTCCCAGACATCATTCTTCTTGAATTGAATCAAATCTTTTTGGGTGGCATAAATCCAATGTTCATCCTTGAGTGCTTCCTATATGTTCTTAGGATCAATTTGAGAGGTGTAACAATAATGGATAATCTCATTTTCTAATTGAGCATGAGTCTTAACTCCTTGGTTAAGATTTCCAAGAATGTTCATGGGGTTATGAATCTTAAGAACCTAAGAGGGTGGATCCTCTTTGTCAAGAGTCGGGTCCATCAGGTCGTTGTGAAAACAATGGGATTAACACTAGGGGTGCATCATTCTCATAAGTCAGATAATCATTGATAAATGTACCAGAAGCATAATCTTTAATTGTTACATTTATCGATTCTATGATCTTGGAGTTTTTAAGGTTTTAAACCCTATATACTCGACTGTTCAATGAATATCCTAAAAATAATCCCTCGTCACTCCCAGAGTCAAACTTTCCTAAGTCCTATCTATCACTAAGAATGTATTAAGGACTCCCAAAGTTTAAAAAATAAGATAGGTTGGGCTTTTTCACGGTCCACAATTCATATTGATTTTTAGTGGCATGTGGATGAAGATAAACCCTATTCATTGTATAGTATTCAATTTTAACCGCCTCTGCCCAAAAATGCCTAGGCACGTTACGACCAAGAAGCATGGAACTTTCCATCTCCTGAATAGTCCTATTCTTCTGCTAAATAATATCAATTTTTTGAGGTGTGATTATTGCAGACAATTCATATTTGATGCCTAATTCATCACAAAACTATCCAACACAAACATTAATGAATTTCGTACCATTATCACTTTGAATGTGATTTATAGTGACACTATGTTAATTTTATAGAACATGACATTTGTTATTACAAACTCAATAGCATCTGACTTTTCCCTAAGGAATCCTACAATAGAATACATAAAAAAGTCATCGACCATCACTATGATATAATTTTATCACCAAGGTTCTCCGTACGCATGGGACCCATTAGATCCATATGTATCAAATCTAATACATGGGAGGTAGTAATAGTATTCAACTTACTATGTGGGCTCTTGATTTGTTTTCCATGTTGGCACGGGCCATAAACTAAGGAAGTTGGTTTTCCTTGAGATGGTAAGACACAAACTACGTCTTTTTTCACTAAACAATCGAGATCCCTATAATTTATATGACTTAGTCGTTGGTTCTAAAGTTCGATAGGGGACCCTAGAACTATTATACATGAATGGGAATATAGGAATGATACCATAACAGTTATCAGATGTCCTCACACCTTGCAGTACGATCTTACCAAATTCATTGCAGACACAACATTCCATTTGGTTAAACATAATCACAAGGTTCTCGTCACATAATTAACTTATGCTCATCAAGTTTTCTTTCAATCCATCAACATAAAGTGAATTTTTTAGATTTGAAAATCCATAAATCTCAATGGTTCCACGTCCCAACACAATAGACTAACTCCCATCACTAAAGGTGACTGTACCATTTTTTTATCCTCAAGTTTGGTAAAAAAATTGATTTGTTAGATGTCATGTGCCTTGAGAATCCACTATCAAAATACCATTGGGAGGTGTTCTAAACCTTGAAAGAAATATGAACAACGAGATCTTTTGTGTCATTTTCTTTCACAGCCCAAGAAGGAGTGTAACTTATTGCCATTACCTTCCTCTTTCTCTTCCTTTGTTGTTTCTAGTATTAGATTTGAATGAATTCATATGAGGTGTAGTTAACTTTTGAATCTCTTTCATTAAGACTTTTGAAGTATGGAATAGATATTCAACTTGTTATCTCAAACTAGCTAGATTGTTCTAGTGGGGTGTGGTCACGAGAATTAGAATGCCTCACAAGCTCATAGAAAAAGTCTCTAAGATATCCCATTCTTTTCAAATAAGTACAAATACAAGGTTGAATGGATTTCATCTTATTAGTTTGCCTCAGGGTATTTCTCTTTTGTGGGTTAGGTTTAGGAGTGTTTGTTTTGAAAACAAACTTGGTAATAGGTACAGATTCGGACTTGGAAGTTTCACCCTTGTCATACTCATTACCCGCGTGAAATGTGTGTCCATATAACGACACAGTCGTTGTTTTCGTTTCACCGTGATAATACAAACAAAACTAAATTACTACTACACTTTTGATACAAGTATAAAGGTAAGTCGGGTATCGAAAATCCACAGGAACGAGTTGCTAGAATTTATAGGATTTAATATTCCTAAATAAATGGGAAAAAGGTGATTTACAAACTAAAAAGGGAAAAGATGCATAAAAGGGGAATGATTAATCTAGGCAAAGGAAAATAAAACTAGATTAAGAAAGTGAGTAAAAACTATAGGCTGCATCGAATATCCCTCACCCAAGTTAATTAGTATAAAATGGTCACATGGGTCGACGAGTTATTATAAATGCATCTCGTTTCGACAGTTAATTGAATCAAGGGTTGTCACGCCCTTAAATCGGCATAAAATCCTAATAAGATTTTGGCATCAACAAATACCCCAAAAATTACGCACGAAAGGTCGTAAGCACGAGACATACATGATATGCCCCGTCAAATCTCCTAAGCGCAATAACTAGGACAACGCACCCGAAATAGACCCGTAAACACCATCACCATAGCAAAGCAACGCTTTCACCCGAGTGAGTTCCATTCGAACACAACCTAGACTAAATTATCTAGAAAGCATGATAAAAATGCGGTAAATAAAAGCAATAAACCTACACTAGAAAGCAAGTAAAGAAAGCAAGTAAACCTAATTATTAAAGCGTGTAAATCTAATTATGAAAGCAAGAAATAAGGAAATACAACAATATTAAATGGAGAGGATGATGAATAGTGCAACTTACAACCCAATTGGGTGTCAAACAAAGAAGAATTGAAGAAGAACTCTCCAAAAACCCTCAAACACTAAGCTATTCTAACCTAAAACGAATTATATAACTTGATATCTGATATTTACAACAAAATTGGTATTTATAGCAAGTGGAATTAAAATAGAAAAGAAAAGAAAAAATATCATCTCAAAATAGGGGATCGATCGATCGATAGTGAAAAATCAAACCCACTATCTCCCCACGATTGGCAAAAACTAAATGATCGATCGATGGCTACAGGTCTGCACAAGTTCCCCCTGCTTTGATGTGTTTGGTTTTCTCCTTCGCTAAAATCTCCATAACTTCTTCGTTCTGAATCGGAATCGTGCACCATTCACGGACATGTGAAGCTTGCGAGGAGGGTACAACTTTCGTGCAAATGTTGGGCCAGGTTCTCAAGTTGTGAAAAGACTAAAATTCCCTTGAACGTGCGATCGTGTACGAAAATCGAGCGAAAAGCGTCCAAACTTCACACTTAGCATCCGAATACCTATAAAAGCTCAATTAACCCTTGCAAAACATGTTAACATAGAAATCCGAGGTTATCTGGTTAACGAGCATAAATATAGGGAATAAGATACTCGAGGGGGCTAAAATGCATCAGTTCGGAGGATGAAATAGGCAATATTTGCGTATTACCACATACCCTATGCCTTTTATCTCCTAATAACCGTTCTCCTTATAATCTAGAATAGGTCCGAGAAATAACTTCCATATTCTCTTAGATTTATCTTCAAAAGTGACTTTGACTACATGATAAACCTCATTATCTTTCTTAAGTTTGACAATTTCAAATGTTAACATCTCAGGAACTTCCAAAGAGACATGAAGGTCTGTAGTAAGTCTCACAACTTTAGTATTCAAGTTATCCTTATCTTTTCCCACTAAAATGATCTTCTCAGATAAAGAAACTTTAATCGCCTCAAGTTGACTAACCAATTCCTCATTATCCTTCAAGGCAACCAACTCATTTTCAAGCGTCAACACCTTTATAGTCAACTATTTAGTCCTTTTTTTTTAAATTTTCAAGGACTCAATGTAAAGATCAGAATAAGCAAATTGGACGTCACCTTCATTCACATCTCCATCTCTAAAACCATCATTATTTTCACTGTCTTCGAAAAGACTTAACCTAGTGTCGAGTTCTTCATGCAAAAGATTATTATCATTAAAAGAGACATACTAGATTTACTGACATGACTAGCTATGAATGCAGTGAAGTTACATCCATGAGGTGAACAGTTACCCGAATCATCTGACTCGACATCACTATTGCTTATAGTGGCATTATAAACAACTTTTCTTTTATCATGTCTCTTAATCTTAGTGGGAAGTTCAAACGCTCTACAACTGCATCCCTCACACTCGAAACATCTGTGAGATTCATCTTTCTTTGAGTTATCATTCTTTTTTCTAATTAAAGTCATGATTATTAAAATTCTTTCCCACCTTATTATATTTATTTTTCTCAAATTTTTGTTTATCAAATTCAATTTTCTTTCTTAAACTTGAGAATTTTGTTGAATTTTTTTGCGAATAAGTCCATGTCATCGGGATCTAGGTCAGACGATTCAGACTCGGGTATATCCTCCTTTCAAGATTTTAAGGAAGTTCCATTATTTTTCTTCTTCTTATATAGGAAACATGTCAAGTTCGTAGGTTTTTAGATCACTAACAAGATCTTCAAGTCTCATTGTGTTGTTGTTCCCAACAGAGTTTAAGACAGTGACTTTTAGGTAAGCACCTAAAGATTTTCTTTACAACCCGATTTTTGGGAATTCTCTCTCCTAAATTGTATAACGAGTTTAAGATGTTGGAGAAATGAGTATAGAACTCATAAAACATTTCACTCTCACTCATATGGAAGGTTTCAAATTGAGTAGTGAGATTTTAAAGATTATAAGCCTTCATGGCATTTGTTCATTCGTGAGTAAGTTGGAGTATGTCCCAATTCTACTTGGACGTTTCACACATCATGATTCTGTGGGAATCCTCAACTAAGGATGCATTAAACAAAGCGCTGAGACAACATGAATTATAATTACATAGTTTACGTCCGTCCTTGCTCCAAATCTCAATCGGCTTAGCGACAGTACGCTCTCCAACAATATTTGT
Organism: Sambucus nigra; assembly: GCA_949130495.1. NCBI lineage: Eukaryota > Viridiplantae > Streptophyta > Magnoliopsida > Dipsacales > Adoxaceae > Sambucus > Sambucus nigra. The sequence continues at coordinate 96,242,164 of OX422212.1, forward strand.
GGGTGGATTCCATCCTCTAACTACTGCCATCCACACTCTCTCATCAATTGATTGAAGTGAAAATTTCATATAGGCTTTCCAATATGCATAATTTGACCCGTCGAACATCGATAACCTATTTATTGACTCCATAGAAAATATCTTAGAAGATATGCCTAAGTAATCTATAGACACCTGCTCTAATACCAATTGAAAGTCCGATTTTCTAATTCAGAATCAAATAGATTAATAAAAAGATTAATGTGATAAAAAAAAATTTGTACCAAATTCAGTCTAAGACTTGTAAATATGCAGATTAGGTTATTACCAATTTTAATCTTGTATATCTTAATTCGTAAGTTTGCATGCAAGATTAATTGGGTAGTTAAAGATTAATCACAATCACATGAGAGACGATGATGTACAAGGAAAACCTAAATGGAAAAAACCTAGGATGACCAGGCCTAGACAAATTCCACAATAAACACAATTTTATAAGAAGACTCGAAAGAATTACAACTCTTGACTCCTCAACCCTATCTAAATGAAATTTTAAACCTCTATTTATAGCCAATGTATAGTCCAGTATCAGCATCACAGCAAATCTATGCCTCAAACTCCTCCAATAACCTAACCCATCACCCAAAAGTGTGGAATCCACCACCCCAGAAATATGAATAATTATATATGTGGGTTTGATCTTGGTACTATGGTCAAGATAATCAAGATTGTATTTCGATTTAGGTCAAAAATATATTTTATTCTTTAAAGGCTTAAAAAAATTTTGTTCAGAAGAGGCTTAACAAAATTTGAGAGAAAACCTAGTTTTGATGAAGAGTTTACCAGAGGAAAAAGTCGAAAAGATTTTTTTGAATTTTGCGAAGTTCGTTCAAATGAGATTATAATGTCGTTCAAATGATTTTATACATCTCGTTGTAAGGAGTTTAGAGTTCATTTGAATGATAGGATATATTTCATTTTACAAAGCTTCCAATGACTTTCAAATGAAAAAATAAATGAAATCAACACAAGTCATTTGAATGTTGTTGAGATCTCGTTTGAATAAGAATTCAACCTCGTTTGAACTCTGCCATCTCCCTCTCATTCGAACGATATTATCAATGTCATTTGAACGACTGATTAAATTGAAAAATTTTAAAGAAAACAATTTAACACATAAATAGCCTCAGAATAAAAGATCAAAATACACTAATGAATATTTTGACACATAGAAAATCATATACCCTTATTCTCGAGATGCATGGAGCGCATCCAATGATGTAGAAGAAAATATAGCCTCTTGCGAGTCTCAGATCATAAGCTTGAGTAACAAATATATGACATAAACTAAACCTATGTATTTTGACCAATAGAATAATCCAATACATACATATGACTCGGTTGGAATTTTTTCCTTACAATTGGTCCTGTTGCAACAACTATGGGACAAGTGTCTTTCTCCGTGGAAAGGGAGAAGGGTAGTTGTGGTAGTTTTGGGTGGTTATAGGACTTAATACAATTTAAAAAATTCATGGGAGGGAAACATAACAAAACATTATAAATCAGATTAAACCTAAAAACAAAAAAATTTAAATCACATAAGCTACGCCTTGTAAAACAAAGGGAAAGATGTAGAGACGGCTCTTTAAAGTCCTATATAATATGGAATAATGTCTTCTTTTTTGGCCAGTTGTGTTTGATAGTTGCTCAAATAGTAAAGACAGGTTAACATCTGGATCTCTCTCCCTCATTATTATACTTCAGTGTCATTATATATCTATGACCAAAGTATATATTAAAACTAACGTGCAATCCACGCAATGCTAAATGTGTATAGATTTTTTTGTTAAACTTTGATACATACACATGACACAACTTATTTCCACAGTAAAAAATCAAATAGAACAATATATAAAAGATTAAAAAATTATTGGAATAAGAGTCGTCTTAACGTTCATTTTATATGAGTCAAATGCTTACAATATATTTTGGTTCAAAATAAAAAATTTACTCATATAAACCTAGTGGCACACAAAGTAAAAATGTACATTATTTTTTTCATACCAACTACCCCATATAAAAATTAAGGTAATCATTTTAATTATTTCAGGAAGGGATTTTTCACTATGCAATAAGTTGCTGAATTATGTTCAATTATTAACTTTCTTACATTTCATTTTTTTCCTCGCAACCACGATAGGAAAAATAAATTAAACAAACTACTTTTATTTAAGAATATAAAATATGGAAGTAAGAATAAAATTACAAAAGAAATAAGTAAAGAGAAGGAAAACACAAATATAAGAGTAAAATCCAAAGTGGACTCGGTATGAAATAATCCGTGCACACAAAAACCCAATTACAAAGGGATTAGAATTAGAAATGTACAAGCAAAGGAAAATCCTAACTAGCACGTAGCCAATTTTTTATCTTCTATTAAGTGATTGGGTGGTCAAATTTTTATTAATCTGCGGGCGAGAAAATCACAGAGTCTTATACGTATCCTTTGGAAAATGCGCTCCTACTTGGGTTGATAGTTAGTTAATTTTAATTATATGATGACGCGGGTTGACAAGCAAGTGGAATTAAGTGATTGAGTCGGGTGATGAAATCCCTTATCGTTTTAATGATCGGATCTAGGTGTTAAGTTCATTAAACCATTCAAAGTAAGACTATGCAAAAATAAAATCACATAGGAGCAAATAGTCAAACAATAAATGGGATCGCTAATAGGAGGGGCACGAGTGATAAAGAAATGTACCTCCCACATCTTTTACACACGTACGGTGAAGACCGAGTTGAGTCAATCGGAGGGATGTTTGCCCAACTTTAGTCGTCCCCGAGAGTCGTACGACCCAAAGTAGAGAGGCTTCAAAATTCCACTCCAAGGGCTCTCTCTCTCTACCTTGTCCCATTTCCCATTTCCCTTTTCTATTTTTTATGATTTATTTAATTATTACAAATAATTGGTGTCCAAAGCACCACGAATAAATGAACAAGGCCTCAATATTGTAATACAAACAATTTATAAAGAAAAAAATTGTGTATATATATATATATACACACACACACACAAATGAACAAATGTACAAGTCTTCAAAATGCTCCGCAACTCGAAAAGTTGACAAAGGAGCTTCGCGAAAAGTCAATCGCCAAAGTTTAAGCAAAGTCCAACACTTAAAAAGTCGGTAACGACACCATTTGATAACACGCTTTTTGTGTATATGTTGTTGTAGAGTAAAGACGGTCAATAAAAAATCCATTTTGGTACCTACAAACACACTAAAATTGTATATTAACAAGTAATGGGTCAATCCGCGCTCCTTAATGTGGACAAGAGCAAAGTGAAAACAACTATGATTTTTAAAAAATTTATGAACGAATATTTATACTATTAATCATGAACTAAAAATTAAAACTACATTAATAAATAAAAAAAAATGATAAAGTGAGCTAAATATGAGGAGAAAATAGTTATGAGATAATTCAAGGGATTAAACTTCAACACTTAACCTATTTATTTTCATTAATTAGTTTGTCTAGTTGAAATACCCCAAAACATACATAACTTCACAAATCAACTCTTGTTGCAAATGTAAAGCTACATATAGTCCTTTTAGAAGATTAATATTTAAATTTCACATACTCATAAAATTTAGATTTAAACATTTTCTAATAAATCACCCGCTAGGGAAAATTCACTTAAGTATTTTAAATCATAAAAAATTACATTTTTAGAGTAGAGAAATTCAAACTATAATACCATTCAAAAAATTGCCTATCTCTAGTTTAATTAATGAATAAATATTATGATCTGAATTTAGGATTTTCTCTCAAAAATAATTCACCCTCTCTCGAGGCGTAAATATAAATTGTAAAATTTGACTATTAATATTCAACGTGGCATAATAAATAAACAAATCAAAAATAACAATAATTAAGTTAAGGGTTTCATCTCACCTCTTGAAATAGGTATTTAGCCTCTCAGTTTGGTATTACTACATATAAAAGTAATAATGACTCAATATATGGCATAATAAATAAAATTGGGTGCGAATAAATAAATAAACCAAGTCTCCTTGAGTTTTATTTTAACTTCCCAAACTTCATTAATAATTGCACCCACAAATCTGAGTTTATAAACACTGAGAATTGATACCAACTCAAAATTTGTATTTCACAATAATCTGCCACACAAAAGTCACTAAGAAAAAAAAACTAAAAGAAGAATTAACAATGCGACTCCAAAAATAAATGAGTCAAAAAATGGAGCCCCTAAAAAAAGCTATACTAAAAAATGTGTTTCTCACTATAATCTCTGAATTTTTCTCCCTCTCCCCCCTTCAAATGAAGAGATTGTCTTCTCAAAATATAAAGTCACATGGACATAAGAATGGAGGCTAAGGGTACTATAGTTCTGTTTGGGACAGAGGTAGGTTTGGGTTTTCGTGTTAAAGATGTACAGAGTTGGGCATTGATTAGGCATAAATTCTTCCTAATTTATCCCTTAATTTAGTTACTTTTAGCACCACGAACAACGTAATCGATGTGAATTTATCTCATAATCTTGCTACTGACTTATCCTAATGAGTACACCGAGTTTCTGGTATTTTGTATGAGTTTTACAGGTATTTGTTATCAAGAAACGAAAGAAGGAGACTGGAAGAATAAAGAAAGACAAGAAGGAAAGTAAAAAGGGAAAAAGCGTAATTCTATCCAGAATTCGGATGAGGTACCCAAAGAGAAGTTGAAGAAATCACACTCGTGAGCACATAGGAAGAAACGGCACCTCAATGGGAGTCCCGGAACAAAAGATATGAGCAGTCAAATATGAGGAAAAAAGTCAAACAGGCAGACCGGTCCGCCCCAACCCCAGACCGGTCCGCTATGCCAAACTCCAGTAGACCTCGGATTGAAAGCAAACCAACGAAGGTAGAAAAATAAAAGAACCAGTCTGCCCCAGACCGGTCCGCCTGGAAATAAAAAGAACCGATCCGCCTTGGAGGCAGACCAGTCCGCCTTAGGCCCGGACCGGTCCGGCCATCGAGATTCTGCAAATCTTATCTTCTTCTAAAGAGACTCCTAGTGCAGCTGAAACTCTTGAATTATTGTAGGGTATAAAAACCCATTTTTATTATTATTATAAGAACGGAGAATTAGTGTAATTTTCTTTACTTTTTCAGAAACCCTAGTTTAGATACATTTTGTTCTTTTAATCCCAAGATTGAAGCTTTGATCAAATTCCAGTAATTACAAGTAATTCCAGTTAATACTTTGAGTGCTTTGGTAAGATTAGTAAGTAATTTCGTCTGTTTAATTTTGTTTTACATCATTCTACCAATTTTCCAAATTTTAATCATGATTTTCTGCACATCAAACACTGTTTCCATTACTTTGAGCATGCTAGGCTAGATTTTCTAAGGCCAGGATATATGAACCCAGCTTGAAGTGTTAGTTTCATGTGTATAACATTAATCCTCTAAATTTAGTGTTTGATTACGACCATATTGCGTAGGAACACAACAATTTTAGATCTTTATATCTCGTTTGCCTCTAGGTAACCGGGATGATTTAGAATGCAATTCGAGTGTCACTATCGCGATACCGATTTACTCATCCTCAGATTAAGTATGACGCGGGCTTGAACCTCGTATACGTAATGCTTGGGAGTACTAAATTTCGGGTTAAATTAATCAGTTAAATTTACGATTAATATTATAACTGCAATACACTAGGGTTGAGGGATTGTATTCCCGTCCTACTTTTCTCATCACTTAGTTCAAAAGTTACAAATCATCTTTCAATCATATTTTAGGTAGTTTAGTGTAATTGTATCTCTTCATAATTTCATCATTGCATTTAGAGTGTGTTTGATTCCAAAGTTGGAAAATGAATTGAAAATAATTGATTTCCATGAAAAATAATTCTGGGGAAATATTTTCCATCGAAAGAATTCTTGGGTTTGTTTGATTACATTTATTTTCTTATTAGAAAATTAGGTGTTTTTCATCTCATGAGTAATGGCAGTTGCCCATATTCCAATATTTGTAATGGTTATATGGGTCAGTACCCATAATACATCGTAGAAGAATGCCAAGTTTTCACTAGGTTGGTATCATTTATTTGATGTGGTTTTTAAAGCAGATGTCCATGTACTTCGTTATATAGTAAACAACTTTGCCTCATTTCACAAACCTTTTTTTGCCATTAATCCATCTACCTTCTCTTTGTTTCCAAAACATTATGAAGGCTTCAATTTACAAACCACTGATGATTTATTTGGCCAAAACTTACTCAAATAGTGACAAATAGAAAGCCCTGACTTTCACCGCAGATCGACTCATCAGAACCCTACTTCCGGTGAAATTTCTCCTTTTCTGGAATTTGTAGATGGTGATGGGGAGGAGAGAGTTGTGGTGTGTGAGGAGAGAGAGAGAGAGAAGAGAGTTACCTTTAATAGATACAGAATGAGGTTGAGACATGGGGGGAAAGAGTCGTACATGGGTTGTAAAATATTGGCTGGAAATGAATTATTTGGTGGGAGTGGAGAATTGTTTTTTGGGTTTTTTGAGGAAAATAGGTCACGTGATCAGCTTTCAGGGAAATTAATTTTCTGGAAATTTTTTTAATCAAACACCTTAAAATATAGAAAATAGTTGAATTTTTTTCATTTTCCATGGAAAATAGTGACAATCAAACACACCATTAGTATAATCAATTCTCAAAACCAAATTATTTTTCCTTTCTTTTTAGAGTCAGAGTTAGGATTCCTCCATATTTTCCCATTGTCATAACTTCGTTGTCCTTTTTCCCTCAGGATCGATACCCGACTTGTCGAATTATTACTTGAGCAACAGGCTTACACTTGAGCCTAGAGTGAACGCACGTTTCTGAGACACATTTTCAGTCGCGTCAAGTTTTTGGCTTCGTTGCCGGGGAATTAGGTAGACTTAGGATTAGATCGAGTCAATCTAAAGCTTTGACCAAAAATTTCAAAAAAAAAATCCAAAAACATAAGAAAAATTCAAAAAGCACAAAAAGATTCACCATCATCTCTCATAAGCCATTAATGCAAAATTTTGAACTCACTCCCACACCCTATAATACTCCAACCAGCATTGACGAAAATCCAATCGTTGAGTATAACCCCGATAGCCCTCACACTCTATACGCCCAACAGTTCTGGATTCCACCTTCCACACCATCACACTTAATCTCCAATAACACTCTGTTTTCCTTCTTAGGACACACCTCCGAACACACTTCGAGCACATCGAGTGAGAGCATCGAGTCGTTAAGTGAGAGAGAAATGTCGCAACACGGTAGTGCAGCTGCCGGTGAGGAAGAGCCCCCATACCGCCGGTTGAGAGAATTCTTATATCCCGAGCGCACTGTCACTCCGGGATGCATTATACTCCCGTATAATGCCAGGCAATTCTGTTTCAAAAATGGGATGATCCAGATGTTACCTCATTATCATGGAATGGATTCTGAAAAACCATATCTTCACATTAGGGAATTTGAGGATGTGTGTGATACTCTCAATGATCAAACTTGCACACAAGAGGTGATTCGCCTCAAACTCTTCCCCTTCTCACTCAAAGATAAATCTAAGACCTGGTTATGGTCTTTACCTCCAAGCTCGATTGAACGAGTTACAATCGAGATTTATCAAGAAATTCTTCCCAACACATCGAACAATCTCCATAAAGGCTCAAATTCAAACATTCAGACAATCTAAAAATGAGCTATTTCATTGATGTTATGAGCGTTTCAATGAGTTAGTTACTTCATGCCCCCATCATGGATTTGATGCAGCGCAAATCATCTCTTTTATCTATATTGGGCTGAATCTTAACTCCAAGCAACTTGTTAAGACTATGGGAAGTGGTCATTTTGTCGACTTAGACGCCCACGATGCTGAGCTTCACCTGAGGTATGTCGCCGAGACTACCCAATCCTGGGAAACATCTGATCCTAACGCTCAAAATCGAAATCGTCAAGTGACCACCACTCCATCGACGTCTAGACTATTTCACGTAGATAAGAATTCTATGACGGACAGCCCATTGGATACCCTTACTAAAGGATTTCGAGACCTATGCGAGATATATGGAAAAGGATCAGATGGATCAATACCAAACCCCGTCGAGAAATTGTGTGTGATTTGTGAGGCGGGTCATTCAATTGAGGAATGCCCGAATATTCCCGCCTACAAAGTAATGCTTCAGGAGCAAGTTAGTGGTATAGGAGGATTTAAGGGTAATTTTGGTGCACCGCAAGGGAATTCATACAACCCTTCATGTAAAAACCATCCCGGTTTTAGCTATAGGCAAAAACATGCCACAATGAACCCTCCTTCACATGTTGCCCCTCCTCCACCTCAACACTTTCAACAAGATCCACACATGCAAGGATATGTGCAAGCACCACCACCACAAGGAGCGTATATCCCTCCTCCTCGAAGAACTCTCGAGAATACTATGAATTAATTTATCGCTATCTAGACCGCAACCAATGCCAAATATGATCGTCTGATTGGTGACATAAATGCAAGTCTGTCAAAGACCACAACCAATGCCAATGTTTTCCCCCAAGAGAAGGGCAAGTTTCCTGCCCAAGGCTAAAGACCTCCCCAAGGCCAAACTAGTTTTAGCTCCACCTCTACTGAACATCAGGACCTATGTCAAGATGTGACCACTCTTCTTAGTGGGAGAGTCATTGATTTATCACCTCCCCCACACGACACAACGAAAGACAAGGAGATTTCGCCCGACACGAAAGAGGCCGAAGATGTCCCCTTGAATGAGAGTGACAAAGAAGACTTTAGTGAGCCAGAGGTAGTAGTGAAACCACCCTCCGCGGTGCCATTTCCTCAAAGGTTGATTCCCTCCCATAAAGGAAACCCACGTGAGGACGTGCTAGAAGTGCTAAAGCAAGTAAGGCTGAATTTACCTTTCTTTAATGCCATTAAGAAAATTCCATCTTATGGAAAAGTCATCAAAGACTTGTTGAAGATAAATATAAAGATGAAGGTAAAGAAGAATGTCTTTCTAGCACAAAACGCGAGCTCCATTCTACTAAATGATCTCCCGCCTAAATTCAAAGATTCCGGTGCACCCACCATTTTTTGCATCATTGGAGAAAACAAAATCGAAAAAGCCTTACTTGACTTGGGAGCAAGTGTCAATATCCTCCCTTACTCCATCTATAGGCAACTTGACTTGGGCGACCTCAAGCCCACAAAGGTCACTCTCTAATTAGCGGATCGAACTGTGAAGATCCCAAGAGGCATAGTCGAAGACGTGATCGTCCAAGTTGACACCTTTTACTTCCCGGTAGATTTTGTCATTTGGGACACGGAGCCCTCCTTCAAATCGAGCAACCATGTTCCAATCATCCTTGGGCGCCCATTCTTAGCTACGGCTAACGCCATCATCAATACTCGGAATGGGCGAATGCAAATCACTTTTGTGAAAATGACCTTAGAGACCAACATCTTCCACATAACCCAACATACGGGGGAGGAAGATGATCTTCACGTGGTGAGCCTCATAGATGAGGTAATAAAGGAGTACTTTGAGGAGAATTATTGCAGCGACGCCTTAGAGTCCTATTTAGTGGCGCTACACGAGAGTGAGGGGACGTACACCGACTTCGAGTGGGAGGCTAGGGAGTTGAGAGAGTTACTCGATGAGAGTGCGTCGGACGAGGACGCGAGAGATGTTAATTGGGTTTCTAGATTCGAGGAGTTACCTCCGAGGGATACACGCATGGTTCCCTCCAGTGACAAATTTACAACCCTTGAATTAAAGAAACTCCCCACCCATATTAAATATGCATACCTAGGAGAGGATGATACATTTCATGTTGTTGTCTCCTCTAGCTTAGACGAAGAGCAGGAGGGTAAATTGTTGAAAATTCTGAGGAAGCACCAAAGTGCTTTTGGTTGGTGCATTGCTAATTTGAAAGGGATAAGTCCTTTAATTTGCACTCATAAGATCCATCTCGAACAGGATGTCAATCCCTCTAGAGAAATGCAAAGAAGACTAAATCCCAACATGAAAGAAGTTGTGAGAACCAAGATTATCAAGTTATTGGATGTCGGGATTATCTACCCAATCTCGTATAGCAATTGGGTGAGCCCTATTCAAGTCGTACCGAAGAAGTCGGGTATGACAGTGATTGAGAATGCCAAGGGAGAGCTAGTTCCCCAACGTACCACCACCGGGTGGCTCGTTTGCATTGATTAACGGAAACTCAATGCGAGAACTAGGAAAGACCATTTCCCCTTGCCATTTATTGATCAAATGTTTGAGAGACTAGCGGTCCACCCTTACTATTTCTTCCTTGATGGTTATTCCGGATATAACCAGATTGAGGTAGATGTACTTGACCAGGAGAAAACGACCTTCACTTGCCCTTTTGGTACGTTTTCCTACAAACGTATGTCATTTGGTTTGTGTAATGCACCCGCGACCTTTCAAAGGTGCATATTGAGCTTATTTAGCGACGTGGTCGAGAGAGGACTCGAAGTGTTCATGGACGATTTCAGCGTTTTTGGCACCTCTTTCGACCTTTGTCTCAAAAAACTGGAAAAAGTACTTGTTCGGTGTGTGGAAAAGAACTTAGTGCTCAATTGGGAGAAATGCCATTTCATGGTGAGCGAGGGAATAGTTCTTGGGCACATAATATCCTTAAAGGGGATAGAAGTCAATAGGGAAAAGATAGATGTCATAGCTGACCTTCCCCCACCAAAATTTCTTAAAGACGTGCGCTCTTTCTTGGGCCACGAGGTTTTATCGAAGGTTCATTAAGGACTTTAGCGCCATCGCTAGACCCTTAAGCAACCTACTCATGAAAGACACCCCATTCGAGTGGACGGAAGCATGCCAAAGCTCTTTTGAAAAAATGAAAACCATGCTTGTGTCCGCTCCCATCATGCAAATTCCGGATTGGTCTTTACCATTCGAACTTATGTGTGATGCTAGCGATTATGCGATAGGGGCTGTTTTGGGCCAAAGAGAGGATAAGCAATCTCATGTCATCTACTATGCTAGCCAGACTCGTATCGGACCACAACTCAACTACTCTACCACGGAGAAAGAGTTTCTAGCGGTAGTCTTTGCCCTTGATAAATTCTGGTCATATCATATCGGTTCTCCCATTACTTGCTTCACCGACCACGCGACTTTGAAATACCTACATGCAAAGAAATATGCCAAGACGTGCCTCATAAGGTGGATCCTACTCCTACAAGAATTCAATCTCTCCATTAAAGATAAAAAAGGAGTAGAAAACATCGTTGCCAACCACTTATCATGGCTTTTGTCTGACGTACCTAGTGATCCCGTACCCATAGACGAATACTTTCCAGATGAGCAACTTTTTGCTACCTCTTCTTTGCCCTTGTTTGCGAATATAGTGAACTATCTTGTCACAGGAGACGTCCCTCCCGACTGGACACCACAAGATAAGAAGAGGTTTATTACTTGGTCGCGCATGTTCTTCTATGACAATCCATTCCTTTTCAAATATTGCGTCGACCAAATCATCCGAAAATGTGTACCGGATGATGAAATCCCGAAAGTCATCCAATTTTGTCATTCGGAAGCTTGTGGAGGCCACTTTTTGACGAAAAAGACGGCCGCAAAAATTATGCAATGCGGCCTCTATTGGCCCAAAATATTTTGGGATGTGAACGCTGCTTGCAAATCTTGCAATAGGTGCCAACGGATGGGAGCCATTATGCGACGAGACATAAGGCCTCTTACCCCTATACTCATCATTGAGATCTTCGACTGTTGGGGTATTGACTTCATGGGCCCTTTCCCCCATCCTTTGGTTTCCTATACATCCTTGTCGCAGTAGACTACATTTCTAAATGGGTGGATGCTATAGCTACCAAGTCAAATGACAACAAAGTGGTGATAAAGTTCCTGCAGGAACACATACTTTCCCGCTTCGGTGCTCCGAAAGCGATAATCAGCGATAATGGCATGCACTTTTGTAATAGGCCATTCGCGAAGCTAATGAGAAAGTATGGTGTCGTTCACAAGGTTGGAACGACTTATCACCCACAAACGAATGGGCAGGCCGAACTAGCGAATCGAGAAATCAAGAACATTCTTGAAAAGACCGTCAATCCTACCTGGAAAGATTGTTCATTTAGATTGAATGATTCGCTATGGGACTATCGTACCACATATAAGAATCAACTCAGCATGTCCCCTTTTCGCTTTATGTATGGCAAACCTTGCCATCTTCCTGTGGTGCTAGAACACAAAGCGTATTTGGCGATTAAGCAATTGAATTATGCCATGGATAAGGCCGGTGAAGCCCGCAAGCTTCAATTAAATGAGTTAGAAGAACTACGCAATGATGTGTATGAAAATGCTAAAATTTCAAAAGAAAGGATGAAACTCGCTCATGATAACATCATTCAATGCAAAGAGTTTCTTCCCGGGGCAAAAAGTTCTTCTCTATAACTCTCGATTTCATCTATTTTTGGGCAAGTTGCGGTCACGATGGTCTGGCCCGTTCATCGTGGAGAATGTTTTCCCCCATCGAGCTGTTGAATTAGACGATTTAAAAGGGAGACATATATTCAAAGTGAATGGACAACTCCTAAACCCATATCTAGAGGCGTGTGTGGAAGAAGTCGACACCGTCTGGTTATCGGACCCCGTTTACGGGGCAGAGTGAGCTATTATAGTGAGGTCGTTGCACCCCCGACGCATATGGGGTGTTAGTCGTGTGTGTTGTGAGAGTCGTGTGCGTAGTGAGCGTCGATAGGATTAGGGTACATTCAGGAAAAAGCATTTATGTTTCGGGAATATCGAGTCAAAGGGCGTTGACCAGCGAATTCGAGAGGGTTCTAGTTCAGATTGATGGGGAGTATGTTGTGAAAGTGAAAATTTTCGGAGATGAGAGATCAAAATTAACTTCGGAAAAAATTCAAACCAAAAACCTTGGGCCTGACCGATTCCTTTAATTTAAGGTCGGATCGGTCCGCACCCAAACCGGTTCTTTTAATTTTATGGCAGACCGATCTGCTAATCGGATTTTCTGAATATCAAAGTAACCGGACCGGTCTACCCCTACCCCGGACCGATCCGCCTTTTGCAGATCTGATTTTTCCCTTCGCAAGATTCACCCCCATTCTCCCCAATCCCATTCATTCCCTCCAATCCGTTTTCCCAACTCCCAACCCCAACCTTTCCCTCCCAAATTCACCCCATTTTCCCTCCAAACTCTTTCCCTCCAATTCCAACCCCTACACTCACCCCTTCACCTATAAATACACACCAATACCCTCCCTTTCTCTTCACACCTTTAACCGAAATCCTCTCTTCTCCCTCCTTAGTTTTCAAAGCAAATCTCTCTCATCCTCATGGCCCCACGCGCTGCCCCCACCAAGTATGACTCCACCGACATCCACCCCTCCGGCCATGGAGAATTCCTTTCCCGCCAAGAGGAGCGATGGTGCCATCAGTTCTTCGGTTTGGATCGCAAACTCCATATGGAGCGCACTATCCAATGGACCGAGCTGCCCAACTCCGCCACCGCCCTATTCATGGCTCGGGGGTGGTGCCGATTCCTCAACGAACCCTATGAAGTAGTTTGGGAAACTGAAGTCCGCTCTTTTTATGGCACTCTTATTCAGACGGGCCAATTCGAGGCCCAAGCTTGTGTGGACGGGAATGTCATCCCATTTTCATTAGCTCTTCTCACGACCAAATTGGCCGAGTATGATGTTCCAGACGTTCAAGAATTCACCTATCCACGGAACGTCGCCCCGATCGATAAGGAAGTTATCATGGCCCGCATTGCACCGAATGCGACTTGAACGGAGCAAACCGTCATCGTTAGACGCCTTAACGAGAAGGCGCGCCTCACTTTTCAGATTGTGTGCGCCAATATATTGCAAACGTCCAACGATTCTGCCATGCGGCCCTGGTAAGCAACTTTAACCTATCACCTCTTTGACCCACACACTTCCATCCACTTGGCTCGCACTTTATACGCCGATATCATCAACGCATCCTTGGATGAGATGGTACAACACAACATTGGGTTGGTTTACCTAAATTAGGCATAAACCCAACTGAAAATGCACGGTGCAACTTAGAATAAGTTATTCACCTACGATTTGAGACTAAACTCGCCTAAAATAGTGATACAACCCAACTCTGGGTCGATCAATCTAAAATAAGCATAAACCCACCTAAGAATGGGTTGTATGACATAGATTAAGTCAGTTGCCTACGATTTCGCACAAAACTCACCTCAAAATGGTGGTACAACCCAACTTTGGATTGGTAGGCCTAGATTAGGCAATAGTCTCCCAAAGAATATAGAGGCTAATGGTTAGGTTAAATAAAGAGTATTAACTCATCAAATTTTTAGTCAATAAGTTAATTCGAATGTTAACTTGTCGTTGATTAATTTTACAAGTCAAGTGGAGTTGGTCACCGGCCTTAACTCCACCAACTAAGTATCAAATTAACCAAATTCTAAGTCAATGAGTTGATTTAAACATTATATCGTTGATTGGATAATTTTACAAATTAGTGGAATCGGTCACAAACCCAAACTCCACCGACTAATGGTTGAGTTAAATAAGAATGTTAACCTTATTACATCCTTAGTCAATAGGTTAATTTTAGCGTTAACGTGTTGAATAATCTTCCAAATTAGTGGCATCGGTCACAAAACCCAACCCCACCTACTAACGATTAAGTTATATAAGACTATTAACTTATCAAATTTAATTCATAAATTGATTTCGTCATTATCAAATTAATTAATATATAAATGAATAATTAACTCCTTAAGCACATTCATGGCATATGAATAAGTAAGGCATTTAGAATAAATATAAAAACGTCTTTCATTAATATATAAATGGCACTTAGCCTACAAAAGATTGGCCGAAAGGCCTACAATTAATTATATATGAAAATGAAAGAACCCCTTAAACAACTAGGGTATTAGGGTGACCTGATCCAACTCACAACAACATTTCCTTATTCTACCTATCTTTCATGGATATCTAACTCAGTTGTCAGTTGGTTAACCTCTTAGTTGGACGTTGAGGAAGCTTCGTCTATAGTAAGCGTCTCAAGAGGAGGATGTTTGGTGTAAGTTGTATCGCCTTAGGGAACATTCACCCTCGAAGGACAATGATCCGTCCTTTATTGAAGGAAACAAATTTATGGTAGTCAAGCAATACAATAACTTTCGGGACCCTAATCTTGAATCCTTTATCAGGTGCTTTTTCATGGATGTCCTTTCGACCAATGGAAAGATCCCTCTTCTGCCTCTAAAGGATGAGCTTTTCCAAGGTCTTCCTGGTGAAGGCCTTATTCGTCTCCCCACGGAGTTCACCTTGCTGAACTATAACTATAGTAATTCACATTCCTTCACCACCTTTTCCTTACAGGTGGTCTCCTCATTGACCTTGGCCTAGAGTTGGAAATTATTTTGCTCTTGTTAGTCAGATTATTCTTTATGGCCTTGGATTTGTCATAAATAATGTCATTTCATCTCAATAAATTGTTGTCTCAACTGTTCATCTCATGCATTGCTTGCATGGCCTAAAAAATGGAAAGGGAGGTCGTTGACTATCAATACGATATTAGAAACTGAAAAGAACCAAATTTAAAGGCCGCATTATGAGAATTTAATGGCAGAGCCCTTATTTTTTTGGATGCTCAAAGTGAAACTCTACAAGGCCGATGTTTCCCTAAGTAGTATGGAAGCCTAGGTTAAGAAGTATCCAACTTCAATGTTATGAAACCCTAAACACTCAATTGTCATGATTTATCATCCCTTCATGAAGTTGATTGTCCATGGGTGAAACTTTGATGTGGTTGTTGTGTAGTTTGATACCTTGGGGAAATTACCAAAGCCCCTAGTTAGAGTAAAGAGATGAGTTTTTTCGGTGCTCTTCTTCTTGGCCTACTCGTCCTTCCCCATTTCTATCTTGCCCTTTACTTATCCTTATCTTGATTCTTATTCTCCATGGTGGAGATAATTATCTTATTAGTACCAGTTGCACCTCAGGAAGCCTGATTGGTCTGGCCACCTATATTTTTTAAGTTCACCCTAGCGACATCAATTAATTTTTTGCCTTGGGTGGCCTGTCATATCTTCAAGTTATTATATTATTGGGGAAAATGAAATCTTCTCCTTCTTGATATTGTACATATTTTGTCATTGAAGAAAAAGTTCACTTGATGTTGTACAAATTTTTCCTCCTCCAAAGGAGTATAGACCACGTAGGTGAGCGAGGACGGTACACCAATTTATACCCCCCTTGAATATACATTAAGGATGGGGAGTAATTAGTAGAATTAAAGGATCTTCGACCACTACATAATCATTTTTTGTTACTTTGAGATCTGGAATAAAGTTCTTGGATGACGTAACAATTTTTATAGCAAGTAAGTATGTGAGCATACCTCTAACCGAATCTGACACCTATTGGAATCGATATTATGAGAACCTAGATTCAATAGTGCATCTTTCCTCCTCACATATATAGATATATTGAAAAGGGATCTATCACTGTGACACGTGATCATTGCTTTATTGTCAGTTGAAAGGATTTGAGTTGACATACTATTTTACATAAAACAAATGAAATAAATGGTAGGTATCCATGAATACCTAATGATGTCAAGTAATACATATTCTTAATTAAAGAGCGAAAGGTATGGTGAGTTGATTACAAATTGGGAAGGTGTTTGGTGGCACCCCCTCTGCCCTTTCGATCTCAAATGCATATGTGAAATATATATATACATATATATGAGCATGTTATAGTGCAAAAGAAATATTAAAATGAAAATAGTTAGTATATCAATCGATTGTGCAATACAATGTGGGATATGGAATGTGTGTGAAAACAATATAGATAAAAGGGTAAATGCGTACAAAGCTAGACGTATTCACTAAGTCAACAGTCTGAGTGAGTCTGCATACTCACAGGGAGTGGCTTAGAGTCCACATAGTTCAAATATGGACAAGAAAGGATTTCACCTCTTATGAAGGATCGACGTGGTTGATCTTAACTCCCTTTGACATCTTAATTTTGTTTAAAGTGTAGTGGGTTTAGATCTTAAAATGCAGAGAGATTCGTGTTCGTGAAACATGATTTGATGGAATGGTTTAACTAATGAAACTCATTAATGATGAAAGACTATTGAGACTTCTAATATTAAGAAAGAAATAATATGTAGAATACTGGGATCAAATGTTCATACATCCTATATTTACATATTTCATGGTTTTGTAGATTTTTTTATATTTGTAAAAATACATATAGAAATATATAGATATGTACAAGACCTGATTTAAGATTTAGGGATGAACCCCCTATTATGCCTACATATTCGCCATAAGCACAATCAAAGTCAACATAGTTTCAATGTGACATTTAGAGAAAAGCTATTAACATATAAAACAATGAAGAAGAAGAAGAAGAAGAAGAAGAAGAAGAAGAAGAAGAAGAAGAAGAAGAAGAAGAAGAAGAAGAAGAAGAAGAAGAAGAAGAAGAAGAAGAAGAAGAAGATAATGGGTGGTGTTGCAATTCAACATGACCCTTTTTAGGTCTAGAATTTTGAAAATAAAATATTTAGAAAGAACGTATATGTGATGTTACACGTGCACCCTTTCCTATCGACAGCATTTCGGCATGAAATTATTCTTTTAAGAAATAAATCTGAAGCTTATTTTACAGTAAGGATTTTTTTGTACGAAAAAAGGGGGAAATGGATGTCTTGGAGTTTTTGGGTTTATGTGGAAAGAATAAAAAGTAGAGGGGAGTGGGGGTACAAATGTGAGAGTTTCATTAAGGAGGGGTTTGGAAGGAAAAAGTGGAGTGTATCGTCAAAATAATAAGACAACTACTAAGGGCATAAAATAGGTCGGACTCATCAATTCGAGCACATTTCTATCAGTCATGCCTGCCTCTCTAGAGTTTGGGTCTTATTTTTGGGACTATCTTATGTGTCTTTGGGTACTTCCTTGGGTTTCCAAGGTTTGGGTTATGATCTTTATGCTTTGTTTTGTTTTTTTTAGAGGGTAATAGTTTGAATCATAGTCCTTCAGTATATTGAGGGAGCAAAAAGGGGCATCTACAGAGACCCTCAATACTGAAGTTCATCTTTGAGTAAATGTTATTCCCAAAAGAGATGCTCGACATGCAACCATCTTCCCTCCATTTTGTGGTTGGGTGTTTTGTTAGTTCTCAATTCATTATCTCAACTGAAATTTTAGAGTGTGAACCTCGTAGAGTCCGAACTCATAGTTGGAATTCATTTCGACGAGTCAATCCATCATGCAAGATCACGGTGTAGGTGGTGAGACTCGTTTTTATGAATCGGGTCATTATGTAAGGGTACAAAATTGTAAATAGCAGGATTACTTCTAGAGAGTTATATCATCGTGAAAGAACATGGTATCATATAATAGTAGGAAAATTATTCTTGATGATTCAGGTAATCATGAGAGAGCGCGGAATCGTAGAAGAAGTGTAGGACTCATTCTAATAAGTAAGGTTATCATCTAAGAGTGTGGAATTATAGAAGAAATAAAGGACTCATTTTGAGTCATGTCAGCATGCAAGAGCTCAAAATCGTAGAAAAAGTTAAAGACTTATTTTTATGGGTTACGTCATCGTGCGAGAACATACAATTATAATGAATTTGAAGGGTAGTTGGGATCAACATTTGCTACTCATGAAGTTTGCCTAAAATAATATTCATCAGAAGACAATTGGTATGGAACTCTATGAAGCATTGTATGGATGATTGTGTCATTCGCTGAGTTATTAGTTAGAGATGGGGGAGAGAATGATGATTGGGACAAATATCATTCGGGACACCTCAAATAAGGTGGCACTCATACAGGAGCGTATAAACATGGAGAAGGATTAGTAGAAGAGTTACTTTAACAAGATAAAGCGTAAGATAGAGCTTCATGTGGGGGATCATGTGCTACTGAAGGTCTCTTCGATTAAGGGAATCATGATATTTGGATCCAATAGGAAGTTGGATTCCCAGTATGTAGGTCCCTTTTATGATACTGGGTAGGGTGGTCCTGTTGGCATATCATTTGGCCTTAACCAATCATCTTTAATGGGCACATGATGTATTATATGTGTCTATATTGGGGAAGTTCTTGAGGGACGAGTTAGCCTATTAGCACATCGACATCGATAGGATTTAGTTATCGCCAAATGAAACATATTAGGAGCAACTACAATGCATTCTTGACTAGAGAGGGAAGATACTGCGATCGGAGGTCATTCTATTAGTTAGAGTTCAGTAGCGACCCCTAAAAGGTTGAGTCTACTTTGAAGATAGAGGAAGAAATGTGGGCGTGATATCCACAGATCTTCTATTCAGGTATATAATTCGAATTTCAAAGATGAAATTCCTTACTAAAGGGGGGAGGAATGTAATACCCCGTAATTTCTATGCATTATTTAATTAATTAAATTTTCCTGATGTAATATGTGATTTCACTTATTACATTATATATGTATTATATAATTCATATGTGAAATTGGACATAATACACGGTAGTACATTAATTAAATAGTTGAAAGTTATAGGTGACCTTATATCTAGGGTTTTCTGTTTGTGATTATCCGCTTGATGTTAGGTCCTCTTGATTGTGAAGTACTTTCTCAAAATATCGTGTCGAACGTAACTAATTAATATTTAAAGGATTGATTTTATTTGACTCGTACCAACAAATATCTTAATTTAATACTATTTTATTGACTTTAAGATGCCGGGAAAGTAATTTTTTACTTAAAAGGGTGGATTTTAAGCCTATTTAGTTAAAATATGGCTTGGTTAGAGTTCTGGACTAATTGGAGTGAATTTGGGGCTTAGTGGCTTGAGTTCCATTTTGGGCCTCGGGATAATTTAGTGGGAAGAAGCATTAGTAGGTCATTAGACATAACCTAAAACACATTTGAAGCATTAAAAGAAACCCTAAGGAACTAGATAGAAGGAACACATAACGTTAAACAGGATATGGGAGTTGGGGGACTTTGATTTGTCAATCAATCTATGAAAATTTTGCATAGATTAGAAATCTGATTTTTGTTTATGTTATATTAATGATTAGTCATTTGAATCTGAATTAATCAATATTATAAGGTGATTTGTAGAAATTTTTTTTTGTACTTTTAAAAATAATTTAATGTTTAAATTATGACAATACCTCACACTACAAGAAAAAGTGTTTTCCACGACATATGTTTTACGACACTTTATAAAAATGTGTCGTGGAAAGTCGATAAAGACGACACTTTATAAAAATGTGTTGTGGAAAGTAGATAAACACGACATAATTTCGAAACGTGTCGTAAACATTTCAATTATAATAAATATCACGACATATAAAATAAGGGGGTTTTAGGAAAAGGTCCTCATAATGTTAAAAGTGTATAAAAATAGGACATTCTATATAATTTTATAAATTTAGTCCCTGTACTAAAAATACCATGAAAAATGGTGAAAAATAGTGTCGCTGGCGCGGACCAAAAAAATAAAGGTATTGTACCACTGGGACTAAATTTATAAATGTTATTGTACCACAGGGACTAGATTTAGAAACTTGAAAAGCATTTTCCTAAAATCTAAATATAGGAAGGAACATGACCTTTACTTTAATTGTCTATTAAAATAAATATGTTCTAATTTTTTTAAAGACGACACGTTATTGGGTGTCGTAAATTAGAAAAAAAAAAGGCGCCAGGTAATTAGCGCTAGAATTTTCAGTCGCGTGTCAAAAAAAAAATGTTGGATATTATCGTAACAACCCTCATCCACGATCCCATAAAAAACTCACATATCTGTCATGAAGGAGAGCTGTATGGAACTGCAACTTCGATGGAGGTTTAGAAGAAGAGCCCTATATAAATCTCTCTTGAAGTAGAGTCTCCATTGAAGCAGAGCGGTATAGAAATCTACGTACATAAATCTCCATTGAGACAGAGCGGAATCAGAGTCTCCATTGAAGCAGAGCGGTATAGAAATCTAGGTATATAACTCTTCGTACATAAATCTCCATTGAAACAGAGAAGGGAAATCTCCATTGTAGCAGACCCACAGAGCTTCACCTCCATTAATGTAAGGTATTTTTTCTCTTTCCCGATCCAACTAGTATAGAAAACTTTCCAATTATTTAAATTTTCCATTATGTTCTTGTTTAGCTTATGTCAGTTCCAAATATATTGTGTTTAGAAAACACTGTGTTTCTATATTATGCGAACTTTTTAAAACGGCATTGGAAAGTACAAGAACGAAAAAATGTAGACATGATAAAGAATTTGACGCATACCTGTAAATGGAGATAATTATCCCACCCTGGATTTTGGGATATGAGTATTGGTTTTCTGAGCTCATTTTTTTATTCACTGCCCATTTTCTCTCTTTGTCAATCTAGGGATTTACCACAAAGACATTGACAAAGAGGACAAATATTACAGTTCACCCACTGACTAAATTTGATCACGCTATCTAGTGTGTTATACAAATGCCATTTGATCATCACACCAAATTTCCTTATTTTCAATCTAGTGAGATACACTGTTTCAACCTCTAGTTGACCAAAAAAAATAAATGTTCTGATTTTTAGCTTTGAAGAAGGGGTAATGTATGTTTAGATGCTATGTCAAAAAAATATATCTTAGATGCTTATGTCAGATGCTTATGTCAGACCTCAAAGTCCATAGTATTGTTGGATGATTAAAATTGGTATGGCCTTTCTTTTTATAATGACAACCACATTAAGCTATGATGATATAAATTGTAATCTATTTATTTATTATTTCTATTTTGGTCAAGTTTTGGCTTGCGACTTTGTTACTTTTTGCTACAGACACGTAATCATGCACCGAATGATATTTCGATGCTATTTTTTTAGATGTGAAAGTTTGTTGCTCTTAGTTCCTGAAAATCAAATTTTGTGGATCCTAAACAACTTTTTTACTCTTTGACATTGGATATATAGTGTGAAATCTGACAACTTGTGTGTTATTCTTCTTTTCTTTCTTAATTGCGTTATGTGAGTTTTATTTTTTTATCGACATTTGGGTTAATTCTTTTTTTTCCCGGGCAAACTCATTAATACTAAATCTGATGTTTTCATTTGCAATATTTCATTATTCTATTTTGCAGGTGATTGTCTTAGGCAGTATTCAGATACTACAAATCAGATCCAATATAGGTATTTTTATCTTGCTTCATTTGTGTATAATTAAGTGTATATACCCACATTGATATTTCTGAACATATGTGTATACAACAGGTCAACTTGATTTAAGTGTATGAATCTGTATTGTTGAGTGTGGGTGATTATATTACTTATATGCTTAAGAAAATCATGAATAAGACAAAAATGGCTATAGTTTGTAGCCCCGATGATCTAACTATATATTTATTTCAATCTACCTCTGTAGATAGTGAATAATCTAACAGATTTAGTAAAATGTGACTAATGTAATGAGATCTTGTAGAATGACTATATTGAAAAAAAATATGACATTTTATCCGTTTATTGTTGATATTTTACCTCTTTTTTAATATTAACGTTTGCTGGTGTAAACAGACTAGAAACTAGTAAGTGGGAAACTCAAGATGGAAAAAGATTGGTTGAGATTTCCAAGGTTTTTTTTTTATTATTACTCGCATGCATATACGTTTACATATATTACAAAAACCTAAAGTATTTTTCTGAATGAACACTGTAGTGAAATTGAGAAGTGATTATGATTTCATGCCTTTTTTTTATTATCTGTAGACATACCGAGGAGTACCAAGATGGCGTGTACAAATTTATTGAATCTGCCAAGAAAACTGCTAGATATCCTGATATGATAATATGTCCCTGTAGAAAATGTAAAAACCTTTGTCAACAAGACCAGGAAGAACTATTTGAACACCTAGTCATTCATGGCTTTGATCCTACGTACAAGAAGTGGGTATTTCACGGAGAACATTCGACTTCTTCATACTCTAATGATATTGATATTGAATTGTCAGATTTACATAGGATGTATAAAGATGCTTATGTTCAAGATGCAATTTTTGCTGAAGATAGTTTTGAAAGCGGCGATGAAAGTTTTAAACAAAAGTTAAAAGATGCCGAGACTCCTTTATATCCCAGGTGTACAAAGTATACAAAGATGTCGGCAATTACAACTTTATACAAGCATAAAGCTACACACGGACTATCTAATAAAGGATTTAATGAACTTCTTGAGTCTCTACATGAAATGTTGCCCGGGGATAACGTTCTTCCTAAGTCCTTGTATGCAACGAAGAAGTTTCTAAAGGAATTTGATCTTGGCTATGAGAAGATAGATGCATGCATTAATGATTGTTGTTTATTTAGAAAAGAGTATGAACATTTGGATAAATGCCCTAAATGTAGCTCCTCGCGGTGGAAAGTTGACGAACGCACAAAGAAGGTTAAGAAGGGAGTATCTACAAAAGTATTGCGGTACTTTCCAATAATCCCAAGATTCGAAGGATGTTTTTATCAGTAGATAGAGCAGAGCAGTTACAGTGGCACTCAACTCACATAAGCAAAGATGGAAAGATGCGACATCCAGTTCATTCATTAACATGGGACACAATTAATAAAAAGTGGCCTCATTTCGCATCCGATCCAAGAAATCTTAGGCTTGGACTTGCAGCGGATGGATTTAATCCCTTTAATAATCTTAGCTCGAGCTATAGTTGTTGGCCCGTAATTTTAACTTTGTACAATCTTCCCCCATGGTTATGCATGTTGCAGGAAAATTTGATGTTGACTTTGCTTATACCGGGGCCAAAGCAACCGCGAAATGACATAGATGTATATCTGCAACCACTTATAGATGACTTAATCAAGTTGTAGAATAATGGGGTGGAGATGTACGATGCATCTAGCCAATCTACGTTTAATTTGAAAGTTATTTTCATGTGGACAATAAATGACTTTCCCGCATATGGTAATTTAGCCGGATGTACCACAAAAGGGGAATTTGCATGTCCAGTTTGTGGTCCTAACACATCCTCACTACGGTTATCAAAGAGTATGAAATCGGTGTATATGTGCCATAGGCGTTTTCTCCCAATGAACCATCCGTGGAGGGTTACCAAAAAGAGTTGGTTTGACGGATTTGAAGAATTGAGGAGGCCACCAAAACCTTTGAATGCAGAGGAAATTTTAGATGCTTTGAAGGGTGTTGAAAATGATTTCGGTAAAGGGAAGAAGCGTAAGAGGAAGAAAGTGTTCTTGAAAAAGAAGTCAATATTTTTTGATTTACCATATTGGCATGTACGTATATTTTAACTCATAATCTATGCCACTAACTTAATGCAATTCTATTAAAAGTTTTAGGACAATTATTTTTCATATTAATCCTCTCTCATTTTTTCTCTCTAGGCATTAGATTTACGTCACAATTTGGACGTGATGCACATCGAGAAGAATATAAGTGATAGCCTTATTTCCACATTGTTAGATGTAAAGGGAAAATCAAAAGATGGCCTCGAGTCTCATAAAGATTTGCAAGAATTGGGCATTAGAAAGGAATTACATCCACAACCAAAAGGGAATAAATTTTACCTACCGGCAGCACCTTACACACTCTCAAAGAAAGAAAAGAAAGTTTTTTTGTCAAATACTATATGATTTGAAGTTACCTGATGGTTATAGCTCCAACATTAGTCGTTGTGTTTTAGTGGAAGAATGTAAGTTATTGGGATTGAAATCCCATGATTATCATGTTTTAATACAACAATTGTTGTCAGTTTCTATACAGGGACTACTACCAAAGGGGCCAAGACAAGTAATTTTTCGCTTATCTTCATTTTTTAATGAGTTATGTCAACGAGTGATCGATAAAAGGAGAATGGAAAAATTAGAGGAAGATATCGTAGAGATTACATGCATGTTGGAGAGGTACTTTCCTCCCTCTTTTTTTGACATTATGGTTCACTTGCCAATTCACTTAGCTCGAGAAGCTCGATTATGTGGGCCCGTACAATTTCGATGGATGTACCCATTTGAGAGGTAATTTAGAATGTATTTAACTTTTATCTTATTAACAAGTTAGATATGTAGTAAATAGATGTTGTATTCGTATTCTTTTGCTATGGTTTTTCATTAGGTTTATGAAGGTACTCAAGGGTTATATTAGGAACCGTGCACGACCTGAAGGATGCATAGCAGAAAATTATTTGGCTGATGAGTGTGTAAGGTTTTGTAGCATGTATCTAAAAAAACAGCAGAAATAGGTGTTCCACAATCTCGAAATGAAGAGTTCGAAGATGAGACAATACTGGGAGGACGACCTATCTCAAAGGGGAAGCCAATAACATTGTCCGATGACTTGTTAAAAATTGCCCATCGTTATGTGCTTTTTAATAATTTAGAAGTTGAGCCATATATAGAGTGAGTAAAATGATGCTCGTTATATATATTTATAACTTATGTTATCATTAATATTGTTATTAAAATTCCTCTACGTTCATATTAGAATGCATTTGAGCGAGCTAAAGCATTCCAATCGAAGTTTATCCCAAGATGAGACTATGCTACAAAAAAGACATATCGAGACATTCGCTTCGTGGTTTATGAACAAGGTAGACCAATTTTTACGTTGTGCATTGTAAGAGTCTAATGTTGTTATGTATATAAAAATTCATATAATTTTATTTATGATATTTTAAACAGATTAAGGTCCAAGCAAACACAACTGAAGTATCAACAATCCTAAAGTGGCTAGCGGTTGAGCCACGACGTTATGCTATGTCATATTCAGGCTACATAATAAATGGCAAACGATTTCATACATCCATGGTTGAAAAGTCTACCCAAGATAGTGGAGTTTTTTTCGAGGCAGAGACTATTTGTAGATCTAGTGCAAGGGATACCACACACGTTGTTGCTAATGTTTCATATTATGGGATTATACGGGATATAATTTTGTTGGACTTTCACAAATTTCGAATGCCTATCTTTCAATGTGATTGGGCCAGCATTTCGAATGGTGTTAAATTTGACGATGCATTCAATTTGGTTAACCTCCACCAAGGACAAAATCAACTAAAAAAAGATCCTTTTGTTCTAGCATCACAAGAAAGACAAGTATTTTATTCGAGAGAAAGTGGAACATCAAATTGGTATGTGGTTCTCAAGGCACCGCCACGAGGTTTTCATGAGCTGGAGACGTATGATGAAAGTGCTTACACATCATATTCGCCGATTGATGTTTCAAAACTTGACAATAATGAGAGAGATGACGATGAGCCTCATGTGAGGATAGATTGTGAGGGTGTTATTGTGTGATTGTTATTTATTTTAGCATGTAAACATTAAGTTTGTTTGATGAATATAAGTGTTGGTATGTTTATGGTGAATTTAACAATAGATAACTAACAGAGAATGTTTCTTTGTGTTGCATATATATTTCCTTTTCTATGCTAGTTTGCGTGTTTAACCTTATTCGCATCATATATAGTTTGTTCATTTATAGCTCTATGAATACACTCAAAATAGAGAGCTAACAAAAATCGGGCAATAGTCAAAATGATATCACATTCCAATCTCATCAATAAAAAAGTGTTAAATAAGTGAAAGAACTGTCAAAATTGATCTCCATGCAAAAGAACCGTAAAAAATGATCTAGATGTTGAGTTGTAGATCCCGATTTATGTTACCACTTTACAGGACCTGTTTTAGGCCAAGCCCTCATAAATGTGTTGAGAAGGCCTTTATACACTTAAATTTCTATTATATTTAATAGAATTACATTTATGTTCCCTAAATTTCGTAAAATTCGGTGCATTCCGTAGACATAAGTTGACACTACTAAACCGTGTAAAATTTAAAAGTCCTCGAGACATGGAAAACAATGCTGCAAAAGGAACAAGGCATGGCTTTTACACGTGTTGTAGCTGCTGGACCTTGATATCAAACCTCTAAAAGATCCAAAATTAACCATTTACATTACTTGCACAACCTTGGAAACCCCACTTTCTTTGGTAATTTAAGATTTTATCATTTACATTACTTGCACAACCTTAGTTTATATGAGATATAGTTATTGATGTCGATTTGTGTAGTGATTAAGTAGTAATTGGTATCAATTTAAGTAAGATCCTACTTCTATGGTAACATTATAGTTCATGCTTATAGACTATATGACTGATTTATTTATTTTGTACACTCGTAATTATTTAGTATAATGAATAGGACCCAGGGTGAGGACAATACTCAATATTTCACAATAGGACTCGGAATAAATCGACAAATCAATAGGACCCACATCGAACACATGTACTTGGTTTGTGGCCTTTCTCAATTACTTACTCATTTTCACTAATTCTTTATGTATGCCAAAATTGAAAAACTGGTAAATAAAACAAAAAACCAAGAACATTTCACAAGTCAGACAATTAAGTCACATGTTATAAAATGACTACTTTCCCTACATAATGGTTAATATATCTTTTTAAAATATAATTTTTGTATTGCAGGACCTCTTTGTGTCGGGACTGATACAACATCAGCACACTGGTGAAAGCCAAAGCAGAACTCGAAGAAGTGATTGGAAAAGGGAAGATCTCAAGTTGTTTGCACAAATACGCAAGGATCAAGAATGAGGGAGCTTATTCGGAGGATCTCAAGTTGCGAATAAATTTGGTAAGTATTTTATATTGATGATAGAAGATTTTATAATGTAGTGCACCTTTACCAAAGTAAATTCTTCATTTAGTTGTGTGCGCGTGTGTGTGTTGTGTAAGATGTGTGTCTTAAGGCCTCAATAAGTGGTTGACATGGAGGAAGGGGCTATATATGGATTTATATACTATTTTTAGATGTTAAATCGGTGGAAGGGATTTATTGGTGGTTTAGCTGCGGCTTTTGTTCTTGTTGTTGTTGTTGGGCTTATGTTAATATTAAAATAAGTTGGATTTCATGAATAAACAAAGGAAACTCTGTCGAAATTTTAGGAAATAAGTAAGTGTTCTAAATTGATTAAGGCTAGCATACAACATTTGAAAATTGAACATTGGTGAATGAAAACGTAAAACAACTAATAAACATACCAGAATGAGACACGCGTAGTCACGAACACCTCGCACGGGATCAATGCGACTCATAGGAACCGACCGCGTAGTTACGGGGCTCCCAGTTTGAGTGTACGACGTAAATTTGCAAAACATTTAGATTTAAGCATAAAAATATGCAATCGAAGGGTGAAAACGTAAAACAAGACAAAAAAATCCCATAGAGGCATGAACACCTCGCTAGGGACCAATGTAACTTGTAGGAACTGACCGCGTAGTCCCGGGTCTTCCGGTTTGTGAATATGACGATAATTTGCAAAAATCACACTTAGTTAAAAACAAGCCGTCAAAGGGTGAAAGCCCAAACCACCCCCAAACGACCCCGTAGGAGGCACAAACACCTCGCACGGGACCAATGTAACTTGTAGGAACTGATCGCGTAGTCCCGGGTCTCCCGGTTTGAGAGTATGACGATAATTTGCAAAAATCAGCACTTAAACTTAAAAACAAGCCGTTAAAGGGTGAAAACCCAAACCACACCCCAAACGACCCCGTAGGGGGCACGAACACCTCGCACGGGACCAATGTAACTTGTAGGAACTGTGTACAAGCCTCCAGGTCTATCCCATTACCCCCCAGTTTCTCTAGAGGATAAGTGACCACATTAAAATCTCCACCAACAATTATAGGAAGAGGGAAATTGCATCGACCATAGATATCCTCCCACAATTCTTGTTTGTCATCTTTGTTACATTTACCATACATAGCCATAATTTAATGGGGCAAGGAAGAGAGTTTTCTTGAATTTTAAGAGCTATAGACTGCATAGAATTATGGTCAATAGAAATTTTCCATTGATGTTTCCAAAGAATCCAAATGGATATATTTGCGTTGATGATTCACAAGAACACCTGTGTGGTTCATATTGAATCATGGAAACTTATGTCTCTTAGTGTACCTTTGTTTTTAGCTTAGTGTCATCAATTGTGTGCCTACCGGAAACTAAAAATATAAATGAAAATAAGGGATAGGCTCTAGTGTTGAGGTCTCTAACCTTGGTTCCTGGCATCTGATATAATGAATAAGAATTTTGGAACAATAGTGAGGCGATTGAGGATTATGGCTCTTCCATGGTCCCTTCAATAATGCAACCAGGGTCTTGGAGTCTTAACTGTGGTCTGGCAGAGGTCTTTAGTGGACCTTAGTACATCTTCTCTTGCTTGGGTGAAGATGAAGGGGTTTTAGATATTTGGAGTTATAATATTCAAATGTGGGTTAGCTGAGGGTGAACAATGAGGCCTAAGGTTCTACTAAGTAGATAAATAATCTAGGCCTTATTATTCATAGGACATGAACTCCTTAAAATTGATGACTATAATCAATAATTCTGAGATGGTGTTTGTGCTAAGGGGTAGGGGGACCTCAGAGGAATCGATCCACATCCTTAGCGATGCCAGAAGTGAATATGAGAGTGTCATCTTCGAAAGAGAGGCATGAGATAGTGGGACTTCCTGGTGGCAGTGAAAATGAATCAATTTTACCATTAGAGAATAACTGATGC
Organism: Sambucus nigra; assembly: GCA_949130495.1. Classification (NCBI taxonomy): domain Eukaryota; kingdom Viridiplantae; phylum Streptophyta; class Magnoliopsida; order Dipsacales; family Adoxaceae; genus Sambucus; species Sambucus nigra. Next base: position 96,271,795 of record OX422212.1, read on the forward strand.
ATCCCTCTGTTTAGAACTTCAGTTGAGAGAATGAATAGCGCAGGGGATTGGGGATCCCCTGTTTAATTCCATAAGTAGACTTGAAAAAATCATGAGAAGAACCATTGATGAGAATAGAAAATCAGCATTCGGATATAAGTCTCCAAACCATGTCAATAAGTGTTTCATTGAAGCCAAACTTTCTCAAAACTTGAAGGAGATACATCCATGAGACCCTGTCATAGACTTTAGACATATCTAGCTTGCACACCATGTTTGAGCCTCTCTTTCTATTATTGAAATTGGACATGACTTCTTATGCTAGAAGTACCTGTTCAGAAATAGCTCTACCTTTTATGAATCCTGCCTGGTTTGGACTGATAATTTTATTAAGGAGACTACCAAGTCTAGTAGCAGGAATTTTTTATATGATTTTATTTGAAGTGTTGCAAAGACTTATGGGCCTGTAATCATTATAAGAAGAAGGATTATCAGTCTTGGGAATAAGTGTGAGAAGTGTTGAAGTCTAACTTTTTGGAAGAGGATTCCCCATAAAGAAACTTGAAATGGCCTTGAAAAGATCTGCTTTTATAGTGTCCCAACATTGTTTATAAAACAATGAGTTGAAACCATCCGGACATGTTGTGCTTGAAGAGTCCATTGAGTCAATGGCTAGTTTGATTTCATCAATAGATGGAGGAGCAAAAAGAAGGATATTGTCATTCTCAGTGATCAGGTGTGGAATGTGATTTAGCAAAGATGCATCCTCATGAATATAAGTAGGAGAGGATAAAATAGATTTGAAATAATCAAAACATTGATTTTTGATAGAGATTGGATCAGATGTCCAATTTCCATTAGAGTCTTTGATTCTGGAAATTACAAGTCTATTTCTCCTTTGATTCACCATTGCATTGAAATTTTTTGAATTTTCATCACCTTCTTGCAACCATTTAATTCTTGCCTTTTGTCTCCAGAATTCATCTTCAAGTGACAGGTGGAATTGTAGTTTGGCCTTTGCTTGCTTGTACTCAATATTAGTAACCTCAGTAAAATTTGATTTTGGTTGAGTTTCTTTCAGTAAAACATCATCTTTTGCCTCAATGGTAGCTTGAAAAATATTCTTGAAGGTATCTTTATTCCACAGAGATAAGGCCTGCTTTGTTTCCTTGAGTTTTTGCGAGAAAATTCTGAGAGGATCACATGTACAATCAATACTCCAAGCTTTCTTGACTATGGACTGAAATTCATTGTGTTTAGACCAAAAATTTTGGAATCTAAAGCTTCTTTTGACAGCTTCATTCTTAAGAATAAGACTAAGAAGAAGTGGACTGTGGTCAGAGTTGGTTCTATTCAAATAAGCAACATTTGATAAAGCAAAAGTTTGGATCCATTGAAAGTTACACACAACTGTATCCAACCTGGCCCAAATTCGATTAAATCCTTCTCGATGATTACACCAAGTGTATTTGGATCCATTTTATGGAATTTCAGACAGGCCTGCTGCTCCCAAAGTGTTATTAAACTGTGTAAAAGCCTCCAGGTCTATCCCATTACCCCCCAGTTTCTCTAGAGGATAAGTGACCACATTAAAATATCCACCAACAATTATAGGAAGAGGGAAATTGCATCGACCATAGATATCCTCCCACAATTCTTGTTTGTCATCTTTATTACATTTACCATACATAGCCATAATTTAATGGGGCAAGGAAGAGAGTTTTCTTGAATTTTAAGAGCTATAGACTGCATAGAATTATGGTCAATAGAAATTTTCCATTGATGTTTCCAAAGAATCCAAATGGAGCTATTTGCGTTGATGATTCACAAGAACACCTGTGTGGTTCATATTGAATCATGGAAACTTATGTCTCTTAGTGTACCTTTGTTTTTAGCTTAGTGTCATCAATTGTGTGCCTACCGGAAACTAAAAATATAAATGAAAATAAGGGATAGGCTCTAGTGTTGAGGTCTCTAACCTTGGTTCCTGGCATCTGATATAATGAATAAGAATTTTGGAACAATAGTGAGGCGATTGAGGATTATGGCTCTTCCATGGTCCCTTCAATAATGCAACCAGGGTCTTGGAGTCTTAACTGTGGTCTGGCAGAGGTCTTTAGTGGACCTTAGTACATCTTCTCTTGCTTGGGTGAAGATGAAGGGGTTTTAGATATTTGGAGTTATAATATTCAAATGTGGGTTAGCTGAGGGTGAAAAATGGGGCCTAAGGTTCTACTAAGTAGATAAATAATCTAGGCCTTATTATTCATAGGACATGAACTCCTTAAAATTGATGACTAGAACCAATAATTCTGAGATGGTGTTTGTGCTAAGGGGTAGGGGGACCTCATAGGAATCGATCCACATCCTTAGCGATGCCAGAAGTGAATATGAGAGTGTCATCTTCGAAAGAGAGGCATGAGATAGTGGGACTTCCTGGTGGCAGTGAAAATGAATCAATTTTACCATTAGAGAATAACTGATGCATCCCTCTGTTTAGAACTTCAGTTGAGAGAATGAATAGCGCAGGGGATTGGGGATCCCCTGTTTAATTCCATAAGTAGACTTGAAAAAATCATGAGAAGAACCATTGATGAGAATAGAAAATCAGCATTCGGATATAAGTCTCCAAACCATGTCAATAAGTGTTTCATTGAAGCCAAACTTTCTCAAAACTTGAAGGAGATACATCCATGAGACCCTGTCATAGACTTTAGACATATCTAGCTTGCACACCATGTTTGAGCCTCTCTTTCTATTATTGAAATTGGACATGACTTCTTATGCTAGAAGTACCTGTTCAGAAATAGCTCTACCTTTTATGAATCCTGCCTGGTTTGGACTGATAATTTTATTAAGGAGACTACCAAGTCTAGTAGCAGGAATTTTTTATATGATTTTATTTGAAGTGTTGCAAAGACTTATGGGCCTGTAATCATTATAAGAAGAAGGATTATCAGTCTTGGGAATAAGTGTGAGAAGTGTTGAAGTCTAACTTTTTGGAAGAGGATTCCCCATAAAGAAACTTGAAATGGCCTTGAAAAGATCTGCTTTTATAGTGTCCCAACATTGTTTATAAAACAATGAGTTGAAACCATCCGGACATGTTGTGCTTGAAGAGTCCATTGAGTCAATGGCTAGTTTGATTTCATCAATAGATGGAGGAGCAAAAAGAAGGATATTGTCATTCTCAGTGATCAGGTGTGGAATGTGATTTAGCAAAGATGCATCCTCATGAATATAAGTAGGAGAGGATAAAATAGATTTGAAATAATCAAAAAATTGATTTTTGATAGAGATTGGATCAGATGTCCAATTTCCATTAGAGTCTTTGATTCTGGAAATTACAAGTCTATTTCTCCTTTGATTCACCATTGCATTGAAATTTTTTGAATTTTCATCACCTTCTTGCAACCATTTAATTCTTGCCTTTTGTCTCCAGAATTCATCTTCAAGTGACAGGTGGAATTGTAGTTTGGCCTTTGCTTGCTTGTACTCAATATTAGTAACCTCAGTAAAATTTGATTTTGGTTGAGTTTCTTTCAGTAAAACATCATCTTTTGCCTCAATGGTAGCTTGAAAAATATTCTTGAAGGTATCTTTATTCCACAGAGATAAGGCCTGCTTTGTTTCCTTGAGTTTTTGCGAGAAAATTCTGAGAGGATCACATGTACAATCAATACTCCAAGCTTTCTTGACTATGGACTGAAATTCATTGTGTTTAGACCAAAAATTTTGGAATCTAAAGCTTCTTTTGACAGCTTCATTCTTAAGAATAAGACTAAGAAGAAGTGGACTGTGGTCAGAGTTGGTTCTATTTAAATAAGCAACATTTGATAAAGCAAAAGTTTGGATCCATTGAAAGTTACACACAACTGTATCCAACCTGGCCCAAATTCGATTAAATCCTTCTCGATGATTACACCAAGTGTATTTGGATCCATTTTATGGAATTTCAAACAGGCCTGCTGCTCCCAAAGTGTTATTAAACTGTGTAAAAGCCTCCAGGTCTATCCCATTACCCCCCAGTTTCTCTAGAGGATAAGTGACCACATTAAAATCTCCACCAACAATTATAGGAAGAGGGAAATTGCATTGACCATAGATATCCTCCCACAATTCTTGTTTGTCATCTTTGTTACATTTACCATACATAGCCATAATTTAATGGGGCAAGGAAGAGAGTTTTCTTGAATTTTAAGAGCTATAGACTGCATAGAATTATGGTCAATAGAAATTTTCCATTGATGTTTCCAAAGAATCCAAATGGAGCTATTTGCGTTGATGATTCACAAGAACACCTGTGTGGTTCATATTGAATCATGGAAACTTATGTCTCTTAGTGTACCTTTGTTTGTAACTTAGTGTCATCAATTGTGTGCCTACCGGAAACTAAAAATATAAATGAAAATAAGGGATAGGCTCTAGTGTTGAGGTCTCTAACCTTGGTTCCTGGCATCTGATATAATGAATAAGAATTTTGGAACAATAGTGAGGCGATTGAGGATTATGGCTCTTCCATGGTCCCTTCAATAATGCAACCAGGGTCTTGGAGTCTTAACTGTGGTCTGGCAGAGGTCTTTAGTGGACCTTAGTACATCTTCTCTTGCTTGGGTGAAGATGAAGGGGTTTTAGATATTTGGAGTTATAATATTCAAATGTGGGTTAGCTGAGGGTGAACAATGAGGCCTAAGGTTCTACTAAGTAGATAAATAATCTAGGCCTTATTATTCATAGGACATGAACTCCTTAAAATTGATGACTAGAACCAATAATTCTGAGATGGTGTTTGTGCTAAGGGGTAGGGGGACCTCAGAGGAATCGATCCACATCCTTAGCGATGCCAGAAGTGAATATGAGAGTGTCATCTTCGAAAGAGAGGCATGAGATAGTGGGACTTCCTGGTGGCAGTGAAAATGAATCAATTTTACCATTAGAGAATAACTGATGCATCCCTCTGTTTAGAACTTCAGTTGAGAGAATGAATAGCGCAGGGGATTGGGGATCCCCTGTTTAATTCCATAAGTAGACTTGAAAAAATCATGAGAAGAACCATTGATGAGAATAGAAAATCAGCATTCGGATATAAGTCTCCAAACCATGTCAATAAGTGTTTCATTGAAGCCAAACTTTATCAAAACTTGAAGGAGATACATCCATGAGACCCTGTCATAGACTTTATACATATCTAGCTTGCACACCATGTTTGAGCCTCTCTTTCTATTATTGAAATTGGACATGACTTCTTATGCTAGAAGTACCTGTTCAGAAATAGCTCTACCTTTTATGAATCCTGCCTGGTTTGGACTGATAATTTTATTAAGGAGACTACCAAGTCTAGTAGCAGGAATTTTTTATATGATTTTATTTGAAGTGTTGCAAAGACTTATGGGCCTGTAATCATTATAAGAAGAAGGATTATCAGTCTTGGGAATAAGTGTGAGAAGTGTTGAAGTCCAACTTTTTGGAAGAGGATTCCCCATAAAGAAACTTGAAATGGCCTTGAAAAGATCTGCTTTTATAGTGTCCCAACATTGTTTATAAAACAATGAGTTGAAACCATCCGGACATGTTGTGCTTGAAGAGTCCATTGAGTCAATGGCTAATTTGATTTCATCAATAGATGGAGGAGCAAAAAGAAGGATATTGTCATTCTCAGTGATCAGGTGTGGAATGTGATTTCGCAAAGATGCATCCTCATGAATATAAGTAGGAGAGGATAAAATAGATTTGAAATAATCAAAAAATTGATTTTTGATAGAGATTGGATCAGATGTCCAATTTCCATTAGAGTCTTTGATTCTGGAAATTACAAGTCTATTTCTCCTTTGATTCACCATTGCATTGAAATTTTTTGAATTTTCATCACCTTCTTGCAACCATTTAATTCTTGCCTTTTGTCTCCAGAATTCATCTTCAAGTGACAGGTGGAATTGTAGTTTGGCCTTTGCTTGCTTGTACTCAATATTAGTAACCTCAGTAAAATTTGATTTTGGTTGAGTTTCTTTCAGTAAAACATCATCTTTTGCCTCAATGGTAGCTTGAAAAATATTCTTGAAGGTATCTTTATTCCACAGAGATAAGGCCTGCTTTGTTTCCTTGAGTTTTTGCGAGAAAATTCTGAGAGGATCTCATGTACAATCAATACTCCAAGCTTTCTTGACTATGGACTGAAATTCATTGTGTTTAGACCAAAAATTTTGGAATCTAAAGCTTCTTTTGACAGCTTCATTCTTAAGAATAAGACTAAGAAGAAGTGGACTGTGGTCAGAGTTGGTTCTATTTAAATAAGCAACATTTGATAAAGCAAAAGTTTGGATCCATTGAAAGTTACACACAACTGTATCCAACCTGGCCCAAATTCGATTAAATCCTTCTCGATGATTACACCAAGTGTATTTGGATCCATTTTATGGAATTTCAGACAGGCCTGCTGCTCCCAAAGTGTTATTAAACTGTGTAAAAGCCTCCAGGTCTATCCCATTACCCCCCAGTTTCTCTAGAGGATAAGTGACCACATTAAAATCTCCACCAACAATTATAGGAAGAGGGAAATTGCATTGACCATAGATATCCTCCCACAATTCTTGTTTGTCATCTTTGTTACATTTACCATACATAGCCATAATTTAATGGGGCAAGGAAGAGAGTTTTCTTGAATTTTAAGAGCTATAGACTGCATAGAATTATGGTCAATAGAAATTTTCCATTGATGTTTCCAAAGAATCCAAATGGAGCTATTTGCGTTGATGATTCACAAGAACACCTGTGTGGTTCATATTGAATCATGGAAACTTATGTCTCTTAGTGTACCTTTGTTTGTAGCTTAGTGTCATCAATTGTGTGCCTGCCGGAAACTAAAAATATAAATGAAAATAAGGGATAGGCTCTAGTGTTGAGGTCTCTAACCTTGGTTCCTGGCATCTGATATAATGAATAAGAATTTTGGAACAATAGTGAGGCGATTGAGGATTATGGCTCTTCCATGGTCCCTTCAATAATGCAACCAGGGTCTTGGAGTCTTAACTGTGGTCTGGCAGAGGTCTTTAGTGAACCTTAGTACATCTTCTCTTGCTTGGGTGAAGATGAAGGGGTTTTAGATATTTGGAGTTATAATATTCAAATGTGGGTTAGCTGAGGGTGAACAATGAGTCCTAAGGTTCTACTAAGTAGATAAATAATCTAGGCCTTATTATTCATAGGACATGAACTCCTTAAAATTGATGACTAGAACCAATAATTCTGAGATGGTGTTTGTGCTAAGGGGTAGGGGGACCTCAGAGGAATCGATCCACATCCTTAGCGATGCCAGAAGTGAATATGAGAGTGTCATCTTCGAAAGAGAGGCATGAGATAGTGGGACTTCCTGGTGGCAGTGAAAATGAATCAATTTTACCATTAGAGAATAACTGATGCATCCCTCTGTTTAGAACTTCAGTTGAGAGAATGAATAGCACAGGGGATTGGGGATCCCCTGTTTAATTCCATAAGTAGACTTGAAAAAATCATGAGAAGAACCATTGATGAGAATAGAAAATCAGCATTCGGATATAAGTCTCCAAACCATGTCAATAAGTGTTTCATTGAAGCCAAACTTTCTCAAAACTTGAAGGAGATACATCCATGAGACCCTGTCATAGACTTTAGACATATCTAGCTTGCACACCATGTTTGAGCCTCTCTTTCTATTATTGAAATTGGACATGACTTCTTATGCTAGAAGTACCTGTTCAGAAATAGCTCTACCTTTTATGAATCCTGCCTGGTTTGGACTGATAATTTTATTAAGGAGACTACCAAGTCTAGTAGCAGGAATTTTTTATATGATTTTATTTGAAGTGTTGCAAAGACTTATGGGCCTGTAATCATTATAAGAAGAAGGATTATCAGTCTTGGGAATAAGTGTGAGAAGTGTTGAAGTCTAACTTTTTGGAAGAGGATTCCCCATAAAGAAACTTGAAATGGCCTTGAAAAGATCTGCTTTTATAGTGTCCCAACATTGTTTATAAAACAATGAGTTGAAACCATCCGGACATGTTGTGCTTGAAGAGTCCATTGAGTCAATGGCTAGTTTGATTTCATCAATAGATGGAGGAGCAAAAAGAAGGATATTGTCATTCTCAGTGATCAGGTGTGGAATGTGATTTAGCAAAGATGCATCCTCATGAATATAAGTAGGAGAGGATAAAATAGATTTGAAATAATCAAAAAATTGATTTTTGATAGAGATTGGATCAGATGTCCAATTTCCATTAGAGTCTTTGATTCTGGAAATTACAAGTCTATTTCTCCTTTGATTCACCATTGCATTGAAATTTTTTGAATTTTCATCACCTTCTTGCAACCATTTAATTCTTGCCTTTTGTCTCCAGAATTCATCTTCAAGTGACAGGTGGAATTGTAGTTTGGCCTTTGCTTGCTTGTACTCAATATTAGTAACCTCAGTAAAATTTGATTTTGGTTGAGTTTCTTTCAGTAAAACATCATCTTTTGCCTCAATGGTAGCTTGAAAAATATTCTTGAAGGTATCTTTATTCCACAAAGATAAGGCCTGCTTTGTTTCCTTGAGTTTTTGCGAGAAAATTCTGAGAGGATCACATGTACAATCAATACTCCAAGCTTTCTTGACTATGGACTGAAATTCATTGTGTTTAGACCAAAAATTTTGGAATCTAAAGCTTCTTTTGACAGCTTCATTCTTAAGAATAAGACTAAGAAGAAGTGGACTGTGGTCAGAGTTGGTTCTATTCAAATAAGCAACATTTGATAAAGCAAAAGTTTGGATCCATTGAAAGTTACACACAACTGTATCCAACCTGGCCCAAATTCGATTAAATCCTTCTCGATGATTACACCAAGTGTATTTGGATCCATTTTATGGAATTTCAGACAGGCCTGCTGCTCCCAAAGTGTTATTAAACTGTGTAAAAGCCTCCAGGTCTATCCCATTACCCCCCAGTTTCTCTAGAGGATAAGTGACCACATTAAAATCTCCACCAACAATTATAGGAAGAGGGAAATTGCATTGACCATAGATATCCTCCCACAATTCTTGTTTGTCATCTTTGTTACATTTACCATACATAGCCATAATTTAATGGGGCAAGGAAGAGAGTTTTCTTGAATTTTAAGAGCTATAAACTGCATAGAATTATGGTCAATAGAAATTTTCCATTGATGTTTCCAAAGAATCCAAATGGAGCTATTTGCGTTGATGATTCACAAGAACACCTGTGTGGTTCATATTGAATCATGGAAACTTATGTCTCTTAGTGTACCTTTGTTTTTAGCTTAGTGTCATCAATTGTGTGCCTACCGGAAACTAAAAATATAAATGAAAATAAGGGATAGGCTCTAGTGTTGAGGTCTCTAACCTTGGTTCCTGGCATCTGATATAATGAATAAGAATTTTGGAACAATAGTGAGGCGATTGAGGATTATGGCTCTTCCATGGTCCCTTCAATAATGCAACCAGGGTCTTGGAGTCTTAACTGTGGTCTGGCAGAGGTCTTTAGTGGACCTTAGTACATCTTCTCTTGCTTGGGTGAAGATGAAGGGGTTTTAGATATTTGGAGTTATAATATTCAAATGTGGGTTAGCTGAGGGTGAACAATGAGGCCTAAGGTTCTACTAAGTAGATAAATAATCTAGGCCTTATTATTCATAGGACATGAATTCCTTAAAATTGATGACTAGAACCAATAATTCTGAGATGGTGTTTGTGCGAAGGGGTAGGGGGACCTCAGAGGAATCGATCCACATCCTTAGCGATGCCAGAAGTGAATATGAGAGTGTCATCTGCGAAAGAGAGGCATGAGATAGTGGGACTTCCTGGTGGCAGTGAAAATGAATCAATTTTACCATTAGAGAATAATTGATGCATCCCTCTGTTTAGAACTTCAGTTGAGAGAATGAATAGCGCAGGGGATTGGGGATCCCCCGTTTAATTCCATAAGTAGACTTGAAAAAATCATGAGAAGAACCATTGATGAGAATAGAAAATCAGCATTCGGATATAAGTCTCCAAACCATGTCAATAAGTGTTTAATTGAAGCCAAACTTTCTCAAAACTTGAAGGAGATACATCCATGAGACCCTGTCATAGACTTTAGACATATCTAGCTTGCACACCATGTTTGAGCCTCTCTTTCTATTATTGAAATTGGACATGACTTCTTATGCTAGAAGTACCTGTTCAGAAATAGCACTACCTTTTATGAATCCTGCCTGGTTTGGACTGATAATTTTATTAAGGAGACTACCAAGTCTAGTAGCAGGAATTTTTTATATGATTTTATTTGAAGTGTTGCAAAGACTTATGGGCCTGTAATCATTATAAGAAGAAGGATTATCAGTCTTGGGAATAAGTGTGAGAAGTGTTGAAGTCCAACTTTTTGGAAGAGGATTCCCCATAAAGAAACTTGAAATGGCCTTGAAAAGATCTGCTTTTATAGTGTCCCAACATTGTTTATAAAACAATGAGTTGAAACCATCCGGACATGTTGTGCTTGAAGAGTCCATTGAGTCAATGGCTAGTTTGATTTCATCAATAGATGGAGGAGCAGAAAGAAGGATATTGTTATTCTCAGTGATCAGGTGTGGAATGTGATTTAGCAAAGATGCATCCTCATGAATATAAGTAGGAGAGGATAAAATAGATTTGAAATAATCAAAAAATTGATTTTTGATAGAGATTGGATCAGATGTCCAATTTCCATTAGAGTCTTTGATTCTGGAAATTACAAGTCTATTTCTCCTTTGATTCACCATTGCATTGAATTTTTTTGAATTTTCATCACCTTCTTGCAACCATTTAATTCTTGCCTTTTGTCTCCAGAATTCATCTTCAAGTGACAGGTGGAATTGTAGTTTGGCCTTTGCTTGCTTGTACTCAATATTAGTAACCTCAGTAAAATTTGATTTTGGTTGAGTTTCTTTCAGTAAAACATCATCTTTTGCCTCAATGGTAGCTTGAAAAATATTCTTGAAGGTATCTTTATTCCACAGAGATAAGGCATGCTTTGTTTCCTTGAGTTTTTGCGAGAAAATTCTGAGAGGATCACATGTACAATCAATACTCCAAGCTTTCTTGACTATGGACTGAAATTCATTGTGTTTAGACCAAAAATTTTGGAATTTAAAGCTTCTTTTGACAGCTTCATTCTTAAGAATAAGACTAAGAAGAAGTGGACTGTGGTCAGAGTTGTCTCTATTTAAATAAGCAACATTTGATAAAGCAAAAGTTTGGATCCATTGAAAGTTACACACAACTGTATCCAACCTGGCCCAAATTCGATTAAATCCTTCTCGATGATTACACCAAGTGTATTTGGATCCATTTTATGGAATTTCAGACAGGCCTGCTTCTCCCAAAGTGTTATTAAACTGTGTAAAAGCCTCCAGGTCTATCCCATTACCCCCTAGTTTCTCTAGAGGATAAGTGACCACATTAAAATCTCCACCAACAATTATAGGAAGAGGGAAATTGCATTGACCATAGATATCCTCCCACAATTCTTGTTTGTCATCTTTGTTACATTTACCATACATAGCCATAATTTAATGGGGCAAGGAAGAGAGTTTTCTTGAATTTTAAGAGCTATAGACTGCATAGAATTATGGTCAATAGAAATTTTCCATTGATGTTTCCAAAGAATCCAAATGGAGCTATTTGCGTTGATGATTCACAAGAACACCTGTGTGGTTCATATTGAATCATGGAAACTTATGTCTCTTAGTGTACCTTTGTTTTTATCTTAGTGTCATCAATTGTGTGCCTACCGGAAACTGAAAATATAAATGAAAATAAGGGATAGGCTCTAGTGTTGAGGTCTCTAACATTGGTTCCTGGCATCTGATATAATGAATAAGAATTTTGGAACAATAGTGAGGCGATTGAGGATTATGGCTCTTCCATGGTCCCTTCAATAATGCAACCAGGGTCTTGGAGTCTTAACTGTGGTCTGGTAGAGGTCTTTAGTGGACCTTAGTACATCTTCTCTTGCTTGGGTGAATATGAAGGGGTTTTAGATATTTGGAGTTATAATATTCAAATGTGGATTAGCAGAGGGTAAACAATGAGGCCTAAGGTTCTACTAAGTAGATAAATAATCTAGGCCTTATTATTCATAGGACATGAACTCCTTAAAATTGATGACTAGAACCAATAATTCTGAGATGGTGTTTGTGCTAAGGGGTAGGGGGACCTCAGAGGAATCGATCCACATCCTTAGCGATGCCAGAAGTGAATATGAGAGTGTCATCTGCGAAAGAGAGGCATGAGATAGTGGGACTTCCTGGTGGCAGTGAAAATGAATCAATTTTACCATTAGAGAATAACTGATGCATCCCTCTGTTTAGAACTTCAGTTGAGAGAATGAATAGCGCAGGGGATTGGGGATCCCCTGTTTAATTCCATAAGTAGACTTGAAAAAATCATGAGAAGAACCATTGATGAGAATAGAAAATCAGCATTCGGATATAAGTCTCCAAACCATGTCAATAACTGTTTCATTGAAGCCTAACTTTCTCAAAACTTGAAGGAGATACATCCATGAGACCCTGTCATAGACTTTAGACATATCTAGCTTGCACACCATGTTTGAGCCTCTCTTTCTATTATTGAAATTGGACATGACTTCTTATGCTAGAAGTACCTGTTCAGAAATAGCACTACCTTTTATGAATCCTGCCTGGTTTGGACTGATAATTTTATTAAGGAGACTACCAAGTCTAGTAGCAGGAATTTTTTATATGATTTTATTTGAAGTGTTGCAAAGACTTATGGGCCTGTAATCATTATAAGAAGAAGGATTATCAGTCTTGGGAATAAGTGTGAGAAGTGTTGAAGTCCAACTTTTTGGAAGAGGATTCCCCATAAAGAAACTTGAAATGGCCTGGAAAAGATCTGCTTTTATAGTGTCCCAACATTGTTTATAAAACAATGAGTTGAAACCATCCGGACATGTTGTGCTTGAAGAGTCCATTGAGTCAATGGCTAGTTTGATTTCATCAATAGATGGAGGAGCAGAAAGAAGGATACTGTCATTCTCAGTGATCAGGTGTGGAATGTGATTTAGCAAAGATGCATCCTCATGAATATAAGTAGGAGAGGATAAAATAGATTTGAAATAATCAAAAAATTGATTTTTGATAGAGATTGGATCAGATGTCCAATTTCCATTAGAGTCTTTGATTCTGGAAATTACAAGTCTATTTCTCCTTTGATTCACCATTGCATTGAAATTTTTTGAATTTTCATCACCTTCTTGCAACCATTTAATTCTTGCCTTTTGTCTCCAGAATTCATCTTCAAGTGACAGGTGGAATTGTAGTTTGGCCTTTGCTTGCTTGTACTCAATATTAGTAACCTCAGTAAAATTTGATTTTGGTTGAGTTTCTTTCAGTAAAACATCATCTTTTGCCTCAATGGTAGCTTGAAAAATATTCTTGAAGGTATCTTTATTCCACAGAGATAAGGCCTGCTTTGTTTCCTTGAGTTTTTGCGAGAAAATTCTGAGAGGATCACCTGTACAATCAATACTCCAAGCTTTCTTGACTATGGACTGAAATTCATTGTGTTTAGACCAAAAATTTTGGAATCTAAAGCTTCTTTTGACAGCTTCATTCTTAAGAATAAGACTAAGAAGAAGTGGACTGTGGTCAGAGTTGGTTCTATTCAAATAAGCAACATTTGATAAAGCAAAAGTTTGGATCCATTGAAAGTTACACACAACTGTATCCAACCTGGCCCAAATTCGATTAAATCCTTCTCGATGATTACACCAAGTGTATTTGGATCCATTTTATGGAATTTCAGACAGGCCTGCTGCTCCCAAAGTGTTATTAAACTGTGTAAAAGCCTCCAGGTCTATCCCATTACCCCCCAGTTTCTCTAGAGGATAAGTGACCACATTAAAATCTCCACCAACAATTATAGGAAGAGGGAAATTGCATTGACCATAGATATCCTCCCACAATTCTTGTTTGTCATCTTTGTTACATTTACCATACATAGCCATAATTTAATGGGGCAAGGAAGAGAGTTTTCTTGAATTTTAAGAGCTATAGACTGCATAGAATTATGGTCAATAGAAATTTTCCGTTGATGTTTCCAAAGAATCCAAATGGAGCTATTTGCGTTGATGATTCACAAGAACACCTGTGTGGTTCATATTGAATCATGGAAACTTATGTCTCTTAGTGTACCTTTGTTTTTAGCTTAGTGTCATCAATTGTGTGCCTACCGGAAACTAAAAATATAAATGAAAATAAGGGATAGGCTCTAGTGTTGAGGTCTCTAACCTTGGTTCCTGGCATCTTATATAATGAATAAGAATTTTGGAACAATAGTGAGGCGATTGAGGTTTATGGCTCTTCCATGGTCCCTTCAATAATGCAACCAGGGTCTTGGAGTCTTAACTGTGGTCTGGCAGAGGTCTTTAGTGGACCTTAGTACATCTTCTCTTGCTTGGGTGAAGATGAAGGGGTTTTAGATATTTGGAGTTATAATATTCAAATGTGGGTTAGCAGAGGGTGAACAATGAGGCCTAAGGTTCTTCTAAGTAGATAAATAATCTAGGCCTTATTATTCATAGGACATGAATTCCTTAAAATTGATGACTAGAACCAATAATTCTGAGATGGTGTTTGTGCTAAGGGGTAGGGGGACCTCAGAGGAATCGATCCACATCCTTAGCGATGCCAGAAGTGAATATGAGAGTGTCATCTGCGAAAGAGAGGCATGAGATAGTGGGACTTCCTGGTGGCAGTGAAAATGAATCAATTTTACCATTAGAGAATAACTGATGCATCCCTCTGTTTAGAACTTCAGTTGAGAGAATGAATAGCGCAGGGGATTGGGGATCCCCTGTTTAATTCCATAAGTAGACTTGAAAAAATCATGAGAAGAACCATTGATGAGAATAGAAAATCAGCATTCGGATATAAGTCTCCAAACCATGTCAATAAGTGTTTCATTGAAGCCAAACTTTCTCAAAACTTGAAGGAGATACATCCATGAGACCCTGTCATAGACTTTAGACATATCTAGCTTGCACACCATGTTTGCGCCTCTCTTTCTATTATTGAAATTGGACATGACTTCTTATGCTAGAAGTACCAGTTCAGAAATAGCACTACCTTTTATGAATCCTGCCTGGTTTGGACTGACAATTTTATTAAGGAGACTACCAAGTCTACTAGCAGGAATTTTTTATATGATTTTATTTGAAGTGTTGCAAAGACTTATGGGCCTGTAATCATTATAAGAAGAAGGATTATCAGTCTTGGGAATAAGTGTGAGAAGTGTTGAAGTCCAACTTTTTGGAAGAGGATTCCCCATAAAGAAACTTGAAATGGCCTTGAAAAGATCTTCTTTTATAGTGTCCCAACATTGTTTATAAAACAATGAGTTGAAACCATCCGGACATGTTGTGCTTGAAGAGTCCATTGAGTCAATGGCTAGTTTGATTTCATCAATAGATGGAGGAGCAGAAAGAAGGATATTGTTATTCTCAGTGATCAGGTGTGGAATGTGATTTAGCAAAGATGCATCCTCATGAATATAAGTAGGAGAGGATAAAATAGATTTGAAATAATCAAAAAATTGATTTTTGATAGAGATTGGACCAGATGTCCAATTTCCATTAGAGTCTTTCATTCTGGAAATTACAAGTCTATTTCTCCTTTGATTCACCATTGCATTGAAATTTTTTGAGTTTTCATCACCTTCTTGCAACCATTTAATTCTTGCCTTTTGTCTCCAGAATTCATCTTCTAGTGACAGGTGGAATTGTAGTTTGGCGTTTGCTTGCTTGTACTCAATATTAGTAACCTCAGTAAAATTTGATTTTGGTTGAGTTTCTTTCAGTAAAACATCATCTTTTGCCTCAATGGTAGCTTGAAAAATATTCTTGAAGGTATCTTTATTCCACAGAGATAAGGCCTGCTTTGTTTTCTTGAGTTTTTGCGAGAAAATTCTGAGAGGATCACCTGTACAATCAATACTCCAAGCTTTCTTGACTATGGACTAAAATTCACTGTGTTTAGACCAAATATTTTGGAATCTAAAGCTTCTTTTGACAGCTTCATTCTTAAGAATAAGACTAAGAAGAAGTGGACTGTGGTCAGAGTTGGTTCTATTTAAATAAGCAACATTTGATAAAGCAAAAGTTTGGATGCATTGAAAGTTACACACAACTGTATCCAACCTGGCCCAAATTCGATTAAATCCTTCTCGATGATTACACCAAGTGTATTTGGATCCATTTTATGGAATTTCAGACAGGCCTGCTGCTCCCAAAGTGTTATTAAACTGTGTACAAGCCTCCAGGTCTATCCCATTACCCCCCAGTTTCTCTAGAGGATAAGTGACCACATTAAAATCTCCACCAACAATTATAGGAAGAGGGAAATTGCATTGACCATAGATATCCTCCCACAATTCTTGTTTGTCATCTTTGTTACATTTACCATACATAGCCATAAATTTTATGGGGCAAGGAAGAGAGTTTTCTTGAATTTTAAGAGCTATAGACTGCATAGAATTATTGTCAATAGAAATTTTCCATTGATGTTTCCAAAGAATCCAAATGGAGCTATTTGCGTTGATGATTCACAAGAACACCTGTGTGGTTCATATTGAATCATGGAAACTTATGTCTCTTAGTGTACCTTTGTTTTTAGCTTAGTGTCATCAATTGTGTGCCTACTGGAAACTGAAAATATAAATGAAAATAAGGGACACTAAGAAAATGCATGTATTTCATATATTATGCTCTGTATCAATCATGTATCAATCATGAATAATATTTTTTCGCATTCCTGGTACATGTGTAACTTGAAGTTATGCTTTTAAGTGCAGATGTATAATACAAAATTTATTCCTCCCATTTATATTGCATCCTGGGCCTTCACTTGAACTACTCTGTTTGGACCGATTTGTACTAATTTTTCTAATTTTTTGCTTGTCAAATAGAGTGAATAGAAAAAAAAATCTACCTTTTGAGAATATGGCGGATATGTTTAAAGAGGTGAGTTATGAGTCCATTATCTCTGTAATTTAAACTTTGTAATAAATGTTATTGAAGTCCATATAATTTACACTACATTCCATGCATGTTGTGTGTATCCAAAACAGGTTGCTAGGGGTAAGAGATCAAAACGAACTACATGCAATGAGAATGAGGATGCAAGAATATCATGCGAAGTCTCTAACTCACATGCGGTGGAAGAAATTTATGCGGATGAAGTACCCAACATTGATTCTGTTGATAAGGGCAAAAAAAAGAAGCGGGGGCCATCAAAATTGAATGTAATTGCAACTGGGATAAAAGACCGTAAAGATGTAGAATTCAATGAGTTTGGGCAACCAATTGGACTCTATTCCATCCAGCTTAGTTCTATGATTGGAATTTTAGCACGAGAATGCGTACCAGTAACACATAAAGGTTGGGATAAGGTGACAAGTGACATCAAGGATCAAATATGGGAGTTTATTACTGTGAGTATTTTATTTCTCTACCCTTTGCACAATTATGTAATATTTTGAATGTAACTTTGTACATATTTAATTGTAACTAATTTAGTGTATTTTTTCTGTATGATGCAGCAAAAATATAACCTTGAAGAATGCCGAAAGGCCATTGTTTTAGGTCAGACGGGCAGAGCTTGGAAAGAATATAAGTCAAAATTGTCAACACAAATACGAGAAGAAGCTAAAAGACCAAATTCCACTCGCCATCTTACATTACTCAAGCCCCCTGGAATGAAGTCAAACGAATGGGATGAATTTGTTAAATCTCGTTTGTCACCTGAATTTGATGCAAGTGAATTTGACTATTTATTTTTTATTTTTATTAATAGACTAAAGTCCAATTTTAGTATTCTTGTATTTCTTGCAATTATATATGATTTCTTTTATTTTTATAGGAAACAAGTGAAAAGCATAAGGAGGCTAGAGCAAAGCAAATCCATCCACACACAACTAGTCGTAGAGGCTATGCAAGACTTAAGGAAAACATGGTATGTTTCCCCTTTGAAGTTGTATACTTCAGAAATAGCTTACATTATTTCGTAATCCTATCTTTCAAAATTTTGTAGAAAGCCGAAGACCCAAATAAAACTATACGCCGTGTTGATGTTTGGATAAGGGGACATAGGAGAGAAAATGGCGATCCAGTTAATTAAGTTGTTGGTGAAGCAATAGTTACGACTTAAACACTTACACTACACTTTACAATTTTTTTAAAAGCTACAATGTGTTTATTATTATTTTTTAATATGTTAAATTCATTTATTTATTTTAGGAAAAGATGGAAAAAATTCCATCTCATGACTCAACATCGTTGAGAGATGATGCAGTGGTAAAGGTGCTTGGTCCTGAACGTCCGGGTCATGTCCGAGGTCTTGGATTTGGGGTGACGCCTACGAAGGTAGATGTGTCGTTACATAGTAATGCAAGGGTAACGACTCTTGAAAATCAAATTCAACAACTTTTGGAATGGAAGATGCACATGGAAAGTCGAATGACGTAAGGAAATGAACGAAATGTGGTATATTTTTAAAATTAAACATGATTCAATGCATATATTTTTTCCCTTATTTTGTTTTTATATACTTCACTTGCAATTTCTATAGGGTCAACATGAGGGTGGTGGGGACGCCATGCATAATCACGCACATACTCTACAGGTTATTGTTAATGAATTATCTAAGTCTAAATTATTTTACTAGTTGCTTTAATAATTATTTTTTAATTGTTTTCTTTGTACTATTTATTAGTGCAATCGAGAAAGTTCATGTATACAAAGTGCTCCACAAAGAAATTCTCCCTGCAAATTGTTACATTGGTTGGGGACTGGAGAAGAAGTTGCAAGCGCAGAACTTGATTCTACAGACCCGAAGTCACTAGTGCACCACCAAATCCTTGGGCCTGATTGTTATAAAGTATGGGTTGTTGAAATTTTAGTGCCCAAAGTGCCAGTTTTTCGATACTCGGATGCGTTTTCCATACTTGATGATGCAAAAGGAAGTACCATAGCATGGCCACATCGATACATTCATTTTGACTAGTTATGTGAGTGGAATAGTTATAGTTCTTGAATTTTATTCTAAGAATTTTGCTTTGACATTCTCTCGTATCGATTTCAGATAAACATAAGGAATTAAGTGGGTATGGTGTTTCTTCATTACTTTTTGGATTGAAGGTATACTTTGATTTTTTATTTTATTATTACAAGTGTTTTGTTAATTTATGAGAGTATTTTACTAAAATTGTTTTCTGAACAGGGACTTATTTTTTGAAGATGTTGAAGACATTATGGGAGGAATGTTTTCGAAGAATGATATTAGTTATTTTTTTAAGGAAGATTGCATTTTAACTTGTTAGGCTATGCTCCTTTCATTATAATCCCATGCTTTTATATGACTTGTAACACCCAAGTATATATTCCTTCTAGTGTTTTGCGCACGACTTTGATATTATGATTATGAGTACATATTATGAGTTCCTCTTAATTATATAAGTTTGTTTTAAATTTCAAGAATTGTGGAATGTCTAATTGTGATACAATCATATATGTGGATATGTTAATGTTAGTATAAGCAACATGCATTTGAGAAGCTAATTTTTATAAAAAAAATTATACACTTTTAACGACATATTTTATACATCGTAAAATGATATAACGACGCTTATATGTAGTCATGTACAATATTAATGACACCTACATTCAGTCGTAAAATAACATTAACGACACATAATAAGTAGTCGTGAAAGGTTTTTTTGGGTAATGACTTTTACGACTAGTAACTAGATGTCGTTAATATTTGTTTCAATGACACTTGGCAGATGTCGTGAAATAGTTTTATGACACAACAAAGGTGTCGTGGATATTTACGACTAGTAACTGCGTGTCGTGGATATTTGTTTCAACGACACTTGAGGGGTGTCGTCAAATAGTTTTACGACACCACAAAGATGTCGATATAGAAGGTAACTTTCTACGACACCCCCCTTCAACGACTACACAAAATGTGTCGTGGAAGTAGTTTCACGACGCATTTCAGATGTCGTGGAAATTACTTTTTCTTGTAGTGTCATGTTAATGATATTAAATTATTTGTGTTGAATCTCATCTTGTAACCTCATTGTACTCGTTGGAATAAGATACGTTTTTTTGTTAAAACTAACTGTATTGTCGTTAAAACGACTTTTGGGGGTTCATTCGAATGCGTTGGGTATCTCATTCGAATGAGTTTGTTTATGTTAGATGTCATTTGAGCGATATATGTGATCTCATTCAAACGAGTTGGCTATCTCGTTAGTTAGAGTTGGGGATCTCATTAGAACGAGTTCTGATTAGATTGACATTTAAATTTTTAAATAATTGGGGATGATTAATATTAGAATTAGGATATGTTTTTAGTAATCTATGAGTAAATTGGATTGTTGTGCTTTGAATTTATGTGCAAGCATACCATGTACGAGTGCTCATTAGGATGTACGAAGAGGAATTATTTATGGGACGCATACAATGCCGACCTCTTTGGTACCCTAGTGGTAGCAATAAGCTCGCCTTGGTTATTTTTACTCCGGGTCCTATTGCTGAAGTACCTATATCCCGAGGAGGAATAAACGGGGGTGCACTTCATGTAGTCTTGGGTATGCAGGTATATGTGAATAATTAAAAGGCACAGTGATTTATCCATTGTTGATACTTTGAAGTTATGGGTATGAGATGCTTTATAATTATACCTAGCATGCATGAGTGATCCCCGAAGGTAATAGGGATGGGCCTTAGTATTATATATCTAGGATTGTACATAGCCCGTCTTCTTATGTGTTCGAATCATACTTACTTGGGTAATAAACTATGTGATTGTCTTTCCTTTTTCTAGATTGATGTAACACCCCGCCTATTTAAATAACGATTGGCCAACCCTATACTAAAATAAAATAGGAATCTCAGATTGGCTCATTCTTAGCATCACTCTCGAAAATCAAAATAATTACTAATAACCTATTACGCCCAGTGTCAAATTTAAAAAACTTATTAACTTGCAAATTAAAACTTCCATTCACACATCAAACTATTCCATTAAATTAAATATCCATTCAGCATGATAATAAACTAAATGCTGAATAAATGTAATAATCAAAATAACCGAATCACACTCGGTAAAAATCTTAATACAGTAATCCATCTGAACTTAAATGAAATAAAGTCTAAATAAAATAAATAATGTCTGATAATGGGTGACATGCATGAATAAACAACTGCACTGAAATCCCATCTAGATAACAAAGATAGATGGGTCTAGGGAATCCCTACAAGTATCCATAGCTGCTTCATCATCATCTGATCGAAATGAATGATCACCCACGGCGTCCCTATGGTTGGGAACCTAAAAGGTTTTGAAAAAGATTTTGATACGGGTCAGAGCCCAAAAACCATTTGAAAATACTTTGCAAGTGTTTAAAAGACAATAATAATTATACAATGTAATCATTCATATTTAAAATGGTGTCCCAATCATATGAGATAATCCTCGCCCCTCATCAACAGTGCGCATCTAATGCATGTATTTTAAACACCCTTGTTATGTTACCCTGTCTAACTAGTACCAACACTTATCTTAATCCCATACACTACACTTTTAGCCAAACTGTGTCGCATGTATTTATACTTTACATTCATTCTCATTTGGATAACACATACGCTAAATCAATATAATTCTCATCGTTAACTGATTCACATAACTTCATATTAGTTATTAATTCAATGTTCATTGTTCATTTTATTCACATGTGTATATTTATCACGCTTACATGCGTATATTCCTTTCACATCACACACACACACACACACACACACATATATATATATATATATATATATATATATATATATATATATATATATATATATATATATATGTATGTATGTATGTATAACTGCATCCCCAGAGATGAGAACTCACGGATTCATTCTCTAGCATGATATCGGCTCTAGGTACATCACATACCACTTCTGGGCCAATGAGTCGGGATCTTACCACAAAATCGTAAACACATAGATGAAGGTGGTCATAGACTTACATCCGTGGGTCATAACCATCCCACATTACCCCACTTGACTCTAAACTTACAGATAATGGTCGATAGTCCTATGACCTGTGGAACTAATCCAACGCTTGCTGGTCAACGCCAGGGCGGACCGCCCACTATGCGTAACCTCCAACAATAGCATCCATAGAGTAGGTATGTTTCACATATCACACACACACACACACACACACACACACACACACACACACACACATATATATATATATATATATATATATATATAGTAGGATGGTGTTTTACTATTCACTCTTATAAAAGTAATCAGACGGATCATATTGTTTTAATCCGATGGACAACATTTTAATGGTGAAGATTAGTGTAAAAACCTATACCTAATAGCTAACACATGGTGTGTTTGGCACACTTGATCTTGCACCCATTCTTCCTCGATTTTCCATCCACGATTCCTTAAAAGCCTTCCCCTTCCGTTTCTATTTGAAAAGACGCCTATCTGTCTCTATTCCTTTATCAATCACTCTTTTCAACCCTCTCAAACCCCCGTTTATGGATGCCATCAGTGCAAGAGAGAAAGATAGAAGTTCGATGATTTCAAGGGTACCCACAGTTTGGTTTTCATTTTTATATATGATTTTTTGGCTTATTTTGATCTGGAGTAATGTTTTCGGGCTTAGATTGTTTAGTTGCGATAAAAAATAGTAGAGGTTCAGATCAAGTTGGTTTATGATCAAGAGGGTTCAGGTTATCTCTATTTTTGTATTTTTTTTTATTATTTATCGGAAATGACCCTTATCTTAGTTTCTAACACATTATACAATCATTCCTCTTTATTTCTCTATCACAATTGCTCAGGAGAGGCGAGATCTTCTCCAGCAATGGCGCCGAAGTAAAAGAGTCCTAAGCTTAACAAAACCCTGGGGTTGATCTGAGGCGTGGGTAACACAGCCAATTGGGGGGGTGACGTGGGTGAGACCTATGTGTTCAATCTTATTTCCATCTCTTGGTTTTGAGAGTTTCAGTTTCATCAAGTTTAGATAATTGGTGTTGATATATGTAGTCGTGATTCGGTTTGGATTTTGTTATTTTCATCAATTCTGTTTTGGTTCTGTTGATGACAATAATATATGGATTTATTATTTTGTTCTCATACTGTACCTTAGAACAAGCACAATTGAAACGAGTCAATTTAGATTCTCCGTGATATCTTTTTTTCCCACTCAAACATAGTTTGGTTGTGTAGGAATATGCTTTCTACAAATTTTTATATTTTTTAATAAAATATAGTAGTAAAATGTGGGGAAAAATAGATACATGTTTTTGCATCAAATTCTCTACGCCATGTATAATCAAAGACTATATCTGATGTAGTTGAAAACACTTTAGGGAACATACATTTGAGTAAGTAGCGAGACATTAAGTGGATGAACAAACACCAGTTATTTCATCAAATAAATTTTTTTAAGTTGAATAAAATTTATCAACTAAAATTCCTTTTTTATTATTTAAGTGATTCCTTTCTTATTTATCAACAAAATTTATCAACTAAAATTCCTTTTTTATTATCAACTAAATCTATCAACTTAAAGTTGAACACTAGTTATTTAATAAATCGTGTTTTTGAATTATGGAAAAAATTATAGCTTATGGAAGTTAGCCTAAAGGAAAAATAAAAAGGTGGGGCCATAAGTAAATTGACAACTAAGCTATCAAAGTACATCACAAGGATTGATGCATTTTGATGGAAACCAAAAAATTAATAGAGAACTTGGCTTAATGTAGTTTGATATAAACTACGTAAGTAAAATCTAACTTTCAAAGTAATGTACCACTTAGTTCAAACAATCTTCTTAAAAAATAAAAATATGTGTTGCACTAAATTCTTAACGAGGAAATGAAACTAATATGAGCAAGAATGATTTATTTGTTATATGACTTAAATACAAAGGACAAATATTTTTTTACTAACATATATGACTTAAATATATAACTAAATTTGTAACGTCAAAATCTAATTATTAAAGGCATATAACCCAAATAATTTTGACTTGAGTTGTGTTATATGTATGATTTTTTAAGAGTTTTAAATATTTGTGCATATAATCAATTTTTTGTTTAAAGTGCATTGAATGATTAATCTTTCACCTAGGGTACAGTATATTAATGCACACGAAATACACAAGTTGTAAAAACAACTTGGTCCATGTACAGTTTTCCTTTGGGCTACAAATATTTCAATACAACTTCTTCAATAGTTATTTCATTTCAAAATTATTTTCTATTTATACTAACATATCTTTTTGACATAGTTCGTTTTAATCGTTGAACTTAAAATTGTCAATTATAAACGATAAGGTTAATCGAACAATATTGTTCCAAAAAAATATAATTTATTAGTATTAATTATTAAATCATGAAAATGGCTCAGAGAAATGGGATATGTTTTAGGACCCATGATTCAAAAAATCGTACTATACCCTCTACTGTATTTTGGACGAAAGTGTCCCCATTCATTTAAGAGTTATGTTAAATACGTCATTATTATAGGGTGTTAAGGACCAAAAGTCTTTTGGAATTCAAAATATTACATTATTATACCAAATATTATGTTCTTATGTTGATTTTTGGAGTTAAATATGTTATGTTTATCTTAGTGGTTGGGTAATGAAATTCTTCTGCCCAATTTTTTAAAGACATTTTTTTAAAATTACACTTTGTTTTGTTGGGGAATGAAATTTTTCCATTTTGGAGTTATGTACTTTGAAAATTTTCATTGTTTTGCTATTATGTACTTTGGAAAATTTCACTATGACTTTAAGCACGGGCATACACTAGTATATCTCTATAATAAGGAGTATAATGTTTTTACTATTACATAAAAAGATAAGTTAATTAGAGGCTAAGATTGATCCAACAATGCATAAATCCAACGTATGAAATTATTTAATTGTATTTTCCTCTTTTGACCGTTTATAATTTTATTTCCCCTTTTTTTTCCTATCTATTAAAGTTATCCTCCTCTTTTACTTTTATTCAACAAAAAGGATAAAGTGGTAAGACTTTTCTACACGCATAAAACCACCATCATACCCAAGTCTTTCTCTTTCTTTCTCTCTCTCTTTCTCGACTCTGAAGAAAGGACGATTACGATTATTATAGAATATTTTATTAATTAATTTTTCTTTATGGCAGAGCGCAAGGCTCGAGAAACAGGGATGTTTTTTACTCTCTCTCTCTCTCACACTCCACACCTCATAAACTTATCTGTTGTTTTTAAGAACCCCAGTCGTCCCTCCTCTCCCCACCATCCCCATAACTCCCACTCCCTTTAAACCACATCAACATACCAACAATATATGGTGGGAACATGGACCTCCAGTCGAGTGATAAGATCCATGGTATCTTGGCCTGTTTGGAGTGAGAAGATCCATGAACAATCCATGGAAAGACTTTCTCTTTCTCTAGGCTTGTTTGGTATGGATTTGAGAAAATTTCTTTTGGGTATGTTTTTTTTTACTGATTTTTTCCCTTCTAGACTTTATGGCTTTTAGTTTTATATGGGTTTTAGATATGGGTATATTTTTTGCAGGAGCACTCTTAAATGGTTTTCGTCACCGGCTACACATTTCTCATGGTTGGTAATTTTGGCGTCGGATTTGGAGTTAGCTACGCAACACTCATAGCTCCGGTCCACAGGTATGCTCATCTACATCCACTCTATATTCTTAATCGCATGCTTTATGTTATAGTTTCTACAAAAGTTTTTCTATTTAGTATTTTTGGACCAAAGCAATAATGGAATGGGTCAAGGAGGTGGAGAATATATTTGGGTAAAACTGTTTGAGCTCAAGGTTAGTCAAGGTGGATAATATGTTTGGATTTTGATATATTTTTCTCCCCGCATTTCCAAACCTCCTTAGGAGATCTGGTCCGACTTTGGGGTTAAACAATAAGTCTATCATAACTAAATATATTGTACTAGTACTATGTTGAGCTTCATTTTTCCCTTTCTATATACAAAATACATCGTTAGGTTGTCAAAATACATCATTTGTAAGTAAAAACAATTATTGGGTTGTCATTCTTTAACTTTATTTTTGTTTGTGGGTTTCTCTAATTATTTTGTCATCTTTTCTTCATCTCTCCCAATATTGTTTCAAGGTATGGAAGACAAAAGGAAAAGAAATTCCTAGCATATATTGTATATTGTTGAATGTTATTGTTTTTTTTTTTTTTTAAGTTTTTCACTATTTTATATCATATGCGAAGGACATCAAATGATGATTCCTTCTATTTTTATGCCCTTGTGTGCCCTTGTAAATGATCTTCTTTTACATATATGATGTTTGTTAGAATGGCATTTGAGTTTCAGGACATTTTGTTCTCTTTTTACATCCCTGTGGAGTTTGAGTTTTAGGGCATTTGAGTTTTTTTCAAGTCCTTATGTCGATGTTACATATCAAGGAGGTTTGGAAAACCATGATATGTAGTGGGTTGCCACATGATTCTTCTCGCCACTCTTCTTCCTAAGGATTGCATATCATTCACGGTTGTGGGTCTCTACATGATTGATTCACATTCTCATTAAGTTATAAATGTTTTTCCATTATTAATGATCAAATCATGATTTTCCTTCTTTCAGATCTAAACATGAGATATGAATCATTACTTATTGTTGTTGTAGTTGAAAGCCTTGATCTCATTAATCATCTACAACCTATTGGAAACACAAAAAGGATGCAAGGTGGCCTACTATTTTTAATATTTTTTCATGGTGTTTTTCTACGAACTTAATTTGTTTTCATTATGCAATCTCTTTGTTTTTTCATCTTCTTTTACTTTTCTGATGTGCAAGCTCATTAATTTATACATTATTTTTATTATTTCAAATTATCTGTCCCATATAATAAGTCAAGTAAAAACTTAAATAAATAATATTAAAATGTCGGTTTTTTAGTTCCACCCATTTAATGTTTGACAATACGCACTAAGATGTGGAAAATATTTCAACTGCACCTGACAATAGATTAAATATGCAAAGTAAAAAAGGATTAAAGTAAAGATTCAATACATTTTTTTTCCTTCTAAATTTTTAATGAACTGTTCTTTTGTTTTAAATGGGGACTTTGTCCATAGACATATATAAAAGTAGGTCTCTCTGTTTCACTTCATATTAAAAAATGTAAAGTAAAAATGGGTATAACAGGTCCCACTTATACGAATTCGTGGTCAGCAAAATTGATCAAAGATGTTATTTGCTCTTATCTCACCTTTGATGGTATTTATTCTTTTGGTCTCTCACTGATCATGCTAAGAAGAGAGGCATAGTAAGAATGCTATATTGTATAACCAATAGAAGACCGCCACTAAATAAGACGCGTAAAAATAAAAATATCACGTCAAGATGCAATTTCATGTTAAAAAAATGACATGAACATAAATACAATATGACTTCATATTAAAAATATTATGACACAACCACAACATATCGTGTTAATTTCGAATCAAGTTTGTCATTATGTGTCGTGTTATTGTATCCTATTTTAAAATTGTCACCTTTGCCAATATACATGTTCTGGGTATGTTTTATTTTGAATGGGTGTACATTTATATCATTACGCGCCGTGGTAGGACTGGCAATACTTGATGTTCTCTCGTAGCAAAAAATCCCTCGGACCCTTGGAAGAAAATGTTAATCACAAAATTAGTGATATTTTTTTGTCATAATTGCGATTGTATTGTTTTTGTTTGATTAGTTTTATTCCTTTAATACGGTGAATAGTACTACAAAGAAATAAAATTTTACCCCAATTTTTAAAAATATTCACACTTTTGTGTTGTAAAAAAATTGTGACTTAAATTTACATTTGGTGGCTATAATGTTTACGCGAGGTCCAAGATGGACTATTAATAGTATTGTTGGGAACTATTTTTTATTTCTTAATAAGGTGGATAGTCATATAAAGAGAGGATGCTTTGCCCAAATTTTCTAAATCGTTTTCACATTTGTGATGTTAAAAAAATGTTGACATAAATTGTTTACACATTCAATACTTTGAAAAAATTTCTACATGCCTTCAGGCACGGGCATTCCGCTTATATATATATATAGTCCTGCTCTTGTGCGGACTAGTACGCATTTTAAGAGTGCGGACCGAACATGTGTCACCTGACGGTGAGCGCATAAAAGAGAGAGCGTGCCAATAATTTAGGCGATAATTTTTAGGTGCACCGTTAAGTGACACATGTCCGGTCCACATTCTTAAAATGCAGACTAGTGCGCACAAGATCATCATCATTATTATTATTATTATTATTATTATTATTATTATTATTATTATTATTATTATTATTATTATTATCATTATCATTATTATATATATATATATATACTAGGGGATACCCGTGCCGATGGCACAGCGATAAATTTGTTCTCAAGATACTTTGTACTCGCGCCGATGGCACGACGATAAATTTGTTCCCGTGACAAATTTGAATTTTAAAAGTGTAGCCAATAGTACAAATATATTTATTGTTGGTCATCTCATGCTACACTTACTCGTCATGTTGATGGCACGGTTAGCATATTGATCATATGCTTATGATATGGTTACGAATTTAATACGGGTATACCCGTGTCGATGGCTCGGTGAAAATTTTTCTCCCGAGTATTTGCCGTTATAGCACACTCATACCCGTGCCTATGGCAAAGGGATAAATTTTCTCCTAAGTATTTGTGGTTGTAGAACACGCACACTATCGTAAGTCACTTTTCTTTCAACGCATTATATTTAAAATTGATTACAATGTAATGAAGTCTGAAACGTCTCCCAAAATGATGAATTGCATCCATCCTCACCCCCACCCCACCACAAACATGTCCCTCATACTTCTGTCCTTTTTTTTATTCTTCAATGTGGCAATTCCAATTCTATAAAAGTACAACAATAACTTGAAGCTAGGTTGATATTATTTAACGTTCTTATGGATAAAGTAAAATAAAATATTTAAATTTAAATTTAAATTTACCTTCCCGGATTAGTTATGGAATTAACAAACTTTGGACATGCATTATAACATAACTTTAGGATAAATAACATTGTTTGTAGAGTAATGTTCGTTTTGTGTAGGATGAGAAAATTAATATATTTTCCATATCTTAAGATGTTTCTGCAAATAAATTAATAAAAATGCAAATTTATGTAAAACCAAAAATATTTCATATTTGTAAAACCCTAAAAAGCAATTATATGTAAAACCAACAAAATGTAGAATGAGGGTAATGCGGATTAATTAAAAAAAGTACTAAATGTTGTATTACGACTCATGTTAGTCGTATCAATGGACTCATGTCAAAATAATTAGTTAATCAAATTCATAATAAAAATTATAATTCTAAACCGTGGTAATAAGATTTTGTGTCCTGTCACATTTTTTTTCCTAATACGATCACGAACCAATTAAATGCAACACGTCACGACTTTTTTATTATTATTTAACACTAATACATCCCAAATAAAGAACATAATTCCAAAACTAATGTGTTCACTATATGTTTTCATTCAACACAAAATGAACATCATACGGGTTTTTTGAAGCACACATGTTTTTTTATTTTAATTTTTTTAGGAAGTTTTACACATTTTTGTATATTGCTAAAAAAATTATTCCAAAAAGATTTATTTTTATATTTTGCAAAAATTCATCAATATTAAACAATTTAAAACTGTCAAATATTGATTTATTGAAAAATGTCAAATATTGATTTATTAGTAAAGACAGCATCAACAGGAATATATAATTCATCAAGTTAAAAAAATCAATAATTCAATATACTCAACTTCTTTACTCTCCTTTTTTTCAACAATTACATAATAAATATTTATATTTCAAACTTTATTTGCAAAAGTGCCATGGCATTAAAATTGCAGGTGTCTGAGCGTATTTTCAACTACCCCTCAGTTATACAAAATAATATCAAACTGCAAGCACACACACAAACAGAGATTAGAGAAAGAGAGATTGAAAGGGAGTTACAACCCATAGAAATAACCCAACAACTAACCACAACCCATAACCCAAAACTATAATCCGTTTGGTGTTAGATTCAATGTTGCAGTGTACACACCCCTCCTCTTCCACACTTCTAAAAATATAACCAGGAAGATAAAAAAAACAGAGAATATTTCACCATTTTACCAAAAAACAAAGATATGAGTGAGAGAACCTTTTAATCTGAGAGAAATTTGAAAGAAATATGAGAGAACCTCGCTTCCACCTTCTGAGACCCAGTTCCTGTTAACAGAACAGACAAATATGGAGACCCATTTACAATTCAAAGAAAGATCGAGACTCATTTTCTATTATACCCCAGCACCAAATAACACCGTGAAATCTTTGGTTGATGAAATTAAAAATGAAAACAGAAATACATTTATGTTGAAGGCATGGGCATCTGCTATTGCTTTACATGAGCATAAACTGGAGATCTGGTTCAAGTTGAATCGACAGCAGGCCTTGGAGATCCGGTTGGAAAACGAAACCCAAGAGCGAGAGTACGAAACCCGAAACCCAACAACTCCAACAGCTCACCTACATACCCAAGCAAACACTTTAAATTGATCTGGAAAAAAAAAGCTGAAATAAAGAGGAGATTTTTTATAAAGCTCAAAAAAAATATGAAACAAATTTTTTATACTAAGATTTTTTATCTCCGTTTCTGAAATTACCTGAGAAGAATGAAAAAATGTATGTTTAGCCGATATGTTCATCCCTTTAGATCGTTGGTGAAGAAGCATTTTGTTGTTTTTGAGTGAGAGGCAGATTTTTGTTGTTGTTGAGTGAGAACCAAATGTCTGTCTAGTCGGAGGAAGAGACAGATTTTTGTTGTTGAGTGAGAGGCGGGGAGAAGCGATTTTGCAGTGTATGGATGAATGGGTTTGCGTCTCGAGGAGCTTGCGTGTGGGCAGGGTTTGCACAGTTATCAAATCCACCCACGCACAGTTATCAAATCTGATGAAAACAGATTTTTGAATTAAATTACTATTGTGTACCTAAAAGTAATTCTCACTCATGGCACAATTTTACACCATTAGATGCAAATTTGTAAGAGCTAATCTGAACAGCTAGTTGATAAAGACCAAATCTATCAAATTTGATCTCAATCGTTAGTTGGAGGAGACAAAAAAACCCTCCTCCTTTATTATATATATATATATATATATATATATATATAACCCGTTAAACATGCATAAGTCACTCATAACATTATCCCATATTTTACGAGTCTACTCCCAAATACATAAGTAGTCACTTACTTATAAATTAATTCACAATTATTATTATTAATATTATTATTATTATTATTATTATTATTATTATTATTATTATGGCCATTAAGCTATTCTACTCCAGCCCGTATCACAATTCTCTTTCTAAATCCCAAACCGATTTCATTAATTAATTTCTGAGTGTCATTCACCCTAAACACCCATTTTTTTCATACCCGGATTTTATTCTCGTTTAACCCAAGGTAATATAAAGTACCATATATTTTTCAGAAGTTCTAAATCTAAATTGCGAATCCCCTAAATTAATCCGGACACCAAACGATTCACAGAGGAACCAAAACAACAAACCTGGGCTGAACAAGTGGTTCGAACCAGTTCGGCCCCTGATTCTGGCTTGGGCGGGCTTGTGGAATCTTTAACAAAATTTCCCAATTTCCCTTACACCATCTGCACACTATTCTTCATCCCAACCCAACCTAGCTCCTCCATATCAATTACAAACATAAATATGCATATCTTTACGTCCGATTTTAATCCGATAATTGTGACACCCCGCCTAATTAATCCCGGGTGATCAGTCCTAAATCAAGTTAGAACAGGTTTCTCATTTGGTCCATTCTTAGCATCACTGTCGTCTTATTATTTACTAACCACCTAAGTGAGAAAAATAGACTGGTGCCAATTTTTATCTTTCATTGTTTAACAAACACCCATGCGGAAATAAAACTATATAACAATCACAGATAACTGAATTAATCATTCACAAGTAAAAATAATTGACCGAATAAACCAACGGTCCAAATAATAAATCCCATAAAGATAATAATAAACTCTCAACAAGTCTAATACAAATAAATGGAAAGTGAGCAACATGCTCGAATACTAATTATGATCTTCTACTTTTAAGAATGAAGAATGAGGCGTCTATCAAAATCCCGCAACATCCACATATGCTGCAGCAACGGATCCCTGGAATATGGTCAAGGCTGGCGTCCCTGTGGTTGGACACCTAAAAGGTTTTTAAAAGTTTTTATAGCAAGGGTTAGTACCCAAAACATTTGAAAAACATTTAACAAATGATTAACTTGCAGTAATAAATAAATATGCATGCTCTTCATATTTTTAGTTAATAATGCACTCTCTTGAGGACTTCCTTACCCTTCCTCTATTATACCCTACGAATGCTTTAATTAAATTACCTAGTTACTCATCTCATGACTAGATAATTAACAAAGTTCCTTTATACCCACCCTACTCTAACTGAGTATGTAGTGATTTTGATATATAAGTTATTGGTAACATCAACTTAACTAAATCATTTCCCTTTTTATATTCATATAACTTCTACATTTGTTATACCTGTGAAATCACTCACTTTTCATTAATATTCCGTATATAATAAATTATAAAATTATATACTTATAATCATATTCCAGCATTCACAATCATACTGTAATATATATAATAACTTGCAACCTCCCGAGTAAAAATACTCCCGGAATGTAAATTCTATAAAGTGCTATCCCACTAGGTATAATCACATAGCCTAGTTATCCCAAGTCAGAATTTTCACACCAACTTGATAAAAATAAATAATTGGAGGCAGTCATATTCCTTCCCTGAAAGTGAGTTGTCCCTCACCCATATAACCGACGCTATGACCTCGGGAATATACTCACCCTACTCCTCAAGCTAGGGGATTCATCCACTACGCGCAACCTCCCCCTATAGCACTATAGTAACAAATATCTAATCACTGATATTAATTGAGCACACCATATATATATATACTAACGCCTCCGTATATATAAATATAAAAGTCCCGGCTATATCGTTCACTAAAATCCGTAACATAAGCCTATTAAAATTATTAAGAGTTTATGGTCCAACTCTAAGTATTAATTAAATTGCACTTTAATTAATTTAGTTATTTTTGGTGTCTCCCCCACCATAAATTTGGACTTACTCCCGTAGCCCAAAATAAATTTACCCGAGTCACAATTTCCGACTCTAAATTTATTAGCTTCAAACCCTAATTAATCTATCTACAATTAATTAGATTCAAACTCATGTATTTAATTTCTCAATAATTAATTACATAAGGTTTTTATATAAAAATTCCCTTTTATATAACTAACTGGCGGAATTGCCAGATTCTGGCGACCGTCGATCGATCGACCCAGACCGTCGATCGATCGATCGAACAAGTCTTCGTCTTCTTCCCGAAGACAGGGCAGCCATGGACGGATTTCCTTAAAACCTAACCTCTTCTAACATGAGTTTTAAGCCTTCTTACCACCAGAGTATACTAGAAACCTTATTAGGATAACCCAGAAAGACTACAACAACCATCAATTCGTCCATAAACAACTGATTCATAAATTTTTGGGGAAAATCCATCTTTTTCCTTAAACACATTTTTACTCCAAATTTCTTCATAAAATTCGTTCTAATATATCTGGATATCATTCTAACAGATACACATCAATATTCCAATATCATATTTTACATAACTCCTCATAATTTCGGCCAAAATAGATTCATGTTTTCTATAGAATTATCAAAGCCCCATGTTTATACCAAGAACCCCAAAACGAATTTTAAATTCATAACAGCACACAAATATGAATTGAAAAATAGTTTTCATGCCATTGCAAGTTATTCACTTGCCTTAGGTTTCGTAGTGTCTGAATTTGTGATGGATTCCAAGGTTGAAGATGACCTTGTTGGTTCTTTGAGATCCCCAAAATGGCTTTGGCTGCTGCTAGGGTTTCCTAACCCTTTAATTTCTTTCTTTGCTTAAGCTTAGCCAGCCCTTATTTTCTTTTTATTAAGTTAATTAATCCATTCCCGTTTTTTGACTAATGGGCCAAGCCCAAGTGACCAAAATGCCCCCGAGTGGGCCCGACTATGTCTAAAAACGTCCCGTGACCCGTTTACTACCCCTGGGTACACTTTTCCGACTATCTCGGCCCATCCGGACTCAACTGTACACTCAGAATTTGCATCCGAATTAATTTATAAAAATACTTATCCCCCACCCACTATAGTCTATACCGACTTCCGGATGTGATAAGTACATATCTCGTCATTAATACTCGAAACGACGAAATTACATTATTACTATACACTCAGTAAATAATTTTCCTTAAATATTAACCATCCAATCCCAGATTAATATTTATATAATATTCTATCATAATTAGTTCATTAAATTACAACACACTAGTAATTTAGAATTTCCGAATTAATTAAATTTTAAATGAACCAAAAATACGGGGTGTTACAATAACTTATTAATTCCACAAGATTCAACATACTTATCAAGAATAATTTATTTTCATATTAAATTTCAAGGTTTTTCTAAGTCTCATAAGAACCCTTCAAGATCACATCTTTTCTAAGAATCAATATCAGATTTTATTAAAGATCATATCTTTTATATACAAATCAATCTCAGATCTTATGTGGGATTATAATCAAATTAATTTTCTATAATTTCATTTCTAAAATCCATATTTTTACACCAAATCTCATATGAATTATAAACACAACATTAAATATCAATGAAAGTTAAACAATTGCCTTTAATCGTAGAGACTTATGATCTTGCTCTTAGGATCCTCTTTACGTGTTGATTCTAGCCTGGAAATTGGTACAATTCCCTCTCGAATTGAATTTATTGGCTTCCTCTTTAGTTATACCTTCTTTTTCTCTTCTCTCTCAAGTTTAGATCTTTTGGGACGGTGAAATGGCTGCCCACTCCATCCATCGTCCCCACTTATATCACAAATCTCGAAATTAGGTTATAGCCTAAGTATAAAATGACCCGAATGCCCCTATAGATGCCCTAATTAGTCTAAAAAGGCCCTGAAACCCGATTACCACCCCTGGGTACCTAATTTTGACTATTTCGATCCATCCCAGATCATCGGTTCACTCGAAATCACCATCCAAGTCCCCTATCATAAATTTCCCATCTCATTCCCAACACAACCCCACACACGCATCCTGAATGAGATAATGTCAAAATCTGTCAATTTTACTCACGACGCAATATAATTTGACATAATTGTATTTACTTATCACACTAATAAATCTATTGTCACATAAATATTAACCATTTTCTCGCTAATTAATATTTATTAAATCCTCATTATTTCTCATTTTATTTAAATTATGTGCACATGTGTAATTTAAAATGATAAAAAAAATACTAAAAAATATGGGGTGTTACATACTTCCCCCCTTACAAAGGAATTTCTTCTCTGAAATTCGAACAAACCTGGCATAAAGAGGTCGGGATATTTCTCTCGCATATCATCCTCCTGATCCCACGTCGACTCGTCGGTATTATGGTTCCCCCACTGAATACAAACCAAGGACACCACCTTTGATTGCGGCTCACGCTCACTATGATACCGAATAGTAGTCGATCTCTCCTCATATGATATGTCGGGTTACAAATCAATCTCCTCCAGTGGAATGCGCCAATTTTCCCTTTCACTCCTCTGGTACTTTTTCAATGATGACACATGAAACACGTTGTGATCCGGTGCAGATGCTCTGGCAGGGCGAGCCTATATGCAATTAGCCATATCCTTTCAATGATTGGGAAAGGCCCCATATACCTCGGTGCTATCTTCCCCTTCTTCTCGAATCGTATAACTCCTTTTATAGGAAACACCTACAATAATACCTGGTCAACCACATCCAATTCTACATTCCTCATATCAACATTTGCATAACTCTTCTACTTGTCCTGAGCTATCTGTATACGACCCCGAATTAGCTTGATCTTGGAAGAAGTGTCCTGAACCATCTCAGTTCCAAGAAGATTATTTTCCCCCACCTCTAGCCAATAAGTGAGCGAATAACAAGGTCATCCATACAATGCCTCAAAAGGCACCATGCCGATAGTGAACTGGTAAGAATCATTATATGCGAACTCTACCAATGTAAGGTATTGCTCCCAACCTCCTCTGAAATCCAGAATACACATCCTGAGAAAATCCCCCATCATTTGATTAACCCTCTCAGTTTGCGCATCAGTCTGCGGGTGGTAAGTCGTACTCAATCGCAACTCATTCCCCATCGCCTCTTGGAAACTCTACTAAAAATGGGAGACGAAGATCTTATCCGGATGTGACACAATATTAATCAGTACTACATGTAACCTCACGATATCGGTTATAAAGATATGGGTGTACTGTGTTATTGTATAATCTATCTAAACAGTCAAAAATTGGGCAATCTTGGTCAAACGGTCCATAATGACTCATATGGAATCGTAACCCATACGAAGTCCATCGATATACTCTCCCATTTACAAATCGGAATTTCCAATGGCTTCAATATCCCGATTGACCCCTGATGGTCTACCTTCACTAACTGACAAACGGAACATTTTGAGACAAATTTCGTAATGTCTCGCTACATTCCATCCCACTAATAATATATGTGCATGTCCTAATACATCTTATCTATGTCGGGATGTACCGTAAATTGGGACCCTTGAGACTCTGTCATAACATCATGTCATAAGCCCCCATCCTTTGGGACTACAAGCCTCCCATTGAAGCGTAAACCTCACTTTGAGCTAATTAAGTAAGACTCCTCCCCCTGTTAATAATTGAGTACCTTTTTTCAATAAAATTGATTCGTGGCCTATGCCTTCACAACTTGCATAACGATCTCGGGTGTGATAGTTAACACTTCCATACATACCTTGGAAATTATGTCATCTTGTCGAAGCTCACTCCACTTCGCATTATACCATCGCTAACTCCACCATAGGCCATCGTCCCAAAATGTCTACCACAACATTAGCCTTCCTCGGACGGTATTGAATATCAAACTAATTATCCTACACAAACTCTAACCATCTATGATGTCGCATATTGAGATTCTTTTTAGTGATAAGATATTACAGCGACTTATGGTTCGTGAACAGACTTAATTACTCCCCGAGGAGGCTACAAATCCTCAAGGAAAAAACTATCTCATCTAGCTCTAGATCACGCATGGGGTAGTTCCTCTCGTGGAGCTTAATTTTGTGATAAACATAGGCTATAGCTTTAGACTCATGATGTAGCACACCCCTAAGTCCCTGTAAGGACGCATCGATAAATACAAGGTACTCCACTCCTCCCTTAGGCAGTCCAAGCACCGATGCTCAATTTAACTTGTCTCATCGAAAGCTAACTGACAGTAATCATCCCATACAAACGGCACCTCCTTGTGAGTCAAATTTTTCAACAAATCTGCAATCTTTGAAAAATCCTTAATAAAATGACAATAATACCCTTCCAATCCTAATAAGTTACAGATCTTTGTTGGTGTTGTGGGGTGACCCCACTCCCTCACCGTTGTAACCTTAGTGGGGTCTACTAAAATGCCTTTGTCGGACGCAATATAACCCAAGAACTTCACTTCACGCAACCAGAATACACACTTCTCAAACTTAACATACAACTGATGTCCCATAATGTTTGTAGAACCATACACAAATGCTCCGCGTGCTCGCCCTCAGTCCGAGAATAAACCAGAATGTCGTCAATGAAAAAAATCAAGAATTAGTCCAAAAAGTCTCTAAACACCCTATTCGTGATATCCATGAATATTGTTAGTGCATTGATTAGCCCAAATGGCATAACACTGAACTCATATGACCTATACTGCCCCAGGAATGCGGTCTTAGGAACATCCTTCTCCCTAATACGTAACTGGTTATAATACAATCTTAAGTCTATCTTTGAGAAGTAAGTTTATCCTCTCAATTGGTCGAACGAGTTATCGATTCAAGGAAACGGGTATTTATATTGAATCGTGACCTTGTATAATTATCGATAATCGATATATAGTTTGAACGAACCATCCTTCTTCTTCATAAAAAACACTGAAACACCCCACGATGATGTACTCCGTCAAATAAATACCTAACCCAAAATATGTTGAATCTGGTCCCTCAACTCCCACATCTTTAATGGGGCCATGCGATATGGTGCACGTGAAATCGTCCTAGTCCCAGGCAATAAATCAATCACGAACTCAATCTCTCGACTTAGTGGCGAACTCAGTTTCTCCTGGAACACATCCACAAATTCTCTAACCACTGGGATTAATTCTAGTGATATAACTGCCTCCTATGAGGTTTCCTCCTCGATATACTATAAGTGTGTACTCGACCCTTCCTTATGAAGAGGCATTTCCACCAGAAACATCTTCTGCCCTAGAGTGGAAATTACAATGCTCTAACCAAAACAATCCACCATCAACATATACCCTGCCAACCAGTCCATGCCCAAAATGACATCGTACCCAGTCATATCTAATATGAGGAAGTCAGTTGCTAAGCACAATCTCTCGACATTTATCCCCACTCCTCTACAAATGGAATGAATAAGGGCCCCACTACCCAAAGGTGAATCAACACACATAATAATACTATCAATTGTCTCTAATAATTCATTCGCGCATGAAAATCTAGTAGAAATAAAAGATTGCAATGCACCTGTATCAAATAATACCAGACCCATATGCCCATGGGTAGGAAACGTATCCTCCACAGCTGGTGGCGCATGTGGCGGTTATGTAATCATCGCATTCTAGATGTTGTAGACACGCCCATACTATAACTATACCTACTGTTGTGGGAATGCTAGAGCTGGAGGTTGTAATTGCACTTGTTTCCCCTGCAGGGCACCCTGATGCCACCCCCTGGCTCATTACAAGAAAGCTCTCCACATATGGTTCAACTCCCCATAAATAAATCATCGGCCTCTGAAATCTCCCTACCTATGGCCCTGGTGGCCATGTTGGGGTTTCCCTGGTGGCATCGATCGTAATGGCCTCCCTTGTTATTCCCTTAGCCTGTTGGCTATGAGCAACACGCTGTTATTGTTGGCCCTGCCTAAATCTATTATCACCTAATTTGAATCCCCCTGATTGAAATCTCTTAGTCTGATCCCCCTAATAGGTATGCCGCTCGTGCTGTCTACCAAACTACTATTGCGGTGCCCCACTACCACCAATACCTCCCGCCTTGCCCTGCTATCTTAACTCTTTAACTCACTTGCCTCCCTTCATATGGAAGCGATCATCCTGATAATGAAGTAGTGTGGCATTGACAACCTCAATGTACATCTTCAATACTAGATTACCATAAACTTCAGTATCTTTTTCTCTTCAGTATTTACCACGTTTGGCGTAAAATTTCCAGACGAGTGAACTCCTCATACTCGGCCACATTTTCCCCCTCCTATGCTACATCAATAAACCTCCTTTGCATCTCAGTCTAAATCACAGATCGGAAAAATTTACGATCGAACCGCACCTAGAAATCTGCTATATATCGTCATCATATCCCTCTCCTCAGATGCAATGACTAACTCCCACAATTGAAATGCTTATCCCACTAACTTTAACGTAGCTAAAATCTAATTCTGAGTGTCACTGCACTCAACCATGTATAGATGACGTTGTATATCTTTCTTCCACTAACTGGAAGCTACCACATCTTCACTACCCGGGAACGCTGGTGGATGTCGTTTATATAAGACCTCTCGAACTCTCTCTCACGCTGATGGTCTTGGGTAGGCCTGGATGATCAGTGCCACTGACTGCTACGGCTGAGTCGGTGGGAACTTTAAGATATGGCGGTCATAGAGGAATTAACTGCCTAAGTAACTATAGTGGCCACCTCGGTAGCCGTCATTGTCCCCTATGGAACATGTGTCTCTTGCTGAGACTCTCCCTCAATGGCCCTCCTTGAGGCCTTAGATAGTCATCCTCTCTTAGGTGGCATCTGAAACCAAACCGAATTGGTATAAGTCCACAATTAATAAAATTCATAAGAGTAAAAGAATGTAAATGAATGCAACAGTCCTCTATATCAAAGGACTCTATGCTGGAATTGTAATAAGACACATAAATCCTAAAGACACTAGAACCAAATGCTTTGATACCATCTGTAACACCTGCTTATTTAAATAACGGTAGCCATTCCTCTACCAAAATAAAAAACTGGGCCATTCTTAGCATCACTCTCGAAAACCAAATTAATTACTAATAACCTATTAAGCCCAGTGCCAAATTTTAAAAACTTACTAACTTTCTAAATTAAAACCTCTATTAAAACCACATACCATTCCAGTAAATTAAATATCCATTCACCACGATAATAAACTGAACGTTGAATAAATGTAATAATCAAAATAACCGAATCACACTCGGTAAAAATCCTAATATAGTAATCCATCTTAACTAAAATGAAATAAAGTATAAATAAAACAGACATTGTCTAACAGTGGGCGACATGCCCTAATAAATAACTGAACTGAAGTACTATTTAGAAATGATGATAGATGTGTCTAGTCAATCCCTGCAGGCATCCACAGCTACTGCAGCATCGTCTGACCGGAAAGAATAATCATGCCTGGCGTCCCTGTGGCTTGGTACCTAAACGGTTTTAAATAATATTTTCATATAGGTCAGAGCCCAAAAACCATTAGAAAATATTTTGCAAGTGTTTAAAATACAATAATAAATATTCAATGTAATCGTCCATATTTAAGCTGGTGTTGCACTCCCATGAGATAATCCTCACCCTTCATCTATAATGCGCACCTAACGCATGTATTTTAAACACCGTAGTTTTTCTACCCTGCCTAACTATTACAAGCATTTACCTTAGTCCATTATGCTACACTTTTGGCCAAACTGTATCCCATATATTCATACTTTACTTTGATTTTCATTTAGTTAACACATACGCTAAATTATTATAATTCTAATTATTAACCGATTCACATAACTTCATAATATTATTAATTTAATGTCAACACATATATTTTATTTACACGTATATATTTATCACATTTATATGTGTATATTCATATCACATTTCATATACATACATATATATATTACTCGCTACATACATACAACCGCATCCTCAGATCTGAGACCTCATGAATGCATTCTCTAGCATGTTATCGGCTCCAAGTACATCACGTACCATTCTTGGGCCAACATGTCAGGATCTCGCCACCGAACTCAAATCGTAAACACATAACTAGAAGCGGTCATAGACTTACATCCGTAGGCCATAACCATGCCAAATTACCCCACTAGACTCCAAACTCACATATAGTGGTCATGCGAAAATCTTGTGACCCGGGGAATCGATCCAACACCTTCTGGTCAGTGCCAGGGTGGACCGCCCACCATGCCAAACCTCCAATGATAGCATCCATAGAGTTGGTATGTTTCACATAAATCAAGCGCGCGCGCGCACACACACACACAAATATATATATATATATATATATATATATATATATATATATATATATATATATATATATATATATATATATAAAGAGAGAGAGAGAGAGAGAGAGAGAAAGTTAAATGTGCATAAGTCACTGATTCGTATCGAATATTGCATTTAATTACCCTCGAACTTATGCATATTTTCCCCCTCAGGTACTTTAATGCTTATAATTATGCTCGTTAATCAGACAACCTCCGTTTTATATGCGAACATGTTATTTGAGTTATAATTGAGCTTTTATAAGCATTAAAGTGCTTAGTATAAAGTTTGGGGACATTTCGGTAAAGTTTCGTCGCGATTCGCACGTTTAAGGGCATTTTTGTAATTTCACACTTCGCAATTTTTGCCCGAAGTATTCACGGAAGCTGTATCCCTCGGGTCAAGCTTCGCGTGGCCGTGAATGGGGCGTGAATCAAAGTCCGAACGAAGGAAACTCAGACCTTTAATCGGGGAAGAAATATAAGAAATAAATAACAATTCAAATAATTACCCTTGTGTCCCTTTTCTTCTTTAATAACAATTCATATAATTCCACTTATGTCCCTAACAGGTTTTTTTGTAGCAAAAGAAATGGCAATTTGGCTCTAGGCTCGGGTTTTGCTTGAGTTTTGGGTTCATCCCATTCTGGTGCCTTTCGTCCGATTTTGGAGCTTGGGACACGTGTGGTTATGGTTGTGGGTCATTTGGCTCGAGTTTCTATGGCCATTTTTTATGGTTTTGGAGGTTTTGGGCGATGGAGGTTTTTGGCACATTTTGTGGGTCTTAGGTATATACCCATATGGGGCTTTTGTTGTGCAGCTCTCGGTTTGGCTCAGATCTTGGTATGTGGGTCTTGGCCATTATCAACTTGCTGCTGGTCTTACACGAAATGGGTATTTTGTTGGTGTTGCAGTGCGAAGTGTAGCAGCTGTGTTGCAGCAGCAGCGATCGACTGGCCAAAAGCCGCGGTCGACCGCTAAATCATTTCTTACCTTGCGACACAACCAGTGTTGATCTCCCCTGTTCCGCGGTCGACCGACCCATTCCAACGGTCGACCGGTGCTCTGTTATTTTTGGCCAAAATTGCCACCTCATATTTCCTTTTCTTTTTTTATTTCTTTTTTCTTCTTCTTTTCTTCCTTAAGTTGGAGACTTTTCCTTATTCCTTTTATTTTTCCGTTTTCCTTCTTTGTTTTTGGCAACTTAGTATAAATAGGAGACTTGGTTTATTTTTTTATGGATCATGTAATAAATTAGATTTTTAGTTCTTTTCTCTCTTAGAACCTAGGGTTAGTTTCTTTGTGGATTTTGTGGAGATAAAACCCTCTCCTCCATTTTCTTGGTGGTTGACACCCATTAATGTAAGTGGATATTTTTTCTTGCCTTGTTCATTTGTTTTCATGCTTTGAATTCAATTTTTTGCCTAGATTTATTGTGTGCCCTAGTTTAATTTAGTGTTTCTTTAATTAGTTAGTTAATTTATTTAATGTCATTTAATATGTTTAGCGGCTAATTTAAATTAGGTTGTGTCAGATTGAACTGACCTAGGGTTGGCATATTGCTTTGCTTTGGTGATGGAGTTTACGTATTTATTTCAAGTGTGTTGTTCTAGTTATTACGCCTAGGAGGTTTAATGGGGTATATCATGTATACCCCGTATTTACGACCTTGCGTGCGTAATTTCCAGGATATTTATTGACGCCAAAATCTTATTAGTCTTTTATGCGAATTTAGGGGTGTGACAACTCTTAATTTAATTAATTGACGAAACTAGACGCAATCTTAATAATTTGCGAACCCATGTAACCATTTTATACAAATTAACTCGGGGTGAGGGATATCCGATGCAACCTATAGTTTTTATTCCCTTTGTTAACGTCGTTTAATTTACATTCGCCTAGTTTAATCTTTCCCTTTTTGCATTTTTTCCTTTTTGTTTATAATTATCTTTTACACTTTTATTTTAGAAGTATTAAACCAATTAAATTCTAGCAACTCGTCTATGTGGATTATTTGATACCCGGACTTGGCCTCTATACTCCCGTAAAAGAGTGTAGTCATAAGTTTAGGTTTTTGTAATAAGGCGGTGAACAGAAAACAAACATCGGCGTTTGACACGCGCTACTTTTCACGCTTAATCAAAATGGCGTCGTTGCTGGGGATGAGTTTGTTTTAGA
This sequence comes from Sambucus nigra, assembly GCA_949130495.1. Lineage (NCBI taxonomy): Eukaryota > Viridiplantae > Streptophyta > Magnoliopsida > Dipsacales > Adoxaceae > Sambucus > Sambucus nigra. The sequence goes on from OX422212.1 coordinate 96,315,643, forward strand.
ATTTATTTGATTTAGTATTTCGTAGTATTTTCTTTCTATTTGTATTATTTGCCTAACATTTTTGTAGGACTTCTACATTTGAGCGCCAAGAAACGCTTGAATTTCCCGTGCGCATCTACTTTGTGGAATTCGACACTTCGACCCATTTTTAGGGTAAGCATGTCTTATTCCAATTCTTTCGGTAATCATTATTACAATTCTAAAAAATTCTCGGAATCCGTTGACTTTCGGTTAATACTAAGAGTCCCAAAAAATTACAAATTCAAAAATGACTTTGGGCGAGTATAACGAAAGTCAAAACTTGGGTTATTGGAATTTTGATGATGATGATAATGATTTTGGGCCTCTAATTCCTGATAATAGGAATTTTGAAACGAATTGCAATAATTTTCAAAATTCTTATAATAATGAGTTTAAGTTTAAGTCCGATGGTAATTTTCAAAGTTTCCATTTTCAAGAAGATGGGTTGGGGAATTATTCGGTGATGAGGGTGTAGGGGAGATAATGTGTGGGGGAGTGAGTAGTTTAGGTGTATGTGAGTGTTTAACTTTGCACCCTAAATAAAATAATATAAGAAAATAATAGAAATAAACCTAATAAAATAAAAACAAATAAAATGAAAATAAAAACTAAACTACACTAAAAATAAAATTCAACTAAAAATAAAACTCACTAAAAAATAAAAATAACACGACACACAATACAAACTCTAAAACCTAAACACGACTCAAATAAAAACTAATAAAATAAAACAAAACAAAAATAATATTAAACTAACTAAAAACTAAAAACAAACAAAAATAAAGGAAAATAAATACTCGACGCACTAAAATAAAGCATAAAAAATTTAAATCCTTTAAAAATAAATAGAATCTATTAAAAATAAAACTCAAGTAATAAACATAAAAACTACAAAAAAGTAAAAATAAAAACTAAAGTCCTAAAAATATAAAATATAGTAAAACTAAAATTAAAAACTAATAAAAATAAAAATTAGAAAGAAATAGAAAATAAATTCTAGAAAATTCTAAATAAATCTAAAATAAAAGCTAAAAATAAAACCACTCAAACGTTAAATCTAAAAAAAATCTAAAATGAACAAACTAAACACATATGGGGTTTGAGGTAGGTTTAGGCTCGGGTAAGGTACGTGACTAGGGAATTAGCTCCATAAATCGCACATTTGCCTTGTAATAAGTGTTTGAACTCCGCAAACGACGATCAAGCCTGCACAATAAATAATTACGCGCATAAAACCCAATTTGTTGAGAATTAGCAACTAAAATACGTCTATTCGGGGTATAAAATGTATACTTTTGGGTTCTTATCACACAACCCCCAAACAAAACATTGCTAGTCCTCGAGCAAAAAGATAGGGATAAAGAAGATAAGAAACCAAAAGTGTACCATTTTCGAGGGCACTTGCGATTTCACTTAGCATGTGCCACAAGCCTTTAAACCTATAGGTTACCCTACATGATGAGTTTTATCTCGTAAGGGTTTGCAGAAAATATACCCACAAAATTATTTATTTGCAAAAGGCAGTCTATCTCTTATTAGACGTAGAATAATTGCACAATCCATCATGAGATAAATGTTTTGAGGAAAAAAATCTAGAAGTGTAAAAATGTTAGCTAAGTAAATACTCAAGGCGCATCCTTCCTAAAACTCAATGTGTGTAATGTGAATCAGTCAAAATGGGTTGAGCATCATAAGAGTAATTCCTAGATTTCCTTTTTGGAATCAACACTTCAACTTTAAAATCTCACCGGATATAGCTCTCTCAAATGAACTCACGAGATTTGGGTAAGTGCATCACTCTTGTGTGTGAGGAGGTGAGTAAATGTAAGCAAGTTCAAACGCCTCATATACATATAAGAAAGAACGAACATTTAGAAAGAAAATGATCTCATGAAAGAATGTTAATTACTATAGTGAGAACATCGAGTTATTCACCACGTTGACTTTCATTTGTTCGAACACCTAGGGGAAATATGGATGTTTATGGGTAAGGGGAAATGTGATGGGAAGGATGAAATGATATGGGTAGGATAGGATGGATGTATGAATGATGGATGTAAGATGGATGGATATGCGATGTGTGAGAGGGGTGTTCAATACATGAAGAACAAATGTCTTTATTACAAAAGAACTAACTACAAACTCTCTTTTTAGTTTCTTTTTTATTTTTCTTTTTTTTTTCTAGATTTTTTTTTCTTTTGCCATTTTTCTCTTTTTTTTTTTTACTCTCATCATGGAAGACATTTCATATTTGAAAAATACTCTTTTTCTCAAAATGATAGATGATATATGAATGGAGATGATAAATGAATGGTGAGGGGAATATGGAAGAATATTAGTGAACTGAATGGTAAATGGTAGGTGTATGGGTGAAATCCTAGTATTCAGGACAAATTTCAAGACACATGTTTCTTACAACTCGAAAGTGAGGTCGTTCTCAGTGATCAAGCCAAAATTTTAAAGATGAATAATGAGATCATACAATGATTTAAAGGGAGGATCCAAAATAAGTTGAATGAACTTGTGACTCGGAGATTAAATAAAACACTCTGAAAGGGTGAAAGACAGAAATCTCATAAGCTAAAGTCTCTATTAGCGATCCTTAAGGTTTTGTTAGGAATTGTAATACTCTTTAACTCTAAACCGTAGTGACGTGATAAGTACGCAAATGTTGTTAATTCTAGAAATTCAAGGTGCAACATGCCTTGAGACGTATTACATAAGCTATTTAGAAAAAAAAATCCTCTAGCTTGATTCCTAGACTTAAAAAGATGGATGATAGAAAATTCACATCAATGAGTGAGATGAAAGAAACTGCACAAAAAATTTTAAAAATCAGGTTTTAAAATAAAAAAAAATTCAAAAGAGGTATGATTTTGATAAAATTCCCCACCCCAAACAAAAAGGAATATCGTCCTCGATGTTAAGTAAAATGATTTTTAAAATTGAGAGCATAAGGTAGGAAAAATATTACCAGAATCAACCGCTAATGAAGTGGACAGATGAAGCCAAGAATAAACCTGGTTAAATGATAAAAGAAAAAATGTGTCCAAGTCTATAAATATTGAAAGCATAGAGTGATGTGAAACACCACCTCCAAATAGGATGAGACTCATACAAGAACAATGGGGTGCCTCCCGGTTTCATCCAGACCGAACCATTCTAACCCTAAAGATAAGATCTATAAAAGTGTGGGACGACAGAAAAATGGGTGATGAGAATCACGCCCAAATAAGATGGAAGCGTCAGTCTTGTTGGATAAAGGCTAAAATGGGTTAACGCACTTGCATGTCAAAATGCATCACGCGATGCAAAGCATCGGTGGACCATGGGCAGGTGGGGATTAGGATAAAGGGGAGAATAAATAGGCACCGGTCACAGGCCTTATTGAGCCGGAAGGTGAGGGAAACAAGGGCCCTATAAGCATGGTGCTAAAGTTGGTGAGGGAGGAAATATGGTTGGCAATTGGAATTGGGTGGGGCTCATATAAATTTCACGATCATTCTATAAATGGACGATGATAATGGTCGTGCGCATGATACGCCAAGGAGCTATCGATGGGAAAAATCAACACCACAAGAGAGTGGTGGACATAGATTAACAAGCTCGGTGTCACGGAAATGGAGAGTAGCCCCACATATACTCTGATGGAAGGTGGAGGTTAGTTTCATGTGAGGATCTAAAAATGTAGATGAAAACATGAAATGTGTAAAATCAAGATCCAAACCAAGTGGTGGGGTGGAAGGGAAAAAGGGTGTATCGGGTGGGATAAACGGTTGGGGGAGATGATCTAACTAAAGTGTAGGGGACACACAGTCGTCGAAAGGATTAAATAAATACTCATTAGGGAGTGTGGTATCTAAAGATGGAGTGGTCAAGTTCTGGACAAGAATATCACCAAGTGGTGTGGTGGATGGTTCAAACAAGGCACCAAGAACGGAGATATATGAATAACTAGAAATAATGGGCTCAAGGGGATCGATGCATAGTGTGACATGATCGATATCCGAAGAGGTTAAAACCATCTCGGATTCAATCTCGAGAAAATGGTGGGCACTTGTAGCCAAAGCTAACCTAAAATAATGGGCATCTCGAGGACACAATCAAGGGGGAAATATGTATAAACTCGGGCGTATTTTTGAATATAATGGGTGGAGGAACCTCAAATGTGGGTTCTTTTGGATATGGCATGGAGGGGCAAACCTCGACGTTAGGTTCTTTTGGATTATTAGGGTATGGATTCGCCTCACATTCTAGGGATAGGTCAACACAATTGTGAACTTGGGCCTCAGACTACGGGGTGGTCTCAACTGAGAGATTCTTAGGGTCATAGGGTTGGTCACACTCATAATCAATAGCACAAGGTGACTCATCATCGTTCCACGAGGGATCAACAATGGGTGAATACAAGGGCATATCCTACTCGGTCGCACACTCAAATTTATTTAAGCGTTGTTCAAGCCTTTGAATAGCTTTAGTTTGAATTTGAGTTGCTTGCTCTTGCTCAAGGATGAACTGTTGCAAGAGGCTTTCGAGAGCAGAGTTGGATGATTGTGGGGAAGTGATGGTTGGTGGTGGGACAATGGTGGATGGGTGAGGTGGACACATCACACTTGTATCATGACTAAACAGAGAATACTCGTAGGAAGTGTGGGGAGCAAGATATGGTACATCATACACGAAAGGAGTGCCTTCGCGATGGACAAAATGATGATAACCGTTGGGTGCATAGTGAGGGAACTTATCGGGATGGGGTTCACGTGAATGCCATAACGATTGTTGGAACATGTGAGGATCCGCAACAAGGGGTTGGGATTCGTATTGGGTGGGAGGGTGATCAATCCGCCACGAATAGCTTAGTTGTTCACACCACTCGGTATTAGATATGTCAGGATAATAAGCCGAAGTGGGTTCCGAAATAGTGTCATATGGATACACATGTTCCATGGTGGGGTCGGATGGATAAGGAAGGTACGAGCACTCATGGGACATGTGATTGGCGTGGGAATAATAGGTGCACTGCGAATATGGGAAATTGTCAAAGTTGTTCCAAAAAGGATTTTCATCGGCCATGACAGGGTGGATAGGGGAAAAAAAAGTTTCTCCAAAAGTATTTTTAGATTTTTAATTTTTTTTTAAAAAGAAAGAAAATCTTTTTATTTTTTGAATTTTTGAAAGAGAATGAAAATATTTTTGGTATTTTTGAATGTAAGAAAAAGGAAAAAAAATATTTTTCAATTTTTGAAAAACAAGGAAAATAAATAAATAAATTTTTTTGGATTTTTTATTTATATATATATATAATTTTTTTTAAAAAAATGATGAAAATATTTTTTTTGATTTTTGAAAAGGGATAAAAGTGGACTCGGTATGAAACACGCACTATCGGCGCACACAAAAACCCGACTACCAAGGGATTAGAGTTAGAAACGTACAAGCAAAGGAAAATCATAACTAGTACGTAGCCAATTTTTATCTTCTATTAAGTGATTGGGATAGTCAAATTTTTATTAATCTGCGGGTGAGAAAATCACGGAGTCTTATACGTCGTCTTTGTAAAATGCGCTCCTACTTGGCTTGCTAGTTGATTTATTTTAATTATATAATGGCACGGGTTAACAAGCAAGTGGAATTAAGTGATTGAGTCGGGTGATGAAATCCCTTCTCGTTTCAATGACCGGGTCTAGGTCTTATGTTCATTAATTCATCAAACCATTCAAAGTAAGACTATGCAAAAATAAAATAACATAGGAGCAAATAGTCAAACAATAAATGGGCTTGCTAACAGGAGAGGCCTAAGTAATAAAGAAATGTACCTCCTACGGCTTTTACACACGTAGGGTGAAGACCAAGTTGGGTTGACAGGGGGAAGTTCGCCTAACTTTTGTCTTCCCCGGGAGTCCTGACTCAGAGTAGTGAGGATTCAAAATTCCACTCCAACGGCGCTCTCTCTACCTTGTCCCGTTTACCTTTTCATTTTTTTTAATGATTTATTTAATTATCACAAGTAATTGTTGTCCAAAGCACCACGAATAAATATACAAGGCCTTAATCCTAATACAAACAATCTAAAAAGAAAAAAAATTATATATATATATATATACACACAATGAACAAATGTACAAGTCTTCAAAACGCTCTGCAACTCGAAAAGTCGGCAATGGCACTTCGTGAAAAGTCAATCGCCAAAGTTTGAGCAAAGTCCAACGCTTAAAAAGCCGGCAACGACGCCATTTGATAACACGCCTTTTGTGTATATGTCGTTGTAGAGTAAAGACGGTTAATAAAAATTCCATTTTGGTACCTACAAACACACTAAAATTGTATATTAGCAAGTAAGGGGTCAATCCGCACTCCTTAATGTGGACAAGAGCAAAGTGAAATAAGTATGATTTTTAAATATGAATGGATATTTATACTACTAATCATGAACTAAAAATCAAAACTACACTAATAAATAAAGAAAATGATAAAGTGAGCTAAATATGAGAAAATAATTATGAGATAATTCAACGGATTAAACTTTACCACTTAACCTATTTATTTTCATTAATTAATTTATCTATTTGAAAAACCCCAAAACATAAATAAATTCACAAATCAACTGTCATTGCAAATGTAAAGCTACATATAGTCCTTTTGGAGGATTAATATTTAAATTTTACATACTCACAAAATTTAGATTTAAATATTTTCTAATAAATCACCCGCTAGGGAAAATTCACTAAAGTATTTTAAATCATAAAAAAATTACATTTTTAAAGTAGAGAAATTCAAACTATAATACCATTCAGAAAAATGCCTATCTTTAGTTTCATTAATGAATAAATATTATAATATGAATTTATGATTTTCTCTCGAAAATAATTCACTCCCTCTCGAGGCATAAATATAAATTGTAAAATTTTAATATCAATATTCAAACGGGCATAATATATAAAAAAAAACCAAAAAAAAAAAATAATTAAGTTAAGGGTTTTATCTCACCCCTTGAAATGGGTATTTATCCTTTTATTTTGGAATTACTACATATAAAATGTAATAATGACACAATATATGGCATAATAAATAAAATGGGGTGGGAATAAATAAATAAACCAAGTCTCCTTGAGTTTTATATTAACTTCCAAACTTCCCACAAATCTGAGTATATGAACACAAAATTTGTATTTAACAATAAGCTTCCACTCTAAAGTCATTTAGAAAAAAAAACTAAAAGAAGAAATAAAAATAATTACAAGGCTACTCCTAAAATAAATGAGCTCCAAAAATGGAGCTCCTAAAAAAAGTACACTAAAAAATGTGTTTCTCTCTGTAATCTCCGAATTTTTTCTCCCTTTCCCCCCTTAAATGAAGAAATAGTCTTCTTAAAATCAGAAGTCACATGGGCATAAGGTTGTAGGCTAGCGGTACTGTAGTGCCATTTGGGACAGAGGTAGGTTTGGATTTTCGTGTTAAAGTTGTACGAAGCTGGGCATAGGGATAAGGAATTTTGGTTTTGGTTTGATGTTTTGGCAGGTACGATTTAAGCGGGTGTTATGGGATTGGGAAGTAACCGAGATTTTGTTAGCGGGTAAATGGATTTTAGGTATAGGAGTTGGGTTTTGAAAGTGGGTTGCTGGCCAGATTTATGGACTGGTAAGAATAGGTTTCGCGTTCTGGTTGGACTATAGGGGGCTGGGTTGGATCGACGGGTTGGTCGTCGGGTAAGGGGCTGGTTCAGGGGTCTGACAGACCCGGGTAGGTGGCGACTCATTCAACTTGGGTTGGGAGACATTTGATTAGGCGGACATGTTTAGAAGGAGGCTAACCAGAGTAAGGCTGGAATGATTTTGGTTTGGTGTTATACGAACCAGGTTTTCCAATATGAGGTGGTCGCCAAAAATGGGTTAAGCGGGTTTCGGGATTGCCGTCGTTTGGAGGCCTTGGGTTGTGAGGACATGGGTTATGGAGCTGGGTCTAAGTTGGCAGGTGGTTTTGGTGGGAGGTGAGAGAGGAAATAGAAGGTGGGTGGTAATGGTGTGATGGTTTAATTGGGTGTGTGTGAGGTGATGAATGCTTATGGTGGTTTAGGAGGGAGAAAGAGTTATAGGGAAAGAAGATGGGTTAGGGAATTATTAGGTGATGAGGGTGTAGGGGAGATAGTGTGGGGGGAGTGAGTACTTTAGGTGTATGCGAGTGTTTAACTTTGCACCCTAAATAAAATAAAATAAGAAAATACTAAAAATAAACTTAATACAATAAAAACAAGTAAAATAAAAATAAAAACTAAACTAAACTAAAAATAAAAATCAACTAAAAATCACTCATTAAAAAAAATAAAAATAACACGACACACAATACAAACTCTAAAAAATAAATGTTGGAATCTGTGGATCCCCGGATTTTAAAATACTTCACAATTAAAATCAAACTTGTAATTTCCTTTTTGTGAAAACTTAATTTATATGCGGAAGCGTAAACGTTGAATGATGTGATGGTTCAACACAAATACTAAAATTCCAATTTTAACATAAACAAAAATAAAGTGAGAATTAACTTAAACCAACTTAATTATTGATTTTCACTTAAACCGGTTAAGTCCAATTAAATACAAGTCCTAGAATTTGCCTAAATTATGATTGTTCATATTTCCAAGTTAGGCCAAACCAAATTAATGCAAGTGACTTGAATTACACAATTTTACCCAATATTAAATTAAAGTCCAATTTTAATATAGTGTGAGAATTAACCGAATTTTATCTTGAATTAAACCTAAAGCATGCGTTCTAAATTTTGTGCAAGATAAAAATAAACAATGTCACACTATGCCGCGATGTACGAGGAAAAACCCAAGACGGGAAAAAACCTCGGACGGCCCTAGCCACAAGTCCACTAGATACGGAATTATACAAATACAAGACAAAAGACTTACATCCTCGACTCGAACCCTCTCAAGCCTTGTCGCTCCTTCTTGTAGAAACCTCTTCCTAGCGGACAACCACGGAGCTCCACCGCGATCTCGGAATCCACCGATAGGACTTTGTATGGTCACCGCCACCCGAGCTTGGAGCCTTTCTCCAAGTGAGTAATACCACAATAAACTTCTTCTTCTTTGTGATGGGATGTAGAAGGAAACCCGAAACGTCTCCTTTTCAATTCGGTAGAGAAAACCGGTGCCAAAACTCCAAGCAATTGATATAAATATAGAAACTTGGATAAACACAATTGGGTGTAAACACTAGAGTGGTATATGCATTTTCTTTGAAAAATAACCCTCAAAACTTGAACATTTTCCTAAACTATTTTTTCTCTCAAACTCTCTCTAGGAGATAAACTTAGTTGGAAAAGTTAATTAGAAAAATGTGTTTCCCGTCCTTAATAAGTCTTGAAAAAGTTGGTTAAAAACCAAGTGGGGAAAGTGGGTAAAAACTGCCAAAAACTGCTCAAAACTGTTCCCGCCTGGCATCTCGTTCGAACGAACTTGACTCTCGTTCGAACGAGACTTCTAACGAGCGACCAGACTGGGCTCGTTAGAAACTCGTTAGATACCTCATTAGAACGAACAAACTCGTTCGAACGACATATCGAACGACTGACCAGTTTAGGTTCGTTGGCAAACTCGTTCGAACGAAACCTGGTTCGAACAAAAAACTCGTTCGAACGAGACTTCGAACGACTTCCAGAAATTTTTGATAAAATCAATTTTTAGCCCAGAAACTTTATGTACTTTATTATAAAGTTCCAATTAAATTATTCTGAAAGTAAAACATGGCTTTTTATTAAACCTAACACCCAATAAATATTGTTCCAAGCTCCTATATAAATATAATTACATTCATACCTTGGGAGCATGGAACCTTAGATGATGACGTAGAAACAAGGCACGCAAACCGGCATTTTGATGAAGCTTTATATTCTTTGCCGCTACGTCTTCAACACACACTTCATAGGCTTGAGAGTATTACAATGAATCACTAACCTATGAATAAATGTTTTTGTCCGGAATTGAGCCAAAACTATATATAGACTCAATTGGAAATTTGTGTCCTTACAAATCTCCCCCTTTGGCTATTCCGGGACAAAAACCAAAACAAAAATCCTAAAGGGCCGTCAAGCTCACTAGACTCAAAACATAAACATAACCCGCCCAATCTTGACTCAACCCAAGGATTAAACACTTTGCCTTTAAAAGTTGCCGCTTTAGTAGAATACCTGCACACTTAAGCAAACTCATCAAATGCATAGGGAATATCAAAATATATTAATCGCAATTAATTCATTACTCCCCCTAAAATAATTCTCCCCTTTATCAAACAATGACATTTACTTAGAAAGACGTCTCCCCCTAAGATAAATCTCCCTCAAACTAAGATACAATAATAATAGGTTTAGATACCATTTCTCCCCCTATCATCATTCTCCCCCTTTTTGTTCAGGAATAGGCAAAGGATAAAGAACTAATAAACGCAAGGCAAAGACAAATAAATGTCATATATATATATATATATATACCAATAAGTACGTGCATATATAGATAGACATAAACACACACATGACACAAAATACAATAAGTTTGCACACTCGTATGGAAAAAATGTGTCATATGGAAACGGAAGTGTAGGGGTGTGAACTAGCAACAATTAAATTTAGACCCAAACACTTAAGAAACCTTCACGGAGTTCTCATTTGCACACTTCATCACAGTTAAATATGACCTCATGTGACAATATAAAGATTGAACTCAATGAACAAACATACACAATGCATACAAGCCTAGCATGATGATGATTCTACAAACCAAATAGAGTCATGACATTAAAGACAACTAGGATAAATGGACATTGTGCAAACCGTTGATATACCATCCAATTCTCCCTCAATAAGCATATATATTCTTTTGATTTTGAATGAATATAACAAACATAGGCCTTGGCAATTGCTTTCTTTTTAATGCCAAATATTCTATTTTTAGGCCTTTGGATCACATATTTCTTTTAGATCCAATCAACGGTGGCTTACTATCGCAAAGGATTTAATTCATCCTTTCGGAGCCCTTCCCCGTGCATATATTAATTTATCATGTTTTCATTTTTCACACAAATCTCACATGCAACGGATTTTGACATGCACTAGTCCTCCTAGGTCATAGATATGTAGATGACTAGATTGATAGGAGAACACCTCAAAAAGATCAAATATAACATGTGACATTAAGATTTCAAAAGAGCTCGTGCATGTGTGAAAGAGTCATATATATATAGAATCCATTTAAACAATACAAAATCCAACTACTCCATATAAAACATGGTAAAGAACATTTTAAGGATTGAAAATCTAAACCAAAAGTTCTAGCCACGTGGGAGTGTAAAAGAGGGGATTTAAACACAAGTATATGCCACATAAAGTGTGTCAAACAAAAATACACAAAATAAAATCTTTTTGAGTTTTTAAAATTTTTAACCAAAATAAATATATATATATATATATATATATATATATATATATATATATATATATACTCAAAAGGATAAACACAAATCATTTGAATCTTTCATTAAGCTCAAATTAGCAAGAGGTAAAATCCAAATGATAAACTAAAATCTTTTTGTATTTTTCAATTAAAGCAAACAAAATGAAAGAAATATAATACAAAAGATAAACTTGTCATAATTTCTAGCATATGATATGAAAAGAGGCAATGACTAGAAAATGACTAAACAAGCATACATTTAGCATGTGAATATAGCATGAAGTACAAAAGCTAAAGTATGCAAATACTAACATATTCATCCTTTAGATTTAGCATGGGAGGAAGCATGTGAAAGTAAATGAGAATCAAAATCCCTATTTTGTAAGGCAACCAAATCGGATTTCCTAACCCAAATTAATGAAGAATGACAAGCTTGGGGTGTAGGAACATTAGCTACCGTGGTTACTTTACAATGGGATTTTCTAGGAATTCGTTTAAGATCAAAACAAAATTTCCTAAGATGACCTTTTCGACCACAATGTGAACAAGTGAAAACATGTCGAAAAGATTTACCTAAGGAGTGATCTATAAATGCATTCCTAGTAGATTCTCCTAAAATGTTGGTTTTGACTTTAGGGTTGAATTCATTACAAGTATTGAAGCCTAAAACAATGTGTCATTTTTAATTTGGACCGTTCCTAACATTTTATCAAGTTTTTTCGAACGACATTCCAAATCAAATTTGACATTACTAGAATCTTTTAATTTATTTTCCAAATCTAAAATGGTAGATTCTAGTAAAAAATTTCGCTCTTCAAAAGTAAGAAGCTCCTTTTTCAAGGATTCCATTAAACCCCTAAGGCTATCTCTCTCGCCTTCTACGTATTCTAGCTTCTCTCGAAGAGTCCTCTCTCGTGTCCTAAGGTCTTCTATTAAGGCACTATCATCAACGACCTTGACACTTTCTCTTAAACAAGCTTCTAACTTCAAATTAGCTCTTTTCAATTTAATAGATTCTTAATATAATTCATGAAAAGCATTTTGAAGTTCACTCTCATCAACCTCTTCTTCATTTTCACTCTCTATTTCTTCTCCACTCTCACTATCATTAAAAACAAGGGAATCATGAACAATGACCTTGGAAGTGGCATGTGATATCGTGTCATCAATCGATGAGTTCTCACTATCACTCACATGACTTGCCATAAAAGCCACAAAATTTTTCTTTGTGGGGGAATCGGGCTTTTCTTCCGTATCACTATCACTAAGGGCTGCATTATAAGAAATGGGTCGCTTACCCTCTTTCCTTAGTTTAGTGGGGCACTCATAAGCCCTATGGCCATAACCTTCACAACCAAAACACTTAATAGACTCGTCCCTATCAACATTTTCATTACTAGACTTAGGGATCTTTTCGGCTTTAGAAGTCTTCTCGCTTTTATCATGTTTAGAAGATTCAAATTTCATAAAGTCATTTTTAAATTTATCTTTGTTGAATTTAAGAAATTTTCTAAATTTACGAGCAAATAAAGCCATATCTTCCGAGTCACTATCACTCTCGCTCTCTACTACTTGTTTAACCTCTTTTCGGGCTTTTAAAGCAACGCCCTTTTCGATTTTCTTTTCATTTTTAGAGGGAAACATATCCAGTTCATAGGTTTGTAAATCACCTACAAGCTCTTCTAATTTTGTAGAGGCTAAAGTGGGTAAAGAATTTAAAATGGTCACCTTTGGAATAAATCTATCGGGTAAGGACCTTAAAATTTTCTTTACTACATGGTCGTCAGGTATTTTCTCTCCCAAGTTAAAAGATGAATTAACAATATCAGAAAGTCTAGCATAAAATTTATCAAAAGTTTCTTTTTCATCCATTTTGATAGTTTCAAATTGAGTGGTGAGGTTTTGGAGTTTAGAAGCTTTAACGACACTCGTTCCTTCATGAGTTAATTGTAAAATATCCCAAGCTTCTTTAGCGGTCTCACACGTCATAATGCGTCGGAATTCATCCGGTGTGACAGCGCTAAATAAAGCATTTAAACCACGGGAATTAAAATTTGCTAGCTTAAAATCATTTTCAGTCCATCTATCGACGGGTTTGGGAACACGTTCATTTTCAATTAGATGTGTTGGTGGGGACCACCCGTTAACAACCGACATCCAAACACGTTCATCGATAGATTTAAGTGCCGATTTCATTCGCGTTTTCCAATACGCGTAGTTTGAACCATCAAAAATAGGAAATTTTGAAAATGGGGAAAATTCCATTTTAGCCAAAAATTAAAGGATCTTAATGAAATAATTTATCGTTTTTGGCTCTGATACCACTTGTTGGAATCTGTGGATCCACGGATTTTAAAATACTTCACAATTAAAATCAAACTTGTAATTTCCTTTTTGTGAAAACTTAATTTATATGCGGAAGCGTAAACGTTGAATGATGTGATGGTTTAACACAAATACTAAAATTCCAATTTTAACATAAACAAAAATAAAGTGAGAATTAACTTAAACCAACTTAATTATTAATTTTCACTTAAACCGGTTAAGTCCAATTAAGTACAAGTCCTAGAATGTGCCTAAATTATGATTGTTCATATTTTCAAGTTAGGCCAAACCAAATTAATGCAAGTGACTCGAATTACACAATTTTACACAATATTAAATTAAAGTCCAATTTTAATATAGTGTGAGAATTAACCGAATTTTATCTTGAATTAAACCTAAAGCATGCGTTCTAAATTTTGTGCAAGATAAAAATAAACAATGTCACACTACGCCGCGATGTACGAGGAAAAACCCAAGACGGGAAAAAACCTCGGACGGCCCTAGCCACAAGTCCACTAGATACGGAATTATACAAATACAAGACAAAAGACTTACATCCTCGACTAGAACCCTCTCAAGCCTTGTCGCTCCTTCTTGTAGAAACCTCTTCCTAGCGGATAACCACGGAGCTCCACCGCGATCTCGGAATCCACCGATAGGACTTTGTATGGTCACCGTCACCCAAGCTTGGAGCCTTTCTCCAAGTGAGTAATACCGCAACAAACTTCGTCTTCTTTGTGATGGGATGTAGAAGGAAACCCGAAATGTCTCTTTTTCAATTCGGTAGAGAAAACCGGTGCCAAAACTCCAAGCAATTGATATAAATATAGAAACTTGGATAAACACAATTGGGTGTAAAAATTAGAGTGGTATATGCATTTTCTTTGAAAAATAACCCTCAAAACTTGAACATTTTCCTAAACTATTTTTGCTTTCAAACTCTCTCTAGGAGATAAACTTGGTTGGAAAAGTTTATTAGAAAAATGTGTTTCCCGTCCTTAATAAGTCTTGAAAAAGTTGGTTAAAAACCAAGTGGGGAAAGTGGGTAAAAACTGCCAAAAACTGCTCAAAACTGTTCCCGCCTGGCATCTCGTTCGAACGAGACTTCTAACGAGCGACCAGACTGGGCTCGTTAGAAACTCGTTAGATACCTCATTAGAACGAACAAACTCGTTCGAACGACATATCGAACGACTGACCAGTTTAGGTTCGTTGGCAAACTCGTTCGAACGAAACCTGGTTCGAACGAAAAACTCGTTCGAACGAGACTTCGAACGACTTCCAGAAATTTTTGATAAAATCAATTTTTGGCCCAGAAACTTTATGTACTTTATTTTAAAGTTCCAATTAAATTATTCTGAAAGTAAAACATGGTTTTTTATTAAACCTAACACCCAATAAATATTGTTCCAAGCTCCTATATAAATATAATTACATTCATACCTTGGGAGCATGGAACCTTAGATGATGACGTAGAAACGAGGCACGCAAACCGGCATTTTGATGAAACTTTATATTCTTTGCCGCTACGTCTTCAACACACACTTCATAGGCTTGAGAGTATTACAATGAATCACTAACCTATGAATAAATGTTTTTGTCCGGAATTGAGCCAAAACTATATATGGACTCAATTGGAAATTTGTGTCCTTACACTAAACACGACTCAAATAAAAACTAATAAAAGAAGAGAAAAGAAAAATAATATTAAACAAACTAAAACCGAAAAACAAACAAAAATAAAGGAAAACAAATACTCGACACACTAAAATAAAACATAAAAAAAATAAATCCTCTAAAGCTAAATGAAATCTATTAAAAATAAAACTCAAATTATAAAAATAAAAACTACAAAAGAAGTAAAAATAAAACCTTAAGTCCTAAAAATATAAAATCTAGCAAAACTTAAAATAAAGACTAAAATTAAAAACTAATAAAAATAAAAAAGAAATAGAAATAGAAAATAAATTCTAAAAGGTTCTAAATAAATCTAAAATAACACCTAAAAATCAAACGACTCAAACAAAAAATAAAAAAAAAACTAAAATGCACAAACTAAACACACATGGGGTTCGGGGTAGGTTTAGGCTCGAGTAAGGAATGGAACTGGGGAATTAGCTTCATAAATCGCACATTTGCCTTGTAGTAAGCGTTTGAACTCCGCAAATGACGTTCAAGCCTTCACAATAAATTAATGTGAACCCTAAGCTTTACAACTTCTTTTCTCTACGCCTTTACACCTTCTAATTCTTTTTTATATTTTTCTTTTCATTACAAATTTAAAACCTCAACCCCTTCGTATTACCCATCCTTTAAACCCCCCCCTCCCTCCAGTTTTCTTGTATCCCTCTCTCCCAAATCAGTCTGGGATATCTTTCTACTGTAACAACACCCATTTACACATAAAGCTTGGACAGACACAATATGTCGAAGATGGGGCTTGTCTAACAATCTATATCGTTCTCAGCATCAAACCATAATATGACATTTATAATTTTAATTCAAACAAAAATTTAAGTCACAATTGGCAAAGAAATAAATCCAAACTCCCAACTAGTATGAAGAATCTACTCAAGTATAACAAATATCCCAAAAAACTAAATAAAAAACTTGGGCTTATGCACATAAAATGTCTGAAAAATAAACTGACTAGAATAGAAATAAAAAACTATGCTAGAGTCAAACGAATTGAAGTAGTGGATATGCAAATACAATTGTAAGACAAATCGCTTATCAACCCTGTTTTCCTTGTCTATGTAAATGTGGGGAAAAATATTTTATAATTTGGGTCAGCACCCTAAAGTCTCAAAAATCATCTTACAAAATCAAAATGCAATTATGAAATTAATTCACATTATGCACCACCCATGGAAACTCACATATATTAAGTATCTCACCCCTCATCTAAGTGAAATACTATACGCATAATAACCCAAGTCCTAATTATGGAGTCCTATAATTATCACAATAAGATAATATCTAATGCATCTAACACAATTCATACACTGACCCTAATCATTTACACATATGCTTCTAATTCCAAGAGTAACCCCTACAATACTACCCATAAGAAATAACATGTTATCCATTATGCATTTTATGTACCATTAGGTTCATTATCATTTGTCTACATCATAGAGTACGGGGACTTAATCTCAATTAATTCATATGATTATGTATGTTCTTACATATTATATATGTCATGACATATATACGACACAGAAAGGCATCTACCTTCAGTGTCTCATTCCTCCTCTATCGGTAAGTCGCGAGGAGTCTCTCATCTAATTGGACATCAAAAAACACACACAAGTGGTGTGGTCCCTAGATAGTACACCATCGCACGGTCCATACCCTCGATAGTGATAATGGATTCTAGCCTTTACACTTACCTACTCATAAGTGGTGCTGCCACGTAGGACCTAAAATAATGACCTACATAATACCTAGCCCACTTATGTCACGTACTACAGTCTCGAGACGTACGCAACCCCAACTGATAGGTCGTCCATGAGCAAGAGTATATTCACACAAATAAGTATATATATATATATATATATATATATAACACATAATAGGAATAGGTAATTAACCTAATAATTACCCCTAAGAAGTCTCATTAATCTCCAATTAATATTTTTACTTTAGGAATTAACCATCTAGTTAATTATTTATTTTCTCAATAGTAAATAGTGACACAAAACTATTTTTAATTAAATATCCGCTCACTTGGATAACCTCCCACATACTTGTTTAAGTTCGTAAAAATCACCCAAATATTTTTTCGATCCTAACCTGACCCAAACCTAGAAGGGTCGTTTAAACGAAATCTATAGTTTCGTGTGAACGATATCACATCTCGTTCGAATGAAAGTCGATTCTCGTTCGAACGAGGTTCTAATGACTTTGGCAGAAACTCATATCTACTTTTGTGTTCCTATACAGGTTTTATACTTTCAGTTCCAACATTCATCCCAATATTTTATTCAATTTATTTCCATGCAAGTAGATTCCCCATGATTAAATAACACGTTTTAGATGACTCTTTACACGAATTAACATAAGATTATGCCCCCCAAACCCCAGAAATTAACCTTACCTTAGAGTTCATCTAACTTAATTTTTTTATCATATTCTCTATCAAACCATTCTCAAATTTAAGGGATCAAATACATAAATCATAATCGTCAATTTATTAATCCTCAAGATGAATTATAAGGCATAATTTCCAATAAACATGATATGCAATTTTCCAGTTTGTCACCAAATTGTATAATCTTTAGACCTCATAGTTCCAGATTTGTTCTTCAAAATTCATAAAGTTCATTCCAACTATTCCAATTATCAATTTGTCTAATTAACCCGAAAATTATTATGAGAAATACATAAATGAATTAAGAAACAAATTGAAAATTGATTTAAGCAAGAGAATTCTAGCCTTAGACTGTCGATTGGGGATCTCCTCCTCTTGGATCTTTGCTCATCCTCCCTTCTCTAGCCTCAGTAACCTCTTTAATGGGTGTGGGGATGCTATGGTTGTGTTGTGGTGGATGGGAAATGACTTCTCAATTGTTAATTACCCTATTATAATCACCAATCCATAGCTACCCATACACTCCCACCATTGGAACCCTAAACAAGTCCAAAATCAAATTCGGATTGGCCCACTAACTCCCCTAATAGTATACCTATGCGTCGAGCCTAATTTTAGATGTTTAAAACACCTAAACAAGTTTCCAAATCACCCCGGAACGTGCCCAAACTATATCAATCCAAATTACAAACTTTTATTATGTTGAAACACCACATAACAATAATTTAATTAACATACAATTTTTTTTCTACGAGTGAACACATTATGCACAATTAAATCCAATAAACATGCAATCATAAACAAGCAATTTATTCTTAAATTGAATTCTACCAATTTGATTTAATTCTACCAATTTAATTTATTCACGAATTTATTCAATTAAATTATACCAAAAATAATTTATTATGAAAAAAAACGGGATATTACATCTATGCTTTTCCATTCCCCCTTCTTTTGTAAAACCATTAATTAATTAATTTACCTTCTTCTTGTGTCAATATTCTCTCCTCGGATTCTTCTATTTTGATAATTGAGAATTGCTAATTTTCCCCTCTCCACTCTTTAAATATCTGTATTATTAAAAAATCATTGCATCATTATTGATTCCATGTATTTTACTCATTTACATCGTGTTTTCTTTCAATCGTTATTGCTATCTCGACTTATACCGTAAATCTTCACCTCCATCGAAAATTTATCATCTTTATTATGAAAAAAGTAACATCTCTCTCTCTCTCTCTCTCTCCAAAATCTCCAAAGACCCATGTCTTTCCTCTCTTAACCAAACAACAATGGAAAAATATATAAAGTTGATTGAGAAAAGCGTAATGGCCACGCTTCTTACCAAACAATAGTGGAAAACCTAAGCGCCTTTAAGAAAATATGTTTTATTTGGGCTACAGAAGACTCTTTTAATGTAGGATAGTTTTTTAATTGTTTTAGGTGGTGAATATATTGAAGTTTATAGAGACGTTTATATATGAATTGTACAAACTTGCCTTATTACCAATATTATGCTTATGTTTATGAGCATGCCTTTAGAGTTAAAAAATTCGTGATAACAATTTGGTTTTAGGGGCATAGTTGTTACATCGTTTGCAGTAAATTAGTATTATACTTTTCTACCATTTATTAATATATTGTTTGAATAGAATTGTTTATGATTTTTTTCTCTAAAATCTTTAGCCATGTCGATTTAGACAAACATGATCGTGAGCGAAAAAAAGATTAGAATGTACTAGAAAATTTTCTATGAAGATTTTCCATACATATGTTTCTCATGCTTCATTTCCTTCAAATATCCCAATTCTTAGCCTATTTTGTTTACAATCATGTATTTTGTCTTTGAGTTTGTATTATGTTCGTCTATTTCACACTCTATTGTTATTTATAATGATTTATTTTTTCTATTGCATATTCAAACTAAATGGACAAATTGTTATAGGAATATATATATATATATATATATATATATATGTGTGTGTGTGTGTGTGTGTGTGTGTGTGTGTGTGTGTGTGTGTGTGTTCACCCACACAGAGACTCTCAATATTAATGATGTTGTGTCCTTGGTATAGAACAAGCCCCTGTTTTACGCGCTTTAGTTTATACCACAATTGAATTGTTATTATTTTGGGGTTTCGTAATTTCATTTTCAAAATAAAGTTTTGGTCGAGAAAATTTTGGATTTTGTTAGATTTATAATTTTTTTTTTTATTTGAAACTTTGTCTAATGATGTGTATGTAGATTTTGTGTATAACAAGAAATTTTATTTTAAGTTTTTCGTTTCTGGGTTTTTAGGTTCAATGTATTATGTTGCTTATTACGGTGAGTAATTAGATTTTATATGATCACAACACTATCTTTTTTGTCCATCCTTTTTTTCATCTCGAATGGAGTTTCACACTCCTTGAATGGATATTACTTGTAATGAAGACTTTCTTCATAAACTTGTTTTGTTTTATTGAGTGTTATTGGATGCCTTTACACACCAAAAGTAATTTTGTTCTACATGCATATTGAATTGAAACATTAGTGATAAAAATCTTTCAAAATTTCTTTTAACATGTCATTTGGTTCTGAAATAAAACAATGACACTGAAGTTCAGAGTAGCGGACATTTTCTTTATTTTATGTCTAGCAATATAAAATTTTCGGGTAGGCGATTTAATTTCTTTGGAAATTCCTCTGGCTAAATATCAATTATTACGGTTGTGAAGGTTCATTAAGGCTTTAGTTTCAGAATAATTTGTTTTGGGCACTTCGTGGCAAATCATGCGGAAGAAAAAAATGGTCATAACTTCAATTTGAATAAGAAGTTAAAGAAATAGCTCATATCTTTCATTAATATTTCACTTCTTTATTTCCATAAAGCTTTCTAAACTATTACTATTTCTTTTTTCATTTCGGATTGTTTATTTTTACTTAATTAGAATAATTTTATTGAATGATACATCAATATTCAAACGTAATTTCTTAATGTCAATTAACTCTAATATCATTCGCGTACCTACTTGCACGTGCATGTATCCAACGTGTATTGCAACACACGTGAGTTAATACTAGTCACTTTAAAAGTGAAAGAAAATATTATTCTAACTTGAGGGGTTAGTCTTTCCAAATAATTACATCTAAATTTTCATTACTAAGCGTGGATGTATCTTTGTGTATGAACGAAGCAATGAAAATATTTAGAAACAATGTATGGCAGAAAAAGATTAGTTTTTGAAGATTGGGATACTACAAATTCTTCTAGCCTACTATACAAACTATTTAAACAGTTACCTGTAATGGATATGATAGACCATAAGAGAGCACATAACCTACTGGAAAAAAAAAAAGCTTATGAAATAATTAAGCCACTTATATCCA
Organism: Sambucus nigra; assembly: GCA_949130495.1. Lineage (NCBI taxonomy): Eukaryota > Viridiplantae > Streptophyta > Magnoliopsida > Dipsacales > Adoxaceae > Sambucus > Sambucus nigra. The sequence goes on from OX422212.1 coordinate 96,336,904, forward strand.
ACTTTTCTTTTGCGTTACTCAGAGATAATCAAATGGTTGTGTGAGTGAGTCATCTTCAAAATGCTCCAGCTGCATTAAAAAATATGTCACAAAAAACAAAAATCGGACGTATATGAACTACAGCCCATCAACTAAATATATATGGCAAATTAGCAACTGTTACGATTCATTCTTAAAGCTGGTCATTTAGACATTAGGAATCATTAGTTCACCTAGCATTCTATATATCATATTATCAGATTGTATCAATAAGTTATATCCGTCCCAGATATCATATTACTAACAGTAACAGACAAACACACAGGAGTAAAATGTGATCTTGATACCTAGCATCAAATAGTCCTTAACTGGTGATAACTTGGTATAGAAATGTATCCAATTCATCAATATCTCCAGCAAGGAAGTAATATATATGTTTTCTCATTACCTGTATATAAATCCAATTCATCAAAATCTTCCGGTATTATATATGTTTTCTCATTACCTGTATATAAAGCAATAGCCACTACCATATTATCTCAATCGTTTGCTTCTCTGGCACTCTCTACTGTTAGCCATGACAAGAAAGAAGGCGAAACTTGCTTTCATCACAAATGACTCGGCAAGAAAAACAACATTCAGGAAAAGGAAGAAGGGTTTGATGAAGAAGGTGAGTGAACTCACCACTTTATGCGGTATTGACGCGTGTGTGATCATATATAGTCCATACGAGTCTCAGCCGGAGGTTTGGCCAAATACTTTGGAGGCCCAACGTGTTTTCTTACAGTTCAGGAGGATGCCGGAAATGGAACAAAGCAGAAGGATGGTAAACCAAGAGGGATTCACAAGGCAAAGGATCGCCAAAGCTTATGAGCAGCTGAAAAAACAACGTAAGGGTAACCGCGAAAAGGAGATGACTCATATTATGTACCAATGCTTGATTGGTAAAGCGATAGAAGGGTTGACAATGGCAGATTTGAATGATATTGGGTGGTTAGTCAATCAAAATTTGATGGATATTAATAAAAGGATTGAGTCACTCAAGAATTTGGCTCCTATCCAAATTGCACCACCACAGCCACCACCACCACCAACGGCACTTACGGTGGTGTCATCGCCACAAACACCACAATTGGAGTTAGGGAATGGTGAGATGACACAGAAAATGACTGTTGATTTTTTGGGTATGGAAGGGATGATGCCAAAGCCACAATGGTTCACTGAGTTCTTGAACAGCCCTAATGAGGATGTAGGTTTTGGCCATTGGGATGAGGTGATGGGTCCATTTGGAGATAACCACGATACTATGTGGTCAACTGCATATTTTCCTTAATTGATTGAGAGTAATATATATCTTTGCATGTTCTATGCCTATGGAGTGTGTTCGTTTGTGTTTCTTGGTTTTACCAAATGTTGCAAAGAACTCCTTGTTCGTGATCTATTATTCCTTTAATGTCTGATGGGATGCTAAATATTTTATCTCCGCTCTTGTGCAAATAAAACAGCTGATATTCAGTTAGTATGTCCGGCGTTTCTAAAATGGTTATTCTTGCTTTTAATAGATATTTTTTAACTACAATTGAGTCTATGAATTGGAATAATAAAAGGATGAAAAAATAATGGCATATTGGGATGTAAATCATTCTGAAGAAATAATCCAGCCCTCTAATGTATAAGGTTTCCAGAAAATGATTGAGACCTCTACTTAAACGATAATGATTAAAAGGATTTGGAAAAAAAAAAACAATCGAAGATAGTACTGCTAGTGGTAGACAGTTCAGTATACAATGAGATGTACTAAACATTCGCTCCTCTTTCTTTCTTTTTTTATTAATGCTTTCATTTGGTATTCTTAATTAGCACTCATCCGTCAATGGGAGAAATTTGCATGTCCTCTTGTCACATACGAAGCTTCTTTGAATATTCCATATATGTCTCTGTCACGTAGCTTCTCATGGACAACAAATTATACCCCATTGTTTCGTTTTTGTTTTTCTTCTTGGATACCAAAATTATTATCTAACACCTTTTAGATTTCTGTGATTAACTGATGAGAGAGCAATCAGAGAATGCCATTGCCAAGGAGCAATGGGTGGACGAACTTCCTTTCATCCTCTAGGCCTACAGAACAAACCCCCAAAAGGCTAACGGGAGAGACCCCTTGTTCTTTGCATACGGAATGGAAGTAGCCATGTGGAGATTGGCCTTCCAAATATCATTATTCAGATTAGGCCTGTCAATAGATCGGCTCTGGACCCAAATCCGACCCGAACCCGATCCGTATAACAGTCTGAGAATATTCTTTTGGACCCGAGACCTGAAGACCCGTTTATTAAACGGGTAGGGTCTGGATCTCATACAAGACCCTGACCCGACCCGAATTGTACATTATTATTTTGTATATATATACATATATACTATAAATTTATATATATTTATAAATATATCTTATCAATATAACATGTAAGTATTATATATAAAAATATATATTTATGTATATAATAAATATAAGTAATATATGTTTTATTTATACAAATAATATTCTACAATACATTACAAAATATTTTAATTTAAGATTAAATAATAAAGAAGGGGGATAAAATAAAATAAATATAAAATAAATGTACATATTTGACCAGACCCGGACCCGAACCCGAGACCCGAAGACCCGAACGGATCCGGGTCTGGATCTAATATTGTAGACCCGATGAAGACCCGGACCGAACCCGAACTCGAACCCGATGAAGACCCGATTACACGGATCTGGATCTCTCTAAACTCGACCCGTTGACAGACCTAATTCAGATCTTTGAGGACGGCTACGATGACCATCGCCTGACTCATGAACTTGATTTAACATGATAAGAGAGTCAAAGTGAGAGAATTTCAAGTCAGCGATGCTCAAAAAGCTACTCCCCGCTGCCAAGAAACACTCTGACGGAAAATTGGCATCGAATTGGTAAGGGTCATATAGAGTAGTATCAAAAAGGGAATTTAACATGAGTAACGTAGTTTGCTTTTTACAATATTTTTAGCTTAATAAAGATGATTCATATTAATAAATGCAAGGCTTTATAACGGGTCATTCCTATTTATTGATCCAATGATGTATTAAACTCCATTGACATTTTTTATTGTATCAAGTCACTTTTCAAGATAGATTACATATATTTAGTGTACCCCTCATCTATACCAATTTTAAACTCACTTACTCTCTTTCTCTAAAAATAAAAACATAATCCTTCTCTCTCTAGCAGTCCCACCCCGACCTCACCCCACCTCAACCCAGAGTCCTCGAAAACTAATATATAAATGAATAAGACTATTAACTTATCAAATTTATCAAATTTAATTCATAAATTGATTTCGTCATTATCAAATTAATTAATATATAAATGAATAAGTAACTCCTTAAACACATTCATGGCATATGAATAAGCAAGGCATTAAGAATAAATATAAAAACTTCTTTCATTAATATATAAATGGCAGGAGGCCTAAAAAAGATTGGCCGAAAGGCCTACAATTAATTATATATGAAAATGAAAGAACCCCTTAAACAACTAGGGTGTTAGGGTGACCTCATCCAACTCACAACAACATTTCCTTATTCTACCTATCTTTCATGGATATCCAACTCAGTTGTCAGTTGGTTCACCTCTTAGTTGGACGTTGAGGAAGCTTCGTCTATAGCAAGCGTCTCAAGAGGAGGATGTTTGGTGTATGTTGTATCACCTTAGGGAACATTCACCCTCGAAGGACAATGATCTGTCCTTTATTGAAGGAAACAAATTCATGGTAGTCAAGTAATACAATAACTTTCGGGACCCTAATCTAGAATCCTTTATCAGGTGCTTTTTCATGGATGTCCTTTCGACTAATGGAAAGATCCCTCTTCTGCCTCTAAAGGATGAGCTTTTCCAAAGTCTTCCCGGTGAAGGCCTTATTCATCTCCCTACGGAGTTCACCTTGCTGAACTATAACTATAGGAAATCACATTCCTTAACCACCTTCTCCTTACAAGTGGTATCCTCATTGAGCTTGGCCTAGAGTTGGAAATTCTTTTGCTCTTGTTATTCAGATTATTCTTTATGGCCTTAGATTGGTCATAAATAATGTCATTTCATCTCAATAAATTGTTGTCTCAACTGTTCATCTCATGCATTACTTTCATGGCCTAAAAAATGGAAAGGGAGGTCATTGACTATCAAAACGATATTAGAAACTGAAAAGAACCAAATTTAAAGGCCGCATTATGAGAATTTAATGGCAGAGCCCTTATTTTTTAGGATGCTCAAAGTGGAATTCTACAAGGCCGATGTTTCCCTAAGTAAAATGGAAGCCTAGGTTAAGAAGTATCCAACTTCAATGTTATGAAACCCCAAACACTCAATTATCATGATATATCATCCCTTCATGAAGTTGATTGTCCATGGGTGAAACCTTGATGTTGATGGTTGTTGTGTAGTTTGATACCTTGGGGCAATTACCAAAGCCCCTAGTTAGAGTAAAGAGATGAGTTTTTTCGGTGCTCTTCTTCTTGGCCTACTCGGCCTTCCCCCTTTCTATCTTGCCCTTTCCTTATCCTTATCTTGATTCTTATTTTCCATGGTGGAGATAATTATTAGTACCAGTTGCACCTCAGGAAGCCTGATTGGTCTGGCCACCTATATTTGTTAAGTTCACCCTAGCGACATCAATTAATTTTTTCCTTGGGTGGCCTGTCATATCTTCAAGTTCTTATATTATTGGGGAAAATGAAATCTTATCCCTCTTGATATTGTACATATTTTTTCATTGAAGAAAAAGTTCACTTGATGTTGTACAAATTTTTCCTCCTCCAAAGGAGTATAGACCACGTAGGTGAGCGAGGACAGTACACCAATTTATACTCCCCTTGAATATACATTAAGGATGGGGAGTAATTATTAGGATTAGAGGATCTTCGACCACTACATAATCATTTTTTGTTACTTTGAGATCTATAGTAATGTTCTTGGATAATGTAACTATTTATAGCAAGTAAGTATGTGAGCATACATCTAACCGAATCTGACACCTATTGGAATTGATATTATGAGAACCTAGATTCAATAGTGCATCTTTCCTCCTCACATATATAGATATATTGAAAAGGGATCTATCACTGTGACACGTGATCATTGCTTTATTGTCAGTTGAAACGATTGGAGTTGACATACTATTTTACATAAAACAAATGAAATAAATGGTAGGTATCCATGAATCCTAATGATGTCAAGTAATACATATTCTTAATTAAATAGCCAAAGGTCTAGTGAGTGGATTACAAATTGGGAAGATGTTTGGTGGCACCCCCTCTGCCCTTTCGATCTCAAATGCAGATGTGAAATATATATATATATATATATATATATATATATATATATATATATATATATATATATATATATATATATATGAGCATGTTATAGTGCAAAAGAAATATTAAAATGAAAATAGTTAGTATATCAATCGATTGTGCAATACAATGTGGGATGTGGAATGTGTGTGGAAACAATATAGATAAAAAGGGTAAATATGTACAAAGCTAGACTTATTCACTAAGTCAACAGTGAGTGAGTCTGCTTACTCATAGGGATTGATTTAGAGTCCACGTAGTTCAAAGATGGATAAGAAAGGATTTCACCTCTTATGAAAGATCGATGTGGTTGATCTTAACTCCCTTTGACATCTCAATTTTTTTTAGAGTGTAGTGGGTTTAGATCTTAAAATGTAGAGAGATTCGTGTTCGTGAAGCATGATTTGATGAAATGTTTTAACTAATGAAACTCGTTAATGATGAAAGACTATTGAGACTTCTAATATTAGGAAGGAAATAATATGTAGAATACTGGGATCAAATGTTCATACATCCTATATTTTCATATATCATGGTTTTGTAGCTTTTTTTATATTTGTAAAAATGCATATAGAAATATATAGCTATGTACAAGATCTGATTTAAGATTCAGGGATGGACCCCCTATTATGCCTACATATTCGCCATAAGCACAATCAAAGTCAACATAGTTTCAATGTGACATTTAGAGAAAGGCTATTAACATATAAAACAATGAAGAAGAAGAAGAAGAAGAAGAAGAAGAAGAAGAAGAAGAAGAAGAAGATAATGGGTGGTGTTGCAATACAACATGACCCTTTTTAGGACTAGAATTTTGAAAATAAAATAGTTAGAAAGAACGTACATGTGATGTTACACGTACACCCTTTCCTTTTGGCAGCATTTCAGCATGAAATTATTCTTTTAAGAAATAGATCTGAAGCTTATTTTACAGTAAGGATGCTTTTTGAATGAAAAAAGGGGGAAATGGATGTCTTGGAGTTTTGGGGTTTATGTGGGAAGAATAAAAAGTAGAGGGGAGTGGGGGTAAAAATGTGAGAGTTTCATTAAGGAGGGGTTTGGAAGGAAAAAATGGAGTGTATCGTCAAAATAAAAAGACAACTACTATGGGCATAAAATTGGTCGGACACATCAATTCGAGCACATTTCTATCAGTCATGCCTGCCTCTCTAGAGTTTGGGTCTTATTTGTGGGACTATCTTGTCTGTCTTTGGGTACTTCCTTGGGTTTCCAAGGTTTGGGTTATGATCTTTATGCTTTGTTTTGGTTTTTTTAGAGGGTAATAGTTTGAATCATAGTCCTTCGATATTTTGAGGGAGTGAAAAGGGGCATCTACAGAGACCCTCAATACTGAAGTTCATCTTTGAGCGAATGTTATTGCCAAAATAGATGCTCGACATGCAACCATCTTCCCTCCATTTTGTGGTTGGGTGTTTTGTTAGCTCTCAATTCATTATCTCAACTCAAATTTTAGAGTGTGAACCTTGTAGAGTCCTAACTCATAGTATGAATTCATCTCGATGAGTCAATACATCATGCAAGATCACGGTGTAGGTGGTGAGACTCATTTTTAGTGAATCGGGTCATTATGTAAGGGTACAAAATTGTAAATGGCAGGATTACTTCTGGCGAGTTAGATCATCGTGAAAGAATGTGGTATCATATAATAATAGGAAAATTCTTCTTGATGAGTCAGGTAATTATGAGAGAGCGCGGAATCGTAGAAGAAGTGTAGGACTCATTCTAATAAGTCATGTTATCATGTGAGAGTGTGGAATTATAGAAGAAATAAAGGACTCATTTTGAGTCATGTCAGCATGCAAGAGCTCGAAATCGTAGAAAAAATTAAAGACTTATTTTTATGGATTATGTCATCGTGCGAGAACATACAATTATAATGAATTTGAAGTGGAGTTGGGATCAACATTTGCCGCTCATGAAGTTTGCCTAAGATAATATTCATCAGAAGACTATTGGTATGGAACTCTATGAAGCATTGTATGGATGATTGTGTCATTCGCTGAGTTATTGGTTAGAGATGGGGGAGAGAATGATGCTTGGGACAAATATCATTAGGGACACCTAAAATAAGGTGGCACTCATCTAGGAGCATATAAAGATGGAGAAGGATTAGTAGAAGAGTTACTTTAAGAAGATAAAGGGTAAGCTAGAGCTTCATATGGGGGATCATGTGCTACTGAAGGTCTCTTCGATTAAGGGAATCATGAGATTTGGATCCAATAGGAAGTTGGATTCCCAGTATGTAGGTCCCTTTTATGATACTGGGTAGGGTGGTCCTGTTGGCATATCATTTGGCCTTAACCAATCATCTTCAATGGGTACATGATGTATTATATGTGTCTATATTGGGGAAGTTCTTGAAGGACGAGTTAGCCTATTAGCACATCTACCTCGATAGGATTTAATTATCGCCAGACGCAACATATTAGGAGCAACTACAATTCATTCTTGACTGGAGAGGGAAGATACTCCTATCGGACGTCATTCTATTAGTTAGAGTTCAGTAGGGACCCCTAAAAGGTTGAGTCTACTTTGGAGATAGAGGAAGAAATGTGGGTGTGATATCCACAGATCTTCGATTCAGGTATATAATTCTAATTTCAAAGATGAAATTCCATACTAAAGGGGGGAGGAATGTAATACCCCGTAATTTCTATGCATTATTTAATTATTTAATTAATTATATTTTCCTGATGTAATATATGATTTCACTTATTACATTTTATATGTATTATATAATTCATATGTGAAATTGGACATAATACACGGTAGTACATTAATTAAATAGTTGAAAGTTATAGGTGACCCTATATCTAGGGTTTTCTGGTTGTGATTATCCGCTTGATGTTAGGTCCCATTGATCGTGAAGTACTTTCTCATAATATCGTGTCGAACGTAACTAATTAATATTTAAAGGATTGATTTTATTTGACTCGTACCGACTAATATCTTAAATTAATACTATTTTTATTGATTTTAAGACGCATGGAAAGTCCTTTTTACTTAAAAGGGTGGATTTTAAGCCTGTTTAGTTAAAATATGGCTTGGTTAGAGTTCTGGACTAATTGGAGTGATTTTGGGGCTTAGTGGGTTGAGTTCCATTTTGGGCCTCAGGATAATTTAGTGGGAAGAAGCATTAGTAGGTCATTAGACATAACCTAAAACAAATTTGAAGCATTAAAAGAAACCCTAAGAAACTAGATAGAAGCAACACATAATGTTAAACATGATATGGGAGTTGGGGGACTTTGATTTGTCAATCAATCTAAGAAAATTTTGCATAGATTAGAAATCTCATTTTTGTTTATGTTAGATTAATGATTATTCATTTGAATCTTAATTAACCAATATTATAAGGTGACTTGTAGAATTTTTTTTTTACTTTTAAAATAATTTAATGGCTAAATTAAGACAACACCTCATGTTAATGATATTAGATTATTTGTGTTGAATCTCATCTTATAATCTCATTGTACTTGTTACCAAATAATTCATTGTAATGAACCTAATTGAAGCCTCTTGTTTAATTTGAGAATTGATGAAGATATAAGTTTAAATTAAGTAGAAAAAGAATTAGGGTTCTTTACTTTTAATCTAAAATTAATACACGAAGACATGTTATAATCATTTAAAACTTGTATATATAGGTTAGTATTGTTGTATTGCATTTTATATCTAAAGAAGGACTGGTTTGGGTCATTTTAGAGGCTTTGAATTTAGTATTTCTTGTGTGAATGTCCATTTTGAAGTGTTGGAGAAAATGAGCATTGTGCGCATCTCGTTAGAATGAGATTAGAATCTCGTTGGAATGATATACATTTTTTTGTTAAAACTAACTGTATTGTCGTTAAAACGACTTTTGGGGTTTCATTCGAACGCGTTGGGTATCTCATTCGAATGAGTTTGTTTATGTTATATATCATTTGAACGACATATGTGATCTCATTCGAACGAGTTGGGTATTTTGTTAGTTAGAGTTGGGGATCTCATTAGAACGAGTTCTGATTAGATTGACATTTAAAATTTTAAATAATTAGGGATGATTAATATTATAATTAGGATATGTTTCTAGTAATCTATGAGTAAATTGGATTGTTGTGCTTTGAATTTATCTGCAAGCATACCATGTGCGAGTTCTCATTAGGATGTACGAAGAGGAATTATTTATGGGACGCATACAATGCTGACCTCTTTGGTACCCTAGTGGTATCAATAATATCACCTTGGTTATTTTTTCTCCGGGTCCTATTTCTGAAGTACCTATATCCCGAGGAGGAATAAACGGGGGTGCACTTCGTATAGTCTTGGGTATGCAGGTATATGTGAATAATTAAAAGGCACCGTGATTTATCCATTGTTGATACTTTGAAGTTATGGGTATAAGATGCTCTATAATTATACCAAGCATGCATGAGTGATCCCGAAGGTAATAGGGATGGGCCATAGTATTATATATCCAGGATTGTCTTTCCTTTTTTAAGATTAGTGTGACACCCCGCCTATTTAAATAACGGGTGGCCAACCCTATACTAAAATAAAATAGGAATCTGAGATTGGCTCATTCTTAGCATCACTCTCGAAAATCAAATTAATTACTAATAACCTATTACGCCCAGTGTCAAATTTTAAAAAATTATGCACTTGCCAAATTAAAACTTCCATTCACACATCAAACTATTCCATTAAATTAAATATCCATTCACCACAATAATAAACTGAATGCTGAATAAATGTAATAATCAAAATAACCGAATCACACTCAGTAAAAATACCAATACAGTAATACATCTGAACTGAAATGAAATAAAGTCGAAATAAAATAGATAATGTTTGATAATGAGTGACATGCATGAATAAACAACTGAATTGAAATCCCTTCTAGAAATCAAAGATAGATGGGTCTAGGCAATCCATATAAGTATCCACCTCCCTATGGTTGGGCACCTAAAAGGTTTTGAAAAAGATTTTGATACGGGTCAGAGCCCAAAAACCATTTTGAAAATACTTTCCAAGTATTTAAAATACAATAATAATTATACAATGTAATCATTCATATTTAAAATGCTGTCGTACTCCTATGACATAATCCTCGCCCCTCATCTACAGTGCGCATCTAACACATGTATTTTAAACACCCTTGTTATGTTACCCTGCCTAACTAGTACCAACACTTATCTTAATCCCATACACTACACTTTTAGCCAAACTCTATCGCATGTATTTATACTTTACATTCATTCTCATTTAGATAACACATACGTTAAATCATTCTAATTCTCATCGTTAACTGATTCACATAACTTCATATTAGTTATTAATTCAATGTTCATAGTTCATTTTATTCACATGTGTATATTTATCACGCTTATATGCGTATATTCATTTCACATCACACACACACACACACACACACACACACACACACATATATATATATATATATATATATATATATATATATATATATATATATATATATATATATATATATATATATATATATATATATATATATATATATATATATATATATATATATATAACTGCAACCCCAGAGATGAGAACTCACGGATGCATTCTCCAGCATGATATCGGCTCCAGGTACAACACATACCACTCCTGGGCCAATGAGTCGGGATCTTACCACCAAATTGTAAACAGATAGCTTAAGGTGGTCATAGACTTACATCCGTGGGTCATAACCTACCACATTACCCCACTTGACTCTAAACTTACAGATAATGGTCGACAATCCTATGACTTGTGGAACTGATCCAACGCCAGGGCGGATCGCCCACTACGCGTAACCTCCAACAATAACATCCATAAGTAGGTATGTTTCACATATATCACACACACACACACACACACACACATGTGTATATATAGTAGGATGGTGTTTTACTATTCACTCTTATAAAAGTAATCAGACGGCTCATATTGTTTCAATCCAATGGACAACATTTTAATGGTGCAAATTAGTGTAAAAACCTATACCTAATAGCTAACACATGGTGTGTTTGGCACACTTGATCTTGCACCCATTCTTCCTCGATTTTCCATCCATGATTTCTTAAAAGCATTCCCCTTCCGTTTCTATTTGAAAAGACACCTCTCTGTCTCTATTCCTTTATCAATCACTCTTTTCAACCCTCTCAAACCCCCGTTTATGGATGCCATCAGTGCAAGAGAGAAAGATAGAAGTTCGATGACTTTAAGGGTACCCACAGTTTGGTTTTCGTTTTATATATGATTTTTTGGCTTATTTTGATCTGGAGTCATGTTTTTGGGCTTATATTGTTTAGTTGCGATAAAAAATGGTGGAGGTTCAGATCAAATTGGTTTCAGATCAAGAGGGTTCTAGTTATCTTTATTTTTGTATTTTTTTGTTATTTATCTTAAATGACCCTTATCTTAGTTTCTAACACATTATACACTCATTCCTCTTTATTTCTCTATCACAATTGCTCAGGAGAGGCGAGATCTTCTCTAGCAATGGCGCCGAAGTAAAAGAGTCCCAAGCTTAACAAAACCCCGGGGTTGATCTGAGGCGTGGGTAACACAGCCGATTGGGGGGGGGGGGGGGGGGGGGATGATGTGGGTGAGACGTATGTGTTCAATCTTATTTCCAGCTCTTGGTTTTGAGAGTTCCAGTTTCATCAAGTTTAGATATTTGGTGTTGATATATGTAGTCGTGATTCGGTTTGGATTTTGTTATTTTCATCGATTCTGTTTTGGTTCCGTTGATGACAATAATATATGGATTTATTATTTTTACTCAACGATATTGGTATAGTTTCTTTTTTGTTTTTAATGTTTACTCAACAATGGTATATTGCTACTAACAATGGTTTTATTTATTAGTTCTTACGTATTTTCATGGAAGAAAATAGGAGAAGTTGATAATATATGTGAGTTAATGGGAAACATTGATGTTACAAGGTAAGGTTTTGAATTTATGATTGTTATGGGCTTCAGTCACTCAATTAAAATCAACTCTATGGACAAGTTTTATGTATTCTCTTTAGTGTTTATAGGTTTTTTGTAATATTATAGTTCAACATTTAAAAATTTATTTACAGCTATAAAATTTGTTCTCATACCTTTCCTTAGAACAAGCACAATTGAAACGAGTCAATTTAGATTCTCCGTGATATCTTTTTTTCCCACTCAAACATAGTTCGGTTGTGTAGGAATATGCTTTCTACAAATTTTTATATATTTTTTAGTAAAATATAGTAGTAAAATGTGGGAAAATTGAGATACATGTTTTTGCATCAAATTCTCTACGCCATGTATAATCAAAGACTATATCTGATGTAGTTGAAAACACTTTAGGGAACATACATTTGAGTAAGTAGCGAGACATTAAGTGGATGAACAAAGTTATTTCATCAAATAAATTTTTTTAAGTTGAATAAAATTTATCAACTAAAATTCCTTTTTTAATATTTAAGTGATTCCTTTCTTATTTATCAACAAAATTTATCAACTAAAATTCCTTTTTAATTATCAACTAAATCTATCAACTTAAAGTTGAACACTAGTTATTTAATAAATGGTGTTTTTGAATTATGGAAAAAATTATAGCTTATGGAAGTTAGCCTACAGGAAAAATAAAAAGGAGGGGCCACAAGTAAATTGACAACTAAGCTATCAAAGTACATCACTAGGCTTGCTGTATTTTGATGGTAACCAAAAAATCAATAGAGCACTTGGCTTAATGTAGTTTGATATAAACTACGTAAGTAAAATCTAACTTTCAAAGTAATGTACCACTTAGTTCAAACAATCTTCTTAAAAAATAAAAAATATATGTTGCACTAAATTCTTAACGAGGAAATGAAACTAATATGAGCAAGAACGATTTATTTGTTATTTGACTTAAATACAAAGGACAAATATTTTTTACTAACATATATGACTTAAATATATAACTAAATCCGTAACGTCAACATTTAATTATTAAAGACATATAACCAAATAATTTTGACTTGAGCTGTGTTATATGTATGGTCTTTTAAGCGTTTTAAATATGTGTGGATATAATCAATTTTTTGTTTAAAGTGCATTGAATGATTATTCTTTCACCTAGGGTACAGTAAATTAATGCACATGAAATACACAATCTGTAAAAACAACTTGGTCCATGTACATTTTTCCTTTGGGCTACAAATATTTCAATACAACTTCTTTAATAGTTATTTTATTTAAAAATTATTATCTATTTATACTAACATATCTTTTTGACATAGTTCGTTTTAATCGTTGAACTTAAAATTGTCAATTATAAACGATAAGGTTAATCGAACAATATTTTTCTAAAAAAATATAATTTATTTGTATTAATTATTAAATCATGATAATGGCTCAGAGAAATGAGATATGTTATAGGACCCATGATTCGGAAAACCGTACTATACCCTCTATTGTATTTTGGACGAAAATGTCCCCATTCTTTTAAGAGTTATGTTAAATACGTGATTATTACTGGGTGTTAAGGCCCAAAAGTCTTTTGGAATTAAAAATGTTACATTATTATACCAAATATTATGTTCTTCTGTTGATTTTTGGAGTTAAATATGTTATGTTTATCTTTGTGGTTGGGTAATGAAATTCTTCTGCCCAATTTTTTAAAGACATTTTTTTAAAATTACACTTTGTTTTGTTGGGGAATGAAATTTTTTTCATTTTGCAGTTATGTACTTTGAAAATTTTCACTGTTTTGCTATTATGTACTTTGGAAAATTTCACTATGACTTTAAGCACGATCATACACTAGTATATCTCTATAATAAGGAGTATAATGTTTTTACTATTACATAAAAAGATAAGTTAATTAGAGGTTAAGATTGATCCAACAATGCATAAATCCAACATCTGAAATTATTTAATTGTATTTTCCTCTTTTGACCTTTTATAATTTTATTTCCCCCTTTTTTTCCCTGTCTATTAAAGTTATCTTCCTCTTTTACTTTTATTCAACAAAAAGGATAAAGTGGTAAGACTTTTCTACACGCATAAAACCATCATCATACCCACGTCTTTCTCTTTCTCTCTCTCTTTCTCGACTCTGAAGAAAGGACGATTACAATTATTATAGAATATTTTATTAAATGATTTTTCTTTATGGCAGAGCGCAAGGTTCGAGAAACAAGGATGTTTTTTACTCTCTCTCCCTCACACACTCCACACCTCATAAACTTATCTGTTGTTTTTAACAACCCCAGTCGTCCCCCTCCCCCCATCATCCCCATAACTCCCACTCCCTTTAAACCACATCAACAGACCAACAATATATGGTGGGAACATGGAACTCCAGCCGAGTGATAAGATCCATGGTATCTTGGCATGTTTGGAGTGAGAAGATCCATGAACAATCCATGAAAAAACTTTCTCTTTCTCTAGGCTTGTTTGGTATGGATTTGAGATAATTTCTTTTGGGTATGTTTTTTTTACCGATTTTTTCCCTTATAAACTTTATGGATTTTAGTTTTATATGGGTTTTAGATATGGGTATATTTTTTGCAGGAGCACTCTTAATGGTTTTTGTCACCGGCTACACATTTCTCATGGTTGGTAGTTTTGTCGTCGGATTTGGAGTTGGCTATGCAACCCTCATAGCTCCGGTCCACAGGTATGCTCATCTACATCCACTCTATATTCTTAATCGCATGCTTTATGTTATAGTTTCTACTAAAGTTTTTTCTATTTAGTATTTTTGGACCAAAGAAACAATGGGATGGGTCAAGGAGGTGGAGAATATATTTGGGTAAAACTGTTTGAGCTCAAGGTTAGTCAAGGTGGATAATATGTTTGGATTTTGATATATTTTTCTCCCCACATTTCAAAACCTCCTTAGGATATCTGGTCCGACTTTAGGGCTAAACAATAAGTCTATCATCACTAAATATATAGTACTAGTACTATGTTGAGCTTCATTTTTCCCTTTCTATATACAAAATGCTTCGTTAGGTTGTCAAAATACATCATTTGTAAGTAAAAACAATTATTGGGTTGTCATTCCTTAACTTTATTTTTGTTTGTGGGTTTCTCTAATTATTTTGTCATCTTTTCTTCATCTCTCCCAATATGGTTTCGAGGTATGGAAGACAAAAGGAAAAGAAATTCCTAGCATGTATTGTATATTGTTGAATGTTATTGTTTTTTTTTGAAGTTTTTCACTCTTTTATATCATATGCGAAGGACATCAAATGACGATTCCTTATATTTTTACGCCCTTGTGTGGCCTAGTAAATGATCTTCTTTTACATATATGATGTTTGTTAGAATGGCATTTGAGTTTCAGGACATTTTGTTCTCTTTTTACATCCCTGTGGAGTTTGAGTTTTAGGGCATTTGAGTTTTTTTCAAGTCCTTATGTCGATGTTACATATCAAGGAGGTTTGGAAAACCATGATATGTAGTGGGTCGCCACATGATTTTTCTCGCCACTCTTCTTCCTAAAGATTGCATAGCATTCACGGTTGTGGGTCGCTACATGATTGATTCATATTCTCATTAAGTTATAAATGTTTTTCCACTATTCATGATCTAATCATGCTTTTCCTTATTTCAGATCTAAACATGAGATATGAATCATTACTTATTGTTGTTGTAGTTGAAAGCCTCGATCTCATTGATCATCTACAACTTATTGGAAAACACAAAAATTATGCAAGGTGGCATGCTATTTTTAATATTTTTTCATGGTGTTTTTCTCCGAACTTAATTTGTTTTCATTATGCAATCTCTTTGTTTTTTCATCTTCTTTTACTTTTCTGATGTGCAAGCTCTTTAATTTATACATTATTTTTATTATTTCAAATTGTCTGTCCCATATAATAAGTCAAGTAAAAACTTAAATAAATAACATTAAAATGTCGGCTTTTTAGTTCCACCCATTTAATGTTTGACAATATGCACTAAGATGTGGAAACGATTTCAACTGCACCTGACAATAGATTAAATATGCAAAGTAAAAAAGGATTAAAGTACAGATTCAATAAATGTTTTTTTCCTTCTAAATTTTTAATAAATTATTCTTTTGTTTTAAACGGGGACTTTATCCATAGACATATATAAAAGTAGGTCTCTCTGTTTCACTTCATATTAAAAATTGTAAAGTAAAATGGGTATAACAGGTCCCACTCATAAGAATTCGTGGTCAGCAAAATTGATCAAAGATGTTATTTGCTCTTATCTCACCTTTGATGGTATTTATCCTTTTGGTCTCTCACTAATCATGCTAAGAAGAAAGGCATAGTAAGAATGCTATATTGTATAACCAATAGAAGACTGCCTCTAAATAAGACGCGTAAAAATAAAAATATCACGTCAAGATGCGATTTCATGTTAAAAAAATGACATGAACAAAATACAATATGACTTCATATTAAAAAAATTATGACACAACCACAACATATCGTGTTAATTTCGAATCAATTTTGTCAACACGTGTCGCGTTATTGTATCCTATTTAAAATTGTCACCCCCGCCAATATACATGTTCTGCGTATGTTTTATTTTGAATGGGTGTACATTTATATCATTATGCATCGTGGTAGGACTTGCAATACTTGATGTTCTCTCGTAGCAAAAAATCCATCGGACCCTTGGAAGAAAATGTTAATCACAAAATTAGTGATATTTTTTGTCATAATTGCGATTGTATTGTTTTTGTTTGATTATTTTTATTCCTTTAATACGGTGAATAGTACTATAAACAAAGAAAATTTTGGCCCAATTTTGAAAAATATTTACACTTTTGTGTTGTAAAAAAATTGTGACTTAAATTTGTATTTGGTGGCTATAATGTTTACGCGAGGTCCAAGATGGACTATTAATATTATTGTTGCGAACTATTTTTTTATTTCTTAGTAAGGTGGACAGTCATATAAACAGAGGATGCTTTGCCCAAATTTTCTAAATTGTTTTCACATTTGTTATGTTAAAAAAATGTTGACATAAATTGTTTACACATTCAATACATTGAAAAAATTTCTCCATGCCTTGAGGCACGGGCATTCCGCTATATATATATATATATATATATATATATATATATATATATATATATAGTCCTGCTCTTGTGCGAACTAGTCCGCATTTTAAGAGTACGGACCGAACATGTGTCACCTGGCGGTGAGCCCATAAAAGTGAGAGCGTGCCAATAATTTAGGCGATAATTTTTAGGTGCACCATTAAGTGACACATGTCCGGTCCGTATTCTTAAAATACAGACTAGTGCGCACAAGATCATTATTTTATATATATATATATATAACGAGTTAAACGTACATAAGTCACTCATAGCATTATCCCAT
This sequence comes from Sambucus nigra, assembly GCA_949130495.1. Lineage (NCBI taxonomy): Eukaryota > Viridiplantae > Streptophyta > Magnoliopsida > Dipsacales > Adoxaceae > Sambucus > Sambucus nigra. The sequence goes on from OX422212.1 coordinate 96,354,610, forward strand.
ATTTTTCGAGTCTTTTTCCAAATACATAAGTAGTCACTTACTTATAAATTAATTCACAAATATTATTATTATTATTATTATTATTATTATTATTATTATTATTATTATTATTATTATTATTATTATTATTATTAGTATTAGTATTAGTATTAGTATTATTATTATTATTATTATTATTATTATTATTATTATTATTATTATTATTATTGTTATTATTATTGTTATTATTATTATTATTATTATTATTATTATTATTATTATTATTATTATTATTATTATTATTATTATTATTATTATTATTATTATTATTATTATTATTATTATTATTATTATTACTAAGCTATTGGTCTCCATCCCATATCCCAATTCTCTTCCGAAATCCCAAACCGATTTCATTAATTAATTTCTGAGTGTCATTCACCCTAAACACCCATTTTTTTCATACCCGGATTTTATTCTCGGTTAACCCAAGGTAATATAATGTCCCACATATTTTTAAGATGTTCTAAATCTAATTTTCGAATCCCCTAAATTAATCCGGACACCAAACGATTCAGGGAGGAACCAAAACAACAAACCTGAGCTGAACAAGTGGTTCGAACCAGTTCGCCCCCTGGTTCTGGCCTGGGAGGGCTTGTGGCATCTTTAACAAAATTTCCCCATTTCCCTTACACCATATGCACACTATTCTTCATCCCAACCTAACCTAGCTCCTCCCTATCAATTCCAAACATAAATATGCATATCTTTACGTCCGATTTTAATCCGATAACTTATTAATTCCACGGGATTCAACATACTTATCAAGAATAATTTATTTTCATAATTAAATTTCAAGGTTTTTTTAAGTCTCATAAGAACCCTTCAAGATCACATCTTTTCTAAGAATCAATCTCAGATTTTATTAAAGATCACATCTCTTATATACAAATCAATCTCAGATCTTATTTGGGATTATAATCAAATTAATTTTATATAATTTCATTTCCAAAATCCTATTTTGACATGCGAATCCTACCCCAAAAATCCATATTTTTACACCAACTCTCATATGAATTATAAACACAACATAAAATATCAATGAAAGTTAAACAATTGCCTTTAATCGTAGAGACTTGTGATATTGCTCTTAGGATCCTCTTTACGTGTTGATTCTAGCCTGGAAATTGGTTCAATTCCCTCTCGAATTGAATTTCTTGGCTTCCTCTTTAGTTATACCTTCTTTTTCTCTTCTCTCTCAAGTTTAGATCTTTTGGGATGCTGAAATGGTTGCCCACTCCATCCATCGTCCCCACTTATATCATAAATCTCGAAATTAGGTTATAGGCTAAGAATAAAATGACCCGAATGCCCCTATACACGCCCTAATTAGTCTAAAAAGGCCCTGAAACCCGATTACCACCCCCGGGTACCTAATTTGGACTATTTCGAATTATTCCGGATCATCGGTTCACTCGAAATCACCATCAAAGTCCCCTAACATAAATTTCTCATCTCATTCCTAACACAACCCCACACACACATCCCGAATGAGATAATGTCAAAACCCGTCGATTTTACTCACTTACGACGTAATATATTTTGACATAATTGTATTTACTTATCACACTAATAAATCTATTGTCACATAAATATTAACCATTTTCTCGCTAATTAATATTTATTAAATTCTCATTATTTCTCGTTTTATTTAAATTATGTGCACATGTGTAATTTAAAATGATAAAAAATAAATACTAAAAAATATGGGGTGTTACATACTTCCCCCCTTACAAAGGAATTTCTTCTCTGAAATTCGGACATACCTGGCATAAAGAGGTCGGGATATTTCTCTCGCCTATCATCCTCCTGATCCCACATCGACTCGTCGGTATTATGGTGCCCCCACTGGATACAAACCAAGGGCACCACCTTTGACCGAAGCTCACGCTCACTACGATACCGAATAGTGATCGATCTCTCCTCATATGATATGTTGGGTTGCAAATCAATCTCCTCCAGTGGAATGCATCAATTTTCCTTTTCACTCCTCTGGTACTTTTTCAATGATGACACATGAAACATGTTGTGAATCCGGTGCAGATGCTCTGTCAGGGCGAGCCTATATGCAATTATCCCTATCCTTTCAATGAATTGGAAAGGCCCCACATACCTCGGTTCTATCTTCCCCTTATTCTCGAATCGTATACCTCCTTTCATAGGAAACACCTACAATAATACCTGGTCACCCACATCCAATTCTACGTTCCTCATATCAACATTTGTATAAATTTTCTACTTGTTCTGAGCTATCTGTATTGGACCCCGAATTAGCTCAATCTTAGCAGAAGTGTCCTGAACCATCTCAGTTCCAAGAAGATTATTTTCCCCCACCTCTAGCCAATAAGTGAGTGAATGACAAGGTCATCCATACAATGCCTCAAAAGGCACCATGCCGATAGTGAACTGGTAAGAATTATTATATGCGAACTCTACCAATATAAGGTATTTCTCCCAACCTCCTCTGAAATCCAGAATACACATCCAGAGAAAATCCCCCATCATTTGATTAACCCTCTCAGTTTTCGCATCAATCTGCCGGTGGTAAGCCGTACTCAATCGCAACTTATTCCCCATCGCCTCTTGGAAACTCTACTAAAAATGGGAGATGAAGATCTTATCCCGATGTGACACAATATTAATCGGTATTACATGTAACCTCACGATCTCGGTTATAAAGAGATGGGTGTACTATGTTATTGTATAATCTATCCAAACTGTCAAAAAGTGGGCCACCTTGGTCAAACGGTCCATAATGACTCATATGGAATCGTGACCCATATGAAGCCCATCTATATACTCTCCCATTTACAAATCGGAATTTCCAATGGCTTCAATATCCCGGTTGACCCCTGATGGTCTACCTTCATTAACTGACAAATGGAACACTTAGAGACAAACTTTGTAATGTCTCGCTACATTCCATCCCACTAATAACGTATGTGCATGTCCTAATACATCTTATCTATGTCGGGATGTGCTATAAATTGGGACCCTTGAGACTCTGTCATAACATCATGTCATAAGCCCTAATCCTTTGGGACTACAAACCTCCCGTTGAAGCGTAAACCTCCCTTTGAACTTATTAAGTAAGACTCCTCCCCCTCTGTTAATAATTGACGTACCTTTTTTCAATAAAACTGATTCGTGTCCTGCGCCATCACAACTTGCATAACGATCTCGGGTGTGATAGTTAACACTTCCATACATACCTTTGAAATTATGTCATCTTGTCGAAGCTCACTCCACTTCGCATTATACCATCACTAACTCCACCATAGGCCATCGTCCCAAAATGTCTACCACCACATTAGCCTTCCTCGAACGATATTGAATATCAAACTAATTATACTACACAAACTCTAACCATCTATGCTGTCGCATATTGAGATTCTTCTGAGTGATAAGATATTGCAGCGACTTATGGTTCGTGAATAGACTTAATTACTCCCCAAGGAGCCTAAAAATAATCAAGGTAAAAACTATCGCATCTAGCTCGAGATCACTCATGGGGTAGTTCCTCTCGTGGATCTTAATCTTGTGATAAACATAAGCTATAGCTCTGGACTCTTGATGTAGCACACCCCTAAGTCCCTGTAAGGACGCATCGATAAATACAAGGTACTCCACTCCTCCCTTAGGCAGTTCAAGTATTGGTGCTCATGTAAGGACATTTTTGTCCATTATCAATTTGTATGTCATACGCCGTTACACCGTTGAAGAAATTCAAGATCGCATCTACATCAACGGATCCGAATATCAAAGCATCTTCAACATCATAGCCTCTGCGAGAATGAACTCGGTAAAGTTTTGTTTTTATGTTCCTTAAAGTTCATACTTAGTATTGGGAAATTTTCATAAAATGTTTTTCAAGCAAAATGAGGCTTTTAAAAGTTTTTTATTTTTCTGGGAAGCCGGATCGGTCCGCCCCTTTTAAAACGAACCGATCTGCCCCCGGACCGGTTCGCCCTCTACCCAGACCGATCCACCTTGCTTTGTCGAGTAGACCATGAACCGATTGCGAACCGAAGAAGCCAGATTTTAAAAGAACCGATCCGAGGTTGGACCGATCTGCCTCCAAGCCGGACCGGTCCGCCTGGGATAAGTTCGAATAGTTCCGTGAGATTTTAATCCACCAGCTCTCATTTTTCCTATATATATACCTATTTCGGGGGTGTATTTTTTAATCCTTTGAGAAAACGATTTTAAGAGTTAAAACACAACAAGACTTCAATTTTTGATGTGCCAAACATATTTTTGATTCATACACAAAAATCCCAATTACTTTTGTGAATCTTTTGGAACCCTAGAACACAATTTTGTTGTTGTTCAACCCTTGTGGAGAAGACCGTTCTTCTTCTTCATTGCAGCCCTCCTGGAAAGGGATATTTCCAGCCACCGACTACAGAATCCGACACCTAAGGGTAATTCTTAGTCACTTGTATTTTCATTGTAATCCAAAATTGTACAGTTACAATATTATAAAGAAAATAAATGGTTTTTGCCCCTTTGGGGGATTTTTCCTCAATTGCATGTGTTTGAATGTTCTTGCTTAGTTCATTATCTTATTCAATCACATATTGTTGCATGTTTAGGGTTTGTTTTGGTTAAAAGGTGTTTAATATATAATTTCCTCATTTGAACGCAAGCGCATACTCACGTTCTCAGCTCAATTTAACTTGTCTCGTGGAAAGCTAACTGACAGTAATCATCCCATACAAAAGGCACCTCCTTGTGAATCAAATTTATCAATAAATCTGAATCTTTGAAAAACCCTTAATAAAATGACAATAATACCCTTCCAATCCTAATAAGCTACAGATCTTTGTTGGTGTTGTGGGGTGACCCCACTCCCTCACCGTTGTAACCTTAGTGAGGTCTACTGAAATGCCTTGGTCGGACGCAATATGACCCAAGAACTACACTTCATGCAACCAGAATCCACACTTCTCAAACTTGGCATACAACTAATGTCCCGTAATGTTTATAGAACCATACACAAATGCTCCTCGTGCTCTCTCTCAGTCCGAGAATAAACCAGAATGTCGTCTATGAACAAAATCAAGAACTAGTCCAAAAATTCTTTGAACACCCTATTCGTGATATCCATGAATATTGTTGGTGCATTGGTTAGCCCAAATGGCATAACCCTGAACTCATATGACCCATACTTCCCCAGGAATGTTGTCTTAGGAACATCCTTCTCCCTAATACGTAACTGGTTATAATCCAATCTTAAGTCTATCTTTGAGAAGTAAGTTTCTCCTCTCAATTGGTCTAACGAGTTATCGATTCGAGGAAACGGGTATTTATATTGAATCGTGACCTAATATAATTATCGATAATCGATATATTATTTGAACGAACCATCCTTCTTCTTCATAAAAAACACTGAAACACCCCACGATGATGTACTCCGTCAAATAAATACATAACCCAAAAGATGTTGAATCTGGTCCCTCAACTCCCACATCTTTAATGGGGCCATGCAATACGGTGCACGTGAAATTGTCCTAGTCCCTGGAAATAAGTCAATCACAAACTCAATCTCTCGACTTAGTGGCGAACACAGTTTCTCCTGGAACACATCCACAAATTCGCTAACCACTGGTATGAATTCTAGTGAGATAACTGCCTCCTATGAGGTTTCCTCCTCGATATACTATAAGTGTGTACTCGACGCTTCCTTATGAAGAGGCATTTCCGCCAGAAACATCTTTTGCCCTAGAGTGGAAATTACAATGCTCCAACCAAAACAATCCATCATCAAAATATACCATGCCAACCAGTCCATGCCCAAAATGACATTGTACCCAGTCATATCTAACATGAGGAAGTCGGTTTCTAAGCATAATCTCTCGATATTTATCCCCACTCCTCTACAAATGTAATGGATAAGGGCCCCACTACCCAAAGGTGAATCAACACACATTATAATACTGTCAATTTTCTCTAATAAACCAGTTGTGCGTGCAAATCTATTAGCAATAAAATATTACAATGCACCTGTATCAAATAATACCAGACCCATATGCCCATGGGTAGAAAACGCCCATACTGTAACTATACCTGATGTGGTGGGAATGATAGAGGTGCAGGTTATAATTTCATTTATTGCCCCTGCAGAGCACCCTGATGCTACCCCCTGGCTCATTACGGGAAAGCTCTCCTCATATGCTCAGCTCCCCATAGATAAATCATTGGCCTTTGAAATCTCCCTACCTCTGGCCCTGGTGGCCTCGATCGTAATGGCCACCCTCGTTATTCACTTAGCCCTGTTGGCACTGAGCAACACGCTTCTGTTGTTGGCCCTACCTAAATCTATTATCACCTAATTTGAATACCCCTGATTGAAACCTCTTAGTCGGATCCGCCTAATAGGTATGCCGCTCGTGCTGTCTACCAAACTACTGCTGCGGTGCCCCACTACCACCAATACCTCTCGCCTTGCCCTACTGTCTTAACTCTTTAACTCACTTGCCACCCTTCACATGGAAGCGATCATCCTGATAATTAAGTAGTATGACATTGACAACCTCAGTGTACGTCTTCAATACTAGATTACCATAAACTTTAGCATCTTTTTCTCTTCAGTATTTACCACGTTTGTCATAAAGTTTTCCAGATGAGTGAACTCCTCATACTCGTCCACATTTTCCCCCTCCTATGATTCATCAATAAACCTCCTCTGCATCTCAGTCTAAATCACAGATCGAAAAAATTTGCGATCGAACCGCACCCAGAAATCTGCTATATATAGTCATCATATCCCTCTCCTCAGATGCAATGACTAACTCCCACAATTGAAATGCTTATCCCACTAACTTTAACATATCTAAAATCTAATTCTAAGTGTCACTGCACTCAACCATGTATAGATGCTATTGTATATCTTTCTTCCACTAACTGGAAGCTACCACATCTTCACTGCCCTAGAACACTAGTGGATGTCCTTTATATAAGACCTCTCGAACTCTCTCTTACGCTGATGGTCTTGGGTAGACCTGGATGATCAGTGCCACCGACTGCTGCGACTGAGTCGGTGGGAACTTTTGAGATATGGCGGTCATAGAGGAATTAACTGCCTAAGTAACTATAGTGTCCACCTCGGCAGCCGTCATTGTCCCCTATAGCACATGTGGATCTTGCTGAGCCTCTCCCTCAATGGTCCTCCTGGAGGCCTTAGCTAGTCAACCTCTCTTAGGTGGCATCTGAAACCTAACTGAATTGGTATAACTCCACAATTAATATAATTCATAACAGTAGAAGAATGTAAATGAATGAAACAGTCCTCTATATTAAAGGACTCTATGCTGGAATTGTAATAAGCCACATAAATCCTAAAGACACTAGAACCTAATGCTTTGATACCATTTGTGACACCCCTCCTTTTTAGATAACGGTAGCCATTCCTCTACCAAAATAAAACAGTAATCTCAAACTGGGTCATTCTTAGCATCACTCTCGAAAACCAAATTAATTACTAATAACCTATTAAGCCTGATGCCAAATTTTAAAAACTTACTAACTTTCTAAATTAAAACCTCTATTTAAACCACATACCATTCCAGTAAATTAAATATCCATTCACCACGATAATAAACTGAACGTTGAATAAATGTAATTATCAAAATAACCGAATCACACTCGGTAAAAATCCTAATATAGTAATCCATCTTAACTAAAATGAAATAAAGTATAAATAAAACGGACATTGTCTAACAATGGGGGACATGCCCTAATAAACAACTGAACTGAAGTCCTATTTAGAAACGATGATAGATGTGTCTAGGCAATCCATGAAGGCATCCACAACTACTGCAGAATCGTCTGGCCGAAAGGAATAATCATGCCCGGCGTCCCTGTGGCTTGGTACCTAAACGGTTTTAAATAAGATTTTCATATAGGTCAGAGCCCAAAAACCATTTGAAAATATTTTGCAAGTGTTTAAAATACAATAATAAATATTCAATGTAATCGTTCATATTTAAGCTGGTGTTGTACTCCCATGAGATAATCCTCACCCTTCATCTATAATGCGCACCTAACGCATGTATTTTAAGCACCGTAGTTTTTCTACCCTGCCTAACTAGTACAAACATTTACCTTAGTCCCTTATGCTACACTTTTGGCCAAACTGTATCCCATATATTCATACTTTACTTTGATTTTCATTTAGTTAACACATACGCTAAATCATTATAATTCTAATTATTAACCGATTCACATAACTTCATAATATTATTAATTTAATGTCCAAACATACATTTTATTTACACGTAGATATTTATCACATTTATATGTGTATATTCATATCACATTTCGTACACATACATATATATTACTCGCTACATACATATAACCGCATCCCCAGATCTGAGACCTCACGAATGCATTCTCTAGCATGTTATCGGCTCCAAGTACATCACGTCCCATTCTTGGGCCAACATGTCGGGATCTCACCACCGAACTCAAATCGTAAACACATAATCAGAAGCGGTCATAGACTTACATCTGTAGGCCATAACCATGCCAAATTACCCCCACTAGACTCTAAACTCACATACAGTGGTCATGCAATAATCTTGTGACCCAGGGAATCGATCTAACACCTTCTGGTCAGTGCCAGTGTGGACCGCCCACCATGCCCAACCTCTAATGATAGCATCCATAGAGTCGGTATGTTTCACATAAATCAAGCGCGCGCGCGCGCGCGCACACACACACACACACACACACACATATATATATATATAGAAAGTTGAATGTGTATAAGTCACTGATTCGTATCGAATATTGCATTTAATTACCCTCGAACTTATGCATATTTGCCCCCTCGGGTACTTTAATGCTTATAATTATGCTCGTTAATCAGGAAACCTCCATTTTATATGCTAACATGTTATTTGAGGTATAATTGAGATTTTATAGGTATTAAAGTGCTTAGTATAAAGTTTGGGCACATTCCGGTAACGTTTCGTCGCGATTCGCACGTTCAAGGGCATTTTTATAATTTCACACTTCGAGATTTTTTCTCGAAGTATTCACGAAAGTTGTATCCCTCGGGCCAAGCTTCGTGTGTCTGAGAACGGGGTGCGAATCAGAGTCCGAACGAAGAAAACATAGACCGTTAATCGGGGAAGAAATATAAGAAATAAATAACAATTCAAATAATTACCCTTGTGTCCCTCTTCTTCTTTAATAACAATTCATACAATTCCACCTATGTCCCTAACACGTTTTTTTGCATCAAAAGAAATGGCGATTTGGCCTTAGGCTCGGGTTTTGCTCGAGTTTTGGGTTCATCCCATTCTGGTGCCTTTCGTCCGATTTTGGACCTTGGGACGCATGTGGTTAAGGTTGTGGGTCATTTGGCTCGAGTTTTTGGAATACCAACTTTGACATTTCCATGGCTATGGCCATTTTTTTTGGTTTTGGAGGTTTTGGGACATGGAGGTTTTTGGCACATTTTGTGGGTCTTGGGTATATACCCATATGGGGCCTTTGCTGTGCAACTCTCGGTTTGGCTCGGATCTTGGCATGTGGGTCTTGGCCATTATCAACTTGTTGCTGGTCTTACATGAAATGGGTATTTTGTTGGTCTTGCTGTGTGAAGTGTAGCAGCTGTGTTGCAGCAGCAGCGGTCGACCGGCCAGAAGCCGCGGTCGACCGCTAAATCATTTTTTGCCTTGCGACACAACCAGTGTTGATCTCTCCTGTTCCGCGGTCGACTGACCCATTCCAGCGGTTGACCGGTGCTCTGTTATTTTTGGCCGATATTGCCACTTGCTATTTACTTTTCTTTTTTTATTTCTTTTTTCTTCTTCTTTTCTTCGTTAAGTTGGAGACTTTTCCTTATTCCTTTTCTTTTTCCTTTTTCATTCTTTCTTTTTGGCAACTTAGTATTAATAGGAGACTTAGTTTATTTTTGTATGGTACATGTAATAAATTATATTTTGTAGTTCTTTTCTCTCTTAGAACCTAGGGTTAGTTTCTTTGGGGATTTTGCGAAGATAAAACCCTCTCCTCCATTTTCTTGGTGGTTGACACCCATTAATGTAAGTGGATATTTTTTCTTGCCATGTTCATTTGTTTTCATGCTTTGCATTTAATTCCTTGCCTAGATTTATTGTGTGCCCTAGTTTAATTTAATGTTTCTTTATTTAGCTAGTTAATTTATTTAATGTCATTTAATATGTTTAGCGACTAATTTAAATTAGGTTATGTCGGATTGAACTAACCTAGGGTTTGCGTGTTGCTTTGCTTTGGTGATGGAGTTTACGTATTTATTTCAAGTGTGTTGTCCTAGTTATTACGCCTAGGAGATTTAATGGGGTATATCATGTATGCCCCGTATTAACGACCTTGCGTGCGTAATTTCCAGGATATTTGTTGACGCCAAAATCTTATTAGTCTTTTATGCGAATTTAGGGGTGTGATAACTCTTAATTTAATTAATTGACGAAACGAGACGCAATCTTAATAATTCGCGAACCCATGTAACCATTTTATACTAATTAACTCGGGGTGAGGGATATCCGACGCAACCTATAGTTTTTATTCCCTTTGTTAACGTTGTTTAATTTACATTCACCTAGTTTAATCTTTCTCTTTTTGCATTTTTTCCTTTTTGTTTATAATTATCTTTTACACTTTTATTTTAGAAGTATTAAACCAATTAAATTCTAGCAACTCGTCTCTGTGGATTGTTTGATACCCGAACTTGGCTTCTATACTCCCTTAAAAGAGTGTAGTCATAAGTTTAGGTTTTTGTAATAAGGCGGCGAATAGAAAACAACGATCGGCGTTTGACACGCGCTATTTTTCACGCTTAACCAAAATGGCTCCGTTGTCGGGGATGAGTTTGTTTTAGAATTTATTTGATTTAGTATTTCGTAGTATTTTCTTTCTATTTGTATTATTTGCCTAACATTTTTGTAGGACTTCTACATTTGAGCGCCAAGAAACGCTTGAATTTCCCGTGCCCATCTACTTTGTTAAATTCGACACTTCGACCCATTTTTGGGGTAAGCATGTCTTATTCCAATTCTTTCGGTAATCATTATTATAATTCTCAAAATTCTCGAAATCCATTGACTTTTGGTTAATACTAAGAGTCCCAAAAAATTACAAATTCAAAAATGACTTTGGGCGAGTATAACGAAAGTCAAAACTTGGGTTATTGGAATTTTGATGATGATGATAATGATTTTGGGCCTTTAATTCCTGATAATAGGAATTTTGAAATGAATTGCAATAGTTTCCAAAATTCTTATAATAATGAGTTTAAGTTTAAGTCCGATGGTAATTTTCAATGTTCCCATTTTCATGAATCTGCACCTCGACCTATGACATTTGGTGAGGGCTTGTGTATGCTTGAGAATGAGAAAATTGAAAATCGTTATGGGAAGAAAATCATTTCTGGGAACATGAATTGGATTTATTATTTGAATTCGATGATGATTTTTCTTCCGAGAGTTTTGAAGTCGTGGAATGTTTTGAACCAAATGAGGACTTTGCGCCAACTTTGGAACAAATCATTGTCGACTTTGCCCATTGCATAATAGATATTGAAAGTGAGGATGAAAAATGGGGTAATATCTATTTGCAATGAAATGATTTCTTCTTTGTCCCCCAAAGAAGAACATTTCATTAAAAATGATCTTATTTCTTTCGAAACTCAATCGTCAAGCGATGATGATGCATCTCTTGAGTTTGAATTTCTTTCCTCCCCATTTTCATTTTCCGTTATCACACCGTCAAAAGTACTCGATGAATCGGTTTCAAACTTTAATGTGTTAAACCTTTTCGCCGACGAGGTGTACTTGCTCGAGTCTCCTTCCATGAATGCATCTTTGCCTTCATGTGCACCACCTCCCATTCCAATTTCAAAATCCTTGGGATGATATTCTTCTTTTCTCGGACCCCACATGTTTTTATCACCCGTTCAATCCAAATCCCCCATTGTTCCTCCAAAACTTTTAATTAACGATGGTTCCTTTCTTACGCCTTACACATGCCTTCTGTTGTTCAAGTGGAATTCATATTTTTCGGAAGGCATGCTTGAGAGTGAGGGTACACCGGTTACCCTCCAAAGACAAATCATTTTCATGGTGGGCCCTCAACTATTTAGACTTCTAGTGTACAGTTAGTGTGAAGCCTAAATAGTAGGATGTATATAGTTAGCTTTTTATTCTTTCTTTATTTTTATCTTTTCTTTTCTTTTTAATTTAGTTTAGCGTAATTAGTTAACTATTTGTTATTTGTTTTTACTATGCTCGGTACTAACTTGTTTTGTAGATTCTTTGGTCTTGTTCTTATGGGGATCACTCCAATTTTGGGTAATATCGCTCTTTTCCTCTCTTTAACTTGGTTCTTAATTCACATTGAGGACGATGTCAGGTTTTAAGTTAGGGGGTGTGGGATATTCTATCGATTTCTTTATTTAGTCCATATTTTTGCTCACATGTTAGTTACTTAGTATGCTTTTCTTAGAAAAATTTAAAAATTTCAAAAAGATTTTCTTTCTTTTTTCTCCTTTATTGGGCATTTTACCTTTGTTTTCAATGATAATTTTCAATAATTGCCCGATCCAATAGACAACTCAATGATGCATGTTCTCGATTTTAGAAGTTATTAGACTTTAGTCCTCACTTATTGATATTATGAATAACTTCATGAATTAAACTTTTATCCCATGAGCACATGCACCATTCTTGCTTTATTGATTTCGTTTAAGATTTTTATAACTCAATAATCTTTTGTTGCATTGTATATACTTACACCGAGTAAGCTTTGTACCTTTCTTCATTTGTGAGGATATACACTATCCTTTCCTCTTTGAAAATGTTGAATTCGTCGGTAATCTCTCTATTCTTTCATTGATCGTTCATTAATTGAGTGTGTATCTTGAAATGTGTTACTTGAGCATGATTTTCAAAGTTTGTTTTGACTCGAGAATTGCGTAAACTTTAGGAAATGATTATAGGCCATCTTTGTTATCACCCATATTAGCCTTGACCTCACCTTATTTGTTTACCCTCGACAACCCCTTTGAGCCTAAATATTAGCCTTTCATTTCAATATCCAAAATCCCATAATCAACTCCGAATTGGAGTTATATACCATACATATTACCCTCCTTACCTTTGTTTGGAATGTTGCTTGGGATTGAATGATGTTGTGTATTATGGTTGCAATTTGGGCATGTGAGACTGAGAAAAGTAAAGAAAAGAAAAAGTGAAAAAGAGAAGAAAAGTGAAGTGAAAAGAAAAAGAAAACAAAAGAGAAAAATGAGAAAAAAAAAGAAAAAGAAAAGAAAAGAGAAAATTTGTATATGTTGTGTATATAGTGCAATAAGCTTTGATTACTCTCCAATTTTTATATTTAATGCTTTTTTAGAACTTGTTTTTCCAATTTTTGATATTGCCCTCATTTTTCCATGATCCCGAGTTTTCATCTCCGAACACTTTGAATTCGTACATACATATATCCTTCATTTCGTACCCTAGCCTAACCTACATTACAACCCTATAAAGTCCTGTGTGATCTTAGGGTGAATTTAATTTAAAAATCATAATAGTTTTGATAATCTGTGGAAATAGATTTTGCCTCCTTCAATGAGCGATATCTTTCATTGAGATTACAATTTTTCTTTTTATATATAGCATTCTTCATTTGTGACATGTCTGCGACCTAGTTTCCACTTACATTTACTCTTTATGCCCACATGTTCCTTGTGTTAACTCGCTGTTTCGAGTGAATTCACTTGATGAGTGTAATGCCCACGAGGATTGAATATATGCTTGCTTTATTTAGCATCCGTTTTCTATAAGTTTTTGCAAAATCACACTTTGCATGTGCTCATTCCCCTCCCACTTTGCATGTGCTCATTCCCCTCCCATTTTTGTATGGATCATGTAATAAATTATATTTTTAGTTCTTTTCTCTCTTAGAACCTAGGGTTAGTTTCTTTGGGGATTTTTTGGAGATAAACCCCTCTCCTCCATTTTCTTGGTGGTTGACACCCATTAATGTAAGTGGATATTTTTTCTTGCCTTGTTCATTTATTTTCATGCTTTGCATTTAATTTCTTGCCTAGATTTATTGTGTGCCCTAGTTTAATTTTGTGTTACTTTCATTAATTAGTTAATTTATTTAATGTGATTTAATATATTTAGCGGCTAATTTAAATCAGGTTGTGTCGGATTGAACTGATCTATGGTCGACGTGTTGCTTTGCTTTGGTGATGGAGTTTACGTATTTATTTCAATTGTATTGTCCTAGTTATTACGCCTAGGAGATTTAACGGGGTATTTCATGTATGCCCCATATTTACGACCTTGCGTTCGTAATTTTTAGGATATTTGTTGGTGCCAAAATCTTATTAGTCTTTTATGCGAATTTATGGGTGTGACAACTCTTAATTTAATTAATTGACGAAACGAGACACAATCTTAATAATTCGCGAACCCATGTAACCATTTTATACTAATTAACTCGGGGTGATGGATATCCAACGCAACCTATAGTTTTTATTCGCTTTGTTAATGTAGTTTAATTTACACTCACCTAGTTTAATCTTTCCCTTTTTGCATCTTTTCATTTTTGTTTATAATTATCTTTTACACTTTTATTTTAGAAATATTAAACCAATTAAATTCTAGAAACTCATCTCGGTGGATTTTTCGATACCCGGACTTGGTCGCTATACTCCTTTAAAAGAGTGTAGTCATTAGTTTAGGTTTTTGTAATAAGGCGGTGAACAAAAAACAACAATCGACATTTGACATGCGCTACTTTTCAGGCCTAACCAGTCACTTATAGCACTAACCCATATTTCTCGAGTCTACCCCTGACTCCTGAATACATAAGTAGTCACTTACTTATAAATTAATTAACAAATATTATTATTATTATTATTATTATTATTATTATTATTATTATTATTATTATTATTATTATTATTATTATTATTATTATTATTATTATTATTATTATTTTTATTATTCCGGACAATAAACTATTCTACTCCAACATGTATCCCAATTCTCTTCCGAAATCCCAAACTAATTTGATTAATTAATTTCAGAGTGTCATTAACCATAAACACCCATTTTTTCCATACCCGAATTTTATTCCCAACTAACCCAAGGTAATATACTGTCCCATATATTTTCCAGAAGTCCTAAATCCCATTTACGGACCCCCTAAATTAATTCGACCCCAAACGATTCATGGAGGAACCAAAATAACAAACATGGGCTGGACAGGTGGTCCGAACCGGTTCACCCCCGACCCGAATCGATTTGCCCTTGGTTCTGTCCAAGGTGGGGCTATAATGTCTTTAACGAAATTTCCCAATTTCCCTTACACTATATGCACACTATTTTTCATCCCAACCCAACCTAACTCCTCCCTATCAATACCAAACATAAATATATTTATTTTTAAGTCCGATTTCAATGTGATAACATATCAATTCCATGGGAGTCCACATACTTATCAAGAATCATTTATTTTCATAATTAAATTTCAAGGTTTCTTTAATTCTCACAAGAACCTGTCAAGATCACATCTTTTCTTTGAATCAATCTCACATTTTATTCAAGATCTCATCTTTTATATACAAATCAATCTCAGATCTTATGTGGGATTATAATCAAAACATTTTATAATTTCGTTCCCCAAATTCCATTTTGACATGAGAATCCCACCCCAAAATCCATATTTTTACACCAACTCTAATATGAATTATAAACACAACATAAAATATCAACAAAATTTAAACACTTGCCTTTAATCGTAGAGACTTCTGATCTTACTTGTAGGATCCTCTTTATGTGTTGATTCTAGCCTGGAAATTGGTCCAATTCCCTCCCAAATTAAATTTCTTATCTTCCTCTTGAGTTATACCTTCTCCTTTCTCTTCACTCTCAAGTTTAGATCTCTTGGGATGGTGGAATGGATGCCCACTCTTTCGCCTTCCCCACTTATATAAAAAATCCCGAAATTAGGTTATATGCTAAGTGTAAAATGACCCGAACCCCCCATTACCACCCTCGCGTACCTAATTTTGATTATTTTAACCCATTCCAGATCATTAGTGCACTCTAAATCACTATCCAAGTCACCTAACTGAAGTACCCCACACTTTTATGGATAATTAAATTTTATAAGTAAGTGCAATTTGGAAATTTGAGGAATTATCATGAATAATAATTTTTGGAGTTTACGAGGGTTAGATGATTTTTTATGTGTGTTATACTTACTTTTAGGATTAAGTGAATGAGTCGGAGCATTTTAATTATATGTCGCAGTTGGGTAAAGAAGCAAAGGATAATATTTCAATTGGAAAACCCGTATTGAGATGTGTTGGGTTTAATTAGTAAATTGTGGCTAAGTACCTCGGATGGAGATTTTGAGTGTGCGGTTGGTTTCAGAATGGCCGAGATAGTCAGAATAGAGTATTCGGGAGTTGTGTTTGGATTTCGGGAATTTTTGGACCAGTAGGGACTCGTAATTGAGTAAACGAGTCATTTTTGGGTTTATAAGGGATAAACCCTTATTCTCTCCTATAAATGGCACGGGAGAGGTAAAGAAAAGAGAGAAAAGAAGAAGAGAAGAAAGGAAGAGGAGAAAAGAGGAGAAAAAGGGGATTCCGGCCAAACTCCGCGGGATTTGACTCGAGGTCGTCGGATTTTATCCATGAGGCAAGTGCTTACTTGATTTATTACTTTAAGGATAAAAATCTCATATTGTAGTTGTTGTATAAGACTATAAAATTTTTGGGTTGGGTTCTTCTTGAATCAAAACGAGTTTTTTGGAAGATTAACGAGTAGGAAAATATTCGATTTAAGAAATTAAGAAATGTATTGAAATTGATGGTTGGTTTTTGGTTCTAGGATGTTGAAAACCCTATGTTGTTCGTTGAGGTTGGTGTAAGAAATAAAATCTTGGAGGTTTTTTTAATGGCCGAAACAGACTCGAAGAAGACGATGCGTTGTTCGATCGATCGATCGACTGCCAGGGGTCGATTGATCGATCCTACAAATATTTTGGCAATTTCGGCTTATGTTGTGTATATGGGATAAATTTCCAAATTAATTAATCCTAACTTGTTTATTTGAGGAAATAGTTATCCAACTAGGGGAATTCATACCTAGACAATTAAGGGAAATTATTTGGACTAGGAAAGTGCAAAATGGTATGGCACTTAATGAGGGGTTTTGAGGAAAATAAATTGTGGAGATGGATGTTTGGGGTTCTCAAAAATAGAGTGGGGACCTCTAAACTTTTATTGGAGTGATATGTATGCCTTGGGTTAATTGACTAAAGTCCGGGGCTTACTAATTTTGCGGTGTTCGAAATGAGTAACACTCGGGGTAATATTTCGGCGGGTGATGATATATACATTATGCCAGTAGAAATATATTTATATGACGCCTATACATTTGGAATGAATCCTAGGATGCAAATAGGATGGAAATTGAGGATAGAGGCTAGAGTTGCATGAACGGCTATCCGAGGTCGGTTGATGACTATGATTATAGGTAACGCGATACCTATAAGACTAAAAATAAGTTGAGAGTATACTTATTTGATTATTACAAATTGATATATTTGGAATATATATAAATCCTTAAACGTGATTAAGGTGAGAGTCATATTTCAAGTGAGAGAATACTTATCGGTTTAGTATTTTAAGTTTGCGAATACTTATATACTATTACGAATGGGAACATTCAGGATTTTGTCTATCGCTATGAGAGTTTGGCAGTTATAGCCATATATATATTGGGAAGCGATATAATAAATATATATACAGAAGTGGTTAAAGTATATATATGTGATGATATAAATAAATATATCTGTGTGTGATTGGTATATTTATATCTTAGAGGTTGGTTCCATGGGCTTTCCTTTGACATAGGGTTGTAATAGCCAGATTATATATTTCTCTAGTGCGATCCGGGGAGGTTGCACGATGTGGGTGAATCCCCTGGCTTGAGGAGCAGGGAGAGTGTATCCCCAGGAGATCTCGTCCCGCGTTTGAGTGCGATGTGTTTGTAATCCACATGCAGAGGGAATATGACCGCCTCCACCGTTGTGTATATTTTTACCAAGACCATGAGAGACTTTGGCTTGGTGCCGAGGTATAGTGAGTAAACCCGGGTTCAGATAGGCACTATGAGACTGCATCCTCGACTTATAGCTCGGTGGGATGGTGATTATGCTTATGATTGTAATAAGTAGATTTATATTCATTGAGATATGATATATATAAGGTTAAAATAATAATAATGTATTATTACCTTTTTGATAGATATATATCCGAATCTATATAAAAATGAATTAGAGGTTATAGTGAGAACTATATATATTTGTATATGAGTTTTATATATACGCGCTATGTGATGAGGGCCTAATGAATCTCGATGATCAACATTTCCATGTAGTAGTGTATCGGGGGGGGGGGTTCCTTGCTTGGGTTTCTCTTAGTGAGACACCCCACGCACGAACATAGAGAAATGTTGGGAATGAGGAGAAGTTTTGCCCTTAGTCTTCGGGTATTAGAATTTTGAGATAATGGGTGAACGAATTAGTTAGTCAGGGTCGCTTAACTAGGTTAATTTAAAAGAATGCGATAGGTGTGCACTACTAGAAGAGGGGTGAGGGGTATTTCATGGGAGTGGAATACAAATTTAAATATGAGAGAAATCATATTTTAAAAATAAAGCATTTATGGACTTGAAATATATTTTCACAACTCGGGCTCTAACCCGTTTATCTATTTTTCCCTCTTTTGCTATATATATATATATATAGGTGTCTAGACATAGGGACGGCTGGAGGATGATTCCTTCGAGTCAGACGCTTGCTGCAGCAGCTGTGAATGCATGTGGGTTTACAGTAGATGCTTTTATCCTTGTAATCTAGATAAGAGGTATTTTAGAAACTCTCAGGCCGAAAGCCCAATTGCATTTATTTATTCTTTTTTCACCTTTTTAGTGAGGCATTCGATTTGATTGTATTATATTAAACCGAGTGTTTGGTTATTTTATTTCATTTTCAGTTTTATATATAAACTGTGTGGATGATTTATTTAAATGGTTTGTTTAAAAAGATTAGTTAAATAAAATTTTGATGCCAGCCTAATAGGTTATCAGTAATTAAATTAGTTTTCGACAGTGATGCTAAGAATGAACTATATGAGACTCATGTTTTAATTTGGTACATGCTTGATCGCCAGGTATTTTATTAGGCGGGGTGTCACAGATGATATCAGAGTATCAGGTTCTAGTGTCCTTAGGAATCTGTACGGGTTAGGAATACCTAGGTGTTAGCACTAGGCCAAGAAAGCGACGCCCATTTTTTTTGGAGAGTGTGTTACGTGTCATGCAGATAGGCACGGGTCAAAAGGTGTATGGGCACCGTGGTAAGTTGATTTTATATACCGCCCAAAATAGAAGGGACACAGTATATAAAGCTGAAGAATATATGGTGGGGGAAGCTATAAATGGAGTTTTCTTTATAAGCTCATAGTAAGTGATGTTTGATGGATTGAAAGTCTTTAGAGGCACGCGATGATCCAATTAAATAGGAGTGCTAGTGAAGTTTCCTTTTTGAGGGAAATTAGATGTCCTATTATAGATGAACAGATGCCTAGAGTGTTAGCTAAAGTGTCGCCTTTTCGAGATGTTTGAAGCGGTGGCTATAGGCTCGTTTCCTCTATATGTGGTAATAGAAGAACTAGGTGCAATATGACATGAACGTCAACCTTACAACCGAGGTAGTGTCGTAGCATATAGAGATTTAGTTAAGCTTGTGGTTAAGCTAGTGCGTTAGAACATACGCCTCGAGATAGGTGGGTACCATTAATGGGTACATGGTGGGGAACCATTGGGTAGTACCATTTGACTTCGGTGAAATAGGATGTAGTGTAATTAGCGATCCTAGGTTGGTGGTGTAGGTTCTATCTAAATTTCGAGGACGAAATTCCGTTTTGAGGGGGAGGTATGTAATACCCCGCACTTTTATGGAATTTAATTTCATAAGTAAGTGTAATTTGGAAATTTGAGGAATTATCATAAATAATAATTTTTGGAGTTTACGAGAGTTAGATGATTTTCGATGTGTGTTATACTGACTTCTGGGATTAAGTGAATGAGTCAGATCATTTTAATTATATGTCGCAGTTGGGTAAAACGACAAAGGATAATATTTTAATTGAAAAACCCATATTGAGATATGTTGGGTTTAATTAGTAAATTGTGTCTAAGTACCTCAGATGGAGATTTCGAGTGTGCGATTGGTTTCAAAATGGCAGAGATAGTCAGATTAGAGTATTCGGGAGTTATGTTTGGATTTCGGGAATTTTCGGACCAGTAGGGACTTATAATTGAGTAAACGAGTCATTTTTGGGTTTATAAGGGATAAACCCTTATTATTTCCTATAAATGGCACGAGAGAGGGAAAGAAAAGAGAGAAAAGAAGAAGATAATAAAGGAAGAGGATAAAAGAGGAGAAAAGCGGATTCCGGCCAAACTCCGCGGGATTTGACTCGAGGTCGTCGAATTTTATCCACGAGGCAAGTGTTTACTTACTTTATTCCTTTAAGCATAAAAATCTCATATTGTAGTTGGTTTATACAACTATAAAGATTTTTGGGTTGGATTTTTCTTGAATCAAAACGAGTTTTTCAGAAGATTAGCGAGTAAACCTCGGAAAATATTCGATTTAAGAAATTAAGAAATTTATTGAAATTGATGGTTGGTTTTTGGTTATAGGATGTTTAGAACCCTCTCTAAATGTAGATATGTTGTTCGTTGAGGTTGGGGTAAGAAATAAAAGCTTGGAGGTTTTGTTAATGGCCGAAAAATACTCGAGGAAGACGATGCCCTATTCTATCGATCAATCGACTACCAGGGGTCCATTGATCGATCCTACAGATATTTTGGCAATTTCGGCTTATGTTGTGTATATGGGATAAATTTCCAAATTAATTAATCCTAACTTGTTTATTTGAGGAAATAGATATCCAACTAGGGGTATTCATACCTAGCCAATTAAGGAAAATTATTTGGAATAGAAAAGTGCAAAATGGTATGGCACTTAATGAGGGGTTTTGAGGAAAATAAATTGTGGAGATGGATGTTTGGGGTTCCCAAAAATAGAGTGGGGATCTCTAAATTATTATTGGAGTGAGATGTATGCCTTGGGTTAATTTAATAAAGTTCAGGGATTACTAATTTTGGGGTGTTCGAAATGAGTAACACTTGGGGTAATATTTCGGTGGGAGATTATATATACATCATGCGAGTAGAAATATATGTATATGCCGCCTATGTGTTTGGAATAAATCCTAGGATGAGAATAGGATGGAAATTGAGGATAGAGGCTAGAGTCGCATGAGTGGGTATTCGGTGTCGGTTGACGACTATGATTATAGGTAACGCGATACCTATAAGACTAAAAATAAGTTGAGAGTATACTTATTTGATTATTAAAAATTGATATATTTGGAATATATATAAATCCTTAAACGAGATTAAGGTGCGAGTCATATTTCAAGTGAGAGAATACTTATCGGTCTAGTATTTTAAGTTTGCGAATACTTATATACTATTACGAATGGGAACATTCAGGATTAGTGTCTATCGCTATGAGAGCTTAGCAGTTATAGCCATACATATATTGGGAAGTGATATTATAAATATATATACGGAAGTGGTTAAAGTATATATATGTGATGATATGAATAAATATATTTGTGTGTGATTGGCATATTTATATCTCAGAGGCTGGTTCCACGGGCTTTCCTTTGGCGTAGGGTTGGAACAATCGGATTATATATTTCTCTAGTGCGATCCAAAGAGGTTGCGCGATGTGGTTGTCATCATGGATTTGATTCCCAAATCGCAACCTAAACCAAACACACTAGAGACCTTCAATTGATTTGATTTCGAAATGTTTTTATACATGATTTATTTCAAAATCGATTTAATTTCTAATTTTTTTATTCGATCTTGTAATCAAATGATTTGAAATGGGTTTTGGATAGGTGGTGGTTTTTGGTCGCTGGATTTTGAGTTGCATATGGTGGGTTTGGGGTAAGAGATGATAGTTTGGTGGTTAGTGGTGCAATGGTTTTACGATGGTGGGTGGTGTTGAGGTGGTGGATCTGGTGGCATTGTGGTGGTGGATGGTGTCCCAGTTGAATAGTATGTGGTTGTGGATTGCTTTTTGTTTTTTCCTTTGTTTTTATTATAATTAAAGGCGATTTGAGATATTACGTATATTCTTATTTTTTATGTTTTATTACACCTAGATGACAAATCATGTGTACATTCAGATGACACATCACCAATCCATTAGTATTACTTAACAACATTAGCGTCTTAGAAAAAAAATGGAAGTACAATGTTAAATAAGTCAAAAAATAATTCAATGATTAAAATCGAAAGTCAAGTCAAGTAAAGTTTGTTGCATATCTACGTAATTAACCCTATATTGTGAGATAGTCTGTATTTCCGATGATGGAGTTTTTTTTTTATTATTGGTCTAATATTTTATTGGTTTATTCATGTCATTAATATTGTTAGTTCTTTATTGTATTAGTTTATATCATTTTTGTTATGCTTAGAATCATATTTAATTGTCTTGAATCCTCTATTATTTATTTTTGAACCTGATAATATAGTTATAGATTTTATGGGGTGTCACAGAGATGCTCTTGGGCTATCTTTTGGGAGTGAGGCATGTCCCTAACGATGGAGAGTCGGATGATTGGGAGGACATTGAGGTGTCCATAGAGGCACAAATTAGGTATATAGACATGTGCCATCTTACAACTGTTGGCGATCAAGCAGATCTTCTTTTGGATCCAGACGACTACGTCTCCACTACTATTCATAGTGATAAGGTATGTATTATTTTATTTGTTGTCCAATATTTTTATTGTTCTTGCATGTTCATTGGTTTATTTACATTAATGAAGCTTGAAATTTAATGTGCCCTTCTATATTTTTTTGAATGCCTGTCTTTTGTTATTTATTAATTTGATCGAACATACTTATATATATAGATTCTAATTATTATATGTTATTTGATATATGCCTTTTTTGCAGCGCCCTTATCATGACTATAGTCCATGTATCATGTTTAGGGGTTACCCAAATCTGGTAGTGGCCTTGTGGACTAACGGGTTCTTCTCTAAGAGCTTTTGGGAGATTGTTTATGGGTTAGGCTTCATTCTTTTTATGGAGCCCATTGTGATAGTCTCAGTAGTGTTGATGCTCTCAAAAGGTGGTGGGATAAGATGTCGACCTTCCACCTACTAATGGGTGAGATAACACTCACTCCTCTTGACATTTTTATGCTAAATGGCTTGTAATTAGGGGCATACTGGAAGATGATTCCCCGCCATTCTCGATTATCAAATATGTCTATTATAGCTTCCCTAATCTTAGTTCCCTCTACTCTCTCAGGGGTAAATGCTCATCTTCCCTCATTCAAGCCATGCATGTAGTGACATATGCGAGCTTTGGGGGGATAATGATGTACAAATCAAGCAGGTTACTCGATTTTTTTATTATACACTCTAGGCTAGACAATATACTTATCGCATCATGATGCGATTCACGATCGTCTTCTCTTCTCTCTAAGATATTTCGATTACATTAGGTAGTATGATTGGTGCAGTTTAACTCTAGATATCTTGGATGCTAGTATGATTACCCTTTCTTAAAGGCTGACTCGAAGACTAGTGGTACCATATAGCATGGGACGTATGTTTTGATTTATTACACTTCCATTTATGTACTTTTATACTTATGCTTATACTTTTGTATTCTTTTTATATTTATGGGCCTTCGAGATTTTTAGTCTTCATGAAAGGATGTTGAGGGAGGTCATGGAAGATAGTTGGCTTTATTAGAGATGATGGAGGTTTGTTAACCATCAGGAGGGTGCCCGTTCATATTCTCAGAGTGAGATACAAATTTTGATGAGCAGTCTGACTGATCAGGAAGTATATCTTTTTTCTTGACTCTTGTCTTTATAGTGACAAATATGTTCCTTTTAATTTTAGTAGCGACTTTGTTTTCTTGGTTACAGGTCTCCTAGGGATAGGTCACTTGATCATTAGTCCCAAAACATGATAGTTGATTAGATAGATTCTAGCCTACTTATTTTCACTAATGGATCTACAATCCTCTATCTAGTGAAGAGGGTAGTCAGGTAGTGGCCTTAGCATGCATAACTGGTAGCTCTGATAGCACCTCCTATGGGCATAAGGGAGTTGAACCTACTTTTCTTAGAGGATTTGGCTACCTATATAAGGCGTGTTCTGATGATGATCTCCCATTTAGATTACTTGGTACCTTACTCTATGTTCATTGCAGAGAAGTTGATGTAATCTATCTCAACGGTAGTAGAGGTTCAATGTTTGAGGGAGGCGCCTCTTGATGTTGCTTTAGTCTCACCTTTCGAGGGACCTCCCATCAATACTATGGTACTATCTATTCTATCTTCTGCTCGGCCTACGTTCATACGGGTGTTGGTCTTATCAATATAGGACACGAGGAATGGCAAATTCTATTATGAGGGGTTTATTCATCCCTTGCATACATACTTTTCTATGCTTTAGGGGTTAAGGTATGTTTTATTGACTTTTCACTTTGCATTTGTCATTATTTTTAAGAATAGTTTATTTATGTATTTACTTTTACTAAAGGCTTTAATTGTTTTTATTGCCCTAGAGAAATTTTCTCGATATATCGGCTCCTACTTGGCCTTCGTTCGTTAGAAGATGAGGAATTTGAGTATGTGTCACCCGATGATTGAGTATGCTTCGAAGTCATTTCCTCATGGAACTTTCATCCCTTTGACTAGCAGGTTTCCTCCAATTGATATTTCGTATTCTTCTCGATGGGAGCAATCGCGATACAGGCTTCAATCCGTTCATGTGGTTACTAAGGATGGCCATGTGACCCATAAGGGTGCAGGTATGCTAATGTCAGTGTCCGACTCTAGTGATGAGGATGATTCCTCACGCATTGGGTGCAGAGGATCTTTCACTCAAAGGACAAGGAATTAGGAACTGTATTTTTTATTTTCTTCATTTTTGTATTTTTTGAGGATTTGACAGGGTTTTTCCTTTATTTCCTAATAATTTATTCTGTATATATAGAAAAAGACATTTTATTTGAAAAAATGAATTATGTATTACTTTCTTTCTTATCATTGTTTACATGTTAATTTTATTTAATTATATGCTAGCTATATAAGACAAATATATGTAAAAAAAAAAACGAGTCAAAAGTGGAAAAACAAAATTCTCAAAATTATTGATTTCTAAAGAGTTTCCATTCCCTCGAATTGGCACATCAGCCTAAAGTTGTTTATTCTAGCCTACATGTAAGGACATAAATTTCCAATAGAGTCCCTATATGGTTTTGACTTAATTCCGTGAACAAAACTGTGTTTCTAATATGTCATAGGGATATTTTTATTTTGTCACGATCCCACTGGTCTATGACGTATTGAAGAAAATTGAAGACGTTGCGTCAAAGCTTCAAAGAAAAAATCATGCCGATGTTTAATTAGTACAAGTTCAATCATCTTCAAAGTTGAATGAATTTCGAGATCACTCAGGTATGAATGCGTATAATTAATGGTGCTCATAATTGTTTTTATAAAAGATAAGGATGTATTTTTATAAAGAAAATATTTTAAAATGTTTTATAGTGTTTTAAAATGTTTACACTACGTTTTATTCTGATATACTCGAAATAGAGTTTGACTAATTTGGATCTCTTTTAAAAGAGACGTTTTGGACAAAAAATCAAAAAGTCAAACTGCCATGTCAGCTCATTCAAACGACATAGGGATCTCGCTCGAACGAGATTCCTAAGTCGCGTGAATGACATGGCCTTGTAGTTCAAATGACACGCATTTCAAGGCGGCATTAAATTGTTATTTAAAGCATGTTTCTATCAGAGTTTCATAAGCATGCATTATAGAAAACAGTATGCGAACCAAAAACTTGTTTACACATGTTTTCTAAGGTTTAAAAAGCATAAACACATCCTTAGAGTTTGCAAATATCCGAGTTATCATTCTTATATGCTTATGTGATCTTGCGGCGCCAAAGAAGTTTGTTCTATCATTGAACATCAGAGGGTTTTGCGGTGAAGAAAAGAGAAGGACATCTTGTTCGACATCGTAGACGAATCAAAGCCAATCGGTGGACACCGAGACATACGTGGATGCATGTGTTGTGGACAGGTATCGTGGAAGACGAAATTTTTGCGTGGGAACTATTGAAGAACGGTTGAAGATCAGAAGGAGCATCAAGACCCACGGGGATAGAGTTTTAGTGTAAGGCTAATCTGTCTTTGTAAAACCATTGTTCATAGTGATTGTCTGGCTTGGTCCGTCCGAGGTTGTTTTCCCATTGTGGATTTTTTCCTTGTACATCCGGCTTTGTGAGTATTTTGTACTTTATTTTACTTGCTTTAATCACGAGATGCATGTTTAGGATTAATCAATATAAAATTGGTTTAAAGTAAGAATTGGATTTTTCACAACTTGGTTTGGTGCATAATTAAAAGTTGGATATTTTTTCTGAGAAAAATTTGGTTTTGTTTGAAACACACAGATCGGGCCGCACACTTTCACTACAAGAGCATGTTACAGATTATGTGCATCAGACAAGAGCAGTCAGTCCTAGAAATTTATCATGAGGATCATTTTGTCCTATCCGGTTTCCCTAGTCTTGTCACTGTATTTCTTCATTTCTATAGTCTTTGAAATTGTCGTGCTGAGTTTCAATCTTCCTGCTGCTTTCAGCTTCCGACTCGAGTCTTTCATCTCCAGTTTTGATTATTTCTCGCTCCTTGGCTTGGAGAATTATGGTTAGTTCCTTTTATTATCTTAGAGGGAATTTATAATTGATTGTCTCTTCCTAAAGTCTTCGAACACCATTTCTTCCATTTTTCTCTTGAGGAAGTCTATACCACCATTGGAGTTTATGGTACTTTGATGGGATATGTTGTTGACCATCCCTTGCAGATCCTTATCTTATCCAAATAGGAATTTTCTCCCTTACGTAACTACTAGAAGTAGATCATCTCATAGTCACTAGTTTCTTGCGGATGAAGGTATTAACCTTATGGTGGTGGTTGCTTCTTTTTATATGACAATCTAAGATGGGAGAAAAAAGGCAGTCGTAGAGGTGCATTAGATTTGTCCTTAGTGTCTTGGTACTTCATAGTCATTGGTTCTACTTTTGTTGCCATTCGTCTAGACAATGTGGTCATGTAAATGAAGGAAGGAAGAAGTCTAATACCATTAATCATGTCTAAGAAGTTTAATATCCTATATGCTCAAAGTTCTCAAGAATGTTTGTTCCTTTAGGTAAGTTTGTTGATCTTATATATGTGGCTTCTTGAGAGATTAAAACTGATCAAGGATCCATTTCCACATTACCAACCATCTAAAAAACTTCTTGCGATCTCATCTTGCATTTTATGGAGAATTAAGGGGAGTGTTTGTATTGGTTCTTTGACTCTTTTTATTCCTGTATTCGTTAGTTCCTCCCTTTGTGGATGATTTCGTCACATCTTTCCATTATCCCTTTCTTATCTATCCGAATTTTCTCTTTGCATTTCACGTCTTTCAATATCCTATAGTGTAATGCATCAATATGGTAGGAAATAGGTTGTTCCTCCTCTAGTAGGGTGCTTGTACCCTATAGAGACTCTTTCTTCTAGTTTAGTGAACATAATTTCTGACCTTTGGAGGATTGATGTTCATCTCTTTCTTCCTGTATAAAAAATATAGTTTGGGATGATAGTGACTCACCTATATATGGATTACCTTTTGTGGTTGTGGGATACCGTCAGGGATTCTGTGGCCCTCAGGGACACGGGTCTCCACTGGCTATATGTATTGACTTTGTTTGGGTCAATAGAGGTCCAAGGTATTAAGAGGCCAATTTTTTCGAAAATGCTCTTATAGATCTATGGCAATTGGTGACATGTGTTCTATAAAAAGATTTTGTTTCGTTTTCCTAAAAGTGTTGACAATAACATTCTTTAAACATGCTTGTGTGCTTAGGAAAGTTTTTATTTCAATGATGAATTTACATTAATAATGTTTTTTAATCAAAATTTAATTAAATGAAAAGTGAGTCCGCCTATGAGCTTCAAACCTATCTTTTTCATCCATGGCATTGTGACATGTTTCTTAGTGACTTAAAGTGATATAGAGTAATAGAAAAGGTGTCCCCAAATTGGTGTTAAGTTATTGGCCAGCTCCCTAATGGTTGCTTACATACCTCCATTTATTGGTAAAGATGTTGAAAATCAGAAAGATGTCTCGAATGATTGAGAGATTTCCGATATGCATGACCAGGTCATGCATAGTATATAAGAGCACAAGTCTGGCCAAGTTCCTTATATTTAAAAAAATATTATTTCATTAACAAAACACTTTGAGTCTTAGACTAGTTTCATTTAAACAGTTTTATGTTCAAGATTTAAAATCGTACTTCTTCATCTTCATCCAAGAGAAACCTCATGCCATGATCAATGAGAATTCCTCTATAGGATAAAGGTAAATTACTTAGATGACTTAGAACACCCATGATTTAACACTACTCAAATTGGATTTTCTTAAATTGGAAAATGTGTTAAACTAGTGTGTGTGTGTGTGGCAGTTTTTCATATTTGTATATATATTTCTGATATAAACCTACTTTTAAAAGGGAATATTTTGTATTTAAAGGACTTGTTTTATATTTTAAATCTTCTAAAAAATTGTCTTTGGTCGCTGTAATGAAGCTCTATTGGTAATGAGTTATGCAAAATGTAGTCAATGAAAATTTTGGTCACAAGCGCTACCTCCTTCGTTATAGTTAAGCACCGACTAAGAACCCTTAGTTGTTCATACAACTTACCAACGGTCAGTCTGATGGTCATTTCTAGCATTATTTTGCCTCAAACTTTGGGCAAATTCCCTTTTTCAACCATATCTTTTGTGTGAATTTTCTTTTGAATTTTGTGTGTGGACAATAAGCATCCTAGCCTTAAAAGCTTGTGTGAAAAGTTATTTATGACTTGTTGTGTACTTAAGGACTTCTTATTCTCCAAATAAAAGAAAGATTGTTTTTATGAAAGCTTGAGTTTTAAGACTGATAAATTTATGATAAAAATCACTATTCATTAAAGATCTTCTTCAAGGTTCTTTCAGTGTTATTGAGATATCCATTGTTGTTATTTCTATTTAAATGCATTTCAAATTTCATTACTTCTTCTCAAGTTTTGATCGAACGTTACTTTAAATATTTTCTATATCTCTAAAATGCTTATGAGTTTATTTTTTATTAGCCAATCACTTTTAAAATTTCCATTAATCTTTAGTAATCTTACATCCTAGAAATTTAGAAATTTAGTTGGTGACTTCTCACATTGTTCCATTTGATAAAAAATATTACTTCAACTTTAAAGAACATTTGTTGGCATTTGATTTGAAGGCATTGGATGATTCCAAAATTGGTCACAAATGTGTAGCATTCTACAACAGTCATCATTGTCCTCAGAGGCTATGGTGGGAAAGAGTTTCTAGTCAGTTAAAGCATTACATAATTACAAGTCATTCTTTTCTATTTGTAATACTCTACGATAGAACATTTTTCATTCACTTCGGTCACCTGCATTTTTTTCGGTTGTGAGTTTTTCCTCGTACATCCTGTGTTGTGTGACTTTTTTATCGTTTCACATTTTTAGAATCACTTATCTTAATTAAGAAGATAAAATATGGTTGATTCCCCATATTGATAAACCTTTTATCACATAGAGTTTTGGGGTTTTTTTGGTTTAACACTTTTAGAAGTTGAAAATAATTTTAATTAGTTTATCTCCTTTGAATCCACGCATAAAGCTCACTTTCATAGTTGTTTTGATGAAAAATGATTTTTTTTCTTTTCTATGTATTTTAAATCTTTAGATGTAGTACTTTGTACTATTATCGAGATTAGTCGACCTAGACAATAATCGAGGTCAAGGAGGACGCTTGTGTGTCCTGACATAATGTTCTTTATGACATAAGGACATGTCCATTTGGGGGAAAAATCATCGGAGGTCTTATATGGGTTATATGAATTCCTTCAGTACCAGGTCTCCCTCCTGAACCCCTCGATCTTTGATTTTTTTTGTTGAATTCCCTAGCAATATGTTTGTAGTAACATTACATGTGATATAGAGCTAGTGTTGACATTCATTTAATAATATAAATTTCCTGTATCGTCTTTTCATCCATCAACTTCAGCAATCTTATTTTCTATCAATACCTTTAGAGAATGGATTTGAATTTATATTGACAACATAGCTTCCATCCCATATAGGGCGGAGTATGGGGTGGTCCTAGTAGGTGTTCAAATGGAGGTCCTATATACCCATAGTGCATATGTTATTCTATCTTCCCAGTCACCTCATACTTCAATCATGTTACTCAGGAAAGCCTTTATGTTCTTGTTAGCTGATTCAATCACACTAATGGTATCTCTACGATAAGGGGAAGATTTTTTCCTTCTATATTCCATATTCTTCAGCGAGCTCTGTGACTTATCCTTCAAAGTGCGTCACATTGTCTAAAACAACTCAAAAGGTACACCATACCCACAAATGATGTTTTCATATGTGAATTGGGATACATTTTTAGTAGGGGTGTGCACGAGTCGGTCGGTTCAGGTTTTAGCCCTTTTAAGATGAACTAACTTTGTCGATTTTCAAAAATTATGAACCAAAACAAAACTAATTGTGTCAGTTAATCGAACCGAATTTTTTAATTCTTTTTTCATTTTTTTTAATCATTTTCTATTTAAACTCAAATGATCCAATTTTATTTATATGCAAAAAATTTTAAAAATGATTCAAAAGTTCCTGAAATCGATAATGTTTTTGTGTTATATACATAATATTATATAATACGTAGAGGAGCAGTGTAGTTTGGTTCTACTCAAGCCCTTTATAGTTAAAACTAAAAGTCGAACCAAAATTATCGATTTTTATCCTGCTTAAACTGAATCGACTTGAGCATAAAAATAAACCAATCTTAAAACATTGCTTCATTTCGATTTAGTCGGTTCATTGGTTCGGTCTGTTTTTCTGCACTCCCCTAATTTTTAGCGATCAACACAATCTATAACTCAGCATTAACCCATTTGGTGAAATCGTTGATGGCTACCGGGATTATTTCTTTGTAGTTAGATGACTTCAGAGTGACCTTTTCGAGGATTATGTTTCCTTGTATTGAAAATGACCATGGGGACATCATGTTATAAAGTTCTATTGGAGGCAGATGTTGTATATTTGCAAACTTTTAGCATTTAGGGCATCTCTAGACAAAATTTCTACAGTCAGGTTGAAGAGTTCTCCAATAATATCCTTGTAAGATGATTTTTTTGCAAGCATGTGGTAATTTATGTGGGGGTCACATTATCCGTCATGAATCTCTTTAATTATCTTTTATGCCTCCATCTCAATGAGACCTCATAGGTGGCTATCATTAGGTTATCTTCTGTATATTTTCCCAACATTCATGATTGATCGGGCGACCCACCACCAAAGCACTATCATGTTCTTCTTGTTAGGGCCCAAAGGGTATTTTCCTACCTGAAAAAGTCTCTTGATGTTGTGATACCATTATTTTTTGCCTATCAGTCATGTAAATCTCGTAGGTGAATATAGGTCATTATTGCATGCATATATCCACCGACACTTTGTTAATTTCATATGGGATATCCACCATTGAGGATAAAGTAGGTAAGGTATCAACAAAGCTATTTCAATCTCGCGGGAGGTAAAAGAATTGAACTTCCTCAAACAAAGAGGCTACCTCTTTTAGTTACTCGTGGCATGGAAGTAGATTTTCTTTTTTGAATTTAAATGTCCTAGGATTTGATAGATAATGAGGGTTGAGTCCCCAAAGACATCAATCCATTATATCCCTTTGTCATATGCTATCTTCAGTTTTGCGATACAAGCTTTATATTCGTCAATGTTATTTGTGCAATCAAATATTAGCTTAATGGTTATAGGTGGGTTTTCCCATCTGGCAAGATTAACAACATTCCTGTGCCATATCCTTTCTTATTAGTTACTCCATCGAATTATAGTTTCCATCTATACTAGTCTTGGATTTCTTCCACGTCTTCATCTAGAAAATGGGTGGAAATATCATCTTTTCCCTCTAAAGGATATTCATCTAAAACAATTCTCATAGCTCAGCCTTTTATTACCTTTCGGTGTATATAATTGATTTCTAATTCAATAAGCAAGAATATCCACTTGTCAATTTTTATTGTAGGTGTAGGCTTTATATGAAAATACTTTAAGGGATCCCAATGAGAGATTAACTTGTCCTAGAAGGCAATCATGTAGTGTCTCAACTTTTATGTTACCCCTGTAAGGGATAAGCATGACTTTTCTGGAGCCATATACCTTTCTTCGCTTGTAGTCAATTTTTTACTACATAATATATGGATTTCTCTTTTTATGACTCCTAAACATAATGGGCTAACGTGGATCCAGTTGTTTTACCAGTGATTATGAGATATAGAAGAAGCGTATATCCAAATCAAGGTGGAGTTAATATAGGTGGATTAGTCAGATGTTGTTTGACATTCTCAAAATCCTCTTATCACGAAGAATTAAATATCTTGGTAAAATCTTTGCGCAGTAATTTGAAAATTGGATCACACATGGAGGTCATCTGCAAGATGCACTTATTGATGTATTGGAGGTTCCCTAGTATGCCCCTGACTTCCCTTTTATTTTTTGATGTGACATCTCAAAGATGGATTTGAATTTAGTAGTATCCACCTCGATTCCTTTTTTATGAGTAACCTTAACAATTTCTCGTCAATCACTACAAAATCTCACTTCTGGGGATTCAAACACATTCGATACAACCTTATCTTCTCAAATAATTTTCTTAAGGTGAAAATGCCCTTCACGTGTCTTAAATTCTATGATCATATTTTCTACGTATATCTTGAATTTTTTATTAATCTTTTCATGCATTAAAATGGTAGCTACTTGTTGGTATGTAGAACCAGTATTTTTAGGCCAAACTTCATGAGTGTGTAATAGAACATCCACTCTGGGATCATGAAGGGTGTTTTCTTCTTGGTCGTCTAGGTGTATCTTGATTTTATTGTATCTGGAAAATCCATCCACAAATTTTTGTAAGGCATGATCGTCACTGTTGACAATGATAATATTAATGTTTATTTAGATTTGCAAAGTTTTTTCTTGACTGGTTTGAAGTATGGATACGTTAGTTGAGGTGGACGAAAATTTTATGGTCAATTCCTAGCATGTCAGAATAGTTACAAGCGAAGACATTTATATACTCCTTAAGGAGTTGGAATAGTTTTGGACCTTTTTAGATAGTATAAAGAATAAATTATTTTGATTTCCTTTATCACATTTTGAGATCCTAAGTTAACCGTTGTAGTTTCTTTAACGAATTTCGCGTGAATAGCTTAATTTTTATTATGCTCTTTTAGGCGATCTTTTGACTCCTCCTTTTTAAAATTAGATTCATTATTTTTATTTTAACATTCATCAGCATTGGTATTTTTCACACAAGTATATTCAAAGTTAAACTTTATTTCGTCCATAAAGGGGTTAAAACCTCAAGGGTCTTCGCCTAAAAGGGAAGGTTACAGATAGTAGCAATTGATTCATCTTGAAGTATATAAGCAATATGATTTTTGAAGTTTTCATCGGTTGTTAGTAGGTGACAGAATGTTCAGTTCTTCTCATCCTCCATCATTATCTCAGGGAAGAGAATGGTGTCCCTCGAGTGTTTGATAGGATCCCAATTTGCAGATGGATTTCCTAGTTTCCCATTCAGATCGACTAACTCATGGACTTCACTTTCCACCCATTTGGGCGACCTTCAGAGAGAATTTCCCATCCTTCCATATTTTTCCTAGAGGCAAGTACCACACATGGTTCTAAGAATCCATAAAAATCAAATTACTTTCCTTCTTTAGTGAAGCATCCATTGAGACTATGATCGTAAGGGGTATCCACAACCTGCGTGAGAATGCTACAAGTGCTAGGGTATGGATTGTAAAAAAATAAATTTTAATATCAATTAATTAATTGAGTGATAAATTAACCAATTTTTAAACCAAACACCAAATAAACCAAGTTGTGCAAACTATTAGTCCAATTTTATCTTGCCTAAAATATGAATCTAGTTGAATATCAAGAATAAAATAAGCCAATCACACATTACTGCGATGCACTAGGAAAACCTATAACATCCTAACCTATGAAAATTTACTATTGTATAGGATTTATATAACAATGAAATGAAAAATTACTTCATTTGAATCGATGCCATCAAGCCTTGGTGTAGTCTTCACTACTTGAAACTTCTTCACAGCAACATCGTAAGAATCCACTCAAGATATTCACAGTGTATGCACCTCATGCGTCTTAATGGCCATTGAACTTTGGCTAGAAAATTGTCATTACGGTCACAGGGAATCCACCATGCCAAACAAAATGCTTAATGAAGAGTTAAAAAACTTTGGTACTTTAAACTTAACATATCAAACTAGAATATTATCTTGATTCATGGGTCTCAAAATTAAGGTTTAAATAGGCTTCTTTGAGGCTTAGCTTTTCTCCTTGCAATCTATTTCCGAAGCCCTTAAACTTGAAACTCTTTGTTGTACCTTATATTTATACAAAAAAGTGAAAAGGTGGTGAGACAAACTTTGAGGTACCTCTTTTGTATAAAACTCAAGGTCATTCAAACAAGATATGCCACCTTATTTGAATGAACCCCCACGTCGTTCTAATGATATCAAAAATCTCATTTGAATGAGGATCGATCGAGCTTCATGAAAAACTTTCTGTCTTAGGAATAATGTTCACATTTTATACTCGTTTTAAGGAAACCCCTTAACTTGTTTGTAAGAATTATAAATGTCGTTCAATCGACTTTAAAATGAAAAAAAAAATATTTAAAATTATTTTTGTGGTATATGCTTCAAATAATATAACATTCATACCTTTATTAAGATCCCAAGGTCGAAGATGAAACTCGCATAATTTTGATCTTGCTTTAACTCGGGTCACTTCGTGGCTTCAAAATCCATAGGCTTGAAGAACAAAGTCAACATAATCCTAACTTATGACTCAAACAATTTTGTTCAAGAGAAAAAAAGCCAATATTGCAAATTTTACAATAAACATGTTATAAACATTACATAATGGAAAAAATTTCTTACAATCTGCCCCATTAGCTTTTCTGGGACAAAACCAAAAATAAAAAACTAGGTCGCTAAGCTCTAACACCCAATCCCTATCTAACACCCCGCCTAATTAAATACCGGGTGGCCAGTCCCATACCAAATTAAAACAAAATATACAGTTGGCTCATTCTTACCATCATTGTCTAAAATATTTACTAATCACCCAATACCTAATTAAGCTGGTGTTAAAAACTTTCCAAATTTTAATTCAACAAAAATCATCTTTAGTTTAAGAATAACACCAAACATTTTGTTCTACCACAATAACAACTGAACAGATAACTCAAAAGAATTTAAATGCAATTAGAATAAACATTCCCACATAATTATCCAATACAGTAATCCCAACAATAATAAATGTATTAAAATGACACGAGTACAAGACTTTTTGACTCCGATAGAAAAGAGACAACTGAATTCCTTTCGGCAACATGACCTGAATAAAATAACACTACATAATGTGAATCAAATGAAGATACGCATGTAAGCAATACTCTATAGCTCCATATCTCATCATAATCCTCTAAGGTTGGCATCCCTGATGCTGGACACCTGATATAGAAGATACAATAGAAAAGAGAATATGCAAGGAAACGGGTCAGAGCCCGATGTAAAAATGATTTTTAAAACAACAAATATTTAACAAGTGCAATTAAGCATTTATTATGTACATGTTAGTATAAAGACTCTCACTTGCTATTCTCACCTCTCATCTAGAGTGCATGCTTAACGTTTCCTATTAACCTCCTAACTAATGGTTCCTCCCAACTAGTTTCCATAATATGATTCTATCCCATATCATAATCCCGTATGTCCCATACCATACGTATTATATTCATTCATATACATTTCTCATTAATATGAATTAATCTATTAAAATCTAGAAGAATAATTATTCATGAACTTAATTCAATTCATTTTCACTATTCACCATAATCTAAAATTATCACACACTAGATTGATCTAACTACTATATATACATTCAGTTTATTCATTATATATATACATATATAATACGGTACCCCGAGTCACAGCCGCGGTGCATGCATTACTCTGCTATCACGTCCCAGTATCGTTGGTCGCTGAATAGGGGACAAAAGGTTCGGTAAGGATTTCTCGAACCACAAATATCAACACAATAATTTGGAGGCGAAATAGTTCTCATACCCATGTGTCATGCACATACCTACATTCCCATAGTTAGCAGACTTATCAACTCCCGGATAAGTCTTTCATATACCAATGTTCTCGAGCGACAATTTAAAGATCCCATGGATTCATCAGGATATGACTGCCCTCAAGCGCAAACTTCCCATCGATAGCAAGTAAGCTAGGTATGTCATACACATAACTTATCAATCAATCGAATAGGCATTATCATCTAACTATATAAATATAATATCAACCAGGTACTCACACTACCCTAAGATAGTTCCCATACGTAGCATTATATCCCTTTAAATCCTATGTAATAGAGTATTATAACTTTTCATCTTAAATTTAATTATCAATTAAATCCCAATCACATTAATTCGGTTCTTATCTAGGGCTTCCTGATCTTCCCTAAGTCCCATTATATCCAAGGTACATTCTTTCTATACCGAAATAATTAAAGCATGAATTCTCATATACTTTTCCTAAAATTCTTTCCTATTTGAATTTACAATTTGGTAGTTTCTCTCACCCCAATAAACCGACAAACTCAAAACTGGACTCTAAGAAAATCTCCAAAAATTCCCTCTGTCGCTCGAACCATAAGGGTTGTCATTTGAACGAATTCCACGTGTCATTCAAGCGACTTCGTGCGAGATGCCATCTCGCTTGAATGACTTCGCGCGAGATGTCACTGCTCGTCTTCTTCACCAAATTTTAGCATTTTGTTTCACCATTTTTTCACCTAACAACCTCTAAGATTCAACACCCAACATCTCATCATCAATATCCATCAACTCCTAACAGATTATAAATTATTCCTACCCTCCTAGGATCATCAAGAGCTTGAATTAACATAATATATTTATCCTCTTTTTCCAGAAAATCATATACATGATATCTTTAAGAACACAACAATGATTCTCAGAATTTCTTCAATAACTTAATGATTATTTCGTGGATTACTATTTACCTACAACATGAGTTTGATTCCTATATATTTCCATTTTCTAAAAATCAATTAACAACTCTATCTTTATCTCCAAACATGTAAAATCTTATTTTTAATAGCTATCCTAACATGGATAATATACTAACTAGATTGAAAGTATCAAACACTTGCCTCTAATGAATATCTGATCCTTTGGGGTGGTGTAACACAGGTGGTTCTTCCCTTCTCCAGTCACTTCCGGTGGTGGTTGGTGGTGGTGACCTTTGGTCTTCGGTTCTCCTTTTTTCCAAGCAAGCTTCTCTTCTCCCAAGCAACCTTTCACTCTTTCTAAAAAGATGACCTCTCAATTTTGTGTAGAAGAGATGAATGAACCCAGTACAACTAATCTCCAAATACTTATAATAAGACAAAGTCCGAAATCACTATTCATCCCCCTTGCAAAAATGACCAAAATGCCCTTTTTGGTTGTCTTTTCATTTCCAAATGACCCGAGACCCAAAACCAACATCCAAATAGACTCTTCTGACTATTTCAACCCTTCCGGATGCAACGACGCACTCGAAATGACTATATGGTTGATGTAAAAATAAGTTTCCTTTTTAATTTAACAAATTAGTCCCGACACGTCCCATACCGCGTCCGACTAAAAATTCAAATTACTGAATTAATAACTCACAACAATATCAATAACATCACATTCATATATTACCTAAATATCTTTACTTAATATTCAGAATCATTCATTTTAGCATCCACAATTCGGATGAAACCCAAATGAATAAATTTATAATAAAATCCAATTAATCCATTAATTTAAAATATAACCCATTTTAAAACTCATTAAAATTACAGGGTATTACACCCTAACCCCAAAAGAAAAAAGATACAAATTGATACTTGATCGACTAACTCTTACAGTATCTTTTCTCTTTTGAAAAGTTTCCTCATTGTCACTTAAACTTGCACACTTAACACATGTTTCAAAATGCAAAGATAATATAAAATATATAAGCCACATATGAAAAACTCTCTCCCTTTGTTATACATATCCCACTTAGGTCAAACTTCTCCCATTTTTTGTTCGAGAATATAAAAGGTTAAAGGTGCATAATATGAAATAGCTTATACCCTTAATGTGACAAAAATTATCATAAAGGAAACAATCATGTCATGCAATGTGAAGTGAAACGGCAATGATAAACACACAACTACACAAGAAAAATAATCCAAATGATGAAATAAATGGCATTAATATGAAACAAATGATGAACATGGACTAAGTGCATGCAAATAATCAAACCAAATAATTAATATATATCCATATAATAAGATAGGATGGTTTTTGAATCCAAAAAATGTAAAAGCACAATAAGGGTCTTGATTTTGCCACATGTCCATTCACTAAATCAATGGCTGGGATCAACTCTCCCAAATGAATTGTCCTGCCCAAAAACTTTGAATCCGCCGCCCAAAAATTTTACCCCTTCCAGCACAAGGCTTGAGTTTTTTTACTTATTCTCCCCTTAACAGAGAACAAGACCCATTTCCCATATCTGACTTTCTGCCCAAATTGTTGATAACACTCCTCTCTCTTTCTCTCTCTAACTTCAAACATGGGTCTCTCTCGCTCTAAAATTCGGGACTACCCAGGTGAGCCCACGATTTGTATTGTGTTGTTTCCTCATGGGTGTCTTACAGGTTCTTCGGCGATGGTTTAAAATCACAGAATTCTTACTGGTTTTTAGGCGATGGGTTTCAACCGGAAGATGGGTTACAACCTCATCTCTGCGTGTTTTTTTTTTCAGCGATGGGGTTTCTCCAGCGATTGTGGTGGATGTATTGTCTTCACAGTGATCGGGTATGGGTTCCATTGCCCAAACCTAAACGCATATCAAGTCTTTTTTCTTTTATTTGTTTTCTTGACTGAGATCGATGTAAAGGAGACGAATGACTTCGTTTTGGAGCTTGGAATTTTGGATGTATTGTCTTCTCTGATTCAACTGGGTTAGTGATTAGTCGAGGCATTCTTTTGGGGTTAGTGTGGCCACCTGTTACATATCTTATTTCAGGTATGAGACTTCATGGGTTTGTTTTTTTTCCTTTTTTTCTTGATTTGATTTATTCATCACGGTTTTATGGGGTTTCATTTGCTGTAAAAAAAATTATGGGTTTTTAACAAAGAGGGTGCAGATATAAGAGGGCATAAATTTTTAGGTACAGTTTTGGTTCGTTTGATTTTGATTTTTGTTAACTTAGTTGTTCATTTGAGTTTTGTTTACTTTACTGCTATCAAACTCACGAACAGGTAGTATTTTTCAAAATTTTGATTTGCAGGTTATCCAAGATTTGAGGTGTATGTTGTTGTACAATCGAGGTGCTATTTTACTGTTGATCTGTGTTGATTTGAGGTGTATGTTGTTCTACAGTTGATCTGTGTTGATTAGATCTATGTTGTTGTACATTTGATTTTAAACCAATAGTGATATCTAAACTGACATTGATATTTAAAGCAACAATTGATTTTAAAAAGCTCCTTAGGTAAAATTCGGATAATAAAAAAAAATGCGTTTTCAAAGTGTGAACGAAATTCTGTTATTCTTCATTTGGTTTTTGAAAAATGTAGGATTGTAGTATAATAGCGGAATTTTCTTATTTTTAAAAAAGGCAATACTTTTTTAAAAATAAGTCTTATTTTTAGCGTAATACCAGAAATTATGATGCATATTTGGAGATTATCTTTTTTGTTGATACCTTTTGGGTTTGAATATTTTTTTTTTGGTAATAGATCATGATGCATATTTGAACACATGTATTTTGTTTGCTTTAATAAAGCTAAGATTAGTTAATTATTCTCTTCGCTGTAATCACAATAAGCTTTGTTTATTAATCAATTTGTTTTAATAACTATAAGTTGGAACAAATTAAGTTTATTTTTTTAGATGGAAATGAACTTACTTTTATTGGATATGACGGGTTTTGGTCAATTTCTTAATTGGTGATAAAAAAAAGTATTGGGTGCCTACCTCATGGTGTTACGTGGAACTTATTTTCGGGCATCGATTGTGTATTGTTCGGGAAACATGGAATGTTTGGGCACATGCATATTTGAACTTCGTTGATGCAGTTTTTTTGAATTTGTAGTCGATAAAAAATACTTTGGCACGTGGTGTGCTAATACCATGCATCGCAAGAATGTGTTGTATTTTTTTGCGAAGTTGGAACTGTGTCTTGAGGCACGAGGAACACCTATACATAAATGTTGATGAGTTGAAAATTTTATTTATTGGCAACTTCATCACACCAATATCAATCATTATATAGTTTTCCTTATATATATTTTTGTCGTTATTTTGATTACGAATTTCAAAATTTTCATCGTTTCGCAATTAGGTACTTTGAAAAATTTTGTCGTGCCTTCAGGCACGGGTATCCGCTAGTATATATATATGAAACATAACTGCACCACGAGACATACAAAATGATAAGTTTTTCACACTCGTATGACATAAATGTGTTTAAACCCAATGTCATATGGAGTGAAGGGGTAAATAAATGGCATTAATATGAAACATAACTGCACCACGAGACATACAAAATGATAAGTTTTTCACACTCGTATGACATAAATGTGTTTAAACCCAATGTCATATGGAGTGAAGGGGTATGAACTAGAAACAAAAAAAAATATGTCCCAAACACTCAAAATAGTCTAAAGAGTTATATTTGATCTCATTAATTTATCAAACTTAGTTGTAGCTTCATGTGACAAATAATGTGAACTCAAAATGTAGAAATAGACTAAATGCACACAAGCCTGGAAAATGCTGATAATTCTCATACTAATAACATCAAACATTAAAGAATAACAATGACTCATTACGTAAACCCATAAAAACTAATTTTTTTTTAAAAAAGTCACTATTTTTTACGATATCACTATTGATGATCAATTTATAAACCTTGGCCTTGGAAAATCTTTTCTTATATTTTTTTTCTTTTGAAATGCTCTTGCCAATGGTGGCCTTTTATGCAAAGGAGATTTATTCCCTTCATATTCCTTTTCATTACACGCTCATATTTTTTATTCATAAGAACCTTCTCACACAATAGTTCTTACATGCACAAATCCCCTAGATACATATATATATATGTTTAATAAGATTTATAAGAGAAAACATAACTTATCTCATTCAACATAAGAAGTTAAAATCCAAAAAATTTCAGGAAAGTGTGTGGAGGTATATACTTAGATGAATCCATTAAGCAAAACCAAATTCGAATAACTTTGTGGTAAGGCATGATTAAGAAACAATTAGAAGCATTATAAATCAAACACTAATGTTCTAGCCACATGGAAAACATGGAATGAATGGGGTTCATACACACTATTATTCCACATAAAATGTTTAAACCCAACTACAGAATAAAAAAAAGATCTTTTTGAGTTTTTATAAAATTTAAAAAATACTCAAGAGAAAAGTAAAATATTGTTTTATTTTTCACATAGACTCAAAAACTAAAGATTCAAAATATAAACGACACATAAAACTACAATCCTAATATTCCTATTTAAAGGGAGAATAGAGAGATTTCCTTGTAACCCCAATCACCTAAGAGTTCTCAATGTGAAAACATACAAGGAGGGACCATTATCAATAAGCACTAATGGATTTATTTTCTCTAAGACTTATACTGAGATATTAAGGGCGTAGTTATGATATAGGCCAAATTTAGGGATTTCGTCACTAGCCAAAGATATGAGTCCTTTTACAGCTAGAGTCACAACTATATGGATTGCTTCATTGGAACAAGTGGAGGGTGGAATTATAAATTAACTGATAATCTTAACGAGTGAGTTCCTCTAGAGTTAGGAAGACTTACAGAGCCCCACAAGGTGATGTTGGATTGGGTTTTCTTGAGCTACTCGAGGATCTTGATTTCCTCAATTGACATTTTAGGAATTAAGATCTCTTCAACAACCCTCTTTCCTTTGTTCACGGGAGCACTTGTTGATGGAAGGATTGGGTCCTTATAATCCCGACCTGGCCAATTCATGTGGTCCATAGCATGACGTACAAAACTAGTGTATGAAAAAATTGAGCAAACACAATATCTCATAAGATGTAGCATGGGATAAATAATGTGAAATCTTTATAAAATCAATAAGTCTAACATTAATTTCCTCCTAATCTGATTTCCTAACCCAAATAGATGATGATTTAACGCCTCGGGTTTTGGCAACCATGATGACACATGATCTATAATCCCTAATACCTTTTCTAAGATCATAAGAAAACTTCCTAAGGTAACCTTTACTACCATAGTCTATACATGTGTGGACAAGAGGAACGTTACCTTTGGGTTGACCTTTAGGAATTTCCTTGGAAGTTGTTGACTCTAACTATATTTGGTACTCTCATATGTGGATTTCAAAATTTCCCAAGAATATTTCATGCTCTGACATGTCATAATACATCTAAACTCTTCCACAATGACAACACAAAAAATATCATTCATGCCCTCGAATTGAAAGTCGAGGCATCTTTTTATCCTTAGACCAAAGGGCATTTGATT
The DNA here is from genome assembly GCA_949130495.1 of Sambucus nigra. NCBI lineage: Eukaryota > Viridiplantae > Streptophyta > Magnoliopsida > Dipsacales > Adoxaceae > Sambucus > Sambucus nigra. The sequence continues at coordinate 96,397,671 of OX422212.1, forward strand.
GTACCAAACCATTCTCAGGAGGAGGTGACCACCCTTATTCAAATGAGTTCCAAACATTATCATTAATAGATTATGAGGAAAATCTCATTTGAGCCTTCCAATAGGGATAATTTGACCCATCAAACATAGAAGGTCAAGTAATGGAACCCCCCTCATGATTAAAATAAATCTCAAACCCTAAAACACATTAGAGAATTAACACAATGATTTAGTGCAACCGATCTGATAATAATTTGAGAATGTTGCAAAATCTAGGGTTTGGATTCTCTAAAACCAAATTTTAATTTCAATTAATTAGCAAAGTGATAATTAAATAATTTTTAAATCAAACACCAATAAAACCAAGTTATTTCAACTATTATTCTGATTTTATATTTTCTTAAACATGCATCTATGTAAATAGCAAGAATAACATAAACCAGTCACACAACACCGCGATGTACGAGGAAAACCCATAACAAAAAAAATATCGGACAACCTAGCATATGCAAATTCACTATGATATAGGATTTATACAATAGTGACACACAAACTTACTTCACTTAAATCGATGCCTTCAAGCCTTGATACAATTTTCACTAGTCGAACCTTATTCATGGTAACACCATAGGAATCCACCCATGATTTTCCCAACGCATGCGCCTCACGTATCTCAGTGTCCATCCATCTTTAGATAAAAAACCATCATTGTAGTAACACTAAATCCACCATCCCAAACAAAATGCTCAATTAAGAGTAAATAAATTTTGGTGTTGCAAACTTGAGATCTCAAACTATAATATCATATTGATTCATGGATTTCAAAACTAGTGTGTAAACATGGTTCTTTGAGGCTTATGTTTTCTCTCTATAAAACTATTTTTGAAACCCTTAAAATTAAAAACTCTTTTCCAAACCTTATATATAGAGAAAAAAAAAATGTAAAACCATAAACTTTGATGGACCTCGTTCAAACAAAACTCGAGATTGTTCGAACGAGATAGGCCACATCATTTGAACGAACCTCAATGTTGTCTGAACGATACCCCAAATCTTATTTGAACAAGTATTGATCGAGCTTTGTGCAAAACTTTTTATCTTCAACATAAAGGTCTCGCTTGATGCTCATTCAAAACTCATTTGACTGGAATATAAATTTCATTTAAACAACTTTAAAATGAAAAAAAAAATCTATAAAACTCTTTTGGGGGAAAATGTATTAATAAACTTTAAAAACATGAACAACCAAAATAAAAACCGCGGGATCAATATAATTTTTTACACCATATTTTACTGGGTTAATCTCATGATGTTTTTTGACAGATGGATAGATAAGATGAGAAGTTAGTAAAGGTCTTACAGGGGTAATTGAAGGAAATTTTGGTGGAAGTAGTGGGTCATTTCAAGCAGTTATTTTGTGTGGGAGTAATGAGAAATTTCGAATTAGAAGTTATTTGGAGGCAAACATGGGTGGTATTGTAGAGAATTAATTCAAATTCAAATTGAAAGTTACTTGGAGCTAAACAAATATAGTTTTTGTAAAAAACTATAAATTTAGGCCTTGAGGAAGACAAAAGGGATCTCAAAACGATCAAATAGCTCTATCTTAAGATTTTATTCTTTAAATTCTAGCTACCTCTTTTGTACCTTTTATCCTTTAATTTTCAGCAATGTGATCTTACTATCCTTCAATTCAACACAAATTTCTCTACATTACTCATTTTGTCTTATGGAAAAATGATATTAGATTAGGCACGACCAAGAACCTACAAATTTTGTTCGCGAGTGATTTAATTTCCAAGCAAACATATTTTGGCGCTAGAAGGAGGGGGTACGATTGTGACACCCCGCTTAAAATAATAACGGGTGGCCAGCCCTATACTAGAATAATCGGGAATCCCAAGTGGATCATTCTCAGCATCTACTGACGATACAAAAATAAACACCGTTAACTACCCATTACTACAAAAAGAGGGTGCCAAAGATCAAAACATACTATGCAATAATCAACCAACTACATAACAACAATAGAATATGATAAAGAACACACGCATTTTATATAAATGAGAATAATACTAGAGTACAATAAAATCTACAAAAATAAAATACCCGAATAAGCTGTCGGGTCACAGACAATACAACAACCTGAGAAAAGAAAAATAAAAGAAATGCTACAACTACCACTCTTGGGTATAAACCCGATATACAAACTGAATCCTAATCTAGATACACAAAAGATAGGAATCAGATATATTAAAATCCCGCAACAATCCACTACTGCCACAGCTCCACGAATACACTGGATGTATAACATCAATGGCGTCCTTGCAGACGAACACCTAAAATAATACAATATATACATAACAATAAAAAAATATAAACGGGTCAGAGCCCGAGGTGTGAAAACCTATTACCAAGTTCATTAAAATGCATAATAATTATAAATGAATTATAACATGATTAAAGTGGAGCCGCACTCTCCAGACAATCCCACTCACCTCTCAACTAAAGCGCACACCTAAACGTATGCACATGATCCTCAAATAACTGTCCAACACTATCTAGGAAATAAATTCCCAACACTATCTAGAGGCAATTTAATCTAAACTACACCCAGATTTATACTCATTTAAACCTCCAACTACGACGTAACCATCAACTTCCAAATCTACCATAATCCCCAAGTGTTCGTCACTTACTTAACAAATAAATATACATAAACGTATTCTCTTACTAGAATTTCTCGAATTCTAGTTATTGACATAAATGAGTTATTAGCATCTAAATTCTAAGGACTATACTTATATAATGTATATACGGTTATACTATTCTCAACTCTCAACAGTGCACTGCGTTTCATGCGTGGGACGTCTCACAAGTAAAATCCAAACAAGGAATCCCCTGATACACTACTCCTTGACACTGTCGATTGTCGAGATATACTAATACATAAATATGAGTACTAAGGACTAAACTTCTCCCCACTCCCAACATTGTAATGCGTTTCATGCATGGGAAGTCTCGTAAGCGAAATCTAAACAAGGAACCCCCCGATACACTACTATTTGACAATATAGGTCGTTGAGGTTCATTATGCCCTCGGTACCCAACGTAATATATATATATATACTCATATAAACATATACATATCATACTCTCTTTAATATACCGATCACAATTTAAGTGCGGATAAAAATCTCCCGGAATGAGATTCAAACTTTATTCTTATATCGCTTGACACTAGATAATGATATATGAAATCTCGTAACCATAAGAAGATAATATACTATACACATAAGTATAATAACCATCCCGGCGAGCTATAACTCGAGGATGAAGTTTCTCAATGCTATCATCTACCAGGGAATCACTCACATATCATCCTGGGTACCAACGGTCAGAATCTCACACCGCCTTAGTAAAAACAAACTCACAACGTATGGAAAGTGGTTATAGTTCCTCCACGAAAATTAGACAAAACATACCCCCAACGTCTCACCCCTAATAAAAATCACACAATAATAATGGATGTTATGACCTGGGGACTATACGCTCCCTGCTCCTCAATCCAGGGGCCTCACCCACATCGCGCAACTTGCCATGTTATCATAGAGGGGGTATGCTTCACTTAAATATACATATATCATTCATACTAGATATACATATACTATCACATCATATAAATGCATACCGTCACACAAGGTATTTATATCACGCCATAGAAGTATACATACTCTTTTTACGCTCGTATACGTAAATGAAATAATTTCATTTCTATAAGTACATATATTACTCTCGATATACTAACCGTTGCTAACTCGCACACTTTCCCACTTTATATACACGATACGATCTCTCACTTGAAGCTCACCAATCGATTCTATTACATGATTAATATCCCAATTCAATTAGCGTTAAAGATATTCTCTATATCCGAATTTACATCGATCAACAGTCATCATCCCCAATCCATATTATGGTTCAGTCAATCATATGAACCCTTAATGTTATCCCATTTGTGATTCAATCCAAAAGTCCAATATCACTAAGTGCATCCTACCTCTCTCTTATAGACCCATAAGTATCTCCAAATCAAAATCTCATTAATAGTGGGCTTCCCCACTAGTCGGTATGATAATCTCCAATCGGTATTCTCTCGAAATAAGTCAATATGACTCCAACAATTTCATTATAAGGGAAACTTCCTAAAAGTATCCAAAATATACTTCTCATAACTCATATGAAGGTTCCCATTCTATAAACCTAAATGAAACAGAGCGAAACTCATCCTAGAAAACCCCCACCAAAAATAACCCTGTTTCTAAATCGATTCGGGGCCAATCCGAATCGATTCGGCCCTGCGAATCTACTCGCCCCTTGATGCGAATTGATTCGGTCCAAAAGACCTGGGCATCTGTCTTAGGCCGAATTGAATCATCTTTGGGTCCGAATTGATTCGGTCACTCAGACTTGGAAAGCTGGAACATTCTGAATCAATTCGGAATGGGGGCCGAATCGATTCGGCCTGTTCAGAAGCTACGAAAATGGCTATTTTTTCCAAAAGCCAGGATTCCCAAAAATTATATTTAACATCTTCTAACCATTTCTCTTCAACCTAAACATATTATTAACATTAAAACTCATCAAATAACTCAACCCAACTAATTTATAACCTCAAATCCAATATATACACTTCAAATGTAACATTTAACCAAAAATCCAGGTTTTAACAATTTTAACCCAAATTCCATAAATTTATCCAAAAATCATGAAATAAATTATACACAACAATTATTTAGCAAGTTTAATCACTTGCCTCAAAGTTGTAGAGTCTGAATCTCCTTCGAAATCACGGATTGGCCAGAATTCCCAAGCTTTTATCCTCTTTCTCTTCTTCCTTTCATCTTCTCTCTTTCTCTCTAGAGCTTTCTCTTTCTTTCTAATGAGATTTGTTTCTCCCGTAGGCTTTTAAGCGTTATCTCCCAAAATACACAACTTTAAATGATAATACACACTTTAAATGACTCGGTTACACTAATTCGTGCCAAACGGACTTAAAATATTTCAGAAACCAAATAAGACCCAAGTACAGTCATTTCGACTATCTCGACCCTTCCGAAATCAGCATCACACTCAGAATCTCTATTCGAGAAACTTTCTAACATCTTCAAATTTTGATCTCAAATGCCAATTTAATAATTCTCCAATTAAAATAATATTTATTTCTTCCAAATATAATTAAATTATTGTCCCAAAAATCTTGGGGTATTACAGACTTCCCCACTTATAAGAATTTCTCCCTCGAAATAAAGCTAAGCCTAGTACTCCAAATCTCAACTAGTTACTACGACATCTATCCTCATGATTACTATACCTATTCCTCCCTCTTCTTACGAAGAATCATTTTAATTTATAAAACTATATCTGACAACTAGGGCACCCATACACCATGTATTCGAGCTCTACTCGTATAAACATAACTCGGCTTCACTTAGCCTCAAATTGTATAATAACTCGAAATAAATAGATCCATATTGACATACTAATAATATAAAATTTTTGAAATGCCCAAATATTTAACTCCTCTCAATTCCTGACATTCGCTACTTTCATGTGGGGGAGGTCTCGCAAGTGAAATCCAAACAAGGAACCCTCCCAACACACTACTACGTAGCTCTGTCGGGGATTTAGAGTTAGTTATATCGAGACTAGAGTTTAAAAATATTTGTGTAAATCATTTTAGATATTGCCCGAAGGCCTATATAAATTTTATTTTGAAAATGGTTTATGTCTTTCAACATTCAAATTAAATACCTTATGCCTAATGATTATCATATTCTTACTAACATATAGTTTTCAAAACTAGCAGAACTATGAGCTAAATCCCTAGCTCAACAATAATCCACTAAATCCTGAATCTTTACAGTGACCATAATCTCTTATATCACAATAAAATATTGCCATACACTAGGCTCGTCTATAGCTGGAATATAATAATCATATAAGTCTAGCACAACTATAAATAATAGCTTTATCATTACTACTCAACACGTTTCAACAATTGCTTCGTTCAAAACAAAATCATAGCTCTCTACTAGCATAACACAAGAGAATCTATTATCCCAAAAGATAATCATATAAGAGCCTTACTTGCTCAATACTCCCTTTTGGGTCATTCCATACCTAATAGGCTTATATCACTAATTACTCATTTCAATCTTATATACGATACTCCCAATATCCAGAAAAGCATAATCTGAACCATAAAGAAAAATAATTTACATCATACCTCTCTAGTCCGATTGAATCTCTTCATCAATGGGTTCCCACTCAAAGTCCCCCGGACTAAAATGGCCTCGAACCCGCGGTAAGGGTTTTACATCCAAAACTTCCTCAAAATGTGTCCCTCTGCCTCTTTCAGGACAATCTCTCTTCCTATGGCCTAATTATTTACAAAAGAAACATCTACCAACAAATCCTCTTTGTCCATTCTGAGGAATAAAATGCCTTTTTGACCCTCGATATTTTGATTATACCATTTTTCTTCACTAGCATTCTCTTCTCTAGGCCTACTAGATGAACCTGAGTCTCTAAAGTTCTTACCCCCTTGCGAACAAAGACGATATTCATGACACTGTAACAGTCCCTCATTCAGTATCTCGATGAAATTCACTAACACTGGGTTCCCTAACAAACGATGCAGAATTCGCCAGTCTAAACCTCCCATGAACTTTGCTATACGTTTCTCCTCTATATTTACCTCATCAGGCACTAAATTCTCCAATTGAGTAAATTCTTCCTCCTACTCGACCATCGTTCGATCACCTTGAAACACATCCATCAATTTCCTCCTTATTTCCTTTTGGATCGCGGAAGGAAAATACTTTCGGTTAAAGAGCTCCCAAAATTTTAATATGGACAATACATCTCTCTGTTTCGATGTGGTGACTGACTCCGACCAATGGAGATCTTCTCCCATTAATTTAAAGGTGGTGAGAAATTTCTTCTATACCTCACTACATTTAACCATTCACAGGTGCCTTTGCATACTATTCTTCCATCGACTTCCAGCCATCGCATCAGCTCCCCCTGAAAACTATGGAGGATGCCCCTTCCTAAAATATTCCCGTACTCTTTCCCACAAAGATGACCCTGGATGGGCTTGGGCTGCTTTTGCTCTAGGTTGATGTGCTATCGTAGAAATGGCAGCAATTACTGCTTGTGCCACAATATTGGTAACTTCAGCTATAGTCATAGTCCCTTAAGGCATTTGGGGTTCCATACTCTCAGCCCCTCTATTTTCCATGCCTGGACGACCTCTCTTTGGTGGCATCTGAAACAAGCACAATTGTATCAAAATGCCTTTTAAATGTTTTCTCATCATAGAAGAACATATAGACGTGTGAACACAACTATCCTAATAATAGGGCTCTACATCAAGAACACTTACGGAAGATCGCGGAAAACCCACACAGATCCTAAAGACACTAGAACTTGTTGCTCTGATTTCACCTGTGACACCCCACCTAAAATAATAACGGGTGGCCAACCCTATATTAAAATAATTAGGAATCCGAAGTGGATCATCCTCAGCATCTACAAATGATACTAAAATAAACATGGCTAACTACCCATTACTATAAAAAGAGGGAGCCAAAAATTAAAACATACTATGAAATAATTAACCAACTACATAAAAACTATAGAATATGATAAAGAACACGCACATGCTATATAAAAGAGAATAATACTATAGTACAACAAAATCTACAATAATGAAATACCTGAATAAGCTGTCGGGTCACAGACAATACAACAGTCTGAGAAAGGAAAAATAAAAGACATGCCATAACTACTACTCTTAGGTATAAACCCGATATACAAACTGAATCCTAATCTAGATACACAAAAGATAGGAATCGGCTATATCAAAATCCGACAACAGTCTGCTACTGCCACAGCTCCACGAATACACGTGCGGGATAACATCAATGGTGTCCTTGCAGAGGAACACCTAAAATAATATAATATATACATAGAAACAAAAAATATAAACGGGTCAGAACCCGAGGTGTGAAAACATTTTAGCAAGTGCATTAAAATGCATAATAATTATAAATGCATTATAACATGATTATAGTGGAGTCGCACTCTCCAGACAATCCAACTCACCTTTTAACTAAAGCGCGCACCTAAACATATGCAAATGATCCTCAAATAACTGTCCAACACTATCTAGGAAATAACTGCCCAACACTATCTAGGGGCAATTTAATCTAACCTACACCGAGATTTATACTCATTTAAACCTCCAACTACAACGTAACCATCAACTTCCAAATCTACCACAATCCCCAAGTGTGCGTCACTTGCTTAACAAATAAATATACATAAACATATTCTTTTACTAGAATTTCTCGAATTCTAGCTATTGACATAAATGAATTATTAGCATCTAAATGCTAAGGACTAAACTTCTCCTAATTGTCAATATTGCATTGCGTTTCGTGCGTGGGACATTTCGCAAGAGAAATCCAAATAAGGAACTCCCCGATACACTACTCCTTGACAGTATTGATTATCAAGATTCATTATGCCCTCAATGCACGATGCATATAGCCCCAAGTTACTTATATAATGTATATAGGATTAAACTATTCTTAACTCTCAACAGTGCAATGTGTTTCGTGCGTGGGGCGTCTCGCAAGCGAAATCCAAATAAGGAACCCCCCGATACACTACTCCTTGACACTGTCGATTGTCGAGGTATACTAATATATAAATATTATAACTAAGGATTTAACTTCTCCCCATTCCCAACATTACACTGTGTTTCGTGCGTGGGACATCTCGCAAGTGAAATCCAAACAAGGAACCCCCTCGATACACTACTCCTTGACAATTTGGTCGTTGAGGTCCAGTATGCCCTCGGTACCCAACGTAATATACATATACTCATATAAACATATACATATCATACTCTCTTTAATATACCAATCACAATTTAAGTCAGGATAAAAATCTCCCGGAATGAGATTCAAACTTTATTCTTATATCTCATTACACTAGATACAGATATATGATCTATCGTAATCATAAGGAGATAATATACTATACACACAAGTACAATAACCATCCCAATGAGCTATAACTCGAGGATGCAGTTTCTTAATGCTATCATCTACCAGGGAATCACTCACCTATCATCCTGGGTACCAACGGTCGGAATCTCACACCGCCTTGGTAAAAACCAAATCACAACGTATGGGAAGCGGTCATAGTTCCTCCCCGAAAATGAGATGAAACATACCCACTACATCTTATCCCTAATAAAAATCACACAATAATAATGGACGCTACAACATGGGGACTATACGCACCCTGCTCCTCAAGCAAGGGGCCTCACCCACATTGCACAACTTCCCATGATAGCATAGCGAGGGTATGCTTCACTTAAATATACATTATCATTCACACTAGATATACATATACTATCACATCATATAAATGCATACCATCACACAAGGTATTTATATCATGCCATATAAGTATACATACTCTTTTTACGCTCGTATGCGTAAGTGAAATAATTTCATTTATATAAGTATATATATTACTCTCGATCTACTAACCGTTACTAACTAACACACTTTCCCACTTTATATACACGATACGATCTCTCACTTGAAGCTCACCAATCACTTCTATTACATGATTAATCTCCCAATTCAATTAGCGTTAAGGATATTCTCTATATCCGAATTTACATCGATTAATAATGATCATCCCCAATCTATATTATGGTTCAATCAATCATATGAACCCTTAACGTTATCACATTTATGATTCAATCCAAAAGTCCAATATCACTAAGTGCATCCTAACTCTCTCTTATTGACCCAAAATTATCTCCAAATCAGAATCTCAATAATAGTTGGCTTCCCCACTAGTCGGTACGATAATCTCCAATCGGTATTCTCTCGAAATAAGTCAATATGACTCCAACAATTTCATCATAAGGGCAACTTCCTAAAAGTCTCCAAAACATATTTCTAATAACTTATATGAAGGTTACCAATCGATAAATCCAAATGAAACGAAGCGAAACTCACCCTAGAAAACCCCCACCAAAAATAGCCCTGTTTCTGAATCGATTCGGGCCCAATTCGAATCGATTCGGCCCTGTGAATCGATTCGCCCCTTGATGCGAATCGATTCGGTCCAAAAGACCTGGGCATCTGTCTTCGGCTAAATCAATTTGGCTTTGGTTCCGAATCGATTCGGTCACTCATACTTAGAAACCTGGAAGATTCCGAATCGATTCGGCCTGTTCAGAAGCTACGAAATGGTTATTTTCTCCAAAAGCCAGAATTCCCCAAAATCATTTTTATCATCTTCTAACCATTTCTCTTCAACCCAAGAATATTATTAACATTAAAACTCATCAAATAACTCAACCCAACAAATTTATAACCTCAAATCCATTATATACACAGCAAATGTAAGATTTAACCCAAAATCTAGGTTTTAACAATTTTAACTCAAAATCTATAGATTTATCCACAAATCATGAAATAAATGATACACAATAATTATTTAGCAAGTTTAATCACTTGGCTCAAAGAAAATATAGGCGTAGTCAATAGAACAATCCTAATGATAGGGCTCTACATCAAGAACGCTAACGGAAGAACGCTGAAAACCCGCACAGATCCTAAAGACACTAGAACCTGATGCTCTGATACAATGTGTGACACCCCGCTTAAAATAATAACGAGTGACCAAACATATACTAAATAAAATCAGGGATGTCAGGTGGATCATTCTCAGTATCAACTGACGATACTAAAAAGAACCTAGCTAACTACCCAAGACTAAAATAAACGGATTCCAAAATTTAAAACATACAATAAACATCATGACAATAACAAACAAAACTACTGAACATGATAAAATGGGTACACACGTATCATGAAAAGAGGAAGTACTAATATAAAACAAAATAAGTACATAAAAAACAACATACCCGAATATGCTGTCGGGTCACACACAATACAACATCCTGGGAAGAAATACAAAATGATACATATATAACTCTTGCCTCTAAATCCGATACACCAAAATGAATCCTATCTAGATATACAAATGGTAGGAAGCGACTATAACAAAATCTCACAACAGTCCGCATCTGCTATGGCTCCCAAGACACTGACTAGAAAAGCATCAACAGTATCCTTGCGGTGGGACACCTGTTGTACACAATATATATATGTATAGAAATAGGGGGAAAAACAAACGGGTCAGAGCCCGAGGTGTAAAAACATTTATAACAAGTGTATAATAGCGCATAATAATTATAAATGAACAATTTCATAATTAAACTGGAGTCTCACTAAATTGGAATCCCTAAACTCACCCCGCAACTAAAACGTGCACCTAAACGTATGCACATGAACCTAAGTTTATCTACCCGATATCTTCAAAGGATAACCCAAAAATCCTCTCATCCTATCGTACCCTAAGTAGACCCAACTTATATATATATATATATATATATATATATATATATATATATATATATATATATATATATATATATATATATATATATATAATCATATAAGCACACACATGTACCTTAATAGAGTCCATCCGATTTTAGTTATAACTTAAACAAGTCCTTAACGACAAAATAGGCACACATTAACTTCCTATTCTTATAAAACATTCTATCACTAAACAACATACACCCAAGTACTAAGGACTAAACGTCTCCCCACTCTCAACATTGCTCAACGTTTTGTGCGTGGAACATCTCGTAAAGCGAAATCCAAACAAGGAACCCCCCGATACACTATTCCTTGTCAATGTTGACTGTCGGGATCCATTATGCCCTCTACACACATCCTATAACCTCAATTACTTATTTTGAGTAGCATCTTTAGTACTCAAGTAAGACCTCTATTTACATTCTTGGTGGTCGATATATCAGCAATTGTCTCTAAGTGTGATCGTTCGACCCTAATAAACTAGTACACCAAAATCACACAAGATGTACATCTTAGAAAACTTATATCAGCTTCACCTATAGGATATATATATATATATATATATATATATATATATATATATACAATCCTTCAATCCTTTAACCACGTATACATACCACACATAATGCACACTTTGCAATACTCATAACACTACACCCAAATGGCCAAATTGTCACCTTTCAGTCGGTCACCCTTGTCAAGGTCATTGACCGTGACAAAAAACACGCGTTTTATGTCACGGTCATTGACCTTGACACGACCGTGACAATTCTTTAAATACTTGTCACGGTCAATGACCTTGACACGACCGTGACAATGTTTGCAGCAAAAACCCTATACCCCTTCTTTTTTCCCTACCGCCGTTCCCTCCCTCTCTCTCTCTCTCTCTCGACGCTGCTCTCTCTCTCTCTCTCTCTCTCTCTCTACTTTCAGGTCGATTTTTTCTCTATCTCTCTCTCTCTCTCTTCCATTTATATATATGTTTGTGTGTATATATATGTGTGTATGTGTGTATATATATGTGTGTATGTGTGTATATATGTGTAAATAATATCCAAAAATGTAAATGTAAATAATATCCAAAAATGTAAATGTAAATAATATCCAAAAATGTAAATGTAAATAATATCAAAAAATATTGGATAACAATTTATTTTCATGAAATTATAAATAATTGATAATAGTTGGATAATAATTGGATAATAATTGATATTTTCATTCAAAATAAATATTTCATTCAAAAATATTGGATAATAATTGATATTTTTATTTAAATTGATAATAATTTTATTCATGAAATTAATTCAATTAGGTAAAACCCTAGATAATTTTTTAACAGAATTTGATAATATTATATAAAGTTTAGTAAATTCACAAAATGTTGCCAATTGTATGTTTTTAGGAATATCATTAGTTACTTTCGTGCCCAACTATGTAGAATTCATACACATGCATGTTGTTAGAAAGTCTTAAATTTAATTCTCACTTTAATTTGTAGAATCTCTGTACTTGGTTGGATTTATCCCTTTATGATAATGAAATTTATGCTCCAATTATAATTATCTCATGTCATAATTTTATTGATAAACAATAAATGTAGTTGTCACGGTCGTGGTGGGGGGGAGGGGGTGGGGGTGGGGTGGTGGGGGTGGTGTGTGTGTGTGTGTGTGCATAGGTGCGTGGCGGGGGGGGGGAGGGGGAGGGGTTGGGGTATGTGTATATGTGTGTGTATGGTGGTGTGCGGTGGGGGAGGGGGGTAGTGGGGGTGTGGTGTGGTGGGGGACGGGGTAATGGGGGTAGGGTGGGGTGGGGTGAGGGGGTGGGGGTTGAATTTTCTAACTAAAAATATGATAATATTTTGTTATAATTTGTTAAAACTATGTAAACCTTAGTATGAATGCAAGGTTAGTGATAGTTAGAATTGTGTAAATGTTAGAAAAGTTCTAGAATTCATATGTTAAATTTAATTATATAAATATTTAAAATACCCCAATTGTCATGGTCGTGGTGGGGGAGGGGGTGGTGGTGGGGTGTGTGTGTGTGTGCGTAGGTGTGTGCGTGTGTGCGTGGCGGGGGGAGGGGGGCAAGGGGTGTGGTGGGGGTGGGTGGGGGTGGGGTGTGGGGGATTTGGAGGGGAAATTTTAACAATTGTATATCTTTAATTAAGAAATTGTATAGCTTTAATTGTAATTTTAATTGTATAGTTTTAGATGAAAGTAAATTAATAATTAGTGACAATTGTATACTTTAATTGTTAGTTTAATTGATGAAATGTTGGGTTGGTTAGTTTTAAAAGTGGCATGATGTGTGTGTGTGTGTGGTGGGGGTGGGGTAGGGGTGTGTGAATGTGTACTATTAACATTTTATTTTATCTGTACTAATAATATTTTTTTACAGCAAAAATATCTCCTTCAGATATTAAGGCGAAGATGATGATGATGTTTATGATGATGTCATCTGGGCTCGGTGGTAGCGGAGGCGATGAGGGCTCCTCCGTCCCTAGGCTCCCCAAATATGGAAAATTTGGGATTACCGTCGAGAACAAGTCGGAGCTATAAGCTAGATCCCTCGAGCTGCTAAAGACGGTCATCGCCCCGGGGTTTATGAGTTGGAAGGAGGTGCCATATGAGCTCAAGTTAGCTGTTTGGGCGGCACTACAGGTAATATATTTATATGAATATTTCAATTTCAATTTCAATTTCATATTTATATTTATATTTATATTTATATTTATATTTATATTTATTCGCAACTAACATTGTATTTGTTGGACAGGAACAATTCAACTTGGATCCAAAGCTACGCAATTCTGTCTTGGAGCAGTTGAGGGAGCAACACAAGACGTGGAAGAAAAATATGCGGACATGGTACTTTGGGAAAACACGAGAGTCCATTATACAATGGCGTGGATCCGTCCCGCCCAAGGAGCCGATCTCATTGGCACAATGACAAAAGTTCATTGACAATGAGATCGAGGATCGACAATTGGCATCTCGCCAATCGGGGAGGGAAAATTGGGCAAAAAAGACGGACGTGCACTACTCCGGCCGGACCTCTTACGTCGAGGTGGAGCATAGGATGTAGGTTAGATTTAAATTATCTATAACTACAAAAATATATTATTCTTCATTATTTTACTTTGCGGGGACGATACTAATTTTACTTTACTTTATTTTATTTCAGGGGGTAGGGAGTGGGCCAGGGGGTAAGCCACATAGGCTCGATACTTATCTGGCTCTTTGGACGAAGAAGGGGAAGGACAAGGAGGTGTTCCCGAGCGTCGAGGCCACGATTGTAAGTAATCCGATAATAATTAATTTTTGTTAATTACGTTATAATTTTTTAGTTTACTTATTTTACTAATCATGTGCTTTTTGTCATTTCAGGCAAAGCTTAAGGAAGTTCATGAGTCGCAGTCTGATGCCGACAAGGCATCTTTGTCCACAGACGCACTCAGCCAAGTGCTTGGCTCTGATCGCAAGAGGAGGACAAGGGGAGTGAGCTCGCAGGTGGCCAAATCTAGGATCATCGGATTGGAGACGAGCGACACCGGCTTGGCTCGAACGGTGTATTCACACGACGCGAAGCTGTCCCGTTTGGAGGCGATGGTCCAAGATATGTACGCATTCATGAAGCGTACGTTGGGCGGAGACCATAAAGGGAAAGGGAAAGGGAAAGGGAAGGAGAAGGCGGTGGAGGAGGAGGTGCGGGAGGACGAGGCGCAGGATGACGAGGATGTGGACCTCGCTGCTTCATCACCGACACGTTCGTACTTCAATGATCCACTTCCCTATTTGGCGCCCTTCAACAGACCATTGTCGACACTTGGTTGGCCGAGCGTGTTCATATTGGACGTATTTGATGGCCAGCCGATAAGGCGGGGGTTGAGGGACCCGAATATCGTCGAGGGTGGAATAGTCCATGGACGTGTGCTTCAAGAGAAGGAGTCCAGGGTGCTCGTCACGCATGTCATACCCGGGAAGGAGAAATCCCTATTGTGGTTGCGCGAACAATGCGGCACGACGTATATTAGTGGGTGCGTCAATTCGTATGTCGTGTGGCCTACTCACCTCCTCAGTTTTACCCAAGACATGTAGTAACATTATTTTTAAGTTTGTCCATTTTAATTATATTTGGATTATATCGTCATGTATATTATTTCTATTTTGAATATTTGGATTATATCGTCGCGAATATATATTTGCATTATCTTTAGTTTGTTTGGATATATGATGTTTGGAACAGGTACAACGTTACTATAACAGGTACAAATATACTGCTGGGCAGTGGCAGTGGCCATACTGCCCAACAGATTTTTTTTAAATTCTGTCCAGAATTGTCACGGTCATTGACCGTGACACGCCCGTGACAAAAAGTTGTCACGGACGTGTCACGGTCAATGGCCGTGACAATTTTTTTAAAAAAGGGTCACGGCTTTGTCACGATTAAAACCGTGACAAACGTGTCACGGTCATTGACCGCGACACGACCGTGACAAAAAAAGTTGTCTCGCCTCGAAATGTCACTATCATTGACCTTGACAAGTTGGATTTGTCAAGGTCAATGACCTTGACAATTCGGCAGATTTGGTGTAGTGTAACATAAACGGTAATAGGTAACAAATATGCTATCATCATCCAGGAATTACTCACTTTATCCCGGGTTACCATACACCGAACTATTATCACATCACCATGGTAATAAAAAAAAACACAACGTATGGAAAGCGGTTATAGTTCCTAACCGAAAAGTGAGAACGAATCATACCCAAGACTTCTCACCCCCATATAAAATCACACAAACAATAATGGATGACTATGACCTTGGGACTATATGCACCCTGCTCCTCAAGCCAAGGGCCTCACCCTCATCGCGCAACCTCCCATGATAGCATGTCCCGAGTATGCTCACACCATAACTATATATATATCATTCAAACTATATATATATATATATATATATACATACATGCAATCACATCATATGTATAAATCATCACACAAGAAATATACATTCGCACCATATAACCACACATTTATATCTCTCTCTCCCTTTATATATATATATATATATATATATGGGAAAAGAATCTAGCGATATGTATACAACTCTCATAATACTCACCATCGTTAAATCGCATATCTAAACAATGAATTATCCTTACACGGTCCCTTACTTGAAACATATACATCCTAATCACCTAGGATATGAGTAGTCACCCATTATATCTAACATTAAGGACACTATCTCAAAATCAAAGGTATGTATCAATCCCTGTACACACAGTATACACCTCCGGATGCCCACCGATATATAATAATTATTCCGGCTATAGGTACACCCAACTAATAGTTGGTAATCTATTTAAATCCTTTCGAACTAGATCTCGGTTTTTTTACTCAAGTGAACTCTTAACGATACCTCATTTTTGATTTAATCCCCAAGTTCATCGTCACCGAGGATATTCGACCTCTCTCTCATTGGTCTACCCGTAATATCTAAATAAAACCCTATCGCTAAAAAAATTCGACACAAAAGTTGGCATAATAATCTCTTTCCATACCTTCATAACTTCCTCGAAAAGTCCTTTGCCTTACATCCTACGTTAACTCACTTTTTAAACTCCAAATGGGACTCCCATCCCTAATGAAACTTCCCACTATAACGATACTACAAACTCCAGTACATATATATGTTCCCAAACTATTTCGATACGTCCCCATGATCATATCACGCTAGAAACTCTACATAAATCACCAAAAAGTAACTCTCGCATCATATATAAAATTTCCCAATCGAGAAACCCAGCTAAAATAGAGTAAAACTCACTCCAGGAAAAGTACTCAAAACTGCCCTGTTTCTGAATCAATTTGGCCCTAATCCGAATCGATTCAAACGAGCTAATTGATTCGGTCCAAAGTACCTAGGAGTCTGTCTTAGGTCGAATCGATTCAGCTTGGGATCCGAATCGATTCCGGAAGGGGGCCAAATTAATTCGGCTTGTTCAGCAAGCCACAAAATGGGCATTTTCTATCCAAAACCTAAATTTCCAAAATCCAATTTATACAACTTCCAATCATTTATCATTAACCCCAACATGTTTCCATCCTTTCAAGTTATACACCCTTAAACCCATGTATAAACATCAAATGCAAGGTTTAACACCCAAAATATAGGTTTTGATTTATATACCCAAAAATCCATGTTTTTTACCACAATTCATGAAATTAAATACACATATAAATTATTTAGCAGGATTAAACACTTGCCTCAAAATTGTAGAAGTTAAATCATCCTCCAGATCGCGTACTGGTCGGAAACCTCTAAGCTTTCTCCTCTCTCTTCTTCTTTTCTTCTTCTCTCTCTTTCTCTAGCTCTCTCTCTTTCTCACAAATGAGATTGGCTGATTTCGAAGCCTTTTACGCCTTTAAATCCTAAATCCCAATCTTAAATGATAATACACACTTTAAATGACTCGTTTACTCCAATTCGAGTCAAATTAAGTTAAAAATATTCCAGAACCGAAATAAATCCCAAAGACAGTCATTTTAACTATCTCGACCCATCTGGAATCAACCGCGCACTCAGAATCGTCATCCGAAATACTTTATAATGTCCTCAATTTTTTACCTCAATTGCCAAATTTTAAAATTCTCCAAGTTAACTAAATTTTATTTCTCCCAAAAATTAAATTTCTTTATCTCAAAATCGTGGGGTATTACAGACTTCCCCCTTACAATAATTTCGTCCTCGAAATTAAGTTAAGCATAGGACTCCGAATTTCAACTTGTTATCACGTCGCGTACCCTCAAATTTTCATTACCTCTTTCTCCCACTTCTCTCGGCGAATTACTTAATTTAGAAATCGAATTAGTTAACCAGGGCGCCCATACACCCTATACCCAAGCCCAATTACACAAACATACTCGGCTCCACTTGCTTTAACCCCAAATATACTCTTGACAAATTAATCCATAATAGCGTACAAAGTTTGCAAAAATTTGAAATTTCCAATGATTGAACTCTTCTCAATTCTTGACATTCGCTACTTTCATGCGGGGGAGGTCTCGTAAGCGAAATCCAAACAAGGAACCCTCCCAATACACTACTGTATAGCTCAGTTAGGAATTGAGATCAGTTGAATCAGGACTAAGGTTTTATAAAGAGTTTCAAACTATAGATATTTCCCGAAGGCCTATAAAATAATATAATATAATTTAGTTTTGTGTATTTCGACACACCAAATCAAACATCTTATGTTCAAAACACAAGGCATCCACAAATACAATACTTTTACTAACACCTAGTTATCTAAACTAATACAACCATGAGCTAAATTCCTCACTCACAAGGATCCTGCTAAACCCTAAGTTGTCTTAAAAATCAAAATACTTTACATCGAATCCAAGAATCGCCATAGAATAGGTCCTTGCATAAATGGAACAATACACTCACACGCATCTAGCCTAACTATCAAATGATAGGCTTATCGATACCACAGAACACGTTTCAATAGTTCGCAATCCCAAAGATAGAGAATTCATAAATCTCTACTAGCGCATATCGAAACAACCTATTCTCCTAAAAGATACCGTCCCCATGTCACATTTACTCACTCCTCCATTCAAGAAAAAAAATCTTACGCACAATATGGTTATAACAACTAACCACTCGCTAAACCTTACATGCAGCGCTCCCAATTTCGCTCAAAACACGACCTAAGCACAAGGGAAAATAATTTACCTTATACCTCCATACTCCAATTACCTCACTTCATCAATGGGTCCCATTAAAAGTTTTCTTGCCCAAACGGGCCTAGGGACTATTATAGGAATTGCACATTCAAGACCTCCTCAAAAGTTGGCATCTATATCTTCCAAGACAATCCCTCTTCTTATGGTCTAATTATCATCTCCCAAAAATTCCTCCCTGACCATCCTCGGGAGAAAAATGATGTTATGGCCCTCGATAACCTGCCTAAAACCCTATCGAGGCGATGATCTTGCTCCGTTGGCATCATCTCATCCAGTACTACTTAATGAACCCGATTCCCCAAATTTCTTACCCTCTAAAATGAAGACGATGCTCCAGATAGTTTAACACTGCCATTCTCATCACATCGATAAAAGTCAGAAATATCGAGTTCCCTCACAAATGTTATCGAATTTACTAGTCTCATCCTCCCAATGACTTCACTATTCATCCTCCTCCATATAAATATATACCTCTTCGGGAACAAAATTCGATAGTCGAGTTAATTCTTCTTCGTACTCAACTACCGTTCGATCAACTTGAGTCACCTCTAGTACTCTCTTTCTCATTTTCGTCTGAACTGCAGAAGGAAAAGACCTCTAGTCAAAGTGTACCCAAAAACCAAATATGAGCATTGCATCTTTATCTGCTCCGACATGGTGAATGCCTCCCACTATTGGGGAGATGCACCCAAGAGTTTAAAGATAGCGACAACTGATTTCGGCACCTCACTGCATTCCACCATCCTAAGGTACATTATATGTCCTTCTTCCCCTAACATGCAATAATTGCATCAACTCCCCTCCCTCGAATTCTCTGGAAGGTGTACTTTCTATAAAGGCTTCTTACACTCCTTCCCACACATGTGGTCCTAGGTTATCAAAATTTCTAGATAAAATGAAGTGCCATCACAGCAATGGAAGCATCAACATCCCGTGACACCATATCGGTAGCCTCAGTTGCAGTAACAGTCCCTTAAGGCATATGGGGTTCTATGTTCTTAGCCCCTCTATTTACCCTCCCTGGATGACTTCTTCTCGGCGACGTCTGAGATGAAAGAAACCGTATCAGAATGTCATTCAAGTGATTACACATCGCAGAAGAAAATATAGGCATAGTGAGTACAAAAATCCTATTGATAGGGCTCTACATCAAGAACGCTAACAGAAGAATGCAGAAAACTCGCACATATCCTAAAGACACTAGAACCTGATGCTTTGATACCATCTGTGACACCCCGCTTAAAATATTAACGGGTGGCCAGCCCTATACAAAATTAAATCAGGGATCTCAGGTGGATTATTCTCAGCATCAACTGACGATACTAAAAAACTCACCAACTACCCAAAACTAAAATAAGCGGATGCCAAAATTTAAAACATACAATAAACATCATAACATCAACAAACAAAACTACTGAACATGATAAAATGGATAAACACATATCATGAAAAGAGGAGGTACTAATAAAAAGAAAATAAGTACATAAAAAATAATATAACCGAATATGCTGTCGGGTCACAAATAATACAACATCCCGGGAAGAAATACAAAATGCTACGTATATAACTCTTGGGTATAAACCCAATACACAAAAATGAATCCTATCTAGATTTACATATGGTAGGAAGAAACTATAACAAAATCCTGCAACAGTCTGCATCTTCTACGGCTCCCAAAACACTGGCTAGAAAAGCATCATCGGTATCCTTGTGGCGGGACACCTGTTGTACACAATATATATATGTATAGTAAGAGGGGAAAAAATAAACGGGTCAGAGCCTGAGGTGTAAGAACGTTTATATCAAGTGTATAACAGTGCATACTAATTACAAATGCACAATTTCATAATTAAAGTGGAGACGCACTCCCTTGGAATCCCCAAACTCACCCCTCAACTAAAATGCGCACCTAAACGTATGCAATGGACCTAAGTTTATCTACTCGATATCTTCAAAGGATAACCCAAAAATCCTCTCATACTATCGTACCCTAAGTACACCCAACTTATATATATGTATAAATCATATAAGCACACACATGTACCTTACTAGAGTCCATCCGATTTTAATTATAACTTAAACAAGTCCTTAATGACAGAATAGGCACACATTAACTTCCTATTCCTATAAAACATTCTATCACTAAACAACATACACCCAATTAATAAGTACTAAATTTCTCCCCACTCTCAACATTACTCTACGTTTCGTGCGTGGGACGTCTCGCAAAGACGAATCCAAACAAGAGACCCCCCCGATACACTACTCCTTCTCAATGTTGACTGTCGGGATCCATTATGACCTCTACACACATCCTATAACCTCAATTACTTATTTTGGGTACCATATTTAGTACTCAAGTAAGACCTCAATTTGAATCCTTGGGGGTCGATATATCAGCAATTGTCTCTAAGTGTGATCGTTCGACGCTAATAAACTAGTACACCAAAATCACACAAGATGTACATCTTAGAAAACTTATATCACCTTCACGTATAGGATATATATATATATATACAATCATTCAATCCTATAACCACGTATACATACCACACATAATTCACACTTTGCAATACTCATAACATAAACGGTTATAGGATACAAATATAATGCACAATGCTATCATCTTCCATGAATTACTCAATTTATCGTGGGTTACCATACACCGAACTATTATCACACCGCCATGGTAATAAAACAAAACACAACGTATGGGAAGCAGTCATAGTTCCTAATCGAAAAGTGAGAACGAATCATACCCAAGACTTCTCACCCTGAAATAAAATCCCACAAACAATATTGGATGACTATGACCTGGGGACTATACGCACCCTGCTCCTCAAGCCAGGGGCCTCACCCTCATCGCGCAACCTCCCATGATAGCATGTGTCGCGTATGCTCACACCATAAGTCTATATATATCATTCAAACTATATATATATATATATATATATATATATATATATACACACACACACACACACACACGAAATCACATCATATGTATAAATCATCACTCAAGAAATATTCATCACACAAGAAATATACATTCGTGCCATATAACCACACATTTATATATATATATATATATATATATATATATATATATATATATATATATATACCCTATCTTCGATCCTTATATAGATATATGGGAAAAGAATCTGGCGATATGTATACAACTCTTATAATACTCACCATCGTCAAATCGCATATCTAAACAATGAATTATCCTTACACGGTCCCTTACTTGAAACATATACATCCAAATCACCTACGATATGAGTAGTCACCCATTATATCTAACATTAAGGATACTATCTCAAAATCAAAGGTATGTATCAATCCCTATACACACAGTATCCACCTCCGGATGCCCACCGACATATAATAATTATCCCGGCTATAGGTACACCCAACTAATAGTCGGTTATCTATTTAAATCCTTTCGAACTAGATCTTGGTTCGTTTACTCAAGTGAACCCTTAAATTCCCAAGTTCATCGTCACTGAGGATATTCGACCTCTCTCTCATTGGTCTACCCGTAATATCTAAATAAAACCCTATCGCTAAAAGGATCCGACACAAAAGTCGCATAACATTCTCTTGCCATACCTTGACAACTTCCTCGAAAAGTCCTTCACCTTACATCCTATGTTAGCTCACTTTTTAAACTCCAAATGGGACTCCCATCCCTAATGAAACTTCCCACTATAACGATACTACAAACTCCAATGCATATATATGTTCTCAAACTATTTTGATACGTCCCCACGATCATATCATATTAGAAATTCTAAATAAATCCCCAAAAAGTAACCCTCGCATCATATATAAAAGTTCCAAATCGAGAAATCCATCCGAAATGGAGTAAAACTCACTCTAGGAAAAGTACTCAAAACTGCCCTATTTTCGAATTGATTTGTCCCTAATCCGAATCGATTTGGACCAGTGAATCAATTCGCCCACTAATGCGAATGGATTCGATCCAAGGGACCTGGGAGTTTGACTTAGGCTGAATCAATTCGTCTTGGGATCCTAATCGATTCGGTCACTCAGACCTGTAAACCTGTAACTTTTCTAATCGATTCGAGAAGGGGGCCAAATCGATTCGGCCTGTTCAGCAAGCCACAAAATGGGCATTCTCTCTCCAAAACCTAAATTTCAAAAATCCAATTTATGCAACTTCCAACCATTTATCATTTACCACATCACGTTTCCAACATAATAACTCATCTTATATGAAATCCTTTCAAGTTATACACCCTTAAACCCATGTATAAACATTAAATCCAAGGTTTAACACCCAAAATCTAGGTTTTGATATAAATACCCAAAAATCCATGTTGTTCCTTACAATTCATGAAATTAAATACACACATGAATTATTTAGCAAGATTAAACACTTGCCTCGAAATTGTAGAGGTTGAATCATCCTCGAGAACGCGTACTGGCCGAAAACCTCCAAGCTTTCTCCTATCTCTTCTTTTTTTATTCTTCTATGTCGTTCTCTAGATCTCTCTCTTTCTCATAAATGAGATGGGATGATTTTGTAGCCTCTCAAGCCTTTAATTCCTAAATCCCAATCTTAAATGATAATACACACTTTAAATGACTCGTTTACTCCAATTCGATTCAAACTAACTTAAAAATATTCTGAAACCGAAATAAATCCCAAGGACAGTCATTTTGACTATGTCGACCCATCCGGAATCAACCACGCACTCAGAATCATCATCCAAAATACTTTATAATGTCATCAATTTTTTACCTCAATTGCCAAATTTTAAAATTCTCCAGTTTAACTAGATTTTATTTCTCCCCAAAATTAAAATTCTCAGTCCCAAAATCGTGGGGTATTACACTTATCTCCCAAAATACACAACTTTAAATGACAATACACACTTTAAATGACTCGGTTACTCTAATTCGAGCCAAACGAATATAAAATATTTCAGAACCCAAAAAGACCCAAGTACAGTCATTTCGACTATCTCGACCCTTCCGGAATCAACCGCACACTCGGAATCATCATTCGAGATACTTTTTAACATCTTCGAATTTTGACCTCAAATGCCAATTTAATAATTCTCCAATTAAAATAATATTTATTTCTCCCAAATATAATTAAATTATTGTCCCAAAAATCCCGGGGTATTACAACGGTCTGTCGAAATGAAAAAATGCATCTTTTATATTCAAGATTTAGACCAATATTTCGTTAGGGATGAATTTCAATGATGTTGTCTAAAGTTTTCAACATTTTCTTAAAAATCTTTTTAATTTGGTTATAAGAGTCCCTATCATACCAACCTTATTACAAGGAGCCCATGTTGGCAAAAAAATTCCATGAATTTATAAAATAAGTGTGATGATGATCCTTAACCTTTTACTTTAAAATATTGCAATGCTAATATAGAACGAGGGGTTGGAAGATCATCAAATAATTTCAAAACACAGGGGGTTCAAAAATATTTATTCAAACCCAATTTTTGGCAGCAAGAATATGTTTAAACATATGTAGAGTTACATCCAAAAATTTCCCAGATTATATGCATCAAACCAAAGCATGGGGGATCCCTCAAATTTTATGTGGTAGACTATGAAAATATCAGGCATGACCCTAATGTTTGTCATCCAAATCGAATCTCATTGACGGTGAACAACAATGGAGATTGGTAGGAATTCGGTAGGACATTATTTCTACAATATTTAATAACTAATTAGATTAATAGTAATATGGAGACATGGTCATGGGGAATTAATCTAAACACCAACAATTGGAATCTTATTGACTTCCCAATAGCCATAATTTTAATTTTAGCTTGTGTAGTCACCAAAAATTCATCTTAGTGAAATAATCAAAATTCTCTTTATAAATGTACGAATGATTAATCATTTTTTGCATTGGAATATTGACTTCCAGGAATTTCTTTCATCGTACGACTCATTTTCTTATTCAAAATACGCAGATAACACCATTATAAAAAATTTGGACTAAAATGATTTGCTGTTACAGCGTTTTATGCAGTCACTAAAAACACATTCTATTAAATAGATCATAACTCTTTCTACAGATGTTCAATTAACAAACCATTTGTTGAATTAGAAATTTGACTTAATGGGATTCTTTTTTATGTAAGGATCATTTTCTAGTTTAAACATGGACAAATAACGCTAATCTTGGGAAGTCAACTCAAAATCTCTAGATTGTTATAGAATTTGTTTGTAACCATCATAAGGTAAAAAATATTGTAATTATTCGCCATCTTTAGTACCCTTGGAAGTTTAATTTTTGTGATAATTCACCATTTTTGGTGATGTATGAAGGTAAAAAATATTGCTATTGTTCACCATTTTTGGTGATCCTTTGAAGTTTAATTTTTTTTATAATTCATTAAATGTGTTCATCTTCGAAGGTAATTTTTTTTTGATATTATTCGCCATCTTTGTCGACCCTTCGAAATTTTATTTTTTCTTATTATTCAGTAATTTTTATGACCTTCAAAGTTATAAAACAATGTTGCAATTATTTACAATCTTTGGTGACGCTTCAAAGTTTAAATTTTTTACGTGTGATTATTCACCATCTCTGGTGACCTTCAAAGTTTGAAAATATTTCGAGTATTCACCATCCTTGGCGACCTTCGAAGTTAAAGGGGATGTAGATATTCACCTTTTTTGGCGACGATAGAATTAAAGCCGGGAAATAAAGTATGCCATTTTTTACTATGAGCTTCAACATGGATAACTACTTTAATAAGGAAGAAGTTTTGCACAATTGACAAATCCAATGAAGTTTATACAAGACTGTAATTATCAAGTCTCCATCATCTCATTTTTTTCAGAAGTCAATCGTTGATGGAGTATATTCATATCATATTTTATTGAGTTCATCAAATGACATTTTTGATACATGGCTAGATTACGTGGGAAGTTAGTGGTAGTTATATGGTGGTTATTGAAGGAAATTTTGGTGGAAGTAGTTGTTGGTTTAAAGCAGTTATTTTTTGAGAAAATTGTGAGAAGTTTTGAATTAGAAGTTATTGTGAGGCAAACATGGATGGTTACTGTAGAGAATTAATTTTAATTCATATCAGAAGTTACTTGGGGAAGTATTTCAAACCAAAAGTTACTTAGAGCCAAAGAAAGTTATTTATTACAGACAAATATAAATTCAGCAATTAAGGAAGAAAAAGGGGATCTCAAAGTGGTCAAATAAATTTATATCTTTACATTTTATCCCTTAAATTTCACCACCTTTTTTGGTACCTTTTGTCCTTATTTTAGCACTTTCATCCTACTTGCCTTGAATTCAATACAAGTTTATTTGCATTACAACATTTATAATTCAACCTTTACTTTCAAGAAATTTACATTACTCATTTTGTTATACGAAAAAGTCCTATTAAGTTAGGAAAGCCCGAGGACCTATAAATGATAAGCATGGATGCTTTCATTCCCAATAAAATAATAATATAAAATTCATACCTTTCTTGAGATCACAAGGTTAAAGACAAAAACTCGGCATAATTTTAATGTCTCTTTAACTCGTGACTCGACCCGTCTTCAAAATTCATAGGTTTTAAGGAGAAAATAAGCAATATCATAATCTATAACTCAAACTGTTTTCTTAAAATGGAATAAATCAAATATTAATTTTTTTTTTAAACATGGTACAAACTTGACACAATGAATATTTTTCCTTATACCCCAACTTCTTGAATTAAGACTTTTTAGATTCTAGTGCCTTGGCTTAGGAGTTAATCCTATTATGCTTATAACCCAACCCTTTGTTATTAGTTTGTTGGGGGGTCTTAATGGGCTCACTGGTCCCATGCTTGTTCCTCTCGAGGCCCAGTCCAATAAATACTTCATTTTTTCATCGTGTGCATGACATTGTAGCACTGTACTTAGAGTAGGGCCGTGGAATCTATTATTTAATGTCAATTGAAATGATTTACACGTGTAGATGTAAAAGAAAGACACTAATGCAGATGCCTCCACTTTCATGTTAAATTTCCAGGACTGGAGTACTAGTAGGGCTGTAAACGGATATTCAAAAATCCGCGTCCGTCCGATATCCGAATCCGAATATGCAGATATTTATCCGAAAAAATGGAAACGGATACGAATATTGACACTCTATAAAAATATCCAAGAAAACGGATACGAATACGTATAGTAGTAATATCCGACACGGATAATCCGTATCCAACACGTAGTATCCATTTTACCGGATATCCGTTTTATCGAATATCCGTATCCGTCTAACATACATTTAAAATATTAGTTATATAATATTTTAGATATAAACTAAAACTTAAATTAAAAGTTGGGCATAAGTATAATTATGAAAGATTTAAAAACCTAACCTATAATTATGAAAACTTAAAATAACTCACACTTACGCACAACCACAACATTTACACACCCCTATTCATAACTTACCCTAAACACAAATCTTATTTTCTCCTCTCTCTAAGCTCCAGCCACTACCAAGCTCGTCTCTCTTCTTCTCCATCCCATCCCAAGATTCGGCTCTCGTTCGTCCCTTCCTAGGCTCTGGCTCTCGTCCGTCCCTTCCCAAGCGTCAGGTCTCTTCATTCTGTCCCAAGCTCAGGCTCTCCTTTCTCAGGCTCTCATCTGTCTTTACAAAGATCGTAAGTTACGATCATTTTGTTGTTTGAAATTGAATGTGTGTGGAGTTGAAATCATTTTTTGGTGTTTGAAATTGATAGTTTGAAATTGATTTAAACTTAGTTTTGGTGTTTGTTTTGATATGGATTTGAAATAATGTGGAGTTGAGATTGATTTGCTGTTTGAAACTGATTAGTTGGGTTTTGAAATTGATTAGTTGGGTTGAAAATCAATTTCAAATTGATTAGTAGGAAAATGTGTAAAGGAGAGAAGCATTGTTGAATGGCTGGTTGAAATAAGAGAAGAATAATATTAGTTTGGTGAGGTCAATGGTCCGCATTCTCTTTTCACATCTGAGTCTCAGGCACTTATTGTCACTCCCTTATTTCATCAGCCCCAGCGCGAGTCTGTGTTTGTTCAGATAGAGAGAGAATTAGAGATTGCAGTTGTGTAGGGGATTTTAGTTTAGAGGTACGGGAAATTATTTTCCATACCCACCTGTTACATCTCCATTTCAATTAGGTACTAATACTGAATTAGGATTTCAACAACACAAAAAAATGCAGATTTCAATTCGGTAATAAATTTTTTTGTTAAAATTAGTTTCATATTTTCTTAAAGATTAGTTTTATGCCTTTTTCTATGTTGTAATTTTTTTTCTTTTAAAAAAAGATTATAATTGGGAACATCACATAGCACTTATTATCCCTCATTTAATTTCTAAGTTTGGGAACATCCCTAAGCACTTCTTTTATAGTTTAATTTGATGCTTTAAACATTCTCCATATCTTACATGGAATGAAAAATTATATATTTAATTGATTGATTAAATTAGTGTTTAATATGATATGTGTATTTTAATGTATCTTAAATAATAAAAACGGATAAGGATATTATCGGAATCCGAAAAATCCGAGAGGACGGATATGGATAGCTGAAATTATTATCCGTACGGATACGGATACGGATAGTGTGGAGTCTTGACGGATACGGATGTGAATACTATGGTATCCGCTACGTATCCGTCCGTTTGACACCCCTAAGTACTAGGTCATTATCCCTTGAGTAAGTCTGTGTTTCCTGATACAGTGATTAGGTTTTCTCCATAGAATAATTTTCAATTTTGTTGTCAAGAAGAAGAACCTCCGCCCAGATATCATGGACTACTTACGTAGTAGGTTGAAGGAGGTGGGCATGTCAATGGATTGAAACTCCGTGATCCTTCAAGTTGGTAATACCTAGTTCAAGTTTAATCGAACCAATAACTTTTCTTCTTGTATTAACATAGACTCTGATAGCTTGTGTTGTCAATGTGAAATCTTTATGTTTAATTTCCATACACTTTGTCATCATTAGAAGGATGAAATTTAGAGTTGACAATGAGGACCATGGGGATCTTTTTTCATTTGATGTTTACCATGATGTTCAGTTCCATATTATGGAAGGGACCGACCTTCGGTAGTTTTACATGCACAAAAGATATTCTTTTTCACGATATTCAGATGTCCTACAGTTTCTATAAACTCTTCCAGAGTAGAGTAGAAGTGTACTACTTTTTGAGAAAACTACTTAAGTATGAAACCCTTATGAGGTTGTAATGACATGAGAATACTACATATGGAGATGTTGACTTCAGTCCTTTTTAGATGTTCTAGGACCTTATTTTCTTCAATTGTTTTAGTGAACTTTCTTTAATCACTTCTTTTCCATTTCCATTACCAATTTCTCTGAATATTATTGGATTACAGGCATGGTCATTATAAAACCTTCTTGATCTTGTAAGGTGGTTGACTTCTATGGATTCCCAGTCTAGTGTATAAAAATATGCCATGATTTTATCAAAGTCTAAGGTGCAGACATGGTTGTCTTCTTTAAAAATTGTGGATATAAGCATATCACTTGATTAAAATATTATATCTTTTTCACATGATTTTTCAATTCTTGAGTTGTCTCTAGTTGACATTGCCAAGGAGTATTGACTATCTTCCAATGCAAATTCTTCTCCCCGACCAATGGGTATAACATCCTCCTTATTGGGTCCTCGTATATAACCATTCGCTTATTACGCCTCAACATACGTGACTTTCTAATGTTCATAGAGGTTTTCATATAGGTGGATTGTTTCTATTATGAGAAAATCATAATTTTCCTCATTATGAGATATATTTACTGGTATATACCGAATTCTAAGGGATACCATAATGTTGCCTTTAGGCCTCATAACATTTGCACCATGATGTCCATGTGCTTCTAAGTCAACACCAAATTATTTAGGCATCTATTTCCAAACTCCCAAAGTTAGATTAGGTTTCTCCTTTATGGTTGGTAGGCTTGATCGAAATGGATAAATCCTCATTATTGTATTCCGTAGTGATGTCATTGACTCTCGAGTCATGGTCAGGCAAAGGATTTTTGCTGACATTAGTCTTAGGTTTTGTGGGAGCTATAGTTTTCTCTTGCTCAATCGGGTCTTAAATGTAATATTTTTAACCCCAACATTCTTCTAGAGTTTGCCCAAGGCATCATAATACATATCTGTTCAGAAGTTTTTTGATAGAGGATTGGGATAAGGCCTCAGATACTTTATCTTCAAAAGACCTTCTTCTAAAGATCTTGATAGAGAGTAATTATAGGTGCGTTTAGAGGATGGAACGGATGTTTTAACCTAGGAGTCCATGATGATGGTGAGGGTGCCGATGCCTGACCAACATTAAGAGTTTGGACATTTTCTTTATCATTTATCCTCATCAAGAAACTAAGGTTCTTCTTTCTAGTTTCTATCTCAACCTTTGGTGTGCAATTTATAAGGTCATATTTAAGTTGAGACCCTTCATTCATAAGGGGCTTAAAGTGAGGCATGTGTTGATATCTGAGATAATCACGGTAAAGTTCGATTAGGTTTTCTTCGCAATGGCCACCTTATCTTCCTCAAGTGGTCTATTTACCACTTGGTTTGCTTTAAATCTCCAACGAGCAATTATGTTTTCTAGGTGTTCTCGTATCTCTTATTTCATTATTTATGATGAATGATTTCTAATTTTTTATTATACTTATAATACATCACAAAGTACTTACAGGTATCACCCCATGTCGTGGTTCGTCAATTGTCTATTCACACGAACCATTTGAGTGCACCTCCAGACAAGGTGTGTATGAATATTTGAGCTATGAATTTTCAAAAACATCTAGAGCTTTCATATCTCGGACATAAAGTTTGGGGTGAATAGTGGGCGGTCTAATTCTTGTAAATTTTTTAATGTTAAATAACCTATAATTTGGTTACAGGGATAAGTGTTAAATGCCAACAAGATTGTCAACAAGTCAGAGTTGTCAAAAATTAAGTTTGAATTTTTTCTATTTTTAGGCAACCCAAGCCAAATGATACCTTGGTCTTATTGACAACCTTTTCTATTTTAGTAGTGGATGCCAGTGGAGGTACAATATTCACAAGATGTAAGTTTTCCCTTTGTCTTTCGGCCTATCCCAATTGGGTTCAGTGAGAAACTTGTTCTTGGCATAGAGTATACATTTTATTCCTTAAAATAGTTAAACTAGATAGTCAGTGAAACTCCTTGGTCATTTTAAATGTTGATAAGACTATAAGGTATGGGATTATTAGAGATGTGACTTTTGTCCTTTTTCCATGGGTATTTATGATGTTATAAAAACATAGAGTTCGGAAGTTACCTAGGTAGCACTATAGAGAGGATAATCGTGAATTCAAACAAATACAAATGTTTATTTGGGTAATGCAAGGTAATGATCCATTTCCTACTTAATTACTCATCTATTCCATATCCTTTACTTGAGGCTAGGAAGGGTAAGTGAAACTTTAGAGTTCTGGGTTCCAAACTGTTTTAAGAAATTTTCTTGGGGTATCGAACATGTTTGAGAGTGTCTATATATAGTTAATATCTTTACATTTTGTTACTATTTGGTTTTACCATAGTGTTCTACTCCATGAGGTTATGAAAAGTATTCTGCATTGATTATGACCCCTCGTGATATACCTTGAAGTACTTATGAGAGTGTCATTTTAATATACTTCAATGTACATGAATTGAGCTTCCCTGTATAGTTCTTGGGGATAATACGAGGGATATTTGACTCAATATACTCCATGCATGTGAATGATGTTCATTGAGAATATACCACTCTATACATATTGAACATACGAGGCTAAGAAGAGTGGATATTATTGTTAAGGACTCATTTTGGTTAGACCCAAATCTATTGATAGCCTACCGGGGTTTTAGGTTATGTAGTGATATGTAAATGTTATTCAGTGAAGTAGTGTGCATTTTATGGAAAATATATTATTTATGGAAGGAGCCAATTTCACTTGATATTTATTATGTATAATGGCATCAATATCACAACTAAGGTTAAAGGGTGCTTAGGGTGTAATATTGTAATACCCCGTGACTTTGGGACTGAGAAATTAAATTTTTTGGAGAAATAAAATATATTTAAATTGGAGAATTTTAGAATTTGGAAATTAAAGTCCAAAAATTGAGA
Source organism: Sambucus nigra (assembly GCA_949130495.1). Taxonomy (NCBI): domain Eukaryota; kingdom Viridiplantae; phylum Streptophyta; class Magnoliopsida; order Dipsacales; family Adoxaceae; genus Sambucus; species Sambucus nigra. The sequence continues at coordinate 96,430,111 of OX422212.1, forward strand.
ATGCTATAAAGTATTCCATATGAAGATTTTGAGTGCGCTATTGGTTCTGGATGGGTCGATATAGTTGAAATGACTGTCCTTGGGTTTTATTTCGAGTCCGAAATATTTTTAAGCAAGTTTGACTCGAATTGGAGTAAATGAGTCATTTAAAGTGTGTATTATCATTTAAAATAGGGATTTATGTTTTAAAGGCTTAAGAGGCTTACAAATCATCCTACCTCATTTGTGAGAAAGAAAGAAAGAGAAAGAAAGAGAGAAAGAAGAAGAAAGGAAGAGAGAGGAGAAAGATTGGAGATTTTCATCCCATACGCGATCACGAGGACGATTCAACCTCAACAATTCCTAGGCAAGTGTTTAATCTTGCTAAATAATTCATTTGTGCATCTCATTTCATAATTTGCAGGCAAAAGATTTGGATTTTGGGTATATATGTAAAAACCTAGATTTTGTAGAATAAATCTTGCACTTGAGTTTTATAAATGGATTTGAGGTTATATTATGTGTAGGTACGATTTGTTGGATGCTTTCTATGTTAGAAAACATGTTAGGGTTGAATATTAAGGCTTTGTATATGATTAAATATATTTTGGGAAATTTAGGTTTTGGTGAGAAAAGAACCATTTCGTAGCCTGCTGAACAGGCCGAATCGAATTGCTGAGAAAACAACCCTAAGTTTGCACAGGCCTTGCAGGAGGTTGAAGAAGAGGGAGGTGCTGCCCCCACTGATACTGCCCCGCAAGGAGACACCATCACTGAAGATGTCGATGCTCAAGATGAAGGGGTCAAAGTAGCCACCTCCGGCTAGGGACATGAAGGCGTAACCCCCAACCCTGAAGCTGTGAACACTTAGTTTTTGTGAAGCAATTTTTTGTAACCACTGATTTGTTGTAACCTATGATGAACATCGTTACTTTACATCTTTACATTTTTATAATTGGATGACAACCTCTGAGGAGCGTGTTTATTTCTTCATTTGTTGATTTGTTTGTTGAATGATTTTCTTTGCCATGCGATGTGTTCAGCTCTGAAGTCTTGGTGCAATGATGTCTTTGCTTAAACTCAATGAATGGTCTTACCTCAGACCTTGTCACCACATTATGATGTTATAAGGTCTGAGGCCATCAACTAAGACGTTACCCTCATAAATAATATCACCAAATTAATGATGTTAAGGGTCTGAGGTCATCCAAATATGATGTCTTACCTCAGACCTTGACACCAGATTATGATGATATAAGGTCTGAGGCCATCAACTAAGAGGTTACCCTCATAAATAATTTCACCAAATTAATGATGTTAAGGGTGTGAGGTCATCGAAATATGATGTCTTACCTCAGACCTTGTCACCACATTATGATGTTATAAGGTCTGAGGCTATCAACTAAGACGTTACTCTTCCAAATTAATGATGTTAAGGGTTTGAGGTCATCCAAATATGATGTCTTAACTCAGACCTTGTCACCAGATTATGATGCTATAAGGTCTGAGGCCATCAACTAAGAGGTTACCTTCATAAATAATTTCACCAAATTAATGATGTTAAGGGTCTGAGGTCATCCCAGTATGATGTCTTACCTCAGGCCTTGTCACCAGACAGGTCCCCTTTCGAATTGATTCGGAATGTTGGAGTCTCCCAGGTCTGTGTGACCGAATCGATTCGAACCCAAGGTGAATTAATTCGGCCTGGGCTAGTCTCTCAGGTCCTTTGGATCGAATCGATTCACATTTGGGGGGAATCGATTCGCCCTTGAGACCGAATCGATTCGGACCAGCCCAAATCGATTTAAAAATAAGGTTGTTTTGTGGAGATTTTCTATAATGATTTCTACCCCTTTTTGATTGGGTTTATCGATAAGGGACCTTCATATTTGATGTAAGACATACGTTTGGGAGATTTATTTGGAGTTTCTTACAAGATATGATTGTGGGGACGAATTGAGCTATTTGAGGAACTTATACTCATATGCATTATTGTTGTTGTATCGAGGAAGTAGGGAAACCTCATAAGGGATGGGAGTTCTATTCAGTATTCATAAGTGAGCATAGTTATGACTTGAGGTTGAGGACTCCTTGGGAGAGTTGTGAGGGTATGGCGTGAATATTCTAAGCCGACTGTTGTTTCGAATCCTTATAGAGATAGGATTCATTATAAGATATGATTAGGTACCAATGAGATGTAGAGGTCGGGTATCCTTAGCGATGATAAACTCAAGGAATAAATTGTGAATGAGTTAATGTTAAGGGTTCGTAGGAGCAATTGAACCGTAGGCAAAATTGAGAATGATTGGAGTGAACTATCAACTAGCATAAGTTGTGATGTAATGTTCATTGGGATAGTCACTATATATCTAGGTGTGATTAACAATGGGGATTCCAATACTTGATGAAATCATGAAATGAATTTAAGATTTAAGTTTGAGGCTTGTAGACTATTAGTAGAGTGTATACTTATAGTCGGGATTATTATTAGATATATCGATGTGCTTTAGGATATAGATGGGATGTGTAGTGATTGTTACATACATTAAACTTTGGGTTAATAACCTTAATGTTGGATATATTGGTAGACTGTTCACATCATAGGGGTAATGGATGAATATACTTCAAGTGAGGGATCGTACTTTTATAGCGAATTAAGTTAATACGCTTGGAATGACATCTAGTATAAAAAGGATTATATACACTTATAGCCAAGTTTATAAATTTCATGCATTCAGACGAGAGATAGTATATATAGATATACATATATAGGTATGTGGATAATTCTATATGTGTGTATATATGGCGAATATATATACAGTGTATGTGAGGGTTTGACTATATGATGTGATCATATGGATGTATATATATTGTGTGAATGATATATATACTTATTGTGTGAAGCATACTCGACACATGCTATCATGGGAGGTTGTGCGATGAGGGTGAGCCCCTGGCTTGAGGAGCAGGGTGTGGATAGTCCGCATGTTATAGTCATCCATTTTTATTTGTGTGATTTTATTTTGGTGGTTATAAGTCTTGGGTTTGAGTCGTACTCATTTTTCGGTTAGGAACTATGACCGCTTCCCATACGTTAAGATTGATTTTGTCTCCATGGCGGTGTGATAATAGTCCGATAGGTGGTGACCCCGAGAGAAAGTGAGTAATTCCTGGAAGATGATAGAATGGTGCAGTATTTTGCTATCCTATAACCGTTTATGTTATGTTGATTGCAAAGTGTACATTATGTGTGTTATGTATACGTGGTTTTAGGAATGACCGATTGCTTATTTATATTTAGAGTAAATTTAAATATATCTATATATCCTTTAGGTGAAGGAGGTATTATTTTCTAGTAATTACATCTTGGGAGATTTTGATGTACTAGTTTATCAGGGTCGAAAAATCGCACTTACAGAAAATTGTGGATATATCGACCCCAAGGATTTAAATAGAGATTCAAGTGTGTAATTAGATGGTATTCAATAATTAGGTAGTTGCAGTAGTAGGATTAGTGTGTATGACGTAATGTATCCCTACGATCAACATTGTCAAGGAGTAGTGTATCGGGGGGGGGGGGTTCCTTGTTTGTATTTTGCTTTGCGAGATGCCCCACGCATGAAACGTAGTGCAATGTTGGGAGTAGAGAGAAGTTCTATTTTTTGTACTAGAATGTATGCTATTTAGAGAATGAATTCTTTACATATACCTTATGATAATGTGTGTCGTGCTAAGACTAATAATTTTGTTTAAGTGAATAACTAGAACCGATAAAGCCTGGTAAGGCATATATATATCTGCATATATATTTATGTGGGGTTAGAATGGTAAAGGTTTTTCTGGGTTATGTTAAGATGGTGGGTCATGTGGGTATAGGCCATACATATAGTTTAGTAGATTGTCCTTAATTGGGTCGGGTAGCTTAATTAAGGTTCCAGGACGCTATTAGGTGCACGTTGTGGATGAGAGGCGAGTTTGGGGTTTCACGAGAGTGCGACTCCAATTTAATTATGAAATATTGCATTTATATTTATTATGCACAGTTAACACACTTGCTGCAAATATTTTTACACCTCGGGCTCTGACCCGTTTATATTTCTCTTTTGCTATATATATGTATGTATATTATATTACAGGTGCCCCACCGCAAGGATACCTTGGATGCGTTCCTATCCAGTGTCTTAGGAGCCGTAGCAGATGCGTACTGTTGCGGGATTTAGATTGTAGTCGCTTCCTATTTCAGTGTAAATCTAGATAGGATTCTTTTTATGTATTGGGTTAACCCCCAAGGGTTATTTAGAGTTGTTTATAGTTCTTTATGGATGTTGTACTGTCTGTGACCCGACAACTTATTCAGGTATATTTCCTTTTATGTATTCTTTTTATTATAATGTTTAGCACTTCTTTTATCATGGTAATTGTGTGCATTCGACCCTTGGTAGTAGTTGTATATTGTTAGTTTTTGTTTTATTTAAATTTTGGCATCCGCTTTTATAGTTTCTGGTAGTCAGCCTTATCTAGTTTTAGTATAGTCTGTTGATGCTGAGAATGAGCCATCTAAGATTCTTGATTTACTGTAGTATAGGGATGTCCACCCGTTATTATTTTAAGCAGGGTGTCACAGGTGGTATTAGAGCATCAGATTCTAGTGTCTTTTAGATCTGTGCGGGTTTTCTATGTTCCTCCGCATGTGTTCTTGATGTAGAGCCCTACTATTATGATTGTTGTTTTCACTATGTTTATTTTCTTCTGCCAGGTGTAATCACTTGAACGACGTTCTGATACTGTTGCTTTTATCTCAGACCTCGCTAAGAATAAGTCGTCCAGGAAGGGGAAAAATGAGAGATGAAACTCCTATAACATATTTTGGGTACGCTTTGACTGGAAGTATTACTTTTTCTTTCCACAATTGAGGCGGAGATAAGGAGGAGATTTCTAGCGGTGATTCTAGGTGATCTGACGGTGGTCGAGTGAGAAGGGGAAATTTGTGATCAATAAGGTAAGTACTGAGGAGAAGCGAATGGTGAAGCCCTTGGGAGGTTTAGATTGATGAATTTGCTAGCATTTTTTTGGAAAACTGATGATGCTGACTTTTATCGAAATGAGATGTGACATTGTTCCATTATCACGAGTTTAGTTTTCATTAAGAAGGGAGTGAGAATTTTGTATATTTGGGCCCATTGAGTAGGACTGAAGGAGTTTTCGGGGTTCACAATAGCATTTTTTCCTTCACGATGGTTAGGAAGGATTTTCGGAAGATGTTTCTCTTGTGGAGAAATAGGCTTTAGGAAGAAGGATTGTCCTGGGAGAAGTAGAGGACTTTGAACAGAGATCTTGGATGAAGTAAAGAAGTTGTATTATGGAAGTATAAGGTATAATACCTTTCTTTGGGTTTAGTTTATGCTTTGCGCGGGATTGGGAACGTCGTGCGTAAGGTATAACGAGTGGTTAGCCGCTATAACCATAGTGTGCACATAATTTCCTTAGAGGAAAGAGTGAGTAAGTACGACCTTTGTATGGAATCTTTTGGGATAATAAACCATCTCGTGATGAGCTAGTTGAGAGTTGTGTAATTGATTTTCGGAAGTGCGGACTGTTAAGGTTTGTTGAGTAGTGGTTATAAGGTTATTGTTTTATAGATAGGCTAGGAAAGGTAATTGTAGTATTCCATAGAGGGAAACACTTACCTTGTGGCAATTCTTTAATGTGATGTAAAAGCTTTATATAACTGAGGAGGTTCAGAGTTTAGAAGATTTATTATTGACCAGGGAATTTAGCTCAGGGTTGTGCTAGTTTTGAGATCTCGTTGGTTGGTGAGAGCATTGTATTTATTGGGGCATTATGTCCTGTACCTAAGGTGTTGATTGGCGTGTCAAAATGTATGGAATTATTTTATAGTATATTGTTATATAGGCCTTTGGGCAATACTTATGATTCGAAAATCTTTTATAAAACCTTAATCCTGGTTTAACTGATCTCAATCCCAAACATGGCTACACAGTAGTGTATTGGGAGGGTTCCTTATTTGGATTTCTCTTTCAAGACCTCCCCCGCATGAAGGTAGCACATGTTAGGAATTGAGAAGAGTTCAGCCATTAGAAATTTCAAACTTTTTATATGCTCAATACGTTATAGTAGGTTATACTTTTGATATTTATATTATGATTTGAGGCTAGTGGAGCCGGGTTATGTTTTTACGAGTTGTGCTCGGGTACACGGTGTATGGGCGCCCTGGGTAGCTAGTTTCATTTTAAAGTTTATATGGTTCATTGTGAGAAGTGGGAGAGATAGGTATAATGATCTTGAGGGTAGACGTAAGAACTAGATGAGTTTCGGAGTTCTAGGCATAACTCAAATTTCGAGGATAAAATTTTTGTAAGGGGGAAGTTTGTAATACCCCGTGACTTTGGGACTGAGAAATTAAATTTTTGGGAGAAATAAAATATATTTAAATTAGAGAATTTTAGAATTTGGAAATTGAAGTCCAAAAATTGAGGATGTTATAAAGTATTCCAGATGAAGATTTTGAGTGCGCTATTGGTTCCGGATGGGTCGAGATAGATCAAATGACTGTCCTTGGGTTTTATTTCGGGTCCGAAATATTTTTAAGCAAGTTTGACTCGAATTGCAGTAAACGAGTCATTTAAAGTGTGTATTATCATTTAAAATTGGGATTTATGTTTTAAAGGCTTAAGAGGCTTACGGATCAGCATATCTCATTTGTGGGAAAGAGAGAAAGAAGAAGAAAGGAAGAGGGAGAGGAGAAAGCTTAGAGATTTCCGTCCCATACACGATAACGAGGATGATTCAACCTCTACAACTATGAGTCAAGTGTTTAATCTTGCTAAATAATTTATTTGTGTATCTCATTTCATAATTTACGGGCAAAAGAATTGGATTTTGGGTATATATGTCAAAACCTAGATTTTGTAGAATAAATCTTGCACTTGAGTTTAATAAATGGATTTGAGGTTATATTATGTGTAGGAATGATTTGTAGGATGATTTACATGTTAGAAAACATGTTAGGGTTGGAGATTGAGGCTTTGTAGATGATTAAAGATTTTGGGAAATTTAGGTTTTGGTGAGAAAAGAACCATTTTGTAGCCTGCTGAACAGGCCAAATCAATTCGGTCCCCTTTCGAATTGATTTAGAATGTTGCAGTCTCCCAGGTCTATGTGACCTAATCGATTTGGATCCAAGGCGAATCTATTCGTCCTGGGACAGTCTCTCAGGCCCTTTGGACCGAATCGATTCGCATTTGGGGCGAATCGATTCTCCCTTTAGACCGAATCGATTCGGACAAGCCCGAATCGATTCAGAAACAAGGTTATTTTGTGGAGATTTTCTAGAATGATTTCTACTCCTTTTTGATTGGGTTTATCGATAAGGGACCTTCATATTTGATGTAAGAGATACGTTCGGGAGATTTATTAGGAGTTTCTTGCAAGATATGACTGTGGGGACGAATTGAGCTACTTGAGGAACTTATGCTCATATGCATTGGAGTTGTTGTACCAAGGAAGTAGGGAAACCTCATTAGGGATGGGAGTTCTATTCAGAGGTCATAAGTGAGTTTAGTTATGACTTGAGGTTGAGGAGTCCTTGGGAGAGTTGTGAGGGTATGGCGTAAATATTCTAAGCCGACTTTTGTTTTGAGTCCTTATAGAGATAGGATTCATTATAAGATATGATTGGGGACCAATGAGATGTAGAGGTCGCGTATCGTTAGTGATGATAAACTCAAGGAATAAATTGTGAATGCGTTAATATTAAGGGTTCATAGGAGCAATTGAACCGTAGGCAGAATTGAGAACGATTGGAGTGTACTATCAACTAGCATAGGTTGTGATGTAATGTTCGTTGGGATAGTCACTATATGTTTAGGTGTGATTAACAATGAGGATTCCAATACTTGATGAAATCATGAAATGAATTTTAGATTTAAGTTTGAGGCTTGCAGACTGTTAATTAAGTGTATACTTATAGTCGGGATTATTATTAGATATATCGATGTGCTTTCGGATATAGATGGGATGTGTAGTGATTGTTACATACATTAAACTTTGGGTTAATAACCTTAATGTTGGATATATTGGTAGACTATTCACATCATAGGGGTAATGGATGAATATGCTTCAAGTGAGGGAACGTACTTATATAGAGAATTAAGTTAATACGCTTGGAATGACGACTAGTATAAAGAGGATTATATACACTTATAGCGGAGTTTATAAATTTCATGCACACTAACGAGAGATAGTATCTATAGATATAAATATAGAGGTATGTGGATAATTCTATATGTGTGTATATATGTCGAATATATATACAGTGTATGTGATGGTTTGACTATATGATGTGATCATATGGATGTATATATATAGTGTGAATGATATATATACTTATTGTGTGAAGCATAACCGACACATGCTATCATGGGAGGCTGCGCGATGACGGTGAGCCCCTGGATTGAGGAGCAGGGTGTGGATAGTCCCCAGGTTATAGTCGTCCATTTTTATTTGTGTGATTTTATTTTGGGGGTGAGAAGTCTTGGGTATGAGTCGTTCTCACTTTCTGATTAGGAACTATGACCGCTTCCCATATGTTAGGATTGATTTTGTCGCCATGGCGGTGTGATAATAGTCCTATAGGTGGTGACCCCAAGAGAAAGTGAGTAATTCCTGGAAGATGATAGCATGGTGCAGTATTTTGTTATCCTATAACCATTTTTGTTATGTGGATTATAAAGTGTACATTATGTGTGTTATGTATACTTGGTTTTAGGAATGACCGATTTCTTATTTATATTTAGATTGAATATAAATATATCTATATATCCTGTAGGTGAAGGAGATATGATTTTCTAGTAAATACATCTTGGGTGATTTTTATGTACTAGTTTATCCGGGTCGAAAATTCGAACTTAGAGAAAATTGTGGATATATTGACCCCAAGGATTTAAATAGATATTCAAGTGTGTTGACCAAGCATAAAATCTTCTGAATTTAGCCCCTTAAGTTAGTAATTTTAATATCTCGAACAACGTAATTAATTCATTTTTATCCCATATCATTTCCTTTGACTATTTTTAACGAGTACCCTGAGTTTCGCGTATTTCTTATTGATTTTACCGGTATTTAGTTCAAGAAAAGAAAGAAATAAACCGAAGGAAAGGAAGAGAACAAAGGAAGACAAGTCAAAGGGAAAAAGCATAAATTTACACCCGGAGTTCGTATTTGAAGACTAAAGGAAAATTGAAGATCCTTATTTCACAAGAGAATAAGAATAAATGACATTCAAATCAGAGCTCGAGACCAAAAGTTATGACAAGTCAAATATGGAAAGAAAAAGTCAAAATTGAAGATAATCGGACCGATCCGGTTTTTCTCGGACCGATCCAAAATGTCACCATTCCAGTAGCCCCCGAATTAATGAAGAACCGATGAAAACCAAACCGATCCAATGGCATCTGGACCGGCCCGGTAGAAATAAAAAACAACCGATCCGGTTACTAAAAAATGAACCGATCCGATGGGATCCAGACCGGTCCGACTATGCAAAATTCAGGCATTTATTATGGAGCTGAAGAGGTGCAAATGTTGGAATATCTTATACACATCATCGATATTAGATATCAAAATCGTGCTAGTTGGTGTTAGAAAAGGCCAAACCCTACATCCTTCCATGGAAAGTCGAATTTTATAGTGCCTTTGTAGTTTTTTTTAGACAATTTGATATTCTTGGAAAAATTATAGCTTGTAAGTTTGACGAAGAACAAGTATTCTGGATTCAAGTTCATATCTTTTCCCTAGTGCTGATTACAAGTTTCAATCTTCAATCCAAGTATCAATTTCCATTCTCTTATTCATTCTCTATTTTATTTTCAATTCAATTCTCAATTGTTTTGCAATTTTCTTTTGAAATAATGTTTCTTAGATACATAATTCCATGCGTTGTTATGAACTTGTTTTCTCATAAAACCATGTCTAGCTAAATTTTCAAGGGTTGGGATACATGAACCCATCCTCAGGTAAATTACCCATGTAAAAAATAGAGTGTAAATTAAATATTGACCGAATCGTGTATGAAAATTATACGAATATAGTAGATCTTTTAATGTCTCTTACCCTAGGTACTTGGGATGTTTAAAAATACTATAGAAGTGTAATTTTTCTACGCCTCTTTGTATTTACCTTTGATTTCATATGATGCGGTCTAGTTCCCTCATATATGTAATGCTTAGGATCTATAAAGACTGGATTCAGTCAAAATTTTAATTTACAATTCTATTATTCTATACGGTAATTTACTAAGGTTTGGGTGATTGTATTCCAAACTATTTTCCCTCATATGCATATCTATTTTCTTTACTATTCTTAGTGTTTTTGTGCACTTAGTTTATTTTTATTTCATCACCAATTTGAAATTTCAACCCATCAATCATCTTTTCTTTTCTTTTGAGTAACCATTTGAAGATTAAATAAACTTTTCCTACGTTATTCACAATTGCCAATTTCCGATCCCTGTGGAGACGATCCCGACTTGTCGGATTATTACTAATGTGACAGGCTTGCACTTGAGCCTAGAGAGAACGCACTTCTGAGACAAATTCTTAGTCGCGTCAAGTTTTTGGCGCCGTTGCCGGGGATAAAAAATTGGTAATATTTAGGAAAGTGAATTTAATCCTTAAGTCTTTTCTAAAATAATAATAATAATAATAATAATAATAATAATAATAATAATAATAATAATAATAATAATAATAATAATAATAATAATAATAATAATACCTTTCATCTCATATCTTGTACGATTACATGCAGAAATCCCTTCTCACCCAAGTCCACGAAAATCCTATTGCCGAAGCTAATTATGAAAATTCTCATACCACCGACTCTTCACACTTTTGGGTTCCACCTCCTTCACCTAATAATTCAATCACAAGTCGCACTTTGAGTCAAACACCGAGTGAAAGCTCTGAATCGTTTGGTAGCAATATGTATGTGCACGGTAGTGTTGGTGTTGGTGCTGGAGAGGAAGAGTTACCATATCTTCCCATGAAAGATATTTTATTTCCCGAGCGAACTGTTACCCCTGGTTGCATTTTTACTCCCGTATAATGCCGGTGAGTTCCACTTTAGTAATGGGATGATTCAAATTCTTCCTATATTTCATGGGAGGGATTCTGAAAAACCATATCTCCATATTAGAGAGTTCGAAGAAGCATGTGAGATGTTTGGTGACCAAACCTGCCCACAAGATGTTATCCGGTTAAAGCTTTTCCCTTTTTTCCTTAAAGGTTAAAGCTAAGACTTAGCTATGGTCACTACCCCCGAATTCTATTTTATCCCGGAGAGATATGCAGACTAAGTTCCTATCTAAGTTCTTTCCACAGCACAAAACCAACTCTGTCAAAGCTCAAATACAAGCTTTTCGGAAAAATGAGAATGAAGCTTTCACAAGTGTTGGGAACATTTTCAGGAGTTAGTTAGTGCTTGGCCACATCATGGATTCAAAAAATATCATCTCATTTCATTTTTTCATCAAGGGCTTACTTTAGCATCTAAACAACTTGTTCAGATAATGTGCAAAAGAGCATTCTGGGAGCTAGACTCGAGCGATGATGAGGCTCATCTGAAATATGTAGCGGAGATTATGCAAGCATGGGATGTTTCTGACCCCAATAGTCAAAATAAAAATCGACAAGTGACGAACTCGTATGTTGCGTCCGATATTTATCACTTGGACACCGAAACTTGGTTAGATCGTAAATTTGACCAATTGGAAAAGAATTTTAGAGACATACTTGAAGTTAAATTAAGATAAGTCGCTGCACCCGTGCAAGCAGGAAAGGAGAAAGTGTGTGACATTTGTACTGTTGGTCATTCTACCAAAGGATGTCCTACCATCCCTACCTACAAGACAATGTACACTAAGAAAGTAGAAGCGATAAGAGGGTTTCGAGGAAATTTTAATATAACGCAAGGGAATGCATACAATCAATTTTGGAGTAATCATCATGGTTTTAATTATGGACAACCACAAAGTGGGATGACTCCTAATCCACATGTGGCATTGCCACCACCCCCTTCTCAATTTTAAGAAATGCCTCCTCCGATGCAAACCCCTATGCAGGTACCATCTCCTGGTCCGTATATCACTCCACCTAGGCGATCTCTTGAGGATAATATGAATCAACTCATCCGATCTCAAAAGGAGAGCAATGCTAAGTTTGATCGAATGTTCACGAAAATTCATACTAGCATCTCTAGGTTGCAATATGCATTGAATAATCAGGAGAAGGGTGAATTCCCAGCTCAAGGCCAAATACCTCCTCCTCAAGGAGAAACTATGGTTAGCTTTACATCATAGGATTTGCCAGAACAATGTCAAGCTGTCACAACTGTACGTAGTGGTCGCGTAATTGGTCTAGCACCACCTCCTCCCAAGGAATCTAAAGCTAAAGAAGTTTCAGAATCTGAGGAGACCCCATTGCATATTGATGATAAGGATGAAGGAGTTGAACCTGAAGTTGAAGTAAAACTACGCACTGCTGCTCCATTTCCTCAACGCTTGGCACCACCCAAAAAGGGAGCCTCGCGTACCGAAGTGTTAGATGTTCTGAAGCAAGTGAAGTTGAACTTGCCGTTTCTGGATGCTATCCAACAAATTCCAGCATATTCCAAAGTCATCAAAGATATATTGACTATCAAACGATGACTTAAGGTGAAGAAGTATGTATTTTGGCACAAAATGTGAGCTCGGTCCTTCTTAATGATCTTCCACCAAAATTCAAAGATCCTGGTGCACCTATAATTTCATGTGTTATAGGAGAGAGTAGAGTTGAAAAAGCTTTGCTTGACTTAAGTGCGAGTGTGAACATCCTTCCATACTCTATATATAACCAACTTGATTTAGGTGATCTTAAACCTACCCGAATCACTCTACAGTTAGAAGATCGAACCGTGAAAATGCCTCATGGGGTTATGGAGGACGTGATAGTTCAAGTGGACACATTTTACTTCCCTCTTGATTTTGTCATTTGGGACACGGAGCCTTCCCCCCATTCGAGTAATCATGTTCCCATAATTTTGGGCCGTTCATTTTTAGCTACTGCTAATGCTTTTATCAATACACGTAATGGCCAAATGCAACTCACTTTTGGAAACATGACCACTGAGACCAATATTTTCTATGTTGCTAACCAAATGGGTGATGAGGATGAAATTCATGAGGTTGATCTTATTGAAGAGGTGGTGGATGAAAACATCGAGAATATCATAGGTGGAGATGCACTAGAAGTTTCTTTAGTGCAACGTGTTGAGAGTAAGAGTTCTTATACTAAGTTTGAGCGTGAAGTGGAAGAGTTGGGAGCTTGGTTGCAAGAAGAAGTGAGTTTTGATAAGTTGAGAGATGTTGACTGGATTTCTAGATTTGAGGAATTACCCCTGAAGGAGTCACTCATGATCCCCTCCGAAGATAGATTTCCTAGTCTTGAGTTAAAGAAACTACCCTCTTATGTAAAATATGTTTTTCTGGGAGAAGATGATACATTTCCTATTGTTATTTCTCCTAGTTTAAAAAAAAGAGAAAGAGGGCATGTTATTGAATGTAATTAGGAAGCATAGGAGTGAGTTTGGTTGGACTATAGTAGATTTGAAGTGTACAAGTCCTTTGATTTGTACCCATAAAATCCACCTCGAGGAGGAGGTGAAGTCCTCGAGAGAAATACAAAGGCAACTGAACCCAACCATAAAAGCTGTAGCTCGAGCGGAAATCATCAAATTGTTAGATGATGGGATTATCTATCCCATTTCCGATAGTAAATGGGTGAGCCCAATTCAGGTCGTTCCAAAGAAGTCGTGTATGACCATGGTTGAAAACACTAAGGGAGAATTTATACCTCAACGCACAACCACCGGGTGGCGTGATTGCATTGATTACCGAAAGCTCAATGACGAAACAAGAAAAGACCATTTTCCCTTGACGTTTATCGACGAGGTGATTGAATGAGTAGCGGGCTATCCTTACTATTGTTTCCTAGATGGGTATTCTGGCTATAATCAGATTGAAGTGGATGTACTTGATCAAGAAAAGATGACTTTTACATGTCCTTTTGGTACGTTTGCCTATAAATGTATGCCTTTGGGGTTATGTAATGCACCAGGAACTTTTCAAAGGTGCATGTTGAGTCTCTTTAGCGACATGATAGAAAAAGGGCTTGAGGTGTTCATGGAAGATTTTAGCGTTTTCGGTCCATCTTTCGACCAATGTTTAGCTAATCTTGAAAGAGTCTTATTCCGGTGTGTGGAAAAAGACTTAGTCCTCAATTGGGAAAAATGCCATTTTATGGTTAGTGAGGGCGTAGTTCTAGGACACATAGTCTCATATAAGGGAATTGAGGTTGATCGAGCAAAAATAGAAGTAATAGCTGAGTTACCCCACCAAAATCGCTTAAAGATGTGAGCTCCTTTCTAGGCCATGCTGGATTTTATAGGAGATTTATCAAAGACTTTAACGCCATCGCTATACCCTTGAGTAATCTTCTCATGAAGGACACTCCGTTTGAATGGAATAATGCATGCCAAGAAGCTTTCGATAAACTCAAAAGCATGATAATTTCTGCTCCTATCATGCAAGCTCCCGATTGGTCACTCCCATTTGAGCTTATGTGTGATGCAAGTGATTATGCGATTGGGGCTGTTCTCGGACAAAGAAAAGATAAGAAAGCGCATGTTATTTACTATACTAGTAGGAAATTATCTGCCCCCCAGCTTAATTACTCCACCACGAAGAAAGAATTACTAGCGATCATTTTTGCTCTCGACAAATTCCGTTCTTACATTATTGGGTCGCCCATCATTTGCTTCACTGATCACTCATCACTCAAATATCTTCTGACCAAGAAAGATGCCAAACTATGCCTAATCAGGTGGATCCTACTCCTACAAGAGTTCAATCTCTCGATTCAAGATAAGAAAGGGGTAGAAAACGTCGTTGCTGACCATTTGTCACGACTCTCATCTGACGTACCTATTGATCCCATCCCCATAGACGAGTATTTTCCAGATGAAAATCTATTTGCGACTTCTTCTCTTCCTTGGTTTGCGGATGTAGTGAATTACCTTATAACAGGAGTCGTTCCCTCCAATTGGACTCCGCAAGAGAGAAGGAAGTTCATTACGTGGTCACACATGTTCTTTTATGATGATCCATATTCGTTTAAGTATTGCGCTGATCAAATCATCCGAAAATGTGTACTTGATGAAGGAATTCAAGGGGTAATCCGATTTTGTCATACGGAAGCATGTGGAGGTCATTTCTCTAAAAATAAAACTGCTGCAAAAATCCTGCAAAGCAATCTCTTTTGGCCCACAATCTTCCGGCAAGTGAATACTTTTTACAAATCATGTGATAGATGCCAAATAATGGGAGCTATTACTCACCGTGAAATGATGCCATTGACCCCTATACTTGTCTTAGAGTTGTTTGATTGTTGGGGTATTGACTTCATGGGGACTTTTCCACCCTATTTTGGCTTTCTATACATCCTCATCGCAGTAGACTACGTCTCAAAATGGGTAGAGGCCATAGTTACAATGACGAATGACAATAAGGTGGTGATAAAATTCATAAAAGAACAAATATATTCTCAATTTGGAGTTCCTAAGGCTATCATCAGTGATAATGACACACATTTTTGCAATAGGCCGATGGAAACTCTAATGCGAAAGTATGGGGTCGTCCATAAGGTTGGAACGACTTATCACCGTCAATCGAATGGCCCGGCCGAGCTAGACAATAGGGAAATCAAGAGTATCTTGGAAAAGATAGTCGAAGCTAACAGGAAAGATTGGTCTTTTAGATTGAATGATGTGCTCTGGGATTATCAAACTGAATACAAGAATCCCCTTGGGATGTCCCCATGTCGTTTTGCATATGGCAAACCTTGTCATCTTCCTGTTGAAATTGAACACAAAGCGTATTAGGATATAGAAAGGGTGAACTTTAACATGGAAAAAGACGGTGAAACATGTAAACTTCAGTTGAATGAGTTAGATTAAATACGTAACAATGTGTACGATAGTGCTAAAATCTTAAAAGAACGAATGAAATGAGCTCACGATAGAATCATCCGACGTAAGGAGTTTCATTCGGGACAAAAAGTACTTCTCTACAACTCAAGGTTACACTTGTTTCCCAGAAAATTGCGATCACGATGGTCAGGTCCATTCATTGTGAAGGAAGTATTCCCTCATGGAGTTGTTGAACTAGAGGATCAAAAAGGGGGAAACACATTCAAGGTTAATGGACAACGTCTCAAGCTGTATCTGAAAGCGATTGTAATGGAAGCCGACACGATCTGGTTGTCGAACCCCATTTATGGGAATTGACTGAGCACAAAAGGTGAGGTTGTCGCACCCCCGATGTGTATGGGGTGAATGTTGTGTATAGTAGTCATAGGATGTTAGGCATGTTAGGAATTCATAGTTGTGTGTCACTACTAGAGGTGGGAATCAAACACATGTCTCGAGAGCATTTCGGGTTTCGATGAGAGTTCTGAGAGTTTTGAGGTCCAATTGCACTGGAGGGAGTGTTGTGTTAGAACAATTTAGAGGGAAGTGACCACTGAACTAAAGAGGGAAAATCTAGCATTTTTACAAACCGTATCGATCCGTCCCTAAAAAAAAGGAACCGATTCGGTCTCAAAAAGAAATAAAATAAAAGGAAAATCGGACCGGTCCGGTCTGAATCCGAATCGATCCGATCGTCTGCAGGTTGTGCCCTTTACCGAGGATAAAACCTCTTCAACATCCACATCCCATTTACTTCCCCAATCCTTTCCTCTCCCAAAAAATTCGTACAACCCCCCATACGCATTCTTTCCCTCCCTTATTTCCCACGAATTATTCCCCCTATCCCCCAACCAATCTATAAATATCATCCTACCCTCTCAATTTTGTTTCACACCTCCATCTCTATTTTATTTTCTCTCTTTTGGTTCAGATCTTCAGTTTCTATGGTTGCTCCCCAGAAATATAATTCCATTGACGTACTATCCGATGACAATGGAGAATATCATTCCCGCCGAGAGGGAAACTGGTGCCGCCGTTTTTTCGGTCCTACGCGAAAAATCCACATTGAGCGTCAGGTGCTTTGGGATCAGCTTCCTAATTCTGTCACTAGCCTCTCATGTCCCGAGGCTGGTGTAGATTTTTCAATGAACCGTATGAGGCAATATGGGAGAATGAAGTGCGTTCATTTTACGGTTCGCTCGTCTGTGCCGCAGATTTTGAATCTCAAGCCTTTGTCGACTCGACACCGATTCCGTTCTCGCTTGAACTTTTGGCCCAGAAACTCGAGTCTAAGGGTGTGATCACTCCAACCCACTTTTCCTATCCCAGTCATTATCCAGCTATTTCCAAAGATGTTTGCATGTCTAAAATCGCTCCGGGTTCGGTTTGGAATACGGAGAGTTTTCTTGTCAGTCGGTTACCCGACAATGCATGAATCATTTTTCACATCGTTTGTGCCAACATTTTACAAACTTCCAATTATTCGGCTATGCACCCGCGTCAAGCTACTATGGTGTATCATCTGTTTGACCATGAAACTGTTATCAATTTGGCCCGCACATTTTACAATGATATCATTTGCGCGACGCGGGGAAAAAAGGGTAAGACCCCTCTTCCTTATGGTTGTCTCATTACCTCCTTTATTCAGGATGTAGGTATTGTTCCCTCGCAAGATGCTATTCTCCTACCCAAGCCACTTGGTCAAGAATCCTACACCCGAAGTGACAAACAAATACAGCTGATTTGTGAGCGACGAGGTGACAGTGATACCTCGAATGATGAGTCTGCCGATGAGGAAGAGGCTATCAATGAAGCAGATGTTGATATTGATGACTATGATGAAACTGTTGATCATGATGTTGTTCCAATCGATACGGGTCTCACCAAGCATGTTGTCTCTTGAGACACGTTTTGATGGGTTTATGTCCTCATACCGTCGTGACATGAGTATGATGCTGCGTATGCAGGCTGATCTTTATCGCCTCCAGTTGGGTATTTTTATGATCCTTATGACCCCAATGTCCCCGGTAGATTCCACCACCCACCAGCACAGTAGGCAGCCCCGTTGGAACCATTCACAATCCCCCTCTGGTTATTTTATGTTATCATGTTTTTACCTTTAGTTTCCACGGCTGTGTTGTACTGAACAATTTTTCTTGTAGTTATTTGCTTGTTTTATTTATCGCACTCCTTATTTCGTCTTATTTAGCTTGATCGTCTTTTTGATTGTGGACAATGCCAATGACTAAGTTAGGGGGGGTGATAAGTGCGTTTTGATAAAACTTCGCAATAAAAAATAAAATAAAATTGAAAAACCAAAAATATTTTTTATCAAAATAAATAAAAAATTGGAATTAAAATTTTCAAAAATATGACCTTTATTCTATTTAAAGTCTCAAATTGTTAACAATTGAAATGCACTAAGCCAAAATTGACTGAAGATGGAAATTGAAAGAAAATTGATGACTTCATGAATAAGTGTGGAGATCAATAAAACCCGGTGAGATTTCGAGCCTTTCCATTTTTATGAGATTTTAAATCAATCCGAGTTTATGATTAACTCAAAGTTCTTTTCAGCGTTTTAATAAGTCGTTGATGATCTCATTCCTTTGTGTTGATCGGTTATGGGAAACATGTGAAATGTTGCCTCGAAATTCGTGCTAAATATATCTCTAAACTTAATTAATCTCGAGATGCATATGGTAATGTGATTAGAAATTTGGACAATGAAGTAGGCCCTCTTTTGTTTAACCAAAAAATATTAGCCATAATTAAGTTGTGAAAAAATTATCCCTTTGCAACCCACTTTGAGCCTAATAAAATATTTCCCTTTTGTTTGATAATCCGAAAAACTCAAACAACCCGAAATTGTGAAAATTGAGAAAATTCATCAAGTAAGTCACCATTGTGCAATAAAAAGGGGCAAGAAGAAAAAAAAGAAAAAGAAAAAAGAAAAAGAAAGAGAAAAATGAGCAAATGCCCGAAAAAAGCACTAATGGACGTCATAAGGAAATTTTCCAATTCCGAACATTCCGTGCATTCCCAATTTGTACCCGATACACTTTAAAAACACGAAAAGTCCTAACCAAGTTCGAATTGCGAAATTGATTACCGCGTGGAGAGCTAAGATACAAAAAGATAATACGAGAGATTAAATGGTGTCAACTAAAGGTGATGTTCCCGTTTCCTAATAATAGTATTCCGATGATGAGATGTTTTCACCATATATATTTACTTCTTTTCAATTTTGTATGCATGAATTTGTGTCCATTATATTTACTCATTATATCATGCATACCGAGAAAAAACAACCACAATCCGATTGATTCGTTTGTGAGTGCATCCGTAAGAATTTGAATCAAAACGAATTTTTGGAAAGTAACGTAATGCTCAATCGGTGGAAATTTGAGGTTTAATTTCTGGCTTTGCACACACACACTATTGTTTGAGACACTTGAACATGAATTTATGGTGACTATTTTTTGAAAAGTTTAAATTGTACAATTTTTAAGTCTTTTGATATTTATTTGAGTCAATAAAGAATTTTGTGGGTGTATTCACTGCAAACCCTCATGAAACAAAACTTGTCATAATAGGGTAACCTAGGGGTTTAAAGGCTTGTTGCTTATGCTCAATGAAATCGCATGCCTGCGAAAGTGGAATTTCAGTTAAATAAAAGAAATCTCGAGAATAGAACTTTGGGTAGCTTCATTTACGTTGCCCAGAACGTGAAAAGTTCTAAGTTAGGGGGATTTGACCAAGCATAAATTCTTCTAAATTTAGCCCCTTAAGTTAGTATTTTTAATATCTCGAAAAATGTAATTGAATAGTTTTTATCCCATATCATTGCCATTGACTATTTCTAATGAGTACCCCGAGTTTCGTGTATTTCTTATTGATTTTACAGGTATTTAGTGCAAGAAAAGAAAGAAAGAAATAGGAGGAAAGGAAGAGAACAAAGGAAGACAAGTCAAAGGGCAAAAGAATAAATTTACACCCGGAGTTCAGATTTGAAGACTAAAGGAAAGTTGAAGATCCTTATTTCACAAGAGCATCAGAAGAAACGACAATCAAATCGGAGCTCGAGATCAAAAGTTATGACAAGTCAAAGATGGAAAGAAAAAGTCAAAATTGAAGATAATCGGACCGATTCGGTTTTTCTCGGACTGATCTGAAATGTCACCATTCCAGTAGCCCCCGGATTGATGAAGAACAGATGAAAACCAAAACGATCCGATGGCATCCGGACCAGTCCAGTAGAAATAAAAATGAACTGATCCGATGGGATCCGGACCAGTCCGACTATAGGAAATTCTGGCATTTATTATGGAGTTAAAGAGGTGCAAATCTTGGAATATCTAATACAGCTCATCGATATTAGCTGTCAAATCGTGCTAGTTTGTGTTCTAAAAGGACAAACCCTACACCCTTCCAGGGAGAGTCAAATTTTAGAGTGCCTTTGTAGTTTTTTTATACAATTTGATATTCTTAGAAAAATTAGAGTTTGTAAGTTTCAGGAAGAAGTATTCTGGATTCAAGTTCTTCTCTTTTCCCTAGTGCTGATTACAAGTTTCAATCTTCAATCCAAGTATCAATTTCCATTCTCTTATTTATTCTTTATTTTATTTTCAATTCAATTCTCAATTATTTTGTAATTTTCTTTTGAAACAATGTTTCTTAGTTACATAATTCCATGTATTGTTATGAACTTGTTTTCTCATAAAACCATGTCTAGCTAAATTTTCAAGGGTTTGGATACATGAACCCATCCTGAGGTAAATTACCCATGTAGAAAATAGAGTGTAAATTAAATATTGACTGAATCATGTATAGAAATTAAACGAATATAATAGATCTTTTAATCTCTCTTGCCCTAGGTACTTGGGATGTTTAAGAATACTATGGAAGTGTAATTGTTCTACACCGCTTTGTATTTACCTTTGATTTCATATGATGCAGGCTAGTTCCCTCATATATGTAATGCTTAGAATCTATAAAGATTGGATTCAGTCAAAATTTTAATTTACAATTCTAGTATTATATACAGTAATTTACTAAGGTTTGGGGGATTGTATTACAACCTATTTTCTCTCATACTCATATCTATTTTCTTTACAATTATTAGTGTTTTTGTGCACGTAGTTTATTTTTATTTCATCACCAATTTGAAATTTCAACCCATCAATCATATTTTCTTTTCTTTTGAGTAACCATTTGAAGATTAAATAAACTTTTCCTATGTTATTCACAATTGCCAATTTCTGATCCCTGTGGAGAAGATCCCGACTTGTCGGATTATTACTAACGCGACAGGCTTGCACTTGAGCCTAAAGAGAACGCACTTCTGAAACAAATTCTTAGTCGCATAATGTGTAATTAGAGGGTATTCAATAATTAGGTAGTTACAATAGTAGCATTGGTGTGTATGACGTAAAGGATCCCTACTATCAACATTGTCAAGGAGTAGTGTATCGGGGGGATTCGCTTTGCGAGACACCCCATGCAAGAAACATAGTGCAATGTTGGGAGTGGAGAAAAGTTATGTTTTTAGTATTAAAATGTATGATGTTTAGAGAATGAATTCTTTACATGTAACTTATGATAATGTGTGTCATGCCAAGATTAATAATTATGCTTAAGTGAATAACTAGAACCAATAAATCCTGGTAAGGCATATATATATGTGCATATATATTTACGTGGGGTAAGAATGGAAAGGGTTTTTTGGGTTATGTTAAGATGGTGGGTCATGTGGGTGTATGCCATACATATAGTTTAGTAGATTGTCCTTAATTGGGTCGGGTAGCTTAATTAAGGTTCCAGTACGCTATTAGGTGCGCGCTGTAGATGAGAGGTGAGTTTGGGGTTTCACGAGAGTGCGACTCCACTTTAATTATGAAATATTGCATTTATATTTATTAGGCACGGTTAACACACTTGCTGCAAATATTTTTACACCTCTGGCTTTGACCCGTTTATATTTCTCTTTTGCGATATATATGTAAGTATATTATATTACAGGCGCCCCACCGCAAGTATACCTTGGATGAATTCCTATCCAGTGTCTTGGGAGCCGTAACAGATGCGGACTATTGCGGGATTTAGATTGTAGTCGCTTCCTATTTCTGTGTAAATCTAGATAGGATTATTTTTATGTATCGGGTTAACACCCAAGGGTTCTTTAGAGTTGTTTATAGTTCTTCTTTATGGATGTTGTACTGTCTGTGACCCGACAGCTTATTCGGGTATATTTTCTTTTATGTATTCTTTTTATTATAATGTTTAGGACTTTTTTATCATGGTAATTGTGTACATTGGACCCTTGCTAGTAGTTGTATATTGTTGGTTTGATTTCCTTGGTATGTTTTATTTAAATTTTGGCATCCGCTTTTATAGTTTCAGGTAGTTATACTAATCTAGTTTTAGTATAGTCTATTGGTGCTGAGAATGTGCCATCTGAGATTCCTGATTTACTGTAGTATAGGGCTGGCCACTAGTTACTATTTTAAGTGGGGTGTCACAAATATTATCCTTATGAGAGCATGAAGTACCTATGTTTTTCTACCTAGTCAGCTATCTAAAAACAACTAGTAAATAAGTATAATTGTACAGGATTTTATAGAAACAACATGCTTAAGTAAATATGAATCCACGTTAAAATGAGTTCAGCCCTCTTAGAAGGAGTCCTCGGTAGAGTCTCCATTATGAGAACCTAGACCCAACGACGCATCTCTCCTCCACACATCTGTATATATGTAGAAAAGAGATTGCTCAGTGTTACATATGGTCATCATTGTATTCTTGATTTAAAATAATAGAGTCACTAGTATATTTACACAAAATAGATTAAAAAAAAGGTAGGTCTCCATGGCTGCCTAGTCATGGCAAGTGATTTGCATGCTTAAGAAAAAAAATCGAAGGTTCGGGGACTTGATTACAAATTGGGAAGGTGTTAGGATCCCATTACGCCCTTTAGGTCTCAAATTCAGATGTGAAATATTCATATTAGAATGTTATAGTGTAAAAATAGAATAAAAATGCCAAGTCTTCCTCCTTTGAGGTTGGTAAGAAGTATGTTGTACTTACCTTTCAAGCCCAAAGCCTTGATGCCTGACCAAACTTGAAGCCGAGGAGAAGGATAGAAATGAAGCTAAACTGAACTTTAAAGAGGCTGAAGAATCTATCAAGGTTGCTAAGACCAAGTGTTTAGAGGTTGCTAAGTAGGGTGCCGTAAGCGAGGGTAAGTGTAATAAGAACTAGGAATTTTTGAACCCTAAAATGACATGCGACCTCGATTTAAACCCTCATAAGATGATGTAATACCCCGTATTTTTTCGTATTTATAATTTAATTAATGCGATAATTAATGAAGAAAATATGTTTTATTTATATTACGCGAGTGAAGTAATTTATTGTGATGAAATGATAAATGTAATTTTTAAATATTAATCGAGAGACAGATACTGATTAATATTATGGTATAATATTTACTAAGTGTAAATAGTAAATAATTGATGATTAATGTTATACGTCATAGCGAGTGATATGTGCGTATTTTATTTTATCTCGATTAGGGGTCACATGTAGAAAAATTTGAGGTTGAGATAGGAAATATATTTTGAGTGACTTGGATGATAATTTAAAAGTCACGAATGGTTTTCAATGGGTAGAAATAGTCAGAATAGTGTACCCGGGGGTATAGTTTGGGTCCTGGGCCAATTTTAAACCAAATCGGGACATGTTGAGAGCGTTTTGGTCATTTGACAAATAGAGGTTAAGGGACCAACGAAATTCTAAGTGTTATATCTGATGTTTAACAATTGAGGCTAGGTTTAGAAATAATTAAACCCAAAGGAATCCATTAGAGAGAAAAGAGAAACCATTTCCAAAAGCATAAGGAGGATTCTTGGAGAATAGAAAGGCGTTCTTACATCCTAAGCATCTAAGGAGTGGAGATTTGAAGAAAAGCACATCAAATCATCATCTTCATCACAAAATCAGATCATCCACTTCAAGGCAAGTTGTTTATTGCAATATTTATGAAGTTATAATACCCCATGTGTAGGGTTTTAAGATTTATTTATGTTAAATCAATGTTCGGGGGATAAAAATAATGATTTTTATGCATGTTGGGATAGTATACGCATCCACAATGATTTAACATATGTAGGGGATCAATAATTAGAGTAGATTTTATCATTAATATAAATTAAATCTGGTTTTTGATGAATATTAGAGGAAGAACATGAAAACCTAGGATTTTTTAGGATTAAAGGCTTAAATCCATTCCTGAATAATTTGTAATGTTTTGATGCAAAAAGTAACATTGGAAATTATCCTTACACATGTGGGAAGGGTTTGGAACAATTAGTTTAGAGTTTGGTGTAAGAACATGGAAGATTAAGTTGAGTTAATGGTGGAGAACGCACCTGCTATAACTGCAGAAATGAGTTACAGAAAAACGAACCGGTCAGATTGATCGGTTCGGTCCAGACTTTATAAAATGAGTTACAAAAAAAATGGTCAAAACCAAAGAAAAGAAGTTTGGTTCGGTCTTTAAGGGAACACGGGCCCGATTCCGTCGGTTCAGTTGCCTAAATTAAATGGGAAATTTCCTTTTTGAGCCTAGTGTTCCTAAACCAATGTTGTGGAAATCTTTAGGACTTTGTAAATATGATAATAGGAGATTTATTATATTATGGTAGGTCTATTATAGAGATATAAAGTAGTCTTATTGAGAGGTTTAATGCAAGATTGAATTTGAGATGAATGACATCGTAATTAATCTGAGAGTTGGATAAAGAATTACAAGAATCGAATAAATTAATGTATCAACCAGTAGGGTAAGTTACACATATCTACCAAATTTATAAAAGGCATAAGTAAGGCCCTTAGAGTTGGGTGAATACTCATATAAATACGTGTGGATACCCGAAATTAGAATTGTGGGCCTGGACGAGTAGCCCAATTGTAATGGCCCTAAGTCCAGACCCACCATGTCTTAACCGGTTATAAATTAGTCTTCTCCCATGCTCGCATGAAGAGGGGTTCTAAGAGAAGATGGAAAACGTTGGAGAGTCAAACACCCCCAATACCTGAAATGGACATGTATTTAATAAACCCTAGGTCCGAGGCAAAGGACACATGGTATTCTCTGTAATCACTCCCCGGAGTATATAGAATAATACTGACTGCACCACCGTGGACGTAGGCACC
This sequence comes from Sambucus nigra, assembly GCA_949130495.1. Lineage (NCBI taxonomy): Eukaryota > Viridiplantae > Streptophyta > Magnoliopsida > Dipsacales > Adoxaceae > Sambucus > Sambucus nigra. The sequence goes on from OX422212.1 coordinate 96,455,386, forward strand.
TTTGCTGAACCACGTATATCTTTTGTTGTGTGATTGACATTTTGTATTTCTTATTCTGCTTGGTGATTGTGCTTATCTTATCTATTTGTGTTGAATAATAATTGTCACCACAATTAGCGCTGTCTGTGGGAACCGTTTATCTTCCTTGAGAAAGCCCACACCCAGAAAGGAGTTCAAAATGTCTGGACACGGTAGTAATGATCCCCAGGCAGGGGTTATAAAATAACCACCTACTTCTCGCAGTATTAGGTCCGAAGTTCGGCGTTCAGATAGAGGGCTAGCCTAGAAAGGCAAGCCTCAGAAGAAAGCCAAGGACCAACGAGGTCCACTTAGATATCCAGACTGATTGATGCATATGAGGCGAGGCTCCACGAGCATAGGGAGTCTTATCGTAAGCATGAAGCCGAGAATGCTCGCCTCAAAAGAAGATTAGAAAGAATGGAGAGAGAACTCCACTATGGAACCAAAAGATGTCCATGCCTCACTCCTAGCCCTCAGGCGAGCAAGTATCGCAGCCGAGGAAGGAGGCCCAGGCCCAGATCCCAGAAAGCTGAGGAAAACGAGTCAGAGGACGACCCGATCGAGAAACTGCGACTAACTCGCAATCACAGGAGCCCAGATCGCAGCCACGAAAACATACAAAGTTTGGTCCGAAGAGAGATGGAGCAACACCCTGCACATTACGGCTCCAGATCGACCCGAGAACTCGCTAGGCGAGCTCTCAAAACTCTGATGAACTCACCTTTCTCAAGGGAAATAGAAGAAGAAGAAGCCCCCAAGAAGTTTATTCCAAGGTTCAAGATTTATGATGGTAAGACTGATCCCATTGATCACGTCAGGCAGTACCGACAATCCATGAATCTCTGGAATAATTAGGACGCACTAATGTGCCGAATTTCTCCCTCGAGTCTACATGACGTGGCGTAAAAATGGTTTGAAAGGCTCCCCCACCGGTCCATCATGAGTTTCAAGTCCCTGGACGAGCTCTTTATGGCCCAAGTCATTACTAGTAGCTCCTATCCCAAAAGGATGGATGCTTTGCTGACAATGAAAAAGACGCCTCAGGAGACCCTCCGAGACTACGCGAAGAGGTACTGGGAGTTATTCAACGAGGTCGAGGACTGATTGGAGAAAGTGGCAGTGGCCTCTTTCAAAATTGGGCTACCCAGCTCTTCCCTTCTGTACCATTCTCTGATGAAGAAAAAAGCTATGACCATCGACGATCTAATGGCCCGCATCGAGAAATATGCTAAAGTGGAAGATGTGACCCGCCCTGGCACAGGGGAAAATGGTCGAGCTAAGCTCGCTGCTAAGGGAAATGACAAAATGGATAACCAGAAGAAAGGAGGAAAGAATGGAGGAAAGAACGACTCCAAGAATGGAGGCAGTAACGATGTGGCGAAAGCATTTCAGGCGATCAACACTGTCTTCAGAGAACCAATTTACAAGATTCTCGCGAAAATCAAAGATAATCCATTCATCAAGTGGCCCAGTAAAATGGGAGGAGATCCCTCGAAGAGAAACAACGTGATAAGTTGCGCTTTTCATAAAGAGGGAGGACACAAGACTGAGCATTGCAAAGCTCTTAAGTCCCACCTCGAAGAGCTGGCCCAGTTCGGGCACTTGAACGAATTCGTAGAGAAAAAGGCAGAGAAAGTTACTGCCCATAGAGAAGCCAGGCCTGACAACGTGCTCGAAGACAATACTGGTCATGAATTTGCAGTAATTCATGGGGCATCTGACGTGAAGAAGATTTAGGTAAATTCAACTCGCATGGAGGTAAAGAAGCTTACAACAGTGATGCAAGCTTTTCAGATTGATCTAGCGAATTCGTTCTGGTGGGAGTTAGAACCCCACATCATATTTACTGATGAAGATCTGGTGGGAGTTAGAACCCCACATCATGATGCTTTAATCATTACTCTCAGGATAGCAAACTATGACGTCAACAAGCTGCTCATCGACCAAGGAAGCTCGTCCGAGGTAATGTACCTCGACCTGTTCAGAAAATTGAAATTAAGCATCGCCGACCTGAAAGAAGCTACTGTCCCTTTGGTTGGTTTCACTGGAATGGTGACTATGCCCTTGGGAAAGATCGTGTTGCCAGTAAGGGCAGGAAATGTTTCTAAAATGATCAAATTTCTGGTGGTCAACATTGACTCACCATACCAGGCTATCCTCGACCGAGGATGGCTACATGCAATGAAGGCAATTTCCTCAAGCTACCACCAGAAGCTCAAATATGTGACCGAACGAGGAGTAATGGATATCCTTGGTGATCAAGCGATGGCAAGAAGATGCTTCATAGTGTCCATCCGCCCAAAACCAGAAAAGAAGGCCGACAAGCCAACAGAAAGAGTTGAAGAACAAGAAGGTCTGATACCTTCGAAATAGCAATTAAAGTACGGAAGACCCGAAGTAGAGGAGACCAATCACCTCCCCTTTGAATGGGTCGTCGAGGACCTGGAGGAAGTCACAGCTAGAAATAGCGACGACAGCATGATCTTCTTGATTGGAGCTTCTCTCACAGATCAGGAGAAGAAGGAATTGATGACCTTGCTAAGGAACAATATAGACGTCTTTGCGTGGGAGCCATACGACCTTCCCGGAATTGATCCTAGCATGGTCGGTCATCAGCTTCACGTAAATCCCACCTTCAAACCAATCCCGAAGAAGGCACGGTGAACCGCACCCGAGAAGGCAAAAGTCATGGAAAAAAAGTGGAAAGACTGTTGGATGCAGGATCTATAAGGGAGGTACAATTCCCCAAATGGTTATCCAACCCAGTAGTAGTTCTAAAAAGTAACGGGAAATGGAGAGTTTGCATCGACTTCACTGACCTCAATAGGGCATGCCCTAAAGACAACTTCCCTCTTCCAAAAATCGATCAACTAGTGGACGTCACAGCTGATTATGAGAGAATGAGTCTTTTGGACGCATACTCGGGGTATCATCAGATCCCCTTGTACACCCCAGACCAAGAAAAGATAACATTTATCAAAATAGTTGGATTATACTATTATAAAGTCATGCCCTTTGGGGTCAAGAACGCAGGGGAAACATACCAGTGACTGGTCACCAAGATGTTCAAAGATCAAATGGGAGACATCATGGAAGTCTACATTAACGATATGCTCATCAAGAGCAGGAAGAGAGAAGACCACCTCTCAGACCTATCAAGAACCTTCAAAATCATCAGGAAGTATCGAATGAAACTTAACACGAGCAAGTGTTCTTTCGGTGTCTAGTCAGGAAAATTTCTTGGGTACTTGGTTAGTAAGGGAGGCATCAAGGCTAACCCAGGCCAGATCGATGCAATAAACAGGGTACAACCTCCTTGAACAATCCGGGATGTACAGAAGCTCATCGGTATGCTCGCTGCCTTAAACCGTTCTATCTCTAAGTCCTCCGAGAATTGCAAGCCTTTTTTTTGACTTCTAAAGGGAGACAAAACGGTAGAATGGAACCCAGACTATTCGTGGGCATTGGATGAGCTCAATGCTTACCTCAACTCCCCACCACTTCTCATCATACCACAGGAAGAATATTCTTTGTACTTATACCTCTCAGTTTCCAACCACACTGTCAGTTCTTCGTTGGTGTGCGAAGTTGCAGGAATCCAGCTCCCTGTTTATTACGCGAGAAAGACCTTACTGGATGCCGAGCAGCGGTACCTACCACTGGAGAAGCTCATTTTTGCACTAGTAGTGGCTTCAAGAAAGCTAAAGCACTACTTCAAAGCCCACACTATCATCGTCCTTACATCGTACCCCCTTAATGCAATCCTAAAGAAGGCGGATTTGTCGGGTAGACTATCTAAATGGTCAGTCAAGCTCAGACGATTTGATATCCAATTTCAACCAAGAAACGCAATCAAGGGGTAGGTCCTTGCCTATTTTATAGCCGAATTCACAGGCGAGCAGCCTTGCAACCAGCCTCAACCAGCAGAGCAAATAACGGACCACGCGACGGAGGGAATTTAGAAATTATTCGTTGATGGAGCCTCCAACTCAAAGGGAGAAGGGATAGGCATTTTCCTCCTCACTTAAGAGGATACAATCCTTGAACAAGGAATCAGGCTTGGATTTGCATCCTCCAACAATGAAGCAGAATACGAAGCTTTAATAGACAGCCTCCAGAAGGCGCACACTTTGGGAGCAACGCGTTTACAGGTGTTTGGCGATTCTCAATTAGTCTCCAATTAGATAAGTGGAGATTACAATGCAAAAGATGAATGAATGGAAACTTACCTCGCCTTAGCAAAAAGACAAATGGCTAGGTTCAAAGAAATCAATGTCCGATAGTTCCCTAAAGAACAGAACGGCCATGCTTCCGCCCTGGCCGCCCTGAGTTCAGCAGTCGATTCTGACTTAAAAAGAACAATCGCCATCGATTTCCTCCCTCATCCAAACATTAACTATAACAGCAAGCCATCAGGCATGGAGCAGACACTCCAAGTAGAATCATCACCCAACAGGATGAACCCTTTAAGGGACTATTTGAAGGATAGCACACTCCCAGATGACAAGAAGACCGCCCACCAGATAAGAGTCAAAGTTGCTCGCTTTCACTTATCTCCACAGGGCAACCTATATAAGAGATCCTTTTCTGGTCCCTACCTTCACTGACTTCACCCAAGGAATGTCGAGCAAGTTCTATATGAGCTTCACGAGGGAATTTGTGGAAGCCATATTAGAGTAAGGTCCCTGGCTTTCTGAGGAATCAAGGAAGGCTATTGGTGGCCATATATGCAAAGGGACTCTGCGATATATGTTCGCAAGTGCCTGAAATGCCAACTTCATGCTCCTATGATCCACCAACCTGATAGCGACCTAAAATCACTGTCCAGCCCATGGCCATTCGCCCAATGGGTATGGACATCATAGGGTCACTTCCTACCGCCACCGGCAATTGCAAATATATTTTGGTCGCAACGGACTACTTCACCAAATGGATTGAGGCGAAACCCCTAGCAAACATCCGAGATGCAGATATGATAAGGTTCACATGGAGGAATATAATCACCCATTTTGGCATCACCTGAATCATCATCACTGACAATGGTATGCAGTTCGAGAGCGGCTCCTTTCAGAGTTTCTGCGACGAGCATGGAATCAAACACCATTTTAGCTCGGTGACCTATCTTCAGAGCAATGGCCAAGTCGAGGCTTACAACAAGATAGTGATCGGAGGATTAAAGAAATGATTAGAGCGAGATAAAATCGCATGGGTAAATGAATTACCACATATTCTATGGGCCTACCGAACCACTCCACGATGAGCAACGGGGGAAACCCTATTTTTGGTGACATATAGAATGGAAGCAATCATCCCATTAGAAGAAGGCTTGCCAACAATGAGGTCCAACCTTGTCAACCAGGGCCATAACGATGCAGCATTTCTCGCTGAGCTTGACCTAGCTGATGAGCGTCGAGAGCTAGCCCTAGTAAAACTAGAGAGCTATCAGCAACAGCTCGCAAGGCATTATAACAAGAGGGTCAACCCAAGGGCATTCCAAGTTGGGGACTATGTCCTAAGGAAAGTCCTAGGCAGCGCAGTAAAACCATCAGATGGCAAGATAGGGCCAAACTAGGAAGGACCATTCAAGATAACTAGAGATGATCTACAGGGATCCTATCACTTAGAAACGATGGAAGGTAGAGAGATACCCCAAGCGTGGAATACAACCAACCTTAAGAAATTCTATTTCTAGATTCTCTTTTTCTCCTTTAATTATGAAACCAGAAGTTGATTTCCTCATCATTAATGAAAAGTTTTTTAGCAATTGCATTCTACGAAGTATCTGTTAATTAATTTGCATTTTACGAGGTGTCAATGTACAAACTCTATAACCCACACACCCTTTCCAAGTAACAGACACACTGATCATTACACTATAGCAGGGAAATGACCTTCCTCGGGTTTTCATCATGAAATATGAAAGACCTCATAAGCATTGCCCTTGGCAATATATGAAGCCCTACAGGAGATCTTTAGGAAATACGACCAAGTCAGAATTGGTCTCCAAACATTGTTTGGTTAAATAAAATCCTGATCGGATAGAACATCCAACACCAGGTGTGTCCTCGCCAATCGCCACACTTAGGCCTAAGGGAGTGTGACGACACAACCTAAAAGGTAAAGTGAGGAAAAATGGTATCTCGTTGGCATACTGGACTGGAAGGACACTTACTCGATAATACAAACATGCAAATCTAGTCAGCCAAGATAGGCTCAAGATTTATGAGCAAAGATGTGAAAAATATCAAGACACTTGTTTAGTCAGAAAATTTGCCCAAAACATAAGTTTTATATTAATTCATCATATTTACAGCAAATACAATACATGTTTAGTAGTCTAGCTCGCCCAAAACATCAATTTTACATCAGTTCAATACAAAAATACGCAGGGCAACGAAAAGAAAAATAAATCAGCGCACTGAGGAAAAAAGACCTTTTCATTTCATTAATAAGGGTCAAGGTACATCGAGCAGCATAAAGAAAAATTACAAGTAAAGATACAAAAGGAGCCCTAGGAATAAATTAACTAGCCACCTCAGGCTGTCCAAAAGTATCTGGCTGCTTCCCCTTATCAGCAATAGTAGAAGCACCCCCCTCGGTGGGGATAACCTCTGTCGCCTGAGTAGGAAGGTCCTCAACACGAATTATCTGGGAGGAAGGATCGACGCTTTCGATTGTTGGGGCAGGGGCTTCTTCATCCACAGCTGGATTCGGGCCCAGGTTATGCTCGTCGAATAGAAGAGAGTCAACATCGACACCAGCAGCTAAAAAGGCCTTGTTCGAGCCTTTTTTGAAGTTCAGACGACTGATATAGCCTATCTGAACCTCGGTGTCTTAATATGGGACAGCCTACCCGGAGTTGTATGAGTCCTCCTTAATGGTGGCTGCTTGGGACTCTTTCTCCTTCAGCTGCTCGGTCAGCACCCTACTCTCCTCTACAACGACCAACTTGCTTGAGCAGACCAGATCGTAGGCCTGCCTCAACTCGATGAGCTCTTTAACCGCCACATCCCTCTCCCGATTGGAATTGGCGAGGGTCGGGTCAGAAGAAGCTCGTGCAGCATCAGCAGTCTTCAGATCATCCTCCAGTTGAGTGCCCCACACTTTCAAGGTAGCACTCTGCTGCTCCAACTCGATGTTCCTGCTCATCAGCTCGTCACGAGAGCGATAGAGCACAGCGAAGTCAGTCACAAACTGCAAAAATAAAGAAGACATCAAGAAAAGGAAATAGCTAACACTTAATAAAGCATTGAAGAAAAAGAAAAGGTCTTACCAAAGCTAGCCTTTGACTAACCTGGAGGGCCAATTGATCAGACCCCAGAGCCCTTTAGCGATCAGCAGGAAGAACTGCCCTCTCGAGCAGCGCGGGGGCCAACTGAGGAGAAACAACAACTGAAGTCCCCTCGGGTAATGCGGACACCGGGACTAAGGCCTGCCCGACCTTCCTCCTCGATTCCATCCTTCTCCCCTCCTCCTCTTTCTATTTCTCTATCCTCCTCTTCTCCTCCATCCTTTTCTTCTCCTCCATATTCTTTCTCTCCTCTTCCTTCTCTCTCTCTCTCTCTCTCTCTCTCTCTCTCTCTCAACTGTTCTTCTTCTTTCCTCTTCCTCTCCTGATCCTGAGCAGAAGATCGAGAGCTAGTGGCAACAACCCCAGTACTGGACTTCTGCTTCTTTGACCTCTAGGTGAGAAGCATGTGATCATCTTCGTCATCGTCCCGAATCAAGTTTTTCCTGGGAGGAACTGTCTCCTCACTTGAACTACTGGATGTGCTAGAAGATCCTAGAGCTTCAGAAGCCTCTTCTGAGTCAGAAGAACTATCACCACTAGAGATCTCCGCACCAAAATTACCTTCAGCACCGCCTATAATGTCACTCTCAGAACTGCTCTCCTCCTCGTCCAACTGGATAAGATCGGCAACAGTCTCTTCAGAGGTATCAAATTCAGGGATTCTATCTACCGGACTCGCTATAAAGCTATAACCAATGTTTTTGTATTCGAGCAAGAAAGCAGCAGACCGAGGATGCTCGCCGTGGCTAAAGGCTCCCTGATAGTCCAGGCCTTGACCAATTTAGAAAGACGAACCTCGCTGAGACCGGGTTCCAAGTTCTTCGACCTCGCTGAAGAATAAACAGGAAAATTTAGAAAGATCACAAATCAGTAAAGAAATTGAAGGAACATAGAAAAGTCTACCTATATATTTTTCCCCATCAAAGGGAACAGAGAACCTATCAGACCTCGACCCCTCAGACTAGGGAGAAAACTGCCAATTTCTAGTAAGGAAGCCCTCTTGCCAATAGTCCTTATGGGAATCAGGTAGGTTTACTACCAATACCTTATCAGGACTCCTGGCTTTGAGATAGAGAACACCAGAACTAGTTCGAGAAAAATAATAGCAAAAGCAGACCTCGGCGAGCCCTAATTTGGTACCATATAAGTGATTTATTCCATGAACACCATTGATTATCTTCCCCATATTGGGCGAACACTATACAGTAACAATGTTGAAATAACCAAAGAAATGCAAGAATAGGTTGTTGGGAGGAAAAGTTAGTCCCCCTTGGGAAAGCAGCAAGACATGGATCCAATGGGCACCCTCTACCTCTCTAACATTTCTAGGGGGAGGGACGCACTCGATCTCTACCCACTCTGGGATATTATAAAACTTCCTAAACTCAGATACTGACCTATTACCGATCTTTGCCATTGGGAAAACCCTAGAAAACTACAAATTCAAAGAGAAAATGCAAAGAGAAGGCACAAGAGACTTACAAGAGGAAAGTTCGACTCGAACGATGAAGAATCACGAGCCCAAATGACAAGGAAGCAATAAGAATGAAGACTGAGAGAAGAAAACATGAATCGCTAGAGCTCACGGAAAATGGGAGAGCACTGAGAAAGTTGAAACGACGATCAAAAAATGACCGCTCTGGATAGCTTTTGAGTGCTGCTAATCATAATGCACAGACCACGAAGCAAGTTCCGCCTAAACTCAGTCCTCGAACTTTGGAAGAGTTGCACGATGTACAAAGGAACCATTATGACAAATCATTTAAATTTATTGAGCCCAAAGTATGGCCCAACAAACTTAGGGGCAATTGTGGATACCCGAAATTAGAATGGTGGGCCTGGACGAGTAGCCTAATTGTCATGGCCCTAAGTACAGACCCCCCATGTCTTAACCGGTTATAAATTAGTCTTCTCCCATGTTCCCTTGAAGAGGGGTTCTAGGAGAAGATGGAAAACGTGGGAGAGTCCAACACCCCCACTCCCTGAAATGGACATGTATATAATAAACCCTAGGTCCGGGGAAAAGGACATATGGTATTCTCTATACTCACTCCCCGGAGTATATAGAATAATACTGACTACACCACCGTGGATGTAGGCACCTTTGCTGAACCACGTATATCTTTTGTTGTGAGATTGGCATTTTTTTATTTCTTATTCTGCTTGGTGATTGTGCACCTCTTATCTATTTGTGTTGAATAAAAATTGTCACCACAATACGATACTGCAATAAATCGTAAAATAAAATGTAAGGTAAGTATTAGAGGGAAACATACTACGTACTAAGGTGAATAATTAGGTTGTGTATACCTCCTGATTTACTTATAGGTGGGGTGAATACATATTATAATAATTGCTTAGGCGGTGTGAATGCCAAAAGTATGCTAATTGTATTGGAGTCGAAGTAATAATTCGAAACAATACATGAAATTTTTGAATTTGGGGTCGAGGGTTGTCCGAACCAAGATAAAAAATATATAATATTGGTGTCGATGGCAGTCCGAACCAATATCTAAATATATAACCTCAACATTGGGGTCGATGGCTGTCCGGACCAATGTAAATGAAAGGATGAATTGGAGTCGATGGAATAGTCTGAACTAATAAGTCCTTAATATGTAATACTAGGAACTTATAGTGGAGTATACACTTATAGTATATATTGTGCGTGCAATATATACCGTAGGAATAATCTACTTATGTGGGGTAGTAGATAATTAGATGATGTGCATACATTAAAAAGTAAATTTAGTAGAGAAACTTAACTACCAGGATTCAATGTTAGACGGTGGACATCTAAGGAATAAATTCAGTAGTGAGACTTAATTAAAATTATGGAAAGATAACATATGTGAAATGTTACACAGGAATTATCTAACATATGAGGGGTGTTAATAAAATGAGAAATTAGGAGTGTAGATAAGTTCAGTGGGATACTTTAGTCTAGTTAGCTTGGGTAGTATAGCTAGGTGGGCTAAGTATAGAATGTTAGGCGTTCACTATAGATGAGAGGTGGGGAAAACTCAAGAGAGAGTGTACGTGGACATGTGAAATCAATAATCGAATTTTTATTGTGATAAACGCTTGCTAAATATTTTCAAAACGTTTTTTATACTAACACTTTCTATAAAATACTAAAACCAAACTTTTAGGTGTCCATCCACAGGGACACCAAGCGTGACTTCATTCCATAGACTCGGAGCTGTAGCACTGTGGATACTGACATGATTTGATTTGATTAGTAGATTTCTCCATTCAGATCTAGTGTAGGATCTCATTTTATATTTCATGTATGGACATGTTATCCGTTGATAGTTTTCAGTTATTTAGTTCTTTTATTATATTGGATTTTTTTACTTTCTTTGGATTTAGTCGATTGTTTTTCGGCAAGACTTTTTTTCATTGTTATATTATGATGGATGGATTTTAATATATTGTAAATGATTAATTTAGTATTCCTCCATGTTCGATTATATATTTTAGGAAAGATAACACTACAACAAATCTGCCGAATTGTCAAGGTCATTGACCTTGACAAATCCAACTTGTCAAGGTCAATGACCGTGACATTTCTAGGCAAGACAACTTTTTTTGTCACAGTCGTGTCACGGTCATTGACCTTGACACAAAACTCGAGTTTTGTGTCATGGTCGTGTCGCGGTCAATGACCGTGACACGTTTGTCACGGTTTATAACCGTGATCCTTTTTAAAAAAATTGTCACGGTCAATGACCGTGACAATTCTGGGCAGAATTTAAAAAAAATATGTTGGGCAGTATGGCCACTGCCACTGCCCAGCAGTATATTTGAACCTGTTATAGCAATGTTGTACCTGTTCCAAACATCATATATCCAAACAAACTAAAGATAATGCAAATATATATTCAAAATAGAAACTATTTAAGAAGAAACAACATCACCATCAATTATCTCAAATCTACAAACTATTTGCATGGAAAAGAGATTTTGTACCGCGATGCTCGGGGACACCTCCTTATCCTTCCATTCTCGTCCGAATAGCCACATAAGTATAGAGCATATGTGGCCTACCCTTAGGGCCACTCCCTGTCCCCTGAATTGAAATAAAGTAAAATTAGTATCCGCCCCTCAAATATAGATAAATATAAATCATAATTGAAATCGAAATCGAAATTGACATATAAATATAAATACATTACCTGTAGTGTCACTCAAACAGCTAACTTGAGCTCATATGGCACCTCCTTCCAACTAATGTACCCCGGGCAAACGTGTCAAATATAATTCTCTTCATATCTAAACACTAAGAAATACCATAATCCTATGGAGTTATGGGTTGCAAACTCCTTCCAACCGTTGTGTATCCAAAAATCAGCAGTTGAAGTTGTCAATTCCACCTTTCAATGGTCTCCCATGTTTTGCTAGAAGTTCCAAGTGGTGGGGTATGGAAAGTGGAATTGACAACTTCAACTGGTGATGTTTGGCTACATAACGGTTGGGAGGAATTTGCAGAGCATCGCTCCATAGGATTATGGCATTTCTTAGTGTTAGGATAGACGAAGTGATTCAGTCTCCTCTCCACAAATAGGACACCCCAAATAACTATGTACTAATCACCTATTAAAGGTAAGAAGCGTATATTCATGGATTAGTATAAACAAAACTTAGATGTAGTTGGAATATTTATGTATTAATCTCCTCTCCACACACACACACTACACAAGAGTGAAAATGATAAAGTGCAGATCAATTAAAAGCATTAAAAATGGATGTTTCGGTACAAATTGAAATATTTATTACAAATTGAAAAATTGTTTCAAATTCGGGTTATCATCAAAAATGGATTGATATTCGGTAGGAGCAGCCAAGTCATCCACACTACTATTTAGACGCCTTGGCACGTGTTGGACAATTGACCACGGCTCGTTGTTGATATAGTCCGAGTAAAACACTTTCTTGAATGAACAAACAAACGGCTCATCGCTCACGTGGTCGTTGCTCTTCAACTTGGACAAGCCAACCATGATCAAATTGGTGACAGGATCAACTTTACAAGCATTTTTATCCTCAACTCTTACCCATTCACAGTAAAATACAACCTCTTTGAAGTTTAAGTTCTAAAATAATCAACCTAATGTTGTGGTTCATAAAGTATTATCACAAATATAAACTAAGAGTGATAAAATAACTTTGAGGCATATAAATTAATTGTGACAAAGCAAGATTATTCACCAGAACCTAAAATTTAAAAAAAAAATGTTTTTATTTAAACCCCACTTTTCTTTCTATAACTCCTATTTTATTAAACTTTAAATATAATTAAGGGTGTATAGAAAGAAAATTTAAATAGGAATAAAAACAACATTTTTAAAATATGAAGGGCTCACCAATTTGATCAAATTTTTCAACAACATAGACTAAATGATATTTTATTTTTCATGCTTTTAGCAATTTCGGATGCCATTTTAACCCTTATTGTAGTTTTTTGTTGTAATGTCATTTAAAAAAAATCATTTAGGTATGTAAATATATTGTAATAGATCTTGCCTTCCACAAAATGATATTTTATGGTAAAATTTTATTTGATGGATATAAAGTCATGTGATACCTATATGTGTTATTTTGCATCTAATAAAAACAAAAAACGCCATATATGGTTTTTTTCTCCATTAGTATAAGTATATAGCGATTATTTCACACTTAAATTACATATTAAGCCGGCCTTCATTTTTTTATGAAATTTGTAGAAAATTACTTATTTATTTTGAATGAAAATAAATTGTGCTCCAATATTTTTGGATATTATTTATAATTATGAAACTCATACACAAATTAATGTTGAATCAAAATAATATTACATTTTTAAACCCCTACCCCCTACCCCCACCCTACCCCACCCCCTACCCCCACTCTGCCCCCACCCTATTGTGACACCCCGACTAATTAAATACCGGGTAGCTACTCCTTTATTAAATTAATTCAAAATGCCAAGTTGGTTCAGTTAATAGCATCACTGTTGAAAACATTTAATGATTACTAAACACCTAGTATTTAAAAAGTAAGTTGTCAAATTTTAAATTAAATCTGATTAACATGCAATAAAAGAATTATGAAAGAATAACATAACCATTCACCATAAAGAAGCAATATAATAACCAACAAATAATAATAAGTCTGGAGGAAATACTCCTCACAACAATCCCACAACTGAAATAAATAGAACAGTGTACCCTCAATTAATTACATGCCAAAATCTGAATAACCGAAATATGAAATGTCTCTAAATAGAAATGGGCGACATGCCCTACAAATGATGAAACTGAACATGGAGTCAAGACTAGAAAAGGAGGCGTCTACTATCAAGGCCCTGTAACTACCACAACAACTACAACTCGTCACCTGAATGGAAATACTATGCATGGTGTCCTTGTGGCTGGGCACCTAAAAGGTTTTTACAAAAAAGTAGATTTGAAAGCAAACGGGTCAGAGCCCGAAAGTGGAGAGTATTTTAAAAATACCAAGTGCTTTAATAACATTAAAACAATGAATGAAAAATACATGTTAAGACGTTCACTCACATGACCTCCTCACCTCTCAACTAATGTGCACTCCTAACGCATCCATAGCATGTACTAGTTATGCTACTAACTAACTAGTCTAATACAAAACCTGGCTTCACTTTATAGGTTTAAGGGTTTATTCATGTCATTAAAGTATACCATGTATGTGCCTTAATTCCCTAATAACAACCTTTTATTATGTGGAGTTCTCGTTTTAATCTCTATTAAAATAGCACAAGTATACACATCGTTACTTTACTAAGTATTTCATTGAACATTAGTTGTATATTATTCACATCATAAATATACATTATAGGCACCCCTAGTCTAGGCTACGGTGCACATACTCTGCTATCTCATCCCGGTACATCACGTACATAAGGATTACAAATTCCGAATCTCTCAGGAATAGCTAGAATAAGCATAACACACAAAAATGGAGGCGAACATAATTTAACATATCCATGGGTCACGTACATACCTACGCTCCATAGTCAGCTGACTTATTAACTCACAAATAAGTCATTATAGTATTATGTTCTTAAGTTACCAATCTAAATCCCCCCGTAGGCACACAAAGTTTAGTTGTTCCAACACGAACGACGACCTCCGTGATAGCAAGTATGGTAGGTATGTCATACACATAAGTCATATACTAAGTATTCACCCGTCTTAGATATCTTAATATTAATAAAGGTATATTTTACATCCCTATACCATTATTCAAATTTGATGCATTTTAAGTCTTCCGATAATATATAATGTAGACTGTCGACACATCTCACATCCTAGTTTCTTATACTTAAAACCTATCTCAAAGAGGTTACTAAGTCTCCTATTATTTCCACATTTAATTTCATTATTCTTAAGGTCATTATTTCTGCCACAAACCTCATTTCAACAAATCATTCGAATTTACTCTTTTAACCCTAATATTATCTCACTCATCGAGCTTTATTGGATTTTTGACAACTATCCCAAATTAAATTCTAATTAAGGTCCGATTTCACAACCATACCTACTGGTCTTCCTTAAGTATAAGAATACTCACAAAGTCCCCATCAATAATTTTCTAGGGTTAACATCCTCAAAATTTTAAATGGGAAGATTTTACTCATTCTGGGAATGTCGATCGATCGACCTTGTATGTTCGATCGATCGATGGTGATCGATCGATCGACCTATGAATGTCGATCGATCGAGCGCACCAGTTATGCTACAGACTGCTTTGTTTTGCAGTACAAGTTTCGCCCCAAAATTCCATTATAATGCATGAAACTCTAATCTAACGTTATAATATCATCATACAACCATCCTACAACATTGTTAACGTTCTAAAACCAATAAATCATCAACCAAGGTCTTTATTTGGATCAAAACTTCATCAAGAACCCTAGTTTTCTATTTCTTTAAAGAACATTAATAATTCTCTTCTTAAATCCGTTTTTAGATCATCAAGGGTTATATTTTGGATTCATAATTCGTCTAGAATATGTCTACATGCACTTCCTAACATGGTTTATAGTTTTAATCCTCAAATTCATGGGTTCATATCATTCTTCCAAGACAAAATTCGATAATTACACTAAACATGGAAGAACACATTCATTGAATCAATTGTAACTAAATCACTTTCCTTATGTTCTTCAGATTTGTTGTTGGTTGGAGATGGTTGAATTCCTCTCTCTCTCTCTCTGCAGAATTCTCCTCTCTCTCTCTCTCTCTCTCTACAAGTTCTTCTCACAAGATTACAATGGAGGTGGGGGTTGGTTTTTGGCAAGTTATAATATTTTCTTAACTTCTCCCGTAGCCCACTACTTAGATTAGGGTTGAAAATAGGTTAGTGGGTTTAATGATAAGTTATAATTAAAGTCTAATTTTCGTGGGTTTTAATTACCAAATTTTCGAAATTACCAAACTACCCTTTTGGGTTGCCGGTTTGGCCTAAAAATGCTCCGGGACCCAAACTAAGCCCCCGACTAGTGTTTTCTGACTATCTCAACCCTTCCGGACACGTTGGCGCACTCGAAATGACTATTTGGTCAAAAGAAAAATAATTTATTTTTAAATCTCATAAATTCATTCTCGACGCGACTGACACGCGCGTCCCAATTAAATTTTCCAAATTGTCGTATTTAAAATTCTCGACAATTTCAATATATTCAATATTCACATAATGTCATATGTATAAACATTATAATCAAATACCAACTCACGTCTCGTTAGTATTTTATCCGGATTAATTCTCAATTAATACCTATTTAATTTAATTAATCCCAATAAATAAATATCAATTAAAAGTACGGGGTATTACACCTACCCCCACCCTGCCCTACCCCCTACCCCCACCCCTACCCCCACACACACACACGCACATATATACACACATACACACAAACATATATATAAATGGAAGAGAGAGAGAGAGAGAGAGAGAGAGAGAGAGAGAGAATTAAACCTGAAATTAGAGAGAGAGAGAGAGAGAGCAGCATCGAGAGAGAGAGAGAGGGAGGGAACGGAGGGAGGGAAAAAAGAAGGGGAAAAGAGTTTTTGCTGCAAACATTGTCACGGTCGTGTCAAGGTCATTGACCGTGACAATTCTTTGTCACGGTCGTGTCAAGGTCAATGACCGTGACACGAAACACGTGTTTTTTATCACGGTCAATGAACTTGACAAGGGTGACCGGCTGAAAGGTGACAATTTTGTCCTTAAGTAATTAAAAAGTTTTCGAGAGTGATGCTAAGAATGAACCATACAAGAAACCTGTTTTAATTTAATAAAGGACTGATCACTTGATGTTTAATTAGACAGGGTGTCACATATGAGAAAAATAAAAAATCTTCTAAAGAAGAAAGGAACTATGTTTAAAACCCTAAAACTTTGCTTTATTAACTTCAACCCCTTGAATTCATTTCATTATTAAAGAGTCCCTGAAACTTCCAAAATGAGAAAAAATAAGATATATTGAGCCGCTAAACATCAACCTTACATCAAATTAAACCTTTGGAAATCAACTAACTTGAAATTATAGTTTCAGCCGTAGAAACTTTTTAAAATTACCAAAATCCTCCTAAAATTTAAGAAAAGTGCACTTTTACGTACATACATGCAATTATATGGACTCAAATCAAAACCTTAGTGAATATTATTCTTACCACAGTCCACACACGCCCCCACATCGGCATAAGAGTTGACAAACCACGTGGTAACACATGGTAAACCTTGGGAACCCATGTGCCCCCATTTTAACCCAACTCAAAACTCACCCTAAATGAATTCAAATCCACTTCCTTTTTACTCCAATCACTTCCCACTCAAAGTTGTATAAAAACCCCACATCCTATGCAGTAGAAACTCATCCCAAAGTTCTTTTCAAAAGTTTGAATTTTCTCTCAATTCAGGTAATTCATCATTTATGCTTTAAATTAAATTCTTTCAAATAGTTTTCTGCATAGTTAATATAGTGAGAACACTCATGATATGCAAGCTTTTAAGTGTATAAATGCCTAGAATAGAGAAAAACGGTAGAAACACCATTAAAGCCTGAGCTTTAATGGTGAAATCCATTATATTAACCTAAACTCTTATTTAAATCCATGAATAGACTCATTGTAAACCCAGGATGTCGAGTGTAATGGTGAAAATCCATAAATGTCCATGTAGAAGGCTAATCGAGTGAAAGTGTTTTTGAAACTCAAAACTTGTAAATCCAAAATTCTCGACCTACAATCCATCAAAATGTTTGAAACCAAAATCAAATTACTCTTACATATAGCATAAACCAAACCCAATTCATAAGATACCCTACCATACTCTATAAATCCACAAATGTTAGGTCAAAATTTCATAAAAAAATACAGTTTTGAAACACGAGTTATACTGAGATTCGAATCATGAAACTTATTTGAAATCCTTATGGAAAATGAGGTTAAGTTGGTTAAGAAGTCATCTCAAATGGCATAAAAATGAAGGGGAAAACCATAGTCAATGTTTTAAACCCTAGAAAGTCAAAATCGAGAGGTTAAAGATGATTATTTCGGTCAGAAACCTTGACCACGCGCGCGAGGGCCCGTGTCCAATCGAAAAATTTTAATTTATTTCCCAAAAAATTTATTTAATTTTTCTAATCAAAATGGTTTAAGATAAGACCGTGTTTGTAAATTCCTTGCTCAAGTTATGTAAAAATGAGGTTTTTAGTTAAAGTAATCTACTTAAAATTACAAATCAACCGCTAGAAACTTTTCCAAATTAGGAATTTACAACCCAAATTTTGCCCTTAAATACATCAAACTATATTAAGATAAAAACTCTCTTGCACCAAAGTTCAAAAATGAGCTTAAGGTCCCCTATTTTAAAGTCCCAAAATAATTACACATAAGACACCGAAACTTTACTACAGATAGTTAAATATAAAAATGACTGATTAAACCCTAATACTCCTATGCCACACATTGTATAATAGAAAATTATGTCCCAAATCTTTTGAATACTCCACTGTGATATCAATTCAACTGTATACCAAGCAAGTATTTTTTTCCTACCTTTTTAGTATTATACTTCGCGTATTTGAAATACAACTATTCATATCACTTTGTGATAGCCACATTGACTCAGAGTATGTGCATGTTGTTATATTAGCCATACTACATATTTTGTTAACCATCATCGGTATCTGAATTATCACCAGTATTTAATTTTAGAATCAATTTTAACCCTTCTCACCTAACAACTGAGATCATGTACAATTTTGATTCAGTTTTCCCCTGCACTTTTATACCATATTTTACTATTATCATCAGTATTAAGTAGAAAGTAGACTGATGTGGAACTACTGGTCTCAGATGATTGAGAGCCCAAATTAGTGCTACATACATATGAGTGCCACTTTAATTGTGAGCATAGCAGGTAACTTTTCCCCAATGGTTTTGGGATTGCTTTTTATAAAGTTACACTGGTGGATGAATTACCTCTATACCCCTTAGTGAACAAGTAAGAACGGGATTATTAGTTCAAATTCCTCGACTTTCTTCAAACATGATTCTAACTAAGCTGGTAACGTACCGTATTTTCTTAAACGAACTAATCATAATGGAATTATGAATTTCCAACATTTTTTTGATAAACATAAAATTATCATTATTTTTTCAACCGTTTTAAACACTGATTCTATACACATTCCAACTCTCATTTATATCTATATCATTTTTATAGAACTGGTAGAAACTGATTAGCATATTTGTGCTAATTCCTTCCTTATCGAGATGCGCCAGGAGAAAGGAAATAGTTTCTTTTCCTTACTAGAGACAAACACCGATTACCTGCTCGCATATGTGATCGTATGGGTAGAGATTAAACCATATGGGAGCAAGGAGTGTCGCTTTTCAATTTTCTATATTGTCGTGTGTACTAGAAATGTGTAATTCACCCCCTGTAGTGGTTCCACCCTATGTAACATATTAATAATGAATAAAAAGGTTATGTTATTCCTCCTTAACTTTATGTACTTCTTATTCATTCATACCAAAAAGCAGGGTGTGACAAGTTGCTATCAGAACATATTTTAGAATTAAAACATATCGTCGGGTTAGCATTCTATGATAGAAATAGATAAGATATTAGTTATTCAATTTTTATAACTTCTTTTATTACAATTATTATATGGTAGATCCATTTTCCAGTATGGATGACCGGGATACATTTTTGTTTAATCTAGATCTTTAGCCAGATAATCGTTGGGAAATGTGAGTAAGAGAAAAGGCTTTGGACAGACTTAGAGAAATGATCCAAGGAGTGGAACAAGACTGGGCAGGTTCAAGTAACGACATTAAGAGGTCAGTATTGATGAATAGAGCATTGGGTGATATGCAAGTGATGAGAAAAGTGGACGACTTTGCTAATGATCCAATCATTCTACAAGTACCCATCAATTTAGCATTTTTCGATGAACTACTAGCTCCACCGATGTATCTGGAAGCAACAACAAATGGTGACATACATGGAGGATATTCCCCTAGCACTATAGATAACTCGACGGATGATGAAGACCTGAGAGATTATATAGTCAGCCCCGATTATACAACTAGTGATGAGGCAATTGTTCCGACTTAGCGAGGAATCAATCGCTAATAGTTGTTTACATATTATAGAATATAAATGTTAGCCCCACTGTTATGAATAGTGATGTGTAATAATACTGTGCACTTAACCTAGTATAAGATAGGCTTGTTTCTTTATTTATTGTTATAATTTTTGCTATTTAAATTGTGCTATTTTAGGATAGTTAGTACTCGAACTCCCTCTGCTAGAACTCAATCGGATTAGACTCAGACTGAAGGGATCATGAGGTGTCTTCAGGAATATATCGACAATAATAGACTACTCGTGCTACTCCTAAAGATGTTTGTAAGGAACTTCGTAGAATGAATGCTCTTAAGGAATTTCTTTGACAACGACCTTAATCTTTTCTTAGAAAGCGAGGTGTGAATGAAGTTGAGAAATGGATGAACCAAATTGTGAAAATCCCGAACGTAGTAGGTATATCTACTAATATCCAAATCACTTTATCTACATACATGTTTGAAGGTGAAGCAAATATCTGGTGTCAAGCCATGTCACATAATTAGAATGTTACCAATTTCTCTTTGGAATAGTTTGAAGAGACTTTTTTCAAAAAAGTATTTTCTCAAAACTGAGCGAGACCAACGGACAATTGATTTTATAAAATTTGAACACGTTCCCTTTCAGTAGCTCAATACGAGGCTAAGTTTACTGAACTATCTGGTTATGCCCTGGAATACGTAGATACTGAGGTGAAGATATGTAAGCAGTTTGAAAGAGGACTACATAGCAGAAATAAGAATTCAATCGCTCCATTACAAATTTTTGAGTATTCCTAGTTGATAGACGTTGTAGCCATAGTGAAACGTAATTCTTTAACCTTGATCCGATCTCCACCCCAGTTGTTAGGAACAACCATATCATCATAACCCCATCTCATTCTAGACTCCATCCATATACAAACTCCTGTTAAAAAGCGTATTCCCAAATCCATCACAACACAACCCGTTCCGAGATTCGTTGTCACGAAATTCATGAAATAGGACATATTCGGCCCAGATGTCCTAAGATAAAGTTAGCTCCAATCAGCCGCCAATTGAAAAAACCCTCATAAAATCCAAAATTTTGTTATGTTCCAAATCTCTTCAAGCCAACTCAGAGAATTCAGCCAATTTTGAATTATGGGAGGATTTATTCCACACGGCCTATGCGAAATGCACATGACGTGATTAAACTATGATTATTTTTCAGCATATTCCGACCTTTATTTTGTTTGACAAAGGAGCTACACATTCTTTTATCAGTCTTAGACTAGCCAAATTAAAACGATTATCTCCAACCTCCTTAATTAGTCTAGTGAATATTGAATTACCAATAAGTGAAATCAATACGTCAACACAAGGTTATAGGAATTGAAAAATTCAGCTTGGTCTAGGAACTCTATCAATGAACTTGATAATATTAGATATTCGCGGATTTAATATTATTATCGAAAGGGATGTATTATCTGAACATCACTCTTATATCAATTGTCAAGCTAAGAAAATTCATTTTCTCAATGAAAATAATTGTTCTTTTATATTCCAAGGAATAGGTTCGTCAAATCCTTCAAATTCTTAAATTCAGATTTTCTTCTTTGATTCCAAATTTTTTGGAATAGTTTGAAGATGGTTAGCCCTGAGATTTACTATGATCACCCCCTTCTAGAGAAATTGAGTTTAGTATCAATCTTTATCCCAATACACTTCCTATTTTGATACCCACATATCCAATGGATCCTTTAGAACTTCGAGAATTTCGTACCCAATTAGATGATCTTTTCTCAAAAGGTTTCATTCAATTGAGTACATCGCCTTGGGGAGCTCCAATGTTATTTGTTAAGAAACATGATGGAAGCTTTAGACTGTGCATAGATTATCGTAAACTGAATTCTTTAACTATTTATAATAATTATCCTTTACCTAAAATAGGAGATCTATTAGATCAACTTGGAAGATCAAGGTTCTTTTCTAAAATAGATTTACAATATGGTTATCATCAGTTAAGTGTTAGAGAGGAAGATATTCCAAAGACCACTTTTTGAACTCGTTACGGACATTTTGATTTACTGTAATTTCATTTGGTTTAACTAATGCCCCAACAACTTTTATGGATCTTATGCACCGAATCTTTAAACCTTTTTTGAACCAAATTCATTAACATTTTCATTGACGATATTCTTGTATATTCTCAAGACTTGGCAGAGCATGTTCAACATTTGATGATAATCTTAAGTACTCTCATAACTCATCAGTTATATTCCAAAAAGAGAAAATGTGATTTCTCGATTAAAGAGATTCAACTTTTAGGACATGTGATTTCTAAAAATGGAATCCAATTCGGTCTAGCTAAAATTTTAACCATATTGAAATGGAAAAATCCTATCAATATTACCGAAATAAAGAGTTTTCTCGAATTAGATGGATATTAACGTCGATTCTTCAAAGGGTTTTCATGTATTGCTCTTTCCCTTTCAAAACTAACTTGGAAGGAAGTTTTGTTTTTATGAACACAAGATTGTAACCAATCATTCCAAGTGTTGAAGGACAAGTTAACTACAACTCCTATCCTCATTATTCCTTATAGTGATGCAAGTTATGGGGTATATACCTATGCTTTGTTACAAGGATTAGGATGTGAATTAATGAAGAATGAAAAAGTAGTAGAATATGGGTTACGACAACTCAAGACACATGAGTGTAATTATCGAGTCCATGATTTAGAAGTAGCAGCCGTAGTTTTTGTGTCAAAGATTTGGTGTTATTACCTTTATGGTGTAAGTTTCCAAGTATTTTTAGATCACAAAAATTTGAAGTATATCTTTACCCAAAAAGACTTGAACTTAAGACAACGACGATGGATAGAATTTTTGGAAGATTACCGATTTAAACTTAATTACCATCCAGGCAAAGGTAATGAAGTAAACGATGCTTTAAGTTGAAATCCGATCGGAAGACTTCATACTATAAATTCCTACGATATTGACACTACCTTAGAGCAATATGATCTATGATTACTCACACCTTACACATAATTTTTTTAACATTATCCCTCATCCTGAATTAAGAAAGAGAATATTAATGCAATAGACCCATGATTCATTTGTACATAAGTTTTTAACAAAAAATCCATATTTTTCCTACGATAGAGAAACATGACTTCGATTTAGAAATAGATTATATGTGCCTAACAATACATCTCTATGAGAAGAAGTGTTTCACGAAGCTCATCATTCAAAATTCATGATACACCCCGGAAGTTTGAAAATGTATTATGCTTTATAGAAGCAATACTAGTGGTCAAAAATGAAAACCTATATCAAGAACTTAGTAAGGAGATGTCTTACTTGTCAATAAGTGAAGATACAACACCAATACCTCGGTGGACTTCTTTAGCCCTTACCTATTCTCGAATGGAAATGGGATCATATTTACCATGGATTTTGTAGGTGAAAAAAATCTCACCGGTAGGGGGGTTCCAATTCATTACGATACAAGCATAAAAATAAATATAAGAGAGACAAATATTTATGTGGTTCGACCATGAATGGCCTACGTCCACGGGGCTGCTACTGTGTTCCATTAGAATAATGAGAGAGTTTTACATGAGAGTGTTTCTCTAGCTTCTAAGACCCCTTTCACAATGGGGGGTGTCCCCTTTATATAGAGTTAGGGTTTACATTAGGGTTACTGTAAGGACACAAATTTCCAATTGAGTCCTCTTATAGTTTTGGCTCAATTCCGGACAAAAACATTTATTCATAGGATTTTATTTAATTGTAATATTCAAGACCTATGAAGTGTTTGTTGAAGACGTAGCGGCAAAGAGTATAAAGCATCATCAACATGCCGTAGTTTATGTGCCTCGTTTGTACGTCATCAACTTAGGTTCCATGCTCCCAAGGTATGAATGTATTTATATGTATATAGGAGCTTGGAACAATTTGTATTGGGTGTTAGGTGAATTAAAACTGCATTTTATTTTTCAGAAAGAATCAATTAGAAACTTAAAAATAAGTATATAAAAGTTTATAAAAGTTTCTGGGCCAAAATCGAAATTTTCAATCTTTCTGTTTGTTCGTTTGAAATATCGTTCGAACGAGTTTTTTCGTTCGAACCAGATTTCGTTCGAACGAGTTTTGTCGTTCGAACCAGGTTCGTTCGAACGAGTTTTGCCAAAGACCCTAACTTGACAGTCGTTCGATATGTCGTTCGATATGTCGTTCGAACGAAGGTTCGTTCTAACGAGGTATCTAACGAACCTCTAACGAGCACAGGCTGGTCACTCGTTAGAAGTCTCGTTCGAACGAGAATCACGTTCGTTCGAACGAACTTCCAGCGGGAACAGTTATTTGGCAGTTTTTTGCAGTTTTTCCCCACTCCTCCACTTGGTTTTCAACCAACATTTTTCATGCAATATTATGTGCGGGAAACACATTTTCCAAGTGAACTTTTCCATTCCATATCCATCTCTTAGAGAGAGTTTGAGAGCAAATTTATTTAGGGAAAATGTTCAAGTTTTGAGTGTTAAATTTTAATGGAAAATTCATACACACTCTAGTTTACACCCATTGTTGTTTATTCCAAGTTCTTTATATACATATCCTTATTTGGAGTTTTTGGCACCGATTTTCTCTACCGAATTCAAGAGACGTTTCGGGTTTGCTTCTACACCCCATCACAAAGAAGACCTTTGTTGAGATTCTACCCGTTTGGAGAAAGGCTCCATGTTCAGGTGACGGTGACCGTTTAAAGTCCTATCGGTGTATTCCGAGACCACGGTGAAGCTCCGTTGGTTATCCGCTAATTGGAGGTTGATACAAGAAGGAGCATCACGGCTTGAGAGGGTTCGAGTTTAGGAAGTAAGTCTTTTGTCTTGTATTTTGTAATACCATTTTTAGTGGATTTGAGGCTAGGGCCGTCCCGAGGTTTTTTCCCGTTAGTGGGTTTTTCCTCGTATATCGCGGTGTAGTGTGACCTTGTTTATTTTATCTTGCACAATAATTTAGAACGCATGCTTAGGATAATTTCAAGATAAAATTTGGTTTTACATTCACACTAATTTAAATTGGGACTTTAAATTAAATATTGGATAAAATTGGTTTATTCAAGTCACTTGCATCAATATGGTTTCGCCTAACTTTGAATAATTGTTAATTATAACTTAGGCAAATTCTAGGACTTGAATTTTGTTTTAATTCGTTTCTTAAGATATTAAACCCAGCCTTGTTGTTTTGTTGAACCATCTCTTATTATACGCTTCCGCATTTGTTTAAAAAGGAAATTATTATTATTTTAATTTGAGATTATTATTTTAATCACCGGGGATCCAACGTTTTCAAATTGGTATCAGAGCCAAAAGCGATAAATTATTTCGTTAAAGATCCTTTGCTTTTTGGCTAAATATGGATTTTTCCCCATTTTCAAAATTTCCTATTTTTGATGGTTCTAACTACGCGTATTGGAAAGTGCGAATGAAATCGGCACTTAAATCTATCGATGAACGTGTTTGGATGTCTGTTGTTAACGGTTGGTCCCCACCAACACATTTAATTGATAATGTACTTGTTCCCAAACCCGTTGATAGATGGACTGAAAATGAGTTTATGCTATCAAACTTTAATTCTCGAGGTTTAAATGCCTTGTTTAGCGCTGTCGCACCGGATGAATTCCGACGTATTATGACGTGTGAAACCGCTAAAGAAGCTTGGGATATTTTACAATTAACTCATGAAGGAACGAGTGTCGTTAAATCTTCTAAACTCCAAAACCTCACTACTCAATTTGAAACTATCAAAATGGATGAAAAAGAAACTTTTGATAAATTCTATGCTAGACTGTCTGATATTGTTAATTCATCCTTTAACTTGGGAGAGAAAATACCTGACGACCGTGTAGTAAAGAAAATTTTAAGGTCCCTACCCGATAGATTTATTCCAAAGGTGACCGTTTTAAATTCTTTACCCACTTTAGCCTCTACGAAATTAGAAGAGCTTGTAGGTGATTTACAAACCTATGAACTAGATATGTTTCCCTCTAAAACTGAAAAGAAAATTGAAAAGGGCGTTGCTTTAAAAGCCCGCAAAGAGGTTAAACAAGTAGTAGAGAGCAATAGTGATAGTGACTCGGAAGATATGGCTTTGTTTGCTCGTAAATTTAGAAAATTTCTTAAATTTAACAAAGATAAAGTTAAAAATGATTTTAAGAAATTTGAATCTTCTAAACATGATAAAAACGAGAAGATTTCTAAAGCCGATAAGAACCCTAAACCTAGTAATGAAAATATTGATAGGGACGAGTCTAATAAATGTTTTGGTTGTGAAGGTTATGGCCATAGGGCTTTTGAGTGACCCACTAAACTAAGGAGAGAGGGTAAACGACCCATTTCATATAATGCGACCCTTAGTGATAGTGATAAGGAAGAGAAGCCCGAATCCCCCACTAAGAAAAATTTTGTGGCTTTTATGGCACATGTGAGTGATAATGAGAACTCATCGGATGATGAAATTATAGCACATGCAACTTCCAAGGTCATTGTACATGATTCTCTTATTTTTGATGATAGTGAGAGTGAAAAAGAAGAAGAGAGTGAAAATGAAGATGAGGTTGATATGAGTGATCTTCAAAATGCTTTTCATGAATTATATAAAGAATCTATTAAATTGAAAAGAGCTAATTTGAAGTTAGAAGCGAGTTTAAGAGAGAGTGTCAAGGTCATTGATGAAAGTGCCTTAATAGAAGACCTTAGGACACATGAGAGGACTCTTCAAGAGAAGCTTAACTATGTAGAAGGCGAGAGAGATAGCCTTAGGGGTTTAATGGAATCCTTGAAAAATGAGCTTCTTGGTTTTGAAGAGCGAAATGTTTTACTAGAATCTAAAATTTTAGAATTGGAAAATAAATTAAAAGATTCTAGTAATGTCAAATTTGATTTGGAGTGTCGTTCGGAAAAACTAGATAAAATGTTAGGAACGGTCCAAATTAAAAATGACACTTTTGGTTTAGGCTTCAATTCTTGTAATGATTTTTACCCTAAAGTCAAAACCAATGTTTTAGGAGAATCTTCTAGGAATGCATTTAATGATCACTCCTTAGATAAATCTTTTCGACATGATCTTACTTGTACACATTGTGCTCGACAAGGTCATCTTAGGAAATTTTGTTTAGATCTTAAACGAATTCCTAGAAAATCCCATAGTAAAGTAACCACGATAGCTAATGTTTCTACACCCCAAGATAGTAATTCTTCAATAATTTGGGTTAGGAAATCCGACTTGGTTGCCTTACAAAATAGGGATTTTGATTCTCATTTACTTACACATGCCTCCTCCCTTGCTAAATCTAAATGATAATTGTGTTAGTGTTTGCATACTTTAGCGTTTGTACTTCATGCTATATTCATATGCTAAATGTATGCTTGTTTAGTCATTTTCTAGTCATTGTCTTATTTCATATCACATGCTAGAAACTATGACTTGTTTATCTTTTTGTATTATATTTTGTGTTTAAATTGACTGCATAATATAAAAAGATTTTTGTTTATCATTTGTGTTTTATTTATTTCATTTAAGCTTAATGAAAAATACAAATGATTTTTATTTAGTCTTTTGAGTATATATCTTTATTTTTGATTAAAATGTTAAAAACTCAAAAAGATTTTGTTTTGTGTGTATTTTTGTTTGACACACTTTATGTGGCATATATTTGTGTTTGAATCCTATCTTTTACGCTCCCATGTGGCTAGAACTTTTGGTTTAGATTTTCAATCCTTAAAATGTTCTTTACCATGTTTTATATGGAGTAGTTGGATTTTGTATTGTTTAAATGGATTCTATTTCTATATGCCTCTATTCACACATGCACGAGCTCTTTTGAAATCTTAATGTCACATGTTATATTTGAGCTTTTTGAGATGTTCTCCTATCAATCTAGTCATCTACATATCTATGACCTAGGAGGACTAGTGCATGTCAAAATCCGTTACATGTGAGATTTGTGAGAAAAATGAAAACATGATAAATTAATATATGCACGGGGAAGGGCTCCGAAAGGATGAATTAAATCCTTTGCGATTGTAAGCCACCGTTGATTGGATCTAAAAGAAATACGTGATCCAAAGGCCTAAAAACAGAATATTTGGCATTCAAAGAAAGCAATTGCCAAGGCCTATGTTTGTTTGATATATTCATTCAAAAACAAAAGAAAATATATGCTTATTGAGGGAGAATTGGATGGTATATCAACGGTTTGCACAATGTCCGTTTATCCTAGTTGTCTTTAATGTCATGACTCTATTTGGTTTGTAGAATCATCATCATGCTAGGCTTGTATGCATTGTGTATGTTTGTTCATTGAGTTCAATCTTTATATTGTCACATGAGGTTATATTTAACTGTGATGAAGTTTGCAATCAAATGAGAACTCCGTGAACGTTTCTTAAGTGTTTGGGTCTAAATTTAATTGTTGCTTGTTCACACCCCTACACTTCCGTTTCCATATGACACATTTTTTCCATACGAGTGTGCAAACTTATTGTATTTTGTGTCATGTGTGCGTTTATATCTATCTATATATGCACGTACTTATTGGTATATTTATAGTATATATAAATATGATATTTGTTTGTCTTTGCCTTGCTTTTATTGTCCATATACTTTCATGTCGTTTCACTTTAAGCTTTCACATGTTGTTTATTAGTTCTTTATCCTTTGCCTATTCTCGAACAAAAAGGGGGAGAATGATGATAGGGGGAGAAATGGTATCTAATCCTATTATTATCGTATCTTCGTTTGGGGGAGATTTATCTTAGGGGGAGACGTCTTTCTAAGTAGGTCATGTGTTTAAAGGGAGAATTAATTTAGGGGGAGTAATTAATTAAAAATTGCATTTAATATTTTGATATTCCCTATGCATTTGATGAGTTTGCTTAAGTGTGAAGGAATTATTCTATAGCGGCATCTTTTAATGGCAAAGAGTTTAATCCTTGGGTTGAGTCAAGATTGGGGGGGTTATGTTTTGAGTCTAGTAGAGCTTGACGGCCCTTTAGGATTTTTGTTTAGTTTTTGTCCCGGAATAGCCAAAGGGGGAGATTTGTAAGGACACAAATTTCCAATTGAGTCCTCTTATAGTTTTGGCTCAATTCCGGACAAAAACATTTATTCATAGGATTTTATTTAATTGTAATATTCAAGACCTATGAAGTGTTTGTTGAAGACGTAGCGGCAAAGAGTATAAAGCATCATCAACATGCCGTAGTTTATGTGCCTCCGTTTGTACGTCATCAACTTAGGTTCCATGCTCCCAAGGTATGAATGTATTTATATGTATATAGGAGCTTGGAACAATTTGTATTGGGTGTTAGGTGAATTAAAACTGCATTTTATTTTTCAGAAAGAATCAATTAGAAACTTAAAAATAAGTATATAAAAGTTTCTGGGCCAAAATCGAATTTTTCAATCTTTCTGTTTATTCGTTTGAAATGTCGTTCGAACGAGTTTTTTCATTCGAACCAGATTTCGTTCGAACGAGTTTTGTCGTTCGAACCAGGTTCGTTCGAACGAGTTTTGCGAACGACCCTAACTGGACAGTCGTTCGATATGTCGTTCGATATGTCGTTCGAACGAAGGTTCGTTCTAATGAGGTATCTAACGAACCTCTAACGAGCACAGGCTGGTCACTCGTTAGAAGTCTCGTTCGAACGAGAATCACGTTCGTTCGAACGAACTTCCAGCGGGAACAATTATTTGGCAGTTTTTTGCAGTTTTTCCCCACTCCTCCACTTGGTTTTCAACCAACATTTTTCATGCAATATTATGTACGGGAAACACATTTTCCAAGTGAACTTTTCCATTCCATATCCATCTCTTAGAGAGAGTTTGAAAGCAAATTTATTTAGGGAAAATGTTCAAGTTTTGAGTGTTAAATTTTAATGGAAAATTCATACACACTCTAGTTTACACCCATTGTTGTTTATTCCAAGTTCTTTATATACATATCCTTACTTGGAGTTTTTGGCACCGATTTTCTCTACCGAATTCAAGAGACGTTTCGGGTTTGCTTCTACACCCCATCACAAAGAAGACCTTTGTTGAGATTCTACCCGTTTGGAGAAAGGCTCCATGTTCAGGTGACGGTGACCCTTTAAAGTCCTATCGGTGTATTCCGAGACCACGGTGGAGCTCCGTTGGTTATCCGCTAATTGGAGGTTGATACAAGAAGGAGCATCACGGCTTGAGAGGGTTCGAGTTTAGGAAGTAAGTTTTTTGTCTTGTATTTTGTAATATCGTTTTTAGTGGATTTGAGGCTAGGGCCATCCTGAGGTTTTGTCCCGTTAGTGGGTTTTTCCTCGTATATCGCGGTGTAGTGTGACCTTGTTTATTTTATCTTGCACAATAATTTAGAACGCATGCTTAGGATAATTTCAAGATAAAATTTGGTTTTACATTCACACTAATTTAAATTGGGACTTTAAATTAAATATTGGATAAAATTGGTTTATTCAAGTCACTTGCATCAATATGGTTTCGCCTAACTTTGAATAATTGTTAATTATAACTTAGGCAAATTCTAGGACTTGAATTTTGTTTTAATTCGTTTCTTAAGATATTAAACCCAGCCTTGTTGTTTTGTTGAACCATC
Source organism: Sambucus nigra (assembly GCA_949130495.1). NCBI lineage: Eukaryota > Viridiplantae > Streptophyta > Magnoliopsida > Dipsacales > Adoxaceae > Sambucus > Sambucus nigra. The sequence goes on from OX422212.1 coordinate 96,485,971, forward strand.
TCTTATTATACGCTTCCGCATTTGTTTAAAAAGGAAATTATTATTATTTTAATTTGAGATTATTATTTTAATCACCGGGGATCCAACGTTTTCAGTTACAAATATGGATGAGTCCTATCTTCGTGGAGTTTCATCCCAATCCGATACTGCTCCTCCGTCTTTTAGTTTATCCAGGACTCTAGTCGTCCCTATCTTAGTAGAGCGTCTGTTACATGCCATCTTGATCGGGGTGCTCTCCACATATCATGTTATTATGTAGGCATATTTTTTGCCCCCACAATAGCCCCACAGGTCATAGTTCAGCTGAGTTGATCCTGAGATGAGGTAGGAGCTGGTCCATAATCTATTTAAATGTACGCAGTTGTCGATGTGAACTGGACTGGCATTCTATGAGTTGTCGTTCAACTTTTAGGCCTTCATGGATTGATCATCCTGCCTTTATAGGTTTTTAGATGAATGCTTGGCTTTATTTGAGAGACGTTCAATTGATATGGGAACTGGACTTGAGAGTGACAAGCTACCTACGTACCCTCTTGGCATCAGGTCGAACGTAATTCATTGTTCTGTTTTATTTCATGGCCAAATTTATGAGGCTGACCACAGGCATGTTCATAATTCATTTACTGAGGCTTTCTCAAGTGTGCATCAAGTTTAGGGCATCTCCCTATATTTTGATCTTATATGGTCCATTTGTTGAGGCCGACCACAAGCCTATTGGTCGAGCCTAGATCCAGCATTTACCTAGTGGGGGCAAGACCCTGCATTAGGATCTTTATATGGTCCAATTGGAGAGGCCAACCAAAACCCTATGCGTCGAGACTTTCTCGAGCATGTACCTAGTAGGGGTAAGACCCTGCATTAGTTTTTTCATTTGGTACAATTGGAGAGGCCGACCAAAAGCCTATGCATCAAGCCTTTCTCGAGCATATACCTAGTAAGGGTAAGATCCTGCAGTAGTTTTTTCATATGGTCCAATTGGAAAGGCCGACTATAAGACTATGCGTTAAGCCTTGCTCTAGCATGTACCTAGTAGGAGTAAGACCCTGCACTAGGTTTTATAACATATAATATGTAATCGGTATGCTTATTACACTTAGGCCTTTCTCACAAGTCAATGTAATACCAATTATGTTTCCATTTTTCCATTTTCTAATGCTTCGCATGTAAATATCCGTATGTTTTACCTTTTAGGTTGTGCAGTCACACTTCCTTAGGCCTAAAAGGTGATGGAAAAAATGCACTTGGTTTAAGGGCCATCCACTCGTTCAGGATTTTAATCGACGAACATAGTTAGCGACTAACCTGAGTTGAATTTTTTCCTAGGGATCCCCTATAGGGCTTTTATTGTTATCGGGGCAACTCGTGAGGCCATTTGTGTTTGGAGATGACAAACGCTTGTGGACGTACTTAATTTAATGGGAACAAGCAAGAAGGTTATTGTAATTAAATCAAGCTTAGTCCTGATCATGATTTGAAAGACAAATTCTGGTGTTAACTATGTTGACATCCATTCTAAGTTGACCTCTTCTATTTTTCTTTAAATGTTGCAGTTAATCTATTCACGTGTCATCGTTGACATGGATCCCCCAATCGGCCTATGAAAAGAAGACTGCCCGACCATCCATCGAGTTATTTTATCTATATAACAGAGATGATAAGTGTGCTCGATCGTTCCTCGGGGATTTTTTGTGTTGAAGAGTGTCGCGTTGATTGTTCGTCGAGATGGATATACTTAAGGATTGTCTTATTTACATAGCTCCATGTAATGTATCATTCCTCGGGTGACATTTGTTCGTCGACCATGTATGGTGGTTCCAAGAGGCTGTGGAAGACTCCGAATAGCTCGTGCACCTAAAGAAATTGATATAAGTTCAAAGGATCTTCGCGCATAAATGCGTTGATTTGATATGGCGTTTAACAAACATCGTTCCTCTGGAGTGGATATCTTAGTGTTGATGAGGCATTAGTTTGTTTCTTATTAATCGCCGATCACCATGGGTTATCTGTCGATGTTGCTTGATACATTCAGGGTGGTCTAGTGTTGTTATCAACATGTTCCATTCATTGGCTGTGATTTTGTTGGGTATGTGACTTCTTACATGTTGGATTCGTCCTTGTTGATAAATATGACTGATTGTTGCTCTCGATGATGCTTTATGTGTTATTGGATCTTTGTTCTACAGATCGCCCAACTTCTCATTCATCTTCGGTTGAATTAAATAAGAAGCCGAGGGTCCATCGAGGCAAAATTACAAAGGACCTAGTGGATGTTGCGAACGATCCATGCTCGAGCATCTGTTTGAGCATGGATAAGATAAATGATGCCTGAATGCATGTCGAGGAAAAAATTGTAGAGGATCTGGTAGATATTAATACACACAACCAAATTTATGATGATACAAATCGTGAGCATAATTTGTGAGCAAATAAGATATTATGAGACAGAAATGAACAATGCACAAATCAATGTGGGTATTCATCAACTGGGGTTTTGCTAAATATAAGAATTATCCTGACTAACCATCCGTTGGGGATAAAGTGCGACATGCGTTGCGAATATCTTCGGGACTAACTATATAGAAATGTTTTGCCAATTATCTGCTGAGATGAATTTTGAATCTGCCTGGTCGTCCTTTAGGTTAAGAATCATAGAATCCGAGCTTTAGTCGGAGTAATAATAATTTTGTCCAAGCATTTCTTTAGGTCTAAAGTTCTATAGTGTGCTCGACTATCCGTCGGAGCATTAATAAAATGAATGGTGCCTGGATAGTCCGTCGGGGAAAAGTTGTACAATACCAAGTGGATATAGCGAGCAACTTGTGATCGAGAATCTGTCGAAACATCAATGAGATTTCCAAGAACTTAAGATTGTTGTCGAGCATCCGCCGGGATTGAATCTTGTACCTGTGGAAGTTAATAAATTGCCCTGCCATCTGTGGAGGCTAAATCAAATAGAAGTTATCATGAGAATGATCTCTTCAGCCAAGTATATAAGATATGCATCCGGTCGGCCATTTGTCGAGAAAAAAATTCATAGTAGCGTATGAATGTAATAAATAATCCAATGATTTTTATCACAAAAATCCCATTGAGATAATTGTGCCCGAGCATCCGTCGGGGCTGGGCTAAATAACCAATTAATATCCTTGTGCCGAAATTAAATAGTTGTTGTTGGATGACAATATTGAAAATCAAAATGATCAAATAAATGACATGAGTGTTATATAAGTGCGCCCCACTTACTTATGTGAGAAAAATAATTTGTAATAAGGTCAAATAAAAAAGTGCCAACTAAAATTGTTGTAATAATTGTAATTTAGTTACATGGTTTCTCAAATTTTTTTTAGAGAGAATCGAACAATGCAAAAATTAGTTAAATATACCGAGCTGTACAACATAGGTTTGATTTAGAATTTTTGCAAAAATATTTGGACTCCAAAAAAATATCCAATTATAAATTTCAAAAATATGTTTCCTCATAAAGCCACCTAAGGCTGTCAAGGAAGAGAAAAAAAGCCGATGTTGACTTCAACAACTTCAAAGAGATTTAAATCTCCACCGAGACTCGTGCTGAAAATGGACTTTAAATGTGTTTATTAAAACACATGGAGGGGGTTGAGTTGGTTCCACTGACTAGTAATCATGGTTCGGTTTCTTATGTATGTCGCCGACGAGAAGGAAGATGCTGCCGAAGAAAACCACCCCAAAGAGATCTTATTCTGTGTGGTAATTTTCGCACAGGGGATTGCTCGCCGTCGATCATGGTGGTTCAAATTACTTGTTATGCTCGATGTGTATCTAGGTCGTAGGGGAGGTCGATTATCAGATCGCCCTCATCGTGGTTATTAATTGAGCTCGTCACTTTTCTTCGAGCTTCCTTCGAGCACGCCACACAGCTCGCCCCTACTGGCTCGTTGTTGTAGCATAGCGGTTGTCGACCACGAAGGGTGGTCCGACGAGCAGTAATATATTCTGGCATCCTTATTCTAGGGTTGAACGGCCTTCTTCTAGGGTCTGGCGACCAGGGAAGTTTGTCAAAGGTCGACCAGCTATAGTCCTCGACAGATTTCCATATGGGTTTGCCACCATAAACGGAAAAACTATTCAGCGTATTCTTGTAAACCTTGAGTTGCTTCGTGGTAATGAACGTGATCCATGTTCTTGATGGTGCTCGACTGATGGTCAGCCCCAAATTGTAGATCGGGGGTGACGTTAGGTCGCAACTCGAAAATGACCGGAAGAGATGATCGAAATATTATTAATCTCTTCGTGATTTTAATGCGTGGGGATGAAGATTCTCTGTGCAATTATGCTGTAGATATGTGCACACTTGTTGAAAAAATATCTTGCTGAAAGAAAATCATCAGATGTACTCGTAAAGATATTTATAATGATCTGATGAGAAAGGATAGGGTTTCTCTATTTGCCCTATGCCAAAGCAATTACAAATATGGGAGTCATATGATGTAACCCAGACAACCGTCGTGTTTGACGAGGAGTTTTTTCCAGGAACTCCAAATATTTAGGGAGTCGTTGCAGACATAGTTAAATCCATCATAAATAAACAATGGAAATTTCTTAGAATCTACACCGTTTTACAGATTTGTAGATAAAGATTGAATACATAATTTGTACATATAACTGTACACAAAATCATGTATCAAAGAAACGATATTTGTTTAAAACAAATAATTATATATGAAACATATAACTTCTCGTGCATAGATTAAAAAGGAAAACTTATCTTTTGATTATGTGCATAGAGTAGGTACTATTGTCCTTGAACGTAAACCCAGATCTCTTCTAGCAAGAAGGGGAAGGCCTTTTGTGCCGATTCCCATTTATGACGCCAATTATAAGTGCAAAAAATCTCACCCGTTGGGGGGTTCCAATTCATTACGATACAAGCATAAAAATAAATATGAGAGAGACAAAGATTTAGGTGGTTCGACCATGAATGACCTACATCCACGGGGCTACTGTTGTGTTCCATTAGAATGATGAGAGAGTTTTACATGAGAGTGTTTCTCTAGCTTCTAAGCCCCCTTTCACGAAGGGGGGTGTCCCCTTTATATAGAGTTAGGGGTTACATTAGGGTTACAAATATAGATGAGTCCTATCTTCGTGGAGTTTCATCCCAATTCGATACTGCTCCTCGGTCTTCTAGTTTATCCAAGACTCTAGTCTTCCCTATCTTGTTGGAGCGTCTGTTACTTGCCACCTCGACCGGGGTGCTCACCACGTGTCATGCTATTATGTCGGCATATTTTTTCCCCCCACATATTTTATCACTGGACTACCCCGTACGTCCCAAAGGAATAATTTAATTTGGGAAATAGTACATCGACTTAATAAATCAACCCATTTTTTGTCAATACAAACCACCGATTCATTCCAAAAGATTAGAAAGTTATACATTCGAGAAATTATTCGATTACATGGAATCCCTTTATCCATTGTATCAGATAGAGATTCTCATTTATAGGAAAATTTTGGCAAGCATTGCAAGCTGCAATGGTACCAAACATCACTTAAGTACTGCGTTCCCCACCCAAACGGATGGACAATCCGAATGTATAATTTAGACCTTATAAGATATGTTACGAGCTTGTACGCTTAATATGTCTGACCATTTGAATGTATATTAGCCCCTTGTTGAATTTCATATAACAATAGCAATTAAACCAGTATCAAAGTTGTCTTGTTTGAAGATTTATACGAAAGACCTTGCAGATCCCCGGTATGTTGGATAGAATTAGGAGATAATAAACACTTTGGTCCTGAAATAATTCCAGAGACCTCTTAGGTAATACAACAGATTCGAGAGAAGTTGAAGATATCCCAAGATCGACAAAAGAGTTATGCTGATCATCGTCAAAAGCCATTGAAATTTCCAGAAAATGAGTAAGGATCTCTGAAAGTATCTCCCCGAATAGGAATTTTACAGTTCGAAAATAAAGGAAAATTATCCCCTCGATATATTGGACCTTTCACAATTACTAAAAGAATCGGCTCCATAGCCTATCAATTAGAATTGCCTATGGAATTATCCATTATCCATAATGTGTTTCATATATCACAGTAACTCCAGTATATACCAGATCCATCCCATACTATCACATGGCAAGATGTTTCAGTTGAACCCAACCATGAATTTGAAGTACGTCCTATTAAAATTCTTCATCGCCAAGTGAAGTATCTAAAAAAAAAATCCCCTCAGTTAAAGTACTTTGGGAACACCAAAATCAACAAGAAGCTATGGGAACCAAAACAAGCAACGAAGGATCAATACCCCGACTTATTCTAAGGTAAAAATCGAGGATGATTTTTTTTTAGGTTGGTAGATTGTAAGAACCAAAAATTTTCAAACCCTAAAATGACCTACAACCTCGATTTAAACCCTCATAAGATGAGTAAAATCAAAAATATTCTAAGAAGAAAAGAACTATGTTTAAAACCTTACAACTTTGCTTTATTAACTTTAACCCATTGAAGTTTCAATTAATTACAAAAGAGTTCCTAAATCTTTCAAAATGATATAAATTAAGATATATTGAACCCCTAAACCTCAACCTTATATCAAATTAAACCTTTGGACCTCAACTAACATGAAATTATAGTTTTAACCCTAGAAACTTTTTGAAATTACCAAAATGCCCCTAAACTTTACAAAAAGTATACTTTTATGGACATAGATGCAATTATATCAAGTATTAAAGACTCAAATTAAAACCTTAATGAATTTTATTATTACCACAGTCCACATAAACCCTCGCATCATCATAAGAGTTGAAAAAAACATGGTAACACATGGTAAACCTCAGAAACCCATGTGCCCACATTTTAACCAAACTCAAAACTCACTTTAAATGAATTCAAATCCGCCTCCTTTTTACTCCAATCAACTCCCCACTCAAAGTAGTATAAATACCCCATGTCCTAAGTAGTAGAAACTCATCGCACAGTTAATTTCAAAAGCTCAATTTTCCCTTAATTCAGGTAACTCATCATTTTATGCTTTAAATTCAATTCTTTCAATTATAGTAGTTTTCTATATAGTTAGTATAGTTAGATATGTATAGAATAGAGAAAAACAAATAGAACACCATTAAGCTTTAGCTTTAATGGTGAAATCCATTACAGTAACATAAACACTGATTTAAAACCATGAATAGACTCATTGTAACCCCAGGATGTCGAGTGTAATGGTGAAAAGCCATGAGTGTCCAAATAGAAGGCTAATCAATTGAAAATGTTTTTAAAACTCATAACCTATAAATCCAAAATTCTCGGCCAATAGTCCATCAAAATCTTTAAAACCAAAACTAAATTACTCTTACATATAGTATAAACCCAACCCAGTTCATAATATACCGTTCCATACTTTATAAATCCAAGAATGTAGGTCAAAATTTCATGAAAACACATAGTTTTGAAACTCGAGATATACTAAGATTCGAACCATGAAACTTATATGTTTGAAATCCTTATGAAAAATTAGGTTAAGTTGGTTAAGAAATCATCTCAAATGGTATAACAACGAAGAAGAAAACCTCAGTTGAAGTTTTAAACCCTAGAAAGTCAAAATAGAGACGTTAAAGATGATGACTTTGGTTAGAAACCTTAACCATGTGCGTGAGGGCATGTGGCCAATCACAAAATTCTGATTTTTTTTTTCCAAAATTTTATTTAATTTTTTTTATCAGAATGGTATAAGATAAGACCAGTTTTTGATATTCCTAGTTCAAATTATGTAAAAATGAGGTTTTTACTTTAAGAAATTTACTTAAAATTTCAAACCAACCCCTAACAACTTTTCCAAGTTAGGAATTTGCACCCCAAACTTTGGCCCTACATACATCAAAAAATATTAAGACAAAAACTCTCTTGCACTAAAGTTCAAAAATGAGCTTAAGGTCCTTGTTTTACAGTGCTAATATAATTACACATAAGCCCCCGAAACTTTACTAAAGACGGTTTAAGTACAAAAATGACTGATTAAACCCTAATACTCATGTGCCACACATTGTGTAATAGAAAATCAAGTCCCAAATCTTGTGAATACTCCAGCGTGACAGCGATTCAACCGAATACCAAGCAAGTAGGTTTTTCCTACCTTTTTAGTATTATACTTCGCGTATTTGAAATATCGCTATTGATATCACTCTGTGGTAGCCACATTTACTCTGAGTATATGCATGTTATTGTACTGCCATACTACATATTTTGTTAACCATCATCAGTATTTGAATTATCACCTGTATTTAATTTTAGAATCAATTTTAACCCTTCTCACCTAAAAACTAAGATCATGTACCATATTGATTCAGTTTTCCCCTTCACTTTTATGCCACATGTTACTATAAGCATCAATATTTACTAGGAAGTAGACTGATGCTTTATCCTACAAAAATACTACTTGTCCTACTGGTCTCAGATGATTGAGAGCCCAGATTATTTCTACATAGGAGTTCCACTTTAATGGTGAGCATAGTAGGCTACTTTTTCCCATTAGGATTATTTATGATAAAGTTACACTAATGGCTTAATTACCTCTATACCCCTTAGTGAACTAGTAATAATGGGATTATCAATTAAAAATCATTGAATTTCTTCAAACATGATTCTAACTAAATCGGTAATGTACCGTATTTTCTTAAAAGGACTAATCACAATGGAATAACAAATTTTGAACATTTTTCTGATAAACATAGAATTATCATTATTTTTTCAACAATTTTAAACACTGATTCTATACACACTCCAACTCTTATTTATATCCATATCATTGTTATAGAACTTGTAGAACCTTCTTAGCATATTGGTGTTAAGTCCTTCAATATCCAAACGTGGCAGGAGAAAGGAAATAGTATATTTTTCCTACTAGAGACAAACACTGATTACCTGCTCACGTAAGTGACCGTATGGGCAGAGATTAAACTAGATGGGAGCAACGAGTGTCGCTTTTCAATTTTTTATATTTCCGTGTGTATTAAAAACGTGTAATTCACCCTTGTGATGGTTCCACCCTAGGTAACATATTAATAATGAATAAAAAGGTTATGTTATTCCACGTTAACTTTAATTTATTGATTTATGTGTACTTATTGTTCATTGATACAAAAAAGCAGGGTGTGACACTAAGATTACCTTGATGTCAGAGAGAACATTTATAGTTTCAGGTTCACTGATCATAATCACACATTATGCATTGAGGAACTTCAGGCCATAGATGAACTCGAGAGGATTTAAAGGGAGGAGGCCATGGCAGTTGAATTTGAGGAAGAAACAGAGATTCTCGCAGATAGTGATGATCATGTTAAAGAAGAAGATGCCGCCGAGGTTAAACTTCTCTTTTAGTTCCACTAACTTGTGAGGTTCTATGGCTCTCTGCATGATAGTAAAGGTTACTAACTCGTGCATCATAATTCACTATCCAAGGTTGTTGATTTGGCCCTATAGGGAAAATAAGCCTTTACATAGATGTTTAATGCACCTCGTCAAGTGTGTTATATACTCATTTTTATTGCGGATCTGATCTTGTGCTACCTTCCATGACACTTTTAAATTTTTAGTTATTTAGAAAATACTCTCTAAGATGAACTCAAACATAGTGAGAAAACGAAGATTTATATATTAAGAAAAATCAATTAAGAGCGAGTATTATCAAGGGAAGCAGCCATTAAACAAAGGTTACGGCCTTTCTGGGAAATAGGGGATAGGGATGCGACCTATCTGAACAACATGAGATAAGGTTGTGTCATGTTCAGTTAACGAGATATGTGGTCATGTCCTGTCTTTTATAAGGAGTTTTCACCACCATAAGTGATATGAGCGAACACGATTTGTTTATCGAGATGGTTCTATCGGGTGGATAATTTATAGGCACTCTCATTTGGATGAATAGTAACCAAAAACTTAGTAAAATTATTATAACCAATCTTGTACGTTTATTAATCATTAAGTAAATTACCTAGCTGAGCTTTATCCATAGAATCCTAAATTTTACAATTATGTGACCTAGCCTTTTGCGATTTAACCCGACCCACAAGCTAAAAAAATTATTGCTGGGGTTTTTAAGCATTTTTCAGCATCTTTGGTATAAGCTAAAGCAATTTATTTAATCAATAAATTCTAATATGCCAAAAATGTAAACATTCGCTAAGATATTGTGTGGAGGATAGGGCCTGATGTAAGATAACATGCCAAACTGCATCTAATAGGTCTTAGAAGTGGATTCTTCCCCATAGTTATCCCAAAAGTGTGATTTCATACCCAAGAACATGATCAAAGGTCTTTCGAGTATTAATATAAGTCATAAAAGTTCTTATTCACAAAATACCATGAGTTGTGTAGTAAAATCTCTACCACATAGGACACAAAGTGGCGTTAGATTCCTGAAAGTGTGGAGAAAGATGAATATATGTGCATTCCTAATTACTAACCCATATAAGTGTAATACCCCGTACTTTTATTGATATTTATTTATGAGATTAATTAAATTAAATGTGAATTAATTGAGAATTAATCCGGATAAAATACTAACGAGATGTGAGTTGGTATTTAATTATAATGCGTATATATGGTAGTATATGAATATTTAAAAATATTAAATTGTCGCGAGACTGCAATACGAAAAATTTGGGAAATTTTGTTGGGACGCGCGTGACAGTCGCGTTAGGAATGTAATTATTTAAATTAAAAAGTGAATTTTATTTTTATCAACCGTATGGTCATTTTGAGTGCGCCAACGTGTCCGGAAGGGTCGAGATAGTCAGAAAACACTAGCCGGGAGTTTAGTTTGGGTCCCGGGGCATTTTTAGGCGAAACCGACAACCCGGAAGGGTATTTTGGTAATTTTAAAAATTAAGGAATTTAGACCCACGATTTTTAGTGTTGATTTATTTATTTTTGGTTAGGCCATTAGGGCCATGATCAGCCAAAAACATAGAGGGGAGTTACGTGAGTTAGAGGAGAGGTTACAAAGAGTCCCCAAACCAAAACCACCACCCACCACCACCAATTTGGACGGAATTGTGACCGGAATGGAGAGAGGACCAACCCTTAAACAGCAACAATGGATCAGAACATCAAATTTACAGGCAAGTGGTTTATCTTGCAAAGATTCAAAGCATATATTTTACATGTTTCTATAGAATTGGAGATTCTCATAAATAATGAAGATTAAATGGATTTGAATGGTTTAAATCATAATTTGGATAGGACTTTCATGTAGGTTTATATTTGAGATGATAACAACTATGAATTTATGATTAATGAGTAGAGAATTTCGAAATTTGAAGGAATTATGGGATGTTCTTGAAGAAATAGGAAAAACTAGGTTTTATATGATTTTTGGGTAATTTGATCCATGAAAGTGATGTTATATGTTGATTTGATGAATCTAAAACGTGGGGAAAGAAGTAAACATGTTAGTAGGATGATTAGTGTATTCATTTGAGAGTTTTGGACGTTAGAATGATGATTATGAACAATAAAAAAATGCAAACTCGTAACTGTTAAGGATTTCTGGGCTGATGACTGCTTGATCGATCGATCGACTCAAGAATGTCGATTGATCGAAGGTTCGATCGATCGACCCCTTTTATCGATCGATTGACCCCTGCTGTATTTTTGCAATTGTTTCTCTTTAAGGTTTAATGATTATGCCAAAGCCGATGTTGGTTATTAGGAAGATTAATATGATAGTGTGGGACTTAATTAAAGTCAGTAAGGCCTTAGTTGTTATCGGAGAACGCTATAACTTATGGGATTGATTAATATTATGTACGAGGGTCTACCGAGTGAGGTACGGTTAGAAAACGTTCGAATTGGAACTACATTGAGAATTAAGGATGATGTAAGATAAGGACAGTAATGGAGGGACTTTAAGTACTGAGATAACATTTGAAATTAATAAGAAATCTAGTAACCTTTTGAGTTAGGTTTAAGTACCCAAATTGATACAGTAAGAGAGTTATCAAACGAAATATATATGATATGTAGTACTCGGAGTAAATTTTCCACGTACGAGATTAACTAGATGAAATGTGCGAACATCTATATTGATATATGATTACTTATGTTGTGTGAATGCCTAGTGTATGGATTTCTTATGTGTATAACATACCTACCATACTTGCTATCACGGGAGGTCATTCCTAAGAGGATAGTCTAGTCTCAATTTGACCTTCGGGGGGACCTTAGATCTATACCTCAGAACATAGGGCTTATTGCTGAATGGATAAGTATGTTGACCTTGGGAGCGTAGGTATGTGCGTGACCCATGGGTATGTGAACTACGTTCGCCTCAAATATGTGTAATTTGTATTTCAACGGTTCCTGAGTGATTCGGAACACGTGATCCTTACGTATGTGATGTACATGGATTTGATAGCAGAGTATGCGTGCACCGCAGCTTAGCCTAGGGATGCCATATATATGTATTTATGTACTGAGAGTGATGTACTTATGTATTTGTGATGGGTTCATTGTTGCTTAGTAGATGTGATTGACTAAGATATGCGAATGGGTTAAAAATGAGAATTTAACTAACACTTGAGATAAGTAAATTAACGAATGTGAACATGGGTTATAAATATGGCTTAATTGGGGGTTATGTGTAGATACTCTATGTTTGAATGCGAAGGAATGAGTGGTATAAACTAGTTAGATAGTGGCATAACTAGGATGGGTTAAAGGCATACGTTAGACGTGCACAGTAGTGGAGAGGTAAGGAACTCATGTGAGAGTACGCAATTAACGTGTTTATAATATGTGATGTTCTATTGTAATTTAAATCACTTGCTGTTTTTAAAATACTCTCCACTTTCGGGCTCTGACCCGTTTGCTTTCAAATCTTTTTTTTGTAAAACCTTTTAGGTGCCCAGCCACAAGGATACCACGCATAGTATTTCCATTAAGGTGACGAGCTGTAGCTGTTGTGGAAGTTACAGGGCCTTGATAGTAGACGCCTTCTTTTCTAGTTCTGACTCCATATTCAGTTTCATCATTTGTAGGGCATGTCGCACATTTCTTTTAGAGACATTTTATATTCAGTTATTCAGGTTGTGGATTTGTAATTAATTCAGGATTCAGACTTGTTTTATTATTTCAGTTGTGGGATTGTTGTGAGGAGTATTTCCTCCAGACTCTTTATTACTCGTTGATTACACTATTGGGACTTTATTGTGTATGGTTATGTTATTCTTTTATTCTTCACTTACTTCATGTTAATCAGATTTAATTTAAAATTGGCAACTCGCTTTTTAAATACTAGGTGGTTAGTAATCATTAAAATGTTTTGGACAGTGATGCTATTAACTGAACCAACTTATCATTTTGTATTAATTTTAATAAAGGAGTAGCTACCCGGTATTTAATTATACGGGGTGTCACAGGTGGTATCAGAGAATCAGGTTCTAGTGTCCTTTAGGATCTGTACGGCTTATTATGTTTTCGCTGAGCTTTCTTTGATATAGAGCCCTATGTTTAGGATTGATGATTCCTTTAGTAAAATTTCATTCTCCTGCTATGATGTATATGATAGCGAATCGTATTGCGATCGGGTGTATTCGTGTGCCGAACAATGTAGTACGTCAGGCGAAGACAGTTGGGTGGACAGAAGGAGGCAAATATATATTGAAGTTAATTGATTTATTTAAAGAAGGATGACCGTAGTTGAAGTCACCGATATTATGGGACGGAAGTCCTGGATGATAGAGAAGGCTAAGGCGCGACTTGAGACTTCTGGGTACAACTATAGTAGGAATGGAGTCAAAGTAGACACATCCAACAAGGTTGGAATGGGAGAGACAGAGTTAGGTGTAACATTGAAGAGAACCAGCAGTAGCAATACTCGAAAGGCGAAGACGGCATGTGCTAGCCAAACGAATGCAATGTATCCAAAGGCTTGGACATATGTCGGAGTATGGCCAATCGAGAGTGAAAATTTTAGGAAAAAATTTTCTTGTCTCGTGAGAGCGGAGTTTCAATGGGGAGAAAAATTACCACACTTATAAGTGGAATGTGACGTCGAGAGAAGGCGTACACGAATGGTTTGACCATAAGTTCCTTGATCAGATGTTTAGGATGAAAACGAATGTCGTTCTGAACTCACACGAGAGGTCCGGACAGAGGTCACTTTGTGAGAAAAAAATATAATTATTTAGTGTACCCTACACCGGATGAAGTAGGTAAAACGGAGAAGGGGACGGTTAAAGCAAATGGTATTATCGCATAGTGTTAATTTGGAGGTAAACATCCCCGGGTGGGGAGATACAAGAATCGAAGGCTTAATATAAAGTAAGACGGGGGAAAACAGTGTTGGTGAAGCACCACAATGGGAAGACCCAACGGATAACCAGTTAAAATGATTCGGATAGCTGAATTACTACCGGGCAAAGGTGATTTCAGTGAGAGATGTAGAAATTAGTAGCGTCTTCCTTAGGGCCGTCAAAACTAAGGGAACAACGGAGATAGTCGTCTGAGTCGAGACTACCAACGTCCGAGAGATGGACCACCTTAACATGATTCGTGAGACAAAAGATAAGTGGAGTATGTGTAGAGGTATTTCTGTGGGGAGTGAAACCCGTGCGTTATAAAAAATTTCCCGCTACGAGATTAGGGATCAAGGTATTGTGCCTGGCGAGGGCAACAGTTATTGAAATATCCGGTTTGGGACAGACATGTGTGGTAAGTCCAGGAACCATTTGAGCAGCCGGGACGATTATTAGGATAGAAGTATGAGTTATATAATCAGATGAGGATACATGTTATTTGTGGCATGAATGAGTTACTACATTTGTTCCAATTGTATTTTCACTTGAGAGTCGAGTTTAGTGAGTATATCAATAAGTTTATTATATATAAGAACATTTTCCCTGATAGTGTGGGGGTTACTTTTACTGTCATCCGCGGAGGATGAATGGGTATATTAATAGCGGTTTATGCTTTATCGAAATTACTCGTTTTAGTGTTGTGTTATACGAGTATGATATGATCCTAATTATTGTTTTATATATATGATTATACTGATAGTGTGCTGGTATTGCAAGTTTATTGGGATTAGTACATCGGAGTAGCATGTTTTGTTCTGGCGAGGCCCCATCTGTGAGAGTGACGAGCTCGTAATTGAACTTTCGTGCATATATATATAAATATGTATACAGGTTATGATTTCAAATAGGTATAATGGTCTCATATATTTATTCCTAGTATGCGTAGGGCTTTCTTTGTTATCAGTTGTATGTAATTGATTTACTAGTCAATAAAGAGTTAGTTGGTTTTTATAATTAACGATAGAGAGGTCGTAACAAAAAGAGTGCATTATTTTATCACCCGTTAGAGATTTGGAAGTTTATACTAATAGTTGTGTGTCTGGGGACGGGAATTTGAGGGTCTCAAATATCTCGCATGTTGTATATGAAATGTGATTTCCATCACTATAAAGAGAAAAGTGTCTTTCAGAAGGAGTTCTTTGTTTATGTATAGTTGCGAACTGAGATCAAACTTTGTTGTTAAAAGACGAGAGTATAGGGGTACATATTATGGACAGGGCTTAACGGATTCCGATGACCAACAATGTTAGGTAGTAGTGTATCGGGGGGTTCCTTGTTTGGATTTCGCTTTGCGAGACACCCCATGCATGAAACTTAGCGTAAGGTTGGTAGTAAGGAAATGTGTGGCCCTTCGTTCATGATTTGGATACCTCTATCGTTATCGGAGTACGTAGTTATAACGGGAAATTACAAGGAGTAAATTATGATGTACGGCCATTAGAGCCAGTTGTTAGTAAATTACGATATAAGTACTAATAATGTTGGTTTCGTCACGGCGTGTTGAAGGACGCATTGAGGATAAGGAGGATTTAGGATTTCTAATTCAGAGGCGATTGAGAATGCCCAAGTGGTATAGCACCGTTGTATTTACAGTGATAATAAAGAGTTTGGGATTTGTATGAAGTGTATATAATGTTTAAAAACCGTATGGTTGGGTTATAAGGGGTGTAGACATCTTGATTTGCTAAAGTGTAAATCAAAGGAAGAGGGAACATAGACGGGTGAGATTATTACTTATGAGATTAAACATCATAAGAAAAGGTGTAAGTGAATATCATGTGTAGTAAGTGTAGCACGTTCAAACTTAGGCAGTAGAAAGCCATTTAATAAAAGGGATATCTCTTGAGAAGGCGAATAAATTATTATGAGAAATTTGGAGTAGAGTTCCGATCAATCGAATGTGGAGGGTGACTCAAGAGTAAATAGAATGAGGATGTCAATCAGGTATAAAGTCCATATATGCACAAAGTGGTGAAAAGTGTAAGGGTCCAAACTTTTTGTATTCGTCGGGAGAATAAGATCATTAAGTATCATTTAACGAGGAAAACTTTATGTGAATATCGACATTGAAAGAGGCATAGTAAGTAGTAGAACAGTTGGGGTTAGATGATCAACCAAATAATTTTGTATCAAGACGACGATTGCAAGAATGGGAGGGTCAAGATGGACAATTTTCTTGAGAGGTAGCCAACTTATTGATAAGTAATGAATTCCTTCGATTATGTGGGACATGTTGTCCAGAAGGAGACAAATTGTTATATACTTGAATGATTTACACTATTAGATACTGAACACGCTGGTATGTGGTTCGATGTAGTATTATTTAGAACTGGGATGAAATCCCCGAAATCCACATTTAGGTGAGGTGACAGTAAGTAGTGGGAAATAACGATTCAAACTGAGGGTTGTATCACCTATAACCCGAGGTGAAGGCACAAGGTGACTAACGACTGATGGATTGTATGAAAGAAATTTTGGATTCATTGCGATATCTTCAATTCCAAATCGGGTATAACTAGTGAGGTATATTGTAGTCATGAGGAGGAGATATTACCTAATAGTAGAGTTGGGGGGAAAAGCACCCGTATCTATTTATGGTGGACAAGGTGCTTACAAAGGTTTGTGTGACACCAACAGGCTGAAGTGGTTTTCCCTTGTGTAAAAGTCACAACGTCGGGATACTTCAAGGAATGGACAAGGATAGTCAGATGTGTTATTGATTCATCCCAGGATGGGAGTTTGGAGTTTTGATAAACGCGGGAGTTAGTAGTGAGGTGAGGACTCACAATACTAGTAAAAATAATGCGGCTAATGATGTATAGGCTATTTTTATTCGAAGGTTGTTTAATAAGAGCACAACGTGAGGTGCATTTATCGAAGATTATTCTAATAAGGTATCAAGTATGTTAAACAAGCTTATTCTGAAGCGAGGGTTTTAGTGATTTGGGCTTTTCTTTATAATTATTTTGAATACTGGAGGATACCTATTTTTTTCCAGGTGTGCCTTACTTTTCCGAATTTCAGGACGAAATTCTGTTATTAGGGGGGAAGTATGTAATACCCCGTACTTTTATTGATATTTATTTATGGGATTAATTAAATTAAATGTGAATTAATTGAGAATTAATTCGGATAAAATACTAATGAGATGTGAGTTGGTATTTGATTCTAATGCGTATATATGGTAGTATATGAATATTTAAAAATATTAAAATTGTCGCGAGACTGAAATACGGCAATTTGGGAAATTTTGTTGGGACGCGCGTGACAGTCGCGTCAGGAATGTAATTATTTAAATTAAAACGTGAATTTTATTTTTATCAACCATATGGTCATTTTGAGTGCGCTAACGTGTCCGGAAGGGTCG
Source organism: Sambucus nigra (assembly GCA_949130495.1). Lineage (NCBI taxonomy): Eukaryota > Viridiplantae > Streptophyta > Magnoliopsida > Dipsacales > Adoxaceae > Sambucus > Sambucus nigra. Next base: position 96,503,677 of record OX422212.1, read on the forward strand.
AGATAGTCAGAAAACACTAGCCGAGAGTTTAGTTTGGGTCCCGGGGCATTTTTAGGCCAAACCGGCAACCCGGAAGGGTATTTTGGTAATTTTAAAAATTAAGGAATTTAGACCCACGATTTTTAGTGTTGATTTATTTATTTTTGGTTACGCCATTAGGGCCATGATCAGCCAAAAACATAGAGGGGAGTTACGTGAGTTAGAGGAGAGGTTATATAGAGTCCCCAAACCAAAACAACCACCCACCACCACCAATTTGGACGGAATTGTGACCGGAATGGAGAGAGGACCAGCCCTTAAACAACAACAAAGGATCAGAACATCAAATTTAAAGGCAAGTGGTTTATCTTGCAAAGATTCAAAGCATATATTTTACATGTTTCTATAGAATTGGAGATTTCTCATAAATAATGAAGATTAAATGGATTTGAATGGTTTAAATCATAATTTGGGTAGGACTTTCATGTAGGTTTATATTTGAGATGATAAAAACTACGAATTTCTGATTAATGAGTAGAGAATTTTGAAATTTGAAGGAATTATGGGATGTTCTTGAAGAAATAGGAAAAACTAGGTTTTATGTGATTTTTGGGTAATTTGATCCATGAAAGTGATGTTATATGTTGATTTGATGAATCTAAAATGTGGGGAAAGAAGTAAACATGTTAGTAGGATGATTAGTGTATTCATTTGAGAGTTTTGGACGTTAGAATGATAATTATGAAGAGTAAAAAAATGCAAACCCGTAACTGTTAAGGATTTCTGGGATGATGCCTGCTTGATCGATCGATCGACTCAAGAATGTCGATCGATCGAAGGTTCGATCGATCGACCCCTTTTATCGATCGATCGACCCCTGCTGTATTTTGGCAATTGTTTCTCTTTAAGGTTTAATGATTATTCCAAAGCCGATGTTGGTTATTAGGAAGATTAATATGATAGTGTGGGACTTAATTAAAGTCAGTAGGGCCTTAGTTGTTATCAGAGAACGCTATAACTTATGGGATTGATTGATATTACGTACGAGGGTCTACCGAGTGAGGTACGGTTAGAAAATGTTCGAATTGGAACTACATTGAGAATTGAGGATGATGTAAGATAAGGGCAGTACTGGATGGACTTTAAGTACTGAGATAACATTTGAAATTAATAAGAAATCTAGTAACCTTTTGAGTTAGGTTTAAGTACCCTAATTGATACGACGAGAGAGTTATCAAACGGAATATATATGATATGTTGTACTCGGAGTAAATTTGCCACGTACGAGATTAACTAGATGAAATGTGTGAACATCTATATTGATATATGATTACTTAGGTTGTGTGAATGCCTAGTGTATGGATTTCTTATGTGTATAACATACCTACCATACTTGCTATCACGGGAGGTCGTTCGTAAAAGGATAGTCTAGTCTCGATGTGACCTTCGGGGGGACCTTAGATCTATACCTCAGAACATAGGGCTTGGAAGGGCTTATTGCTGAATGGATAAGTCTACTGACCTTGGGAGCGTAGGTATGTGCGTGACCCATGCGTATGTGAACTATGTTCACCTCAAATATGTGTAATTTGTATTTCAACGGTTCTTGAGTGATTCGGAACACGTGATCCTTACATATGTGATGTACATGGATTTGATAGTAGAGTATGCGTGCACCGCAGCTTAGCCTAGGGGTGCCATATATATATATATATATATATTTATTTATTTATTTACTGAGAGTGATGTACTTATGTATTTGTGATGGGTTCATTCTTGCTTAGTAGATGTGATTGACTAAGATATGTAAATGGGTTAAAAATGAGAATTTAACTAACACTTGAGATAAGTAAATTAACGAATGTGAACATGGGTTATAAATATGGCTTAATTGGGGGTTATGTGTAGATACTCTATGTTTGAATGCGAAGGCAGGAGTGGTATAAACTAGTTAGATAGTGACATAACTAGGATGGTTTAAAGGCATATGTTAGACGTGCACATTAGTGGAGAGGTAAGGAACTCATGTGAGAGTACGCAATTAACGTGTTTATAATATGTGATGTTCTATTGTAATTTAAATCACTTGCTGTTTTTAAAATACTTTCCACTTTCGGGCTCTGACCCGTTTGCTTTCAAATCTTTCTTTTGTAATAACCTTTTAGGTTCCCATCCACAAGGACACCATGCATATTATTTCCATTAAGGTGACGAGCTGTAGCTGTTGTGGAAGTTACAGGGCCTTGATAGTAGACGCCTTCTTTTCTAGTTCTGATTCCATATTCAGTTTCATCATTTATAGGGCATGTCGCACATTTCTTTTAGAGACATTTTATATTCAGTTATTCAAGTTGTGGATTTGTAATTAATTCAGGATTCAAACTTGTTTTATTATTTCAGTTGTGGGATTGTTGTGAGGAGTATTTCCTCCGGACTCTTTTTTACTTGTTGATTACACTATTGGGACTTTATTGTGTATGGTTATGTTATTATTTTATTCTTCACTTACTTCATGTTAATCAGATTTAATTTAAAATTGGCAACTCGCTTTTTAAATACTAGGTGGTTAGTAATCATTAAAATGTTTTTGACAGTGATGCTATTAACTGAACCAACTTGGCATTTTGTATTAATTTTAATAAAGGAGTAGCTACCCGGTATTTAATTAGATGGGGTATCACAATAAGGCCATGGCCTATCAAGATTCAACAAGAATTAGGTATGGTGACATAATCGGGGTAAGTGGGTATTTTCAAAAACCATAAAATAGGCTTGAGAAAACAAATTTGTAAAGAAAAGTCCTTGAAGAGTGTTTACATGTGAATGTGGATCTAACAACTCGAAATTCACCCGTGTGATGATGATCTGGAGATCCCCATGGATGGAAAAATGTGTAACGGACCTGATTTATAAGGAACTTGGTAGAATACCTCATTCTTAGAGATGGTGCTAAATTGATAATGTTGAAAAATGGGTCGATAAGATTGATCCATGCCATCGAAGATGTACCCGATAACATTAAGTATAAAAAAACATAACAAAATAGATATAGAGAGATATAACACAAGATATATAGCGGCTTGGCTATAAAAATGGGCATACATCCACTTTGGTGCCTCATTCTCATGATTTATATGTAGTAATATAAATTTTAGTAGTCTTTAGAGGTGTAGAAGAGAGAACTAAGGCTAATTATATGAACATAAAAGTTTTGTGAGGAGAGGGATGCGACCTAGTAGCTTAGGTTGTAGAGGGGTCGTGGACAGGTGGTCGGAGTAGATGACCTAAGTATATTATCAGGTATATAGAGAGAATGAGTGGAAATTTTAGCAGAGTTTCGTCGCCAAAGATGTCTTAATAAATGAGGAGGTGAGTACTTTTATTTATAGAAGTTTGGTGAAGGTGTCACATGCATGGTTCACGTGATATAAGGATATGTTTTGTTGAGGTGGAATCTTTATAGAAAGTGGACATCTGGCAAGCACTATGCTATTAAAGTAATGTTTGTGGTAGGTACTGCACTGATGATGGAGTAGGAAGTCGCATCTTGTTAGAGGCATGGTCATTGCTTGCTCATATGATAATGGGATATGAGTCCCCGAATTTTGTGGCATCTAGTCTCCGACATGTGGACATGGACTTTGGTGGCCATGTTCCTTATTAAGATGTTGTGTGAAACCTTTGCCACATGTCATGCATTCATAGGCTAGCATATCTTTGGTATATCAATAACTTTTCCATCTCAGCCTTGATTTTGAAGTCTAGTTCATGCTTATACATTCTAATTGACTACTTGATCGGTATTATTAAAGGTAGTACATTCAATTTATGGCAACTCACCTCTTGATCCAACTGAGGCATCACAATGTATTTCCATATAAAGACGTCTTTGAATTCCCGAATGAGCTTGATCATCTCAAACTTCTTCGCATCGAATGAAGATTGGCCTTAATTTATTACCATCCTCATCTAAATCCACCTTCGATAATTATTGAATGTGTGTTTTTGGATTATCTTGCATGCATAGAAGCTCATCTTCAACCTTTTCTATGTACTCTTGAATGTTTTATTTATCAATGAGAAGTCATTATCTTTAATTATCTATAAAAAATGCACATATTTTGGGTGAGCTTCTTTAAGGTCTTTGGTTTCCTATTCACACCTTCAAAGATGATAGATCATCATTCTATCATTAAAATCCACCTTCTCATATTATCACGAAGAAGTTGGTGGTACCTTTATTTTCTTAAAGTTTTCTAGTTTCTCCATCGTTGACCTATCATCTTTGCTCAATGAACTCTAGCACTTCACCTCCTCTTCCAATGGATCTATCATTGTCTTCATTCTATCTCTAAGTTTTTTAGAGATAGAATAAGGTTTATTAGTAACCTATCCGTATTCTTTAACTTGCAGGAATTTCTTCGACTACTTCCTCTTGATCTCTCAAAGTCCCAATCTGCCTTTGATAGAGGGAACTCGCACCCCTTTAATATGCTTTGTGACGATATGTACTTACTCATTTAGTTAGTGTAAAATACAGCATCCACCAAGTGGTCGACTCAGAAATACGGAACTTAATATCGGAAGTGATATTTCTCATGCTTTTTCCAACATTCACATAGACAATGGACTTGGAAGTTTGGTTATTTTGTTAACCCATTTTATTTTCAACCCACGAGAGTAGCCGACCAAGCCCAGCAGAACTAAAATGGTTCCTAGCCTAAATCGCGGAATAAACATATGTAACTGATCTAGGATGTGACCAAGTCTACCCCCAAGAATCTCGTGGAGATATCCGAGGGATTCATAGTTCATCATGGGCAACGTGGAGTTACTTTGTCGACTAAAATTCTACATCTATAAATTGTAACGCCGGGACAAGGGTATAGGGGCATGTAACCAAGAATATTGAGAGATACTTAATAAATAAATATAACTCTTTGTGGACACAAGTTATCGAAACACGTACATAGTTGTGTTGTGTGTGCGATTGTATACTTTCTTCCTTGATTGTGATTGTTCTTCGTAAATTCTATATTGTGATATTTTTTTATAGAACAATTGGCATAGTTTATGGGAATCGATTCTTATTCCTAGGATAACACTTACTAACTGAAAGCTTCTAATGTCTCACCACAGTAGAAACATCCCTCAAGCCAGTGATGTTCAGGAAGAACCTTTCCCTCCCAGGGCGAGGTCTAAAATTAGCCAACTAAATCTAAGGCTTCTCTAGGAAAGGCAACCTTCTGAAGAAAGTCATGGACCACCTTGGTCCACACAAATTTCTAGGTTGGTCGACGAATATGAGGCCAGACTTAGAGACAAAGAATAAGCCACGCATCGTCAAGAATAAGAGAATGCTCGCCTAAAAAGGTGACTGGAAAGAATGGAAAGAGATCTCCAAAAAAATAGAAGAAGATGCCACGATCAAACTCTTAGCCCTCAGGTGAGTGAATCTCATAGACGAGGAAGGATCCCCAGGCATGACCAAGGAAGATCTTACAGGAATAGGTTAAAAGATGGCCGATCAGAATGAATACAACAAGCTCAATGCCATAGGAGTCATGTTCGATAGAATAATGAAATCAGAAGCTTGGTCCAAAGGGAAATGGATCAACATCAAGTCCACCGAGGAGCCAAATCCATACGAGAGCTATCAAGAAGATCACTAAACACTCAAATGAAGTCCCCTTTTTCAAAGTCAGTAGAAAAAGATGAGCCCCCCAAGAATTTTGTGATCCCAAGATTCAATATCTATGATGAGAAAACTGACCCTATCGATCATGTACGACAGTACAGGCAAGACATAACCTTGTGGAGCCACAACGACTCATTGATGTGTCGCATCTTCCCTTTCAGTCTACATGATGTGATGCAGAATTGGTTCGAAAGGTTGCCACATACGTCCATCACGAGATTTAAGTATCTAGATAAACAATTCACAGCTCACTTCATAACTATCATCTCTCACCCCAAGCGGATGGATGCACTGCTCACAATGAAGAAAAAGCCACATGAAAATTTCAGGGAGTATGCCAAGAGATACTGGGAGGTTTTCAACGAGATTAAGGACTGGTCGGAGAATGTCAATGTAGTGCCCTTCAAGATCAGTCTATCGAGCACTTCTCTATTGCATCAATCCCTAACTAAGAAAGAGAATAATTCCATCGATGACCTAATGGTCCGTATTGAAAAATACACCAAAGTCGAAGATTTAACCCATCTTAATGCAGGGAACAATGGTCACACGAAGATGAACAAAGGGATAGAGAAAAATAATTCTCAGAAAAAAGGAAACAAGAATGGGGGTAGGAATAGATCCAAAAATGACCCCTCGAAAGCGTTTCAGGCTGTCAACACAGTCTTTAAGGAATCGATATACAAAATTCTCAACAAGATCAAGGAAGAGCCATTTTTCAAACGGCCCATGAAGATGGGAGGAGACCCTACAAAATGAAACAATGCATTGAGATGTGCACTCCATAAATAGGATGGTCAAAGGACTAAACACTGCAAAGCACTCAAGTCTCATCTACGGGAATTGGCCCTATTTGGCCATCTCAATGAGTTCATAGATAAGAAGATAAACAAGGTCGCGATGAATGGAGACCAGAAGCCAGATAATGTCCTCGAGGAAGATACATGCCACGAGTTTATAATAATTCATGGGGCATCAGACCTCAAGCAAGTATAAGGAAACACTATTTGGATGGAAGTAAAAAAGCTTACTACTGTTATGCAAGCTTTTTAGATGAATCCCACCAAAACATAGGCCGGGAAGCACCGACGACCAGAAGACGTCGACTATAGCAAACACATTGTGTTTACCAAAGATGGTTTAGTTGGAGTATGCATAGGTAATCACACTCTGGATAACTAACTAGGACAACGACAGGCTGCTCGTGTACCAAGTTATCTCCTTCGAAGTGATTTACCTAGAACTATTCAACAAATTGAAGTTAAATATCGCTGGGAACGATAGTATTGCCAGTCAGGTCAGGAAATATTTCAAAGATGATCGAGTTTGTTGTGGTGGATATGATTCCCCCAACCATGACATCCTAGACAGGGATTGGCTCTATGCCATGAATCCTGTACCATTCTCGTATCATTAGAAACTCAAGTGCATTACAAATCGAGGTGATGTTGATATTCGTAGTGACTAGACTATGGCTAGAAAATGCTTTATTATATCCATCTGGCCCAAATAAGATAAGAAGAAAGTCGAGAAGAAGGTCTAGGAGGAAGCCTAAGAGGGGGTGTTTCCTTCCAAATAGTAATTACAGTACGGTCGACTAGGGGTGGAGAAAACAGGGTCCACCCTGCAAATAGGATCGTTGAAAACCTGGAAGAAGTTATAATTGAAGGTAACTCATCTAAGAGGAGATTTCTAATTGGTTCCTCTCTCACGGGACGAGATAAGAAGGAGATAACCATGTTCCTATGAAATAATCTGGACATTTCTTCTTAGGAGCTGTACGAGCTGCGTGGGATAGACCCACTATTGCATGCCATCGACTGCATGTTGACCCATCTTTTAAACCAATCGCTCAGAAGGCTCCCCAAACAGCCCCCAAAAAATCAAAGGCACTGGAGAAAGAGGTTGGAAAATTACTAGATGCGGGTTCCGTTCGAGAAGTCCAATTCCCAAAATGGATGTCCAACCCATTTGTAGTACCCAAAAGCAACGAGAATTGGAAGGTATGCATTAATTTTACTGACCTCAAGAGGGCTTGTCCGAAAGACAGTTTCCCACTACCAAAGATAGATCTGCTGGTTAGCGCCACAATAATGCATGAGAGGATGAGCTTTCTAGACGCTTACTCCGGATTTCACTAGATCCCACTTTATGAGACATACCAAGATAAGAACTCCTTCATAACCCTTATTGGGTTATATTGTTACAAAGTCATGCCGTTCGGCCTCAAAAACACCGGAGCGACTAATCAACAGTTAGTCACCAGGATGTTCAAGAAATTGATGGGAGAAACAATGAAAGTCTACCTTGATGACATGCTCATTAAAAGAAAACACAAGGGAGACCACCTCTCAGACCTAATGTGAAACTTTGAAATCCTTAGGAAATACCGGATGAAACTTAACGCTAGCAAGTGTTCATTTAGTGTCTAGTCAGGAATGTTCCTAGGATATCTGGTCAGCAAAAGAGGGATTGAATTAAAACCTAATCAGATCGACACCATTAGAAAATTTCATCCCCCTTAGATGATAAGAGATGTCTATAAGCTTACCGGCATGCTCATCACACTCAATAGCTTCATCTCCAAGTCTTCAAAGCGTTATTGACCATTCATCCAGTAGTTGAAGAAAGATAATGGACTAATATGAAACGGAAACTGCTCTAAAGCCTTGAAATAACTCAAGTCTTACCTCAACAAGCCACCCTTGCTAGTTATTCCAAATAAAGGTGATCCCTTGTACCTTTACCTTATTATGTCAGACTAGGGGTGTAAACGGGTCGGGTCTAGATCGGGTCTGGGTATATCCAGATCCGATCCAGGTATATTTTTAACGGATCGGGTCTTACCCGATTACCCGACGGGTCTCAGAAAATGGATCTAGACGGACCCGGATACCCGACCCGAATACCCGACCCAATTATATATATATATATATATAACAGTTTTACATACATATATACATACATATATATAACTGTAATATATATATATATATATGTATGTAAATATGTATGTAAAAATGTTTTTATATAAAACTGTTTTTATATATAACTTATATATATATATATATATTACAGTTATATATATGTATGTATATATGTATGTAAAACTGTTATATATATATATATAAGTTAGTTATATATATATTTAGTAACTATATGTAAGACTATATATGTATATAATATTATATATAAATATATATTTATTATATTATATATATACACATTCGGGTCGGGTCCTTATCGGATCGGAGTCATGTATATCCAGATCCGGTCCATTAACTAATCGGGTAATCGGATAATCGGGTCTATAAAATTTGCTCAGATCCGTTAATTCTGGTCGGGTCCGGATCGGGTCCGGGTCCAGACCTGGTCCATTGATAGCCCTATGTTAGACCATGCCATGAGCTCCATTTTGATATCTGAGAAGGAGGGAGGTCAACAGACGGTATATTACTAAAGTAAGATGCTACTTGATGCCGAGCAATATTATCTGTCCCTAGAGAAGATCACCTATGCCATAGTGGTATCCTCCAGGAAGCAGAAGTATTACTTTGAGGCTCATTCGATTATAGTGATTACCTCACATCCCCTCACAGTTGTTCTAAGGAAAGGTTACCTCTCTATCCGACTGTTAAAATTATCGTTCGAGCTTAGAATATTTGATATCCACTTTCAACCAAGAACAATAATTAAGGGGAAAGTCCTAGCTAATATTATTGTTGAATTCATAGGATACCAGCCTACTACCCAATTAGAAAATGAGCATCCAACAGAAGAGGGATAAATATCCTTTGATTGGACCCTTTACATTGATGGATCCTCCAACTCTAGGTGGAAAGAATAGGCATTGTATTGGTTACCCCAGAGAATACTGTGCTCGAATAGGGGATCAGGCTAGGATTTGAAGCCTCCAACAACGAAACAGAATATGAAGCACTGATCATCAGCCTGGTCAAAGCACAACTACTGAGGGCAAAATTATTTTGGGTATTTGGCGATTCAAAGCTAGTGTCTAAGTAGATAAGTGGAGATTTTAATGCCAAGGATGAGAGGATGGCATCTTGCCTCACTGTTGTAAAGGGACTTATGGAAAATTTTGATAAATTTGATGTTCAGCAGTTCCCTGCGGGGCAGAACAATCACGCTTGTGCCTTAATAGCTCTATGATCTGTCATTGACTCTGATTTAAAAAGAACCATTCAGATAGAATTCCTCGCACAGCCGAGCATCAACTAGTCATCCATAGATGAGCAAGTCCTCCACGTAAAAAGGGCACCTAGTTGGATGGATCCCATTATGACTTATATACAGAGTGATACACTACCAAGCGACAAGAGATCGGCGCACCAGATAAGAGTTAAGGCTGCTCACTTTCACTTATCTCCCGAGGGTAAACTCTACAAAAAGTATTTCATTGGCCCCTACCTCTAGTGCATTACCGAGAAGATATCGAGTAGGTTCTTAGTGAACTTCATGAAGGCATTTGTTGGAGTCATACAGGAGGAAGATCATTGGTTGTCCGAGCAATCAAGGAAGGATATTGGTAGCCATACATGCAAAAGGATGTTGGAATTTATGTATGCAACTGTGAAAAATACCAGAAGCACTCCCTTATAAAACACCAGCCTGCTAGCGACCTCAAGTCATTAACCAGCCCATGGACTTTTACCTAGTGGGGCTTGGATATTATAGGGCCGACGCTTATCGCATCTGGGAATCACAAGTATTTTATAGTCGGTAATAAATACTTCACCAAATGGGTAGGGTCAGAACTTCTCACGAACATCCGAGACTCTGATATGACGAGGTTAATATGGAAGAAAATCATCACTCGCTTTGGGATACCAAGAACGATCATTTCTAACAATGGCATGCAGTTTGAAAGCGTCTTCTTTCAAGGCTATTGCGATAAACATGGCATAAAACATCACTTTAGTTCTATGGAATATCCCCAAAGCAATGGGCAAGCTGAAGCTTCTAATAAAATAATGATTGACAGACTAAAAAATGACTAGAAAGAGCCAAAGGGGCCTGGGTAGACAAATTATCCGACATTTTATGGGCTTATCGTATAATTCCCAGGCCAGCAACTGGAGAAACCCTCTTAGCGCTCCCCTTTGGATTGGAGGTAGTCATACCATTGTAAGCAGGACACCTTACTTTGAGAACCACCTTGGTCGACCAAGGCCTCAATGATGAAGTGTTACTCACTGAACTTGACTTAGCTGATGAGCGAAGAGAGATGGCACTAGTTAAGTTGGAATCCCACCAACATCAACTGGCCATACAATATAACCAAAAAGTTAATCCGAGGAAATTTCTAATAGGATATTACATCCTAAGAAAAGTCATTGGTAGTGTTGTAAGACCATCAGGAGGCAAACTGGGACCCAATTAGGAGGGACCTTTCAAGATAATAAGGGACGACCAACAGGGAGAATATCACTTGAAAACGCTGGAGGGTAGAGAGATACTAAGGGCCTGGAATGCATCCAACCTTTAAAATTTATACTTTTAGACTTCTATATCTTTTATTTTTTAGGATCATTAATTTAGGAAAATTTTCATTTACAAATTGATGTTTCCTTTTATTTATCATTTTAATAAATAAAGGTCGAGTGGCTTGTGCATTCTGAACATCTTGGTTGTTTAATGCCTCTTGATCGCAATACACATCTTTTCCAAGAAATATTCTCCCCTCAAAGCATAACAGAGCTCCAGGATTACAACAAGTTGATCAACTTTCTCCAGTCAAGGAATATCATATGCTAAGAACAAACAAAGCCCCTATGGTTAAAACATTGTGCTAGACTTATTCCAATCAAGGAAATATAAAATATATGTGAAGAAAGGTTTACAATTAACCTTCCTCAGGTATTTGTTGAAAATAAAATTAGCCTCTTGAGTTTCTCCCGAAATAATAAAAGACCTACAGGGGATCCTTAGGCAATAAAGCCAACTCAAGGTTGGTTAAAAAATCCTTCTTGGGAGGATGTCCCATTAAACAGGTACATTCTCACCATTGCCCTACTTAGGCCTAAGGAAGTGTGACGACAAAACCTTAAAGCTAAAGTGGATGGCATAATATGGCTAATGCATATTGGATTGGGAGAATGTTCAAACACGAGATAAACAAAAACTCAATATCATTTAGTCAGTTTAAAATCCCAAAATGATCAAAATTTTGTACTGATTCATTCATATTATGTTTAGATCTATCAAGTACTTTTTTTGTCAAACATTGATGTCAAGCATACAACAAATAAGGTTAAGACATGTTTAGTTAGCACATGATCAAGACATAAATAACCAGTTGTATCTTTTATTAAGAATCATATGATTACATTTACATCAAAAGACCAAGAAATACTTAAAGACCTATGAAGGCCCAGGATGACGAGCAAGGTAGTCCTCTACTTGAGCTCTTCGACCATCATCAGGACGAGGAACTAAGTCTTCTTATATTCTCTATGGGCTTGGATCCAGAAGCTGCGTAGGAATAACATCTATTGGGATTCAACGGTCTTCCCTGGAAAATAGATTCCACACACCAGATGATTGAACAGTCTGATACTTATACCACAAGGAGGACTATTTATGAATTTTTAATTCCTTAAGAGCTTTCAGCGATCCCCTACAAAAAGCAAGGTATTCGGCCTCTTTCAGTCCTGCTGGGGCATCTTCCCAACCTTGGTCATAACCATCATCCCAGACCTTCTGAGGACCCCTTCGAAATAAATGCCCTAATCGAGTGACATCCCTTTGGAGACCAGCAACAATCAAATAATCTCACATAACATCTGCTTTTAGCTCGACAATCTCCCTCTTAGAAACTTGATTTCCAGTTTGAGCAACTATAGCCGATGATGAAGAGGATCCTCGCAACACCAAAGGGCGATAAGGTGAAGTGTTTTCCTTAATACGAGCAATTTCTCTTCTCAAAGCATCATTCTCCTAGTGAAAAAACTCCCCCACTTGGTTAATTTTGGAAGAATCCAGAAGTTTTGCCCTCAAGGTGTCCATTTCCTCCTGCATAGAGGCACCAAGTCCCTCCATATCCTCGAGCCTATCCTTGAGCTTAGAAACTACCTCAGATTGATCCTTATAATCCTGGTTTCACCCCTGAGGAATTTACAGATCTTTATAAAAGTTTGACATGCATAAGCCCTTATCTTCGGACCAAGAATCTGGCCTAAATGGGAGTTAGTAGGAATATAATCATCTAAATCAATGTGATACATCCAACAAAACAAGAAACAAAGGTAGTAAGAATCAATAATGAAACATAAAATTTGCTTTTCATTTAATCAAAACGCCCAGGCTAGTACAAAGGAAAGGAAGACGAAAAAATACAACAGATGAACAAAATAACAATAGAGCCAAAATTCCTAGCAGCAGTTTAGGATGCCTCAACCTAGTCAGACGTCAAGGGACCCTTCCCCTTGTCCGCAACTTGGTCGGTGAAGACCTCACCTCCACCAGTACCTAAGGCAGCTCCTCCAACTGAAATAATGACCCCCTCTGGATTATACGATGTAGCTCCCATAGCAAGAGTAATGGTATCCATATCATCCTGAGCATCAGGTTGAGAAAATGAAGATACCTTAATAGGATTTTGGCCTGGATGATACTGGGAGAATAGGTGGGAGTCAACATCAACCCTTGATACAGTCAAAGCTTGATCCTAGCCTTTATTGAATCATGCTTACTTGAGAAAGGCAATTTGGTGCTCGGTGTTATCATATGTTGCCTCCTAAACTTCATTATACTCTCTCCCCCTGACTGTCGCGGCTTTCGCCTCCAACTTATCCACCTTGGCGACCAGCTCCTTATTTCCCTCAGCTATTGCCAACTTGTATGCGATCACGACACTATAGGCGTTTCGGAGGTCAGACAGATCCTTCACCAACTTTTCACTCTCCTTATTAAAGGCAACCTTCATATCAGTCAGAGCCTTCTCAGAAGACTTTAGAGCTTCGTCCACCTCTGCATTTCTCCTCAACAAATCAGCTCGATAACGGAGCAACACAGTGTAGTCAGAGATAAACTGAAAAATAAAGGAAACACAGGTTAAGCATGAGATATTAAAGGAAAATTTAGAACAAATATGTATAAAGAGAGAATAACTCACAAAATCAAGCCCTTGAGTAGATTTAAAGGCTAACTAGTCTGCCCATATGCTTGATGAACACTTAAGGTCGACCACGAGCACTGATTTCTCCAGCAGCAAAGGGGCAAGTTGAGTAGCAACAACCACTAAGGCCCCCTCAACAGTAACAATATAAGGCACCATCAAGGATTGTGCCCTTCTCTTATCTCCCTCTTTCTCTTCTTCTTCTTCTTCTTCTTCTTCTTCTTCTTCTTCTTCTTCTTCTTCTTCTCTCTCTCTCTCTCTCTCTCTCTTTATCTCTCTCTCACTTCTTCTCCTCTTCTCTCTTCATTTTATCCACCTTTTTCTCCTAAACCACCACCTTAGAACTACCAATAGAGTCTCTAGCTTTCTCCTTAAGGAAATTCATCATGTTGGACAACAGATCATCATCCTCGCCATCCTGGATCAAATATATATTCGTCGGAGGGGCCATATCTTCCTCGTTGCTCTCACTTTCACCACTCTTTTCCTTGCGGCGTTCTACTAGACCCTCTTACAAGATACTTTCTTCCTCTTCTTCTACCTCAATGTGTTCAGAACTAACACCAAATACTTCTTATGGAATATTTAGATGAGGAATTGTGTCTACTAGGTGAGCAATAAAGATGGACGTAGTGTTCCTATACTCCAAAAAATATAGCAGATCGAGGATATTCCCCCTCAGTAATAATGTTTCTTATCCTTTAAGCTTTCAAGTGTTCAGCAGCTCGAATCTCACGAGGAGCCGATTCTTAATTCTTGGCTTTTACTATAAAAAAAAGGAGGGAAGTATTATAAGAAAGGTATACAAAGGTAGGTAAATAAATAATGAAAAATAGATGGTGATAATAACCTATGCATTCCTCCCCAAAGGTAGGGATCCTAGGTCCCTTGTACCTTACGCCCTCTAATTGGGGAGGATATTGCCAATTCCTGGCAATGAAGCCTTCAGACCAATAATTTGTGTGGGAATCAAGTAAGTTTACTACCAATATCCTATCACGACTTCTCTCTTTCAAACACAAAAGACCCCCACGTGTGCGAGAGAAGGTATAACAGTAGAAAATCTCATATAATCCTATGTTGGTACCATAGAACTGGTTTATCCTATGTACTCCATTAACAATCTTCCACACATTTGGAGAGCATTGGCTAGGAACTATGTCGAAGTATTAAAAAAATGAAAGAACAAAGTGTTAGGGGGAAATTTTAAACCCCCTTAGGAAACCATCAGAACATGAATCCAGTGACCATCTTCTAGATCACAGAAATTTCTGGGAACCGAGGTGCAATCTATGTCTACCCAATCAGGAATATTATAGCATTTTCTAAACTCAGGCAAAGACTTATTATCAAGCATCGCCATGAGAAAAACACTAAAAGTCCTAGATACAGTAGAATAATGATTCACAGAAGACAAAAACTAGAAGAAAATAAGAGCTGAAACTTACGAGATAGAAATGGATCATGAAAGCCTTGATTTTGAAGAACGAGAGCAAGAAAAGAAGCTTCAAAACATGATTTGCACAAGTATGACAAAAAAGATGAACTGACGGTTAAGTTTTGCCTAACAGCTAGTTATAAGAACTTGTATGATGTTTTACACTTCTCGAAAAAGATTTAGCACTTCAATTTCTTGTAAAAAGACAAGCGCGTTCCCCTTGTTTTCAAAAATTACGAACGTGCCATTACAGAATTATCAGACCCATTTAAAATCCATTGGCCCAAGTGATGGCCCAAAATTTTAGGGGCAATTGTGGGAACCCATTTTTTTTTAACCTATGAGAGTAGACGGCCAAGACCAGCAGGCCTAAAATGGTGCCTGGACTAGATCATTTAATAAAAATATGTAACCGATCCAGGATGTGACCAAGTCTATCCCCAAGAATCTCAAGGAGATATTAAAGGGATTCATTGTGACAGCCCAAATATAATTATGATAAATTATATTTAAATCATGCTTATCTTATGTGATCTGAATAATGTGTTATTAGTATACCTAATGTTAAGTGATTATGTTTATTATAATCCTCCTATCATAAATCATGAAATGTCGAATTATTTACAAACACAAATTTTTATTGTTTTCGATAGAAATGTCCCTGTTTAAGACTAGTTTTGACCTTTAAAACTTAACCATTGACTTGAGGAGAAAACTATATAATTTTAGACATATGAGTTAGGATTGTAACAAAACAAATGGTTCACCAAACGGATGTACGAGTAATAAGTTAGGCCAAAATTACGAACAATGGGCAAATATGGCAATTCCCTTTAAGTGGTAAATTGTCTTTTATTAAACCAAATGTTTTAATTTGATTGTTGGCTTGGGAGGCAGCCTTGGCTGACTTAAAACTCTCCCTCTAACTTATTTATTTAGAAAATTAATCCCTAGGTTCATTTTGAAGTGTTGTTAGGGTGAGGAAGGAGAAAGTAGAAGTTTAGGAAGAAAAAGTGTAGAAAAATTCGTAGAAATTACGTAAATGTCCCGAAGGTAATCCTAATTGCAATTCTTATTATTTTTCTTATATTACTGATTTAGATGATATAGATAATCATTTGGCTACTAAAATTTCATCTATTTATACATATGTATGGTTAGATGAAAGTTTAAGTTAAATTGAATGTACAAACCCTTAAAATTGCTTTGTATTGAAACCCCTTGTATTCAAACTGGTATATCTTCTTGTGTGCTTGCTGTAATTGAGAAATTCCAAATGGATATGAAAGTAAACTCATATATTTATATCTTATCTAATAATTAGGATTTAACTCCTTTTGGTTAGGCCGTAATGATGATTTCAAGTTGGTACATATTTTTGTTTGTGTACTTAATTTCGGTATGCCCTGAGTTTAGTCAAGCTTTTGAGATAGAAAATGAAGTCAAACAATTATGAAACTTTAATTATGTACTATTAAGTATGTGTACTAAAAATGGGTTGAAAATCGTGGAAAGTTATGATGGATAAAAATTATGAAAATTCTTGGAAGTTGAAGGAACAATAGAGGAGCTTGTAGGACAGATTTCTTGTGTTGTAAAGAAATGGTCATAACTTGCTCTAGGAAGCTTGAAAAATTACATTGTTTCTTGTAATGGAAATTATATTCATATATGTTTTCATATTGATAAGGTTGTACCCATGTATTTATAAAATTTAGGAACATAGGATGGTTGAGTATAAAGGGAAATAATCTGAGGCCATATTGGATACACCATGAAAGAATATTGTTATCTCTGCTTTCCAAAGAGTATTTTGAGTACAAGTTTAATGTGTTTATTAATTGATAAGTATACTTTCATGTTACTTGGTTTTGGTAATAAATTACTTATGAGGTATTTCTTACGGTTGAATGTTCGTAACTTTATCAACATGTGTACCATTGTTTTGTCTTTACTCATGTTTCATGGAATGTGACTAAAGTGGAATTATATTAATGTTGTATAGTCATGGAAAGTTATATAATTATGTTAGTATAGTACTTATGATTGAGATTAAGTACTGATTTAGTTGGATTGACAGGTGTAAGGTCTAATCAACCTAGTTCAGCTCCACCCGAAGGAAACATAAATACATAATTGAGAACCCAAGGTGAGTGTACTAACTGGAATGATGTATTTGTATACTGTTACGAATATGATCATAATGATATGAATCTAAAATTGTTCATTTCAGTTTACCGGAACGGGAGGTTACTCCTTGACCCGGAATGGGGGAAATTTATCTATTAATGACAAGGGTTACTCCCCGACCAGGAATGGTGGAGAATTATCTATTTAAACAGGATATGTGAATCATGATTCGGAAAAGTTGGTCATTCATTATGAATGAGCCGGATAAGTTAATACATAATTATATGGACATGATTTATTGCATTTAAATTCATGCAGTAGTATAGTAGTGATGTATTCACTGGGCTATTTTGCTCACGGTTCCTATGTTCACAATTTTCAGGTAACGCGATGTCATTGTCAAATCTAGGAAGTCGGGTTGGGTTAGACAGGAATGGGAGAGACAAAGATTTTGTTTGAATATAAATGATGTAATTAAGTTAAATTATCCTTCAAGAAAGTTTGTATAAGTATGACTACTCTGATGTTGTAAAAAGGTTTTCAGTTATATGGATTAAAATGATGACTCTGACATTAAACTCGTGTTTATGGTTTGGTTAAATTAATCATGGTTTGACTCACTCTGACTTTCAAACTTAATTATAAGTAACTGGGTTGGGGTGTGTCATTCATGGTTCATCATGGACATCGTGGAGTTACTTTGACGACTGAAATTCTACATCTATAAATTGTAACCCCTGGCCCGGGGCATAAGAACATGTAACCAAGCATATTGAGAGATACTTAATAAATCAATAGACCTCTTTGTTGATGTAGACAAGTTGCCGAACCATGTACATAGTTGTGTTATGTGTGCCATTGTATGGTTTCTTTCTTTATTGTGATTGTTCTTCATAAATTCTTTATTGTGATATTTTTTTATACCACGGTTATCATAACATGTGATTAAACGTGGTCTTACAACCAACCTTGTCTATGAGACATTAGTCGTATAAAACGAGATAATAGGCATGATGTTCACCAAAGAACCTAAATCTAACAAAGTTCTAGAAAATATTATTCCATTTATGCCTATTATCACGTACAAAGGTTTATTATGAGGGAACCTTCTTGATTTATCTACATCTGATCAAGTGATCTGAAATAAAAACTTTCTAGTTAGCCTAGTAATATGTCCCTTTTACCTCAACGCTGGAACAATATTCTTCTTTGCAATGTTCAAAATGGGTAGAGTTATTTCTAACCTGCTTTCTTGATCATCCCAACCTATTCGAAGAACCACAAAAAATTTGGTGATTTTGATATGTCTTGATACTCCAAGGTTGGATCAACCTCATATTCCTTTGCCTGACAAGCTTGATCATTATCTTTGCCACTTGGTTCAGCGTAGGCAAGAACTAAATTATCCATTCCTTTCAAACAACTATCATAAAAATCTTGGAAGTTTTATTCTTCTCTCATTTGACCTTATGTTTACTTGTCATATGCAATAACCATGTGTGCCCTGTGAGGTGGAAACATATTATTATTAACATTGCATTTAGGGATCTTTAGGTTCCCTACCAATAAGTGTGTGTTTACGATCTTACTCAAGGTAAAACATAAAATCATAGGATGACCAACGCGCCACTGGATCCGACATTAGTCTAGATCATCTTAAATGTCCGTCGCTGGAGCATAAGGTAGGTAATTTCTAGATGGAAAAACTAATTCATCACCCAAAATGATATTATAACAATTCATTGCTTCTTCAACACTACAAGGCAATGGAGGTGCATCCTCCCGATCAAAATTCCTTTAATTCTTCTTCTTCTTCTTCTTATTATTATTATTTCTCGTTTCTCTACTTCCATCAGCACACTTGACTCATGGAAATTAGGCTCCTATAAATACTTGGTTGAATGGGTGCTTCCATACAACATTGTCATGAATTGTAGAGATCTAATAACCAATGCGATATTTTGGGTTTCTCTCGTGAAGGCTTTGAACGTTCCTTCTCAAGTTTTATTTATCTATGACAAATAAACTTTGGTAACAAACCTTCTGCTAAAATTTGAAGCAGTTTCCCCTCAGTTGTAGTTTCTCGTACATGTAGATATATTTTCTAAATCTCTTGATGTAATCCATAAACTCATAACCTAGACTTTGCCTCTCGCGAGTAGGATAGTGTGGCCATCCCCGATCCTGATCCCTGTTGGTGGGCGCGTGGAGGAAAGGATCCTTCGGGTCCCGCACATCCCTCTCGGGAGCGCTTCGGCCGGCGTCATTTGTGGTGTGAAAAATGTAGAGAGATTCAGAGTCGCCAGTCTATTTTACTCAAAACAGACAAAAGAAAAAGGGGAAGCCACCCCGAAGAGTGGCATCCAAAGACATACTAGTGCATGCCGAACCAAGATGATTCAAGAATGGTTCGGAGGCTTAGTTACGAAATGCGAAGGTGTTAGGCACCCATTCCGCCCTTTCGGTCTCTCATGGATATTTGCTATTTTCCTTTATATTTCCCTCGTGAGATGTGTGCATGTGTATATATATAGAATGGATAAGATTTACGCGATTACCCCTACATTGATCGTTATAAGGGAACGATAACGCATACGGGGTAATGCATCACTAAGAACAAGTATATGTATAATATAAGAAAAATGGATTTAGAGAAGATAGAAGATGAGAGAAAAAGTGAGAAAAAGTGAGAAAAAGGACTCGAGTCTCGGGTTTTACCCAGATACGCCTACGTAGCCTATAAAGGCATCAATGTTCACGTAGTTCGCATACAAAACGATTGGTGGGGTTTATCCCATAAATCCAAATGGGGGATCTCTTATTTGTGTGAGAGAGTGTGTGTGTGTGTAGAAAAAAGTGTTTTAGTTGTGAGAAAAGTGTGAGAAAAATATGAGAATCCCTTACTTGGAATTTATGAGCAAACCCTCTTTTTCTTGTTTTTTGGGTTTTACGAAAATAAAAGATGTGCAATAATACTAAGCAAAAAGTATATTAGGATGTGTGAAATGAGATAATAAAAGTGCTAAGTAAGAAAACAAGTTATTGATAATTCAAGAGAATTTAAAGAGAGAGTTTGGGAAAGTTGGACCTTATTGAAGATCTTGAGCTTGATCTTGAATGTTCGGGAGCAGCCCTTGCACTTGGATGATGATGGAGAGTGGGTAATTTACCAAGTTTGATGAAAAGGATGATGGAAAGTGGAAGTAAAAGAGGGATTTGGAAGTTGAAATCACGCTGCCTTCGAGAGAGGTTTCTGGGATTCGTTCAGAGAGGTTTTTATCAGATCTGGGCTCCACTTGCAAATGAGGTGAAGACCTCTTTTTTATAGGCCCAGGTGAGTGCCGATCGGCATAGAGCCCTTCCTGCCTATCGGCAAGCAGGTGCTAATAGGCAGGTTCTGGAACCTGCCATTTGGAAGTGTGTTTCAGGTTTTTTCAAAAAATTGATCGCCGATGGCAAAACCCTTGGTCAGAATCGTGCACGGGGCATACCGTTGGAAAGGTAATTTAGAGACCTTCAAAAGTCCTTTGGACCGCTCCCAGGTTTGGGATTTGACTTTGGGTCATATATGGCTCGAAAGCGTTTGTCGGCCTATTGGACGGTGAATCGTGCGGATGCAAATGGATCGTTCGTCCGCATGGTAAGTTTGAATTGCACATGAGGCATACCATTGGAAAGGTTACGAGATGTACTTCGACATTCCAAAGATTTTGACCTAGTTTGGAGAGTTGACTTTGGTCAATAGGGCACGAGAAGCGTTCGGTGGCCTCCCTGAGTCAAACGAATCGTTCGTCCGCATGGAAAGTCAGAATTTCACATGGGGCAGACCGTTGGAAGGGGGATTAAGTGCCCTTAGAAGATTCATTCAGCCTCGGTCAGGATGAAGAGTTGACATAGGTCAAACAGAGCTCGGGAGCGCCCGGTGGCCTCTAGGTCAGGTTTCAGACGCAAATAGATCGTTCGTCCGCATGGTAAGTCAGAACCGTGCATAGGGTGGACCGTTAGAAAGGGTATTCAGTTCCCTTTGAAGATTCATTGAGTCTTGATCAAGACGAAGAGTTTGATTTTTCGGTCAAACTGAGCCGGAGAGTGTCCGATGGCTTCTAGGTCAGTACTCGGGATGTGACATGGGTTTATAGTGATGAAGAGAGATACTAGGGACCTAAGGAGAGTTAGGGGGGTCACAGAATCGTGTGTCTATAGATCCCCTCGACGGATGAGTTTGGAACAAATGATGACCGTCGAATAGACACCACATGATGCTTTTGAGGGAGTATGACCGATTTAGAGGGTTGAGGTCGATTCTGAGGACCTAAGGAGTGTGTTGGGGATGATCAATTTTGCGGATCAAAGACGAATCTACGGTCTTAGGGTAAAGGTCTAGCGAGGTCAATTCTGACCTAAAGAATGGTGACGATCGAGGACCGAGGTCAATTCTGACCTAACTTGGGTGACGATCCAAGACTGGGGCCAATTCTGACCCAAGAGTGGTGACGACCGAGGACCAAGGTCAATTTTGACCTAACTCAGGTGACGATCCAAGTTTGGGTCCAATTCTGACCCAAGAGTGGTGACGACCGGGGATTGAGGCCAATTCTAACCTAACTCAGGTGACGATCCAAGATCGAGGCCAATTCTAACCCAAGAGTGGTGATGACCGAGGATCGAGGTCAATTCTGACCTAACTCAGGTGACGATCCAAGACGGGGGCCACTTCTGACCCAAGAATGGTGACGACCGAGGGCCGAGGTTAATTCTGACCAGGTGACGATCTAAGACCGGGGCCAATTCTGACCCAAGAGTGGTGACGACCGAGGACCGAGGTCAATTCTGACCTAACTCAGGTGACGATCCAAGATCGGGGTCAATTCTGACCCAAGAGTGTTGATGACTAAGGACCAAGGTCAATTCTGACCTAACTTAGGTGATAATCCAAGACCGGGGCCAATTCTGACCCAAGAGTGGTAACGACCAAGGACAAAGGTCAATTCTGACCTAACTTAGGTGAAGATCCAAGTTCAGTGCCAATTCTGACCCAAGAGTGGTGATGACCGAGGACCAAGGTCAATTCTAACCTAACTTAGGTGAAGATCTAAGACCAGGGCCAATTCTGACCCAAGAGTGGTGACGACCAAGGACTGAGGTCAATTCTGACCTAACTTAGGTGACGATCCTAGACCGGGGCCAATTTTGACCCAAGAGTCGTGACGACCGAGGATCGAGATCAATTCTGACCTAACTTAGGTGACGATCTAAAATCGGGGCCATTCTGACCCAAGAGTGGTGACGAATAAGGACCGAGGTCAATTCTGACCTAACTCAGGTGACGATCCAAGACCGGGGCCAATTCTGACCCAAGAGTGGATAACGATTGTATTTTGATTCTGCTGGAGAAAGAGCTTTGTGATTTTGATCTGAGCTGGGGAGCTGATAGCTGGGGAAGCTTTTAGGAGACCTCGCTGGGGGGAGCAACCTATTTTGGGTGCTGTAAAAGAATTCCAGTTGGGAAGTGATCAGGTGATCCTTAGGAATTTTCCGGAGCTTTTCCGAGAGGAGTTTTCACTTAGCTTTTGAGGATTCCGCTGGGGAAGGGGGTTTCGCTTGAGGAAATGCAAATTTTTCTTGGTAGAATGGCTCTAAATCCCACCCGAGATTTTGGGAATTTTCCAAGGATTTTTTGAGGTTTTCTGGTATTTTCTGGGAATTTTTGTACAAAATTTTAGGAGGGGTGCCGGTTGGCATAATATGAAGGGTGTCATTCGGCAGTGGCACGGACTTTTGGGCTACCTTGGGAAGGCAAGGGGTCAGTGCCGATCGGTATGGTGGGGAGAGGTGCCTATGATGCATCCAATAAGAGGGGCAAATCCCTTCATTCTTTTTACAGCCTTTTCTGCTTTCTCTCTCTCTGCGATTCTTCTGTAAATCATTCTAGCGTTCTGATCTTCAAGAAATGGCCGCTTTCGTGAGCACTGTAGTCCACTAGAAGTGGTTGATCGTTGATGATTGGGCGAATGTGGAGTGGAGGTCTAGGGCGCCTCTTGCTTTGGGGAATGAGAATTCCTCTAATGCGTTTGAGCCTGTCGCGGATGAGCGGACTTTGCTACGGGGGTCATCGTGTCATCGCTCTTTGAGAGTGATCCCCGGCGGTTATGTAAGTAACCTGACCTTTGGTATTCTTCTCTTTTTGGTGATTTTTCATTCTTGACTTTTGATGAGACTTTTCCTTTTTTGCCAGTCTGATATTTCTTTGAAGAACATTCGTGCCCATGGAACGACGGAGCTTAAGGATGTCTAGGAGCATCTCCCACCTGTGGTGCATTGGATGGTGTCATCAGCGGGATTTGGGTAGTTGACATCGGTGCTAGATGAGACGCCTCGTTCGACAGCGGTCTTGTGCGCTTTGGGAGAGAGGTGGTGGGACACTACCCACACCTTTCATTTTGGATTCGGGGAGATGACGGTGACTCCTATAGACGTGGAGCAGCTGCTGGGGATGGATTTTTATGGAGAGAAGATAGAGGTGGATCGCTCTTTACGGGTGAGACCGGAGGCAGTACGTGCGGCACTTGGTGATGTGGGGAGGATAGTCTCTAGGGATTCCATCCGACTGTCCTTGCTGAAGGATGTTTTGCTGAGTAGGGTGATCGATGTGGAGGACGGGCTGCAAGTGAGGCAGATGGACCGGTTATTCATTTTGTTAGTATTGGGAGGTTTCATGGTGGCATCGAGCGGCGACGTCGTTCATTTTTGGTTTCTGCCGTACTTGAGGATGTTTTCGAACATCCTTTTGTATGATTGGGGGAGTCTGACCTTGGACACCCTTTACTTTTCTCTGGATGCATTTAGCCGGTGCTGTCGATAGAACTTTACTGGGGCCACGTACCTTCTTGAGGTATTCTGCATTTCTTTTCATGCAATTGCATTTTCCTTTCATGCATTCGCATTTTCCTTATGTTTCTCTTTTTTTCTTGTGAATTCCGACGTGGTTCTATGAGGTGATTGGGCGTAACACCCCGCTGATCGCTTTGAAGGATGACACTGTTGGGGACTTCTGTCTCTTGTATCGATGGCATAAGGCCAATCGACAATCAAAAGGATCTCTCTCCATGGAGGGGGTGGATCAGGTCTTGAATGACCTGACCAGTGGTAGGGTAAGACTCTTTCCATTTCAGTCTTAGTTTTTTGTACCTTTTGATCTTGTATTGATTTGTGCTCGATTGGAGATTTTCAGGTGACCTTTTATCCCTGGGGGATAACCATTCAGGATGCGGGGGTGACCGGGGTGAACGCACGGATGAGGCGTTTGTTGGCGCATGAGTTTGTCCATTCCTGGTACCTTGGGGAGACGGTGGTTCGTCAAATTATCGAGGAGGAGGTGGTGGTGCCACCCGTGCAACCTCCTACGTCTATGAGGCAGGAGGGACTGATGTTGGAGGATGAGAGGATTGCAGGGATGATTAGTGAGTCCTACTTGTTGTACACTGATACGGTCGCTCAGTATGACTATATGGATTTTGTGACGAGCTGGTTGATGGAGCCCAACATATATGATGCGCTGCCCTTCCCTCTGGCGAGTTCAAGTCGAGCGGTGGGATATTCTCACAGCAGTGGTGGCCCGTCGACATCTGCGGTGGCGGTGACCTCAGAGTTCCTTTTTATGTTGTTGCATACCACTTCATACAATATTCAGCGGGCTAATGGGGGGATGGTGCCTATGATGCACCATCCTCATGCGATGGATCCGTAGGAGTTAGGTTTGACAAAGGAGGTCCTTCAACTTGCAGTATACCTTTATGTTCCTCTTCTTTCTTTCTTTTATGTTTTGATCATTTTTGTTTTGATACTGATTTTGCCTTTCCTTGCAGCAAGTCCGGGTGTCGACCACTTGGCTCAGGGACATCAGAGATTGGATATCTTCGGTGACTTCCCATATTCGGGACGTGGTGCCTGTTCCTTCTTGCTTGGTGCCTTTTTCCTCATCTAGAGAGGACTCTGGCTTGGGAAGTGGTGGTGTGTCATCTCGCCGTAGGGGGAAGAGAGCGTGTCGAGGAAGTGGAAGCTCTTGAGAGAGAAAGAGGGAAAGAAATGTGGGTTCGGGCTGAGTCCCGTTGTTTTTGGATTTTCTTTTCTTGTTTCCTATAAAACTGATGTAATACAGAAGACAAATATGCAATGCAATGGTTTTTTTTTTTATTATTATCTTTTATTAATGATGAATGAATGCATGCACATGCGCTTTTTACTTTGCTGCTGAGACCGTAAAAAAGGAATATTTTTGGAATTTTTCCAAGAAAAGCTTTTATTTAAAAAGGGGAATCCTATAAGGAGAAAACAAGATTCTTGAAATTCTTTTGGGAATATCAATTTATTTTTATTGAGTTTTTTGATTTGACAAACGAGGAAAAGAGGAAATTTCCAAAAAATGTGGGATTGCCGATCGGCAAGCACCCTGACCTGCCTATCGGCAGTTTAGTCCGGACCCATTATTTGAAGGCTTTGATTGGTACCCTCTTCAACCCTTAGTACCTTGTGGGGTAGGATTCCCTCCTATTTTTGTAGGGATTATGTCTCTTATGAGTATTTCTAAGTATAAAAAGGGAGAAGGGTGGAGTGTTCTCATCACCCCTTTGCATCCTTATCTGCCTACCCATTATCTTTTAGTCTTGCAAGATGGCTCTCTCTGGTAGCATTGAGTTTGTCAATTACCTCGAAGCCTTGGAAGCTATGTGCTCTTATAATGTCGACTATGATGCCTTCAACATGCGTCGAGTCTCCTTGTGGCGTAATCGGTCTATTGAGTGGAATGTGCTGATGGCGGCGGTACAATTCTAGTACCCTAAAGACCATGTATTCCGCTTTGGGTTGGAAGAAGTTTGTCCTACCTACGAGGAATTTTTTATCATACTGGGTGTGAATCCCAGTGTTGCTGTGACTTTGCTCGAATTTTCCTGTTCTCCTAGGGATTTATTGGTCGGGTTTCTTCATATCTCGCCTTTCCCGGCCAGGTCATTGGTTGCTGGAGGAATGATCTCCCTCCTGGCGGTGCTGCAGTCTGTGCATTTGTGGGAAGTAGGTGATGCTGGCTATGCTAGAGCCGTGGTTCTGGGCCTGGTTTGAAAATTACTGTTGGTGACTAGGGAGGTGCAAGTGGACCCACAACTTGCAGCCATTACTTCATGGATGTCATACCGTCGCAACCCTGCTGCGGTGATATTGGCGGAGACTCTAAATGTCCTGGATGCTTGGAGAGAAGGTCGTTCAGACTTTTTAAGGGGTAGCCCTGTGATGCTGTTTATGTGGTTGTCTGAAAGATTCCGCTTGTCGACTCCTCCAGAATATCCTTTTTTGGTTGTACCCAACTTATTTTCGCGCTACTTCATCCGTGTTGGCCTCTATGTTGAGAACTGGGAGAATTGGTTTGTGGAGCATGGGGCTTGTGGGTTGTATTGGTCCGTGCCTTGGTGAGGACAGTTGCATCCTGTTCAGGAGCTAGGAGACTATACATATGTGCGACTGGTTGGTCTCAGACAGACCTCTTTTTATTTCCCTTGGCGGCTTCTGCGCCAATTTGGCTAGGCACGGGTCGTGCCCCCTCGAACCTCAAATTTCTTTCCAGTAGAAGATTTGACTGAGCGCCTGCATCTGTTGCTTGGGTCTCCGTTGGAAAATCGACATCCGTCGACCCGTCCTTCTCAGTCTATCGGGAAGGTTTTCCATGTCGCCAAAGATTATATGAGGTGGTTGTGGAGGAAAGTAGTTAGCAAGATGTTGGCATTAGAGATTGGTCAAAGATGGTTTGTTTTATTTGACTCCATGGAAGGGGGTGTTGTGGTCTTTTCGAAGATGGTTAAGTCTCATAGATTCATGGAATGTTTACGGCACACTATTCAGGCAGGGGAGACTTGGGGTCCTCAGGATGTGGATGGTGAGGGTGCAGGCACTTCGGGTAGTTGTGGGTAGGACTCCTGGGGAGTTTATTTATGTAATAGGGAATGTATGTGGGGGTTTTATTTGGCTTTTTATGGTGGCAGGGAAGGGAGTTATCCGTTCCTTTTTCTTATGTAATTTATACTATAATTTCTTATTAATGAAATAAACAAGTTTCTGACCATCCAGCTGTGCCTTTCGATGATTTTTATATTTTGAATTATATATACTGATCGCTAAGGCATACATAATCCTTTTGTTCAAATAATTTTGTATTGAACCGCCGTTCTCGGAGGTAAGAAAAGAATAGTATTTTGTGAAAAAGAAAGGGCCGCACTCATGTGAGGAGTATGAGATGCCTACGTACCTCTGGGGTTTTTGAAAAGTCTTAAATTGGTTTTTGTAGAGGATCAGGCCCACGTAGTTCGGGGTAGAGGGAAATGAAGAGTTTTTTTTTTTTTAGAATAGAAGGGGGATGACAAGAGTCGTAGCGCGCCGAGATTTCGAATTAGGGGTAGGATTTCTTGAGATGGTCCAGATTGACTGGACGAGCTATCTCTTCCCGATCTAGGTCAGTGAGCATGGCGACACCACCGGATAAGATTTTCTTCACAATGGAGGGGCCGCTCCAATTGGGCTTGAATTTCCCTCTGGGTCCCAGATGGGTTCTATTATCTCTTTGAGGGATAAATCCCCCTCTCGGACACCGCGGTCCTTGACTTTCTTGTTGAATTATCACGCTATTCGGCGATGGTACCCCTGTATGTGGTAAAGAGATTTTAATCTTCTTTAATCTAGGAGGGCTAGCTCATCAAGACGGCTTTGGCACTAGTGTTCTTCACTAACCTTGCTTTCGAGCATGATGCATAGCGAGGGTATTTCCAGCTCCACAGGTAGGACTTCTTCCATGACATAGACCATGGAGTAAGGGTAGCCCCACTAGAGGTTCGAATTGAGGTTCGATAGCCCCAGAGGGCATACGGTATCCGGTCGGCCCAATCCCTACAGCTTTCGGTCATCTTGCTGATGATGGCTTTGAGGTTCTTGTTGGCGACTTCGACTGCACAATTGGTCTGAGGTCGGTAGGGAGAAGATTTGTGTCTCTGAATCTCGTACTCATTGACAAGTTCTATGACCTCTTCTTTGAAATGCAACCCGTTATCTGACACTAGCTCGTGCCGGATCCCATATCAGCAGATGATATTCTTCTTGAGGAATTTGGCCACTTTCTAGGCATTCAACATTGCGTATGACTCATCCTCGACCCATTTGGTGAAGTAATCGATGGAGACCAGGATGAACTCATGTCCGTTTGAAGCCTTTGGTGTAACCTTCCCTACGATGTCGATACCCTAGGTGGAGAACGTCCAGGGAAATGTCATGTTGTATTACTCTCGCGGAGGCAAGTGTTGAAGATTGGAGAATTATTGGCATTTGAGGAATCTTCGAACATAGGTGGTGCAATCCTGGACCATGGTGGTCCAGTAGTAGCCCTGTGGGATGATCTTCTTGGTAAGCATGTGACCCTTCATGTGGGGTTCGCATTCCCCGCTGTGGATTTTTTGCATTCTTTTCTCAATCTCAGCCCCTGTGATGTAGTGTAGATGAGTTCCATCGAAATTCCTCTTGAGTAGAGCTTTATGACAGATGATGTACTGGGCGGCCAATCTTCGAAGGTTTGTTAGGTCCTTCTTGTTGGAACCCTCGGGATACCTACCATGTTTGAGGAGGCACCAGATATTATAGTACCAGTAATCGGCTAGTTCGGGATCTTCGGTGGAGACAAGCTCCTCAAGGCAACAATGGGTCGGTTTGTCTTTCTTTTGAACTAGGAAGGGGGGCAGTGTTATTCCTTCGGACATATCGACCATGTACACTAAGGTGGAGAGAGCATCAACTAGGCTATTCTTTGCTCGGGGTAGGTAATGGAAGGTGATATCTCAGAATTGGGAGGCCAATTCTTCTAATTGGGCATGAAAGGGTTGGAGCTTTTTATCCTTGACTTTCAACTTTCTGAGAACTTGAGCGATGATGAGGGAAGAATCCCCGTAGACATCAAGGTGTTGAATACCCTTTTCGAGAGAAATTTTGAGGCCCACTGTGCATGCCTCGTATTCCGTCATGTTGTTGGTGCAAAGGAAATACAATTTCAAGAAGATGGGAGTGTGGGAGTCATCTGGGGAGATCAGCAGTATCCCAATACCATATCTGTTTTTGTTGGCAGCGCCATCAAAGAACATTTTCCATCGAAGGTGGTCTTGAGTGGTGCATAGGATATTTTCATCTGGGAATTCGAAGACCCAAACATCTGCCTCTTCTACAGGGTAGTCAGCGAGGTAGTCAGAGATGGCTCTCCCTTTAACATCTTTATGTGTGACGTATACAATATTGAACTTGGTTAGGAGCATCAACCATCGGGCCATTTGACTGGATAAGGCAGGTTTCTCAAGCAGGTATTTGATGGGATCCATTCGGGATACAAGTTTGATGGGGAAGGCGAATATGTAGTGTTGCAACTTTTGGGTGACCCAGACAAGTGCGACACATGCTTTCTCCAAAGTCATGTAGTTGACCTTGTACCCGACCAGTTTGCGACTAGCGTAATAGATGGATCTTTATTTGCGGGAGTCTTCAAGGTATTGGGCTAGCAAAGCCTCGGATGCAGTGTCGGTTATGGTTAGGTATAGGATCAAAGGGAGACCAGACTGTGATGGCATGAGTACTGGAGGTTGGGTTATTTATTGTTTGATTCGATCAAAAGCTTCTTGGAAAGCCTCGTTCCAAACCTTAGTTGAATCCTTTCGGAGGATCTTGAAGATTGGTTCACAGATGGAGGTTAGCTGGCTGATGAACCGGCTGATATATTGTAATTTTCCAAGAAAACCTCGGACTTCTTTCTCTGTTTGGGGCGGTGGCATCTCAAGTATGGCTTCCAGCTTTGCAGGGTCTGTTTCTATCCCCTTTTCGCTGACCATGAATCCCAAGAGTTTTCCCTTTGTAGCGCCGAAGACACACTTCTGTGGATTAAGTCGCATCTGATACTGTCGTAGTCGTTCGAAGAACTTTCGAAGAGAGGGAGCATGACCTTCTCTAGTTTTGGACTTGATAATCATATCATCCACGTAAACCTCGACCTCTTTGTGAATCAGATCGTACAGGATGGTTGTGGCATCCCTTTGGTAGGTAGCCCCAGCATTCTTGAGACCAAATGGCATAACGGTGTAGCAAAACGTTCCCCATGAGGTGATGAATGCAATTTTTTCTTGGTGGTCGGGGTGCATCATGAGTTGGTTGTATCCGGCAAACCCATCCACGAATGACTTGAGAGCATGATTGGCTGTGTTGTCCACGATCATATCGATATTGGGTAGCGAATAATCATCCTTCGGAGAAGCTTTGTTTAAATCTCAGTAATCTACACACATTCGAACCTTCCCTCCTGATTTCAGTATAGGTACAATATTTGCAAGCCATGTGGGATATTCGATCACCCGAATAAAGCCCACGTTCAACTGTTTGACCACCTCTTCTTTGACCTTGTGCGACCATTCGGTGCGGAGTTTTCTCAATTTTTGTTTAATCGGCTTGTAATATGGGAGAGTGGGGATCTCATGCTGAGATATTTCAGGATCAATGTCGGGCATATCATCATAGGATCATGCGAAGACATCCATGAACTCCTTCAGCAATTCTTCGAGTTATGCACGCTCATACTTGTCAAGGGTGGCCCCTATCCTAATCTCTCAAAGTTGGCTACTAGAACCGAGATTAATAACAACAGTCTCATCTTCATTAACTTGAACGCAGTTATGTTGTTTATTATTAACCTTATTTAGATCAGTTAAGAATTGTTCATTTGCAAAATCATCATCATTAAAAGTTTGATTAGAATTCAAGCAATTAATGTAAGGCACAACAAGATACTCAAAATCTTCGTTTATTTCATTAATAGGAAAAACAGCATTGAGAACCTCATCAAAAGAGGTCTCGATTATATTTGAGCAAGGATAGACAATAGAAGAAGAAATAGGGTAAACATTGCGATTAGGGGAGATTTCAAGGGGCAGAACTGGCGCAGCATGCCAATTGAGGAGAGGTGTATCAGCAACTTTAATCAGACGGGATGGGTCCATTGATGTAGTGCCTGAATGAACCATGCATAGTGTCAGCCCCAGTGTCTGTAAGTTGAAGGAATCTTTGGAACCACTTTCCTCAGTCTCTTCGGCATATTTGATGAGCGGTTGCATGCGATGTGGGAAACTTTCAGCCCATGGGTAGCTGTCTTGGAAAAAGATCTCCATTCCCGGCTTCATCTTCTTGTCTGTATGGTCATACCATGGTTCTGAAAAACCACAAAAGGGGAAATCCTCGCCTTCTTTGATGAATCGTCCATTTAAGGAATCTCCTGAGATAGTTCAGATACAGTTTAATCCTCTCTTTGGTCGAGACTAGAGGATCATTCTGAGCTCTTGTTCTGATGGTTGATACCCAAAGCCGCAAGGAGGGAAATCTTTCTTCAGTTCGATGGGCTAAAGTATCCATGTTGCCTTTGCCCTAGCCTCAGTCCGGGCATGAAGTGCATGTTTCTGAACATCTAAATCACATTGACATTGCCATGAGGGTCATATTCTGGACAAACCCTTTCTTTGTAATCGTCCCCTGCCGGGAGTAGGAGTGGCTCAACTCGGAATCCTGATTGGAGCATGTCATTTTACCCATGCTGTATCTCGAGAATTGGACTGCTGGTGCCTGCACCCTCGACATTTTTATTGTTGCCCAAAATGGTGATGACTCGCCCGTCGATGAAGAACTTAAATTTCTGATGGAGTGAGGAAGATACGCCTTTGATATTGTGGAGCCACGGGCGTCCAAGCAACAGGTTGAAACAAGTTGGGATGTCTATGACTTTGAATTCAACGACAGGGTTTATAGGGCCAACCCATATTACAAGTTTTATGGATCCCATCACCTCATGACAGTTATTATCGTAGGTACGCACAGCGATGGAGGTTGGAGCGAGGTCGTTTTTTTTCAGGCATAAACACTTGAAGGTTCTCAGAGGGCAAACATTCAAGGTGGATCCGTTATCGACAAGGGAGAGTGGAATGGCCTTTCCCATAACTTCGACGGATATGTTGAGTGCATGATTGTGATTCGGCTCAATTCTGGGGATTTCTTCTTCAAAAAATGATAGCATTCGGGTAGAGGTCAAGGATCCGACCATATTTACAGCCTCTTCTGGCGTGGTAGAGGGAGGAACTATGGGTCCGATGAGTAGCTTGATTAAAGCATTTCTGTGCAACTGGGAAGACATGAAAAGCCCCCATGGAGTGATGTTAGCTTCAGTTTTCTTCATTTAATCGAGGATCTTGCTTCTTTGATGGTCATCTCTGGCATAGGAAGGTTTTCCACGCCCTTCCCTTTATCGTTCATTGGTAGTGAGCTTGGAACTTGGTAATGTCTCCCTGATCTGGTCATGTGATTTAATGAAGAAGGAAAAAACATAAATCCCATTTCCTTGTCAATCTCAGGTTGTTCTGTCACTCTGTCTATTTCTCCAAGGAGTTCTTCAAATGAGATCATCCCACGTATGTCGACTACTAGGCCAGCTCTTCCTGAAGCTTGTTCTTCGCTCGAATCTTCGAATCCTTCCCCCCATCCAGTGGCAATAATTTTTTCTTTCGCTGTAAAGTCGATGCATTCCACAACTTCAACGGCTTCTTCATTCAAGTTCTCCCATTCTATGGGGATATGTGTGATTGAAGGGACCAAGCTCCCTTGTAGCTTCAAAGTGTCAAGTAACTCGGTGATACTGCAAATGTTATTGCTTTACCCAAATAATTCTGCCATAGTCTGGACAACATCATCTAAGATGACTTCGTCGGTTGGTACCACCCATGTATCTGAATCTCGGGCCCATTTCCGTGCTTTCAAAAATAGTGTATTGAATCTCTAGAAATCGATGACCATCTGTGAGGGAAATTTCAGCCCGAATTCTAGGAGTTGGTTTAACACCTCTGACAATTCCATACCTCCATTTTCAGAACGGGTACGGACAGCGATGCATGCTCTGGTAAGGAGTGACAGTGCCTGATCAGCGGGGATAGTAGGGTGTAGGAGGAAATATGGACAAATTTGAAGAGGTTTAGGAGGGTATAAGGGTGTGATTTGGGTTGATGGATCGAAATTCGGGTTTTCTTCCAAGAAGATGGCATTGGTGTGATTCGGAAGTTGATTGTGAGTAGTGTTTGGATTAGGATTGGCTGGTGGGGTGATGGTACCCCGGTCAATGAGATCTTGGATTACGTTTCGGAGGTGAAAGCATTGGTCGGTGGTATGGTCGGCAGTTTGGTGGAAGGCGCAATATGCGTCGGTCTTGAAGTTTCTTTGGAGTAGATTTGGAAATGGACGTTGATCCAAGGGTTTGATGAGGTTTCGACTTAACAGAGCTTGGTAAACTTTGGAGAGGGGAGCATGAAGCTCAATATATTCCCTTCGAACGGGAGCAGGGAGGCTTTCTGGTGCCCATGATGTGGTTGGTTGAGAGATGTTGTTGATGGTTGAGACTATATCATTGGTAGGCTTTTCGTACTTTCTAGGGGTGAACTATCTGGACACCTTCTTTGGTTCAACCTCTATTTTAACAAGGCTTTCCTCTATTTCCACTTCATCCTCTGTGAGAGATATGAAGTGGGGATAGTATTGTCCTCCCATCGTTGCTCGGACATGGGGAAAGAAGTTCTTCTTCACTATATTGACCTGTTCTTCCTCGGATGGTCGATTAGTCATGGTAGCTGCTCACTCCCTCCACTGAGTTATGAAGTTACTGACTGATTCCCCAGGATTCTGTTTGAGCATCTCTAAATCATGAGGGTTCACCTCAATCTCTTCATTGTATTTGTACCGCGACATGAATTCTCGGGCTACATCCTCCCAGCTATAGATTCTGGATTCCTCAAGGGATAAAAACCATCAGAGGGCACTATCCTTCAAAGTTTGCTGAAACAATTGGGCCATCACTTCTTCAGAAACCCCTAGTAGAGTCATGGAACAATGATAACTGCGAAGATAAACAAATGGGGGACCACTCCCCCCGAACTTCTCGATATTTGGCATCTTGAACTTCTCAGGTAACCTCGCTTTAGGATAAGGAGACATGTGGGTGTAGTCCATGTAATTCCCAGAGATCCTGACTTGGTCAAACTTCTTGGTCAGCATCTTCAGATCCCCTTTGACTTTATTCAACTCCTCCTCCTTTGGATCAGCGACCACAGGTAGGTTAGCCATAGGCTGGGCAATGTTTGGCATTGGAAGCTGGGCAGGCGGCGGCCCATTGGCAGGAGGGCCATGTGGAGAGTACTGATATTCTTTCGGAACCCAGATAGGCTCGGGTGGACCCATAGCATGAGGGAATAGGGCCTCGGGCTCTTGAGGAATAGGAACTTGGTTTCTTTGCACCTCTCGGACCTCAGCTTGGAGGTTGTCAATCTTGGCCACGAGCTGAGCTAGGACTATCGGCAGATTCGGTTGTATAACTTGTGATTGATCTGCATTCTCCATGAAAGATGTATGGATTCCGGACTCGAAAGAAGTAGTAAAGGAACGGATGAAACTCCGGGTTGATTTGACTGAAGACCGAAGCCAATGGGGAGCCAGGCCTAGGGCTTGCAATCGCCTGAGAAGGCGTAGGGTGAGATTTATTTTTTAGAAAAATGGGAGAAACTATCTTTGGATTTTTGATAAAGAAGTGAGAAATGTTTTTTGATTTTTTTTAAGAAGGGAGAAATGTTTTTGGAGACGGAACTCAACATGATTATTATGATCATTATGTTCTCACTTGTATTTAATTCCCCTAAATGCAATGCCGAACGGGACCCGAGCCTGGAAAAGTGGGGTTTTAATATATGCAAAGCTACGGTTTGGACTTATAACCAGGCTCACGGACAGGGTCCCGTTTTAAAAATGCACAAAAATTGTGCGGCAGGACGACCCGGAATTTTGGCAGAGTTTCGAGTTGAAACCGGCAATCTAAAGTGCGTGTCCTAAGTCTGACACCTATATGCGGGTATGCAGTTGGTTGGGTGAATCAGCATGGGTTCCCCCCTTTGGCATGACTTCCATGATATACGTCTTGCTCTTGCAGGCAATCGGTACATGTGGACAAGCCATTTGATATACCTGAGTGTACGTGAATTGCCTCACCATATACCTCATGGGGACGGTACGTGTGAGAAAGAATTTGATATACTCGGCGTACGTGAACAAATTCCATGTGATATACCTCCCGTCATGACTTCGGTCAAGCGGTACGATGCATAGGAACCGTTTGATATACGTCGAAGGTACTTGGCCAATGGAAGGTGAGAGTCATATCGCTTAGGCTAACTGCGACCTGCCGGACCAGCGCCCATCACGAAGTGACCCTCCAGTTGCTGGGTAAAATTTGGTCAATATCAATTCTCTTTGGTGATGTTGTGTGAATCATTCATGATTCTCTTATTAGTATCTTATGATGGGAATGCCTTTCTTGATTATGCCAAACAGGGAGCAAAGTACAAGTACCCCAAAAGGTACGCCAAGTATTGATGGGTGATGCGTGCAATATGGGGATATACATGTGATCCTAGGTGTACGTGGTGCGAAGTGTACATGGAGAAATTTCTACAAGTGTGTGAACATAAGCATAAGCATGGGATACACATGGAAAAAGGGGAACATGCAAATATGGGGGGAACATAAACAGATATAGCATCCATGTAAATAGAGTCAAGCCCACAAAAAAAACACATATCCCCAGCAGAGTCGCCACTGTGGCCATCCCCGATTCTGATCCCTACGGGCGGGCGCGTGGAGGAAAGGATCCTTTGGGTCCCGCGCATGCCTCTCGGGAGCGCTTCGACCGGCGTCGTTTGTGGTGTGAAAAATGTAGAGAGATTCAGAGTCGCCAGTCTATTTTACTCAAAATAGACAAAAGAAAAAGGGGATGCCACCCCGAAGAGTGGCATCCAAAGACATACTACTGCATGCGAAATCAAGATGATTCGAGAAGGGTTCGGAGGCTTAGTTACAAAATGGGAAGTTGTTAGGCACCCATTCCACCCTTTCGATCTCTGATGGATATTTGATATTTTCCTTTATATTTCCCCCGTGAGATGTGTGCATGTGTATATATATACAATGGAGGTAGGAATCCTCGACTTGTATCATGGAAAAGATAAAGCGAGTCATCCGTAGGAAGATATAACAGTAATATTTGAAAAATAAGATTTACGCGATTACCCCTACGTTGATCGTTATAAGGGAACGATAACGCATATGGGGTAATGAGTCACTAAGAACAAGTATATGTATAATATAAGAAAAATGGATTTAGAGAAGATTGAAAATGAGAGAAAAAATGAGAAAAAGGACTCGAGTCTCGGGTTTTACCCCGAGACGCCTACGTAGCGTATAAAGGCATCAAAGTCCACATAGTTCGCATACAAAACGAGGGGTGGGGTTTATCCCATAAATCCAAATGGGTGATCTCTTATTTGTGAGTGTGTTTGTGTGTGTAGAAAAAAGTGTTTTAGTTGTGAGAAAAGTGTGAGAAAAATATGAGAATCCCTTATTTGGAATTTATGAGCAAACCATCTTTTTCTTGTTTTTTGGTTTTTATGAAAATAAAAGATGTGCAATAATACTAAGTAAAAAGTATATTAGGATGTGTGAAATGAGATAATAAAAGTGCTAAGTAAGAAAACAAGTTATTGATAATTCAAGAGAATTTAAAGAGAGAGTTTGGGAAAGTTGGACCTTTTTGAAGATCTTGAGCTTGATCTTGAATGTTGGGGAGCAGCCCTTGCACTTGGATGATTGTGTAGAGTGGGTAATTCACCAAGTTTGATGAAAAGGATGATGGAAAGTGGAAGTAAAAGAGGGATTTGGAAGTTGAAATCACGCTGCCTTTGAGAGAGGTTTCTGGGATTCGTTCAGAGAGGTTTTTATCAGATATGGGCTCCCCTTGCAAATGAGGTGAAGGCCTATTTTTTATAGGCCCAGGTGAGTGCCGATAGGCAGGTTCTGGAACCTGCCGTTTGGTAGTGTGTTTCAGGTTTTTTCGGAAAATCGGTCGCCGAGGGCAAACTGTTGGTCAGAATCATGCACGGGGCATACCATTGGAAAGGTAATTCAGAGACCTTCAAAAGTCCTTTGGACCGCTCCCGGGTTCAGGAGTTCACTTTGGGTCAAATATGGGTCGGAAGCGTTTGTCGGTCCATTGGACGGGGAATCGTGCAGACATAAACGGATCGTTCGTCCGCATACCGTTGGAAAGGTTAGGATATGTACTTCGAGATTCCAAAGAGTTTGACCCAGTTTGGCAAGTTGACTTTAGTCAATCGAGCCCGATAATTGTTCGGTGGCCTCCCGGAGTCAAACAGATCATTCGTCCACATGGAAAGTCGGAATCGTGCACGGGGTGGACTATTGGAAGGTGGATTCAGTTCCCTTAGAAGATTCATTCAGCCTCGGTCGGGCTGAAGAGTTGACGTAGGTCAAACAGAGCCCGGGTTCCCCTGGTGGCCTCTAGGTCAGGTTTCGGACGAAAATGGACCGTTCGTCCGCATGGTAATTCAGAATCGCGCACGGGTCAGACTGTTAGAATGGGTATTTAGTGCCCTTCGAAGATTCATTGAGTCTCGGTTGAGAAAAAGAGTTTGATTTTTGGGTCAAACTGAGCCGGGGAATTCTCGATGGCTTCTAGGTCAGTACTCGGGATGTGACCTGGGTTTATAGTGATGAAGGGAGGTACTAGAGACCTAAGGAGAGTTAGGGGGGTCACATAATGGGGTGTCTACAGATAGGAAAGAGTAAAATCATCATCTTCCTGAAAGAATTTATGGAGGAATTACACATGCATATCCTCCCATGTAGCCACACTCCTTGTGGCCAAGTGAGAATATCATGTGTAAGCCTCATCAGTGAGGGATTTTGAAAACTCTCATAAGCCTAACATTTTATTATTTAAATGAGATGCTCCACAAATATCTTCAAGTGTTACTTAGGTTTTCTCCTTTCCCATTTAACTTCTCAAAGATTGTAGGAATATACCCTCCAGGATAAGGTTTATTATTTTACCCTTCTATATAAGGAGAGCAAAAATCATCATAAATAGATGTTGAATCACTAAATGTTTATGAGGATGATGCCAGTATCTTCATCATCTCCCTCCAGACCTCTTCAGTAATTAAAGAGGGTGGGGTAACTAATTCTATCATAAAGAGTGACCATAGGTGAAGAATCAATAACAACCCGAGCTTTAATGGTTGAATTAGAGGAGGATCAAAATTGACCATAATGTGGGAGGTGTAATGGGAATTACCATTAGAGGAGAGAACATTTGTATCGCTGGTGTAACGGAGGAACTAGGATCCATTGTGGAACCAAACATGTTCATTCCTTTTTGGCTTTGAAGGAAATCCATAAACTTGGCCATGATATTAGTTATTTGGTTAGGACCCAAAATATAGATCGTGGAATCTTGTCTCCCAACGAAAGTTCTTATAAAAGCACTTACTTGAGGAACCTTAGTATCATGTGTAACAATCTCCTGCTCTTCCTCATACTGATAATCTTCAAACTCAAGAGTACATTTTATATTTTCATTCATAATTTCTAAAAGAATAGCTCCCGTTCAAGGTCATCAAATGTATGAGAGCACTTATCTTTGGTTAATAAGATTAAGGATTAATATCGCTTATCACCTGGGAGTTTGTAGTAAAATTGAGGCGTAACCCTTTTATTGATGGTAATGTGAAAATATGCTTTGCAAGAGTGATGAGGGGGAAATATGATTAGTAGAGGAAATTAATTATAAGGATTATAATAAATAAGTGTTTCACTCAACTTGGTCTACGTTCATAAGGGATAGAGTTTTATTTTAGTTAAAATGGAAATCAATGTTTATAAATGCTCAAATATCAATACAACTTCACCTCTATATGTGTTTATAGTGTTTAAAGCTCTCTTGGAATTTCTTCAAGTATCTTGAAATCAATTTTGAAATCCCTCTTGTCTCTGTGTATGTTCTCTATTTTAGTATTATTGTCTTTTCTGTTTGCTCTCAGTCTTATCTCTTCAATGAAATAAAGTAGCCTATATATAGTCTCTGTCCATTTTGTGGGACTTTGAACCTTTTTTCCTCTTTTTGGACCCTTTTGTTGGTAAACCACCATCAGTCATGTAATGGGGAGCAAAACCATTAAGCATGGTATAAAGTTGTCTCAAAACATGGAGAAAAGTATTATTCTAATAAAGTGTACTAATCGCATTACCCAGTAAATTAAATAAATTATGTCGGCATGGGATAATATGTAAAAGGAATATTCATTTATGTTATATGATGTTTTCTGTGTCAACACCTTTATAGAGCTCATGAGCATTATAGATCATGCAAGCATGCGGTTTCTCTCAACATGCTCTAGAGGGTGACCTATTTTGTAGCGTTCTTGATCGTGTAGAGTAGTTTCGGTCTATGTTCTCTTGGGAGAAGTTTCTTTAGGAACCTTGAGCTTGAGATTCTTCAATCCTGCAAGACTAGATATTTCAAGTGTTCTGATTAACCTCTTCTATGTAACATAAAAAGAACTCATTTTTGCCTTATTAAAGTAACTTATCTCTGAGTAGGGAGTTGTACAAAGAAGCCATATTAAATATTCAAGTTCACTTAACGTAATTGGGTCTAGTTAGCTTTTGTTTTTTAAAAATAACAATAATTGAATTGAAAAATATACCCATTCAAAATATGAGAATCAAATAATAAAATAAACTACTATAGGCAGAATAACTTTTCAAATTGATTTTGAAATTTAGTTCCCTTTACCTTTTTAAAAATCACATCAAGAGGGTCTAAATAACATTCCTCGGTGGCAGAATGCCTATTAACAGTCATCAAATTAGATTTCCCAACTCTATTAATTTAATTATGTGAGAAAAACTTATGGAAGTAAATTTTAAAGTCATTTTTATTCATATAAAATAATAGTGTTGATTTCAACTACTAGGACTATATTATCTCATATATAAGTGTTCACTGACATATTTAAGATTATCCCCTTTTATGGACGTCTTCATTAGGAAGATATTCCATAAAAATAGTTATGACAATTACCCAATCAGATAATTTGAACCAAAAGAATTTGGTGGTTATATTCATATCAATAAACTTTCCTACAAAGTGGTTACAGCATGGTGGTAGAGACCCATGGATTTTCTTTGCATAAATTTCCTCTCACACTTACTGATTTAAACTCTGTGAAGGTTATTGAAAAATTGCATCAAATTTTAATATATTTAAAATACCATGACATTAGAAATATTTTCATAGATATCATGATGAGTCCATTATATGTCTAGAAAACACATGTAATACATAATATTCAAAGTCCCATGACTACAAAAAATAAATAACGTTCATATAGCAAATTTTGAAATTCAATTCTAATTTTGTATATTAATATACCCATTTAAAAAAAATATGAACTAAGAATAAGGACATAAAATGTGATCTAAGAAGGGTGAGTTATCCATATTTTTTGTAACAAGATTCCTAAAGAAAGAATAACTGCATAATTAAAACATCAATAATAATATGAGAGTTTATGGTCTCGATAATAGCTACCCAATTAAAAATATGAAGGTAAACAATATTTTTTCTTAATTTTAAAGGGAAAAAGATCTCCTAAAGGTCTTTTTGAAAGACATTTCTAGTATTAGATTCAACACCTTGTTTTATTCTTAGATAAGACAACGATGCTAAAAAGGAGGAAAAATAAGAAACCATACAAATTAGGGATACAAAGAAAAACATACTAATTGGAAAAACCATAAGAAGGAATGAACAAAAAAATACTGAAACAAAGGTTTGCAAAGGGTAGAGGTGAAAATAGTTCGGTTTTGATACCATCCTAATAATCGAATCGGGGTTGGTCGATTCCAAATTTTAGGAAGCGAAACTGAACTAGTATTGTGTAGAACTACGATATTAAAAATAATTATGAAGTTCAGTTTCATAATTATCTAACTAAAATTTCGCTTCCCAATTATGAAACTGAACTAATTAGATAATTTCGAGTTACGATATTAAAAATATGTATTTGACATCAGTTTTTCGACTTCCTATGTTTCGACAATAGTTATCTAGAGAAGTTAAGAGAGAAGTTAGAAATTATTTAAGAAATAAAAAATTATACTTTCAACATATACTGAGATCTTAAAAAATGGATAATAAAAAATTTCTAAAGATGGTTTCATTCCTACAAATATATAACTACAAATATATTAAACTTATAAGTGAATAAATTATATTTTGTTTTTCTTGGCATTTCATTTCTAAAACTGTGAGGATGTAAATACACACACACACACACACGTATTCGCAAATACGTAATGGAAAAACGGCAAAAAAAGTGTTCCCCAACAAAACATCTATATATCGTTCATAAAGGCACGACTAGAATTCTTAAACATATAGAAAACTCTTGTGACGTGTATGATGAAATAGGTCACCAAATAAAAAGGAACTAAATATAGAACACTCTTATTACTTTCTAACAAAATAAAAAGGAAAAAAATCACTCCTTCACTCTCAATTTACACAAATAAGAATGTGCATTAAAATAGAACTAATAGTAGTAAAAAAAAATCACCGTCAATTTTTACAGTGTTTTTAATCCAACCACTTTTTATACACTCTGAAACGATACGAAATCTAATTTTTTTACCTGGCATGAAAACCACCCAAATAAAAGTCACATTATAACACAACGTACAATCTTTTTTTTAATGAAACACGAACACACTCTAAAGAAAAAGTGATACAACACTACATGACATGAAATAATATTTTTTTACCTATATCGAACATGAGCCAAACAAAAGAGAAACAAGAAAAAAAATTTTTTTTAACCAAAAACGAACTTGACATGACACGATATGTAAACAAATATTATTTTATAGGTGGTGCCTCTATTACTTGGGTCCTGTTCAAGATATCTAAAGGCACCTATCGGTAACTTCTTGGCCCCATATCTCTACACATCACATGTATACAAAGTTCTCAATTTATTGTATAATTTATTAAATATACATGTTGACCTATTTATTTTGTAAATTTTTAAAATCATAATCAAATACACAACAAATGGAAAGTTAGATAACTACAGAAAAATCAATGACTACAATAAAAATGAAATACAAACTTATACCTAAAACACACAAAGTACCTTCAAAACATTCATTGTAGTATCTTCTATAACTTTGTTTTTGGTAGCATATAGTATCTTTTATAACTACAGTAAAGTTTTAACAAACCAATGATACTTCTGTACCTAGTTAGTTCTAAATGGATACTCACACATAAACATGTCATCAATGAGCTCTAAAAATGCTTCTGTTAAAAAACTTCCATACACAGAATATGTTCACACATAAACATGTCAGTGGTGCTACCTATTCCTCAATAGTTAAGACATCAATTGTGTTGGCTGATTTGTATAACTTCAAGAAGTAAATGAGATATATGTCAAATAGTTTCTATTGCCTACCCCTTGTCGTGCAACACATCATGTAGCAGCATTACCCTTAGATGCAAAGGTGAAATCGAGTGTATAGCAAAACTATAGTATCCTATTATTTTTGTAATCATATTCTAATTCCTCTTCTAGTTCATATCTGGCAGGTTAAAAGCCTGTATAGGAACCATTGGCCTTTTCACCAGTGGCTTGAGGTTGTCCTTGAAAATTATTCTCCCTTCCTGATTCTCATCTACATAAATTTATCAAAACTCCTAGTTCCAAGCATTAACTGCAAGAATAAAACTAACCATTTAAATTCTAATCAATTATTAAAAGGAGGAAAATATCAATAGAGAGGTAAAGGGAATGTTGTAGATTTTTTGAGGATATTGATTATTGCTATCAATAGAACTATGTTGAGGAATCATGTAGTACCGTGTTCAGACATACAAGCAGACTAAAAAACTTCAATCATATGTAATAGAACAATATTAAAAAGATTAAACAAATAAATAAAATGTGATACGCAGTAAGCAAGAGAATCAACAGACTATACCTGAACAAATTAAAATAGAAAACATACTTGCAATACCCAAATCAAACCCCAAATATTCACTATTAGGTACAACTAAACAGAGAATGTGTATCCAACTAAAAAGGCAATATATTACACGTCAACCACATATTTCAATTGCAAACAAACATTTTGAGTAAATTCAATACCTCCCCCTTCTCCCTTCCAATGGAACGCTTAAGGTTAAAGATGAAACCAAATAGGAAAAGGCCCTAGATGAAACCAAATAGGAATGAATAGCATAACATGTTCTACAAAAGTAACAAAATCTGTCATAACAAAACCTATTATATGAAGGTAACAAAAGAAAATTAACAATTCAATTTGCCTATTATATCACAAAATACTTCAACTACATCACCGCTCAAACCATGTGGCATATAAGTTATGCATCTCAAAATTTGGGTCAAACTTCAACTACAAAAGGACACCAAATACCAGTATGTATAGTTATAATTCCATAATTAAAACTTAAATCAAAATAAAATAAGTTTCTCAAAAAACAATAGCGAAGTCTTTACAAAATCTCATAACTTTAGTTACTTTAAATATAAACTACATATACTTAAAAGAAACATCTATTTAACCAAAGATACATCCTAACAATTACCGCCCATGATTTCTTCAATATCACCACCCTTCTTAAATAGCTAACGGTCCTGAATGCGTGCAATTTT
Organism: Sambucus nigra; assembly: GCA_949130495.1. Classification (NCBI taxonomy): domain Eukaryota; kingdom Viridiplantae; phylum Streptophyta; class Magnoliopsida; order Dipsacales; family Adoxaceae; genus Sambucus; species Sambucus nigra. The sequence goes on from OX422212.1 coordinate 96,547,791, forward strand.
ATTCTCATTCACTATAGATTGAGAACACTCAACATGCATTGAGAATTTGGAACAACGGTCTTGGCTCAAAGGGATCAAGAAACCCCACCGTCAAAAGATTTTGGAATTTCTTATTCTTCTTAGACAAATTAATTAATGAATAGGAATGTCTTATTCTTCTTATTCAGTGCTCAACTATGTACTTATATAGTGTTGAACTATAGATTAAGGGGTGTTGAACTATGTACTGAACTATAACTTAACCGATTACTGCTTAATTGTGACAACATTTCAACTCAATGATGAACTATAACTCAATTGAATAAACACGATTAAGGTAATATGTTTGACACAAAACAAATTTCTCTTGGCTACAGCACACGGGACTGAAATGAATAAAATTTCTAATATAACATTGCTCATACTTGGGCCCAACTAAAAGTTTTCAATGCGAGGAAAAGGTATACAACTAATAGTGATATATTTCAAGAACTAGTGCAACGAGTTAAATATTTGACCTTCAGTTCGGATTCACTTCATCGTCATAAGCATAAAGCCGGGCAATGTAATTATACTTACACACCGAGGTATACATGTATAAGCAGAAAAGAGTATGATTCTGACTTGGATATATGCTAAAATATTTGCATTTGGGAATGGAGTATATGAAAAAACTTGGTACTTCTATAAAAACTCAATGAAACTACAAATGAAATTGGATATATAACAGTTCTAAGAAACTTGAATTCACAATGAAAAATAAACATCACCCCATTATTACAATGAAATAGATATTATTTCATGTAGAAATTGATATTGATAATATTTAATTCATGAATTAGGTATTACCTTATTGTAATTGTTGGATACTTTAATGTCAGTGAAGATTCAACAACTATGAAGATTCAGCATCAAATGTGGGCTCAATGAGCATAACCTTAAAATGCTGCGATTATATTGACAATGTATGCAGATATTCTAAGTACTGAAATGCATGCCATCAAAAACTCAGATATGATGAAGTGAAGCGGATAATATCACAAAGAACATGAACCGTAATAGTGGTGGAATCTGTATGCATAATTATCAATTCTCGTGCCCCATTTCGTAAACAATTGGATATGCAAGGAGAGAAGAAATTACCGATTGTGGATCATCAGTTAATGCATCTAGCACATTCTCATAGCCGTCTCTACTTGTTGCTATATGAAAAGGAGTCAAACCACCAGGGCCAATCATGTCAATTCTAAATAAGTTGAAACCCCGATCCAAATATTTCTTTTCAGATTCAGAATAATCTAAAACTTTGTCTGGAGAGTAACTTAATAACACTTCTACCAAAGGTCTGTAGTTTCTATACACATCTATATGGAGGAGGCCAATCCCCACCAATGAAACTACAATCGACAGTGAGATTCAGTGTAAATCATCTTTATGAGTGAATGTTAAGACTATCCATACCAATTTTTAAAAGTATTGAGCAAATGCAATTTATGAGGGAATGCAAATCAAATCAATATGCATAAAAATGTTTAAAAGAATTGAAGTACCATATTTAATGAAAAGGGACATTTAAAACATATCCATACAAATTTTATAGATATGTGAAAGAATCTCAAGTAATTTGAATATTAAAATACTTAGAAGCAACCTCAATCCACCCAGTTTTACCTATAAAAAGTTACATATAGAAATTTAGAAATTTGATTAATTCCCAAGTCAGAATGAAGTAAATCTAATAAGTTAACACCTCTAAATAAAATGAGCCAATTTGATTGACAGAGATAGACAGTTAATAGCTTAGTCGGGAAAGAGAACGTGATATATTCATGCTTAAACAATTTCTCTGTTTAACCCTGTCATCATCACAGATAAGACACCTAAGTATCACCAAAGGCAACAAAATGTAAGAAGTTGCAATCAGGTTACTCTTTCAAAAAATTGAAAGAAATCCTTATACAATGATAATTTTAAACTATAATACTTTTAGCATGAGGAAGTTTTGTAAAAACTAGAAGGAAAGATTAAGGTGGAAAAACAATGGATCTCAAACAATATATCCCAAAATTTCAAAATTAGGCTATAGATTTTGTATCTTCAAAAGGAGAACTTCAGCTATCCTGTAGATTAAAAAAATATATGAGAGGATGAATACATGAGAGGATGAATACACTCAAATCCACTCTTAAGTGACCACTCAACGGATGAATACATGACAAGATGGCTTAAAAGACAATAAATAATAGAGAATATGTTACCATTAGTAAATATGAGAAAATATCCGTAGTGAGAACTTATTCAACATCTTCATATTCATAACCCCTCCATCCTATAGATTGAGAAGTCTCCATCCTACAAAAAAGTTAGATCTGCAAAAGAAAACAATATAGACCAAATGAGATAATAAAAAGGTTTGTGGTAGAGTTTGTACAATATAATTAAAAAAAAAAATTATTGATGTACATTCAAATGATGCTATAAGATATCTTCGGTTTACACAATATTCGTTGTCGAATTTGAACCGTCTTAGGGAAGAAGTATACATAGAGAATTAGCACTTTTGCAACGGGATAAAGCAACATATAATTGCTCGTGACTAAATACGGGTGTTATATCTAACTAATTGGCCTTGTGATTTATTCATGGTCATTGCGTACGTCGATCTAACTGGAAATTGGCACCTTGCCATATGTATTGGCAATTCGGAAAACGATGGTGTTAAAGAAATTCTTGGGATGAAGGAAAAATTGCCTTTATGATATTTGTTCTAGATTAGAACTTCAATAGCATGCTTTGCGCAATTAACAAGTATCAACCTTGTGCCATTACAAAGAACGTATTTTGGCGTAATGTTTCTTAAAAGCAATATTCGGCAACCTATTTTTAGTTCGAGCTTAAACAAAGTCAACCCAGGCGAATTAAGTGAGTTCAAATATTCATTGTGAAATCCATTAGTTATTGAACGATTAGTGTCATCTTGGCATAACTTGTCAGCTGCCAAGTATGTTATAGTCTCTCCAGGAAAAATATTCAACGTTGAAGTATTAATTATATTGACATAATCATTATGTGCTGATAGAATTATTCTTTCTTCAAAGTATCTAGGGGTAACATTTAGCATTAGACAAACCATCCACGTTAACTCATTCAGCTCTTTACATTTATGCATCATCAATGGAAATTGAACACTTTCTTAGGGATTTGACCCAATCTAAACAAATGTTTAAAACAATATGAATAAAAATTACATCAATATAATATTTTGAAAGCCAAGGAAATAAGGAAAGAAATGATACCTCTATCAAAAACCCTGAAAACTGAATACTTTCCACTTCTGCACTATTAAGCTGTATGTTAAGGTGTAATGTTAAAACATGAATATTAACCAATAAAAATGAGCGCCTTAACGATGACGAACAACAATTTGTTCATGGAAAACTCTTGGAATCACAGGAAGAATCTACCAAAAATCACCGCCAAGAACAACAGTGATGCCCCCCAAAGGCTTTTTATTATCACAAATATCCGAAAGAGGTCGATCAATGGCTTTAACACAATACCGATGTTGCATTGGGACTTCATCTCATATAATTAATTTGGTTAATTTGAGTAGCTCTTCATGAGTTGATTGATTTGTAAACCCACATACAAAATTTTCAAAAATATCTAAAGGATTACTAAACGTTGAATGCGCAGTTCTACCACCCACCAATAGTAAAGAGGCAATTCCAGAAGAGGCGACGGTAATGACAATATGGCCAAGACTATGAATTTTGGTGGTTATTGTATTATAGAGAAACGTCTTTCCAGTTCCCACTCCTCCATTCAAAAAGAAAGTCGTTCCTCTATTTTCAAGTACTGAAGTAGTTTTTTCAGCATATGCATCATGTTGGCCATCATTTACATGATCAACATAACTTTGAGGAGCAGTTTGTTCAACGTCGTTTTGTAATTATCGATGTTCATTAATCAGCTTGTTACCCAAAGTTATGCACCAATTTCCAACTGCCATCGGCATGGGAAGGAAATCCGATAAACTCTTGCCCAATTCTTGCAACATCTGGTTAAGGAGATACAAACCGTAATCTTCAATTTGAATCTTAGTGGGAGTTCGGATGCCATATAACACTTGAAACTTATAGGCCAAGTCGTCACAAATATGCATTGAAGATTTTCTCCACAACAAATGTGGATATAAAGGGGCACATTATGTGAGTATAACAACAAATAAACATCTTAAGTGATAAATAATAGCTTCCTCTTATAGACATTGCACCCATTCTTCATCATCCTCTAGAAGTCTTAACACAATACATGAAGACTTTAATGTATCACATAAGACGTTGCTAACTGTCCTAAAGGCTTCATATGATTCTGGGCCCTTGACGAGAGTTAAAAGCAACCGTAAGTAATATACTTAGCCCGAATTATGGCTAGTAAAATACAACCTACCAATAGAATAGCCTTCCATTTTTCTAGGCATCCATGTATTTGGTTGTGAATTCCAAACAAAATGTTGAGGTTCCTCTTCGTGCATTGGATTACGAAATAAATGCCAAGCGGATTCGGGTGGTCCAATGTATCTAGCATCAAGATATTCTTGGATTTCATCAATTCCTCCCAAAAATATTGTCATGCGATCATAACCTTTGTATATGTATTTATTAATGTATTTAACACATCTCAATCTTGCAAAAAATTCAACACTGATATGACAATCAAACACTAGTGAAAGGTATGGATTATATGGCACCACATCTTTGTTCCATAAAAATTTCTCCCTTTAATAATGTACTTTCAACCACCATTACACCGTCGATAGAGTGGATATCCATATTGGTCCATATTCGATGAATCAACCCAATCTCTTGGGTATTTATTTATATATCTACCATTATCCATGCATGGTACATTTGGGTTTTGGGAACTAGAGGGGCCATGTACCATACAACCCAAGACTATCTCAAACATGGTAGGATCTTCTTTGGGATCCGAAATCTCATCACACACAATCTTGTCAACCTGTTCACGTGTCTTTATTTTACTTCTACTTTCTAAGAAAAACATCACATGTACATGTAGCAAACCCCTCTTTTGGAATTCAATACTAAATACATGTGCCACCTTCCGACCAAAAATATTTTTATCTTTCACTACCTTCATCATAGCCTTTCGCTTTAATTCAAATACGCGAGCGACTATATGTGGACAATTCGTTGAATTTTGATTCGGTAATAAATATTTTATAATTTTAGGCCAATTGGTATTCGCAGTCATTGTGAGGAAGATATCATGATGTTGATTGTAACACGTGATGGCCATAGAATCTTAAAAGATTTTAAACATGTGCCCGCACTACCCCTGAATGAGGAAGGTAGAATTGTGTGTTTCCTAATTCCATCTGCATTAACCCCATCCATTAACCCCTTGTTAAGTCACATACACAGATCAACGCGTAATTTGGATTGATTGAGCTTATAATAAGTCAAACAATTTTTCTCAGTTGAAGACCACGCATCCACAATGAACTCCTGAAATAGTTTTCCCGATCTTAAAATTATTTAGTATTCATTACCGCGTTGGAAAACATGATAGCTATAAAAATTCAATTGGGTAAGTCGGTGTCTTAAATCAGGTCTCTCATTTTCAACATCCCATTGAGTCATATCAGGTTCCCACCCAAGTTCACCGCTAGGAAAAAGTAAAACATAATGAAGTGGTAGGAACGCCAGGTGTCATTCACTAATTCGCATCAACCGGTTATCTCCTTGCAAATGAAGAATAATATCTCTCATCGCACTTAAGCTAGTTCCATCTCTAGGTAGTACAAATGCTATCTCATCAGTTGAATGTAAATTTTATCTTCTTCTGTCTCCAGCCCTAAGGTAATGCAAGTATGCAGGAACATCCACATTTGTAGAGTTGTTTCTCTCTAGAATAACAAAACCATGGAGAAATTTATATGTAAACTCATTTTCATTCAACAAATAACCTTGAATGATTTCAATAACATCCCTTCGTAATTGCGGATTTTTATGCTCTCGAGTATCCAATGCAGCTGCTGGATCATAAATATAAAGTTGTGTGTAACTTCCATCATGTCCCTCTTGCGGTAATAAGCTTCATGTTTGGTGTCGTAATTATCTATGAATGGTGAATGACGTAGGACCCCTTCCCGTGACTACTCTTTCATCCATTTGATCTCTAAGACTGGTGAATGCATTACCAGCGTTGTATTTCCTAGTAAAACACCGAAATAATTGTGATTGGGCATCATTACCGTCATATAGAGATTTTATATTAGATGGATGTTCATTTAAGGTTGGTAGCTTGATCTTTCCTTACAAACAACATTTACCAAACAAAGGACATATAATGGATGATATGCTGAACTTTTCACTAATCCAATGTAACGCTGAACAATGAGGACACTCAACATTCATCGCTCCAAGAAAATGTCTAGTAAAATCAACTCGATGTGCCTTGTAAAAAGTAAGAAACCATTTTAATGGTAATTATTATTCAATTCTCAAATGAAAGTGTAAAGAAATTATAATATCATGAATGTAATAAATATAGTAAAAAAATATTACCGGTTAATTTCAAGAGCTAAAACACCATTATCTTCTGGAGGCATGTGAACATTTTCCTCGCCGCCACTATAGAAAACCTTATCAACTAGATCTGATATTTGTTCATGTATGACACCCACATCATGTGAAGAAAATTCATGGTGGAGATTTTATGGAGTAATTAATTAGCGTAATTGAATAGGAGATTGATCAGTTGACAAATTATTGGTGAGTGGAGTTCAACTACGAATAATACACTCGACATGGGAAGGTGTTTGGAGAGATGGATTTTTGGATAGAGCAACCCTATTTGCCTCTCTAATAGCACTACATCGGGACCGACCTGATTTGGGTAAGTTAGGTAAGGGAATTGGTTGATGATGACCCAATGATTCACGTTCACGACGTCGACTTTGGGCTAATGCTTCCGTCGAGATGCCAGTTTCATTTGGATCATAAACATCAACAAAAGACCTCAATAAATTTAGATTTTGTCAAGCTATGCAATATGCATTGAATATTACAAAGATACAGAAATAAAATATACCACATCATAAACAACTTTCTCTTTGCCTTTTCTCTTCCAATTCTCTTGGCTGGAACTATTTGCAATGTATTGATTGCATTGAGCCTTCACATAATCAGAATTAAATAAATGGAATTATAATTGAAATATAATTAAATAACTGGACCCTTCACATAATAAGAATAAAATAATTGAATAAAAAAAGTAATTATAATTGAATCTAATTAAATAACTTGAAAATTTAGAATGAAACTATATAGCTCAATATGAATGGCGTTTAATTCAGATTCATCTCGAATAACCATCCCGAGGTTTTGGCACCGCAACAATTGAACCTACAATAGTGAACACAAATGATATAAAACTTTGATGCACATGAATAATATATTAATTGTAATTTTTAAAGGAAAATGTATCCTTACAAATCTATGAACATTAGAATCCACCTAGATTCATAACAGAAAAACACCATTATCACCAAAAAAGTAATATTATTACATAGAAAAATATACAAAAAAAAAAGTTTAGATCAAACTTACATAGCCAAATATAGTATTAATATTATCCATGAATGTTGGAGCGAAATCCAAATACCAAGGTACTCCGAGATACGAAATGAAATCTGCTCAATGTCCTTAAATGAACAAAGAGAAGAACAAAAAATAACGTATGTGAGGATAAAAGAAGTATCTCAAACTTTACACCTTTGTAACTACTTATAGGAGTGTAAAAAACACATAACTCACCACCTAAATATGATGTCTAATACTGATTAGCACTACTTTATGTAACTTCTAGTATAGGTATGGAAATCCTTCGATATCTGCCAAAAAAATATCAAATTGAATTATAAATTAATTCCATAATTTCTATTCAATTAAATGAAAATAAAAATCCACAAACTTCCATTATAGCCATATAGTTCAAACCACTTTGCCACATGATAAATATAACTCACCTAGCATAAGTGAAGAATACAAACTAATCCATCATGAAGCTCATTGTTTCAATTAAACACCTAAAAATGCAAAAAATACGCAAAATTATAAATATGATTAGAAATACCTAAAAATATAAAAATACCAAAAATTACTAATATGATATATGATTGTAAAAAACACATAACTCATATGATTCCACTTATGCTCATAACCACTGCCACACTTTTATGCATCCCCCACCTTAATATATTACCAATGGCTTTATTACCACTTATGTCCTATCTTGGTCCATATTTAACATCAACGCTTTGAGAAATTGGTGAGTGCGATAAGCTTTTCTATTATTACCCTTTCTCATATGGTTGTCTTTCTACTTGCATTGTCTGAAGATCCAATTAGGCCTTAGGTGAAACTATTCAAGATGGTATGGACATTGGTTATAACACTAACACTCAACCCTTTTCTGCTAATAATGTTGTAAAAGATCTGGAACTTCTCCATGCCTTATCCCATCTCTCCCCACGAGTATTCTTGAAGGCTTATGATCCAAACAACCTGCTTTGGGATATTTTGATTCTTCATAACTTCAAAGACACTCCTCCAATCCTTCTTCCTCAATTCTTATCTCTCTTTTGTTAAAAGACTAATTCAGCGTGATGGTGAATTCAAAGATTATGAGGAGCCCATGGTTCTTCATGGTGATCTTTTTGCTAAAGCCAGCCATATCTTAAAGTATTAAAAGGATTTATCCTTATTTTTATTTATGATAAGGGTGACCCAGAAGATTATAAATTTAATACTCTTTCACTAAAGAAATTTCCTTTAAATCTAAGCAGTTGCATGAGGAAGCCAAAGAGATGGTTTGCAGCTTTTAGCATAATGGGCCTTTTTTTTATTGAAAATGTCTGGAAATCTTGGCTAATTTCAATCAGAAAAAAACCAAATTTCGTTTGTATGGAATACATTCCATAAATTTGGTACTTATGCATTCTCTCACAATTGCTCAACCGAATTGGGTGATGTTATATATCTCTATCTCTTGTAATTTTTAGCCTTGAAAAATTAATTGAAAGATACTGCTTTGTTCTAAATCTTATTGATGGCTTATAATGAAACCTATGTGTTACGAATATCTACTGATTTTTCTTATTTTTAGGTTTTTAATTTCTCAAGTTAACCATTCCTATCATCTAGGCATAATATTTGTTTTAACCATTTGATAAACATTTTATGCCTTAATCAAATTTGGTATGTAACATGTACTTGTAACTATTTTTCTACTTTATAAAAAGATTTTTTTTTAATTATGGCTTATTGAGCGTGCATATTTTATAATTGGTAGTGATCCCACCAAATATCATTACACGTGTGGAAGTGTCCAAGTGATAACTTTTTATTGCTAATTGGAATACTTTATTCTTAAAAATAGGTACATTTTTCAATTTTATTCAACCAAAATAGTTGGCCTCCTTAGTATTCCTAATATCTAATTTTTATTCCTTAGGGTGTTTATGATCCACAAATATAATTACGAGAGCATTTTGGTTGATAGAGACTCTAAAGGTGACTTTTTGTCTGTCCAATTCCCCATAATTCCACTTTTTTTAAGGAACGTTCTCAAAGAGATGTTTTAATATTTTCTTGGCATTCATTTTTATTTAAAATGGCACCCCTAAGCTATTTAAGTTCATTTATTTGATTACTCTCCTTTTTTACCATTCACTCACTCCAAGCAGACTTTCAACTCTCAAGAGCACTATATCTCTCTTCAAATTTTTCACCAATATTGGCGTCTAATTCTGAATCTTCTGATGATTAACTTTAATTTGACAAACCTATCAACAAATTCTCAATAAATAACTCCATTGTTGTTAGAAGTGTCGTGTGTCCCATTGAAACCCCTTATGGAGTTGCTCGCTCAATTATTGAACTTATTTGTAAGGATGAGCTTCCATTACCCATTTTTTTACTATCCTGGGTTTGGGGAACACATCCTCCTCATAGATGATTCCAACTATATCAAATCACCATCCTCATTCAAATTTAGGGTTTGAATTGCAATGCTGGATAGGAATTACTGGTCCAAATGGGTGCGTCGGATGCTTATTGCCAAGGCAGGAGATATGGATGGGAATTACTGGTTCGGACTTTATGATTCTATTAAACTCATTCAGAAGGAAATTTAATATGGTCCATTTGTAATCTCGAATGCTATTTTTGGAACTCAAAGTTTAGTTATTTTGAGTTCCATTTTGGGATGACTGGTCAAACTATGTTGGATTTTTGTCAACTCACTAGCTTTAAAGCCATTGGAGAGGATGTAGACCTACACATGTCACTAGTTTATATCGCATTGAAGTTTATAAGTCAAAACAACCATTAACCACACTCCACTTTCGTGAACAAGAACATGAGAAGCACCACAACTTTGGATTAAAAGGAGCGTTTTTTCCTATTGCTCCGATCGTTAAGGCACAAATTTTGTGTCTGAGAGTGCGCTATCACAAACTTAATGGAATGATTTATATAATTAAATGTCCAAATACAAATCCAATTTTATCTTTTTACCCTAAGACGTATATCTAGGTGATAAAATAAGTAAAGTAAAGCATGCAATCACCAAAGGCAAAGTTTGAGGAAAAATCCCTTACGGTTAAAACCTTTATTTTAGCACTTTAGAAATAATATAAGACAATTGACTTACAATACTACTTGATACCAGCCACAAGTATAACAAGCTAGTCTTTTCAAATCTCTAAAGAATACTACCCAGTCAGGAGCAGTCTAATATCATCGTTCCACCCTCGGTATCCACCGATCAACCTTTATCTTCAATAGTGAACCCTTCAAGTATCACAAGGTTAGTAGTAGAGATGACCTCCCCATAAGATTAGTGTATGCAAGGATACAAAACTATCTAGATTTTAAAGAGATTCACACAAATCTATTTAGGGACGAGTTTTGTGAATCAAAAGAGCTTTCTAAACAAAAAGTGTGAAAACTTTTTCAACATGTATGCATAAGTCGTTTTGTCAAAAGTCTTTGAAAAATAAACACGAAACGTGTATTTATAAGGCGAACATAAATTTCGAGGGAACGCCACTTGTTTGAACTAAAATAAGGCGCGTTTGAACAAGAATAGCATGTCGTTATAACGAAAGCAAGTTTGTTCGAAGGACAATGCTATCTTATTTGAACAATCTTCAAATGAGCTTTAAACGATGAAAAATAGTACGCTCTCCCTAGATGCACGTTAGATGTAGTGATCAAAATGATGCTTCAAACGATTTGGACATCTCATTCGAACGAGAATGCCCTCTCATTTAAACGAGGTCAGTGAATTTGGAAAAAAATATAAACATAAAAAATGCCTCAATTTTAAACTTAAAAAATCATGTTTTAGTTTTATTATAAATAAAACAACCCAAAATAAATTTAATGAAAAAATCTAAATTCCCAAAAGATTTATACCTTCATAAAGTGGAGAACCATTGGACCTGGGGATGTTGGAGATTTGGTTCTTCATGACGGCTCGAGTCAAAGTGTAACGGGATACACCAAACTAAATGTAAGCCTAAGCATGAACAAATTTTCTCTTAAAAATCTCCCCCTTTTGTTCTTCTGGTACAAAAATAAAAATCCAAAGCCAAATTACATCCAAAATCCTCAAATCTATACTTCTTCTTATTTTTCTCTTTTTTCCTTGATCTTCTAATCTTCTAATCAATGCCCAAGAGAACCTACACACATGAAACAAGAACAGTATCCGTAATGCATATATTTTAAAATATAAAATAAAACTCATAAGAATTTATCACACATAAAACAAACTCAACTAATCTCCCCATAAATACCCCTTTATTTTTTTTCTAAATAGACAAGGAGTAGAAACTAAAGCGTCAAAATGGAGAGAATCATAAAAGATATAATATCATCACAAAGATATATCAAATAAGAGCATGTAATATTAAACTAAAAGGATTAACATACTATTTTTGAGTTTTATAAATTTTTAAGTATAAATTTTACAAATACAATACGCCATGGAGAAACACTAAAGTACCAGAATCATGGAAATGGAATGTTGGGGTGTGAACATATTCCATAGGTTAATAAACATAGAGAAACATAACACATATGCATGAAGGATTGAGACACCACTAACGAAAGATATCAAAGTCTACCTTAGGTGTAGAAATGTTGAACTCTGTGAAATTGACTTAACATAATCAACAAAATAAGACCATAATTGATTTTCACACTAATAATGCCCAAAACTACGTAATGTTTTTTCAAGATTTTTATAATATGTGCAAAACCCATTGACCTTCGACTTTGATGATGCTCCTTTATAGAGAAGCGTCAATGTTCAAGAAAAAAGCCTGGCACTTTTGTTTTTATGTGCCTTTAATCTTTTTAGTCTCTTTGTATTGCAAGTGGTGGCTTTTCACACAAAGACTTTGTCTTTTGTAGCCTAATTCCATTTCTTAATATATAATAATTGTAAGGACATAAATTTCCAATTGAGTCCCTGTATAGTTTTGAGTTAATTCCGTGAACAAAACTGTGGTTGTAATATGTCATAGGGAGATTTTATTTTGTCATGATCCCTCTTGGTCTATAACGTATTGAAGAAATTGAAGACCTTGCGAAAAAGCTTCAAAGCATTAATCATGCTGAAGTTTAATTGATCCAAGTTTATTCGTCTTCAAGTTTATTGCATTCCGAGATTACACATGTATGAATGCATACTGTTAATGAGACTCATAATTGTTTTTATAAAAGATAAGGATGAATTTTTATAAGGAAAATGTTTTAAAATTTTTTTAAAAGTGTTTTAAATGTTTTACACTACATTTTATTCTGATAAGCTCGTAAAAGAGTTTGAGTTAATTGGATCTCTTTTGGAAGAAAAATTTTAAAGAAAAAGTCAAATTGACATGCGCGTCATTCAAATGACAGCTCTACTCGTTCAAGCGAGATGGCTATGTCAAGCGAATGACTGGTCAATCTCATTCGAGAGACTCGTTCGACCGACTCAGATTTTGAATTGGAGGATGTTTCTTTGTTGGAAAAGAAATTTTAAAAATTTATTAAGTTTCAAAAGGAATCGAAAGATGCCAAGAAATTTGAAAAATTCAAGAACAACAAAGCTTATCCCACCTCTAAGGATATGTTTGAGATGCCTAAGAGAGATGAGTCGGATAAGTGTTTTGGGTGTGAGGGGTATGATCACAAAGTTAAGGAGTGTCCCACTAGACTTAAGAAATAGGGAAAGCAACCCATTGTATATAGTGACACCTTAAGTGATGGTGATCCGAAAGTGGTAGAGAGTTCCCCCATTGAGCGTAACTTTGTTGCGTTTATGGCATGTCATGTGAGCGAGAACGATCCTCATATGAATGACACTTCCGAGGAGGTTTTAAGTAAATCTCATGTTAGTAAGGGTGAAGAGAGTGACGAAGAGAAGGTAGATGTGAAATAATCACAAGTTGCATTTAATGAGTTGTATGCCGAGATATTTAAGATGAAAAAGGCAAATGCAAAATTGTAAGCTAAGTTGAATGAGCGTGCCATAGAAAATAATGATAGTTTGATTGAGGATCATAGGGCACGAGAGAAGACTCTTGGTGATAAACTAGATTATGTCGAGGGTGAGAGAGATAATCTTCGTGGTTTGATGGAATCTTTGAAAAAAGGAATTTTAGAGTTTAAGGAGTCTAGGCATTTTCTCGAGTCTAGGATTCATGAGTTGGAGGAGAGATTTAGAGACTCGTCTAGAGTTATGTTTGATTTGGAGTCTAGATCGGAGAAGTTAGATAAGATCTTAGGCACCATCCAAATTAAGGGAGATAGGGGAGGTATAGGTTCTGATGAGAGAATTGTTCTCATTCCCCCCGATCATTCCCACCATCGCTATACTTTCACATTTTGTGGTAGGAAAGGTCACCTTAGGCATTTTTGTTACAACCTTAGACAAGCTCCTAGGAAGTTTAGGAATAAAGTTACCCCAGTTCCCCAAACCCCCATGCGTCGTTTTACACCTACTTGGGTTAGGAAATCGGATTTAGTGGCTTTAGGAATAAAACTTCATGATTCTCGTTTGGGTGCACTTGATTCTTACCATGCTAAATATAAAGGATGATAGTGTTTCCATGTGTGTCATATGCTAGTTTACTTCATGATATATTCATTACTGTGTATCATTTTTTTATTATAGTTTTTTATTTGTTTAAATTCCTATTGAAAAATACAAAAAGATTTTGTTTTTAAGAAAACTTTTGAAAACCCAAAAATATTTTGCTTTTATTTGAGTCAAAATATGTCCGAAAAGCCAAAAAGATGTTCAGTTTTTGTTTTTGGGTTTACATGTTGGATGTGGCATATTGGTGTGCTTGGACCCCCCATCATTTCATTATGCATGTGGGTAGGACATTTGGTCATTATTATCTACTCAGAACGATCTTAACCATTGTTTATATGGGGTAGTTTTGAAGTTGATATGCCTTTTGATTCGACTTTGTAAATATGCCATCATTGCACACATGCGCGAGTTTATATGGATGTTTGACTTCTCTTGCATTATTGAATTTGGTGAGGCATTCTTATCTCAATCTTGTCATTTATGCGTAAATAGACTTAAGGAGAAGTGTGCATGTAAGAATGTTTATCATGAGGATTTGATTTGGTACCTAATTGAAAAAATGATCAGTGATTCGTGGGAAAGGGCTGCTAGAGTTCAATTGACTCGTCGTGAAAGACACCGTTTGAAAGAGCCCAAAAGAAAAAAGGGGAAATGCTAAGAAAATGGATAATAGGATTTTCTCTAAGTTGAGAATGCTAGAAACCTCAAAAGAACTTGAAAAAAATATATTTATGAGGGAGTTTGGTTGGAGAAAATTTAAATGGGTTTGCACAAGTAATCCTAACGTTGAAACATTGCAATTTGATGTTATTATTTGTATAATCGTCAAAATTCTGGATGTGTGTGCATGTAGTATGTTTAGTTCATTAAGATCACACTTTAATTTTCATATGGCTATGATAAAGTTTGATGATTTGTTGCTATCAATTAGTGCTTTTTATCTTTTCGATGTGTTGGAATTGTGACTCATTTGTTGTAGTTTCATGCCCATACATTCCATGTCCATGTTTGAGAACATAATTACTATGTTTGCATGTAACTCGCATTGTTAGTTTTTATACATTTTTACGTTTTGGGTAAAAAACTTACCATTTTAGCACTATTTTGCTGCTGTCAACCCCTTCCTGGCATTTTTTCTGGAAATTTTTTCACTCGATAAAAATATATGATATTTCTGGGAATATGGAAAAGTTTGGCTATCGTGAGAAGTCGTTCAAACAACATCTCTATTTCGCGAGAAGACCTTGTTCGAGCGATATTACCCAGACGCGAGAAGCCTCGTTCGAGCAACATCCTCATCTCGTTTGAGAGACGTCCCTGGCTCGTTTGAACGAATTTGGGAATTTTTTCTTCTTTTATTTATAGTCCACTGGTTTATTTTGTGATATTTTTGGTACTGCTGGAAGCTTTCTGTACTAACTGGTTTATATGCAGGTTATATTGTTTCAAAATTGATATTTTGCATATGATTCTGTTTATCACACCTGATTAGATTGTTATATTCTTTGTGTGATTCATTCGTTTACTAGTTACTGATTTGTCATTACTTGATCAAATTTAGATGGTTGTTTTATGATTATCTAGCGATTTTTATTTGGTATATATTCATGCTAGATAATTGTTGATTGGTTTATCTTTTCACCGGATTGTCTATTCGAGACAAAAAGGGGGAGAGATGTATGTGTTGTAGGAGGATATTTGTTGATCATGTTTATTGAGATTTGATTTAAATATTGATTGATTACATATTTTACGAATTGGTATCATATTGTTGCTCAATTATTTAACAAATGATTTTTCAGAGTTTATTCATATTGGTATTTATTGTAAAATTGGTATCATTTGGATATATATATTGGTTTCATTTGTTCCTCCATACTTCACTAGGTATTTGTCTGTTTCATGTGTGTAGGTATGCTTCAGCGATTTGAGATTTCAAGTCTACATCACATTTAGACAGTTTATGCTTGTCGTTGCTACTTATACTAGTTCGTGTCCTGTAATTTTTTACTTTAGGTTTATGGGATGGGATTTAAGCGTCATATGGCTTGACGACACGACTTTGGCATTTCACTGGTTTAGTTTTGTCCCGGAATAGACAAAGGGGGAGATTTGTAAGGACATAAATTTCCAATTGATTCCATGTATTATTTTGACTTAATTCCATGAACAAAATGTGTTTGTAATATGTCATAGGGAGATTTTATTTTATCATGATCCCACTTGGTCTATTTCGTATTGAATAAATTGAAGACGTTGCGAAAAAGATTCAAAGAATTAATCATGCCGAAGTTTAATTGGTGCAAGTTTATTGTATTCCGAGATCACACAGGTATGAATGCATACAGTTAATGAGATTCAGAATTATTTTTATAAAAGATAAGGATGATTTTTTATAAGGAAAATGTTTTAAAATGTTTTTAAAAGTGTTTTAAATGTTTTACACTGCGTTTTATTCTGAGAATCTAGAAAAAGAGATTGACGTAATTGGATCTCTTTTGGAAGAAACATTTTAAAGAAAAACTCAAACTGACAAGAGCGTCGTTCAAACGACAGCTCTGCTCGTTCAAGCGGGATGGTTATGTCGCGCGAACAACTGGTCAATCTTGTTAGAGCAACACGTTTTTTAAGGTGGCTAATTTTTCCTATTTAAAGCATGGTTTGGTCAAAATTTAAGTGAAGTGCAATCTAGAAAATTGTTTTCAATCCAGTACGAGTTTTGCACATGTTTTTCTATGGTTTTAAAGATTAAACACATCCTTAGAGTTTGCAAAGATCCAAGTTATCATTACCATATGTTTATGTGATCTTGCTGCACCAAGAAGGTTTGTTTTATACTTGAACATCTGTGTTTTGCGGTGAATAAAAGAGAAGGACTTCTTGTTCAACATCGTAGACATATCAAAGCCATTCGATGGACACCGAGACATATGTGGACGCGTGTGTTGTGGACATGTATCGTGGAAGAAGGACTTTCTGCGTGGGCACTATGATATGAGTGGTTGAAGATCATAAGAGCATTAAGATCTGTGGGTATAGAGTTGTTGAGTGTGTCTTTTATTCGTTCGTTATAATTCCACATTCATAGTGATTGTCTGGCTTGGGCCGTCGGAGGTTTTTTCCCGTCTTGGGTTTTTCCTCGTACATCTCGCGTTGTGAGTATTCTCTACTTTACTTTACTTGATTTAATCACTAGATGCATGTTTAGGATTAATCAAGATAAAATTGGTTTAAAGTTAAAATTGGTTTTTCACAACTTGATTTGGTTCACATTAAAAGTTGGATAATTTTTGGTGAAAATTGGTTTGATTTGAAACACACAAGCATAAGGGCCCCTCTTTCAACAATTTTATCGAAAAAATAATTTTTTTAATACGGGCAATGCTTATTACATGCACAAGTTTTTAGTATCTCGTTTTTCACATTTGTCTCGTCTTTAAAGCAAAATTGAGATGAAAACACAATGATGGACATGTGACAGGTACGAGCAATATTCATATAAGTTTGTGCTCGTGTGCATTAAAGGAGATAAGGACTCAAACATGTATCCAGTTGTCATTAAATCACATCTTAATGACCCCACTCATTATAAAACACATAAATGCACATCTCAAAACACTACAAAATAGTCACATGGATATAGAGTGAATGGGTGACTCATACATCTTTAATGCTCATTTACATAAGGTGAAAATAATAGAAAACTCTTTTTGGATTTTTTATACAAACATTTAATCAAAATAAAATATTTTTACCTTTTTCACCTTTTCTAAAAAGAAACCGAAAGTATTTTTGTATTTTTAAAAAATTTCAAGAAAAACAAAACTCTTTTTGGATTTTTTTAAAATATATTAAAATGAAAAATATAAGTAGAATGATAGTACACACTAGTAATAGGGATATAATATATGAACAAGAAAATTACCCTATGCTAGAAAACAAGCCTCAACCTCTATCATTAGGACCAGAGGATTTCTTCTAAGGAGATGACATTCTATGAAGAACTTTAATTAAATTTTGTGAAGTCTCTCAAGTGATGTGTGGGATCATGCAGAGTAACATGCATGGGAGTGCGTGCAGGAATTCGTGTAGGAACTCATGTGCGAGAAAATCGGGAACATACCCATAAGACACTCTCTCTAGCTTATAAAAAAACTTTCTAAGGTAACCAATTTGTTTGCCATGGGAAAAATCATACACGGGCTTGGGTTAACCTTTTTTAAAATGTCTAGGACGACTTCTCCTAGGTGGTTTCGATTGAGGTGCATAAGGATCCAACACTGTAAGGACAAAATTTCTAATTGAGTTCATTTTATAGTTTTGAGTTATTTCCGGAACAAAACACGTTTGTGTCATAGGTCGTATTTTTATTGTCACGATCCCACACAGACTATGACGTGCTGAAGTTTATTGAAGACGTTGCGGCAAAGCTTCAAGGATTTATTTATGTGGAAGGTTTAATTGATGAAAGTTTATTACTCTTCAAGTTGAATTACATTTCGAGATGACTGAGTTATGAATATGTAATTTTGATGGGACTCGAAATTTATTTTAAAATGTTTAACAATGTTATTTTATTTAATAAATGTTTTTAAAATGTGTTTAAAGTGTTTAACATAGTTTACACTTCGTTTAATTCTGAAAGCCCGGATTAGAGTAGTATTTAGTTTGGACTCTGATTCATGCATCGCTCAAATAACATCAACAGTCGTTCGAAAGAGATCATCATATCATTGGAACGACATGGGAATTTCATTCGAGCGACAACTTCGGTCCTTCGAGCGAGGCAACGCCTTATAACAGAAGTAAAATTGGAAACTAGGAATTATGTTGGTTTATTTAAAAAATTATGGAGAAATATTTAACATGTCCTTGGAGGTCTACATAAAGGATTTATGGGATAGAACCATATTATGTCCAGAAATGAAAAAAATAAGAAGGAATTTGATTTTTTATCAAAACAAAGAAACCAAGAATAAGTGAATGACTCAATTTAGTAAAAGGGAATTTAAACCATGCTACAATATAATCATAATAACTAAATTGAATTTCGTGACTTATGATTGTTTTCAAAATGGAGGGATGGGATCCCAAATCTTGAAGATAAATTATGTCTTAATGATCAAGGAATGGTAAAGAATCCGTGACGAGTCATTGCGATCAGTGATTTATTTAATATGAATCGATTCCAAGGAATCAAGAATATTCATGTAAAAATTTAAAGTCTTGGCAGGATGGTGGGGGGTGAAATGCCAAGAGGGAGAAATTTAGTTTTTACTAAATCAGTGGGACTTTTAATATGGTTATGATTTGAATCAATAGAAAATAAATTTGAGAAGCACATAATCAGTTTTAGCAGGGTGATTATAAAACTTGGTGGGCGGTGTAGAAAATGGGTCATTGACTATGTATTGACTAGAAGAAGGTCCAAACTCCATAGGAGTTTCCATACTAGAACTGTAACTAAACTTTAGTCTTGGAATGTTTTGAAGGACATGGTATATGTTTGTTACTTGGAGAGGGGATGCAATTTTAATAGAAGGTTGACTTATGGGTAGTCAAGAAATCAAGTCGAAGTTTTATAGATACAACATTAGCAAAGTCAAAGAAGTCCCAACAGCTCAAATATTTAGCAAAATAGCTTCTTGTTCTTTATGATAAAGCAGAAGAGAAAGAGTATTGTTCTCCAACTTCTTGTGCTGAGTCAACAAATACTCACCAAGTTGAACTTGTAATTTTTATTTCCTGATGGTGCAACAAGGTTCAAACCATATTGTTCACAGAAATTTCCCATCACGAATTTAGCTTTTAATTTTTCTTTATTATCCTGATTACTTATTTTCATATTTTACACATTTTTAATCCATCTTTCTGGACTGTACTTATTGTGTCACCATAGGTAATATTTTCATGATCAATGTGTCCATTTGTATTACTTAAAACTTCTCTTATTTTATGAGCAAATAAATTTGGTAAACCATTAGTAAATTTTTCTTTTTAGAATGGTTCATTACTATCATCTTTAAGCATTACTCGTGATGTACCAACATCTTTGTACCATCTAAAATCATTTAAAGCAGGGCATCTTACGTTATTTAGTTGATCAAGAATTCTTGAGGTTATATGCTTTGGTGTTCCTAAAAAAATGTTTTATTATTGTGAAAACTAGAGTGTTTACTCCATCTAGGATTCCCATTCCTACAATATCATTTATCCGACTAAGATTTTAATGTTTTGGGTAAACCTATTGTTAAAAGCTCAACTAATTATATTTGGGAAATGTTTTGATTGTATAGGTAATAGTTGACAACCACAGATATGTGTTGCATTTTGTTTAAAATATTTTGTTTAGATAATTTATCTATATTCCATGCATAAAGTCTATCCAGTGAAATATAGAATTGGTTGTGTGCATTTATTTCTTCATATTTCATATCTGGGGGTGTTGGTCTTGTGCTCCAATTTTTTGTTATGGTAGTTGGAGTTACTCTAGAGGTTTTTATTCTATGTAATGAAACATTAGTAAAATGATTTTCAATAGAGTAGATATCTTCATATCTTGTATGTTCTTGGGATGAGTCTGTTCGGTTAATGTAGGTATTATTTCTTATGATAGTTGTAATATTCTTTGATGACTCTATTTTGATCTCCTCAAGCATTTTTCTATTTTATTTAGAGTTGCCTCGAACTTCGTTTGTAAATTTATTCCTTTTCGGACTCTGGAAGTTTAATTAAATGTATTTCTCTTATATATGGTGTGTTTGGTTTCTCTAACTTATTTTCAATGGATTCTAATTCTTTCCCTAAAGTATTCACGTATTTGTTAGTGTATTATTTTGTTCAATTAGTTTTTTGATTTCATCATAAGTAAAAGTGACTTTAAACGGTATAGAAACTACTTATATTCCCATGTGATTTACTAAA
The DNA here is from genome assembly GCA_949130495.1 of Sambucus nigra. Lineage (NCBI taxonomy): Eukaryota > Viridiplantae > Streptophyta > Magnoliopsida > Dipsacales > Adoxaceae > Sambucus > Sambucus nigra. Next base: position 96,568,878 of record OX422212.1, read on the forward strand.
ATGGTTTATAAAGGAGGGTGAATTGCTTGGTAGTACGCTTTCAAGATCTTAATGGAATATTTGTATAATTAAATGCCTACTAAACACAAATCCAAATTTTATCTTTTTACCCTAAACATGCATCTAGATGTTAAAACAAATAAATAAATGATGCAATCAACGAAGGCAAATTTTAGGAAAATCCCTTACGGGCAAAACATTTTATTTTCAGTACTATAAAAATAATACAAGATAGTCGACTTACAAACTACTTGATACTGGCCACAAGTATAACACGCTAGTCTTCATAGAATCTCTACAGAATACGACTCAGTCCAGGGTTATCCATAGGTTGTGGTACGCCCTCGTGCACCATCGATCAACCTTTGTCTTCATCAATGATCCCCTCGACAATCGAAATGATGAGTAGTAGAGATGATCTCTCTAAAGCGTAGTGTATGCAAGGATACAGGACTACCTAGGTTTTAAATAGATTCACACAAATGTATTGTGGGGATGTCTTTTGTGAATCAAAAGAGTTTTCTAAACTTAAAAGGTTGAAAACTTTTTCAAAGTGTATGCAAAAATCATTCTGGCACAAGTATTAGAAAAGATAAACACGGAAAAAGTATTTGTAGGGCGTTCAAAAATTTTGGGGCAACATTCGTTCGAAGAAATTTGAAGCTCATTCGAATGAGAATTGCAATTCGTTTGAACAAAATAGAACCTTGGTCGAATAATACACCAGAAAGGCCAAAATAGCACCCTTCATCCAACCACCCTTCTCACCGTAAAAGATTGTGACAAAAATACACACATTTTTTGTCATGGTCTTTGACCGTGACAAGTAGAGTTGTCATAGACGTGTCACGGTCAAAGATCATGACAACCTAATAAAGTTGTCGCAATCTTTGACAGTGATATGTCCGTGACAACTTTTATAACTTAATTGCCCTAGAAGCTATTTTTTCTTTGCCCTCCTTTCGGTTCCATCATTTCTCTCAATATCTCTCAGTGTTCAAAGCCTTGGCCTCTCTCTATCCCTCTCCTTAGTGTGTGTGTGTGTGTGCATGTCAGTGTGTGGGGGGTCAGTGTGGGTCAGTGTGTGTGTGTGTTTTAGGATCAGTGTGTATGTGTATATGTTGGTTTGTGCGTGTGTGGGTATGTGTTTTGGGGTGGGTGGGGGGCTAAGATTTGAGTGTTGGGGGGGGGGGGGGGGAGAGTTAGCATGTGTGTGTATGTGTGTGTGTGTATGTTTTGGGGTCACTAGGAAGGAAAGATTTCAATATATGTGTGTGTGTGTGTGCGTCAGTGTGTGTATAAGGGTTAATGTGTGTGTTTGAAATTGAAAGTGGAATTGAAATTTAAATTGCTTTGAAAATTGAAATTGGTATTTGAAATTGAAATTCGTATTTGAAATTGAAATTGAAATTGAAATTGAATTTGAAATTGAAATTGGTATTTAAAATTAAAATTGTTATTATAAATTGAAATTGAAATTTTTATTATAAATTAAAATTGGTATTTGGTATTTGGTATTTGATATATGGTTTTTCTCTCTAATTGCAGCAACGACGGACACCTTTCCTCTTCCTTACATATTTCGACGACCACCTTTTGGCACATATATATATATATATATATATATATATATATATACACACACACACACACACACACACACACACACATAGAGATTGTTGAAATGTCCGGGATTCTTGAATTGCTGTTGATTGGTGGATTTGAACATTTAGATAGACATTGAGTTGGTTGGCCCTTTTACTATACTATAAATTTTAAAGGTTTGTTTTTAAACAATTAATAATAATGCGCATAGATACTAGACTTCTAGTTCTTATGCGTACGCATTCAAAAGCCCTTAGACCCGTTTGAGAGTCATTACCCCTGTAATGAGATCTCTCGAATTGTCTGGTTTGGACAGTTTGGGACGACATAGTTTTCGTATAATAATATTCTTAGTGGATTAAACTTGTTACTTTTTGGGGAAGTTCTTCTTTCGTCTCTTAATGTTCTCTGGGTACATACCCGATGCTGCGGTGTTACGTGTTATTTCAATTGACAAATTGAAATAACACTTTCATTTGTGAATTTATGTCGTGTACTTGGAGAAATTTGGGAATATGCTAGTGAATTTTACTTAAATGGAATCAATGTGCATGAGCTTCTAAGTATATTACAAAAATATGCGATCTTTAATGGGATAGGGCCACTCACTCTTTAGATGAGATGGAGGAAATATGCAGTCTTCAGTGTGTGCATTCTGAAATTAATATTTGTATATTGAAATTGGTATTCTGAAATTAAAATTTATATTTGAAATTGGTAATTTGTATAAATTGATATATTGTGGTAATTAGTATAAATTGGTAATTGGTATAAATTGATTTATAGTGGGTTTTCCTTTACAACTCTCTATCTCTCTCTAATTGCTACAACGACAACACCCTTTCCTCTTCCTCACATATTTTGGTGACCATCTCTCTCTCTTTACACAAATTTTGGTACATCTCTCTCTCTCTCTCTCTCTCTCTCTCTCTCTCTCTCTAAATTGTTATATAATACATGCATGCATGCACCCCGAAGCAAGTGTTATATAACAAGCAATAGGGGTGAAAAGGTAATAAGTGATCGTGTAGAAGTTGATTTAGTGTAAATTTATAGCCTCATTACTTTTTATATAACACTTTCTTTGAGGGGTGCATGCATGCAATGTATTCTCATGTGAATGTATGACATAATGGTACTGTAACATGATATAATGTTTTTTTATATTCTCATGTTCACTTCATAAGTTGTTGATTGGTGGATTTGAACATTTAGATGGCCATTGAGTTAGTTGGCCCTAAGCATTTCTAATATTTCACATTATTATTTGAATGGTTGTTTTGGGTTCTTGAATTGTTATTGATTGGTGTATTTGAACATTTAGATGGACATTGAGTTTGTTGGCCCTAGGCATTTCTAATATTTCGCATTATTATTTGAATTGTTGTTTGAGATTCTTGAATCTTTGTTGACTGGTGGATTTGAACATTTAGATGGTCGTTGAGTTGGTTGGTCTATGCATTTCTAGCATGTTGGGTTGTGATTCTACCAGATATAAATAAGACATAAATTAAACATACTATAAATTTTAAAAGCTTTCTGTTAAATAATTAATAATGTGGAATGAAACACAACTATGTATAAATCATCATTATAAACATTACTACCGAATAAATGAATATACGCTTATGTTTATACTAATCTATGAATATACGCTTCTTACCCATAATAAGTGATTGCTTATAGTAGCTGTGATGGGATATTTTAAATACAAAGAGTGGATGGGTGAGACAAATAGATTAGGGGATGCGTTTCGCAGAGGTGCTAATGAATTTGTGAAATACGCAAAGTAATGTCGTAATGATGAAGAGTTTCGGTATCCGTGTGGTAAGTGTAGGAATGGTAAGGTGTTTGAGTGGAAAACAGTGAACTACATTTGTTAAGATGGGGTATACAATATAGTTATCAATTTTAGATTTTTCATTAGGAATCAAAAGTTCCTTTTGTCCTTGAGCAACCTTCACAACAACCTTCAACAAGTAGGATAGATGTGCAAGGGAGGGAGGACAACGTATGTCATAATATGCTAGAGGATTTTGTTGATGATGCTTATGGAGTTCATGAAGTGGATGAAAATGAGGTCACTGACGATGTGCAAGATTCAGGTGCTCGTGAAGATATTGGGATAAACCTTTACAACTACTACCAAAGTTTAAAATTTAAGGCAACCCATCCGATGCACTATGGATGTGATAAAGATCAAATAAATTTACATGCCATGGTTGATTTGCATAGTTTGAAAAACCAATATGTTTTTTTTCCTGGAAATAGCGTGACAAGAATTTTGAATTGGGTTAAGGGCTTACTACCCAAGCAGAATATGCTTCTAAATATCTATCCTACTATGAAAAATAGTTTGAAAGGTTAGGGAATAAAGTATAAATCAATTCATGCTTGTGTGTATGACTGTATACTATACCGAAAGGAGTATGAAAATCCCGATCGGTGTTCGGTATGCGATGAACCCAAATATGTACAATCTACTGGCAAGGAAGTCATAAGCTCAAAAATGCCTTAAAAAGTGTTGCAATATTTTCCCATTGGGCCTAGATTAAAGCAAATTTCACAGTTCCATGAATATTGGAGGCAATGACTTGGCATGCTAGTGTAGAAGTAGAGGATAATCTCATGCATCATCCTATTGATTCTACAGCTTCTAAGAGGATGAACTATGAGTATTTGCTCAAGATCATCGTAACACTCCTTTGGCAATATCAACATATGGTTTCAATCCATTTGGAAATCTAAGCATTAATCAGAGTGTATGGCCAGTGACCCTAGAACCACTAAACCTCCCTCCTTCACACTGTATGAGACATGAATTTTTAATGTTGTCTTTGTTGATACCTAGGCCAAAGGCACCAAGTGAGGACATCGTTGTCTACTTGTCTCCTTTGGTAGAAGAATTAAATGAGTTATGGACAGAGGGTGTGCAAGAATTTGACTCTTTTAAAAAAGGAGAGTTTATGCTGAAAGCTATGTTGATGTGGGCAATTCATGATTTTTCAGATTATAGGACATTATCTAGTTGTGTAATACATGTTTTTTTGGGGTTTCCTATTTGTGGAGAGGAGACTAAATATTTGCCTCTCATTAATAGCAAAAAAAAAAATATACCATTGCCATTGGAGATTTTTACCCCCGATCATAGTTTTATATTTGAGAAAGGTTCCAATTTTTTATCGGGCGGGGTTGAACACAAGCTACCTCCGAGAAAATTTTTAGGTTCATGTGACCCTAATATGCGAGGTAAGAATCCTAAATTCTAGAATGTCAAGCATAAGAATACCTCAACTGTGAATGAAACTAGGACAAGAAAGGCATGGTCTAAGAGGTCAATTTTATTTAACTTGCCTTTTTGGAAGAATAACTCAGTGCACCATGTATTGAATATGATGCATGCGTATTGTGGGCACATGTCATGGGGGATTCATTTGAAGGATGGATAAAATGCATGAAAATACCTTAAATCATTGAAACTTAAACCGCAACTAAGGTTAAAAGAAGATACTAGGGGAAGGACAATAATTACCCCGGGTGTGTTACTTTAACGAGTGAGGAAAGGAAGGTGATTTTAGACACAATATATAATTTGAAGGTACCATCTAATTTTTCATCCAACTTGCAAAGGATTGTGAATTATGCTACACATGATTTACAAAAGTGTAAGTCCCTCGATTTGCATGTGATCATGCAATTGGTTCCTCTATTGTTTAAGTATTGGTTCTCCAAGATCAAGGATTTACGTAGGGCTATTATGTAAATTTACATCTTCTTCTCACTTTTATGTGAGAAGGTAGTCAATCGAGATCACATAGTGGCCGCAAAAGTAGTGATAACCGAAGAAGTTTGTGTGTTGGAGAAGTACTTCCCCCATCCTTTTTTGACATAAGTGTTCACTTGTTGGTACACCTATGTGACGAGGCTCTTCTTTACGGCCCAGTTAGATATCAATGGATGTATCCGTTTGAAAGATTGATGAAAGTTTCCAAAGATTATGTCAAAAATACAGGATACATTGAAGGATCAATTGCAGAGGAATACATCGTCGTGGAGTCATCAATCTACACTTAGGAATATATGCCATCCCCAAGCAACGTGGATAACAGTGATGAGTTCGTCGATGAACGTGGTCATGTGATGGGCAAGCGAGTGAAATTAAGGAGTTTACAGCATGAACATATAGATCGTTATCTATTTGAGACACATGAAGATGTCGAAGAATGGAAAAATTAAGTTTATATTAAATTAATTTTTACATTATTTTATGTTTAATACATGATCAATTTCGTAATACGCTCGTCACGATCAATGCAAAAAATATGATGCGTGTGGGAACAATAAAAGACAAAAAACAATGGCACAATCAGACAGGGAATTTAGATTGTGGGTGTCACGCGAGGTAATTATAATGAAAATGTCTCTTATTAAATGCCGCATTACAAGAAAGCGTTAAAACTAACCTATTTAATTTATCTAAAATCTCAGCTGTTAAAGACGGGTGATGCAGTATCAAGACTTGCTCGTCTAGCCACTGGACCCTTGCATAGAACACGAGTACAAAAAGTATCAATTAAACGACTACATATTTGATGCAAGTGTGTATGAGGAAAATACAAATGTACAAAACTTAGGCAATTCATACAAGGCTCTTAATTATTTTTGAGTGAGCAAGAAAGATAAAAATGTCATTGAGGTTAAAATGACTTCCTATTGTGTCATTCAAAATATTTTTAAATTGGACTATATAAGCTTCAAAAAGGTTGTGTTTTACTATGATTGGGAAAGAGTTGAGGATAAAAATGCTTGTAAAGTTGATCCTGGCACCAATTTGATGATGGTTGGCTTGTCGAAGTTGAAGAGCAACGAGCACGTGAGCAATGATCCGTTTCTTTATGCTTTTCAAAATGTCAAGAAAGTGTTTTACTCGAAGTATATCGATAAAGAGCCATGCTCAATCGTCTTACACATGCCAAAGCGTATAACCAGTAGTGTGGATGACTTGGTTGCTCCTACAGAATATCAATCCATTTTAGATGATAACCCGAATTTGAAATAATTTTTAGATTTGTAATGAGCATTTTGATTATTTAAAAAATGCTTAGTTAGGTTTATCATATAGATTTGTATTCTTATAATGTTGTTAACTTGTATTCTTCTAGTGTTTTATTAATATCACACGAAAATTTAATGCTTTTATTCATTTGGATTTGATCAGTTCCGGTGGATTTGAATCAAAATTGGTAGGTTGGTTATTGAATATGTTAATTTGAATCTTACTCACTTTAATTGTTAATTCTTAGTCCGTAACATGACCCGAAGTTGAAATAGTTTTTAGATTTGTAATAAGTATTCTATTTATATAAAACAATGCTTAGTTTCGTTAATGATATGGAATAGTATTCTTATAATGTCGTTAACTTGTATTCATCTAGCGCCTTAATTCATTTGGATTTTAGTCAATTTAATGCTTTTATTCATTTGGATTTGATCATTTTCTCATATACGTGTTTGTACTAATAATAACAATTTTTGCAGGAAATGGCTTCATCAGGGTATCACGATAGCGGAGGCGCGGAAGGCTTGTCTGGCACTAGGCCCCCAAAATGGGGAAAACTGGTGTCCATTGTCGAGAACAAGACGGTCTTACTGGCTAGAGGACAAGATTTTATCAAGTCGATTGTCAGCCGGGGGTGCACGGATTGGAGGAAGGTTCCACAAGAGCTCCAGATGGCCATCTGGGGGGCACTGCTGGTAGTTGCTAACTTTTTTTTTATTTTCTATATATATATATATATATATATATCATTACATTTTATAACTTAAATACAACTAACACTTACTTTCTTGTTGGTTTGTATTTGTTTGACAGAAACAATTCGACTTGCACCGACATGCCAGTGACTCCACGTTAGAACAATTTAGTGATCAGTACAAGATGTGGAACAAAACATGCAGTCACAGTACCTTGGGCAGAACCGGGTGTCCATATTGAGGGTCTGTGACACCGTACCGTCGAAGGAGCTGATCGCATTCGCATAGTGGAAGTTGTTTGTCGGCAATGAGATCGAGGAGCATCAGTTAACATCTCGTCAATCATAAAGGGAAAACAGAGCAAAAAAAATTGGACGTGCACTACGTCGGGCGAACGTCTTACACCGAGGTGGAGCACGGGATGTTAAGTTCTTTTTTTAAATTTTAGTTTTATTTATTCTAATTTAGCATTACTTTGTGGCACTTACTAATTCTGCATTATTTTATTTTAGCAAATTGGGAGTGGTCCTGGGGTAGGTCACATAGGCTCGATGCCTATGTGGCAATTTGGATAAAGAAGAGAAAGGATAAGGAGGTAACCCCGAGCGTGGCAGCGACGGTTGTATGTTATAAAAATATCTTACAGTTGTATTATTTTTTGAATTACATTATAATTTTTTTATTAACTTAACTAATTGTGTACTTTTCGTCATTTCAGTTAAAGCTTAAGGGAGTGTTTGACAAGCAATCTCATGTCGACAAGGCATTTTTAGCTATGGACGCATTAAGTCAAGTGCTCGGGGCAGATCACAAGCGGAGGACTAGGGCTGAGATCTCCAGTGGGGAAGACGAAGCTCACCGGGATTGAGATGAGAATCATTGGGTTGGCTCGTAAGGTGGAAACCCATGGCGATAAGTTAGAAAAAATAGAGGCAACGGTCTCGATATGTTTAAGTTCGTGAAGCGTCAGTTGGGGTCCACCTCATCCAACGGTAAGGGGAAGGGGACGGAGGTAAACGAGGATTCCACTGCTCCATCTCTCACACCCTAATTTTCGATACGCACCCAGTCGCCGCCTAAATATGATCCATTTTCGATCATGACCTCCATCGAACGGCCTATGTATACAATGGATTGGTTGAGCGTGTATTTTATAGACATCTTTGGTGGCACGCCAATAGCTAGGTGGTTGAGGGACCCGAACACACATCCGGGTAGTGTGGTTCATGGACGTGCCATTCAAGATATAGAGGAAAAGGTTCTCATCACCTATTGTCCCTGGAAGAGAGAATGTACCTTTGTGATTAGAACTGCAATGCGGAGTTTGACGAATTGATGGATGTGTCAATTCATATGTAGTGTGGCCTACCTTCCTCCTCCGACTTGGTCAAGACCCTAGTCCGTGACATTATTTTTATTTATTTGTTTTGGATATTGAATATTGGATATCATTTGTGTTTTTTATTGGGTTATGGATATTTGTTGGTTGGTTATGGTTATGGTTATGGTTATGGATATTTTTATTTATTTGATTTGGTTATTGAATATTGTATATTGCTTGATATGTATGTTGTTTGGATAGGTTTAATATGTCGTAACAAGTACACATATACTGTTGGTCAGTGGCCATACTACCCATTAGTTTTTTTTAATTCTGCCCATATTTATCACGGACTTTGACCGTGACAAGTCCGTGACAAATAAAAATTGTCACTGACTTGTCACGGTCAAAGTCCGTGATAATTTTTTTACGTGTCACGGACTTTTCACGAACTTTGATCGTAACAAGTTTTTCTTTGTCATGGACTTATCACGGTCAAAGTCCACGATAAGTTCAATTCTTGTTATGAACTTTGACCGTGACAAGTCCATGATAAATACCTCTGTCACCCCCAAACTATTCACGATCTTTGACCATGACAAGTTTACCTTGTCACGGTTTTTAATCGTCATAAGGTGGCAGTTTTGGTGCAGTGGAACGACTTTGCCATCTCTTTTGAACGAAGTTCAAATGACTTAAAATAATACTCCCTTGTTCGATACATATTCGATGTAAACTTCAAACGAGCCTTCGAACAAAAATGTGATCTCGTTCGAATGAGAATGTCTTCTCATTGGAATGAGGAAGGCGAATTTTGAAAAAAAATTAAACATAAAAAATTCCTCGATTTAAAAAAAATTCCCATTTCAGATTTATTAAAAATAAAAATCCCAAAATAAATTTAATGACTAATTTTAAATTCCTAAAACCTTTATACCTTCATAAAGTGGAGAACCATGGAACTTAGAGAAGTTGGAGATTCGGTTCTTCATGACGTCTAGAGTCAAAGTGGTAACGGGATACGCAAAAATCTATGTAGGCCTAATCTATGAGAAAATGATAGAAACTATGATCTTACAAATCTTCCCCTTTCGGATATTCTGGTACAAACATAAAATCCAAATCAAAATTACAATGAAATCCCCTAAGACAGAATATTATACGAATACCCTACAGAAACCCAGAAAATGGATAGGTACAAGATAATGATGTCTTGTCAAATGATGTCTTCAAATCTCCACTTCTTCTTTTTTTTCTCTTGGGGGCGTTGACTTCATCGAGTGTAATGTGAATATGATCTTTTAAAATTACCAACACACGTGAAACAAAGGAAATACCTATGATGCATTGAGTTTGACATATCAAATAAAATTCATAAAATTCTCCCCCATAAATTAAACTAATGTAATCTCCCCTGTAATTTGTTCCCCCCCTTTTATTTTGACAGAAATAGACAAGGAGTAGAAACTAAAGCAAGAAAATATGGAGAAACTAAAACATGAAAATATATAGAACATCACCGATAAGAACAACATATCATCACAAAATTATATGAATGACGAACATGCAATGATAATCTCAAAGACTCCACAAACTATTTTTCAAAACTTTCATGTATAAAATTTTAACAAGTACAACATACCATAGAAAAATACAAAAATACCTGAATTATGGAAACGGAATGTAGGGGTGTGAACATATCCTATAAGGTTAGTAAACTTAGACAAACATAACACATGTTCATGAAGGATTGAGACACCACTAACGAAATATTTCAAAGTTGCCTTAGGTGTAAAAATGGTGAACTCATGTGAAATTAACTTAAATTAATCAAATAATCAAGATCTTATGTGATTTTCACACCAATGACTCCCAAAACAATGTAATGTCTTTCAAGATTTTTATAATACCTGCAAACCCATTGATCTTCGACTTAACTCCCTCAACATCTCACATATTGCAATTATTCTCTCAATTATTTTGAAGAAATTAATGCTCATTTATAGCGAAGCATCAATGTCCAAGAAATTGGCCTGGTGCTTCTTCTTTTATGTGACTATAATCATTTACTCTATATTTTCATTGCAAATGGTGGATTTTTATGCAAAGTCAACATGTCTTTCGCATCCCGATTTCATTTCTTAATATATAATAATTTCACCGAAAAAATATTTTTTTATTTTTTTCAATTTGGCCAATGGTTCTTACATGCACTTCTTTTATTATCTCATCTTTCACATTTGATTCGTTTTAAAAGAGAGACCGATATGAGAACACTACAATTGGCATATATCAGGTAAGTACAATACCCAAATAAGTGTGTGCTCGTGTGCATTAAAGGTTACAAGGAGTCAAACATGTAGCAAGTTGCCATCACATCACATCTTAATGAATCCACACATTATAAAGCACATAAATGGAATGATGCCACATCTCAGAACACTACAAAATAGTCACGTTGATATGAAATGAATGGGTGACTCGGACATCTGTAATGTTCATCCACATATGGTGTAAAAAAAATACAAAACTCTTTTTGGATTTTTCAAAAATGTTGTCAAAAAAAAACTTTTGTCTTTTTCACTTTATCTTAAAAATTAACCAAAAAACTTTTTGTATTTTCCAAAAAAATTTCAAGGAAAACATAACTTTTTTTGGATTTTTTGAAAAATATATCAAAATGAAAAATATAAGTACAATGATAGTACATAATAGTAATAGGTATATAAGATATGATCATGAACATCACCTTATTCTAGTAAAAAAATCTCAACCTCAATCATTAGGCCCGAAGGAGTTTTCCAGAGGAGATGACATCCTATGAAAAACATCCATCAAATGTTGTGAAGTCTTAACCGAATACTCTACTCGCTCTCGAAAACTCTCAAAATCTCTCATGTGATATGTCGGAGCATGCGCAGTAACATCTGTCGGAGTGCATGTGGGAACTTGTGTAGGCACATGTGTGGTAGCATACGGAGTGCCTTGGCCTACTTGGATAAGTACATTGAGCAAGTAAGTAATAAAGGATATAAATGGAGTTGGTTGAACTTTCTTCGTCTATTGAAGATTCCCAAGGATACCGAAATGTGGCATTGGCATGATCTTGGAACGTTGGATTATCCTGATCCTGATTTCAAGATTGATATTACCTGGATTCCTCCTGATTCCATTCGTCAGAGTCTAATAAGAAAGTATATTGATGACTATGTCTTGGAAAGGGAGGATGAGTATGTTCTCCCTCAACATTTACCAGACCAATGGATTATAGATCCACCACCCTAGCGAGAACCCTTGATGAGCCTCATGTTAGGATGAGCAAAGCCGAAGGAAAACATCCAGTAAGATAGGATTATTGCATTTATTGCTTTGTTAACCATCATATTGTAATAAACATTAATTGGAATGAAATGAAGTTATTTCTAATCCCTTGTCTTATTTATTTAAGCTTATGGTTAATCTTATTGTCGACTAGATAATCTTTATAATGATTAGTTAATTAGCTTATTAATTTAATAGTCTGCTTAAATGTTAAATGTGTAATTCATGGTTGAATCTACTTGTAATACCTTAGATTTGACTAATGGTACTATAAATAGTTTTGTTGAACTAAGTTGTAGGATTAATTATCAGTGATGACTAAGTTTATTAGGAATGTATAGTTATCCATGTATTTTAAATTAGTCCAGTAAAACCTCTTGTGTTTTACTTTGAGTCTTACATGAAGTTTTACTAACTTCTTGTTCTTGATTCGTAGAAGTCGAAATCATATATGAATTTAAAGAATAACTTTTCTGAAGTTGTAAAAGTTTTAATTAAAAGTAACTTTTCTGAAGTTGGAAAAGTTTGAATTTAAAAGTAACTTTTCTGAAGTTGGAAAAGTTTGAATTAGAGAATAACTTTTCTGAAGTTGGAAAAGTTTGAATTAGAGAATAACTTTTTAAAAAGGGAAAAGTTTGAATTAGAGAATAACTTTTCTGAAGTTGGAAAGGTTTGAATTAAAAAGTTACTTTTCTGAAGTTCGAAAAGTTTTAATTAGAGAATAACTTTTTTGAAGTTGGAAAAGTTTGAATTAGAGTATATTAAAAAGTATACTAACTAAAACTAGAAATAACCTTTTTAGTAAGGGGGTGGTATCACACCATAGTTTGAAAAAAGAAAACATAAAAATGTAGTGTAATTGAGAGAAAAGTGACTTGAAAAGTTGATTATATATAAAAAAAGACAACTCGTAATATTTGCAGAGATGCTCGACATTCCAAGGGTTCATGAACTCTTTTCCTTCTAGTGCTTCTAGGCGATATGTTCCTCATCATATAACTGCCGAGATATGGTGTGGACCGTGCCGATTGGGTTTCAACTTATTATTCTTCTGAATCAGTTTCTTAAGGACAAGATCTCCTTATTTCAAGTTAGTCAGCTTAACCCTCTGATTATATAACCTAGCAGTCCTTTGTTGATAAGTATCCATCATAAATGCAGCATCCTCTTTGACTTCTTCAACCATGTCCACATCTAATCTCCTCATTAGATCACTTTTAGGGGAGTTAAAATTCATCACCTTGTGAGTTGGGACACCTATTTAAGTTGGTACCACTGACTCACTACCGAAAGCGAGCATGTACGGGGGTTTTCCTAATGTTGTTTTTAGCATGGTCATGTAAGCCCAAAGGACATTATGCACTTTATCAATCCAGTTCCCATTTAAGAAAAGTTTTATTAGTAATATCTATTTGGCCATTGCATTGTGGATGTCTAGGTGTTGAATGCAGTTTCTGAATATTGGAGCGGATGCAATATTCCTCAAACTCCTCATTGTCGAACTAAGTCCCATTATCAGTGATGAAATCATAAGGCATTAGATAGTGACATATGATCTACTTCCATATGAAATGAAAGACTCTCTAATAGGGCATATTGATCAAAGGCTCAACTTCCACTCATTTAGTGAAGAATTCCACTCCGACAACTAAATATATGAACCTTCCTATGGTGGTTGACAATGGTCTGGCCAAGTCTATTCCCCAAATAGCAAATGGGCGGGGAGAAGTAATAGTAGTTAAGTAAGCCCATGGTCTTTTATGAATGGAGGAAAACTTTTGGCACTTGTCATACCTACGAGTCAAGGAAACACAAACTGGTTTCATTTTTGGCCAGTAGTAACCTTGCTTGGCTATCCTTTGTACCAAAGTTCTTCCAGTTGAATGTGCACCACATGAGCCTTTATGGAACTCTTTGATCAGATCATTTACTTCAGTTGGATGGACACAACTAAGTAAAGATACAGTGTACCCTCTTTTATACAGAACACCTTTCTCCAAGACATAGTTGCATGCTTTGTATATCATCTTCCTTGTTTATTTCTGGTCGGATGGTAACATGCCTTTTTTGATGTAATCTTTAATTGGATCCATCTAGGAGGCTTCCAATTCTATAAAAATTATACTAACAACTTCCACATCAATACTTTTGCTGGTGATAATATCTACTGCAATTGTTTATCTGAGCTCTACCGGAGTTACTGAGGTTAGTTTAGCAAGGGCATCTGCTCGGGCATTGTATACTCTTAGAATCTGGGCCATCTTGATTGCAGGTAATGGTGAGATAATATCTATATACTTATTCAGGTATCTTACCATTATTTTACCTTTAACTTTTTATATCTGAAGTAACTGGAGGATAATAAGTTGGGAATCACTGTGCGCTCTTACTTGCTCGACACCTAGTGATGAGGCTAATTCTAATCTTGCAATTAATTCTTCATACTCAGCTTTATTATTGGAGGTTTGAAATTAAAATGTCAATGCATATTCCATTTCTAAATTGTCTGGAGTGTTGTTAATGAGTCCAATACCACTGCCAGTGGTTCATAAGGATCCATTTATGAAATCTTTAAACAATTCTTTTCGGAGGTTACAGAGCGGCCACTGTATGTATATGAATAGAGGAGAGAACATGATCGATCATTATAAGCCTACCTCCAGGACATATGTATTTCAAGTTCAAGCCTGTCACTTCTTGTCTGATCTTATTAATCAAGTCAATAAAGTAAGTCAACTTAAATCTACCCTTTTATAGAGGACAACCAAGATACTTCAAAGTTAAAGGCTTAAATTGAAGGACAAGATTTTAAGAAATAAGATTCCTTTTATCTATAGGAGTTTTGTGACTAGTGGTGAAAGAACTCTTTTGCATATTAATCTTCTGGCTTAAGAAATCTTCATAATAATGGAGAAATTCCATCAATTTTTGAGTACTTCTTTTACTCTCATTTTTAAAACTAATAATATCATCAGCATATGATATGTGGGATATAATAGAAGAATGTAGGATGTTTATAAGGCCTAATGGTATTGTCAATAAAAATCTTATCAATCCCTCTAGATAGAACTTCGACAGTAATAATGAAGAGAATACGGAAAAGAGGACCCCCTTGTTTAAGGCCTCTTGAGGAGTTGAAAAAACCAGCAGCATGTCCATTCATAATAACTGAGAACCAATTAATTGAAATAAGCCTCCAAATCATATCAATAAGACATTCATTGAAGCCAAACTTTCTCAAGTTAGATAGTAACAACAACCAGGAAACTTTATTATAAGCCTTTTTCATGTCAAATTAGAGAATAATATTAAAACCATGAGATTTTTTGTTAAGTTCAGCAGTATGTTCTTGTGCCAAAAGAATGTTTTTATTAATATTTCTACCTATCATGTGCTTATCTGCTTAAACAGTGAGGAGGACTTCATTCATTTTTGGTCTAATGAATAATGTTACATAGGTAAATCACTTATGAGAACCTTCAAGTGGACTCCATCATTCAGTCCCGATGTTGAAAGCTCAATCACTCTTATTTCGATTAACTTTCCAAACCTCCTAATACACTTTTTTGCCAAGTCGACCTTATATTCTATTTTCCAGTTGACTGGTAATCATCTTAAACTTAATGATTCAACTATATCAATGACCATACCTATCCTTTCTCGTATTTGAATGGATGAAGACCTTACCAAAGAGATGGTTGATATAATTTGGATTGGTACATGTGATAATGGTTTTCGATAAGAAGTTTCTTATGAAGATTTCTCACATTATTGTTCTTATAGCTCAAAGAAAAAAGTTATGTAAAATATTACATTTTCAAGAATCCCTCAAAGAAGAATATCACAAAAGAGTCCCATTTAACTAAGTTACCGAATCTTAGAAAAATAAAGATTCTCAAGAAGTAACTAATGAGAAGCCCACAGATCACCCTTCTTCAATACCTAATTGGGATAACCAAGATCAGTTTGACAATCATCAAATAACGCATGTTCAAAGCCATGATCATTGAACTGAAGAACCATCAGAGAAGCGTCTCCCTATTTTTATGCAACTTCATAGCCAATAGATTGCATCCCATGTTGAAAGATTTAAAAATTATGAAATTTCTTGTGAAGAAGTTATTGTTGTGGACAGGTCTAACTCATCTCCTAGGGGAATTGGTATGCTTGATTATGATATACCTCCAGCCCATGATAAAGACTATGCTTATGACTCAAAACCAAAATCTAAAAGTTCAGTCCTTTTACAAGAATACCTGACTTTGTTTTGCCCAAAATCTAGATCATAAATAGCAGTCTTACATAGAGGCCAAATCTAGAAGATATAAGAAGGTTGTCAATGTGAAGGACCATCCCCCGCCTTCATCATCTTTATGTCCAAGATAATTACCAAGTCTTCTAAAAGGCTAAACACGTCCACTTTATACCCTTTATCTAAATGATTAATTCCATATGTTAGAACATTAGAGGTGTCTCAAATAAACCCTCTATTAAAAGAATGAAAAAGTTAATCAAAATGCACAATCTTCATTTGAGCCTAAGAAAGATTCATCCAGTCTTGAAAGATTCAAGTTTAAATGGAATTTTAAAAGTTGTATTTCAAACATCTCTTCCGAAATTTATTTTTTTGGGAATTTGGTCTTTCTATTGAGATAGTATGAAATGAAGAGCGGTCCCTCACCTTGAAAATTGAAGATCAATCCTTTGTATCTCCAATTTTTATTATAATTGTCTATGCCAAATGTTCTAGAGTTGAAAGATATGATATATGGGATTCTTTGGAGGATATTTCTTCCCTAGTGTTGAATCATCCTCATGTCATTTTATGTGAGTTTAATATGATGACTTCTCAAATTAAAAAAGTAGGTAACTCAATTTATTTTCACTATACTCAAGATTTTAATGACATTATTTCTTCTTTTGGAATGTCTAATATTTCTTTCGATGGATCAAAATTTACTTGGTTCAATAATAGAGATGAGGATGGTGTGATTTTGGATGGTTGGATAGGGCCTTGGCTAATAAAAAATGGCAATAAGTCTTCCCATCAACATCTATTCAGCATCTCAATCAAAACTATTCTGATCATTCTACTATTCTAATTTCTATAAAATCTTTTGTGGACTTTTTTTCTAAGCCTTTTAATTTTAAAAAAATGTGGTGTACTAATGAAGAGTTTAAGGTAGTGGTGTGCCAATCTTGGAATTCTCCTATGAAAGATGCCTCCACGAGACTCTTTTCTTTAAAATTAAAGTGTCTTAAATGTGTTCTTCACTCCTAGAACAAGGAGACCTTTAAGTATTTTTTTTAAAATGTTAAGAAACATGAAGATTCTCTTATTGCTGATGAATTATCTTTTGAACAATCTCCCACATAGTCAATAGAATGGATATGAATACTACCAATGCAAAGCTTAATCAGGCTCTCAAAGTTGAAGCAATATATTCACAAGCAAAGTATAATATTAAATGGCTCAAAGAAGGTGATATTAATACTAAGTTCTATCACTCCACAGTTAAATCTAGAAGAAAAGATTAGGTATTCAAATACTTCTTAGTGAACACCATCAGTGGCTTGCATCTCAACAAGATATTTAGAATGAAGTTATTTCTAATTTTTATAATCTTCTATCTTATGAACCTACCTCATCCTTGTCATTTCTTCTTAATGTCATTCCTAAAATTATTCCATCTGTGTTAAATGAGTCTCTCATTTCTTATCCTTCTGAGGAAGAGATATTCAATACTATTAATAGCTTAAATGATGATGCAATCCCATATCCTAATGGTTTTGATAGAAATTTTAATCCTTCTTATTGGGATGCTATTAACAGTGATCTCATAAAACTCATTATCTCTTTCTTTGCTAGTGAACAAATCCCTTTGAGTTGGCCTTTTATTTACATTGCCCTAATTCCAAAATTAAACAGTCCTTCTTCTCGTTCCAACTTGAAACCTATTATCCTATCCAATTTCTCTTTCAAAATCATCTCCAAAATCCTAAATTCAAGATTTTCCCCAATCCTCCCAACCATTATATCTCCTAACAAATGAATCTAACAAAACAATGTTGTATGTTGTTTTCAATGAGAAAGAAAGAAAGAAAATATTTGTGAATAAACTCCACAAATGGTTGACCAGAAGAAAACTTACCAACTATGGAATATTTGAAAGGCTCAACCAAAGTTTTAATATATTTATTAGAGAAGTTGACAGCATGTGCGCGTTTAAAGGTTGAAGGAGGATTCAAATGAAGTTCAAAAGGAGTTGATGAGGTGAGAACATTCACAACATATATTTTCCTTCGGTTAGAGGGATCGGGGGCTTAGGAGATGGGGGATGAATATCATGAACAAGTGTAGCAGCCATACAAACCCTTAAGAAAAAATATCCCTAGAATCGCCAAGATGGGAGCTCCGAGAAAGTTGGAGGGATTTTTTTCTCTCTTTATATCTTCACCAATAGCTTAATATTTATGTTTTGAGGAATACCATGGGAACACTTCTCCAACACACAAGTTGCTTTAGCTAGAGTTGTTTTTACAGCCACCATTTTCTTTTGCTTAACTACTTTTGTGCACAAAAGTGTGAATCAAAGACTAATCTTCATATTGTCCCTTCGAAAATCCTTATGCTTAGAGAAACAATTGTTAAACAACAAAGGGACAAATTTCATGATCACATGCATATCATAAAACTTGAAATTTTTTAGATCATGTGTAACAGAGCTCACAATCCTATGAAAAATTTATAAAAAATAAGAGGGAACTTTCAAATCATGCAGTGTGTCTAAAAGAACCTTTATTTCTTCACTCGTCAATGTATATACCCTAGGGGAATTATATTCCTCCCGTCTTTTAACCATAATTGTGACTTAATTTTCAACACAATCAGATTACGATGTGCCTTTTCTCTGTCCTTTAAATGACTTACACCTACGCATGCCCTCATAAGATGTTCGATTATGTTCTTCTTAGCATGCGTGATATTTAATGCATAGTGCACGGGGCTACTCTGGTTATACGATAAGTCAAATAATATTAACCTCCTATACCACACCTTCCATTTCTCGCCTTTCTTCTCAGTAGGGGTCTATTTATACTTGACATTCTTGAACTTAGGATTCGTCCCTGAAAAATTAACTCCCCATTTGGAACACCTCCTTTAAATTCTTAACTTAAAATGTTTTTTAGAGGCAGACTATGTTCGACCCTACCCGACAAAAAATTAAAACATTTATCAAATTTAAACTTGGGATCGGGATGCAAAAATCTCCTATGAAAATGAAATGTAATTTTTCCTATACCCTTGAGAAGTTAAGTTCTAGTTTCCTCTAAAAAAATATGACACCCAAAGTAACTGTGAATATTACACCCCAATAAAGTCTCATAAGATGGGAAATTATGAATTTCACAGATGACGATAGCCTTAAATGTTAACTCTTCCTTTTTACTAGAGTCAAATGATTTCCCACCCATTACCCGTAAATCATTCAATTCTTCTACCAATGGTGGCAAGTAGAAATCAATATAGACACTTGGTGCCTTTGGACCAAGTATCAATAAAGACAACGAAAAAAAATTTGATCTCAAGAACAACAAAGGATGGGTATTTAAGGGTGCTAAGATATAGTCCATACACTTTAATTTGCTCTTAAATGGCAAAAGGATTGAACATTTCCGTTTATACTGTCAAATAAATATTACCTTGTCCATCCGTGAAATTTGGGTAATTAAAATTTATGCTTTTCCAAATGGTTGATTGAATAGGATGATGAGTGATATTTTCCCCTACTTTTGCCCTAGAGTGCCAAGTTATTTTTGTAACACCTCGTAATTTGGAATAGTTATGATTTGTCATTTGAATTACACCTATTCACATAATTTAAAATGTATTGGAAAATAATGTGAGTATGATATAATTATTAATTAGCATGAAACGAATTAATATTTTTGTGATTTGACTTTTACTAGTGTGATAGAGTAAATAAATATCAAATGGTATTTATGTCGTGAGTGAGTAAACACGACGGGTTTTGACAGCACCTCAACTGAGACGCGTGTGTAGGTTATATTAGGTTGAGATGAGATAATTATGAAGGGTGACTCGAATGATGATTTTGAGTGCACTGTTGTTCCATAATAGATCAAAATATTTAAAATTAAGTACTCGGGTGTAGTGTTTGGGTCTTGGGGGCTTTTTAAACTTGTCGGGAATAGTATATGGGGCATTTTTATCATTTTAATGGAAGGTGAATAGTCGATTTCAAGATTTCAATTATATAACGAAAGGTAAGGTAGGAGAATTAGTCATTTTATAATTTCAAATGCTTAGATTGAGTTACACACAGGGTTAGAGAGAAATCGAAGAGAAATTAGAAGAAAAACTCAAGATTCCAAAGGAAAGTGAAGATAAAGTAGAAGAAAACTCAAGAACTCTGGATGATTGGAAAAACTGAAAGAGATTCTGAGATTTTTAATCACCATTTTCACCGAATTCAAACTCTATGAATTCAAAGGTAAATCATTATCTTCCTATTTCTTATGTTTCAATTTCAGTTCATATCATAATTTGGAATTGGATTTTGTGTGGGATTTAAATACATATTTGGTTTTAGATTAATGATTTCATTGAAAAATGTGTGAGAGATATTATGGTTGAAATTTAAAATTTTAAATCCCATGTAGATTGGTAAATTCTATAATTTGAAGGATCGAGAAAATATGATTTACAATGGTATTATGGGAATTCTATGTTAATTGGAGATTAATCATAAATCCCATGTAACCATCATGTGTAGATTCTGGATAAAATTGGAGTTATTATATATTTGGGTGTAACACCCCGTATTTCTGAGTATTTAAAATTGAATCAATTCGGTTAATCTTGAATTTCACGTGTGACGTAATTTAATGGAATTAAATATTATGTGTTGATTAAATTATTAATCGGAAAGAGAATGATTCATGTTTGTTGAATATAATTACTAAGTGAATAGTAAATAATTACTTTTACGTCATAGCAAGTGATAGTGACGTGATAGTTGTATATTTCAATCGGATGTCGAGTGTAGATTATATGAGGTCGAAATAGGAAATTATCTTAGAGAGACTCGGATGGTATTTTGAGGTCACGGTTGATTCCGAAAAGGTTGGAATAGTCAGAAAAGTATACTCGGGGTAGTAATTGGGTTTCAGGGGCCTTTTTAGCCATAACCGAGCTTATGCAGTGGTGTTCAGGCCATTTGGGTTTGGCCCGTTATCCTAATTTTGGGAATTAGTAATATAAACCTAAGGCTAACTAGTAGGGGCAGCGGGAAAACACTTTCTAACCCTAATAAATTAAAGGAGAAGAGAAGATAGGAGAGGCCATTATAGAGGTAGAAGAGATGTTTCTTGGAAGTTCAAACACCTTTCTTGCATATTCTTTACCACTGGAGTGCAATAAGGAAGGAAGGAAGGTATCCTCATCACTCACAACACAAAATCATGCCTATAATTCATAGGGCAAGTGTTTATCTTACGTGTTTTTAATGAGTTATAATACCCATGTGTAGTAGGGTTTCCAATTTAATGATAATTGATTATTTTTCTTAGGATTAAATGAATAGATCTCATGATTTGGTATAGTATTGGATGTAGAATGAATCCATGTATGTTGGTAATTTAAAATCAGAACATGTATAATGATAAGTATAAGATAAATTTGGAAATATGAATGATTATGCGTGAAGAACACATAAACTAGGGTTTTGTAAATATTGAGGTTTAAATAGTTTTGAGATGGATTTAATTTAGATTGGGTGTGTTATTTACGTTGGAAATCATCCCTAGACACATAAGTGATGTTTGGTTATGTTCCGTGGGAGTTTGGGAAAGATCCATGAAGGTTTAAGGTATTGAACATGGATAGAAACGTAGTTGGGATGAAGCTGTCAAACCTAGGGTCGATTGATCGATCATGGGATGTTGATCGATCGATGGATAAATCGATCGATCAATTTGTCGATTGATCGACTAAGGCTGAAATGAGTTATTTTATTTAACTATGAAGTTTTCTTTACCAATGTTTGTGGGGAACCTTAGTGATGTTATAATGACCTTGTAGAGACTATGTGATGGGTTCTGTGTATAACTACTGAATAAGATGTGCATATAGGTTGTGTGAATACCAATTGTTGTAATTTGATTATGTGTGTGAACATACCTACGATGCCTTCTATCACAGGAGGCTCCACGCAGAGGTAGATCCCACCGTGACGATTCTAGTGGGGTCTGCATGTGTGCCCCAGAACATTAAACTTTGGACGACTCACTATGTGCAGTGTATTAGTGGGACTAGAAGATCATTTGGTAAGTTAGGTATGTTCATATCCCAAAGGCTTAGAACTATGTTCACCTCAATTGTGTGTTGATTGATTTTGGTTTTGAGGAGTCATGTCGAGCCAGTAGTCCATGATTTGGTACAAGAGGTACATAGACTTGATAGCAGAGTACGCTAGAATCACGAGGGGACATTTCGGGGATGCTATAGTCGTATATATATGTGATAAATATATACAAGTGTGATTTATATATTTTTGTGTGATAGTAGAATTGATGGATTGTGTATCTCTAAAGGTAATTTTAGTAGAGAGACTTAAATAATTGACTTGATAATAATACATGGGTAATATTAATTATTGATACTATGGTAGCATGTTATATGTGTAATATGAGGGAGCTCGATCTTTTTTGGATAGTTATATACATTATTTTGTTGGGCTGGGTATTATAGCAAGGTAGGAGACATTAGGTGTGGACATTGGTTGAGAGGTGACAAACTCAAGGGAGTGTATGTTGAACCGACGTGTGTATCTAATAACTGATTTAAATTGTGATTGAAATACTTGAAAAATATTTTCAAATGGTTTTCTTGGGCTCGTATCAAATCCTTTTCCAAAACCTTTTAGGTTTACATCCATAGGGACGCCTAGCTTGATGATTTTATCTAGGGATGCTTAGCTGCAGTACTTGTGGAGGCTCACAAGAGTTTCTTTAGACGCTTCAGTTTATTCATTTCTAGATACGAGTTCCTTTAGTATTTCATTTGGACGTTTTTCCCCTTCAGAGTATTGAGTTATTCAGTTTATTTATCAGACTTTATTTTGATTCTATTTTATTTACTTCATATTGTAGTTGGATTATTTATTTTAGGAAGCGATGGTTTATTCGGTTTTATTTGATTATATATGTGTCGTATGATTGTTCAAACTATTATTTTGTGGATGGTTTGGTTAATTTATTTTAGTTTCACGTGTTGTTAAATAAATAAAAAATAAAATTTGGCATCGGTTTAATTTAACATAAGTGGTTAGTAATTAAAAGGCTTTTCGACGGTTATGCGAATAATGAACCAACTGAGATTCTTATTATTTTGATAAAGGACTGATCACCCATGATGAAAATAGGCGAGGTGTCACCGATGGTATCAAAGCATCAGGTTCTAGTGTCCACATGATCTGTATGGCTTACTACTATTTCAGTGGAGTGTTTCTTGACATAGAGCCCTATCATTAAGACTGTTGCACTCATGCGTAAGCATTTGAGATTACTTTCTTCCTCTATTATATTTTTATTGACCATCAACTCATACAGTTGAATCTATTTTCAGATGCCACCCAAGAGAGGACGAACGGTGAGAGCAGCAGCTAAAGACAATGTGAGGGAGGCTCAGCAGAGCCACAAGCACCGCAGCCACAACTCCATAGGGGACAGTGTCAACAGCAGAGGTGGCAGCGATTGTAGCACCGACAATTAATGCTGCTATATCCGTCATGGCCCTCTACTTCCCTCGGGCAAAACATCCACTCTAGCCAATGTCACTAGTTGTTCAGGCCCATCGGGGCCCTCATATTAATAGAGAGTGAGGGAGGCGTTTTAAAAGGTCCACCCACTAGAGTTTCAATAGAGTTATGATGTGATCCAATCATAGGAGTAGAAGAAAGATATTTCGCAACACCTACGCATTGTTGATTGCAGTAACGTGCATACACAAATGCTGGCCACTTTTAGACTTGTCAGGGCATCATTATAGTGGTAGGAATCGGTTACAACTTTGGAGGAGAGGTACACGATGTCCATTGTCGAGTTCTGGGTGTGGTTTGACCTCCATTAGTTGAGACATAAATGCAGAAGAGGTTTAGTGAGGTTATTCGGGGAGATCGATTCGTGGATGAGTATGAGGAGTTTACTCATTTGGCTAATTTTGGGCTAGACAAAGTTAACAGTGAAGAAAGGAAGAAACTAAAGTTTATGGATGGGCTATCCTGGAGGATCGGACAACATTTTATTGTCATCCCCGCATTGGTGACTTATACAGATGTCATCAATGTTGCACTTTTACACTGCCAGGATCACCGCTTCTATATGAA
This sequence comes from Sambucus nigra, assembly GCA_949130495.1. Taxonomy (NCBI): domain Eukaryota; kingdom Viridiplantae; phylum Streptophyta; class Magnoliopsida; order Dipsacales; family Adoxaceae; genus Sambucus; species Sambucus nigra. Next base: position 96,593,289 of record OX422212.1, read on the forward strand.
AGGAACCAAGAGGGGGCGTGAGTCTAGCCAATAGGGAAAGGGTAGTGGGAATGGTACTAGTGGATCACCACAACAACAGAAAGGTCGATAGCTGCGGGAGGATTCCCGACATAGGGATTATATCAAGAGATTTTGATCTCGGTGTTATTGACTCGAGGGAGGTATTAGGCAGGGCCAATAGGTCCTCGGTAGTAGAACCATCACGTTCTTTAGGGCCTCTAGGGCCAAGGGAACAATATGGTAGGACATCAAGGCCAACAAAATGGTCAACACCATCATGGCTATTAGGGGCAGAGGCATAAAGATTTTCTAGGCCAGTGCTTTATTTATGGTCAGACGGACCACAAGAGGAGAGATTGCCCACAGCATGGTAGAGCATCTTAGCACCAGGGTGCCTAATAGGGGTAGCAAGTGTAGATACCACCTTCAGCACCAACCCCACCCACCCCACCACAGTAGGGGCAGTTACAGTACATACATGTCTATATCATCCGAGATGAAGCAATACAATAGGCCCCATAGGCACCACCAGCAGTATAGGGTACCTTTCCTATTCACGAGCTTGAGGGTAGTATTCTATTTGACCAGGGGGCATCACACTCTTTCATAGAGAAAAAATTTGCACGCGCTTCCAATCTATTAAAGATAGATGGTAGTCTCCTTATGTCTGTGGATTCACCGTTGGGTAGTGAGTTACTGATACACTCCATCTATATGGGTGCGGACATCGATGTGGTTGGATTATGTTTAGCCCCCGACCTTATTATGTTAGATATAGAAGGGTACGATATCATTTTCGGTATGGATTGGTTAGCTTCATACCAGGCGATGGTGGATTGTTTTGGGAGTGCTATTATGTTCTCTATTGGAGGGCAGGATATGTTCTTAGGGGAGATGCCTCTTCCTAAGGGAGGGTCGAGGACACATTTGTATCACATTGTGGAGGAGACCTCACAGGAGGTGGTTGTTTCTTTAGACTCAATTCCAGTGGTGAGGTAGTTTGAGGATATATTCTAAAAGACACTCGGGCTATCGCCTAACCGAGAAATTGAGTTTTTATCAGCCTAACACCAGGTATGAGGCCTATCACCTGAGCACCTTATCGTATGGCCCCATATGGGATGAGGGAGTTGACGGAGAAGATTCAACTGCTCTAGGGGTAGGGTTTCAATAGATGGTGTACTTTACCATGGGGTGCATCGGTGTTGTTCTCCAAGAAGATAGATAGATCACTTAGGCTGTGTATCAATTATAAGGAGTTGAACAAGGTCACGATCCGAAATGAGTACCCACTACCTCAGATCGATGATCTATTCGACCAGCTGAGAGGGGCATCTTACTTATCTAAGGTAGACCTGAGGTCCGGTTGTCATTAATTGCGTTTCAAAGTGGAGGACGTTACTAAGACTTATTTTTTGACATGGTATGTGTCATACAAGTTTAAGGTGATGCCATTTGGTCTCACCAATGCGGCAGTAGTGTTCATGGATTTAATAAATCTAGTTTTTAGAGAGTTCATTGAACAGTTCGTGATTGCATTTATCGATTATATTCTGGTTTACTCACATGAGGAGTAGCAATCCAAGAATATATGGATGGTATTACAAACACTACGAGAGCACCACTTGTACGCCAAATTTGAGAAGTGTGAGTTTTGTATTCAAGAGGTGTTGTTTTTGTGCCACATTGTGTTTGACAGGGGTATTGCGATTGATCCGAGTAAGGTGTCGGGGCTGAGGGGGTGGGGACAACCCACGAAACAAATCAGGGTTTACATTTTTCTGGGGTTGGCCGAATACTATAGGAAATTTATTCGTGGTTTCTCAAATATTGAAGGTCTATTGACGAATCTGACTCAAAAGGGGTGCTGCTTATTTGAGACGACCATTGTCAGTTATCTTTCGACGAGATAAAGGATAAATTAAATTCAGTACCTGTAATGGAACTACCTAGGGAGGAGTGGAGTACCGCGTTTACACATATGCATCCTTATAAGGACTTGGGGGTGTATTACAGCAGGATGAGAGGGATATAGCTTATGAATCTCGCAAATTTAAGCCCCACAAGAGGAATTACCCTACGTATGACTTGGAGTTGGCTGAAGTTCAAAAGGATATGAACATGAGGCAGAGAAGGTGATTAGAGTTCATGAAGGATTATCAATTTGATATTTAGTATCATCTTAGGAAGGCTAACGTAGCGGCAGAAATGTTAAGACGATGACCCGCTAGGGAGATAGTGGAGGTTTGGAAGGCGAAGTGGATAGAGCTTTAACATGATGATAAGATTTCCAGAGTTTGTATATATTTATTAGCTCTCACACCCAAGATTATTATGAGGGCATTGAAAGTAAAGGCTAGGAATCCTTATTGCCAGGACAGGGTTCGTTAGTTGTTAGCTAACGGGCAGAGTCATACTCGATCAGCTCAGATGGTAGTTTGCATTTCAATAGGATACTCGTGGTTTTAGAGGATGAAGATTTGAGACATGCAGTGATGTCATAGTCTCAGGGGTTTATATTTACGATACATATCGGTGGGGATAAGATGTACCGGGATATATGCAGGAAATATTGGAGGTTGGGGATGAAACAGGACATAGCGAAGTTTATCTAGAAGTGTGCTACCGGTCAGCTAGTGAAGGTAGACCACCAGAGCCCGACAGGGATATTGCAGCCACTCAAGATTCCAGTGTTAAAGTAGGTGATTATCTCCATGGATTTTATTATCGGGCTACCGGCATTAGAGATCATAACTCCATATGTATGATAGTGGATTGGTTGAATAAGGTGGCCCATTTCCCTTTGAATCGTACAGATTTTGAGACGCGGCAGTATACATAATTTTTCATTGTGGAGATAGTGAAGCTACATGAAGTTTGAATTAATATTTTGTCCAATAGGGATAAGACCGTTGTGTCCCATTTCTGGCAGAGCTTTCAGGAGGCCATAGGCATAGATTTACGGTTGAGTACAGCGGATCACCAACAAATAGATAGGAAGATAAAGATAGTTAATCATATGCGTGAGGATATACTGCGAATGTCCATACTCGACTTCGGGGATGATGGGAGTTGTATCTTCTATTAATGAATTTTGCATATAAAAGCTCCTACTAGTTCACCATCGGTATGGCACTATTTGAGGCACTATACGGTCGGCCTTATCGTTCGCCCGTTTGCTAGTTAGAGGTGGGGGACAACAAGCTATTGGCGCTAGAGATGATTCAGGATACCACTGCCAAGATTGAGATGATTCAAGGGTGCATTCGTATAGCTCAAGATATGAAGATTGGTTATGCTGATGCAGACAGGAGGCAAATAGAGCTTAAGATTAGTGACCAGGTATTGGTACAGGTGTCTGCTTTGAAGGAGGTAATGAAATAAAAAAAAGGGAAGCTAGCATTGAGATATGTGGGATTGCTTCTTATCATTGAGAGGGTGGGAACAATGGCATATAGGCTAGGAGTACTAAATAACTTAAAGCGGATTCATGACCTATTTCACGTGTCATCGCTGAAGAGGTACCAGAGGAGCAAGAGGTATTTTTTTCACATTCCATTAAAGGGAATCGACTTACATCCAGACATCTCGTATGAGGAGAGACTAGTGCCTATACTTGATCATAGTGAGAGTAAGTAGCAGTCTAAGGTGGTACCCTTAGTTTGAGTCTAGTGGGGGCGCCATAATGTGGATGCGTCGACATCGTAGGGGAAGGATAATATGCGTGAGAAGTATCTAGAGTTATTCACCGCAGGTACATCCAAATTTCGAGGGCAAACTTCCTTTATAAGGGGGGAAGTATGTAACACCCCATATTTTTGGGTACTTAAAATTGAATTAATTCGGTTAATCTTTAATTACACGAGTGAAGTAATTTAATTGAATTAAATATTATATATTGATTAAAATATTAATAAGAGAGAGAATGATTAATGTTTATTGGATATAATTACTAAGTGAATAGTAAATAACTACGTTTACATCATAGCAAGTGACAGTGACGTGATAGTTGTAACAACCCTCGCTTTTGAGGACTTATTTTATAATAATTTACTATGTGAAGTAATTATATAAAATGTTGGAATGTGGAGTAAATATTAATTAAATGAGTTAAAAGTTAATATTTACAAAATTGTTGCATATTTACTGTATGTGGAAGTAAATATCGTCATGTTGCATTTCACAGTGTCATGGGCATTAAATGACATTCATGGTTTAAAATGAAATCGGAACTTGAAATGACTTATATAATTTCCGAATGATAATTTGGAGGGCGTAGTTAATCCCGAAAGGTGCGAGATAGTCAAAATGTGTGCCATATTGTTTTTTTATTTTTTGGGCACTTTTGATTGGTTTGGACTCGAATGTGTAGCTGTGAGTCATTTTAATGTGGTATTAGCACTTAAGTTGGGCATTTTAGACTAAAGGCATGATTTATGTCTTGCCTTTCATTTATTTCTCTTAAGAACATTTATTAACCTAGAGAGATAGAGAGAGGAAGAGAACTTTGGAGAGAAAGAGAGAATTGGAGATTGAAGATTTGGGATTGCTTCTTCAATAAATAAATCTGAGATTTCTACTTCAAGGAAAGTTTTCTACTTGCTACTGCGTGATTTAAGATGAGTAAATTGTGTGATAGTTGTGTATTTGAAATTATGGATCAAATATAGATTTTATGGTGTTTGAGCCCTAATATTGGTTTATGTTGATGATATTATGGATTATAGTCTTGGTTAATCATATAGGATGAATTGGGATAGATTAATGTTGATGGATGTGTGTAAAAATGGAAGAGATTTGAGTTTTGGGGAAAAACTAGGGTTCATAACCCGTAGCCCCATTCTTGGCCCTTCTGCAGGGGCGAATTGATTCGGCCCCTAGGGCGAATCAATTCGCTAAGGGGTCATCCTATAGGTCTGCAAACCCGAATCGATTCGGGTTAAGGCCGAATCAATTCGGTTGATGCAGAAAGTTGGATTCATCCTCCGAACCGATTCGCTTTATGGGGCGAATCGATTCGGCCCTAGGGAGAATCGATTCGGACCCTGCTGTTTTGAGTTGATTTTTCCAACTCAATTTGTATCCTTTTTATTTAGGCTTAGGACCTAAGAACTTTCTTGAATGAAGTAAACTTAGATTCCTAGAGTTTTGGATGAGTTGGGGAGCAACCCTAGATTAGGAATCTATCAAATGGCGTTTATTCCAAGTGTGTTTAAAGTTATGTTCGGGCATCACTTTCCTTTAGTAAATTATTAGGATTCTAGGAGTTGTAAAGTTATATTGGGAGACTTTAGAGTCTAGAAGTGTTCAAAGAAATACTCATTTACCCTCTTCGCGAACTAGGAGAACTTTATTCCCCGAGGAATCTCGATCCAAACGTACCGATTCATATCATACTATGAGATCTAATGATCCTTCTTATCAACCTGGTCATACTTCTTCAGTACGGGCTACAGATTCTCATCGAAATATCACTCTATCTCCGAAAAGGACCAGTGCTCTAGAACGGTTGAGTAGAGTCTCTCCTATTGATCGTTTGTTCCCTAGGAGGAATAGAATACCTCCTAGGATTGCATCGAGGAACTCTCCACGACTATCCGATCTAAGGGAAGGTTCTGCCCAATCATGACTAACTGCTCGTAATGAAAGATCCCAAGAGGTAAATTCAATGCGATCAATTTCTCGAACCAATAGGCCCAAGGAAGTAAATGAATCATGGAAGGGCTCTATTCAGAGGTTGGAGGACAAATTAGGGCAAATGGCTAAGGCCAAGAATCCTCTCCAAAGAACTTTTGTTCAGGGGACACCATTTGTACAGGCAATTGTGGATTTTCCCACACCATCAAAATTTAAAGCTCCAATTGTGATGCCTAAATATGATGGAAAAACTGACCCTGGCCTTAATATAGAACAATACCAAGCTACTGCCGATATCTATGCGGTTCCAAATGAGATGAGATGCAGGGAATTTTCAGGAACTCTTACCGGATCAACCCAGATATGGTACAACACCCTTCCTCGGGGGAAGATCGTAACTTTCTTTCAACTGGCAGAGCTCTTTATTGGGAATTTCTCTTTTAGGGCAAAACCAGTCAAACGAGTAGCACACTTATTGAGTGTTAGACAGAAGACAAGCGAGAGCACCAGGGATTATATTACTCGTTTTAATAATGAAAAACTTAAAGTTATTGATTACGATGAGAAAACAACAATTACTGCTCTGATGAGTGGACTGTTACCAGATAAATTATACTACACTTTAGCCAAAGATCCCCCTAGGACCATGGCTGAATTAATGGCAAAAGTAGCCAAGATTATGAACACCGAGGAAGTTATGGCTGCGAAGAAGAATATAGACATTAAGGAGACCAAAGTCGAGGTTGATAAAGCTGAGAAGAAGGAGCAGAAGAATAATGGTGGCAACAGGCAGTCAAAAGTAAAGCAAGCACTGGAAGAGTTGAAGAAATTTGGAAATTATACTCCTTTGAAGGTAGATATAAACCACATTCTAGAAGAGATAAAGAAAAGTGAGGAGCTGAACTGGCCAGAAAAAATGAAGGCGGATCCTGACAAGAGGAATAAGTCCAAATATTACGAGTTTTATAAAGATCATGGTCACACAACTAAAAATTGCACAGCTCTCCATAATGAAATTGAAGCACTCATCAGACGAGGAAAGCTGGCCAAGTATGTTGATCGCCGAAATGGTGGAAAGAGCAACGACCAAGCAAGACAGAGGTATAGATCTCCTCGTCGAGCAAAAGAAGAGAAGTCATCAAGAAGACCCAGAAGATTACCAAGATGATCCTGATTTCCCCAAAAGACCAAAGCAACCAGACCGTGAGGTATTTTCAATCTAGTTTGGATCATTTAAATGAAATGTTATTATAGATGGAGATGCAGGAGGGGGAGATATGACTGCAGAGAGGAAAGCTTACCTCAATGAGGCTCAATCTTGCTCGTACATTCAGCGAATAAATGTGACTAAAGATGATCGCCCGAGGAAGGTGAACAAAGATAAGCTGGTCATCGATTTCTCTAAGAACGACCTGGCAGGTGTATTGTATCCTCATGGTGACTCGTTGGTGATCAAGATGAGAATGAAGGAAGTGGTGATTTCACGAGTGCTGGTGGATAATGGTAGCTCGGTGGATATCATATTCTATCCATGCATTGACAGTTTGAATCTGAAGCTAGCCCAGTTGGACCCATATCATAGGCCCCTCCTTGGTTTTACTGGCGAGAAGGTTTTTCCACTTGGGACGATCAAGTTGGATATGCTTATCGGTACATGGCCTGCTTGTCAAACAGAAAGAGTACGCTTTTTTTGTAATGGATAAAAACATCCAATCAGCCTATAACATCATCATGGGAAGAGTAGGTTTAAAGAAGTTCGAAGCAGTGCCATCTACGGTACATCAATGTTTAAAATTCCCAACCAATTTTGGAGTAGGAGTTGTGAAAGACGATTAAAAAGTAGCTCGAGAATGCTACTATTCATCTGTCGAGCATGAGGAATGCGAAGAATCTAGAAAGAAGACTACTACTTACTAAGTAGATGAAATAGAAGATGAAGATATTGAAACGTTAGAACCTAGAAATGAGTCTCAACTCGTGAAGGGACAGGTCATGGAGGTTACTGAGAATATCATTCAGGATGACGAGCATCCAGAACGAACAACTCAAATTGGTGCCTCACTGGATGTATCAATAAAACAAGAGCTGATAGCATTTTTAAGGCGCAGAAAGTATACTTTCACATGGAGTCATGAAGACATGCCAGGGATAGACCCAAGATTCTTATGTCACGAGCTCAACGTGAACAAGGAAATCAATCCAGTAAAGCAGCGAAGAAGAGTGTTCAGTCTCGAGAAGAACCAAGCTATACAGGAAGAAGTAGAGAAGCTACAAAAAGCCTCTTTTATTGAAGATGTCAAATATCCTGATTGGCTAGAAAATGTGGTGATGGTAAAGAAGAAAAATAACAAGTGGAGGATGTGTGTAGACTTCAACGACCTTAATAAGGCATGCCCAAAGGATTATTTTCCTTTGCCCCGAATTTATCAACTGGTGGATGCGCCCTCGGGGCACAAATTGTTAAGTTTTATGGATGCTTATTCTGGTTACAACCAGATTAAAATGAAGCTGAAGACATGGAGAGTACCTCTTTTATCGCCCCAAGGGGAACTTATTGTTATAATATTATGCCTTTTGGACTTAAAAATGTAGGTGCTACCTATCAACGACTGATGAACAAGGTTTTTGCAGAGCAAATCAGTTATAACATGGGGGTTTATGTTGACGATATGCTGACGAAGAGCAAGAAAGCTGTTGATCATCTAGTTGACTTAAGCCAGACCTTTGATCAATTAGAAAAATATCAAATGAAGTTGAATCCCACCAAATGCATATTCAGAGTAAGAGAATGAATGTTTCTCGGATATATTGTTAACTAACGAGGAATTGAGGCGAACCCTGAAAAGATCAAGGCTCTATTGGATCTACGATCTCCGACGACGAAGAAGGAAGTCCAAAGTCTCACAGGGCGAGTTGTAGCACTTAATAGGTTTGTGTCACGAGCAACTAACAAATTCCTACCATTCCTCAAAACACTCTAAAAAACTTTTGAGTGGAATGATGAATGCGAGGAGGCCTTTCGAGAATTGAAGAAATATCTGGGGACACCTCCATTGTTGTCTAGACCAGTGACGGGAGAAAGATTATACTTGTATCTGACATTATCAGAGAATGCAGTTAGCTCGGCATTGATCAGGTTGGAGAATGGAGTATAAAAACCAGTCTATTACACCAGCAAGGCTTACCGAGGAGCAGAAATCAGATATCCAAGGCTGGAGAAGTTAGCACTAGCACTATTTGAAGCAAGAAGAAGGATGAGGGTATATTTCCAAGCCCATACTATCGTGGTGTACACTAATATGCCATTAAGACAAGCTCTGCATAAACCCGAGAAATCAGGAAGATTGATGTACTGGGAAGTAGAACTTGGTCAATATGATATAATTTATGATCCTAGATCATCGCTCAAAGGGCAGGAAGTAGGGAATTTTATCACAGAGTTTACTCAAGAAGACGCCTCCGAAGAGCAGAAGTTGAATACCGACCAACCTGTTGATGTTACAGGATCATCAAATTTAAACCTCGATAAATTTAAGTCGGTGGACGAGTATGAGAAGATGATCAATGAGCAAGGAGAAACAACAGAGGAACACAAAAGGAAGCATCGAATATTCCAATGGGGAACTCTGTCCGATCCAAAATTTGATGAAGAGGTACCTATATGGAATTTGAACGTGGATGGCTCGTCGTGCATAACAGGAACTGGAGCAGGGATTGTTTTAAATAGTTCGGATAAGATTGATATGGAGTATGCTCTACGCTTTCAATTTAAATCTTCTAATAATGAGGCTGAATATGAAGCTATGATTGTGGGTCTAAATTTGGCCAAAACCATGAATGCAAAGCAAGTTGTTGTATTCGGTGATTCACAATTAATCGTAAATCAAATTTTGGGCGTGTATGTTGTAAAAGAAGAATTAATGGTCAAGTATCATGCAAAAGAAATGGAGGTTGTATCGATTTTTTCTGTAGTTCAGTTGATTAGAATACCCAGATTGGAGAATGCAAGAGCAGATGCACTAGCTCGACTAGCATCTGCCACATGCACCGAGCTACGAAGAACAATCCCAATAGAAATCTTAGCTAGTCGGAGCATAGACGAACACCTGATGATGAACTTCATTGCCCTCGACATGGGACCATCTTGGATGGATCCCATCAGGTCCTACATTGAAGAGGGGGCTTTGCCAACTGATAAACTCGTAGCCAAGAAACTAAAGTTCAAAGTTGCTCATTACGTATTGACTAATGGCATTTTATATAGATGAGGAATTACAGTAGGGTTACAAAGGTGTGTCCACCCCTCCGAAGTTAAAGATCTGATAGAAGAGGTTCATGAAGGGTCTTGTGGAGCCCATGTGGCAGGTTAGATGCTTTTGCAAAGAATAACAACGCGGGGGTATTACTCGCCGATAATAAGAGATGATTGTGTAGCGTATGCCAAGAAGTGTCACAAATTTCAACGCTTCTCCTCTATCCGAAGAACTCCCCAAGCATTGTTAACGCCCATCACGTCTCCTTGGCCATTTTCCGTGTGGGGAATAGACTTGGTCGGGCCACTCCCAACAACCAGGGGAAGATTCAAATATCTCGTGATTGCTGTGGATTATTTTACTAAATGGGTGGAGGCTGAGCCTCTTATTGATATGACATATGACAAGGTGTATCAATTTATTTAGAAGAATATCATTTGTAAACATGATCTTCCCCATGCATTCATTACAGATCATGGAACCCAGTTTGACAATGAGGAGTTTGCTGCATATTGTCATCAGTCTAACATATTGAAGAACCACTCTGCACCAGGCCATCCCCAGAGCAATGGGCAAACTGAGGTGACAAACAGAACACTACTGAATGGTTTGAAAAAATAATTGGATGATGCAAAGGCAAATTGGATTAATGAGCTATATTTTGTGTTATGGGCTTATCGCATCACACCACGAACAGCAACAGGAGAGTCTCCATACATGCTGGCATTTGGGAGTGAAGCTCTTATACAAGCTGAATTCGGTCTACCCACACACAGAGTACTGAATTTAAATTCTCCTATCAGTGACTTGATGAGACGATTAGATATGGATATGCTCGAGGAAGTTACAAAAGAAGCAGCAATCAGGAATGTTGCATACCAACAACGAACAACTCTGTTCTACAACAAGAGAGTAAAGAAGTGTGATCTGAAGGAAGGGGATTATGTGCTGAAGAAAGTAATCCAAAAGCATAACAAACTGGAAGCCAACTGGCATGAACCCTACAGAGTAATAGAAGTTGTTCGTCCAGGGACATACAGGATTGAAACCTTGGAGGGAGAGGAATTTAAGAATGCATGGAATGCAGAGCATCTGCGCAAATATTATGAGTTGTTACAATTCCTAGGTAATGAAGTTTATTTAGTATGAATAAAGTGTTGGATGTGTTACCTAGTTCTCTCTTTTTGTTGAAATTTTTTGAGAATATTAGTGTTGCACACTACACATCAACTTCAGAGCAATTACCACCAAGTCCGGTTGGTCGGGAAACCAATTACAACCTCCGGTTGGTCAATTACCACCAACTCAGGATGGTCGAGAATCAATTACCACCAACTCCGTTGGTCGGGAATCAATTACCATCAACTTCAGTTTGTCGGGAATCAATTACCACCAACTCCGATTGGTAGGAATCAATTACCATAAACTCCAGTTGGTCGGGAATCAATTACCACCAACTCCGATTGGTCGGGAAACCAATTACCAACTCCGGTTGGTCGGGAATTAATCACCACCAACTTCGATTGGTCGGTAATCAATTACCATCAACTCCGGTTGGTCAGGAATCAATTACCACCAACTCTGGTTGGTCGAGAAATCAATTACTAAATCCAGTTGGTCAATTACCATCAACTCCGGTTGGTCGGGAATCAATTACCAGCAACTCAGATTTGTCAGAAATCAATTACCACCAACTCCGGTTGGTCGGGAATAAATTACCACCAACTTCGGTTGGTCGAGAAACCAATTACCAACTCGGGTTGGTCAATTACCACCAACTCTGGTTGGTCGGGAATTAATCACCACCAACTCCGGTTGGTCAGTAAATCAAATACAATCAACTTTGGTTGGTTAAACTAAGCAGGAACATGGAATGCATATCATTTCATTGCTTAGGCATAAAGAGTGACAAGTCACTATAATTAAATAACAAATGGGACGAGTTCCATTAACCAAAAACAAAATGACAAGCAAACAAGGATATTCTATAAACTAAAAAGATGAAAACGGAATAGCAAAAGACTAAACTTTTCATTCAAATCAAGAAGAATTACATATGATGTGAAAAAATACACTTCATTATATAAAAAACCCTATTCTATTGGTTTTTTCCCTTCTGCCTTTGAAACAGGTTCAACCCTAGAAAGAAGATCGTTTAGGCATAAGGAGAGTTTATAAAGTTTATATCTCGAAGCATCCTAACATTCATTACATAAGGTCGCTCAAGCAAGTGCTCTGGGCGAGATATTTTGAAATTTGCATGTAGACTGTAATCGCCGAGATACTTGGAGATCAGACATTGAGGAATTGCTCAAGCAGGAATCCAACTGATATCAAGCTTAAAGGGAGGCACAGGCAAATCGAGCACTCTAGGGTCATAGTAGTCCCATAAATAGTGTCCCTGCTCCAATTTTAGCACACACAGTGCATTCAGCCACCCTTGCTTATACCCCTCGTTATTTGATTACTGGATCCGAGCATCAAGATGGTAAAGGGATTCATTATACCCAACCATCCAAAATTCTCTGGGTTGTTTATGAAATTGGTAAGTTAACCTCTCCAGTTGCTTGTGGAGATTCTTCACCAGTAGTTCTTTATTCTCCAAGGTAGAACTCTGGGTAGAAAGTTGCTCGCTGAAGGTCAGAATATTCTTGGACATCTCTGCCAAAGCTTGATTCTTCGCCATCAATTGAAATGCCTAATTCTCCAAAGCTTCTTGAGTCCTTGCTTCTTCAATAGAAACCCGACCAGCCCTTGCTCGTCCCCGAGAAAAAGATATTTCTCGTCCACAAGTAGAGGTGGAGGGTCCAGCTCTTTTTAAAGTTTCCAACTCATTTCTTAAGTTGGCATTTTCTACCTCCAAGAAAAAGAAACCTTCATCATTGACATGGACCAAGGCTCCCGAGGAAGACGCAACAGATTTGAGTTATTTTACCTCCTCTTGCAAGGCAATGCTCTCTTGCTCCAATAACTTGGCGATATGACTGTGATATTTAACCTCAAGCTTTAGAACGCTCTTTTTCTTCTCGTAAGCATAGATGAATTTATCATATCCTTTATCAGCACTTAACTGCTGATATTTCTTCTCCTACCCTTGGTGAAAAAGTGTGGAGGACTCTTTGTACTACTGCTGGAGTTCCTCGATAGTTCCTTGGAGGTCCTCAATCAGCTCATAATAGGCTACATTGATGTCAACTGCACGATCGAGCAAACACTTCAGATACTGATAAGCTTCAACTTCTCGTTCAGAAGTATCTGAACCTAGGATATCAATGATTTGAGCTTCATTTAGATCTGCATGACCAACTTTGAATTAGTCATTGCATTTCTTCAACAATTCTGTGTCATGAGCTGATAAGAGCTCCATCCTGGCCATAAACTAGCAAAGAGAACAAATAGAAAGGATCAATAAGAATGCAGACAGAGCACGTAGAAGAGAGTTAAGATTAACAACCAAAAGTTAGAATTTTATTTCATCATAAGAAAAATACAAAGTCTGAGATTACATTCAAGAATAACAAAATAAAAACCCAAACTACTCTACACCTTCTATTTGTTTCCTATAACTTCCTCAAAAGGTTTTGAGGAAGAGACTGGTGTGACAACCCGCTCACCAAAATAAGGGGTGGCCAGCCCAATACTCCAATATAACGGGATCATGGATGGAATCATTCTCAGCATCATAACAAAATATAGAGTATCCAGGATAACCACCCAATATTTCAGAAAACGGGTTGCCAAAAATTTTGATTTGAAAGTAAATAAATGAAAACAAACAACCCAATTCCTGAAAGATAAGGGAAGCCCCAAGACATATATAAATAATACAACAAGAATACCATAAAGAGACCGAATATGCAACCGGTCACTTAAACTGATACACCAATAATACACAAGTACAATAAGTTACTTATTACATTACATTAGACATTTACAAAAGCTTGGGCCTCTCGCCCGAATAACAGACTTGATCTTAACTAGAATGAAAATGAAAGCGTCTATACCAAATGTATCCCGTAATACCCGCAATGCATCACGGCTCGTCGAAAACATCGGAGTAGGAATTTAAATCAGGCATCCTTGCGGCGGAGTACCTGAGCAGAGACAAGAAGGATATGCAACAGGAAAATGTAACCGGTCAGGGCCCGGTTCTATATGATTACCAGATGAATAAAGAGTATGACAGTTATGTAATATGAACCGTGAAGAAAGAGAAATAAGAAGCTACCTATACAATTTTAAACATAGGCTAAGCAGGAATAAAATAAGCAGCATTAAACTAAAGACTTCACCCAAGGTGCAAATTATTTTAAAAATCCTTTCCTTATCAGGAAAATAATCATTTTCAAATGCTCTTTGTGGCATTTATATGTGCTCTATGTGGCACTCCATCATGCTCTATATGGCATATCAAAATACATCAAGTCCCACTTGATTATGAACTGTTATATTATATACATATAACGTACTCTAAGACCGCCCGTCCGGGTTTCCCCACTGAGCGCGCCCCTAAATAACTATCATCTTCCAGGGCCTATCATAAGACAACCTGGGATCCTATCGCAAACGTCGGGAAGTGGCCATGAGCCTGCGTGGTAGCCAAGACCACACCCGGAATCTCCCTACCCCCGCAGAAATAATATACAACCATAAGCGCTCCCATGGCCTAGGACTATATCCACCATGCATTCATTAGCCAGGGGGCTTCACCTATCGTGCGGACTTCCCTTAAGATGGTATTTAGAGAGGTGTGTAACATCCATTTTATTTATTATTTCAAAATCAAGTAAATCATTATTTACCGATTTCATGAGTAAGTAAATTATCATTTACTTGTGTCAATACCATTTCCATTTATATGTTTCATTTTATTCGAAACCATTACTGTTTACTTCTAGTAATAGATAGAACTTATTATCCGGAGCCATACGATAGCTTATACCAACACTACAACCTCAAAGGAGTAAATAAACTCTTCATTATCTCCAAGCTATCTAGGAGGTTATTTTAGAACCCCAAGGTTATCATCTTTCGAAGGAATGAAATGTCTTTCAATTTATTCTCCAAACTCACCTTTATGGAGTTATTATGAACCACCAAGGTTAACATAGTTCAATCGAACTTTTAAAGTCTCCCAACATTCTTTTGGGGTGGTAATATAAACCATCAAAACTCGTATAGCTTAATTAAGCTCCTAAGGTCTCCCGAACATAACACTACATCTCCTAGTTTTATAATAATAATTAACTAGAAGAAAGAATGCCTTATCATTAATAGGCCTAACCCGGAAAAATCCCCACATAACCCATTCCTAATGTAGGGTAGACCTCTAACTCTTCTCACACTCTAGGACTCTAAGTTTACTTCATTCAAGAAGGTTCCTAGTCCCTATATTAAAGAAAAGGATTAGAATTGAGTTATAAAAATTAACTCAAAACAGCAGGAAAATGAATCGATTCGCCCAGAAAGAGAATCGGTTCGGACAACTAAACCAACCTTCTGCAATTGACCGAATCGATTCGGCCTTAAACCCGAATCGATTCGGGTTATGCAGACCTGCCAATGTCCCTTAGCGAATCGATTCGCCCAAAGGGCCGAATCGATTCGGACCTGCAAAATTGCCAAAAATGGCTACGAAGGGTTATGAACCCTAAATCCTCCAAACCCCAAATCTCTTCCTTTTCATACACAACCAACAACAAAAATCTACCCCAAACTAATCTACATGATTATTAACCATCAAAACCCACAATTTCTTCAACATAAATCAAGACTAGGGTTTAAATCCCACAAATTCTACATTTAAACCATAAATGGAAATACACAATTATCATACAATTTATGCATCTTAAATCACATATTAGCAAGTAGAAAACTTGCCTTGATGTAGGGAATATCAGATTTCTTTGAGTAGGAGCATCAATCCATCTACAATCTTCATTTTCTCTTCTTTCTCCATTCTTTCTCTTCCTCTCTCTTTCTCTCCTTTTCTCTCTATGTTTTAAGACATAAAATGAGGGAATGAAATAAGAGGCAAGACCAAAAATCGGGGCTTAACATAATTCTCCCAACTTAAATGGTTAATACCACATTAAAATGACTCGCAAATACGCATATAAGCTAAAACCAGGTAAAAGTGCCCGAAACACAAAAATACAATATGGGACTTATTTTGACTGTCTCGCACCTTCCGAGACTAACTACACCCTCTAAACTGGCATTCGGAAATTTATAAATTATTTCGAGTTCCAAAAATCATTTTAACTAAAAGGCCATATAAAATACATGACACTACAGACATGCAACCTGCTGTTATTTACTTTCACATGCAGTAAATATGCATCAACCTAGTAAATATTAACTTTCAATTCATTAAATTAATATTTACTCCAGTCCCCACATTTTATATAATTACCTTATGCGGTAAAATTAGTATAAAATGAGCCTCCCAGAACCGAGGGTTGTTACAACTGGTTGCTCGAAGGACAAGATTAGCTGCTCGGCAGATGTACTGGTTGGTTGGAGTTACTCGGGGGAAGGCTAAATAATATGAATAACAGGAACCTGATCTCCAGTCATCATTGAAGATTCGTCTGAAGCAGCTTCATCCTCTTCTTCTTCTCCAGGAGAGGGAGGAGGGCCATGAATGTGTTACTAGAACAATTCTAAATTCTCAGCAACTTTCATCTCTTTCAAAGAAGCCACCCATCCATCCCTAAAGAATTTAACACCTGCATACTCCATTTGAGAGGACATGGAAGCCAGGCCCTTGTTCCAGCCTTTATCCCAACCAGCACTGAAGGATTTCTTAACTACGTTCTTCCTTTTTGCCTTCTCCGAGGCGGTCATTTCCCTAAGGAGCTCCTCGGCAGCCTTCAACTTCTTTTCGACCTCCACCTTCTGACGCTCAACGTCTTGAAGTTTAACAAATTCCTCTTCAGCCGATTTGAGCTTAACTTCCAGCTCCTTGTTGCTTTGTTCAAAGACTTTGTTGATTTTCTCAAACTCTTTCAATTTCCTCTCCAATTCTTTGGAGGCATTCGCAGCTTGATCTCTGTCCAACTCATTGGATTTGAGTTCCTTCTCCCAGGTAACTTTATCTTCCTTGTACTTTTGACAAGAGTCTTTTAAAGAATGACTCAGACCAACAAAAGCTTATTCTACACCTCCCGAGGAGCTTGAAACCTTGAGAGCTTCATCTTTCTTCAAGATGCTGTTAAAACACGTCACAAACTGAAAAACGAAATAACATTAAGTCAATACAGGAACACAGTGTTAAAAAAATAAAAGGGGTCGAGCTAGAAATACTTACTGAGGCAATGTGTTGAGCAGCAAGGGTAGTAATCCTCTCACGAGAAAGGGCATCTTCAATGACTTGGACTTCTGGGACAGTCCAGGATTTCACCAAACTCACAACAGAGCTCGGAGCAACTAAAATTAGAACACCACCTTCAACATTTGAAGGTTGAGAGACAGGTTCAGCAGGTCTCTCAGAAGAACTTTTCTTCAACCTCCTAGGAGGAACTAGGAACGGTTTCAACTAAAGACGTTGTCTTTGTTAGTGATACACTACACCAAAAACGGGAATCTGGCACGGTTTAAAACTGTGCCAAATCAAATCTGGCACGGTTTTGAACTGTGCCAGAATCAGGTGTTCCAAAATGACAATTTTTTTCTGGCACAGCTCAAAAGTGTGCCAGATTTGGTCAAACAGGAACACTTCTGGCACACTTTTAAACCGTGGCAGAATTTGATATTTCTGGCACACTTTTGGCACAGTTTTTAACTGTGCCAGATTTGGACAAACAGGAACACTTCTGGCACACTTTTAAACCGTGCCAGAATTTGATATTTCTGGCACACTTTTGGCACAGTTTCTAACTGTGCCAGATTAAGAACAGTTTAAATTTTTTTGGCACAGTTCAAAATCGTGCCAAAATATGATACACTTTTGCCACGATTTTGAACTGTGCCAAAATTTTTATAAAAAAAAATTATTTAAAAGCACAAAATTCACAGATTAATAATATTGCACGTTGTTAATAAATTAATGTACAAACAAACTTCAAAATATTACAAGTCTATAATAGTTCACATGCCTAAAAAAAATTGGGCAGAGTTTCCTCTATTTTTTGGACATTCCAAAACCTGTTAATACAAAACCTGCCTAATATAAAGCCCGAATGGCCACAAAATATAACAATTAACTTACAAAAGCCTGCACGGGCATAAAACTCAACAATAAAACAATAAAAGACCGCACGGCCATTACACAAAAAAATGGAATCATAAATAAATCCCTTCTTGTAAACCATTGAGTTCTCTGTGTGTTCCACGTGAATAAATGCCAATGATAAACTGTTATCCTGTAAACAAAATAGGATACAAAAAAGATACGATATTAGTAACCGAATAATTTGCAAAAAAATTTTTTACTCAAACTATAAAATTACATATATGAGTGTAAATTATCATCATACTCTCAAACCGAGAGACCCGGGACTACGCGGTCAGTTCCTACAAGTTACATCGGTCCCGTACGGGGTGTTCGTGCCTCCTACGGGGTCGTTGGGGGGCTGGTTTGGGTTTTCACCCTTTAACAGCATGTTTTTAAGTCTAAGTGTGATTTTTACAAATTAGCGTCATACTCTCAAACCGGGAGACCCGAGACTACGCGGTCAGTTCCTACAAGTTACATTGATCCCGTGCGACGTGTTCGTGCCTCATACGGGGTCGTTGGGAGGCTGGCTTGGGTTTTCACCCTTTAATGGCATGTTTTTAAGTCTAAGTGTGATTTTTGCAAATTATCATCATACTCTCAAACCGAGAGACCCGGGACTACGCGATCAGTTCCTACAAGTTACATTGGTCCCGTGCGAGATGTTCGTGCCTCCTACGGGGTCGTTTGGGAGCTGGTTTGGGTTTTCACCCTTTAACGACATGTTTTTAAGTCTAAGTGTGATTTTTGCAAATTATCGTCATACGCTCTAACCGGGATACCTGAGACTACGCGGTCAGTTCCTACAAATTACATTAGTCCCGTACGACTTGTTCGTGAATCCTACGGGGTCGTTTGGGGGGCTGGTTTGGGTTTTCACCTTTTAACGGCTTGTTTTTAAGTCTTAGTGTGATTTTTGCAAATCATCGTCATACTCTCAAACCAGGAGACTCGGGACTAGGCGGTCAGTTCCTACAAGTTACATTGGTCCCGTACGAGGTGTTCGTGCCTCCTACGGGGTCGATGGGGGGCTGATTTGGGTTTTCACCCTTTAACGGCTTGTTTTCAAGTCTAAGTGTGATTTTTGCAAATTATCGTCGTACTCTCCAACCAGGAGACCCAGGACTACGCGGTCAGTTCCTACAAGTTACATTGGTTCCGTGCAAGGGTTCGTTCCTCCTACGGAGTCGTTGGGAGGCTGACTTGGGTTTTCACCCTTTAATGGCATGTTCTTAAGTCTAAGTGTGATTTTTGAAAATTATCGTCATACTCTCAAACCGGGAGAACCGGGACTACGCGGTCAGCTCTTACAAGTTACATTGGTCCCGTACGAGGTGTTGGTGCCTCCTACGGGGTCATTTGGGGGGCTGGTTTTGGTTCTCACCTTTTAACGGCTTGTTTTTAAGTCTAAGTGTGATTTTTGATAATTATTGTCATACTCTCAAACCGGGAGACCCGGGACTACGCGGTCAGTTCCTATAAGTTACATTGGTCCCGTGCGATGTGTTCGTGCCTCCTACGGGGTCGTTGGGGGGCTGGTTTGGATTTCCACCCTTTAACGGCATGTTTTTAAAAGTGTGATTATTGCAAATTATCGTCATACTCTCCAACCGAGAGACCCGGGACTACACGGTCAGTTCCTACAAGTTACATTGGTCCCGTGCGAGGTGTTCGTGTCTCCTACGGGGTCGTTGGGGGGCTGGTTTGGGTTTCCACCCTTTAACGACATGTTTTTAAGTCTAAGTGTGATTTTTGCAAATTATCGTCATACTTTCAAACAGGGACACCCGAGACTACGCGGTCAGTTCCTACAAGTTACATTGGTTCCATACGAGGTGCTTGTGCCTCCTACGGGGTCGTTTGGGGGCTGGTTTGGATTTTCACCCTTTAACGACTTGTTTTTAAGTCTAAGTGTGATTTTTGCAGATTAACATCATACTCTCAAACTGGGAGACCCGGGACTACGAGGTCAGTTCCTACAAGTTACATTGGTCCCGTGCGAGGTGTTTGTGCCTTATACGGGGTCGTTTGGTGGGCTAGTTTGGGTTTTCACCCTTTAAGGGCGTGTTTTTAACTCTAAGTGTGATTTTTGCAGATTATCGTCATACTTTTAAACCGAGCGACCCGGGACTACGCGGTCCGTTCGTACAAGTTACATTGGTCCTGTGCGAGGTGTTCGTGCCTCCTACGGGGTCGTTTGGGGGCTGGTTTGGGTTTTCACCCTTTAACGGCTTGTTTTTAAATCTAAGTGTGATTTTTGGAAGTTATCATCATACTCTAAAACCGTGAGACCCGGGACTACGCGGTCAGTTCCTACAAGTTACACTTGTCTCGTGCGAGGTGTTTGTGCCCCCTACGGGGTCATTTGGGGGCTGGTTTAGGTTTTCACCCTTTAACGGCATGTTTTAAACTCTAAGTGTGATTTTTGCAAATTATCATCATACTCTCAAATCGGAAGACCCGGGAGTATGTGGTCAGTTCCTATAAGTTACATCGATCCCGTACGAGGTGTTCGTGCCTCCTACGGGGTCGTTTGGGAGCTGGTTTTGGTTTCCACCCCTTAACGGCATGTTTTTAACTCTAAGTGTGATATTTCCAAATTATCGTCATACTCTCAAACCGAGAGACACGAGACTATGCGATAAGTTCCTACAAGTTACATTGGTCCCGTGTGAGGAGTTCGTGCCTCCTATGGGGTCGTTAGGGGGCTGGTTTGGATTTTCACCCTTTAACGGCATGTTTTTAAGTCTAAGTCTGATTTTTGCAAATTATCGTCATACTCTCAAACCGGTAGACCCGGGACTACGCGGTTAGTTACTACAAGTCACATTTGTCCCGTGCGAGGTGTTCGTGCCTCCTACGGGGTCGTTTGGGGGCAGGTTTGGGTTTTCACCCTTTAACGGCTTGTTTTTAAGACTAAGTGTGATTTTTACAAATTATCATCATACTCTCAAACCGGGAGACCCGGGACTACACGGTCAGTTCCTACAAGTTACATTGGTCCCGTACGAGGTGTTCGTGCCTCTTACGGGGTCGTTGGGTGGCTGGTTTGGGTTTCCACCCTTTAACGACATGTTTTTAACTCTAAGTGTGATTTTTGCAGATTATTGTCATACTCTCAAATCGAGAGATTCGGGACTATGCGATCAGTTCCTACAAGTTACATTGGTCCCGTATGAGGTGTTCGTGCCTCCTACGGGGTTGTTTGGGGCCTGGTTTGGGTTTTCAACCTTTAAGGGCATGTTTTTAACTCTAAGTGTGATTTTTGCAGATTATCGTCATACTCTCAAACCAAGCGACCCGGGACTACGCGGTCCGTTCCTACAAGTTACATTGGTCCTGTGCGAGGTGTTCATGCCTCCTACGGGGTCGTTTGGGTTTTCACCCTTTAACGTCTTATTTTTAAGTCTAAGTGTGATTTTTGGAAATTATCGTCATACTCTCAAACCGTTAGACCCGAGACTACGCGATCAGTTCCTACAAGTTGCATTGGTCCCGTGCGAGGTGTTCGTGCCTCCTATGTGGTCGTTTGGGGCCTGGTTGGATTTTCACCCTTTAACGGTTTGCTTTTAAGTCTAAGTGTTATTTTTGGAAATTATCGTCATACTCTCAAACCGGGAGACCCGAGACTACGCGGTTAGTTCCTACAAGTTACATCGATCCCGTACGAGGTGTTCGTGCCTCCTACGGGGTCGTTTGGGGGCTGGTTTTTGTTTCCACCCTTTAACGGCAGGTTTTTAACTCTAAGTGTGATTTTTGCAAATTATCGTCATACTCTAAAACTGGGAGACACGGACTACGCGGTCAGTTCCTACAAGTTACATTGGTCCGGTGCGAGGTGTTCGTGCTTCCTATAGGGTAGTTGGGGGGCTGGTTTGGGTTTCCACCCTTTAACGTCATATTTTTAAGTCTATGTGTGATTTTTGCAAATTATTGTCATACTCTCAAACCGAGAGACACTAGACTACGCGGTCAGTTCCTACAAGTCACATTGGTCCCGTACGAGGTGTTCGTGCCTCCTACGGGGTCGTTTGGGGGCTGATTTGGGTTTTCACCCTTTAGCGGCTTAGTTTTAAGTCTAAGTGTGATTTTCACAAATTATCGTCATACTCTCAAACCGGGAGACCCAGGACTACACGGCCAGTTCCTAAAAGTTACATTGGTCCCGTACGAGGTGTTCGTGCCTCTTACGGAGTCGTTGGGGGGCTGGTTTGGGTTTCCACCCTTTAACGGCATGTTTTTAACTCTAAGTGTGATTTTTGCAGATTATCGTCGTACTCTCAAATCGAGAGACCCGGGACTACGTGATCAGTTCCTACAAGTTACATTGGTCCCGTGCGAGGTGTTCGTGCCTCCTACCGGGTCGTTTGGGGCTGGTTTGTGTTTTCAACCTTTAAGGGCATGTTTTTAACTCTAAGTGTGATTTTTGCAGATTATCGTCATACTCTATCAAACCATGCGACCCGGGACTACGCGGTCCGTTCCTACATGTTACATTGGTTCCGTGCAAGGGTTCGTGCCTCCTACGGAGTCGTTGGGAAGCTGACTTGGGTTTTCACCCTTTAACGGCATGTTCTTAAGTCTAAGTGTGATTTTTGCAAATTATCGTCATACTCTCAAACCGGGAGAACCGGGACTACGCGGTCAGCTCCTACAAGTTACATTGGTCCCGTACGAGGTGTTGGTGCCTCCTACGGGGTCGTTTGGAGGGCTGGTTTTGGTTCTCACCTTTTAACGGCTTTTTTTTAAGTCTAAGTGTGATTTTTGATAATTATCGTCATACTCTCAAACCGGGAGACCCGGGACTACGCGATCAGTTCCTATAAGTTACATTAGTCCCGTGCGATGTGTTCGTGCCTCCTACGGGGTCGTTGGGGGGCTGGTTTGGATTTCCACCCTTTAACGGCATGTTTTTAAAAGTGTGATTATTGCAAATTATCATCATACTCTCAAACCGAGAGATCCGGGACTACACGGTCAGTTCCTACAAGTTACATTGGTCCCGTGCGAGGTGTTCGTGTCTCCTACGGGGTCGTTGGGGGGCTGGTTTGGGTTTCCACCCTTTAACAACATGTTTTTAAGTCTAAGTGTGATTTTTGCAAATTATCGTCATACTTTCAAACAGGGAGACCCAAGACTACGCGGTCAGTTCCTACAAGTTACATTGGTCCCGTACGAGGTGCTTGTGCCTCCTACGGGGTCATTTGGGGGCTGGTATGGATTTTCACCCTTTAACGACTTATTTTTAAGTCTAAGTGTGATTTTTGCAGATTAACATCATACTCTCAAACTGGGAGACCCGGGACTACGCGGTCAGTTCCTACAAGTTACATTGGTCCCGTGCGAGGTGTTTGTGCCTTCTACGGGGTCGTTTGGGGGGCTAGTTTGGGTTTTCACCCTTTAAGGGCGTGTTTTTAACTCTAAGTGTGATTCTTGCAGATTATCGTCATACTTTTAAACCGAGCGACCCATGACTATGCGGTCCGTTCGTACAAGTTACATTGGTCCTGTGCGAGGTGTTCGTGCCTCCTACGGGGTCGTTTGGGGGCTGGTTTGGGTTTTCACCCTTTAACGGCTTGTTTTTAAGTCTAAGTGTGATTTTTGGAAGTTATCGTCATACTCTAAAACCGTGAGACCCGGGACTACGCGGTCAGTTCCTACAAGTTACACTGGTCCCGTACGAGGTGTTTGTGCCCCCTACGGGGTCATTTGGGGGCTGGTTTAGGTTTTCACCCTTTAACGGCACGTTTTAAACTCTAAGTGTGATTTTTGCAAATTATCGTCATACTCTCAAACCGAGAGACCCGGGACTACGCGGTCAGTTCCTATAAGTTACATCGATCTCGTACGAGGTGTTCGTGCCTCCTACGGGGTCGTTTGGGAGCTGGTTTTGGTTTTCACCCTTTAACGGCATGTTTTTTAACTCTAAGTGTGATTTTTGCAAATTATCGTCATACTCTCAAACCGAGAGACACGAGACTACGCGATGAGTTCCTACAAGTTACATTGGTCCCGTGCGAGGAGTTCGTGCCTCATACGGGGTCGTTAGGGGGCTGGTTTGGATTTTCACCCTTTAACGGCATGTTTTTAAGTCTAAGTGTGATTTTTGCAAATTATCATCATACTCTCAAACCGAGAGACCCGGGACTACGCGATCAGTTCCCACAAGTTACATTAGTCCTGTGCGAAATGTTCGTGCCTCCTACGGGGTCGTTTGGGAGCTGGTTTGGGTTTTCAACCTTTAACGACATGTTTTTAAGTGTAAGTGTGATTTTTACAAATTATCATCATACTCTCAAACCGGTAGACCCGGGACTACGCGGTTAGTTACTACAAGTCACATTTGTCCCGTGCGAGGTGTTCGTGCCTCCTACGGGGTCGTTTGGGGGCTGGTTTGGGTTTTCAGTCTTTAACGGCTTGTTTTTAAGTCTAAGTGTAATTTTTATAAATTATCGTCATACTCTCAAACCGGGAGACCCGGGACTACACGGTCAGTTCCTACAAGTTACATTGGTCCCGTACGAGGTGTTCGTGCCTCTTACGGGGTCGTTGGGTGGCTGGTTTGGGTTTCCACCCTTTAACGACATGTTTTTAACTCTAAGTGTGATTTTTGCAGATTATCGTCATACTCTCAAATCGAGAGACCCGGGACTACTCGATCAGTTCCTACGAGTTACATTGGTCCCGTGCGAGGTGTTCGTGCCTCCTACGAGGTCGTTTGGGGATTGGTTTGGGTTTTCAACCTTTAAGGGCGTGTTTTTAACTCTAAGTGTGATTTTTGCAGATTATCATCATACTCTCAAACCAAGCGACCCGGGACTACGCGGTCCGTTCCTACAAGTTACATTGGTCCTGTGCGAGGTGTTCGTGCCTCCTACGGGGTCGTTTGGGTTTTCACCCGTTAACGT
This sequence comes from Sambucus nigra, assembly GCA_949130495.1. NCBI lineage: Eukaryota > Viridiplantae > Streptophyta > Magnoliopsida > Dipsacales > Adoxaceae > Sambucus > Sambucus nigra. Next base: position 96,618,305 of record OX422212.1, read on the forward strand.
CTTGTTTTTAAGTCTAAGTGTGATTTTTGGAAATTATCGTCATACTCTCAAACCGTGAGACCTGGGACTACGCGATCAGTTCCTACAAGTTGCATTGGTCCCGTGCGAGGTGTTCGTGCCTCCTACGTGGTCGTTTGGGGCCTGGTTTGGGTTTTCACCCTTTAACGGTTTGTTTTTAAGTCTAAGTGTTATTTTTGGAAATTATCGTCATACTCTCAAACCGGGAGACCCGGGACTACGCGGTCAGTTCCTACAACTTACATCGATCCCGTACGAGGTGTTCGTGCCTCCTACGGGGTCGTTTGGGGGCTGGTTTTGGTTTCCACCCTTTAACGGCATGTTTTTAACTCTAAGTGTGATTTTTGCAAATTATCGTCATACTCTTAAACTGGGAGACACGGGACTACGCGATCAGTTCCTACAAGTTACATTGGTCCCGTGCGAGGTGTTCGTGCCTCCTATAGGGTCGTTGGGGGGATGGTTTAGGTTTCCACCCTTTAACGTCATATTTTTAAGTCTATGTGTGATTTTTGCAAATTATCATCATACTCTCAAACCGAGAGACACGGGACTACGCGGTCAGTTCCTACAAGTCACATTGGTCCCGTGCGAGGTGTTCGTACCTCCTACGGGGTCGTTTGGGGGCTGGTTTGGGTTATCACCCTTTAACGGCTTGTTTTTAAGTCTAAGTGTGATTTTTACAAATTATCGTCATACTCGCAAACCGGGAGACCCAGGACTACACGGTCAGTTTCTAAAAGTTACATTGGTCCCGTACGAGGTGTTTGTGCCTCTTACGGGGTCGTTGGGGGGCTGGTTTGGGTTTCCACCCTTTAATGGCATGTTTTTAACTCTAAGTGTGATTTTTGCAGATTATCGTCATACTCTCAAATCGAGAGACCCGGGACTACGCGATCAGTTCCTACAAGTTACATTGGTCCCGTGCGAGGCGTTCGTACCTCCTACGGGGTCGTTTGGGGCTAGTTTGGGTTTTCAACCTTTAAGGGCATGTTTTTAACTCTAAGTGTGATTTTTGCAGATTATCATCATACTTTCTCAAACCAAGCGACCCAGGACTACGCGGTCCGTTCCTACATGTTACATTGGTCCTGCGCGAGGTGTTCGTGCCTACTACGGGGTCGTTTGGGTTTTCACCCTTTAACGTCTTGATTTTAAGTCTAAGTGTGATTTTTGGAAATTATCGTCATACTCTCAAACCGTGAGACCCGGGACTACGCGGTCAGTTCCTACAAGTTGCATCGGTCCCATGCGAGGTGTTCATGCCTCCTACGTGGTCGTTTGGAGCCTAGTTTGGGTTTTCACCCTTTAACGGCTTGTTTTTAAGTCTAAGTGTGATTTTTGGAAATTATCGTCATACTCTCAAACCGTGAGACCCGGAACTACGCGGTCAGTTCCTACAAGTTACATTGGTCCCGTGCGAGGTGTTCGTGACCCCTACGGGGTCGTTTGGGAGGTGGTTTGGGTTTTCACCATTTAACGGCTTGTTTTTAAGTTTAAGTGTTAATTTTTGCAAATTATCGTCATATTCTTAAACCGGGAGATCCGGGACTACGGGATCAGTTCCAACAATTTACGTTGGTCCCGTGCGAGGTCTGCGTGCCTCCTACGGGGTCGTTTGGGTGGTGGTTTGGGTTTTCACCCTTTAACGGCTTGTTTTTAAGTTTAAGTGCTGATTTTTGCAAATTATTGTCATATTCTCAAACCGGGAGACCCGGGAATACGCGGTCAGTTCTACAAGTTACATTGGTCCCGTGCGAGGAGTACGTGCCTCAAACGGGGTCGTTTGGGGGATGGTTTGGGTTTTCACCGTTTAACGGCTTGTTTTTAAATTTGTTAATTTTTGCAAATTATCGTCATATTCTCAAACCGGGAGACCTGGGACTACGCGGTCAGTTCCAACAATTTACGTTGGTCCCGTGCGAGGTGTGCGTGACTCTTAGATTGTCATATTCTCTAACGATATGTTTTTAATCAATTTAGAACGTTTATCGATTTTAGAAAATTTTGACATAGTTTCATTTGTTTTTTCGTTAAATCCAACATGTTTTAACATTTAAAATAAACTCAACAGCAACAGAAAATTCCAAAACCAAACCACCAACAAGTCTCTTTCACCAATTTAACTAAATAATCTCATAAAGTAAGCCATGAAGTGATTTTCAAACTTTAAAAGGAATGATCAGATATAGAATTAAAAAGATAAACTATAAATGTTGAGTAGAAATAATTCATTGCATTTTAAAAGGTTAATAAATGGGTACTAAAAAATAGTTACCTGTAATAACTTGATTAAGATTGAATGGAGCTGGCCTGAGTTGAACATTTGTAAAACAAAACCAAACAAATCACTGGCAGCCTATGCTGGCCTTTTGATCTCCAAACCTCCCCAATACCTGCATTCAATTCCCACTCAGCACTGGATCAAACTCTTTAATATTACAGTACCCATATATGATTATACACACATGTGTGTCAAATTGATAACATGTCCCTTTTATGAGTATAATTGGGTATCATTATGTGCCATTAGGACACGCGTTATATTGTGCTTTATTATATGGATATGTATGGATATTAATTAACACATTTGTGCATATAGTGAATAATCTACCTTTGATTGTGCTTAAGATGTATTGAATTGATCTAGAGAGCTGTATTATATGGATATGTATGGATATTAATTAACACATTTGTGCATATAGTGAATAATCTACCTTTGATTGTGCTTAAGATGAATTGAATTGATCTAGAGATCAAAAATTGTGATGGAAGATGATCATGGTTAATCTTTTTAAGCTTAATCTAGATGTTTTAAAATTATCGTCATATTCTCAAAGAGGTAGAAAACTACACAAAACACCGAGTATAATAACATTGACATGGCGAAAAAAAAAGGGCATAGAATAATAGTGATTGTAGTAGTAGTAGTAGTAGTAGTAGTAGTAGTAGTAGTAGTAGTAGTAGTAGTAGTAGATTCAACTAGACAATCACAAAAATCAAAACCCATTTACAACACTAAAGTGCTCACCTAGATTCATCAGTTCAAATGTGATCTAATATTTCCAATCATCAATCCCTGTAATCGTCAATGCCTTATCAAGAAAACCCATCCGGTGCTCTTGTTCAGCCAAATTTCCTAAACACCCACAAAATCATAGATACATACAAATTCAATAGCGTTTCAGAAGTTAGTTTTTAAGATTATCACAAATTGATGAATCCAACCCATATCCGAGTCTAAAATTTGATTATGCCCAACGTACGAATTAGAGAAGCCTTCGCATACTCCATGTTTAGCCAAAACTCCAAGTGTAGCAAGCATCTTCCTCTTATGATTTCTCTAATAGTCCCTGTTTAGCCAAACCCAATGAAATTCAAAAGTTAATCATCAATTCAAGTGTGAAATAAAACAGTATTTGCAATTGATGTATCAAAAGTTAATCATCAATTCAAGTATTTGCAATTGATGGACATTTTGTTGTTCAATATACAAAATTTTGATACATCATTTTCCAATAACTAAACGGAGTTGAATGATAGCATCTTACATAGAGATACAAATGACTATAAGAACAGTATTGAAACATAGATACATGTAACTGTTTCAACGATAGTGCCAACTTCATTACGAAGAATAAATAATGCTTTTGAAATAGATGACAAATTCAGCACAACTGATTTACCTAATCCGATTCGAACATCAAAAGACTCTTCACATGGTCACCCCTTATTTCCATCACCTTTGAGCATCTTGAAAGTTAAGAAAATATTATAAAACCAAATAAATACATACACAGATGATACATAAATTTAGACTTTCATACTTTTTTAGGTTAAAACATATAAGATGTGAAAAACATGCCTTTTTTTCACAAAAAATAATTGAACTATTTAAATTCTTAGAATAATGCTCTCAAAACTTCATAATTTTAGAAGCAATTTCACTAGATTCAATTAAACACCCCTAATTCATAAAACTCTAGCTTATCAGTACACACACACACACACACACGTATAATCCAACATATTAAATAAATAAAAACACAACAATTCATAAAACTCTAGCTTATCAATGCTTATTTTATACACGAATTTGAAAAGAAAAAAGGGGCATTGAAATGGAAGGGCTTATTATTACCTTAACCTCATTCTTGGACAAAATTGGCCCAGCCTTATCTCACCTTCTTCCATGTCCGTTTCTTTCCTCGTCATTTCCTCTTCCATTTCATTTCCATTTTTTCTTCCCTTGTCACCATCATCATCATAACTACTATGACATTCGAACAATTTATTATTTCACATTATAAGCAAGGAGTGACTTGGGATTTTTCGACGTAAATTTTAATTTTTTTTATAGTTTAAATAGCCATTTGTATTTCATTCACATTGGAATTTCTTATCCCATAAATGGTCCAGCATCAGAAAAGGTAGAATTTAATTCACAATTATCATTAGCACAAGTCTTCAACTTTTCCATTAAAGTTTTCGTATGTTAAATTTAATTTAATAGAGGTTCAACATGAATTCCAAACAAATCCATAAAAATTTACCTTAGTACCTCCGTCGATAATGATGGGATGATCGTAGAGGTAAAGATACAACTCTTTCTTTGACCCAAACACCAGCGGGCAATCATCTTGATCCGAACGACCAATCATCTCCTGATAATCAGGAGGCAAAATCTCTCCCAAACAGCGTCAGATTCCGCCGCCGACCGAAAAGTAGACGCTACAAGAGACAGGCGACACGCAACCCTAGGACTCGTAAGAGACGCTGCGGAGGCGTACCACTTCGAGGTCGGGGTTGAATCTCCATTGACGGCGGTGGGTGGGTTGGTCCCAGGAAGAATCGGCTGAGAAAAATTAGGGGGATTTCTTGAACGTGAGAGAGAGAGAGAGAGAGAGAGAGCGGGAGAGGATAGAGAGCGGGAGACCAAAACTAATCGAGGGAGGTAATTTTTTTTAGGATATTTATATTTTAGCAAAGTGTTCCTAATTTGACACACTTTTAAACGGTGCCAAAATTTGGCACTGCTTAAAATTGTGCCAGATTATCATTAAACTGTGCCAAAATTTGGCACAGTTTTAAACTGTGTCAGATTTTTAACATCAAGGTGTGCCAAATTGGTTTTTTTTTGTTGTAATGATATGACAATAACCTCATTTGGAGGAGAGATAGCAACAACCTTGCTCGGAGCTACAGGGGATTCTCAACAACTTTTTTGGCAGCAGTAGCAGGAAGGGTTGTGTTAGTGGTCCTTGTCCCTTCTTCTGGGACATCAGGTTTACATTTCTTTGCTTCCACAACAGTAGAAGCAGACTTATCAAAAAATGCAAGAGCTCTTCTTTTCTTCATCAGGTCACTGATAGGAATGCTAGACTCAAAAGAAGAACCTTCCACACTAGTCTCGGCAGCTGGTACTTGGTCAAGATCAACTACCAATGGGCGAGGACGAGCAGTGAAAAATGAAGTATAGCTCTTATACTGCAATAAGTAAGAGGCAGACTAAATATGTTCCTTGGCAACAGATTGGTGTAAACTCCAGATAAGTTTTAAATGCTTTAAATTAACCTATGTTTCTTTTGGAGACTTTATTTTACTGTCAACTACAATAAACAAAAATTAAATGTCAGAGAGAAATTTTACCAAACACAAAAAGAGCAATATTTCAAAAAATAAAAACAACCTATCCCATTGCCATAAGGTGGGCATCTAGGACCTTGGTATACATCATCCCCATTTAATGGAGGGTGTTGCCAATTTTTCATCACCACTCCATGTTCAAAGTAGTCCCTATTGGCATCAGGAAGGTTGACAACTAACGCTCTATTCAAAAACCTAGTTTTTAAATAAAAAGTATTATCGCTAATAACCCATCTGTAACAATACATAATCTCTGGAATCCCTGAATGGGTTCCATGAAGCTGGTTTAACTTGTGTACACCATTAACTATCCTCCATGTATTTGGAGCTATTCTTACAGGAACAACATCAAAATACTGGCAAAACTCCAAACACAGGGGATTTGGCGGGAAAGAAAAGCCACATTCGGCTACAAAAAGACTGGGGAACCAATGTCCCTCAGCCAAAGAAAAATAATCAGAAGGCTCAGAAAGTCCTTCCAAAACAACCCATGAGGGGACTAAAAATTCAGATCGAAATTTGTCAAGCAATTCAACAGGGTAAACCATGATGAACAAAGAAAATAACTGAAAGGGAAGAAAAGCTTACAGAAAAGGAGAAATCAGTTGACAACGAACAATGGAAAGAACGAAGGCACAAGATAGAGAAGAAATGAAGAGTTCAAAGATACAGATTTGAAAAGTGAAAGATGATATGATTTATGCCGCGCTTAAATACTTTATCTCGGGAACAGAGAAAGACAATGATTACAAGGGAAGACGTTTGCATTTCCGTAGGCTAAAAGAATAAAAGGGCACAAGTATCAAAACGATCGTGGAAATTCAAAATATCGATGAAGTTTGATATTGTGCACTCCAAAAAAGGAATTTCGTACAAGAATTTTTTTTCCTAAAATCTATGAAGACTAGTAATCCAAGCAGTTTTCGAACAAAATGTTCCACACTTTTACTCAACCTCAACTATGAAACATTGGGTGGGTTCTGTTGATACAAAATTTAATCTACTGACGTGGACCAATTACTTGAAGACACGTGTCAATTTACATGGCAAATTCATATACGTTCTACGAGAAACTCATACACTCCGAGCATCTCAAGCTCACCGAGCAACTCAAGAGTGTCGAGCAGCTTAAGCGGTCCGAGCTACTTAGCATACATCACATCCAAATCAAGGGAATCCAGGAGACGACTGCGCATTAAATGCTCATTATTATCATGCAAATGTACATGTCTACTAGATAATAGCGCATTGTCCTTCATTTGTACAGCCTCAAGGCTATAAATACATTGTAACCTCCTCATTAGAGGGGGACTTGGAATTTCTTGGTAAATCTATTATCGAGAATTCCAAACAAACAGTCAGCAATAACAAAAACAGTGGACATAGGCCATTCTTACGAGGCTGGACCACTTTAAAAATCTTTTGTCTTATTTATCTGTGATTGATTAATTAGAGATAATCTAATTTTTTACATCAACAGTAGGCCTTGTAGATCGCCCACTTGTTGGCTAGAGGTAGGAGATAATAAGTTTCTTGGACCTGAAATGATCCAGGATACTTCTTCTAAGATTGAACTAATTCAAAATCGCATTCGGGTAGCCTGTAACCACCCTCCCTCCTGGGGAGAGCGAGCAGAGCGCTACTATAGATAAAACTAATCAAATCCACAAATAACAAGGTATAGAGCATCTAAAACCAATCCCACAATATAAATAAGAGAATCTAATAATCTCAATCTCTTCAAATTAACACAACAAAATTCTCTCGAATAAATACAACTACTTAGCTTGAAATAAAATGCTCTATACAACAAAACTAAATTCAATCTTCTTGAATGTATTATCTAAAGTTCTTCCCAAAATAATCAACGCTAAAATCCGTCTCCAATAAATCCCAAGCGCCCAAAAATCTGCGCTAACCTGCCACTAAAAGAAAATATGGGGAAGTACACAATACGATAGGAAATATTCTCAACAAATATCAATGGTGACTAAAACGTAACAATACGAATACGAATATTCAAATCAAATGTGAATGTCATAAGCATTTTTATCAACATAATTTCTCAATAACACATTAATCGAGTCACCAGGCCTCACCATACTGCGCCCATACTTTATCAAGTAGTGGGAAATTGGAGTCTTGGCGGGTGCCCAACATCAGTGCCATATTAAAATATCATGACAACATGCTCAACACCAAATATAATACCACATGAATCAAAATCAGATTCCAAAAATTATTTTCAGATTTCCAAAAGAATTTAACAATTCAAATATGAGTTAATAATCACATGAAACCAAAGGGAGAAACACTCGCGAGATTAAGGAGCATATTGTGTAAAACCCCATACCTCAAACCATCAAAAGAACTAACATGAATCATCACATAATTTTAGCCTCAAAATCTATACACAGCATCACGTTCTTCTCACAAAAATAATCAAATCTTGTTCTAGCCCAAACTCGAGAAAACCCAAATAAGCCTTATAATCTCAGGTTCAAATCTTGAATAAGTTTGGGGCTATGGTTTGTATATGAAAGGGAGTAATTTTAAAGAGCTCTTCTGGTTGAAAATTTTGAGAAAAAGTGATTTGAAAAGCCAAGCCACAAATTTGTTGATATATAAAGGATTAAGTGTTTGATTAAGAAAAGAGTTCTAATGAGATACAAACACTAAAAAATTTATTCCGGATGATCGGACCGTTGGAATTGGATGAAATTTTTAAACAATTTTCTTTGCTATAGAGTTTTATGTTTTGAGGACTCTAAGAGAGTTTTATATTTTGAGGAATCTTCTATATAATAAAAATTCAATTAAAACTCCATTTTAATTTCGATTTCGAAACCATTCGAAATTCTTGCCTTTAAAAATAATAACCAACATATTGGACAATAAAAATAATTTTATCTCAAAATTTATTTTTCCTCTTAATTTAGAAAATACCCCCAAAATTACGTGGGTTGTTACACTTCCCCACTAACAATGGAATTTCGCCCTCGAAATTCGCCGAATGCCTAACTCTCAAAAATCAGGCCAACAATCTCCAAAAATAAAATCGTCACCAAAAATAAATTCCTCACATCTAATCTAGATGTCTAGTACAAAACGATCATCTAAAGATTCTATCTCCAAAAATACGCGCCACAAAAACGCAACAGACCCAAAACCCAAGACCCGAGTGTGGTCATATACCTAAGCTCTAATACCATTCTATAACATCCTGCCCTCCCAGGGAGAGCGAGAAGAGTGCTACCATCGATAAAACTAATCAAATCCACAAATAACAAGGTATAGAGCATCTAAAACCAATCCCACAATATAAATAAGAGAATCTACTAATCTCAATCTCTTTAAATTAACACAACAAAATTCTCTCGAATAAATACAACTACCTATCTCAAAATAAAATGCTCTATACAATAAAACTAAATACAATCTTCTCAAATGTATTCTCGAAAGTTCTTCCCAAAATAATACACGCTAAAATCCATCTCCAATAAATTCCAAGCGCCCAAAAATCCGCGCTAACCTGCCACTAAAAGAAAATATGGGGAAGTATACAATACGACAGGAAAGATGCTCAACAAATATCAGCGGTGAATCAAACGTAACAATACGAATACGAATATTCAAATCAAGTGCGAATCTCATAAGCATTTTTATCAATATAATTTCTCAACAATACATTAATCGAGTCACCAGGCCTCACCATACCACGCCCATACTTTATCAAGTAGCCAAAAATTAGAGTCTTGGCAGGTGCCCAACATCAGTGCCATATTAAAATCTCATGACAACATGCTCAACACCAAATATAATACCACATGAATCGAAATCAGATTCCAAAAAATATTTTTAGATTTCCAAAAGAATTTAACAACTCAAATGTGAGTCAATAATCACATGAAACCAAAGGTAGAAACACTCGCGAGATTAAGGAGCATATTGTGTAAAACCCCATACCTCAAACCATCAAAAGAACCAACATGAATCATCACATAATTTTAGCCTCAAAATCTATACACACCATCACATTCTTCTCGCAAAAATAATCAAATCTTGTTCTAGACCAAACTCGAGAAAACCCAAATAAGCCTTGCAATCTAAGGTTCAAATCTTGAATAAGTTTGGGGCTATGGTTTGTATATGAAAGGGAGTAATTTTAAAGAGCTATTCTGGTTGAAAAGTTTGAGAAAAAATGATTTGAAAAGCCAAGCCACAAATTTGTTGATATATAAAGGATTAAGTGTTTGATTAAGAAAAGAGTTCTAATGAGATACAAACATTAAAAAATTTATTTCGGACCGTTGGAATAGGATGAAATTTTTCAAGGAATTAGCTAAAGACGAGAAAAAGGTGTCAAAAAAATTTAGCTCGATCGGACCGTTTAATATTTTTAAATATTTTTTTTGCTATAGAGTTTTATGTTTTGAGGACTCTAAGAGGGTTTTATATTTTGAGGACTCTTCTATATAATAAAAATTCAATTAAAACTCCATTTTAATTCCAATTTCGAAACCATTTGAAATTCTCGCCTTTAAAAATAATAACCAACATATTTTAACAATAAAAATAATTTATCTCAAAATTTATTTTTCCTCTTAATTTCGAAAATACCCCAAAAATTACGCGGGTTGTCACATAGCCCAAGATCATCAAAAGAGCTATGCCGATGCGGGTAGAAGGCATGTTGAGATGGAGTTTGGAGACCAAGTATTGGTGACAGTATCTCCTATGAAAGGTATCAAGCGCTTCGAGAAAAAAAGGAAGCTTGCACCGCATTACGTTAGACCTTTTCCTATTATTGCGAAAGTAAGTCCGGTGGTGTATCAACTTATCTTACCAGAACACCTGCAACAAGTCCATGACGTGTTCCATGTTTCCTCTTTGAATAAGTACAAGAGGTGTGAAGGTGCCATTTGGCATATTCCTTTCGAGGATATTGAGTTGCAACCCGACATTTCATATGAAGAACAACCTGTTTGCTATTTTAGAGAACGGGAGCGACGATTGAGATCTCGAGTGGTGCCATTAGTTAGAGTTCAATGGAGTCATCACAACGCCGAGGAATCGACGTGGGAGCGCGAGGATGACATGCGGGCAAAGTATCCGCATTTCTTCTTGCAATGTACGCTTGAATTCTGGGGGCAAAATTCCCTCATAAGGGGGGGGGGGGGAGTATGTAACAACCCTCGCTTTTGAGGAATTATTTTATATTAATTAACTATGTGAAGTAATCATATAAAATGTTGGAATGTGGAGTAAATATTAATTAAATGAGTTAAAAGTTAATATTTACTAAATTGTTGCATATTTACTCTATGTGTAAGTAAATATCGTCATGTTGCATTTCATAGTGTCATGTGCATTAAATGACATTCATGGTTTAAAATGAAATGGGAACTTGAAATGACTTATATAATTTCCAAATGATAATTTAGAGGGCGTAGTTAATCCCGAAAGGTGCGAGATAGTCAAAATGTCTGCCATATTGTATTTTTTATGTTTTGGGAACTTTTGACTGGTTTGGACTCGAATGTGTATCTGTGAGTCTTTTTAATGTGGTATTAACCACTTAAGTTGGGCATTTTAGACTAAAGGCACGATTTATGTCTTGCCTTTCATTTATTTCTCTTAAGAACATTTATTAACCTAGAGAGATAGAGAGAGGAGGAGAACTTTGGAGAGAAAGAGATAATTGGAGATTGAAGATTTGGGATTGCTTCTACCATAAAGAAATCTGAGATTTCTACTTCAAGGCAAGTTTTTACTTTCTACTGCGTGATTTAAGATAAGTAAATTGTGTGATAGTTGTGTATTTGAAATTATGGATCAAATATAGATTTTATGGTGTTTGAGCCCTAATATTGGTTTATGTTGATGATATTGTGGATTATAGTCTTGGTTAATCATATAGGATGAATTGGGATAGATTAATGTTGATGGATGTGTGTAAAAATGGAAGAGATTTGAGTTTTGGGAAAAAACTAGGGTTTATAACCCGTAGCCCCATTTTTTGCCCTTCTGTAGGGGCGAATCGATTCAGCCCCTAGGGCGAATCGATTCGCTAAGGGGTCATCCTACAGGTCTGCAAACCCAAATCGATTCGGGTTAAGGCCAAATTGAGTCGGCTGATGCAGAAAGTTGGATTCATCCTCCGAACCGATTCTCTTTTTGGCGAATCGATTCGCTTTGTGCGGCGAATCGATTCGGACCCTACTATTTTGAGTTGATTTTCCAACTCAATTTTTATCCTTTTTCTTTAAGCTTAGGACCTAGGAACCTTCTTGAATGAAGTAAACTTAGAGTCCTAGAGTTTTGGATGAGTTAGGGAGCTACCCTAGATTAGGAATGTATTAAATGGGGTTTATTCCGAGAGTGCTTAAAGTGATGTTCGGGCATCACTTTCCTTTAGTAAATTATTAGGAGTCTAGGAGTTATAAAGTTATATTGGGAGACTTTAGGGGCTCAATTGAGGTATATAAAACCTCGTGAATAATAGAAGTGTGATGATCTCTTGAAGAATAATTCGAGAACGTAGAAAATGATGATGTTAAATGAGTATGGTTTCGGATAAAATTAAACATGCACATGGCAAATGAAAATGAAATGAATATGGTAATGATTATGTTAAATGATAAATTACTTAATCATGAATATGGTAAATGATAATTTACTTAAACACACCTCTCTAAATTCCATCACAAGGGAACTGCGCGCGTGAGGTGAAGCCCCCTGTCTAATGAACGCAGGGTGGATATAGTCCTAGGCCATATGAGCGTTGTTATATACCTTTTTGCGCTAGATAGGTGATTTTGGGTGTGGTAATGACTATCCCGCAGACAAATAGCCTCTTCCCGACGTCTTGCGATAGATGCCCAAGTTGTCTTGGTATATAGGCCCTAGAAGATGATGGTCATTTAGGGGCGCGCACAGTGGGGAAACCCGGACGGGTGATCTTAGAATCGTTATATGTATATGAATATAACCATTCGGTATCAAGTGGGACTTGATGTTTGATAAATTCCACAAAGATCATATAAAAGTGATTATATTCCTCCTAAGGAATGGAATGTCATAAAGAGCATATGACAATGATTATATTCCTGACGAGGAATGGAAAGATGAAATGAAAAAGTGAAAAAAATGATAAAGGCTTTTATTTAATGATGTTATTCATATCCTCTTGTATAACTAAATTGAATTTATAATTATTTAAATTGTTTTAGCTTACACTATGAGGTTAACATGTTAGAATATCATCTTCATCATTCATGATTAACTGCTCATAACTGTCATGCTTTTTATTCATCTGGTGATCATATAAAACTGGGCCCTGGCCCGTTCATATTTCTTGTTGTGAATGTATCTTGTATCCGCTCAGATGCTCCACTGCAAGGATGCCCTTTTTGATGTTCCTACTCCGTTGCTTTTGGGTAGCCGTAATACTTTGCGGATATTACGGGATATGTTGATAGACGCCTTCATTTTGTATTCTAGTTATGATCGGGTCTTTACTCGAGCGTGTCTCTTGGGTTTCCACTTTCTTTTCAAATTGGGTTGTTTAAATTATTTGTTTAACTTATTTTAAAATCAAAATTTTGGCAACCCGTTTTCTAAAATTTTGGGTGGTTACCCCATATACTTATTATATTGTGGTGATGCTGAGAATGATTCCATCTATGATTCCTGTTATATTGGAGTATCGGGCTGACCACCCCATATTTTGGTGAGCGGGTTGTCACAATAGTGGTATACCTCAACCAGATGTCGACTATAGATTATATGAGGTTAATATAGGAAATTATTTTATAGTGACTCGGATGGTGATTTCGAGATCATGGCTGATTCCAAAAGGGTAGAATAGTATACCCAGAGGTAGTAATTGGGTTTCAGGGCCCTTTTAGTCATAACTTATCTTCTACAGGGGTGTTCGGGTCATTTAGGCATGGCCCGTTAGTCTAGTTTTAGGAATTGGGATTATGAACCTAAGGACAACTAGTTGCGCCAGTGAAAAAACACCTTATAATCCTAAGATATCAAAAGATAAGAGAGGAGAGGCCATTAGAGAGGGTGAAAAGAGGTTTCTTGGAAGATTCTACTCCTTTCTTGCATCATAATTACCACTAGAGTGCAATCGGGAGGGAAGGAAGGCAACCTCATCGCTCACAACACAAAATTAGGCTAACAATTGATAAGGCAGGTGTTTATCTTTCATGTTTTTAATGAGTTATAATATCCACGTGTAGTAGGGTTTCCAATTTAATGATAATTGGTGATTTTTCGAGGGATTAAATGAATAGAACTCGTGATTTGGGATATGATTGAATGTATAATGAATCCATGTATGTTGGTAATTGGAAATCAGAACATGTATGATAATAAATATAAGATAAATCTAGAAATATGAATGATTATGCATGAAGAACACATAAACTAGGGTTTTGTGAATATTGAGGTTTAATCGGTTCTTTAATGGATTTAATTTAGATTGGGTGTGTTATTTACGTTGGAAATCATACGTAGACACATAATTGATGTTTAGTTATGTTTCTTGGGAGTTTGGAAAATATCCATGAAGGTTTGAGGTGTTAAACTTGGAGAAAAACGTATTTGGGATGAAGTTATCAAACCCAGGGTCGATCAATCAATCGATCGACCAAGGCTGAAATGAGGACTTTTATTTATCTGTGAAGTTTCCTTTGCTAACATTTGTGGGGAACCTTGGTGATGTTATAAAAAACCTATAGGTTCTTAGAAAAGGTCAGTAGACATATGATTAAGTCCCGATCAATATCATTGCATGTAATGTTGGGATTAAGACCGATTATAGTTAACTGCTTGTGATGAGTATTGTGAAATCATAAATTGGGTTACGGGTAGAGTAAACAAAATTAAGGCTAATACCAGTAGTATAGTGATGTGTTAACTACTGATACAACTCAAAGGATAGTTGGGACCCTTCGGATTGTGAGTGATACTCGAAAAAAGTGAATAAACATTACATAAGGATTATTAGCACGTTGAGTATTCCAGAGAGATATATACTACTTACGGATTCATATGTGATGGGTTGTGTGTATACCTACTAAATAAGATGTTAATATTGGTTGTGTGAATATGTATTGTTGTAATTTGATTATTTGTGTGAACATACCTACGATGCCTGCTATCATGGGAGGTTTCGTGCAGAGTTAGATCCCACCTTGACGATTCTAATGGGGTCTGCATGTGTGCCCCAGAACATAGAACTTACGACGGCTCACTATGTGCAGGGTCTTAGTGGGACTATAAGGTCATTTGTGTAATTTAGGTATGTTCATATCCCAAAGGCTTAGAACTATGTTCACCTCAATTGTGTGTTGATTGATTTTGGTTTCGAGGAGACATGTCGAACAATTAGTGCTTGATTTGGTACAAGAGGTACATGGATTTGATAACAGAGTATGCTAGAATCACGAAGGGCCATTCCGGGGATACTATAGTCGTATATATAGATGTGTGATACATATATACAAGTGTGATTTATCTACTTTTGTGTGGTAGTACAATTGATGGATTGTGTATCTTTAAAAGTAATTTTAGTAGAGAGACTTAAATAATTGACTCGATAATAATACGTGGGTAATATTAATTATTGATAATGTTGTAGCATGTTATATGTGTAATATGAGGGAGCTCGACCTTTTGTGTATATTTAGATATGTTATTTAGTTGGATTGGGTAGTATAGCTAGGTAAGAGACATTAGGTGTGCACATTAGTTGAGAGGTGAGGAACTCAAGGGAGTGTATGTTGAACTAACATGTGTATCTAATAACTGATTTAAACTGTGATTTAAATACTTGAAAAATATTTTCAAATGGTTTTCTTGGTCTCTGACCCGTATCAAATCCTTATTCCAAAATCGTTTAGGTGTCCAGCCACAGGGACGCCGAACTTGGTGATTCTATCCAGGGTGGTGTAGCTGCAGGATTTGTGGAGACTTACAGGAGTTGCTTTAGACTCTTCAGTTTATTCATTTCAAGATAGGAGTCCTTTCATTATTTCATGTGTGCATGTTTCCCCATTATACTATTGAGTTATTTAGTTTATTTATCAGACTTTATTCAGATTCAACTTTATTTACTTTGGATTGTAGTTGTATTATTTGTTTTGGGAACCGATGGTTTATTTGGTCTTATTTGAATACATATTTGTTGTGTGATTATTCAAACTATTATTTTGTGGATGTTTTGGTTAATTTATTTTAGTTCCGCATGTTGTTAAATAAATGAAAGATAAAATTTGGCACCGGATTAATTTAACATAGTTGGTTAGTAATTAAAAAGTTATTCGACAGTGATGCTAATAATGAACCAAATGAGATTCTTGGTTATTTTGATATATAAACAGTCACTCGTGATTAAAATAGGCGGGGTGTCACTTTAGGATTCATGAGAATTGACAAATGTTGTTGATATATGAATTGGGATTTATGTGGTTGGATTTTAATTGGATGAAACCTGATTTTTGAGGGATGGCTTGGGCAGTCAGCAGGGGCGAACTGGCTTGCCGCTATCCCAACCGGTTCGGCTCACTTGTTACTCCTAGATTGTTTTAATTGATGAAAAATGTTATAATTTAAATTCGGGGATTAAAATGTAAATATCTGTGTACAATTTAAGACTATTGGAAAATTTATATTAAGTGATATTATGGACTACATTAATTGGGATTTTTCCAGAATGCAAATAAGAGTAATTGGGAAGGGATTTTACTCAAGAATTAGTAATTTAATTTATGATGAAATTTCGAGAAATAGGGATAAGGTTGAGTGATAAAGGTATGTGTCCAGAATTTATGTTTTGAGAATCAATTAATTAATTAAGTAAATAATTAAATAATTGAGAATGTTAAAGATATTCAAAAATTGTCAGGCTAAGTACTACGAGTGATAATCACAGTTAGGCGGGACATTGGATATATATACGGGTATAGAGATAATATAAATATATGCGTGTATTATATATATATATATATATATATATATATATATATATATATATATTAAACAAACAACTCTAGTGGATATGCTATCGATGGAGGTTGCGCGACGTGGGCAATCTCTCCTGAGGAATCCCAACAGGTGTAGTATTGGTCTCTAGGGTCATATGTCTGTGCATGCCCACTGTATGTGAGGTTGGAGTCCAAGTGGAGTAATGTGGTATGGTTATAACCCACTGGCTTCAGACTATAACCACCTCCAATTAAGTGAATGTTTTGAGTTCGGTGGCGAGATTCCAACTTGGTGGCCCAGGATGATGTGTGTTGGCCCTGGAGCATGATAGCATACTAGAGATTCGCTTCGTGTGAGTTATTACTCTGAGTGATTGCGGTTATACGTATATAGCGAGTGGTGTATATGTGTGTGCTTGATGTGATATTGTAAAGACGTATATATCTATGAAGGAAAATATATACGAGCATAAGACATTAAAATGTGAATAATGAATTAATAACTAGTGAAAGTTATTTGAAATGAACTTGTAAACTATAATTGAGAATTACATTGGTTTAGTGTGTGTGTAAGATAAATTGATAAATACATGGGACATATGGTAGCGTATGGACTTATGGGTATATGTAGACTATTTTGGTTGGGTAGTATAGTAGGATATTAAAATGCATACGTTAGGTGCTCACTATAATTCAAGGGTGAGTATTATCTCATGAGAGTATCGTATTAATTTAAATATGGACGAATGCACACATATTTATTTATGCATTTTAATTATTGAAAAATACTTTTAAAAGGTTTTGGGCTCTGACCCGTATTAAAAATTAATTTTAAAAACTTTTAGGTGTCCAGCCACATGGACGCCAAGCATAATTCTTTATTCCAGGTTAACAATGCTATATCCATTGTGAAGTGTTATAGGGAGTTGATGTAGCCATTTTCCATTCTTTATTATAGATAGGATTATTCTCTTTACTATTTGGGCATGTTTCCCATGTTAGACAGTGTTATTCCAGTTGATTTCATTTTAGTTATAGGGATTAATATATAGATGTTATACCAATGGTTTGTTCGGTAAATTTGGCATGTAATAGATTTTAGTTTTCAGACTATTTATGTGATTGTGAATTGATTTATTTATTTGAATGAGTTATGATTTTTACAATATTGTGTGATGTCACTGTAACAAAAATATTTACACGACTTAATTTAATAATAGGCGGTTAGTAATTAATTGATGTTTCAACAGTGATGCTAAGAATGAACCATATGAGCTTACTGTTTTATTTTAGTTGATAGTTGATTACCCGTTATTTTAATGAGTGAGGTGTCACAATTGTCTGCGCTATCAATGGTGTTGTAAAAAATCTCTTCAACCTAGGACCAACGAAAAACATTTCAATACTTTTTTAGGCACTTTTGAAAGTGTGCCTCTCTTATCATTAGAATGAGGGAGTGAAACATATCTAAATTCCTCACATACTGGATTATGACCAAGATGTTCATACTTTTTTCGGCATAGTATGAAATCATACGTGCAAGCATGAATTTCATTATACTTCATTCCCAAACCATTTAAATAGTTCTTCACACTCGAATAGTTATTTGGATGCGTATTTTTTGTGGGATAAAACCCTTCACCTAATTTAGAATTCTTGTCATGCTATTGCCATACAAATCAAAACGTCTCTTCAAACTATAGAAACCAAAAATAGCATGCAAAGTTGTTTAATCTTTGTCGCGATTAGGGTACAACAGTTGGGTCGATTTGACTTCCAAACTTTGATAGGTTTATCCCAACATCGGCATCAACACTAAAACCTCCACAATAAGATTAATTATCTTCCTTATCACAATCCTTATTTTGTTCCACCATATGAAATCCGTAAACTGTCACACCCCGCAAAATCCGACAGACGGGGTGGCCAGACACCACAGCCGAACTATGTCGGGCGTGAACTAAATAAGTACCATTCTTAGCATGAGACAGATATGAGACATAAATCAATCAATCCATAGGATAAATAATTGAATCAATCTTAAATGATCATAAACAACTAAGAGACAAAAGATCCATCACATGTTAACTACGAATAAATCCAATCTCCAATAATGATTAGACAAAATCTGAGTAAAGATCCAATTCTGAATAACTGAAATAAAAACACATAAACAACTTTGGAACCGAATACCCCAATAACTCTCTTAACTGAGTCTCATAATGAAATAAGACTGAAAGGAAAGGCTAAACTAAAATAAAGCGATAAAGTGAATCAGCTCCATCTGCACCTCCAAATGATAACTCCGATAAACTTATGCAGCTTCTCCAATTCTAATACTGAAAAAGATTAGTCAACGCATGGGTTAGAGCCAAAGCCCCGAGCAAGAATACACACTAATCCCCTTAAATAGGATCCTTGAATCCAGACATTAGCATTATACACAATAAATATCACAATAGAATATTTTAAATTAGACCAGATAATTAAACGCGATAAATATAAAACCATCTACCCGCAGGAATCCCCATTTAAAATAACACACCAATATGATTTTAAATCACAAGTCCCGTAGAGTTAATCTTTTATTAATTAACCCAAATTATCAAATTTCTCAATTATTTATATTCTTACTTCAATAATTATTAGGTATGGCGGTCCTCACGCCTCGGTTGATAATTCACCAAAATTCATTATAGCGGTCCTCCCGCCACGGGTGATTTCTCCACCCAAAATACACATCCCCTAGTCAAAACACCAGCTATCCCATTTAAACTTTCGGCCCTCAATGATTGACAAGATTCCACACACGACACGACATAAAACGCCGGCTGGCCCGTTTAAACTCTCGGTCCTCGCTGATTATGTCGCCATTATATTTTAATACCCGTCTTATTATCTTAGGTATTAATTCTCAATTTTGTCAATTCACAATATCAAATTATCCCACCCTTTTATCGATGTGAGATCCTTAAAATACCCCTTAGTCCCATAACTAAGGGTCCCCAAGTTATCAATACATCCTACCCTCTGTATAGGAGAATTTTCTAACATAAATCTCAACCTAGTCCCATACCTAGACTAGCGTAACGACGATAAGGTAATAAAAATCAACCCACCCCCAACATGATAAAACCGTGATAATTTTACCCTCACTAGCCCCATTCCTAGAAGGCATTTTAAAATAGAGGGAGAGTAATAATACCCAACAGCCCGTCGTCATAATGATATTTAATAATACCAATAAGTCACACCAAATATGCATAATAAATCAATGTTCCAAACTACGCATGATAGTTCAATCCATTTAATCTCAATTTAATAATCATAAAGGAAAAATACTCAATTAATATCATTTAATTATTTAACTTAAATATAACTCTATTTCATCGTTAATACAACAAAATTTCAATTTCATTATCACTACATAAATTACACTAGTTATACGCACCCAAAAATCATTTATTTTTAAACTAGGGTTTTTCTACATGCAACCTACACCAATAAAACCCAAAATCACTCACGAATCCTACGTACCCAAAGGGTTATGAATATTATTCAGATTAAAATATTTTATAAAAATAGCCCCATAGTTAGTGTCCACCTTTTCTAATTAAGTTACTAATTATTTTTAAGAAAACATGTAATTAAGTGTTTAGGCGACATTTAAACGCATAATACTAAAGAAAAGAATAGAGTATTCATGCCTCTGAAGATTGTGTTGAAAATCTGATTAGAAATCTGGATTCCTCTCAAAAAATTAGCAAAGAAATGTTCTTGAATCAATCTTGATTAAGCCCCAATTAAGCCTCCCAAAACTTGCGACAAAAACATGATTATGTTGAAGGTTGATGATTATGGTGGAGAGGAAAAACTTTTGGAAGTGTTCTCTGGTGAAAAAATTGAGAAAAAGTGATTATGATAAGTCCCCCTACGGATTAACAAGGTTATATAGGGATTAGGAGTCCGAATCCTAAACAAACTCTAATTAAAAATAGCTTCGAGCGCACGATTTCTGCTGGGGTCGATCGATCGACTCCCTAGGTCGATCGAATGATCGAACAAGTACGCCTCCACTTTCCTTCTCCTTCATTTAATACCATTTAACTAAAAATCAATTTTATTACTAGTCACGGACTAAATCCGTGACAAATATTTTTCCACCTTTTTTTTCAGGCTAAACTTAAAACTCTCATAAAAAAATCATTTTAAATCCGATTTTGATTCCGCTTGAAGTTTTATTTTTCTAAAATTATAATCAACATATTTAACAAACAAAAATTGTTAAATTCCAAAATTTATTTTTCTCGAATATTCCAATTAATTAATTAAATTAAATAATAAAAACACAGGGTGTTACGTACTTGCCCACTAGCAAAGAACTTCGTCCTCGAAATTAGACGAAGAATAAACATCAAACTTAAATCGCGAAACATAAAATAAGGCTCACATATGCCTACCCGTAGGATGCCATATTTGGGCGCCCATACACCCAATTTTTGGTGCACCTACCCCCACGAGCAACAAAATAATATATATTGCCTATATATATACGCATAACTATGAAAATAATGGCGTACCACATGCTCCCAAAAATCTTCACTCGATCCTATATCCAAAAGTCATCAAAATTATAACATCCTCATATTAAATCTCAACATCAAAAATCGATACATACGATACCTAACATCTGCACTAAAATCTCTAAAATAATTATCGTCTCCAAAATCCATTTTAAGGATCCTCACATTAAGCTTACAAATTCTAAACTCAATGTGTATGACGTCCTTAGCACAAAGCTTCACCTCTCTAAGAAACACATCTAACACTTAAGCTAGACCCTCTACCTTAAGAAGTACGAATCAACAAAGGGAATTAAAGATCGACAACGCGGAAGCTAAACGGACTCATAACCTACGAGATCTAGACCATGCTCTGATACCATCTGTCACACCCCGCAAAATTCGATAGACGGGGTGGCCAGCCACCACCGCCGAACTATGCTAGGCGTAAACTAAATAAATACCATTCTTAGCATGAGACAGATATGAGACATAAATCAATCAATCCATAAGATAAATAAATGAATCAATCTCAAATGATCATAAACAACTAAGTGACAAAAGATCCATCACATGCTAACTCCGAATAAATCCAATCTTCAATAATGATTAGACAAAATCTGAGTAAAGATCCAATTCTGAATAACTAAAATAAAATCCATAAATAATTTTGAAACCCAATGGACAATAATTCTCTTAACTGGGTCTCATAATGAAATAAGACTTAAAAGAAAGTCTAAACTAAAACAAAGCGATAAAGTAAATCAGCTCCAGCTTCACCTCCAAATTATAACTTCGATAAACTTATGTAGCTTCCCCAATTCTAATCCTGAAAAAGATTAGTCAACGCATGGGTTAGAGCCAAAGAGCCGAGCAAGAATACATACTACTCCCCTCAAATAGGATCCTTGAATCCAGACAGTAGCATTATACGCAATAAATATCATAATAGAATATTTTAAATTAGACGAGATAATTAAACGCAATAAATATAAAACCATCTACCCGCAGGAATCCCCATTTAAAAAGAACATACCAATATGATTTTAAATTCTTAAGTCCCGCGGAGTTAATCTTTTATTAATTAACCCAAATTATCAAATTTCTCAATTATTTATGTTCTTACTTCAATAATTATTAGGTATGGTTGTCCTCACGCCTCGGATGATAATTCACCAAAATTCATTATAGCGGTCCTCCCGCCACGGGTGATTTCTCCACCCAAAATACACATTCCCTCGTCAAAATGCCAGCTGGCCCAGTTAAACTGGCGGCCCTCACTTATTGATAAGGTTCCACACATGACACGACATAAAACGTCGGCTGGCCCGTTTAAACTATCGGCCCTCGCTGATTATGTCGCCAATATATTTTATTACCTGTCTTATTATTTTAGGTATTAATTCTCAATTTACAATATCAAATTATCCCACCCTTTTATCGATGTGAGATCCTCAAAATACCCCTTAGTTCTATACCTAAGGGTCCCCAAGTTATCAATACGTCCTACCATATGTATAGGAGGATTTTCTAACATAAATCTCAACCTAGTCTCATACCTAGACTAGCGTAACGATGATAAACTAATAAAAATCAGCCCACCCCCAACATGATAAAACCTTGATAATTTTACCTTCACTAACCCCATTCCTAGAAGGCAATTTAAAATATAGGGAGAGCAATAATACCCAACAATCCATCGTCATAACGATATTTAATTACAGCAACAAGTCATACCAAATATGCATAATAAATCAATGTTCCAAACTACGCATGATAATCCAATCCATTCAATCTCAATTTAATAATCATAAAGGAAAAATACTCAATTAATCCCATTTAATTATTTAGCTTAAATATACCGCTATTTCATCGTTAATACAATAAAATTTCAATTTCATTATCTCTACATAAATTACGCGAGTTATACGTACCCAAAAATCATTTATTTTAAAACTAGGGTTTTTCTACATGCAACCTAAACCAATAAAACCAAAATCACTCACGAATCCTACGTACCCAAAGGGTTGTGAATATTATTCAGATTAAAAGATTTTATAAAAATAGCCCCATAGTTAGTGTCCACTTTTTCTAATTATTTTTAAGAAAACATGTAATTAAGTGTTTAAGCGACACTTAAAACGCATAATACTAAAGGAAAAGAATAGAGTATTCATGCCTCTAAAGATTGTGTTGAATATATGATTAGAAATATGAATTCCTCTCGAAAAATTAGCAAAGAAGTGTTCTTGAATCAATCTTGATTAAGCCCCAATTAAGCCTCCCAAAACTTGTGACAAAAACTTGATTATGTTGGAGGTTGATGATTATAGTGGAGAGGAAAATTTTTGGAAGTGTTCTCGAGTGAAAAACTTGAGAAAAATTAATTATGATAAGTCCCCCTACGGATTAACAAGGTTATATAGGGATTAGGAGTTCTAATCCTAAACAAACTCTAATTAAAAACAGCTTGCAGCGCACGATTTCTGTTGGGGTCAATCGATCGATCGAATAGGTACGCCACCACTTCCCTTCTCCTTCATTTATTACCATTTAACTAAAAATCAATTTTCCTTGATAAATGTTTTTCCCCTTTTTTTCAGGCTAAACTTAAAACTCTCATAAAAAAAATTCATTTTAAATCCGATTTCGATTCCGCTTGAAGTTTTATTTTTCTAGAATTATAACCAACATATTTAACCAACAAAATTATTAAATTCAAATATTTATTTTTCTCGAATATTCCAATTAATTAATTAATTAAATGAAATAATAAAAACACAGGGTGTTACATAAACATTGTATATTAGATCATCTAACATATTATGCTCTATGGGATACTCATGTCCTTCCACCCCCGTCCTACTTGATGGTTATAGTGGTGGTTGTTTGGGCACAGAGGAATAATTTATTTTCTCATGGAAAACCCACACCTGATAGTCATCTTGAATACCCCATATAGGTAGATGTAAATAAATTGTTTTGCACTCAAATAGTTTACCAATTTTTACAAGTTTTGCAAGGACATGAGAACTCATCAATATTGAGATTTCTCTTTCCAAATTTTATAAACTCGTAAGCACCTCCATGATACAAATCCGTAAGTCTATTTTCTTCACCCATACACTCTTTGTATAGAAGATACCCCATAATTGGTTGTAAGAGTTATTACTTACCATGTGTGAACAAATGGGATGAGAATAGTTATATACCCCATGAGAATAAACTAAATTGTAGAATAATTCGGTTCTGTCATGGGGTAGTTAAATCATTAGTTTACTTAAACACAATTGCAATCTAACTAATAACCTATCGTGCATAATAATAATGTCGAATCACTATGATGTTGAAACCATAAATCGTGTATACATACCTACTCGAATCCAATTTTCACGTGCCCATTGAAACCCAACTAAAATTGGTTTTAATTATACTTTATAACCTAATCGAATCTAATTTTCAAAACCTATGTACATACCATTTTTTTAGCTATAATTTATAACCTAATCAAATATAATTTTTAAAACCTACGTTGCGTATACATACCAAATTAGAAATTATGGTAGAACGTTCATTGTGTTCTTTGACATTTTCACCCAAAATTCCAAAATCCTTCACATTTTTAAATAAACCCACAAATTATTATTTTTAACTAAATAACTACATTTAAAATAAACAAACACATATATTCAAGCCCAAATAAATATCAAAGTCAAGCATAAACATTGTAATAAAGATTGGGTCGAATGTTCAAACCTAGGTTTTGCACAATTTGTTTCTAACAATATCGAAGCCATACATGTACATAAAACTATTTAGAATAAACAAATACATATATTCAATCCCAAAAAAATATCAAGCCTAGAAAAATATCAAAGTCAAATATTCGTATTGTAATAAAGATTGGATTGAATGTTTATACATATGAATAAAACTATTTTAAAACATGCAAAGACATATATTTAAGAACTACAACTAAAATTGCATATATATATATATATATATATATATATATATATATATATATATATATATATTATACCTTTGGGTGAAAGAAAATGGTGGAAATTTACCTAAGCGAGAGATAGAGTCGGGGTAATGAGAGACAAGAGGGAAATTGAAAAGCTTTAGTGGAAAATAGGTTTTAGGGATTGAAATCCTGATAGAATTGTTACAAACCATCTCATGGTCCTTGATCGTGACAAGGCCATGACAAAAAATATCTCGTCATTGTCACGGTCCTTGACTGTGACAATAGACTCATGTTTTTTTGTCGTGGTTATGGACTATGACAACACTTGGCTAAAAGAGGGTGATAATTTATTTTGGTGTAGTGTTTGAAATCTTTCATTCGAACGGTGGGTCCTTGGTTCAAACAACATCCTTCATCTTGGAAAGCGTATTTAATTGAACCTATTTCACAGATAAATTATTCAAAAACATTTAAATATGCCTTTCAGTTCAGGAAGCCCAATATTTCAAAACCCTAATTCGTTTTTGCAAGAGTCCTTTGAGTTTGTATATGCCATCAATAATGTAATATATCCTCTTGTATGGATGATAATTGACAACATAGTCATACTTTGAGGCGTGATCATTTATCAACACATAATCACGATCCAAAACATTTAGATCATTTTGAAAACTATACATTCCAAAAACTCAAGTGTTATCCATAGATCATGATGAAAAAATTCCTTTCAAGGATTCTTGACATAGTACAGATGCATTTGTCATTACCCTGCCTTGACATTGGAAAATTCTTATATTCCTAGTATATCTAAACAATGTTTCATAACATACTTGAGAATCCTATAGCTAAAAAATGTCATACATCTTCACGAGACGTGCCTTTAGTAACACAACTTTACCGTTAGTAAAAAAATTAGTAACGGAATTTTTATGTTAGAAAAAAGGCGTGGGGCACGAAATTATTAATAGAATTTTACCGTTACTATTAGTAACGGTAAAATTATGTTACTAATTCTGAAATTACCAATAGTATTTTACCATTACTAATTCTAATTTAGTAACAAACTTTTGTGTTACTAGTTTAACCTTATTACACCCTTTTTGTAAGACTTTTGTCTGATTTTGTAGCAGTAAAGGTCCGTTAGTAATATTAATACATATTTAAAAGAGATATATTTTTCAAGATCCAATATCCTTAATTTAAACAAATTCAATTATTTTTACCACACTATATAAATCCTAAGAACGTATACAAAATAATCCACATAAAGAAGGGCATTATATTCAACATTTACATTTTATACAAGCCTCCACTCTTTATTTACAAAAGAAACTTAAACTGAACAAATGAAACATTGTAATACAATCATCCCGAAAGTTACATTATTTTCATAAATGCATCTAATATAACATCCTAATGCAGTCATCCCGAAATGAGATGTTTATATTATAACAAAGCAAATGAATTAGAAAAAAAAGTCCATTGTTGTTGACTATCAACTTCCGTTCTGTTATCATTGCCATTAACGCCAGAACTCGCAACGTTGGAAACTTGATGAGGATCCAAAAATCGCATTCTATAAAACAAAATAAATTATCATATTAGTTATAATATCAACATGTAGTCATACAACAAACGACCATATGACACGGTTATTGTATAACTATAACTTCCCAGGATCACGACTTTAGTGAAATCATGAGAGAAGCTTATTATAAGGGCTAATAATAAATGGTTTACATTTTAGCAAAAATGTATAACTAAAGTCCAAATAATTAACAGGTATAACTCGTTCTTAATGAGCATAACTACTTCAACTACAAACCAAGCATATTAATAAATGATAATTTTGACTCAAAAATAATATTCAAGATGAATGGAAACTCGAGATAGCCCACTCTATAATAGTGAAAATATGTGATATGTATGACAGAGTGTGAAAATAATAATTTGAAGGTGAAATGTAAAAAAAAAAGGAGAGAAATAGGGGGATAGCATACCCTGTTCTGATCGATGATGTCTAGGATGACAACGAGCTTGCCATAGTCCTCCCTGTAGTTGATAAGAGCAACCCCTGATCTCCACGTACCTCTTGAATGGTGATCCTGACAAAGAGTATTCATTCTTCACAAATGATATAGCAGATAATTTCTCATCTTCCCATCACATAATATCTTGCACTAATACAAGATACCTCACTTGCTAATGACTTGAAGTGGACATAAATGAAAAATGCCTCTACACCCACAAAAAACAGTTGTGTTGCTGCCACAACTGCTCTTGATTGTTGCCTTAACCTAGTAACCAGAAATAAAAAATTTAGTAGCCAATTGAATTTCTATAACTAAAAATAAATTCTTGCAATCCAATATTGCATCTTTACACGAGGAAAAAATACTATTGAGAATAGAAAGTGCGTGAGAATGAATCATGATAGGTCTCGAGATTGTTACATGCATGCATCAGACATATTCTCATACTATAGATTATAAAGCATATGTAAATGGTGCAAAAACAAATCCATTGAATAAAAATGAATAACAAACTTCATTTTCATATCAACCATTTTGTGAGTTGTTAAGTGTAATCTCTGAAGAACCTGGATTTACTGAAATTTGGACCAAGTAAACATTGGATTCAACATACTGTGGATTACTTTCATCATACCTAAATCCCGCGTAAAATATATAAATGAGTATCAATATATATAAATGGAACATAAATAAAAAAAATATGGAATAACTACGCATACAAACAAACAGTAGCTTCAAGTATCATTTAAGAACCAGGATGGATTAAAATGAGTAACATTTGAAAGAAACTCTTACAGGTTCAAAACCCTTCTCGTTATAATTTTAATATTTATAGTTATTTCAAATTCAAATGAGAAAGTCTCTAAACCATATGAATTTTTATCAGATGTTACTCATTGTAATGCATCACGGGTCATGAATGATACTTAAAGCTATTGGTTGTCTTTGACATACTTATCTTCCAATTCTCATTTATCCCCAAAGCATTGAAGGTTTGAGCAGCATATGTTTCTCCTCATAATATACTTACAAAACTTAAAACCCTATTTATGTAACATAGACATTTAGACTTTTTTAGTCAAATATATTTATGAAAATCCAAGGCCTAAAAATAAAAATTAGCTAAGATCAGTGAGCACATCAAAATATCAAATCAAACTTTCTCCACGTCACTAAGGGTGAGATGCCACGTGTTGATAATTCTCCAAATCATCAAATTCAATCTGAGACCAATGCAAAATACACCCTTAAAAGAAGGATGTTCAAAATCAAGATGTATATCCCTGAGATAATGAGAATCATGGAAATCCCACCATTTGAAACAAGTAGTCATCATCAAATGAAGAAAAGTCTTCTTCATAAGGAAATCAACCCCATAAGTAGTGAAGAAATACAAAGGGTCCCAAGGAATGAAGCTTTGATCATAACAACTATTAGGGAAACAATAGGTCTTAGAATATTGAGCCTTTAGAATGCCTAAAACAAAAGATCTCAAAGAAGATCTCTACAGCAACAGATTAGAGTAGCAATAGCAGTTGCCCCAATTGAGAATCTAGAATGAACAACAACAACAGTTGTCTATAGCGCATATGTTAATCAAAGAGCAGCAAGGCATGGGATTTTGAGGCCAAATGTTGTTCCAATAGAACATATCATAAAAAGTGTATCTCATGCACGCAAGGAAATAGTCAGTACACATATAAATGAAAGTATAACTCATATGTGCTCATGCACTCAAGAGCACATATCGTATGCACTCAAGGGCGCTGCCAGTCCAGAGGAAGTTGATGATCTAAGATTGAACCTATTTAAGTAGCCCCAGAGGACACATGTCAAGTTTGAAGCTGTAGAGAATCCTGGGTTGGATAACTGATTTGATTAATTCATCTCTGCCAACAATAGAAAGGATTTTACCCATCCAACCATTGAGCTTATCTTTAATTTGACCAGCAAGGGGATGCGAATGCCTAATTCTAGAATTACCTCTAAATATAGGCAAACCTAGGTAAGTAAATGGGTTGAGCCTTCTTTAATTCCAAAGGTATTTGTGATGGATGTCCTAGATTGTATAGGACCTTTGTCATTAGACTCGTTCAACAAGAAAAATAGAAAGGGAAATAAAAAAACCAATATAATGGATTGAAAAAAATGACAAGAGTAATAAACATAAAATGTGATCAGACCTATCAAGACTTGGATTATAAAAATGCCCCAGGAAATGCCAAGACTTGTCTAATGGTTTGGTTGTGAAATAAAATGCGATAAGACCTGGAGGCAATGTCCCAATTTCCATAAGGCCCACATTTTATTTATGCATTACATAAACGAAAAAATTAGTCCCTTTGGCTAAAAGTGGAATCATTTTGCTGACCAAAATTTAACATATACTTACCTTTCCCTCCTCCTTTATTCGGGATTGAGACCGACAATGCTCAAATAAATATTAACATTAGCGGAGTTAAAAGGGGTTTTACGGTAAAAAAAAATAGTGCAATTAAGTCCAAATCAAATATAGATAGATCCAAACAAAGTTCATAACAAAACGTATTGCAAATTTAGTCCAAATATAGTTAGCTCAATCAAATTTCACAACAAAAACATAATGCAAACTAAGTCCACACATAGATATCTCAAACAGAGTTCACAACATAGACTTAACATATTTAAGCTAAAAATCTAACAAAATTAAATATCCCTCCAATACTAGGTCGATAAAAGTGGATTGGCCACCTCGAGGAGAATCAAATAACCTAGCATCTGGCTTCATCACTTTCTCCACATATACTTTCCTCCCTCAGACTCCAAGTAGCTTACCATGACATGTATCCTTTGTTGCATCTATCACGACATAACCCTTTGCCAATTCTTCATTATACCTATCAAGCAAGATGACTTTGGGATTATTGGTAGGAGAAGGCGTGGTTACACAAAAAGGATGAGAAGTAGATGCAAAAACATTATCCAAATTTTGAGAGAGATTCCTATGCGATAGACTTGTATTCAATGAATGCTCACTTATCGTGGTGATTGGTGGACACTTTTTGTTTTGAGCATTCAAGGCATCAACCAAACTTTGTATTGCACCCTATGAAAAATTTGATCAAATAATAGTAAGTTAATATCTATTATATCTAGATAGGTCTATGTAACAACCCGCCTACTAAAATAATAGGTGGCCAGCCTAATACTCTAATAATCACAGGAATCATAGATAGTCCATTCTCAGCATCACTGTCGATTAAAATAATAGTACGAGATAACCACCAATGATTTTATAAAACGAACTATCAATAAAAGAAAATTTTGAAAGCAAAAGAAAAACATTTAGACAATCCCATTTGCAAAAATGGTGGGTATCAAAAATCGATAAATAAAGAATGACAATATCATAAATAATCACCGAATAAGCTGTCGGTGCACAAACTAATACAAATTGTTACACCGTGTATTACATTTCAATATTTACAATATAGTAAATGAGTGCAAGACTTGGAAAAACACGTCCGAATAAACAACTGAACACAACTAGAGTACAAGGGAAAGAAGCGTCTAAACAAGTAACCTACGACATCCGCAATAGGCTGTAGCTCCATGACAACCGGAATGGGAATGTAAATACGGGTGTCTATGCGGTAGAGAACCTGTACGGAAAAGAGTATATGCAAAGCAAAGAAATATAGATACAGGTTAGGGCCCGGTTTGATATGATTCCCATGTGAATAAAATGCATGACAGTTAAGTGCATAATTCTCTCGCAGTCAACAATAACATTTCTCACCTCTCAATCTAAAAGCAACCTAGCACAATATCAATGATGATACTATAGTTAAACAAAGAAAAGAAGGCTAACTTCTCTCCAGTCACAACACTATGCCCTTATTTGTGCGTGCGGTGTCTCGCAAAGCGAAATCGAAACAAGGAACCCCCCCGATACACTACTACTAAGCAAGGTTGATCGTCGAGATACATTAGACCCTGTCCTAATTAATCCAAATACTAAAGGCTAACTTCTCCCCAGTCACAACACTATGCCCTTATTCGTGCGTGGGGTGTCTCGCAAAGAGAAATCCAAACAAGGAACCCCCCCCCCCCCGATACACTACTATTAGGCAAGGTTGATCGTCGAGATACATTAAAACCTCAGCACATTATTAATATATATATATATAGCTCCAGCTACCAAGTACTAAGAGCTAACTTATCCCCAGTCACAACACTATGCCCTTATTCGTGCGTGGGGTGTCTCGCAAAGGGAAATCCAAACAAGGAACCCCCCCCCCCCCCCGATACACTACTACTAGGCAGAGTTGATTGTCGGGATACATTAGACTCTAAGTACAATATCCAATTATCATCTAAAAGCATCATTCTTATTTCATTCTTTAGGAACATATATATAAATGGTACAACATTTTATCAAATGTTTACCATAAAATTTCATCATGTACACTTATTCATTTCATGGTTCTATTCCTTATCAGGAAATATAATCATAGTTTTTATGCTCTTTATGGCGTTTCCTTGTGCACTTTATGGCACTTTATAAAAATCTCTTCCTTATCAGGAATATGGTCATCATCAAATGCTCTTTGTGGCATTTCATTGTGCTCTTTGTGGCACTTCATCATGCTCTTTATGGCATATCATACATTAAGTCCAACTTGATTTAGAATAGTTATAATTTTATGTATATAATGATTCTAAGATCGCCCGTCCGGGTTTCCCCACTGGTCACGCCCCTAAATGGCTATCTTCTCCTATCATTTAGACAACCTGGGATCCTACCGAAACGTCGGGAAACGGCCATGTGCCTGCGGGATAGTCAAGACCACACCCGGAATCTCCTACCCATCGTAGAAAATTATACAATCACAAACGCTCACATGGCCTAGGGACTATGTCCACCCTGCATTTTTAGTCAGGGGGCTTCACCACAACCCACGAACTTCCCATAAGATAGCGATTTAGAGAGGTCTGTATCCATCCATTAACATTTATTAAAACCATTACTTCTTTCCTTTTGAAAACTTCCAATTTTACATTCTCAAAATCATTTGCACTTATTTATTAGTACAACATTTCATTTTATGTATTTCTTATTCTTAACGTCATATTTTATTAATGACTTAAGACCCGAAGTGCCATTAACCTGGACTAGTCCCAAAGACTTCAGTATAACCATATAAACTATTAAAATGAATCTCCCTCAAGGTGTGTCTCCCAAAAGTCTCATCGTAAACATTTTTATCTCCAATTCATTTTTAGTTTACTCCTAAATCATTCGGAAGTTAACCTTTACACTTTAGCCCTTGGGGTAAGCCCAATCATCCCATTAATCTTAGGACATTAGTCTACCCAAAAACCACCCTCTTGGACTCCCCATACTTCCCAAAGGAAGGCCCCTAAACCTTGGACCTAAAAGAAAAGGGCTAAAAATTCAAACTAAGAAAATCTCACAAAAACAGGGGAACCGAATCGATTTGCCCCCTGGGCCGAATCGATTCACTCTTGCGAATCGATTCACTAAACAGCCGAATCGATTCAGTGAGCAAAACTGACTTTCTGTAATTGTTTGAATCGATTTGGTCTTAACCCGAATCAATTTGGTCTACCAGACCTGTAGCCTACCCCTTATCCGAATCGATTTGCCCGAGGGATGAATCGATTCGATCCTGAAATCTTGCCCAGTTAGGGCTACGGATTGTATGAACCCTAAAATCCCAAAACTTCAAATCTTTGATTTTATCCAACATCAACAACATCTAATTCTCCCAAATCATTTCTACACCATTAATAACTAATAATTTATCCTCAAATCAAATTAATACTAAGATTTAAGACTTTAATCACCAAAATTAATAAATACCCATTTAGGGTTTAAATCTCCAAAACTTAACTACACATGCAATTTATCACATTAAATCACATCTACCAAGTAAGAAACTTGCCTCTAGGTTCGTAGTCTCGGATCCTCTTCCGATAGCAATGAAATCCGGCCTCAATCTCCATTTCTCTCTCTTTCTCTCCATTTCTCCCAAGCTCTCTCTTCTCTCTCTCTCTCCTTTGGCTTCTAACACAAATGAAGAAAGAAAAAGGGGTGGGGGACTTAAACGGGTCTTAAAGCATAAATGCCCTCCTTTAAATTGCTAATATACCATTAAAATGACTCGTATCCACTTAATTGAGTTATAACGCGTTAAAAGTGCCCGAAACTCCAAAATACAACTTCGCACTTATTTCGACTATCTGGACCGTAAAAACAACTGCACCCCCTATTTTGGCATTCGGGAAAGTGTGAACAAATTTTAGGTTCTAAATTCATTTTATTTAATTAAATATACCTCAATTTAAATATAAGTCATAACGGTCGTTTTACATATGACGATGCAATATATCACAATATATAATGCCATTTACCTTCTCATACGGTAAATAGACAAAACATAGTAAATATTATCCCTTAATATCAAGGGAAACAAAATTTACTCCAACTTCCCCTATTTTATAGAATTTGCCCATCGGGCAAAATAATATAAAATAGCCACTCAAAAGCTTGGGTTGTTACATGCTGCCCCCCTTAGAAGGGAATTTTGCCCTCAAAATTCAGGCATATAGTATAACCATATAAAGGTATACTATACCGAACTATCGTTCTATCATCCTAGCAAACCCCTTGGTATAAAAAATGGCATCCCTATTGGGCCTAGACTAAGGTCATCATTTTTCGATCTTAGCCTACCTTCTTAGTGCTCTACCTAGCACCTAATCGTTCCTCTAGAACTATCGATCCTACCTTTCTACTACGGAAGGAGACACTTATACATCCCGGCACCCTACTTACAAGAAAGGATCCGAACAATTGTATGGAGGTTTCAATCCCAACAAACTACTACTCCCATCCGTCGTCGTTCCACCACCAGTCTCTTCATACTAGGAGGGGAATCGATCCATTACGGATATGAATGCGTTTGCTATAGCGTCCCCTCAGTGAAGTTCATTCTACTTGGCATTCCATTTACTAACCCATCCGCATTTCCTTAGAGAAAGGGGATATTCAGTCGATAGTCCCTCACGAACTCCCACTTCTTGCTCGTGAAAAAGACCCAATTTCCTGCCTAGGAAGTAGTGCCTCTATTCCTTAAGGCAAATAATACCACTACGAACTCTAAATCGAGCGGCAAAAAATTCTTCTCATGGAGTTTAAATCTGTGAGACGCATAAATGAGGGGTTCATGCGCTAGCATTAATACTTCCCGTTCCTGGCAAAGACTCATTCATCGAATTCACTCTCGATCATAACAACACGAGTGCAGGAGTAAAAGTCAACTCGTACTTCAACTTCTCTAAAGATAGGTTACCGACATAACGCTCTATCTAAGAAAGGTCCCTGCTTCTACGACCTAACATTCTGAGTCACTCGATATCCCTTACTTCTTCATTCTATGGACCAAATCCCACTTAGAGTTAACCCACAAACCTATTGTGGTCAACTCCACACCGCCTCCCTAAAACCATGCTACATGCCCTAAGGGACTTACGTCCTAAAAATCCTAACGTCAATCTATCTATCCTAATCGAGCCGTATAAGTATAATCCTAACTAGATCCTTAGTGTCTAAGACCTTTCCCAACTTTCGACAGTCGCTCAGTTTCATGCGTGGGATGTCTCGCTAAGGCGAAATCCAAACAAGGAAGCCTCCCATTACACTACTACCTCGCATCGTCGGTCGTCGAGAAGTAATGGTCGAAGACACATGATCGGGATCGACGGAATCCTAACTCTAAGTCTTACCACTACAACAGAAAAATAAAAATTTTAACTGATCGAGCGCTTACTTTCTGTAAGGCACTACCAATTACTTTATCCCAATATACATACGTACATCTTTTATAGATGGCCTTCTCCTTAAGTCATAAACATAAGTCTCTATTCAACTCTCATATATTAGTCTTCCACACATCGATCAGAGGAAAACTATCATAGTGCTCATATATCGCACATCAACTTAGCCCTTTAATCACTCATTTACGTGATTCTTGGCCAAACCTTTCCAACCCAACATCTCAACCAACAGAAAAAGAAAGAAAAGAAAGAAAATAAAAAAAGATGCACATCTCTCCACTCCCAACGTCGTTAAGGTTCATGCGTGGAGCGTCTCACAAAAGCGAAATCCAAACAAGGAACCCATCCAATACAATCCCCTTAACTTGTTAGTCGTGGAGATAAGGCAACATCATACACAAACAAGGCAAACAAGGCAAGCACTCAAACAAAAACAAAACAAATAAAGAAAAACAAAATAATTAAAGAAAATAAAAACTACCTACACACCGTAAACCATCTCTATAAAGTCTCAATCCTATGTCTAGATGAGATATTATAGAACAACTAGCTCTTCTCTAGAACTAGAAAATAGGATAGCCTCGCAATTTATTCGCTTGCTATCTCCCCAACCAATCCAAACTACCTCTACTCATATATTATATATAATACAAGTAGCACACAACACACATGTCAGCACTCGCCCCGTAACCAGTGAAAGAAAATATAGAACTTCCCTATCATGGAAGCCATACGGATATCGTTACTATAAAAATATCGATACTAGCACAAGCTTGATATACACACCCGAATCTAGCGTAAATACAATACTATTCTATCTTATCACAAGGAAAAGCTCCACCCTCAACTACAGTGGAAATTCCCTCCAACAATCATGCCAATCTCCGGCCACTACCAATGGTTCCTAGACACATCACTCTAGTCTTAACCGAACCAAACTACTTCCATCCCAAGCTACCCTAATGATTTCTTGCATAGTTCCCTTAACTTCTTTAATAAATGAAACATTCTACTAGCCTCCCCGGCCTTAGTTCAACAAGTCTTCCCCGGGTGGATGTCCACCGATGGGGTCTCCTGAACATTACTTTTCCTGAAGTGTTAGCAACACTTACTTGTGAGCCTATCATTCTATCGAAGGGCTCTCTCTCTTTGGGCAAAACTTCTTGCACCACCCTACTATGGCGACTACCATTTCCGCCACTTCAAATTTACTCCAATAGTGAAAGATTTTCCTCTAATCTTTGCACCTGGGCACTTCTATACCCCTCTCTAAGCCAAAACTCCCAGGCCTGATACTTCCACCGAATGAGATTACACTTCCTCCAATCCGTCCGAACTTCAACATGTGGTCCTCATCAAGGACTTCTCAATCTTTAGATTGACACTACTCAGAATTCCAAGCTTAATACTAATCTCTACTGACAGCGGCACATGGAAAATCAACTCTACTGTACTTAGTAGTCACAGTAGCAATAGGAGGAAATGCAACAAAAGGGAGCGACCTCTAAAGCGGCCCTCGTCCCCGACTACCACTTACAGCTCTTAGTAATCCCATCTCATTACGCCTTCACAACGGCCTCCCTAGATGCCCATAATCTGACGACTCACTAGTCTCACACGATCGCGCAAAAGATTTTCGGGGTTCTCATAGCATAACAGAAGAACGAGACTCATAAGAGAAATCAACAATCTTAATCTTAAGGCTCTATATCAAATCAGAAGTAACACTGAAAGCGAAATACATCTGCACAGATTCCTAAGGACTCTAGAACCTGATGCTCTGATACCATCTGTGATAACCTGCCTACTAAAATAATAGGTGGCCAGCCCAATGCTCTAATAATCACAAGAATCATAGATGGTCCATTCTCAGCATCACAGTCGATTAAAATAATAGTACGAGATAACCACCAATCAATTTAGAAAACGGACTGTCAATAAAAGAAAATTTTGAAAGTAAAAGAAAAACATTTAGACAATCTCATTTACAAAAACGGTGGGTATTAAAAATCGATAAATAAAGAATGAAAATATCATAAATAATCACCGAATAAGATGTCGGTGCACAGACTAATACAAATAGTTACACCGAGTATTACATTTCAATATTTACAATATAGTAAATGAGTTCAAGACTTGGACAAACACGTCCGAATAAACAACTGAACACAACTAGAGTACAAGGGAAAGAAACGTCTAAACAAGTAACCTACGACATCCGCAATAGGCCGTAGCTCCATGACAATCGGAATGGAAATGTAAATACTGGTGTCCATGCGGTAGAGAACCTGTACGGAAAAGAGTATATGCAAAGCAAAGAAATATAGATACGGGTCAGGGCCCGGTTTGATATGATTACCATGTGAATAAAATGCATGACAGTTAAGTGCGTAATTCTCTCGCAGTTAATAATAACATTTCTCACCTCTTAATCTAAAAGCAATCTAGCGCAATATCAATGATGATACTATAGTTAAATGAAGAACAAAAGATTAACTTGTCTCCAATCACAACTTTATGCCCTTATTTGTGCGTGGGTTGTCTCGCAAAGAGAAATCCAAACAAGGAACCCCCTGATACACTACTACTAAGCAAGGTTGATCGTCGAGATACATTAGACCATGTCCTAATTAATCCAAGTACTAAAGGCTAACTTCTCCCCAGTCATAACACTATGACCTTATTCGTGCGTGGGGTGTCTCGCAAAGCGAAATCGAAACAAGGAACCCCCCCGATACACTACTACTAGGCAAGGTTGATTGTTGAGATACATTAAACCCTCAGCACATTATTAATATATATATATATATATATATATATATATATATATATATATATATATATATATATATATATATATATATATATATATATATATATATAGCTCTAGCTACCAAGTACTAAGAGCTAACTTCTCCTCAGTCACATACCTATGCCCTTATTCGTGCGTGGGGTGTCTCGCAAAGCAAAATCCAAACAAGGAAGCCCCCCGATACACTACTACTAGGCAAGGTTGATCGTTGGGATACATTAGACTCTAAGTACAATATCCAATTATCATCTAAAAGCATCATTCTTATTTCATTCTTTAGGAAAAATATATAAATGGTATAACATTTTATCAAATGTTTACCATACAATTTCATCATGTACACTTATTCATTTCATGGTTCTATTCCTTATCAGGAAATATAATCATAGTTGTTATGCTCTTTATGGCGTTTCCTTATGCACTTTATGGCACTTTATAAAAATCTCTTCCTTATCAGGAAAATGGTCATCATCAAATGCTCTTTGTGGCATTTCATTGTGCTCTTTGTGGCACTTCATCATGCTCTTTATGGCATATCA
The DNA here is from genome assembly GCA_949130495.1 of Sambucus nigra. NCBI lineage: Eukaryota > Viridiplantae > Streptophyta > Magnoliopsida > Dipsacales > Adoxaceae > Sambucus > Sambucus nigra. The sequence continues at coordinate 96,656,730 of OX422212.1, forward strand.
TACATCAAGTCCAACTTGATTTAGAATAGTTATAATTATATGTATATAACGATTCTAAGATTGCCCGTCCGGGTTTCCCCACTGTGCGCGACCCTAAATGTCTATCTTCTTCCAGGGCCTATCATTTAGACAACCTGGGATCCTACCGAAATGTCGGGAAGCGGCCATGTGCCTACGGTATAGTCAAGACCACACCTGGAATCTCCTACCCATTGTTGAAAATTATACAATCACAAACGCTCACATGGACTAGGGACTATATCCACCCTGAATTTTTAGTCAGGGGGCTTCACCACAACCCGCGAACTTCCCATGAGATAGCGATTTAGAGAGTTGTGTATCCATCCATTAACATTTATTAAAACCATTACTTTTTTCCTTTTGAAAACAGACAATTTTACATTCTCAAAATCATTTGCACTTATTTATTAGTACAACATTTCATTTTATGTATTTCTTATTCTTAACGTCATATTTTATTAATGACTTAAGACCCGGAGTGCCATTAACCTCAACTAGTCCCAAAGATAACCACATAAACTATTAAAATGAATATCCCTCAAGGAGTGTCTCCCAAAAGTTTCATCGTAAACATTTTTATCTCCAATTCATTTTTAGTTTACTCCTAAATCATTCGGAAGTTAACCTATACACTTTAGCCCTCGGGGTAAGCCCAATCATCCCATTAATCTTAGGACATTAGTCTACCCAAAAAGCACCCTCTTGGACTCCCCATACTTCCCAAAGGAAGGCCCCTAAACCTTGGACCTAAAAGAAAAGGGATAAAAAATCAAACAAAGAAAATCTCACAAAAACATGGGAACCGAATCGATTCGCCCCTGGGCCGAATCGACTCCCCCTTGCGAATCGATTCGCTAAACAGCCGAATTGATTCGGTGAGCAAAACTGACTTTCTTAATTATCCGAATCGATTCGGTCTTAACCCGAATCGATTCAGTCTTAACCCGAATCGATTCGGTCTCCCAGACCTGTAGCCTACCCCTTATCCGAATCTATTCGCCCCCAGGGCTGAATCGATTCGGTCCTGAAATCTTGCCCAGTTAGGGCTACGGGTTGTATGAACCCTAAAATCCCAAAACTTCAAATCTTTGATTTTATCCAACATCAACAACATCTAATTCTCCCAAATCATTTCTACACCATTAATAACTAATAATTTATCCTCAAATCAAATTAAAACTAAGATTTAAAGCTTTAATCACCAAAATCAATAAATACCCATTTAGGGTTTAAATTTCCAAAACTTAACTACACATGCAATTTATAACATTAAATCACATCTAGCAAGTCAGAAACTTGCCTCGAGGTTCGTAGTCTCGGATCCTCTTCCGATAGCAACGGAATCCGGCCTCAATCTCCATTTCTCTCTCTTTCTCTCTATTTCTCCCAAGCTCTCTCTTCTCTCTCTCTCTCTCTCTCTCTCTCTCTCTCTCTCTCTCTCTCTCTCCTTTGGCTTCTAACTCAAATGAAGAAAGAAAAAGGGGTGGGGGACTTAAACGGGTCTTAAAACATAAATTCCCTCCTTTAAATTGCTAATACATGATTAAAATGACTCGTATCCACTTAATTGAGTTATAACGCGTTAAAAGTGCTCGAAACTCCAAAATAAAACTTGACACTTATTTCGACTATCTCGACCATTCTAAAAATAACCACACCCCCTATTTTGGCATTCGGGAAAGTGTGAAAAAATTTTAGGTTCTAAATTCATTTTATTTAATTAAATATACCTCAATTTAAATATAAGTCATAACCGTCATTTTACATATAACGACGCAATATATCACAATATATAATTCCATTTACCTTCTCATACGGTAAATAGATAAAACATAGTAAATATTATCCCTTAATATAAAGGGAAACAATATTTACTCCAACTTCCCCTATTTTATAGAATTTGCCCATCGGGTAAAATAATATAAAATAGCCGCTCAAAAGCCTGGGTTGTTACAGTCTATTTAATAATTGAAATTATATAAAATAAATATATTCCAAAATTTGTGTGTGATTTCCTCAAATCTTCTATTGATGGAAGAGATGATATCTTCCTTCAATGCATCTACATCATCACTTACCTTCTTTTTTTTGTTTAAGTTTGGCATTTGCCACCCCTGAATGTATCAACTACTTCTTCGAAATAAGAGGACAAACTGCACGGACACCTCCCTTTTTCTCCTTCCCAAAAACCTCTATCAACTAATCGTTCTCTATGCATTGTCTCTTGCTACTACCCTGCTCCACTCTCCCTCTTATTTTTCTCAATCTCATCCTTTAATTTATCCTATCAAATGATAGTTATAAATCATAATGAAAATTTTTCATTAATAAACGCAATGGATAATACAAAAAATATTATTGTTTTTCATGTAAATACTCACATAGTAAAGTTTAGCACTATTTAGGACATTCCCCATTTTGTCATCGTGTCCCACAAGCCATGTATCTACTCACGTTAATTCTTATCCTGGGTTCGATTGAACCTACAATTTAAATATAACATGTTATACACAAAAGTAGTGATGATAATTGAAAAAATATATGATACATTCCATTCCATATTGCAAAGAAGCATAGGTATGATGCCTAAGTGTATGGGAATATTCAAAATTGGTTCGATTCTTGGCGTTTTGAATGTTTTGTGACTTCTTTTGTTCTTTCATTCTCATAACACAATCTCCATACGTTGGGATCAACACCTTTCAGTACGACTCTAGGATGGTATTCGATGGGAAAAAAACATCTCATATTATTTTTATATGACCTAAACTTTTGTGCAAACCTTTTCTCCATCAGCGGGCAGGCCACCTCTGGTTCAACATCTAACTCAAATCCTACCATTAAAGCATTCCAAACATCATCATTGTGATTGTCTGACACAACTCTCCAATCTTTGTAACTAATCAGGATATAAGATATAACAAGATCACTGACACGAGTGCTCCATATACCACTGCATGGACCTACTACATTCCCGTCCACGAGAACGTGACCATTATTTTACCATCTTGGGTCATATTTTGTAATTTTTTATCCTTTTTATCCATTTCTTCTTATATCTTTTTATTTTCACTTGAAGTAGGTTGTTTCAAACCTCTATCGGCTAATTATTGTTGGGGGGTATATGATATTTATTACGATGTTGATGACGTTTGTTCCTTTAAACCACCACTTGTACTTGAAGCCATAACGCTGAATATAATGCCGCCAAAACAAAAAATAGATGCCAACAATGGAGATAACAGTCATAAAATAGTATGCATTGAATTATTAGGATTACCATATCATTACCATATTGATAGAGATACATATGAAAATCAAAAGATGATATCATTGAAATCACAATATGCTACTTTCAACGATTAACATACCACCAATAAATTTATATATTAGCAGCGCGGTAAAACAAAAGTAGCCATATTGGCCAAACAAAACAGCTTTGAACAGTTATAATGTCCAAAAGAAAATATTAAAATAACTAAATGGAGTCGTATTGCTTGAGAAAACTTTCCAAATACGGTTGGTCTTCAAAAATATATTGGAAGACTATTAGTATCTCAAAGTCGTCCACTAGACTCATAAACCTCTTTGGTGAATGTATAACAATCCACCAATTGGGATTTTTAAGATCTTTTGAATAGAATACTTGACTAGCCTCAGATGAGAGAATGGCAGGCTCATCATACTCATTATCAACTCTCTCAAACTTATCAAAATTTACCATCACTACGTTATAGTCCAGAAAAAATATACAACCATTAGTCTTATCCTCCACTCTCACAAAATCACAATAAAACACCACCTCCTCAAATAAGGTATAGTCCAGCTGAATAATTTGTTTTATAACTCTATAACACATAGTCCAAGTATTAGTGAGATTCTTATCACTTTTTCTATCTCGAAATTGTATCCATGCCTTTGAGAAAACACCGTTATCCTGTGTGACAACAATATTGTCATGATACTTAGGAGAGAATATGAAACCACTTACACGATAATTTTTATATGTTTTAGCCTTGAATTGAAACCCTTGAACTAACCGCCACAATGTCTCATTTGTCTTCGTCTATCCTGATGTCAGCAATTGTTTGATGGAAGAAAATCGTAATTACTACAATGTTTCATTTCTCATCATACTTAATGGAAAGATTAATAAAAACATTAGTATTTATATAATCACCTTCTCAGATAACCAAGGGATAAAAGAAGTTTGATTTTCCACTTCTATGATTTCAATCCCCTTCCCTTTAGCATGAGACACGAATTCTAGTGATGCTTCATACCCACTACAATATGTAGTTTGATATAAGTAATTATAACTCAAGATGCTAATTAATCCTTCACTATAAACAAACTAAAGAACTTACACCTATAGTACTCTTCAAGTCCATCGACATTAAGTCTAAGTAATACCCATCAACGTATTTGTTAAAATTGTACAGGTCCCAATGTTATAGTCTTATCACTAAACAAAGGCCCTTCATCAGAGAACTCTTGACCTTCCTCCAAAAAGGCTTCACGTGAGAATTTATGATTTCCATTGGATGGATTTGGCTTGTACTCCATGCAATATCTAACAGATTCAGTAACAACCTAGGATTCTGTAATGGAATGTCCAATATAATGCTTATTCCTAGGTATATCTTTCAAATATTTCATTGTCCTATTTGTATAAGGTAGTAAAACTTAATAACAAGTGTTATTAACTTAAATAGCGCATATTTTATTCTATTAAAAGATGAAAAAAATCACCTATTAAATGGATACATCCAATGTCCATCGGTTGGTCCACAAACCAGGACTCCATCTGCTAGATGCACATTGAGGTGAATGCTAATATCAAAAAACGTACGTGGGAATTTTTTTTCCAACAAGCACAATGCTTCAACAACCATGTATTTGGATCTTTTGATATCTTGCCGAATTAGGTCCTTAGAGCACAACATGTTAAAGAACAAACTTAATTGTTGATTTTCTCTTCTCAAATCCCGATGTTTCGGAAAGGCATGTTGGAGAAACATAGGTAGCAGATGTTCAATTATGACATGATAATCATGAGAATTTAAAGAGTGCAAAGACGGGAGGGACTAAGACTTACTATATTTCTCAAGTTAGAGTAAAAACTGGTGGGAAGCTTTAAGTCCTTCAAAATTTGGCAGAATTGCATTTTTTATTCTTTATCCAAGATAAATGGTGTTGTTGGTTTTATCATTTTTCCAGTCCATCCATCAACTTGAAGCCATTGATTGTTGTGTATGCCCATATCCTTTATATCCAATCGCCACTTTTCAGTATCCTTTGTTTTATTATCATCAAGAATTGTGTTTATTAAATGCTCTGCAACATACTTTTCAACGTGCATCACATCAAGGACATGTTGAACTTGATGATATGGCTAGTATTCCATGTCAAAGAAAATGGATTTTTCATACCAATATTCGTTAACTTCAATATTGCCACTCTCATTAACATTATTAGACTTTCTCTTCTTAGCGGGAACTTTTAAGACTTTTCCAGGTACATATTTTATGTTCCATTGTTTGCAATTGCAAAATTAAGAAAATGCGCAATTCCATTTATGTACACCTCACTTATTCTATTCCTCTCATTCATCCACTCTTTGTTCAATGTTTATGACATTTTGCACTACCCAAAAAAAATCATGGTTTACACACAAGTTAAATGACAATATATATAAAAAAAAGAATTATTGATACACACATAAGTAAAATCACAACTAAAACATGCAATTTTTTTTAGATGGGGTGAAACAAGAGGGTGGTACCAATTTAATGTCTATTTCTCAAAATTGTTTGTCTAGAAGATTATTCCGGACATCAAACAATCTTTTTACAGAAAAATAAAAGATTTTGAATCTATTCATTCAAGACTTTTTTATGGATCAGATTAAAAGTATAAGTTTTATAATCTGATTAAAAGTAGAAGAAAATTATCATTTAACCCCTAATAATAGGATTGAATCAAGATTTATAAACCCATAATTATTTTTTTGTCTAGAACAAGATATTAGGCCTCCTTATTTTAGTTGTATATTGGGTTAGGCCAATCATCATTACAAAATATATCCTAGTGATAATTTTTGTAGAAAAAAATATAAATGATCCATCAATTACTCAAACTGGACAGCAGCCGAACAAATCTTTTTTGGAAAGAAATAGAAACGATCTGTCAATTACTCAAACCTTCTCATGATACCGATGTGGACAATGTCCAAATTTATCTCAACCAAAAATGTTTTGGGAGTTCCTTGAATTAAATTTTTCTCTAAACCAAAAGTATACAGGGATTACTCAATTTGCAAAATGCAAAACAGAATACGACAAAGTATTTTTGAAATCAAAAAAGTTGAGAATCACTTGTGTTTGGGTTGCTCGAATTAGTTTCGTTTCTTAATCTAACAACCGAGTCTTATTTAAATCTAGAACAAAATCGATTTCGAGTAACAAACTTTGCATGAAATATTGTCTTAATCTTATGGGTTCCTCCCATCTAACCCATGAGTAACCAGAAAGGAAAGTTCTTCCCAAAACATACACAACCATGAGTAGAATTTTATCAAATAGTTAATACTCAAAAGACAAGAGTTCACACCTAATGTGTGAAAGGAAAAACAGAGGGACTTCCTAGTAAAAAAATTTTTGGTAAAATCAACAAAAGATTGCAAAAAATGAAAAACGCACAAAAGCGAAACCAAACTAAAATTTTCACATGCTTTTGGTTACTAAGAAATTTCTAAACGGGGTAAAGGGCATATAATTTACAAAATGTACACTAAAATTTTCATACTTATCTATCTTTTGGAGAAATTTCTTAAAATCATAACATATAAAAATTAAATTAATTGTAAAATCAGAATATGTAAATTAGCTTATTAACTATGGATAACAATCACATTCACATGTTCTGATTTTAAGAAATTTCTTGTTAACTGCAAATGTAAATCAAAACATGCCGATCTGATTTTTTTATTTATTAAACAACCCAAATATAAACCTCCTTACTTGCCGATGTGGGGAGATCAGAACATGTAAATCATAACATGTAAGCTTCGATGACATCTATCATTTGGGCGGAGAAATTTCAACCTTCTTTGGGAGGAGAAAAAATTCCGATGAGATGAGATATAAGCTTATATGATATCTACCAATGAGATTTGGGCAGAGAAAAACTTTGATGAGACGAGAGAAACTTTTGAGCGATAATGAAGACACTTTGGGTGGTAACGAAGAAAACTTTTGAGTAAATGAGACGAGACTTAGAAATTTTGGGTGTTAGAGATTTTGAGTTTTGGAAAAAAATATAAAAAAATATTGAATCAATATTAGTAAAACTTATATTAGTTTACTAACGGTATTATGAGAAATAGTAATGGTATAATACTGTTAGTAATAAAAAACATAGTCAGTTACTAAAATAATGTTTCAGTGTAATGTTATTCAAGGAAATAAGCTAGAGGATACATCAACATACCCGATAAATAACTATTCATTAGGAAACTGTGTTCACTCTCTTTAAAACTCTTGACAACTCTTTGGCCATCCCCAAAACCTCAATAACAAGGTTTCTTTGCTCATTATTTTAATTTCATGCAAGAATACTAGGGAATAAGTTACCCATAACCACTGAATTCACCGCCTCTTAGGCCTTCTCCAACATCATTTTCTATCTTGCAGATTTTCTATCATAGAAATTTAGAATAGGAAAAAACTGCTCCAACAGAGGTAGAGAAAGTGATATGGCTGCTGAGTCATATAGAACTTTTCTACCTTCATTTCTAGATGTAGAAATGTGAGAACGGTTAGACAATATGACTTGGCACTAAATTAAGCCCCACGTTCATTGGAATATCCAATAGGATTTTTGAAATACAAAGAATGTTTTCAAAAAGGAATGCCATATCAGATGGATAGGCGTTACCATTGGAGATGCAAAATACAAATAGTGTCCCACCATTTTAGGAAATCTGCCATTAGACTCTTAACTGTCATTTAGAATTGGCTTTCCTTTGGAGATGGCCTTAGAACTCATTGTTTATAATAATATCATCAATAAGGAGTTGGTTGATATTACCGCTAAATAAGGAAATCATTTTTCTACAAATACAAAAATTAACGAGAGAGATGGATAAATACTAGGTTAAGTGATTTTGAGGTAAATATTGGTGGTACATACAAAATTACATACTAGTTTTTAACTAATCCATTTTATGGAACCATGGGCTCCGTCGACCCAACCTCTCATTTAGCCACCTATATGGAGTTGATATCACTCACATAATAGGAAATATGGATAACGGTTTAAAAGGTGAAAAATGAAACACCCATAATGAAAAGATTTGAATAATGGGTTGAAAAATATCTAATCTTGCCACATGTCCCTTGGTATCCATCCACAAGTAGTACCATTGAAAGCCTGATTTCAACACTACAAAAAAGGAATGGGCTAGAATCCTACTGAAAGTAAAAATAAAATATATCAAAATCAATATTAAAATTAAAATAATTTTGTTCAACTAGTAAAATAAAAATAATATAAATCAAATTTTTATGAATCAAGTAATAAAATACTAAAAGATCTTGATTGTTCTATGTCATAAATTCTTGTAGAAACTTAAGATGACAAGGACCAATATTTAAGAGACTGAACCATAAACATATTTTAGTTATATCCTTTAAGTAGGGGTGACAATTTTGTCCGAAATTTGAAAATTTCTCATTCAATTTTTTTTAACTTTGCCCCATTTTTATACTTTTGATTGCCGAATTTCCCAAGAAAATTAAAATGCAATCGAAAAAAATATAAATTTTTAAAAATTCGATTTTTTTAATTCGAGTTTTTTTACATTAAGATGATCGAATTTTTACTGCTCATTTATTAATATTATTTATATTTATAATGAAGATGCTCAATTTATGAGGGCATAATTTGGAAGAGCAATTATCCTCCACCGATTATGTTTAATATAACTTATTTTGATGAATTGTAAGTTCCAATTTATTTATTGGGATTTTTAGACAATGTTCGAGTTATTAAAAATTAGTGGGGTTGTAATTTATTTACGAGGTTCCCTCTATTATAATGTGTCATTCATAATTTTTCCATTCTAAAATTTCCATATCCTTTCTCAATAACTAAATTGGTGGTACAAGAACTAGTTGGGATAAAATCAAAGGGAAAATATTTAATAATTTTACCAATCTAGAATGATGTTGGAGTGAGATTTTCTATATTTCCAAAGAGTTAAAAGTAAAACTTTTGATATTTCGAAGATTTTTCAAAGAATAATTTTTTTTTAATTTCCAAGATTTTTCGAATCTTTCAACTTAGAAAAATATTTTGTTTTTTGATTCTTTAATCATGACTCTCTAGAGTTATGGAAAACTTTATATAATAGAGTGAATAGAGTGATTATATATATTTATATCCTATCTTACACGTGTAATGTCTCTGTATAGCAAAGTAATTATCAATAACATTCATTCGAAAACAAGGTGTGATTATCCCTTTCAATGTCCGTGATGTGGCTTAAATCTCAATACTTTATTTTCAATATAAAATAAAATTAGCATAATTGTGTTACATTATTATAGGATGTCACAATCAACCAGGGGTATTGGTACCATCATTGTTTTGTTTGTATTCATATAACAAAGGAATGTATTATCCTCTTTAACGCATAAAAGATTTCACTAGTTTTTTTAATTAAACAAATACATTGAATCCTATTATTACAAAATACATAAAAATCCTCCTAATCGCATATGAAATATGTGTAAGCACAAAATCAAGACATGCGTATTTTGAAAAAATATGAATGTGTATAGTAAAACCACCTACATATTTACTATATTTAATGGGAAAATGCAATTATAACTTCAAGTATTGCTCTGCATTTTATTTCCAAACTCATAATTTTATAAGTTACAAATTCAACTCTAAGGTACATTAATAATGGTGACATTGGAGATGTGAGGTATTGTCGTGGTGGGTTTGTGACTAGCACATCTTTCCCAATTTCATTTATGTTTTCATTGTTTCTTAATTTGGTTTATATTATGTTATTTTATGTTTAGTTTTTTATTTATTGGTTTTAAAATTAATTCTCTCTATTTATTTTAGTTTTTTTCAAGGGACAATTAATGTTCAATCCTTAGGATCTAAGTACACTATGCACTTAATTAACCTTGCTTTTTAGGTTATAAAAACTCCCTCATTTGTTTTTTTTTTTTGAATTTTTTTAGATTTTGGGATAAGAGGAAAAAGAGTTTTTTAAATGGTGAAGGACAAGTTGAAACAAAATAAATTTAATGGACTTAATGTTAATTAAAAAAATGTCAAAGGACTTTTCGTCGAATTACCCCTTTCTAAATTAGTTTATCTTTTTTTTTGTTTATTATTTTTTAACCACATATCACTTATAGTCCAAATAATAGAGAGTTTGCCACATAGATAGACCCATCACTAATTTCATTAAGTCTCCTTACGGAGATGTTATTGAGGGTTGACATTTCTAAAATTAAGAACATTGAGGTTAATATTGCAACTTCTCAAAGAATAGGTCTGAAAATTAAATTCACCATGGACCTTGGGGTTAAATTCGCATTTTACCCAATTTAATCACATAAATACACATATAGGGGATATCTTATGTGCTACAAAAAGATGAATTATAATTTTATTACACTTTTTCTTTAAAACTTTGCCAAAAATGGCTACGTTCGTACTGTAATAACACTTATTTTAACCAAATTTGAAATTTTTTCATAACATTTAATCACTAAATTTAAAGATGCTATGACAGCAACCATTATAATGAGTTTATTCAAGAGATGATTTCCATTTAGTCCTTGGTAGTAGGAGATATCAATCCTACAATAATATTCAATACATAATTTGCCACAAATATGAGTGAAATATTAAAAATTGACACATAGATGCAAGTGGTTTAGTAGTTCGTCGTGCATATGTCCACAAGGATGGAAGGGCAAGATTTAATTACCTTTCAAAAGTGAGGAAGAAGATGACATAAAGTGATGCAATTGATAGCTAAGAGTCTAAGTCATGGATATAATAATGTGTTATATATATCTTGAACATTAGGTTTATGCCGATTTATATGTATAAGTTTCCAAATAAAATGAAATTGAACTATTGGTCCTTTAACCATATCAACTGTTACCCTTGATCTAAACTCTAAAATTTTCCAGTTGGGTTGAAAATATATCAGTTTATATTCATTGTTATCTCTAACAATTCAACTTTAGCTACTCCGTGATCTCCAAATGTCCAGATTATTATAGTTTCATAATCTCCTCATCTCAATTTGCATGGCATACCCATTCATAGTCCCTTCAATTACCCCAAAGTTAGGGTGATCGGTCTTTACGCTGGGTCCGCTTAATCCTGAATCCTGATATTGTCCACATGTGTCATGACGTTCTTCATTAGAAGTTTATTTATTTTAACGCATCACACTTAATTCTCAATGGGAGTGAAATCGTGATATTACACGCACATATTAAAAGATTTGTCACATCAGTTCCCCTTTGGAGATAAAGATTATAGGGTACGAAAGACATTTTCCATCCCTACCTCTCTCACTTAAATTTTAGATAAAACATATTTTTCAATAAATCATCTTATCCATTTTCTTTCTTATATCTTTCTCCGGACATGTCTAGGAATCTGAGAAAGTACGAAGTGGCCTCAGAAAATTATTTTGAGTCATGCATGCTAAGTATAACATCTGAGACACTTTCAAACTATAAATGTCGTCTGCAGATGAGAATGATTATAGCTGTTGATACCAAATTTAGTCTACTGATATGGCTCAATCAAGTGAAGACACATGGCAACAACAAACACTTCCGAGGAACTCATGCGCTCCGAGGAACCATGCTACAACGAGGAACACTGCTTCCCCGACCAACTCAGACGCTCTGACTTACAAGAACTCTTCGAGGAACTTTCGAGCACCGAGGAACTTAGGCGGTCCGAGCTGCACCTCGAACAAAGCATTAATAGCTGGATGACCAACAGTTTAACTGTTCATTAAATGCTTATCATTCAGATGTATACACTTAAGGGGCATTTAATACGTTACCCTTTAACATGTACAACATTTAATGTATTACCCTTTCACATTAAAGCCTCAGGGCTATAAATACATTGTATTACCCTCATTGTAAGGGGATCGAAATTTCTTGATTGAACTTGTAATCGAGAATTCCCAAATAGTCATCAATAACAGAAACAGTGGACGTAGGCCATTCTTATAAGGCTGAACCACTTTAAAACTTCTATGTCTCATTTATTTTATCTGTGATTAAATAATTAGATTAATCTAATTTTTTACATCAACAAAATGCCGCCGTCTGTGGGAAACGACTGGTAACATCGTTTTTCATCAAAAATAATTCATCACAAATGGCTGATATTCCATAATCTAGCAATCGAAATGCTGGAAGCCCTCCAAATCCATCTGCTCCGCCAAATATTCCAGATCTGGCTGGAATAATGACAAATCTGGCTCAGGGCCAGACCGTCATACAAGAAATTATGCGACAACTCATGCAAACCCTCCATGGCGGTGCACCAACCCATTCAGGACCGCGAAGTATTCAAAGAAATACCCGTGCACCTTCTTCGTGTACTAGGCGCACTGATTCATATCGTACTGAGAAATCTGAAGATTTTTCTTATCAACCTGGACGAACTTCGTCAGTGCGAGCCACAGATACTGAATAACGTATCACTCTCTCCCCAGAAAGGACTAGTGCACTAGAAAGATTAAGCAGGGTATCTCCTTTTCATCGATTAGGCCTTAGAAGGAGCAAAAGTCCTCCTAGAGCTGCATCGAGGAGTTTTCGACGACCATCAAATTTAAGGGAAGGATCTGCCCAGACGCGACCAACTGCTCGTCAAGATAGATCCCAGGAAGCCACCTCAACGCGATCAGTTTCTCGAACCAACAGGCCCGAGGAAGGAAATGATGCATGGAAAGGCTCTATTCAGAGGCTGGAAGATAGATTAGGGGAAATAACTAAAGCTAAGAACCCTCTACAACGAACCTTTGTTCGAGGAACACCTTTTGTCCAGGCCATTATAGATTTTCCAACACCATCAAAGTTTAAAGCACTTGTATCCTGCACTTCATATAGAACAATACCAAGATGTAGCCGATATCTATGTTGTTCCCGATGAGATGAGATGCAGTGCATTCTCGGGAACTCTTACCGAATCTGCTTAAATGTGGTATAATAATCTTCCTCGGGGTAAGATCTCAACCTTTCTTCAACTGGCCGAGTTATTCACTGAGAATTTTTGTTTTGGGGCAAAGCCAGTTAAACGAGTAGCACATTTGTTAAGTGTTAGACAAAAATCTGGTGAGAGTACCAGAGATTATATAACTCATTTTAATAACGAGAAACTCGAAGTCATTGATTATGAGGAAAAGACAGCGATTACCGCCTTGATGAGTGGACTATTGCCCAACAAGTTGTACTACACTGTGGCTAAAGATCCACCTAGAACTATGTCAGACCTGATGGGAAAAGCATCCAAGATTATGAATGCCGAGGAGGCTATGGCTGCGAAGAAGAACATGGATGCCAAAGAAACCAAGGTGGAAGGTGATAAAGCTAAGAAGAAAGAGCATAAGAACAATGGTAATGACAAACATTCAAAAACTAGGTCAGTATGGGACGTAATGAAGAAATTCGATAATTATACTCCTTTGAAGAAGGACATCAACCATGTTCTAGAAGAAATCAAGAACAACGAGGAATTAAGCTGGCCGAAGAAAATGAAGGCAGACCCTGATAGGAGGAATAAAGAAAAATATTGCGAGTTTCACAAAGATTATGGCCATATGACCAAAAATTGCATAGCTCTTCAGAATGAGATTGAAACACTCATCAGACGAGGAAAACTGGCAAAGTATGTTGATCGTGGAAGCGAAAGAAGAAATAATAACCGAATAAGGGAGATGTCTAGATCTCCTCGTCGAGTAGAGAAGAACAAGAAAATAAACCATGAAGTTAATCCAGAAGATGACCCCGATCTTCCCAAGAGACCAAGACAACCAGAACGTGAGGTATTTTCAATACGCTTGGGTCATTTGACTGTAATGTTATCACATGTGGAGATGCAGGAGGAGGAGACCTTACTGAAGAAATAAAAGCTTACCTCTGTGAGGCTCAAGCTTACTCATACATTCAACGAATAAATCTAGCTGAGGAGGATCGCCCGAGAAAGGTAAATAAAGAGAAATTGGTCATTGGTTTCTCAAAGAATGACCTCGCAGGTGTTCTATATCCTCATGATGACCCATTGGTAATCAAAATGAGGATGAAGGAGGTTATGATTTCAAGAGTACTGGTCGATAATGGTAGCTCGGCAGACATCATTTTCTACTCGTGCTTCGATAGTTTAAATCTAAAGCTATCTCAACTGGAGCCTTATCACAGACCCCTCCTCGGTTTTTCTGGCGAGAAAGTATTTCCACTTGGGACGATCAAGTTGGATATATTCATTATTACGTGGCCTGCTTGTCGAACAGAAAGAATATGCTTCTTCGTGATGGATAAGAATGTTCAATCATCATACAATATCATCATGGGAAGAGTAGGATTGAAGAAATTCGAGGTTGTACCATCTACAGTACATCAATGCCTAAAATTTCCAACAAATTTTGGAGTTGGAGTTGTGAAAGGTGATCAGAAAGTAGTTCGGTAATGCTATTATTCATCCGTCGAGCAAGAGGAATTGGAGGAATCAAGGAAAAAGATTACTACCTATCAAGTGGATGAAGGTGCAGAAATTGAAACATTGGATCCTAGAGATGAGTCTTAACTCGTTAAGGGTCAAGTGGTGGAAGGTACTGAAAACATCATTCTGGACGACGAGCACCCTGAGCGAACTACTCAAGTAGGTTTGTCATTGGATGCCTCATTAAAACAGGAATTGATAACTTTTCTAAGAAGCAGAAAGCAAACTTTTGCGTGGAGTCATGAATATATGCCTGGGATAGACCCAAATTTCTTATATCACGAGCTCAATGTGAATAAGGAGATCAAGCCTGTGAAGTAGAGAAGAAGAGTATTCAGTCCAGAGAAGAATCAAGCTATACAGGAGGAAGTCAAGAAGCTCCAGAAAGCTTGCTTCATTGAAGATGTTAAATATCCTGACTGGTTAGCAAATGTGGTGATGGTGAAGAAGAAGAACAATAAAATGGAGGATGTGTGTAGACTTCACCGACCTCAACAAAGCATGTCCAAAAGATCACTTTCCACTTCCTCGAATTGATCAATTGGTGGATGCTACCTCGAGACACGAGCTGCTGAGCTTCATGGATGCTTATTCTGGTTATAATAAGATTAAAATGAAACCTGAAGATAGGGATAGTACTTCTTTCATTACCCCTAGGGGAACTTATTGTTATAATGTTATGCATTTTGGTTTGAAAAATTCAGGTGCGACATATTAGCGGCTGATGAACAAAGTCTTTGCTGAACAAATTAGTTGCAATATGGAAGTCTATGTTGACGATATGCTGACAAAGAGCAAGAAAGCTGATGATCATCTAGTTGACTTAAACCAGACCTTTGATCAACTAGATAAGTATCAAATGAAGTTGAACCCGACGAAGTGCACATTTGGAGTACGAGAAGGCATGTTTCTCGGATACATTGTCAATCAGCGAGGCATTGAAGCTGTGACACCCCGCCTAATTAATCCCGGGTGATCAATCCTAAATCAAGTTAGAACAGGTTTCTCATTCGGTCCATTCTTAGCATCACTGTCGTTTTATTAAATTACTAACCACCTAAGTGAAAAATAGACTAGTGCCAATTTTTATCTTTCATTATTTAAACAAAAACCCATGCGGAAACTAAAACAACACAACAATCACAGATAACTGAAAATCATCCACAAGTAAAAATAATAAACCGAATAAACCATCGGTCCAAATAATAAATCCCGTAAAGACAAGAATGAACTCCCAACAAGTCTAATACAAATAAACGGAATGTGAGCAACATGCTCGAATAACTAATCATGAATTTCTACATTAAGGATGAAGAATGAGGCGTCTATCAAAACCCCGCAATATCCACATATGCTACAGCAACGGATCCCTGGAATTTAGTCAAGGCTGGCGTCCCTATGGCTGGACACCTAAAAGGTTTTGAAAATAGATTTATAGCGAGGGTTAGTACCCAAAACATTTGGAAAACATTTAACAAATGATTAACTTGCAGTAATAAATAAATATGCATATTCTTCATATTCTAATTAGTATCGCACTCTCTTGAGGACTTCCTTACCCCTCCTCTAATGTACACTACTAACACTTTAATTAAATTACCGAGTTATTCATCTCATGACTAGATAATTAACAAAGTTCCTTTATACCCACCCTACTCTAACTGAGTATATAGTGATTATGATTTTTTTAAGTTATTAGTAACATCAACTTAGCTAAAACATTTCCCTTTTTAAATTTATATAACTTCTACACTTGTTATACATATGAAACAACTCATATTTTTCATTAATAACCCGTATATAATTAATTATCTAATTATATACTTATAATCATATTTCAGCATTCACAATCATACTGTAATATATTTAACAACTTGCATCCACCCGAGTAAAATACTCAAAAAATGTAAATTCTATAAAGTGTTATCCCACTAGGTACAATCACATAGCCTAGTTATCCCAAGTCATAATTTCACACCAACTTGATAAAAATAAATAATTGGAGGCGGTCATATTCCTTCCCTGAAAGTGAGATGTCCCTCACCCATATAATGGACGCTATGACCTCGGGAATATACTCACCCTACTCCTCAAGCTAGGAGATTCATCCACCACGCGCAACCTCCCCCTATAGCACTATAGTATAAAATATCTAATCACTGATATTAATGTACACACCATATATATATACTATCACATCCGTATAAATATAGAAGTCCCGGCTATACCGTGCGGTAAATCCGTAACATAAGCCTATTAAAATTATTAAGAGTTTATGGTCCAACTCTAAATATTAATTAAATTGCATCTTAATTAATTAAGTTCCTTTTGGTGTCGCCCCCACCATAAATTTGGACTTACTCTCGTAGCCCAAAATAAATTTACCCGAGTCAAAATCCCCGACTCTAATTTATTAGCCTCTGTCTAATTAAATTATTACATTTCGGTTTCGCTCAACCAATATCCCCGGACTCGACAATAGCTCCATATTTCATCATGACGTGACAACCGAATTTTCTGCCTCAAACCTTAATTAATTTTATCTACAATTAATTAGATTTAAACTCATGTATTTAATTTCTCAATAATTAATTGCATAAGATTTTTATATGAATTTCCCCTTTTATATAATTAACTGGCGAAACTGCCAAGTTCTGCCGACCGTCGATCGATCGACCCCAGACCGTCGATCGATCGATCGAACAGGTCTTCGTCTTCTTCGCGAAGACAGGGCAGCCATGGACGGATTTAATTAAACCTTAATCTCTTCTAACATGAATTACAAGCCTTCTTATCAAAAGTACATATTAGAAACCTTATTAGGATTCCCCAGAAAGTCCACAACAATCATCAATTCGTCCATAAGCTACTGATTCATAATTTTGGGGAAAAATCTATCTTTATCCTTAAACACATTTACACCCCAAATTTCTTCATCAAACTCGTTCTAATTTATCCGGATATCATTCTAACAGATACACATCAATATTCCAATATCAGATTTTTACATAAATCCTCATAAATTTTGGCAAATCAGATTAATATCTTTTCTTTTGTTTTTCAAAACCCCGTGTTTATGCCATGAAACCCCAAAACGAATTTTAATTCATTACATCACACAAATAAGAATTGAAAGACAGATTTGATACTATTGCAAGTTATTCACTTGCCTTAGGTTTCGTAGTGTCTGAATTTGAGATGGATTCCAAGGTTGAAGATGACCTTTGTTGGCTCTTTTGAGATCCCCAAATGGCTTTGGCTGCTATTAGGGTTTTCTAACCCTTTAATTCTTCTCTCTAATTAAGCTCAGCCATGCCCTTATTTCTTTTTTTTTATTAGGTTAATTACCCTAATCCCGTTTTTTGACTAATGGGCCAAGCCCAAGTGACCTAAATGCCCCCGACTGGGCCCGACTATATCTAAAAACGTCCCGTGACCCCTTTACTACCCCCGGGTACACTTTTCCGACTATCTCGGCCTATCCGGACTCAACTGTACACTCATAATTTATAAAAACACTTATCCCCACCCAATATAGTCTATACCGACTTCCGAATGAGATAAGTACATACCTCGTCATTAATACTCGAAATGACGTAATTACATTATTACTATTCACTTAGTAAATAAATTTCCCTAAATATTAACCATTCAATCCCAGATCAATATTTATATATTATTTTACCATAATTAATTCATTAAATTACAACCCACTAGTAATTTAGAATTTCGGAATTAATTAAATTTTAAATGTACCAAAAATAAATGTACCAAAAATACGGGGTGTTACAGAAGCTAACCCTGAAAAGATCAAAGCTCTTCTAGGGTTGCGATCTCCAACGACGAAGAAAGAGGTGCAAAGTCTTACAGGAGGAGTAGTAGCACTCAACAGATTTGTATCACGAGCAACTAATCGATGTCTCCCATTCTTCAAGAAGCTTCGAAAGACTTTTGAGTGGAATGATGAATATGAGAAGGCTTTTCAAGACTTGAAGAAATACTTGGGAGCGCCTCCACTGCTATCTAGGCTAGTGATGGAAGAAAAATTATACTTGTATCTTGCAGTGTCCGAGAATACAGTCAGTTCGGCATTGATAAGGGTGGAGAATGGAGTACAAAAACCAATCTACTATACAAGTAAGGCCTTTCGAGGAACAAAGATCAGATATCCAAGGCTGGAAAAATTGGCACTGGCATTGATCGAGGCAAGTAGAAGAATGAAGCCATACTTCCAAGCTCATACTATAGTAGTATATACTGATATGCCATTGAGGCAAGCCCTTCATAAACCAGAAAAGTCAGGAAGATTGATGTGTTGGGCAATAGAACTTGATGAATATGATATAGTCTATGAACCCAGATCATCACTAAAAGGGCAAGCGGTAGCAGATTTTATAGCAGAGTTCACCTATCCTGATACCCCCGAGGAACAAAAGTTGCTCGCTGATCAACCTATGGATATTACAGGATCATCAAATGCAAACCTATACCAACTTAGCTTGGTAAAAGGGCAAGTAGATATTACAGGATCATCAAATTCAAGCCCAGACCAGCTCAGGTTGGTAAAAGGACAAGAAAAGATGATCGACGAACAGTAAGAAATATCAAGAGATGGTGAAAGGAATCAACAAATTTTCCACCGAGGAATTCTGTCAGATCAGAAATTTGAAGACGAGTTACCTATATTGAGATTGTACGTGGATGGTTCATCTTGCACTATAGGATGTGGCGCGGGGATAGTTTTGAACAGTCCTAACGAGGTCGACATGGAATATGCCCTACGTTTCCCATTCAAAGTTTTGAATAATAAGCCTGAATATGAAGCCATGATTGCAGGTCTTAGTTTGGCAAAAACTATGGGGGCGGAACAAGTTATTGTCTTCAGTGACTCGCAATTGATCGTAAACCAAATGATGGGAGTATATGCAGTCAGAGGAGAATTAATGATCAGATATCATGCAAAGGCAAAGGAGCTGGTGTCGGAATTTGTTGCTATTTAGTTAGTCAGAATACCAAGAATGGAGAATGCGAGAGCAGACGCCCTAGCCCGATTAGCATCAGCTACTCGTACCGAGCTATGAAGAACAATCCCAATTGAAGTTTTAGCTGGTCGGAGTATAGATGAAGATCTGACGACAAATTTTATTACCCTTGATTTAGGACCATCTTGGATGGATACCATCAGGGCATATATTGAGGATGGAGAATTACCAATTGACAAGCTCGCAGCTAAGAAATTGAAGTTTAAAGCTGCTCGGTATGTATTAACTAACGGTATTCTATATAGACGAGTAATTATGGCAGGTTTGCAAAGATGTGTACATCCCACCGAGGTGAAAGATCTAATTGAAGAGGTCCATGAAGGGTCCTATGGAGCCCATGTAGCAGGTCGGACTCTTTTGTAAAGGGTGATGATGCAAGGATACTACTAGCCAACGATGAGGGCTGATTGTATAGCCTATGCTAAGAAATGTGATAAGTGTCAGCGCTTCTTCTCCATCCGAAAAACTCCCCAAGCATTATTGACACCCATTACTTCCCCTTGGTCATTTTCCATATGGGGAATAGATTTTGTTGGGCCACTGCCGACGACAAGGGGAAGGTTCAAATACCTTGTCGTCGCAGTGGATTATTTTACTAAGTGGGTTGAAGCTGAGCCTTTCACTGATATAACGTACGATAAGGTGTACCAATTTGTTTGGAAGAACATCATTTGTCGATATGGTCTTCCTTATACCTTCATCACAGACCATGGAACACAATTTGATAATAAGGATTTCGCTGCCTATTGTCATCACTCAAATATTTTGAAGATCCACTCAGCACCAGGCCATCCTCAAAGCAATGGACAAACTGAAGTGACAAACAGAACGTTGTTGAATGGCTTGAAGAAAGGACTGGATGATGCGAAAGAAAATTAGATCAACGAGCTACAATCAGTACTATGGGCTTACCGAACTACTCCCCGAGTAGCAACAGGGGAATCTCCATACATGCTAGCGTTTGGAAGTGAAGCTGTTATACCTGTCGAGTTGGGCCTCCCAACACACAGGGTACTGAATTTCAATTCCCCTGTCAGCGACTTAATGAGAAGATTGGATATAGACATGCTCGAGGAAGTTAGAGAAGAAGCAGCCATTAGAAATGCTGCTTACCAGCAGCAAACAGCTTTGTTCTACAACAAGAGGGTGAAGAAGTGCGACCTGAAAGAAGGATATTATGTGCTAAAGAAGGTGATTCGAAAGCACAACAAACTGGAAGCAAACTGGCATGGACCATATCGAGTTACAGAAGTTGTTCGACCAGGAACTTACCGAATAACAACTTTAGAGGGGGAGGAGTTTAAGAATGCATGGAACGCAGAGCACCTGGGCAAGTATTATCAGTGATGTATATTCTTATGTAACGCAGTTCCGTTAATAAAATGAAGATATTCTGCCAAATTCTCTCCTTTTATTGAAAGTTTTTCGGGGAATACTAGTGCTACACACTACTCGGCGAAACTCGATAAAACTCGGACTACTCAAAATTTTTCTCGAAAATGCCAACTAAGGTTGGTCGAGAAACAAATGTATTCCTCCGGGAAGTAAAGCTTGTATTCCTCCGGGAAGTAAAACTTGTATTCCTCTGGGAAGTAAAACTACTTGTATTCCTCCGGGAAGTAAAACTTGTATTCCTCCGGGAAGTAAAACTTGTATTCCTCCGGGAAGTAAAACTACTTGTATTCCTCCGGGAAGTAAAACTATGTGTTCCTCGAAAAGTAAAAGTATTCCAAAAAATTCCAACTTATGTTGGTTAGGAAGTAAATATATTCTCAAAAACGCCAACTAAAGTTGGTCGGGAGGTAAAATTATTCCAAAAAGTGCCAAAGTTGCTCGTAGAGGAAAAATCCATTAACTGTAGTTGGTAGACAAGGAAAATTTATCGACCTTGGTTTATGAATACGAGAAAGTGATCGAGGAAATTTTTTTATACTTGTAAATTTTTAAAATTATTACTAAGTTGGTCGAGAAACAAAACATCATTTTTGCCAAATGACTACCACAGATTCAAGCTATTCGACAATAAGTTGATTGACAAGTAACACAATGTTGTTATCTTTTTAACAGATACACATACACAAATGTAAAGTGTTTCACAAGACAATAGAAATTAAGATTGCGAACAAATGTCTTTCATTAAATCCAAAAACAAATTACATTGAGAATGAAATGTGTACAAATTTATTACATTAATATTCCTATTCTATTGGTTTCTTCCCCTCTACTTTTGAAACAGGTCCCTCACCAGCAGGAGGATCATTTAAAGCAAGAGGAGAATTTATAAAGTTAAGATCTTTTAACATCCTGATATTCATCACGGATGGTCGATCTAGGAGGTGCTCGGGACGAGATATCTCAACACTTGAATGGAGATTGTAATCGACGAGATATTTGGAAATTATTCATAGAGGAATGGCCCGAGAAGGGTTCCAACTCATATCAAGTTTGAATGCTGGCACGGGTAGGTCGAGCATCCCTGGATCATGGTAGTCCCACAGGTAATGACCCTATTCGAGTTGCAGCACACCTAAGGCATTCAACCATCCCTGTTTATAGCCCTCATTATTTGCATTCTGGATAGGGTCGTTCAAATGGTAGAGAGCCTCGTTGTAGCCAGCCATCCAGAACTCCCTGGGATGCTTGTGAAATTGATAGGTCAATCTTTCCAACTGCTCGTGGAGGCTTTTGATGAAGAGTTCTTTATTCTCCAAGATAGATTTCTGCGCAGAAAGCTGCTCTTCTAGGTCCCTGATTTTCTTAGACATCTCCGCCAATGCCTGGTTCTTTGCCATCAGCTGGAAGGCCTGGTTCTCTAAAGCAGATTAAGTCCTCTGTTCCTTGACAGTAATCCGAGCAGCTCTTGCTCATCCCCGAGGAGATCTTGCTCGTCCACGAGAAGATGTAGAATGGCTAGATCTTTTCAAAGTTTCCAACTCATCCCTTAAGTTGGCGTTCTCGACCTCCAAGAATGAGAATCCCTCATCAGTCACTGGGATCAAGGCTTTTATAGTAGAAGCTGCAGACTTCAACTGCGATAACTCTCTTTGCAGGTTTTTATTCTCTTGCTCTAATAATTCAGCTACTTGTCTGCATTCTTCGACCTCAGCCCTCAGGGTTATCTCCCTTACATCGTATCCAATAAAACGCTTCTCGTATCCCTTATCGGCAACGATTTGCTGATACTTATTCTCCTACCCCTCGTGCAAGAGGGTAGTGGATTCCTTATATTGTTGTTGAAGGTCTTCAAGAGTGCCTTGGAGATCCTCAATCATATCATAATAAGCTACGTTATTGGCCACCGCACAATCAAGCAGACACTTCAAGTATTGGTAGGCCTCAATTTCCTGTTCCGAAGCATCTTGGCCGAGGATGTCGAAGATTTGTGCTGCACTCAGATCTGTGTGACCAGACTTAAAATATTCATTGCATTGCCGCAACAGCTTTGTATCATGAGCAGACAGTAATTCCATCCTGGACACAAACTAGTAGAGAAAGAAAAAGCAATAATCAATAAGAGTACCAGCAGAACATGAAGAGAAGAAACAACAGTATGCAAAAATAAAAGTTTATGTTTTATTATATCACAAAGTTCAGAGTTACATGTTCATGGTTACATTTGACAAAAAAAAAATATAAAGAGAAACCCGAACAACTCTACACCTTTTCCTTGTCTCCCAAAACCTTCTCGGGAGGCTGGGACGAGGAGGTAGGTTGCTCGGAGGGAACAAAAAGTTGATCGGGGAGCGTTGGCAATTGCTCGGAGGAAGTAGAGATTTGCTGAGGTTCCTCGTTAGTAGACTGGATGGCTGGGGAATGAGAAAATTGATCTCCCAACAGCATGGAAGACTCTTCGGAGGCAGCTTCGTCTTTAGGAGTTGGAGGGGGACCAGGGATGTGTCGCTGGAAAAGTTCATAAGTTTCATCAACCTTTATCTCCTTAAAAGCTGCGACCCACCCATCTCTAAAGTATTTTAGGCTGCCATATTCGACTTGCGACATCATGGCAGCCAAGCCTTTATTCCACCCCTTATCCCAGCCGGCGCTAAAAGATTTCTTCATGGCCAACTTACTCTTTGTCTTCTCCGAGGAAAGCTTCTCGGAGAGAAGGTTATCAGCAGCTTTCAATTTATTCTCAACCTCCTTCTTCTGACGACGTACTTCCCGAAGTCGACTTAACTCCTCCTCAGCAACCTTGAGTTTATCTTCAAACTCCTCAGCATTCTTGAGCTTCCCTTTAAGCTCTTTATTCTTCTCCTCCAGACTATTTAATTTTTTCTCTAACTCCTTAGAGACCTCAATAACCTGAGCTTTTTCCTGCTCGGTCGAAGCAAGCTTCTTCTCCCAAGTTGCCTTATCATCAGCATATTTCTGGCGAGAATCTTTCAGAGACTGCCCCAAGCCCATCAAAGCTTCCTCTACACTAGACAAGGAGCTTGAAGCTTTAATAACTTCATTTTTCTTCAAAATTGTGTTAAAACGGCTCACCAACTGTGCAAAGAAAATGAAAGCAAGTCAAAGACAGATATAACAAAGGAAAAATGAAAAGTTCAAAACAACAAGACTTACAGAAGCAATATGGCGAGCAGCCAATGAGGTAACCATATCCCGAGAAAGGTTCTCTTCAATATCTTGGATCTCGGGAATGATCCAAGTCTTCATCGAGCTCATGGCAGAGCTCGGGAGAACAAAAGTTGGAACACCAGTTCTAGTAATTGGGGGCTGAGTGATGGTTTGAACGAGGAGCTTTTCTTCAGCTTCCTCGGAGGAACAGGAATAGTTTCGACCAAGGAAGAACTCTTGGTCGGTGATATGACAATCACCTCACCTGGAGGAGTAGCCTTGCTCGGGGCTACTAAAGGCTTCTCGGTAACCTTCGCAGGAGCAGTTGGAGGAGCTGCATCAATTTTCTTTGTCCCTTCTGGGACATCATGTTTACTTATTTTTGCCTCTCCAGCACCAGAGGCAGGTTTCTTGAAAAGGGTAGGATGTCTTCTTTTCTTCATCCTTTCACTTAAAGGAACGTGTTACTCAGGCGAAGAACTGGTAGAAGCTGGTACTGGCTCTGCGTTGCTTATCACCGGACGAGCAGTAAAAGAAGTTGTGTAACTCTTGTACTGAAACAGATATGAAGATGACCTAATGTGCTCGTCGACAACAGACTGCTGCAAACTCTAGATAAGTTTTAAGTGCCTTATATTAACGTCTGACTCTTTTGGACAGATTCTTTTACTGTCAACTGCAAATAAATCAACATTAAAATATCAGTGGCACATTTTATCAGACATAAAGGAAGCATAATCTCAAAATAAATAAAATGAAATAAAAATAACCTATCCCATTGCCATAGGGAGGGCATCTGGGACCCTAATACACTTCATCTCCAGATAAAGGAGCATGTTGACAATTTTTTATAACAACCCCGTGCTCAAAATAGTCCCTATTGGCATCCGGGAGATTGACCACTAAAGCCCTATTTAAAAATATAGTTTTTAAATAAAAAGTATTATCTCCTATAGCCTATCTATAACAAAACATTATTTCTAGAATTCCTATGCGAGTTCCATGAATTTGGTTTAGTCTATGAACCCCATTAACTATTCTCCATGTATTGGGGGCTATTCTTGCAAGAACAACGTCAAAATATTGACAGAATTCCAGACATAAAGGATTAGGCGGAAAAGAAAAGCCACATTCACTAATAAAGAGACTGGGGAACCAATGTCCCTCAGCCAAACGGAAATAATCGGAAGGTTCAGAAAGTTCCTCCAGAACAACCCAGGAGGGAATAAAGAAATTAGAGCAAAATTTATCAAGAGATTCAACAAGGTAAACCATGATGAATAAAGGAAATGAAGAAGAAGGAAGAAGATCTTACAGAAAAAGAGTGGATCTGTTGACAACGAACGATGAAAAGGATGAAAGCACAAGAGAGTAAGACAATCGAAAACTCGAAGATATAAATTTGAAAAAGTAAAAGACGATGGGATTGTCTGTGACGCTTAAATACTCTGCCTTGGGAAAAGGAAAAGTAATGATTACAAAAAGAGACGATTACGTTACCGGCGGCTAAAAAGACAAAAAGGGCGCGGGAAACGAAGCGGTTATAAAAAATTCAAAAAAGCCTGATTCTACGAATTTGGAAGGAGAAATAAATACAAAAGACTCCTAAATTTCAGGATAACCATTTAAAACTGCCATATTCCGAGAAAGAATGTTCCACACTCCTCAAATTTTGAACTATGAAACATTGGGGTCTTCTGTTGATACCAAATTTAGTCTGCTGACATGGCCCAATCAAGTGAAGACACATGGCAACAACAAACACTTTCGAGGAACTCCTGCACTCCGAGGAACCATGCTACAATGAGGAACACTGCTTCCCCGACCAACTCAGACGCTCCGACTTACAAGAACTCTCCGAGGAACTTTTGAGTACCGAGGAACTTAGGCGGTCCGAGCAGCTTAGGCGGTCCGAGCTGCACCTCGAACAAAGCATTAATAGTAGGATGACCAACAGTTTAACTGTTCATTAAATGCTTATCATTCAGATGTATACACTTAAGGGGCATTTAATACATTACCCTTTCATATGTACAACATTTAATGTATTACCCTTTCACATTATAGCCTCAGGGCTATAAATACATTGTATTACCCTCATTGTAAGGGGACCGGAATTTCTTGATTGAACTTCTAATCGAGAATTCCCAAACAGTCATCAATAACAGAAATAGTGGACGTAGGCCATTCTTATAAGGCTGAACCACTTTAAAACCTCTGTGTCTCATTTATTTTATCTGTGATTAAATAATTAGAT
The DNA here is from genome assembly GCA_949130495.1 of Sambucus nigra. Lineage (NCBI taxonomy): Eukaryota > Viridiplantae > Streptophyta > Magnoliopsida > Dipsacales > Adoxaceae > Sambucus > Sambucus nigra. The sequence continues at coordinate 96,683,400 of OX422212.1, forward strand.
ACGATCTAATTTTTTACATCAACAATAGCATTGATGGTGAGGTTGAATTTATTATAGTGGCCATAATATTTGGTGTAATTTGATTCCCCCTTCACCTATTATTGGTAAATGTACTTTGTTTTTACACTACACCAAATCCTGCGAATGGTCACGCCCAGTGGGTCACGGCCCAAGTCCGCGACCAGCTGGTCGCGGACTTGGGCCGTGACCCTCTCAAAATTTGGCGTGACCATATTTATTATCACACTATATTATCGACGCTCGGAAAGTGGTCACGGACCAAGTCCGTGACCATAGTGGTCGCGGACTGGGGCCGTGACCAGATCGTGACCATCTTGGCGCCAAAATCGCGCCAAAATTCCCTCCAAGCTTGGTAACGGGTGGGTCACGGCCCAAGTTCGTGACCCATGGCATGAGGAAGAAGAGAGTACACACATTTAGGGTCACGGCTAAAGGCTGTGACCATTTCTGGGTGTGGGTCATGGCTATGGGCCGTGACCATACCTCATTGAAGCACTAGGGTGGATGAAAAAGGGTCTCGCACCACAAATTGAGGGTCACGGCTTGGGTCCGTGACCATTTCTTGGTATGGGTCACGGCTATGGGCCGTGACCATCCCTCATTTGAGCATCAGCAGGTCACACATGATATCCCTTATGGTGGTTGCGGATGGGGGTCACAGCTCTAAGCCATGACCATTCATCAGATGGAGAACTAATGGGTTGCGCTGGTGGGTCACGGCTTTAGGCCGTGACCAGATATAGCCATTAAAAAAAGCCTCTTATCTCAGTCCCATTTCCTATTTGGGTGTTTGTGATTTTGTCAAAGAGAGTTTGGGGCGATTTTTACGATTCGATTTCTTTGCTAAGATTTTTGAAAGGTATGTGTGTATATGTGTGTGTTCATTTCGATTTGATGATTTGTGGGAGCTGTGTGCATTTCGATTTGATCAGTTTTGAAAGGTATGCGTGTACTTGTGCTAGCATAAGCCGTCACCCCCCAAAATTGATTATAGGCCATTGAAAATCAATTTCCATTTGGGTTATTATTCTTGTTTGTATGTGTGTTTATGTATAAATTTATGTTTATATATGTGTGTATGCATATATTTATGTATATATGTGTGTTTATGTATGTAACTATGAACAAATAAATTATTTTTTATATCAATAAACCCTAGATTGTATGAGTGTGTATGTATAGATTGTATGTGTGTGTATGTATAGATTTATGGCAAAAAAAATATTAGGGTTTAGAAAACCCTAGATTTTATGTGTGTGTATGTATAGATTATGTCAATAAACTGTAGATTGTATGTGTGTGTATGTATAAATTATGTCAATAAACCCTAGATTGTATGTGTGTGTATTTTTTTGACAAAATATTATTCAAAACCCTAGACATTATATTTTTTTTGACAAAATGTAATTAAATGGAATTTTAATAAGTAAAAAAAATTACATCCACCTTGTTGTGGGTTATATGCATGTCATCATATTATATTAGGGGTTATATGCATGTCGTGATTTTTTTTTGACAAAATATAATTAAATGATTTTTTTTTTACATACTAGTCACAAACAAGTGTGCACATTATTATAGTGAGATATTGTTGGCTTGGTTGTTGGAGACTATGTTGAATTTATTGAATTGATACTAGTGTCGATAAGTGTACATGTTATTAAATTTGTTAGGTGTGTTCTTGATTTTCCTATAAAAAGTATATCACTTATCTTGCGATTAATGTGCATTTTTTGACGTTTACGTCAAGATATTAGGAGGATACAACTTGACATGGAACAAAGGCAACTTGATTCCGTTCATTCATAATTTAACTTGACATGTATACCATAATTCTGTTGATTTTATACAGTTCTATTTTAGTTTGAGATTTGTTGTGATCAACTTGATTGGATATATATTTTAAAACCTTAAAAGGGCGGCGTAATAATCACAACTACATTGATATTATAGGCACTGGGTTGATATTATACATTTTTGTTCTCCTTTGCCTTTGTGTACATTTCTTTACATATTATAGGCAGTAGGTTGCTCATGTTCGTTCGAATTGTGATGTTAAAATGGGGGAATAAATCTACGTCATATGTGTCACGGTTGTGACGGTTGTGGGTCACGGATGAGGGCCGCGACCAATTTTTTTTTAATTTTTTTGTCACGGTCGTGGGTCGCGGACTTTGACTACGACCGATTTTTCACGGTGGTGGGTCACGGATGAGGGCCACGACCAATTTTTTTTGATTTTTTTGTCATGGACGTGGGTCGCGGACTTTGACCACGACCAATTTGTCACGGTTATGGGTCACGGATGAAGGCCGCGACCATTTTTTTTTAATTTTTTTGTCACGGACGTGGGTCGCGGACTTTGGCCGCGACCAATTTGTCACGGTTGTGGGTCACGGATGAGGGCCGTGACCCGTCACGGTATGGGTCACGACCCAAGTCCGCAACCATCTGTCGTGACCCCTCTCGGACGTGACCATTTTTTGGTCACGGACTTGGGCCGCGACCCACGAAAATGGACGAAAATGGTCACGCTAGAAATGGTCACGGCCCAAGTCCGCGACCCACAACTTTGGTCAGGGATTTTGGCCGTGACCAATCGCCAATTTTGGTGTAGTGTTATGTGATATTTCCAACCCATGGAAATAGAAGTTTGTTCAGTATTGTGATAGGTATAGTTTCCATAAACATATTTATGTAAGCAACCTGGAATTAAACGAAATCAAGTAGTGGTATGACTTAACAACTTCCCCTGGGTCTAGCACATACCATTTATAGGAGAGGGAAAAGTCCCACAACTTTGTTATTTTGTTTCCTAGATCCTAAAAAGACACTAATTCAGATGTGTTAGTATTTTTAGGAAACTTTATGCTCAAAACTATGTAAGTCTTCATGTGCTTGTCTAGGCTAAATATCCTAATAGTGTCTTTGCAATTTGTTTGAAACTTTAATATTGAGTGGTCTTTATTGTTTATGAACATACCTACTATAATAGAAATTCCAAAGATTTTGAAGTCAGGTTAGCGGACATAAAAATTGTTTCGGAATGACCAACTCTGTTTGGGGTTTGATTTCATTGAATAATTACCTATATATCTCTTGGCTAAGAATTCATAGTTGCATTTACTAAGAATTTTACCATAGTCCCTAAATTAGCAGTAACCTATTATATAGTGGTCCATGATTCTTCAATCCTAATATATACCCCAATCCTTAATGTAGGGACAAGGGTATTAGATGTTGGTGAATCATCTTCTCCCACCTCCATAATATTTCCCCATTCGGAGGAATCCGAATCTATCCAAGGGACAAAGAATTTTTTTCATTGATAATTTCAATCCCCTATTTTTCATATGAATAGTTCAACTCTTCAAGTCGCCTATGGGAAGAGATATAGGTGTGAAGATGATTGAGAAGGTTTTAGATTTACCCAAGTCCCCCAAGATCCAAAAGACATAACTGGCCACCTAAGATGAATCTTTGATCTTGATGTGTGGAGGGACAATTTTAAAAGCAAAAGGGAACCAACAAGGCCGCCCAAGGTGTATCATGCACCAAAAAGTGAATAATATCCGCCCAAGAGAAGGATACCCATGAGAAATAGAACGAGAGAGATAAATAAATACACACACACACACACACACACACACACATATATATATATATATATATATATATAGAGAGAGAGAGAGAGAGAGACAAAGTTTGAACATGAAAATAAGAGGAGGATGGACCAAAATCCTCCCTCAACACCATTCGGGGAAATAACTGAAAACGATAGATTTTCTAAATCAATGCTCCGATACCACTTGTTGGAAGTGATGACCCCCAATTTTAATTTTACAAAAAGAATTCCCTTTAGTGCGAAATAAAGATGGCTCAACAAAACACACACAAACAACAAATTTTAATTTCTTTCAAATTAAAATTAAACTAAACTCAAAGTGAAATTAAATTATACAAGAAATCCATTTTCACTTAAACAAATTAATTCAATCCAAGTCCTAAAATTTGCCTAACAAATAATTAATTCAATTTGCAAATTAAGCCAAACCAGTTTTATCAAATTAAAGAAATGACTTGAATTAAATTAATTTTTACCCAAATTGAATATGCACCAAATTAACTATAACAATTTTATCTTTTTTTCCTAAGCATGCATCAAATGTGATATAGAAAAATATTAAATAAGTAAACAACCACTACGCCGCGGTGTACGAGGAAAAACCAACAACGGGAAAAAACCCAGGACGGCCCTAGCCTCAAATCCAATAAGTACGGTTTTCCAAGTACAAGATAAAAGGACTTAGAACACCCGACTTGACTCCATCCAAGCCCCGATGCTTCTTCTTGTACACACCACTGCCTAGCGAATAGCTACGGAGGTCCACCGCGGTCTCGAAATCCACTGATCGGACTTTTTCTGGTCACCACCACCCGAACGAGGAGCCTTTCTCCAAGTGGGTATGCACAACAAACAAGCTTATTCTTTATGGGATGTAGAAGTAAACCCAAACTTCTGTTCTTTGAGGTGTAGAGAAAAATCCAGTTCTAACACTCCAACAAGGATATATATATATATATATATATTAAGGAATTTGGAATAAACAAACTATTGGGTGTGTATGTGTTTTTGGTGAAATTAATCTATAAAAATCAAACACAAAACATGGAACTTTTTCTTGAAAGAATTTTCTCTCTAAAAATATCTTAGAATGTGAAAAACTTACTTAGAAAAAGTTAGTTTTCGCACTTGATAATTCTATTAAAAAGTAGTGGGAATATGGAGAAAACTGCTAAAAAAACTGCGAAAAAAATTGTTCCCGCCAAAGTCATTCGAACGACATTTTCGTTCGAATGACTTTACTAACGATGTTCTAGAGATAAAAAAGGAATCTCATTAGAACTATCGTTCGAACGACCTGGGAATATCGTTCAAACGAGATTCTAGTTTGTTCGAACGACTTAGCAGAAAATGCTAAATTCTATTTAAGCCCAAAGCTTTTATGAAAAGCTCTTAAAAAATATTTTCTGAGTAAAACAAAGTGGTTTAAAATTATTTATAAAAAATTATAAATTAGAACCAATAAATTTCCAAGCTCCTATATACATATATATATATATATATATATATATATATATATATATATATATATATATATATATATATATATATATATATAATGCTTTCATACCTTAGGATCATTGGAACTAATGTTGTTGACGTAGAAACGAGGCACACTAAACCCGACATATGATGAAGCTTTATACTCTTGGCCGCTACGTCTTGAACTAACACATCATAGGCTTGTATGGATACACATGAACATTATCCTATAACTCAAATATTTTTGTCCGAAATTGATCCAACACTACATTAAGACTCAATCGGAGACTAGTGTCCTTACAAATCTCCGCCTTTGGCTATTCCGGGACAAAAACCAAACAAAAATCCTAAAGGGTCGTCAAGCTCTACTATATCTCACCCAAATTAAAAATTACATAGCTTGACTCAAAACCCAAGGATCAATATCTTTGCCGATGAAAGTTGCCATTTAGAAGATTTCCTGCACACTTAAGTAAACTATCAAACGCATAGGGAATATCAAGAATATTAAATGCATGTAAAGTAAATACTCCCCCAAAATTAATTCTCCCCTTCATCACATAAATGACCTACTTAGAAAGACGTGTCCCCCTAAGATAAATCTCCCAAATTAAGATATGATTACAATAGGATTAGATATCATTTCTCCCCCTATCATTCTCCCCATTTTTGTTCAGGAATAGACAAAGGATAAAAACTAATTTAAACAAGATGAAGCTTAGAGTGATAAGAGCATGAAAGCATATGAGCAACAAAATCAAACCTAATCCATACAAATATTAACAGATATCAACAAAGATGCAAGACAAAAAAAAACATGATACCAATGTGATACATAAGATACTAAGCATGTGATATCAACAACAATATGCAACAAGATAGATACCAATTATGAATTTGAAGGATATATGGACTAGAAAGTGAGGCAAAGAAAAAAAATACCATATATATATGTAGACATAATGAATATCACTAACGTACACGCGCATATATATAGGTATAGATACCACACATGACACAAAACACAATAAGCATTTCACACTCGTATGGCAACAATGTGTCATATGGAAACGGAAGTGTAGGGGTGTGAACTAGTAATAATTAAATTTAGACCCAATCACTTAAAACATGTTCACGGAGTTCTCATTTGATTGCAAACTTCATCACATTTGAATATAACCTCATGTGACAATATAAATTGAACTCAATGAACAAACATACACAATGCATACAAGTCTAGAATTTTGATGATTCTACAAACCAATAGAGTCATGACATTAAAAGTACAACTAGGACAAACGGACAGAGTGCAAACCATTGATATACCATCCAAACTCCCTCAATTTAAGAATATTATTTTAATCTTTTGAATGAATAAATCAACTAAACAAAATAGGCCTTGGTAAATATTTTCTTTTAATGCCATTATTCTTTTAGATCTTTGGACCACGTATTTGTTTTAGGTCCAAGCAAACGGTGGCTTACTCGAAAAGGATAATATTTCCTTTCGGAGCCCTTCCCCGTGCACATATACATATATAATCTTTTATCGCTCAATTCTCGCTGGTAACCGATTTTAACATGCACTAGTCCTCCTAGGTTACATAACATGTAGATGACAATATTGTTAGGAGAACACCTCAAAAAGATAAAATATATATATGAAGTTATAATTTCAAGTGAGCTCGTGCATCTGTGAAATGAGGCATATAAAAATAGAATCCATTTATCAATACAATATGTAACTACTCCATGTAAGCATGGTAAAGAACATTTTAAGGATTGACAATCTAAACCAAAAGTTCTAGCCACATGGGAGCGATAAAGAATGTATTCAAACACAAGTATATGCCACTTAGAGTGTGTCAAACTAACATACACACAAAACAAACATATTTTTGAGTTTTTTTTTGGAATTTTTTAAACCAAACAAACAAAAATATTTACTCCAAAAGACAAACAAAAATCATTTGTATTTTTCATTAACCCTAAATTACTAAAAGGTAAAACACAAATGATAAACAAAAATCTTTTTGTATATTTCATTTAACGCAAACTAAAATGAAAGAACTATAATACAAAAGATAAACAAGTCATGATTTCTAGAATGAGATATGAAATAAATCAATGACTAGAAATTAACTAAACATGCATACACCTACCAATGATATATAATATGAAGCACAAAAAGCTAGAGTATGCAAACATCTAATACATTCAACCTTTAGATTTAGCAAGGGAGGTTTCATGTGAAAGCAAATAGGAATCAACAAATCTAATATCTAGCACGTCTAAAAATGATTTCCTAACCCATATAAATGTATATTTAAAATGATGGGATTTGGGAACTAATGAAATACTAGACATAGACTTCCTAGGAATTCTTTTAGGATCAAAACAAAATTACCTAAGGTGACCTTTCCTACCACAATGCAAGCATGTTAAAACATGAGGAATGATACCTAAGGTGTGACCTTTTCTAAAATCCTTGGATAAAGTTGACCCTCTAAAACAAACAATGGTCTTAGCTTTAACAACATAAATATTTGAACCAGCTGAGCTATAACCATTACACCTACTACTCGAGTCTTGTAAGTCATTTTTTATTTTTAAAATTTTGGACTCAAGTAATAAATTAGACTCTTCAATTTTACGGGACTCCTTCTTTAAATATTCTATAACTTCTAGAAGGTTATCACGCTCCCCCTCAATGTGAGAAAACTTGTCCTAAAGAGTCTTTTCTCGATTATCACTATCTTTTTTAGACATGTTTAAAATATTAAAATTGTGATTTATGTCCATGAACTTTTCACGGAAAATATCTTTTTGAGATAGCGAGGTTTGCAGAAGTTCAATTCTAGATTTAAAACATAAATTTTCATTTTCAAGAAACTTAATTCTTTTTGCAAATCTCACATTTAATTCTCTTAAACTTTCCTTACACTTATTAAGCCCATTAAATTCCTCTCGAATATAAAAAGCTTCATTATCATTAGAAATGGACAAATTATCATTAAGATGTCCCATTGAGAGATACAAAACAAAAATGAAAGTGAGTAAAAAATAAACCACATAAAAATACAAGGAACACAAAGAAAAAATATAAAGGACGAAAAACGGATCTTTAACACGATAAATTAGCGCTCCCGCTCTGATACCAATTTGAAAATGATAGTTTTTCTAAAGCAATGCTCTGATACCGCTTGTTGTAAGTGATGACCCCCAATTTTAAATTTTACAAAAAGAGTTTCCTTTAGTGCGGAATAAAGATGGCTCAACACAACACACACAAACAACAAATTTTAATTTCTTTCAAATTAAAATTAAACTGAACTCAAGTGAAATTAAATTAAACAAGAAATACATTTTCACTTAAATAAATTAATTCAATCCATGTCCTAAAATTTGTCGAATAATTAATTAATTCAATTTGCAAATTAGGCCAAACCAATTTTATTAAATTAAATAAATGACTTCAATTAAATTAATTTTTACCCAAATTGAATATGCACCAAATTAAATATACCAATTTTATCTTTTTACCTAAGCATGCATCTAATGTGATATAGAAAAATCTAAAATAAGTAAGCAACCACTACGCCGCGATGTATAAGGAAAAACCCACAACGGGAAAAACCCCGGACGGCCCTAGCCTCAAACCCACTAGTACGGTTTTATAAGTACAAGACAAAAAGACTTACAGGACACGACTTGACTCCGTCCAAGACCCAACACTTCTTCTTGTACACACCTTTTCCTAGAGAATAACCACAGAGGCCCACCGCGGTCTCAGAATCCACCGATCAGACTTTTTCTAGTCACCGCTACCCGAATAATGAGCATTTCTCCAAGTGGGTATGTCACAGCAAACAAACTTCTTCTTTATGGGATGTAGAAGTAAACCCAAACTTTTCTTCTTTGAGGTGTAGAGAAAAATCCGGTTCTAAACACTCCAAGGAAGGATATAAAGGAACTTGGAATAAACAAACTATTGGGTGTGTATGTGTTTTTTGTGAAATTAATCCATAAAAATCAAACACAAAACATGGAACTTTTTCTTGAAAGAATTTTCTCTCTAAAAATCTCTTAGAATGTGAAAAAGTTACTTAGAAAAAGTTAGTTTCCGCACTTGATAATTCTGTCAAAAAGTAGTGGGAACATGGAGAAAACTGCAAAAAAAACTGCCAAACAAACTGTTCCCGCCAAAGTCATTCGAACGATATTTTCGTTCGAACGACATTCTCGTTCGAACGAATTTACTAACGATGTTCCAGAGATAAAAAAGGAATCTCGTTAGAAGTCTCGTTCGAACGAGATTCCAATTCGTACGAATGACTTACCAGAAAATGCTAAATTCTATTTAAGCCCAAAACTTTTATGCTTAAAAAATATTTTTTGAGTAAAACAAAGTCGTTTAAAATTATTTATAAAAAATTATAAATTACACCCAATAAATTTCCAAGCTCCTATATATATATATATATATATATATATATATATATATATATATATAAAATGCATTCATACCTTAGGAGCATTGGAACAAATGTTGTTGGCATGGAAACGAGGCACACTAAACCCAGCATATGATGAAGCTTTATACTCTTGGCCGCTACGTCTTAAACTAACACGTCATAGTCTTGGATGGATACACATGAACACTATCCTATGACTAAAATATTTTTGTCTGGAATTGAGCCAACACTACATAAGACTCAATCGGAGACTTGTGTCCTTATAATAACAAACCTTTAATGGTTTCCCCATGGGGATCATTCTCCATTACCACCATCAATTTCTAGGTTTCACCCCTGGATGATTAACTCCGTGAAGGTCCAAGAGCCCAATACTACAGACGACTTTGTATTTTAGTAGGTCAAGGTTGTTTTTTCAATTTCCCATATTGACACATTGCTTAAGAAAATGTCAGGTGGCACCCCGTAAAATCTAAACTGATTAATCAGGTTTAAAATAAATAATTACACGCATCTAAAATTTTGGATATCATTCTAAGTAGGAAATAAATAAAAATAAATGCATAAAGATAATAAGTCAATACAATCATAAAAGTAAACCACGATAAACCACCGATACCAAAAAATCACAGTAATAAAATCAAACACTAAAAGTACTACTGTCTAAATATAAATCTAACTCCCTAAATAAAATAGCAAGTACTCTAATATCTGACACGACTAGAATATTATAATATGTATAGGAATATACGATTGAAAACACATGATCAACACCTACATCATATCTATGCAATAACTGAAGAAGTGAGCAAGTAGATGGATCAGGACTGAGGTGGCAATGGAGGACTATATCCTAAAAAAATCTAATAAAAAATAACATAAACAACAAGTTTATTAAGAATAGAGATTTATATGAATTTTTGACGCAATAAATAACTATGAACCTTCCTCCCATATTTTTGTTTTTTTATGTTATCACAACTCAAACTACACTAGATATCACATGAGTCCAATCCCAAGCCCAAGTCAACCCCATTTTTAATTATCATTCTTCTTAATTGAATTTAATTTAAGTGGTTCTATCATATATCCCACTCTATACAACTCAAGTATAATACCAAATACGAATAACACCATATTAAGTATAATATCCACATAAGTACGTTTCCCAATACGTACAAGTAAATGGACTACTCTGGAGTCCACACATAAAATATACGAAGGCCTAGTTTTATCGCCTTCGGGGATCAGTCGTGCACACTAGATATATTTATAGGCCATCCTGAACCTATAACCATAAAATCCATTAGAAATGGATAATCATTATGCATTCCCATCACAACTCATGGCCTCCATACCCAAGGATATGCATTAGAGCTCCCTCGTATATTTCCCACACAAAATATGGGTTTATTAGTTATAGGATCATGGTAACGGATTAGGGTCAAGCCCGTCGCTACCTGCTAAGTTAATGTTGTACATGCCATATCAAAATATCTCCTACTATGTCACCCATGAGAACTCACACATAATATTCTTACACATAAGAGAATAGAATAGGGACCATAATTTTGGACAAATTACTAACCCATAAAGCCAAGTTCTTAAATGAATTAATACTCTTTAATTAAGAATTTCAAAATCAAATAGATTCAAAGTCCTTCTAATAAGATTCTTGACTCGTTCTAACGAGTTCCTAACTCATTTGAACAAGAACCCTTATCTCAGTCTAAGAGATATTATTCTCATTTGGACGAGATGAACAATGTATTTTTCTCTAAACCTCCAAAGACCACCATTAATGGAAAAAAACACCTAAATCCAATCCTTTACACAATACCAATACCATTATCCTTCAGATATAAGTTACCTACTAGATACTTAAGTTCTATAATTTTCCCAATTGATCTCAAATTTAGTTCAACTCTTAGATTAAACAGAGGGATTTGTCATGATTTATGGGTATAAATCAATACCTACCAAAATTCACTAATAATATATTCCAATTCAAGAGATTCAATACAACATTCTTTACATATTAACAATGTATTAAGGTTTAAACTTAGTAATTATTGTAATTTCAAAATTATAATTTATTAGTAAAAAAATCAGATTCTTAAACATTAAATTAACATGTTAAGATGACCAATTACTATAACACAATCTTTAAATTAAATGTTTAATCTAGGTAAACTTTCCTTTGGATTTTAGAATGAATTCAAGCCAAACTCCTCCAAATCCCCTTCTCCTCTTGAGTGTTTGCTTTCTCTTGATTTGTAAGGAGACGTTTTCCATAGTTCATAGTTTAAATAGAGTATGTCGTACACCATTACACCCATCAAAGAAGTTCACGTTCATTGTTCAAGACGACGAATTCGAATTTCAAGTATCTTCAATATGTGCACAACATGAGGTATAATTTCGTGTATAATGTGTTTAAGTTTCATAAATGTTTTACATTTATATTGAGATATTTTTTAAAACTAACTTCAAGAAACTGAGGTATTTTTTCTAAGTAAAATTTTATTTCTCAAAACCTATTGGCGAGCTTTTTAAAGTAAAATTTTCTCGCGACTGTCATTCAAAAGGCAAGGCAATGTCATTTAAATGACATTGACATGTCATTCAAATGAATACTTCTAACGACATCACATGTCATTTCAAGGGTCACGAGAAGGGTCATTACTTGTTTACTTCAAACGAACACTTACAATTTTTATTTTTTTAAAGGTCGTTTCTTACGTCGCTCGAAGTCACTTCTAACAACATTTAATGTCATTCGAATGACTTAGAGATGTCTCCATAATGGCCTTCACCGCCTTAACTTTTTTGGTCAGCTATAAATACCTGTTGTGGAGACCTTTTTTATTAAGACTTTTGATAGACAAAAACTGCAATTAGACAAAACTTTTTGGGCTTTTTATGTGTTTGATTCACACCAAAATATCCTAATTATTTTGTTAATTGTTTGTGGAACACAAATCATTTCATTTGAAGTTTGTTCTTGTTGAGTTACATCTTTACTCCTGGATTGGTAGCTCCTAAGGGAGTTTCTTACTTACGACTGCGGTCACTTGGGGAGACTCGAGGATGTTCCTTGCTGGGGAGAGTTGAGTTTCTTGTGAGTTCTTGCAGGAGTCCATTGTTGATATAGGTTGCGTCCTATACGAGTTTTCTACAAAAGATTCATTATATATTTCTGTAAGTGTGTTGTAAGATGCATTTTGCAAACTCTTATTGAAGTAAAAGGTATTTCTCTTTCGGGGGATTTTTTCCTGAAATTTTTTGTTCCTCGATTTGCGATTTATGATTATTGAATTTGCATGGTTTGATGTATATCACATAGATGCACGCGTAAGGTTTGATTAATTTGATAAAGGATTGACTATAATTAAATAAGTTTAAAATTTGGAAATTTGCGATAAACAATCGATATCACTTCATCTACAAATTGGTATCACAGAACGTTTCATCAAATTATCGCGAGATTCTTTTTCTGCAAAATTTTTGTGATGTCGATTTTTTTTGAAAAATTTCACAATTTTTTTGATGAAAAACATATATAATCGCCTGTTCATCTTTGAGGGAACGAATTATGCTTATGAGAAAGACCGCATGAAATTTGGTTTAAGGGCTATTGATGAATGTGTCTGGATTATGGGTGAAAGAGGGTGGACTCCTCCCAACTTCACCATTAATAGTGTCACGAGTCTCAAACCTGTGTCTAACTGGACTGAAGATGATTTTAAATGGAGCAATTTTAACTCCCGTGGCCTGATCACTATTTCTAGAGCTGTCACTCCTGATGAGTTCCTCCATATTATGACGTGTACGACATCTAAATAAGCATGGGATATCCTCACCAAATTTGATACAATCAAGATGTACGAGTCTGTGTGTGTTGACGAGTTTTATGCTAGGTTGTTGGACATAGTAAACACGATTTTTAATTTGGGTGAGAAAATCGACGAGACGAGAGTTGTTAAAAAGATTTTGAGGTCACTTCCATCCCGTTTTATTCCTATAGTCATTGTTGTAAATTCTTTGGCGATATTAGATACACTGAAGTTGGAATGACGATATTAGATACACTGAAGTTGGAATGACTCGTAGGAGACCTTCAAACTTCTGAGATCGAAATGTTTCCTAAAACCGTTAAGCCTAAGGATAAAGGGAGTGTAATTAAGGCACAATCTAGGAAGAGTGAGAAAGTGTCTAGAAAGAGAGAGAATAAGAAGAAAGAGAGAGTTTGTGATTCCATGTTTGAGGGAGAGTTTAACATTGACGAAGTGTCCAGATTTACTAAATATTTTTAAAAAATTCTCAAATTTTCCAAAGAAAATTATTCGAATAAAAAGTTTTTTGAGAAAAATAAAAAGAAAGAAGAGGCCAATGAGAGCGGTGAGAAAGAGAAAGATTAAGAAGAAAGATGTTTTAAGTGAAAGGGAAAAGGGCACAAGGAATTTGAGTGTCCCACTATGCTAAAGATAAAGGGAAAGAAAATTTATATGCCAACCACTCTTAGCAATAATGACAAAGAGGTGAATGATTCATGGGACGAGTGATCACATGGTATGTGTGTCGCCGTTAGGGCAAGTCACGTGAGCACACCTAGTTTGTCTCACGACGATGAGGACACTTGTGCACGTGAGAGATGTAATACCCCACCCTAGAAAATAAATATTTAATGTTGAATGTAGAATTTTACTCGAAGGATAAATCATTGGAGAAACAAGTACATAATTAATGAACTGAAATTAAAAATAAAGTGACGCGTCGCACGTAGAGATTATTAAAAAGAAAATTCATGGTGCATGGTCTACATGGAGTGACATTTAGGTTAAAATGGTCATAATTAATATATTTTTAAAGTATGACGTGAATTATTTGGGCAATAAATGAGTTACGGATCCGAGTTAGTGTAGACTATACATGACACCCCAAACTTGAACTTTGCGAAGTCTTTGCAGCAAACCTGGAGGATGATAAAAATAATTCGACCAATTATTTGGGGTATTAAAAATATATATAATTAATCTTGTGGAGACAAATTAAGAAACCTTGGACACTTTTCACATTGGACTCGGTCGACCAACCACCTGGTCGCGATTGATCGCGAGTCACAAATATGGCTTAGGCGGGAATCAGTTTATGTGTTGTCTTTATAACCACCTTTGGATTTCTAGAGTTCTCGATTGTAGGACTAGATAGGTCCTGATATGGGAAGGTTTTAGTGTGGATAAGGTTGCCTCTTTAGGCATCAACTCATTGGGGTGGGTTATATGAAACAAGTTGTATGGGTTTTGGAGAGAAAGACTCCATAAGATTTTCAAAGACTCTCCCCCTCTCTCTAAACTCTCAAGCTCTATCCACTTCTACCCCAGAACTTATGGGAAATTCTTACCACTATTTACTCCATAGAACCGTCAATAGAAACCATTGAACAACCTTACATAACTATGGAAAACCCTAGGAAGATTTATGGGTTTAAAGATGGAGATGTTTATGGAGTTTCCTTAAGATTTGTAGAGGAGGTCAAGGTCTTACAATGGAGTTTGAAAGGGGTCATTTGGAGCATACTTGGAGCTAGCTTAGGAGGGATTTTAGAGACCCCCTTGGGGCAACTTTTGGAGTTGGGGGTTATCTATATTCTTCACCATCACCACCATTTGTAGAGCTCATCTAAGGTGGGAAAAACTAAATTTGATATAAGTTTTTAGTGTAGTATAAATTCAGCATGTCATTTACACATATTAGACTTAATATATGTAAGGTAGATGTTTGTTTGCACCCATGTGTTCATTAGTAACCATCTTAGTAGTTGTATGCAAAAAGGTTACAAAAATGATGATTTAAAATGGGTCTTGAAAACATAGCAAATTCCAGAATATAATTATTTAACATTTTATGCAATAAAATGTGTTATAATAATATTTTAGAGGAAAATAATGTGATTTTATGCAACCAAATATATTAGTCTTGTTTAAGCCATTTTGTGATATTAAAATATGATTTCATAAATGAATAAATGAAGATAATTGAAAGGATAAACTCTCATTTTAATGGGAATTTATAAAGTGTATGAAACTTATTTAGAAAGTAAAGTGGGTTAAATGCTTGGATGTACGAAAAGTAAGGTGTTTACATGTATTGTGGTGTAAAAGATAATAATGGGAGTTAAAGGGTGGAAATGTTTGAATAATAGCAAAGTGAATATTAAGATGGAAATTCCTATAAATAAAGTGTGTATTTCAAATGTCTAGAAAATGGGACCTTAATATGTAAAAGGGTGTTGTTTTATATATTAAAGGTGTCAAAGTAGAAAATAAAAGTGTTGAGTAAATTGTGATGTTTAGAAAGGTGTTTAAAATGTTAAGTTGGAAACTTAATTGAAAAAAATTGGGAAAACAACACTTGATAAAGGACTAAATTATAAGTTTTGGCAAATGAAAGGTAAATTGGTAATTTACTTAAAGTGGAATATTTTTATTGAATAAAAATCCCAAAGAATTTTTTTACACTAGTGTGGCTTGAATAATGAATGAATAATGAATTAAGTCCTAAAGCGTGAATGATTTTGGTATAAAATCAACGTATGTGCAAATAAAAGGACTTAAAGGAGGAATAAATCATTTTTCAAGTGTTAATGGCAATTCGGACCATTAAGTTCGGGATTTTGGCTTCGATCGGGATAAAGGAAAGGAGAATGAAGTGGGAATTTGTAAAATGTTAAAACACATAAAAATGGACTCTGATGATACCGGGATAAAGGCAAGAAGGCCCCAGAGCCCTTGGGTGGAAAATCCTAAATCACTAGTCAGAGAATATGGTGCACATAGCCGGCAATGTGAAGTCTGTGGAAGTATATGGTACAGGAAGATTTTGAGTAAAGATATAGAAAATTTGGAACATGTCAAGAAATGGGTTGTGTGGTGAAATGTATTAACACTACATAACTTGAATGAATATAATAAATGTTCCGATTAAAGTGAAATAGACAAGTAAATATGTAAACCTACTAATGAGCATAAGCTAGGGTAAATGGGCAAAGTAAGTGGGTGAATGGGG
The DNA here is from genome assembly GCA_949130495.1 of Sambucus nigra. Taxonomy (NCBI): domain Eukaryota; kingdom Viridiplantae; phylum Streptophyta; class Magnoliopsida; order Dipsacales; family Adoxaceae; genus Sambucus; species Sambucus nigra. The sequence goes on from OX422212.1 coordinate 96,700,071, forward strand.
GATTGAGTAATCTAAGTGGTTAAACTCATAATTTACATAAGAATGCATTGAAAGAGGTTTTCAAATGACAAATAAGTATTTTGTAACACGATGTTTGCATGTGTTCAAAGGGTGAGTTTCAACGAAAATTCTAAAGCGTATTGAAATAAAATAAAAAAGGGTAATTCCGATAAAGGAATGGTTCGAATAAATCAAAAGTAGTGGTTTTAAGTGTTGAACCGGGTGCGCTAAATAAAGTGATAAATGCTAAGTGTGAGAAAATTAATTTTTACAAGATTAAGGTAATTTAATCTGTACAAGAAAGGTTTTCGGAAGTAAAATGGTAATGCATTGGAACACGTATTTTCAAAGTTATACATATGTAGAAACACACATTTTTTTGCATGCATGTGGTTGTAGCATGTGAGTATCTTTTTTTTCATTCGTTTCTATACTTTTTGTATATTCCCATTGGGCACAGGCTCACATCCCCACTTTGTTATGGCATGTTGGGAGCGGTTTTGTATCTTGAGGGCGTTATATAGATAAGTATATTTTATTTATGCTTACGTTAGTAGCTCTGTTTACTTGGACTTTAGGGTTCTCCCCATGGGTCCCTCACGTAGTTTATCTCGAAACTCGGATCGCATGCTAATAAGTGAAATTTTAATTAAAATAAAACTGGACTAGTAACATTATGTAGGTTGTTGCATTTCACTTCACACCTAACACTCGGGTCGGACCGGGTTGACTTATGGTAAACCCATAAAATACGGGTTGGGGCGTTACAAGAACCCCAACGATGATTTAAGTGTGAGAGTGAGTGTGAGAGTGATTATGAGTTTGCAGGTGAGGATGAAAGTGAACTCCAAAAAGCGTTTAGAGATTTATACCCCGACACCTTGAAGACGAAGAAGTTGAATAAGGATTTAGGTCTTAAGGTTTTAGATTTGGAGAGAGGGCGATAGGAGTTTTAAGGGAGTCTTAGGCATCGGTGAGTCAACTCAAGATGGAGAAGGTTTCTTTGAGTGAGTAGTTGATCGTCGTAGGTCGAGAAAAGAGTGAACCTGAAGACCGTGCATCCCAACTTGAGAGAGATCTCAAACGTGCCTGGGAGGTCAAGGTCACTATAGAGGAAACGTCTAAGAAAGTTGTTAAGATGCTCCTCGGTTTCGCTTTGGGTAACGTTGAGAGATTAGGAATGGGTTATAACGGTGCGTCTACTTACAATGTTGCTTCAGATCCGGTACTCGAGTTTATGATAGATCCATATGGCTCTCAACCTAACCCACCTAGGCGTTCGTTACCTAATAGGAGAGTGCGTCCTAAACGTTTTAGGATAAGTATTCCTAGGACCGTGTATCTTTGCACCCATTTCAAGAAGAGATGACACCTTAAGGAATTTTGTTTTAAGTTGGGTAATGTGTCATGCAATTTTTTGCCATGTTATGCTATGGCATGTGCACCCACATGATCCTACACAGTACATGAGACAGTTTGCAGATAATCAGGAGCAAGTTAAGTGTTTAGTCAAAATTTCACATGATTTAATGGATGCTTTTCATACGATGTCACTACCTTTGGAAAAAACCTATGGACCTAACGGTTGAGGTTTACACTTGTTTGCTAGCATAGGATGATTTTCATGATGATATTTTATGCCTAATTCTAGTGTATACTACCATTGTACTTTTTTATGTATTTTTCAAAAAACCAAAAAGATTTTCGTTTTGTAAAAAATTTGGAAAAAGATAAAAAGATTTTCTTTTTTAAAAAAAAATTGAAAAAGCCAAACAGATTTTATTTCGATAAAATTTTGGAAAAAGAAAAAAAGATTTTTTTTATTTTGTTTTACACCATTTATGAATGGACATTTAGGATGGCCAAGTCACTACATCATTCCATATCCATGTGACTATTTGATAGTGATTTGAGACGCATCATCATTTCAGTCTGTTCTTTACAATGTTTGGAGTCATTGAGAGTTTATTAGTTGTTACTTCCTACATGTTTGATTCATGATTTCCTTTATTGCACACGTCCACAGATTTGTTTGATTATTGTTCTTGTCTATCACATATTGGTCAAAATATTTTCATCTCAATCTTTTTTTTTAAACGAACCATATGCAATAAGACTTGGCAATGAAAGTAGTGCATGTAAGAACCTTTGCCCAAGTGGAATTTGTTTAACATTAAAAAAATGATGAGTAAACACGAGAAAGGGCTGCGAGAGAATAATAATCGTGTCGTGAAAGCCACCATGTGAAAAGATACCGAGAAAAAATTAAGGCAATAAAAAGATGAATATGCCAAAAAGGAGCCATTAGGATTTAGATCACCTTAATAGAAAAATAAAAAGATTTATTATTTTTAAGGTGTTTGGTTGGAAATAAAACAATGGGTTTTCATGTCTTGGCAAAGTCTTAAAAAAAACATTGCAAAGTTTTAGAAGTTTTTGGTGTTGAAACCATATTTGACTTTGATGCGTCGATTAGATTAAGTCAATTTCATATAAATAGACATTTTGACACCTAAGGACTATTTTGAGATCATTCGTTAAGAGTATCCATATTCATCATGCACATATGCTATGATTGCATTGATTTTTCTATCCAATATGTTCACACCCATTCATTCCATTTCCATGATTTTGTTATCTTAATGTAAAGTGTTTTGTTTTTGTAAATTATCTTTGCTTTAAAAAAATTAAAAAATAAAAATAATTAGTGAATGAGCGTAGTTAATTTATTCATGCTATTTTTGCTATGCTTATCATGACACTCCGTATTTTTTTGGTTTATTTTTTTCATGTCTATCTCGAAAAATACAAAGGGGGAGTACGAATTATGAATTATGGGAGAAATTTGATTAATTTGATTTGATTTATGTTTATTTCATTTCAAACTCGATACATCACGAAGGTATTTTCTTTGTTTATTGTATGTAGAACTTTGAAGATCATTTGGAAAGCAAAAAAAATAAGCGCAAGGAAAGAAAAGATATATTGAAGATTTTAAAGTTGAAGATGTTGAAGATTTTCTTTTGAAGACTTGCATATTTAGTATTCTTTGGGATTTTGGGTTGCATGGGAGGGTACTAGATTTGTATAGTATTTTTTGTTTTGGTAATTCGGATATTTTTAGTTTGTACCGGCTTAGGGTAGTTTTGTAAGGACATGTTTTTCATAGTCCGTAGTTTACATAGATTATGTCGTATACCGCTACACCCGTCGAAGAAGTTCACGTTCATTGTTCAAGACGATGGATCCGAATTTTAAGTATCTTCAATATATGCTCAACATGAGGTACAATTTCATATAGAATGTGTTTAAGTTTCGTAAATAGTTTACATTTATATTGGGATATTTTTCGAAACTATTTTTAACAAACTAAGGAATTTTTTCAAAGTAAAAATTTATTTCACAAGACCTGTAGGCGAGCTTTTTGAAATAAAATTTTCTCGCTCCTTTCGTTCAAACGACTGCTTCTAATTACGTCACATGTCATTTGAAGGGTTACGATAAGGGTCGTTACTTGTTTGCTTCAAACGACCATGTATTGTTTTGGTTTTTTAAGGTCATTTCTTACAATGCTCGAAGTCGCTTCTAACGACATTCAATGTTGTTCTAACGACCTTCGCCGCCTCAACTTTTTTGTTCAGCCTTAAATACCTCTTGTGGAGACCTTCTTTATTAAGACTTTTGATAAACGAAAACTACAATTCTGCAAAACTTTTAGTCTTCAGGTTTTGGGCTTTTTATGTGTTTTATTCACATCAAAACATCCCAATTCTATTGTGAATAGTTTGTTGGACCCAAATCACTTATTTTGAAGTTTGTTCTTGTGAAGTATCATCTCTACTGCTAAATTGGTAGCTCTTAAGGGAGTTACTTACTAAGAATACGGTCACTTTGGGAGACTCAAGGGTACTACTTACTGAGGAGAGTTACGGTTCTTGTTGGTTCTTTTGGGAGTCCATTATTGATTTAGGTTGTAGCTTTAATGATTTTTCTGTGAAAGATTCATTGTAGATTTCTGGAACTTTGTTGTAAGTTGCGATTTGCAAACATTTATTGAAATAAAAGGTTTTGCCCTTTCGAGGGATTTTTTCCTGAAATTGTTCATTCTTCATATTGCAATTTGTGATTATTGAATTTTCATGGTTTGATTTATATAACATAGATGCATGATTAGGGTTTAATTAATTTGGATCAAAGATTAACTCTAATTAAATAAGTTTAAAAATTAGAAATTTACGAATCCGATAAACAATCGATATCACTGCATCTATAACTTAAGTTTCCTCTCATCCTTTAGAGTGAATTAGGTTAAGTCTAATGATCCCTCAACTTAATTAACTACGAAATTGTCCTTAGGCACCATATGGGCCTCAATCTAATGAGCCCAAATATTAATCCAATTAGCCCCAATAACTACGCAAGCCATAGAACACCCCATGTGACTTAAAACAAATTGTTTTAAATCACAAACAAACATTCTAATTATCCTAAATGTCAACCCAAACTATGAGACAAAGCAAACCAATATTTTATCTAGTACGAGTCCAAAATAAATTATTTAATTATTTATTAAATTAACATGATACAACACTCTACGAAACTACATCCCAATTTGTGGAACCCGCTATTTAAGGGATAATCCAAACAAGGAAACCTATGATACCAAAACATTGAACATTCTATAGTCCCTCATATGTGACACCCCGCCCAATTAAATATCGCGTGATCAGCCCTTTAAAAAATTTATAACAGAATGTTCGGTTGGTTCATTCTTAGCATCACTGTCGAAAATTTAAATCCAATTAACTAACTAACATTTAATTAAGGTAGTGTTAAAAAAAATTCGAATTAAACTTTAAACCGATTAATTTAATAAGTTCTGAACATGTAAATATAAACCATACATAAGAATTAAATACCGACTGAATCAAATACTGAATAGATAAGACTGGATAAAATCTTCCAGTTTACAATTACAACCCAAACCATAATATATACTCAAACCAACTGAGAAGAATTACAAAGTAACTTGAGTACAACTCTGCTAATGGAAATGGGCGACACATGCCCGAACTGAATCATCTGAACAAGGAACTGAAAGAAATAAGAGAAGCGTCTAATCTCAAATAACCTGCAACTTCCACAACAGCTGCAGCTCGGTAAACCATCCAAGTATCTAGAACCGGTGTCCCCGTTGCTGAGGAACAAATATAATACATATATATAGCAAGGGAGAGAAGAGATGCAAGAAACGAGTCAGAGCCCGATGTGTAAAAATATTTATTTTACCAAGTATTTAAAACTGCATTAAAGCAAGTATTATATGCATGTTAGTTCGAACTCTCACATGGGATTCTCACCTCTCGACTAGTGTGCACGCGTAATGTACATCTACTCCAACCTAGCCATCTGAACACTTCTAACTAGGTGATAGGCTTATCCATTTAATTAGCCCTCATAGTAGTATTCCGTATATGATCTCAACGGTTATCATTTTAAATAAGTGTTAACATACTAAAGTCAAGTATTTACTATTTACGTCACTGAAGATTTCACTATCTTAATAATATGATATTATTTAATTTCAGATATACCAAAATCATACATATATATCTTTCACTATAATATATGTATTAACCAAATCTTAATAGCCTACAAACATCATATTGTAAGTATAACACAGGTATATATAAATAATCACCACTATACATATATATACTATCACAGCACCCCAAGGCTATACCTGTAGTCCATTGCATACTCTGCTATCATGTCTCGGTACATCTCCTACTCTCATAAGGACTATCGGTTGTTTCCCACGAACCATATATACAAAACACACATAATGGAGGGGAACATATCTCACATACCTACGGGTCACGCACATACCTACGCTCCCATAGTCATCCACTTACCCACTCACAAGTAAGTCTTCTCAGTCCTATATTCGGAGATACAAGTCAAAATCCCCTCAGGATAAGACTTTCTCTACACCACCTCCCGTGATAGCAAGGAGCTAGGTATGTCATACACATAATACTAGCAAGTAATAGGTATTTACACAACCCATCCAATCAAACAATATACACAACCAAGTGTCATTTTTCCATACGTAGTATTATTATCACTAAATACTATCAATGAATTTTAAGTTACGATATTCCCTCTCTCGTATTATATTTATAAGGATACTATGTCACTCGAAAATCCTTAATACAAAATCATAATTAGTCCACAATTAACCATTAATTTTTATTCTTATAAGTTCCATTTCTTCGGAACTAATATTGTCAGTATTTATCACTTAATACTCTCAACACATTTACAATTACGATTGTCTCTCTATCGTAATCTCCAAGGAAATCTCACCGTCACGAATATTTAAATCAATACACCTAAATAACTCCCAATAATTCTGCACTATTCTGGGTTCATTGGACACTGATTTTCCTCACTCAAATTAACCATTTACTAAAATAGAGGCGAAACAGGAAATTCCCTCAAATTTAGAAATCTCGCTTGACCCAGAATGGATCTGGCTCGAACGACTTCCACGTGTCGTTCAAACGACTTTGCGCGATAACCAATCTCACTCGAAGGACTTCGAGCGAGATCTCGCGACCTGGACTGTTTCGTATTCAACCTTAGACAACTTCATTTTTCACCATATTTCAACCCTAAAACCTCTGAAATATCATTCCAAACTCCAATCATTTATTCCAAAATCGAATCCTAACATTTGTAAATGAATTCTAACAACCTAGAATCATTAAATCATCACCAATTATTCATATAATTCGAAATCCCCAATTTTATTGTCAAGAACCCTAGTTCTTAAATTAATATGCATAACATCAAATTAATCCCAGATTAGTTCATAGAAATCATCCAAATTTCGTAGGCATCATCCTATCTACATATGGTATTCAAATCCTTATCAAATCAGTCTTAAATAATGATATCATTCTCCAATTTCACCCAAATTAATTTTCATCACAAGGTTTATTAACCTAGACTAATTTGAATATAATTATCGCTAATGAAAGCAAGCAATAAACACTTGCCTAGATTTCAAAGGTCTTATCCCTTGATGTTGTTGGTATGGATGCATTCCTCGCATTTCGATCTACACGATGGTGGTGGTGGTTGTGCAAGGTGGTGAAAATGGCTTCTCCTCCTTTGGAATTTGCTCTCCCTCACCCACTATGGCTCTCTCTTGATTTTGGTTTTGCCTAACCCTAATTGTCACCAATTAGATTATATATTAACCCTCTAATTTTCGTCCAATGAATTCCTCTAAAAATCAAAATTATAAAACTACCCCTACTGAGTGCTCGCTTGGCCTAAAAATGTCCCGGAGTCCAAATTAAATACCCGGGTAGAGTTTTATGACTATCTCGACCCCTCCGGACTCAACGGTGCACTCAAAATGATCTTACGAGTTACTTAAAAATAATTTACTTTATTACTTCACTTAATTAGTTCTGACATGACTAACACTCGCGTCTCGACTTACTATACCAAACTGTCGTATTTCTCCATCACGACAAATTATATAAAAATCTTCATTCCATATTACTTATTCTCACAGTAATATTAATAGTTACTAAATTCTCGTCACGCTAGTAAATATTCAATTTAAATCCGGATTAGTAATTAATTCTCACATTTTAATTTAATTAATCCCACAATAATAATAAGTCACGTAATTATTTAATTCTTCAAAAATACGGGGTATTACATAGTCCCCCCCCCCCCCCCCCCCCCCCAATAATGGAATTTCGTCCTGAAATTCAGAAAATAAGGTATTTTTGGTAAGGAAAAACTCGAGGTATTTACCTCACATCTCATAAATTTATGCAGTACCACCCATACTGTACATTACCGAATACCCTTAATAATGAACACCTCACTAATTAATTACTCTCCAACCCTTATCATTTAAGTTTCACCACCTAACTTATATATTGTCACTATCTAGTGTCCTACTACTCGCACTAGTAGGTTAATTGACATTTAGATATATACAAATTTGTCTTACACACGATACATACTATAATTGTTAACACATTTTTGCCGTACTGCCTCCACAAATGGCTATGGAATCTAAGCTTGTACGCTACTGATTCAAACTTAACAATAATAGGAAAATATCCCACGTCACTCGGTACCAATTTCTCCATTCCAACATGCAATAATGCAACTCCCAATCATTTCCACCTTGGTTAACGGGCCCTAAAATTTCTCTGGGCCTAGTATATTATTGTCCTCCCTTCTATCCAATAAGCACAAGGATAACAAGGATTTATATATATAACGCTTCGAATGAAATTCTACCGATAATAAGTTGGGGGAGTCATCTTACACTAACTCCACCAGTGGAAGATATTACACTAAACCTTCCCATATTTGGAATTACCACATACTTCGCAATGTGCAACTAGAACTCTCAGTCTGCCCGTTCTCCTGCGAGTGTGTTAGGCCGGATACGTTCGCATCTTGATATTCATGGCCTCCCGGAAACTCTTCCCAATAATCGAGTCATAACTCTCTTGATTCCTTTGGACAAAACTCTATTTATACCCTATATAACCTTAATATCCTAGGAATAATGGTTGGGGTGTACTATTACCCCTTATGATTTTTCCTAACTTGATATCACGTGAGCCACTTTAATTACCCGACCCATTTTCACCCCCATAGGGTCGTGATCCCATTGCAAAGTAATTAACTCATTAATTGTTCAGGGATTCACTCTCCCATTACTACCAAAGAATTCCTAATGCTGAAGGAACTCTATTATTTCCTGATGGTCCCATTTTAATTGGAGCTTAGAAATGTCTTGCTTTGCTTAAGCCATCACTACTACGGCTTTATATCGATATGCATTCTACCTTTCCTATAACTACGTCCATATCTATGGCTCAAGCGACAGTGTCATCATTGCATGTCATCAATCCTCCCCCTCTCTTTAAACTTGAGATTCTCGTGAAACATGTTCTCCCCATGTCCTAACAAGTAATTCTCAACTTTCCCGAGTTAAACTTATCGGATTCTTCCTATACCGTCCTTGTGGAAAATATGGGAATTAACGGTCCTAACTTCCCAAACCCATCAAATAGCTAAATCCTAATGTCACACTCTTCTACATTCAGTTACCTCTCGCAATACGCATTTTCTTACAATCTTTCACTTAAGGAAGAAAAGTTTATTACTCGAATATCTAGGGCACCCATACACCATATGCTTTGTGCATTATCGCACCACCCTACTAGACGTTTTATATAAATAACAAATGATTCCCCACATACTTGACATGATTATATAGTAAGGTCCTACTCAGTCGCCCTACCTTTTCCACCTAATCATATCTTAGGTTATCCCACCGATCTTCTCGTGGTGTCAACGATTGATAACATTATCACATATTATTTTTATACGGGTCTATCGGCCTTAATTATAATTTAACCATTATCTCATGGTTATAACTACGTATATGGGTAATCATTACGATACTAAATCCATGTACTAAAGACAAACTTCACCCCACTTCCAACGTTCGCTGAGTTTCATGCGTGGGATGTCTCGCAAAGCGAAATCCAAACAAGGAACCCCCCGATACACTACTACCTAACACTGCTTGTTATCGAGATCTGCTAAGTCCTTAGTCCATAACACACATCCTCGAATTCCCGTTTGCGACATAAGAAGTCTACTTGTACACTCTCATGTTACTAAAGACAATATACAATGCAGGACTCTCACTACCACAAGTTATTAGAGCTATTTAATTTATGAGCTATATCTCTCCGCTCTACAATAATTCAATATATCCTGAATCACATCAGTAAAACATCCTTGCTCACCGGGATCAACATAGTAAGACAACATACTCACTGAAGTCTACAATACAATACAACACATGTACAGGCTCAACCGTCTTTGAGGTGATGCCTCTCTAAAACCATATATTTAAAATTTAAAATTTTTAGTATGATAGTCTTATCACTCAATTTACTACCGTTCAGGGTAACCAGTAACCATAAAATATAATAATAATAGGTTCTACTATCATAACGCTCAAAGGAGCACGAATCGTTACATAATACCATATACAAATTTCTCTTAGTGACCACACTTGCTCCTCCCTGCAGGTGGTACGAAAAATCTCGCTACCAAGTGGTAGTCACCAACATAATAAGGCTGCTATCGTCAGCGTACCCACTAAACCGAATGCACACTCAAATTCTTAGTGTTAACTATTCACATATGTTGGGACACACCCCCGTCACTTGATCTCATGAAACAAAACTCCATCAGTCTATCCTAATTATAGGGTCCCCGTACACCCATTTTGCGACCCATAATTATTTATAATCTTTATCCCTTTCGGATTCCATTCTTTATATTTTCCCTTCCTTTTTGGTGGTTAAATTATTTTTCTTTGTGGCTCATCCGCCCAACATCGATACATTGGCCCCATATCTCTAGGCCTCAAATATGGCCTCAGTGGCCCTCCCTTGATTTCCTGGGTCCCGTCGACCCTGAAATACGGTATGCTATACTTATTGAGGACTACTGTGGTCCTGCCTAGACCCACTACTCTCGGGTTATTAATTCCTGGGTCCAATTCTCTTAACCCTATTCTCACACAGGATATTTTACTTTTCCAACTAGTATGCCTTACAGGCACGATTTATAATTCTCGATACTTATCAATTTCATTACTGATGTGAACACATTCCATGCTGGTAACCCTTATCTCTACATACAGGGTAATTTCCTTTTCACTAGCCCTCCTGGGCCTGTTGGGATGTCCTTCTCTCAGACCTGGTAGTCTTAACTCCTAGTTGTTATTTTTTTTGTTCCTTGTGCTCTACAGGGCATATGGAACGCATGATCGACCCGCTGGTCTTGACTGAATCCATCACCATTGTGTTAAGATTTAATCATATCATTTAGATAGGTTTCCCCTCACTGGTATACTTTCTGGTGATGTTCTACTAACACTATTGAATTCAACCTTGCCCTTCGGCTAGGTATCATAACTTGATTGGCTCCCTTTCTTCTGGGGAGTTGACATATTCTAATAAACATATACTTTGATGACATTGACACTAGTTACCTTAGTTGCACCTCCCTTTCATGCTATGGCATTCTACCCACGAGTCCATTTTCTACTTACGGACCCTTTTACCTTCCGTGACTCCTACTTTGGTTACGAAGTTAGCTTACCAAGTAAACTCATCCTTTATGATCGGTCTCTACCCGACCCACTGGTGATAAGTTCAACATCTCTTCCATAGCTCTGTCTTCCCAGAAGATGGAAAATTTTAAATGGTCAACCCGAACCCAATGTCTTGGTTTAATTAACTATTTTTTTCTCCTTGCTATTTCTCTAGGCTAGAAATTTCTTATGAATTTAAAATTATGAGTGTCACTACACTCTCCTTTACATTATTTTCTTTGGATTAGCTTCCTCCATTAGCCCATCATGCTTAGATATTACTATTTGTGACTTCTACCGCGATCACCGTTCCCTGAATGCTTCACAACTTTTAATTGTTTTCCTCCTCTTACAGTCCCGCTAACGGCCTTCGATGGTCGTCCCATATTGTTCGAAGTACGAAGTCCAATCACTCTCGCATATGAATTGACTTCACTAAACTAAATCGCAGGAGAGCGCAATTCGCATACGTAGTGGAATACAACAATCCTAGAATAAGGCTCTACATCAAAGAACGCGGAGCTGAAACGTAATAAGATGTACAGATCCTAAAGGACACTAGAACCTGGCTCTGATACCACCAGTGACACCCCGCCCAATTAAATATCAGGTGATCGGTCCTTTATAAAATTTATAACAGAATGTTCAGTTGGTTCATTCTTAGCATCACCGTCGAAAACTTAAATCCAATTAATTACCTAACATTTAATTAAGCTAGTGTCCAAACATTTTTCCAATTAAACTTTAAACCGATTAATTTAATAAGTTTTGAACATGTAAATATAAACCATACACAAGAATTAAATACTGACTGAATCAAATACTGAATAGATAAGACTGGATAAAATCTTCCAATTTACAATTACAACCCAAACCATAATATATACTCAAATCAACTGAGAAGAATTAAAAGTAAACTGAGTACAACTCTGCTAATGGAATTTGGTGACACATGCCCGAACTGAAATAGCTAAACAAGGAACTGAAAGAAATTAGAGAAGCGTTTAATCTCAAATAACCCGAAACTTCCACAATAGCTGTAGCTCGACAAACCATCCAAGTATCTAGAACTGGTGTCCCTGTGGCTGAGCACCTGATATAATACATATATATATAGCAAGAAAGAGAAGAGATGCAAGAAACGGGTCAAAGCCCGATGTGTAAAAATATTTGTTTAGCAAGTATTTAAAACTGCATTAAAGCAAGTATAATATGCATGTTAGTTCGAACTCTCACATAAGATTCTCACCTCTCGACTAGTGTGCATGCCTAACGTACATCTACTCCAACCTAGCCATCTGAAACTTCTAACTAGGTGATAGGATTATCCATTTAATTACCCCTCGTAGTAGTATTCCGTATATGATCTCAACGATTATCATTTTAAATAAGTGTTAACACACTAAAGTCAAGTATTTAGTATTTTTGTCACTGAAGATTTCACTAGCTTAATAATCTGATATTATTTCATTTTAGATATACCAAAAGCATACATATACATATCTCACTATAATATATGTATTAACCAAATCTTAATAGCCTACAAACATCACATTGTAATAATAACACGGGTATATATAATAATCACCACTATACATATATATACTATCACAACACCCCAAGGCTATACCTGTACTTCATTGCATACTCTGCTAACATATCCCGGTACATCTCGTACTCTGATAAGGACTATTGGTTCGAAAGTTTCCCACGAACCATATATACAAAACACACGTAATGGAGGGGAACATAGCTCACATACCTATGGGTCAGGCACGTACCTACGCTCCCATAGTCAGCAACTTACCCACTCACAAGTAAGTCTTCACGGCCCTTTGTTCTAAGATACAAGTCCAAATCCCTTCAGGATAAGACTGTCTATACACCACCTCCCATGATAGCTAGTAATTAGGTATGTCATACACATAATACTAGCAAGTAATAGGTATATACACAACCCATCCAATCAAACAATATACACAACCAAGTATCATTTTTCCACACATAGTATTATTATCACTATATACTATCAATGCATTTTAAGTTACGATATTCCCACTCTCGTATTATATTTATAAGGATACTATGTCACTCAAAAATCCTTGATAACAAATCATACTTAGTCCAAAATTAACCACTAATTTTTATTCTTATAAGTTCCATTTCTTCGGAATTAATATTGTCAGTATTTATCACTTAATACTCTCAACGCATTTACAATTACGATTATCCCTCTCTCGTAATCTCTAAGGAAATCTCACCATCACGAATATTAAATCAATACACCTAAAAAACTCCTAATAATTCTGCACTATTTTGGGTTCATTAGACACTGATTTTCCTCACTCAAATTAACCGTTTAGTAAAATAGAGGCGAAATAGGAAATTCCCTAAAATTTAGAAATCTAGCTCGACCCAGAATGGATCTGGCTCGAACGACTTCCATGTGTCATTCAAACGACGTCGCACGATAACCAATCTCACTCGAAGGACTTCGAGCAAGATCTCGCGACCTGGACTGCTTCGTATTCAACCTTAGACAACTTCATTTTTCACCATATTTCAACCCTAAAACCTCTGAAATATCATTCCAAACTCCAATCAATCATTCCCAAATCGAATCCTAACATTTGTAAATGAATTCTAACAACCTAGAATCATTAAATCATCACCAATTATTCATATAATTCGAAATCCCCAATTTTATTGTCAAGAACCCTAGTTCTTAAATTAATATGCATAACATCAAATTAAACCTAGATTTGTTCATAGAAATCATCCAAATTCCGTAGGCATCATCCTATCTATATATGATATTCAAATCCTTATCAAATCAGTCTTAAATAATGATATCATTCTCCAATTTCACCCAAATTAATTTTCATCACAAGGTTTATTAACCTAGACTAACATGGATATAATTATCGCTAATGAAAGTAATAAATAAACACTTGCCTCGATTTCGAAGCTCTGGTCCCTTGATGTTGTTGGTATGGATGCGTTCCTCGCATTTCGATCTACACGATGGTGGTGGTGGTTGTGCATGGTGGTGAAAATGGCTTCTCCCCCTTTGGAATTTGCTCTCCCTCACCCACTGTGGTTCTCTCTTGATTTTGGTTTTGCCTAACCCTAATTGTCACCAATTAGATGATATATTATTCCTCTAATTTTCGTCCATTTAATTCCTCTAAAAGTCAAAATTACAAAACTACCCCTACCGGGTGCCGGCTTGGCCTAAAAATGTCCCGAAGTCCAAATAAAATACCCGAGTAGAGTTTTATGACAATCTCGACCACACCGAACTCAACGGTGCACTCAAAATGATCTAACGAGTTACTTAGAAATAATTTACTTTATTACTTCACTTAATTAGTTCTAACATGACTAACACTCGCGTCCCGACTTACTATACCAAACTGTCGTATTTCTCTATCACAATAAATTATATAAAAATTGTCATTTCGTATTACTTATTCTCACAGTAATATTAATAGTTACTAACTTCTCATCATGCTAGTAAATATTCAATTTAAATCTGGATTAATAATTAATTCTTAGATTTTAATTTAATTAATCCCACACTAATAATAAATCACGTATGTAAAACCCCGTATTTCTGAATATTTCTATTTAATTAAATTATAGAATTAAATGAGAAAATACAGTTTAATTTAAATTACACAAGAGAAGTAATTTAATGATTTTTATTAATAATTGTGATTTATGGAGTATTAATCGAGAGATAGATACTGATTAATATTGCCTCATTCTATTTACATAATGCATGTAGTAAATAGTTACTTAGCACGTGTAGACCATTTTGGAGTGAGAACGAGTAATATATTTTTAACTGAGTTAAATAATAATTTAGAGGTCACAGATGAGTTCGGAAGGATCGAATTAGTCAAAATAGTATACCCGGGGGTACTAGTTGAGTCCCGGGGTAATTTTGGACTAAACCGAGACCATTCGGTGACGTTTTGGTCTTTTAACATGTGAGGGTATGGAGACCTACGAATTTGAGAGTCTTTTACCAGCCGTATGAAAGAGGGGTTAGGGTTAGAAAACTCATGTAAACACTAAGACCATTGGAGAGAAGGAGAAAACCATTCTCAAGGCTTAGAAGATGCTTTTGAGGAGGTTGGGTGTGGATCTTGCATCCTAGGAGCCAAATGAGGAATGATTGAATAAGAGAAGCATCAATCCATCATCAACTCCACGAAATTAGAACCCCTCTATCAAGGCAAGTTGTTTATTACAAAAATTATAAAGTTATAATACCCATGTGTAGGGTTTTTGAATTGTTTTGCTAAATCAATATCTTGGAAAGAAAAGAATGATATTTATGCATGTTGGGATAGGAATCGCAGGTATATTGATTTAACATATGTAGAGGAATAATATTTAGAGCTGATTTGATAATTATTTCGAAATAAAATATGGGTTTTAAATGAAAATATGGGAAGAACACCATAACTAGGGTTTTATGATATTTTGAGTTTAATCCATTATTTCCTTAAATGAAATGAAGTTTTGATGTATTTGAGACGTTTGAAATTGTCCTAGTATATGTGAGAACACGTTAGGATAATTGGGTCGAAGTTTGGTGTACCATAATGAGGTTTGGAGGTTTGTTAATGGAGGAGGATATTAACGAAGAAGACAAACTGTTGCTATCCCAGATCGATCGATCGATCGATCTTGAATGTCGATCGATCGACTAGGTCGATCGATCGAACCCAGGAGTCGATCGATCGACTTAAGCTATTTTTGTTTTCAAATCCTTCCTTGCTTAAGGTTTCTTTGATTTCCAGGAATGAATGTGAATCCCAGTATTTATATTATACTTATATGGGAGTGAGAATAAGACCACTAGGTATATTTTTGAGGTCCGGTAAGTCCATTGGGTGTAGGACTTGGATTATGGATCAACGAGAATAAACCGATTGAGTAGAGCATTGCTAAATTTGGAATTGAGTTACAGGGCGAGGTAAAGTCAATTATAGTAATAGACCAATAGGGTAAGTAATAACTACTGAAATTATATGTAAGGGATAACTAGGGTCTATAAGGTTGAGTGAATACTCAAATAATTACGATAGTGAGAAATCGTAAATTGACGAAAACGGTTAAAATAAGAGAATACAATATTACGTACAAGTATGATTGATAGGTCGGGTGTATACCTACTAAATTGTATGAACTATTAGGTTGAGAGATGTAAACCTAAATTAACTACGTTAGGGTCAATGAAGTATTCCGAACTAACATAGGGTTATTATATGTTAGGGTCGATGAAGTATTTCAAACTAACATTGGTTTATCATATGTTTGGGCTCGATGTAAAATGCCGAACCAAACCTTCAACCTGGTGTCATGATGAAAGAGTCTGAGC
Organism: Sambucus nigra; assembly: GCA_949130495.1. Lineage (NCBI taxonomy): Eukaryota > Viridiplantae > Streptophyta > Magnoliopsida > Dipsacales > Adoxaceae > Sambucus > Sambucus nigra. Next base: position 96,716,693 of record OX422212.1, read on the forward strand.
CAGAATATGTGTATATAAATAATTGGGGTCGATGTATCATTCCAAACCAATCCTTACTTGGGGTCAATGAATCATTCCGAACCAAGAGTCCTTTACGTGTGTCAAAAGGAAATAATAGTAATGAATGATATTTAGTATATATTATGTGTGAAATATATACTTAATGATATTCTACTTCTATGTATTAGTAGATTGATATATGACGTGTTTAATGATACATATAGAACTTGTAAGTTAAGTAGTGAAACTTAATTACGAAACGTGACGTTAGATAGAGAATATCTAATTAGTAATTTAACTAATGAAACTTAATTACAAAAGTGGGAAGACATTAATTATGAGAATTGTAGAAATTTAGTAGTGAAACTAAATGAGAAGTTTTGAAACATAATATAGGTGAAATGTTACTTGAGAATTAATTAACCTTTGTGAGATGTTAATGAAATTAATGCACTGTATGGGCGGTACGAGAACTTAGGTGTAGATAAGTTCAGATGACTACTTTAGTCCTAGTTAGCTTGGGAGATATGGCTAGGTACGCTAAGAGTAGAACATTAGGTGTGCACAATAGAGGAGGAGTGAGTAAACTCAAGAGAGAGTATGACAACCTCATATGTATAACCGCATATTTTATTGTGATAAACGCTTGCTAAATATTTCAAAATGTTTTGAGTACTAACTCTTGCTATAAAATATTTTCAAAACCTTTTAGGTGTCCAACTATAGGGACGCTATGTATGATGATTTAATTCCAGGGACTCGAAGTTGTAGCACAGTTGATGCTTACAGGATTTTGATTAGACGATATATGTCATTCAGATATAGTGCTGGATCTTACACTATTCTTTGTATGGGCTTGTGTTCTGGTATCAGTCTCAGATGTTTAGTTTCAGACTCGTGGTTGTTCTATTATTATTTTGGGATTTTAGTCGATGGTTTATTCGGTAATACTCTTATTCTTTTGTACTTACACTTTGTTGATTGGGTTATAGTACATGGTGATTGTTATACTTTGTTCCACATGGTTGATTTATCTGTTTTAAGAAAGATAAAATTTGGCACCGGTCTAATTTTCACTTAGCGGATTAGTAATTAAAAAGTTTTCAACAGTGATGCTAAGAATGAACCATTTGATAAACCTGTTTTAATTTAATAAAGGCCTGATCATCCGATGATTAATTAGGCGGGGTGTCACAGATGGTATCAGAGCATCAGGTTCTTATGTTCATATGAACTGTATGGCTTACTACGTTTTCAGCGTATCGTTTGATTGATATAGAGCCCTATCTTAGGATTGTTGTACTCCTCTACCTATGTGGTTTACGATCTCCTACTATTCAGTAGATGAAGTGTTATATATATGAGTTCGATTGTGTATGGTACGTCAAATATGGCGGTAGGACCAACGTAAGCATTGGAAGAACTGCAGGAGGAAGGGGACCGACACGAAGCATGGAGTGTTAGAGGATGGTAATCGTGGAAGATATGACCGTTATCGAGGTCATGCCTCGTGTGTAATGGAATTATATGATGCAAGGAAGGTTGGGTCATAGAAGGCATTTTTCCAAGTACCGCGATGGCAAAGGGTGATACAAATCTGGACCGCCCAACGCAGTGATAATGGGAGGAGATCTGAAGGACCATTGAAGAAAATGAACCATGAAAGATTTGATAAAATATCGACTGTGCATGTTAACCAATGGATGTAGAATGTCCACAGGTCTTGGCATTAAGGATAGAGTAAAACTACTCACAAGTAAAAAAAATTGGGTAAATTTTTATAGAGGCAACGTGGTGGGGATACCAGTCACCACATCCGGACCGAGGGTCAGTATATAAATAGAGGGATCTTAAGTATAGTTTAACCACAAACTCCTCCAATGATGATTCAGAAGGAAAGAAATTTATCGGTTGAAGTGAACTTGTACTCGATGAGATAGGTACAAGGGAAAAAGAGCCCTTTAGAGAATGGACTCACGAGTTGTTGTCGCCCACAATTTTGGGAAAACTCTGATTGGAGGACTTATGTGTATGATGGCGGTATAGTGCTTCTTACACGACTGATTTAAATTCTCCTAAGTAAACGGAGCTAAAAGAGTTTATGGATTTAGCTAAAGAGTAGGACTTGGAAGTAATGGGGCTAGTGCAAGCCATAAGTGGAAATCCACTAGGGGATTCATTAATTTGATTCTAAGTCGGGACTGTTATGTCCAATAGTGCGTTCCTATTGGTCAGTGGAACTAAGGGAACCATGATGATAGCATTAACAATTTGAGTCTTCCAAGTCTAAGAGGAGGAATATCCTAAATTGGTCGGTGTGGCCTGAAATAAGGGGATTTATGAAAAGATGTCTGATGTGGGACGTACGACCACGTGTTTTGATCTTGCCTGAAGTTATTTAAGGGAATAATAACTTCGATAAGTTTTTCATTCCTAGAAGGACAACCTTATTATGTCCGGGAACCATTTGAACCACTAGTGCGATGGGCAAGAAAGTATATGAGTTTTATCCTCGAGTGAATGAGGTATATGACGATGCCTCACCTGAAAGAGGGCCGAGCTCACATTATTCATCAGTATGTTAGATACTTCAAAAATTATGGATGTCTCATAGTGATTGATTCTGGTGTTTAGGGACCTTAATGATGTGATTCAAGGTATGTCGTATGGACGCTAAGCGGAGAGATCGAGCTCGTTGTTGTAATTAGTGCTAAGGACTTAGTGATAGTATAAGCGCAATGCCACTTAACTCCATTAGAGATATTGGAGTATGGTTGAACATATTGTCGGGGAATGGAATTTGAGTATCTCGACTATGTTTTGTTCCGACAATGCTCAGTAAGAATGCATGAGGATAAGTCCCTTGTTTAAGTTCAGTTGCGAAAGGGGATACGACTGAATTTTTATGCACGTCGGGAGAAGAGACGTTGTTAGATGCTAGGGCATCAGTGGAGACGGTAGTGAACACTGAAAGGCTTATTTCACCACGAAGGGATAGTTGGGACTTTGTGGGCAAGGATTTGATTTTTGGTCTATAGGGGATTGAGAATACCCGCAAGATTGAAGTCACACCGTGAAGACAAGGCTAGAGTTTAGGAAAAGCATGTTACGAGTGCGACGTTTGCAATGTTTTTACAAATGTGCACGGAGAAAAGGGTGTATGGGTGCCCTAGTCAATTGGCTTTCTTAGTCATCCGGGTTAGAGGGATGCAGAAAATTATTTTTGATAAGTACGTCGGTGGGGAAGTTATGAGGCAAGTCGTATTGATGAAATGGATTGAACGTCATGGGAGATAGACGATGATATAAGATTATGTGCTGAGAGATCCATCACACCCTATGGGATAAGAATCAGTGGGAAGACGTTCAAAGGTTATCTCTTGATATGGGAGACCTAACTGTTGTGAAGAAGTAACGCAAGGTGCTACTTGACTGAGTGTTAAGAGTGACTTACACATTACTAAAATGTTGATTCTTATAAGGTAACAAAAGTGCGCCAATTACGAAGAGCGCACATATTATAAAGTATAAAATACCGGGAGAGAAAGGGGAATATACTACCACTTGAGAAATATGACATAAGTGGGAAGAGGTGTTGAGGAAGAGACATAGTGAGATTGTCTCCAGACGCACCCCTAGTTGATAAAGAATGATGGGCTCGAAATGAGCAAACAAAATTGGGTAGTGAACCTACATTTCCAGTGATGAAATGAGTAGGCAAACTTATTATTTATGGATGGACTGTGAACATCGTAACTAAGGTAACATTCCGTTGGGGTAGCGGAATGGGTTGACCGGGATGAACTAGTATGGCGTTGAAAAGGAAGAGTTCACAAGAGCAAGGTGCCGCTCTATATTGTTGGGAATCCGGACGAAATCCTAAAATCCCACCCTGTGAGAGATGGTCAGGAGTAATGGAAATGAAGTTTTATTTTGGGTATATTGTGTCGCCTATGACTCAATGATTGTGAAAAAGGAAGATACTACACCCTAACGATAGTGGAATTTTGGAAGAACCCACTGATAAATTCATAGGTTAAATGTATACCTATATGAGCATATTTATAGGTAGTGTGAGTGTGACTATATGGACTGTAAATAAGAATTATGTTTGTGGGTATCTATTATGAACTTATAAGTACGTTGAGGTGTGGTTCGAGGAGACATTCTGAACTCTTAGTCCTTAATGCATGATATGAGGACATTCTATTGGAGTATGACATTTTAGAATTTATGAAGTGTGAAATATATAACTCCTAAATTGTCTACTCATGTGCGACGAGATATATATATATACATATATTGGTGCTCGAGGTGTGATTTCGAGACACTATAACAAATCACTATTGGTGATCGAGGTGGGATTTCGAGCCAATAAACCCAAAAGTTCTATAGAAGTGGGTGATTATAATATAAGTGTTGAGAGTATATGGTATGTGTAAGAAATATACACCTTATAATTTTCCTACTTATGTGCGATAATAAGTATGCTTAATTCTGTATTAGGGTTGATGATGTTCCGGACCAATACATGAAGGATCGATTTGGGGTCAATGATTTTTTTCGAACCAAATCGATGATGAATGATAAACAATGGTATCGAAGGAAGGTCTGAACCAACATATGCATTACATTTACCTTGGGGTTGAGGGATTTCCAGACCAACGTAAATGATAGGACGATTGGGGTCGATAATTTTTCCGAACCAATTTTCCTTATATTATATATTGTGAGTGAAATATATACCTTATAATATTCTACTTATGAGTGATAGTAGACACATAGATGTTATATAGCGAGATTTACATCGAAAGGGTAAATTAAGTAGGGAGAAACTTAATTTCAAGAGTTAACATTAGATTGGGAAAAATCTATGGGAAAATTAAGTAGTGAGACCTAATTATAATATATGAGGCATGGATAACATGCAATAAGGATTTACAATGAAGCAAGGCATGTACTTGGGATGACCCTTAGGATGATATGATTTGATTTTTGGGTATTAGAGGATGCAGTTATGTTTAAGGTACTTAGTATTAATACCAGTTTTATCCTAATTTCGAGGATGAAATTCCTTTGTAAGGGGGGAGTATGTAATACCCCGTATTTCTGAATATTTCTATTTAATTAAATTATAAAATTAAATGAGAAAATACGGTTTAATTTAAATTATGCAAGAATGGTAATTTAATGAGTTTTATTAATAATTGTGATTTATGGAGTATTAATCGAGAGACAGATACTGATTAATATTGCCTCATTCTATTTACATAGTGCGTGTAGTAAATAGTTACTTAGCACGTGTAGACCAATTTGGAGTGATATCGAGTAATATATTTTGAAATGACTCAAATGATAATTTAGAGGTCACAGATGAGTCCAGAAGGGTCAAATGAGTCAAAATAGTATACCTGGGGGGGTACTAGTGGAGTCTCGGGGTAATTTTAGACAAAACCGAGACCATTCGAGGGCATTTTGGTCTTTTAACATGTGAGGGTATGGAGACCTACGAATTTGAGAGTCTTTCATCAGCCGTATGAAAGAAGGGTTATGGTTAAAAAACCCATGTAAACACTAATGCCATTGGAGAGAAGGAGAAAACCATTCTCAAGGCTTAGAAGATGCTTTTGAGGAGGTTGGGTGTGGATCTTGCATCCTAGGAGCCAAAGGAGGAAGGATTGAAGAAGAGAAGCATCAATCCATCATGAACTCCATGAAATCAGAACCCCTCTGTCAAGGAAAGTTGTTTATTACAAAAATTATAAAGTTATAATACCCATGTGTAGGGTTTTGAATTCTTTTGTTAAATCAATATCTTGGAAAGAAAATAATGATATTTATGCATGTTAGGATAGGAATCGCAGGTAGATTGATTTAACATATGTAGAGGAATAATATTCAGAGCTGATTTGATAATTATTTCGGAATAAAATCTGGGTTTTAAATGAAAATATGGGAAGAACACCATAACTAGGGTTTTATGAAATTTTGAGTTTAATCCATTATTTCCTTAAATGAAATGAGGTTTTGATGTATTTGAAACGTTAGAAATTGTCCTAGTATATGTGAGAACACGTTAGGATAATTGGGTTGAAGTTTGGTGTACCATAATGAGGTTTCGAGGTTTGTTAATGCAATAGGATATTAACGAAGAAGACAAACTGTTGATGTCCCAGATTGATCGATCAATCGATCTTGAATGTCGATCGATCGACTAGGTCGATCGATCGAACCCAAGAGTCGATCGATCGACTTAAGCTATTTTTCTATTCAAATCCTTCCTTGGTTAAGGTTTCTTTGATTTTTGGGAATGAATGTGAATCCTAGGATTTATATTATACTTATATGGGAGTGAGAATAAGACCAGTGTGTATATTGTTGAGGTCCGGTAAGGCCATTGGGTGTAGGACTTGGATTATGGACCGGCGAGAATAAACCGATTCAATAGGGCATCGAAAAGTTTGGAATTGAGTTACGAGGGGAGGTAAAATCAATTAAAGTAACAGACCAGTAGGGTAAGTAATAACTACTGAAATTAAATGTGAGGGATAACTAGGGCCCTTAGAGTTGAGTGAATACTCAAATAAATACGATAGTGAGAAATCGTAAATTGACGAATACGGTTAAAATAAGAGAATACTATATTACGTACAAGAATGATTAATAGGTTGGGTGTGTACCTAATAAATTGTATGAACTATTAGGTTGAGATATGTATACCTAAATTAACTACGTTAGGGTAGATGAATTATTCCGAACTAACGCAGGGTTATTATATGTTAGGGTAGATGAAGTATTCCGATCTAACATTGGTGTATCATATGTTTGGGGTCGATGTAAAATGCCGAACCAAACCTTTGAACTGGTGTCGTGATGAAAGAGTCTGAGCCATAATATGTGTATATAAATAATTGGGGTCGATGTATCATTCCTAACCAATCCTTACATGGGGTAGATGAATCATTTTGAACCAAGAGTCCTTTACGTGTGTCAAAAGGAAATAATAGTAATGACTAATATTTAGTATATATTGTGTGTGAAATATATACTTAATGATATTCTACTTCTGTATATTAGTAGATTGATATATGATGTGTTTAACAATACATATCAAACTTGTAACTTAAGTAGTGAAACTTAATTACGAAACTTGACATTAGATAGAGAATATCTAATTTGTAATTTTACTAGTGAAACTTAATTACAAAAGTGGGAATATATTAATTGTGATTATTGTAGAAATTTAATAGTGAAACTAAATGAGAGGTTTTGAAACATAACATAGGTGAAATGTTACATGAGAATTAATTAACCTTCGTGACATGTTAATGAAATGGATGTACTGTACGGGCGGTATGAGAACTTAGGTGTAGATAAGTTCAGATGATTACTTTGGCCATAGTTAGCTTGGGAGATATGGCTAGGTAGGCTAAGAGTAGAACGTTAGGTGTGAACAATAGAGGAGGAGTGAGTAAACTCAAGAGAGAGTACGAGAACCTAACATGTGTATTTAATAACCGCATTTTATATTGTGATAAACGCTTGCTAAATAATTCAAAATGTTTTGAGTACTAACTCTTGCTATAAAATATTTTCAAAACCTTTTAGGTGTCCAGCCACAGGGACGCCATGTATGATGATTTAATTCCAGGGACTCGAAGCTGTAGCACAGTTGATGCTTACAGGATTTTGATTAGACGATATCTCTCATTCAGATCTAGTGCAGGATCTTACACTATTCAGACTCGTGGTTGTTCTATTATTATTTTAGGATTTTAGCCAATGGTTTATTCGGTAATACTCTTAGTCTTTTGTACTTACACTTTGTTGATTGGATTATAGTACATCGTGATTGTTATACTTTGTTCCGCATGGTTGATTTATCTATTTTAAGAAAGATAAAATTTGGAACCGGTCTAATTTTCACTTAGTTGATTAGTAATTAAAAAGTTTTCGACAGTGATGCTAAGAATGAACCATTTGATAAACCTGTTTTAATTTAATAAACGCCTGATCATCCGATGTTTAATTAGGCGTGGTGTCACAGTAATTATTAAAGTCTTTGAAAATACAGGGTATTACATCCTAATACACAGTTACTTTTAAACATTTAATTAAAAAATTACGTGTATTAAATCCAATTATAATTTATAATTATATACACACACAATGCATGTAAAATATAAATAGTGACATCATGTGTGACTTCATGCAAATATAAAAAAAATCATAATTAAATTTAATGCATAAAAATTATGGGGTATTACATTCTTCCGCCCAAATATATGAAATTTCGTCCTCAAAATTCGAATTTCGTACCTGACTAGAATAATTTTGGATATCTTGACTGCATGTCATCCCCTATCTCCCATGTAGACTCAGCCTCACCGTGGTGTACCCGTTGTACTCTAACTAATGGTATAACCTTCAATCGTGGAGTCTTCTCTCTCCAATCAAGGATACGATGTGGTTTCTCCTCATAACTCGTATTGGGGTGCAGCTCAATCCCACTGTCCTCCATATGCTGATAAGCTAACTCATCCCTTAGAAACATCCTTAGTAAGAACACATAAAATACATCGTGCACCCGATAAAGATGATCGAGTAAGGCCAATCGATATAAAATTGGTCCCAACCTATCTACTATTGTGGATGGACATACATAGTAGGAAGTTAACTTCCTCTTGGATCCAAATCTAACAACTCTTCATTAGGGAGAAAATCACCTCATCCTTAACTTGAAACTCCAGTGTACACTTACTCTAGTCATCGTAACTCTTTTATTGGTTTTGCATTGTCTTTATCCATGCGCGGATGAGTGCCACCTTCTCTGAGGTGTCCCGAATAATGTCTTACCCAAATATCCTATGTTCTTCTGTCTCTAACCAACAACTCGATGAATGACATGGTATCCCATACAATGCGTCAAAAGGTGTCGTACCAATAGTCTAGTGATGACTATTATTGTAGGCAAAATCTACAAGTGGTAAGTGTTGGTCTCAACTCCCCTTGAGATCCAACACGCCATCCCGAAGTATCCCCTCTAAAATTTAGTTCAATTGCTCAGTTTGACTGTCTTTCTGATGGTGAAATGCCGTGCTTATATTCAGTGGAACCCCCATCGCCTCTTGAAAATCCCTCCAAAAGAATTATACGAGTGTGTTGTCCCTATCAGACAACATATCTAGTGGTAACCCATGAAGTGATATAATCTCTAATACAAATAATCTATCATACTATTATGTGGTGTAATTTATCCGCATTGAAAGGAAATGATCCACCTTCATCAACCAATCGATGATAAATCAAATGTAATAGTGGTCCCTCTGAGACCTCGGCAACCTAATAATAAAATCAATGGAGATGCATTCCTACTTCCAACTTGGAATCTTTAACGGTTGTAACTCCATTGTCGGTCTCTAATGCTCTACCTTTATAAACTGGCATGTGGAACCCCTAGACACACATTCTACCACATATCTCTTCATCCCGACACACTAATACGATCTATTCATATCTTAGTACATCTTATCCCCTTCGAGATGTACCGTGTACAATGAACCGTGTGCCTCAACTAAAAATGGCCTCTATAACTCTTTATCTTTTGATACGACCAAATGTCCCTAGTATCTTAGTCCTCTATCTACGCTAATTGAGAAAAAGGGAACTCCACCCGCTACTATCTATCGAACCCTCTCTTGATAGAAGAAGTTCAAACCCCATGTCTGAATCACCCGTGACACGATATTCGATGTGAAAGACAAAACTGCCAAGAAGGAACCTACCAAGTCTCTCGCAAGGTACTCCACCTCTCTGCCTAAAATTCAGGTAAATCATCCCCATGTTTATCCCATAATGCTTCTAATGTATCCATTAGATTACATCTTAAAGAATCTCTTACCACATTTTATTTCCCTAATTGGTATGAGATCGAAATGTATTATTCCTATAGAAATTATAGCCATCTTTTATATCTCATATTAGATGAATCTAAGTGAATAAGTAATGGAGAATCTTATGATCATAAAAGAGTTTGAACTTAATTCCAAACAGAAAATGTCTCGATAAATGAAAAGCAAACACTACCTCTACCAATTCCAAATTGTGAGTTTCATAATTTTCCTCATGAGACATAAGCTTACGTGAAACAAAAGCGATAGGTCTCTCCTCCTATATCAACACACCTCTTGGACCATGGAGTGATGCATTTTGTAAAGTATATACTCGATGCTAACCTATGATAAAGCAAAGACAAGTGCAGATGAGTCTCTCCTTGATCTTTTTATGAAATCTCTTTCAATTATCACTCAACATAAATGGTAACCCTTACAGGTGAGGTAAGTCCGTGGCCCACCAATCTTTGATAACCTCTGAATTAACCTCCTGTAGGAATTATAGGTTATCCTCAGTTCAAAATCGTATATACCTTTTTAGGAATCACTAAAACCCTAGCGTCAGATACGACGTGACCTAAAAACTGTACCCCGCGGAGCCGAAATCCACACTTAACAAACTTTTCGAACAACTTATTCTCCTTAAGTGTATATAACACCATCCTTAAATGATGTGCACATTCCTCATATTAATGTGGATATATAAGGATTACGTCAATGAACATGATGACAAAATAATCTTCATAAATAATACTATATCTCCCTACAGAGACATACTCCTACATATGAACCCATGGCTTAATAAGTACTACATTTGCTCTTGAATTTCACGCATCTCTAAGGGATCCAACCTCTATGGAGCCCTCATAATGGGCCTAGTGCTGATGCCAAATCAATACAAAAGTCTATCTCTTTATTAGGCGATAATCATGATACCTTAACAAATGCATCTGCAAACTCATATACAACTATAATTGAATCTAAATGCACGATGACCTCCTTAGACATGCTCATATCTATATAATACAAGAGTTTATTAGAATCCCCCTCAATACTAGGCATAGAAAATAAGGAATATCTCCTTCCTGGGAATGGAAAACATGATCCCCTTCCTATTGTAGTCTATATGTACATGGTACATCAATAAGCAGTCCATCAATAATATAAATCCAAAAGTAATATGTTGGTGAAAAAACACAATCAGTCGATCTCAACTACCAAATTCCAATAAAACTGGCAAAAGGTAGAACCTGTACCGAATGGGGCATCTAAGTATATAGACACATCGGTAGTAAGCTCTAACATTCCCAACGTCGAAGGAAATGTACAACTAGCAAATGAATGGGATGCTCACATATTAAAAAGTACTCAAGCATAACTTCCATAAACATAAAACATACCCTCAATCAACTAATATTATGAAGGTCGGTACACCTAATAGACGTTAAATACACTTTCATAATGCAACCATGGGCATTTATGCACTTGATCTATGGGTGGAGGAAATACTGGGTATTATGGCTCTAATGGCAATGCCTAATACTACTGCGAGGCTGGAAGAGCTTGATGATTCAGCTAAATCTATCCCTGTATAAAAGGATCTTGTCCTTCTTAAAATCCCTTAGGACACCTCCTAGAGTAGTGTCCCTTCTCCCTGTAAGTAAAACAAACTTTGTAGAATGGGAAGCCTTCCCCCAATGGCGCTGATCATCACTTCCTATAAATATCTTTGATCGCTGCTCCCCCTCAATCCGAGCTCTCTGATGCTATTCTCCCTTCCCCTGGGTCCTTGGACATTCCCTAATTTCTCCTTCTTCGGCTCTTTCTCTCTTTGAAAATATTTATGATCCTAAAAATTCAAGAGTGAGGCATCCACTACCTAAGTGTATGTGTTGAAGGACAAATTACCCATTGATACGACGTAAATATTACGTATTTCATCCCTCGAACCTACGCATTTTAGCCCCCTCGAGTGCCTTAATCCATATATTTAAGCACGTTAAGAAAACAACCTCGGTTTATATTATTAACATGTTATATGAGGTATAATTGGGCTTTTGTAGGTATTTAGGTACTAAGTAAGAAGTTCGAACGCATTTTGCTCAAGTTCCATACGTAATTGCACGTTCAAGGGCATTTTAGTCTTTCCACAGCTTGGGCATCTGGATCATTATCTTCATGGAAATTTTATCCCTCCTCGCAAGCTTCATGTGGCCGTAAATGGTGCACGAATCCGATCCCTAACGAAGAAGTTACGTGAGATTTAGCGGACGAGAAAATCTATTCAGCCAAAAGAGGAGGAATGGCTGTAGCCCTTATATGGTCGATTGATCGTTCAAAAGGATCGATCGATTGATCCTTCAGTTTTGGCCATCATGGGGAGACAGTGGGCTACGATTTTTACCACTGATTGATCGATCCCCTATTTTTTGCAGATATTTTGCCTTTTCTTTTCTTCTTCCTTTTCTTTTCTAATTTAAATACACTTACTATATAAAGGTTTTTTGTTGTAAAAGTTAGAGATAATTCGTTTTAGGTTAGAATAGCTTAGGGTTTTGGGGGTTTGGAGAGTTCTTCTTCATTTCTTCTTGGTTTGACACCCTTTCGGGTTTGTAAGTTGACTATTCATCTCCCCTACCATTTTAATATAGTTGTATTTCCTTTATTTCCATTGTTGTAATTTAATTTACATGCTTTTGTAATTAGATTCACTTTCTTTCATTTTGTTGATTTCTAGTGTAGATTTATCACGTTTATTTATCGCGTTTTTAATATGCTTTCTAGCTAAGTTAGTCTAGGTTGTTCCGGATTGAACTCATTATGGGTTGACATATTTCTTTGCTTTGTTGATGGAGTTTACGGGTCTATTTTGGGTCCGTGGTCTTAGTAATTATGCCTAGGGGATTTTATGGGGAATATCATGTATGTTCTGTGCTTACGACTTTGCATGCGTAATTTCTGGGGTATTTGTCGATGCCAAAATTGGATTAGGTTTTATGCGAATTTAGGGGCATGACAACCCTTGGTTCAATTAACTGTCGAAACGAGACGTATTTGTAATAACTCGTCGACCCATGTAACCATTTTATTCTAATAACTCGGATGAGGGATATTCGACGCAACCTATAGTTTTTACTCTCTTTCTTAATCTCTCTTTATTTTCACTCGCCTAAATTAATCATTTCCCTTTTATGCATCTTTTCCTTTTTGGTTTATAATCAGCTTTTTATGCTTTTATTTAGGAGTGTTAAATCCTATAAATTCTAGCAACTCGTCTTTCTGGATTTTTGATACCCAACTTACCGCTATACTCACCCGTTGAATGTAGTCGTAATTTAGGTTTTCGTATAGTTCAGGTGAGCCAAATTCAAAATGACCAGCACGCAAGTGGCTCTCGCGCCGAGGCGAAACCCCTTATAATCACCCATCAACACCCTATTGATCCCCCACATCAAGCCTCTAATAAATATTTCCATCTTCCCATCCTCCGATTTCATCACATCTGGAGAAAAGTGAGCAACATGGGTAAACTCCTGCTCATACTATGTAATGGTACGGTCCTTTTTCTTGAACCTATTAAACTGGCCCCTTAAACAGATGTGTTGTGTATGAGGTGTAGTCAGTTTCATTTCAACCTCCTCGGTGGTCACATACTCCCCCCAATCAACATGTCTCCCACCAACCTAAATTTGGCAAGAATATGTCTCTGAACATCTGTTTGGTTTATTTTCACTCACTTGATATTTAATTAGGATTACAAGTGTGCCAAGTAAGATTAGTGGTCTTTCCAACCAGAACTTTTCACCCAGTGACAATTATTAGACGACTGTATTGCATTCGATAACTCAATTAAATGGACTTATGCTCCCCTTAGGCAAGATTATGAAGTGTTATCTAAGTAATTAACTGGACAAAAATAGTAAATTTCATGAATTAAAGGGAAATTACAGGAAAAGTAGAGCTTTATAAATAAGAGAAAATAAATTTATATGCAAGTAAGTATTTGGAATAAAGTAAATTATGAGTGGAGTAAAGATATGCATAAAGTAAACAACAATAAATGTAAATGCAAGAAACATGAAATAAAATTTGAAAGAAAAGATTAAAACAATAGATTGCAAGAAATGCAGTAGATAAAGATAAAAAAAGAAAAAATGGAAACAATATAAATGTAATGTAAATGTGTTTTTGTTAATGGAGTCCTCTCTTCCTCTTCATGAAGGTCTGGATTTATAGTTGTCTTCAATAACTGACTTTTTTTTACTCCAAGTAACTTTTGGTTTGAATTCTATGTAATTCACTGCAATAAACACCCATGTTTGCCTCCAAATAATTTATAATTCGAACTCAAATGATAACCTCTTTAAACCACCCACTACTTCCACTAAAAATTCCAGCAATAATCATCATATAGCTTCACTAACTTCTCCAATCATCTTAGCCATTAATAAAAAATATCATGAGATGAACTTGGAAAAATATGGTATAAACATACACCCTACACAATCCGAATTTTGAGAAAGATTAAGTGGTGGAGACAAGATAATTTTAGTCTTGGATAAACTTAATCGAATTGGTGAAATGTGCGTGGCATAATTTATTTTTTGGTTTTTATTCCTATCATCACTAATAAGGTGAATACAATCAGCACTATTAACTTCTAAGGTCATCAAGGATGGTGAATAATCTCAGCATTTTTAACCTTTGAAAGTTAGCAAAGATAATGAATAATCTTAGAAATTCTGAACTTCGAAGGGTCATCAAAGATGGTGAATAATTAAAACATTTTTTTTAAAATTCAAATGCCAGTGATGTTGGTGAATAATCACAAAAAAATTAAACATCAAAGGGCCACCGAAGATGGTGAATAATTACAAAAAAAAATTAAACTTTGAATGTCACCAAAGGTGATGAAAGATCACAAACAAATTTAAACTTCGAAGGTTCACCAAAGATGGTGAATAATTGTAAAAAAAAATTACCTTGAAACATCACAAAAGATATTTAATAGTCATAAAATTTTTATACTTTGAAGGTTTACCCAAGATGGTGAATAATTATAATATTTTTTTACCTTTGAAGATAACTAAAGATGGTTTATAATTGCATAACAAATTATCCTTCGAAGGTTATCAAGAATGGCGAATAATCACAAAAACTCTTAAAAGTTAATGGGTTAGCGACGATGAATAATTCCAAAAACATTTACCATCAAAGATTATAAAAGATTGTGAATAAATATAAAAAAATTAACATTCGAAGTGTAACAAATGATGGTGAATAATTACAACATTTTGTACCTTCAAAAGTCACCAAAAATTTATGTAATAGTCTAAAAATTTAACTTGATTTCCTAAGGTTGGCGTTAATTTTGTATTTTGAACTAGAAAATGAAACATACACCAAAAGAAATATCTAAAAACTAATCTTTCAATGAAAAAAGTTGTTCATCTTTTGGACCTCTATAGAGAGTTTTATCACCATTTAACTAAAACGTGTTTAAGTGATAACACAAAATATTGATATCAAACGAAAATGAGACAGGTGGATAGTTTAAACTTTAGTCTAACTTCTTGGGTATCGCGTTCTCTATATATCTTGAACTAGAAAATGAGACAGGTACCAAACGAAATCCATGGATGTCAAGTTTTCAATCCAAAATATTTTGACTTCTATAGAGAGCTTTATGATTATTTTACTAAAACGTGTTTTAGGTGACTACACAACTCAAAAATAAAATCAAGGCTAACATCAATACAGTGAAATTCAAATTTTTAATGTTCCAGTTTATTCCCTTTGACCATGGATCCATTTTTTACATTTTAATTGGTATATAAATATTGTAGAAACAACATCCTACCCAATCCTTAACAACCTCCGTTGTAATTAGCCATCCATGAGAGTCAATTCGGATGATAAACATCATGGGGCTTGGCTAAGGTTTTCATTATTTTCCAAATAATCATTTAAAGACCCCTGTACTTTAGTTTGAAGCACATATTCTGGGCAATTTTTTAATGCAACTCTACATATGTTTACACATATTTGTTTTGCTCAAAATTTTATCTGAAAACTAACTCTTTGGACTCCCATGAGTTTTGAAATCCTTTGAAGATCCTCTAACCCCCCGATTTCTAAACTATCATTGTGACTTTTTAATGCAAAATGTTGAGGATCATTGTCATATTTGTTACATGAATCTGTGGCAATTTTTTTGTGAATAGTTTTTGTCAAAATAGGCTACATGCCCCGTCCCCTCCCCCCTTCCCCACTCACACACACACACACACACACACACACAAACACACACACACACACACACACATGCGCCCCTACCCGACCCCTCCCCCTTCCCCACTCGCACACCCGCACACACACAAACATGCACACACGCGCCCCCTGCCCATCCCCTCCCCCCTTTCCCTCTCACACGCACACGCGCACACACAAACATGTACACACGCACACACACAAGCCGGGAGTGCCATGACTACACGGTCGGTTCCTACGACTTACATTGGTCCCGTGCGAGATGTTCGTGACTCTTGCGGGACCATTTTGTGGGTGTCTTACGTTTTCACCCTTCGATGGCATCTTTTTTATTCTCAAGTCTAACTTTTTGCAAATTTACGCCGTATACTCAAACCGGGATCCTTGTGACTACCCATTTGGTTCCTACTATTAACATTGGTCCCGTACGAGGTGTTCGTGACTCTTATGGTACCGTTCTGTGGCTTTTTTACATTTTCACCCTTCTAAGGCATGCTTTTATGCTTTAGTCTATTTTTTTGCAAATTTATGTCGTACACTCCAACCAGGAGCGCCGTGACTATGCGGTCGGTTCCTACGAGTTACATTGGTCCCGTGCGAGGTGTTCGTGACTCTTATGGGACCGTTTTAAGGTTGTTTTACATTTTCACCCTTCGATGGCATGCAAGTCTAACGCTTTGCTAATTTACGTCGTACACTCAACCCGGAAGCACCGTTACTACGCGGTCGGTTCCTACGAGTCACATTGGTCCCTTGCGAGGTGTTCGTGACTCTTACAAGATCGTTTTGTGCTTGTTGTACGTTTTCACCCTTCGATGGCATGTTTTTATGCTCAAGTCTATTTGTTTTGCAAATTTACATCATACACTCTAACCGGGAGCCCCGTGACTACGCGGTAGGTTTCTACGAGTTACATTAATCCCATGTGAGGTGTTCGTGACTCATACCAGACCGTTTTATGGCTATTTTATGTTTTCACCCTTCGATGGCATGTTTTTATGCTTAAGTCTAACTTTTTAAAAATTTACGTCATACACTCAAACCGGGAGCCCCGTGACTACGCGGTCGGTTCCTACAAGTCACATTAGTCCCATTCGAGGGGTTCATGACTCTTACGGGACCGTTTTAAGGCTATTTTATATTTTCACCCTTCGATGGCATGTTTTTATGCTTAAGTTTATTTTTTTGCAAGTTTACGTCATACACTCAAATCGGGAGCGCCGTGACTACACGGTCAGTTCCTGCGATTTACATTGGTCCCGTGCGAGGTGTTCGTGACTCTTATTGGACTGTTTTGTGGGTATTTTACATTTTCACCATTCGATGGCATGTTTTATGCATAAGTCTAATTTTTTGCAAATTTAGGTCGTACAATCAAACCAGGAGCACCTTAAACCTAGAAAGTGGCAATCCGTTGGATAATGACTTCTTTTTCTAGTGTTCACCCTAACTATTCTTTGTTCAAAAGTTATGTTCTCCCCCCTCCCCCCCCCCCCCCCCCCCCCCCGCACTGGAAGTGATAAGAAACAAATGCGCCAACAATACCCAAGCTATAGGGGGCACAAAAAACTTAAAATTACGGGGTTTAGACATAAATGGGATCCAAACCCAAAATAATTAAAAATTTTAATCAATGTATATTTAACCTTAAAATAAAGTTCATCATAGGTCTATCCATTACCTGGATATTTTGTTACACCCAACGCCAATCAGAACCTTCTATATGCCAGCAGCGATGCAATTTCATATTATGTTTGATAGTAGTTCGACCCCAACATCAATGTATCCTATGACAGTGAAAAAATAATGATTTTTTTTGCAAACAGTTATGTTCAATTAAAAAATGGTAGAACCAAAAAATCAAATTCAAACCCAAAGGAAGAAAACCAGGGCTAGTTCTTTCGTCACTCCCTGTCCCTACGAGTTACATTGGTCCTGTGGGAGGTGTTGGTACCACCCACGGGGCCTCACGGGGCCGTTCGGGGGCTGTTTCGGGTTTTCGCCCTCTAAAGACAAACGATAGAGATAAATAAATGAAAACACATCTATTCTAAACAAAAGAACCGATAAATCACTAAACATTTGCACAAATAGTGGGACATTACACTTAAAAGTAGATGAAATTCATAAATTAATGTAAAGTGCTAATATAATGTCAATATCACAATAGGATACAAATAAGATTGATGAGGATAAAATAATATTTGGATACTCAATCTTCCTCTAAATCAACTAAAAGATCCTTCAAATTAGGGTTGTTATCAAGAGCTGACTGGAACTCTTTTGGAGCCTTTAATGCGTCTACTTCAGTAGTCATACCCTTTGGTGCATGCACAACAATAGACCAATTGCCATCGTTTATGCACTTCGAGTAGAATACCTTCTTTACATTCTGAAAGGCACAAATAATAGGCTCGTCAACTATGCGGTCTATAGTCTTCAGCTTTGATAAATCTACCATAATAAGTTTGGATTCGGGATCAACTTTGCAAGCATTCGTTGTATCCTCCACCTTTACCCAATCACAATAGAATACGGTTTCTGTGAAATCCAAGTAATCAAGTTCTAGGATTTGTTGAATTATCCATAATAGGTTAGCACCGTATTCTTTGGATTTTTATCACTTTTGCTAGCGATACAGGTGGTCAAGGCGGAAATTGATATTCCACTGTTTTGCGTCAAAAGCTTTTCCTCATATGGATATGAAATGAAATCAAAACCGTTGGTGCGGAATTTCTTAAACTCTTTTGCACGAAAACTAGGACCTTTTTCTAGGCGTGCAAGTCTGGAAGAGACATCACCTCTTTTTAGAAGCTGTATTTATTAATGAATTTGTATTAGGGCATGCTTTTACCACGCATGAATAAATAACCGCACACATAAGAGGTGAAAAGTACCTCTTTTGACACCCATGCCCTAAAGTCAGTTGTCGTCCAATTTCTCCTTTGATTTTGGATAATTTCGTTCTCGTACTTCCTATTGAAAAATTATAGAGTTTAGATCATAAAATAAAAAATACATATAATCAAAGAAGAAGAATTCAGTAGATACTCACTCTCTCTAGTCTTGGACTTCATCTTGCGATTCGAAGACATGACGGGTTGCTTGCTCGTATTGTAGGTTTATGAGTTTCACCTATTTAGGGTTCCCAAACGATAATTCGTCCTCAAACTCGTCAGGTTCCTCTATCACTCGTTCTTCACGAGGATTAAACCTCCTCACCTCTTGTTCTGACATATGTTCCCTACCGTATAGCGATGATTCCACCATTACGTATTCTTCAGCAATTGACCCTCCAATATACCGTGTATTCTTTAGATAATCTTTAAAGGTTTTCATCAAGAGCTCAAAAGGATACATCCAACGATACCTCACGAGACCACATAATAAAGCTTCATTGCATAAATGCACAAGCAGGTGGATACTGATATCGAAGAATGACGGGGGAAAACATTTCTCTAATAGACAAACTGCCTTGGCTAAAGTTGATTTCGCAGCTTTAATCTGCCTTCTGTTTACCACTTTTGCACAAAGTAGGGTAAAACACAAAATGATTTGCATAATTGCCCGGTGGAGATCTTTGTGTTCAGAGAAGCAATGCCGAAATAACAACGGGATTAATTGGATGATTACGTGCCAGTCGTCAGACTTGCACCGTTTCAAGTCATTTGCTTGGTAGCTTACTACCCTACGTAAATTACCAGAATAACCGGTTGGAGTCTTCAAGTTGAACAACGTGTCTAAGAGGATCTTCTTCTCACTAATAGTCAAAGTGAAAGCAGTCGAGGGGATAGAAATTCTTCCTGTCGTTGGATCATTTTTTAACCACAATCTCTTCTTTATTTTCATATCATGTAGATCTCGGTGGGCACGCTCTCCATCTTTGTAATGAGATCCACCCAGACATGTTCCTATCAAATGTTCTGCAGCATTCTTCTCTGTGTTCATCACATCAATTATATGCCTTACACGATGATCTTTCCAATACGGCAAATTAAAAAATATTGATCGCCTAGACCATGGCTTCTCTTTACTAGGGTCGTTCGGATACTCCCTAACTTTACGCTTCAGGTTTACAAACTGGGGGTGTTTGCCTACGTACCTACTCCCCGCAGTCGCAGCCATCGCCTTCTCCTCAATTTGCTGACCAAAAAGTCGAATAGGTGACGTTCTTCGCTCGTGACCGACAAGCAAAAAGGTAGACTTGTCGTTCCTAAAAGGGTGACTGGTCGGCAAAAATCTACGATGACCCGTGTAACTCAACTTACCACTATGTTTTAACCAACGGGCTTCAGTTTCCTCCCCACATATGGGACATCCATAATAACCATGAACATTACAACCGGATAAGGTCCCGTAAGCAGGAAGATCGTGGATCGCCCACATCACCATTGCTTTAAGTGTGAACTCTTCAAACTCATGAGAATCGAACGCCGCCACACCTTTATCCCATAACTCTTTAAGTTCTTCGATTAATGGTGCTAAGAATATATCAATATCATCACTGGGAGCCTTCAGCCTGGGTATCAACAGAGATAACAATGTCAACTCCTTTTTCATGTATAATGTCGGAGGAAGACTTAAAGGTGCCATAAGAACTGGCCAATAACTCTAACTGGTACTTAAATTATCGAAAGGGTTAAACCCATTGGTTGAGATTGCAGGATGAACGTTGCGAGGTTCCTTTGCAAATTCATGGTGTTGTGCATTTGAAATTTGCCAGATGAGTGAATCAACCGGATGACGCATCAAATTCCCACCCACCTCGCATCGAGCATGCCATGTCATGGCCTCCGCTATCCACGGTACAGTAAAAAAATGTTTTAACCATGGACCAAGTGGAAAATACTTCAAAACCTTTTGTGGGACTTGTGAGCACTTGTGATTTTTTGCATGTTTGCCATTTCCATTCTCACAAACCATATATATAGGCTCACTACATACATGACATTCATCCTTCTCTTCGTGCTCATTCCGGTACAGTATGCAATCATAATTGCAAGCATGAATATATTTTTAT
Source organism: Sambucus nigra (assembly GCA_949130495.1). NCBI lineage: Eukaryota > Viridiplantae > Streptophyta > Magnoliopsida > Dipsacales > Adoxaceae > Sambucus > Sambucus nigra. The sequence goes on from OX422212.1 coordinate 96,737,876, forward strand.
TTCAAACCTAAACCCTTCAAACTCTTCTTCATGGTAGGATAATTGTCTGGTAACATGTTCTCTTTTGGGAGAATTTCTTTAACCCACTTTAGAATTCCGGTTACGTTGTTTCCAGACAAACCAAATTGACTCTTCAAATTATGCAAACCAGTCATTGCATATAATACCGAGTGATCTTCATCGCAATATTTATACAACGGTCTAGCCGCATCGGCTTTCAACCGTATGTATTCCCGATCTCCTAGTAGTTCAGCATAAATTTGTTCATTTACTTGGTCATAATGTGCATTATTTGTATCCATAGGTTGGTGGTTTTGTTGGTTGTGGAGTCCGTAAGCATCATCAATTAAGTCGGTTAATGGAAGATGTGTTGGTGAATCATGTACCACTTCTACTCCTTGAGTTTCCATTACACGGTCGGCTCCCGGTAATTCTTCTGGAATATAAGGTACAACTTTTTCACCATGGTATGTCCATATTATATAGTCTTGACAGATTCCCCACTTTAGTAAATGCAACTCAACAACTTCCAATGACTTATATTTTCTGTTAATACAATGAGTGCACGAACACGGAATCTTCTCACTTTTAAGATTTTTGGAAGCATATTCAACAAATTCATAAACGCCCTTTACATGATTAATTGATATCTGGTTAGTCTATCCCATCCACTCTTTGTATTGTGGGAAATCCATGTAATAATCTTCAAATTTCAGTCCTGTGGTAATAGGTTAAAAAATATTATTACAACTGAAACAAAAAGAATATTCTTACGACTGAAACAAAAAAAATATCATTCTAAACGAAACAAAACCAATATTCTTACAACTGAAACAAAAAAAATATCATTCCAACTGAAGCAAAACCAATATTCTTACAACTAAAACAAAAAAAATTATTACAACTGAAACGAAAGAAAATATTATTAAATCTTGGCCAACAAATAAAGTGGCCAAGTAATAAAATATTTTGCATAATTCCTCAATTCCATACCATCCCCGTTGTTAACGTACACAGGTACATCTCGGCAGCCGTTGTATATTTCATCGACCATTATTTTAGCCTCACCCTTCTCCAAAGGTCGGTGATGTACTAGAGATCCAGGAACCCTGGAGATGAGTATGCACACGCCAACAAACCTCGAATTGCTCATGTCCTAGATATAGTACTGTTCGCCATAGTCACTGTGAGTTGTTGACGATGATCTGAGCCCCGTGATTGGCGGAGGTGCAGGGGAGGGGAATGTTGGAGGATGAGGCATTTGAGAGGGGAATGTTGGAGGGGAAGGATGTGTGAAACCTTGAGTAGGAGTATGGTAAGGGTAACCCTGAGGAGGCATTGGGGGACTATAAATTTCCCAAATATTCACAAGTTTCCCAATTTGATTTCTCAATAATCCCAGGGAATTTTTAATCTCATGGACATCCCCATCGGTCTTCAACTGGCGCTCCTTTTGGGATGAGATACAATTCTTGACCGAAGAAAGCTCGTCCACAAGAGGTGCAATGTGTTGAAGTTTTATTTTTGGCATATGTGATCCAACACCTCTCGTCCTCCCCCTTTTGGCCTTTCCAAAGGTCTTAGTCAGGGCATCATTTTCAAGGTCAAAGTCATCAGTAGGGCTCGAATCTGATTGACTGCTGATGGCCTCTATTGATTCCAGTGTCTTAGCCAAGTGCAGCGGGAATTTATTATCTTTGTCCCGTTGAGCATGAAGGAATAAGTTGAACCGATTTGGGTTTTTACCGGCATCTGGACCATCTTTTATCCTACTCTCCCATTCATTCTTCAAATCCTCATTTGATTTGGATCCCAGCCTATGGATATCAGTTTTTTATGCCCTATTTTTTTGTTTTTCTCCCTCTGGACCAACTTTTTTTCCTTCGCCTCATTCTCCAAAAACTTATTCCACTGATCCACCGGCATTTCAACATTGGGAGGCACTTTCTCTTTCAAAGCCAAAATAACTGAGCTCACTGCCTCTTTCGGGAAATGTTTCTTTCGAAGGTTTCTCCTGTATGTCCTCAATCCTTCAGCAACCCGAGATAGAAACTTATTCTTGGAACGGTCAGGAAATGAGAAATGCTAGCAAAGTTGGTCATGTATGTCATCTTTGACAGCTTGATCAACAAGGTTCCAATTGTCTGGTCTACCGACTCCCACGTTCATTTTTCCCAGCGACAAACATCGGGCTTTAAAGTTCAGCACGTCATTCCTATCACCCGTCGGGTTATTCCCGAGAAGGGAGAAGCCAATAGGCTTCTTTTCATTTGAGCGGGTGGCATCATGAGTGTTGGATGGGGGCGTTAAAGCAACGGGAGTGCTGGATTGGGGCGTAGGAGCACTTGGAGTTGGACTTGGTGAGGAGTGAACCATTGGTCGAGTTGTGAACTGCTCAACCATTGGTGTTGAGAATTTGGGTTATGCACGAGATGGTGAACCTCGTTATGGTGTCACATCGGCACTTGGTACCCTTGGGTTGTTTCCTCTCGACATTATCTACAAAAATTAACAAATATAAGTGACTAAATAATTATAGTAATATGAAATTATAACTAATTAATCAAGCTTAATTAGTTTTATATATATAGATAGATAGATACCTTTTCAAAGTAAGACTTTAGAATAAGTTTAATGTGTCTGATCTCCATCCATTCGGTATTAGTTTTTAAGAACCTATGAATTTTTGCACGTGGCCAACTAGAAGGAAGGGTACTATGATTGATGTGTAGATGTCAGTGACATGAACTCGGAATCCCCTATTTCTCAACTTGTTGGAAAGATTAGATTTTACGTGCATGTGGCGCGAGACATCACAGTCTATGTCAATGCTCTCTGTACGCAGTTGTATCCATAACGGGTGGATTTTTTTTTCCGCCTTCTCCAACAACGTAACCAAGGTCAGGGCTATGTCGGGATTACGTGTGTGAAATATATTTTGTATAACGTCATCCCAGTTTTCAGGTAGAGAAAATAAAATACGATCGAACAAGTAATCTTGCTGGATATCAAATCCTTGATTTACAAGGTAGTTAAATTGTTCGATCTTTTTATTTCCGTACCTATAATAGGAGTACCCTCTATATAACGCACGCTAATAAAAGAGTTATGTGTGCGGTCTAATTTCAACTTCTCCCACTCTTGTTGACAGTATTTATCACCGTGCCTCATTTTTCCTGAGAAAAGTATACGAGGGCATGAATATGAGTCCTGCTATTAAGGTTTAGGTTTGAAAGTTATGAGAGTTTAAACATACATATACACATAAACAATTTGTTCATAATTACATACATATACACATAAATCTATACACAATTTATTTGTTGGCCCAAGTCCGCGACCCACTGGGTATGACAAAAAATGCACATTAATCGCAAGATATGTGATATACTTTTTCATAGGCAAATCAAGAGCACACCCAACAAATTTAATAACATATACATTTATCGACACTAGTATCAATTCAATAAATTCAACATAGTATCCAACAACCAAGCCAACAATATCTCACTATAGTAATGTGCACACGTGTTTACGACTCGTATGTCAAAAAAAATCATTTAATTATATTTTCTCAAAAAAACAAACAAGACAATCATATTATGTCGAAAAAAATACACACATATACAATCTAGGGTTTATTGACATAATCTATACATACACACACATAAAATCTATGGTTTATTGACAGAATCTATACATACACACACATACTATTTAAGGTTTACTAAACCCTAATATTTTCTTTGACGTAAATCTATACATACACACACACAAACATAAATCTACACATACATACACAAAAATTAGGGCTTTAGATAGAAATCACGAAATCCAAATGAATCAATACAAACCAACTGAAATCGATTAGCCAAATACAAATCCAACTGAAATCCAAATACAAATCCAACTGAAATCCAACCGAAATCGCAAGAGCTCAAAATCGCACGAACCTTAACAGCAAACGAAGTCGCACGTAATAAATGAGAAGCTGGGAATATTTCTTTTTAAGACCAGACTATGGTCACGGTCTAGAGCCGTGACCCGATGTGCGCGACCCATTAATGACCATGAGGCTGGCAATTTTGACCTAGTCACGCCCTAGAGCCGTGACCCATTACTGACTTGGACAATGCCGATTTCAAATTGGTCATGGCCAAGAGTCGTGACCCATGCGAGCGACCCTTTACTTACCTGCAGGACAATGGCGATTTTGATTTGGTCACGGCTTAGGGCCGTGACCCATAATGTGTGACCCTTTTCCAGCAGCCTTGGTGTTTGAATGATGTATGGTCATGGCCTATAGCCATGACCCAGACCAACAAATGGTCACGGTCCTAAGCCGTGACCCTTAATGTGTGTGTTTTATGCTTCGTCGCGCCTTTGGTCACGACCCAAGTCCATGACCCATCTGCGACCAGTTTGGAGGGAATTTTGGCACCATGCTAGTCACGAGTTGGTCATGGCCCAAGTCCGTGACCCATCCGCGACCAGTTTGGAAGGAATTTTGGCGCCAAGCTGGTCACGACCTGGTCACAGCCTAAGTCCGTGACCCACTATGGTCAGGGATTTAGTCTGTGACCACTTCCAGAGCATGGATAATTTAGTGTGGTAATAAAATTGGTCATGCCAAATATTGAATGGGTCACGACCCAAGTCCGCGACTAGCTGGTCGTGGACTTGGTCCGTGACCCACTGGGCGTGACCATTCGCTGGATTTGGTGTAGTGAGTGTCGGCCTGGATACCAAGAGCAAGGAGAACTGGTTTGTTGAGCATGGAGCTCTAAGTCTGCTTTGGTCAGTACCTTGGTGGGGACAGCTGCTGCCTATTCTGGAACTGGGGGAATACTCGTACGTTTGGCTGGTTGGTCTCAGAAATACCTCTTTCTATTTCCCTTGGTGGCTTCTCTGCAAATTTGGTTGGGGCTAGTCGTGTCACCTCAGACACTAGATTTCTTTCCGACAGAAGATCTGACAAAGCGTTTAAGCATGCGGCTTGGCTCTTTGTGGGAGAGTCGACATCCGTCGACTCGTCCCTCTCAGTCTGTTGGGAGAGACTGACACATCCCCGGGGATTATACTAAGTGGTTATGGAGAAGAGTGTTCAGCAAGATTTTGGTAGTGGAGACTGGACAAAGGTGCCTTGTATTATCCAATACCATAGTTGTTTTCGAGTTTTGTTCGAGCTTATCGGTTTATGGAGCGTCTGTGACACTCTATTCAGGTAGGGGAAGCTTGGGGAGATGATGATGATGGAACGGGCTCCTCTAGTAACTATGGGTAAGAGACTTGGGGAGTTTTTTTTGTAGTGGGGAACAAATTTGGGAATTTATTTGGCTTTTTAGGAAGGTACGGGAAGGGAGTTATCCGTTCCTTTTCTTATGTAACTGCACTATAATTTCTTATTAGTGAAATAAACAAGTTTTTGATCACCCAGATGTGCCTTTTGATGAATTTTGTATTTTTAATTATCTATACCGATCGCTAAGGCATGCGTAATCCTTTTGTTCAAGTATATGTTAGAATGAACTGTTGTCCTCGGAGATAAGAAAAGAATTGGTTTTTATGAAAAAGAAAGGGTCGGGCTCATGTAAGATGTATGAGCTGCCTACGTACCTCTGGAGTTTTTAAAAAGTTTTAATTTTTCTTAAGGAAAATGGTTTTTGTAGAGGATCGGGCCCACATAGTTCTGGGTAGAGGGAAATGAATATTTTTTTTTATAATAAAAGGGAGATGAGAAGAGTCATAGTGCGCCGACATTTAGGACTAGGGGTAAAACTTCTTTAGACAGTTCAGGTTGACTGGGCGCGCCATTTCCTCCCCGTTGAGGCCGATAAGCACAGTGGTGCCGCCGGACAGGATCTTTTTCATGATGTATGGGACGCTCCGATTGGGCTTGAATTTTCCTCTGGGGTCCCAGATGGGCTCTACTATTTCTTTGAGGGATAAATCCCCCTCTCGAGCATCGCTATCCTTGACTCTCTTATTGAATGATCACGTTATACGACGATGGTACCCTTATATGTGATATAAAGCTTTTAATTTCCTTTCATCTAGGAGGGTTAGCTCATCAAGATGGCTTAGGTACCAGTCTTCTTTACTGATCTTGCTTTTAAGTATGACCCGTAACGAGGGTATTTCCATCTCCATGGGTAGGACTGCTTCCATGCCATAGAGGAGAGAGTAAGGGGTAGCCCCATTAGCGGTTCGGATTGAAGTTCGGTAACCTCACAGGGCGTAAGGGATTTGGTCGACCCAATCTCGACAGCTTTCAGTCATCTTACTGATTATGGATTTGAGGTTCTTGTTTGTGGCTTCGACTGCATCATTGGTCTGAGGTTGGTAGAGAGAAGATTTGTGTCTCTGAATCCCATAATCGTTGACCACTTCTGTGACTTCTACCTCAAAGTGCAACCCATTATCTTACACTAGTTTGTGCGGGACCCCATATCGACAGTTGATGTTCTTCCTGATGAATTTGGCCACTTTCTTGGCATTCAGAAATACTTATGACTTAACTTCGACCCATTTGGTGAAGTAATCAATGGAAACTAGGATGAATTCATACGCATTGGAACCCTTGGGTGTAACCTTCCCTATGATGTTAATGCCCCAGGTGGAGAACGGCCAGGCAGAAGTCATGTTGTATAATTCTCGTGGATGCAGGTATTGAAGGTTGGAAAACTGTTTATATTTGAGGCATCTCCGGACATAGGCGGTGCAATCCTAGATCATGGTGGTCCAGTAGTATCCTTGTTAGATAATCTTCTTGGCAAGCATGTGACCATTTATGTGGGGATCTCATTCCCCACTGTGTATTTTCAGTATTATCTCTTCAATATCAGCACCTACTATGTAGTGTAGATGGGTTCCATCTAAGTTTCTCTTGAACTGTGCTTTATGACAAATGATGTACTAGGTAGCCAGTCTTTGGAGAGTTTCTCAGCCTTTCTTGTTGGAACCCTCGGGATACCTACCATGCTTGAGGAGGTGCCAGATATCATAGTACCAACAATTGGCTAGCTTGGGATCTTCTTTGGTGATGAGCTCAATGTGGTAGTAGTGGGTTGGTTTATCTTGCTTTTAAACTAGGAAGGGGGCCATTGAAATTCCTTCGGGCATGTTGACCATAGAGGCCAAGGAAGCAAGGGCATCATCTAGGTTATTATTTGCCCGAGGTAGGTAGTGGAAGGTGATATCTTGGAATTGGGAGGCTAGTTCTTTTAAGTGGTCGTAGAAGGGTTGGAGTTTCTCGTCCTTAATTTTCCATTTTCTGAGCACTTGACCGATGATGAGGGAGGAATCCTCCTAGACATATAGGCATTGAATACCTTTATTGAGAGAGACTTTGAGGCCTATCGTACACGCCTCGTATTCAGTCATGTTATTAGTGAAGGGGATATCCAATTTGATAGAGATGGGAGTGTAGGAGTCATCTGGGGAGATCAGAAGTATCCCAATGCCATATCCCTTTTTGTCGGCAGTACCGTCAAAGAACATTTCCCATCGAAGGATATCTTGAGCAGTGCAGCGGATGTTTTTATCTGGAAATTCAGAGATCCATACATCAACTTCTTCCATGGGTTAGTCAACGAGGTAGTCAGAGATGGATCTTCCTTTTATGGCTTTCTATGTGACGTACACAATATAAAACTAGGCTAGGACCATTAACCATCGGGCCATTCAGCTGGATAAGGTGGGTTCCTCAAGCAGGTACTTAATGGGGTCCATTCGGGATACACGTTTGATGGAGAAGGCGAGTATGTAGTGTCGTAACTTTTGGGTGACCCAGACAAGCATGACACATGCCTTTTCTAAAGCAGTGTAGTTGACTTTGCACCCGATCAATTTGCGACTGGCATAATAGATGGCTCTTACAATACAAAATTCTTCAAGGTATTGGGCTAGCAAAGCCCCATATGTAGTGTTAGTTATGGTTAGATATAGGATCAAGGGGAGACCAAGCTGTGGTGGCATGAGTACAGGAGGTTGGGTCAGATATTATTTGATTTGGTCAAAAACTTCTTAGCATGCCTCATTCCAAACCTTGGTTGAGTCCTTTCAGAGGAGTTTGAAAATAGGTTCGCAAATGGAAGTTAGATGGTTGATGAACCGGCTGATGTATTGCAATTTTCCAAGTAAACCACGTACTTCTTTCTCCGTTCGGGGAGGTGGCATCTCAAGTATGTCTTTCAGCTTGGCAGGATCTGCTTTTATCCTCTTCTCACTGACCATGAATCCCAAGAGTTTTCTCTTTGTAACACCGAAGACACATTTCTATGGATTGAGTCTCATCTGATACTGTCGCAGTCATTCGAATAACTTTTGGAGAGAGGTAACATAACCTTCTTTAGTTTTGGATTTGATAGTCATATCATCCACACAGACCTCGACTTCTTTGTGAATCAGATCATGCAGGATGGTTGTGGCAGACCTCTGGTAGGTAGCCGCAGCATTCTTGAGACCAAATGACATAACATTGTAGAAAAAGGTTCCCCATGGGGTGATGAACGAGTCCTGGTAATCTGGGTACATTTTGATTTGGTTGTATCCAGCAAACCCATTGACGAATGACTTGAGACCATGACTTGTTGTGTTTTCCATGATTATGTCGATATTGGGTAACGGATAATCATCCTTTGGAGAGGCTTTGTTCAATTCCCCATAGTCTACTCACATTCGAACTCTCCCTCCTTATTTCGGCACAGGTACTATGTTGCTAGCCATGTGGAATATTCAATCATGCGAATGAAGCCCACGTTTAACTGTTTGACCACTTCTTCTTTGACCTTGAGCGACCATTCAATGCTGAGCTTTCTCAACTTTTGTTTGACCGACTTGTAATCTGGAAGAGTGGGGATCTCATTTTGAGCTATTTCAGGATCAATGTCGGCATATCATCATAGGACTATGCGAAGACATCCATGAATTCCTTTAGTAATTCTTCGAGTTGTGTGCGCTCATGCTCATCAAGGGTAGCCCCTATCCAAATCCCGCTTAGTTGGCTAGTAGAACTGAGTTTAATAATAACATTTTCTTCTTCATTATCTTGAACGCGGTTATGTGGTTTATTATTAACCTTATTTAGATCAGTTAAGAATTTTTCATTTGCAAAATCATCATCATTAAAGGTTTGATTAGAATCTAAACAATTAATGTATGGCACAACAAGATACTCAAAATCTTAATTTATTTCATTAATAGTAAAAACAACATTAAGAACCTAATCAAAGGAGGTCTCGATTACATTTGAGCGAGGATAGACAATAGAAGAAGAGATGGGGTAAACATTAGGGTTATGTGGGATTTCAACGGGTAGAACTGGCGCATCATGCCAGTTGAGGAGAGGTGTATCCGTAGCTCTAATCAAATGGGATGGATCCAGTGATGTAGTTCTAGAATGAACCATGCAGAGTGTCAGCCCTAGTGTCTATAAATTCAACGAATCCTCAGAGTCACTTCCCTCGGAATCTTCGGTATCTTTGATGATCAGTTGTACAAGGTGTTGGGAACTTTCGGCCCATGGGTAGCTATCTTGCAAAAATATCTCCATTCCAGGCTTCATCTTCTTGTCTGTATGGTCATACCATTGTTTTGAAAATCCAAAAAAGGGGAAGTCTTCACCCTCTTTAATGAATCATCCATTCAAGGAATCCCCTGGGATAGTCTGGATGCAGACTAATCTTCTCTTTGGTCGAGACTGACATATCATCCTGAGCTCTTTTTTTATGGTTGATAACCTAAACCACATTAAAGGAAAGCTTTTTTAGTACAATGGGCTCAATTATCCCTTGTTGTCTTTGTCCTAGACCCAGTCTGGGCATGAAGTGCATGCTTCTGAACATATGAATCACATTGACGTTGCTATGAGGGTCGTATTCTGGAAACACCCTCTCTCTAAAATCGTCCCCTGGCGGGAGTAGAAGAGGCTCAACTCGGAATCCTGATAGGAGCATATCGTTTGACCCGTGCTGTATCTTAAGGATTGGATTTCTGGTACTTGCACCCTCGGTATTGTCGTTAATAATACAAATACAACACCCTGTCGCGGATGATACTCTGCACAGCACAAGCTTATATGTCGCGGCACTTCTGAGCATAGGGTGTGGCCCTACTCAACACGGAGTGCGGCCCTACTAAATATAGGGCGCGACACATACCAATTGCCATTATGAAAAGTCCGCGGCGCCACCCAGTATAGGGTACGACACCTTTGGCTCTAGCCTTTTGCATGATGCAGCACTCACATTGCTGGCCTTACAGACTGCATTCGTCTCGTTTACAAAAACTCTAAATTTTATGTACGTCACGTGCTCAGAGAACATGATCATATCTCCTATAAATAGAGGGCCACACCTCGAAATAGGGGATCGATTCCACATTCCCGAGGAAGATTCTACAATACAGATTCTATCTACACAACCTCAACATACGACTTAGAGGCCACATATCTACATCACAGCCACCTCCCCGGCACACCGTAATCCTCAATACTGCCATGTACGCTCCTTTATTCTCATACTTGTATGCCTCTTTTGGCACAATTATATTGTACAATGCAATGCATATAATGAGAACGCAGCAACACAGTGGACGTAGGCCTATTTTAGAGCCTGAACCACTTTATATCTTATCTTCTCTCTATTTACTCTCTTTATTTGCTCTTTACTTATTCTACACATTATTTGCTGGTACGAGAACAACTAGTGGACTATTTCTCGTATCATCAATCTGGCAACATCTGTGGGAACGAGATATTTCAATCTTGTTTCTCTATATTTCGAGTTCTTAAACACCTTATTCTATTCATGGGGATTTTTTGGATCATCATCTCATGAGAAAATTTTGGTTATTGAGCTCTGTTTTATATTCACACCCTTAAATAGGTATTTCATATATTCAAATCTGTTCTTGGGTCTTTATTCTGTGACCTTATATCTATTTTACATACCCCTGTGATATCATTTCATCTAGATAGTGCGGAAAAGAATGATGGGCTTTAGCCCCGAAAAGGTGAATGGTTAGGGAAGGATCGTATTTAATCCCATTGTTTGTTGTTCTTGACCTATGATCTAGGGTTTAACATTGAAACTGTGCCGTTCTATGCACCATGAGGATGTCCTCTCATTTTCAAACCCTAGTAGGTATGCTCTCCTCGTGTTGGGAGAGAAAAAACTCAATATGGGGTTAAAATTCTGTGATTGCTCCCTTTGCTACCTAGAAGGGGGTGCGGCCGGGCAGTTAAAATCCCTTGTGGTCGTGGCCTCTACTAGCGTGGCTTTCTTACTAAATCTACAAAACATCAAAGGACGGGCTTAGATTGACTCCAGCTCAACCGTGGTGAATTCCATCCAAATTCAACGACATTGCACCTATGTGCCTTACTGGCCGTGGCCTCAGCAGTAGTACCATGCAGCAGTGCAAACGTTGGATCCCCATTTTTACTTGGTTACTCCAACACTTCTGAGATTACTCACTTCTGTTAGTTTTGTCTCAGATTATATATACTTTGTAAAGACTAACTGATCGAGGGTGAAAAGTAGCGTGTGATAAACGCGGATAGTTGTTTTCTGTTCACCACCTCAATACAAAAACCAAAGTTATGACTACACTTGCGAGGCAAGTATAGCGGTAAGTCTAGTATCGAAAATATCCACTGAGACGAGTTGCTAGAATTTATGAGATCTAATACTCCGAAATAAAAGTGTAAAAGACGAATTACAAACTAAAAAGGAAAAGGTGCATAAAAGGGAAATATTAATCTAGGCAAGTGTATTGAAACTAGACTAACAAAGCGAGTAAAACTATAGGTTGCGTCGAATATCCCTCACCCGAGTAATTTGTATAAAATGGATACATGGGTCGACGAGTTATTACGAATGCATCTCGTTTCGATCGTTAATTGAATCAAGGGTTGTCACGCCCCCTAAATCCGCATAAAAGCCTAATAAGATTTTGGCGTCAATAAATACCCCGAAAATTGCACATGCAAGGTCGTAAGCACGGGACATACATAATATGCCCCGTCAAATATCCTAGGTTCAATAACTAGGACAACGCACCCAAAATAGATCCGTAAACACCATCACCAAAGAAAAGCAGTGCGTCAACACGAGTGAGTTCAATTCAAACACAACCTAATTTAAATTAGCTAGAAAGCATGTTAAAAATGCGATAAATGAAAGCGGTAAATAAACGCGATAAATCTATACTAGAAAGCACAGGAAGAAAGAACGTAAATCTAATTATGAAAGCATGTAAACCTAATTATCAAAGCAAGAAAGAATGAAATACAAGTTAAATTAATGGAGAGGTAATGAATAGTCAACATACATACCAAAAAGGGGTGTCAATCCAAAGATAAATGAAGAAGAACTCTTCAAAAACCCAAACCCAAACCCTAAGCTAAACTATCTTCTAAAACTATCTAAACTAGAATATCTGATTATTACAACAAAAATTGGTATTTATATAGTAAAAGGAATTAAATTAGAAAAGAAAAGAGAAAAGAAAAGCCCAAAATATCTCAGAAAACAGGGGATCGATCGATCGATCCCCTGGGCTCGATTGATAGATGTTCAAAATTGAAGCCCACTGTCTCCCACGATTGCTGAAAATTGAAGGATCGATCGATTGACCCCTTTGGTCGATCGATCGATCAAGCAGGGGCGAGACAAGCTGCATGCTATTTTGGAGTGTTTGCAATTCTCGTCCGCTGAAACTCCCATAAGTTCTTCATACGGACTCGTAATCGTGCACCATGCATGGCCACATGAAGATTGCGAGGAGGGCTACAACTTTCGTGGATGTTAGGCCAAGTGCCCAAGCAATGAAAAGACTAAAATGCCCTTGAACGTGCAATCGTGTACGAAAATCGAGCGGAATGCATCCGAACTTCACACTTAGCATCCAAATACCTATAAAAGCTCAATTAACCCCTGCAAAACATGTTAACATAGAAATCCGCGATTGTCTAGTTAACGAGCATAAATATAGGGAATAAGATACCCGAGGGGTCTAAAATGCGTAGGTTCAGAGGATGAAATACATAATATTTGCGTATTATCATTAACAAAAGCAACAAATGGAGGGAGAATCCATCCAGAGCATAGAAGTCAAATATGAGATTATGCAACTGTACAATCACCTCAACCATCTCTACGACGGTTATGCCTCACTCCAGACCCAGGTCAACTACTTGAATCATAGGTTCCTGATGTTAGAGGCCACGACATCATCCAAGAAGGGGCGGGACCCAGGAACATTGCTTCAACAGCCCTCGCGACAGTACCAGAGGGTCCATTCACGGAAGCAATCAGAAAGAATCAAAAAAGGAAATCAGAGAACACAGAAGGGAGCCCTAAAGCCTACACCCAATTGGCCTTACCCATTGGAGATATTTTTGAATCCATTAAGGAGGACAAGCTGCTAAGGAGGCCAGAGAAGCTCAAGGCTCCACCCCACAAGAGGAATAAAGCCAAGTGCTGTAAGTTCCATCTGGACCATGGCCATGACACTAAGCAGTGCTATGGACTAAAGGATGAAATTGAAAGGCTGATTGGGCAAGGGATGTTGCAGAGGTTCCTCAAAGATGTTTAGGGGATGAAGTCTAGTCTCACATACCACATGCCCATTTTTCATGCTTATGTCTTATATTCCATCTGTTTCTACTTTACAGTGAAAACTCTTCTTATGTTGTTTTAAACTAAACTTTGAACTATCCCTACAAAGTCATAGATATATGAATAGTTGTATGAAATCAAGTTCACTTTTATAGTGCCATAATTTGATTCTCATTTCCATGAAATGTTATCTTATTAAGACCATTTTCGTCTTAAACAGATCTCGATTCGAGACAATATGTTATATCGAGAATGATAATATCTAAATGGGACCACAATGCCCGTTAAGATGCCTAATTGTCCAAAAGCAAGTGACAATTGAAAATGGCAATAGCAACCACCGAGAGCAACTATTTAATTTGGTATGCAACATCACTCATAAGGGCTTCCAATGCCCATTCTTATCTTTCGGGACGCGTCATTAGTTGCAAGGGCTTCCAATTCCCGTTCTTAGCTTTCGGGATGCGTCATTAAGTCCGAAGACTTGTAATATCTAACCAGAAATGGCTTTATATAAATCCATAGCCGTGGGTGGCTTAATAACATAACCCAGCCTGGGGAGGCTTGAAAGTATCCCCTATATTAGCTGTGGGTGGCTTAATAATGTAACCTAGCCTAGGGAGGCTTGAAAGCATCCCGTATATTAGTTGTGGGTGGCTTAATAATGTAACCCACCCTGGGGAGGATTGAACGTATCCCGTATATTAGCTCTGGGTGGCTTAATAATGTAACCCAGATTGGGGAGTCTTGAAAGCATCCTGTATATTAGCTGTGGGTAGCTTAATAACATAACCCAACTTGGGGAGGCTTGATAGTATCCCCTATATCTACAAAGGTCCATTTTCAGATGGAAGGGCTAAAATAATGTAGTAGCCCTGTCAATTCAGTTGTGGCCATTAAAGCGACTAAGAATATGCTATTAAGTAAATATGGCTAAAACAAAGGGAATTCATACATTCAAAAGTGACACATCCCTCTCAATATGGCTGCGGCCATTAAGTAAATTCATTCATAAGACGCGATAGATAAAGGCAGGATTGTCAAACTGCCGCATCCCTGTTCAAGAAGAGCAGTTACTTCTAATCATGAGTGCAAGTATAAGGGAAAAGGGTCGCAACCCATGTGAAGAAATCATCCACATTACAATGCCGCAGCCTTAAGCTAAATACCATTTTGGTTTCTAAATATGGCCGCAACCCATCACCCATACGTTAAAGTGCATTTTTTTAAAAGTAAATATACAATTCAAGTAATCAAAGATGTGTAGAGAAGGTATTCATTCAAGTGTTGAAGTTAGAAAAACAGAAGAATAAAAGGCTACTAGAAAAGGAAGCAGATTAACATTAAAGGTGGCCACAGCCGAAAATCTTAACAACTATTAATGTTGGGATTACAGATCATATAAAAAAGTTTAAAAATTGTAAGGGACACAGCCCTATATGGATAAGTAGTTCAAAAAATTGGGATTATACAAGATAGAGGCTCATGAGGCCGTGTCATCATTGTCATCCCCTTCATCACCATCCCCAATTATTTCAATATCTTCCTCCGCGACCACTACCTCAGCCTTTACCTTTAACCTAGCTTTATCCTCGAGCGTGTCCTTGAGCTCATCTATGCATTTCTAATGCTCAACATCACCAAGCCCCCGAGAAAAAACTATCTCTTTAGTCTCAGGGAAGTTCTTTATGATTATGTGCCTGAGCTCTTGGTAATAGCAGAGGTA
Organism: Sambucus nigra; assembly: GCA_949130495.1. NCBI lineage: Eukaryota > Viridiplantae > Streptophyta > Magnoliopsida > Dipsacales > Adoxaceae > Sambucus > Sambucus nigra. The sequence continues at coordinate 96,753,224 of OX422212.1, forward strand.
GGCCCTATTATTTATAAGATAAAAATCTCTGGAGCCCTTTAACGACACCACAGTGTTGTCGATAGAGTTTTAGGTCTTCACCATGATCTACATCTATTTTCTTGATTATCATGGCATGGTCTTCAGCATTACGGGCAACCTTGGCCTCCAACTCTTCATTACTCTTTTAAAGGAGTCTGAGCTTTTTATTACTAGACTCAACAACTTGGGAAGCTTTCGTGGCTTGGGTCTGAGAGACCTTTAGAGATTCTGCGGCCTGGTTGAAATTTTCCTCCGACTCTCCTTTGGCTTTGATAGTGGCTTCTAGGTTCATCCCGGCTACCTGAAGAGCCGCGACAGGAGACGGCTTTCCAACCTCGAAGGAAGAATTTCGTATATTTTCCAAGTCAGTAGAGTGTACCCTCTTCGCAGCCTCTTTTAGTTTGTAGAGGGCCTCTTACTTCCTTTTTTGAGCTACCATGATGTCCACGGCCTGAAAAGAGAAAAATAGGAGCAAGATATTCAATGCAAAATTAAAACTGAGAAAGCACTTGCACTTACCCTCAAAAGACTATGGAGGCCACAATCCTCCAGATCATCATGATCTTCGTCCACCAACCTATCAAGGTCCACGGCATCGAAAACCCTCTTCATCCTTCGAGAAACCCTCGTAATACTCGGGGTCAGGCTATCTTAGTTGTGGTCGTGATCGACCGTTAGGACTAGCTCCGGCGCGACACTGAGGTGGTGCCAAGTTTGCATTACTCGCAATAATAGGTGACGGAGAAGTTGAACGGATGGTGACATCAGATGTTGACATCAGACCTGTTACAACCAAATTGCCACCAATTACATCGTCAAACTCCTCAACTTGGAGTGGGGGCGCAGCAGGGATAGTTTTTCCACGCCTTTATTTAGGGCCGTGGTAGATCGATTTTTATCGCTGGAAGGAGATGCTCCTGGATCTTTCGTCTTGCTCCTCTTCATTTTTTTATTTCGCGCAGTGTTATTTAGAAAGACTGCGTCCTCATCCATTTCCACTAATTGGGTAGACAAAAGCTCCTTATCAACTTCCTCACCTGAAAGAAGAAAGGAAATAGTAAATAATTGATTTAAATATAAATTATCGCGAAACAAGGACTGATTGATCAGGTTATTACCTTCCGCAACCATTTCTTTTGGTATGGACTTATTGGGGAAGTAACCTACCTCAAATACAATGGTAGAAGTTACAAGGTCGCTAAATTTCTTCTCCAAAGCAGGAATAGCTGCGGCCTTAGTAACTCTCTTCTCTTGTCGTTTTCTCAATTACAAGTTGTCGAGAACTACAGAAAATATTTCAAAGGTTAGTATAGAGAGTAATAAGCAATTGTAAGGATGGGACGTAGTTATAATTAAAATACCTAGCTTAGAGGGACACTCCCATTATTGCGGCATTTCATTCTAAACGACTTCCCCCTCTCGTTCTCCTGAGGGTGAATTTCCCACTCTTCTCTAGAGATGTAGAAATACTTCCTCTTCCAATTATTTACACTGGTCATCCTACCAGAGTAAAGGGTTTGATCCCTACCGCGGACGGAGAAGTACTAATAGCCAGCAAACTTTACAGAGTTTTCCATCGGGCGGTAGAAGTGGAAAAACTCTGCGGGAGTAATATCTTTTCTGAATTGATTCTCCCAAAGCACGACTGTGGAAAGAATGGCCCTCGAGCCATTGGGATCTAACTGGACTAGTGCTAATTTCATCATTTGAAACATTCATCTGATGGGAACGGGAACTGGTAGCCGCAGCCTATAAATGAAAGCATGCAATGGGAAACAGACCCCATGGTCAGAAAGTGTCGTGCACGGTATTTGATTCGCGGCAGGTGCTGAGCACATCAAATTTTTTGGAAACTCGAAGTCCTCAGTTACTTGATCAACCCAGTCTTGGGTCATAATGCTGCGGATATCAAGCGTAACAAAAGGCCTCCACCCTCCCAGACGGGCCAGCTAGTTCGTCCCTAACATTAGTGGCACCCCTTACCGCGACATAATCTTCTATATCCAATGGTTGGTTACTACAATTAGCTTCCTCTTCCATTGAATGGGCCTCGAAATCCTTCCTACAGGCAAAATCCGCGGAGTCTGAGTTTAGTACTACACAGTTGGTGAAATCCTTCAGTTGACAAGGCCCTATTGAATTCAGAGGAGGGACGAAAGGAAGCTCAGGGGGAGAGGCTCTGAATTTTTTTTCCCAAAAGCCTCTCAGAAATTTGTCTAGGTCAAAGTTCATATGGCTGCAGCAGTACCTTAAAAGCAGTCCGCAATTAGGCGCCTCAGCCATTATGGTTCTAAAAAATCCCTATGAAGCTGCGGTATTATATTAAGATTAAAGGGAAACTATCATTGCGGCATGTTGATTTTATAGGTTTTACTTACCATAGTTACTAACGGGCTAAAACAATGCTGACTCTAATCTAAGAACCTAAGGCCGAAAATTTCAACTAGTGGGCATAAAAGCCGCGAAACATAAACCTAGGGTATTACCCTCAGAGCCCACCGGCCGCAACCCTCACCTAAAGTTACTAAAGGGAAATTATACCATCCCGCGGCCTCTCACTCAAACAATTTAGTAACTACATGTCGACTCATTTAAAGATCAAAGACCCAGAATGTGATGGGTTTATTCAAGAACAACAAGAACAGTTATATGATTCAATGCGATTCAACACAAATACCAACCATATGATGATGGATTCAAAGAATGAGTTAGCAATAGTTACAATTATTTATCATGCATACGTGTTCGATTCATGGAAATTAGAAGATTATTTAAACAAAACCCTGGGTTCCTAATCCAGAAAAATCCAACACGAAGTTCAAAAATGCTAAAATTCATGTGTTCATCTATTTTAAGAAGAATTATGAACTACAAAAGTTATTAAAAAGGATGTTGGTTGGAAAATTACATGGAAATGGAGAAATCAACAATGATCAACCTTAAACCACCTTAGAACCACCACACCCAGCCTGGGAAAATCACCGAAAAGAGTAGAAGGATGGACGAACAAAGTTAGCCCTCGATATGCTCTCAAAGATTTGGAAAACATAATGAAGTCCATGGCCAGAACAATTTATATAAGAGGGCACGGGAAGACGAAGGGTCTCCTTGAAATTACCGCGGCACCATAAGAGGACTCAAATATGTCGCAGGCCCAATCACAATCTCTTGGCACTACGACTTGGGGGCTTATTGATAGTATAAATATAGAACCCTTCCACAAATGATACTCTGCACAACATAAGCTTATATGTTGCGGCACTTCTCAGCCTAGGGTGTGGCCCTACTCAACACGGAGTGCGGCCCTACTAAATACAGGGCGCGACACATACCAATTGCCATTATGAAAAGGTTATGGCGATACCCAGTACAGGGTGAGGCACCTTTGGCTCTAGCCTTTTGTAGGATACAACACTCACATTGCTTGCCTTACAGGACGCATCCCTCTCCTTTATAGCAACTCCAGATTTTTTGTATGCTACGTGCTCAGAGTACGTGAGCATATCTCCTATAAATAGAGGACCACTCCTCAAAATAGGGGATCGATTCTACATTCCCGGGGGAGATTCTACAATACAGATTCTCTCTACACAACCTCAACATACGACTTGGAGGCCACACATCTACATCACAGCCACCTCTCCGGCACACCGGAATCCTCAATACTGCCATGTCCTCTTCTTTATTCTCATACTTGTATGCCTCTTTTGGCATAATTATATTGTACAATACAATGCATATAATAAGAACGGAGCAACACAGTGGATGTAGGCCTATTTTAGAGGTTGAACCACTCTATATCTTGTCTTCTATCAATTTACTCGCTTTATTTGCTCTTTTCTTATTCTACACATGATTTGTTGGTACGAGAACAACTAGTGGACGATTTCTCGTATCATCAGTCGTCGTCGCCCAAAATGGTGATGACTCGTCCATTGACGAAGAAATTCAATTTCTGATGGAGTGAGTAAAACACACCCTTGATATTATGGAGCCAAGGTCCCCCGAGCAATAGGTTGAAACAAGATGGGAGGTCAATAAGTTGGAATTCAATGATAGGGTTTATAGGTCCAACACCAATTACAAGTTTTATGGATCCTATCGCCTCTCGATGGGTATTATCGTCGGCACGTACAATAAAGAAGGTTGCAGCGAGGTCACTTTCCTTCAGTCCTAAGAATTTGAAGGTTTTTAATGGGCAAACATTCAAAGATGATCCATTATCGACAAGAGAGAGAGGTACGATCTTCCCCATAACTTCGACGGATATGTTGAGTGCATGCTTGTTGTTTGGCCCAATTCTAGGGATTTCTTCTTTGAAAAAGGATAGAATTCGGGTACAGGTCAAGGATACGACTAAATTTATCGCTTTTTATGGTGTGGTATAAGGAGGAACTGTGGGTCCAGTGAGAAACTTGATCAAATCATTTGTGTGTAGGTGGGAAGACATGTAAGGCCCCCATAGAGTGATGTTATCTTGAGTTCTCTTCAGTTGATCGAGGATCCTGCTTTCTTCGAGGGTCATATCTAGCATGGGAAGGTTTTCAACTCCCTTCCCTTTGTCATTTGACTGGTGGTAAGCTTGGGATCTGGTAATGCCTCCCTGATCTGGTTATGTGATTTACTGAAGAAGGGAAGAACATGAACCATATTTCTTCATCAATCTTGGGTTGTTCTGCCACCTTATTTATTTATCTGAGGAGTTATTCAAATGATATCATCCCACACATTTTGGCTATCGGGCCAATTTTGTCTAAAGCTTTCTTTTCCTTTGAATCTTCAAATTCTTCCCCCCATCTAGTGGCAACAATTCTGTCTTTCCATGTAAAGTCAATTCATTCCACAACTTCAATGGCTTCTTCGTACAGGTACTCCCATTCTGTGGGGAGATGTAAGGGTGAAGGGACCAAGTGCCCTTGTAGCTTCAGAGTATCAAGTAACTCGGTCATATTATAAATATTATTGGTTTGCTTGAATAATTTTTCCATGATCTGGATAACATCATTTAGCCTAACTTCATCGGTTGGGACCACTGAACTGTCTGACTCTCGATCCCATTTTCTTGCTTCTAAGAATAGCATACTGAACTTATGGCAATCAATGATCATCTGTCAGGAGTTGGTTTAACACTTCTGATAATTTAATACTTCCATTTTCAGAATGGGTACGGACAACGATGCATGCTCTGGTAAGGAGTGACAGTCCCTGATGAGAGAGGCTAGGAGGGTGTAGGATGAAATATGGGCAAATTTCGAGAGGTTTGGGAGAGTATATGGGTGTGATTTGAGTTAAGGGATCAAATTATCGCTTCTCTTCTAGAAAGATGGCATTGGCATGATTTGGGAGTGGGTTGTGAGTAGTATTTGGCTTAGGATTGGCTGGTGGGGCAATGGTACTCCGATCAATTAGACCTTGGATTATGTTTCAAAGGTGAAAGCGTTGGTCGGTGGTATAGACAGCAGTTTGATGAAAGTCGCAATGTGCATCTGCCTTGAAATTTCTTGGGAGTGGATTTGGCAATGGACGGGGGTCCAAGGGTTTGATAAGGTTTTGGCTTAACAGTGCTTGATAAACTTTAGAGAGAGGAGAATGGAGCTCGGTGAATTCCTTTCAGAATGGGACAGGACAACTTTTTGGTGAGGTGGTTGGTTGAGAGATGATGGTCGAGATTGTAGGATTGACAAGTTTGTCATATTTTCTGGGAGTGAACTACCTGGACCCTTTATTTGGTTCAACTTCTGTTTTAGCAAGACCTTCTTAGATTTCTACTCCTTCTTATCTGAGGGCTTGGAAGTGAGGATAGTATTGTCCTCCCATTATTGCTCGAACATGGGGTAAGAAGTTCTTCTTCACCATGTTGGATTGTTCTTCCTCAGATGGCCGATTGTTCACGGTGGCTACTTTTTCCCTCCATCGGGTATGAAGTTAATGACTGATTCCCCAGAGTTCTATTTGAGAAGTTCTAAATCACGGTGAGTTCCCTCAAGATCTTCATTATATTTGTACTCAGACATGAATTCTCAAGCCACATCCTCCCAACTACGGATTCTGGACTCCTCGAGAGTTAAAAACCATCGGAGGGCGTTATCCTTCAAAGTTTTCTAAAATAATTGGGCTATCACTTCTTCAGAAGACCCTATAAGAGTCATAGAACAGTGATAACTATGAAGATGAATAATCGGGGGTCCACTTCCTCTAAATTTCTCGATATTTGACATCTTGAACTTCTCGAGTAACCTCGCTTTAGGATAAGGAGACATGTGGGTGTAGTCCACGTAATTTCCATAGATTCTGACTTGGTCAAACTTCTTAGTTAGAATCTTAAGATCTTCTTTGACCTTGTTCCACTCTTCTTCTTTTGGATCCATGATCATAGGCAAGTTAACCCCATACTGGGCAAGGTTTGGCATAGGAAGTTGGGCAAGCGGTGACCTATTAGCAGGAGCGGCACGTGGAGCGTGCAGATACTCTTCGGGAACCCAGATAGGCTCAGGTGGACCCATATCGTGAGGTAATAGTGCCTTGGAACCTTGAGGAATAGGAACGTGCTTTCGTTGCATCTCGCGGACTTCAGTCTGGAGGTTGTCAATCTTGGACACGAGCTGAGCTAAGACTGCCGTCAGTTTTGGCTACACAACTCGTACTTGATATGTCTTCTCCATGGAAAGGGAATGATTTCGGGCTCATAATAAGTATCAGGGGAACGGAGGAAACTTTGGGGTGATTTGTTGAAGATCGAAGCCAATAAGTAGTCAGGCCAAGGGCGTGCAATCGACCTGAGATGGCATAAAATGGGATTTATTTTAAAAAAATAAGAATGAAAATATTTTTGACATTTTTTCTTTTTTTGAGATTGAAAGATAAAATATTTTTGGATTTTTGATAAAGAAAGGAGAAATGTTTTTGAATTTTTCATAAAGAAGGGAGAAATATTTTTGGGAGACGGGTCTCAGCATGATTATTATAACTATTATGTTCTCACTTGCATTAAATGAACCTAAATGCAAAATGAAATGTCATACGGGACCTGAGCCTGGAAAAGTTGGGTTTGTAATATATGCAAAGCTATGGTTGGACTTGTAACCAGTCTCATGTGAAGGGTCCCGTTTTAAAAATGCGTAAAAATTTGGGCAACTGGCCGACCAGGAATTTAGGCAGAGTTTTGGGTCGAAACCGACAATCTAACATGTGTGTCCTAGGCTTGACAGCTATATGTGGGTATGCAGTTGGTTGGGTGAATTGGAAAGGGTCCCCCTCTTTGGCCTGACTTCCACGATATACGTCTTGCTTTTGAGGGAAATCGGTACGTGTGGATAAGCCATTTGATATACCTGAGTGTACATGAATTGCCTCACTATATACCTCATGGGGACGGTGCATGTGAGAGTGAATTCGATATACTCAGTGTACGTGAACGAGTTCCTAACGATATACCTCCCATTATGACTTTGGTCAAGTGGTACGATACGGGGGACCTGTTCGATATACGTCGAATGTACTTGGCCAATGGAAGGTGAAAGTCATATCTCTTAGGCTAATGCGCCCTGCCGAACCAGCGCCCATCACGAAGTGACCCTCGAGTTGCTAAACAAAATTTGGTAAATCACAATGCTCTTTTGGGATGTCGTGTAAATCATGCATGAGTCTCTTATTAGTATCTTATGATGAGAGTATCTTTATTGATCATGTCACACAGGGAGCGAAGTACAGTTACCAATAGTATACCCAACATGGATAAGCGATGCATGCAATATGTGGACATATGTGATCCTAGGTGCACGTGGTGCGAAGTGTACATGGATAATCTTCTACAAGTGTGTTAATAGAAGTAAAAGTATGGGGTATACATGAATAATAAAAGGGGAACATGCAAAATAGGGGAATATATAAGAAAATAAAACACCCATGTAAATAGAGTCTATCCCTCTTAAACAAGTTATCCCCAGTAGAGTCACCACCGTGGCCATCCCCAATCCTTGCGGAGAGAGAGATAGAGGAGAATAAGATAGGGTCATTCTCGTGGTGAGAAGATCTTGGTCCCGCAGAGCCCTCTCGGGAGAGCTTGGGCCGTCGGTGGCGATGAGGTGAAAAATATAGAGAGATGGAGTTGCCAGTCTATTTTACTCAAAATAGACAAAAGAAGGTGGATCCATCCCGAAGGACAGCATCCAAAGACATACTGATACATACGAAACCAAAAATGATTCGAGCAGGGTTCAGAGGCTATGTTACGGAATGGGAAGCTGTTAGGCACCCATTCCTCCTTTGCGGTCTCTCATGGATTTGTTGTTATTTTCCTCTATTTCCCCGTGATATGTGTGCATGTGTATATGTAGTGGAGATAGGAATCATCGACTTATATCATGGAAGAGATAAAGCGAGTCATCCATAGGAATGTTCCTAAAAGTAATATTAGAAAATATGATTTACGCGATTATTCTTGCGTTGATCGTTATAATGGAATGATAACGCGTATGGAATAATACGCCACTAAGAACAAATATATGTATATGTAAATATATAGAATCTAATAGAATTAAGTTAAAGAACTAGAAATATAGAAAATTCGAAAAAAAAAATAGGACTCGAGTCTCGGGTTTTACCCCGAGATGCCTACGTAACCTATAGAGGCATAAAAGTCCACGTAGTTCGCATACAAAACAAGGGGTGCGGTTTATCCCATAAATCCAATCGGGGACTTCTCTTAAATGTGAGTGTGTGTAAAACGTGTTTTAGTTGTGAGAAAAATGTGATAATTCCCATTTGGAATTTATGAGCAAACCTTCTTTTTCTTAATTTTTTTTGGGTTTTATTTATATGAAAATAAAAGATAGGCAATAATAATAAATAAAAATTATATTAGGATATGTGAGATTCAGAGAATAAAAGCTCTATGTAATAAAATAAGTTGATGTGAATTTAGGAGAATTCGAAGAGAGAGTTGAGAAAGTTGGACCTTCTTGAAGATCTTGAGCTTCATCTGGAATGTTGGAGAGCAGCCCTTGCACTTGGGTGGTGATTAAGGGTAGTCAATTCACCAAGTTTGATAAAAAAAGATGATGAAAAGTGAAGGTTAGAAAAGGATTTGGATGTGGAAATCACACAGACTTCAAGAGAGGCTTTCTGAGTTCGCTGAGAGTGATGGATTTCACATCTTGGACCTCTTTGCAATGAGGTCAGTCCCTCCTTTTTATCGGCTTAGGGAATTTTCAATCGGCATAGGTCTGGTCCTGCCAATCGGCAGGCATTTTAAGGCACACTGTCGATAGGCAGGATTTTGAACCTGTCGTTTGGCAGTCTCTTTCAGGTTCTTTCGAAAAAATGATCGTAAAATGCAAACCGTTCATCCAAATCATGCACAGTGTGAACCGATAGAAAGGTACTTCAGAAACTTTCAAAAGTACTTGGACTGTTCCTGGGTCCGGGAGTTTACTATGGGACAAATGTGGCTCAAAAGCGCTTATTGGTCCTTTGGACAAGTGATCGTCGGACACAAACGGATCGTTCGTCCTCATGGTAAGTCAGAATCGTGCACGCGATGGACCGTTGGGAAGGTTATGACATGTACTCTGACATTCCAAAGAGTTTGACTCAGTTTGGGGAGTTGACTTTGGTCAACCGGGGCCTGTAAGCGTCTGATGGTCTTTCTGAGTAAAACGGATCGTTCATCCCGATCGTAAGTGATAATCACGCATGGGGAGAACCGTTAGAGAGGGGTTTCAGTTCCTTTCGAAGATTTATTTATTCTGGGTCAAGATGAAGAGCTGACTTTGGTCAAACAGAGCTCGGGAGTGTTCGGTGGCCTTCTAATCAAGTTTCGATGGAAAACGGTTTGTTCATCTGCACCATAAGTTAGAATCCCACACAGGATGGACTGTTGGAAAGGGGTTTAAGCGCCCTTTGAAAATTTATTCAGTCTCAATCAAGCTAGAGAGTTTGACTTTTGGTCAAACGGAGCTTGGGGGTGCCCGATGGCCTCTAGGCCAGTACCCGGGGTATGACTTAGGTTTGTAGTGATTAAAGGAGGTGCTAGGGACCTAAGGAGGGGTTATGGGGTGCTAGGGACCTAAGGAGAGTTTATGGGGTGCTAGAATGAAGTGTCTATAGTTTCAAGTAACTTTCGGTTGGAATATTGGTTCCAAACAATTTTCTATTTGAATTTGAATTAATTCTCTACAATAATCATCCATGTTTGCCTCCAAATAACTTCTAATTCGAATTCAAATGATATTCTCTTTAAACCACCCACCTCTTCCACCAAAAATTCTTGCAATAACTCCCATATAATCGATATTAACTTCCCCTAACATCTTATCCATTTGTAAAAATATCATGAGATAACATTCGTAATATATGGTGTAAATAACATTTGTGCACACTACTAGATGTAAGTGCCTCTCCGTGTCGCACCACCATTGCAGTGTGACAACTGGATTAGTAAACCCCACAAATTCCATGAGAAATTAAGGCGTGAAGGACATGCACCAAAATTAGAAGGGGTGAATAGGTTTGAAAACTCCATGTGTCAAAAATTTAATTTTCACAAAAATTACTTTCAATTAACAATATCTTAAAGTAAAAAATAACAAATAAAAATTCAAAAGTATTGTTAGAGAGCACACACAAGGGTGATTTTACCAAAATTTCATGATTGAAAAACAATTAGTGTGAAGAAACACAAACTAACAAACCTAGGTTAATTTTACCAAAATTCTAAGTGAAGAAACACAAACTAACAAACCTAGGTTAATTTTACCAAAATTTCTTGATTGAAAACCAATTAGTGTGAAATTTGTGATCAAATGTGTTATTAAATATACTAAACAATCACAATCAATCACAAGACCAAATTTATAATGAACCCCCCCCCCCCCCCCTAGTGGTAAAAAAGCTCAATGCACTCATAATTTTCATTTCTACTTGAAGGTATTTTACAATAGGCAAGAATATACCTCTCATACAAACACTATTGCGTAGTTACCTATGAACCTTTAAACTCTACCTCTCATAAAATGACAATCCATTTCAATCTCCATGGAGGAATGAAGAACTTCGGTCTTCCTTGTAGTTGCGTCATACCTTGATATCCCCAATAGATAGGGTTTGCAAAAAAAAAAACGACTGAAACGCCAAACCGATTAAACTAAACTGCAACGATGATTTTATTACGATTTATTTTCGAGGTCGGGGGGATTCGGCTTTCAGTTTGGACCACATTGGGTTCAGGTTACACAAACCCGAACCGAATCGATCCTCTACTAATTATATATATATATATATATATAACACAAACATTAATGGATTTAGGACACTTTTGAACCATTTTTTTACTTTGTTGCATATAAATAAAATAATGTTAGTTGAATTTAAATGGAAAATGATTAAAACAAAATTAAAAAAATATTAAAATTATCAGCCTTGTCAAAAATCGACAATTAAACCAAACCGACCCTATCAAAAACCGAACATGTTCGGTTCGGTTAACCGATAAAATCGATTTGGTTTCAATTCTAAATATTTGAAAATCGATATAATCGGTTCGGCTTAAAAAAAGACAAAAAATCAAACCTACCGACCTGTGCACACCCCTACCAATAGAACAAGATGCGTCTAATTTTAGATCGTAGCATACTTGATCTTGTTGATTGAGTAGCAGATAGATGAAACATTCATGGTTAGTCAGGTTCTCTCAAAATTCACACACAAAAGAAGATCCATGTATAGATCTAGATTTTAGTAAAATATGAGGAAAAAGCGAAAAACTAAATTGTATGGAAGAACAAAGTTCTCTTAACTCTTAAAAATCATTCAGAGGGATGTTTGACTTGTGAAAAACTGGGAACTAAACAATTTAAGGGAAATGCTCCTTTAAATAGGATTTTTCAAAAAATCAGTTAGTCATGTGCACGGTCAAGTTGGGTTGTTCGCACGATTCCTCCCATTATGGTTTTTAATCCAGAGTCATGCAAACGATCATAAATTATAATCGTCCCCACGCCTCCATGCGCACGAGTATAGAAAGCCACCATGCTAACTGTTAAGGCTTAAAGACACACTAAAAAATATTAACTTGACTAAAATAAAAAATACCTTCCCAAAATAATTTGCCTCCAAAAACTTTTAAAAGGTCTTAAACAACTTGATCCTCAAAACTTCAAACTCATACAATTGGAAAAAAAAAATTTAATGTGTCGAAGCAAAAGATGTTTCATAGCATATCTACAAAAAGGATACGTCTTAAACTTCACCTTAAATATGAATCCAATGAATTAAAATTTCCATACACGGATTTTAAGGTTGCCATTATCTTCCAAGGTTCAATCTAGAATCAATAATCGCACCTCACTCATGAGGAACATATATATATGTCACTTCATATACAAATTTTTTTGACACAAGAGATAACCAACATAATCATATATAATCCGGACGGTGTCCTTTTATAAAAGGACTCCTGGCGCGCTCTCAGGTCGAGGTGGTAATATGTGAAGGTATATGTGTGGCCACAGGTGGTGGAGATGGTACATAATCCTTGTGCAATACTGCCATTTTCTCTTAATGATACCTAAATCTATCGATTCTATAGCTGGAGCATGACCCTACTATGATAGCTACGACTGCTACTAAGGTACCCTGCATCCGACTCGGTGCTCGTGATCAATTGTCGTCATGCTGCCTGACATTGTGTGTTCATTATCTGAAAAATAGTTATAAAAATCATATAAGTATACGTACGAAAATAGAGTAAAATAATATAAATGACAAACTCTACGGTATCAAATAACGCTATGCAAAAAATCGATGGATGTACTCAAGATCCCAAGGACACTAGTACCTATAATGCTTTGATACCAACTGTAACACACCGTAAAATCTAAACTAGATTGACCAGGCCTAAAATAAATATTGACAAGAGTATAAAAAATTCAATATCATTATAAACATATCGAAAATTAAACCAAATGCATAATTATAATAATTGAATACAACCATAAGAGTAAACCAAGATAAACCACTAATATAAAAAACATCACATTATAAAATTCAACGCTGGAAATAGTACCGTCTCAAGATCCCCAATAAAATATCAACTATTATAATATCTGTCACGGCTGAAATATAAATAGGAATAAAAGAGTGAGCACGTAGGCTCGACACCTATATCCTATATGAGAAGAAAGTGAAGGAGAGAGGAAGAAGGTGGACCAGGGTCGAGGCTGTAGCGACGACCTATGTCCTGAAAAACATAATCAACATTAACATGAACAACAAGTATACGGATAATAATAATTTAAATAATTTGGTCTACAATAAATAAATATGCATCTTCCTCTCATATTTTGGTTTTTTTAAGTTATCCCAACCCAAAAAACCCTAGATATCACATATTTTTAATCCTAATCCCAATGAACCCCATATTTAATTATCATTCTTATGAATTGAATTTAATCAAAATGGTTCTATCATATATGTATCCGTATCAAGCATAATACTAAAGAACAATAAGACAATATCAAGTCTAATATCTAGATAAGTATTATAACCGACACGCACAAGTATTATAAAATATATGAAGGCCTAGCCCTATTGCCATCAAGGATCACTCGTGCATACTAGGTATACAAAACCTATAACCTCAAAATCCATCAAAAGGGATAATCACTATGCATTACCTTCATAAAGCATGGACTCCATACTCGAATCTATGCGCTAGAGCTCCCCTTTATATTTCCCACATGAAATATTGGTACGTCGGCCGTGGGATCGGGGTAAAGGACTAGGATAAATCCCATATTTATCGGGGTACCTGCGCTATTAACGTCATACGCGCCCCATAAAAAACCCTTCGGACACATCACCCACGAGCAATTTACACATGGTATGCTTTCATAGAATAACATAAAATAGAAATAAAAATTTTGCACAAATTATTAAATCATAAACCTGCATTCTTAAATTAATTAATCCTCTTTAATTTATAATTTGAAAACGAGAAAGATTCAAATTCATTTTAACGAGATTCCTGATTCGTTATACTGAGTTTACTAAGGTCATTCGAATGACATAAAGAGGTCGTTCAAACGAGATGCCCCATATTGTTCTAATGAGTTACTCAATCATTTGAACGAGAACCCTCATCTCATTCTAACGAGATAACATTCTCATTTGAGCGAGATGAACATTGTCTTCTTCTCCAAACCTCCCAAATCCTCCATTAATGGTCAAACACACATAAATCCAAGCCTCTACAAAGTACCAATACCAATCTCCTTTTAATATAAGTTACATAACTACATATTTAGCCTTGATCTACGAGTTTTAAAGCAATCTAAGATGTATTTAAGGATTAATTACCTGATTTAAAGTTATGAACCCCAGTTTAATATTTTTTCCAATTAAGCTCAAATTTAGTTCAATTTTAAGATTACACATAAGTTTTTTGATGATATATGAGAATAAATCTATAGCTAATAAAATTCATCAATGACCTATTGTAGTTTAAGAAATTCAATAATAATTTTGTTTACATACTAACAAATGATTAAGGATTAAACTCCCAGATTAATGCAATTTTGACATTAATATTTTTAGTAAAAAATTCATAGTTTTAAACATGAAATTAATAGATTCAAATGAGCAATGATCATTGTAACACAAACTCCAAATTAAATCTTTGAACTAGGTAAACTTTCATTAGGATTTTATGATGAATTCAAGACAAAGTCCTTCAAATCCCCTACTCCTCTTGAATGTTTCCTCTCTTTAGCTTTAGGGTTCATCTCAGTAGACTCTATAATGAATTATGTTAAGTATAATAATCCCTCAATTTAATTAACCATGAAATTGTCTTTAGGCCCCATATGGGCCTCAGTCTATTGATCCCAAATACTAATTCAAGTGGCCCAAAAGACAACCCAAGATATACACACACACATACACACACACACACACACGCGCACATATGACTTTAAACTCATTACTTTCAGTCACAAACGAACATTCTAAATGTCCTAAACATCAACCGAATTGTGATACAAAGAAACCAATATTTATCTGATATGAGTCCAAAATTAATTATTTAATTATTTATTAATTTAGAGCGGTATGTCATCAGAGGTAACTACTTCAACATCAATGGAACATAACACTAATGGGATATCCAAATAAGGAAACCCTTGATTCTAAATCCCTGACCATTCCATAGTTTCCCATAATACACTGTCACTTTCAAATATTTAAATAATAAATGACCTTGTACTACTACCGATTTCAAATCTTAATAATATGCATACATAACACGTGTAATATATATATAGTGACATCACATGTCACTATAGACAAATATAATAATTTTACAATTTAATTTAATGCACTAAAATTATAGGGTATTACAGTGGCCTTGAGAATTTTTAGTTTGGAGCATCTTAATAAGGAAGGGCTCTAGTATGTGACTTTTGTACGTCAATCTTTAAATTTAGTTATTTTAATTTTTTTTAGATCATTTTGGTATTGACTGGTCTAATTTCACTCTTTATTCTTTTTAGGCGATGCGGGAGATGGCCTCGTGGGATAGTCATTTAGTGAAAAAATAATATTCTTCATGACCAGACCAATGTAATAAAGAATAAATTGACTAATAAGGACAATATGATTTACGAAGTCGATGGAAAATAGAAGGATGATTCTTCGAATTAGAAGAAGATAGTGAAATTAGTTTAAACCCTATAATTGGAGTTCCACGGGGTAGATTCTGGATTGACCCAGTTGAAGAAGTTCTTCGCCAAGAAGACCTTGGAAAATATGATTCTCTAACCAAGAAAAAGGGCCCTTATTGTTGGTCGGGAGGAAAACAAAGGGAAGGATTTAGAATATCCTTCTCCCATTTTTCTTCGTTCATATTAAGTTCATAGGCCAAGAGGTCACTGCTATGTCCTCAAATATTTTAAACTTAAGAGGTGGTAAACATATCTTTAGAGGAATGACCGCTTATATTCCATACACTAAGCAATTGGGTATATCCCATATTGGATTATAAATGAGTTATTTGTAAGATCATAAGACGTGTGGGAGTTCTTAAACCGAAAGTCCCGTGACAACACGATTAGTTCCTGTGAGTTATATCGGCCCCGTGCGAGGTGTTCCTGCCTCTTGCTAGGTCGTTTTGTTGGTGTTTTGGTTTTTTTCCCTCTAACGGCATGTTTTTAAGTATAAGTGCTGAACTTTTAAAATTATCGTCATATTCTCAAATTGGGGTCTCGTGACCACACAATCAGTTCCTTCGAGTTGCAATTGTCCCGTGTGAGGTGTCCGAGAGTCTCGCGGGGCTGTTTGGGGGGTGTTTTAAGATTTCATTATCTAACGGAATGTTTTAAGACTTAGTCTTGATGTTTTCAAATTGTCGTCATATTCTCAAACTGGTTGTTCCGTGACCAAATGGTCAATTCCTGCGCGTTACATTGGCATTGTGCGAGGTGTTCACACCTCTCGCAGTGCTATTTGGGGGTGTTTTGTGTTTTCTCCTTCTAACAGCATGTTTTTAAGCTTAAGTCTAGATGTTTTTAAATTATCATCATATTCTCAAATCGGGAGTCCCTAACCACGCGGTCAGTTCCTACCTGTCATGTTGGTCCTGTGCGAGGTGTTCGCACTTCTCAGGGGCCACTTTAGGGGTGTTTTGGGTTTTCTCCCTCTAAGGGCATGTTTTTAAGGCTATGTCTAGAAATTTTCAAATTATTATCATATTATCAAACCGGGGGTTCGGTGACCACGCGGTCAATTCCTATGAGTTATATTGGTCCCATGCGGGGTGTCGCGCCTCTCACGAGGCCGTTTGGGTGGTGTTTTGTGTCTTTTCCCATTAAGCCAAAGTCCAGATTTTTTCAAATTATCGTCATATTCTGAAATCGAGTGTTCTGTTACTACGCAGTCAGTTCCTGTGAGTTACATTCATCTTATACGAGGTGTTCATGTGTCTTGCGGGGTCATTTGAGGGTGTTTTGGGTTTTCACACTCTAACAGCCTTTTTTCCAGCCTAAGTCTAAATATTTTAAAATTATCATCATATTCTCAAATAGAGAGTCCCACGACCACGTTGTTAGTTCTTGCGAGTTACATTGGTCTCGTGCGAGGTGTTCGCGCCTCTCCGGGGAGGTTTTTTGGTTTTCACCCTCTAACGACATGTTTTTAATCCCCAAGTCTAGATATTTTCAAATTATCCACATATTCTCAAATCGAGAGTCCCGTGACCATGTGGTCACTTCTTACAAGTCGCATTGGTCGCTCACGAGGTGTTCTCACCTCTCGTGGGGCCGATTGTGGTGTATGCTGGGTTTTTACCCTCTTGAGGCATGTTTTTAAGCCTAAGTGTAGATTTTTTGAAATTATCATCATATTCTCAAACGGGGAGTTTCATTAGTACAAGGTCAGTTCCAACAAGTTTCATTGGTCCAATACAAGGTTTTCGTGTCTCTCATGGAGCCATTTATGGGTGCTTTTGGTTTTCACCCTCTAATAGCATTCTTTAAGCCTAAGTCTAGATATTTTCAAATTTTCATCATATTCTCAAATCGGGGGTGCCATGACCACGTAGTCAGTTCCTAGGAGTTATAGTGGTCTCGTACGAGGAGTCCGTCTGTCATGAGATCGTTTGGGGGGTTCTTTATGTTTTTTCCCTCTAACGACATATTTTAAAGCGAAAGTCTAGATATTTTTAAATTATCTTCATATTCTCAAACTGGTGGTCCCGTGACCAGACGATCGGTTCTTGAAAATTACAATGGTCATGTGCGATATGAACACTCCACTCATGGGGTCGTTTGGAGGGTGTTTTTGGTTTTCCTCCTCTAACGTCATATTTATAAGCATAATTATATATATTTTGAAATTATCATCATATTCTCAAACTGGGAGTTCAGTGACCATGCGGTCAGTTCCTGCGAGTTACATTGGTCTAATGTGAGGTGTTCTTGCCTATCGCGATGCCGTCTGAGGGGGTGATTTGGGTTTTCGCCCTCTAATGACATGTTTTTAAGCCTAACTCTAGATATTTTCAAATTATTGACATATTCTCAAATTGGGAGTCCTGTGACCATGCGGTCAGTTCCTGTGAGTTACATTTCCTCGGCGAGATGTTTGCGCCTCTCACGAGGCTATTTGGGGCGTGTTTTGGGTTTTCACCCTTTAAGGGTAATTTTTAAGCCTATGTCTATAAATTTGAAAATTATCAATTTATTCTCAAATCGAGAGTCCCGTGACCATGCAGTCAGTTCCTATAAGTCACGTTGGTCCCGTGCGAGGTGGTCGCACCCCTCGCCTGCCCGTTTAGGGGGTGTTTTGGGTTTTCTCCCTCTAACAGCATGTTTTGAACCCTAAGTGTAGATATTTTCAAATTATCATCATAATCTCAAATCGAGAGTTAGGTGACCACGCATTCAGTTCTTGCGAGTTATATTGTTCCTGTGCATTGTTTTTGCGCCTCTTGTGAGGCAGTTTAAGGGGTGTTTTGGGTTTTCGTCCTCTAACAACATATTTTTAAGCCTAAGTCATGATATTTTCAAATTATTGTCATAATCTAAAATCGGGAGTCCTATGATGATGCAATCAGTTCCTATGAGTTACATTGGTCCCGTGCGAGGTGTTCGAGCCTCTCGTCGAGCCGTTTGGGGTTGTTTTTTGTTTTCTCCCTCTAATGGCATGTTATTAATACTAGGTGTAGATGTTTTTAAACAATCATCATATTCTCAAACTGGAAGTCCCGTGACCACACGATCAGTTCCTGTGAATTACATTGGCCCCGTGAGAGGTATGCACGCCTCTCGTGGGGCCGTATAGAGGGGTTTCGAGTTTTCTCCCTCTAACGGGATTTTTTTTAAGCCTAAATCTAGATATTTTCAAGTTATCATCATATTCCCAAATCCAGAGTCCCATGATCACGCAGTTTGTTCCTATGAGTTATATTTGTTCTGTGTGAGGTGTCCACGCCTCTCTCAGGGTTGTTTGGGTTTTTTTTAGATTTTTGCCATTCTAACATCATGTTTTAAAGACTAAGTCAATATATTTTAAAATTATCATCATATTTTCAAGCCAGGGGTATCGTGACCACGCAGTCATTTCTTACGAGTTAAATTGGTTCGATGAAAGGTGTTCGTGCCTCTCCGGGGCCCGTTTTGAGGGTGTTTTTGATTTCTCTCCTTGACGACATGTTATTAAGCCTAAGTTTAGATATTTTCAAATTATCATCATAATATTCTCAAACCAGGAGTCTCGTGCCCACACGATTAATTCCTATGAGTAATATTGATCATGTGCGAGGTGTTCGCGCCTCTCGCTCGGCCGTTTGGTGGGTGTTTGGGGTTTTCTCCCACTAGCGACATGTTTTGAATCCCAAGTGTAGATCATTCTAAAATATCATCACATTCTGAAATCGAGAGTCCCGTTACCACGCAGTCAGCTCCTACGAGTTGCAATCATCCCATGTGAGGTGTTCGCACGTCTCACGAGGCCGTTTAGGGGGTGTTTTAGGTATTCTCCCTCTAACGGAAAGTTTTTAAGTCTAAGTCTATATGATTTCAAATTATCATCATACTCTCAAACTGGGAGTTCCGTGACCACGTGGTCAGTTTCTGCGCATTGCATTGGTCCCGTGGCAGGCTTTCACGGCCCTCGCGGAACAATTTAGGGGGTGTTTTGAGTTTATTACTCCAACGACATGTTTTTAAGCCTAAGTTTAGATTTTTTGAAATTATCATCATATTCTCAATCCGCTAGTCTCGTGATCACGCGACCAGTTCCTACGAGTTACATTGTTCCCGTGCGAGTTGTTCGCGCTTCTCGCGGGGCCGTTTGGGCGGTGTTTGGGCTTTTCACAATCTTACGGCACGTTTTTAAGCTTATGTTTTGATATTTTCAAATTATCATCATATTCTCAAATCGAGAGCCCCGTGATCATGCTGTCAATTTTTGTGAGTCACATTGATTCCGTGTGATGTGTTCGCGCCTCTCGTAGAGCCGTTTGGCAAGTGTTTTAGGTTTTCTCCTTCTAACGGCATTTTTTATGCCTAAGCCCAAATATTTTTAAATTATCTTCATATTCTCAAACCGAAGGTCCCGTCACCGTGCTGTTAGTTCTTACGAGTTATATTAGTCCCATTCGAGGTGCACACACACCTCGCAAGGCGGTTTGGGGGGGGGTCGAGTTTTTGCCCTCTAACGGCATGTTTTTAAGCCTAAGTGTAGCTCGTTTAAAATTCTTATCATACTCTCAAATCGGGAGTCCCGTTATCAAGCGCTAAGTTTCTGTGAGTCACATTGTCCTTGCTTCTCGCAGTGTCGTTTCGGTGGTGATTTGGGTTTTCACCCTTTAACGACTTTTTTTTAAGCCTAAGCCCGAATATTTTCAAATTATCATAATATTTTTAAACCATAGGTCCTGTGACCACGTGATCAGTTCCTACGAGTCACATTGGTCCCGTACGAGGTGCTCACGCCTCTCGTAGGGCCGTTTGAGGGGAGTTTTGGGTTTTTGCCCTCTAACGGCCTGTTTTAAAGCCTAAGTCTAGATATTTTCAATTTATCATAATATTAAAGAAATTGGGATCCCATGACCATGCGGTCTGTTCCTGCGAGTTACATTGGTTTCGTACGAGGTGTCGCATCTCTCGTAGGTCCATTTGGGGAGTATTTTGGGTTTTAGCCTTCTAACGGTATTTTTTTAGCCAAAGTCTAGATATTTTAAAAATATCATCATATTCTTAAATTGGGAGGCCTGTGACCACACGATTTGTTCTTACAAGTTGCATTGGCCCCCTGCGAGGTGTTCATACCTCTAGTGGGGCCGCATGGGGGTGTTTTGGATTTTTTCCCTCTAACGGCATTTTTAAGCCTAAATTTAGATATTTTCAAAGGGTCATCATATTCTTAAACTGGGAGACCCTTGACCACGCGATATGTTCCTGCGAGTTACGTTGGTCCAGTGCGAGGTGTTCGCACCTCTCGTGGTGTTGTTTGGGTGTTTTGGGGGTTTTCGTCCTCTACTGGAGTGTTTTTAAGGCTACGTCAAGATATTTTCAAATTATCATCGTATTTTCAAACTGGGGGTATCGTGACCATTCGTCCACTTCCTGCGAGTTACATTGGTCTCATGCATGGTGTTCGCGCCTCTTTCTTTCCCGTTTGGAGGGTATTTTGGGTTTCTCCCTCTAACGTCGTGTTATTAATCCTAAATCTAGAAAATTTTAAATTATCATCATAATATTCTCAAACCGGGAGTCCTATGACCATGCGATCAGTTCCTGCGAGTCACATTGGTCCTTTGCGTGGTGTATGAGCCTCTCTCTGGCCCGTTTGGAGGGGCTTTTGGGTTTCTCCCTCTAACGTCATGTTATTAAGACTAAATCTAAAAAAATTCAAATTATCATAGTAATATTCTCAAATCGGGAGTCCCGAGATCATGCGGTCAGTTCTTGCGAGATACATTTGTCCCGTACAAGGTGTTTGTGCCTCTCGCGGGACCATTTGGGTAGCGTTTTGGGTTTTCACCCTCTAATGACATGTTTTTAAGCCTAATTCAAGATATTTGCAAATTATGGTCATATTATCAAACCAGAAGTCCCGTGAACAAGCACCCTATTCTTGTGAGTTATATCGGTCTCGTGTGAGGTGTTCCCGCCTCTCGCGGGGCCGTTTGGAGCGTGCATTGGGTTTTTGCCTTCTAATGGAATTTTTCTAAGCCAAAGTCTAACTATTTTCAAATTAACATCGTATTCTCAAGACGGGAGCCCTATGACCACGCGACCAGTTCCTGCGAGTTACATTGGTCCCGTGGGAGGTGTTTTCACCTCTCGCGGTGCTGTTTTGTGGGTGTTTGGGGTTTTCACCTTCTAACGGCTTATTTTTCAACGTAAGTCTATATATTTTCAAACTATCATCATATTCTCAATTCAAGAGTCTTGTGGCAACGCGATCAGTTCCTGCGAGTTACATTTCTCCCGTGTGAGGTGTTGCACGTTTTACGGAGGCGTCAATGGAGTGTTTTAGCTTTTCTCCCTCTAACAGCATGTTTTTAAGCCTAATTGTAGACTTTTTGAAATTATCATCATATTATCAAACGAGGAGACCCATTACCATGCGGTGAATTCCTGAGAGTTACATTCGTCCCGTGCGAGGTGTTTGCACCTCTCGTGGGGCTTTTTGGGATGCCATTTCGGATTTTTTTGGAATTTTTTCCTAGAACGAAATTTTAAGACCAAGTGTAGAACCTTTTAAATTATCGTGATATTATCAAATCGGGTGATTCATGACAACGCAGTTAGTTCCTAGATTTACATTTGTCCCATTCGAGGGTCCCCTCATCTCGCGGGGCTGTTTGTGGGGTGTTTAGGGTTTTCTCCATCCAACGACATGTTTTTAAGCCTAAGTCTAGATATTTTCAAATTATTGCCATATTCTCAAAACGAGGGTCCATGGCCATGCGATCAGTCCCTACAAGTTACATTGGTCCCGTGCGAGGTGTTCGAGCCTTTCGCAGAGCTGTTTATGGGGTCATTTGGGTTTTCACCCTCTGATGGCATTTTTTTAAGCCCAATTGTAGATTTTTAAAATTATCATTATATTCTCAAACCGGGAGTTGCCTCACCTTGAGGTTAGTTCCTGCGAGTTATATTGATAGCGCGCAAGGTGTTCGGGCCTCATGCAAGGACGTTTGGTGGGTGTTTGGGGTTTACGCTATGGCCATCGCCGATTCTCGCCACGGGAAGGTGCATGAAGGGAGGATCCTCGGGTCTCGCACATCCCTCTCGGGAGAGCTTCGGCCAGCGTCGTTTGAGATGAGCTGTAAAAATATAGAGATCTTTAGAGTGGCCAATCCATTTTACTCAAAACAGACAAAAGAAAAAGGGGAAGCCATCACGAAGGACGGCATCCAAAGACATACTGGTGCATGAGACACCTAAATGATTCAAGAAGGGTTCGAAGGCTAAGTTACGAAATGGGAAGGTGTTAGGCACCCATTCTACCCTTTCGGTCTCTCATGGATGTTTTTTATTTTCCCTTTTTATTTTCCCCGGATATGTGTGCATGTGTATATATGTAGTGGAGATAGGAATTCTCGACTTGTATCATGGAAGAGATAAAGCGAGTCATCCGTAGGAAGGTATAAAAATAATATTATAAAATAAGATTTATACGATTACCCTTACGTTGATCATTATAATGGAACAATAACGCATATGGAGTAATACGGCACTAAGAGCAAGTATATAGAATATAATTAAATTAGATTTAGAGAATATATAAAATGAGGGAGAAAGTGAGAATAGGACTCGAATCTTGGGTTTTACCCCGAGATGCCAACAAAGCCTATAAAGGCATCAAAGTCCACGTAGTTCACATACAAAATGAGAGGTGGGTTTTATCTCATAAATCCAAATGGGGGGATCTCTTATTTGTGAGTGTGTGTGTGTATGTGTAGAAAAAATTATTTTAGTTGTGAGAAAAGTTAGAGAAAAATATGAGAATCCTTATCTGGAATTTATGAGAAAACCCTCTTTTTCTTGTTTTTTGGGGTTTTATTTATATGAAAATAAGAGTTGTGTAATAATACTTAAATAAAAAGTATATTAGGATGTGTGAGATGAGATAATAAAAGGTGCTATGTAATAAAACAAGTTATTGCGAATTTAAGAGAATTTAAGAGAACGTTGAGAAAGTTGGACCTTCTTGAAGATCTTAAGCTTGATATTAAACGTTGGAGAGCAGCCCTTGCACTTGGATGATGGTGGAGAGTGGAAAATTCACCAAGTTTGATGAAAAGGATGATGACAAGTGGAAGTTAGAAAGGGATTTGGATGTTGAAATCACGCTGCCTTTGAGAGAGGTTTTCGTGATTGGCTGAGAGCGATTTTTATCAGATCTATGATCCCCTTGAAAAAGAGGTGAAGGCATCCTTTTATAGGCCCAGGTCACTGTCGATCGGCATAGACCTGGTCCTGCCTATCGGCACCTACCGATAAGCAGGGTCTGGAACCTACCATTTGGTAGTGTGTTTCAGGCCTTTTTGGAAAATTGACTGCCGAGGGCAAACCATTGGTCAGAATTGTGCATGGGGTAGACTATTGGAAAGGTAATTCAGAGACCTTTTAAAGTCCTTTAGACCGCTCCCGGGTTTGGGAGTTAACTTTGGGTTAAATATCGCTCGAAATCATTTATCGGTCTATTGGATGGGGAATCATTCGGACGCAAATGGATCGTTCGTCCGCATGGTAAGTTTGAATCGTGGACAAAGTGGACCATTGGAATAGTTAGGAGATGTACTTCTACATTCCAAAGAGTTTGTCCCAGTTTGGGGAGTTAACTTTGGTCAACCGGGCGCTGGAAGCATTCGATGACCTCTTGGGGTCAAGCGGATCGTTCGTCCGCATGGTAAGTCAGAATCACGCACGGAGCAGACCATTGGAAAGGGGTTTCAGTGCCCTTCGAAGATTCATTCATCCTCGATCAAGCTGAAGAGTTGACTTAGGTCAAACAGAGCCCGGGAGCGTCCGATGGCCTCTAGATCAAGTTTCGGACGCAAATGGATCGTTCGACTGCATGGTAAGTCAGAATCCTACATGGGATGGACCATTGGAAAGGTATTTCAGTACCCTTTGAAGATTCATTCAGCTTTGCTCGAGCTGAAGAGTTTGTCTTTTTGGTCAAACGGAGCCTGAGAGTGCTCGATGTCTTTTAGGTCAGTACTCGGAATATGACCTGGGTTTGTAGTGATGAAGGGAGGTATTAGGGACGTAAGGAGAGTTAAGGGGTAACAAAATGGGGTGTATACAGAGCCCCTCGATGGGTGCATTTGGAATAAATAATAACTGTCGAATAGACATCGCATGATGCTTTTGATGGAGTATGACCAATTCAGAGGGTCGAGGTCGATTCTGAGGACCTGATGGGTGTGCCGGGGATGACGAATTTTGTGGATCAAAGCCAAATCTTTGGGCTTAAGTGATGAGGGTGACCAATTATGTGTGTCAAAGCCAATTCTGCAGGCTTAGGGTGAAGATCTAATAACTGAGGTCAATTCTGACCTAAAAGTGGTGACAACCGAGGACCGAGGTCAATTAAGAGTGGTCAAGACCGAGGATTGACATCATTTCTGACCTAACTCAAGTGATGATCCAAGACCGAGGTCAATTCTAACCTAAGATTGGTGACGATCGAGGACCGAGGTCAATTCTGACCTAACTCAGGTGACGATCCAAGATCGAGGTCAATTCAGACCTAAGAGTGGTGACGACCGAGGACCGAGGTCATTTTTTACCTATCTCAGGTGACGATCCAATATCGAGGTCAATTCTGACCTAAGAGCGATGACGATCGACGATCGAGGTCAATTCTGACCTAACTCAGGTGATGATCCAAGACCGAGGTCAATTTTGACCTAAGAGTGGTGACGATCAAGGACCGAGATCAATTCTGACCTAACTCAGATGATGATCCAAGACTGAGGTCAATTATGACCTAAGAATGGTGAAGATCGAGGATCGAGGTCAATTCTGACCTAACTCAGATGACGATCCAAGACCAAGTTTAATTCTGACCTAAGAGTGGTGACGATCTAGGACTGAGGTCAATTCAGACCTAACTCAGGTGATGATCCAAGACCGAAGTCAATTCTGACCTAACTCAGGTGACGATCCAAGACCGAGGTCAATTCTGACCTAAGAGTGGTGACGACCGAGGACCGGGGTCAATTCTGACCTAACTCAGGTGATGATCCAAGATCGAGATCAATTCTGACCTAAGAGTGGTGATGACCGAGGATCGAGGTCAATTCTGACCTAACTCAGGTGACGATCCAAGACCGAGGTCAATTATGACCTAAGAGTGGCGACGACCGAGGACCGAGGTTAATTCTGACCTAACTCAGGTGACGATTTGAGACCGAGGTCAATTCTGACCTAAGAGTGGTGACGATCAAGGACCGAGGTCAATTATAACCTAACTCAGGTGACGATCCAAGACCGAGGTCAATTCTGACCTGAGAGTGGATAAAGATTGGATTTTGATTATGTCGGAGAAAGTGCTTTGTGATTTTGATCTAAGCTGGGGAGCTGATAGATGGTGAAGCTTTTGTTTCTTTAGGAGGCCTCGCAGGGGGTGAACAACCAATTTTGGTGCTATAAAAACTCCGCTGGGGAAGTGATCAGGTGATAATTAGAGATCCTCCGGGGCTTTGCCGGGAGGAGATTCACTTGGTTTTTGAGGATTTCTCTTTGAAAAGGGGGTTCCGCTTGAGGGAATGCAAAATTTTCCTGGTGAAAAATGTTCTAAATCCTTCCTGGGATTTTTAGGAATTTTTCGAGGATTTTTCGGTGCTTTCTGGTATTTTCTGGGAATTTCTGTACGAAATTTAAAGGGGGTGCCGGTCGACATGGTGTGAGTGGTGCCATTCGACAGTGGAACAGACTTTTTGACTACCTCGGGAAGGAAAAGAGTCAATGTCGATCGGTATGGTTGGGGTAAGTGCCGATCGGCATGGCATTTGGCATCCTATAAAAAGGGAGTGAATCTCTTCATTTTTTCACATCTTCTTTGCTTTATCTCTTTTTACGATTCCTCTGCAAATTATTCTAGCATTTCG
Organism: Sambucus nigra; assembly: GCA_949130495.1. Taxonomy (NCBI): domain Eukaryota; kingdom Viridiplantae; phylum Streptophyta; class Magnoliopsida; order Dipsacales; family Adoxaceae; genus Sambucus; species Sambucus nigra. Next base: position 96,779,871 of record OX422212.1, read on the forward strand.
ATCATCAAAAAATGGCCGCTTTTGTGAGCACTGCATTCCACAGGGAGTGGTTGATTGTTGATGACTGGGTGAATGTGGAGTGGAGGTCCAGGGCGCCTCTTGCTTTGGGGAGTGAGAACTCCTTTGATGCGTTTGAGCCTATTGCGGATGAGCGGACTTTGCTGCGGGAGCCGTCGCATCATCGCTCTTCGAAAGTGAATCCTGGTGGTTATGTAAGTGACCTATCCTTTGGCATTCCTTTGTTTTTAGTGATTTTTCTTTCTTTCTTGACTTTTGATGAGATTTTTTTCCTTTTCGCCAGTCTGATATATCTTTGAAGAACATGCGCGCCCGCAGGACGATAGGCTTAGGGATGTCTGGGAGCATCTTCCACTTATGGTGCATTGGGTGATATCATCAGCGGGTTTTGGGAGGTTGGTATCTGCATTGGATGAGACGCCTCATTCGATAGCGGTCCTGTGTGCTTTGGGGGTGAGGTGGTGGGATACTACCCACACCTTCCATTTCGGCTTCGGGGAGAAGACTGTGACTCCCATAGATGTGCAACAGCTGTTGGGGTTGGATTGTGATGGAGAGCAGACAGAGGTGGATCTCTCTTTGCTGGTGAGATCGGAGGCAATGAGTACGGCACTTGGTGATGTAGGGAGGATAGTTTCTGGGGATTCTATCCGGTTGTCCTTGCTGAAGGATGTTCTGTTGGGCAGGGTGATTGATGTGGAGGACGGGCTGCAAGTGAGGCAGATGGCCCGATTATTTATTTTGCTAGTTTTGGGAGGTTTCATGGTGGCGTCGAGCAGTGACGTCGTCCATTTGTGGTTCTTTCCGTACTTGAGGATGTTTTCGAACATTCCTTTTCTATGATTGGGGGAGTCTTACTTTGGCGACCCTTTACTCTTCTCTGCATGCATTCAGTCGGTGCTTCCAGTAGACCTTTACTGGAACCACGTACCTTCATGAGGTATTCTTCAGTTTGCGCATTTTTTTTCATGCATTCGCATTGTCCTTTCATGCATTCGCAATTTCCTTATGCGTCTCTTTTTGTTTGTGAATTCTTATCTTTGACAGACGTGGTTTTATGAGGTGATTGGGTGCAATACCCCGTTGATCGCTCTGAAGGACGACACCGTTGGAGACTTATGTCGATTGTATCTATGGCGTAAGGCCAATCGGTAGTCGACGGGATCTCTCTCCCTGGAGGCACTGCGTTAGGTCTTGAATGACCTGACCAGTGGTAGAGTAAGACTCTTTCCATCTTCAGTCTTGGTTTTTGTTACTTCTGATCTTGTATTGATTTATGCCTGCTTGGAGATTTTCAGGTGACCTATTATCCTTGGGGGACAGTCATTCAGGATATGGGGACGATTGGGGTGAATGTGTAGATGAGGCGTTTGCTAGCGCATGAGTTAGTCCATTCCTGGTATCTCGGGGAGAGGGTGGTTTCCAGATTACTAAGGAGGAGGTGGTGGTGCCACCTGCGCAGCCTCATACGTCTATGAGGCGGGAGCGACTGTTGTCAAAGGATACGAGGATTGCGGCGATGATCAGCGAGTCCTACTTGTTGTATACTAATATGGCTGCACCGTATGACTATATGGACTTTGTGACAAGCTGGTTGATGGCGCCCAACATATATGATGCCCTGACTTTCCCTCCAGCGGGTTCGAGTCTGGCGGTGGGATCTTCCTACAGTGGCGGCGATCCGACGGCATCTGCGGAGGCGGCGAACTCGGAGGTTCCTTTCGTGTGGTTGCACACTCCTTCATATAACATTCGGCGGGCCGATGGAGGGATGGTGCCTATGTTGCGCCGTCCTCATGCGATGGATCCGGAGGAGTTGGGTTTGACAGAGGAGGTCCTCTGACCAGCGGTATACCTTTCTGTTCTTCTCCTTCTTTCTTTTCTGTTTTGGTCATCTCTGTTTTGATACTGATTTTTCCTTTTTCTTGCAGCAAGTCCGAGTGTCGACCACTTGGCTAAGAGACATCAGAGACTGGATATCTTCGGCGGCTACCCATATTCAGGATGCGGTTCCTGTTCCTTCTTGCTTGGTTCCATCTTCTTCGTCCAGAGAGGACTCTGGCTCGGGTAGTGGTGGTGCATCGTCTATCCGTAGGGTAAAGAGAGCACGTCACCGGGGTGGAAGCTCTTAGTGAGAGAGAGAGAGAATGTGGGTCATCAGAAATCAAATAGATGCAATGCAATGGATTTTTTTACTATCTTTTATTAATGATGAATGAATGCATGCACATGCGCTTTTTACTTTACTGCTGAGACCGTAAAAAAAGAGTATTTTTTGAATTTTTGAAGGAAATTTTTTAATTAAAAGGGGAAATTATATAAGGAGAAAAAGGGATTTTGAAATTCTGTTGAGAATATCAATTTATTTTTATTGATTTTTCTGATTTGATAAAAAAAAAGGGAAATTTCTAAAAATGGGTGGTTGCCGATCGGTAAGCACCCTATCCTGCCTATCGACTATTCAGTCAAGTCCCATCAATTTAAAGCTTTGATTGGTACCCTCTTCAGCCTTTTATATTTTTTTGGGTAGGATTACCTCCGATTTCTGCAGGGATAATGTTTCTTGTGAGGGTTCTCAAGTATAAAAAAGGGTAAGGGTGGAGTTTTTTCATCACACCTTTGCAATCTTACTTACTTTCCCACTATCTCTTAGCTTTGCAAGATAGCTCTCCCTGGTAGCATTGATTTTTCTAACTACCTCAAAGCCTTGGAAGCAATGTGCTCTTATAATGTCGACTATGATGCTTTCAACATGCGTCGAGTCTCCTTGTGGCGCAATCGGCCTATTGAGTGGAACATGCTGATGGCGGCGGTACAATTCTGGTACCCCGAAGACCATGTATTTCGCTTTGGGTTGGATGATGTTTGTCTTACCTACGAGGAACTTTCTTCTATGCTGGGTGTGAATCCTAATGTTGATGCGACTTTGCTCGAATTTTCCCATTCTCCCAGGGATTTATTGGTCGGGCTTCTTCATATTTCGCCTTCGGCGGCCAGATCACTGGTTGCTAGAGGGATGATCTCCGTCCTGGTGGTGCTGTAGTCCATACATTTACGAGAAGTAGGTGATGCTGGCTATGCTGGAGCCATCGCTCTGGTCCTAGTTTCAAAATTGCTGCTGGTGACTGGGGAACTGCTGGTGGACCCTAAACTTGTAGCCATTACTTCGTGGATGTCAAACCATCGCAATCCCATGGCGTTGATACTGGCGGAGAGCCTGAATGGCCTGGATGCCTGGAGAGAAGCTCGTTCTGACATCCTGAGGGGTAGCCCCATGATGCTGTTCATGTGGTTGTTTGAAAGACTCCGCTTGGTGGCCCCTCCAGAGTATCCCTTATCAGTTGTACCCAACTTATTTTCGCGTCACCTCTTCTATGTTGGCCTGGATATTGCGAGCTGGGAGAATTGGTTTATGGAGCATGGGGATCAGAATCTGTATTAGTCAGTGCCTCAGTGGGGGCAGTTGTTGCCTATTCTGGAGCTAGGAGAGTACTCATATGTGCAGCTGATTGGTCTCAGACGGACCTCTTTCAATTTCCCTTGGCGGCTTCTTCGCCAATTTGTCTAGGCACAGGTCGTGCCACCTCGGACATCAAATTTCTTTCCGGTAGAAATTTTGACCGAGCGCCTGCGTCTGTTGCTTGGATCTCTGTGGGAGAATCAACGTTCGTCGACCCGTCCCTCTCAGTCTGTCACGAGAGTTTGGCACGTCCCTAGGGATTATATGAAGTGGCTGTGGAGGAGAGTAGTCGGCAAGATGTTAGTAGTGGAGACTGGATAAAGGTGGTTTGTTTTATTTAACACCATGGAAGGGGGTGTTGTGGTTTTTCCGAAGCTGGTTCAGGCTTATCGGTCCATGGAGTGTTTACGGCACTCTATTCAGGCAGGGGAAATTTGGGAGCCCCAGGATGTAGATGATGAGGGTGCAGGCTCCTCTGGTAGCTGTGGGTAGGACTCTTGGAAAGTTTATTTTTTGTAATAGGGAATAGATGTGGGGATTTTATTTGGCTTTTTATGGCAGTATGGGGAAGGGAGTTATTCGTTCCTTTTCTTACGTAATCTGTGTTGTAATTTCTTATTAATGAAATAAGAAAGTTTCTGATCATCCAGTTGTGCCTTTCGATAAATTTTATAATTTTGAATTATCTATACCGATCGCTAAGGCATACATAATCCTTTTGTTCAAGTATTTGTTAGAATGAACTGCCGTTTTCGGAGATAAAAAAGAATAGTATTTTGTGAAAAAGAAAGGGTCGTGCTCCTGTAAGATATATGAGCTGCCTATGTACCTTTGGGGACTTTAATTTTTTTTTTTTTTTTGTCTTTATTAAATGGTTTTTTGCAGAGGATCAGGCCCACATAGTTTTGATTAGAGGGAAATGAAGAGAATTTTTTTTTTGAAGAATAGAAGGTAGATGAGAAGAGTCGTAGCGCGCCGAGATTTCGGACTAGGGGTAGAATTTCTTGATATGGTCCAGGTTGACTGGGCGATCTATCTCCTCCCCATCTAGTTCAGTGAGCATGGCAACACCGCCGGATAAGATTTTCTTCATAATGTAGGGGCCGCTCCAATTGGGCTTGAATTTCCTATGGGGTCCCATATGGGTTCTATTATCTCCTTGAGGGCTAAATCCTCCTCCTGGGCATAGCAGTTCTTGACTCTCTTGTTGAATGATCGCGCTATTCGGCGATGGTACCCATGTATGTGGTAAAGATCTTTCAATCTCCTTTTATCTAGGAGGGTCAGCTCGTCGAGATGGCTTTGGCACCAGTCTTCTTCATTAACTTTGCTTTCGAGCATCACACGTAGCGAGGGTATTTCCAGCTCCACAGGTTGGATTGCTTCCATGCCCTAGAACAGAGAGTAAGGGGTATCCCCAATAGAGGTTCGAATTGAGGTTTGATAGCCCTAGAGGGCATACAGGATCCGGTCAGCCAAATCCCTACAACTTCCAGTCATCTTGTTGATGATGGCTTTGAGGTTCTTGTTGGCGGCTTCAACTGCACCATTGGTCTGAGGTCAGTAGGGAGAAGATTTGCGTCTCTGAATCTCCTACTCGTTGACTACTTCTGTGACTTCTGCTTTAAAGTGAAACCCGTTATTTGACACTAACTCATGCGGGACCCCATATCGGCAGATACTATTTTTCTAGAGGAATTTAGCCACTTTCTTGGCATTCAATACTGCGTATGACTCAGCTTCGACCCATTTAGTTAAGTAATCAATGGCAACTAGGATGAACTCATGTCTGTTTGAAGCCTTCGGTGTAACCTTCCCTATGATGTCGACACCCCATGTGGAGAACGACCAGGGAGAGGTCATGTTGTATAATTCTCGCAAAGGCAGGTATTGAAGATTGGAGAACTGTTGGCATTTGAGGTATCTCCCGACATAGGCGGTGCAATCTTGGGCCATGGTGGTCCAGTAGTAGCCATGTCGAATGATCTTCTTGGCAAGTATGTGAACGTTCATGTGGGGCTCGCATTCCTCATTGTGGATGTTCTGCATTATCTTCTCAATCTCAACCACTGCGATATAGTGTAGATGAGTTCCATCAAAGTTCCTCTTGAGTAGAGCTTTATGACAGATGATGTACTAGGCGGCCAGTCTTCATAAGGTCATTCGGTCTTTCTTATTGGAACCCTCGGGATACCTACCATGTTTGAGGAGGTACCAAATATCATAGTACCAGCAATCGTTTAGTTCGGGATCTTTGGTGGAGACAAACTCAATATGGTAGCAGTGGGTTGGTTTGTCTTGATTTTGAACTAGGAAGGGGGTCATTATTATTCCTTCGGGCATGTCGACCATGGAGGCTAAGGTAGCGAGAGCATCGGCTAGGTTATTCTTTGCTCGAGATAGGTAATGGAAAGTGATATCTCAGAATCAGGAGGCTAACTCTTCTAAGTGGGCATGGAAGGGTAAGAGCTTTTCGTCCTTGACTTTCCACTTTCTGAGAACTTGATCCATGATGAGGGAAGAATCCCCGTAGACATCAAGGTATTGAATACCTCTCTTGAGAGAAACTTTGAGGCCTTCTATGCATGCCTCGTATTCCGTCATGTTGTTGGTGCAAGGGAAATCCAATTTGATGGCGATGGGAGTGTGGGAGTCATCAGGGGCGATCAGAAGTATCCCAACACCATATCCCTTTTTGTTGGTAGCGCTGTCAAAGAACATTTTCCATCGAAGGTTGTCTTGAGTGGTGCAAAGGATATTTTCATCTGGGAATTTAGAGATCCAGACATTTGCTTCTTCTACGGGGTAATCAACGAGGTAGTCAGAGATGTGATTGGGCATAAATATTGTATATTTATCCCCCTAATTTCAGTACTTTTGTGAACCCGAGTGATGTAACAGATATGGATTTGATTCAAATTTATTCTACTAACCTTCGTTGGCGAGTATTTCGTGTTTCGTGCTTCTCTTATTGGTTTTACAGGTTAATTATGCAAGCAGTGCAAAAGAGGAAGCAAGACAGTGCAAGAAAAGCTAAGAAGGCAAGTTCAAGGGCATTTTCGTAATTTTTCAGCCTTAGTCCGGAAGTGGGTCCAACTAGAAAGTTGAAGATCTTTCAATTACAAGAACACCAGAAAAAACGTCACCTCAATCCGAGCTACGATGAAAGAGTTATGACCCCTTGAAGTTACGGAAAAATCATAGAAGAAAGGCTAGGAAGGCAAGTTCAAGGGCATTTTCGTAATTTTACAGCCCGATTCTGGAGGTGGGGCCTTCTAGAAAGTTGAAGATCTCGGAACAACGAGCACACTGGAAGAAACGGCACCCAAATCCGAGCTACGGTTGAAAAGTTATGCTCAGTTGAAGTTGAAGAAAAATCCAAGAAAAGAAGAGAAAAACCAGAAAAAAATCTAAGTGCTGAGAGCAAGACCAGGCTGGTACATGCGAACCGGTTCGCTGTACCTGCGAACCGGTTCACTGTACCTGACACGCGAATTTTGTCTTTCATTTGGATTGGTCTCCAAGTCTCCTAATAGGTTTTAAACACCCCAAACTTGTGGGGAACGAAGGCATTAACCTAGGGGCAGCCTTTAGGGCTATTTTTAGAGAGTTTTTGATAGAGAAAAAGGGGAGGAACATCTAGGAACATCAAGGGCTAAAATTACTTCAAGAATTCATTGTTTCGGGTTTGCTTTTCTAGTTTTAATTCAAAATTCTTGTTTCTTATTATTGTTCTTGCATGCTTTGTTTTCCCATTAGATTCAACTTGTTTTCGCATTCATAATACGTATTTACATGTTTCTATCTAGTTCTATCATGAATTCCTACACATGCAACGCCATTATTTCATGCATTAGTCAAATTAACATGTCCGGCTAGGTTTTTCAAGGTTGGGATGCATGAACCCAACCTGATGTGTTAAGTGCATGTGTATAACGTCGATCCGCTGAATTTAATGATTAATTTAAATCGTATCGCGTAATTTCATAAGAATTGTAGATCTTTATATCTCGTTTGCCTATGGGTACTCGTGATGATTTAGAGTACAATTTGAGTGTAATTACCGCGATACCGATTTACTCATCCTCAGATTAGGTATGACGCGGGCTTGAACCTCGTATACATAATGCTTGGGAGTACTAAATTCCGGGTTTGAATTAATCGGATAAATTTATGATGGACGTTGTCACTGCATTACACTAGGGTTGGGGGATTGTATTCCCATCCTGTCTTCTCATCATTTAGTTAAAAAGTTCAATTCAATTCTTCATTCCTCATTTAGATAATTTAGTTAGTTGCATTTTTCATTATACTTTCATAATTGCATTTAGTTTTATCCATCTCAAAAAGCCAAATCAATCTTTTTCTTTTCTTTTAGAGTCATTGTTAGGATTCCTTAATCTTATCCCGTCGTCACAACTTCTGTTGTCCTTCTTCCCTGAGGATCGATACCCGACTTGTCGGATTATTACTTGAACGATAGGCTTGCACTTGAGCCTAGAGAGCACACACTTTAGATACACATTCTGAGTCGTGTCAAGTTTTTGGCGCCGTTGCCGGGGAATTAGGTAGACTTAGGTATAGATTGAGTTAATCTAAAACTTTGACCAAAAATAAAAAATTAAAAAATAAATAAAAAAATAAAAAATATTTGATGAGTATTACGAGGGAGATGCTGGATGAGAGCGAATGGCAAGATACAATTGATGAATTTCTTCGTAATGACCAACCATCCACATCACAGAAGTCTTCAGAAGAGAGTGAACGAAATTGTTCAAAACACACTCGAGAGAGAGAATTAGGAGATATAAGTCTTGAAGACTTTGAAAAAGAATTCGGTCCGGTGGATGAGAGCCTTAACGACGAAGTCCAAGCTCTATTGGATTCATTTCGTCACCTAGAAGAAAGCGAATGGGAAGCTAAAATTGATAAATTCCTTCTTTGTGACCATCCACCCATACCACTAGAGGTCCCGAAGGCAAGTGAGGAGAAAAGTTGTGGTCCATACAACTTAGAGCCCGACCCATGTGTCTTAAAAATTGAAAGAAACTTAGGTGTTCCCTCCGAGTCAGCGCACGCAGACCACGCTTTGAGTCAGCATCATGAGGATCCCTTTCCAATTAGTCACGATGAGTCTCCCGGTCTATCCTTTATCTATGGGCGAGGTCCCAACTTATTCCGGTTGTTAGTATATGATAGGAAGACGGGGGTGATAAGGAGAGCATCATTCCCTGTGCAAGGGGTCGGGTGAGTTTGTGGAGAGATGAGAGGTCGTCGCACCCCCGACGCGTATGGGGTGATTGTTGTCGTATTTTTGAGTCATGCATGAGTGTCATATAGTGTCTTGTTGCATTTTAATATTTGTTTGTTTTATTTTTCCGCACTTTTCATTCGCCTTGAGTTAGATTTTCGTCATTTTTGCTTGAGGACAATGCAAAAGTCTAAGTTAGGGGGGGTCACAAGTGCGTATTTCTAAAACTTCACAAATTTTCAAAAATGCCCAAAAATTTCCAAAAAAAATCATAAAATTTTGAAAAATCCAAAAATATTTTTGTTCAAAATAAATAAAAATTGGAATTCAAATTTTTCAAAAATTTCATTAAAAGTCAAATTGGAGTCTCAAATTGTAAACATCCAACATACACAAAGCCGAAATTGATCAAAGATGGAAATTGAGCGAAAATTGACGACTTAACGAATAAATGTGGAGATTAACAAAACCCGGTGAGATTCGAGCCTATCACGTTTTGCGAGATTTGAAATCAATCCGAGTTAATGGTTAACTCAAAGTTCTTTTTAGCGCTTAATAAGTTGTCAAGGATCTCAAATTTTTTTCATTTGATCGGTTTTGAAAAATGTGTGCAATGTTGCCTTGAAAATCGTGCCAAATTAGTCTCTAAACTTAATTCTTCTCGAAACGCATATGGTAACGCAATTGGTATTTTGGACAATGAAGTAGGCCCTCGTTTGTCACCCCAAAAATATTGGCCAGAAAAAGTAGCGAAAAATTACCCTTTGTAACCCAAATTGAGCCGAATAATTTTCCCTTTCGTTTGACAACCCGAAAAACCCAAAATAGCCCGGAATTGCGAAAAAAAAAAAAAAATCAGCATTTAAGTCCGAAAAGTGCAACAAAAAGGGGCAAGAAAAAAAAAATATAGCAAGAAAAGAAAAGAAATGAGGAAAAAAAAAAGAAAAAGAAAAAAAATGAGCAATAGCCCGGAAAATGCACAAATGGACATCACGAATGACTTTTCCAATTCCAACCTTCCATACCTCCTTCATTTTACCCAAAGCAACCTTCAACCCGAAAAAGTCCTAACCGAGTCCAAATTGCGTAAATTGAGTACCGCGTGGAGAGTTAATACACCAAAAGATAATAAGAGGTTAAATGCGCGAAATAGAGGCGATGTTCCCGTTTTTAAAACCGTAATCCGTTGAAGAGATCCCTTCACCAAAATTTCTATCTTTCTAAATGCATGCGTGTATTTGCTTTCATTACATTTACTCCTTATATCACGCATGCCGAGAGAATAGCCATAATCCGAGAGATTCGTTTGTGAGTGCATTCCGTGAGAAATTGAAATCAAAACGAATTTTCTGATAAGTAACGTAATGATCAATCGATGGAAATTGGTGGTTATATTTCCGGCTTCGCACACACACACTACGATTTGAGACTTATAAATATGACTTGATGATGACTATTTTATGGAAAATTTTGAATTGTAGAATTTTTGCGTATTTTGAATTTTCTTTGAGTCGAATTTTGTGGGTATATTCACTGCAAACCCTCACGAGACACAACTCGTCCTACTAGGGTAACCTAGAGGTTTAAAGGCTTGTTGCATATGCTAAATGCAATCGCTTGCCCGCGAAAGTGGTATTCTATCCCAATAAAGTCCTTGAAGTGTCCTTAACTCTTACTTTCATTCTTTTACATTGCTCGGGACGCGCAAAGTTCTAAGTTAGGGGGGTTTGATTGGGCATAAATATTGTATATTTATCCCCCTAATTTCAGTACTTTTGTGAACCCGAGTGATGTAACAGATATGGATTTGATTCAAATTTATTCTACTAACCTTCGTTGGCGAGTATTTCGTGTTTCGTGCTTCTCTTATTGGTTTTACAGGTTAATTATGCAAGCAGTGCAAAAGAGGAAGCAAGACAGTGCAAGAAAAGCTAAGAAGGCAAGTTCAAGGGCATTTTCGTAATTTTTCAGCCTTAGTCCGGAAGTGGGTCCAACTAGAAAGTTGAAGATCTTTCAATTACAAGAACACCAGAAAAAACGGCACCTCAATCCGAGCTACGATGAAAGAGTTATGACCCCTTGAAGTTGCGGAAAAATCATAGAAGAAAGGCTAGGAAGGCAAGTTCAAGGGCATTTTCGTAATTTTACAGCCCGATTCTGGAGGTGGGGCCTTCTGGAAAGTTGAAGATCTCGGAACAACGAGCACACTGGAAGAAACGGCACCCAAATCCAAGCTACGGTTGAAAAGTTATGCTCAGTTGAAGTTGAAGAAAAATCCAAGAAAAGAAGAGAAAAACCAGAAAAAAATCTAAGTGCTGAGAGCAAGACCAGGCTGGTACATGCGAACCGGTTCGCTGTACCTGCGAACCGGTTCACTGTACCTGACACGCGAATTTTGTCTTTCATTTGGATTGGTCTCCAAGTCTCCTAATAGGTTTTAAACACCCCAAACTTGTGGGGAACGAAGGCATTAACCTAGGGGCAGCCTTTAGGGCTATTTTTAGAGAGTTTTTGATAGAGAAAAAGGGGAGGAACATCTAGGAACATCAAGGGCTAAAATTACTTCAAGAATTCATTGTTTCGGGTTTGCTTTTCTAGTTTTAATTCAAAATTCTTGTTTCTTATTATTGTTCTTGCATGCTTTGTTTTCCCATTAGATTCAACTTGTTTTCGCATTCATAATACGTATTTACATGTTTCTATCTAGTTCTATCATGAATTCCTACACATGCAACGCCATTATTTCATGCATTAGTCAAATTAACATGTCCGGCTAGGTTTTTCAAGGTTGGGATGCATGAACCCAACCTGATGTGTTAAGTGCATGTGTATAACGTCGATCCGCTGAATTTAATGATTAATTTAAATCGTATCGCGTAATTTCATAAGAATTGTAGATCTTTATATCTCGTTTGCCTATGGGTACTCGTGATGATTTAGAGTACAATTTGAGTGTAATTACCGCGATACCGATTTACTCATCCTCAGATTAGGTATGACGCGGGCTTGAACCTCGTATACATAATGCTTGGGAGTACTAAATTCCGGGTTTGAATTAATCGGATAAATTTATGATGGACGTTGTCACTGCATTACACTAGGGTTGGGGGATTGTATTCCCATCCTGTCTTCTCATCATTTAGTTAAAAAGTTCAATTCAATTCTTCATTCCTCATTTAGATAATTTAGTTAGTTGCATTTTTCATTATACTTTCATAATTGCATTTAGTTTTATCCATCTCAAAAAGCCAAATCAATCTTTTTCTTTTCTTTTAGAGTCATTGTTAGGATTCCTTAATCTTATCCCGTCGTCACAACTTCTGTTGTCCTTCTTCCCTGAGGATCGATACCCGACTTGTCGGATTATTACTTGAACGATAGGCTTGCACTTGAGCCTAGAGAGCACACACTTTAGATACACATTCTGAGTCGTGTCAAGATGGCCCTTCCTATAATAGCTTTTTACGTGACGTACACGATATCGAACTCAGTTAAGAGCAGCAACCCTCGGGCCATTTGACTGGATAAGGCGGGTTTCTCAAGTAGGTATTTGATGGGATCCATTCGGGATACAAGTTTGATTGGGAAGGCGAGCATGTAGTGTCGCAACTTTTGGGTGATCCAGACAAGTGCGGCACATGCCTTTTCCAAAGCAGTGTAGTTGACCTCGTACCCAGTCAATTTGTGACTGGCGTAATAGATGTCTCTTTATTTGTGGGAGTCCTCAAGGTATTGGGCTTGCAAAGCCCCAACTGCAGTGTCGGTTATGGTTAGGTATAGGAGTAAAGGGAGACCAGGATGTGGTGGCATGAGCACTGGAGGTTGGGACAGATATTATTTGATTCGGTCAAAAGCTTCTTGGCAGGCCTCGTTCCAAACCTTGGTTGAATCCTTTTAGAGGAGCTTGAAGATTGGTTCACAGATGGAGGTTAGCTGGCTGATGAACCGGTTGATATAATGTAATTTCCCAAGAAAACCGCGAATTTCTTTCTCTGTTCGGGGCGGTGGCATCTCGTGCTGAGCTATTTCAGGATCAATACCGGTTATATCATCATAAGACCATGCAAATACATCTACTAATTCCTATACCAATTCATCGATTTGTGCGCACTCATGCTCGTCAAGGGTGGCCCCTATCTTAATCTCGCGCAGTTGGCTACTAGAACCGAGATTAATAACAACATTCTCTTCTTCATTAACTTGAACGCGGTTATGTTGTTTATTATTAAACTTATTTAGATCAGTTAAGAATTGTTCATTTGCAAAATCATCATCATCAAAGGTTTGATTAGAATCCAAACAATTAATGTAAGGCATAGCAAGATACTCAAAATCTTCGTTTATTTCATTGATAGGAAAAAAAGCATTGAGAACCTTATCAAAAGAGGTTTCGATTACATTTGAACAAGGATAGACAATAGAAGAAGAAATAAGGTAAACATTGGGGTTTGGGGAGATTTCAAGAGGTAGAACTGGCGCAGCATGCCAGTTGAGGAAGGGTGTATCAGCAGCTTTAATTAAATGGGATGGATCCATTAATTTAGTGCCTGAATGAACCATGCAGAATGCCAGCCCCAGTGTCTGTAAGTTGAAGGAATCTTTAGAATCGCTTTCCTCAGTCTCTTCGATATCTTTGATGAGCAGTTGTGCTCGGTGTTGGAAACTTTCGGCCCATGGGTAGCTATCTTAGAAAAATATCTGCATTTTAGGCTTTATTTTCTTGTCTGTGTGGTCATACCATGGTTCTGGAAAACTGTAAAAGGGCAAGTCTTCTCCTTCTTTGATGAATCATCCATTCAAGGAGTCTCTTAGGATCATTGGGATGCAGTCTAATCTTCTCTTTGGTCAGGACTGGTGGATCATTCTGAGCTCTTATTCTGATGGTTGATACCCCAAGCCACAAGGAGGGAAAGCTTTCTTCAATTCGATGGTCTCAAGTATCCCTTGCTTCATTTCCCCTAGCCCCAATCCGGGCATGAAGTGCATGTATCTGAACATCTGAATGATATTGACATTGCCATGAGGGTTATATTCTGGACAAACCCTTTCTTTGAAACCGTCCCTTGTCGGGAGTAGGAGTGGCTCAACTCGGAATCCAGATAGGAGCATGTCATTTAACCCTTGCTGTATCTTAAGGACTGGACTGATGGTTCTTGCACCCTCGATAAAATTGTGGGGATATCAACAGCTTTTTTATACAGGTCTTCCCATTTTGTGGGGATATGTATGGTTGAAGGGACCAAGCTCCCTTGTAGCTTCAAAATGTCAGGTAACCCGGTGATACTACAAATGCTATTGGTTTGCCCGAATAATTCTGCCATAATCTGGACAACATCATCTTGGCTGACTTCATCGGTTGGTGCCACCCATTTGTCTGAATCTCGAGCCCATTTTCGTGATTCCAAGAGCAGTGTACTGAACCTTTGGCAATCGATGACCATCTGTAAGGGCAATTTCAGCCCGAACTCTAGGAGTTGGTTTAACACCTCTGATAATTCCATATTTCCATTTTCAGAAGGGATATGGACAACGATGCATGCTCTGGTAAGGAGTGACAGTGCCTGATCAGCGAGGCTAGTAGGGTGTAGGAGGAAATATGGGCAAATTTGAAGAGGTTTAGGAGAGTATATGGGTGTGATTTGAGTTGAGGGATCGAAATCTGAGTTTTCATCTAAGAAAATGGCATTGGTATGATTTGGGAGTGGATTGTGAGTAGTGTTTAGCTTAGGATTGGCTGGTGGGGCGATGGTACCCTGGTCAATGAGATCTTGGATTATGTTTCGGAGGTGAAAGCATTGGTCGGTGGTATGGCCAGCAGTTTAGTGAAAGGCGCAATGAGCATCAACCTTGAAGTTTCTTGGGAGTGGGTTTGGCAATGGATGGGGATCCAAAGGTTTGATGAGGTTTTGGCTTAACAAGGCTTGGTAATCTTTGGAGAGCGGAGCATGGAGCTCAGTGTATTCCCTTCGGATGGGGGCAGGGAGACTTTTTGGTGCCCATAATGTGGTTGGTTGAGAGATGTTGTTGACGGTTGAGACTGTAGCACTGGCAGGCTTGTCATACTTTTTAGGGGTAAACTTTCCGGACACCTTCTTCGGTTCAACCTCTATTTTAATAAGGCTTTCCTATATTTCTACTCACGCCACTCTGAGAGCTCGAAAGTGGTGATAGTATTATCCTCCCATCATCGCTCGGACATGGGACAAGAAGTTCTTCTTCACTATGTTTACTTGTTCTTCCTCAGATGGCCGACTGGTCATGGCAGCTGCTTGTTCCCTCCATCAGGTTATGAAGTTACTGACTGATTCCCTAAGGTTCTATTTGAGCAGCTCTAAATCACGATGGGTGACCTCAAGCTCTTCGTTGTATTTGTACTGCGACATGAACTCTCGGGCTATATCCTCCTAGCTACGGATTCTGGATTCCTCGAGAGACAAAAACCATCGGAGGGCCCTATCATTCAAAGTTTGCTGAAATAATTGGGCCATCACTTCTTCAGAAGCCCCTAGTAGAGTCATGGAACGATGAGAACTGCGAAGATGAACAATCGGAGGTCCACTCCCTCCGAACTTCTCGATATTTGGCATCTTGAACTTCTCGGGTAACCTCGCTTTAGGATAAGGAGACATGTGGGTGTAATCCATGTAATTTACTGAGATTCTGTCTTGGTCAAACTTCTTGGTGAGCATATTTAGATCTTCTTTGACTTTATTCAACTCCTCCTCTTTTGGATCAGCGACCATAGGTAGGTTAGCCACAGGCTAGGCAATATTTGGCATCGGAAGCTGGGAAGGCGGAGGCCCATTGATAGGAGGGGCACGTGGAGCATGTTGATATTCTTCCAGAACCCAGATAGGCTTGGGAAGAACCATAGCACGAGGGAATAGGGCCTCGGGCTCATGAGGAATAGGAACCTGGTTTCATTGCATCTCTCGAACCTCAGTTTGGAGGTTGTCAATCTTGGACACGAGCTGAGTTAGGACTTCCATCAGATCCGACTGTATAACTGTACTTGATCTGTATTCTCCATGGAAAGTGGATGGATTCTGGACTCGGAAGAAGTAATAGAGGAACGGACGAAACTTCGGGGTGATTTAACTGAAGACCG
Organism: Sambucus nigra; assembly: GCA_949130495.1. Lineage (NCBI taxonomy): Eukaryota > Viridiplantae > Streptophyta > Magnoliopsida > Dipsacales > Adoxaceae > Sambucus > Sambucus nigra. Next base: position 96,795,708 of record OX422212.1, read on the forward strand.
AAGCCAATAGGGAGCCAGGTCAAGGGCTTACGATCGACCTGAGAAGGTGTAGAATGGGATTTATTTTTGACAAAAAGGGAAAAAAATATTTTTGGATTTTTGATAAAGAATGGATAAATGTTTTTGGAGACGGAACTCAGCATGATTATTACGATTATTATGTTCTCACTTGTATTTAATTCTCCTAAATGCAATGCCGGACGGGACCCGAGCCTGGAAAAGCGGGATTTTTAATATATGCAAAGCTACAGCTGGACTTGTAACCAGGCTCACAGATAGGGTCCCGTTTAAAAATGCCCAAAAATTTGGGCAGCAGGCCGACCCAGAATTTTGGAAGAGTTTCGGGTTGAAACCAGCAATCTAAAGTGCATGTCCTAGGTTTGACACCTATATGCGGGTATGCAGTTGGTTGGGTGAATCAAAATAGGTTCCCCCCCTTTGGCATGACTTCCACGATATACGTCTTGCTCTTGCGGGCAATCGGTACGTGTGGACAAGCCATTTGATATACCTGAGTGTACGTGAATTTCCTCACTATATACCTCGTGGGGACGGTACGTGTGAGTGCGAATTTGATATACTCGGCGTACATGAATGAATTCCCTGCGATATACCTCCCGTCATGACTTCAGTCAAGCGGTACGATGTGGGGGAACCATTCGATATACGTCGAAGGTACATGGCCAATGGAAGGTGAGAGTCATATCGCTTAGGCTAACTGCGCTCTGTCGGACCAGTGCCAATCACTATGTGACCCTCCAGTTACTTGGTAAATTTTGGTCAATAATAATGCTCTTTGGTGATGTCGTATGAATCAAGCATGATTCTCTTATTAGTATCTTATGATGAGAATGCTTTTATTGATTATGCCAAACAGGGAGCAAAGTACAAGTACCAAAGGTACACTAAGTATGGATGGGTGATGCATGCAACATGTGGATATATGTGATCCTAGGTGCACGTGGTGTGAAGTGTACATGGAGAATTTTCTTCAAGTGTGTGAACAGAAGCATAAGCATGGGATACACATGAAAAAGGGGAACATGCAGATATGGGGGAAACATAAACAAATATAACATCTATGTAAATAGACTCAAGCCCTCAAAACATATAGATATTCCCCAGCAGAGTCGCCACTGTGGCCATCCCCGAACCTTGTCGCGGGCGGACACATGATGGGAGGATCCTTGGCTCCCGCACATCCCTCTCTGGAGCGCTTCGATAGGAATCATTTGAGATGACGTGTAAAAATGTAGAGAGATTTAGAGTCGGCAGTCTATTTCACTCAAAACAGACAAAATAAAAAAGGGAAGCCATATCGAAGGACGGCATCCAAAGACATATTGGTGCATGCGAAACCAAAATAATTTGAAAAGGGTTCGGAGGCTAAGTTATGAAATGGGAAGGTGTTAGGAACCCATTCCGTCCTTTCGGTCTCTCATAGATGTTTGTTATTTTACCTTTTTATTTTCCCCGTGATATGTGTGCATGTGTATATATGTAGTGGAGATAGGAATCCTCGACTTGTATCATGGAAGAGGTAAAGCGAGTCATCCGTATGAAGGTATAAAAATAATATTAGAAAATAAGATTAACATGATTAACCTTATGTTGATCGTTATAATAGAACGATAACGCATATGGAGTAATATGTCACTAAGAGTAAGTATATAGAATATAAGAAAATTGGATTTAGAAAATATAGAAAATGAGGGAGAAAGTGAGAATACGACTCGAATCTTGGGTTTTAACCCGAGATGCCTACGTAGCCTATAAAGGCATCAAAGTCCACGTAGTTCACATACAAAACGAGGGGTGGGGTTTATCCCATAAATCCAAATGGGGGGATCTCTTATAAGTGAGTGTGTGTGTGTGTGTAGAAAAAAGTGTTTTAGTTATGAGAAAAGTGTGAGAAAAGTATGAGAATCCTTATTTGGAATTTTTGAACAAACCCTCTTTTTCTTTTTTTTCGGGGTTTTATTTATATGAAAATAAGAGTTGTGCAATAATACTTAAATAAAAAGTATATTAAGATGTGTGAGATGAGATAATAAAAGGTGCTAAGTAATAAAACAAGTTATTGCGAATTTAAGAGAATTTAAGAGAAAGTTGAGAAAGTTCGACCTTCTTGAAGATCTTGAGCTTGATCTTGAATGTTGTAGAGCAGCCCTTGCACTTGGATGAAGGTGGAGAGTGGCTAATTCACCAAGTTTGATGAAAAGGATGATGAAAAGTGGAAGTTAGAAATGGATTTGGATGTTGAAATCGCGCTGCCTTCGAGAGAGGTTTTCGGGATTCGCTCAGAGAGATTTTTATCAGATATGGGCTCCCCTTGAAAATGAGGTCAAGGCCTCCTTTTATAGGCCCAGGTCACTGCCGATCGGCATATACCTGGTCCTACCTATCGGCACCTGCCGATAGGCAGGGTCTGGAACCTGCCATTTGGCAGTGTGTTTCAGGCCTTTCCGAAAATCGGTTGTCGAGGGCAAACTGCTGGTCAGAATCGTACACAGGGTAGACTATTGGAAATTTAATTCAGATACCTTTGAAAGTCCTTTGGACCGCTCCCGGGTTCAGGAGTTGACTTTGGATCAAATATGGCTCGGAAGCATTTGTCGGTCCATTGGACGGTGAATCGTTTGGATGCAAACGGATTGTTCGTCCATATGGTAAGTCTGAATCGTGCACAGAGCGGACCGTTGGAAAGGTTAGGAGATGTATGTCGACATTCCAAACAGTTTGACCCGGTTTGGGGAGTTGACTTTGGTCAACCGAGCCCTGAAAGCATTCGGTGACCTCTTGGGGTCAAACGGATCATTCGTCCGCATGGTAAGTCGGAATCACGCACAGAGCAGACCATTGGAAAGGGATTTCAGTTCCCTTCGAATATTTATTGAGCCTCGATCGAGCTAAAGAGTTGACTTAGGTCAAACAGAGCTCGGGATCGCTCGGTGGCCTCTAAATCAAGTTTCGGACGCAAACGGATCGTTCGTCCGCATGGTAAGTCGGAATCACGCACGGGATGGATCGTTGGAGAGGGATTTCAGTGCCCTTCGAAGATTCATTCAGCTTTGGTCGAGCTGAAGAGTTTGAATTTTTTGTCAAACGGAGCTTAGGAGTGTTCGATGGCTTCTAGGTCAGTACTCGGGGTATGACATGGTTTTGTAGTGATGAAAGGAGGTACTAGGGACCTAAGGAGAGTTAGGGGGGTAACAGAATGGGGTGTCTTCATACGCAGTCTAACAGCATAATTTTAAGCTCAAGTATAGATATTTTCAAATTATCATAGTACTTTAAAACCGGGAGTCCTGTGACCACGCAGTTAGTTCTTGCGAGTTATATTGGTCCCGTGTGAGGGTTTCACGCCTTTCGTGGGGCTGTTTGGTGGGTATTTTTGGTTTTCTCCATCTAATAGCTTTTTTTTAAGCATAAGTCTAGATATTTTCAAATTATCATCATATTCTCAAACCGGGAGTCCCATGACCTCATGGACAGTTGCTGCAAGTTAGATTGGTCCCGTGCGAGGTGTTCTCACCTCTGATAGGTCCATTTGGGGGGTGTTTTGGGTTTTCACCTTCTAACATCATATTTTTCAAGCAAGCGTTTTGTGACCACGTGGTCAGTTTCTGTGAGGTACAATTGTCCCGTACGAGGTGTTCGTGCCTTTTATGGCGCCGTCTATGGGGTGTTTTAGGTTTTCTCCCTCTAACGGCATGTTTTTAAATGTAATTGTAGACTTTTTGAAATTATCATCATATTATCAAATTGAGAGTACCGTGGCCAAGCGATTCGTTCCTGCGAGTTAAATTGGGTCCCGTACGAGTTGTTCGCCCCTCTCATGGGATGTTTGGGAGGTGTTTAGAGTTTTGTTCCTTCAATGATATGTTTTTAAGCCTAAGTATAGATAATTTCAAATTATGGTCATACTCTAAAATCGGTATTCCGATGACCACACAATTAGTCCCTGTAACTTACATTGTTCCCGTGCAAGGGGTTCACGCCTCTCGCGGAGCCTTTGGGGACTATTTTGTGTTTTTGCCCTTTAACGGCATATTTTTAAGTCCAAGTGTAGATTTTTCGAAAGTATCATCTTACCATCAAATTGAGAGTACCGTGACCATACGATATGTTCCTTCGAGTTACATTGGTCCCATGCGAGGTATTCGTGCCTCTCGCGGTGCCATTTTGAGGGTGTTTTGAGTTTTTTCCTTCCATCGGCATGTTTTTAAGCCTATTTCTAGATATTTTCCAATTATCATCATATTCTCATACCGGGTCCTGTGACCACACGGTCAGTTCCTTAGAATTACGTTGGTCCCGTGCCAGGTGTTCATGCCATTCATGAGGCCGTTTGGGGATGTTTTTCATTTTCGTCCTGTGACGGTATATTTATAAGCTGAAGAGTGAATATTTACAAATTATCATCACAATCTCAAATCGAAAGTCTCGTGATCACACAGTCTGTTCTTGCGAGTTACATCGAGGTCTCTGCACCTGTCACGGGGCCGTTTGGGGATGTTTTGGGTTTTTACCCTCTTACGGCATGTTTTTATGCCAAAGTATAGATATTTTTAAATTACCCACATATCCTCAAATCGGGAGTCTCGTGACCATGCGATTAGTTCCTGTGAGTTACAATCGTCCCGTATGAGGTGTTTGTGCCTCTCGCGAGGCAGTTTGAGGGGTGTTTTTGTTTTTTTTCCTCTAACTACATCTTTTTAAGCCTATGTTTAGATCTTTTCAAATTATCACCATATTCTCAAACTAGGAGTCCCGTGACCACGTGGTCAGTTCTAGCGAGTTACATTGGTCCCGTATGAGGTGTACGCGACTCTCGCGGGGCTATTTTTTTTTTAAGTTTTCGCCCTCTAATGGCATGTTTTTAATAGTAAGTCTAGATATTTTCAAATTACTGTCATATTGTCAAACTGGTACCCTCGTGACCACGCTATTAGTTCCTGCAAGTTAATTAGTCTCGAGCGAGCTGTTCGCGCCTCTCGCGGGGCCATCCTTTAACGGCTTATTTTTAAGACTAAGTGTTTATTATTTGAAATTATTATCCTATTCTCAAACTTCCAGTCCCGTGACCACGTGGCCAGTTCCTACGAGTTACATTGGTCCCGTATGAGGTGCCCACTCCTCTCGTGGGGCCGTTTGGGCATGTTTAGGGTTTTCTCCTTCTACTGGCATATTTTTAAGACTAAATCTAGATATTTTCAAATTATCATCATATTCTCAAATCGGGCCATTTGGGGGGTCTTTTCTTATGAGTTACATCGGCCCCGTGCGAGGTGTTCGCGCCTCTCGTGGGGCCGAATGGGGGTGTTTTGGATTTTTTCCCTCTAACGGCATTTTTTAGAATAAATCTAGATATTTTCAAAGGTTCGTCATATTCTTAAACTGGGAGACCCTTGATGACGCGGTATGTTCCTACGAGTTACATTTTTGCCCTCTCGCAGTGTTGTTTGGGTGTTTGGGGGGCTTTCTCCCTCTACTGGCATGTTTTTAAGGCTAAGCCAAGATATTTTCAAATTATCATCGTATTCTCAAACCAGGGGTATCGTGACCATGCGTCCACTTCCTACGAGTTACATTGGTCCCATGTGGGGCATTCGCGCTTCTCTCTGGCCCGTTTGGAGGGGATTTTTGGTTTCCCCCTCTAACGTCATGTTATTAAAACTAAATCTATAAATTTTCAAATTATCATCATAATATTCTCAAACCAGGAGTCTCGTGACCATGAGGTCAGTTCCTGCGAGACACATTGGTCCCACGCACGGTGTTCGCGCCTCTCTCTAGGCCGTTTGGAGAGGGTTTTGAGTTTCTCCCTCTAACGTCATGTTATTAAGCCTAAATCCAAAAAATTTCAAATTATCATCATAATATTCTCAAACTGGGAGTCCCGTGACCATGCGATCAGTTCTTACGAGTTACATTTGTCCTGTGCAAGGTGTTCGTGCCTCTCGCGTGACCGTTTGGGCGTCGTTTTGGGTTTTCACCCTCTAACAGCATGTTTTTAAGCCTAAGTCAAGATATTTTCAAATTATGGTCATATTATCAAATCGGTAGTCTCGTGAACTAGCATCGAGTTCCTGCAAGTTATATCGATCTCATGCGAGGTGTTCCCGCCTCTCGCAGCCTTTTAATGACATTTTTCTAATCCAAAGTCTAACTATTTGAAAATTATCATCATATTCTCAAGACGGTAGTCCCGTGACCACGCGACCATTTACTGCGAGTTACATTAGTCCCATGGGAGGTGTTCTTACCTCTCACGGGTCCATTTGGTGGGGGTTTTGGGTTTTCACCTTCTAACGACATATTTTTCAACGTAAGTCTAGATATTTTCAAACTATCACCATATTCTAAAATCAGGAGTATTGTGACCACGCGGTCAGTTCCTACGTGTTACATTTGTCCCGTGTGATGTGTCACACCTTTTACGGAGACGTCTATGGCATGTCTTGGGTTTTCACCCTCTAACAGCATGTTTTTAAGCCTAATTGTAGACTTTTTGAAATTATTGTCATATTATCAAACCAGGAGAGCCGTGACCACGCGGTAAGTTCCTGCGAGTTACATTCATCTCGTGCGAGGTGTCCGCACCTCTCGTGGGGCTGTTTGTGGGTTGTTTTTAGTTTTTTCCCTCTAACGGTATTTTTTAAGCCTAAGTTCAGATATTCTGAAATTAACATCATATTATCAAACTGGGAGTCCCGTAACCATGCGGTTAAATTCTTCGAGTTACATTGATCCCGTGCGAGGTGTTCGCGCATCGCGTGGGGACGTTTGGGAGTGTTATGGGTTTTCGTCCTCTAACGACATGTTTTAAGCCTAAGTGGGGATCTTTTCAAATTATCATCATATTCTCAAACTAGGATTCCTATGACCACGCAATCAGTTTCAGCAAGTTATGTTGGTCCCCTGTGAGGTGTTCTCACCTCTTGGGAGGCCATTTGGGGGGTTGTTTCGTTTTCACTCTCTAACAGTATGTTTTTAAGACAATGTCTATATATTTTTAAACTATCTTCATATTCTAGAATCGGGAGCCCCGTAAGCACGCGATCAGTTTCAACGAGTTACATAGGTCATGTACGAGGTGTTCTCACCTCTCGCGGGGCCGCTTGGGGTGTGTTTTTATTTTATCTCTATAACGGAATTTTTTTAGATAATGTCTAGATATTTTTGAATTATCGTCATATTCTCAAATCGCGAGTCCCATTACCACAGGATCAGATCCTGGGAGTTACGTTTGTCCTGCATAAGGTGTTTATGCCTATCAAGGTGCAATTTCGGGTGTTTTTTGGGGATTTCGCCCTCCAACGGCATTTTAAGCCCCAAGTGTAGAAATTTTTAAATTCTCATGATATTATTAAATCGGGCGTTTTGTGACCACGCGGTCAGTTTCCCGATTTACATTTGTCCCATGTGAGGTTCCACTTGTCCCGCGAGGCCGTTTATGGGGTTATTGGGGTTTTCTCCCTCCAACGGCATGTTTTTAAGCCTAAGTTTAGATATTTTCATATTATTGCCATATTCTCAAAATGAGGGTCCCGTGGCCATGAGGCCAGTCCCTACAAGTTACACTGGTCCCGTGCAAGGTGTTTGAGCCTTTCGCAGAGCTATTTCTGGGGTCCTTTGGGTTTTCACCCTCTAACGGCATGTTTTTAAGCCTAACTGTATATTTTTAAAATTATCTTCATATTATCAAATCGGAAGTCACGTGACCTTGAGTTCAGTTCCTGCGAGTTATATTGATACCAGACAAGGTGTTCGACCCTCATGTGAGAACGTTTGGGGGGTGTCTGGGTTTATGCAGCCTAACGGCATATTTTTAAGCATAAGACTAGATATTTTCAAATTATCATAATACTCTAAAACTGGGAGTCATGTGACCACGCAGTCAGTTCTTGCGAGTTATATTGGTCCCGTGTGAGGGGTTCGCGCCTCTCGCGGGGCTGTTTGGTGGGTGCTTTTGGTTTTCTCCATCTAACAGCTTGTTTTTAAGCCTAAGTGTAGATATTTTCAAATTATCATCATATTCTCAAGCCAGGAGTCCCATGACCGCGGCCTGTTCCTGAAAGTTACATTGGTCCCATGCGAGGTGTTATCACTTCTCGTGGGGCCGTTGGGTAGGTATTTTGGCTTTTCACCTTCTAACGACATGTTTTTCAACGTAAGTCTAGATATCTTAAAACTATCATCATATTCTCAAATTAGGATTCTTATGACCACGCGGTCAGTTCATAAGAGTTACATTTGTCCCGTGTGAGGTGTCACACCTTTTATGGAGACGTCTATGGCGTGTCTTAGGTTTTCGCCCCCTAACAGCATCTTTTTAAGCCTAATTGTAGAATTTTTGAAATTATCATCATATTATCAAACCGGGAGACCCGTGACCATGCGGTGAGTTCCTGCGAGTTACATTCATCCCGTGCAAGGTGTTCACACCTCTCGTGGGGTTGTTTGGGGCCTATTTTTAGTTTTCCCCTCTAACGATACTTTTTAAGCCTAAGTCCAGATATTCTGAAATTAACATCATATTATCAAACTGGGAGTCCCGTAACCATGAAGTTAAATCCTTCGAGTTACATTGATCCCGTCTGAGATGTTTGCACATTGTGTGGGGATATTTGGGAGTGTTATGGGTTTTCTCCCTCTAATGACATGTTTTAAGACTAAGTGTGGATCTTTTCAAATTATCGTCATATTCTCAAACTGGGAGTCCCATGACCACGCGATTAGTTCCAGCAAGTTATATTGGTCCCCTGTGAGGTGTTCTCACCTCTTGCGAGGCCATTTGGGGTGTGTGTTTGGATTTCGCCCTCTAACGGTATGTTTTTAAGACAATGTCTATATATTTTCCAACAATCATCATATTCTAGAATCAGGAGCCCGTGAACATGCGATCAGTTTCAACGAGTTACACAGGTCCTGTACGAGGTGCTCTCACCTCTCGCAGGGCCGTTTGGGGTGCATTTTTGTTTTCTCTCTATAACGGCATTTTTTTGGTAATGTCTAGATAATTTTGAATTATTGTCATATTCTCAAACCGCGAGTCCCGTGACCATGGGATCAGGACCTGGGAGTTACGTTTGTCCCGCGCAAGGTGTTTTCACCTATCAGGGTGCCATTTCGGGGGGTTTTTTGGGATTTCGCCCTTCAACGGCATTTTAAGCCTAATTGTAGAACTTTTTAAATTCTCGTGATATTATCAAATCGGGTGTTTTGTGACCACGTGGTCAGTTCCCCGATTTACATTTGTCCTATGTGAGGGTCCACTCATCTTGTAGGGCCGTTTATGGGTTATTTGGGGTTTTCTCCCTCTAACGACCTGTTTTAAGCCTAATTCTAGATATTTTTAAATTATTTACATATTCTCAAAATGAGGTTCACGTGGCCATGCGGTCAGTCCCTACAAGTTACATTGGTCCCGTACGAGGTACTCGAGCCTTTCATAGAGCTTTTTATGGAGTCCTTTGGGTTTTCACCCTCTAACGGCATGTTTTTAAGCCTAATTGTAGATTTTTAAAATTATCTTCATATTATCAAACCGGGAGTCGATTGACCTTGAGGTCAATTCCTGCTAGTTATATTGATACCACGCAAGGTTTTTGACCATCATGCGAGGACGTTTGGGGGGTGTCTGGGTTTACGTAGTCTAACAGCATATTTTTAAGCATAAGTCTAGATATTTTCAAACTATCGTAATACTCTAAAACTGGGAGTCTTGCGACAACTCAGTCAGTTCTTGCGAGTTATATTGGTCCCGTGCTAGGGGTTCGCGCCTTTTAAGGTGCTGTCTATATGGTGTTTTAGGTTTTCTCGCTCTAACAGCATGTTTTTAAGCCTAATTATAGACTTTTTGAAATTATCGTCATAATATCAAATCGGGAGTACCGTGACCAAGCGGTCTGTTCCTGGGAGTTGCATTTGTCCCGTGAGAGGTGTTCACGCCTCTCATGGGCTGTTTGGGAGGTGTTTTGAGTTTTCTTCCTCCAATGAGATGATTTTAAGCCCAAGTATAGATCTTTTCAAATTATGGTCATACTCTAAAATCGATAGTCCCATGACCACATGATCAGTTCATGCAACTTACACTATTCCCGTGCAAGGGGTTCGCGCCTCTCGCGGAGCCTTTGTGGTGTGTTTTGGGTTTTTGCCCTTTAATGGCATATTTTTAAGCCCAAGTGTAGATTTTTTGAAAGTATCAACTTACCGTCAAACTCGGACTACCATGACTATGTGGTCTCTTCCTGCGAGTTATATTGGTCCCGTGTGAGATGTTCGCGCCTCTCGCGGAGCCATTTTAGGGGGGTGTTTTGTGTTTTCGCCCTCTAACGTCATGTTTTAATCCTATTTCTAGATATTTTCAAATTATCATCATATTCTCATAATGGGGTCCCGTGACAACACGGTCAGTTCATTCGAGTTATGTTGGTCCCATGCCAGGTGTTCGTGTCATTCATAAGGCCGTTTGGGGGTATTTTGGGTTTTTGTCCCGTGATGGTGTATTTTTAAGCTGAAGATTGGATATTTACAAATTATCTTCACATTCTAAAATCGAAAGTCTCATGATCACACATTCAGTTCCTCCGAGTTACATCGAGGTCTCTACCCATGTCACGGGGCCGTTTGGAGGTGTTTTGGGTTTTCACCCTCTTACGGCATGTTTTTATGCCAAAGTATAGATATTTTCCAATTACACACATATTCTCAAATTGGGAGTCCTATGACCATGCGATTAGTCCCTGTGAGTTACAGTCTTCCCGTGCGAGATGTTTGCACCTCTCGCGAGGCTGTTTGGGGGGTGTTTTAGGCTTCCGCCCTCTAACAACATATTTTTAAGCCTATGTTTAGATCTTTTCAAATTATTATCATCTTCTCAAACTGGGAGTTCCGTGACCACGCGGTCAGTTCTAGCGAGTTACGTTGGTCCCGTGTAAGGTGTATGCACCTCTCACGGTTTTTTTTTTTTTAAGTTTTCGCCGGCTAACAGTATGTTTTTAATTGTAATTCTAAATATTTTCGAATTACTATCCTATTGTCAAATCGGTAGCCTTGTTACCACGCTATCAGTTCCTGTGAGTTACATTGGTCCCGAGCGAGGTGTTCACGCCTCTCACGGGGCCGTTTGGGGAGTGTTTTTGGTTTTCGACCTCTAACGGCTTGTTTTTAAGACTAAGTGTATATTATTTGAAATTATCATCCTAATATCAAACTTCCAGTCCCGTGATCACGTGGTCAGTTCCTACGAGTTACATTGGTCCCATACGAGGTGCCCACTCCTCTCGTGGGTTCGTTTGGGTGTGTTTTGTGTTTTCGCCTTCTAATGGCATATTTTTAAGCCTAAGTCTAGATATTTTCAAATTATCATAATATTCCCAAATAGGGGGTGCCTTGACCACGCAGTCAGTTCTTGTGAGTTGTATTGGTCCCGTGAAAGGAGTTTGCCTGTCACGGGGCCATTTGGGGGGTGTTTTGCATTTTTTCCCTCTAATGACATGTTTTTAAGTCAAAGTCTATGTTTAAAGTATCTTCATATTCTAAAACCAGGGGTCCCGTGACCAGGTGGTTCGTTCCTGGGAGTTACATTGGTCCCGTGCGAGGTGGCCATTCCACTTCAGGGCGTTTGGGGGGTGTTTTTGGTTTTTGCACGCTAACAACATGTGTATAGGCCTAAGTCTATATATTTTGATATTATCATTATACTCTCAAACTGGGAGTTCAGTGACCACGCGGTCTGTTCCTGCTTGTTACATTGGTCTCGTGCAAGGTGTTCGAGCCTTTCTCAGGGCCGTTTGGGTGGTGTTTTGGATTTTCACCCTCTAACGGAAAGTTTTTAATCTTAAGTCTACATATTTTCAAATGACCGTCATATTCTCAAATCGGGAGTCTCGTGACCATACGATCAGTTCTTGTGAGTTACATTTCCTTGGAGAGGTGTCCGTGCCTCTCGCGGGGCTGTTTGGGGCGTGTTTTGGGTTTCCAACCTTTAATGATTATGTTAAGCCTTAGTCTGTACATTTTTGAATTATTGAATTATTCTCAAACCGAGTGTTCTCTGACCACGCAGTCTGTTCTTATAAGTCAAATTGGTCCAGTGGAAGGTGTTCGCACCCCTCGCGGGACCATTTGGGGGATGTTTTCGGTCTTCGCCCTCCAATGGCATGTTTTTAACCCTAAGTTTAGCTCTTTTATAATTATTATCATACTCTCAAATCGAGAGTTCGGTGACCAAGCGGATAGTTCTTACAAGTTACATTGGTCATGTACGAGGTTTTTGCGCCTCTCGCGAGGCCGTTCAGGTGGTGTTTTGGGTTTTTGCCAACTAACTGCACGTTTTTAAGCTTAAATGTGGATATTTTCAAATTATCATCATATTCTCAAACCAGGATCCCCGTGATCACGAGATTAGTTTCTAGAAGTTACAGTGGTCACGTGCAAGCTGCTCCCTCCTCTCGCGTGGCCGTTTGGTGAGCGTTTTGAGTTTTCGCCTTCTAACAACTTTTTTTAAGCCTCAGTCCAAATAGTTTCAAATTATCATCAAATTCATAAGTCGAAGGTCCAGTGACCACACTGTCAGTTCCTGCAAGTTACATTGTCCTGTGCGAGGTTCTAGCGCAAGTCAAAGGGGCCGTTTGGGGGGTGTTTTTGATTTTCTCCCTCTAACGACATGTTTTTAAGCCTAAGTGTATCTTTTTACAAATTATCATCATAATCTCAAATCACGAGTCCTGTGACCACGCGATCAGTTCTTACGAGTTACATTGGTCCTGTGCGAGGTTTTCGTGCCTCTCGCGAGGCCGTTTGGGGGGTAATTTGGATTTTCCCCTCTAACGGCATGTCTTTCAGACAAAGTCATGATATTTTCAAATTATTGTCATATTCTAAAATCGGGTGTCCCGTGATCATGCAGTCAGTTCCTTCTTGTTACATTGGTCTCGTGCAATGTGTTCGCCACTCTAGCGGGGCCATTTGGGGGTGTTTTGGGTTTTCTCCCTCTAATGGCATGTTTTTAAGCCTAAGTGTAGATTTTTACAATAATCATCATATTCTCAAACCGGGAGTCACGTGACCACATGTTTGTTCCTTTGAGTTACGTTGCTCCCACGCTAGGTGTTCGTGCCATTCACAAGATCGTTTGGGGGTGTTTGGGGTGTTCATCCTGTAACGGCGTATTTTTAAGCGGAAGAGTGGATATTTAAAAATTATCAACAAATTCTCAAATCGAAAGTCTTGTGATCACACAGTTTGTTCCTGTGAGTTACATTAGCCCCGTGCGAGGTCTTTTCACCTATCACGGGGCCTTTTGAGGGTGTTTAGGGTTTTCACCCTCTTACAACATGTTTTTATGCCAATGTATAAATATTTTTCAATTACCCACGTATTCCCAAACTGGGAGTCCCATGACCATGCGATTTGTTCCTGCGAGTTACAATCGTCTCGTACGTGGTGTTTGCACCTCTCGCGAGGCTGTTTGGGGGTGTTTGGGGTTTTTTCCCTCTAACAACATGTTTTTAAGCCTATGTTTAGATATTTTCAAATTATCATCTTCTCAAACTGGGAGTCCCGTGACCACGCGGCCAGTTCTAGCGAGTTACCTTGGTCCCGTGTGAGGTGAACGTGCCTCTCGCGGGGCTATTTTTTTTAAGTTTTCTCCCTCTAATGGCGTGTTTTTCATCGTAAGTCTAGCTATTTTCAAATTACTATCATATTGTCAAACCGATAGCCTCGTTTCCACACCAGCAGTTCTTGCGAGTTACATTGGTCCCGAGCGAGGTGTTCGCGCCTCTCGCGGGGCCGTTTGGGGGGTGTTTTTGGTTTTTTCCCTCTAACGGCTTGTTTTTAAGACTAAGTGTATATTATTAAAAATTATCATCCAATTCTCAAACTATCAGTCCCGTGACAACGTGGTCTATTGCTACGAGTTACATTAGTCCCGTGCGAGGTGCCCACTCCTCTTGTGGGGCCGTTTGGGTGTGTTTTGGGTTTTCTCCTTCTAACGGAATATTTTTAAGCCTAAGTCTAGATATTTTAAAATTATCATTATATTCTCAAATTGGGGGTACCTTGACTACGTGGCCAGTTCTTGTGAGTTAGATTAGTCCCGTGCAAGGAGCCTGCCTACCACTGGGTCGTTTGGGGGGTGTTTTGTATTTTTCCCCTCTAACGGCATATTTTTAAGCGAATGTCTAGATATGTTTAAAGTATCTTAATATTCTGAAACTAGGGGTCCCGTGACCACGTGGTCAAATCCTGGGAGTTACATTGGTCCCGTGCGAGGTATCCATTCCACTCGAGGGGCCGTTTGGGGGGTGTTTTTGGTATTTGCCCTCTAATGACATGTTTATAACCCTAAGTATATATATTTTGAAATTATCATTATATTCTCAAACTAGGAGTTCAATGACCATGCGGTCAGTTCCTGCGAGTTTCATTGGTCTCGTGCAAGGTTCTCGAGCCTTTCCTAGGGTTGTTTGGGGGTGTTTTGGATTTTCACCCTCCAATGACAAGTTTTTAAGCATAAGTATACATATTTTCAAATGACCATCATATTCTCAAACCGGGAGTCTCGTGACCATACGATCAGTTCTTGTGAGTTACATTTCCTTAGAGAGGTGTCCGTGGCTCTCGTGGGGCTGTTTTGGGCTTGTTTTTTGGTTTTCACCCTTTAACGAGTTTTTTAAGCCTTAGTCTATATATTTTTAAATTATTGAATTATTCTCAAACCGAGTGTTCCGTGACCACGTGGTCCGTTCCTGAAAGTCAAATTGGTCCAGTTTGTGGTGTGCTCACCCCTCGCTAGCCCGTTTGGGGGGTGTTTTTAATTTTCGCCCTCCAACGGCATGTTTTTAACCCTAAGTGTAGCACTTTTCAAATTATCATCATACTCTGAAACCTAGAGTTCAATGATCATGCAGTCAGTTCTTACGAGTTACATTGGTCATGGGCGAGGTTTTTGTGCCTCTCGCGAGGCCGTTTTGGTGGTCTTTTGGGTTTTCTCCCTCTAATTGCACGTTTTTAAGCCTAAGTGAGGATATTTTCAAAGTATCATCACATTCTTAAGCCGAAAGTCACATGATCATGCGATTAGTTTCTCGGAGTTACAATGGTCATGTGCGAGGTGCTCCCTCCTCTCACGTGGACGTTTGGTAAGTGTTTTGGGTTTTTGCCTTCTAATAACATTTTTTTAAGCCTCTGTCGAAATAGTTTGAAATTATCATCAAATTCACAAGTCGAAGGTCCCATGACCATATTGTCAGTTCCTGCGAGTTACATTGTCCCGTTCTAGGGCAAGTCACGGGCCATTCGGGGGGTGTTTTTGATTTTTTCCCGCCAACGACATGTTTTTAAGCCTAACTGTAGCTATTTTCAAACTATCATCATAAGCCCAAATCGGGAGTCCCGTGATCAGTTCTTGCGAGTTACATTGATACTGTGCGAGGTTTTCACACCTCTCGCGAGGCCGTTTGGGGGGTGTTTTGGGTTTTCGCCCTCTACAGCATGTTTTTAAGACTAAGTCATGATATCTTTAAATTATTGTCATATTCTAATATTGGGAGACCCATGATCTTATAGTGAGTTCCTGCGTGTTACATTGGTCTCGTGCGAGGAGTTTGCGACTCTTGCTAGGCCATTTAAGGTTGTTTTGGGTTTTCGCCCTCTAACGGCATGTTTTTAAGCCTAAGTGTAGATTTTTTGAAATAATCATCATATTCTCAAACCGGGAGTCCCGTGACCACCGGGTTAGTTCCTTCAGGCTACGTTGGTCCCGTGACAGGTGTTTGTGCCATTTACGAGGCAGTTTGGGGGTGTTTTGGGTTTTTGTCATGTGACAATGTATTTTTAAGTCGAAGAGTGGATATTTATAAATTATCATCATATTCTCAAATTAAAAGTCTCGTGATCACACATTCAGTTCCTGCGAGTTACATTGGCCCCGTGCGAGGTCTTTGCACCTGTCACGGGGCCTTTTGGGGATGTTTTGGGTTTTCACCCTCTTACGGCATGTTTTTATGTCAAAGTATAAATATTTTCAAATTACCCTCGTATTCTCCAATCGGGAGTCTTGTGACCACGCGATTAGTTCCTGCAAGTTACAATTGTCCCGTGCGAGGTGTTTGTGCCTCTCGTGAGGCTGTTTGGGGGTCGTTTTGGGTTTTCGCCCTCTAATGACATGTTTTTAAGCCTATTTTCAGATATTTTCAAATTATCATCATCTTCTCAAACTGGGAGTCCCGTGACCACGCTGTCAGTTCTAGGGAGTTACATTAGTCTACTGTTAGGTGTATGCACCTCTCACGGGGCTATTTGATTTTTTTGTATGTTTTCTCCCTCTAACGACATGTTTTTAATCGTAAGCCTAGATAATTTCAAATTATACTCATATTGTTCAACCGGTAGCCTCGTGACCACGCTATCAGTTCTTGCGAATTACATTGGTCCCGAGCGAGGCGTTCACACCTCTCGTGGGGCCGTTTGGGGGGTGTTTTTGGTTTTCGTCCTCTAATAGCTTATTTTTAAGCCTAACTGTATATTATTTAAAATTATTATCCTATTCTCAAACTGGCAGTCCCGTGACCACGTGGTTAGTTCCTACGAGTTACATTGGTCCCATGCGAGGTGTCCACTCCACTTGTGGGGCTGTTTGGGTGTGTTCTGGGCTTTCACCTTCTAACGACATATTTTTAATCCTAAGTCTAGATATCTTCAAATTATAATCATATTCTCAAATCAGGGGTGCCTTGACCACGCAGTCAGTTCCTGCGAGTTACATTGGTTCCATGCAAGGGGTCCGCTGTCACGGGGCCGTTTGGGGGGTGTTTGCATTGTTATCCTCTAATGACATGTTTTCAACCCAAAGTCTAGATATTTTTAAATTATCTTCGTATTATGAAACTAGAAGCCCTGTGACCACGTGGTCAAATCATGAGAGTTACATTGGTCTCGTTCAAGGGGTCCATTCCACTCGGGGGCCCGTTTTGGGGGGTGTTTTGGGTTTTTTCCCTTTAAGGACATGATTGTAATTCTAAGTTCATATATATTGAAATTATCGTTATATTCTCAAACTGGGAGTTTAGTGATCACACGATCAGTTCCTGCGAGTTACATTGGACTCGTGCAAGGTTTTCGCTCCTTTCCCAGGGCCGTTTGGGAAGGTGGGGGTTTGGATTTTCACCCTCTAACCGCATGGTTTTATGCATAAGTCTAGATATTTTCAAATTATTGTCATATTATCAAATCAGGAGTCCCGTTACCATACGATCTGTTCCTATGAGTTACATTTCCTTGGAGAGGTGTTCGTGCCACTCGCGGGGTTGTTTGGGGTGTGTTTTGGGTTTTCACCCTTTAATGGATTTTTTAAGCCATAGCCTGTATATTTTTAAACTATTGAATTATTCTCAAACCTAGATTCCCGTGACCACGCGGTTTGTTCCTGCAAGTCAAATTGGTCCAGTGCGAGGTGTTTGCACCTTCGCGGGCCCGTTTGGCCGGTGTTTTCGGTTTTTGTCCTCCAATAGCATGTTTTTAACCCTAAGTGTAGGTATTTTCAAATTATCATCATACTCTCGAACCGAGAGTTTGATGACCACGCGGTCAATTCTTTCGAGTTACATTGGTCATGTGCGAGGTTTTTGCGCCTCTCGCGAGGCCTTTTGGGTGGTGTTTTGGGTTTTCTCCCTCTGACTGCATGTTTTTTAGCTTAAGTGTGGATATTTTCAAATTATCATCATATTTTCAAACTGGGACTCTCGTGATCATGCGATTAGTTTCTCAGAGTTACATTGGTCACGTGCGATGTGCTCCTTCCTCTCGCGTGGCCGTTTGGTGAGGGTTTTAGGTTTTCGCCTTCTAACAACATTTTTTTAAGCCTTGGTCCAAATAGTTTTAAATTATCATCAAATTCACAAGTCGAAGGTCCCGTGACCACATTATCAGTTCCTATGAGTTACATTGTCCGCCAGGTGCTCGCACAAGTCGCCGGCCGTTTAGAGGGTATTTTTTATTTTCTCCCTCTAAGGACATGTTTTTAAGCCTGAGTGTAGCTCTTTTCAAATTATCATCATAATCTCAAATCGGGAGTCTTGTGACCACGCAATTTGTTCTTGCGAGTTACATTGGTCGTGTACGAGGTTTTCGCGCCTCTCGCGAGGCCGTTTGGGGGGTGTTTTGGGTTTTTGCCCTTTAACGGCATGATTTTAAGACTAAGTCATCATATGTTCAAATTATTGTCATATTCTAAAACCAGGAGTCCCGCGATCATGAAGTCAGTTCCTGCGAGTTGCATTGGTCTCGTGCGACGTGTTCATGACTCTAGCGGACCATTTAGGGGTGTTTTGGGTTTTTGACTTCTAATGGCATGTTTTTAAGCCTAAGTGTAGATTTTTTGAAATAATCATCATATTCTCAAATCGAGAATCCCGTGACCACACGATCAGTTCCTTCGAGTTACGTTAGTCTCGTGCAAGGTGTTTATGCCATTCACGAGGCCGTTTGGGGGTGTTTTGAGTTTTCGTCCTGTGACGGTGTATTTTTAAGTCGTAGAGTGGATATTTACAAATTATCATTACATTCTCAAATCGAAAGTCTCGTGATCACACAGTCAGTTCGTGCGAGTTACATTGTCCCCGTGCGAGGTCTTTGCACTTGCCACGATGCCTTTTGAGGGTGTTTTGTATATTCACCCTCTTACGACATGTTTTTCTGCCGAAGTATAGATGTTATAAAATTACCTTCATATTCTCAAATCGGAAGTCTTGTAACCACACGATTAGTTCCTAGGAGTTACAATCGTCACGTACGAGGTGTTTGCGCCTCTCGTGATCTGTTTTGGGTTTTCGCCCTCTAACGGCATGTTTTTAAGCCTATGTTTAGATCTTTTCAAATTATCATCATCTCCTCAAACTGGGAGTCCCGTGACCACGCGGTCAGTTCTAGGCAGTTACATTGGTCCCGTGTGAGGTGTACGTGCCTCTCTAGGGGCTATTTTGGTTTTTTTAAGTTTTTGCTCTCCAATGGCATATTTTTAATCATAAGTCTAGGTATTTTCAAATTATTATCATGTTGTCAAATCAGTAGCCTCGTGACCACTCTATCAGTTCCTGCGAGTTACATTAGTCCCGAGCGAGGTGTTCAAGCCTCTTGCTGGGTTGTTTGGGGGGTGTTTTTAGTTTTCACCCTCTAACGACTTGTTTTTAAGCCTAAGTGTATATTATTTGAAATTATCATCCTATTCTCAAATTGGCAGTCCCATGACCACGTGGTGAGTTCCTACGAGTTTCATTTGTCCCGTACGAGGTGTCCACTCCTCTCGTGGGGTCATTTGTGTGTGTTTTGTGTTTTCACCTTCTAACGACATATCTTTAATCCTAAGTCTAGAGGTTTTCAAATTATCACCATATTCTCAAATTGGGGGTGCCTTGACCATGCGGTCAATTCCTATGAGTTACGTTGGTCCCGTGCGAGGAGTCCGCATGTCACTAGGACGTTTGGGGGGTGTTTTGCATTTTTTCCCTCTAATGGCATGTTTTTAAGATAAAGTCTAGATATTTTTAAATTATCTTCATATTCTGAAACTAGGGGTCCCGTGACCACGTGGTCAGTGCCTCGGAGTTACATTGGTCCCATGTGACATTTCCATTCCACTCGGGGGGCCGTTTTGGGGGGGGGGGGTTGTTTTTTGCCCTATAACGGCATGTTTATAACTCTAAGTCTATATATTTTGAAATTATCATTATATTCTCAAACTGGGAGTTCACTGACCACACGGTCAGTTCGTGCGAGATACATTGGTCTCGTGCAAGGTGTTCGCGCCTTTCCCAAGGCCGTTTGGGCGGTGTTTTGGATTTTCATCGTCTAGCGGCATGGTTTTAAGCATAAGCCTAGATATTTTCAAATTATCGTCATATTCTCAAAGAGGGAGTCCCGTTACCATACGATCAGTTCATGTGAGTTACATTTCCTTGGAGAGGTGTTCGTACCTCTCGCGGTGTGTGTTTTGGGTTTCCACCCTTTAACGACTTTTTTAAGCCATGGCCTGTATATTTTTAAGTTATTGAATTATTCTCAAACCGAGATTTCCCTGACCACGTGGTTTGTTCCTTCAATTCAAATTGGTCCAGTGCAAGGTGTTCGCACCCCTCGCGGGCCCGTTTGACGGGTGTTTTCGGTTTTTTCCCTCCAACGGCATGTTTTTAACGCTAAGTGTAGGTCTTTTCAAATTATCATCATACTCTCGAATCGATATTTAGGTGACCACGCGGTCAATTATTGCGTGTTACATTTGTCATGTTCGAGGTTTTTGCGCCTCTCGCGAGGCCGTTTGGGTGGTGTTTGGGTTTTTCGCCCTCTGACTGCACGTTTTTAAGCTTAAGTGCTGATATTTTCAAATTATCATCATATTCTCAAATCGGGAGTCCCGTGATCATGCAATTAGTTTCTCAGAGTTACATTGGTCACTTGCGAGGTGCTCCCTCCTCTCGCGTGACCATTTGGTGAGTATTTTGGGTTTTCACCTTCTATCAACATTTGTTTAAGCCTCAGTCTAAATAGTTTCAAATTATCATCAAATTCACAAGTTGAAGGTCCTGTGACCACATTGTCAGTTCCTACGAGTTACATTGGTCTTGTGCGAGGTGCTCACGCAAGTCGCGAGCCGTTTGGGGGTGATTTTAATTTTCACCCATTAATGACATGTTTTTAAGCCTAAGTGTATCCATTTTCAAATTATCATCATAATATCAAATCGGGAGTCCAGTGATCACGCGATCAGTTATTGCAAGTTACATTGGTCCTATGCGTGGTTTTCGCGCCTCCTTCGAGGCCGTTTGTAGGGTGTTTTGGGTTTTCTCCCTCTAACAGCATGTTTTTTAAGACTAAGTCATGATAATTTCAAATTATTGTCATATTCTAAAATCAGTAGTCCCGTGATCATGCAGTCAATTCCTGCGAGTTACATTGGTCTCGTGTGAGGTGTTCGCGACTCTGGCGGGGATGTTTGGGGTTTTCACCCTCTAATGGCATGTTTTTAAGTCTAAGTGTAGATTTTTTGAAATAATCACCATATTCTCAGAACGGGAGTCCCGTGACCACTTGGTCAGTTCCTCTGAGTTACGTTGGTCCCATGCTAGGTGTTCATGCCATTCACGAGGCCGTTTGGGGGTGTTTTGGGTTTTCATTATGTGGCGGTGTGTATTTAAGCCGAAGAGTGGATATTTACAAATTATCATCACATTCTCAAATTGAAAGTCTCGTGATCACACATTCAGTTCCTACGAGTTACATTAGTCCCTTGCGAGGTCTTTTCACCTGTCACGGGGCCGTTAGGGGGTGTTTTGGGTTTTCACCCTCTTACGGCATGTTTTTATGCCAAAATAGAGATATTTTCAAATTACCCTCATATTCTCAAACTAGAAGTCCCGTGACCATGCAATTAGTTCCTGCGAGTTACAATTGTACCGTCTGAGGTGTTTTCAGCTCTCGCGAGGCTATTTGGGAGATGATTTGGGTTTTTACCCTCTAACGGCATGTGTTTAAGCCTATGTTTAGATCTTTTCAAAATCTTCTCAAACTGGGAGTCCCGTGACAATGCGGTTAGTTCTAGCGAGTTACATTAGTCTCGGGGGAGGTGTACGCACCTCTCGCGAGCCTTTTTTTTTAAGTTTTCTCCCTCTAGGGGCATATTTTTAATCGTAAGTCTAGATATTTTCAAATTTTTTCCATATTGTCAAACCGGTAGCCTCGTGACCATGCTATTAGTTCCTGCGAGTTATATTGGTCCCGAGCCAGGTTTTCACGCCTCTTGCGAGGACGTTTTGGGGGTGTGTTTTGTTTTCGCCCTCTAACAGCTTATTTTTAAGCCTAAATGTATATTATTTGAAATTATCTTCCTATTCTCAAGAAGGCATCCCGTGACCACGTGGTCAGTTACTACGAGTTACATTGGTCCCGTGCGAAGTGTCCACTCCTCTCGTGGGGCCGTTCGGGTGTGTTTTGGGTTTCACCTTCTAACAACATATTTTTAATCCTAAGTCTAGATATTTTCAAATTATCATCATATTCTCAAATCATGGGTGCCTTGACCACGCGGTCACTTCATGTGAGTTACATTGGTCCTATGCGAGGAGTCCACCTGTCACGGGGTCGTTTGGGGGGGGGGGGTGTTTTGCATTTTCATCCTCTAACGGCTTGTTTTTAAGTCAAAGTCTAGATATTTTTTAATTATCTTCATATTCTGAAACTAGGGGTCCCGTGACCACGTGGTCAGTTCCTAGGAGTTACATTGGTCCTGTGTGAGGTGTCCATTCTACTCGGGTGGTCGTTTTGGGGGGTGTTTTGGGTTTTTGACCACTAACGGCATGTTTATTACCCTAAGTCTATATATTTTCAAATTATCGTTATATTCTCAAACTGGGAGTTCAGTGACCACGCCGTCAGTTCCTATGAGTTACATTGGTCTCGTGCAAGGTGTTCGCTCCTTTCCCAGGGCCGTTTGGGGGTGTTTTGGATTTGCACCCTCTAACGGTATGTTTCTAAGCATAACACAAGATATTTTAGAATTATTGTGATATTCTCAAATCGGGAGTCCCGTTACCATAGAATCAGTTCCTCTACGTTACATTTCCTTGGAGAGGTGTTCGTGCTCTCACGGGGCTGTTTGGGGCGTGTTTTGGGGTTTTCACCCTTTAACGGCTTTTTTAGCCTTAGTCTGTATATTTCTAAATTATTGAATTATTCTCAAACCGAGATTCCTGTGACCATGCGGTCTGTTCATACAAGTCAAATTGGTCCAATGCGAGGTGTTCGCACCCCTCGCAGGACCATTTGGGGGGTGTTTTCGATTTTCTCCCTCCAAAGGCATGTTTTTAACCCTAAGTGTAGGTATTTTCCAATTATCATCATACTCTCAAATCGAGAGTTCAGTGACCACATGGTAAATTCTTGCGAGTTACATTGGTCATGTGCGAGGTTTTTGTGCCACTCGCGAGGCCGTTTAGGTGGTGTTTTGGGTTTTTGGCCTCTAACTGCACATTTTTAAGCTTAAGTGTGGATGTTTTCAAATTGTCATCATATTCTCAAATTGGGAGTCCCGTGATCATGCGATTAGTTTCTTGAAGTTACATTGGTCACGTGCAAGGTGCTCCCTCCTCTAGCGGGGCCGTTTGGTGAGTGTTTTGGGTTTTCGCTTTCTAATAACATTTTTTAAGCCTCAGTCCAAATACTTTTAAATTATCATCATATTCACAAGTCGAAGGTCCCGTGACCACATAGTCAGTTCCTGCGAGTTACATTGTCCCGTGCGAGGTGCTCGCGCAAGTCACGGACCGTTTGGGGGGGTGTTTTCGATTTTCTCCCTCTAACGACATGTTTTTAAGCCTAAGTGTAGATCTTTTCAAATTGTCATCATAATCTCAAAGCGGGAGTTCCGTGATCACGCGATCAGTTCTTGCGAGTTACATTAGTCCTGTGCGAGATTTTGGCGCCTCCCACGAGGCTGTTGGGAGGGGGGTCTCCCTATAACGGCATGTTTTTAAGACGAAGTCATGATATTTTTAAATTGTCATCATATTCTAAAATCAAGAGTCCTGTGATCATGCAGTGAGTTCCTTCAAGTTACATTGGTCTCGTGCGAGGTGTTCCCGACTCTGGCGGGGCCATTTGGGGGTGTTTTGCGTATTTTCCCTCTAAAGGCTTGTTTTTAAGTCTAAGTGTATATTTTTTTAGATAATCATTATATTATCAAACTGGGAGTCTCGTGACCACACGGTCAGTTCCTACGAGTTACATTGGCCCCATGCAAGGTATCCGTGTCTCTCGCGAGGCCGCATTGGGGGTGGTTTTTTTATTTTCGCCCTCTAACATCATGTTTTTAAGACTAAGACGAGATATTATCAAATTATTATCATACTCTTAAATTGGGGGCATCATGACCACGCGACCACTTCCTGTGAGTTACATTGGTCCCGTGCGAGGCGTCGCGCCTCTTGCAAGGCCATTTGGTGGGTGTGTCGAATTTTAGCCTTCTAACGGCATATTTTTAGCCAAAGTATAGATATATTCAAATTATTACCATGATATTCCCAAACTAGGAGTCCCGTGACCACACAGTCAATGCCGACGAGTTATATCGGTCACGTACGAGGTGTTCGCACCCCTCGCGGTGCCCTTTGGTGGGTTTTTGGGCTTTTCTCCCTCTAACGGCATGTTTTTAAGACTAAGTCATGATATTTTCAAATTATTTCCATATTCTAAAACCGTCTATCCCATTACCACATAGTCAATTCCTGCGAGTTACATTGGTCCTGTGCGAGGTTTTCACGCCTCTCGCGAGGCCGTTTGGGGGGTGTTTTGGGCTTTCTCTTTCTAATCGCACGTTTTTATGCTTAAGTGTAGATATTTTCAAATTATCATCATATTCTCAAATCGGAAATCCCATGATTAAGAAAATAGTTTCTTTGAGTGATGTTGGTCCCATGCGAGGTGTTCACGCCTCTCGCGGGGCCGTTTAGGGAGTATTTTTTATTTTTACCTTTTAACGATATTTTTTAGGACCTATTCTCAAACCGAGAGTCCCGTGACCACACGGTCTATTCTTGCAAGTCAAATTGATCCCGTGTGAGGTGTTCGCTCCCCTCGCAGGCCCGATTGGGGGGTGTTTCGGGTTTTTGCCCTCTAACGGCATGTTTTTAACCCTAAGTGTAGGTCTCTTCAAATTATATTCATACTCACAAATTTGGATTCCATTGACCACGTGGTCACTTCTTGCGAGTTACATTGGTCCTATGCGAGGTTTTTGCACCTCTCGCTAGGCCGTTTGGGTGGTGTTTTGGGTTTTAGCCCTCTAACGGCACGTTTTTAAGCTTCAATGTAAATATTTTCAAATTATCATCATATTCTCAAATCGGGAGTCCCATGATCGTGCGATTAGTTCCTTGAAGTTACATTGGTCCCGTGCGAGGTGTTCACGCCTCTCGCGGGGCTGTTTGGGGAGTGTTTTGGGTTTTTTCCTTCTAACGAAATTTTTTTAAGCCTAAGCCCAAATATTTTCAAATCATCATCGTATTATGAAATTGGAGGTCCTGTGACCATGCAGTCAGTTACTGCAAGTTGCGCTAGACCCGTGCGAGGTGCTCGGGCACCACGCGGGGCCGTTTGGGGGGTGTTTTCGATTTTTGCCCTCTAACGGCATGTTTTTAAGCCTAAGAAAAGATCTTTTCAAATTATCATTGTACTCTAAAATCGGGAGTCCCGTGATCACACGGTCAGTTCTTGAGAGTTACATTGGTCCCGTGCTTGGTTTTCGCGCCTCCCGCGAGGCTGATTGGGGTATTTTTTGGGTTTTTCGCCCTCTTACAGCTTATTTTTAAGTCTAAGTCTAGATATTTTCAAATAATCATCATATTCTAAAATCGGGTGTCCTGGGACCACGCAGTCAATTCTTGTGAGTTACCTTGGTCCCGTGTGAGGTGTTCCCTCCTCTTATTAGGCCGTTTGGGGGGTGTTTCGGGTTTTTGCCCTCTAACGGCACGTTTTTAAGCCTAAATGTAGATTTTTTTATATAACAGCCATATCCTCAAATTGGGAGGCCAGTGACCACATGGTGTTCGCCCCTCTCATGGGGCCGCATGGGGGGTGTTTTAGGTTTTCTCCCTCTAACGACATTTTTCAAGTCTAAGTCAAGATATTTTCAAATTATCATCATATTCTCAAACCTCGATTCCCATGACCATGTGGTATGTTCATGCGATTACATTGGTCCCATGGGAGGTGTCCGCGCCTCTCGTGGGGCGGTTCGGGGTGTTTTATGCATTTTAGCCCTCTAACATCATGTTTTTAAGTCTAAGTTAAGATATTTTCAAATTATCATCATATCCTGAAACCATGGGTATCATGACCATTCGACCACTTCCTGCGAGTTACATTAGTCTTGTGCGTCGTGTTCGTGCCTCTCTTAGGCCTGTTTGGAGGTTGTTATGGGTTTTTCCCTCTAACGTCATGTTATTAATCTTAAATCCAGATATTTTCAAATTATCATCATAATATTCTCAAACCGGGAGTCCCGTGAACACGCAGCTAGTTCCTATAAGTTTATATCGGTATCGTTCGAGGTGTTCTTGCCTCTCGCGGGGCCGTTTGGTGGGTGTTTTATGTTTTCATCCTCTAATGTCATGTTTTTAAGCCTAATCCTAAATCTTTTCAAATTATCATCATATTCTCAAACTGGGAGTCTTGTGACCACGCAATCAGTTCCTACGAGTTGCAATCATCCCATGCAAGGTCTTCGCGCCTCTTGTAAGGTCGTTTTGGGTTTTCACCCTCATATGACATTTTTTAAGCCTAAGTGTAGATTTTTATAAATTATATTCATATTCTCAATCCAGAAGTCCCGTGACCATACAGTCAGTTCCAACGAGTTACCTTGGTCTCGTGCGAGGTGTTCGTGCCTCTCGCAGGGCCTTTTGGGTGGTGTTTTCCCCCTCTAACAGATTGTTTTTAAGCCTACGTATCGATTTATTGAAATTATCATCCTATTCTCAAAATGGTAGTCTCGTGACCACGTGGTCAGTTCCTACGAGTTACATTGGTCCCGTGCGAAGTCCTCTAGTGGGGTTGTCTGGGGGAGTTTTGGGTTTTCGCATATTTTTAATCCTAAGTCAAGACGTTTTCAAATTATCATCATATTCTCAAATCAGGGGTGTTGTGACCATGCAGTCATTTCTTGCCAGTTACATTTGTCCCGTGCGAGGAGTCCTCCTGTTACGGGGCCGTTTGGGGGGTGGTTTGGATTTTTACCCTTTAACGGCATGTTTTTAAGAAAAAGTCTAGATATTTTAAAGTTATCTTCATAATCTGAATTTGGGGTTCCTGTGACCACGCTGTCAGTTCCTGCGAGTTACATTGGTCCCGTGCGAGGCGTCCATTCCACTCGTGAGGCCATTTGGGTGTATTTTGAGTTTTCTCCCTCTAATGGTATGTTTATAAGGCTAAGTCTATATATTTTGAAATTATCATCATATTCTCAAATTGGGAGTTCAGTGGCCATGCGTTCAGTTCCTGTAAGTTACAGTGGCCCGTGCAGGGTGCTCGCGCCATTGTTGTACTTTTGGGGTGTGTTTTGGGTTTTCACCCTCTAACAGCATCTTTTTAACCATAAGTCTAGATATTTTCAAATTATCGTCATATTCTCAAACTGGGAGCCCCGTGACCATATGATCAGTTCCTATAAGTTACATTTCCATGGCGAGGTGTTCGTACCTCTCGTGGGGCCGTTTGTGAGGGGTTTTAGGTTTTCGTCCCATAATGGCATATTTTTAACCCTAAGTGTAGGAATTTTTAAATCATCATCGTACTCTCAAACCAGGAGTTCGGTGACTGTGCGGTTAGTTCTCGGGAGTTACATTGGTCATGTGCGAGGTTTTCACGCCTCTCGCGCGGTCGTTTGAGTGGTGTTTTGGGTTTTCGCCCTCAAACGGCACGTTTTTAAGCTTAAGTGTAAATATTTTAAAATTATCATCATATTCTCAATTTGGGAGTCCCGTGATCGTGCAATTAGTTCCAGGGAGTTTCATTGATCCCATGCGTGGTGTTCGCGCCTCTTGCGGGGCCGTTTGGAGAGTGTTTTAGGTTTTCACCTTCTAACAGCATTTTTTAAGCCTAAGCCTGAATATTTTTAAATCAGCATCATATTTTAAAACTGGAGGTCTCGTGACCACGTGGCCAGTACCTACAAGTTACACTGGTCTCGTGCGAGGTGCTCGGGCACCTCGCGGGGCCGTTCGGGGTTATTTTAGGGTTTCTCTCTCTAACGGCATGTTTTTAATCCTATGTATAGCTCTTTTTAAACTATTACCGTACTCTCAAATCAGGGGTCCCGTGACCCCGCGGTCAGTTCTTGTATGTTACATTGGTCCTGTGCGTAGTTTTTGCGCCTCTCGCGGGGCGGATTGGGAGGTGTTTTGGGTTTTCGCCCTCTTATGGTTTGTTTTTTAGCCTAAGTCTATAAATTTTCAAATTATCATCATATTCTAAAGCTATGAGTCTCGAAACCACGCAGTCAATTCTTGTGAGGTACATTGGTCCCGTGTGAGGTGTTCACGCCTCTCGATGGGCCGTTTGGGGGATGTTTTTTATTTTCGCCCTTTAACATCATTTTTTTAAGCCTAAGTGTAGATTTTTTGAAATAATCAGCATATTCTCAAACCAGGAGGCCTGTGACCACACGGTCTGTTCTTGCGAGTTGCATTGATCCCGGGTGAGGTGTTGGCGCCTCTCGGGTGGCCGCATGGGTGGTGTTTTGGTTTTTCTCCATCTAAAGACATTTTTTAAGCCTAAATCAAGATTTTTTTAAATTATCATCATATTATCAAACCAAGAGTCCCTTGACCATGCGGTCTTATCCTGCGAGTTGCATTTGTCCCGTGCGAGGTATTCGCACCTCTTGTGGGGTTTTTGAGGGTGTTTTATGGTTTTTTCCCGTCTAGCGGCATGTCTTTAAGCTAAGTTAAGATATTTTCAAATATCATCATATTCTCAAATCGGGGGTATCGTGACCATGCGGCCACTTCCTGCGAGTTACATTAGTCTTGTGTGTCGTGTTCGTGCCTCTCTCAGGCCCGTTTGGAGGTTGTTATGGGGTTTTCCCTCTAACGTCATGTTATTAATCCTAAATCTAGATATTTTCATATTATCATCATAATATTCTCAATCTGGGAGTCCCGTGAACACGCGGCTAGTTCCTACCAGTTATATCGGTCTCGTGCGAGGTGTTCTTGCCTCTCGCGGGGCTATTTTGTGGGTTTTTGTGTTTTCGTCCTCTAATGGCATGTTTTTAAACCTAATTCTAGATCTTTTCAAATTATCATCATATTTTCAAATCGAGAGTCTCGTGACCACGCAATCAGTTCCTGCGAGTTGCAATCATCCTGTACGAGGTGTTTCTACCTCTTGTATGGCCATTTGGGGAGTCTTTTGGGTTTTCACCTTCCGACAACATTTTTCTAAGCCTAAGTCTAGATTTTTTTAAATTATATTTATATTCTCAATCCGGAAGTCCAGTGACCATGCGGTCAGTTCCAACGAGTTACCTTAGTCATGTGCAAGGTGTTGGCGCCTCTCGTAGGGCCTTTCGGGTGGTGTTTTACCCCTCTAGTGTCTTGTTTTTAAACCTACGTACGGATTGTTTGAAATTATCATCCTATTCTCAAACTGGTAGTCCCGTGACCATGTGGTTAGTTCCTACGAGTTACCGAGTTACATTGGTCCCGTGCGAGGTCCTCTCGTGGGGCTGTTTGGGGAGTTTTTGGTTTTCGCCTTCTATTGGCATATTTTTAAGAGTAAGTCTAGAAATTTTCAAATTATCATTATATTCTCAAATTGGGAGTGTCGTGACCACGCGGTCATTTCCTGCGAGTTACATTTGTCCAGTGTGAGGAGTCCGCCTCTTATGGGGCCGTTTGGGGGTGGTTTGGATTTTTTCCTCTAACGACATAGAAAGTCTAGATATTTTAAAATTATCTTCATATTCGGAATTTGGCGATCCCGTGACTACGTTGTTACCTCCTGCGAGTTACATTGTTCCGTGCGAGGCGTCCATTCCACTCGTGGGGCTATTTGGGGGTGTTTCCAGTTTTTGCCCTCTAACGGTATGTTTAAAAGGCTAAGTCTATATATTTTGAAATTATCATCATATTCTCAAACTGGGACTTTAGTGACCATGTGGTCAGTTTCTGCAAGTTACAGTGGCCCATGCAGGGTGTTCGCACCATTGTTGTGCCGTTTGGGGGGTGTTTTGGGTTTTCACCCTCTAACGGCATGTTTTTAAACCACAAGTCTATATATTTTCAAATTATTATCATATTCTCTAACTGGGAGCCTCGTAACCATACGACCAAATCATGTGAGTTACATTTCCTTGGGTAGGTGTTCATACCTCTCACGGGGCTGTTTGAGAGGGGTTTTGGGTTTTCATCCTCTAACGGCATGTTTTTTACCCTAAGTGTAGGACTTTTCAAATTATCATCATACTCTGAAACCAAGAGTTCGGTGACCACGCGGTCAATTCTTGCGAGTTACATTGGTCATGTGCGAGGTTTTCACGCCTCTCGCGAGGTCGTTTGAGTGGTGTTTTAGATTTTCTCCCTCAAGCTGCATGTGTTTAAGCTTCAATGTAAATATTTTCAAATTATAATCACATTTTCAATTCGGGAGTCCCATGATCATGCAATCAGTTACAGGGAGTTACACTGGTCCCGTGCGTGGTGTTCGCGCCTCTCGCGCGGCCGTTTGGAGAGATTTTTGGGTTTTCGCCTTCTAATGACATTTTTTCAGCCTAAGCCTGAATAGTTTCAAATCATCATCATATTCTAAAACTATAGAACTCGTGACCACGCAGCCTACAAGTTACACTGGTCCCGTGCGAGGTGCTCGGGCACCTCGCGAGGCCATTCGGGGGGTGTTTTGGGTTTTTGCTCTCTAACGGCATGTTTTTAAGCCTATGTATAGCTCTTTTTAAATTATCACCATACTCTCAAATCGAGAGTCCCGTGACCACAGGGTCAGTTCTTGTGGGGTACGTTGGTCCTATGTGTAGTTTTCGCCCCTCTCGCGGGGTCGATTGGGGGGTGTTTTTGGTTTTCACCCTCTTAAGGTTTGTTTTTAAGCCTAAGTCTATATAATTTCAAATTGATGTCATATTCTAAAGTCGGGAGTCTCGAAACCACACGGTCAATTCCTGTGAGTTATATTGGTCCCGTGCTAGGTGTTCACGCCTTTCGTTGGGCTGTTTGGGGGGTGCTTTGTGTTTTTTCTCTTTAACCTCATTTTTTTAGCCTAAGCGTAGATTTTTTGAAATGATCGTCATATTCTCAAACCGGGATGTAGAGAATTACTCCAGTATCTCAAAACAATTTGCGGAATTCAAAAATCCATTTTCTGGAGTGAGATATTGACGTTATCATTATTACCAAAAACAGCAAAAACATAATTTTGTTTATTTCGACGTTTCCAGTCTACCACGTGGGTTTCGTAAAATTTTGAGCAAGTTTTGACCTTTCATTCTAACCAGTGAGTATTGGCGACAGAAGAAAAACATCACTAAAATCTTAGGCATACTTTAAGAGCAGATTTAATGACAGAAATAAGACGTCGCAGAAGGTCTGAAGCACAAAAGCAATTTAATGTAGATTTTATTATAGACAAACATCAATAAGAAAAATCATGAGATCTTAAACTTTAGCTCTGATACCACATGTAAAATAATTTTTAAGAACACCTTAATATTAATCACGAACACATTAATATGATTTAACTTTAACATACAATTGTTCTTAATAAAATGATCTTGGATCTTCATATTTTCACATAATATCCGTAAAGGATAGAAAATAAGACTTACATTGATCCAATGCATTGATCAATCTTCTTGTAGAAATCTCTTTTAATCATCTTGATTAATTGCTCTATCAATCTCTCTTCTTGAAAAAATTGCACTAAAATGAAATTTCGAAATTTCTCTCCCACCTCAAAATAGTGTGTTATGAGATAATCCCAGATGGTGTAGGGTTCCTCTATTTATAAGGGGAAGAGTGCCGGAAACCAAGTCAAGATGGGACTCTATTTCAAGTATTCAACTAATACCACTAATCATCATGTGACTAACGGATACGATTAACTCAATCATTTATTATTTGTATTTATCACGTTCCTAATTAATTATCTGATATTTATCAAGACCATATAAATGAGAAATTCATAAATTCGAAATTTAATATACTCGAAATTAAAAAATTAATTTCGGACAACATTATTAATTTCCAACAATAAAATGTCATATACAAATTATAATTTTCTGCAAAGAAAATAAATAAATAAAATTCTTGAATACCGCAATTATATTCCTAACCTAAAAAATATATCGATCAAGAAATTGAGCCTAAAAACTATTTATTATTATAGTTTGATCTATAAAAAAATATTATGAGCAGTCAATCCAGTTTTCCGTCGTATTGCATCACAGCTCAACATATTCCCTCATCTTTAATTACTATACGCCGGATATGCATGTATCACGTAGATTCGTCTACTTGTTCAAACGGCCTAACAATCAAGTAAGTGCCAAATTCATTAAAATTATTCAAGAAGAGAAGCGTAATGCACACCTTATTTACGTGTCATACTATCTCCATCTTATTGTTGCTAGAATTATCTTAAGTTCATTTATCATATTTCTCGAATGAACAATGATTGTTCAAAGGTAATCTCTTTATAATATTTATAAATGAGAAAGACTTCTGTCATCTTATAGATTACCAGCCACATTCTTTCCCCTTAACAAATCTTTGCCTCTCATATTTTTCCCTAACGTGCATGCACGGTCCATAATGATTGCACACTATAATGATTGCACATGACTTCACTATTCTTCACAACTGTTAGGCTCGATATATATGGAAAAAAATATATTTAATTAATAATTAAAAATCTTTTAAATATTTCTAATATATATTTAGTTTAGATTTTTTTATTTTATTTTAAAAAGTCCTTCAAACACTTATTTGTTCAATATTTTTTTATTTTTAAAAGTTAACAATAGCGGCTTTCCCGCCTACTACAAGAAAAGAGAGATTTTGCGATGAATAATTTTTCATCCCTAAAGATATATATGTTGCGACGAATTGTTGTTTTCATCACAAATTGCAGGTA
Organism: Sambucus nigra; assembly: GCA_949130495.1. Lineage (NCBI taxonomy): Eukaryota > Viridiplantae > Streptophyta > Magnoliopsida > Dipsacales > Adoxaceae > Sambucus > Sambucus nigra. The sequence continues at coordinate 96,828,411 of OX422212.1, forward strand.
TTTCTGCAAAACATTTTGCGTGTATTTTAATTTCATCGCAAAAGCCTTAAATTTACAACATATATAAAAAAATCTCTCAAATTCGTGGGCACGAAATTTTTTTGCCGCCTCATTTTCCCGCATGGGTTAAAAAATACAAATGATTTGCTATGCATTTTTATTTCCTCACAAATTATTTCCCTTTATTCTTTTGGTGATGCATTACATTATTCGCAACAGGTATCTGAAAACAAGAACGTGGGTTTACAAGGGAGTCGTGGGTTATGAGAAGTCTATGTATAGTTTTGATTTTAGACGCCGCGCGTTTTATCTCTTATCTCCACAATCAAGGTGTAACAACCTTCGTAATTTTTGGGTTATTTTCGAAATAAAGAGGAAAAATAAAGTTTTTCAGAAAATTATTTTTATTACTCAAATATATTGGGTTTTATTTTTAAAGGCGAGAATTTCAAACGGTTTCGAAAACGGAATTAAAATGGAGTTTTAATTAAATTTTTATTATTTAGAAGAGTTCTCAAAATATAAAACTCTTTAAGAGTCCTCGGAACATAAAACTTTCTAGTATATTTTTAAAAATCCGACCGTCCGATCAAGCTAAATTTTTGTCAGCAGTCCTGTCTCGCCGTTCTCTACAACATACTAAAATTTCAAGCGATTCCCATGGTCCGATCATCCGGAATAAAATTTTTAGTATTTGTATCTAATTAGAACTCTTTTCTTAATCAAACTCTTAATCCTTTATATATCAACAAATTCGTGGATGGACTTTTCAAATCACTTTTTCTCAAACTTTTCAACCAGAAGACCTCTCCAAAATTACTCCCTTTCATATACAAACCATAGCCCCAAACTTATTCAAGATTTCAACCTTAGATTAGAAGGCTTATTTGGTGTTTTCTCGAGTTTGAGCTAGAACTTGATTGGATTATTTTCGCGAGAAGAACGTGATGGTGTGATTAGATTTTGAGGCTGAATTATGTGATGATTTTAAGGTATGGGGTTTTACACAATATGCTCCTGAAATCTCGCGAGTGTTTATTCCGTTGAATTCTTGTTAATTGAACTCATATTTTGAATTGTTAAATTCTTGGAAATCTGGAAAAATAATTGTTGGAATTATTTTCATTCATGAGGTATTATTCATGTTGTTTTGAGCACGCTGTCATGAGATTTTAATATGACACTGATGTTGGGCACCCGCCAAGACTCCTTTTCGGCTACTTGATAAAGTATGGCGCGGTATGATGAAGTCTGGTGACTCCGGTTAATGTGTTGTTGAGAAATTTATTGATAAAATGCTATTGAGATTTGCATTATTTGATTTGAGTATTCGTAGTCGTATTGTTGCGCTTTGTTTGTCGCTAACATCTTTGTTGAGCATATTCATGTGGTATTGTGTACTTCCCCATATTTTTCTTAACTGGCAGGTGAGCACGGATTTGAGTGCTTTGGATTTGATTGGGATGATTTATAGCGAAGATTATTTTGAGAAGAATTTTAATACAAGAACAGAAGACTTGTATTCATTTTTTTTTTACGTATAGAGCATTAGAGATTTATTTTAGTTGTTGTACTTTATTCGAGAGACTTGGTATTTATTTTAAGAGATTTGAGGTTAGTGGTTCATTTTCTATTGTGGGATTTAGATGTTCTATACCTTGTTATATTGTGGATTTGATTTAGTTTATCGTAGTGGCGCTCCGTTCGCTCTCCCCGGGCGGGCGGGGTGTTACACAAGGTTATCTCTCTTTCTTTTCTTCTTATCTACAATTACTTCTTATCCGCAATTTCATTCCTTATTTAAACCTAGATTTGATTTGTTTTCTGCCAAAATCAAGGGAACACCATTTTCTTGGAGTGGGGTTTGCAAGAAGTTTTCTCAAGAAATCCACTTCATCTGTAAGTAGATTTCGTCTTTTTAAAATTCCTTTTAAACTCATTTTTCAACATATGGGTTTCGTCTGTAAGTACATTGGGAATCGTATGCTTTCAATTTTTTGCAACATATAGGTTTCTATATTGAAGAAACATAACTAAATATAGTCTTAGGCATGTGGATACATACATTGGGACACAATTTTTTTCACATAAAAGATTCATGCTGTTATTCCATTGTTTGATTTTGTGGATAGATATAGAAGCTTGATTTCTAAGAACAGGGGTCTCACTAAAAATTAGAAATAGTACTAACCTTTTTGTTCACCACGCTGAATCCAACTTACAAATCGTCATTATTTTTAAACCCTTTGTGTTAACTAAATATGCTAAGGTAAATTCTCCGTTGGCTATATTATGTCTGCCGTATTTAGTGTGCAATTTTTCAAGCTTTATTTTCTTTGGGATTTTTTAAATAGGTTGACATGGGGGTAAATAGTCAATAAGATATGTTCAAGTGTGTCCCGAAGACAAGTAGTAAGATAATTGAATTTGGATGGAGTACGGATCGATTAATCACATTGTAATGATAAAAGTAGTAGAATCTAGGTTACATTTTGATGATTAGTGATATTCAAAAGTAGTAGTATCTATCTAGGTTACATTGTGATGAGCAGTCATGTTTAAAACTAGTAGTAGAATTTTGATGTGTGAATAAAGGATTTACTATTTTCAGATTCTTTGTTAGCACGTATTGATTGATTACACGTGGAATTGTTTGACAAGGATTTTGTATTTGTCTTGTTTATATTGATTGATCATATTTTGGTAGAATACAAGTAGTATATATCGAGTTCCATTACTCAGGTATTTAGCGAGTTTGATAACGAATGATTAAACTGTCAAAAAAAAAAATCAAAATGTGTTGATCTTTAAACATAACTTAGATCAATGATTGATAAAAGTAGTATTTATCGAATTTGATGATTCTAGGTTGCGCTCATTCAATTTCACAGGAATTAAACTCATTGTCCTTTTACTATTGATTGCAAAAAGCAAAACTTTGTCTTTCTCTGTAAACACTTTTTTTCAAATTTCATCTTTATTCATTCTTGTTTTTAATATTTTTGTTTAATATGTATTCATTGATTACATGTTGAATTGTATCGATTGATAAAAGTAGTAGAATCTATGATGCATTGTGATGATCAGTTATATTTAAAAGTAGTAGTATCTATCTACGTTATATTGTGATGATCAGTCATAACTAAAACTACTAGTAGAATTTTGATGTGTAAATAAAGGATTTGCTATTTTCATATTCTTTGTTAGTATGTATTGATTGATTACATGTGGAATTCTTTAACAAGAATTTTGTGTTTATCTTCTTTCAAGAATGATTACATTGTCAATAATAATTATTTTGAAATAATTTAGATCATTGATTGGTAAAGGTAGTATTTATTGAATTTGACAAATCTAGGTTACACTCATTCAACTTCACAAGGATTGAACTCAATTGTTATTTTTCATTTTCTAACTATTGATGGATTACATTGTCATGATTTGTTAAATTATTTGAAATTGATTACATTGTCATAATTTGTATTGATTGATCACATTGTGACAACGATCAATAAAAAAGTTAAAAGAAGCAGAATGTAGGTTAAAATGTAGTTTGATAAGTATTGAACTGATTCTGGTTATTCAGGTTATTATGTTTTAGTATTCATTTATTCATTGAGTGATAATTTTTCAATACACAATCTTAGCCTTGTTTTTTACAAAGTGTTAAACTTTCATCTTTCTCTCAAAATAACTTTTTTCAAATTTCTTTGAACTCATTCTTGTTTTTAAGATTCTTGTTTAGTATGTATTTTATTGATTACATGTTCAATTATTTGAATTGTAGAATTTAGGTTACACTGGGTGTCTGAGTTATAGAATCTAGGTTGCATTCAGATCTCGATATGTAAAAAAGTAGCAAAATCTTGATTTTACATTTGTAATTTATTCATTTTCAAGCTATTTTTCAAATTCTTTTAGTATGTATTCATTGATTACAGATGGAATCATTTAAGAAGGATTTTGTAGAGAAGTTATAAATTTTCTAAATATCTAGCTAGAAAAGCAGTTATGCTTGATATGGTAGTTGGGGCTTGTTGTTCAAGCTTTGGGTATTTCGGGTTTCTATAAATGTTTTCAAATTCAATGCTAAAAAGTTCTATTTTATTATAATGCAAGCAAATTAACACTGGAATAGTCAAACAGAGGTTGTTTGGGATGAGGTCTAGTCTGAATAGAACCCTCTTTTAGAATCGGGTGCTATATCTTTATACAGGGAAAAGCAATAATTTAAAAAATATAATTGGGAAAAATACTTTTTGAGGTTTTGAAAAATTTAAGCACTCTTAGGAAGAATTTATCATAATTATGAATATAATATATGTATATTGACACTATTTTTAATAATTTTTTAAAAATGCAAATCATTGAGATATAAGTTATAGATATTGTATAAATAAGTACAAAAAAATATTTTATAAATATGTAGGACTTGTAATATTAAGGGTTCTTCGTGTACCATATTTAATTTTTTGGGTCATTTAGCCTTTGGTAGAAAAACGTAACCATATATGATCTTTGGCATATGGATGCGTACATTGGGAATAGTATGTGTTCAAATTTTTTGCAACATATAGGTTTCTATACAGGAGAAACGTAACTAAATATAATCTTAGTCATGTGGATACGTACATTGGGATGCAATTTCTTTTACAAATAAGAATGACGTTCTTATTGGATTGTTTCATTTTGTGGATAGATAAAGAAGCCTGATTTCTCAGAACAGGGATCTCACTAAAATTTAGAAATAATACTAACCTTTCGGTTTACCAAGTTGAATCCAACTTACAAATCAAAAGTATTGCATCCTTTAATTCTGATGGAAAGTCTTCTAAGATGTTATTGCACGGAACTATTTCATTGTTGATGGAAGCAAAAGAAACATGTTTATTTTCTTTCTGTTTGTGGATAGCTAGGAATCTGTGAAGAGCTATTTAGGTTCTTTTCCATTCGACTGTATCTTTTAGTCTAAATAGCTTGACCGTGGTCCCTCACGATACACAAGATATAAGAAACACAAACAAAAATAAATAAAAGGGGAAAATTGATCAAAGTTTCCACTTATAGTGGTACAAATATCAATCTGCATGCCTTTCATCTTCAGAAACTACAGGCAGTTCTTCATTGAACCACTTTCTAAATGGAAAACATTGGTATAGCCATTAATGACTAGAAAATAGGCAGTTATAAGGGACCTGCATGACTAGGATACAATATCAGCTTTATATAATGATATAATCAATAATGCGGTTATTATTGTTTGTGGTAGTTGAAGTAACGGAATTGAGCATGACGAGGTTATTGGCTTCAAATGCCATAATCTTTTTTCTGCGCGGGGCACTTATAGAAACAACATTTTTCTTTTTAAATCATTTATTTGAGGGACAGTTAAGCAAGAAAATTCAAACGTTTCAGTAACTTTTTGTTACTTATCAGATAGTTAAAAATAACAATCTTTAAGTAGAGCATCTGCAATCTCCTTGGTTGTATGTATATATGCATTTCTACGTGTCTAATTTATTAACTAAATTGGTACATCATGATGACACGCGTATAATATTTCGTAATCTGATATCAATGAAAGCATATATCAAAGCTTTAAGCTGCTGCTAAGAGACGGAGAGAGTAACTTAATGAAACATAGGGCAGTAGTCGCTAGGCAAACAGGTAAAAGAATAAAACATTTGAAAATGTAAGAGTACAGGGTAAGAAAATAATAATTCAAAATTTTATCCTACATCAAGGTCAGGATCATCATGTTTTGTTTTGTTTATTCATTTATTGTTCTCTCTTTTTTCCATTTTTTCCCAATAAATATTTGTAATTATGTCTATATGTCAACTTGAACAAGTTCCGACTATGCATTGAACCATCAAAAAAGTTGATGAATTTGGGTCCAATTAGACATAGGAGCATCTAATTAAATTTGAGTAATTAAATTTTGGAGGAATAGTAAATAGGGTGGTTTATATTTAAGACTAATTAACAAGTTAGTTTATTTCATTTTTAGATAAGAAGGCAAGATTAAGAGGATAATATTTTCAAGTTTTTTTTTCTCAATCGTAAAAATAGGCATTTCAATAACATTATTATTTACTATCCTTTATAAATCAAAGGCCAAGGAAACTATAAAAGTTGAACAATTTGTAAGCCTTTTATAACTTCAACCTTAGATGAAACCAAATCCATGATTCCTTGTATATTTGTTAGTAAAACCTGATTTCTTATTGCTCTTAGTATATTTTTCTTGATGTATCATTCATGCATAAACTATGCAAAGCTTCTAATGTGGGGAAAAATAAATGGGAGAAAATGTGAACAAACCTTGACTGTTGTGCCACCAAATGAGCAAGCCACTATTATTTTGTATCTCTTATCTAATTTTGACTCAATATATGTTCCAGTGTAGTTTGATAAGTATTGAATTGATTATTGTTATTCAAATTATTATGTTTTAGTATTAATTTCTTCATTGAATGATATTTTTTCAGTACACAATCTCTGGGTCGGTTTTTTAACTGTGGTCTTGCTAAATTACTTTATATGGGGTGATTAAAAAGGTCGTAATCAATATGATTTGTATGGAAAATTTTGGTTGCATATATAGTATGGCCTTGATATTTTGATACTTTATTACTTAGTTAATTAAAATGTATATTTGTATTCCCACGTAATCAAGTATGGATAATAGTTGGATGTTCTTTCCTGATAAGTTATCTAAAGAGTACAGGGATAGTGTTAAGTCATTTATTATTGATAAACAAATTAGTCTAAATGGAAATAACAACTTGAGATGTCCTTGTCGAGATTGCATGGAAATTTATTTCCATGACTTACCTCCCATTGAAAAACATTTACTGGTACACAAGGTCTCCTCTAGTTATGTTGTTCGTCATAATTTGAATGCTCAACCATCAGAATGTTCAGAAAACGAAGACAATGGCATGATAGGAATGTTAAATGATGCATTTGGCCCAAATAATTTTCAAGATGAGAGTGATTCAGACATGCATCGTGCCAAATTGTGTGAACTTTTTGGTGATCTTGAACAAGAACTCTATCCGGGTCGTAAGAATTTCACTTCATTCCAATTTCTTAAGATATTGATGCATGTGAAAGTTCTTAATGGAGTAACAAATCATTTGATATGTTACTCCAATTGTTAAAAGATTCGTTTATCGAGGCAAATATTTTGGTATTGCATTATGAATATAAGAAAAGGTTATAGGATTTGGGATTGGGATAGGAAAAAATTCACGCTTGCAAATATGATTGGGCATTATTCTGGAAGTAGCATCAAAATGCTAACAAATGCCCAATCTATGATGAACCAAACTGTAAGTAAAATTACAAGAAGGAAAAAAACATACTACATAAGATACTGCGTTACTTTCCACTTAAACCTAGATTACAAAGATTTTTTAGGTCAAGACACACATCAGTTGATATGCAGAGGCATAAAGAAAAACATGTAGATAAGAAGGGTGTCTTAAGGCATCCCATTGACTCCTTGACATGGAAAGATTTTGATCAACATTATCCTTAGTTTACAGAGGACCCTCCAAATGTTAGGTTAGGTCTTGCCTCTGACGATTTTAATATGTTCTGAAATATGAGAAACTCATACAGCATGTGGCACGTAGTACTAGTGATTTATAATATGTAATTTGGGAAGTGTATGAAAGAAATTTTTTTATGTTGACATTGTTGATTCCTGGACCTAAAGTGCTTGGAAAAGACACGGATGTCTACTTAAGACGACTAATTGATTAATTGAAAGAGTTGTGGGTTGTCGGTGTTCAGACATAGTATGCTTACAAGAATGAATATTTTTGTTTGCATGAATCTATTTTGTGGACTATAAATGACTTGCCTGCGTATAAGAGCTTGTCAGGTTAGAGCATAAAACGATATAAAGCATGTTCAGTATGTAATGAAGATACATCATCAAAAAAACTAATGAATAAAATATGTTATATGGGTCATCTTCAATACTTGCCTAATACCATCCTTAGCGAAGAAGTAGACTTCATAATAGGAAGCCTAAACTAGGAGATGCACCAAGGGAGTTTTTCGGAGATGACATATTAGAACAACTGGGTATGGTCAAAATATTAAAGGCAGTAGATAACCCTAACAATAAGGATCGAAAGAGGAAACGTGCCCGCGAGGAATTAAATTGGGCAGAGAAAAGAATTTTCTTTGAGTTAGAGTATTGGTCGAAGGTAAAGTTAAGACACACTCTTGATGTCATGCATGTTGAAAAAAAGTATTTGATACCATTCTTGAAACACTTTGTAACACCCCATATTTCTATGCATTTAATATTTAATTAATTTGAGAAAATTTTAAATTACTTATGTAACGTAATTTAATTGAATTAATTATGGTACTATTTATTTAAATATTGATTGGATAGTAATGGTTAATATTTGGGGAAATTTAATTACTAAGTGAATATTAATGATTTAATTGCGTCATAGCATGTGTTAGTGATGTGGCATTTACTTATCTCAATCGGGAGTCGATTCAGACTAATTTGGGTGTGACATAAGGATTTTTATATATTAATTCAGATGTCGATTCTGAGTGCACGGTTGAGTCTGGATGGTCCGAGATAGTCGAAAAAGGTACTCGGGGATAGTAAATGGATCACGGGGCGTTTTTAGGCATAACCGGCCCCACACGGGAGTGTTCGGGTCATTTAGGCTTGGTCCATTAGGCAAAAAATGGGATTTGGTATAATGAAACTAGGTCTTAGAGTATTGAACTACATAAATCACACTCCAAACCTAGGGCTTTGAGAGATAAATAAAGGAAGCAAATTGAGAGCAATTTGGGGAGCTTTTGAAGACAAAATTAAGAAAGGGATTTGGGTGGACTTCATCAAACTTTCCTCTACCTCAATGGATCAGACTCTACGAATAATTAGAGGCAAGTGGTTAACTTGTTGTGATTTTAAATTTCTTGATAATCAATTCATATCACAGTGGGTGTATCAAAAATCCGTTTTTGGGTGTGTGTTCACAATCAAAATGGTTTTTTTTTAATTAGAGTAATGGGTATAGATTAATTACTCAATTGATGTTAGAATATGATATGGGACTATTGGAATCAGATTCTAGGGTGAGAATTGGTAAGTATTGATGACCAACTTTGAATCTAGATGATGAATTGAAATAAGTGGAATAAAACCCAAAAAATACCCAATTTGGTAAACATTAGATTTATATAAATTTATTGATGATTCAAGGTGTCTAGGGTGTTTAGAACCTACTATTTAATGAATTTAATGTTGATTGTGACTGGGTAAATGTTTGGGAGAGAATTAAAAAAATTTGAGGTTTCAAAAATGGTGGAAACAGAATCTGGGAAGAAAATAGATATATAGTCGATCAATCGATCGACCTAAGGAGTCGATTGATCAACCCGTTCAGTTATTGTAAAACATGAGATTGTAGATCTTTTCATCACGATCGTGTGGGCATCAACCTCGTATTTTTCTATTTTTTTTTTTGGATTTATAATGATTTTTCTACGAAAGGGTGTGCGAGACCGACATCTTTAGGAAGAAATAAATTTGAGTTATTTGGAGATGTCCGTAGATGGGTGAAGGACTTTGGAAAAATATTAAGATACGGGCCAAGTGAGCGAGCCCATGTGTATGGGTTGGGTGCAACCAAGGTAATAAATTAATTAATATGTGAATTAATTAAATTAGAGTCGGACTATAGACTCGAGAAAGTATTATATCAATTAATGTGTAAATTAATTAAATTAGAGTCAGACCATAGACTTGGTGGAAAATTATAGGCTAGTGCTACGGATTTTTGTGCACGATGATGCCGGGAACAAATTATTATGTATATACAGTATTGTGATAGTGTATATATATATATATATATATATATATATATATATTGTGTGTGTGTGATATTAAATATCAACGACTAGATATTTATTTAATTTATATGCTCTAGTGCTAGCAAGGGGGGTTACGCGAAGTGGGTGAATCCCCTAGCATGAGGAGTAGGGCGAGTATATCCCCAGGTCATAGTGTCCATTATATGAGTGAGGTGCTCATCTAACTTTCAGGGAAGGAATATGACCGCCTCCACTACATTCATATTTTGGGCTAAGTTGGTGAGCGATTCCGACTTGGGGTAACTAGTTTATGTGAGCACACCTAGTGTGATAGAACTTTAGAGAATACATCCAGCGAGTTATTACTCGGGAGGATGGGCTATATATATGTTCAACATATGTGTGAATGTTTTAATATGGTTCTCCGTATGTAATTGGATAAATAGTTATATACGGGTGATTGAATACATGAAATGAATTGTATTAATTATACATGAGTTATATATGTATATTGAGCAAACGTGTGAATGCTGTAATGTGGTTTTACGTATATAATGGGATAAATAATTATATACGGGTAATTTAAATACATGGAGAAAATTGTATTATTTATATAACTACTGAACATTATATGGCTTTCAAGGAAAGATGATTAACTAAGTTAAGGTGATAAATAACTTTTAAATCATGCATTACAAAATACTCGGGATTGAGTAGGGCGGTTGACAAGAGTTATATCAAGTATCTAGTTTTAGGGTAGAGGAATATGGGGGATATAAGAGAAGCGTTATGTGTGCACATTAGTTGAGGGGTGAGTTGTCCTCAAGGGAGTACGACACTAACTTAAATATGAAGCATATTCATGCATTTTTTAATTGTTATTTTGTTAATGACTTACTAAGTATTTTGAAAACGTTTTGGGTTCTAACCCTTGCTATCAAATATTTTCAAAACCTTTTAGGTGTCCAGCCACAGGAATGCCAGACTTTGATTTCATTCCAGGGATTCGCTGCTGCAGCATATGTGGATGTTGCAAGATTTTGATAGATGCTTCTCTCATTCTATTTCTAGTATATGAGTACGATTCCAGTCTATCTCGGGCATGCCTCTCACTGTTTATTTAGTAACTTCATTTCAGATTATATGGGATTTATTACTCTGTTATTTTGGTTTATCATGGCTTTCGCCGATGGTTTATTCGGCAAGACTTTTATTAATCTATGTTATTATTGATTCTTTCATAATTGGATGTATTATTTTTATTTTAGCACTTATTTTGTTTGGATTTATAAAGATAAAATTTGGCACCTTCTTTTTTTAATTCTAGGTTGTTAGTAAGTTTTAAAAAAAAATCGACAGTGATGCTAAGAATGAACCAATTGAGACTCCTATTTTAATTTGATATAGAACTGACCACCCGGTATTTTATTAGGCAAGGTGACACAGAGAGCATCAGGTTCTAGTGTCCTTAGGATCTGTGCGGCTCTTCACGTTTCAGCTTAGCATTCTTTGATGTAGAGCCTTATGATAGGATTGTTGTATTCCTCTATGTATGCGACTTACGTTCTCCTACTATCAAGTATATTGATGTGATTCATACACGAGTTCGATTGGGCTTTGTACACCGAACATTCTTTGGGACGACCAACGAGGCCATAGGAGGATTGAAGGAGGAGAGGCTCAACAAAAGACATGGGGTATTCTGGAAATGGTGATTATGTTAGGAATCTCCTTGATTGTTGTTCAGGTCAGTGGTGATAGAATAATCACCTAAGAGCGATAGTCTCCCAAAGCACTGTTGTAGATAACGGTGGTACAATTTCAGCCTCACCCAGCATAGTCAGCAAGGGATGGGGAAAGTGTGGAAGGACCCTTTTGGAAGGGCCATCTATAAGGATTAGATTAGCAGAGTAGCGTGATAAGTTAATGGGAGGAGATAACCCAAAGACAATTGTGTAGGGTGGTGTGCGGCGTCACCCAGGACTAAACTTTGAACGAAATTTTTGGCCTAGTGGAACAGTGTTGTGGTGGAAGGATTCAACCACCACAACCATGGAGAAATACCGTGAATAATAAAGAATTTAGGGTGCGATTTGATCGCAAATATTTACATCATCCATTTAAACCGGTAGGCAGGGGAGATTTCAGTACCTACTTCAGAAGGGTTGGATAGTGGCCAGACATAAGGTAAGGTTGAATTATACAGCAAACTTCGTACCCAACGAGGTGGATACGGAGGTCAAGAAGGGGTCCATGAGTTAATAATGGACTCCTGGGTAATACACAAGCATGGATGGAAAACTCTGGCTAGGATGACTGGTGCTATAGTCATCAAGGTAGTATGTTTTCGATTTGATATCAATACTTCTATGAGAAGGAAGCCAAGAGAGGTGGAGGATCTGACCAAAAAGGCAAGATCTTATTTTGCAGTGCTGGTGAGGCACCACAAAGGGATACCCAGTAAAGGAACCCCATCTATATGATTTATATTATTTAAATTCCTACCGATTGACAGTGCATTTAACCTGGGTCGTCGAGGCCAGCAATGAGTCCCATAGGGCTAGCAAAGCCAAAGGGACAATGAGGGTAACAATTTGGGTCAAGACTACCATGTACGCGATATGGGCAATCCCGACATGACCACTGGGGTCAGAGGTAGGGGATTGCCACAGAGAGGTGTCTTATGTGTGGAAAGTGGGACCACAACAATTGATTATGTCCACAGTGAGTCAGGGGGTAGGAGTGGGATGCCCAGTAGGACAACAGTTATGAAGTTTTAGTTCAGCTGGATGATAATATTATATCCAGAAACCATTTGGGCCACCGTTGTATAGGGGAGTGGAAGTATGAGTTTTATCCTCGGATAGATGGGGTGAACTTTGTGACACGAGTGGTCATAGTATTCTTCTTAACACTATATTCGCGCGGGAGACGAGTTTAGTGGGTGTATCGTAGTGTTACTATTAAGTATATGTTTACTACGGGGTAATATGGCTCTCTTTTGTTTTACCAGCAGGGGAGCAGGTGTGAACACTGAGAGGGTATATTTTTTAAGGTTAACTAATTTTGAGAAGTGTTATGATAACATGATTTTTTTTTGGTATGGACTAGTTACCGATGGGTAAACGATGGTGGGCGGTTATAACAAGACTATCGTGTTCGCAGTTCCAAGGCAGGATGCGTGTTCTTGTGTAATGGATCATCTGAAAGAAGGTCGAGCTTGCGGTTATAGTAATTCGTGAGGTAGATTTCAAAGGGTACTGTTGCCAAGTTATATTAAATCCCAGTGTGTAGGGACTTTTACTGATGTGATTCACGGAATGGCGAATTGACCATGGGGCGGAGATATTTAGCTTGTTAGGGACTTAGTGCTAAAGACTCAGTGATAGTATGAGTGCGGCATTATATAACACCTTTAGAGAGGCGGGAGTTGATAATCAGACCTATGAGTATAAGGACAAGGTTTTGAATGTTTTGATTATATATTTAGGTCAACAAAAATGAGTAAACGACAATGCTAGTGTTTAATACATTGGGAAAAGTTCTTTTGGGCTCGTTTATGATAAGCATAAGCCTAAATGAGCATCAGTAGTGGAGAGACAATATTTGATTCTAGGACATCGGTTTAAATGGCGATTATTGAATGTGTGGAGAAAACTATAGTGTGATCTGTGGGATAACCTTGAAAGAAAAATATTATGAAAGTGACGTTTGTGACGTTGTGCAAATATGCACGGGATATAGGGTGTATGAGTGCCCTGGTTAGTGTAATTTCAAAGTCGTATTAAATAAAGGGATTTTTGATAAACATATTGAATGTATGCATGTGGGGCAGTCAGAAAATAAGTAGGAAAGTACAGTGAACTGAAACCCGTTGGAGAAAGAAAATAATTCTACTTTTGTATATCAAGGAGAACGATCTTCGCCGTGAGGAGTGGAAAGGCGGTGGAGGCACATGTAACAAGATACCTAAAGGCAAGAAAGAGGCCACATTTTCTACGGAAAAAAAAGAGTATCACATAGTTATATGCATAGAGTGGTTTACGCAATAGCAATGTGTAGATTCCTACCTGACGATGACTGCACAAGGAATACAGTTCTTGAGCATGGGAATTGGTTTTTAATGAGACATAGCGAATTTGTCTCTGGGTAGACCATTGAAGAATGGAAAAAGGTTGATTTGAGGGTATCAACCAGGAAATTTTTGAAATTTTATGGTTCCAGTGATGGAACTAATGCTCAGGTGGGTAAAAATGGATCGACCCGAACACGAATTATTATCTTGGAATGGGTTATACTAGCGAGAAGTATACCCAACTTTACTATTAACGGGAAGGAGTGAAACAGAACAAGGTGTCGTCCAATATTTTTTGGAAATTGAGTGAAACTTTTCAGTCCCACCTCTATGAAAAAGTGTCAAGAAGTGATAGGGACAGAGTTACATATTGGGTTGAACGTGTCGCCCATAAGTCGATGGGTAGACGAGAAGCAAGGATTGTGCATTCTATATTTTTAATTCGGGAGTAGTAATTACCACAGGTAAAGTTACGCGTGATTCCTCGTAACGGTTTAGTCTGCGTAACACCTTGGGAGACCTTATGGTTGAAGTTTCATTATCCACCTTTGGTGGATAAGAGGTGGGAAAATAACAAGGTACTAGGACCCAAAATGGGTTATGGTCCATCAACGGGAATTGAGTAAGTTGTATCCTTTCGTATAGTTCGGGGATGTAAAGAGGGGTATGTCACCGTGAGTTAAAGGTTGAAGTCTGACATGATTAGTCAGGGATGATGCGGATGATTACCCGAAAGATAGTCACGCATTTGGCAACAAGGAAATTGACACCCATACGGGAGGGGAGCTTCCTAACATAAAGATAGTAGAGCCGGTGGAGTATAGGCTCATAGTTTGAGGCATTATATGGTCGGGGGAAATCGAGTTAGAGATTGGTGACCATCGAGAGGGCTTTCTAGCACTGGCCACTCGAGGAGATTGATTTGTAACCACACATCTCATAAGAGGAGATATCCAAGGCTATTTTGGATCGCAGTGAGCGAAAGCTACGATTTAAGGTGGTGCCACTAGTCAGAGTTTGATGAGGGCACAACAGTATTGACGAGTCTACGTGAGAGAGGGAGGAGGATATGTGAGAGAAATATCCAGAGTTATTCATCGCAGTTATGACCAAATTTCGGGCATGAAATTCCTTTGCAAGGGGGGAGTATATAACACCCCATATTTCTGTGTATTTAATATTTAATTAATTCTGGAAAATTTTAAATTACTTGTGTCACGTAATTTAATTGAATTTATTATGGTAATATTTATTTAAATATTGATCGGAGTGTAATGGTTAATATTTGAGAAAATTTAATTACTAAGGGAATAGTAATAATTTAATTACGTCATAACATGTATTAGTGACGTGGCATTTATTTATCTCAGTCGGAAGTCGATATAGACTAATTTGGGTGTGAGATAAGGTTTTTTATAAATTAATTTGGATGACGATTCTGAGTGCACGGTTGAGTCCGAATGGGCCGAGATAGTAAAAAAATTGTACTCGGAGGAAGTAAATGGGTCACGGATCATTTTTAGGCATAACCGGGTCCACACGGGAGTGTTCGGGTCATTTGGGCTTGGCCCATTAGGCTAAAAAGGGATTTGGTATAATGAAACTAGGTATTAGAGAATTGAATGGCATAAATCATACTCCAAACCTAGGGCTTTGAGAGAGAAATAAAGGAAGCAAATTGAGAGCAATTTGGGATGCTTTTGAAGACAAATCAAGAAAGGGATTTGGGTGTTCTTCATCAAACATTCATCTACCTCAATGGATCAGACTCGACGAACAATTAGAGGTAAGTGGTTAACTTTCTGTGATTTTAAATTTTGGGATAATCAATTCATATCATAGTGGGTGTATAAAAAAATCCATTTTTGGGTGTGTGTTAACAATTAAAATGGTTTTTTCTGAATTAGAGTAATTTGTGTAGATTAATTACTCAATTGATGTTAGATTATGATATGGGACTATTGGAATCAGATTGTAGGGTGAGAATTTGTAAGTATTGATGACCAACTTTGAATCTAGATGATGAATTGAAATTAGTGGAATAAACCCAAAAACTACCTAATTT
Source organism: Sambucus nigra (assembly GCA_949130495.1). Lineage (NCBI taxonomy): Eukaryota > Viridiplantae > Streptophyta > Magnoliopsida > Dipsacales > Adoxaceae > Sambucus > Sambucus nigra. The sequence goes on from OX422212.1 coordinate 96,844,415, forward strand.
GGTAAACATTAGATTTATGTAAATTTATTGATGATTAAAAGTTTCTAGGGTGTTTAGAACCTACTATTTCATGAATTTAATGTTGATTGTTACTGGGTAATGTTTGGGAGAGAATTAAAAAATCTTGAGGTTTCTAAAATGGTGGAAACAGAATCAGGGAAGAAGATGGATATATGGTCGATCGATCGATCAACCTAACGAGTCGATCGATCGACCCCTTTAATTATTGTAAAACATGAGATTGTATATCTTTTTGTCACGGTCGCGTGGGAGCTGACCTCATATTTTTCTGAATTTATTTTTAGATTTATAATGATGTTTCTACGAAAGGGTGCAAGAGATCGACATCTTTAGGGAGAATTAAATTTGGGTTATTTGGAGATGTCCACAGATGAGTGAAGGACTTTGGAAAAATATTAAGATAGGGGCCAAGTGAGCGAGCCCGGGTTTATGGGTTGGGTGACACCAAGGTAATAAATTAATTAATATGTGAATTAATTAAATTAGAGTCGGACTATAGACTCGGAAAAGTATTATATTATTTAATGTGCAAATTAATTAAATTAGAGTCGGACCATTGACTCGAGGGAAAATTATAGGCTAGTGCTACGGATTTTTGTGCACGAAAATGCTGGGAACAATATATATATATATATATATATATATATATATATATTTATATATATATATATATATATATATATATATATATATATATATATATATATATATATATATATATATATATATATATTGTGTGTGTGCTATTAAATAATATCGATTAGATAGTTATTTAATTTATATGCTCTAGTGCTATAAGGGAGGTTGCGCAAAGTGGGTGAATCCCCTAGCTTGAGGAGTAGGGAGAGTATATCCCCAAGTCATATCGTCTGTTATATGGGTGAGGATTCCATCTCACTTTCAAGGAAGGAATATGACCGCCTCCACTACGTTTATATTTTGGGCTAAGTTGGTGAGCGATTCCGACTTGGGCTAGGTTATGTGACTAATGTGTCCCAAGCTTCCTTGGAAGTGGCACAAGATGAGATTCGCTTGAACTCATACTCATTAATTGACATAAAGATGCCATTCTTTCCATTATTATTATTACGAGAAAGTGTTTTCTCATCTTGGGTAAACTCACTTAAGATTTTCTTTACCCTATCATCACTTCCTTTAGTGGCTGGTTTAGTAGGGTAAGTATATCCATTTTCAATAATGTCCCAGACATCATCTCCTAAAGCCCCTTGGATGAAGGCAACCATTCTTACTTTCCAGTAAGCAAATTTGTTTCCATCAAAGAGTGGAGGTCTAGAAAGATTACCAAACCTTTCATTCTTCTCATCCATAGTTAAGATTTTCAGAAAACGATTTCAGAAACACAAGATCCTTTTTGAAATAAAAGTTTACAGGGCTCTGATACCAATTGAAAAAGACGTTACTAATGCCGTTTAATACAAGATTAAACTGTATAAGTAACTCCGAGTTGTTTGTTGAAGAAACCCTTTTCGTTTGAAAATAAAATAGATAAACAACAAGTTGTGTTTACAAAAACTTATGTTCGACAATAACAAAGACTTTGTAATCAGTTTTAAAACTAAGAAAGTTTCAAAATATCAGCACACTATAGAATGAGATGAGGAGATGAAGATAATCAGAACACACTATTTTTAACGTGGTAAAACCTCTCCCAATAGAGGAAACATCTACGGTGACTTCTAAGTCACAAAAGTAAAAAAAATCCACTAAAAACAAATAGCAGTTACAAATAATACAACATACATACACACAACTCAGCCTATTCTAAGTTTAGGAATATACCCCACTTGTTGTCCTTCTAACTTCTTTGCAGATCTGATTGTGGATGATGTTCTTCCAGTTTGATAACTTCCACTTTGCTTTAGCTTTCTTTACGTCGACTCAATAATCTTTGATCTTATTCTCAACACTTTAAGTGTGGTAGTGTGTCAAGTGTTTGTGATGTGATTTCTATCCACATGCATGAACTCACACACACTTAGTTTGTACAGACAGTCCTAGAAAATTACATATAAAGACTATATGCTGTGATTTTCTTTTATTTCTTTCTTACAAAACTTGAAACCTTTTGACCTTTTAATCTATGCCAGATTCCATGGATATCTTGCTTCAAAATCAGTCAAGATCTTAATCAATCTCAGTTTTGAAAAGATTTTCGAGATTGAAAACCTCCAAGTGAGAATCCAACTAGGTCAAGGTTTAGTTTCACAAGAACAAGAAACAAAAAACATTTATAGATCTAAATCAACAAAGATTTTCACAAAACGAGAAACAAATATGCAGATCTAGTGATATATAACATGCAATAGTGTAGATCTAAGATTTCTATGAAAAAAGAAATACAGATCTCACCAAAATGTCTAAGTTGTTAACAAGATCACAGATCAAGAGGTTATAGCTACAAACTATCAAACCAGTAACACCACTCTCTCTCAAACACTCAAGGTTGTGTTTGGGGTTTTGAAATTACGAAGGTTTGAATATGTTTTGAAGTTGTTTAGGGTTAGGATTTCTCTAACTCAGTTTCCCTTTCTCTCTCTTCTTTCTTTTCTTTTCTCTCTTCTCTCTCACTTATCTCTTCTCTTTTTTTCTCTCTCAATTTAGACGACTGCCAAAAGTATTAAAAGGCTGAGAATGAGAGGGTTTAAATAGGAGCCAAGGTAGGTTCTGGATCGAAGATAGAAATCAATGGTTTAGATTCAGTCTTCCTATATTGACTTTGATCCAAGGGTGCTAAGATAGCGGTGGTTAAAACGAAGATGATTGGTCCACAGTGATAACACACGGATAGTCTTTAAACACATGCAGGCCGTTGATAACGTTTGATCTAACGATCCCCAATTCACCAGGCTGCTCTCTCACAAAACAAACACGAAAGAGATAACAGGAGCTTGACAAGTGTTGGCATGTTATTGGCTGGCAAACGCGCGTCCAAACTAATTACATGCAACACCCTAATGTCTCTGGCGCATTGATATTCTACCCAATCAAACATTCTCATGAAAAAATAATTTTTCATAATATCATTTTAACCCCCACAAAGTTTATAAACAAACTTTTATTAAAGAAAACATTATTTTAAAAATGTTTAAAAATTCCCAAAAAATTATTAAAACAACATTTTAAGGAGAATTTAACACACAATCAATATGAGCAATATATACACATGTATGCACTTCTAATGTGTGTAGTGTGATTCAATTTATACCTTTTTTGGATCATTGAAGAGGATTAGAGAGTGAATAAGTCTGAGGTTCTTTGGATTCTAGGTTATACAACTAATTTTGTCATTATTTCCAAACTAGATGAACACTTATACAATATAGACTTAAGTAAGTCAAAGGTATAAGGTGCTTCAATCTCCCCCTTTGGAAATATGAGACAAAATCTCCTTTGAGTTAGCTTAAACTCTTAGGGAACCAAAAAAAATAAAACCTAGTCCTATGCAAAAGATACTATCCACCCATTTCCTATAAAGACAAAAATTACATAACTCAACTATTTACAAATTTGTACACTAGAGAGAAATGGTAGATAAATAGTAGAAGAGGTTCCTGCAAATATGCACTAAGATCAAGTAGTTTAGATGTAATGTGAACAAAACATTGAACCCGTAAGACTCAAATTTCTCCCCCATTTTGTCTCAAATGGACAAAGGGTAAAAAATTACGGTCTTAAGAGATTAATCAGCACATACCATACCTATAGAATTACGCAAATACAGAAATCTATTATAGTCTAGAGGTTTAGTGAACATGTCTGCAAGTTGCAAATCAGTAGGTAGGTAATGGATTACTAACTCCTTAGTCTCAACAAGTTCGCGTATAAAGTGATGTCTTATTTTAATATGCTTAGTTCGCGAGTGTTGAACCGGGTTTTTAGATATGTTAATGGCGCTTTGATTGTCACAATACAATTGTAACTGATCTTCTTTAATCCCATAGTCTCTTAACATTTGTTTTATCCATAACAATTGAGCACAGCAACTTCCTGCTGCTATATATTTGGACTCAACCGTAGATAAAGATGTGCAATTCTGTTTTTTGCTACTCCAACCTACTAAATTATTCTCGATATAATAACAGGCACCTGATGTACTCTTACTGTCATCGGTACAACCGGACCAATCAGCATCAGTATACCCTATGATGGTGTTGCAGGTATCATTAGTGTACCTAAGTCCAAGATTAAGAGTGCCTTTTATGTACTTTATTATACGTTTTACACAAGATAAATGGCTCTCTTTAGGGTTATTCTGGTAATGTGCACACATACATACAGCATACATTATATGTGGTCGTGAGGCAGTTAGATAGAGTAGACTACCAATCATACTACGATAAAGTGTGGAATCAACTGACTTTCCATTTTCATCTTTACATAATTTAACAATAGTACTCATTGGCGTTTTGGCAACTTTAGCATTATCTAAACCAAATTTCTTAACAAGGTCTAAGGCATACTTAGTTTGAGAGACAAATAATCCATCAGAATTCTGTTTTACTTGAAATCCTAAGAAAATTTGTAGCACCCCCATAAGGGACATGTGAAACTCCTTATGCATAATAGCAGAAAAGGATTTAACTTCAGATGTTGAAGTAGACCCAAAGATGATGTCGTCAACATAGACTTGGGATATAATAATGTTTTTTGTCAAAATGTTTGACAAAGAGGGTCTGAACATTTCCTCCTCTCGTAAAACTATTATCCAATAAAAAGTTGGAAAGGCGTTCATACCAAGCTCTAGAGCTTGTTTTAAGCCGTACAAATCCTTTTTTAGACGAAAGACATGGTCTGGGTATTTTGGGTCAATGAACCCTTTGGGTTGTTCTACATACGTCTCTTCGGACAAAATTCCATTGAGGAAGGCAGACTTGACATCCATTTGATAAAGTGTAAATTTTAAGTGACACGCTATGGCGAAAAGAAGTCGAACAGATTCAAGACGAGTGACAGGGGCAAATGTCTCGCTAAAATCTATCCCTTATATTTGAGAGTAACCTTGAGCAACAAGTCTAGCTTTGTTTCTAAGGATTACCCCATTTTCGTCAGATTTGTTCTTAAAGATCCAACGTGTGCCAATAACATTTTTGTTTTGAGGCCGCGGTACAAGATACCAGACATCATGAATGACAAATTGTAAAAGTTCTTCCTGCATAGCAGAAATCCAGTGTGCGTCATTCAATGATTCATTAACATTTTTCGGTTCCATAAGGGAGACGAAACATGCGTAATTAGCATAATTTCTTAACTGGGATCTAGTACGGACTGGCTCATTAGGATTACCAACCACGTTATTAATGGGATGATCTTTAAAGACCCAGCCAGGTACTTCTGGACTCTCAATAGGTAATGAGTCATCTATTTCTGGTGAATCATTTTTGAAATCATTTTCAGATTCAACCACAATAGGTGATTCAGATATCTTATTTTCGATAATAGTGTCGCTTACAATTACATTTATCGACTCCATAAGGGTCTTAGTACGCAGATTGTATATACGATATGCACGACTGTTTGGAGAGTAACCTAAAAAGATGGCTTTATCTCCACGCATCTCGAATTTGGACAAATGTTCTCTGTCTTTACAGACGTAACACCGACTTCCGAAAGTTCTTAGGTATTTCAGATTAGGCTTCTTACCGTACCACAACTCATAAGAGGTTTGTTTAGTGTTTTTCCTAAGGTAACCCCGATTAATGATATGACATGCAGTTCTAATAGATTCTACCCAGAAGTACTTAGGTAGATATTTGGCATGCAACATGACACGCGCCATATCTTGAAGAGTTCGGTTTTTCCTTTCGGCAACACCGTTCTGCTGAGGACTCTTAGGGGCACTGAATTCGTGTTTGTAACCGTTGTAGTCACAATATTCAACTATTCCCGTGTCTATGAACTCTCCCCCTCTATCGCTACGAATGCGATTGACTTGTGTGTCCTTCTCATTTTCAATTCTTAGTAAAATTTTCAAAAGTGTCTGAAACGTGTCAGATTTATGTTTCAAGAAGGCAACCCAAGTGAATCGTGTAAAATCATCAACCATGACTAGGATATAACTGTGTCCATAAAGACTAACAGTTCTAGAGTGACCAATAAGGTCCATGTGGATGAGATCTAGAGGTCTAGGGGTGAGAATGTCTTTAACTTTTTTATGCGAAGTCTTAACTATTTTTCCTTCTTGGCAATGACCACAAACAACATTGGAAATAGGTTTAATTTTATGAATTCCTCTAACTATCTCTTGACTAGACAATCTACCAAGGATATCATAACTTAGGTGACCCATACGATTATGCCAGATTTCATTATCATCCATTCTGACAATGTTACAGGTTTCAGAACTAGTCTTGACAGTATAGCAGTGTGAGGTGTTCTAAGTCCGATAATGATGCATTCACCTTTATCATTTAGAATTTTGCAATTATTCTTTGAAAAGGTAACTATATGGTCTGATTCACAAAATTATGATATACTTAGGAGGTTGGCTTTTAAGGTCTTTAACTAAAAGTACATTTTCCAGAACAGGCGTTCTGTCTTCTTTTAGGGTTCCTTTACCTATGATCTGGGACGAAACTCCATCGCCAAAAACTACTTTACCTCCAGCAAATATGGTTTTGTTTAAGAGTTTGGTTTCATCTCCTGTCATATGTTTGGAGCGTCCTGAATCTAAATACTAACCAGATGAAGTGTGTTCAGCTTTTAAGGTAGTGATGACAATGTTACACTTCATTTGGGGTAAAAGATCATCTTTTCTAACCCAAATAGATCTAGTTTTAATTTTGCGCAAGTTTGCTCTCATTTGATAAAATTTTCGAGAAGCATCTTTTTGTCGAAAAACATTTGGCGCAACAAACTGATTTTTGTGGAAAATTGAGCTTTTGGTTTAGGAAAGTTTCTGGGAGCCTTTCTCTTAAATGAACTCTTAGTTTTGGCCTTTCTATTCCTGTAGTTAGAGTTCTTGTCAGGTTGTCTTGGAAGGACATAATGGTTACGATTTTGCCTAGAATAGTTAAAGTTCTTGTAAACAGGAGTGTTGTACACAGGGGTGTTTAGATGCCTAGCATAACAACCTTCAAAGGAATGACCATAAACGTCATAGTAGGAGAAATATTGATTGCTTGAGGGATGTAGTTCCTTAGGAAAACTTCTAAAGATGGGTTTAACAGGATTCTGTTGAGAAGTCTTATTCCTAGGAGGTATGGTTTTAAAGGTAGATTCGGCCTTTCTGATTAAAGGACAGACGTATTTAGTCTCAAGTGTACTGTCAGCCTTAGAGTTACTAGATTCTCCAATGTCTTTCTGTTGTTGCTTTTGATCATATTCCTTTTTAATAAAATGAAAATCTGGACATGTTTTGATTGGTCTTTTTACCCCAAACACAAACTTAATAGGTTCAAGATTTTTATTTTGTGATTTATTCTTAGGGCAGAATCCAATACCGGTTTTATCATTAGAATTGGTCTTAGAGTCAACAACAAAGTCAGTGAAACAATTTCAATTGTTTTCAAACTTAGAATTTTTTTTGAAAACTGTTGCTGTCTTTATTTTTGCTTCCTCCAGTTCTAATAATGTTCCTTTGTATTTCATTTCCAGGGTTTCATTAGTTTTGGTCAACTCTTTTAATTTTTGATCAAAAGTTTCAATTTCAGATTGATGTGTCAGACACTGGTTAGTGTACTCTTCGGCATTAAGCTTCACAATAAGACTTAGATCATCTAATTTCTTAGTCAGGTCTCTAAAAGTCTTCTCCAGTCTAGTGCCTTTTTTAAGGGTTTTAGCATACAAAGTATGAATATCTGGGAGGTCATCTGTGTCTGAGTCGCTAAGTGAAGTGTGTGCAGTGACCCCTAACGATTCAGTTTTAGTACTCACGCACCCATTTACATCGTCGTTATCGAGATCTCTTTTACTCACACACACGGAACTAGAGCTAGCAACATTTTCAGATAACAAGGCATCTAGGCCAGTCAAAGCAGTATTCACAAAAGCAGGAGTAGAGGTATCATTATCACACACAGGCATATCATCATTGTAAATGATCTTAGCAAAAAAACACATGCAAGGGTCAAATACATTTGATGACTCAAGTTCCTCTTCATCAGAGTCACTTGAATCTTCCCAAGTTTTACAGACATTGGCTCTATTTTGTGTGTTGGTTTTATTCAGATTAACTCTGTAATCGTGAGCAATGTGACCTAGTTTCCCACATCTAAAACATTCAATCTTGTTAAGGTCTCTGTTAGGTCTGAAGTTGTTGTCCATAGGATGTTTATCATGACCTCTCTCATGAGGTTTGGGATTAGACACAGTTGGATAATTAGGCTTGCCTTATTTAGATGCCTCTTTGTTTCTAAATTTAACAATTTTCTTAAATTATTTGGACATTAAGGAAATCTGATTATCTAGTTTGTCTATATCACACTCATCATCAGAGTCACAGTTGGTCAAATTAGTCACATGTTTAGATATCTTAGAAGAAAAACTCAAGTTAGAGTTGGGATGTTTTCTTTGAGACTGATTTAATTATTTCTTAAAGTCTAATTCCATTTCCACAGTCCTAAGTTTGCTACTGAGTAACTCAGGGGTGAGGTTTTGATCACTCATCTCCCCAATAGCATACCTCTTGTTGTCAAACTTTTTTGGTAATGATCTTAGGATTTTAGAAACAATCTCATTCCTATCATATGTTATACCATTAGCATGCAACTTAGTAACTATATCAGTTAGGTTCATATAAAAGTCATCAAAAGACTCAGAGTCAGACATAATCAAAGAGTTGTAGTGTTGGGTAAGCATTTGAGTTTTAGCAGCTTTAACTCTTGAGTCTCCTTCATTGGAAGTGATTAATGTGTCCCAAGCTTCCTTGGAAGTGGCACCAGATGAGATTATCTTGAACTCATACTCATTAATTGACATAAATATGGAATTCTTTCCTTTATTGTTATTACGAGAAAGTGTTTTCTCATCTTGGGTAAACTCACTTAATATTTTTTTTACCCTCTCATCACTTCCTTCAGTGGCTGGTTTAGTAGGATAAATATATCCATTTTCAATAATGTCCCAGACATCATCTCCTAAAGTCCCTTGGATGAAGGCAACCATTCTTACTTTCCAGTAAGCAAAGTTGTTTCCATCAAAGAGTGGAGGTCTGGAAAGATTACCAAACCTTTCATTCTTCTCGTCCATAGTTAAGATTTTCAGAAAACGATTTCAGAAACACAAGATACTTTTTGAAATAAAAGTTTACAGGGCTCGGATACCAATTGAAAAAGACGTTACTAATGCCGTTTAATACAAGATTAAACTGTATAAGTAAGTCCGAGTTGTTTGGTGAAGAAACCCTTTTCTTTTGAAAATAAAATAGATAAACAACAAGTTGTGTTTACAAAAACTTATGTTCGAGAATAACCAATACTTTGTAATCAGTTTTAAAACTAAGAAATTTTCAAAATATCAGCACACTATAGAATGAGATGAGGAGATGAAGATAATCAGAACACACTATTTTTAACGTGGTAAAACCTCTCCCAATAGAGGAAACATCCACGATGACTTCTAAGTCACGAAAGTAAAAAAATCCACTAAAAATAAATAGCAGTTACAAACAATACAACATACATACACACAACTCAGCCTATTCTAAGTTTAGGAATATACCCCACTTGGTGTCCTTCTAACTTCTTTGTAGATCTGAGTGTGGATGATGTTCTTCCAGTTTGATAACTTCCACTTTGCTTTAGCTTTCTTTGCGTCGACTCAATAATCTATTATCTTATTCTCAACACTTTCAGTGTGGTAGTGTGTCAAGTGTTTGTGATGTGATTTCTATCCACATGCATGAACTCACACACACTTAGTTTGTACAGACAGTCCTAGAAAATTACATATAAAGACTATATGTTGTGATTTTCTTTTATTTCTTTCTTACAAAACTTGAAACATTTTGACCTTTTAATCTATCCCAGATTCCACAGATATCTTGCTTCAAAATCAGTAAAGATCTTAATCAATCTCAGTTTTGAAAAGATTTCGAGATTGAAAACCTCCAAGTGAGAATCCAACTAGGTCAAGGTTTAGTTTCACAAGAACAAGAAACAGAAAACATTTATAGATCTAAATCAACAAAGATTTTCACAAAACGAGAAACAAATATGCAGATCTAGTGATATATAACATGCAATAGTGTAGATCTAAGATTTCTATGAAAAACGAAATACAGATCTCACCAAAATGTCTAAGTTGTTAACAAGATCACAGATCAAGAGGTTACAGCTACAAACTATCAAACCAGTAACACCACTCTCTCTCAAACACTCAAGGTTGTGTTCGGGGTTTTGAAATTACGAAGGTTTGAATATGGTTTGAAGTTGTTTAGGGTTAGGGTTTCTCTAACTCAGTTTCCCTTTCTCTCTCTTCTTACTTTTCTTTTCTCTCTTCTCTCTCACTTCTCTCTTCTCTTTTTTTTCTCTCAATTTAGACGACTGCCAAAAGTCTTAAAAGGCTGAGAATGAGAGGGTTTAAATAGGAGCCAAGGAAGGTTCTAGATCGAAGATAGCAATCAATGGTTGAGATTCAGTCTTCCTATATTAACTTTGATCCAAGGGTGCTAAGATAGAGGTGGTTAAAACGAAGATGATTGGTCCACAGTGATAACACACGGATAGTCTTTAAACACATGCAGGCCGTTGATAACGTTTGATCTAACGATCCACAATTCACCAGGCTGCTCTCTCACAAAACAAACACAAAAGAGATAACATGAGCTTGACAAGTGTTGGCATATTATTGGCTGGTAAACGCGCGTCCAAACTAATTACAGGAAACACCCTAATGTCTCTGGTGCATTGATATTCTACCCAATCAAACATTCTCATGAAAAAATAATTTTGCATAATATCATTTTTAACCCCACAAAGTTTATAAACAAACTTTTATTAAAGAAAACATTATTTCAAAAATGTTTAAAAATTCCCAAAAAATTATTAAAACAACATTTTAAGGGGAATTTAACAAACAATCAATATGAGAAATATATACACATGTATGCAATTCTAATGTGTGTAGTGTGATTCAATTTATACCTTTTTTGGATCATTGAAGGGGATTAAAGAGTGAATAAGTCTGAGGTTCTTTGGATTCTACGTTATACAACTAATTTTGTCACTATTTCCAAACTAGATGAACACTTATACAATATAGACTTAAGTAAGTCAAAGGTATAAGGTGCTTCACCGATGGGTAAACGATGGTGGGCGGTTATAGCAAGACTATCGTGTTCGCAGTTCCAAGGCAGGATGTGTGTTCTTGTGTAATGGCTCATCTGAAAGAGGGTCGAGCATGGGGTTATAGTAATTCGTGAGGTAGATTTCAAAGGGTACAGATGTCAAGTTATATTAAATCCCAGTGTGTAGGGACTTTTACGGATGTGATTCAGGGAATGGCGAATTGACCATGGGGCGGAGAGATTTAGCTTGTTAGGGACTTAGCGCTAAAGACTCAGTGATAGTATGAGTGCGGCATTATATAACTCCTTTAGAGAGGTGGGAGTTGATAATCAGACCTATGAGTATAAGGACAAAGTTTTGAATGTTTCGATTATATATTTGGGTCAACAAAAATGAGTAAACGACAATGCTAGTGTTTAATACATTGGGAAAAGTTTTGTTGGGCTCGTTTATGATAAGCATAAGCCTAAATGAGCATCGGTAGTGGAGAGACAATATTTGATTCTAGGACATCGGTTTAAATGGTGATTATTGAATGTGTGGAAAAAACTATAGTGTGACCTGTGGGATAACCTTGAAAGAAAAATATTATGAAAGTGACGTCTGTGACGTTGTGCAAATATGCACGGGATATAGAGTGTATGAGTGCCCTGGTTAGTGTAATTTCAAAGTCGTATTAAATAAAGGGATTTTTGATAAACATATTGAATGTATGCATGTGAGGCAGTCAGAAAATAAGTAGGAAAGTACAGTGAACTGAAACCCGTTGGAGAAAGAAAATAATTCTACTTTTGTATATCAAGGAGAACGATCTTCGCCGTGAGGAGTGGAAAGGCGGTGGATGCACATGTAACAAGATACCTTAAGGCAAGAAAGAGGCCACATTTTCTACGGAAAAAAAAAAGAGTATCACTTAGTTATATGCATAGAGTGGTTTATGCATAGACAATGTGTAGATTCCTACCTGACGATGACTGCACAAGGAATACAGTTCTTGAGCATGGGAATTGGTTTTGAATGAGACATAGTGAATTTGTCTCTGGGTACACCATTGAAGAATGGAAAAAGGTTGATTTGAGGGTATCAACCAGGAAATTTTTGAAATTTTATGGTTCCAGTGATGGAACTAATTCTCAGGTGGGTAAAAATGGATCGACCCGAACACGAATTATTATTTGGAATGGGTTATACTAGCGAGTATTATACCCAACTTTACTATTAACGGGAAGGAGTGAAACAGAACAAGGTGTCGTCCAATATTTTTTGGAAATTGAGTGAAACTTTTCAGTCCCACCTCTATGAAAAAGTGTCAAGAAGTGATAGGGACAGAGTTACATATTGGGTTGAACATGTCGCCCATAAGTCGATGGGTAGACGAGAAGCAAGGATTGAGAATTCTAGATTTTTAATTCGGGAGTAGTAATTACCACAGGTAGAGTTACGTGTGATGCCTCGAAAAGGTTTAGTCAGCGTAACACCTTGGGAGACCTTATGGTTGAAGTTTCATTATCCACCTTTGGTGGATAAGAGGTGGGAAAATAACAAGCTACTAGGACCAAAAATGCGTTATGGTCCATCAGCGAGAATTGAGTAAGTTGTATCCTTTCATATATTTCAGGGATGTAAAGAGGGGTATGTCACCATGAGTTAAAGGTTGAAGTCTGACATGCTTAGTCAGGGATGATGCGGGTGATTACCCGAAAGATAGTCACGCATTTGGCAACAAGGAAATTGACACCCATACGGGAGGGGAGCTTCCTAACATAAAGATAGTAGAGCCAGTGGAGTATAGGCTCATAGTTTGAGGCATTATATGGTCGGGGGAAATTGAGTTAGAGATTGGTGACCATCGAGAGGGCTTTCTAGCACTGGCCACTTAAGGAGATTGATTTGTAACCACACATATCATAAGAGGAGATATCCAAGGCTATTTTGGATCGCAGTAAGCGAAAGCTACGATTTAAGGTAGTGCCACTAGTCAGAGTTTGATGGGGGCACAACAGTATTGACGAGTCTATGTGAGAGCGGGAGGAGGATATGCGAGAGCAATATCCAGACTTATTCATCGCAGTTATGACCAAATTTTGGGCATGAAATTCCTTTGCAAGGGGGGAGTATGTAACACCCCATATTTCTGTGTATTTAATATTTAATTAATTCTGGAAAATTTTAAATTACTTGTGTCACGTAATTTAATTGAATTAATTATGGTAATATTTATTTAAATATTGATCAGAGTGTAATGGTTAATATTTGAGAAAATTTAATTACTAAGTGAATAGTAATAATTTAATTACGTCATAACATGTATTAGTGACATGACATTTATTTATCTCAGTCGGAAGTCGATATAGACTAATTTGGGTGTGAGATAAGGTTTTTTATAAATTAATTTGGATGTCGATTCTGAGTGCACGGTTGAGTCTGAATGGGCCGAGATAGTCAAAAAATTATACTCGGAGGTAGTAAATGGGTCACGGGGCATTTTTAGGCATAACCGGGCCCACGCGGGAGTTTTCGGGTCATTTGGGCTTGGCCCATTAGGCTAAAAAGGGATTTGGTATAATGAAACTAGGTATTAGAGTATTGAATGGCATAAATCATACTCCAAACCTAAGGCTTTGAGAGAGAAATAAAGGAAGCAAATTGAGAGCAATTTGGGGAGCTTTTGAAGACAAATTAAGAAAGGGATTTGGGTGTTCTTCATCAAACCTTCATCTACCTCAATGGATCAGACTCGACGAATAATTAGAGGTAAGTGGTTAACTTTCTGTGATTTTAAATTTTGGGATAATCAATTCATATCATAGTGGGTGTATAAAAAAATCCGTTTTGGGGTGTGTGTTAACAATTAAAATGGGTTTTTCTGAATTAGAGTAATGTGTGTAGATTAATTACTCAATTGATGTTAGATTATGATATGGGACTATTGGAATCAGATTGTAGGGTGAGAATTGGTAAGTATTGATGACCAACTTTGAATCTGGATGATGAATTGAAATTAGTGGAATAAACCCAAAAATTACCTAATTTGGTAAACATTAGATTTATGTAAATTTATTGATGATTAAAGGTTTCTAGGGTGTTTAGAACCTACTATTTAATGAATTTAATGTTGATTGTGACTGGGTAAAATCTTCATAAAATCTTCATTTTTGTAAGAAATATTACTTCGCCAATATTTACCAAAATAAAACAATATTTTCAAACATTTTATTTCATAAAATGTTTAACATCAATCATTCTAGAAAATACATTATTTTCACGAAATACCATCTTTTACTATTTCAAAACCTTGTAATATTTATTCATTCTCTATTTTCAACAAAATATCATTTTATCAATACTTTTGTTTCATAAAAATACTTATTATCTTCTACACATTAATTATTCCATTTAACTAAATTCACCCTAATCATATAGCCTCGCTACAAGACTATAAATATACAAATAAAATCTTACACTAAGAGTAAGGTTTTCCCACCTCTAATAATTCCAAAAATAATAGGCATGAAAGGTCTAAGAAGATAGCAACCTTCCAAATCCTAAGGTGGCCTGAACGAGGTTGCCCCACTCCAATAGTATGCTACAACAAGCTTCCAAGCAAAAAACTCCTTCAACTCCATAAAAATCTGCCTCCATCTTCTCCAAAAATCCTCCCAATACTTCACCAAAACTCATAGCTCTTCTCCTAAAATGGTGGAAATGGGTATTCTAAGCTTGAACATGGTGGAATACTACACAAATGGAGGTGGAAAGGTGGTGGGTGTAGGTGGAAGATCACCCACTTATCTCTCTCTCTCTCTCTCTCTTCTTCTTTCATTCTCTCCCAACTCAAAATAAACCGAAATAAGCAAAACAACCCTTAATAAAACCCTCAAAGGCCAAAAACCTCATTTTTCCCCTTCTAGACTGATCTGAGCTCGACAGGTCAAAGTTCTAACGGCTAAAATCATGACAACACACAAGGACAGATTAGATTAAAAGCTCGACTTACGTCGTTCGAATGATAAACCTAGGTCATTCGAACGACTTATCCATCTTGTTCGAACTATAGATCAAGCGACATGCCACTGTAAAGTAGTGACATCTCATTTGAAGCCATGTATCTCGTGACCTTCATGCGACATGCCCATATTGCTACTAATGACACCCCCATTGTCATTTGAACGACCCCCTTTTCTCCTTTTTTTTTATTTTTCTCCAATTTTTACCCACAATTCTTATATAATTATCATTAACCCCACTTAAGCCTTATTTATATAAAAAATTAATTGGATCATTGCGACAGGGTATTATAGGTAAGCAAGAAATAGTATACTATTATTACAAAAATCTTGGTGGATTGACAGTCCACGTTTTTTTTCATCTACATTGTTGAGTTATTGTAGATTGTTGGACAAAAATCTTAGTTAAAAAAAATTCCAACTATTATTTTTTTTTTGGTAATATCTAATTTGTACTTTTTATTTCTGATTAATTCAGGGTTTTAAAAAATGAATATTCTTAATTTCGACGATAGTGGTTATTTAGGCCTCTTTTGTCTCTTTCACTATTATGGTAGTGGGTATTCTTAATTTTGATGGATTGAGGGTACTTGGGGTACTAATTCAGTACTTACTTTTGATTGATATTTATAATTGGAATGATATGAATTATTCTTTATATCAAATATGCTTTTGTTGAAATATTTTTCATATATAATACAATGCTACAAAAAATTTACAAAAAGTTTTGAATCGCACGGGGCTAAAATCTAGTATTCATTGCTTTATCTCATTTTTTACTAATACACTAGTGTATTAAAAACAGGTTTGGTTGCTAATTCATGATCGTTCAGCTAAGTGTAGAGAAAGTTGTCAAAAGAGTTTATTTAATCACCGTGGTGGGTCAAAATCATTTATTCAACACACATTTGAGGAGGTAAATTTGGTAGCTAATATTTGTAACTTACATTCTTTCTTTATAACACCAATTAGTTTACTTTTTTTTATTGCAGAAGGATGGTATGTTATGTGAAACACCTATTGTGCATATTTAACTCTTCCATAACGCCCATTACATTAGTGCTAGAGGATGGGTCAACCATAAAGTCGAGAATGCGTATGTAGGTATATGTGATTGACACTTTTTTTTTCACGTGCAATGGAAAATTAGTATTTGGTGAATTAGATTAATATTTGCATTTTTTCGGTACATGTAAACATTTCATCATTACTTTTTCTTGGTTCATTTAAAAGTGGCTCTACCATTTTCATTAAAAAAAAGAATCTTGACCTCAATTTTACTACAACTAAAGTCCCATTAAAAGTGGTAATATTTTGGGTCAAATTTTTTTCAAAGATCAATCCATTTTTGGAGTTTACTCTAGCATATCCTAATTTATTAATGATAGTTGTTATTATATCAATCTTAATTAAAACTTAATACCATGCCCTTTTTAAGGAGGTATTGGATATATTTCACACTTTTTCTTTACAGAACAACATGCTCGATATGCAGCGAAGCAATCTAGAGCTAACTGATGCATAAATTTCTAAGGAGATTCTTGGGAAGAGGAAGAGTTATGTTAAGGGGTTTGGGTTTGGACCTCGACTTGATACATTTGGATCTAGGTATGGAGCATATGCCATTGTAGAGAATGAGGCCTTGAAATCTGAGATCTCTCAGTTGAATGGTGTTTTGGAGAGTCAAAATGCAACAATCAAGAGTCAAGGAGTGATGATTGAAAATATCATGGCGACGCTTAGTCGGATGGAGGGTTCTTCTTAAGTTTTAATTATAATAAATACTCTTAGATTTGGTTTTAGTAGTATTTAACATTTGTAGTTGTGACAAATTGGTAAATAACTTGTGTCTTAGTTTAAATTGGTCGTTATGACTGTTATATTAGTTTAAACAAATAGTTATGACTCGAGTTTTAATTTCGACAATTGGTTACGACATTTTTCAATATTATTTTTATATTAGTACTCAAGTTGCTATATCTAAAAAAAATCCTCTTGAGACAAAAGCTCTTATTATCGCAGCGAAAAATTTCATATTTAAAAACATTTGATTAAAAAATAACTCATGTTTAGTGATGATTGACACATTTGCAAAGATTTAATTTTTTGTTATTAGTTTTTCAAAATCATATTTTGCGATGAAGTTTCTTTATCATAACAACTTTATAAATGAAAAAATATTTGTGACAAATATAATTGCTTTAACGATGAACTTATGTACCGAGAATGGCCAAAACCAAATAATGTAATTAGAATTGGAACAATGTTTATTTCCTTTAGTGATGTATCTATTTGTTGCTAAAGATTATTTGCAACGAAGTTTCTTTATCATAATAGCCTTGTAAATGAAAAATATTTGCGACGATTATAACTACCTTAGCGGTGAACATATGTATCAAGAATGACCCAAACCAAGTAATGCGATTAGAGTTGCGGCGATGTTTACACACTTTAGTGATGTATACTTTCGTCACTAAATATTAGTTGCGATGAATGTTAGATTTTTTGCAAAATATGTATAGCGACACGCTTTTTGCGATGATGTATTTGAGGAATACATGTCATCGTAAATGATGGTTTGCGATGAATTTTATCCAATGGCGATGGACCTAATTCTTCCTTAAAATATAGTTCTCTTGTAGTGGCCCCACCTCCCCTACCCCACCCCACCTTACTGTCAGAGCTCCTACGACCCTCACCGGAACTCCATTTTTTTAGTGTTTTTATGTGGTAAGGGACTTTTTGGAACAAAATAAAAAGGCTTGGACTAAATGTGTATTAAATAATATTTGAGAAACTATTTGGTGTATTCCCCATAAATATTCCAATCAGAAGCTGTAAATACTAACATATGGTCCCCGAGTTGAATAGATCGTCTAACTTGTATATAAACATTTAGAGTTAAAAACTCAAACACATAGTCCTAACCCAGGTAGTTAAGAGGAGGACAATATTAGAGGCCAATAGAATAACAATCTCAACCATAGTACTTATCCGAGAATTGGGTTATATTCAATGTCGACATTGTGTATAAAGGAAATATGAGTGGGTTGATGGTTAAAAATAGAGATGCCACGTATGAGTCGCATCTACATTGAAAAATGTTACTTTTACTTAAAATTATACAAATGTATTTTATAAATCCAAAATGCTCATCACCAAGTTTTTACACAAAATCTTGTGTACCATGTGCATTAAAGTATTATACTTTTAGTGTATGTATAATATTTTAATTTATTATTATGGGTTACTACCATCTATTGGGTCAAAGATGCATAAAATTTCATAGACTTTTCTTTAATACACAAAGTCCCTATTATTGAGCCAACACAAGTGGTTAAGGATAAGAAATCTTTTCTGAAACTTGCGTGTACGGAGCCATGGCCCTCTTATATGATGCACCTTTCGTATAGTGACAAGTCCCAATACGAAATAGTGGTAGATCCAACCTTTTGCATATCTAGATTAAAGTATTTTTAGAAAGTCCTCGTGGGTAGGGTTGGTGGTATGAATGAATCATCACCATCCCGTGAAGATATGTCTAATTGGTGCATAACAAGGTGGAAAAGCATTGGTGGTGTGATGATTAAGAATCTTTCCAATAATCTATTCTTATTTGATTTTGATTTCGAACAATAGGTTGTGGAATATTGGAGCTTAAAAATGGGAGTACAATGGGGTAATTTTGTTTATAGATAAATGGCATCTACTAGGGTGCAACACCAATCCTACAACAACGCAAAGGCGGGGATGAGTTTGCATGGAAGGTATTCTATTACACTTATGGAGTGATGAAATACTTCGGGCCATAGGAGATCATTACAATAGTTTTCGGGCATCTGACTCAGAGGATATAAGGGGCAAGGAGCTTGGGTGGGTTCCTCTACTCATGAGAGATGGGGAGTAGGTTAACAAAAATAATAATAATCAAAATGGGAGAATATGTGTTTAGTTAAGTAATTTTAGAGGAGAAAGCAGCGAAATTCTCTCTTAAAGAAGTTAACACCGAGCAAAATAAGGTTGCTAGAAAAAAATTATGGTAGGGCAAGTATTGAAGGTAGAGGAATGGAAGTTGGTTTGAGGAGCTTAATATGCTCATAGTCTGGTATGATTATCAACAAAGAGGTGGGACAAAGCGTTGGACAAATGCTAGATTCAGACATAACTATTGTATCGAAAAAACTCAGACTATGGTCGATATTCCACTACATCACAAAAGAAGTGACGAGCTTGTATCCTCCAGAAGTTCGGGGATGACTCAATCTACAGGGGATAGGCGAGTAGGTATATAACAAAATTAAGGGCAGAGGATGGATATGGAGGTAGTAAGGGAAGCATAGGGGTGGCCGAAGGTGGCAACATCACTGGATCGAGGTGGCATGCAGGGGAAGCTTTGGGGTTGGACGCCAAAGTGGGTAGGAAAAATGCATAGATAGGGGACAACTCTAGCTCAGTGGGAGACAATATGTGGAATGCATCCAACATGTGGGTAGTGGAAAATAAAGTTGAAGACTCCAGCATGGGAGGGGATATTGTTGTGTGGGAAAATGTTATAGGAAATTCAAGCGTGGGAGCAAAAAGTTAAATAAGTTTATCTTTTAAACCTAGTGGAGATAAAGAAGAGGCATGGGAGAAATGAATCAAGGGTACATGGTTGGAAGACAAGGTTGTAGATCTGGCAGAAACGGGTTATTTTAATGGGAGGCATGGGGCACCTTCAGTTAGCCCAAAAAAAAATGATCGCAATGAGGTTTATTTTGGAAAATCCATATTGGGTGTAAAAAAATATTAAGGAAATTGTAAATTTGGTCAAAGCAATTAAAAATAGGAGGTTAGGTGGAAGAATAAAGGCAGGAGGAAAATTAACCAATTAGAATGATGTAAAGCGGATGAGAAAGTTGGAGAGTGGGCAGAAAGTCAAAACAAAAATAAAATGGCTATTGTGGTAGCTAGTGAAAACGCAAAAAAAAATATTTCGCAAGTAGATATTTAGTGTTTAACACAGTGAAATGACTTGGGTAGGAGGAAGGGGAAATGGCATTAATTTTATGAAATTCAACAATTCCAAATTGTGGGTAGAATTTGAAATCTCAAGGAATGATGAGTATTATAGGGAAAGGGAGGAGGTTGGTGGATAAAGGACCTGTAGGGATGGGTGGAGAATATGATAGGAGAATTTAGTAAGATTTATGGGGTAGACTACGAGGGAGTGAAAGTAAGTCCCTATGTTTATTTGAGAAAATATGAAGATATGGGGGGGGGGGGGGGGCAATAAGGAGATCGGGGGCATTTTTCTCATGGGAAAATAAAAAGGATAAATAACTTATGCGAATACAATTTTCCCTTAATTACGAGGGTACAGAAGGAAGTTAATGGGGAGAATGTAGGGGGAAGACAAAAGTATTTAATGAAGCTTCGGCTGATCTCATGGAATGTGAGGAGTTTGAACGATCCCTAGAAACGTGGCATTATGTAGGAATCAATGTTGAATCACGTGGAAGGAGGAATAGCTAGACCTATTTGGTGAGGGCGTATGGTTAAGTGGAGTAGCATGGACGTTATATGTCACACCCCTAACCCAAT
This sequence comes from Sambucus nigra, assembly GCA_949130495.1. NCBI lineage: Eukaryota > Viridiplantae > Streptophyta > Magnoliopsida > Dipsacales > Adoxaceae > Sambucus > Sambucus nigra. The sequence continues at coordinate 96,865,272 of OX422212.1, forward strand.
ATCCATACTAATCATTTGTTATTGGAATAATTGGATCATAATCATGAACCCATTGGAAAATATCCTTCATTTATCAATATTTTTCTACACACTGTGTATAGTGAACATAATATTATTATTACACTATATTGAAATCAATATCATAGTCATAATTAACCGAACATACAATACTATGATTAACTATGATAGAATTTCATAATCATCAACTCAATCCATACTAACGCATTATATATAATGTGTGAGTATATTAAAATCTTCAGTGTGACAATGATAAAATCGCCATATTTAAACCCCAGCTCTTTCTAACGGTGCAACTCTCAAAGTTATCGGTCATATGGTATTCTAGCTGGCTGTATACAAACCTGAAATTGTTAAAATATAAACCACAAGCATTAAGCTTAGTGAGGTACTCCTTCCCTACAATGAAATAACAATTCTATATCGAATATGTGGATATAAAATCTGAACAATCCTGCCCATTGGCAATAACAATCCCTGGATCATAAGATCCAAATAATTCTGCCCATTGGCAATAACAAATCCTGGATCATAAGATCCAAATAATTTTGTCCATTGGCAATAACAAATCCTGGAACATTAGTTCCAACAAATCATTGGATCTTTGTACAATTCCAATCCTGGATCATAAGACCCAAACAAATCCTGGATATTTTAATATCCAAACAAATCATGAATACCGAAGTATTCAAATCAATCCTGGATCATGAGACACAAACAAATCCTAGATATTTTAATATCCAAATAAATCCTGAATACCGAAGTATTCAAACAAATCATGCTCTTAGAGCTATATTCATATTAATATATGAAACAAATCATAAGTACACTCACCTCGACAGTTTAACTGGCTTTTCCCTTACCTTTATCCGGTATTTGTTCAATCATCTCTTCTTCCCTTCCTATCATTATTAGAATATTAGTATCATCATAAGAATATCAATAATCCAAAGAATGATTTAAACATAATTCAATCCATAAGCATCACATGATTCCATTCAAATCATTTACCACAAGTGAAGTTTCATCCAAATCCATGTTAATATATATAACATATCCAAATCATAGACTAAATATACATTCATTTATTGTTGGAAATTCAATCCTTGTCATATTAGTATTCCAATACAAAAGACGCTACATCATTTTAAGTCTCCTAGAGCAAGATATGCCCATTTCTTTACCACATAGCAAATCTGCCCTCTAGGCTCTTTTATCGTTCATTCAACTTCCAGGAATTTCCATAATTTTTTTACATCATAAATTTATATAATATTTCACCCAACATCAGTAAACATATTGAAAAATACAAGATTAAAATTTCATGATTTTCAGAGTTCATATGCTATGTCAAGTAAAACATCGAACACATGGCGGGCATACTTTCACCCTTAGGGAAGATTTCATACCCAAATTTCAAACTCTCACCAAAGACTCATTTATTGGTATTTTCACAAAATTTTAGGATATGTCATACATATATGAGTCCAGGTTAATCTACAATTAGAATCAATCAATTCCAGTAAGTATACAGAAATATATGGAAGTTTGAATAAACAAGGTTACTAAACAAAACAATCTCAAGGGTTTACACATTCAAGTTTGCTTAAACTTACATCTATCCATAAGTACACATCAAGACATGGAATTTCAGTAAACAAATGATTATTTCAATAATTTAAATAAGTAATAAAAAAAATAAACAAGATTTATGGATGGAAATACCGTAGGGGCTTTTACGTAATTTTTTTATGAATTTTTCTTCTATTTCTCCTCACACTTTCTTCCTAAACTTCAAAACTCTCTTTCCTTAGGTTAAAACTCTTCCATGGCTGAAATATGCTGAAGGAAGAGCTTAATTCAAGGGTTATAAGTCGGCATAAGGTCACCCCCCCTAGTCCAATCAAAATATAACATGTGGCATTATATAAAACAAAATATCATTTAAGGCTAAATGACTACTTTACCCCCTGTCCGTAAAAAAGACAATATCTTCCCACTCGGATGTCCGTTCGATGAAACGTTTGTTTTGTTATAAACCTAACTCATATATATACAAATATATATTTTACAACTCAAGTTCATTGTTATGTCATAAAGGTCAAAACTAGCCTCCAACAGGAACATTCCTACCAAAAACTTTAAAATTTCACCTTTGTAACTAATTCGATATTTCAAGATTCATGAAGGTAGGATTAAACTAAACATAATGACTTAACATCATATATATTAATAACACACTACTCATATTACATAAGCTAAGCATGCTTTAAGAATATTTAATCAAAATTATATTCGGGTTGTCATAATTTTCCCCCAGTTAGGAAATTTCGTCCCCGAAATTGACATACCTTGGTTATCTGAATCAAACAAATACGGATAATGCGTCTTCATGATATACTCACTCTCCCATGTAGATTCTTCCATGGAATGCCTTCTCCACATAACCTTCACAAGTGGGATCACTTTTGATCTCAATATTTGTTCTTTCCTATCGACGATTGCAAGTGGTTCTTCCACATAGCTCAAATCTTCTTTCAACGCAATAGGTTGTTCCACCAATACATGTGAAGGATCCTCTACATACTTTCTCAACATAGAAACTAGGAAAACATCATGTAGTCGAGATAACTCATGTGGTAACGCTAGCTTGTAGGCAACCATCCCGACTTTCTCAAGAATTTCATAAGGTCCAATGTAGCATGGACTTAATTTCCCTTTCTTTCCAAACCTCATAACTCCTTTCCATAGCGATATCCAAAGAAACACATAATCCCCTTTCTGCAATCCCAAATATTTTCATCGTTTATCCACATAAATTTTATGTCTGCTTTGAGCTGTTCTCATTCTATCTTGAATAATCTTCACTTTTTCAGTGGTGACTTCAATCAATTCCGGAACCTCTATCTTTCTTTCACTAACTTCACCCCAACATACCGGTGTACGACATTGTCTACCGTACAATGATTCATATGGGGCCATACCAATAGTAGACTGAAAACTACTGTTATATGTAAATTCTATCAAAGGCAAATATTCATACCAATTACCTTTGAAATCAAGCACACAAGCTGTAAGCATATCTTCCAAAATATGTATTGTTCTTTCAGACTGCCCATCTGTCTAAGGATGAAAATCAGTACTAAACTTCAAGTTAGTACCCATAGCACACTGCAAGCTATCCCAAAATATGGATGTAAAAGTAGGGTCTCTATCTAAAACAATAGATACCGGTGCTCCATGCAATCGAATAATTTCATTAACATATAATCTAGCATACCTATCAACTGTATACGTTGTCTTGACTGCTAGAAAATGAGCGGACTTCACCAATCTATCCACCACTACCCAAATCGAATTTGACCCCTTTTGAGATGGAGGAAGCCCAACCACAAAATCCATCGTTACATGATCCCATTTCCACTCCGGTATTGGCAACGACTGAAGCAGACCAGTAGGTTTCTGATGCTCCACTTTTACTTGCTGACATATAAGGCACCTAGCAACAAAATCAGCTATTTCCTTCTTCATATTATTCCACCAATAATTCTCCTTTAAATCCCTATACATTTTTGTACTACCAGGATGCATAGTATAAATGGAATTATGAGCCTCATCTAAAATTTCCTCTTTCAATCCACACACATTAGGCACGCAAAATCGCTGCTTATACAATAAAGTGCCATCATTCATAATACAAAAATCTTCATACTTACCATCTTGGACATCTTGTCGTTTCTTCTCAAGAAAAGGATCTTGACTTTGCAAATCACGATTACGGCTAGCTAACAAAGGCCTCACGCTTACATGAGCAAAGAACCTGTCCCCATCGGCTAGCTTCAATTCTACTCCCATCAATCTCAACTCCATGATGTGGGAAACTCTAGCACACCGAATACAAGATAACCTTCCTGAAGCCTTTCTACTTAGAGCATCTGCAACTACATTTGCCTTCCTTGGGTGGTAGTGAATTGTACAATCATAGTCTTTAATTAACTCCAACCATCGCCTCTGCCTCAAATTCAACTCCTTTTGAGTAAATAAATACTTAAGGCTTTGATGGTCAGTAAAAATTTCACATACCTCACCATATAGATAATGACGCCATAATTTCAAAGCAAACACAATAGCAGCAAGTTCCAAATCATATGTAGGATAATTACGTTCATGTGTATGCAACTGCCTATAAGCATAAGCAATAACTTTACCATGCTACATAAAAACACAACCCAACCCCTGATGTGAAGCATCGGTATAAATAACAAAACCATCTCCACCGTGTGGAATAGTAAGAACAGGTGCAGTTACCAATCTCTTCTTCAATTCTTCAAAACCATTTTCACAATCAGAATTCCATTCAAACTTAATATCTTTCCGGGTTAGTTTAGTCATCGGCAAGGCAATCGAGGAAAATCCCTTAATAAACCTTCTATAATATTACCCAGCTAAACCCAGAAAACTTCTCACCTCAGTGACATTATTGGGCCTTTCCTATTTTACAATAGCTTACACCTTCTTGGGATCAACACATATACCATCTCCAGAAATAACATGTCCTAAAAATATAACTTTTGATAGCCAAAATTCACATTTGCTAAACTTAGCATACAATTGATTATCTTTCAACACATTCAAAATAGTTCGAAGTTGTTTTTCATGATCAACCATAGCACGTGAATAAATCAGAATATCGTCAATAAAAATTATCACAAATGAATCAACGAAAGGATGCAGTACCTGGTTCATAAGATCCATAAATACAGTTGGAGCATTAGTCACCCCAAAAGGCATCACCATAAATTCAAAATTACCATACCGAGTACGAAAAGTAATTTTAGAAATATCACACCCCTTCACCTTCAACTGATGACAACCTGATTGCAAGTCTATCTTTGAAAACACTTTAGAACCCTGTAATTGATCAAACAAATCATCTATACGAGGTAAAGGATATTTGTTCTTAATTGATATACCCGTTTATACCCTCAGCCTGGACGAGGATTACCTCCAATACGGACGACCCTACGAGGGGACGACCCTTCACCAAGCCTCAGCTGGTCACCACCAGGCCCAGATGACCATACGAGGGGCCGACCCTCCGTCAGCCTCTAGACGACCATACGAGGGGCCGACCCTCCGTCAGCCTTTAGACGACCCTACGAGGGGCCGACTCTTCCCCGGAATCCGGACGACCCTACAAGGGTACGACAGTCCGAGGCCAGAATTAAGCCAGGCTCACTACCAGAAGAAACTTTGCCCTCGGCCTCGGCTCATAGGCCGAGGGTGATATCATGACGGCGCGTGGTTTGGGAGACGCGTGGAACAGTGAGCGTCAGGCTCATATGACACGTGGCAGACCGTTATAACAGAATCACCCCCTCACTTGAGGGAATATCATGTCATCATTTGGCATCTACAGGTGTCAACAGGGAATTGGCTAGATCATTATTCACATGCACCATGCTTACTTGGGGGTACACTACACCCCCCAAGACCTATATATACTTGTCACCTACAACCCTATAGGGGATCGATCCATGAACAGTAGCCCTAGCTAAAACTCTGCTTGTACACACACAGTAGAGAGAGAGAGAGAGAGAGAGAGAGAGAGAGGGTTATGTGCATTGTATCCATGGCCATTAGTGCCCATACTTAGTGGATCACACACTCACAGTGGATGTAGGCCAATTTGGCTGAACCACTATACATCATTGTCTTATTTCCTCTTATACTCATCCCCTTCTATACACTTACATACTTATATACTTGCATCTCTATGGCTGCCATAACTACTACTGTTTGAGCTCACTATCACTTACCTGGTGGTGCTAAATCTCAGCATCATCAGTTTGGCGCCGTCTGTGGGAAACGAGAAGACATCTCTTCCTTTGCACAGCTTGACCTCACTGGGCACTCTGGTGGTGAACCAACACTCCCCCTGAGAGGAGGTGTTTCACCATTGAAAGAGACCCACTAAGGTTCCCAAGCTCACCAGTATGTTCTTCAGTCCAACTTTCCATAGCTCAAGCACATGGCACCTGAGATGCCACCACCACCTCTTCCCCCGCCGGATGAGGGGGGAAGACCCAGTCCCAGCCAGCCACCACCTCAGTCTGAGATGGCTGATGTGGCAGCAGCCCTAAAGTCTCTAGCAGCCAGCCAGCGGATGATGCAGGAGCAGTTCACAGCTCTAAGTCAGAACATACTGAGACCACCAGGGGTCTCACCTGAGATGATTACTCCGGCAGCAGCTCCAGGACAGCTTGAGGCTAGGGGACCACCCCAGGCACCACGTAAAGACCTGCCACCCCCTCAGCGACGTAGGGATGTTGCTGACCCCCGGCGTTTACGCTTGGGGAGGCAAGGAAACCCTTACCCTGAGGACAGGTATGACGATCTGGAGGAAGAAGAGGCTCCAGTAGAATGCTGGGAGCCGTATGAAGTCTCCAACAATACTGTACGACCTCTCCAGGATAGTAGAGTAAAGTGCGGGAGACCAAACCCTGATGATCGCCCAAGAGGCTCTGCTTTTGACCGCCTGAGCAGGGGGTCGGCCTTCGAGAGGCTGGGCCCAGTGAATGACCTACGGGACAAGTTGTCCAAGTCAAGAAGTGCAGCGAGATCTAGGAAAGAGGCAGCAGAAGGCCGACCCCAAAGACGGGATGATGGCCAAAGGGAAGTAAACAGCCGACACAGGCCCGCCGTAGCGGAGCCCTCCATCCACCTCCAAGAGGCAGCGGGGGATAACATCGGCCACGCCGACCCTGTGAGGCCCTGGAATGACTCAATCCAGCGGTTAGAGGATAAGATTGGCGACATGCTGAAGAGCCGGGACCCTCTTCAGAGGGGATACACCATAGGCTCACCCTTTGTGGCAAAGATAGTTAACTTCCCCACGCCGTCAAAGTTCAAGCCACCTATGGTCACCCCAAGGTATGACGGGAGCACCAACTCCGTCCACCACGTGGAGATGTATCAGTCAGCGGCAGACATATACTCTATCTCAGATGAGATGAGATGTCGTGCCTTCTCTGGTACCCTGACAGGGGCTGCGCATGTGTGGTACACGTCTCTTCCAAAAAATTCTATTGGAAACTTTAAGCAGTTGGCAGACCTGTTCATCCATAATTTCTGCTTCGGGGTGAGGCCACAGAAGAAGACCACCCACCTGCTCTATGTTAAGCAGGGGAAGAACGAGAATCTGCGGGACTATATAGCCAGATTCAATAAGGAGAAGCTGGAGGTAGAAGACTATGAGGAGAGCATAGCTATGACAGCCCTGATTGGAGGACTCCAAAAGGGGAAGCTGTTATGGAAGCTTGCTGAAGACCCTCCGAGGACGATGGCCGAGCTGTTGTCGACAGCAGGAAAGGTGATGAACGCCGAAGAGGCGATGGATGCAAAATATGAGGACGAAAGAGGAGGTGCAAGTGGGAGTAAATACCCCAAGAAGAACAAAGAGTGGAAGAAAAGAACCATGGATGATAAGTTCGCGGGGTACACCCCTCTGACGGTCAGCTGTGAACAGCTCCTCAATGAGATAAAGAGTGACCGGACGCTGAAGTGGCCTGAGAAGCTGAGGGCAGCCCCCGGCAAGAGGAACAGGATCCTGTGGTGTGAATTTCACCAAGACCATGGTCACGTAACAGAAAAATGCTTTGCTCTGAAAGATGAGATTGAGAAGATGCTGAAAGAAGGGAAGCTCAGAAAATACGTGGATCGAGACGCCTTCAAGAGGGGCCGAGGGGACGACCCCAGAAAAAAGCGAGTTGATGCATGCAAAGAAGGTCCTCAAAAAAGAGGGGACGACCCCTCTAACGATGAGGACGACCCTGACCTCCCGTTAAGAGACGACCACGGTCCTGTCAAGAGGCTCAATATGATCTCGCTCGGTGTAGGAATGATCTCCGGGGGTTTAGCAGGAGGAGGGTCTGAGGTCGCTGATAGGAAGGCCCATGTTGCTGAGGCTAAGGCAGTGACGAAGGTGGTGCACTCAACCTCCCTAGAGGTCAAGTCAGAAAAAAGGAAGAAGGTTGACATGGACACTTTGATAGTGGGATTTTCAAGGATGGACTTCAAAGGCCTCTTGGCCCCGCATGATGACCCTCTCGTCATCACTACTAGGGTGCACGGGTGCGAAGTACCGAGGATCCTGGTAGATGGGGGCTCATCCGCAGATGTGATGTTTTGTCCATGCTTCAAGGCCTTGGGCCTCAGTCGTGCCAGACTTGTCCCATACCATCATCCATTGATTGGGTTCAGTGGGGAGAAGGTTCACCCCCTGGGAATATATGAGGCTGATGTCAGGATGGGGGACGAATGGCCGAGATGGCTCACCAAGAGGGTCAGTTTCTTTGTGCTGGATGAGCATGTGTTTTCGGCATACAACATCATACTGGGACGTGTGGCCCTCAAGGGGTTTGAAGCTGTGCCGTCCACAGTCCACCAGATGGTTAAGTTCCCTACCCCTTACGGGGTGGGGGAAGTTCAGGGAGACCAGACGACAGCAAGAGAGTGCTACTACAACTCTGCTGAAGAAAGGGAGGCACACAAGAGGGCTACAGTCACTTACAACATTGATACCCTAGACCCCAGGGACGAGACGAAGCTCAAAAAAGGAGAAGCCGCTGAGGAGGTAGAACCCATCATCCTCGATGAGGATGACCCGGGAAAAACCGTCCAAGTTGGCAAGTCTCTGAAGCCCAGTATCAAGAAAGACCTCATCAAACTGTTGAGGAGAAGGCGAAGCGTCTTCGCGTGGAGTCATGCAGATATGCCAGGGATCGACCCTGAAATCATGTGCCACAAACTCAATGTGGTAGAAGGAGTGAAGCCGGTAAAGCAGAAGAGGAGGATTTACTCTAGAGAGAAGTATGAGGTCATCAGGGATGAGGTTAAAAAATTACAAGACGCTGAGTTTATCAGGGAGGTCATCTACCCTGAATGGCTGTCTAACGCAGTCATTGTCCCAAAGGCCAACGGGAAGTGGCGGATGTGTGTGGACTTCACAGACCTCAACAAGCACTGCCCCAAAGACAGCTTCCCTCTCCCTCGCATTGACCAGATGGTAGACGCTACTGCAGGCCATGAGCTCATGAGTTTTATGGATGCCTACTCAGGGTATAACCAGATCTTCATGAACCCTGATGACTCGGAGAGGACTGCCTTCATCAATGATAAGGGGACATACTGTTATAGGGTCATGCCCTTTGGTCTAAAAAATGCGGGGGCAACATACCAGCGCCTCGTAAATAAAATGTTCGAAGACCAAATTAGGAAGTCTATGGAGGTCTATGTGGATGACATGCTGACCAAGAGTTTGAAAGCAGAGGATCATGTGGAAGACTTGGAGAGGACCTTTAATACGATGGACAAGTACCAAATGAAGCTTAATCCGGCCAAGTGTGTCTTCGGGGTCGGAGCGGGGAAGTTCTTGGGGTTCATTGTCAATCAAAGAGGCATCGAGGCCAATCCTGAAAAGATAAAGGCCCTTATTGAGATGAAGACCCCCAAGTCCATCAAAGAGGTTCAGAGGCTCACAGGGAGAGTGGCTGCCTTGAACAGATTTGTGTCGAGGGCTACAGACAGGTGTCTACCATTTTTTAAGATCCTCAGGAAGGCCTTTGAATGGAGTGAAGAGTGTGATGAGGCTTTCAAGGAGCTAAAATCGTACTTAGGGTCTCCCTTGCTGCTGTCACGACCCGTGCAGGGTGAACGACTTTACGTGTACCTCGCCGTCTCAGAGTCTGCCATCAGCGCAGCCATTGTGAGAGACGAGGACGGTATACAGAAGCTTGTATACTTTAACAGCAAGGCACTCCAGGGGCAGAGCAAAGATACCCGAGGATGGAAAAGTTGGCCTACGCCTTGATCCATGCCTCAAGGAAGATGAAGCCGTACTTCCAGTCCCATACTATGGTCATCCTTACTGACTCTCCTCTTAGGCAGGTCCTACACAAGCCTGAAAAATCAGGAAGGCTAATGACCTAGGCTATAGAGCTGGGGGAGTTCGATATTGTGTATCAGCCTAAGACAGCCATTAAGGGGCAGGCATTGGCAGACTTCGTGGCTGAGTTCACCTGGGAAGATGATGAGGCCGAGGGTGAGACCCTCGGGAAGACGGATACAGAAGACAGACCCGTAGACACACCCGCAGATAGGGCTGAGACGAGCACCGCTAAAAGGAAAGTGACTGAAAACGAAGAGGGAAGATACATATTTAGACAGGGGTCCCTCTCTGAGGGAAATTTTTCAGAAGGAAAGACTCCGTGGAGCCTCTTCGTTGATGGGTCCTCCTGCGATAGCGGAAGTGGTGCTGGACTGATACTGTCAGCACCTGATGGCACAGACGTCGAATACGTCCTAAGGTTCAACTTCAAACCCTCCAACAACGAGGCTGAATATGAAGCCTTAGTAGCAGGGCTCTCCTTGGCCAAGTCTCTTAATGTCGGTCAGATTTTGGTCCATAGTGATTCAAGACTAGTCGTGAATCAGATACTAGGAGCCTACGAGGTTAAGGACGAAAGGATGGCTAGGTAGCTCGAGAAGGTGAGGTCATTACTGAAGGGCTTCAGAGAAGTGAAATTAAGGAGGGTACCTAGGCTTGATAATGGCCGCGCTGATGCCCTTGCTAGGCTGGCCTCGGCAACAAGAACAGACATCAGGAGGACGGTCCCAGTAGAGATTTTGCTCCGACCGACTATTGAGGACGCTGAGGGAACACCTAGAAATTGCCTAAGTGTTTCCCAAGAAGCTTCGTGGATGGACCCCCTTATCAGATACATTAAAGAGGGTGAGATGCCAGAAGCAAGACAAGAGAGGAAGAAGCTGAGATACAGGGCTGCAAAGTTCACTGTCATCGGAGACACGCTGTACAAAAAGGGGTTTCTGCTCCCCTTACTTAGGTGTGTGCATCCCTCAGAAGTCCCTTCCATTTTGCAAGATGTGCATGAAGGGTCGTGCTCAAGCCACATTGGGGGTAGATCCTTGGCAAAGAGGGTGATCACCCAAGGCTACTGGTGGTCGACCTTAGGAAAAGATGCTGCCGCATATGTTAAAAAGTGTGATAAATGCCAAAGATTTGCTACCATCCCTCACCAACCTCATCAGCCCCTCACCTCCATTACATCCCCATGGTCGTTTGCAGTGTGGGGGATTGACCTGGTAGGACCTTTACCGAGGGCAGTCAATAACTATCGGTTCCTCATCGTAGCAATTGACTACTTTTCAAAGTGGGTAGAGGCCGAACCGATGGTCACAATTACAGAGCAGAAGACCTTCCAGTTCATCTGGAAGAATGTGATATGCAGATATGGTCTACCCAACACCCTCATCTCGGATAACGGGACCCAGTTCAAGAATGCCTCTCTGCAGAAGTACTGTGAGAGGGTAAGTATCAAACAATTTTTCTCCACCCTAGGCCGACCTCAGGCCAATGGGCAAACTGATGTTACGAATAGGACAATCCTAGATGGGATTAAGAAGAGGCTTGAGGAGGCAAAAGGAAGATGGGTCGAGGAGTTATATGCAGTGTTGTGGGCGTACAGGATGACAGTAAGGACCTCTACTGGGGAGACCCCATTCATGTTAGCTTATGGATCAGAAGCAGTCATCCCCACCGAAGTTGAGTTTCCTACTCATAGGGTCCAAATGTACGACCCCCAGGGAAATAAGGAAGAGAGGAGACTTGACCTGGACTTGATTGAGGAAAGAAGGGAGGATGCTGAGATAAGGCAAGCTTCCTACCAGCAGAGGACCGTAAGGTTTTACAACCAGAGGGTGAAACAGAGACCTATCGCAATAGGAGACTTGGTTCTCAAAAAGACTTGGCAGAAGCCCAATAAGCTCCATCCTAATTGGCACGGCCCCTATAGGGTCACCGATGAAGTTGTCCCTGGGACCTATAGACTAGAAAACCTACAAGGGGAACCATTTTCCAACCCCTGGAACGCAGACCATCTGAAGAAATACTACCAGTAGTGTTGTAAGGTCTTGACAGACCACAGTTGTAATAGAAGTTGCTCCAACAGAACACTTTGGAAAAATTAATAAGAAATATTAGTGTTTCCCTCATCTTGTGGTTATCAGTTCTAGCACGCATGGAAATATATACAGAAAACTACCCTCGGCTATAATGAGGATCAGTGGAGGGGACGACCCCACCACAGTCCTCAAGAAAGACGAGGGTAGACTTTGTTAAAAACCATTAATTTGGTAAGTTGAACCCTCGGCTATAATGAGGATCAGTGGAGGGGACGACCCCACCACAGCCCTCAAGAAAGACGAGGGTAGACTTTGTTAAAAACCATTAATTTGGTAAGTTGAACCCTCGGCTATAATGAGGATCAGTGGAGGGGACGACCCCACCACAACCCTCAAGAAAGACGAGGGTAGACTTTGTTAAAAACCATTAATTTGGTAAGTTGAACCCTCGGCTATAATGAGGATCAGTGGAGGGGACGACCCCACCACAGTCCTCAAGAAAGACGAGGGTAGACTTTGTTAAAAACCATTAATTTGGTAAGTTGAACCCTCGGCTATAATGGGGATCAGTGGAGGGGACGACCCCACAGTCCTCAAGAAAGACGAGGGTAGACTTTGTTAAAAACCATTAATTTGGTAAGTTGAACCCTCGGATATAATGAGGATCAGTGGAGGGGACGACCCCACCACAGCCCTCAAGAAAGACGAAGGTAGACTTTGTTAAAAACCATTAATTTGGTAAGTTGAACCCTCGGCTATAATGAGGATCAGTGGAGGGGACGACCCCACCACAACCCTCAAGAAAGACGAGGGTAGACTTTGTTAAAAAACATTAATTTGGTAAGTTGAACCCTCGGCTATAATGAGGATCAGTGGAGGGGATGACCCCACCATAGTCCTCAAGAAAGACGAGGGTAGACTTTGTTAAAAACCATTAATTTGGTAAGTTGAACCCTCGGCTATAATGAGGATCAGTGGAGGGGACGACCCCACCACAGTCCTCAAAAAAGATGAGGGTAAACTTCATAAAAACCATTAATTTGGTTAATTGAACCCTCGGCTATAATGAGGACCAGCGGAGGGGACGACCCCTCCACTGTTCTCTAAAAAGACGAGGGTAGACTACATCTAAAATCATTTGGTTAATTGAACCCTCGGCTATAATGAGGACCAGCGGAGGGGACGACCCCTCCACTGTTCTCTAAAAAGACGAGGGTAGACTAGATCTAAAATCATTTGGTTAATTGAACCCTCGGCTATAATGAGGTCGGATGAGGGGACGACCCCTCATTGGTCCTCATTATAGACGAGAGAAGGGTTATTACCATAATAAAATGAAATAAAGAAGATAGCAGTTGTGAAAGGAAGAGACGATGGTATTAATATAAAGCATCAAGTGTTTTACAATACATAGAACAAAAACACAAAAATGAGGGTATGGGCCACAGACGGCCACCCTAAGAGATGATATCAGAAGGCAGAGCCTCAACATCAATGGGAATGGTCTCCTCTGTTACCAGCACCGGATGATCTTCAGATGTACCGACCCCTTCGAGCTGGACTTGGGACTCCACCTGGTTGAGGGCCTCGGCAATTAGGGGATCGTCCAATTGAACACCCTCCAGTGAAGGGAGAACAGAGGAAACCACATCGCCAAATTTTAGGACGACCCATCGGCAGGCCGTCCTAATCCCCCTTTCAAGATATTCAAGGCCGAAGCCCTGAAATTCATCTGAAGTCTTGTATGCCTCCACAACATCAGCCTCAGCTTTCTTAATGGCTGCTTCCAGATCAGTCTTATGCTGGGCCTCCAGGTTGATCAGAGCCTCATCCTTTCCCTTGATCAACAAGTCCTTGTCCTTGATCAACAAGTCCTTAGCCTGAAGATCGGCATCATGCTGCCTCGTCAGCTCATCAAGGACTCTAGCATGCTCAGTCCTTGTGCTCTCCAGCTCGGCCCTCGCAGTGTCCAGCTCTGTCCGTAGGTCAGCCTCTTGTTGAATGGCCCTCTCAGCTTCATGGAATTTCTATTGATTCTCAGCCATCCACTTGGTGGCTGAGGTGAAGGCACAGACAGACTGCAAGAAAAATGAACAAATGTCAAGAGGGGCCGAGGGAACAGTTAATGAAAGAATGAAATTAAAGAAGGTCAAGGTCAATACCTAAGCAAGGGAGTGCAGACCGAAGTCATACACTTTGGATGGAGGCATCTTTGCCAAGAACTCGAAGTCAGAGGGCGATGGTGCAGAGAACATCGAGGCCTTGGCCGCCCTCAAGTTGGCAATAAGGGATGAGGGGTCGGCCCTCAGATGGGACAGATTCGGAGACCAGAAGGCCCCCATGCTGGACGAGGAGGTCGTCCCCTCAGAGGCTTCGACCCTTGCCCTCGTCCTTCGATCAGGCTGATGCTCAACAGGAGCCTCAGGCTCCTTCCTTTTGTGGCTATCGGCTGTCGGCTCAACAACCGTCGGCCCTGAGGCCCTTGTCTTCTTGGGAGCTTGCTGAGGCTCCTTCCCCTTCTTCTTTGACAGACCAGCAAGTAGGCTTGGAGCAGTCATATCCCAGAGGTAATCTGACACACCTGCAGGACGACCTGAAAAGGATACGATGCATCAGAAAAATACAGAGATAAAGGGGAAACACTTCAAAAAAAGTAAAAAATAGAAAACGTGCTGTATCACTCACATAGTTCTGTCAGAGGGCCGACCCTTAAACCAGCTTCTTTGAGGTACCGGGGGGTCATCAAATCTTCTAACTTTGGGATCTCACCCCCTCTCCCTCGTCCCCTCATATACTCAACAATATCCCTTTCCTCCAAGCTAAGTCCGGGGTCTGACCTAGCTTTCATTGAGGGATTAGACCATTTGTTAGGGACCCTCGGACCGTCGGCAGAAGGGGACGCCTCGGCAGAGCTCTCCCATGCCCCAGATATGAAGAAGAACCTCTTTTTCCAATCATGATTGGAAGTTTGAGCCACGTGGAGCAGCTTCTTCTCAAATCTTCTCGCCCCTAGATGATAGTATCCGGGCTGTTTAGATGAAGAGGTGATATTGTAGCAGGCCAAGAACACGTCGAACGAGGGCTCATCAGTGAAAGAGTTTTTCCACAAAGAGATATACCCCAGAATCGTCCTCCAAGAATTGGGTGGAAGTTGCGAGGGGGAGACGCCCAAAGCCGACAGAATATCTACAATAGCAGGATGGAAAGGAAGTCTGACACCTACTTTGAACATTTGCTCGTAGACTGCAACCTCTCCCTCTTCACCCTCAAAAACCCTCTCAGCCTCAGAGGGCACCCTCATAGTTACCCCAGAGGGCACTCCGTAAATATGCCTCCATATCAGAAGGTCCCTATCTCTAACAGAGGAGATAAAAGACGAGGCATAGGAGGTATCAACCTCATCATCTGTATCGTCATCCTCGTCCTCACCCCCTTCCCCCTCATCACCTGCAGGAGGACCCTGAGGAAAAGCCACTTGGAAAGCATTGGGGGAAAGAGTTGTCACAGGGACAGCCTCAGAGGGGATCGTATCCTCGGCCTCTCGGGGAGGGCTAAGATCAGACGTGTCCCTTCTACCGGACGTCCCGGCACCAGTTGAAGAGAAGGCTCTCTCGTCCATTTCGCTTGGTTTGGGAGTGTTGGTCGGACGAGATGACGACCCGCAAGACTCAGAGGGTTCAGGCGGTCTGATGGTGGCAAGAGGAATGGGAAAGATGGGTCGTACCCAATTAGGGTCGGCCCTTCGTCTCCTCTCTTCCTCTTCCTCTATTCGTCTGATCTCGGCAAAGAGTTTTTCTCTCAAGGGTGGGAACTCAGACACTAGGTTGTAAAGCCTCCTAAGCATTAAAGGGAAGACTCTACACTTGGAGAAATTACACTACACTTGACTAATTTAGCTATGAACAAATGGGGAATTGACCAGGTTTGACTTTTGGATTGAACAAAGAACTTAAAGGTTTTCGTCAAGAACGATCCAAGAACCAGTTACCGGAGAAGACACCGGAAGAGCTAAGGGGAACTCGAAGCTGATGTAACCCTATGACCCTAAAAAACAAACATAAATGAAGACAAAAGAAAGCGCTGGGTGAAAGAGGTTACCTGATGAAGAGAAGGGCAAGAACGCTGTTAGGACCTAAAGGTTTGAAGGCTGAAAATGGCGGTGGAAACTGGTTCTAGAGAGAGAGAAGGCCTGGGCGCGAAGAATAAGAAGAAGGAGAGAGAGAGTTTGAAAATTCCTTAAATACTTTGGCAATTAGTGGACCCCTTTACCAAGAAAGGTATAATTAGGGCACAAGGCCCCAAGTGCACTGCGCAGCCGCCCTGCCTTGGAAACTGGAACAACAATGAGTACCTGCCCAGGTGTCACTCACCTAACTGATCATACATGCATCTCATTTAAATCACTATCCCTCAGCCATCTCAGCAGCACCTATGGCTAAGGGCTGGGGGGTGATTGATATACCCGTTTATACCCTCAGCCTGGACGAGGATTACCTCCAATACGAACGACCCTACGAGGGGACGACCCTTCACCAGGCCCAGCTGGTCACCACCAGGCCCAGACGACCATACGAGGGGCCGACCCTCCGTCAGCCTCTAGACGACCCTACGAGGGGCCGACCCTTCCCCGGGCTCCGGACGACCCTACGAGGGTACGACAGTCCGAGGCTAGAATTAAGCCAGGCTCACTACCAGAAGAAACTTTGCCCTCGGCCTCGGCTCATAGGCCGAGGGTGATATCATGACGACGCGTGGTTTGGGAGACGCGTGGAACAGTGCGCGTCAGGCTCATATGACACGTGGCAGACCGTTATAACGGAATCATTCCCTCACGTGAGGGAATATCATGTCATCATTTGGCATCTACAGGTGTCAATAGGGAATTGGCTAGATCATTATTCACATGCACCATGCTTACTTGGGGGGTACACTACACCCCCCAAGACCTATATATACTTGTCACCTACAACCCTACAGGGGATCGATCCATGAACAGTAGCCCTAGATAAAACTCTACTTGTACACACACAGTAGAGAGAGAGAGAGAGAGGGTTATGTGCATTGTATCCATGGCCATTAGTGCCCATACTTAGTGGATCACACACTCACAGTGGATGTAGGCCAATTTGGCTGAACCACTATACATCATTGTCTTATTTCCTCTTATACTCATCCCCTTCTATACACTTATATACTTATATACTTGCATCTCTATGGCTTCCATAACTACTACTGTTTGAGCTCACTATCACTTACCTGGTGGTGCTAAATCTCAGCATCATCATTAATTGTAGCTTTATTCAGTTGCCTATAGTCAACACACAAATGCATAGTACCATCTTTCTTTTTCACAAATAAAACTAGTGCACCCCAAGGAGATACACTTGGGTGTATGAACCCTCTATCAAGTAAATCCTGTAACTGAATCTTAAGTTCTTTTAATTCAACAGGAACCATTCTATACGGTGCCATAGAAATAGGGATTGTTCCCGGTGCTAATTCAATACTAAATTCAACTTCTCTCTCTGGCGGTAATTCAAGCAATTTGCTAGGAAACGCTTCTGGAAAATCTCTTACTATAGGAACATCAACTAATTATAAATCCCCCTTCACAGTGTCAAGAACATATGAAATAAACCCTCACAACCCTTACTCAATAATTTCCTTGCCTGAATAGCAGAAATAATGAAACTAGGAACAATTTTCCTTTCCCCCACAAATTTAAATTCAGACTCACCATGTAATTTAAAAATAACTTCCTTACAGAAACAATCCATGGATGCATGATATTTGGATAACCAATCCATTCCCAAAATTACGTCAAAATCAGAGATACCCAATGGAAGTAAGTCTATAACTGTATCTGTAACCCCCACAGTCAAAACACAACCATGAAAAACATATTCAACTACAATCATATCCCCCATAGGCATGGAGATACCCAACCCCACATCTAAATAAGTGCATAGTCTATTCAGATATATTGAAAATGCATATGACACAAAAGAATGTGTGGAACCAAGATCAATCGGAACATAAGCACTTCTATCAGTAACAGAAAGTGTACCTGTCACTACATCTGGAGTAATCTGATCTTCTTTCATTGTAAAAACTCGTCCACCTGGCCTGGAACTACTAGCTTGTCCTCTGCCCATACTTTTCACTGCACTGCCTGGAGATAACATTATGCTTGCTACTTCACTATGTGCTGCTGGAGTCTGTGCCAATTGCGGACAAGTCTTCTTAATATGCCCCACTTGATGACAATGGTAGCATTCCAATCCCTTAAGCTTAGGACACTAAGATTTATAATGCCATTCCTCTTTACAAAAGAAATATGTAACACCTCCTATTGGGGCCTCGCCTCTCCCTGACCTTCTGGCTGGACCAAAAGATCATCCACCCCTGGTATCTCTACCCAATCTCCCCTGACCTCTACCATTATATCCACCACCTCTCTGTAATTTATGAGGTTCCATCTTAACATTTCCACCCTCACCTCCCTTAGAGTGAGATGCGTCGAATCTACTCTTCTTAAAACTCTCTCTACTCGCCATCCCTTGGTTCATTTTCCTTTCTGCTATCGTGGTTTTGTTTACCAGAGAAGCATAATCTTCTAACTCATAAGTGGCCACTCTATTTTGAATAGTCCAAATCAGTCCATCTTGAAACTTACTACAATTATCTTGTTCATCCTGCACATACTTAGTAGCAAATCTAGACAAACCAGTAAATTTAGCATCATACTCCCTCATAGACATGTTCCATTGGGTTAAATTTATAAACTCCCTCAGCTTCTCCCTCCTATAAACCTTAGGGAAATACTTAACATACAAAGCTTTAATGAATTCAGCCCAAGTAATAACATCAGTACCTTCCATCCTGGGCACCAAATGGTTGTTGGCTTCCCACCAATATTTCGCCTCTCCTTTTGAGCATAAACACAACTAGAATCACTTTCTGGTTATCTGGAACCTTCATAACTGCAAATATAGTTTCTAGATCTCTGACCCACATCTCAGCTTTTGTAGGTTCAACTGACCCTGAATATTCTGGAGGATTCAACTTCAAAAACTTCTCATGCATGGAATCTCCACAGTCTTTGATTCTAGATATCTAGCCTGTTGTTCTACCATTTGCACCATATTTCTTTCTTGTTGCTCTGCCATCCTCATCATTTCCTGTACCATTATTTGCATCTCTGTAGGCTGCTCTTTCTCTCTAGCCCTTCCAGCAACACTTTGTTATACTTCAGTATTCTCTGTACGAGAAGCCACTCCCTCTTCTCTATGTTGTCCATTCCCAGGTTCCATCTAGAATTATCTGTAATACAACAAAGTTCTAACAACAAATATAAACACTTTATGATACTAAACTATTGGTTAGTACATAAACAATTCATAAATATAAAATCAACTCAATACGGCCATCTAATCGTCACACACGTCGAGAAAATAACCACGCTCTGATACCACTAATTGTCACACCCCTAACCCAATATCCATACTAATCATTTGTTATTGGAATAATTGGATCATAATCTTGAGCCCATTGGAAAATATACTTCATTTATCAATATTTTTCTACACACTGTGTATAGTGAACATAATATTATTATTATACTATATTAAAATCAATATCAGAGTCATAATTAACCGGATATACAATACTATGATTAACTATGATAAAATTTCACAATCATCAACTCAATCCATACTAACACAATATATACAATGTGTGAGTATATTAAAATCTTCAGTGTGACAATTATAAAATCCCCATATTTAAACCACAGCTCTTTCCAACGGTGCAACTCTCAAAGTTACCGGTCATATGGTATTCTAGCTGGCAGCATACAAACCTGAAATTGTTAAAATATAAACTGTAAGCATTAAGCTTAGTGAGGTACTCCTTCCCTATAATGAAATAACAATTCTATATCGAAAATGTGGATATAAAATCCGAACAATCCTGCCCATTGGCAATAACAAATCCTGGATCATAAGATCCAAATAATTCTACCCATTGGCAATAAAAAATCCGGGAACATTAGTTCCAACAAATCATTGGATCTTTGTCCAATTCCAATCCTGGATCATAAGACCCAAACAAATCCTGGATATGTTAATATCCAAACAAATCATGAATACCGAAGTATTCAAATCAATCCTGGATCATGAGATCCAAACAAATCCTGGATATTTTAATATCCAAACGAATCCTGAATACCAAAGTATTCAAACAAAATCCTGCTCTTAGAGCTATATTCATATTAATATATGAAACAAATCATAAGTACACTCACCTCGACAGTTTAACTGGCTTTTACCTTGCCTTTATCCGGTATTTGTTCAATCATCTCTTCTTCCCTTCCTATCATTCTTTCAATATTAGTATCATCATAAGAATATCAATAATACAAAGAATGATTTAAACATAATTCAATCCATAAGCATCACATGATTCCATTCAAATCCATGTTAATATACTTAACATATCCAAATCATAGACTAAATATACATTCATTTATTCTTGGAAATTAAATCCTAGTCATATTAGTATTCTAATACAAAAGACGGTACATCATTTTAAGTCTCCTAGAGCAAGATATGCCCATTTCTTTACCACATAGCAAATCTGCCCTATAGGCTCTTTTGTCGTTCATTCAACTTCCAGGAATTTCCACATTTTTTATACATCATAAATTTATATGATATTTCACCCAACATCAGTAGACATATTGATTAATACAAGATTAAAATTTCATAATTTTCAGAGTTCATTTGCTATGTCAAGTAAAACATCGAACACATGGCGGACATACTTTCACCCTTAGGGCAGATTTCATACCCGAATTTAAAACTCTCACCAAAGACTCATTTATTGGTATTTTCATATAATTTTAGGATATGTAATACATATATGAGTCCAGGTTAATCTCAAATTGTAATCAATCAATTCCAGTAAGTATAGAGAAATATATGGAAGTTTGAATAAACAAGGTTCCTAAACAAAACAATCTCAAGGGTTTACACATTCAAGTTTGCTTAAACTTGCATCTATCCATAAGTACACATCAAGACATGGAATTTCAGTAAACAAATGATTATTTCAATAATTTAGATAATTAATACAAAAAAATAAACAAGATTTATGGATGGAAATATCGTAGGGGCTTTTACGTAATTTTTTTATGAATTTTACTTCAATTTCTCCTCACACTTTCTTCCTAAACTTCAAAACTCTCTTTCCTTAGGTTAAAACTCTTACATGGATGAAATATGCTGAAGGAAGAGCTTAATTCAAGGGTTATAAGTCGGCATAAGGTAACCCCCCCTTGGTCCAATCAAAATATAACATGTGGCATTATATAAAACAAAATATCATTTAAGGCTAAATGACTACTTTACCCCTGTTCGTAAAAAGACAATATCTTCCCACTCGGATGTCCGTTCGATGAACCGTTTGTTTTTTTATAAACCTAACTCATATATATACAAATATATAGTTTACACCTCAAGTTCATTGTTATGTCATAATGGTCAAAACTAGCCTCCAATCAGGAACATTCCTACCGAAAACTTTAAAATTTCACCTTTGTAACTAATTCGATATTTCAAGATTCTTGAAGGTAGGATTAAACTAAACATAATGACTTAACATCATATATATTAATAACACACTACTCATATCACATAAGCTAAGAATTCTTTAAGAATATTTAATCATAATTATATTCGGGTTGTCACATTATAGGTGCTTCATGAGGAGTGATTATAATGTGGGACTTGAGAGTCATTAAAATGATGGAGAGTGGGGTAGGCATTTGGTCTTCATCTTTTTTTACAGGAATGTGGAGGGTGACTTTTCTTGGTGCTTTTCAATAATTTATGGGTTGGAGGAAGATTCAAGTAGATGGGAGTTGTGGGAGGATCTAGTGGGAATTAGTGGGGTTTGGGGTGTCCCTTGGTGTATGGGGGAGATTTTAATGTGGTGAGATTTTCTTCAAGAAGAAATGAGTGACGGAGAACCAGATACATGAGGGACTTCTTGAATTTTATTAATGATATGGATTTAATGGATCTTCTGTTAAAACGTGGATTATTCACGTGGTCTGGCAATGGAGAGATCCCGCCCTTGTCCTTTTTTGAACGCTTTCTAATTTCTTCGGGGTGAGAAGAATATTTTTCATGGGTGATACATTCTTGTTTACTTAGGGTAGAATCTGATCATAGCTCAATTCTATTATAGTGTCAGAGATGGAGAGAAGGAAGGATCCCAATTAAATTTGAAAATATGTGGCTTAAAGAGGTGGATTTCATGGATAGAGTTAAGGAGTGGTTGCTAAGTTATGTGGTAGAGGGAAATACTAGTATCAGGTTAGAGATAAAGTTAGGGTTTCTTAAGAAATATATCAAATGATGGAATAAAAATATGCTCGATAATGTTAGTAAGAAAACTGCGAGCTATATGGAGGAAGTTAGGCGCTTAGATGAAAGGAAGGAAGATGCAGGCTTTTAGGGGAGGATATGAGGTTGAGGGAGGAGAGGAAAGGGAAGATGGTGAGAAGACTTATTCAGGGAGAAATAAGTTGGAGGTAGAAAATCACAATCTCTCTATTTAAGCTATGGCGATAAGAACACTAAATTCTTTCATAAAGTGGCTAAATCACATCGACGTTTTAACCATATCAGAGAAATTACAGTGGGTGGGGTAGAGTTTGAAGAGGTCAGTGAGGTGATAGGGGCCATCTCTCAGTTTTATAAGGATATATGCGGAGTGGAGGAAGTGTGTCACCTTTATCTAGATGGAGCCGAGTTGGGAAGTACTTTGGGGGTTGATGCATAGGTGTTAGATGGGTGGTTCACAGAGGTGTAAATCGTAGAGGTGTTAAAATCAATTAGTGGAGATAAGGCCCCGATCCAGATGAATTTAGGATGACTTTATTTTATCTCAGTTGGTTAGTTGTCATAGGTCATATTATGTCACTCTTTTGTGAATTCCATGACAGAGGTTACTTCTTAAGGAGTCTGAATATGACGTTCATAACTTTAATCTCCAATGAGGGTGGGTCGATAGATGTTCATGATTTCAGACTAATAAGTCTGATCGGGAGTGCTTGTAAGCTTATTGTCAAGGTATTTTTGGTTAGGCTTAGTAATTTCATTAATGTTTTATCTTATGAATTCTAAAAATACTTTCACCGATGGAAGGAAAATCCTTGATGCAATTTTGTTATCAAATGAGTGTGTGTAATCTAGGCTATAAAGTGAGGAGTCGAGTATTATGTGAAAATTAGATATTGAGAAGGCTTACAATAATATCAGCAGAGGTTTTCTTTTCTACTTGATGAGGATGATGGGGTTCGAAGAGAGGTGGTGTCGTAGGATTAGTATATGCAATTCTACTACCAGGTTCTCTATTTCGATTAATGGGGTTCCAATGGGATTTTTTCCCAGCTCTCTTGGGATTCAACACGAAGATCCACTGTCTCTATTTATGTTCATATTGGTTATGGAGGAGCTCAATCGGATGGTGGTACACGTGGTTGATGATGGTTGGATCAACGAATTTGTGTTTGGTCACCTGAATTCGATATCAATTAAAATATCACATCTTTTGTTTGCTAATGATATGATTGTCTTATGTAAGGTAGAAGAGGGTTATGTGCGAGCATTAAAATTACTCCTTATATGTTTTGGGGAGGTTCCTGGTCTCTATATTAATGTGGGGGAATGTGAAATAATTTAAATATAAGGAAAGGAAGGTTGAGGGTCTGGCCGAGACGTTTGGTGGAAGGATTGGCGCACTCCCCTCAACATATCTCGGACTGCCATTAAGGGTTAAATTTAAGACTAAAGCTATATGGGATCCGATTTTGGACATAATGAAAAGGAGGTTTCCATAGTTAAAGTATTGTTATATATCGAAAGGTGGGAGGTTAACTTTTATAAAAAGTACGTTGTCTAGTCTATCCACTTACTTTTTTCCATCTTTTCGTTACCGTGTTTAGTGTGCAATAAGATGATAAGAGATTTTCTTTGGATAGGCAATGATGACATCTTTAAGTATTGTTTAGTGGGGTGGGATGATACTTGCAAACTGATTAAGGAGGGGGAGAGAGTAAATAACCTAGTGTACCTTAACAAAGCACTGCTAGGTAAGTGTCCGTGGAGATTTTCCCGCGAGGTGAACATGTTATGGAGGATAGCAGTGGGAGGTTGGGGATGTACACATCATGGGTGGGGACCGAGAGTGGGGCAATTTTCCCATAGGGTGGGTTTGTAGAAGCACATTTCTTAAGAGTGAGAGGATTTCTCTAGATACACTTTAATTGAAGAATGGTGATAGGATTAGGTTCTATAAGGATAGATAAGGAAAGAATGACTCTCTACAGGATTGGTTTCCTGGTATCTTCATCTTAGGAGGGGATAAAGATGGACTGGTAGTAGATCACATAGCGATTATTAGGTATCGGGTGTATGGAATCTTAAACTCAGAAGATGGTTACATGATTGGGAGATCGAGGAGGCTATTGCATTTTTGAATAGTTGGGATTGGCCCCGCGCTCGACTAGTGGGGATAATGAATTGAGATGATTGGTAGGAAGCAATGGGGCCTTCACGATGAGAGATTATTATTCCATTTTGAGAGGATATGGGAACCAAAGTACTTATTTCACTTGGAAAAAAAATATGAAATCAAAGGCGCCCTCGAAAGTTATGTTCTTTGCTTGGACCATGACGAGACTTGCTATATTGACGTCCGAGGGCTTGTAGAAGATAAGATGGTAAATGGGTAGTCATTTCTAGTTATGTATAGAGGCAAAAGATACAACCAATCATTTACTTCTGCATTGTTGGGTGACAAGAGACCTTTAGGAATGTCTTCCTACCCCTAAGACGAATTCCGTGGGTAATGCCTGAGTCGGTGGGGGAAATAATAGAGGCTTGGCACCCCCTCAAAGGGTTGGAACGGGGTTAAAAAGTGTGGCAACTAGTCCCACACTATATGTTTTGAACTATTTGGAAAAAGCTAAATTCAAGACATCTAGACTACGTTACCTATTTCTTAATACATTATTGAGTTGGCATAAGGAAAGACACGCCACTTCTCTTCCTAACTTTCTAGATTTTGTAGAGGATTTGCAAAGAATCATGTAGTCCTTGTAGTTTTCCTGGTGGGGGCCCTTCTTGAGTTCCTATTTTTTGAATGTAGTGTATATTCCTGTATACAGGATTCGCCCCCTTAGCGGTTAATCTTTAGAATACATTTAATTATCAAAATAAATAAATAAATAAATTGTTTAGATAAATGTCCCTCACATATACCGATTTTAAACTCACTTACTATGCCTTTAAAAACATACCCATATCCCCCCCCCCTCCCCCCCCCCCCCCCCCCCCCCCCCCCCACACACACACACTCTCTCTAGCAACTCCATCCCCACCTTACCCCACCCGACATGAGACTCACATGAACAATCCGTCAGAAAATCTCGCAAGAGACCACCGGATATGCTCGCAGAAAAATGGAGATTTAAAAAAAATAGTAAATTTATCTATTTTGATATTTTCCTCTAAAAATATCGAATATTGGTATTATTTGAAAGATCTTGACAAGCAATTTCCAAATACATAGATTTTGTTAATTTTGAATTTTAGATTTGAAATTTCGTAGTTTAAAAATTTTGATGGTTTTTTTTACAAGAATGAGGTAGTTAGTTGTTAAAGATATCTTGAGAGCATGTCGATCATTTTAATACACCGAGTTAGCAAAATAGGGCATTTGACATCATTGACTCGGTTAAACAAGCTCTTGTATAATTGACAAATTCAATGAAACTTGTTACCTATTAACTAATTGTAATTCACTTAGTACATAAATTTGATGTAAAACTTGTACGACTAGCATACAACCCATGTGAAATATAGGCGATGTGAAATAAAAAATAATATAAAGTTAATTAAAAAAACTTATCTTACAAAAAAATACAATATAAAATTTGAAAATTGCATATTTTATACTTAGTCATAAATTCAATATCTTATCTTAAAGTCATTATATTGATATTCAATTTTTTTCTCCATTACGTTGCATAAAATAAATGTAAAAATTAATGTACCCTATTGTACCAAATGTAGAAAGTGGAGTCCAAATATAAAATATTTTGTAAATAAAATAAAATAGAAAAGAGAGGTAGGAAATACAAATATCTTCATAAATACTCTATTAAATTGTTAACAAAATATATACTTTAATATATCTGTATAGCAAAGATATATATATATATATATATATATATATATATATTAGACATCAGAAGTAGTTTGGGGGGTTTCACTTTATAGCTTTCTACTAATCAAAACAACTTTTTTTAAAAGTATTCAATCTGAAACACGTAGGTGTACAAGATTTTTATGCATTCTTCCCACATATAGATTTTTGTAATTATTTCAATTCATGATCTAATTGTGCACTTCCTTCAATTTTAATTATTCAAACTAAAGAATTAAATGAAAATTCCAAATGGATTTCGGGGGGGGGGGGGGGGGGGGAAATAAAGGGTCGTTGGGAATAGAAAAAAGTCTGCAATTCTCCATCTTTACTCCTCAAAATTGAGTGTTTTGAATCAAGTAAATTTGGAGGGAGAATCTATACTGAAACAAATTTCCGATGAAAAGAACTGAAAACAAAAGGAGAAGAATAATACTATTTGAGGAAAAATGAACGCTTGTTGGGTAGAGGGAAAAGTCAATGCCAAATGTTGAAAATAAGGAGATAGTTATTGTGACATCCCTCCTATTCTAGTCCTGCGTGATCAGTCCATTATTAAATTAAACAGGAATCATTAATGGTTTCATTCTTAGCATCACTATCGAAATCCAATTATTTTACTAATACCCTAATGACCCGGTGTCAAAATTCTAATTTTTTTTATTAGCATGCAATAAATTTAAATTGATAAACAACATTCACCATTCCAGTCAACAACATAATAAATAATAAAAAAATTGAATAGATAAATGTGTCTAGAATAAACAATCCAGCATGAAATCCATATATAATAGTCCATAATATAAAACCAAATCCAACCCTAAAAATAAAATAAAAATACAATGTCTCTGAAATAATCGATAACTAAAAATGGGCGACTTGCCTGACTGGTAAAACTGAATGTTAGAGAAGAACTGATAAAGTTTGAGGCATCTACTACTAAGGTCCTCCAACTTCCATAGAAGTTGCATCACATCAAATATGAAGGAACTCCTAAGCCTGGAATCCTTGTGGCAGGACACCTAAAAGGTTTTCACAAAAATGGATTTGAAACGTGTCAGAGCCCAAGTGAAATATTTTAAAAATATTTTTCAAGTATTTAAAATGCATTATAGAGTAGATATTATATACATGTTAACTTTACTTGCCCTGACATGAGATCCTCGTCTCTCAACTAATGTTCACGCCTAACGTATACTTCTAAACCAACCTAGTTATGCTACCCTGCCTAACTAGTTTGAATTAAGCCTTTCCCTGCCTAATAATTCATTATGCCCGCCCGTATTGCCTATACAATACGTTATCAAATTTCCAAACCCTTTTAGTTAGAAAAAATCATCAGTTAAGCATGAAGTTCCCACATACTTAGATTACTTTAGAGATCACTATCTATCATATCTATTAATGCACACGTAGTAGAATAAATCACACACACACACATGCACACACACACACACACACACACACACACACACATATATATATATATATATATCACTCTTGTAATATATACGAAAATGACATCCTTAAGTGGTGACATACGATACGGGCATACTCTACTATCAAGTACATCATGTACTAAGTAAAGGACTTCTCGTTCGGAATCACTCTCAAACCATACATTCACAATTCACAAAAATTGGAAGCGAACATAGTTCTAAGCCTTTGGGCTACGCACAAACCTAATGCACCCAAATAACCGATCACACTCTCACATACACTAGTAGTGCTCAATATTTAAGTTTTATGTTCTGAGGTAAAAGTCAAATTCCCCCCAATGGGCTCATCAGGATAAGACTGTGCATGGCGCGGAACCTCCCGTGATAGCAGGTGGCCAAGGTATCTTCACACATGATAATTCACACAATAGGTATTCATATAGTATATATATAGCATCAGTATAAGAATACATGCAGCCTATAATATATGTCATGTACTTAGTATATATAACTCTTGAATATCCTACATATTATTAAATTATAATTATACTTATCATCGTACATTCCAGAGTATTCCCCACTACTCGAAGTGTGCCAATCATTCTTTAAAGTATTTCAGTAGGTAATTCACCTATATTTCACTGGTAAAAGTCATATGTTCGCTCACCTTCACTGTGACTCATTCCCATTCCCCGAATTCATTACATTATAAATTACACCGATTAATCTTAGCCTTAAATCGCCTCACTTATGACTAAGTCCCAACCCTATCATTAGCCTACTGATGACCAAAATATCTCTCACTATATTTTAAATGTATCCCACAAGTTCACCCGATCAAAATTTATAAGTTCAAGGCTTAAATAAGGAAAATTGACAAAATTTGGAAACTGAATCAATTCTCCCAATGGCCAAATCGATTCACCTAACCGAATCGATTCGAAAATGTACAGGTCATCTCCTTCCTTTATATGCTATGGGTTTCATGAATTTAAACCCTCCAAACCTCCATAATCAAGTCCCAAAGTTCAACCAAGTGTACCAATCCCTAAAATATCTTGTATAAAGGATTTCTAATGTAATCAAAGCATCAAAACATCAAAAAGGATCATTTAAATCACATTAATACTTCAATTTAACTCCAAAAGTTCTAGGTTATTCTTTTTATGTAAGAACATCAACAAAACCCAGATTACTCCATTATTATGATCACATATGATCTAATTTCATTTTCTATTTTCACAAGAATTCAATCTACATGCAACTCCTACGAATGATCATAAATTAATTCTCCAATTTAAAGAAAAATTCATTTATTCAATGGTATTGTTCAATCCTACTCTAGCATTCCTCTTCTAATAGCCTCTCTTAGATTTTGTAACTTCTAATAGCCGGTTTGGCCTAAAAATGCCCCGTGACCCAAATCAAACCCCTGATTACACTTTTCTAACTTTCTGGACACATTGGCGCACTCGAAATGATCATTAGGATCACCCATAATTAAATTATATTTTATCTCATAGATTTAAGTCCCGACACGACTGACACACACGTCCCGACTAAATTACCATAACTGCCGTATTTCTCACTCACAATAATCATAATACATTCTTATTAATTTATTACTCATTCACTAAGTAATACTCAATATAATTCTTATAAATAAATATTAAACCTTGTATCAATAATTAATATTTATTTTAAACCGATTAATTTTCCACTTTTAATTTAATTAATCCCAATATAAAAATCAATAAAAATACGAGGTGTTACAGTTATCTTCACCAAAACCATTATAATAAAAAGATAAGTAAATAATTTTTTGAAGCTGAAAATCTTAAATCTCAAAACACTACCTTTTCTATACTATTTTTGGTGAAAGTAAAACGAGTAGAGTCATAACGTTGCTTCCACGCTGCAGGAAATGCCAGAGGTGGGGCATGAAATGCCGGCACGATGTTCTTTCCACGCTGTAGAGTTTTGAAAGTATGGATGATGGTGACGGCATCCATGGTCGTTTTATAATTGGTGTAGAAAAGAGAGAAAAATATAGGGCAGAGAAAAGGATAAATACTTTTAGGACTCTTGGGATTTCAAGTCCTTGTAAATATAGAAATGTGAGAGAGAGAATGAACGGAACTAGAATTAATTCAATGTTATGGAGTGAATGACAATAAATTCTCGTTAAACTTTCCTACTACCATATTAGAGGTATTACTAGCAAGCAGGTCACGCGATGCATGGCCAAATTTATATAAACTCTTGTAACACCCCGTAATTTTGAGGATTTAATATTTAATTATTTTGGGAGGTATAAATATTTAAATTGGAGAAACTTAAATTCATGAGTTGGAGAATTGATTTGAGTGAGCCGAATTATTTATAATTAGGAACTTTAAGTTTAATTGTCTGAATTAATGTGTGTCGCATTTTGAGGTTGAAATTTGGATATGTCAAAAAGTATTTCGGTAGGCAATTCTGAGTGCGCGATTGAGTCTGAATGGGTCGAGATAGTCAAAAAAGAGTACCCGGGGGTAGTAATTGGGTCTCGGGGTATTTTTGAGCATAGTCGGGCCCACACGGGGTGAGTTGGGCCTTTTTAATTAGGCCCACATCGCCAAAAACGGGATTTAGTGTTTCTAACCTAATTGAGGGACTAGGAACGATAGATAGTAAATTCCAAGCCTAGGGTTTGGGAGAGGATTAGAGGAAGCTAATCAAGAAGTCAATTGGGGGATCTTTTGGAGCCAAATTAAGGAGCTAATTTGGGGTGTTCTTCATCAACCATTCTCTACACCAACGGATCAGACCCTACGAACAATTCCAGGCAAGTGGTTAACTTGCTGTAATGTGTAAATGGTGATATCCAATTCATATTTTAGTGATGTGTAAACTAAAATTCGTTTTGGGGATTAATGGGTACAAAATGGGGTTTTCTTAATAGAATACTTGGCTGAGATTCAAAGTAAGAAATAGGTGTATTATATATCCCTAAGTAAAGATAAAATGAAATTTGAATATACTTTATGATTAGCATGGAATCTTTATGAGTTCTTGGATGAAGAACATGAATCTTGAATGACTTAGGGTTTAATGGATGAACACAAGATGTCAATCTGCTATAATTTTTCACACAACTTTAAACGTATGCCATTTGAGTTGTACTTCTAATTAGAGTGATAACCATACATTCCTGGAAATTTATTTCTTTTATATATCCAATGAACTTGGAATCAAGTCAATCAGAGTTCTGTAGAGGGAGTAATCAACATTTTTCTACAGGGTGTTTGATCTGTCAACATAGTAATCTGGCAGAATTTTGACGTGACTTTAAACGTGTGCGATTTGAATTAGAGTGTGAACCATACATTAATGGAAAGTTATTTCCCTTAGCTATCCAATTAACTTGGAATCAGATCAATCGGAGTTCTGTAGAGGGAGAAATCAAAATTTTACTAGAGGATGTTTAATCTGCCAGAAAATTTGAGATTTTTCTTTTTAAGCCTCAAATGTCTAAAATTTTATCGGGGAAGTGTTTGGGACCTTGATGAAATATATTGATGGAATAATGGTATGGAACTAGGTCTATGATTTAGTGTTGAACTTTAATTTTGTGAGAGAGTTAAAGTGGAGATTCATAGGCTTGATTGTGACGTACTCTAATTCGAGATGATAAGAATATAATTACGAAAAAGCATGAGCGAGCTTAAATTCGTTAGGTCAGTGGGTTAACAAGGGTAACTACTGAATTGATATAACAAGGGGTAACTAGGACCCTTAGAGTTGTGTGAATACTTGAATTAATACAAAAGTGAAATAAATTCGTAAAGCAAACAAGTACGGTGAATACTAGAGAGAAATATATTACGTACAAGTATGAATAATTGGGTTGTGTAAATACCTACTATTTTACAGGATTACTTGGGTTGTTAATGCCTATTAAGTGTTTCCTTATGATAGGAACACAGACTCGGGAAATAGTAAGTTACGGGCCAAGTGAGCGAGTCCGGAATACTATTTGGGAGACACCAAATATTAAATTAATAGGTGTGATAATTAATTTAATTAGAGTCGGATTGTAGACTCGGGTAGGTATAAAATTAATGGGTGTTGTTGATGTAAAAAACTAGATTGCTCTAATTATTCAATCACAGATAAATAAATGAGACAAATATTTTTAAAGTGGTTCGGCTAGGAATAAAGCCTACGTCCACTGTTATGTTATTGCTGAGTGTTTGCAGAATTCTTGATTACAAGTTCTCTCAAGAAATTCCGGTCCCCTTGAATGGGGTTGATACATGGTATTTATAGCCCTTAGGATGTACATGAAAGGTCCGATACATTAAATGAAATACATATGAAAGGGTAAAACATTTAATGCAGCGTGTGCGTCAAGAATATAAACACATTAAATGAATAGCTGAACAGTTGTCTGTTTAATGATACGGCCGAGATGCAGCTCGGACCGCCTTAGTTGCCCTTTGATCAATAGTTCCTCAGAGCGCATGTAGTATCTCGGTTCCTCGGAGCACATGTAATATCTCGGTTCCTCGGAGCACCCGTAGTATCTCGTAGAAAATGTGTAATGGTTGAAGGAATGAGCTTCCTCGTTGTTATTGTGCCAGGTAGGTTGACACGTGTCTTCATATTATTCGTCCATATCAGCATATTAATTTTGGTATCAACAGAAGCCCCCAATGTTTCATATTTCGAACTTTGAGGAGTATGGGACATTCTTTCTCGGTATATGGTGATATTAAATGACTTTCCTGGGTTTCAAGAACATTGTATTCAAATTTCCTTCTTATTTCGCAGCTTCCGCCTTTATTTTGAATTTTTTTTATAAGCGCTTCGGTCTCCGTGCAGTTTTTGTCCTTTTAGCCGCCGGAAGTTCAGTAGTTTCTTTTTGGTAATCATTTCTTTCGCCGCTTCCCAATGCAGAGTATTTAAACTTCTTAGGTAACCATACCGTCTTCTACGTTTTCCACTTTTCTGCATTTAAGCTTTCTATTTTCTCCTTCTCTCTTGTGCGTTCATCCTTGTTTTCGTTCGTTGTCAACATTCGTCCTTTCTTCCTTTAAGATCTTTTTCCTTTCTTCTCTTTTATTCAGTATGAATTATATTGTGGAGTCTGTTGAGAAATTTCGTTCTGATTTTTCCATTCCTTCGTGGGTAACTCTAGAGGTTCTTTCTGAGCCTTTAGATTACTTTCGATTGGCTGAGGGACATTGGTTCCCCAGTCTTTTTGTTGCTGAATGTGGATTTTCTTTTCCACCAAACCCATTGTGTCTTGAGTTTTGTCAGTATTTCGATCTTCTCCCTGCAAAAATAGCCCCCAATTCATGGAGAATAATTAACGGGGTGCACAAATTAAATCTAACTCATGGGACTCGTATTGGGATCCCTGAAATTATGTATTGATATAAATGGGCTACTCTAGATAATATTTATTATTTAAAAACTAGGTTTCTGAATAGGTCTCTTGTAGTTAACCTCCCTGACTTAAATAGAGATTATTTTGAGCATGGGTTGATCATAAAAAATTGGCAATATGCCCCTTTAACTGGAGATGAAGTATACAACGGTCCCAGATGCCCCCCATATAGCAATGGGATAGGTTTATTTTTCATTTTATTTTACTTATGAAATTATGCTTTCATCATGTTTGACAAAATGTATGATTGATATCTCGTTATGTATTTATTTGCAGTTGATAGTAAAAGAAAAACTCCAAAGGAATCAGAAATTAATATCAAGCATCTGAAACTTATCTGGGGTTTGCATAAGAACATTGCAGACGAGCATATTAGGTTTGCATCATATTTGCTACAGTATAAGAGTTATACAACCTCTTATACTGCTCGCCCTGTTGAGCCAGCTTCCACTCCAGAGGACTCTTCTTCAGATTCTCATATTCCTTTAAGTCAAAGGATGGGTAAGAAAAGAGCTCCTCCTGCTCTCTTTGATGATATTACCTCTGTTGCTGGGGCCAAGAAAAGCAAAGCTGATGTCCCTGAGGGGACTAAGAAAGTGGATGCTGCAGCCTCCAAAACTACCGAGAAGCCCCCAGTGGCTCCGAGCAAGAAAATTGCTCCTGTTGAGATAATTTCTATCTCCCCGACCAAGAGTTCTTCCTTGGTTGAAGTTACTGATGTTCCATTGAAGAGGTTGAGGAAGTCATCCTCAATCAATTTGGCTGAAACTGCCTCCACACTGCCAGCTGGTGGTGTTGGTGTTCCCACCATTATCCCTCCGAGCTCTGCAATGAGCTCGGTGAAAACTTGGATCATTCCCGAAGTCCAGGGAATTGATGAAAAAATTCCTAGGGATACATTGACATCCATGGCTACACGTCACCTTGCTTCGGTAAATTTCTCACCTTCTGAATTTCTTTCTTTCTCTGAATGCTTGCATTTTTGTACTGATTTACTGTCTTTCTCATTTTTCAGCTGGTGAACTGTATTAATAATATTGTGAAGAAGGATGAAGCTATTAAAGCTTCAAGCTCCTCGTCAGGTGTAGAGGATGCTTTATTGGGTTTGACCCAATCTCTGAAAGAATCTCGCCAGCAGTACAATGAGGACAAGACTGCTTGGGAGAAGAAGTTATCTGCAGTTGAGGCCGAGAAGGTAAAAATGGTTGAGACCTCCAAGATTTTGGAGAATAAAGTGAAAGATTTGGAGGTAGAACATCAGAAGTATGATGTCAAGCTCAAGAACTTAGGAGAGCTTGAAGATAAGTTAAAGAAGGCAGAGGAGAAATTGTCTGCCCTGCAAGATATCAAGGTCCAAAAAGAAAAATTGGATGTAAAGCTCTCCTCGGAGAAATTAAAGAGAAAGGTTGCCGTTAAAAAATCTTTCAGCACTGGCTGGGAGAAAGGATGGGATAAAGGGATTGCTGCCATGACATCCCAAGTCCAATATGGGAAGTTGAAATACTTCCATGATGGTTGGGTAGCTGCTCTGCAAGAGTTGAAGGTCAAAGACGATTCTGATCTATTCCAACGACATCTCCCTGGTCCTCCTCCAGCAATTGTGGAAGAAGAAGAAGATGAGCCTGTTTCTGACGAATCTTCTATAGCCATGGGTGATCAGGTCTCTGCCTCTCAACCATCTGCCACCGAGGACAGTTCTTCCATGCCTCCTCCTCCTGAGAAGATTCCTGCCGATCAAGTCGTTGTTACTACCGAGCAACCAAGCTCCTCGTCCCAGCCTCCCGAGAAAGTCTTGGGGGACAAGGAAAAGGTGTGAAGTTGTTCGGTATCATTTCTATATTTCATTACTTGTAATCGAACAATTGTAACCTTTTGATGATCTAATAAAATACATATTCATTCCTCTTCATTGTTGATACTCTGTCTGCTTTTATTTATTAACTCCTGCTTTTCTCTTCTTTATTAGTTTTTGGCCAGAATGGAATTGATATCTGCTCCTGATACCAAATTGATGCAACAATGCAATGGATATTATAAAGCTGGTCATACAGACCTAAGTGTATCAGAGATTGTAGACATTCTTGGTCATGATGCCTCAGAACAAGCTGTTGAGGCTTACCGGTATCTGAAGGATCTACTTGATAGATTTGTGGCCAATAATGTGGCATACTATGAATTGATCGAGGAACTTCATGGTTCCCTAGAGGATCTTCAA
The DNA here is from genome assembly GCA_949130495.1 of Sambucus nigra. Classification (NCBI taxonomy): domain Eukaryota; kingdom Viridiplantae; phylum Streptophyta; class Magnoliopsida; order Dipsacales; family Adoxaceae; genus Sambucus; species Sambucus nigra. The sequence continues at coordinate 96,900,637 of OX422212.1, forward strand.
AATCAACACAATGCATCAATGGCCTCGTTGCATAAGGATTATGAAAATAGATATCAGCAGCTCTCTTCTGAAACAGGCCATAAAAAGATCATTGATGGATATGATATTAGGGAAAGGACCCTAAAAGGTGAAGTTGAAGCTTGCAGGCAGATTGCCGAGATCCTGGAGCAAGAAAATAATAATCTGCAGAAAAAGTTGGCTCAATATGAATCTGCTGCCTCATCTTCCACTGCATTAGTACCAATTACTGATGAAGGTTTCTCGTTCTTAGAAGTAGAAAACGCCAAATTAAGGCAAGAGCTGGATGATTTAAGAAGATCTGCCATTTCTGGAATTGCTCGGGGGCGAGGTAGAGGTTCTCGGGGACGAGGAAGAATTATCGAGGAGCGAAGTTCTCCAGTCGCTTCTCGGAGTCGATCAAGAGTTCTTAGTCGCAATGTCGAAGAGGCTCGCACCCAATCTACTCTGGAAACTCAAGCGTTCCAATTGAATGCTAAGGATCGTGCTCTGTCTGAATTGTCCAAGAAAAACTTATCTTTAGAAGATCAATTGGCTGAGACAAAGTCTGCTCTTCACACTAAGGATCTTTTTGCCAAAAACCTTCTCGAGCAATTGGATAGATTAACCTTTCAATTTCATAAACAACCCAGGGAATTCTGGATGGCAGGATATAATGAAGCTCTTGTTCATCTGGATGCTCGTATTGAACATGCCAACAATGAAGGTTACAAGCAGGGATGGTTGAACGCACTGGGTGTGTTAAAATTGGAGCGAGGGCATTTTTTATGGGATTATCATGCTCCAGGATTATTAGACTTGCCTGTACCACCTTTCAAATTGGACATGGCATGGATCCCAGCTCGTTCCATTCCCCGTAGCTTGATTTCAAAGTACCTCGGTGATTATAGCCTTCACTCTCAGGTTGAATTGTCTCGTCCTGAGCATCTCTTGGATACACCTTCTGTGATGAACGTCAGAATGCTCAGGGATGTTAATTTCATTAATTCTCCTCTTTGCCTAGAGGATCCTCCTGCTGGCGAGGAGCCTGTTTCAAAAAATAAAGGAAAGAAACCAATAGAATAGGTTTTCAATGTAACAGTTAGTACATTCATGTAACTTGTAATTTATTCTGGATTTTTAATGAAAAGACTTTCATTTTCTGTTTGCCAATTTTGCTATTGTCTTGTGTTTATCTAACACCTTTATATTTGTGCATATTTATCTATGTATCTGTTAAAAAGATAACAATATTGTGTTGTCCATCAACCAAGTTAATAATAAAAAGTTACAAGTATCAAGGTTGTTCAATCACTTAATAATAAAGTAATGAGTATAAACTGTTCAAACTGTTTCCAACCAACCAGGGTGGATAAATAATGTTTGTCGACCAACTACAGTTGATGGGTTTTTATCCTCGACCAGCTATACTTGGTTCAATTTCAAATATAAAAATGTGTCCGACCAACTAAGGTCAATAATTTGTCCTCGTCGACCAACTACAGTTAGTGGGTCTTTATCCCCGACCAACTATACTTGGTGTATTTTGGAATATATTTTTATCTTATCAACCGTAGTTGATCATGCTGGTGTACACCTCCTAACCAAAGGAGTAGTAGTGGTTCTTTCGAACTTTTTGGCTCATTCGAGCTGTCCACTAGATATCCTACCAACCGTAGTTGGTCACACTAGTGTCGCCTCCTAACCAAAGGAGTATTTTTTGGCTCCTTAGAGCTTTTGGCTCCTTAGAGCGCCTCCTAACCAAAGGAGTATTTTTTGGCTCCTTAGAGCTTTTGGCTCCTTAGAGCGCCTCCTAACCAAAGGAGTATTTTTTGTCTCCTTAGAGATTTTGGCTCCTTAGAGCGCCTTTTTGTGCGTAGTGTATTACACTAGTATTCCACGAAAAACTTTCAACCAGAAAGAAAATAGCGAAACATCCTCGCTTTATTCATAATGAAGGAAATGCTTTATATTTTACATTACTGATAATACTTGCGTAGGTGTTCAGCATTCCACGCATTCTTAAATTCTTCTCCCTCTAGAGTTGCTATTATGTAAGTTCCTGGACGAACAACCTCTGTAACTCGGTAAGGTCCATGCCAGTTTGGTTCCAACTTATTTTGCTTCTGAATGACTTTCTTTAGCAATTAATCCCCTTCTTTTAAGTCACATTTCTTCACCTTTTTGTTGTAGAACAGAGTTGTACGTTGTTGGTAAGCAGCATTCCTAATGGCTGCCTCTTCTCTAACCTCCTCGAGCATATCCAAATCCAGTCTTCTCATCAAATCGATGACTGGGGAGTTGAAATTCAGCACTCTATGAGTTTGGAGACCCAACTCGGCAGGTATCACAGCTTCACTTCCAAATGCTAACATATATGGTGATTCTCCAGTTGTTGCTCGGGGAGTTGTTCGGTAAGCCCATAGTACTGATTGGATCTCATTAATCCAATTTGCTTTAGCTTCACTTAACCTCTTTTTCAAACCATTTAGTAATGTTCTGTTCGTCACTTCAGTCTGTCCATTGCTCTGGGGATGGCCTGGTGCTGAATGATACTTCAAAATGTTTGACTGATGACAATAGGCAGCAAATTCTTCATTATCGAATTGTGTTCCATGGTCTGTAATGAAAGCATGGGGGAGACCATATCGAGAAATGATGTTCTTCCAAATGAACTGATATACCTTCTCATACGTCATATCAATTAGTGGTTCAGCTTCCACCCACTTAGTAAAATAATCTACTGCCACGACGAGATACTTGAACCTTCCTCGGGTCGTCGGCAGTGGTCCAACCAGATCAACCCCCCACATGGAAAATGGCCAAGGTGAAGTTATGGGTGTCAACAATGCTTGTGGAGTTCTTCGGATGGAGGAAAAACGTTGGCACTTGTCACACTTCTTAGCATAGGCTATACAATCAGCCCTCATCGTCAGCCAGTAATATCCCTGTGTCATTACCCTTTGCAAAAGTGTCCGACCTGCTACATGAGCTCCACAAGATCCTTCATGGATTTCTTCAATCAATTCTTTGACTTTTGATGGATGCACACATCTCTATAAACCTGCCATAATTCCTCGTCTATACAAAACACCATTAGTTAACACATACCGAGCAACTTTATACTTAAATTTCTTGGCAGCTAGTTTGTCCTCCGGTAATTCTCCTTCTTCAATGTATGCCCTAATAGGATCCATCCAAGATGGTCCTAAATCAAGGGTAATAATCTTCACCGTCAGATCTTCTTCTATGCTCCGACTTTCTAATACTTCAATTGGTATCGTTCTTCGCAGCTCGGTGCGCGTAGCTGACGCTAATCGGGCCAGTGCGTCTGCTCTAGCATTCTCCATCCTCGGTATCCTCACCAATTGAATAGCATCAAATTCTTTCAATAACTCCATCACCTTTGCATGGTACTTCACCATTAACTCTCCCTTAACTGCATATATTCCCATCATTTGATTCACAATTAATTGAGAATCACTGAAAACAATTACTTGCCGTGCCTCCATGACTTTCGCCAAATGAAAACCTGCTATCATAGCCTCATACTCAGCCTCATTATTGGAAGCTTTGAATTGGAATCTCAAGGCATACTCCATGTCAATAACATCTGGGGTGTTTAAAACAATTCCTGCCCCACAACCAGTTGTGCAAGATGATCCATCTACATATAATTTCCATGTGGGTACCTCGTCTTCAAATTTCTTATCCGTCAGAGTTCCTCGGTAAAATATCTGTTGTTTTGTTTCATCATCCCCTGGTATCTTTCGCTCCTCGTCAGTCATCTGTTCGCACCCTTTTACCAACCTTAGTTGGTCTGGGTTTGAATATGATGATTTTTCTACATCCACAAATCCTTTTACCAACCTTGGTTGGTCTGGACCTGTTTCTGTTGATCCTGTATCGTCCACAGGTAGGTCAGCAAGCACCTTTTGCTCCTCGGGGGTATCAGGGTATGTGAACTCTGCTATAAAATCTGCTACAGCTTGCCCCTTCAATGATGATCTGGGTTCATACACAATGTCATATTCACCGAGTTCTATTGCCCAATACATCAATCTTCCTGATTTTTCTGGCTTGTGAAGGGCTTGTCTTAATGGCATGTCGGTATACACGATGATGGTATGGGCCTGGAAGTATGGCCTCATTCTTCTACTTGCTTCAATTAATGCCACTGCCAATTTTTCTAGCTTTGGGTACCTGATTTCTGCACCTCGAAAGGCCTTACTTGTGTAATAAATTGGCTTCTGGACTCCATTCTCCAATCTGATCAACGCCGAGCTAACTGTATTCTCTGATACTGTCAGATACAAGTACAACTTTTCTCCCGTTATTGGTCTAGACAACAATGGCGGGGCTCCCAAATACTTCTTCAAATCTTGAAAGGCCTTCTCACATTCATCATTCCACTCAAAACTTTTTCGCAGTGTTTTGAAGAATGGGAGGCATTTATCAGTTACTCGGGATACAAATCTGTTGAACGCTACAACTCGTCCGGTAAGACTCTGCACCTCTTTCCTCGTCGTTGGGGATCGCAGCCCTAAAAGAGCTTTGATCTTTTTTGGATTTGCCTCAATACCTCGTTGGTTGACGATGTATCCGAGGAACATTCCTTCTCGTACCCCAAAGGTACACTTCGTCGGGTTGAGCTTCATTTGGTATTTATCCAGTTGATCGAAAGTCTGGCTTAAGTCAACTAGATGATCAGTAGCTCTCTTGCTTTTGGTGAGCATGTCGTCGACATAGACCACCATGTTGCGGCTAATTTGTTCGGCAAAAACCTTGTTCATCAGCCGCTGATATGTTGCACCTGCATTTTTTAAACCAAAAGGCATAACATTATAACAATAAGTTCCCCTTGGGGTAATAAAAGAAGTACTTTCCCTGTCTTCAAGCTTCATTTTGATCTGATTGTAGCCAGAATATGCATCCATGAAGCTGAGCAGCTCATGTCCTGAGGTAGCATCCACTAGCTGGTCGATTCTGGGCAATGGAAAATGATCTTTTGGACATGCTTTGTTGAGATCAGTGAAATCAATGCACATTCTCCATTTGTTGTTCTTCTTCTTTACCATCACCACATTTGCCAACCAATCTGGATATTTTACATCTTCAATGAATTGAGCTTTCTGGAGCTTCTCGACCTCCTCTTGTATGGCCTGGTTCTTCTCGGGACTAAACACTCTTCTTCTCTGCTTCACAGGCTTGATCTCCTTATTCACATTGAGCTCATGACATAAGAAGTTTGGATCTATTCCTGGCATGTCTTCATGACTCCAAGCAAAAGTATTCTTCCTGTTTCTCAAGAAAGTTATCAACTCCTGTTTTATTGAAACATCCAATGACGATCCTATCTGGGTTACTCGTTCAGGATGCTCGTCGTCCAGAATAACAGTTTATGTAGATTCCACCACCTGTCCTTTTACAAGTTGAGATTCATCCCTAGGGTCAAGAGTTTCAATTTCTGTACCCTCCTCCACTTGATAAGTAGTAGTATTTTTCCTTGATTCTTTAAGTTCTTCTTTCTCGGCAGACGAATAATAGCATTCTCGAGCTACTTTTTGATCACCTTTCATAATTCCGACTCCAAAATTTGTTGGGAATTTCAAACACTGATGTACTGTAGATGGAACTGCTTCGAACTTCTTCAATCCAACTCTTCCCATGATGATGTTGTAGGCTGACTGCACATTCTTATCCATCACAAAGAAGCGTATTCTTTCTGTTCGACAAGCAGGCCAAGTTCCAATGAGTATATCCAACTTGATCGTCCCAAGTGGAAAAACTTTCTCGCCAGCAAAACCCAGAAGGGGTCTGTGATAAGGTTCCAATTGAGATAATTTTAAATTCAAGCTATCAAAGCATGAATAGTACATGATGTCTGCCGAACTACCATTGTCTACTAACACTCTTGAAATGACCACATCCTTCATCCTCATTTTGATCACCAAAGGATCATCATGAGGGTAAAGAACACCTGCCAGGTCATTTTTTGAAAAACCAATCACTAGCTTCTCTTTGTTTACCTTCCTCGGACGATCATCCTCGGCCAGGTTTATTCGCTGAATATATGAACAAGCTTGAGCCTCTCCGAGGTAAGCTTTTCTTTCTGCAGTAAGGTCTCCTCCTCCTGCATCTCCTCCTGTAATAACATTACAATCAAATGACCCAAAACGAATGGAAAATACCTCTCGTTCAGGCTGCCTTGGCTTCTTGGGAAGATCAGGGTCATCATCTGGATCATCTTCATGATCCCTCTTCTTTTTCTCCTCTGCACGACGAGGAGATCTAGATCTCTCTCTAGTTCTGTCATCATTCTTCCTTTCACCTCTACGATCTACATACTTTGACAACTTTCCTCTTCGGATGAGTGTTTCAATCTCGTTCTGAAGGGCTATGCAATTTTTGGTCATATGGCCATGATCTTTGTGAAACTCGCAATATTTGGCCTTATTCCTCAGATCGGGATTTATCCTCAGTTTCTCTGGCCACTTGATTTCCTCGCTATTCTTGATTTCTTCCAAAACATGATTAATACCCATTTTCAATGGGGTATAATTATCGTACTTCTTTAGGACTTCCAACGTTGTCCTATTATTCCTGGAATGCTTGTCACCACCATTACCTTTCTGATCTTTCTTCTTAGACTTGTCGACCTCCACTTTAACTTCTTTATCCATATTCTTCTTTGCAGCCATAGCCTCCTCGGCATTCATAATTTTGGCCGCTTTTGCCATCAACTCGGACATAGTTTTAGGTGGATCTTTGGCCAAGGTGTAGTACAGCTTATTAGGCAGCAAACCACTCATCAAAGCAGTGATTGCTGTCTTTTCTTCGTAATCTATGACTTCCAACTTCTCGTTATTAAAACGAGTTATGTAATCTCTAGTACTTTCACCTGATTTTTGTCTAACACTTAGCAAGTGTGCTACTCGCTTTACCGACTTCGCACCAAAACAAAAATTGCCAATGAACAACTCGGCTAATTGAATAAAAGTTGAAATTTTACCCCGAGGAAGATTGTTATACCATATCTGTGCAGATCCGGTAAGAGTTCCTGAGAATGCTCTACACCTCATCTCGTCGGGGACGGCATATATGTCGGCAGCAGCTTGGTATTGTTCTATATGAAGTACAGGATCTGTTTTTCCATCGTACTTAGGAGTCACTACAGGTGCTTTGAATTTCGATGGTGTAGGAAAATCCACAATGGCTTGCACGAAAGGTGTCCCTTGAACAAAAGTTCTCTGTAAGGGGTTCCTCGCCTTAGCCATTTCTCCCAATCTATCCTCCAACCGTTGAATAGAACCTTTCCATGCTTCATTTCCTTCCTCAGGCCGCTTAGTCTGAGCAATTGATCGCTCTGATGTAGCTTCCTGTGATTTATCTCTACGAGTAGCTGGTCGTGATTGTGCTGATCCTTCTCTCCAACGTGATGGTGATCGAACACTTCTCGATGGAGCTCTAGGTGGACTCATGTTTCTCCTTGGTCCTAACCGACTGAAAGGAGACGCCCTGCTTAATCTTTCCAAAGCGCTGGTTCTCTCCGGAGAGAGAGATATAGGTTGATTTGTATCTGTAGCCCGTATCGATGAAGTTCGCCCAGGTTGATAAGAAGAATCATTAGATTCTCCATTGCGATATGACCCAGTACGTCTGGATCGCGATTGCCCACGATCATTCCTTTGCCCTGAATAAGTAGGTGCACCGCCTTGAAGAGTTTGAATGAGCTGCCTCATAGATTCTTGCATGGCGGCTTGTCCTTGAGCCAGATTTGTCATAATTCCGGCCAGATCTGGAGGTGCAGATGGATTTGGAAGATTTCCAGTATTTCCAGTATTTCGATTACTGGATTCTGGGTTATCTGCCATTGATGATAAATGATTTTTATGAAAAATGATAGTAACAGTCGTTTCCCACAGACGGCGCCAATCTGTTGATGTAAAAAACTAGATTGCTCTATTTATTCAATCACAGATAAATAAATAAGACAAATATTTTTAAAGTGGTTCAGCTAGGAATAAAGCCTACGTCCACTGTTATGTTATTGCTGAGTGTTTGCAGAATTCTTGATTACAAGTTCTCTCAAGAAATTCCGGTCCCCTTGAATGGGGTTGATACATGGTATTTATAGCCCTTAGGTTGTACATGAAAGGTCCGATACATTAAATGAAATACATATGAAAGGGTAAAACATTTAATGCAGCGTGTGCGTCAAGAATATAAACACATTAAATGAACAGCTGAACAGTTGTCTGTTTAATGATACGGCCGAGATGCAGCTCGGATCGCCTTAGTTGCCCTTTGATCAATAGTTCCTCGGAGCGCATGTAGTATCTCGGTTCCTCGGAGCACATGTAATATCTCGGTTCCTCGGAGCCCCTGTAGTATCTCGGAGAAAATGTGTAATGGTTGAAGGAATGAGCTTCCTCGTTGTTATTGTGCCAGGTAGGTTAACACGTGTCTTCATATTATTCGTCCATATCAGCATATTAATTTTGGTATCAACAGGTGTGATAATTAATTTAATTAGAGTCGGACGATAGACTCGGGGAGGTATTAAATTTATAGGTGTGTTAATTAATTTAATTAGAGTCGGAAAATAGACTCGGGGAGGTATTAAATTAATGGGTGTGTTAATTAATTTAATTAGAGTCGGACCATAGACTCGGGAAAAGTATTATATTAATTGAGGTATGAATTAATTATATTAGAGTCGGACCATAGACTCGGGAAGATGATAAATTATTAAGTGAGAAAATTAATTATGTTGAGTCGGGCCACAGACTCAGGAAATTACAGGCTAGTGTACGAGATTTTGAGTACACGGTAAAGCCGGGGTTTATATTATATATATACGGTGTAGTGATAGTATAGATATACGTGTATATATTGTGTGTGATAGTTAATATCAGTGACTAGATATTTATTCAATTTATATACTCTAGTGCTATCAAGGGAGGTTGCGCGATGTGGGTGAATCCCCTAGCTTGAGGAGTAGGGTGAGTATATCCACAGGTCATAGCGTCCGGTATATGGGTGAGGGGATTATCTCACTTTCAGGGAAGGAATATGACCGCCTCCACTTCGTTTATGTTTTGGACCAGGTTGGTGAGCGATTCTAACTTGGGTAACTAGGTTATGTGAGCACACCTAGTGAGATAGCACTTTAGAGGGAACCATCCGGCGAGGGTATACTCGGAGGGATGGATATACGTATGTTATATGTGTGGATGTTTTAGTAAAGGTACGTATAGAATGGCATTCAATATTATATGCGGGTAATAATACAGTGTGTGATGTATTTACTTTAAATAACTTGTGACACGGTTATATGCTACTATTTAAGAAGGAATTAATTAAGTTACTTGTGAGATAACTTATAATTCAAGAATCATTGTACTCGGGTTAGAGTAGTATGGCAAGGGGAGGTTATACTAAGACTAGTTGGACGGGGTAGTACAACTAGGTGGGGTTAAGGTAACCGTTAGGTGTGCACATTAGTGGAGGGATGAGAATGTCCACAAGGGAGTGCGACACTAACTTATATATGAAGCGCATTCATGCATTTTAATTACTGCAGTTAATTCACTTACTAAATATTTCCAAAATATTTTAGGTTCTAACCCTTGCTATAAAACTATTTTCAAAAACTTTTAGGTGTCCAGGCACAAGGATGTCAAGATTTATATTCTATTCCTGGGACATGGAGCTGCGGCATATGTGAATGCTAGAAGGAATTTGGATTAGATGCATCGCTTATTCATTCCAAGAGTAGGAATCATTCATCAGTTCCAGTTTTATTTATTGCATGTCGCCCAGACTTTCAGTTCAGTTTTCAGATTTGTTTTATTCTGGTGTTGAATATTTGTATTGGATTATTTCACTTTGGTGGTCGATGGTTTATTCGGCATGTTGTGTAATTAATTATTCAGTTGAGTTTTATTCAGTTGTGTGAATGGTTTATATTTATTTCCGCATGTACTGTTTTGTTTAATTAAAAAGTTAAAATTTTGACACCAGCTTTTGGAATACTAGGTGGTTAGTATGTTTTAAAAAGTTTTCGACAGTGATGCTAAGGATGAACCAACTGGTATTCCTGTTTTAATTTGGTATAGGATTGATCACCCGGTATTTTATTAGGCGGGGTGTCACAGATGGTATCAGAGCATCAGGTTCTAGTGTCCTTAGGATATGTGCGTCTTTTCACGTTTCGGCTTAGCAATCGTTGATATAGATCCCTATTATAGGATTGTTGTATTCTCATATGTATGCACATATACGTTCTTCTGCCAAATTTATATTTGAGAGTGAACTCATACGATTCGATTCTCATTCCAGATGCCGCCCAGGAGAGGGAGCAGCTAGGGCAGCAGGGGGAGATGAGACTAGGGAGGCTCATCAGGAGCAAGGGTTACTGCAGTAATGTCTAGAGGTGATTTTGGTAGCACAGGTAACTGAACTAGTGGCACAGGCAGTTGAAGCGACGGTGGTCACAATGGCAGGGTACTTTTCACAGAATCAGCCACAAGTGTTAGGGGTGCCAGATGTTCAGGCTCGCTCGGGGTCGTTAGGGTGGCAGTAAGTACGAGAGATTTTTTAAGAGTGGGCATCCACCAGAGTTGTGAGGGGTTCAGGTGTAGCACTAGCATGTAAAGGAAGAGAGATATCCAGCGTCATCTACGCATGAGAGATTTCGATGAGGTGCGGAAGCAAATGCTAGCCAATTTTAGTTTAGCGGGAGCAGCGCTACAGTGGTGGGAGTCGATCACCACAGTTGAGGAAAGGGATACGCTAGTTATTGCAAACTTTTGCTTGCGATTCGACCACAAGTATTTTTCTCCAGCGGTTGAGATCGAAATGAGGAGAAAATTTAGAGAGGTGACTCGGGGAGACCGTCCAGTGGTCGATTACGAGGAATAATTCACCCGGTTAGAAAATTTTATACCGGATGAGGTAAGCAATGAAGAGATAAAGAAAGCCAGGTTTATGGATGGGTTAGTCTGTAGAATCAGACAACACTTAATGGGTAATTCCGCATTAGTAGGTCACACTGATGTCGATAACGCAGCACTCCGGCACAGTCAGGAATATCGCTTCCACGTGAAAAGAATCGGGAGGGGAGTGGGAACTAGCCAGTCGGATAAGGTAGGAGAGAACAATACTAGTTGGGTATCCTAACAGCAGACTGGGGGAGATCAGGAGCAGGATTTTCGGCAGGGAAATCATGCCAAACGATTTAGAACTGGAGGCTATCGGCAGGATGGCCAGGAATTCCAACAAGGTCGGCATGGAAGGGACCAATGGCAGGGTGAATGTATTAGAAGGTTTTTCATTTGTGGGGAAAGAGAGACACATAAAGAGAGATTGTCTTAAGTGAGGCAGGGGTCAACTACAGGATGAGGTCCTGGATGTACAGGCACTACAACAAGTCATGGGCGCATTCGGGCAGGGAGAAGATTCTCTGGAACCCGACGATCAGCCGTTGCAGCTGGAGTATGGAGGTAATTATTTTTACCCTATAGGAATGGGATATATTTTTGAGTGACAAGGAGGATGTCACAATATAAGACTTATTTTTCACTAGAGTTTGTGGGTGAGTCGAATTTAGTGGGTGCGTTGGCTATAGCAGCCATAGTATGTGGATAAACTTTCCATGGGGTAGCGGAGTTCCTTGGTGTTCTTCACGGGAGAGTGGAGGTGTACACTGAGTGAAGGTTTGAATTATGCGAAGAGTTACTACTTTCGAGAATTATGGGAGTAGGGTTAATAATATTTTCCTAAATATAGGCTGGATAGCGATGGAATTTAACTATTATGGATAGTGGTGTTAAGGTTTGGTGTTCGCGACACGAGGAGATGATTGGTACTAGGTATCACCTGAGAGGGCGTATAGCCTATATATATATATATATATATATATATATGTGTGTGTGTGTGTGTATATGTTGTATTGCGTGGTGCGTTAGGCACATAGTGAGATTTTGTGTTCTCACATTTTATCCCGGTAAGTAGGGATGTTTACTAAAGTGAATCAGGGTGGCTAGAATTATGTTCGAGCAAAGAGAGATAGCTTCGGGTTTATTCTGTGCAAGAATTAGTGATAGTAAAGGCACGGTATTTTATGTTGTCTTTGGTTGCATAAGGGTAGGAGTATATACTTTTGTGTTAAAAGATAAGTATTTTGGGTTACTGCTATGGACTGAGGGTCTAACGGATCTCAACGACCGACAATGTTAGGTAGTAGTGTATCGGAGAGTTCCTTATTTGGATTTCGCTTTGCGAGACGTCCCACGCATGAAACTTAGCACGACGTTGGAAAATGGGGAGATGTTTGGTCGTTAGTCCATGGGTTGGGTACCCCGGGCAGTATATATATATATATATATATATATATGTGTGTGTGTGTGTGTGTGTGTGTGTGTGTGTGTGTGTGTGTGTGTGTGTGTGTGTTATATGACTACGGGTTCGAAGTTATATTACGGGTTACGACTAGCATAGTTGGGTAATTTTTTTTTGCTGTAAAGCACGGGGATAGGGTGTATGGGCACCCGGATTAATTAAGGCAACTTTTGTGCGGTCAAGCACGGGTAAGGGTGTATGGGTGCCTAGGTTAATTAAAAAGCGTAATTGAGTAATTTATAGTTAGAAATGGGAGAGATAGATATAGCGAGCTTGGAGGCACATGACTATAGAGTGAGATTTGAAGCTTGGAGCACTAGGCTTATCTTAATTTCGAGGACGAAATTCCTTTGTAAGGGGGGGAGTATGAAACACCCCGTAATTTTGAGGATTTAATATTTAATTATTTTGGGAGTTATAAATATTTAAATTGGAGAAACTTAAATTCATGAGTTGGAGAATTGATTTGAGTGAGCCGAATTATTTATAATTAGGGACTTTAAGTTTAATTGTCTGAATTAATGTGTGTCGCATTTTGAGGTTGAAATTTGGATATGTCAAAAAGTATTTTGGTTGGCAATTCTGAGTGCGCGATTGAGTCTGAATGGGTCGAGGTAGTCAAAAAAGAATACCCGGGGGTAGTAATTGGGTCTCGAGGTATTTTTGAGCATAGCCGGGTCCACACGGGGTGAGTTGGGCCTATTTAATTAGGCCCACATCGCCAAAAACGGGATTTAGTGTTTCTAACCTAGTTGAGGGACTAGGAACGATAGATAGTAAATTCTAAGCCTAGGGTTTGGGAGAGGATTAGAGGAAACTAATCAAGAAGTCAATTGGGGGATCTTTTGGAGCCAAATTAAGGAGCTAATTTGGGGTGTTCTTCATCAACCATTCTCTACACCAACGGATCAGACCCTACGAACAATAACAGGCAAGTTGTTTAACTTTTTGTAATGTGTAAATGGTGATATCCAATTCATATTTTAGTGATGTGTAAACTAAAATTTCTTTTGGGGATAAATGGGTACAAAATGGGGTTTTGTTAATGAAATAATTGGTTGAGATTCAAAGTAAGAAATAGGTGTATTATATATTCCTAAGTAAAGATAAAATGAAATTTGAATATATTTTATGATTAGCATGGAATCTTTATGTGTTCTTGGATGAAGAACATGAATCTTGAATGACTTAGGGTTTAATTGAAGAACACAAGATGTCAATCTGCCAGAATTTTTTACACAACTTTAAACGTATTCCATTTGAGTTGTACTTAGAATTAGAGTGATAACCATACATTCCTGGAAATTTATTTATTTTAGCTATCTAATGAACTTGGAATCAGGTCAACCGGAGTTCTGTAGAGGGAGTAATCGACATTTTTCTACAGGGTGTTTGATCTGTCAACATAGTAATCTGCCAGAATTTTGACGTGACTTTAAACGTGTACGATTTGAATTATACTTTGAATTAGAGTGTGAACCATACATTACTGGAAAGGTATTTCTCTTAGCTATCTAATGAACTTGGAATCAGGTCAATCGGAGTTCTGTAGAGGGATAAATCAAAATTTTACTAGAGGGTGTTTAATCTGCTAGAAAATTTGAGATTATTCTTTTTAAGCCTCAAATGTCTAAAATTTTATCGGGGAAGTGTTTGGGATCTTGATGAAATATATTTATGGAATAATGATATGGAACTAGGTCTATTATTGAGTGTTGAACTTTAATTTTGTGAGAGAGTTAAAGTGGAGATTCATAGGCTTGATTGTGACGTACTCTAATTCAAGATGATAAGAATATAATTACGGAAAAGCATGAATGAGCTTAAATTCGTTGGGTCAGTGGGCTAACAAGGGTAACTACTGAATTGATATAACAAGGGGTAACTAGGACCCTTAGAGTTGTGTGAATACTTGAATTAATACGAAAGTGAAATAAATTTTAAAAGCAAACCAGTACGGTGAATATTCGAGGGAAATATATTACGTACAAGTATGAATAATTGGGTTGTGTAAATACCTATTGTTTTATAGGATTACTTGGGTTGTAAATGACTATTGTGTGTTTCCTTGTGATATGAACATAGACTCGGGAAATAGTAAGTTACGGGCCAAGTGAGGGAGTCCGGGTATAATGGTTGGGCCACACCAAATATTAAATTAATAGGTGTGATAATTAATTTAATTAGAGTCGGATTGTAGACTCGAGTAGGTGTCAAATTAATGGGTGTGATAATTAATTTAATTAGAGTCGGACGATAGACTCGGGGAGGTATTAAATTAATAAGAGTGTTAATTAATTTAATTAGAGTCGGTCGATAGACTCGAGGAGGTATTAAATTCATAGGTGTGTTAATTAATTTAATTAGAGTCGGATGATAGACTCGGGGAGGTATTAAATTAATGGGTGTGTTAATTAATTTAATTAGAGTCGGACCATAGACTCGGAAAAAGTATTGTTTTAATTGAGGTATGAATTAATTATATTAGAGTCGGACCATAGACTCGGGAAGATGATAAATTATTAAGTGAGAAAATTAATTATGTTGACTCGGGCCACAGACTTAGGAAATTACAGGCTAGTGTACGGGATTTTGAGTACACGGTAAAGCCGGGGTTTATATTATATATATATGGTGTAGTGATAGTATAGATATACGTGTATATATTGTGTGTGATAGTAAATATCAGTGACTAGATATTTATTCAATTTATATACTCTAGTGCTATCAAGGGAGGTTGCGCGATGTGGGTGAATCCCCTAGCTTGAGGAGTAGGGTGAGTATATCCACAGGTCATAGCGTCCGGTATATAGGTGAGGGTATTATCTCACTTTCAGGGAAGGAATATGACCGCCTCCACTTTGTTTATATTTTGGGCCAGGTTGGTGAACGATTCTAACTCGGGTAATTATGTTCTGTGAGCACACCAAGTGAGATAGCACTTTAGAGGGAATCATCCGGCGAGGGTATACTTGGAGGTATGGATATACATATGTTTTATGTGTGGATGCTTTAGTAAAGGTACGTATATAATGGTATTCGATATTATATGAGGGTAATAATACAGTGTGTGATGTATTTACTTTATATAACTTGTGACACGGTTAAATGCTACTATTTAAGAAGGAATTAATTAAGTTACTTGTGAGATAACTTATAATTCAAGAATCATTGTACTCGGGTTAGAGTAGTATGGCAAGGGGAGGTTATACCAAGACTAGTTAGACGGGGTAGTACAACTACGTGGGGTTAAGGTAACCGTTAGGTGTGCACATTAGTGGAGGGGTGAGAATGTCCACAAGGGAGTGCGACACTAACTTATATATGAAGCGCATTCATGCATTTTAATTACTGCAGTTAATTCACTTGCTAAATATTTTCAAAATGTTTTGGGTTCTAACCCTTGCTATAAAACTATTTTCAAAACCTTTTAGGTGTCCAGCCACAGGGATGCCAAGATTGATATTCTATTCGAGGGACATGGAGATGCGACATATGTGAATGCTAGAAGGAATTTGGATTAGATGCATCGCTTATTCATTCCTAGAGTAGGAATCATTCATTAGTTCCAGTTTTATTTAGGGCATGGCGCCCAGACGTTCAGTTCAGTTTTCAGATTTGTTTTATTCCGGTGTTGTATAATTGTATTGGATTATTTCACTTTGGTGGCCGATGGTTTATTCGGAAAGTTATGTAATTAATTATTCAGTTGAGTGTTATTCAGTTGTGTGAATGGTTTATATTTATTTTTGCATGTACTATTTTGTTTAATTAAAAAGTTAAAATTTATCACCAGCTTTTGGAATACTAGGCGGTTTGTATGTTTTAAAAAGTTTTCGACAGTGATGCTAAGGATGAACTAACTGGGATTCCTGTTTTAATTTGGTATAGGACTGATCACCCGGTATTTTATTAGGCGGGGCGTCACAACTGTATTGTTTTGTTGTTGTAACTTGTTGCACACAATATATTCTAAGAATGAAAGAAGATTGAATTTCAAATTAATACCAAAAGTCATATGAATGGCATTCAATAAGTGTAATAAATATTTTTGATTTTGAGAATACATTATGACTCAATTTCCATTTAGTTTTCTGATCACTAAACAAAAGAAAAAAATATTGTCGTCATCGAAGTAGTTTAATATAATTAATAAAACTGTTAATCCTTTTTAAAACTAAAATTATGAGATAAAAATAGTTAATTATATATTTTTAAATACAATATACCGATTCAAATTCAGCTGATTTAATAAAGAAATCAGATACACGAAATAGAAAACCTAGATTCAATTATGGAAAACACAAAATAAAAGCAAGGAAATTAGTCTCATAATATCACTTGCATTGATTCAAGTCCAAAAAACCTTGAAAGAAAATAAGAAAAACAAAAGACCAGAAGATAAGATCATCAAGGTAGACGTAGGAGTGGGGAGAGAGAGAGAGAGAGTCTGACCCAAAACTTACATTCCCAACGTTTTGTCACTCACATGAAACTAAAAATCATCAATACTATATATAAAAAAAATATAACATTTTTATAGTAAAAAAACAGACAAAAAGAAGGAAAGAAAAGTTGAACATTTTTTATAGAATTGTTTTAAGGCATGAACAATTTGGTGTCACACTTGAAATGCCAAGCCTGTAGGTAATACTACATAGATAGAAATTTGAATATAAGGTTAAAATAATAAAAAATAAATACTTGGTGAGAAAATGAATAAAGAGGTGTGAGATGAGAAGTGGATGTGATGGATCTCCCTGTAGGGAGACTTTTGTCCCCTCTTTGAATAGATCTCTTTCTTCTCTTCTAACTATTTGTTTATCAAATAGTTTTGTTTCAATTTTATACCTCCCGAATATCAGGCAGTGTGTGACTGAGTTTGTGTTACCAATTCATCAAAACCCACATAGTGTGAATGGGTTCGGATTATTGCATTAATAGGATTGTAGGAATAAGATGGAGTGAATAATGTTGAAGAAGTACAGTGCCTTGGGCGATAAACTCAGCCCCTGCGAACCCATGTTTCTCCCAATGACGTGAGAATCACATTTAGGGTCGAGGCAATATGCGTATAATGATTGATAGGTTTGTTCATTTTCTGGACTATCCAGCTTCCAAATGACTTAACAATAATAATTATTGCCCATTATGATTCTTATAGTACATTAATTTTACTGATGGGAGAGAGAGGGGGAGATGAGTGGATTTATATATGATATGCCACGTGGGAAGTTAAGGTGTTTTCAAGATTTAGTTTTATATAAATACATAGATAAGGATAAATTAACATAAATGCGACACATTATTAATAAGATCCCTTCGAAGTTTGGGGCTAAGAGAAACTTCTTAAATAGAGCTTACATTTAAAAAAATCACTACACCAAAATGACAAAATTGTCACCTTTCAGCTAGCCACCCTTCTCAAGGTCATTGACCGTGACAACAAACATGCATTTTGTGTCATGGTCATTGACCTTGACATGACCCTGACAAAGAATTGTCACGGTCAGTGACAAGTCCGTGACAAATTTACTTGTCACGGACTTGTCACGGTCAAGGACCTTGACACGACCGTGACAACTTCTACAGAAAAAAACCTTACCCCTTCTTCCCCCCGTCCCCCCCCCCCCCCTCCGTTCCCTCCTTTTTCCAACTCTCTCTCTCTCTCTCTACGCTGCACTCTCTCTCTCTCTATGCTGCTGCTCTCTCTCTACTTTCATGTTAATTTCTCTCTCTCTCTTCTATTTATATATATGTTTGTGTGCATATATATGTGTGTGTATATATATGTGCGTGTGGGGGGGGGGGGGGGCAGGATGGGGGGCATGGAGGGCTATTATGTGTGTGTATGTATATGTGTGGTGGGTGGTGGGGCAGGGTGGGTGGAGGGGGGTGGGGCAGGGTGGGTGGAGGGGGGTGGGGCAGGGTGGGGGGCTGTTTTATGTGTGTGTGTATGTGGTGGGTGGGGGTAGGGGGTGGGAGGGGGGTTGTTGTATGTGTGTGTATATGTGTGGTTGGTGGGGGTAGGGCAGGGTGGGGGCTGTTGTGGGGATGGGGGTGGGGGTGGGGGTGGGGGTGGGGAGGGGGAGGGGGGTAAGGCAAGGTACCATTGTAATTCTCTTAATATCGTGTTTTGATGATTTTATGAGATAATATATATTGTTCCAATGTTAACTCATTGTAGATAAAAACATTCACATAGTAAGATTAAATTGAATCCATCCATAGATTCTATAATTACATCCACTAAAATATAATTAATAAATGAAACAATTTTAGATGAAAGTAAATTAATAATTAGTGCCCATTTCATAAGAAAGTAGGATTGCCCCTCAGTGTAAATTAGTAAATTAATAATTGTATACGTTAATTGTTAGTTTAATTGATGAAATGAATTAATTCAGTAGATGAATTAGAAGGAGTACGGGATACACATTTGTTGTTGACATTGCTGTTGGATTATTTTGTTTAGTAAATTTTTGGTTGGTTAGTTTTAAAAGTGGCATGACCACTGGATTATTGTCCATATGGGGGTGGGATTTTTCAACTTTTTTTGAAAATTAATTTGTATATCGAATAATATATATATATATATATATATATATATATATATATATATATATATATATAGTATGATAATTAAATGAAACATACTTGAAATTAAATATAGTGTGCATAGATACTATCCTTCTAGTTCTTATGCGTACGCATTCAATAGCCCTTAGACCCGTTCGAGAGTCATTACCCCTGTAATGAGATCTCTCGAATTGTCCCGTTTGGACAGTTTGAGACTGTATAATTTCTGTATAATATTCTTAGTGGCTTAAAGTTGTTACTTTTGGAGGAAGTTCTGCAGTCGTATCTTAATGTTCTATGTGTACATACTAGATTGATAAGTGTGACTGTTATTTCAATTGATCAATTGAAATAAAACTCGCACCTGCCAATCTACGTCGTGTACTTGGATAACTACGGGGATATGCTGTCGAATTTTTTTCAAATCGTAACAATGTGCATGAGCTGTTAAGTATATTACAGAAAAATGCGGTCTTGAATGGGATACGTCCACTCACCCTTTAATAGGAAAATTAAATGATGGGATAATTAAATAAAACATACTATAAATTTAAGTTTTGTTTACCTTTAATAGGCGTTTAGTTGTGGTAGCTGTGATGGGATATCCGAAATACAAAGAGTGGATGAGTGAGACTAATAGAATGGGGGATGTGTTTCGCAGAGGTGCTAACGAATTTGTGAAATATGCAAAGAGATGTCATAATGATGAAGAGTTTCCGTGTTCGTGTGCTAGGTGTAAGAATGGTAAGGTGTTTGAGAGAAAAACAGTTGAACTACATTTGTTAAGATCGGGTATGCAAGATAATTATCGATTTTGGAGTTTTCACGGTGAATTGAAAGTTCCTTTTGTCCCCAACCAACCTTCACATCAACCTTAAACAAGTAGAATAGATATAGAATGGGACAACGTAGATCATAATATGTTAGAGGATTTAGTTGATGATGCGTACGGATTTTATGAAGCAGAGGAAAATGAGGTTACTGATGATGTAGAAGATTCAAGTGTTCGTGAAGATAACACGATAAAACTTGACGATGACTACCAAAGTTTAAAATTTAAGGCGACCCAACCGTTATACTCTGGTTGTGAGAAAGATCAAACAACTTTACATGCCATGGTTGGTTTGCAAAATTTGAAGACGCAGTACGGTTTTTCTAGCAATAGCGTGACAGGAATTCTGAAATGGGTGAAGGGCTTATTACCTAAGGTGAATACATTTCCAAATAGCTATCCTGTTATGAAGAAAAGTTTCAAAGGTTTGGGAATGAAGTATAAATCAATTCATGCTTGTGTGTATGACTTCATACTATACCGAAAGGAGTATAAAAATCTCGATCGTTGTCCGGTATGCGATGAACCTAGATATGTCCAATCTACTAGTAAGGAAGGCACAATCTCAAAAGTGCCTTAAAAATTATTGAAATATTTTCCCGTTGGTCCTAGATTAAAGCAATTTTTCACAGTACCATGGATTGCAGTGGAAATGACTTGGCATGCTAGGGAAGAAGTAGGGGGTAATATCATGCATCATCCTATTGATTCTACTGCCTGGTGGAGGATGAATTTTGAGTATTCCGATTTTTCTCGAGAACAACGCAACATTCGTTTGGCTATATCAACAGATGGTTTCAATCCATTTGGAAATCTAAGCACCAATCAAAGTCTATGGCCAGTGATCCTAGCCCCACTCAACCTCCCTCCTTCATAGTGTATGAGACCTGAATTTTTGATAATGGCTTTGTTGATACCTGGGCCAAAGGCACCAAGTGATGACATTGACGTCTACCTGGATCCTTTGGTAGAAGAATTAAATGAGTTGTGGGAAGAGGGTGTGCAATCATTTGACTCTTTTAGAAAAGAAGAGTTTACGCTTAAAGCTATGTTGATGAGGGCAATTCATGATTTTCCATCTTATGGGACATTATCCGGTTATGTAGTACATGGTTATTTGGGGTGTCCTATTTGTGGAGAGGAGACTGAATCTCTTCGTCTATCCTCTAGCTTAGAAAATGTATACCATCGCCACAGGAGGTTTTTACCCCCAGCTCATAGTTTCAGATTTGAGAAAGGTTCCAATTTTTTATTGGGCGGAGTTGAACATATGCTACTGTCGAGACAACTCTCGGGTTCAGAAATTAAAAGTAATTCTTCTGAATATGGACCTAATATGCCAGGTAAGAATCCCAAACTTAAGAACGTTAAGCATAAGAAGACCCTAACTGGGAATGAAACTGAGATAAGAAAGGCATGGTCTCGGAGGTCAATTTTATTTGACTTGCCTTATTGGGAGAATAACCTGGTGCGCCATGTATTGGATGTGATGCATGAAGAGAAGAACTTCGCGGGTCATATTTTGGGTACTTGCCTTGGGGGGAGTCATTCGAAGGATGGAGAAAATGCACGAAAAGACATTAAATCGTTAAAACTTAAGCCACAACTATGGTTGAAAGAAGATAGTAGGGGAAGGACAATAATCCCCCCTGGTGCGTTTACTTTGATGAGTGGGGAAATGAAGGTGCTTCTAGACACAATATATAATTTGAAGGGCCCGTCTACTTTTTCGTCCAACTTGCAAAGGATTGTGAATTATACTACTCATGATTTACATAAGTGTAAGTCCCACGATTGACATGTGATCATGCAATTGGTTCCTCTATTATTTAAGCATTGTTTCTCCAAGCACAAGGATTTGTGTAGGGCTATTATGAAAATTAGTATTACCATCTCCCTCTTGTGTGAGAAGGTAGTGAATCGAGAACACATAGTGGCCGCAAAATTGGCTGTGATCGAAGCGATTTGTGTATTGGAGAAGTACTTTCCCCCAGCATTCTTTGACACAAGTGTTCACTTGTTGGTACACCTATGTGACGAGGCACTTCTTTGTGGTCCAGTTAGATATCGGTGGATGTATCCGTTTGAAAAATTGATGAAAGTTTTTAAAGATTACGTCAAGAATACGCGATATATTGCAGGATCAATTGTAGAGGAATACATCACCGTGGAGTCGTCAATATATATACTCGGGAATATATGCCTGACTCGACCAGCGTTGATGACACTGATGAAATTCGTCAATGATGGTGGTCATGTGATGGGAAAACGAGTGAAATTAACGAGTTTGCAACATGAACAAGTAACTCGTTATCTATTTGACACACATGAAGATGTCGAAGAATGGAAAAAGTAAGTTTCGATTATTATAATGTTTAACATTATTTTAGATTATTTTATACATGATTAATTTTGTAATATGTAGAAAATATAAAGCCTGTGAGAATAATAAAAGACGAAAAACAATGGTACAATAAGACATCGAATTTAGGATGTGGTTGACACAAGAGGTAATTATAATGAAAATAGTCGTTATATAAAGTTACATTAAACTCAAATTTTACCACTAATATAATTAATTTATCTATATTCTCAGCTCCTAAAGACGGGTGATGCGACATCAAGGCTTGCTCGTCTAGCCACTGGAACCTTGTTCGTGGTACAAGAGTACAAAAAGTATCGATTGAACGGTTACATTTTCGCACTAAAGTGTACGAGGAAAGTACAAATGTACAGAACTCGGGAATTTCATACAAGGATCTTACTATCTTTTGAGCGAGCGCAAAAGATAAAAACCTCGTTGAAGCTGAAATGACTTATTATGGTGTAATCCGAAATATATTTGAATTGGATTATATAAGCTTCAAAGAGGTTATATTTTACTGTGACTAGGTAAGAGTTGAGGAGAAAAATTCTTGTAAAGTTGATCCTGTCACCAATTTGATCATGGTTGACTTGTCCAAGTTGAAGAGCAACAACCACGTGAGCGATGAGCCGTTTGTTTGTGCATTTCAAAAGGTTAAGCAAGTGTTTTATTCGGAGTATATCAACAACGAGACGTGGTCAATTGTCCAACACGCTCCAAGGAGTCTAAATAGTAGTGTGGATGACTTGGCTGCTCCTACTGAATATCAATCCATTTTTTATGATAACCCGAATTTGAAACAATTTTTCAATTTGTAATAAATATTTCAATTTGTACCGAAACATCCATTTTTAATTCTTTTAATTGATTTGCACTTTATCATTTTCACTCTTGTGTAGTGTGAGTGTGTGGAAAGGAGATTAATACTTAAATATTTCAACTACATCTAAGTTTTGTTTATACTAATCCATGAATATACGCTTCTTACATTTAATAGGTGATTAGTACATAGTTATTTGGGGTGTCCTATTTGTGGAGAGGAGATTGAATCTCTTCGTCTATCCGAACACTAAGAAATGCCATAATCCTATGGAGTTATGCTCTGCAAATTCCTCCCAACCATTATGTAGCCAAACATCACCAGTTGAAGTTGTCAATTCCACTTTCCATACCCCACCACTTGGAACCTCTAGCAAAACATGGGAGACCATTGGAAGGTGGAACTGACAACTTCAACTGCTGATTTTTGGCTACACAATGGTTGGAAGGAATTTGCAGCGCATAACTCCATATGATTATGGCATTTCTTAGTGTTCAGATATGAAGGGAATTATATTTGACACGATTGCCCGGGGTACTTTAGTTGGAAGGAGGTGCCATATGAGCTCAAGTTAGTTGTTTGGGTGACACTACAGGTAATGTATTTATATTTACATGTCAATTTCGATTTCGATTTCAATTTCGATTTATATTTATCTATATTTGCGGGGCGGATACTAATTCTACTTTATTTTATTTCAGGGGACAGGGAGTGGCCGTGAGGCTAGGCCACATATGCTCGATACTTATGTGGCTCTTCGGACGAGAAGGGAAGGATAAGGAGGTGTCCCCGAGCGTCGCGGTACAAAATCTCTTTTTCAGCTAAATAGTTTGTAGATTTGAGATAATTGATGGTGATGTTGTTTCTTCTTAAATAGTTTCTATTTTGAATGTATATTTGCGTTATCTCTAGTTTATTTGGATATATGATATTTGAATAGGTATAACATTGATATAACAACTACAAATATACTGCTCGGCAGTAGCAGTGGCCATACTGCCCAGCAGATTTTTTTTCAATTCTGCCCAGAATTGTCACGGTCAATGACCGTGAAATTTTTTTTAAAGGTGACAAGAATTTGTCACGATTATTAAACATGACTAAACGTGTCATGGTCCAGGACCGTGATACGACCGTGACAATTCTTACGATCTTGTCACGGCCTATGACCGTGACACGTCCGTGATAAAAAAAAGTTATCTCGCCCCGAATTGTCACGGTCATTGACCTTGACAAGTCCAACTTGTCAAGATCAATGACCGTGACAATAGTGCAGATTTGGTGTAGTGAATGTCAAATCTTGTTTGGTTTTTTTTTTGGGTAAAATGAAAATTTATTAAACTAAAAGGCAATCGCCAAAGATATACAATCAGCCCAAGACACAAACAATCAAAGGGTTTTTTGATAGACTTCCAATTCCAAGGCAAATTCAGAAAAGTTGGAAAATTCTGGTATTTTCTAGCTTTTGAGCTATTTGATAGCCTTTAATTTGCCTTGGAATTTATTTTCTATGTACAACACCCCTTAAACACAATTTGCTACCCTATGGTGGAATTCAATTCTTTGGGGGGGGGGGGGGCAGGTTTTTGTTTGCCACCTTTAGGTGGCAAATCACTCAAAACCAATTTTTTTTATAACTCAATATATTTCATAAATATATAAATATATATTGTATATATATATATATATATATATATATATATATATATATATATATATATATTCGTATATTTTATATATTTGAGCACATATATGAATATTGCGTATATTTCGTATATTTATATATATTTCATATATTTATATATTTCGTACATTTATATAAATTATATAATTCGTATCTTTTAAAATATATTTATATTTCATATATAATATATATATATATATACATATATATACATATATATATATATATACATATATATACATATATATATATATACATATATATATATATATATATATATATATATATATATATATACTGAATATATATTATTTACAGACTATACATGTATATTATATATATAATATATGTATATATTTTGTAAATAATATATATTTAGTATATTCAATATATAATATAATATATATTCATATATTCCATAAATAATATATTATATATATTCTGTAAATAATATATATTTAGTATATTCAATATATAATATATTCCATAAATAATATATTATATTTTCATAGAGTTTGAACATTTAATAATATATATTTAGTTTATATATATATTTTTCATAAATAATATAATTATTATTATTATTATATATATTAAATATGTTTTTGTACATTTAATAATACATAAATTCAAATATATATATTATTAAATATATAAATATATATTATTAAATATACAAAATATATGAATATATATATATATCCGAATATATTTATTTCGCAAATAATATATATATATATATATATATATATATATATATATATATATATATATATTCGAATATATATATTTCGCAAATAATATAATATATATACCCGAATATATATATTAAGAATATATCCGAATATATATATTTCGCAAATAATATAATATATATATTAACAATATATACAAAAATATGAATATTCATATATTTTGTATATTTAGTAATATATTTAGTATATATATATATATATATTCCATAAATAAATTTTCTATATTTATATCTATTTTTCAACTTTTGCGTTTGATAGAAAATGTGGAAAATTGATGATTTTTCAACTTGTATCAAACACACACAAGTTGGAAAATATTCATTTGCCTTGGAATTGTTTGCCCTGGAATCAAATGTCCTGGAATCATTTGCATTTTCTCAGTTTTCTATCAAACGGATCCAAAGAGAAAAAATATGCAAACAATACATATCCACAACAAACTGGACAAAAACCTATCAAAACAAACTACAACCAACAGGGGACACAGGCCACAGACCCATCACAGTTGCATAATGAATATTCAATATATAACCGCAAAACCAAAACACTCGTTGAAAGAGTGTGCGTGCGTTCAAATAAGGCAATTATTAAATTGAATTCAGTTTTCCCAAATTAAATCCTAAACATGCATCTAGGTGTGATTGAATAAGATAAAATCATGCAAGAACATTCAAACAAACATATGTTAGGAAAAATCCCCCAAAGGGGCAAAACCTTTTATTTTTCACTATAATTTTGTAATATACGATTACATGAATTACAATAAAAAATACAGTGACACAGAAATACCCGTAACCCGCAGGCATCGGTTTTGTAGTCGGCAGCTAAAATCTCCCTCGGGAACTCCAGATGAGAAGCAATAAATAAGGAAGACGGCTTCTCCACAAAGCTTGAACAAACTCAAGGTTGTGTTCTTGGGTTACAAAATGATTCACAAAGGTTTGGCAATGATATGTGAATCAAAACACAAGTCTTGGGACTCAAAAATTTGAAGACTAGATGTATTGGGACAATAAAAAACGTTTCTCAAAGTCTTGTGAAATAACTCCCCCAAAGTTGGCTTTTATAAGGAAGCCAAAAAGAGTTTTAAAATTTTGGGACTCTGCCAGCATACAGGTACCTCGAACCGGTTCGGGTTTACCGCGAACCGGTTCACCCCTCGAACCGGTTTGGCCTTCGGTTCGCGAAATATCACTGGAACTTGGGGCTGAAATACTTAGTATTTTTCCAAGTCTTTTTTCTCAGAACATTCTACATTTTCAAAGGGCTATAACTTCTTCACTGTAGCTCGGATTAAGGTGTCGTTTCTTCCAGTGTGTTCATTGCGGCGAGGTTTAAAACTTTCAAGTTCATTGGACCTCGGTACGGTGGCTGTAAAATTACCAAAATGCCCTTGAACTTCCATATCTTGTCTTCTTTCACTATTTTGACTTCTCTTGCGTACCACCTTCATTAAGACCCTAAAATCGTGGAACATGAAGTCATTGAGGCAGATGTGGGACACTTGATGGAGATGATGAATGCTTGAATCCCGAAATTCGAATTGAGGCCGTCGTGTGAGATCCTGTAGAGACGTGCCAAATGTAGCGGCGTACGACATACACAAATGTAAGATAACGGACATGAGAAATATGTCTTTACAAATATCCCCCTATGTCTATGCCGATACATACATAAAAATCTAAATTATCAAATAACAAATTGCCTATACAAATCTACCCTCCCATGAACCCAAAACTGGAACGGTACAAATGAATAAGTCTTCATCGTTTGTTCTTCAAATCTGCAAAAAATTTATTATCAGGGTGTGCAACATATTCTCATTAGGAAGTACCTACACACATGAGAAAAAGCAAATACCACATGACATATCGAGTTTGAAATGAGATATACATGGATACCAATTTATGATGAAAGCATACGTCAAATCTCAAAATCAAAAACTCCCCCGTAATATGAGAATTCTTCTCCCCTTTTATTATATCCCCAAGTAGAAAAATATGAGAAGCAGAAATAAATGCAAATGGAGAATGTCACAAGGAAAAAAAAACTTCTATTTTTGAATTTTTCAAAATCTTTCACACAAAATATACAAACAAATAAACACACCATGAACGAACACAAAACAATCAAGTCGATGATAGCGTAAATGTATGGGTGTGATCAAATTCGATAGGAAAATCACTGCATACAAACATGACATATGTGCATGATGAATATCGAATACTCCTAACGAATGAACTCAAAATCTTCCTTTGGTGTAAAAAATTGAAATATGAGACATTGACTCAATCAAATTAACACATCAAAGCTCTAAGTGATTTCCACAACAATAACCTCCAAAACGATTTCATGCTTTTTCAGGACTTCTAAGGAAGTGCAAACCCGTTTGAATTCTCCAACCAAACTCCCTCAGATTTATATTTTAAAGAGAGGTAATCTAAATTCTCAAACTTTGGAGAATTGATGGTGAAACCTAATAACCCATATTTGGCATGAATTGCTTTTTATTGCCTTTAAATTTTTTCGGGATCTTTTAACCTCTTTGAACCCCGAATAATAAAATTCCTCCATTTTTTAGGTCCTTTTTAACGGTGGCTTAGTATTCGCAAAGGCTAAATGAACCTTTCGCAGCCTTTCCTCATTTTCAAATAAACACACAGTCTCACCAAACGGTTTTTACATGCATTCCAATCTTGTCAAGTGTTATCGCATATTGTACGTTGTATAGACAGAATTAAGATGAAAACACTCAAGCCAATATGTGATAGACAAGTACTATAATCAAATATAGCTGTGTATGTGTGCAATAAAGGAGATAGGAGTCAAACATGTAGAAAGATATCACTAATCACATCTCAAAGACTCCAAACAATGTAAAGCACATGGATGCAATGATGTAGCGTCTCAAATCACTATCAAATAGTCACATGGATAAAATGGAATTAAATTTGTGACTCGGCTATATTAAATGCTCATCCATAAAAGGTGCAAAAAAAAATACAAAAATCTTTTTGGATTTTTCAAAATTTTATCACAATAAAATCTTTTTGAGCTTTTCTAAAATTTTATAAAAAGAAAATATTTTTGGATTTTTCAAAAAATATATGAATCAAAAATAAAACAAACTAGTGGTACATGCTAGAAATAGGCAAAAGAGACATCGTGTAAAACACCCTATGCTAGCAAACATGTCAAGACCTCAACCAGGAAGAATGGTGGAGTTTTCCAAAGATGGTGACATCTTTTGAACCAACTCCATAAGATCATGTGTGGTCTTGATCAAAAACTTCACTTGCTCGCGAATATGTGCAAACTCTCTATCATTATGTGCAAGCAAAGTATCATGAATGGGTGCATGTACGGGAACGTGTGAAGTGGCATGATATGGAATAAAATCCAACTTAGAACAAAAATCCCTAAGATATCCTCGCTTCTTGCAGTGGGAGCAAACATAAACCGGTCTAGGAATTAATTTATCAAGGATTTTGGGATGAGCTTTCCTATACGGACACCCATGCGACTCACTCACCACGGTGGAGATGGGCTCGGGCGCATTAAGAGAAGTGCATGCACCATCATGACCTTTTCCATCATACTCACCATCATTCAAAATGGGATAGGGAGCCATCTTATTCACCTTCTCAAATGCGTTCTCTAATGAGACTTGGACCTCTCGTACTTGTTTGAGCTCATCCTAGAGATGGGATACACGTGTCGTCAGACTAGACACTGTGTTGGTCAAATCACATTTTTCTCTTTTTAGTTCATCATTCTCTTCCTTTAACTCACAAATTCGAGGACCTAGTATTCTATTTAACCTTTTTGTTTCCATGGTCTCGATAAACAACTTTTTAAAAGCTTCTCGGATCACACTTTCATCTCCATTCTCATCCTCACTATCGCTTAGGGTAGTAGGCATAGCAACTTCCTTTCCCTTTCTACTAAGTCTAGTGGGAAACTCAAATGCCTTGTGCCCTTACCCCTTGCACTCAAAACATATTATCTTCTCAAGTTTTTCTTTTCTCCCCTTTTTATTCTCACACGAACTCTCTCTCTCTCTCTCTCACTCTCTCTCTCTCTAAACTGTCTATTTCTCTCTCTCTAAACAGACTCTCTTTCTCAACACAGGCAAACTCTATCTCTCTTAGGGTAGTGCAGGTGGAGGACTCTCTCTCTCTAGGTTTTATTAAATCTCCCTCTAAATCGGTGATCCTAAGTACTAACGCTTTGTTATGCTTTTAAGTTTTAAAAGACTCAGAATATAAGTCAGCATACGCGCGTTGAAGGTCACTCTCGCTCTCACTTGCATCATCCTCCCCCTCACTTACATCGCTCTCACTTTAGAGGTGTCCCTATGAAGTAGAATCCTCATCGTCGTGAGGATTACTAGAAGTGCTCACATGACTATCCATGAATGCGGTGAAGTTACACTCATGCAGTGACTCGTCTCCAGAGTCCATCGACTCGACCTCACTATCGTCACTAAGGGTAGCATTAAGGACAACTTTGACCTTTTCTCTGTTCAGCCTAGTAGCACACTCAAAAGCTCTATGACCCTTATTGTCTCACTCAAAGCATCTCTCACTCTCTTTCTTTGGAGGATCTTTTAAATCTTTTTTATTTTTCTTTTCAAACTTCTTTTTATCTTTGAAATTTCCATTTTTCTTAAATTTGAGAATTTTCTTGAAATTTTTAGCAAATAGGGTTAAATCATCTAAATCAAAGTCACACTCAGAATCTGATGTATCTATCTCTCCTTTTCTAGATGATTCCCTCTTTCTTACCGACCCCTCACTTTTTCTCTCCTGGGCATTAAGTGTAATTCCCTTATCTTTAGACTTGACAGATTTAGGAAACATATCAATTCATACGTTTGCAAGTCTCCTACAAGTTCCTCCAATTTAAGCGTTATTAAATTACCCATAGAATTTAACACAGCGACTTTAGGGATAAAACACTTAGGCAGTGATCTAAGAATCTTTTTAACAACTCTAGCATTAGGAATGTGTTCACCAAGATTAAAGCTAGTGTTTACAATATCAGACAGTCTAGCATAAAATTCATCAAAACATTCAGTTTCAAGCATGGTGATGGTTTCAAATTGAGTTGTCAAATTTTGCAGTTTATACTCTTTCACAACATTAGTTCCTTCATGGGTAAGTTGTAAAATGTCCCATGCCTCTTTTAACGTGGTGCACGTCATTATGCGTTTGAACTCATCAGGTGTGACAGATCTAGAAATAGCACTTAAACCCTTAAAATTAAAAGATTACCATTTAAATTCTTCGTCAGTCCATGTAGTGTCAGGTTTTAAACTGGTCACGTTATTAACAGTGATAGAGGGAGGAGTCCACCATCTTTCAATCAAAATCCAGACACATTCATCAATGGCTTTTAATGCAGATCTCATACGGGCTTTTCGTATGCATAGTTTGTCCCGTCAAAAACTGACATTTTATTATATAATTTCTCCATTATGAACACACTCGTTTTCAAAAATCAATTATTCAGAAAATTGATATCTTAGAAAAATTTTGCTGAAAATTACACGGTGAAGTTGTGTAATTGACTCTGATACCAATTTGAAAGAGTGTGCATGCGTTCAAATAAGAAAATTATTAAATTGAATTCTGTTTTCACAAATTAAATCCTAAATATGCATCTAGGTGTGATTGAATAAGATGAAATCATGCAAGAACATTCAAACACACACATGTGAGGAAAAATCCCCCAAAGGGGCAAAACCTTTTTATTTTTCACTATAATTTTGTAATATACAATTACACGGATTACAATGAAAAATATAGTGACACAGAAATACCCGCAGGCGTCAGTTCTGTAGTCGACGGCTGGAATCTCCCCCGGGAGCTCCAGATGAGCAGCAATGAAGAAGGAAGACGGCTTCTCCACAAAGGTTGAACAAACTCAAGGTTGTGTTCTTAGGTTACAAAAAGATTCACAAAGGTTTGGCAATGATATGTGAATCAAAACATAAGTCTTCGGACTCAAAAATATGAAGACTGGATGTATTTGGACTCTCAAAAACGTCTCTCAAAGCCTTGTGAAATAACTCCCTCGAAGTTGGCTTTTATAAGGAAATCAAAAAGAGTTTTAAAATTTTGGAACTCTGCCAGCGTACAGGTACCTCAAACCAGTTCGGGTGTACCGCGAACCGGTTTGGCCTTCAGTTCGCGAAATATCGCTGGAACTTGGGGTTGAAATACTTAGCATTTTTCCAGGTCTTTTTTCTCATAATATTCTCCATTTTCAAAGGGGCATAACTTCTTCATCGTAGCTCGGATTAAGGTTCCGTTTCTTCCAGTGCATTCGTTGCGGCAATATCTACAACTTTTCAGTTGACCAGACCTCCGTACGGTGGCTATAAAATTACCAAAATTCCCTTAAAATTCCATATCTTGCCTTCTTTCACTGTTTTGACTTCTCTTGCGTACCACCTGCATTAAGTCCCTAAAATCGTGCAACGTGAAGTCGTTGAGGCAGATATGGGACACATGAAGGATATGA
This sequence comes from Sambucus nigra, assembly GCA_949130495.1. Lineage (NCBI taxonomy): Eukaryota > Viridiplantae > Streptophyta > Magnoliopsida > Dipsacales > Adoxaceae > Sambucus > Sambucus nigra. Next base: position 96,932,602 of record OX422212.1, read on the forward strand.
TGAATGATTGAATCCTAAAATTCGAATTGAGGCCGTCGTGTGAGATCGTGTAGAGACGTGCCAAATCTAGCGTTGTACGACATACACAAATGTAAGATAACGGACATGAGAAATATGTCTTTACAAATCTCCCCCTATGTCTATGCCGGTACATACATAAAAATCTAAATTATCAAATAACAAATTGCCTATACAAATCTACCCTCCCATGAACCCAAAACTGGAACGGTATAAATGAATAAGTCTTCATCGTTTGTTCTTCAAATCTTTAAAAATTTTCTTATCAGGGTGTGCAACATATTCTCATTAGGAAGTACCTACACAGATGAGAAAAAGCAAATACCACGTGACATATTGAGTTTGAAATGAGATATACATAGATACCAATTTATGATGAAAGCATACGTCAAATCTCAAAATCAAAAACTCCCCCGTAATATGATAATTCTTCTCCCCCTTTTATTATATCCCCAAGTAAACAAATATGAGAAGCAGAAATAAATGCAAATGGAGAATGTCACAGGGAAAAAAACTTCTATTTTTGAATTTTTCAAAATCTTTCACACAAAATATACAAACAAATAAACACACCATGAACGAACACAAAACAACCAAGTCAATGATAGCGTAAATGTATGGGTGTGATCAAATTCGATAGAAAAATCAATGCATACAAACATGACATATGTTCATGATGAATATCAAATACTCCTAATGAATGAACTCAAAATCTTCCTTTGGTGTAAAAAATTGAAATATGAGTCATTGACTCAATCAAATCAACACATCAAAGCTCAAAGTGATTTCCACACAAATAACGTCCAAAACGATTTCATGCTTTTTCAGGACTTTCAAGGAAGTGCAAACCCATTTGAATTCTCCAACCAAACTCCCTCATATTTATATTTTGAAGATAGGTAATCTAAATTCTCAAACTTTGGAGAATTGATGGTGAAACCTAATGACCCATATTTGGCATGAATTACTTTTTATTGCCTTTAAATTTTTTCGAGCTCTTTTAACCTCTTTGAACCCCGGATAATAAAATTCCTCCATTTTTTAGGTCCTCGCAAAGGCTAAATGAACCTTTCGCAGCCCTTCCTCATTTTCAAATAAACACACAGTATCACCAAACGGTTTTTACATGCATTCCAATCTTGTCAAGTGTTATCGCATATCGTACGTTGTATAGACATAATTGAGATGAAAACACTCAAGCCAATATGTGATAGACAAGTACAATAATCAAATATAGTTGTGTATGTGTGCAATAAAGAAGATAGGAGTCAAACATGTAGAAAGATATCACTAATCACGCCTCAAAGACTCCAAACAATGTAAAACACATGGATGCAATGATGTAGCGTCTCAAATCACTATCAAGCAGTGACATGGATAAAATGGAATTAAATTTGTGACTCGGCTACCTTAAATGCTCATCCATAAAAGGTGCAAAAAAAATACAAAAATCTTTTTAGATTTTTCAAAATTTTATCACAATAAAATCTTTTTGAGCTTTTCTAAAATTTTATAAAAAAAAAATCTTTTTGGATTTTTGAAAAAATATAATAATCAAAAATAAAACAAACTAATGGTACATGCTAGAAATAGGCAAAAGAGACATCGTGTAAAACACCCTATGCTAGCAAACATGTCAAGACCTCAACCAGGAAGAATGGTGGAGTTTTCCAAAGATGGTGACATCTTTTGAACAAACTCCATAAGATCATGTGTGGTCTTGATCAAAAACTTCACTTGCTCGCGAATATGTGCAAACTCTCTATCATTATGTGCAAGCAAAGTATCATGAATGGGTGCATGTGCGGGAACGTGTGAAGTGGCATGATATGGCACAAAATCCAACTTAGAACAAAACTCCCTAAGATATCCTCGCTTCTTGCAATGGGAGCAAACATAAACCGGTCTAGGAATTAATTTATCAAGGATTTTGGGATGAGCTTTCCTATACGGACACCCATGCGACTCGCTCACCACAGTGGAGATAGGCTCGGGCGCATTAAGAGAAGTGCATGCACCATCATGACCTTTTCCATCATACTCACCATCATTCAAAATGGGATGAGGAGCCATCTTATTCACCTTCTCAAATGCGTTCTCTAATGAGAATTGGACCTCTCGTACTTGTTTGAGCTCATCTTAGAGATGGGATACACGTGTCGTCAGACTAGACACTGTGTTGGTCAAATCATATTTTTCTGTTTTTAGCTCATCATTCTCTTCCTTTAACTCACAAATTCGAGGACCTAGTATTCTATTTAACCTTTTTGTTTCCATGGTCTCGATAAACAACTTTCTAAAAGCTTCTCGGATCACACTTTCATCTCCATTCTCATCCTCACTATCGCTTAGGGTAGTAGGCATAGCAACTTCCTTTCCCTTTCTACTAAGTCTAGTGGGACACTCAAATGCCTTGTGCCCTTCCCCCTTGCACTCAAAACATATTATCTTCTCAAGTGGGGGAACCCATCCCCACTCCAAATCTGACATGAAGTTTACTAACAATGATAGCAATTAGGAGTGGGGTTATGGGTCATCCACCTGGAGAGGGAGGAAGCGAACTGAACGAAGAGGGAATAACAACAATCGACGACAAAACCCAACCCAAACCGACAAATCGCCTCCACAACCACCAAGCAAATCCCCACCCAAGACTAACAACATTCGCCAACAATCGATCTATTTACCAATCTGACATGAAGTGCAACAATGGATGGCGATCCAGAGTAAACCAATTACACAATCATGAAGAAACAGATCACAGGAAGATGCTAACCCGTATGGATCCACCAAGAGGTTTGAAAACCCCCAACCTCGACATCACACCGGACAACCTCGCCACCAGAGAAATCAACACTGCTCAGCCTGACATGAGGCGCTTCAAAAGATGGCGATCGAGAATAACGACTGGATTCGAAATGGGAGAGATGATCTGGTTTAGAGAGGCAAACCCCCATGATTTTGAAACACACACCGAACCATACCATATCTGACACGAGGATCACTAACCAAAGATGGCGAAAAGTATAAGCGGATGGATTCAGCCTCATAGGGAGGAGAAAAACGAACAGGAGGAGGGGATGGAGAAGTAGCAGCGACTGTAGAAGGGTTTCGCACAATACCTAGAGAGACGAAGTCTCACCGTGTGAGAAAGGGGCCATTCAAGAACCATTGACAATCATACATTGGTTTTTAGTTTTTATTTTCTTGAGGTCACTTCAAATTTTCAAAGACTGAGAAGGCCACCTCTCTCACTTCCGCTCATGTCAGCTTTGTAAATGAACTCCACTTTCTAAATGTTTTTAGTTTAAACTTTTTAATCCCTGATTGGCATATTTCTTTTAAAAGTTGTACAATTTGATTTGAAAGTGGAGTATTGCTAGTATTTGACAAACAAACATAGCTACGGGTTAAAATATGATGCTAGCCATGTGTGGAATGCATCCAAACCTACACTATATTCAGCTACTTCACCTACTACTATATTACTAAATGTTTGAAGTAACACTATAAAATCTGGTTTTCCATGTGCTCCCATCACCTCTCTCTCTCTCTCTCTCTCTCCCTCGTAGGGTCGATGATAATGGGTTTTCAAGAAATAGTTGCAGAACACTTGAGCAGTGGCTATGAAAGGCTAACTAGAGGTAGTGAGAAGATGACAAAGCCTAGAGGACGTTGGGTGAAGAATATAAATGGAAAAGTAGTCAAGGGTTTAAGGCTTTCACGGTCTAGAAAGTTAAACTGGAAGCCTTTTTCTACCTTTGTATTGCCAAAAAGGATTGCTGTAATATACGCTAATATAGTTAAACGGATGAAGATGGACGGTGTGTACCCCGGGATTATCTTCTCTTGTCAATGGGGGCTTCCTGTGCTTTCTCACCCCACTCTTAATTGTAGAAAGAGTGTGTTAGCTTCAAATAGAAAACCTGCAGCTTTATGTGACATTGTTTTTGTTAAATAGAAATTCAGATTGCGGAGCTTTATAATCTGGTACTCTTTCGAACTGTTCTTTTATTCCCTTGAAACATGCAATACATATCCTTTGAACACGATGCCGACATAAATATCTTCCACTGCGTGATACTAACTTGTACCTCAAAAATATGCAACAACAATTTTCCTTTTGGGGGGTCCAAATGGGTTTTCTTCCCTTTTTTGTTAATATCAATTTGAGCGATATCTTTTATATTAATAATGATGTCATAATTTTGTTTCTTTTCTTTGAACAGGTTGTGCAGTGAGTTTTAAATGTTATATGTTGGGTTTGTCCGCTTATTAATGTTAATTATATATTGGAACTTGAACCCACATTTTAAGGAGTAGGAGAGGAAGTCGACCTTTTCTAATAAGATATAACTCTCACATTATATTTGCACAATTGAATGAGAAAATTTTACGACTTTTTCGATAACTAGGATAATTTTCAAGTGCATCTTTTGGATAAACTGCACAATCAATCACGACTCATGATATAATCAATATATAATGATAACAATAAATAGCCACAATAGAAATGAAGCACAAAGAAACATTCACAAAAAATAACAAGATATACATGGTTCACCAATTTAGATGCATCCATAGAGAGCCACAATTTCAATATATATGAAAATTTTAAGTATAAAAGCGAACAAAAAAAGGATAAATACATTTCATTTACTCTCATACCCAAAATCAAAAAAGTCATTGTATATCAATTCTCCACCTAAATAAATCAAAGTTATAGGCCAAGAACATCCTCAATATCATACTTCCAAGTCCATCACATGTACCCACCTAGTATTCTCTTCTTCCACGTAATCGAGTAGGAAACCCAATACACATAAAGTATACACTAAATACATGAAATATTCACTCACACACTGCCCTCATCCACCTTTACGAAATAACCATGAGTGAGAGGGAAAATATCTCACCCCAAAAGCTCGCCCTAGGAACTAAAACATCATATCTCTCTCAAGTCCTTGAATTTTTTGTCAAAACTTATTAAAAACCCCACATAATTGGGAGATGATTTTAAAAAAACATGTATGCCCCCACTTGAAACTCAATGGTCATACACATACGTTGCCACTACGTGACAAGTTTGTTGCAACCAAGAGAATCGTCGCAGTGGACTTAACCTTTATTTGCCGCGACCCTTCATTTTCAAGAAGACCAAATATGCCACGATCTATAGACTAATGACCAACAATCCCAAGCAAACTATCCTTCTGACTATATCTATCCAAGCCCTACTCTACTAAGATTTCCTCTAACCATCATTTTCTTGGAAATATACTACTAGGACTGTAAACGGATACTCGAAAATCGGCATCCGTCCGATATCTGAATCCGAATTTGCGGATAATTATCCGAAAATATTGAAACGAATACGAATATGGATACTCTTTAAAAATATTCGAGAAAACGGATACGGATACGGATAGTACTAGTATCCGATGCGGAGTATCCATTTTATCAAATATCCGTTTTACCGGATCTGTCAAACATATGTTTAAAATGTTACTAATAATATTAGTATTAGTATTACTATTAAAATAATATTAAAACAAATCTTAATCGTTTATTCCCAAAACAAAATAAACACATACTCCACTCAAAATAAAAACACCCTAAAGTTATTGTTTTATTGGGTATATTATAAAATGTCATGTATTATTATTTAATTGGGTATATTGTCATGGAGTTACACTAAAGTTACAATACACCTTATCACACACAACATACACCGACTAAAGAACATATACTCCACTAAAAAAAACTAACTTCGTTTCATTTCTCCTTCGTACAAAATAAGAGAAAAGAAACTCTCATGTGGTTGTTCGTTAGTTTCCTTAATTATAAATAAATGTAAGAGAAAAACAGAAAAGAATGTAAGAGAGAAACATAAAAGTAAAGAGATGGTTTTGATTGTAATGAGAACTGAAGTTAACAACATGTATATTATATACAAAATAAAATTGTATACTTTTTAAAATAAAAATATCAGTATGTTTTGAAGACAAAAGGTCCATGAGGTTATCATTCTCAATAAATTTGATTAATCTAAAAGGTGCATATTTATTTCTACTGTCATGAAATGCGGCTGTTATTTTTTTTGGATGGCTTTAAGCTTATATGGTTGTAAATTATGGATAACTTTAAGCCATATTATCATTATGGAATTATACTATTATTATGGAATTCATAATTGTTGATGTTAGGAGGCAGTAATTTTGTTACATATTTATTTGGATTGGATTGGATTTCATTGGATTGAATATTTTAATTATTATTTTTTGCGATGGCTAAATAATGTAAAAGGATACGGGTATTGTCCGAATCCGAGGTATCCGAGCGGATACGGATATGGATAGTTGTTTTAACTATCCGGACGGATATGGATACGGATACGGATAGTACATTTAGATAGAGAATACGGATATGAAAAATATGGTATTCGATCCGTATCCGTCCGTTTACCACCCCTATATACAACCTCTCATATGTTGTAAACTAGGGCATTAGAATGTCATTTCGTACATGTTCACCTTATTCCCAATAGACCATGGAGAATAAACCATTTGATATTAATAAATCACACTAAAATCTACAACACCTTGTGAAGAACGAACTTTCTCTTAAATCAAGCATCACTGTGTAATGCCCCGTACTTTTGGCTATATTTATTTTTGGGATTAATTAATTAAATGCGTATTAATTGAAAATTAATCCGGGTTATAAATACTAACGAGATGTGAGTTGGTATTTGATTATGTGCATATATGATTTTATATGAATCTGGAATTATGAAAGTTGTCGTAAGATTTATATACGGCATTTTAGAAATTAAATTGAGACGCGTGGGACCGCCGCGTCACGGTGTAATATTTTGATTATAAAAAGTGAATTTAAAATCTATAAACCGTATGGTCATTTTGAGTGCGGCAACGCGTCCGGAAGGGTCGAGATAGTCAGAAAACACTAGCCGGGGTGTAGTTTGGGTCCCGGGGTATTTTTAGGCCATACCGGCAACTTAAAGGGTATTTTGGTAATTTTACATTTTGAGGAATTAAAAGTGACGAAAATTGGGAGTTTTAATCTGATGTGGATTTAACCCACTAAACCCACTAACCAACCCATATTAACCCATTAAGCTACGGAGGCTATCATTAGGTTTACAAACTCTCCCAAAGAAAACCCTAGCCACCTTAAGCCACCATTGGAGGAGAAGCTTGGAGAGAGGGAATTCTGCAGAAATCTTCACCAAACCAACACCAAAATCCGAAATCCAACCAAGGCAAGTGACTTTATTCCATTTAATTTCAGAGAATGTTCTTCCCATGTTAGAAAAATTCGAATTTTGTGTTTGTTCTTGGTGAAATATGAAAACCCATGTAGTTTGGAGTTTAGAACTTGAATAATTTGAAGAGAATTGCATATAGAATGATACGTAGATGATTATTCTCATGATAATGGTGATTAGAAGAAATTAAAACGGATTAAATTCTGGGATTTGATGATGATATATATCTAGGGTTCATGTTCTTGATAAAATTGGGGAAAAGTATAAAATCTTGTGATTTAATGATGTTTAGGATGCATTAATGTATTAAAAGATGTTAGTATATGACCTTAGCATGTTGTAGTATGATTAGAGGACTTAAAACTCTGTTAGAACGGACTTTGGAGAAGGATTGAGGTGTTAAAAATGGTGAGAAACGTAACTTAGAAAATTTGGGACGAATCAGGTAGCTCGTTAGAAGCCCCTACCCAGGTCGTTCGAACGAACTCGTTCGAACGAGCTTCTAACGAGTTGACCAGTCGCTGCTAACGAAAAGGGTTTTCGTTCGATATCTCGTTCGAACGAGATATCGTTAGAAGGTACAGTTCGTTCGAACGAACTGGAATCTCGTTCGAACAGCCTCGTTCGAACGAGACTTCTAACGAGTTGGCAGAGGAATCTCGTTCGAACAGTCTCGTTCGAACGAGACTTCTAACGAGTTGGCAGTTTGGTCCTTTTTGGACTGTTTTAATTTTTGGAGTCCCGTAAACTTGTTCGAGGATATAGATGACCTTCCTTTGATGATGTAAGGATAGATTTGGGACTTTTGGGTTATTGAGAGGAGTAAACTATATACGCGAGTTATATCAAATGAACCGTTTGGGTTGAGACGTGAGTGTCTACTACGACGTGAGAATCGATTATGGCGCATATGACGATAAACCGGAATAATATAAGTGTAGATATTATAAGTTAGTACGAGAAAGCGATATGTACTACGATTAAACTACGGTATTACTAAGACGTGTGTTAACTTAGTATTGGTATATGAATTGTGTGTATGACATACCTACCATACTTGCTATCACGGGAGGTTTGCGCTCGCTTAGGGCCCTCTAATCCTTGTGTTGCCCGGATTTAGACTGGTTACCTTGATGAACATAGGTCATAGAAAGACTTATTGGGATATTAATAAGTCCGCTGATCGTAGGAGCGTAGGTATGTGCGTGACCTATGTGATGTGACTGTGTTCGCCTCCATTGTTTGTGATGTTGTTATCTGTGAACTATTCCTGAGAGATTCGGAATATGTAATCCTTATGTACGTGATGTACCGGGATGGATAGCAGAGTATGTGTGCACCACAGCTTAGTTCTCGGGGTGCTTGTATTGTATATTTATGATGTGAATAATATACACTTAATTAATGAGAACCTTCATGTTAATGATGTGAATATAATTACGGTATTGTTTCGAGATATATAACTAGTTAACTGATAGTTATATATATTGCATATTGAACATCTGAGTTACGTTAAACCCCTATTTAATTACGAGCGTTATTATGTTAAGAAGACCGAGTAATAAGGGTAGGACCTATGATAGCCTAGCTAGGTACGTTGTCACGTAGCTAGTAGTCTGTATCACTCTAGATGGGTACTTGCGTTAGGAGTGCACAGTTAGACGAGAGGTGAGAATATCATGTGAGTGCACGTCCTAACATGTACTTTGCATTTAATGTTTTAAATGATTTTAAAGCACTTGCAGGTTTTTAAAATATAACTCCACATTCGGGCTCTGACCCGTTTGCTTTTCAAATCTTTTTCTTGTAAAACCATTTTAGGTGCCCAGCCACAGGGACACCAAGCATAGGATACTCATTCAGGAGACGAGCTATAGCTGTTTGTGGAAGCTACAGGAAATTGCTTGTAGACGCTTCTATCTTTTGGATTCCAGAGTCACTATCTATCAGTTGTAGGGCATGTTGCCCATTTCTATTTAGAGACATCTTTTACATTTCAGTTTTGTTTCAGACTTTGGCATGTATTATTTCAGTATTCAGTTTAGTTGTTTATGTTGTGGGTTTGTAGTGAGGAGTTTTCCTCCAGATTTATTTACATTATGTGATGGTTAGTCGTTTTACTTCAGTATGGTGAATGGTGTTACTTATTTATTCATTACACTTGTTGCATGTTAATCAAACTTTAATTAAAATTTGGCAACTTACTTTTTAAATACTAGGTGGTTAGTAAAATTAAAATGTTTTTGACAGTGATGCTATTAACTGAGCCAACTTGGCATTTTGAATTAATTTAATAAAGGAGTAGTTACCCGGTATTTAATTAGTCGGGGTGTCACACACTGTCCTTATAATTCGTCATTTTTGGAGATTTTGATAATATAATCTAAAGTTTGACATAGGACTGATATTGTCTTGAGGTGCTTATCAAGAAACATCCATCATTGTTTAAGTACATAAACCAATAATTAACTCATTTACCTCCACTTGTAGAACTACTCATTATCCTCCGATGTAGACTTCGTATGACTAAATCACTGATAATCAATCTTCTTCGTAAAGATCAAACCATTTTAGCAGACCTTGTGGGTGGCTATCACATCATTCTTAATTGAATTATAGACAATAAATCACACACTCCATTTTTCTCTGATTTTTATTCTCCCGTGAACTCTAGTACATGACATGTGTTGAATAACAATTCCTCCATTCCAAGTTACCAAGATGAAAGAAACCATTACCATTACATCCCTTAACCAAAATTAGTGAAGCAATATCCCTGATAACAATTCAATGAAAACTCTTAAGAAATTCGAATACTTGTGGTTTGACGCAAAAAACACATTTTGGACCTTTGTCAGACACCTTGTGTTCACCAAAAGCTTTGACTAATATCTTGGAAAAATAGTCCACCAAACACAACTATGGATATAATCAAGCTATAATGGTAATAATTAACAAGAATAATAAAGATAAAATCATGAGAGATATTGACAAATCACACTGAGATATACATGGTTCACCAATTTTGATGCACTTATAAAGAAACATAATTCCACTACATATAAAGAAATTACAAGTATAGTAGATAATAAACCAATGAGTAATCATATACCATTTACTCACATACCCAAAACCTCTATAGTCATTGATGATACTAAAATTAATTTTATTCACTTTAATATCTGACTCATCCCTTAAAACTCTCCCCCCGACCATTAGCGCTCGACCTTTTATCTATCTTAGGTCGATCCTCAGCCATTTTCTACCAAACAACATAAATGTGGCAATTTCTCCAAAAGAGGGGATTTACATCACTATTCACTTTTATCAACAAAGCTAGGGACTACAACAACGCATGGAAAGAATTGTCACGCCTTTTCGCATATGCTCTCGGAGGACAGATGGAATCCCCAAAGAGGATCTCATCATAAGAAATTGTCAACAAACTTGGGGTGCACATTATACCCATGCTAGGTATGAAAATGAACCATCTTCTTACTTGTAACCTAAGTAACTTCTATTTGTATTATTACTCTACAAAATATAATTATATAAAGAGAGATCTTGTAACACAGTACAAACATGGTGGTATAAAATTCTACTTGGCAGTGGATGTAGGCCTAAAGGCTTAATCATTTATATTTGTGTGTTCAATCACTATTTTTATCTTTTCTTCTTCAATATTTACTGTTTTTTAGAACCGAAGAGACTGTGTTCATGCACTTTAACTGGTTCACTATTAGTCTTATATATTTTCTGAGTTGAATTTAGATTTGAACATCATCAAATTGGGGTCGACTATGGAAACTGACTAAACTCGGTCATTCTCACCAAGTGAACTCATTCATATTTTGGTTGTACGCACGATCATGGGTTAATACATATTTTAATCTACAATTTGAAGGATTGAGTTTAATATTTTCCCATATTCATCAATATGTAATTCCTTGTATGTTCCTATTTGATCTTAATCTAGGTAGATTTTTAAGTGATGAATCATTGTTCACAACTAAGTTTTTTTTATTTGATTATTGATTCATATTTATATCACTCATAGTTTGTTCATTCTTTTAATCTTTAGTTTTCAATAAAGTTTTCAGATTCAAGTTCATAAACTCCTATTCATCCGATTGATAAGTAAAATTCTTGGACGATTCCTCTTTTGAATTAAAAAAAACTATTGATTATGGCATCAGATTCATCTCATCTTTTATTCTAACATGAATGCCTTATGAAACAATACTCCATTAGATATGGCTAAGCTCACTGGAGTTTTGAAATAAATGATGGTCAACCAAGAAAAAATGATATCCCAAATTCTATCTTTTGACCAGACAGTAGTGGGTTGAGGACCAGATGACAAGATAATAATGCTTACACTCTATCTAAAATGGGAACTACCCCCCTCCCCCCCCCCCCCCCCCCCCAAAAAAAAAAAAAAAAAAAAGAGGTGTTTTATGCCCCCAAGAAAAGCTATTTCAATCGAAATGAATTGAAGAAACACCACTAGATCACATCAGTTAGAAATGTGTTATGAGGCTAATGAGTCCTAAGAGGAGGATATCCCAATGGTAGAATATAAGGCAGAGGTAGATTCTCAAACGTTGACTATAAGTTCTTATTATGTTCCTAGTAAAACTTCCTCTATACTAGTTCCATACGAGGAATATGCACGAAGTATCCCTTACAAAATAGGTCGAGTGCCTTTACTCACCTTAGTAAGTCTTCATCTCTTAGTAGGCTCGTCCCCATACCTTGCGCTTCTCAAAGTCATTTTAGTATGAGGCAACATGCTATGGAACATAGAAAAAATATATATCCATAAGGGGGTTTTCATCTATTGGACCTTCAAATCACACCCATACCATGGCATCGAAGGTGGGGGAATCAAAGATTAAGGTATCAGGAGACAATCACCCTAAAAGTCACTACACCAAGTCATGCGAATGGTCACGCCTAGGTGGTCACGGCCCAAATCCGCGACCAGTTAGTCACGAACTTGGTCCATGACCATCTTAATTTTTGGCATGACCATATTTATTACCACACTCAGTCATGGACACTCTGGAAGTGGTTACAGACCAAATCCCTGACCACTGGGGGTCACGGCCCAAGTCCATGACCAGGGCGTGACAAACTTGGTGCCAAATTTGCACCAAAATTCCCTCCAAGCTTGGTCACAGATGGGTCATGAACTTGGGCCATGACCATAGGTATGATGAAGCATAAAACATACACAAATTGTGGCTGTGGTCCATGACTATCCTTCATTCTAGCAGTAGTCGTGATGTAGAAATGGTCGCACATAGTGGGTCACGATCGTAGGCCGTGACGAGGTTCAACCCAGCAGCTCCCCTATACCTTCATTTACTGATCTCACATGGTGGGTCACGGCTATAGGCTGTGACCAGTTTTAGAACTTAAAAAAATAAACCCGCATTTTATCCTTATTTTAGTCAAAATAGAAACACTGTCAAGGAGATTTGGGCGATTTGGGGTTTGTGTGATTTGACAACTCAGGTGGGGTTTGACACTAGTGAAAATCCTTAGAAGAGTTGAATCTAAAGGATAAATAGAAAAATTTCTAATCTTATGAGGAACAAACATCCATTGGAAATAGGATTTATGAAGGGGTCTCCTTTTGTACTTGAGATTTTGAAGTATCCTATTCATGCAAAATATAAACCCCCACTAGTTACGCTAGAATGTGGTGGGAATTACAACCCCATCCATTACATCAAAATGTACCAACTAGCCCCAAATATTTATTTTGGTGAAAATAAGATGAGGCGCAAAGACTTTTCCATCACTCTTACTGGAGCAACTCGTATTTGGTATATTAACCTGTCAAGGAGGAGATAAAATGTTTTAAACTGCTAACTTAAATAGTTGTTCATAATTTCTGCTTTGGCCTTACACCGACTAGGAGGATGACTAATCTTTTAAATTTTAATCAAAATAAAGGTGAGTATCCTAGAGACTCCATGTCTCAATTTAACAAGGAATATTGGATAAGGTATACTATAACAAAAAAAAAGTAATGACAACCCTCATAAATGGCCTCAAACTCGACCAATTATATTACGCACTTCTGAAAGATCCCCCTACTGCCATGAGTGAAATCTTAGCCAAAGATGGGAAAGTTATAGCCATGGAGTAAGCTATGGTTCAAATAGTGTCAAATTAAAATAAGATAGGCCTGGTAAATATATCCAAAATAAAGACATAGGGGTAAAAAGCCCCACAAAAGGTCTACAGCAAAGTTGAGATATTAGATACCTCTATCACTAAGGTACATCACATCCTTAATAAGATTAAGGATGATGAAGACATAAAATGGCAACCAAGTTTAATATTTCCTCCATATAAGAGGAACAATAATAAATATTATTTTTCCAATAAGGACCACGAGCATGATACAGATGATTGATACTCCCTCAAACATGACATTGAGAAGATAATTAAAATATCTTGACTCAAAAGGTTTACAGATTAGCAAGAGAAAAGGGAATGGCAAGGGTACCCAGCCCATAAGCCATGTAAGAAGGAAGTATGAAAGTTGAAAAAAGATGAAAACTTTAGTAAACATGCTAAATACGATCTGTATTTGCCTCAAAAGCCCAAAGAACCTCAGGGAGATATAAAAATGATCTATTTTGGATGTCATATGATATTTGGAGTATCCATGGGAAGGAATTGGACCAATTGATTGAAAATTCTATGTAGGAGAGGCCAAGGTCAACTCTCAACGTATGTACATCAACTTAGCTCAAGGGGACAAGGAAGAAGTTTTTCCTACAGAAGTGAACATCGATCAGTTGATAGTTGGCTTCTCCTAGGATGATTTTAAATATATCATATACCCCCATTATGACCCATTGGTAGTTAGTCTCATGGTCCATTAATATAATGTCTTAAGGATACTTATAGATGGCGGACGTTAATATAATGTATTTTTATGCGAATGATTCAAATGACTCCAGATGAATGTCAATTATGAAAGGACAAATTTCTAAATAGTGTCAATTTGTATGTATTGGCATTATTCTGGACAAAAATCACTTTTAGTCATAGGATAGACTTTACTTGTCACAATTCATATTAAGCGTATGACATTGTGTTGAAGACGTAGCGGTCAAGCTTCAAAAATAAATCATGTCGTAGTTCCGGTTCAAGTTCACGTCTTCACTTGATTTTCAAGATTCTATCAGTTATGGATGCATATTTATTTACGGATACTCGGTAAATATTTTTCTAAGGATGTCATTTTATTTAAATCTGATTTTAATATGTTTTTATGTTTAGAGTCATGTGGAATTTTCCCTTGAGTTTTCATGGTTCAAATGACTTCAAAAGTCGTTCCAACGACATTAGAGAGTTATTCAAACGACACTGTAGTCTCTTTCAAATGGGGTGATGTGATCGTTCAAACGACATGACAATTTCGTTAGAACGACGTGCCGACTCAACTTTAATATTTAAGGCATCTTTTTTTCAGAAAAGTGTAAGTGTAGAATATACAGAACTAAACAGAACCCGTACGTTTTTTGAATTTGTTTACCAAAGGTTTCCAAAGATAAAAACATCCTTTTTGTTTACAAGATCCAAGTTTTACATAACCATATGTTATAGGGATCTTGTGTTTGCACTATTATTTCATTATTCATCATGCAAAGAACCTATTTTATATGGTGAACTCCGTACTTACTGATTAACGGTTGTTGATGATGTATCGGTGTTTATTGAGGTATGCATGGACTCGTGTGTTGTGGACCTGGTGTAGATGAATTCATGTGTCGCACTGTGGATGAGAGGTTGAAGAGAAGAAGAGGTGTAAATACTTGTGGGGATCGAGTCATTGAGTAAGACTATAAATTTCCTTCGTAAAATCGTATCATACTGATTGTTTGGCCTGGGCCGTCCGAGATTTTTTTTCTGTTGTGGTTTCCTCGTCCATCAATGTTTTTTGTGAGAATTATTTACTTTATGTTTCTTGTATCACTAAATGAATGTTTAGGGATTAAGAAGATAAAATTGGATTAATATAAATTGGTTCACAAAAATGGTGCTAAATAAAATTAAAAAAGGTAAAAAATTATTTTCACCTAAAGTACATACACATAAAGGGAACGTCGCATTCACAAATTGATATCAGAGCTAAAAACACTATTTTATTATGTGAGTGATCCCACGTGTCTTTAGGTATGAATTTTGATATTTATGATGGTTTTAGAACTCTTATTTTGTATGGGTCGAATTATGCTCATTGGAAGATGCGTATGAAGTGTGCACTAAAGGCCATAGATGAGCATGTTTGGTTAGCGGTAGAAAAAGGGTGGACATCACAAGTCACAAGAGAGGGTAGAGTCCACACACTTAAAACATGTTGCGTTATGGACCGAAGTTGAACATAGACTTGCACAATACAATTCTAAAGGTTTAAATGCTTTCTCCTCGTCTGTCACACTGGAAGAGTATAATCGTATTACGATGTGTGAGATGTCGAAAGAGCCTTGGGACGTCATTGCACTTACTCACGAGGGAACTAGCACTGTTAGGGCGTTTAAACTTCAAAACCTCACTACCTAAATTGAGACGATTAAAATCTTAGAGAGTGAGACGTTTGATGAGTTTTACGCTAGGTCATCCCATATTATCAACTCGTCATTTAACTTGGGAGAGAAAATACCCAATAACCGAGTTACAGAGAAAATATAAATGTCATTGCCCTCTATATTTTATCCATAGGTGACTGTTTTGAACTCTTTGAGTTTACTTAACACAGCGAAACTAGAAGAGCTTGTATATGGCCTATAAACTTATGAGTTTGACATGTTTACCTCCAAGAAAGTTCCAAATAAAGAAAAGGTCATCTCTTTGAAAGCTCAGAAGGAGGAAACTAAAGTTTCGGAGGATGATGAATCCGACACCGATTTCGAAGATGTAGCCTTGTTGGCAAAGATGTTCAAAATGTTTCTTAAGTTCCAAAACAAATTAAAAGATGCCAAAAGACTTAGAAATTCAAGAACAACAATGTTAATCACGTCCCAAAGAATCAAAGTGATAATGATAAAAGGGACTAGTTAAATGGGTGTTTTGGTTGTGAAGGTTATGGCCATTGGGTAGAAGAGTGTAACACTAGACTTAAGGAGGAGCGAAAGAAATAGATTGCATATAACACCACCTTTAATGATAGTGAATCGGAAGAGGGAGAATATTCCCTCATTGAAAGAAACTGCACCGCGTTCATGGTTTTTCATGTGAGCGACGACTATAAATCTTCTCATGAAGACACTCATGTGAATGACACTTTTGAGGGCATAGTTTGTGAATCCCAAGTGAGTGAGGGTGAAGAGAGTGAGGATGAGGATGTTGAGCAAAGTGAGTTACAAGTTTCCTTTCGTGAATTATTTAAGGAAACAGTAAGGGTGAGGAAGGAAAAATTGAAGTTGCATGCTAAGTTGAAAGAACGTACCGCGTAAAATAATGAATTGTTGATTGAGGAACTTAGTGCACGGGAGAGGACTCTTCAGGAGAAATTAGAGTACGTTAAATGTGAGAGAGATAGTCTTCGTGGTTTGATGGAATCTATAAACAAAGAGATTCTAAAGTTTGATGAGTCAAGGCGTTTGTTCGAGTCTAGGATTAGTAAGTCTGAGGTAAGATTTAGAGATTCGAGTAAGGTGAAGTTTGATTTGGAAGCTAGGTCGGAAAAGTTGGATAGAATTTTAGGCACTGTCCAAATCAAGGATGATAGGTGTGGTATAGGCTTCGATGTTCATATTTCTCCCATTCCTAAAGCCAATACCAATTATGTGAGAGAGCGAACTACGAACGTTAGAAGAGATCCACATTTAGGTAATATTCCTCACTGTGTTTACACTTTCACTCATTACAGTAGGAAGGGTCACCTTAGAAGGTTTTGTTATGACCTTAAATATGTTCCTAAGAAGTTTAAGAATAAAGTTCCTTTGGTTCCAAAAAACCCCATGCGTCGTTACACACCTACTTGGGTTAGAAAATCGAACTAAGAGACTTTAGGAATTAGACTTCATGACTATCGATTGCTTGCACATGACACTTCTTATGATATTTCTTACGGATGATTGTGGTAGCATGTTTTTCATATGCTAGTTTTTCTTCATGATATATTTTTGCTAGTGTTATGACATTTTATCTCTTTGTATTACAATTTTCTTTTATTTGAGTCTTATTGAAAAATACAAAAAAGATTTTTGGTTCAATATATTTTTGAAAAACACAATAAGATTTTTGGTTTATTTTTGTGTTGTGAATTTACACTTGATGTGGCATATTGGTGTGCTTGGACCCCCATTATTTCATATATCCACTAGGCTAGTACATTTGGTCATGATTTTGGATGCAAAGATTGATCTTAACCATTTGTTTAAGGGGGTTATTTCAAAATTGACTTAAATTTATATTCGACTATGTATATTCCATCTCACACATGCATAAGTTTAATTGAATGTTTAACTTCTCATGCATATTTAAGTCTGGTGAGACGTTCTCCTCTCAATTTTGTCATCTACATGCATATTAAACTTAGGGCAAGTTTTGCATGTAAGAACCGTTGCACATGAGTATTTATATGTCATATGAAAAAATGATAAATGTGCACAAAAAGGGCTGCGAGAGGTATGTACACTCGTCGTGAAAGCCACCATTTAAAAGAGTCCAAGATAAAATGGGGCTAATAGAAAATATCTTAAAAAGAGAAATAGATCTTCAAAAGAAAAATGAATGAAAAGAATTATTATTTGTAAAAAGTCGTGTCATGACGTTATTATTTGTAAAATCGTTAAAACTCTATACTTGTGTGCGCGATGGTTGTTTAGTTCATTAAGTTCAAGTTTAATTGTCACATATAGCTAAATTGTAGTTTGATGATATTTAGCGATAAATTAGAGATTCTTGAACATATCTTTGTGTTTGGATTACGATTCATTTATGTTAGTTACACCCATTCATTCCATTCTATGTTTGACCAGATTGATACTAAGTTAATGTGTAACTCACATGTGTTTGTTTTTTAGTCTATTTTGCTACTACTTTCATACTGTCAAGCCTATTCATCAGAATTTCTTTCACTAGGCAGTTTATAAATTGATTTTGAGATGGAATTGAGAATTTTTCCAGTCGTTAGAATAACTTATGCTTATCGCTTGAACAACATATGCATGTCGTTAGATTTGTGGATCAAACGACCTTTCGTGCGAGATATAGTTGACGTACAGGTATGGTCATCACATGGGTCATTAGACGGGTTGTTAGAAAGGCGTTTCGAATGAGGTGCCACTGTTTTAGGTCGTTAGAAGCGAGATTTTGCATAGTTCGAACGACACTAGCATATCATTTTAACGACCTCCGATATCGTTCAAACTACATGTCTTGGTTTTTGAGAATTTGATTTGTTTCAGTACTTTCTTGTTATATATTCTGACGTTACAATGATTTGGTACTTCTGAATTATTTTGGACAATTTATGTGCAGTCAATTTTGATTATCCGTGCTTGATTCGTTCGCTGCATTGATTTTGTTTAGTCACATCATTTGATGTTGTTGATTTATCCATGTGACTGTTTTCTGGCTATGATTTGACATATTCTGATTTTTATTAGCTAGTTCACCATGTTTATCTACATATGCTTCATGTTATACTCATGCTCAATATTTTTTTTATATTTATTACTCTCACTGATTATCTATTCGAGATAAAAAGGGGGGAGAGATAGATATGTGATGTAGGGGAAATTTTTCGCTAGTATTTCTAAATTGGTATCATATTACTTATATATCATTTGTTCCTCCATACTCCACATGGTATTTGTTTATTTCATGTGTGTAGTGATTCTTCAGCATGATTCGAGATTTTTCGACTACATCGCATTCAGACAATTCATGCTTGTCGATCCGACATTTGATAATCCATGTCCTATATTTTCTTTTGGGGTTTATGGGATGGAATTTAAGTAATTAAGTTTGACGGACTGGCCTAGGCATTCACTTTTTCAAATTTGTCCCGGAATAGCCAAAGAGAGAAATTTGTAAGGAAAAATTTCCAAATAGTGTATGTATTGGCATTATTCTGGACAAAAACCACTTTCAATCATATAGATTTTATTTTTCACGATTTTCATTATGCATATGACGTTGTGTTGAAGACACAGCAGCCAAGCTTCAAAAATAGATCATGTCACAGTTTTAGTACATGTTTCACGTCTTCACTTGATTTCTGAGATTCTATCAGTTATAAATGCGTATTGGTTCATGGATACTTGGTAAATATTTTTATAAGTATGCTATTTTATATAAATATGATTTTAAAATGTTTTTAAAAATGATGTTTTTGAGATAATTCATATTTAGAGTCGTATGAAATTTTTTCTTGGGTTTTCCTGGTTCAAACGTCTTTAACAGTCGTTCAAATGACATTAGAGAGTCATTCAAATGACATTACAGTCCGTTCAAACAAGATGTTGTGATCGTTCAAATGACATGACGATTTCGTTAGAACGACACGCCGACTCAACTTTATTATTTAAGGCATCTTTTTTCTCAGAAAAACGTAAGTGCAGAACGTACAGAACTAAACAAAAGAACCCGTGCATTTTCTGCATATGTTTACTAAAGGTTGTCAATGCTAAAAACATCTTTTTTGTTTACAAGATTCGAGTTTTATATAACCATATATTATAGATATCTTCTATTTGCACCATTGTTTCATTCTTCATTATTTGAATAACCAGTTTCATGCAGTGGACTCCGTACTTGCTAATTGACGATTACTAAGGCTATATCGATGGATATCGAGGTACGTTTGGACTCGTGTGTTATGGATATGGCGTATATGGACTCCTACGTTGCACTATGGAGGAGCAGTTTAATAGAATAAGAGGCATCAATACTTGTGAAAATCGAGTCGTTGAATAAGACAATAATGTTCCTTTATAAACGTACCGTAGTGATTGTCTGGCCTGGGCCGTCCAAGATTTTTTCCCGTTGTAGTTTCCTTTTACATCGGCGTGTTTTGTGAGCATTCTTTACATTATCTTGCTTATATCACTAGATGCATGTTTAGGGATTAAGAAGATAAAATTGACTTAATTGAAATTCGTTCACAAAATTGGTGTTAAATAAAATTGAAAAAAGTTTTAAAAAATTATTTTCACCTAAAGGACCCACATATAAAAGGACCGTCACATTCACAAATTAGTTGAAACCCTACCATCAAACCTTGATTGGGTTTAGTGGTGAAAGAGTGTTTCTAATAAGAATTGTAAAATTAAAGTATGTATGGGAAAATGGTCTACCTATCTCACTAAGATATTTAAATTCTTCGTTATTGATTTGAATGTGATGTCTCCGTAAAATATCATTATGTTTCGAGTCGCCTTGAAATAATTTTAAATTTTCTCATCAAGTGATGAGGTTCCCAACTCATTGCGGGTGGGGGAGCTTATGGGTGATCAAATAGAAGTGCACAAATGTTACTTCACCTCGATTGAACAAAGTGAAGATTATAAAAGAAATATCACCTCGTAAAGCATTGATCCCTTGATCCTTGAGATGGAGAAAAGATTAAAAATGGAGAATCATATCACCATCTAGAATTAGTGGTTCATAACGAAGAGGATCCTAAAAAAATCCTTAAATCCTAATAGAATGAAGAAATTAATCAAGCTTCTAAAGTAGCATAGGTACGTATTTTCTTCATCTCATAAACATATGTTGTACTCGAAATTATATTTAACTGCCTAGATGTGGACTCTCTTATTATGGAAGTGAATAAAAAAATAAGTAAATTTTTTAACGACCACTACTGATTCATACAAGAAAAAGTTAAGAAGCTACACTCAATTGTCTTCGTCAACGAGGTGAAGAGTGCGTATCAAATGTTGTCCTTGTGTTGTACATTTCATTGATTTGAATAAATTGTGCCCTAAAGTCTATTTTCCTTTCCATATAATAGATTAGATGGTTAATGTCACTGAAGTTCATGGGCCCATGAGAACCATGGATGCATACACTAGATACAATCAAATATCCATAGATGAGGGTGATAAAGAGAAAACAACATTTATCACTGACAGTGAGATCTATTCTTATAATGTTTTACTAATTGGCCTAAAAAATATTGGGTACACCTATTCAAGGATTGCAAATAATATATTTGAAAACCAAATCATGGAAACAATGGAAATATACATAGATGACTTGCTCGTAAATAGTCTTAAAGAAGAGTCTCTTATAAAAAAAATTATCTAAGACATTTTGCACAATGGATAAACTGAAAATAAAGATCAATCGGGCTAATTGTATTTTTGGATTTAACATAGGGAAACTCTTCGACTTCATTGTCAATCAAAAAGGAATTAAGTTCAATCCGACAAAAACAAAGCTTCGGTCAAAATGCAAGCGCATAGGAATAGAAAGGAAGTACAAAGGTGATTGGGTGTGTCATATTCATCTCAAAAGATACAAATGAATTTGGGTTATTCTTTAAAGTTTTGATGAAAGAATTTGAATGAATTGAAGAATGAGAGAAATCATTTTAGGGGCTAATAACCACGTCGGTCATTTCTAGTAGACATACATTGTACATCTGAGTGAAACCATCACATTCCTCCACGTTCTTTGCTTGATCATTAAATTTTGTAACCATGTTTACAAGTGCTAGTAAGGGGTTGTTATTGACATTAGTCTAGGGGATCTACAAGTTGCTCTCTTCCATTTTCTTTTAAAGCAATTTTCTCAACGTATAACATTCATTAGTATTATTTCTAGTTTGTAAGTGAATTTTATAGTATTTCGGGATTGATTGGACCTTTATTGAAGGGATCTGATCAGCAGTGTTTCATTACGGAAGAGCAAAGCCATCATTAAGCAATTTCGTGTAACAGTTCATAGCTTCCCCGATTGAATATGGAACAAGTGATAGTTTTTGGAAGTCAAATCCGCATTTGTTGACTCGTCTTCCTTTACCTGAAAGTTAATTGTCATTTCCCACATTTGCATAGTTAACTCGTGCTTAAGGTTAATCTATTTCGATCTTTTAGGATGGACCCCTATTGGCTTGCATCCCATGCTTGCCACCATCAAGTTAGGGCTAACAACTATGGAGATATTTCTAGATGCTTTAGTGACAAACCCTCTCTTGTTTCATTGACCAGATGGAAAATAAGCACTCGCTATAAAGCTTATGCACAGTTTTATAGTTATTTGATATATATCTTTTTATAAATCTATGAATGCAAGTCATTACTTATTCCGCTGGACTTTTTTTTCATGAGCTAAGTGGGTGAGTGTTAATTCATAATTTTGCTAAAAAGGACTTTTACAAAAAAAAATATTGTGTATTTGTGTCTTCCCATGTTAACAAACTCTTTGGGGCCAAGTGAGAGTACCATATAAATAGATTTCTTATATAGATACGTAGATAATTCTCTTAGACGTATCTTTTTTTGTTTAAATGGTCTCTCAAATGCTCAATGAAGCATCTGATGTGGTATTTGGGGTTTCCTCCTTTTCCATTTAATTT
The DNA here is from genome assembly GCA_949130495.1 of Sambucus nigra. Taxonomy (NCBI): domain Eukaryota; kingdom Viridiplantae; phylum Streptophyta; class Magnoliopsida; order Dipsacales; family Adoxaceae; genus Sambucus; species Sambucus nigra. Next base: position 96,955,470 of record OX422212.1, read on the forward strand.
CTTAAACATTGGTGGGATTCCTTCAGTGTAAGTTTCATCGTTATACTCCTCTAAGTATGGTGTCATACCGTCATCGTAGATTGACCCAACTTACACCGAAGAACGCGCATGAAACATCATAATCTTAGTCATCTCTTTATTTATATCTACAAAGGTAAAATGTTTTATGTGGTTGTATCAACACAAGTTGAATTTTACTGCGCTGGAACGTGAATGTTTATGGCCCCAGAGGGTGTTTCAGTAGTAATTGGTTCCATTAATACACTTGCAGTGGGAGACAGAGAAATTACTTCAAGGGTTGAGACTCTTAGAGGTATAGCACCTACCCCAGTTGTTGGAGCTGTTGGGTGTCCCATCGGCGTGAAGAAAGAGGTTGGATCCAAAGTTGCAATGAATCCATCCCTCAACGATTGGATTGTAAAAATTCCATAATTTATTTTGTGGCGACCATCATTTGAACAAGCCCCACCCAAATGTTAGTGCATGCTTGACTCGTCTGAACACCAGCTATAAGAGTGGTGATTTGAGGAAGATCTGTAGCAAGTGCTTCATTATCCCTCTTAATTTATGTATCGTGCAGCTAATATTTTCCACTTGTTCTAGTTAGATTTAACCTTTTTGGATCAAATGCAATTTTGTGAGCATTTTAAGCAACATTTTTGGGTCATTCCAAAGAAATTTTTTGAGCCAAAATTTGATCAGGCGAATGTGTTTTGTTCAAATGCTTCAATTTAGAAAGCATTTTCTGAAGTGTTATATCTAGTAAAATTAAAATAATGTTAACTACTGATTGAAAACTGATAGAAATTAAAAAAGTTGTTTAAATAGAAAAAATTGAAACTGTAATTTAAAGCAAAGGAATTTAAGTGTAGTAAAACGTAAAGTAATTGAAATGTGACAAAATAAAGTAAATAGAAAATGAATCGATGAAAGAAAATTTATTGAAATAAAACTATAAATAAAGTTAAAACCCAACCTTACAAACTACTTGAAAGAAGAAAATAAAATAAATAAAATTCAAATAAGAAAATTGGATATTTTTGGAGAGTCCTGAAATTTTGATCCCATGTTGTTACTTTATAAAATACTAAATATAACTACCACCATGGAAAAACTATTGTGCATTCCCTCCTTAAAATTTAAATTTCCCAATAAGTGATCCCCATCATGCGCAACCACTTCTTTTTTTAACAACTGCCCACATGCATCTAAGCTTCCATGTGTCTTCTCCTTGCACTGCCATGTCTTCGATGATATAAATACTTCCCTTGCTAAAGATAAGATCATACTTTTGAGATAGCCAAAAAAGTTAGAATAAGTCAACTTAAAGGTAACATTGTGATTACGCATAAATTCTTCCAAATTTACCCTTAATTTAGAGGCTTTTATTACCTCGGACAACGTAAAATGAATTAGTTTATCTCATATCTTGGCTAACAGTTTCATCTAACAAGTACCCCGAGTTTCGTGCATTTCTTAATAATTTCACAGGTATTTATTACATGAAAGGAAGAAAGAAACAGGAAGAAGCAAGAGAAAAAAAAAGAAGCCGAATCAAAAGGGCAAAAGAGTAATTTTTACTAGGAACCCGGTCGAGGACCCAAAATAAAAGTCGAAGATCTCGCATTTGTGAACACGTAGGAAGAAACGGTGTCCCAATCTGAGTTCTGGATTAGAAGTTATGAAGACCCGAAGATGTGAGAAAATCATGAGATAGTGAAGATAAATTGAAGAGAAGTTGAGAAGACAATAATAGGAAAACGGATCAGTCTCGGGTCCTAAATCACTGTAAAGATGGACGTTTAGCAGACTAATCCGGTATGCCAAAAAAATGGATTGGCCTGGCCCTTAAAATCACTGCATAACAACTACGTAATTTAGCAGACTAATCCGGTGCTCGAGATTTGATTTGATCTTCTTCTTCTTAGAGTTTTGCTTTAATCCAACTCTTATAAATTACGTAGGATATAAATTTAAAAGAACTCCCAAAAAAGAGGAGGCTTCTAATTCGTTTTTAGAGAAGCTTTATAATTAACTTAGAGAAGAAACAACAAAAATCCTAGTTTTGATTCCAGTTTTGCAATCCAAGTAAAGTTGTTCCAATCCTGGATTTTATTATTGCAGTAGTTAATGCTTTAGTAGTAATTTTATTATTCTACATCTTCAATAGCTAGTAAAAATATTTTCTATCATTCAAAACATATTTTCTTCTAGTGTTAGTATGTCCGGCTAAGTTCTCAAGGGTTGGGGTGCATGAACCCCACCCGATGTAATTCATGTTAGTGAAAATAGAAGTTAGAAATAAAATTCTAGGTGAATTGTATCGCAGTTCCTACGATACTACTTTAATTCAACATTTTCTTACATACTATGCGGGCTACGATCCCTCATATATGTAATACTCAAAAGTATTAAAAAGTCGGATTCATTTGAAGTTTTAATTCTGAATCTAGTATTCTACGAACTGAATTACTAGGGTGTGGGGGATTGTAACCCGACCTATCTTTTTCCTTTCATTGTTAAAGTTTTAGTCAAGTCATTCGTAATTCTGTAGTAGAATAATTGCATTTCATGTATTCAAAATTTCATTAGTTAATCATTTTCAAAATTGCATATAATTGTAGTTGTTTCTAAATCAAGTCACCTTTTTCCTTATTTTTGAGTCAAAGTTAGGTTTCCTTCGTCTATCCTACGTCGTTACGACTCCGTTCGTCCTATTTCCCTGAAGATCGATACCCGACTTATCAGATTATTACTTGAGCGACAAGGCTTGCACTTGAGGCTAAATAGTACACACACTAGACACATTTGTGGTCGCGTGAAGTTTTTGGCGCCGTTGTCGGCGAATTAGGTAGACTTAGGTTTGATCAAATCAATCTAAAACTTTGACCAAAAATTTCTAAAAATTCAAAAAATAAAAAATTAAAAAAAATTCATCATCTCTCAAAGCCTTTAATGCAAAATCCTGAACACACTCAGACTCCTCACAATACTCCAGTAAGAATCCACGAAAATCCTATAGTTGAGTATAACTCTAAAATCCCCCATACACCTCGTGTCCCACAATTCTGGTTTCCCATTCCTACTACTAAGTACTCTATCAGTAGTTACACCCTGAGTCGAACTTCGAGTCACACATCTAGGACACCGAGTGAGTACACAGAATCATTTGAAGAGAGCGTGCCTACGATGTGTGACGCAGTGAGTTTCGGTACTAGAGAGGGAGATCTCCCCTATCGTCTCATGAAAGACTTACTCTTTCCTAAGCGAACTGTCACCCCTGCCTGCATTTTACTTCTGTATATTGTCGGTCAGTTCCACTTTCGTATTGGGATGATACAGATTCTCCCTACGTTTCATGGCATGGATTCCGAGAAACCTTACCTACATATTCGTGAGTTCGAAGAGGCATGTGACACATTTGGTGATCAAACTTGCACGCAAGATGTCACTCGCCTCAAGCTTTTTCCTTTCTCCTTAAAGGATAAAGCCAAGACCTGGCTATGTTCTTTACCCCGAAACTCCGTCACTTCCTGGAGAGATATGCAGTCGAAGTTTGTCTTAAAATTTTATCTGCATCACAAGACCAACTCTTCCAAGACTCAAATCCAAGCTTTTCGACAACACGATAATGAGTCTTTTGACAAATATTGGGAACGGTTCCAAAAGTTGGTAAGCGACTGCCCCCATCATGGTTTTGACAAACTCCTAGTGATATCTTTCTTCCATAATGGGTTGACAATAGCTTCCAAACAACTTGTTCAAATGATGTGTGAAAGACCCTTTTGGGATTTAGACGCATGCGATGCTGATGCCCACCTTAAGTATGTCGCAGATACTACTCAACTATGGGACACACCTGATCCCAACCAAGTTCGACCTAGACAATCATCTACCAATCAAACTACCTCCTATATATACCATTTGGATATCAATACCTTAATAGACTATCGATTTGATCAGTTTTAAAGAGATATGAAGGAGTGGTTTAATGGTAGGTTGAGAAACATCTCCGGATCCAGCCATGGTTCGAAAAAAAAAGTGTGTGCTATCTGTAAGGTGGGCCACTCCACAAAGGCCTGCCCAACAATCTCTGCCTATAAGGCCATGCATACCGAGCAGGTGGATGCTATAGGAGGACTCAAGGGGAATTTTAATGCCCCGCATGGGAATTCTTACAACCCTTCGTGGAGGAACTATCCTAGTTTCAACTATAGACAACCATAAGCTACGATGAACCCACATTCATAACTTGTACCACCTACACCACCTCCTTAATACCAACAAGCACCACCACCTCCAGTACCATATGTAGCCCCATCGCGGAGGAGCTTCGAGGATATAATGAACCAATTCATAAATTCTAAACGTGCACACAATGCTCGATATGAACGCTTGTTTACCGAAATAAATGCAAACATCTCCAATATGCAAGCTGCATTGAGCACCCAAGAGAAGGGTAAGTTTCCTTCCCAAGGCCAAATACCTCCCCAAGGTCAACCTAGTGTTATCTCCACTTCTACCGAACAGCAGGAGCACTGCCAAGCGACAACCACTCTTCGTAGTAGGAGAGTCATTGATTTATCACCTCCCCCACACGACGTTTCAAAAGACAAGGAGAATTCGCCCGGCATGAAAGAGGCCGAAGATATCTCCTTGAACGAGAGTAAAAAGGAAGACACTAGTGATCCCGAGGTAGTTGTGAAACCACCCTCCGTTACACCATTTCCTCAAAGGTTGGTTCCTTCCCATAAAGAGACCATAAGTGAAGAAGTGCTAGAAGTGCTCAAAAACATAAAGCTGAACTTATCTTTCCTCGACGCAATAAGGCAAATCTCATCCTATGCAAAAGTCATAAAAGACTTATTGACAGTCAAGAGGAGGATGAAGGTAAAGAATAATGTGTTTCAGGCACAAAACGTGAGCCCAATCCTTCTTAATGATCTCCCACTTAAATATAAAGATGCCGGTGCCCCCACCATTTCTTGCACCATTGGAGAGAACAAATTCGAAAAAGCGTTACTCGATTTAGGGGCAAGTGTCAATATCCTCCCCTATTCGATTTATAGGAAACTTGATCTAGGTGATCTTAAGCCCACAAAGATCAATCTCTAGTTAGCGGATCAAACCGTGAAGATACCAAGGGGTATAGTTGAGCACGTGATAGTCCAAATGGACACTTTCTACTTCCCGATAGATTTCATCATTTGGGACACGGACCCCTCCTTCACCTCGAAAAATCATGTTCCCATCATCCTTGGATGCCCATTTTTAGCTACGGATAACGCAATCATCAATACTAGAAATGGGCAGATGCAAATCACTTTTGGGAACATGACTTTAGAAACAAACATCTTCAACATAGCCCAACAAGTAGGGGAAGAAGATGATCTTCACGCGATGAGCATAATTAAGGAGATTGTTGTAATACCCCGTATTTTTTATGGCTTTAAAATTTAGGGATTTAATATATTTAATTGAGATAAATTAATTTAATTTTAATCCGGAAAGTCGTTTTAAAATATTTACTAACGTGAACAAATTATTATTATTATAAGTAAATAAATTACAAGTCACCCGTGTGGTCATTTTAAGTGCACCAACATGTCCGAAAGGGTCGAGATAGTCAGAAAAGTATATATGTGGGTATATTTTGGGTCTCGAAACGTTTTTAGGCCTAACTAGTAACTCGAGAGGGCATTTTGGTAATTTTCTATTTTTGGCCTTTAATAGTGACAAAAATCATTAAGGTTATACCAAATGGAGTGCCAGGGAAGTTAGGGTTCTTAGAATCAAAAGAGAAAAAGGTAATAGGAAGATGAAGGGAAAAGCCTTCCAAGTGTTCAAGGCCAAGAACCACCAATCTTACAACCCCACCACCACCAAAGCGTAGATCGAAAGAAGAGGATTACTGCTATACCAATCAGAGTCGTTGAATCAGAACCTTAAATTCCCAGGCAAGTATCTATCTTGCTTTTCTTGTAGTTAATGTTTCACTCATGTTAGATTAAGATTGATAAACCTATGTCTCATGGTAAAATTTAAGGATTTAGAGAATCAAATCACATGTTTTAGAGGGAATAAATATATTCTAGAAATATCAATCACATGTAGAGGATTACCCACGAAATTGGAGTGATTTAAAAGTAAGAAATCTGGAAACATAATTAAAACAGTGGAAGTTTAGTGTAAAATTAGGGTTCTTGATAATTAAGACAAATTTCCCCTTTTATACAATCTCGTTGGTGAATTTGTACATGTTTCACATAGGGAATCATGCATATATGTATAGAGAACTAGTAGAAATGATATTTTGGAGTTTGGGAATCGATAATGATGTTTTGGAGAAATTTGGAAGATGAAACCCGCAGGTTTAATTTGCAATTTATGGGCAAGAACTGCATCATCGATCGATCGACCCAAGAACATCGATCGACCAATCGACCCCTTTTCCTCGATCGATCGATCCCTTCTAGAAAACTTTATACTTTTACCCTTTTTGTTTAATCCGGTTAAAATTCGTAAGGACCCCTTGATTATTATTTATGGAGTAAAATGGGTTATGAAGAGGACAAGTAGGGACTACGTAAACTCCGTTAAGTGAGATTTAATATGGGATGAAATTGGGGGTTAACGGCGAGTTTCATCACACATTAGAAATTATGCGTACATCCACTAAAGAATTTAAAGATTCATGAGAGACTTAGACTAGAAGATTAGAGAGGGTATACCTACTGAGATTACATTTAGTTAGAAAGAGTACTTCGAGAGATGAGAAGGAAATATGCAACAATTAATTAAAAGTAAAAGCAATATATCCCTTATGTGGGGTAATTGGGTAAAAGTTGTACAATGCAAGGTTAATTCTTGTTATCTTTGGGTCGCATGCAAACCTAATTGGGAAAAAAATGAGAATACTGATATATATAACTGAATGCATGTGTGTACATATTTATATTATATCTGTGTAAAAATCATACCCGAGCTACTTGTTATCACCGGGGTTTCCATGCCAAGACAGTCTTATATTGATTGGACCTTTATAGGGGATAACGAATTGTACCCTAGAAGATAGTATCCTTGATTACAGGCTATCTGAGTTATAATCGGATGGTCCTAAGAGACGTGTGGGTATGTGCTGACCTCTTAGGACTGGGAACTATGCTTCGCCGCCATTTGTTTGTATTTTTTGTTAACACAGTTCGAGAGTGATTCTAAACTAGTATTTCCCTTAGTTTGTATAATATGGGGACTTGATAGCAGAGTATGCCAACACCTTAGATCTTATGTGGGGTGCCATTAGTATATATATTATATGTGTGACTAATATATATACGTATATTTATATGAAAACTTTTTACTGTGCGTATAAGTAGATAAGAAATGAATAAATGCCTCAACTTTATTATAAATGTTCAGGAATTTTATAACGGTAATGAGTCGTTTTAAAGAACGTAAGAAATCTTGAAGATAATGATTTCCTAAAGTAAATATCATAACCTCTCTTTTCACATGATAAAACCTAATGGAGAATATGATAGGGAAACTGATGAGAATTATTAGTACGGTAGTCGTGCACACTAGATGAGAGGTGAGATTTTTCAAGAGAGTGTCGCGTACTAACATGGTTGTTGCATTAGCCGGTAAGAATTTAAATACTTGCTAAACTAATTTTAAACTATTTTACACTTGGGCTCTGACCCGTTTCTTGTTATCTCTTCTCTCTTGTGTATTATGTATATATTACAGGTGCCCAGACACAGGGGCGTCGTGCTTAGGTTCTTTGGACGGGATGTGCTGCAACTTATGTGGGAGTTGCAGGCTATTTGCTTAGACGATCTCATTATTGACTCCACTCTTAGTTCTGTTTTAATTTGTTGGGCATGTGTCGCCCGTTTCCTTATTCAGATGGATTTATCTGAAATGATGTTCATTTATCTTTATTATTTTACTCGTTGGGATCTAATTACTGTCAGGATGGGTTTTCCTTTATGGTTTTAAGTTGGTATTAGTTGGCTGAATGGTTAAATTATTAGGTGTACATTTCCAGTCTTTATAATTGTGTGATTCTTAAACTGTTAATTATTAAAGGTTTTATAATTGGATTTTATGCAATGGAAATAATGTTTTAAATGGTTTTGACACTTAGCTTAATTATTTAGGGTGTTTAAATTGGAAAGTTTATTTTTCGACAATGATGCTAAGAATGAACCAACTGTTCACCTTGGTTATAATTTAATAAAGGACTGATCACCCAGTATTTAATTAGGCGGATTGTTACAGGTGGTATCAGAGCATCAGGTTCTAGTGTCCATTAGGATCTGTACGGCTTAGTTCGTTTCCAGCTTAGCATCTTTGATTTAGAGCCCTAATATTAAAAATGTTGGATTCATCTTTATGCGTTAGGAATTCGTGCTTATGCAATTTGTTTATGTGAATGATGAACGCATCCAGATTATTTAAATTTTTAGATGGATCGTCAAGAAGAACTAGCTAATTTCGTTAGGGGAGTCAACGAGCAAGGTCGACTCATACCTCAGGTGTCTCCAGAGAGAGTATCGATCGCCGAGTTAGCAGAGGCAGTTACTACTGCGGTCTTACAGTATCAAGAACACAACACACAGCTTATAGGGGGCAAAAGATCTAGAGAGTATAGTCAGTATGTCATGACTAGAAATAATAAGTGTGTGAAGACACTAAAATCGCAACAACAAGCTCCTCAAGACCGTAAAAGCCACGAAGGTAACAAATTGTTCAGGGAAAACCAAAAGCATCAGGGCCAATGAAGTCAGGGTCCGAGTAAAGTCACGAAGAGGTGTTTCAAATGTGGAATGGACGGTCATGAACGTCGAACTTGTCCGGATCAGTCTGGAGAGGAACTCTGACCCAACCAGCGAGAACTTTCAGGACTCTTCTATAAGTGTGTATAAACGGGTCACAAGTGGAGGGACTGTCCTCAACCAGATGTCGTTTTTCATCAAGATACTCAATAAGGCCAAGGAGAAAGTGGAACTGTGCAACTGGACCAAAACCAATTGAGCCGTAAAATGAAACAGTTTAGAGGTAGATGCTTTAATTGCGGCAGGATGGGTCACCGGAGGCAGGATTGCCCAGATAAGAGTAAGATACCCCAGGAGGAGGGATAAAAACAACACTAATGTGTGTACAACGTCCAACATACTAAAATCCAACAACCATCATCGGCCATTGATGGAACGTTCTTTCCTTCTAGTACTATGGAACATATTTTATTTAATACTGGGGAGTCATAATGTTTCATAAATACTCATTTTGCACATACCTTAGGATTTTTAGACACTACTAAAGTATGGTGTCATGCGTAGACTCATCATTGGGGAAATGGTCATTAATTTTCTGTATGCGCCGAGGTGTAGGTATATAGTTTGGTAGTTTGGTTTTACCTGCAGTCATACTAGTTTTAGTCATACGTGAGCACGACGTCAATATTGGCATGGATTGACTCTCTATGCAAAGAGCCATGATAAGTTAATTCGGTAGGAGTATTACCTTTGTCATTGCGGGGCAGGAGATGTTTGGGTGGCGATGCCTCACCCAGAAGGGGGATCTTCCACCTATTTTTATTATATAAAGGAGGATACCTCTAAGGAGATTGTGATTCTCCTGGATTCGATTCCAGTCGTTCGTGAGTTTTCGAATGTGTTTAAGGTGATAAGTGGATTAAGTATCGAGGTATTTTGTGGAGAGTGAAATCACACGTGCTAAAATATTTTTCCCGAAGAGAGTATAGGGGACAAGAGTATGGTGTCTAGTAAGGGACAATGGATAAAGTATTTTTGTTTTTGTTTAGACAGGTGTGTCACGTCCGGAGACCATCGGTGCAGTCAACATGATTGGCGAGGTAGAAGTGTGAGTTTTATCCTCGATGGATGAGGCGTGTTTTATGTGACCCGTGCGAGTCACTACTTCTTTGTTCATTGCTAGATTAACATGTGAGATGAGTTTAATGTGTATAACTATAAACATTATTATTATGTGAATATTTTTCCTAGTGTAGCGGGATTATCCTTAGTGTTATCCACGGAGGATGAATGGGTATATTAATAGTTTTATATACTTTATTGAGATTACTCATTTTAGTGATGTGATATACATGTATGATATTGTCTTGATTATAACTTTATAGTAATGGTTAGTATGATAGTAGGCAGTTATTGCAAGGCTATCAAAATAGTTGCATTATTGCAGCATGTTTTGTTCTGGCGAGGCCTCACCTGCGGAGGGTCGGACTCACACTTATATTATATATTTTAGAGAATTCGGAGGGAATAGTGGGCTCGAGATATTCGATCCCGATGCATGTAAGGACTTTGTTTTTATAATGCAGTATGTATTAGGTTTACTGTTGAGCAAAAATATTTAATTCATTATGATGTTTAGTGCCCAAGACTTGGTGATATGAAGAGCGCATTGATATATCTATCCTTTATAGATGTGAGAGTTAAGAGTTGGACCCATATGTTTGGGTACAGGATTTCGAGATCCCCTAGCGTATGTATTTGAGGTTTATGGAGTGTGATTACCACCAATATTGAATGATTGTATAATTGGAAAAATGTTCGTTGTTAAGTATAAAGACGGAATAAAGGGGTACATGCTATGGACGGAGGGCCTAACGGATTTCGATAACTGACAACGTTAGGTAGTAATGTATCAGGGGGTTCCTTATTTGGATTTCGCTTTGCGAGACATCCCACGCATGAAACTTAGCGCAAGGTTGGAAATAGGGATATGTTTGGTCATTAGTCTATGAGTTTGGTACCTCGGTCGTAATAGGAATAGGTAATTATATCTGTAAGTTGGAAGTTAAGTTATGATTTAAGGCCAGTGGAGTCGGTTATGTGGAAAGAAAGCATTGAAAGTTTTGTTTCATCGCCCCGAGTTGAGGGGTGGAATGATGATGAGAAGGATTTAAAATCTTAATTTCTAGGGTGATTGAGAGTACCCAAGTGTTGTAATCACGTTGTGAGCACGAAAAGAAAGAATTAGGTGTTATGTGTAAAGCGTATATAATGCTTATGCTAGAATACACAGTTTATAGGGTGTGTAGGCGTCCTGGTTAGCTGATGCTAGAATCGTTCGAGTTGTAAGGATGTTGGAATAGACGTGTGGAATATATGTTTGTGGGACTAGCATAACGAGGTGGAAGTGGTAGAGTGGATTAAGCATCGCATGAGGGACAATAATCCATATATATGTATGCGATTAGAGTAGCACACCTGAGATTGGTTGGAAGACTGTGGGAAGCCATTTGAAAGGAATATTCCTTGAGAAGCGTAGAATTTAATTATTATAGAGGACACTCGGAGTGGAGTTGTAATTAGTCAAATGTGAGAACGACTTGCGCATACAAAGAGTGATGGTGTTAGTATGGTATAAAAGGTCCAGAAGTGCACATTATGGAAAAAAGTACACGAGTCGAAACTTTCGGTAATACGCCAAGGAAAGAAGAGGAGTATTAAGTGTCACTTAATGTGAGACATTCCAAGTAAAATTCGATGTTTAGTGGGACATAGTGAGGAGTCTATGCATGCACCACTCATAGGTAGATATCGATTGGAATAAGAGGATTGTAATACCCCGTACTTTTGGCTATATTTATTTTTGGATTAATTAATTAAATGCGTATTAATTGGAAATTAATCCGGGTTATAAATACTAATGAGATGCGAGTTGGTATTTGATTATGTGCATATATGATTATATATGAATTTGGAATTATGAAAGTTGTCGTGAGATTTATATACGACATTTTATAAATTTTGTTGAGATGCGTGGGACCGCTGCGTCACGGTGAAATATTTTGATAATAAAAGGGAATTTAAAATCTATAATCCGTATGGTCGTTTTGAGTGCGCCAACGCGTCCGGAAGGCTCGTGATAGTCAGAAAACACTAGCCGGGGGTATGGTTTGGGTCCCGGGGTATTTTTAGGCCATACCGGCAACTTAAAGGGTATTTTGGTAATTTTACATTTTGAGGAATTAAAAGTGACGAAAATTGGTTGATTAAATCTGATGTGGATTTGACCCACTAAGCCCATAACCAACCCATATTAACCTATAAGGCTACGTAGGTTATCATTTAGGTTTTCTAAGTTCCCCAAATCAAAACCTAGCCACCTTAAGCCACTATTGGAGAAGGAGCTTGGAGAGAGGAATTTCTGCAGAAAACTTCATCAAACCTACACCAAAATCAGAAATCAAACCAAGGCAAGTGATTTAAATTACATTCCTTAAGCAGTGAATGCTTCTTCCATGTTAGAAACCTTGATAATCAATCTTATATAAGAGTTAAAAGAAAACCCATGAAATTGGAAGTTATTATTTAATTTTGGGATAGGTTTGCATGTAAAAACATTGTTTGAAGATTGAGTTCAGAGATTTCATATCTATGTGATGTATAAACGGATTAAAATCTGGGAAATTATGATGAGAAAAATCTAGGGTTTATGTTCTTGAAGAAAATTAGGGAATAATGTAGAAACTTGTGATTTATTGATGTTTAGAAGGTATTAAACCCTTAAAAGATGTTAGTATATCTCCTTAGCATGATTTAATATGATTAGAGGACTTAATACATTGTTGGAACGAATTTTAGAAGAGACTTGAGGAGTAAAAATGGTGAAAAACGATTTTTGGGAAAAATCTGGGCTTGAACTGGTCGTTCGTTAGAAACCATTCCAGGTCGTTCGAACGAGCTCGTTCGAACGAGCTTCTAACGAATTGACCAGTCGCTTCTAATAAGGGGTAGTTTCGTTCGATATCTCGTTCGAACGAGATATCGTTAGAAGGTGCAGTTCGTTCGAACGAACTGGATCTCGTTCGAACAGTCTCGTTCGAACGAGACTTCTAACGAGCTGGCAGTTTGGGCCATTTTGGACTGTTTTGATTTTTAGGGTCCCGTAAACTTGTTCGAGGATAGAGATAACAACCCTTGAGGTTATATTGATAGATGTGGGACAGTGGGACATTATGAGGAGTAAATTATATACGAGTGATTTAAATAATGGACTGTTTGGGCTGTGACGTGAGTGACTTCTACGACGTGAGAATACATTATGGCGCGTAGGATTATAAACCGGAATCGTATAAAGTGTGTAAATTATATATTGATACTAGAATGAGAATATGTACTACGATTAAAATACGGTATTACTAAGATGTGTGTTTACTTAGTATTGGTATATGAATCGTGTGTATGACATACCTACCATACTTGCTATCACGGGAGGTTGCGTTCTCTTAGGACCCTCTAATCCTTGTGTGCCTATGGGGGGGATATAGACTGGTACCTCGATGAACATAGGTCATAGAAAGACTTATTGGGATATTAATAAGTCCGCTAATCGTGGGAGCGTAGGTATGTGCGTGACCCATGTGATGTGACTGTGTTCGCCTCCACTATTTGTGATTGTGTTATCTGGACTATTCCTGAGAGATTCAGAATATGTGATCCTTATGTACGTGATGTACCGGGATGGATAGCAGAGTATGTGTGCACCACAGCTTAGTTCTCGGGGTGCTTATATTGTATATTTATGTTGTGATTAATATACACTTAATTAATGGGAACCTTCATGTTAATGTTGTGAATATAATTACGGTATTGCTTCGAGGAATATAACGAGTTAACTGATAGTGATATATATATATTGCATTTGAGCATCTGAGTTTATGCTAAACCCCTACGTAATTACGAGTGTTATAATGTTAATAGAACCGAGTAAAATGGGTAGGACCTATGATAGTCTAGCTAGGGATGATGTCACTTAGCTAGTGGGTTGTGTCGTTATAGATGGGTACTTACGTTAGGAGTGCACAGTTAGACGAGAGGTGAGAATATCATGTGAGTGCACGTCCTAACATGTACTTTGCATTTAATGTTTTAAATGTTTTTAAAGCACTTGCAGGTTTTTAAAATATAACTCCACATTCGGGCTCTGACCCGTTTGCTTTTCAAATCTTTTTCTTTGTAAAACCATTTTAGGTGCCCAGCCACAGGGACACCAAGCATAGGATTCTCATTCAGGTGACGAGCTGTAGCTGTTTGTGGAAGCTACAGGGATTTGCATGTAGACGCTTCTATCTTTTGGATTCCAGAGTCACTATCTATCAGTTGTAGGGCATGTTGCCCATTTCTATTTAGAGACATCTTTTACATTTCAGTTCTCAGACTTTAGCATGTATTATTTCAGTATTCGGTTATTCATTTCAGTTATGGGATTGTAGTGAGGAGTTTTCCTCCAGACTTTATTTACTCTATTGTGATGGTTATTCGTTTTACTTCAGTATGGTGAATGGTGTTATTTATTTCTTCATTACACTTGTTGCATGTTAATCAGACTTAAATTAAAATTTGGCAACTTACTTTATAAATACTAGGTGGTTAGTAATCTTTAAAAGGTTTTCGACAGTGATGCTATTAACTGAGCCAACTTGGCATTTTGAATTAATTTAATAAAGGAGTAGCTACCCGGTATTTAATTAGTCGGGGTGTCACAGGTGGTATCAGAGCATCAGGTTCTAGTGTCCTTTAGGATCTGTACGGCTATTATGTTTTCCGCTGAGCTTTCTTTGATATAGATCTCTAAAAATTAGGAATGTTGTATTCATCTCTGTACTTTGGGAATTCGTACTTCCGCGATTTGTTTATTTGAATGATGAACTCATCCAAATTTACTTAAATTTTCAGATGGATCGTCAAGAAGAACTAGCTAGAACGGTTAAGGGAGTCATCGGGCAAGATCGACTCATACCTCAGGTGTCCCCAGAGAGAATATCAATCGCCGAGTTAGCAAGTATCGTGGCACAAGCAGTTACCACTGCGGTCTTATAATTCCAGGAACGTAATATACAACTTGAAGGAGGCAAAAGACTTAGAGAGGTTAGCCATATGCATGTGAATAAAACTAGAAAATGTGCGAGGACTCCGAAGTTTCGACAACCAACTACCCAAGACCGAGTCAGTCCTAGTCAGTAACGTGGTAATATGAAGCAGTTTTGAAAGGGGAAAGAGGTCCCAGGTCAGGGAGGCCAACACCATCAGCAGCAGGGTCAGAGGGGGAGAAACTTTATAGGCCGATGCTTTGTGTGTGGCACGCGTGGCCATAAACGCCAGGATTGTCCTGATAAGGGCAGGGCCCAGCCGCAGCAGCAATAGGGTGCCCGTAATAATCCATAGGGGCCACTTTTTACAATCGCCCTCACAGCACCAGCTCAGGTACTAGCCCTACCAACCTTTCCAGAAGCTCCAGTGCAGCTGGGACAGAATGGTCATCAACAATTTCAACAGGGCCAACAACGCCAGACTAGAAATAATAACGGTCACCAGGGTCGTGGTCAGCATAGACAGCGAGGGGGAAACTTCCGAAGGAAGTGTTTCATTTGTGGTAAGATTGGCCACAAACGTCAGGATTGTCCTGATAAGGGCAGGACCCCACAGCAGCAGCAGCAGGGCGCTCGCCAGGAGCCACAGAGGCCTATGTTTTCTGCCGCTCTCCCCGCACCGCCACAGATGGCAGTATTTCCACCCATACCAACAGTCCCAGCTCGGCAGAGGCAGCTACAGTATGGACGTGTCTATAATGTCCACCAGGCTGCAGTTCCACAGGCACCGCCTGCAATTGAGGGTACATTTCCTATCCATGGCACTATGGGTCGGGTATTGTGTTATGGGTACTACACATTGTTTTATAGCTACACACTTCGCGAAAGCTTTAGGATTGTTAGCTACGGCAGAGAGCACAGTGACGTGTGTCGACTCACCTTTGGGGAGTGGGTCACTTATTTTCTTTATATGCCGGGGAGTGGGGGTAGAGATTGGTGTCTTGGTATTACCTGCGGACATGTTAGTATTAGTTATGCATGTTCACGATGTGATCATCGGTATGGATTGGCTCGTAGCTTATAGGGCCATGATTGATTGCTTCAGCGGAAACATTGTTTTTGCCATTCCGGGGCAAGAGATGTTTATAGTGGCGATTCCTCGCCCAGAGGGAGGATCGACCGCTCATCTGTATTACATAGAGGAAGATACCTCTAAGGAGGTTGTTATTCCTTTAGATTCCATCCCAGTTGTCAGGGAGTATTCAGATGTGTTTCAGGAGATACCAGGCTTACCACCCAGTCGAGAGATAGACTTCGTTATAGATTTGCTACCGGGTACGAGACCTATAGCACGCGCACCGTACCGTATGGCTCCAGCTGAGATGAGGGAGTTACGGGATCAGATAGAGCAGCTGTTAGGTCAGGGCTTTATTCGAAGGAGTACCTCACCTTGGGGCGCTCCAGTTTTGTTTATGAAGAAGAGGGATGGTTCACTGAGATTGTGTGTGGACTACCGAGAGTTGAATAAAGTCACGATATGGAATAAGTATCCGTTGCCTCGAATCGATGACTTATTCGACCAATTGAGAGGAGCTTCTTTCTTCTCGAAGATTGACTTGAGATCGGGATACCATCAGTTGCGTATCAGGGAGGAGGATGTCTCGAAGACTGCGTTCTTATCGAGATATGGTTCTTACGAGTTTCGGGTTATGCCTTTCGGCTTGACCAACGCTCCAGCAGTGTTTATGGACTTGATGAACAGAGTGTTCAGAGATTTCCTAGATCAGTTTGTCATTGTCTTCATTGATGACATTCTGGTTTACTCTCAGACAGAGGGGGAGCACGCTGAGCATTTGAGGCAGGTTTTACAGACACTTCGTCAGAACGAGTTGTATGCCAAATATGAGAAGTGCGAGTTTTGGATGAAGGAAGTCCAGTTCTTGGGTCACATTATTTCCGACCAAGGGATATCTGTTGATCCGGGGAAGGTATAAGCGGTGAGGGAGTGGGGACATCCCACGACACCAACGGAGATTCGTAGTTTCTTGGGTCTAGCAGGATACTACAGGAGATTTATTCGGGGTTTCTCGGAGATAGCAGGTCCTTTGACACATCTTACTCGTAAGGGTGTGCCATACATCTAGAGTGATGCCTGTCAGTTGGCATTCGATGAATTGAAGGACAAATTGACCTCAGCACCTGTGTTAGCATTGCCGAGACCAGGAGTTGAGTATTTGGTTTACACCGACGCGTCTTTGCAAGGACTTGGAGGTGTATTGCAGCAGGAGAGACAGGCCATAGCTTATGCTTCCCGTAAGCTTAAGCCTCATGAGAAGAATTACCCCACGCATGATTTGGAGTTGGCAGCGGTGGTATTTGCCCTACGGATTTGGAGGCACTATCTTTTGGGGGAGAAGTTCCAACTGTTCACGGACCACAAGTCTCTACAGTACCTGTTCACGCAGAAAGAGTTGAATATGCGGCAACGTAGGTGGCTTGAGTTTGTGAAAGACTACCAGTTCGACATCCAGTACCACCCGGGTAAGGCTAACGTGGTAGCAGACGCGTTAAGACGTAGGCCAGCAGATGAGGTGGCAGAGGTGTGGAAAGCAAAGTGGAAGGAATTGGGACACCAGGATGTAGTGGCCCGATCTTTTATGTCTGTGATGACCGTTACACCGCAGATTATCACGAAGGTAGTACGGGCACAGGCCGATGACTCGTTCTGTCAGGAGCAGATAGTTCGATTACTAGCAGAGGGAGACGAATCCTATACCGTTAGCTCAGACGGGGGATTACGCTTCAATGGGTGATTGGTAGTTCCGGAAGGAGAGGAATTACGACACGAAGTGATGGCAGAGTCGCACGGCTCACGATTCGCGGTACATACCGGAGGGGACAAAATGTACCAAGACATGAGACGGCAGTATTGGTGGAGCGGTATGAAGAGAGATATCGCTGAGTTTGTTTCGAAATGTGCCACTTGTCAGCTTGTAAAAGTGGATCATCAGAGACCAGCAGGATTGCTACAGCCGTTGGAGGTCCCGGTGTGGATGTGGGAGAGCATATCCATGGACTTTATCACGGGGTTACCTACGTCGCAGAGGGGTCACGACTCCGTTTGGGTAATTGTGGACAGGTTGCCCAAGGTCGCTCACTTCTTACCCGTAAGGACTGACTACACCACGGGACAGTATGCCCAGCTCTTCATTTCAGAGATTGTGAGACTTCACGGTGTGCCCCTAAATATCGTGTCTGACAGAGACAAGATATTTGTTTCGCGGTTTTGGGAGAGTTTCCAGGAGGCCATGGGCACGGAATTGCGGTTGAGTACGGCTTATCATCCGCAGACCGATGGGCAGACAGAGCGCACCAATCAGATGTTGGAGGACATGCTACGCATGTGCATTATTGACTTCGGGGGTGGATGGGAGCAGTACCTTCCACTGGTGGAGTTTGCTTACAACAACTCCTATCAGTTCACTATTGGCATGGCTCCGTTTGAGGCATTGTACGGTAGGCCTTGTCGTTCCCCAGCATGTTGGTTAGAAGTGGGGGACAACAAACTACTTGGGCCGGAAGTGATTCAGGATACTTCGGCAAGGATTGAGTTGATTCGGAGTCGCATTCGGGTAGCTCAAGACAGGCAGAAGAGTTATGCTGATGCGAAGAGGTTTTTCAGGGAGTTCCAAGTGGGGGACCAGGTTTTGCTCAAGGTATCTCCGATGAAGGGGATTATGCGTTTCAGGAAGAAGGGGAAGTTGGCACCGAGGTATGTGGGGTCGTTTCTTATCATTGAGCGGATCGGACCGGTTGCGTATAGACTTGGACTACCGGAGCACTTGCATCGGATTCATGACGTGTTCCATATTTCCACGCTAAGGAAATACCTTAGAGATAATTTGGCCCATTCTCACATTGCTGTGGAGGACATCGATCTCCAGCCGGATAGCTCCGACGAGGAGGGGCCAATTGCTATTTTGGACCGAAGCGAGAGGAAACTGCGGTCAAAGATAGTCCCGTTAGTGCGTGTTCAGTGGCGACATCACAATGTCGAAGAGTCCACATGGGAGCGCGAGGATGAGATGCGCGAACGTTATCCAGAGTTATTTTTAGCAGGTACTTTCTAGTTTCGAATTTCGGGACGAAATTCAGTTATTAGGGGGGAAGTATGTAATACCCCGTACTTTTGGCTATATTTATTTTTGGATTAATTAATTAAATGCGTATTGATTGGAAATTAATCCGGGTTATAAATACTAATGAGATACGAGTTGGTATTTGATTATGTTCATATATGATTATATATGAATTTGGAATTATGAAAGTTGTCGTGAGATTTATATACGACATTTTATAAATTTTGTTGAGACGCGTGGGACCGCCGCGTCACGGTGAAATATTTTGATAATAAAAGTGAATTTAAAATCTATCATCCGTATGGTCATTTTGAGTGCGCCAACGCGTCCGGAAGGGTCGAGATAGTCAGAAAACACTAGCCGGGGGTATAGTTTGGGTCCCGGGGTATTTTTAGGTCATACCGGCAACTTAAAGGGTATTTTGGTAATTTTACATTTTGAGGAATTAAAAGTGACGAAAATTGGTTGATTAAATCTGATGTGGATTTGACCCACTAAGCCCATAACCAACCCATATTAACCTATAAGGCTACGTAGGTTATCATTTAGGTTTTCTAAGTTCCCCAAATCAAACCCTAACCACCTTAAGCCACCATTGGAGAAGGAGCTTGGAGAGAGGAATTTCTGCAGAAAACTTTATCAAACCTACACCAAAATCAGAAATCAAACCAAGGCAACTGATTTAAATTACATTCCTTAAGCAGTGAATGCTTCTTCCATGTTAGAAACCTTGATAATCAATCTTATATAAGAGTTAAAAGAAAACCCATGAAATTGGAAGTTATTATTTAATTTTGGGATAGGTTTGTATGTAGAAACATTGTTTGAAGATTGAGTTCAGAGATTTCATATCTATGTGATGTATAAACGGATTAAAATCTGGGAAATTATGATGAGAAAAATCTAGGGTTTATGTTCTTGAAGAAAATTAGGGAATAATGTAGAAACTTGTGATTTATTGATGTTTAGAAGGTATTAAACCCTTAAAAGATGTTAGTATATCTCCTTAGCATGATTTAGTATGATTAGAGGACTTAATACATTGTTGGAACGAATTTTAGAAGAGACTTGAGGAGTAAAAATGGTGAAAAACGATTTTTGGGAAAAATCTGGGCTTGAACTGGTCGTTCGTTAGAAACCATTCCAGGTCGTTCGAACGAGCTCGTTCGAACGAGCTTCTAACGAATTGACCAGTCGCTTCTAATAAGTGGTAGTTTCGTTCGATATCTCGTTCGAACGAGATATCGTTAGAAGGTGCAGTTCGTTCGAACGAACTGGATCTCGTTCGAACAGTCTCGTTCGAACGAGACTTCTAACGAGCTGGCAGTTTGGGCCATTTTGGACTGTTTTGATTTTTGGAGTCCCGTAAACTTGTTCGAGGATAGAGATAACAACCCTTGAGGTTATATTGATAGATGTGGGACAGTGGGACATTATGAGCTGTAAATTATATACGAGTGATTTAAATAATGGACTGTTTGGGCTGTGACGTGAGTGACTTCTACGACGTGAGAATACATTATGGCGCGTAGGATTATAAACCGGAATCGTATAAAGTGTGTAAATTATATATTGGTACTAGAATGAGAATATGTACTACGATTAAAATACGGTATTACTAAGATGTGTGTTTACTTAGTATTGGTATATGGATTGTGTGTATGACATACCTACCATACTTGCTATCACGGGAGGTTGCGTTCGCTTAGGACCCTCTAATCCTTGTGTGCCTACGGGGGGGATATAGACTGGTACCTCGATGAACATAGGTCATAGAAAGACTTATTGGGATATTAATAAGTCCGCTAATCGTGGGAGCGTAGGTATGTGCGTGACCCATGTGATGTGACTGTGTTCGCCTCCACTATTTGTGATTGTGTTATCTGGACTATTCCTGAGAGATTCGGAATATGTGATCCTTATGTACGTGATCTACCGGGATGGATAGCAGAGTATGTGTGCACCACAGCTTAGTTCTCGGGGTGCTTATATTGTATATTTATGTTGTGATTAATATACACTTAATTAATGGGAACCTTCATGTTAATGTTGTGAATATAATTACGGTATTGCTTCGAGGAATATAACGAGTTAACTGATAGTGATATATATATATTGCATTTGAGCATCTGAGTTTATGCTAAACCCCTACGTAATTACGAGCGTTATAATGTTAATAGAACCGAGTAAAATGGGTAGGACCTATGATAGTCTAGCTAGGGATGATGTCACTTAGCTAGTGGGTTGTGTCGTTATAGATGGGTACTTACGTTAGGAGTGCACAGTTAGACGAGAGGTGAGAATATCATGTGAGTGCACATCCTAACATGTACTTTGCATTTAATGTTTTAAATGTTTTTAAAGCACTTGCAGGTTTTTAAAATATAACTCCACATTCGGGCTCTGACCCGTTTGCTTTTCAAATCTTTTTCTTTGTAAAACCATTTTAGGTGCCCAGCCACAGGGACACCAAGCATAGGATTCTCATTATGGTGACGAGTTGTAGTTGTTTGTGGAAGCTACATGGATTTGCATGTAGACGCTTCTATCTTTTGGATTCCAGAGTCACTATCTATCAGTTGTAGGGCATGTTGCCCATTTCTATTTAGAGACATCTTTTACATTTCAGTTCTCAGACTTTAGCATGTATTATTTTAGTATTTGGTTATTCATTTCAGTTATGGGATTGTAGTGAGGAGTTTTCCTCCAGACTTTATTTACTCTATTGTGATGGTTATTCGTTTTACTTCAGTATGGTGAATGGCGTTATTTATTTCTTCATTACACTTGTTGCATGTTAATCAGACTTAAATTAAAATTTGGCAACTTACTTTTTAAATACTAGGTGGTTAGTAATCTTTAAAAGGTTTTCGACAGTGATGCTATTAACTGAGCCAACTTGGCATTTTGAATTAATTTAATAAAGGAGTAGCTACCCGGTATTTAATTAGTCGGGGTGTCACAAGGATCAACCAGAGAAATTGTGGGGCTATCGACAATTCCTGTAGTGGAGGAGGCCGATAAAGTCAGTAAAGTTTATTGGATGGGTTGACATGTTCAAGATAAAATCAAGGGTCCAATCGAACACATAGGACAAGTCGCCCAGGTGGGAAGTGATTGATATTCCTTTGGGGTGATTTACAATATTAACTAGTGTGCCCTAGTCTTCCTTTGAAAGGAAGGATCACGTCGGTACGTGGTCCTACACGGTATTATTTTCTAAATCGGGATGAAATTTGTGAATCCCACCTTCAAAATGGGATTTCAGGAAATAGCGGAGGTAAAGTTTTGTTTTGAGTAGGAGGTATCACCCATGGACGAGGAGTAGGCGCACATTGATTAACGATTAGTGGATCCGCGTGAAGGTAATTCTAGAATCTTGGTGATCATTTGGTTTCCACAACGGATATAACTAGCAAGTGAAGTATAGTATGGTAGAGTTTCGTGGAAGCACTCGTACCTGTTTGTCGTGAACGAGGTGCTTATTGAGGTTTTGGTGTGGAAGAACCTTAATTATTCTCCTTCTGTATGTTTAGAAGTGAGCAGATAATCAGAATTTTGGATCGGTCGAGAATAATCCGATGACTATGGTGGAATTCCATGGCTGTTTTAGGCAAAAAAGAGTGGTCAGATGTTCATATGTTTCTTCTTAGAATGGGAGCTTTTATGATTAGATAAATCCTAGTAGTTGTCATGTAGTGAGGTGCGGCCTCCCAATGATATTGAAATAATGGGAATTAATAGCATATATGCGTGTCTTATGCGAATGCTGTCGGATAGGATCTCAATATGAAGTGTTGTTAATAAGAGTGTTATACAAGCTTGCGTAGAGACAGGGGCTATAGTGATTGAGCTCCCTACTATGTGTAATACCCCGTAATTTTATTGATTTTTATTTAAGGGATTAATTGAATTAAATGAGAATTAATTTGAAAATTAACCCGGAAATAAATACTAGCGAGATGTGAGTTGGTATTTGATGATGATGTTAAAATAAAATATTACTTAGAATATATGGTAATATATGAGTATTGAAAATGTTAAAATTGTTACGAGGTAGAAATTTGATAATTTGGAAAATTTAGTTGGGACGCGCGTGTCGATCGCGTCAGGATTGAATTTATTTAAATTAAAAATTAAATTATATTTTTATCAACCGAATGGTAGTTTTAAGTGCACCAATGTGTTCGGAAGGGTCAAAATAGTCAGAAAACACAAGCCGGGGGTTTAGTTTGGGTCCCGGGGCATTTTTAGGCCAAACCGGCAACCTAGAAGGGCATTTTGGTAATTTTAAAAATTGAGGAATGAAAACCCACGAATTTTAGAGTTTATTTTTATATTTTTAAATAGGACACTAGGGCCATTACCAACAAAAGGCAAGAGAGTGGGCTACGGGAGTTTTGAGAGGAGTTAGAGAGAAGTTAAAAGAGGTTCCACCAAACCATCTTCCTTCACCAGCATTTTGAAAGAAAATTGTGACCGGAAAGAAGAGAGAGAGCCAACCTTGATCATCAACAACGAATCAGAACATCGAATTTAAGGCAAGTGATTTGATGTCATTAATTGCAATGAATATTTCCTTCATGTTTACTGTAGAAACCTTATATGCCTTGAAAGCTATGGTGAAAACCCAATGGGATTGTTGTAGAAACTCTTAATTTTGATTAGAAATTGAATGTAGAATTATTATGGACGAAATTGGTATCCAAAAATTTAACTTTGATGATTTAAAAATGGATTATTGATGAGTATTTAGGTACAATAAAATTCTGGGTTCATGTTCATAGGGTTTGGGTTAAAATTTGGGAATTTATGATAATTGTATGTTGATTTAGAGGATTTGGCCCCAATAATATGTTAAGAAGTGACCTAGGAGGCTTAGAATAGTTTAAAAACATTAAAACGTTATTGGAATGATCTTAGAATGGATTTAGAGAAGAGAAAAATTGAAGAAAAACGAAATTGGGAAATTCTGGGCGTTTTCTTCCATCTCGTTAGAAGACCTGCCCAGGTCGTTCGAACGACCTCATTCGAATGAGACTTCTAATGAGATGACAGTACCCCTTCTAAAGAGTTCATTCAAAACCTTCGTTCGAACGACACTCGTTCAAACTACCTCGTTCGAACGAGATTTCTAATGAGTTGACAGAATGGCCTTTTAGGCCTGATTTTTATTTCGAACTTCTAGTAGACCGATTTTAATCGAGTGTTAATCTTCCTTTGTTGACTAGTGGGTATATTTGTGCGATGGGAGTACGTTGAGGAGCAAAACTTAGAATGTTATAATAAACTGGATGACATCAATGGGCCAGGAAATGAGTATGTGAAATTTCAACGTGAGAAGAGTTAATTATCAATGATGTATACTATTCGGGGACTTGTGAGTGGGCTACAATAATGACAATATAAAAATGTAAAATATACCTCTAGTAATATTATAAGAAATCTAAGATGTGTGAATTCTTAGTATATGTGGTTATCTGTGTATGGCATACCTACCATACATGCTATCACGAGAGGTCGGCGTTCGATCAGGGCCATCTAATCTTTATGTGCCTACGGGGGGATTTAGATTGGTACCTCGAGGACATAGATCAGAGAATGACTTATTGAGGAGTTAATAAGTCTGCTGACCATGGGAGTGTAGGTATGTACGTGACCCATGTGATGTGAACTATATTCGCCTCCATTGTGTGTGATTGTTACTTATCATAACGATTCCTGAGAGATGCGGAATACGTGATCCTTATGTACGTGATGCATCGAGATTTGATAGCAGAGTATGTGTTCACCGCAGCTTAGTCTAGGGGTGCCATTATTGTATATTTATGATGAGATGGATATACTGAAATATTGAAATGGAGTGTTTATATAAGTTCAAGTGTGAATTAATGTAACATCCTTGTAGTGCTAAAAATGGGAAAACTCTTAGTAATTATTGTAACTAATCCCGAGGAATGAAAGTAAAACTCTGAGTTTATATTAAAATGTCGAAAATAAAACCATGAATAGTATAGTAAAGTCAGGTTATGGATTGGTCTAGTTAGATAGTGGAATAACTAGAACGAGTACGGGTACGATAAACGTGCACAATTAGTTGAGAGGTGAGGAACTCATGTGAGAGAACGCACTATCATGTATTTTATATTCACTATTTAATGACATTAAACACTTGCTATATTTTAAACTGTTTTCACAATCGGGCTCTGACCCGTTTTCTTTCAAATCTATTTTTTTGTAAAAACCTTTTAGGTGCCCAGCCACAAGGACACCAAGCTTAGAAGTTCCATTCCAGTGACGTGTTGTAGCTGCCGTGGAAGTTACAGGACCTCGATTATAGACGCCTCCACTTTCTACCTTGATTCCATTTCAGACTTATTTATCTGTAGGGCATGTCGCCCTTTTCTCTTTGAGACAGTTTATTTACTCAGTTTTAATTCAGTTTTGGTATGTAATTAATTAATGATTCAGGCTTTGTATTTGGTTTATTTCAGTATTCAGATTGTTATGAGGAGTATTCCTCGAGATTCAGTTTATTTCATTGTTTTTCTATTGCGACTGTATGGTGGTTGTGGTATTAGTATTTCATGATTTAATTTGGTTTTATGTTAATCTTATTTAATTAAAAATTTACAACAATGTTTTTCGACAGTGATCTTATGAACTGAACCAACTTGACATTTTGTATTAATTTGAATAAAGGAGTAGCTACCCGGTATTTAATTAGTCGGGGTGTCACAAGTGGTATCAGAGCGTCAGGTTCTAGTGTCCTTAGGATATGTACGGCTAGTTATGTTTCCTCTGCGTGTTCTTTGATGTAGAGCCCTATATTATATGATTGTTGTACTCTATTTTATATGTTTCTCTCTTCAGCTATTTTGAGATAATAACTGTGAACTTATAAGATTTTACTCTCATTTCAGATGCCTCCACGATGTGCACAGCGAGTTCCCAGGGATGCTCAGCCCGAGCCACAGCCTGTACCAGTTCAGGGCTCCATGAATGCCACAGAGGTTGCCGCTATTGTAGCCCAAGAGGTAAATGCCGCTCTAGCAGTCGTGCAGCAGACACTGCCTCAGGCACCGGTAGTAGTGCCAGTACAGGCTCATGCATTCCCTTCTGCTTGGGAGCGTGTTCTTGATACTTTTCAAAAAGTACACCCTCCAGAGTTTGCAGGTAGCTCCGACGTCGTTGTGTCCAGTCGGTGAAATAAGGACATCCAAAGTCACTTGAGGATGTATGAGTGCACGGATGTACATAAATAGATACTGGCTAATTTTAAGCTAGTAGTATCATCGTTGCACTGGTGGGATTCCATTACCACCACGGAGGAGAGAGACATCCTTTCTATTCAGGAGTTATGGGTGAGGTTCGACCTTAAGTATTTTCTAGCAGCCATTCACACCAAAATGAGGAGGAAGTTAATGAACCTCAAACAGGAGGGGAAGACCGTGGCAGAGTATGAGGCCGAGTTCACTAATCTCTTGAACATCGTTCCCGATGAGATTCCGACCGAGGAGAAAAAGATTCAGAAGTTCATGGATGGGTTGACTTGGAGGATCCGTCAGCACTTATTGGGTAATCTCTCGTTGGCTACTTATTCTGATGTGGTTAACGCATCACTGCTTCACTGCCAGGACCACCGCTTTCACTTGTCAAAGGGTAAGCGATCAGGAGAGTCCAGCCATCAGGGCAGGACAGGGGGAAATGGTGCCGGAGGGGCACAATCAGTTCAGGGTCAGTACAGGCAGGGTGATCAGGGTTCCCAGCAGGGAGATTTTAAGAGGATTAGAATTGGGGGGTTTCAGAAATGGTCAGGGAGGTTTTTGTCAGGGCCATCCGGGTCAGCACGACCAACAGGGCCAACAGCAACAGTTTTAGTAGGGCCAGCATGGCCAGGGGAGGACTGGCAACGGCCACCAAGGCCATGGGCAGCAGGGTCAGATAGGGGGAAACTTTTTGAGGAAATGTTTCACTTGTGGCAAATTGGCCACAAGCGCCAGGAGTGTCCTGTTAGGGGTAGGGCCCCACAGCAGCAGCAGGGTGCTCGACACGAACCCCAGAGACCTATGTTTCTTGCCGCCCTCCCAGCACCACCACAGATGCCAGCATTTCCACCCATCCCAGCAGTCCTAGTCCAGTAGGGACAGCTTCAGTACGAGAGAGTTTATCAGCTCCAACAGGCCGCATTCCCATAGGTTCCACCTGCTATTGAGAGTATGTTCTCTATTCAGGGGACTATGGGGCGTATTTTATTTGATACGGGGGCCACACACTGTTTCATAGCCATGAGATTTGCACGCACTATGGGGTTGTTAGACACTACATAAAGCACGATTACTTGCGTAGATTCACTGTTGAGTAGGGGTTCTGTGATTTCTCTTATTTATAGAGGTGTGGGTATAGAGATTGGGAGGTTTACTTTACCTGTCGATATGTTAGTATTAGAGATGACTGAGTACGATGCGATTGTTGGTATGGATTGGCTAGTTGAGTACCGAGCCATGATTGATTATTTCAGCAGGAGTATTATTTTTGCCATTCCCGGGCAAGAGATGTTCTTAGTGGTGATGCCTCATTCTGAGGGAGGATCGTCCACACACTTGTATTACATAGAGGAGGAGACCTCTAAGGACATGGTGATACCACTAGAATCGATTCCCGTTGTTACTGAGTTTGCTGATGTATTTCAGGATATACCTGGATTACCTCCTAGTAGAGAGATAGATTTTGTTATCGATTTGACGTCGGGCACTCGGCCAATTGCCCGCGTACCTTACCATATGGCTCTAGTGGAGATGAGAGAGCAAAGGGATCAGATAGAGCAGTTGTTGGGGCAGGGGTTTATCCGTATGAGCACTTCGTCGTGGGGTGCCCCTGTGTTGTTTGTAAAGAGGAGGTATGGATCGTTGAGGTTGTGTGTAGATTACCGGGAGTTGAATAAAGTCGTGATATGGAATAAGTATCCGTTGCCCCGAATCATTGACTTATTTGACCAGTTGAAAGGAGCTTCTTTCTTATCAAAGATTGACTTGCGATCGGGATACCATCAGTGAGTATCAGGGAACAGGATGTCTCGAAGACTGCTTTCTTGACGAGATATGGCTCCTATGAGTTTCGAGTTATGCCTTTTGGCCTAACCAACGCTCCAGTCGTGTTTATGGACTTGATGAATAGGGTGTTCAGAGAGTTCCTAGACCAGTTCGTCATCGTCTTTATCGATGACATTTTAGTTTACTCCCAGACAGAGGAGGAAAATGCCGAGCATTTGAGACAGGTTTTGCAGACGCTGCGTCAGAACGAGCTATATGAGAAGTACGAGAAGTGTGGGTTTTGGCTGAAGGAGGTACAGTTTTTGGGGCATATCATTTCAGACAAAGGTATATCATTTGATCCGAGAAAGGTATCGCCAATGAGGGAGTGGGGACAACCCACGACACCGATTGAGATCCGTAGTTTCTTGGGCTTGGCAGGATACTACAGGAGATTTATTCGGGGTTTCTCTAAGATAGCGGGTCCTTTGACACATCTAACTCGCAAAGGTGTGCCATTCATCTAGAGCGATGCATGTCAGTTGGCATTCGATGAGTTGAAGGACAAGTTGACCTCAGCACCTGTGTTAGCATTGCCAGACCGGGAGTTGAGTATCTAGTCTACACCGATGCTTCCTTACAAGGACTTGGAGGTGTACTGCAACAGGAGAGTCAGAACATAGCTTATGCTTCCCGTAAGCTTAAGCCTCACGAGAAGAATTACCCCACCCATGACTTGGAGTTAGCGGCAGTCGTATTCTCTCTTCGTATTTGGAGACACTATCTCCTGGGGGAGAAATTTCGGTTGTTCACAGACCACAAGTCTCTACAATACCTCTTCACGCAGAAGGAACTGAATATGCATCAACGTCGGTGGCTTAATTTTTTGAAGGATTATCAGTTTGATATCTAATATCACCCAGGGAAGGCTAACATGGTAGCAAACACGTTGAGTCGTAGGCCAGTAAATGAAGTGGCCGAGGTATGGAAAGCTAAGTGGAAGGAGTTGGGACATCAGGATGCAATGGCCCGATCATTCATGTCTGTGATGACTGTTACACCTCAGATTGTTACGAGAGTGATAAAGACCCAGGAAAAAGACTCGTTCTGTCAGGAAAAGATAGTTCGATTACTAGCAGAGGGATCCGAGTCCTATACCGTTAGTTTAGACGGCGGATTACACTTCAATGGGAGACTGGTCATTTCGAAAGGGGAAGACTGGCGACACGAGGTAATGACAGAGTCGTACGGCTCACGATTCGCGATACACCCTGGTGGGGATAAGATGTACCAAGACATGAGACAATAGTACTGGTGGATCGGGATGAAGAGAGATATTGCCGTGTTCGTTTCTAAATGCGCCACTTATCATCTAGTAAAGGTGGACCATTAGAGACCGACAGGATTTCTACAGGCGTTAGAGGCTCCGATGTGGAAATGGGAGAGCATATCGATGGACTTTATCACGGGGTTACCTATGTTACAGAGGGGTCACGACTCCATATGGGTAATTGTGGATAGGTTGACCAAAGTTGCTCATTTTCTGCCCGTGAGGACAGACTACACTACGGGACAGTATGCCCAGATTTTCATTGCAAAGATAGTGAAACTTCACAGGGTGCCTCTAAATATTGTGTCTAATGGAGCAAAGATATTTGTTTCATGATTTTGGGAGAGTTTCTAGGAGGCAATGGGTACGGAGTTGCGGTTGAGTACGGCGTATCACCCGCAGACTGATGGGCAAATAGAGCGGACAAATCAGATCTTGGAGGACATGTTACGTATGTGCATCCTAGACTTTGGAGGTGGTTAGGAGCAGTACCTTCCACTGGTGGAGTTTGCTTATAATAACTCCTACCAGTTCACCATTGGCATGGCTCCATTCGAGGCATTGTATGGTAGACTTTGTCGTTCCCCAGCATGTTGGTTAGAGGTGGGGGATAACAAACTCCTTGGGCCGAAAGTGATTCAGGATACTTCGAAAAGGATAAAGATGATACGGAGTCGTATTCGAGTAGCTCAGGACCAACAGAAGAGCTATGCTGATGCCAAGAGGTTCTTCAGAGAATTCCAGGTTGGGGACCAGGTGATACTCAAAGTATCTCCTATGAAGGGGATTATGCATTTTGGAAAGAATGGGAAACTGGCACCAAGATATGTGGGGCCATTTCCTACCATCGAGCGGATTGGGCCAATTGCGTATAGACTTGGGTTACCGGAGCACTTGCATAGGATTCATGATGTGTTCCATATTTCCTCGCTAAGGAAATATCTTAGGAACGATTTGGCCCATACTCACATTGCTTTAGAGGACATCGATCTTCAGCCTGATAGTTCCTACGAGGAGGGGCCGATTGCTATTCTAGATCACATAGAGAGGAAACTGAGGTCGAAGATAGTACCATTAGTACGCGTGTAGTGGCGGCATCATAATGTCGAGGAGTCAACGTGGGAGCGCGAGGATGAGATGCGCGAACGTTATCCAGAGCTATTTTTACCAGGTATTCTGTAGTTCCAAATTTCGGGACAAAATTCTATTATTAGGAGGGGAGTATGTAATACCCCATAATTTTATTGATTTTTATTTAAGGGATTAATTAAATTAAATGAGAATTAATTTGGAAATTAACCCGGAAATAAATACTAGTGAGATGTGAGTTGGTATTTGATGATGGTGTTAAAAAAATACTACTGAGAATATATGGTAATATATGAGTATTGAAAATGTTAAAATTGTCGCGAGGCAAAAATATGACAATTTGGGAAATTTAGTTGGGACGCGCGTGTCGGTTGCATCTTAAATTTATTTAAATTAAAAATTAAATTATATTTTTATTAGCCAAATGGTAGTTTGAGTGCGCCAATGTGTCCAGAAGAGTCGTAATAGTCAGAAAACACTAGCTGGGGGTTTAGTTTGGGTCCCGGGGCATTTTTAGGCCAAATCGGCAACCTAGAAGGGTATTTGGTAATTTTAAAAATTGAGGAATTAAAACCCGCGAATTTTAGAGTTTATTTTTATATTTTTAAAGAGGCCACTAAGGCCATTACCTGCAAAAGTCAAGAGAGTGGGCTACGGGAGTTAGAGAGAAGTTAAAAGAGGTTCCACCAAACCATCTTCCTTCACCATCATTTTGAAAGAAAATTGTGATCGGAAAGAAGAGAGAGAGTCAACCTTGATCATTAACAACGAATCAGAACATCGGATTTAAGGCAAGTGATTTGATGTCATTAATTACAATGAATATTTCCTCCATGTTTAGTGTAGAAACCTTATATGCCTTGAAAGCTTTGGTGAAAACCCAATGGGATTGTTGTACAAACTCTTAATTTTGATTAGAAATTGAATGTCGAATGATTATGAACAAAATTGGTATCCAAAAACTTAACATTGATGATTTAAAAACGGATTAATGATGAGTATTTAGGTACAATAAAATTATGGGTTCATGTTCATAGGGTTTGGGGTAAAATTTGGGAATTTATGATAATTGCATGTTGATTTAGAGGATTTGGCCCAAATAATATGTTAAGAAGCGACCTAAGAGGACTTAAAATAGTTTAAAAACATTAAAACGTTATTTGAATGATCTTAGAATGGATTTAGAAAAGAGAAAAATTGAAGAAAAACGAAATTGGGAAATTCTGGGCGTTTTCTTCCATCTCGTTAGAAGACCTACCCAGGTCGTTCGAACGACCTCGTTCGAGCGAGACTTCTAACGAGATTACATTACCCCTTCTAATGAGTTCGTTTGAAACCTTTGTTCGAACGACACTCGTTCGAACTACCTCGTTCGAAATGAGATTTCTAACGAGTTGACAGAATGGCCTTTTAGGCCTGATTTTTATTTCGAATTTCTAGTAGACTGATGTTAATCGAGTGTTAATCTTCCCTTGTTGACTTGTGGGTATAGTTGTGAGATGGGAGTACGTTGATGAGTAAAACTTAGAATTTTATAATAAACCGGATGACATCTATGGACTAGGAAATGAGTATGCGAAATTTCGACGTGAGAAGAGTTAATTATCAATGATGTATACTATTCGGGGACTTGTGAGTGTACTATAATAATGACGGTATAGGAATGTAAAATATACCTCTATTAATATTATAAGAAATCTAAGATGTGTGAATGCTTAGTATATGTGGTTATTTGTGTATAACGTACCTACCATACTTGCTATCATGGGAGGTCGGCGTTCGATCAGGGCCATCTAATCTTTGTGTGCCTACGGGGGGGATTTAGATTGGTACCTCGAGGACATAATTCAGAGAATGACTTATTGAGGAGTTAATAACTCTTCTGATCATGGGAGCATAGGTATGTGCGTGACCCATGTGATGTGAACTATGTTCACCTCCATTGTGTGTGATTGTTACTTATCATAACGGTTCCTGAGAGATTCGGAATGCGTGATCCTTATGTACGTGATGTATCAGGATTTGATGGCAGAGTATGTGTGCACCGCAGCTTAGTCTAGGGGTGCCATTATTGTATATTTATGATGAGATGGATATACTGAAATATTGAAATGGACTGTTTATATAAGTTCAAGTGTGAATTAATGTAACATCCTTGTAGTGTTAAAAATGGGAAAACTCTTAGTAATTATTGTAACTAATCCCGAGGAATGAAAGTAAAACTCTCAGTTTATATTAAGATGTCGGAAATAAAACCATGAATAGTAAAGTAAATTTAGGTTATGGATTGGTCTAGCTAGATAGTGGAATAACTAGAACGAGTACGGGTACGATAGGCGTGCACAATTAGTTGTGAGGTGAGGAACTCATTTGAGAGCACGCACTATCATGTATTTTATATTCACTGTTTAATGACATTAAACACTTTCTATATTTTAAACAGTTTTCACAATCGGGCTCTGACCCGTTTTCTTTCAAATCTTTTTTTTTTTGTAAAAACCTTTTAGGTGCCCAGCCACAAGGAGTTCCATTCCAGTGGCGTGCTGTAGCTGCTGTGGAAGTTACAGGACCTCGATTATAGACACCTCCACTTTCTACCTTGATTTCATTTCAGACTTATTTATTTGTAGGGCATGTCGCCCTTTTCTCTTAGAGACAGTTTATTTACTCAGTTTTAATTCAGTTTTGGGATGTAATTAATTAATGATTCAGGCTTTGTATTTGGTATATTTCAGTATTCGAATTGTTGTGAAGAGTATTCCTCTAGATTCAGTTTATTTAATTATTTTTCTATTGCGGCTGTATGGTGGTTGTGGTATTAGTATTTCATGATTTAATTTGGTTGTATGTTAATCGTATTTAATTAAAAATTTACAACTCACTTTTTAAATATTAGGTGGCTAGTAATTGTTAAAAATATTTTTCGACAGTGATGCTATGAACTGAACCAACTTGACATTTTGTATTAATTTGAATAAAGGAGTAGCTACCCAGTATTTAATTAGTCGGGGTGTCACACTATATAGATAGTTTGCGTACTGTTATGGTATCCAAAATTGTTGACCAGGTAGGCCTTATTTTTTGAATTTCGGGATGAAATTTCATTATTAGGGGTGAAGTATGTAATACCCCGTATTTTTTATGGCTTTTAAATTTAGGGATTTATTATATTTAATTGAGATAAATTAATTTAATTCTAATCCGAAAAGTTGTTTTAAAATATTTACTAACGTGAATAAATTATTATTATTATTATTATTATTATTATTATTATTATTATTATTATTATTATTATTATAAGTGAATAAATTATAAGTCACGCGTATGGTCATTTCGAGTGTGTCAACATGTCCGGAAGGGTAGAGATAGTCAGAAAAGTGTACCCGGGGGTTTAGTTTGGATCTCGGGACGTTTTTAGCCCTAACCGGTAACCCGAGAGGGCATTTTGGTAACTTTTTATTTTTGGCCTTTAATAATGACGACAATCACTAAGGTTATATCAGATGGACTGCCAGGGAAGTTAGGGTTCTTAGAACTAAAGGAGAAAAAGGCTATATGAAGATGAAGGGAAAATCCTTCCAAGTGTTCAAGGCCAAGAGCCACCAATCTTGCAACACCACCAGCACCAAAGCGCAGATCGGAAGAAGAGGATTACTGCTATACCAATCAGAGTCTTCGAATCAGAACCTTAAATTCCCAGGCAAGTAACTATCTTGCTCTTCTTGTAGTTAATGTTTCACTCATGTTAGACTAGGATTGATAAACCTACTTCTCATGGAAAAATTTAAGGATTTAGAGAATCAAATCACATGTTTTAGAGGGAATAAATATATTCTAGAAATCTCAATCACATGTAGAGGATTACCCACGAAATTGGAGTGATTTAGAAGTAAGAAATCTGGAAAAAGAATTAGAACAATGGAAGCTTAGTGTAAGATTAGGGTTCTTGATAATTAAGACAAATTTCCCCTTTTATACAATCTCGTTGATGAATTTGTACATGTTTCACGTACGGAATCATGCATATATGTATAGAGAACTAGTAGAAATGTTATTTTCGAGTTTGGAAATCAATAATGATGTTTTGGAGAAATTTGGAAGATGAAACCCCTAGGTTTAATTTGCAGTTTCTGGGCAAGAACTGCTTGATCGATCGAACATCGATAGATCGATCGACCCTTTTTCCTCGATCGATCGATCCCTTCTGGAAAATTGTATACTTTTCTCCTTTTTGTTTAATTCGGTTAAAATTCTTAAGGACCCCTTGATTATTATTTATGGATTAAAATGGGTTATGAAGAGGACCACTAGGGACTACGTAAACTCCGTTAAGTGAGATTTAATATGGGATCAAATTGGGGGTTAACGTTGAGTTTTGTCACACATTAGAAATTATGCGTACGTCCACTAAAGAATTTAAAGATTCGTGAGAGACTTAGACTAGAAGGTTAGGGAGAGTATACCTACTGAGATTACAGTTAGTAAGAAAGATTACTTCGAGATATGAGAAGGAAATATGCAACGATTAATTAAAAGTAAAAGCAATAAATCCCTTTGTGGGGTAATTCGGTAAAAGTTGTATAATGCAAGGTTAATACTTGTTATCTTTGGGTCACATGCGAACCTAATTGGGAAAAAATGAGAATACTGATATATATAACTGAATACATGTGTGTACATATTTATATTATATCTGTGTAAAAATTATACCCGAGCTACTTGTTATCATGGGGGTTTCCACGCGGGGACAGTCTTATCTCGATTGGACCTTTATGGGGGATAACGACTTGTAACCATGAAGATAGTATCCATGATTACAAGTTATCTGAGTTATATTCAGATGGTCCTAAGAGACGTGTGGGTATGTGCTGACCTCTTAGGACTTGGAACTATGCTTCTCCTCCATTTGTTTGTGTTTTGTATTAATACAGTTCGAGAGTGATTCCGAACTAGTATTTCCCTTAGTTTGTATGATACGGGGACTTGATAGCAGAGTATGCCAGCACCTGAGATCTTATGTGGGGTGTTGTTAGTATATATATAATATGTGTTACGAATATATATACGTATATATATATATATATATATATATATATATATATATATATATGGAAACTTTCTATTATGCATATATGTAGATAAGAAATGAATAAATGCTTCAACTTTATTATAAATGTTCGGGAATTTGATAACGGTAATAAGTCATTTTAAATAACATAAGAAATCTTGAAGAGAATGATTTCCTAAAGTAATTATCATAACCTCGCTTTTCACATGATAAAACCTTATGGAGAATAAGATATGGAAACTGATGAGAATTATTAGTACGGTAGTCGTGCACACTAGATGAGAGGTGAGAATTTTCAAGAGAGTGTCGCGTACTTACATGGTTGTTGCATTGGCCGGTAAGCATTTAAATACTTGCTAAACGAATTTTAAACTATTTTACATTCGGGCTCTGACCCGTTTCTTGTTATCTTTTCTCTCTTGTGTATATATGTATATATTACAGGTGCCCAGCCACAGGGGCGTCATGCTTAGGTTCTTTAGACGGGACGTGTTGCAGCTTTTGTGGGAGTTGCAGGCTATTTGCTTAGACGATCTCATTATTGATTCCACTCTTGTTTCCGTTTTAATTTGTTGGGCATATGTCGCCCGTTTTCTTATTCAAATAGATTTGTCTGAAATGATGTTCATTTATCATTAGTATTTTACTCTTTGGGATTTAATTACTGTCAGGATGGTTTTCCTTTATGGTTTTAAGTTTGTATTAGTTGGCTGAATGGTTAAATTATTGGGTGTACATTTCCAGTCTTTATAATTGTGTGATTCTTAAACTGTTAATTATTAAAGGTTTTATAATTGGATTTTATGAAATGGAAATAATGTTTTAAATGGTTTTGACACTTAGCTTAATTATTTAGTGTGTTTAAATTGGAAAGTTTATTTTTCGACAGTGATGCTAAGAATGAACCAATTGTTCACCTTGGTTATAATTTAATAAAGGATTGATCACCCGGTATTTAGTTAGGTGGGGTGTTACAACTGTAGAAGAGAACTTTGAGGAAAATTACTATAGAGATGACTTAGAAGCCTGCCTAGCTTCTAGTTATTAGAGTGAGGGAACCTACACCGAGTTCGAGAGGGAGATAGAGGAATTGAAAGGCTTACTCGATGAGAGAGCGCCGGACGAGGACACGAGAAACACTAATTGGGTTTCTCGATTCGAAGAGTTACCGCCAAGAGGCGCACGCATGGTGCCCTCTAGCGACACATTCCCAACTCTCGAGTTGAAGAAACTAACCTCCAATGTTAAATATTCTTTCCTAGGAAAAAGTGAGGCATTTCCTTTCATTGTCTTCTCTAGCCTAGATGAAGAGCGGGAGGGTAAACTAATAAAGATTTTGAGAAAGCACGAAAGTGCTTTTGGTTGGTGTATAGCTGATTTGAAGGGCATAAGCCCTCTAATTTTCACCCAAAAGTTTTACCTCGAAGAGGATGTTAAGCCCTCGAGATAAATACCAAGACAGCTAAACCCCACGATGAAAGATGTGGTAAGAGCTAAAATTATAAAGTTTTTGGATGTCGGGATTATCTACCCAATCTCGGATAGAAAGTGGGTAAGCCCCATTCAAGTCATACCGAAGAAGTCGGGCATGACTGTGATTGAAAATGCCAAGGGAGAGCTAGTTCCCTAACGTACCACCGCTGGGTGACACGTTTGCATTAATTACCGAAAACTCAATGCGGGAACAAGGAAATACCATTTCACCTTACCATTTATTGATCAAATGCTTGAAAGAGTAGAGGGACACCCTTATTATTTCTTCCTAGATGGTTATTCCGGATATAACCAAATTGAGGTAGATGTACTTGATAAAGCGAAAACAACCACTACACCAAAAACAGCATTTTGGCACACCCTGATATTAAAAATCTGGCACGGTTTAAAACTGTGCCAGATTTTGGCACGGTTTAATAGAAATTTGGCACACTTTAAAACAGTGCCAAAATTTGGCACTGTTTTAAAGTGTGCCAAAATTGAGTACACTTTACTAGGATATAAAATACCTCAAAATTTTGGGACCTTTTAATTTCCCTCTTCTCTCTCCTTCTTCGTCTTCTCCCCCGCTCTCCCCTCTCCCTCCACCAAAAACCCAAGCCCTCCCATCTGCTCTCCCCCGCTCTCCCCCTCTCTCCCCTGCTGTGTCGCCTCCCCCTCTCTCCCCTGCTGCGTCGCCTCCCTCTCTCCCCTACTACGTCGCCTCCCCCCTCTCTCCCCTGCTGCGTCGCATCCCTCTCTCCCCTGCTGCGTCGCCTCCCCCTCTCTCCCCTGCTGCGTCGCCTTCCCCCTTGGGTTTATCCCTGCCGTCGCCCCTATTTTCCGGGTTTATCCTCCTCGGGTCACCTCCCTCGCTCCCCTGGTTCCGGGTTTTTGATATTCCGGTGTCGTGGTGTCCCTTCCGGCGACCTCGTGTTTTCTCGGTTTGAGGTATTTTATCTGGTGTCCTAATTTCTTTCCTTTATAAGTATTATATATATATATATATATATATATATACTGATTTATATTATATATATACTGATTTATATACTGGTTTATATCATATATACTGATATATAAATATAAAATCATATATACTGATTTATATATATATATATATATATATATATATTCGATTAAACTCTAGAATTAGATTTAATCTAGAATTATTTAGAATTAAATCTAATATATAGTGATTTAATAAAATAGATTTAATTCTAGATAATTCTAGATTAAATCTAATTCTAGAGTTTAATCTAATATATATATATATACTGAGGTGGAATTAAATCTAATATATACTGATTTTTGGAATGTGGAGATAACTTTTCAATAGTCCAGTTTAGGAAAGAGAAAGCCATGTGCAGCTAACATTTTCAGTCTTGAGGTGGGTGATATAGGAGGTGATTGTGTTTTCTTGGCAAGATCTGATGGGGGTGATGGGATTTCCAAGCACTTGAGGTGATTGTGTTCTCAAAGGCCCAGTCAGGGCACACTCCCTCCAAGGCTGTTGTCGCCCCTCTAAGGTATTTCTCATATTAATTTTTTGAATGGGTTTTTTGTTTTGCAACAAAATGCATTTTTTTGGCACAAAAATGGTTCAATGTGCACAAAATGCATTTTAGGGCATAATAATCTCATATTAATATTTAAGTGTTTAAATGCTAATTGTGCCCGTTCATGTTTGTGACAATGTTAATGTGCACATAGAGGGGTAAAGCTTGGATAGTCCAATTGTTAGCTGTGGCCTGTTTCTCGCTAGCAACAAAAATGGAGGAGATTGAAGTACCTCCCATTGTTGATTTACAGGTGAGAGAAAAATTAATGTGAATATTTATTTATTTCATTATATATTGATCCATTTTCCTTTCTGATATGTTCTTATATGTAATGGACATATGGATTTTTGTGAGTAGGTAGGAGATCCCAAATTTTTATTTGAAGGAAAAACCATACAAGGAATGGCGCTTCTTGTTTTGAGAACCTTGAATGGAGATCCCAAGTTCTTTCATAGACTACTTTCTTAAAAAGATTAACCATGATCATCTTCCATCACAATCTTTGATCTCTAGATCAATTCAATACATCTTAAGCACAATCAAAGGTAGATTATTCACTATATATATAATAAAGCACAATATAACGCGTGTCCTAATGGCACATAATGATACCTAATTATACTCATAAAAGGGACATGTTATCAATTTCACACACGTGTGTGTATAATCATATATGGGTACTATAATATTAAAGAGTTTGATCCAGTGCTTGGTGGGAATTGAATGCAGGTATTGGGGAGGTTTGGAGATCAAAAGGCCAGCATAGGCTGCCAGTGATTTGTTTGGTTTTGTTTTACAAATGTTCAACTCAAGCCAGTTCCATCCAATCTTAATCAAGTTACTACAGGTAACTATTATTTAGTACCCATTCATTAACCTTTTAAAATGCAATAAATTATTTCTACTCAATATTTATAGTTTATCTTTTTCATTCTATATCTGATCATTCCTTTTAAAGTTTGAAAATCACTTCATGGCTTACTTTATGAGCTTATTTAGTTAAATTGGTGGAAGGGACTTGCTGGTGGTTTGGTTTTGGAATTTGCTGTTGCTGTTGAGTTTATATTAAATGTTAAAACATGTTGGATTTAACGAATAAACAAATGAAACTATGCCAAAATTTTCTAAAATCCATAAACGTTCAAAATTGATTAAAAACATACCGTTAGAGAATATGACGATATAGGAGGCACGAACACCTCGCACGGGACCAATGTAACTTGTAGGAACTGACCGCGTAGCCCCGGGTCTCCCGGTTTGAGAGTATGACGATAATCTGGAAAAATCACACTTAGAGTTAAAAACATGCCATTAAAGGGTGAAAACCCAAACCAACCCCCAAACGATCCCGTAGGAGGCACAAACACCTCGTACGGGACCAATGTAACCTGTAGGAACTGATCGCATAGTCCCGGGTCTCCCGGTTTGAGAGTATGACGATGATTTGCAAAAATCACACTTAAGACTTAAAAGCAAGCTGTTAAAGGGTGAAAACCCAAACCAGCCCCCCAAACAACCCCGTAGGAGACACGAACACCTCGCACGGGACCAATGTAACTTGTAGGAACTGACCGTGTAGTCCCAGGTCGCTCGGTTTGAGAGTATGATGATAATCTGCAAAAATCACACTTGAGTTAAAAACATGCCGTTAAAGGGTGGAAACCCAAACCAGCCCCCCAGCGACCCCGTAGGAGGCACGAACACGTTGCATGGGACCAATGTAACTTGTAGGAACTGACCGCGTAGCCCCGGGTCTCCCGGTTTGAGAGTATGACGATAATCTGGAAAAATCACACTTAGAGTTAAAAACATGCCATTAAAGGGTGAAAACCCAAATCAGCCCCGAAACGACCCCGTAGGAGGCACAAACACCTCGCACGGGACCAATGTAACTTGTAGGAACTGACCGCGTAATCTCGGGTATCCCGGTTTGAGAGTATGACGATAATTTGCAAAAATCACACTTAGACTTAAAAACATGCTGTTAAAGAGTGACAACCCTAACCAGCCCCCAAACGACCCCGTAGGAGGCACGAACACCTCGCATGGGACCAATGTAACTTGTAGGAACTGACCGCGTAGTCCCCGGTCGCTCGGTTTGAGAGTATGACGATAATTTGCAAAAATCACACTTAGACTTAAAAACAAGCCGTTAAAGGGTGAAAACCCCAACCAGCCCCCAAACGACCCCGTAGGAGGCACGAACACCTCGCACGGGACCAATGTAACTTGTAGGAACTGACCGCGTAATCCCGGGTATCCCGATTTGAGAGTATGACGATAATTTGCAAAAATCACACTTAGACTTAAAAACAAGCCGTTAAAGGGTGAAAACCCAAACCAGCTCCCAAACGACCCCGTAGGAGGCACGAACACCTCGTACGGGACCAATGTAACTTGTAGGAACTGACCGCTTAATTCCGGGTATCCCGGTTTGAGAGTATGACGATAATTTGCAAAAATCACACTTAGACTTAAAAACATGCTGTTAAAGAGTGAAAACCCTAAACGGCCCCCAAACGACCCCGTAGGAGGCACGAACACCTCGCACGGGACCAATGTAACTTGTAGCAACTGACCGCGTAGTCCCGGGTCGCTCGGTTTGAGAGTATGACGATAATCTGCAAAAATCACACTTAGAGTTAAAAACATGCCTTTAAAGGGTGAAAACCCAAACCAGCCCCCAAACGACCCCGTAGGAGGCACGAACACCTTGCACGGGACCAATGTAACTTGTAGGAACTGACCGCGTAGTCCCGGGTCGCTCGGTTTGAGAGTATGACGATAATCTGCAAAAATCGCACTTAGAGTTAAAAACATGCCGTTAAAGGGTGAATACCCAAACTAGCCCCCCAACGACCCCGTAGGAGGCACGAACACCTCGTACGGGACCAATGCAACTTGTAGGAACTGACCGCGTAGTCCCGGGTCTCCTGGTTTGATAGTATGACGATAATTTGCAAAAATTACACTTAGACTTAAAAACAAGCCGTTAAAGGGTGAAAACCAAACCAACCCCCGATCGACCCAATAGGAGGCACAAATAAACCTCGCACGGGACCAATGTAACTTGTAGGAACTGACCGCGTAGTCCCGGGACTCACGGTTTGAGAATATGACGATAATTTGCAAAAATCACACTTAGACTTAAAAACAAGCCGTTAAAGGGTGAAAACCCAAACCAACCCCCAAACGACCCCGTAGGAGGCACGAACACCTCGCACGGGACCAATGTAACTTGTAGGAACTGACCGCGTAGTCCCGGGTCTCACGGTTTGAGAGTATGACGATAATTTGCAAAAATCACACTTAGACTTAAAAACAAGTCATTAAAGGGTGAAAACCCAAACCAGTCCCCAAACGACCCCGTAGGAGGCACGAACACCTCGTACGGGACCAATGTAACTTGTAGGAACTGACCGCGTAATTCTGGGTATCCCGGTTTGAGAGTATGACGATAATTTGCAAAAATCACACTTAGACTTAAAAACATCCTGTTAAAGAGTGAAAACCCTAACCGGCCCCCAAACGACCCCGTAGTTTGCACGAACACCTCGCACGGGACCAATGTAACTTGTAGGAACTGACCGCGTAGTTCCGGGCCGCTCGGTTTGAGAGTATGACGATAATCTGCAAAAATCACACTTAGAGTTAAAAACATGCCGTTAAAGGGTGAAAACCCAAACCAGCCCCCAAACGACCCCGTAAGAGGCACGAACACCTTGCACGGGACCAATGTAACTTGTAGGAACTGACCGCGTAGTCCCGGGTCGCTCGATTTGAGAGTATGACGATAATCTGCAAAAATCACACTTAGAGTTAAAAACATGCCGTTAAAGGGTGAAAACCCAAACCAACCCCCAAACGACCCCGTAGGAGGCACGAACACCTCGTACGGGACCAATGCAACTTGTAGGAACTGACCGCGTAGTCCCGGGTCTCCTGGTTTGATAGTATGACGATAATTTGCAAAAATTACACTTAGACTTAAAAACAAGCCGTTAAAGGGTGAAAACCAAACCAACCCCCGATCGACCCAATAGGAGGCACAAATAAACCTCGCACGGGACCAATGTAACTTGTAGGAACTGACCGCGTAGTCCCGGGACTCACGGTTTGAGAATATGACGATAATTTGCAAAAATCACACTTAGACTTAAAAACAAGCCGTTAAAGGGTGAAAACCCAAACCAACCCCCAAACGACCCCGTAGGAGGCACGAACACCTCGCACGGGACCAATGTAACTTGTAGGAACTGACCGCGTAGTCCCGGGTCTCACGGTTTGAGAGTATGACGATAATTTGCAAAAATCACACTTAGACTTAAAAACAAGTCATTAAAGGGTGAAAACCCAAACCAGTCCCCAAACGACCCCGTAGGAGGCACGAACACCTCGTACGGGACCAATATAACTTATAGGAGCTGACCGCGTAATTCCGGGTATCCCGGTTTGAGAGTATGACGATAATTTGCAAAAATCACACTTAGACTTAAAAACATGCCGTTAAAGAGTGAAAACACTAACCGGCCCCCAAACGACCCCGTAGGAGGCGCGAACACCTCGCACGGGACCAATGTAACTTGTAGGAACTGACCGCGTAGTCCCGGGTCTCTCGGTTTGAGAGTATGACAATAATCTGCAAAAATCACACTTAGAGTTAAAAACATGCCGTTAAAGGTTGAAAACCCAAACTAGCCCCCCAACGACCCCGTAGGAGGCACGAACACCTCGTACGGGACCAATGCAACTTGTAGCAACTGACCGCATAGTCCCGGGTCTCCTGGTTTGATAGTATGACGATAATTTGCAAAAATTACACTTAGACTTAAAAACAAGCCGTTAAAGGGTGAAAACCAAACCAACCCCCGATCGACCCTGTAGGAGGCACAAATATACCTCGCACGGGACCAATGTAACTTGTAGGAACTGACCGCGTAGTCCCGGGTCTCACGGTTTGTGAGTATGACGATAATTTGCAAAAATCACACTTAGACTTAAAAACAAGCCGTTAAATGGTGAAAACCCAAACCAACCCCCAAACGACCCCGTAGGAGGCACGAACACCTCGCACGGGACCAATGTAACTTGTAGGAACTGACCGCGTAGTCCCGGGTCTCACGGTTTGAGAGTATGACGATAATTTGCAAAAATCACACTTAGACTTAAAAACAAGCCGTTAAAGGGTGAAAACCCAAACCAGTCCCCAAACGACCCCGTAGGAGGCACGAACACCTCGCACGGGACCAATGTAACTTGTAGGAACTGACCGCGTAATCTCGGGTATCCCGGTTTGAGAGTATGATGATAATTTGCAAAAATCACACTTAGACTTAAAAACATGCTGTTAAAGAGTGAAAACCCTAACCAGCCCCCAAACGACCCCGTAGGAGACACGAACACCTCGCACGGGACCAATGTAACTTGTAGGAACTGACCGCGTAGTCCCGGGTCGCTCGGTTTGAGAGTATGACGATAATCTGCAAAAATCACACTTAGAGTTAAAAACATGCCGTTAAAGGGTGAAAACCCAAACCAGCCCCCAAACGACCCCGTAGGAGGCACGAACACCTTGCACGGGACCAATGTAACTTGTAGGAACTGACCGCGTAGTCCCGGGTCGCTCGGTTTGAGAGTATGACGATAATCTGCAAAAATCACACTTAGAGTTAAAAACATGCCGTTAAAGTGTGAAAACCCAAACTAGCCCCCCAACGACCCCGTAGGAGGCACGAACACCTCGTACGGGACCAATGCAACTTGTAGGAACTGACTGCGTAGTCCCGGGTCTCCTGGTTTGATAGTATGACGATAATTTGCAAAAATCACACTTAGACTTAAAAACAAGCCGTTAAAGGGTGAAAACCCAAACCAACCCCCCATCGATCCCGTAGGAGGCACGAACACCTCGCACGGGACCAATGTAACTTGTAGAAACTGGGCGCGTAGTCCCGGGTCTCTCGGTTTAAGAGAATGATGATAATTTGCAAAAATCACACTTAGACTTAAAAACAAGCCGTTAAAGTGTGAAAACCCAAACCAGCCCCCCATCGACCCCGTAGGAGGCACGAACACCTCGCACGGGACCAATGTAACTTGTAGGAACTGACCGCGTAGTCCCGGGTCTCCCGGTTTGAGAGGATGACGATAATTTGCAAAAATCACACTTAGAGTTAAAAACATGCCGTTAAAGGGTGAAAACCCAAACCAGCCCCCCAACGACCTCGTAGGAGGTATGAACACCTCGCACGGGACCGATGTAACTTGTAGGAACTGACCCCGTAGTCTCGGGTCTCCCGGTTTGAGAGTATGATGATAATTTCCACTCATATATGTAATTTTATAGTTTAAGTAAAAAAAAAATTTTGCAAATTATTGGGTTACTAATATCGTATCTTTT
The DNA here is from genome assembly GCA_949130495.1 of Sambucus nigra. NCBI lineage: Eukaryota > Viridiplantae > Streptophyta > Magnoliopsida > Dipsacales > Adoxaceae > Sambucus > Sambucus nigra. Next base: position 97,000,429 of record OX422212.1, read on the forward strand.
TTGTATCCTATTTTTTTTGCAGGATAACAGTTTATCGTTGGCATTTATTCACGTGGAACACACAGAGAACTCAATGGTTTACAACAAGGGATTTATTCATGATTCCATTTTTTTGTGTCATGGCCGTGCGGTCTTTTGTTGTTTTATTGTTGAGTTTTATGCCGTGCAGGCTTTTGTAAGTTAATTGTTATATTTTGTGGCCGTGTGGGCTTTATATTAGGCAGGTTTTGTATTAACAGGTTTTGGAATGTCCAAAAAATAGAGGAAACTCTGCCCAATTTTTTTTGGGCATGTGAACTATAAAGACTTGTAATATTTTGAAGTTTGTATGTACATTTATTTATTAACAACGTGCAATATTATTAATTTGTGAATTTTGTGCTTTCAAATAATATTTTTTTTTTATAAAAAATTTGGCACAGTTCAAAACCGTGTCAAAAGTGTATCATATTTTGGCACGATTTTGAACTGTGCCAAAAAATTTTAAATTGTTCTGAATCTGGCACAGTTAAAAACTGTGCCAAAAGTGTGCCAGAAATATCAAATTCAGGCACGGTTTAAAAGTGTGCCAGAAGTGTTCTTATTTGCCCAAATCTGGCACAGTTAAAAACTGTGCCAAAAGTGTGCCAGAAATATCAAATTCTGGCACGGTTTAAAAGTGTGCCAGAAGTGTTCCTGTTTGACCAAATCTGGCACATTTTTTAGCCGTGCCAGAAAAAAATTGCCATTTTGGAACACCTGATTCTGGCACAGTTCAAAACCGTGCCAGATTTGATCTGGCACAGTTTTAAACCGTGCCAGATTCCTGTTTTTGGTGTAGTGAACATTCACTTGCCCTTTTGGAACGTTTGCCTACAAACGTATACCATTTGGCTTGTGTAATGAGCCGGCGACCTTTCAAATGTGCATGTTAAGTTTATTCAGTGACATGGTTGAGAGAGGGCTAAAGGTGTTTATGGACGACTTTAGTGTTTTTGGCACCTCTTTTGACCTATGTTTAGCCAATCTTGAGAAAATACTAGCCCGATGTGTGGAAAAGAACTTAGTGCTGAATTGGAAAAAATGCCATTTCATGGTAACCGAGGGTATAGTTCTTGGCCACATCGTGTCATCCAAAGGGATCGAGGTTGATCGAGCAAAAATAGATGTCATAGCTGACCTACCCCCACCTAAATCGCTGAAAGACGTGCGCTCTTTCCTGGGCCACGCGAGGTTTTATAGAAGGTTCATTAAGGACTTTAGTGCCCTCGCTAGACCCTTAAGCAATCTTCTTATGAAGGACACCCCATTTGAGTGGACGGAAGCATGCCAAAGCGCTTTTAAAAAACTGAAAAACATGCTTGTGTCTGCTCCCATTATGCAAGCTCCGGATTGGACTTACCATTCGAGCTTATGTGTGATGCTAGCGATTATGCGATAGGGGCTGTTTTGGGCCAAAGAAAAGACAACAAGGCTCATGTAATCTACTACGCTAGTCGGACTCTCACCGGACCACAACTCAATTACTCCACCACGGAGAAGGAATTTCTAGTTGTAGTATTCGCTCTTGATAAATTTTGATATTATCTTATCGGTTCCCCCATCACTTGTTTTAGCGACTACGCGACTTTAAAATATCTACTTGCGAAGAAAGACGCAAAGTCGCGCCTCATAAGGTGGATCCTACTCCTACAAGAGTTCAATCTCTCCATTAAAGACAAAAAAAGGAGCAGAAAACGTCATTGTCGATCACTTATCATGGCTATCATCCTACGTACCTAGTGATCCTACACCCATAGATGAATAATTTTCGGATGAGAAACTCTTTGCCACCTCTTCTTTGCCTTGGTTTGCGGATATAGTGAACTATCTTGTCATGGGAGCCGTCCCTCCCGACTGGACACCGTAAGATAAGAAGAGGTTAATCACTTGGTCGCGCATGTTTTTCTATGATGATACATTCCTTTTTAAATATTGCGCTGATCAAATCATCCGACTATGTGTATCGGATGACAAAATTCCAAAGGTCATCTCAATCGGAAGCATGTGGAGGCCACTTTTTCGTGAAAAAGACAACCGCAAAAATTCTCCAATGTGGTTTGTACTGGCCCACAATGTTCCGCAATGTTAAAAATTATTGCAAATCTTGTGACAACTGTTAACGGATGGGAGCAATCACCCGACAAGACATGATGCCATTAACCCCGATTCTCATCATTGAGATTTCTACTGCTAGGGTATTGACTTCATGGGCCCTTTTCACCCATCCTTTGGATACTTATACATCCTAGTTGCGGTAGACTGTGTTTCTAAATGGGTGGAAGCTATAGCTACCAAGACCAATGATAATAAAGTGGTGATAAAGTTCCTGTACGAACACATACTTTCTCGCTTTGGAGTACCTAAGGCGATAATCAGTGATAACGGCACACACTTTTGCAACAAGTCGTTTGAAAAACACATGAAAAAGTATGGTTTCATTCACAGGGTTGGAACAAAATATCACCCACAAACGAATGGGTAGGCCGAGTTGGCCAATCATGAAATCAAGCACATACTAGAGAAGACCGTCAATCCCGACCGAAAAGATTTATCCCTTCGATTGAACGATTCGCTTTGGGCCTACTGTACCGCATACAAGAACCCACTCAAAATGTCCTCATTCCCTTTTGTGTATGGAAAACCTTTCTATCTCCCCATTGAGTCGGAGCACAAAGCATATTGGGCCATTAAGAGATAAAATTACGATATGGATAAAGTCGGTGAAGCTCGTAAGCTTCAACTTAATGAGTTAGAGGAGATATGCAACGATGCATATGAGAATGACAAGATTGTAAAAGCCTGAATGAAACTCGCACATGATAAGATTATTCGACGAAAAGAGTTTCAAACGGGACAAAAGGTGCTCCCCCATAACTCCCGGCTTCATCTATTTTCGGGTAAATTTCGATCTCGATGGACTGGCCCATTCGTTGTGAAGAGCATATTAACCCACGGAGCAGTAGAATTGGAAGGTCCCAAAGGGGGGAACGTGTTCAAAGTCAATGGACAACACCTAAAGCTATATGTTGATGTGTGCGTAGAAAAGATCGACACCATCTAGTTGTCGGACCCCGTTTACGGGGTCGAGTGAGCTTGAATTGAGAGGTCATCGCACCACCGACGTGTATGGGGGAAATTCTTATGTATAGTAGCTTCACGTAGGATAGGATAAGTGGAGTCCGTAGGATCATATCATAAGCGGAGAGGAAATCCAGCACTAACACGTCTTACGAGGCAAGAATTTTAGAGCCAAAATTTTGAGAAGAAAGGTAATCAGGTCAAACTGGTGTCGAATCATAAGAAGGAGCAACCGAAAGTCATCGGAGGTGGTTATACTAGCCCATAAGGGAACTAGATCATTTCTGGGGACCGGACCAGTCCGATCTTGGGCACCCAGATTGGTCCAATTTGGCAAATTTCGAAATAAAAAATATAGGGGCCGGACCAGTCCGGTCCTGGAACCCCGGGTTGGTCCGGTGTCTGCAACTCTGTCCCTTCCCTAGATTCACCTCCTTTTCCCCCAATCCCTCATTTGCCCTCCATTTTTGTCCCCTTACTTCCCACTAACTATTTTCCCTCCAAATCCTTCCCCTTTTTCCCTCCAAATCCTTCCCCCTTTTTCTCTCCAAATCTTACCCAACCCTCTCCCCTCACCACCTATAAATTCCACCTTTCCCCACCCCATTTCACCACCACCACTCACTCCTCTCCTCTCTTTCCCTTATAATTCCCAAACACTCTTACCCAATCCCATAACCATGGCCAACCAACCACCTCCCCAAAAATATGATTCCGTCACAATTCTCGACGACGGAGCCACCGGCTACCGCTCCCGTCAAGAGCAACGGTGTTGAGAACGCTTTTTCGGCCAGCCTCGCAAACTCCAAATTGAGCGAAAAGTCATTTGGAATGACATGCACAATGCTATCACCGCCCTCTTCATGGCCCGCGGTTGGTGTCGTTTCCTTAACGAACCCCATGATGTGGTATGGCCCTATGCAGTGCACACTTTCTATGACTCCCTTGTTCACACCGGCCACCACACGGCTTAAGATTACATTGGAGGCATCCGCATTCCTTTCTCTTTAGAACTTCTGTCCCAGAATTTGGCTGCCAAAGATATCCCGAGCCCATACCCACACATTTACCCAAACCCTCTCGCTCCGCTTAAAAAAGACGTGTGCATGTCTCGTATCGATCCCAATGCTCTTTGGAACACCGAAACCTACCCGGTAGGCCATCTAAGTGACAAAGCGAGCCTCACTTTCAAAATAGTGTGTGCCAGCATTCTCCCCACGAGTAATCAATCGACGATGTGCTCACGTCAAGCCACTCTCGTCTACCACCTTTTCGACCATAACACCACCATTAACCTGGTTGCGTGCATTTACAAAGATATATTCTTTGCCACCATGGATAAAAAGGGCATCACCCATCTCCCCTTTACCTGACTCATCACATCCATGCTAGCTGACACCGGCATTGCACCACCTCTAGATTTCCTACGCCTCCCATCTCCGTTTCCATCCACTACCGGGACCAAACGGGAATGCCAATAAACCCGCATCCAAGCTCGACTGGCATAAGAAAGCAGCGATGAAGTGGAAAGTAGTGATGAGGAAGGTAGTGATGAAGAGAGCGTTGACGAAGCGAGTAGCAACGAAAAGGAGGAAGATATTGAGATGGGCGAGGGCGATAAAGATTATGATAGTGGCGAAGATTTTGATTTCTCACCCGCCAATGCTGAAATTAATCGCCGTCTCTCGGCGGTGGAAACCCGGGTCGACGGTTTCATCACACAATACAATAGGGATCAAGTGGCATATCAACCGGATAGGGAGTCCTACCAAAGGGACAGGAGCATAATGCATCGTCTCCAAACTCACATGTACGAACTTAACTTCGGTGGAACCCCTCCAAACGTTTTCTATGACCCCTACGATCCCAGTGCACTCGAACCCACCAATCCACCGCCCCAATGAAGCCTTTGTCTGTTGTTGATATTTTTGGTGTTATTGGTGGTTGTTAAAACTATTGGTTCTATGTTTCCTCCCCCTATCCCTTGTAACACAACTTTTCTGTTATCTATAAAAAAATTCGCATTTCTGTTTTATTTGTTCGTTTTACTTTCTTGCACTTTTAATTCGATTTGAGTTAGATTTTAGTCCTTTTTTATTGAGGATAATGCAAAAGTGTAAGTTAGGGGGTCACAGGTGTGTCTTTCTAAAACTTCACAAATTTTCAAAAATGCACAGAAATTTCAAAAACAATTGAAAATTTTTGAAAAAGCCAAAAATATTTTTCTTCAAAATAAATAAAAATTGGAATTCAAATTTTTCGAAAATATCTTTAAATGACGGTTTAACGTCTCAAATTGTAAAACCATAATACACAAAGTCAAAATTGACCAAACATGGAAATTGAGCGAACATAGAAGACTTAGCGAATAAATGTGAAGATTAACAAACCCGGTGAGATTTGAGCCTTTCATTATTGTGAATTTATAAATCAATCCGAGTTAAATGTTAACTCAAAGTTCTCTTTAATGTTCTAACAAGTCGTCAATGTATCTCAATTCTTTCACTTTGATCGATTATGGAAAATGTGGGTGATATGGCCTTGAAAAACGTGTTAAATAGATCTCTAAATTAAAGTAATCTCGAGATGCATATGGTAATGCAATTAGTATTTCGGTCAATGAAGTAGGCCCTCGTTTGTCACACAAAAATATTGGCTAGAAAAAGTAGCGAAAAATTATCCCTTTTGTAAACCCAAGTTGAACCGAATAAATTTTTTCCTTTCGTTTGACAACCCGAGAAACCCCAATTGGCCCGAAATTGTGAAAGTGGATAAATCCAAAAATTCAGTCCAGAAAGTGCATAAAAATGGGGCAAGAAAAGAATAAATATGCTCAACAAAAATAGCAAGAAAAGAAAAGGCATGAAAAATAGAAAAAAAAATGAGCAAAAGCCCGGAAAAAGCACTAATGGACATTATAAGAAAATTTTCTAATTCCGAAATTCCCAATCACCCCCATTTTACCCAATATACCTTTAACCCAAAAGAAAGTCCTAACCGAGTCCTTTTATGTGAAATTGGTTACCGCACGGAGAGCTAAAACAACAAAAGATAATAAAAGAGACTATAATTATGAATTAGAGGCAATGTTCTCCTTTTTTTTAATCGTAATCCAATGATGAGATCCGTTTACCATAAAACTTCCGTCTTTCTACTTGTGTGCGTGAACTCGGTTCCAATACATTTACTCTTATAAATCATGCATACCAAGAGAAAATAGCCACCCCTCCAAGAGATTCGTTTGTGAGAGCATCCCGTGATATTTTGAAATCAAAACGAATTTTCAGATAAGTAACGTAAAGCTCAATCGGTGGAAATTCGCGATTAAATTTCTGGCTTCGCACACACGCACTATGATTTGAGACTCTTGAACATGAATTGATGATGACTATTTTTTGGAAAAGTTTGAGTTATACAATTTTTGCGTATTTTGAATCTTCTTTGAGTCGAATTTTGTGGATATATTCGTTTCAAACCCTCACGAGACACAACGCGTCCTACTAGGGTAACCTAGGGGCTTAAAGCTTGTTGCATATGCTAAATGAAATCGCTTGCCCGCGAAAGAGGTATTCTATCCGATTTTTTTAGTTGGATCATGTTTGATTCTTTTACATTTCTCGGGACGATCAAAGTTCTAAGTTAGGAGGGTTTGATTAGGCATAAATTCTTCCAAATTTACTCCTTAATTTAGAGGCTTTTATTACCTCGGGCAATGTAAAACGAATTAGTTTATCTCATATCTTGGCTAACGGTTTCATCAAACAAGTCCCCCAAGTTTCGTGCATCTCTTATTAATTTCACAGGTATTTATTACATGAAAGGAAGAAAGAAATCAGAAGAAGCAAGAGAAAATAAAGAAGAAGAATCAAAAGGGCAAAAGCATAATTTCTACCAGGAATCCGGTCGAGGACCAAAATAAAAGTCGAAGATCTCGCATTTGTGAACACATAGGAAGAAACGGTGTCCCAGTCTGAGTTCTGGATTAGAAGTTATGAAAACCCGAAGATGTGAGAAAATCACGAGAAATTGAAGAGAAGCTGAGAAGACAAATTGGACCAATCCGGTTTAATAGAAAAACGGATCAGTCAGGGGTCCCAAATCACTGTAAAGATGGACGTTTAGCAGACCAATCCGGTATCCCCAAAAAACGGATTGGTCCGGCCCTTAAAATCACTACATAACAACTCGTCTAGCAGACCAATCCGATTTGTTTGGAAAACGGATCAGTCCGGTTGCTGATCGGACCAGTCCGGTATGTCTTGACCGGATCGATCCATTGCTCGAGATTTGATTTGATCTTCTTCTTTTTAGAGTTTTGCTTTAATCCAACTCTTGTAAATTACGTAGGATATAAATTTAAAAGAACTCCCAGAAAAGAGGAGGCTTCTAATTCGTTTTTAGAGAAGCTTTGTAATTAGCTTAAAGAAGAAATAACAAAAACCCTAGTTTTGATTCCAGTTTTGCAATCCAAGTAAAGTTGTTCCAATCCTTGATTTTATTATTGCAGTAGTTAATGCTTTAGTAGTAATTTTATTATTCTACATCTTCAATAGCTAGTAAAAATGTTTTCTATCTTTCAAAACATATTTTCTTCTAGTGTTAGTATGTTCGGCTAAGTTTTCAAGAGTTGGGGTGCATGAACCCCACCCGATGTAATTCATGTTAGTGGAAATAGAAGTTAGAAATAAAATTCTAGATGAATTATATCGTAGTTCCTACGATACTACTTTAATTCAACATTTTCTTACATACTGTGTGGGCTACGATCCCTCATATATGTAATACTTACGAGAAATAAAGACCGAATTTTTAATTAAACCTTTGCTTACGTACTGTCGGGCTACGATCCCTCATATATGTAATACTTAGGAGTACTAAAAAGTCGGATTCATTTGAAGTTTTAATTCTGAATCTAGTATCTTACGAAGTGAATTACTAGGGTGTGGGGGATTGTTACCCGACCTATATTTCTCATTTCATAATTAAATTTTTAGTTAAGTCGTTAGTAATTCTGCAGTACAATAATTTCATTTCATGTATTCAAAATTTTATTAGTTAATCATTTTCAAAATTGCATATAGTTGTATTTGTTTCTAAATCAAATCACTTTTTCCTTCTTTTTGTGTCAAAGTTAGGTTTCCTTCGTCTATCCTACGTCGTTACGACTCCGTTCGTCCTATTTTCCTGAGGATCGATACCCGACTTATCAGATTTTTACTTGAGCGACAAGGCTTGCACTTGAGCCTAAATAGCACGCACACTAGACACATTTGTGGTCGCGTCACATTCCTCGTGTCTTCACTTGTACATATTGTGGTAGGAAATGTCACCTTAGGAATTTATGTTATGATCTTAGAAAAGTTCCTAGGAAGAATAAGGCTAGTGTCACCAAGGTTCACCAAACTCTAGTTCGTCACGTTACACCTATATGGGTTAAGAGATCCAATTTAGAGGCACTAAATTTTGGGTTTGTCCACTCTCGTTTGCTTTTGCATGATTCATCCTATGATATATATGATAAGTGATTGTGATTGCATTTTTACCATACACTAGTGTTATTCTTCATGTTATATGTTTGATAGTGTTAAGACATGTTTATCTTTTGTATTTTGATTTTCCATTTTTTAGGGTCTTAATGAGAAAAATATGAAAAGATTTTGTTTGCCTTTGGAGTTTTTACATTAATTTGGTATCATTTTGAAAAAAAGAAGTTTAAAACCTCAAAAAGATTTTTAGTTTTACACATATTGTGTGGCATATCGTGTGTTTAAATATCATTCCTTCCATGTATTCATGTGACTATGACATTTGATTTTGATTTTTAATGCTTGTATTTTTCTTAATAATGTTTACATGATAGATTCAGTTTGTATATGTCTCTGCATACACTTTACACGGCCTATTTTGGATTCTAACTTCATATATCACATGAGCTAAGTGAGGTGTTCTCCCAATAATCTTATCATATACATAAAAAATTTGACTAAAGGGGAGTTGCGCATATAAAAATCATTGCCCGTGAGTTTATTTGATGTTCTTTGAAAAAATATGAATGCTCACTAAAAAGGACTACAAAAGGTGAAATATTATTTGCATGAAAGTCCACCATTAGCAAGAGCCTAAAAATATTGAGAGGCAATAAAAATAGAAAATATTCTAAGGCTAAAATCTTTTACATTAATGCTTCGAAATTAGAAACCTTAAAAAGAAAAAGAGTAAGAAACATAATATATATATATATATATATATATATATATATATATATATATTAGCGTGTTTAGTTAAAGATCAATGGGTTTGCACAATAAGTCCTAGTTGAGCTTAATTATTTTGACGCTATTTATCCAAAAATCATCAAAATTTATAGATAAGTGTGCATTGTATTTTTTTTTCCTTTTGAGTTTTTTTATTTAACATGAGAATTTAAATCCAATGTTGATGAATTATTACGGTTATATAGATGTACTTGGACATGTTTCAGTGATTGGGTCATTTTCTCTTGTTCCAAGTTCACGCCCCTTCACTTCATGCCACCATGTTTAGATACATTGATACTATGCGAGCGTGTAAACCTTACGTGTTTATGTCTTGTGTGGTCGTTTATACCGATATATAGCTATGCTTCATTGGTATATATGTAGTTATATATATGGTATGTTTTGGGATTTTAGTCTTTGCATTTTCATTTAATCTATTGTTACCTTATGCTTAATATTTTTTTTAATTTGGCATTTTTATGATCATCTTGGTATCTTATACTTAAATGCTTGCATCTTATCTGATATCATTTATTCATAGTTTGAATTATTTGTACTCGTTTTGCCAATCAGTTTGTCGTTGTATGACTTACTTCACATCATTGTATGATGTTTTATTTTTTCTTTATGATTACCCATGCTTTATTTAAGGGGAGATTTGGTGTTATTAGGGAGAAATGTTTTATTATTTCGCACCTTATTATTTGTCTATTCCAAAACAAAAATGGAGAGAAGTGGTATCTAACGCTTTTATTATGGGAGTTCTTTAACTTAGGAAGAGACGTCCTTTCTTAGGTAGAGATGGTTAGATAAAGGGGAGGGTTTTTTTATATTTGGTTTGTATATTTTTATATTTGATTTGGTGCGTTTAAGTGTATAGGTTAGCAATGATGAGGCAAAGGTTTACATAAGAGCAAAGCTACTCAAGTTTGTGCCGGTCAAGCTTCTGTAAATTTTTTCTTTTTGTGGTTAGGAATTGAGTTTTAGTGATCTTGATAGCAAATTAGGTTTTTCATTTTCAGTTTTCTCCCAGAATAGCCAAAGAGGGAGATTTGTAAGGATAAATGTCCAAATCGAGTCAATTTGTATGTATTGGTTTTATTCCGTGTTTGAACAAAACTTTTTTGTGTCATTGTTTGTCCTTCAAGACTATGATGTGTGATTAAAGACTATGCTGCAAAGCTAAAGCGATATCAAGGTTACATTAAATTACATTCCGACTTTTCATCTTTAACATTCAAGGAATCTAAATAAAGGTATGAATGCATATTAGTGTTTGATCATTGGATACATTTGGGTGTTGTTTTATAAAAGTTGTTTAAGGACTTTTTGTAAAATATTTTTTTAAAAGAAAAATATTTTTTGGTTTTAGTTTGTTCAAATCAGTTTATATAGTTCGTTCAAACGAGATGTGAATGTCGTTAGAATAAACTTCAAACGAACATCAAACGAGATATTTTTGTTTATCAGAGATATATCATTCAAAGCTTGTTCGAAGCTGGTTCGAACGAGATTAGCATGTTTGTACGAACTAGGCTTTTGTTTGTTCTAATGAGATAAGGTTTTCATTCAAACGAATTATATATTTATATTCGAACGAACTGCCTTGAAAAATGTGTCGCCTAAAATTTAATGTTTTAATTTTCATCAGTTTTTAGAAAGGGTTTTTACAGAAACATTTTTCCAAGGTTTATCTTGTGCCTTCCAACCCCTAGTTTACATCGTTGTTTGGGATCCAATAATCTTACATCTGTATGTTTGTTTGAGATATCTTCTATGTTACACCATATATGTTTGCTCGTCATACTATGAGCGGTTTAAATGGTGGAGACCGTGTTTGTGTTGAGCGATGATTGGACTAGTCATGGAACAAGTAAGATCAGTGGGATACCGAGAGGTGGGAACGCGCATGCGTTATGTGTCTATTAGAAGGTGTCCAACAGTGGCTGTAAATAAGGTTAAAATGAACAGGGAAGCGCATCAAGGCTTGAAGACATCAACTTTGTCAATAAATCAAAATTGTTCTTATAAATAGACCTATATCATAGTGAACTTGTGTGGCTGGGTCGTCCGAGATTTTTCTCATTGTGAGTTTTCCTCATACATCTTCGTGTTATGATTTAGTTGTTTAATTCTTTCTTATGCTCAACTAGATGCATGCTAAGGCAAAAATTAAAATTGGTAAATTATTTCACTCGGCACTTGTGGTTTTAAAATTGGTGCAAGTAAGTTTAAAATTGTGAAAATAAATTTTTTTGGCCTTTTTCTCTACAAACCTTAGGGGCACTTATCTTTCTCAATTAACCATTATAAGTTAATTTAATTCAAAATGGTGACGGACCGTGGTCACAGTCCAAGACCCTGGGGTAATAATTTTTGGATTAATTGAACTAACACTCCAAGTATATATATATATATATATATATATATATATATATATATATATATATATATATATATATATATATATATATATATATATATTCCCACATACAAAGTACCTTTTATACCTTTTTCGTCTTCTCATTCACGTTATAAAATACTATTCATGTTCACACCTCTTCTTTTATATATAATCTCAAGAAAAATGATCCATGGTAATATTTACTTTTAATGGAAATTGAGAGGTTAAAATTGGCCCTCACAAAATCCGCTTTTACTAGTTCTCACCATATAGAGGAGCCATATATTTACTAGTATGGGATTAGGAAAATTATCATTCTAATTACCTTATAAATCATGGAGTTGATATTTTGCAATCGTACCTCTTCGATCATATATGATTTTCCTTGCTAGAATGTTGGGATGAGTAAAGAGTGAATATATTTCGCATTCATAATCCCGACAGTGCATTGTCATTATTGAAACTATCAGAAAAGGAAGAAAAAAATATTCCTCATTATGGATAGAATTTTTAAAACTGAGAATTAACCTAGATTGCGAGTGTAACAGCATATGCACGGTCAATGTGAGCTTGAAAAAAAATTAAGAAGAAAGGATTTCGAGTTCGTATTATGGACATATATAAGTTAATCATAGATACACATCTGCCAAGTTGTCCAATTAAATCTTTCCACCAATGTTTGAAAAATAATCCCATGTGGATAGAAATCAATCATGAGCATGTAATAAAAGCTCTTAAAAAGGTGTGTGTCATATGTATATATATTTAATGTCATTGTCGTACATTATTCGATAATTTTTTTTATTTGTAAGAAATGTCAAAGATATAGATACTCAACCAAATAAAGACACTCCTTATTTATCTCAATTATCTCATAATCCACCACCTTAATTCTCGGTATCTATGGTTTATCAATACTCTACTCTATCACTAGTTAATTATACTCCATCTACATAGTATTCGAGTCATTAAACTCACCAAAGCCTTATTAATCCAACTCCACCATCTCCTGTTATCGATGAATCCAAAACATAAGACAAGAAGAACATTTGGTTAAACATTAGAAGGAATTCTATCAGTGATAAAAAATGCCATCCAAAATTTTAAAGTTTTTTATTTGAATCTCGAAAAGATTACAATGGGCATCAGGGGGCAAACAACTGAAGAATAATGATCATGCCATAAAGGATGACCTGTGGGATCAATTCTGTAAGATAATTATTTTTCCATGAATAGGTGAGAAATTGAAAACCTGTAGGAAGAACCTCATCAAGAACTATTTTTCGATGGGGACATCAAGTTCTGACATATTGGCATTGAAAGATAAAGTTTCGAAAAATGTTGAATTACTCGTCAACTAATGGAATGACTTCTGAAAGAACGGGCGTGGAGGAAAAACTTAAACATAGGGAAAAATAAAGAGAACGTGGAAAAAAAGTTGATGTCCATAATCTTGAGTGCAAATCTGATGATGACCTAGGGTACTCTATAAAAAGGGACCTAGGGTACTCTAGAAAAAAGGAAACAATCTAATCGGGTCAACTTATACTTTCATCTCTAATGGGATAAAAAGACCAACAAATTCTTAAATAAATTGTGTCACACCCCAAACCCAATATCCATACTAATCATTTGTTATTGGAATGATTGGATCATAATCTTGAGCCCATTGGAAAATATACTTCATTTATTAATATTTTTCTACACACTGTGTATAATGAATATAATATTATTATTATACCATAATGAAATCAATATTAGAGTCATAATTAACCAGACATACAATACTATGATTAACTATGATAAAATTTCACAATCATCAACTCAATCCATACTAACGCGATATATACAATGTGTGAGTAGATTAAAATCTTCAGTGTGATAATGATAAAATCCCCATATTTAAACCCCATCTCTTTCCAACGGTGCAACTCTCAAAGTTACCGGTCATATGGTATTCTAGCTAGCAGCATACAAACCTGAAATTGTTAAAATATAAACCGTAAGCATTAAGCTTAGTGAGGTACTCCTTCCCTACAATGAAATAACATTCTATATCAAATATGTGGATATAAATTCCGAACAATCCTGCCCATTGGCAATAAAAATTCCTGGTTCATAAGATCCAAATAATTCTGCCTATTGGTAATAACAAATCCTGGATCATAAGATCCAAATAATTCTACCCATTGGCAATAACAAATCCTGGATCGTAAGATCCAAATAATTCTGCCCATTGGCAATAACAAATCCTGGAACATTAGTTTCCAAATAATTCTGTCCATTGGCAATAACAAATCCTAGATCATAAGATCCAAATAATTCTGCCCATTGGCAATAACAAATCCTGGAACATTAGTTCCAACAAATCCTTGTCATAAGACAAATCATATCGTTGGATCTTTGTCCAATTCCAATCCTGAATCATAAGATCCAAACAAATTCTGGATATTTGAATATCCAAACAAATCCTGAATACCGAAGTATTCAAACAAATCCTGCTCTTAGAGCTATATTCATATTTATATATGAAACAAATCATAAGTACACTACCTTGACAGTTTAACTGGCTTTTCCCTTGCCTTTATTCGGTACTTGTTAAATAAGCTCTTCTTACCTACCTTCCTATCATGCTTACAATATTAGTGTCATCATAACAATATTAACAATTCAAAGAATAACTTGCACATAACTCAATTCGTAAGCATCATACGATTCTATTCAAATCATTTGTCACAGATGAAGTTTCATCCAAATTCATGTTAATATAATTGTCATATCCAAGTCATAGACCAAACATATATTAATTTATTCTTTTTAATTCAATCCTTATCATATTATTATTCCAATAAAAAATACGGTACTTCATTTCAAGTCTCATGGAGCAAGATATGTCCATTTCTTTACCACATAGCAAGTCTGCCCTATAGGCTCTTTTATCGATCATTCAACTTCCTGGAATTTTCATAATTTTTCTACATCATAAATTTATATGATATTCAACACAACATCATTAAACATATTGAAAAATACAAGATTAAAATTTCATAATTTTCATAGTTCATTTGCTATGTCAAGTAAGACATCAAACATATGGTATGCATACTTTCACCCTAGGGGAAGATTTCATACCCGAACTTCAAACTGTCACCAAAGACTCATTTCTTGGTATTTTTACATAATTTTCGTATATGTCATACATATATGAGTCCAGGTTAATCTCCAATTGGAATCAATCAATTCCAGTAAGTATACAGAAATATATGGAAGTTTGAATAAACAAGGTTCCTAAACAAAACAATCTCAAGGGTTTACACATTCAAGTTTGCTTAAACTTGCATCTATCCATAAGTACACATCAAGACATGGAATTTCAGTAAAAAATGATTATTTAAATCATTTAAATAAGTAATACAAAAAATTAAACAAGATTTATGGATGGAAATACCTTAGGGTCTTTTACGTAATTTTCTATGAATTTTTCTTCAATTTCTCCTCACACTTTCTTCCTAAACTTCAAAACTCTCTTTCCTTAGGTTAAAACTCTTCCATGGATGAAATATGCTGAAGGAAGAGATTAATTAAAGGGTTATAAGTTGGCATAAGGTCATCCCCCCTTGGTCCAATCAAAATATAACATGTGGCATTATATAAAACAAAATATCATTTAAGGCTAAATGACTACTTTACCCCCTGTTCGTAAAAAGATAATATCTTCCCACTCGGATGTCCGTTTGATGAACCGTTTATTTTGTTATAAACCTAACTCATATATCTACAAATATCTAGTTTACACCTCAAGTTCATTGTTATGTCATAAAGGTCAAAACTAGCCTCCAACAGGAACATTCCTACCGTAAACTTTAAAATTTCACAGTTGTAACTAATTCGATACTTCAACCTTTATGAAGGTAGGATTAAACTAAACATAATGACTTAACATTATATATATATACTAATAACATATTATCCATATCACATAAGCTAATAATGATTTAAACATGATTTATCATAATTATATTTGGGTTGTTACAAATTGGCTCTAACTCTAGTGAGTTTGAATTTAATGATTATATGCATACTATAATTAAATAATGTTGAAATTATTATCCTAAAAATATTATTATACGACATTAAATAATAGATAGCATGAGGAGAAATCAATCGAGGTGCATCTCTCATGACATTGACTTTGATGACCTTTCCGAGGTGCTTGGGAAGCTTAAAATGGGAGAACAAAAGGAGTGAGATCCAAGATGCCAAGGAATGAATTCCTTCACACTGCATGTAACGCCTCGGCTCGAATTTATGGGTCACCCATAGACAATCCGGTCCGATCCGAGCGTTAGGTATGAAGTACAATGAAACAACCTAAATAATATTGCTAGTCCAGTTGTATTTAATTAATGTTTCGCTTGTTTATTATGCGATTCTCATTTAAATTCAAACTACATGAGGGACCCGTGAGAAGCGCTCCCGGCTGTAATACCCCACATTTTTATCGATATTTATTTATGGGATTAATTAAATTAAATATGTATTAATTGAGAATTAATCCGGATAAAATACTAACGAGATGTGAGTTGGTATTTGATTATAATGGGTATATATAGAAATATATGAATATTGAAACTATTGAAATTGTCGCGAGATTAAAATACGGCAATTTGGGAAATTTTGTTAGGACGCGTGTGACAGTCGCGTCAGGAATATAATTATTTTAATTAAAAAGCGGATTTTATTTTTATCAATCGTATGGTCATTTTGAGTGCGCCAATGCGTCCGGAAGGGTCGAAATAGTCAGAAAACACTAGCCGGAGGTTTAGTTTGGGTCCCGGGGCATTTTTAGGCCAAACCGGCAACCCAAAAGGGTAATTTGGTAATTTCAGAATTTTGGTCATTAAAACCCACGAAAATTAGAGTTTAATTATGATTTATCATTAAACCCACCAACCCATTATCAGCACTAAACTAAGTAGTGGGCTAGGGGAGAAGTTTAGAAAAGAAGTTAAAAGTCCAAAAATAAACCTCCACCTCCATTTGTCATCTTTGGAGAAGAAATTGTAGAGAGAGAGAGAGAGAGAGAGGAGAATTCTGCAGAGAGAGAGAGTGGATATCAACCATCATCTTCTATCATCTTCATCTACAACAATCTGAAGAACGATTAAGGCAAGTGATTTAATTACAATTGATTCAATGTTATGTTCTTCCATGTTTAGGGTAATTATCGAATTTGTCTTGGAAGATTGATACAAACCCATGAATTTGAGGATTAAAACTATAAACTATGTTAGGATTTGCATGTAGACATGTTCTGGACGAATTATGAATTCAAAATATAACCCTTGATGATCTAAAAACGGATTTAAGAAGAGAATTATTAGTGTTCTTGAAAGAAATAGAAAACAAGGGTTCTTGATGAAGTTTTGATCCAAATAAAGCCCTTGGCTGATGATTTATTGGTTTTAGAACGTTAACAATGTTGTAGGATGGTTGTATGATGATATTATAACGTTAGATTAGAGTTTCATGCATTATAATGGAGTTTTGGGACGATTTGAGGACTGCAAAACGAAGCAGTCCGTAGCCTATCTGGTGCAATCGATAGATCGACATTCATCAGTCGATCGATCGACCACCATCGATCGATCGATGTTCAAGGTCGATCGATCGACCTTCCCAGAATGAGTAAAATTTTCCCTAGTTAAATTTTAATGATGTTAACCCTTAGAAAACTATTATTGGAGACTTTATGAATATCCTTAGACTTAAGAAAGACCAGTAGGTATGGTTATAAAATTTGGACCTTAATTAGAATTCAATTTGAGGAATTATTCTAAAATCTAATGAAATTCGATGAGTGAGATAATATTAGGGTTAAAAGAGTAAATTTGAATGATGTGATGAAATGAGGTTTGGGGAAGAAGTAAGGACCTTAAGAATAATGATGTTATATGTGGGAATAATAGGAAACTTAATAATCCCTTTGAGATAGGTCTTAAGTACAAGAAACTATGACGTGAGATGTGTCGGCAGTCTACATTATGTATTATCGAAAGACTTAAAATGTATAAAATTGGAATAATGGTATAAGGATGTAGAATATACCTTTATTAATATTGAGACATCTAAGATGTGTGAATGCTTAGTATATAACTTATGTGTGTGACATACCTACCATACTTGCTATCACGGGAGGTTTACGTTCGCTTAGGGCCATCTAATCTTTGTGTGCCCGGATTTAGATTGGTACCTCGAGAACATAGGTCAGAGAAGGACTTATTGAAATGTTAATAAGTTTGCTGATTGTGGGAGCGTAGGTATGTGCGTGACCCATGTGATGTGACTGTGTTCGCCTCCATTGTTTGTGATTTGCTATTATCTGAGAACGATTCCTGAGAAATTCGGAATGCGTGATCCTTATGTATGTGATGTACCGGGATGGATAGCAGAGTATATGTGCACCGTAGCTTAGTCTCGGGGTGCTAGTATTGTATATTTATGATGTGAATAATATACGATTAGATGAAAAGACTTATCATGTTTATATAGTGAAATATAATTATTGTGTTGCACGATTAAAGATAAAAAGAGATAACCTATAGTGCTTTGTATTTTTAATAATTGAGAATCCGGGAATTTAATGTAAAACTCTTTATTCAATTGATGATGTTGAAATTAAATTGCGAATCGAGTAGAAAGGTTAATAATTGTTTTGGTCTAGATAGATATGAGAATCACTTGTATGGGTACGTTTCGTTAGGAGTGTACAAGTAGTCGAGAGGTGAGTATTTCATGTGAGAGCACGTCCTAACATGTACTTTGCATTCATTGTTTTAAATGTTGTTAAAACACTTGCTGTTTTTAAAATATTTTCCACATTCGGGCTCTGACCCGTTTGCTTTCAAATCTATCTTTTTGTAAAAACCATTTTAGGTGCCCAGCCACAAGGACACCATGCATAGGAATTCTATTCAGATGACGAGCTGTAGCTGTTGTGGGAGTTACAGGGCCTTGACAGTAGACGCCTCCTTTTCTTGTCTTGATTCCATATTCAGTTACATCATTTGTAGGGCATGTCGCCCATTTCTTTTAGAGACACTTTACATTTCAGTTATTCAGACTTTGGTTTGTAATTAATTCAGGATACATGCTATTGTTCTTATTTCAGTTCCGTTTTTGGATTGTTGTGAGGAGTATTTCCTCCAGACTTATTATTATTTGATGATTACTATAGTTGGACTTTATTGTGAATGGTTATGTTATCCTTTGTATTTCACTTATTGCATGTTAATCAGAGTTAACTTAAAATTTGGCAACTCACTTTTTAAATACTAGGTGGTTAGTAATTATTAAAATGTTTTCGACAGTGATGTTATTAACTGAACCAACTTGGCATTTTGTATTAATTTAATAAAGGAGTAGCTACCCGGTATTTAATTAGTCGGGGTGTTACACCGGCGTCCAAACATACAGAGCCACTAACATAAAATAAAATAGAGTAATATCTATATGACTCTTTGAAGATACGAAATCGCACCCAACCTACCGTAATAAAACGAGGGAGTGAGCCGAATAGAACCAAACGGTTGAAAGAAACACCAATATATATATATATATATATATGTACTTACATGCATGAAACCGTTTTTATTCTAAAAACGTTACTTATTCCGATTAATTCATCTTAATCTTACAGAAGAACTCCCTAATTATTATCTTGACATTTATTCCTTCATTTAACACACCCAGTTAAATACTTTAAACAAAACACTTTGTTTAAGGAAAAATTATTTCTTTCTCCAAACCTTCCATTTTTATTCATACAAATTCACGTTAGTATTTTCTTTGAAAATCATCCTTTCAATACATGCAACTGTCGTGTTAAAAAATACTCATTTTTCCTATGAAAACCTTTCATGAACACACTCTTGTATTACCCATGGGTTAAATCTCTTAGGTTGGTTGACGACTAATTTAATCCCTTGACTTTACTTATTTTTTACCTTGTAGACATTAATCAATTTTCACATTAATTGTTCATTTTAACCTTTATTGGAACATTTATTAATTTATTCAAGTTAGGTTATATTTTCACATATTCAACCCCAACCCATTTCTTGACATGTTTCAATTTTATTATCTTTTTCTCAGAATCTTTCAACAAACGTATACTTTAATGGACTCCACACCGCCAGTTATGTGCACCATATGCTCTTGCTAATGATTTTGGGTCTTTCACCCTAGTGCTCCGGTCCCTCCTTAATTTTTTTCAGTGTTATCAGAGTCCTTATTAATGTGTTTTAAAATTTTGCAAATGCTCATTATTTCACTTTTTCTATTTCTCGATCGAAGCCAAAACCAAGAGTTTCACCCCAATTTATGTTACACTTTAAAATCATAAATTCTTGTCCTTTGCACTTTAATTTGATTTTATTCCAAAATCATGTACATTTATGACCATATTTTGTAACACCCTTTTCCAATATTTTTATTTCAAAAAAATGTTCCACTTTACGTAAAATTACTATTTTACTCATTTGTTTCCAAACTCGTCATTTACTCCATTTTCACAAATGTTAATTTTTTAAATACCATTAAGTTATCCACATTAACTTATTAAGTAATTTTAACACCTTAACACCTTATTAATATTTTGGAGTAACATTCTTCTTAGAAACATCTTTATTTCATTAGTTTCATTTTCAAGATATCATTGAACATATAAGACTACTTTATAAGAAAATTAGCATTTTCTTTATTAATACATGTTGTCTTGAAATCTCACATTTTTATCACATTTCTACACACATTATACATACCTTAAGGGGTGGATTTTCTTTTTTCTTAATTTTATGTTTAAACCAAAATAAACCCGCATGAAACTTGTTTACATTTTCATTCTCAAAATACGACAAGTTTATATGCATGAAAAGATGGATTTTTAAGTCTAAAAATCCTATCAAATGGGTCTAGCATGTGATATACTTTAGAAACTTCATAATACTTGCAAATGTATATTTTCAAACCCACTTGTTACCAAACCATCCCCACGAAGGATTCCACAATTCTAAAAGCACTTTTACAGACTTCGAGATGACCCAAACTATCCTCGTTATAGCAAGAAAAGCATCCCACAAACCTCTCGTTACCCTGTAGTGCAAAAAAAATGATGGATCTTCGACTCTTCTTCATTTCATAACCAATAATGACTAGCCATGCGGTATCCTCTCTTCTGCAAACCCTCGAGCGTCAATATGGCATGTCGTGTCGCAGTCCAAACAAAGAACTTAACCTTAGGTGGCGCCTTAACCTTCCAAATCTTCTACCAGGGGAAATGGGCCCTGGGATTCCTACTAATAGTCAATATTCCATAGAAGTTGTGAACCGTAAAAACATCAGTCCCTCTACCCTTCCACCTTAACGAATCCTCTCTAAGCATCGGACTGGGAGCTGATCTCAATCACTCCAAGAACAAGACTACCTCCTGTAGCTCCCAGTCCCAAAGCCTCCTCCTAAGTTGAGGCCTCCACAACACCACATCATCACTAAAAATCACATGATCGTCCACCAACCCATCTGGATTCTTCCCTAAGTTGAACATCCTAGGAAAAAGTTCCTAAGGAGACCCATTCTCACCTCATTTGTCTTTTAAGAATCTTATCTTGTCCCCTTTCCCTAAAAGAAACTTTGTGTCTAGTGTAATCCCTAAATGACATTTTTATTCTTCAAAACTTCAACAATGTCCAATTTTTGTAAAATCTTCTTTTTTGCAAGATAAATGTCATTTTTAAACATTTCATTCCATTAAATGTTTAGCACCAAACTTCTTGAAATTTCATTATTTGCATTAAAAACACAACTTTTCCAAGAAAACTGTGAAATATTATTCATAATTTATTCTCAACAAAATAAGCATTCTTCTAACATTTTTATTCCATAAATATTAATAAGAAGTTTTCTTAAAATATACCAACTTACTAAAAACCATTTAAATCCATTTCTATAAGAAACATAATTCTTATATCATGATGCCTCCTAATACTTAATTCTAGCAAAAAGACTACTAATATTCAAATAGAGTCTTAAATTAAGAGTAGAGTTTTACCACCTCAAATGGAGCTCCAACAATGGTAGGTTGAAATGTCTAAGAATATGGCAACCTTCCACCTCCTAAGGTGGCCTTAGATAGGTTGCTTAAATCCACCAAGTTTGCTCCAACCCCTTTTAAGCTCCATATATCTTAACTTCTTCTTCTTTAAGAACTCCCAATAACAAACCCTAAATTCATATCCTTACTCATCAATGAGGTAAATGGGTGCATTCAGTCTATTTATGGTGGAATATATCTAGAATGTAGTGGCATAAGGTGGTGGTGGTGTAGTGTGGTTTACGATGGTGTAAGAGGGTGGTGTAGCTCTCAAGAACTAGAGAGGGGAGAAGATTTCTGATAATACCCATACCTCACTCTCTCTCTCTCTCTTTCTCTCTTCCAAACTCCCAATAAACTCCAATTAACCTCAAACAAGCCTTATAAAAATACCCCCAAAACTTGAAATCCCGTTTTTTCCCAATCTGGGCTCACGAGAGTTCGACATCTCATCAATCCAACGGCCCAAAATGTTACAGCACACAAGGGCAACCCAATTTAAAATTATCTCTTTTGCTCGTTCGAATGAGAAGGGCCTGTCGTTCTAAAGGACCTTTTAACGAGCATGTTCTAATATGCAGTGAAGACTCGTTTGATCCTCGTTCTATCCCCACTTTGAACAACAAACGACCTTAAACTCGTTCGAATGACCACTTCTAAATTTTTCTCCAAATTTTAACTTATAAACTTCCAATAATTCTCATCAAGACTCCAAAATAGTCAATCCACAAATATAAATCCAATCAAAATAGTTTAAATCCCAAGGTTTTCATATGCTTATCATTTACGTCTAGAAAAATAATAAAAATAATAATATATTAGGCACGGTTATTACACTGCGCCTGTTATAGAAGATCTCAGTTTGGTGAATAGTAACATATCCAATTAGGCCTTCGAAATGGGAAATGTGAAGGAGAAAGTATCAGGACTTAAGATGGACAATAACTCCGTTAAAAATACATTGGGTTATCTGGAGAAATGTTTAGTTAGACACAAAGAAATTCTAAATTCCAGCCTCATCCATTCCCCTTTCGCATGTCTTAACGTTTCCCACCCCCTATGCATCCTCCAACATTCCCCTCTCATGTATCGACATCTAATATGCCCTATTTTTTAGTGATGTCTTCTTCACAACACGATGACTATGATGAGGAGTATGATATAAGGAACTTGAACAATACTAAGTTCATTTGGTGCACGATTATTTCTACTATTCTAAAAATAATTGTGCATGGTATCTCTTTGCAAAAAGGTGAGGCTAAGATATTGGTGGAGGAAATCTACCCAAGGTGTGAACAGGAGGGTGTGTATATTGAACACATAGGTGAAGAGGCTCTATTTTCCAAGTATAAGAACACATTTATTACCTAGACAACTTATTTTTTGATGAAGTTGGTGAAGTGAACAATATTTTATTTTAGTTTCCTGGTACAAGTTTGTAATTATTTTTAATTTCCTTGGACATGTTGACCACTTTTGTGAACATTGATATATTAATTTGTTTGGTTTTATTTTATATTCATTGAATGCTTGAATTTAATGAATTTGAATGAGTATTCTTTAATTATCAACTGAGAGTTCTTACATGTATTATGGCCTTCTTTTAAAAACATATATATAGGTGAATTTAATATTGAATGACTCTTTAATATATTCTCCACAATACAAAGAGTGGATAGGAGGGAGTGATAGGGTCTCTGATAATCATGTAAAGGAGGGTTGTGAATTTTTTAAGTATGCAGATTGAACTCTTAACATTGACAAGATCCTGTGTTCGTGCACCCATTGTACAAATGAAAATTTTAAGTTTTTGGCAGATGCTGAGTTGCATTTGTTAAGGTGGGTTATGTATCCAGACTATAATATATGGACATTCCATGGGGAAAATAATGTACATTATGTTCCGGAAGAATTACAGGAACCCGACTAAGTGGAACGGGTGAATGATTCGCTAACACATCATACTTTGAAAAACCAAATTAATGATGCATATAGAGTCAGCCACCATAAAAACCATCGGCTTATGGATTCGGATAAGGTTCATTATGACCAAATTAATTTACAAGTTAATGCTAAATTACACAAAGATAAAAAATACATATGGATGAAAGCGATTCAGCTAGACCTTTGTTTACAAATTAAGACAAATAACACTTAGTATTATATGTCATGATCAATTTGAATAACTTGAAGGGTCATTACAGTTTATTGAGCAACAGCATAATCGTAATTCTTAAATGGTCTAAAGATATTCTCCCGAACGAGAACACGTTACTAGATAATTATCCGACCATGAAGAAGATCTTGAAGGGTTTGGGTTTGAAGTACAAATATATTCATGCATGCAAGTAAGATTTATATTGTACTTCAATGAACATGAACTAACGCATAAGTGTCTTATATACAATAGGCTAAGATTTATGATTTGTGAGAGTGGATATAACCAACTAACTAAATTTCACAAGTGCTCACAAGCTCCACATAAGGTATTGAAGTATATTCCCTAGAGTCCACAGTCAAAATGATTTTTCACTTTACCCTAGATAAAAGAGTCCATGACATGGAATGCTCAAGATGAGGTGGGTGGGAATCTCATGCATCATTCTATTGATTCAATCATATGAAATTTTCCAAACGTACAAAAATCTGAATTTGTAAAGGAATGGCACAATGTTCGCCTTGGATTATCAACCGACAAATTTAACCCTTTAGATAATTTAAGCACTAATCAAAGCTACTGGTTAGTTCTCCTGGTGCCTGTAAGTCACTGCGGCCCAAAACTATGCATGAGAAAAAAGTTCAAATTATTATCGTTGTTGATACCTGGTCCAAAGGCTCCTAGTGAGGATATTGATATTTTCTTAGACCTTTTAATTTAATAATTAAATGAGTTATTAGATGAAGGCGTGAGGTCATTCGATGTTCATAAAGGTGAAGAGATAAAACTTAAATCAATGTTGTGCAATCAATGACTTTCCTGCCTATGGGACCTTGTATGGATGAAATGTTCATGGTTATTATGGATGTCCCATTTGTGTGAAGGAAACTGAATCCACTTGGCTAAAGCATAGTGGTAAGATATGGTATTTCTTTCATCACAGATTTCTCGAAAATAGTCACTCTTTTAAGAACCATAAATTTAACTTTTTATCGGTTGGTAACAAGCCTAGGGCGGAATATGTTTGGCTTTCTAGTTATCAAATCGAGGAGAAAGCGAAGTCTGGGACTTCGGGGAATAAATTTTTAGGCATACACCCATTGTTTGAAGGCCAGAAGTGAAAAGATAGAGAGGATCTAGAAGATCCTAATAAAATGAAGGCATGGCCTAGACGGTTAATGTAATTTGACTTATTATATTGGAAAGAGAACTCTGTAAGGTATGTAATTAATGTGATACACACGAAGAATAATTTTTTGGAGCATATTATCATAAATTGTATGGGTGGATATCATTTGAAAGACGGAGTGAAGGAGATCCCCGATCTAAAGAAGATGAAAATAAAAGAAAAAACAGTTAAAAACTCATCCTACAATAGGAAGAAATTCAAATCACACAGTTTTTGTCACTTTGACTACTAGTAAGAAAAAGATCATTCTAAATACGTTGTTCAACTTTAATACTCTCACCAATTATTTCAGAAATTTGCGTAGGGGTTGTAAACTGTTAAAAAAATAATTTAAAATAGTTCAAGTCTTACGATTGGCATGACATTATTTAATTAATCCCTTTGTTGTTTAGGCAACTCTTTTTTTAGCACAAATATCTCTGTGGGAAAATTGAGCCAATTACTTTATGTTTCACCTTAGTATGTGCAAAAGTTTTAAATAAAAAGCACATTGCGACTGAAAAAGAAACTTTAGCCTAGGCAACTTGTGTCTTTGAGAAATGTTTTCCTTTGTTATTGTTTGATATCAGCGTCTAACTACTTGTGCATCTATGTGATAAGTCTCTATTGTGTGGAACTGTCAGGTGTCAGTGATTTATCCTTTAAAAGCACCTGATGAGAAACTTTAAAAATTATGTTAAGAATAAACGGTATATTGTATCATTAATTATTTAAGAAAACATAATGAAAGAATCGTTGTTATACGCTCGGGAACTTATACTGGAACTAGGTCTTAGGAGTTTCAATCCTCGTGGAAAATTAGTGGTCAAGGAATTTGACAAGTTTGAGGATGAAGTGTCATTGGGAACCTTAAAGAGGTGAGACTAACTTATATGGAATTCGAGCAAGCATCTCGTTATGTCTTTAAAACACAACATGAAGTTTAATATTGGAGAGAGTGAGTACCTACATATATCATATTTTTGTTTTAAGTACGTTTATTCTCTATATTACCATTCTATAATTTCATGAACAAGTATAGAAAGTATGAGAGAGAACTCAGCCAAAATCATAAGCGAAATGTTCAATAAACATGATGGATGACTTTAGGGCATGGGTATCAAAACAGGTAACTATCACATCATTTATTGCAATTACCTATGCATGTGTTGTAAAACACACCCAAATATAAATTTATTAATAAATGCATTTGTTAAAAATAGGTGATATATATTTAAGGTTTGCAGGCCTAGCCAAAGGTCTTAGATTTCTTACAAAAGATTTTTAAAAATTATGCGCCAATGGTTTTGATTTCGTATATACCCATGCGAAGAAAAATTATTGACATAAGAATATGAATTTTAATTTATGCATTGGCTTCTTGTGTGGATAGCAAACCTGATATAAATCCAAAGGATATTGTGTTGACCTGTTATAGCATTGTCCAACAAATCCTATAACTAGATTACATAAACTTTAAAAAAACTATATAATATTGTGACTGGATAAAAGTGAAGGACACTACTAATGATTGTAAAGTTGACCATGCCATAAAAAATTTCATTGTAGATTTATCTAAGATGAAGAATAAATATTTTTCGTGATCGAATAACCTTTTGTTTGTGCCTTTTAAAACATAAATAATGTTTTATCCTTAAATAAATAACAACAATTGGTTTGTTGTTTCGGATGTGCCAAAGGGTTTGACTAATCAAGCAGACAGATTAAAGGCTCCTATAGAGTTTCAATCTGCTCTTGATGACCACCCTAATTTGAAAAATATTTTACTTAATTTATACGATAATAAAGTTTTGATACACTATTTTACAACTACTTTTTATTATAAATTTATATTACGATTCAGTGTTTACTACACCCAAATGCACTTTTAGTAACATACTATTTTTTATTACTAACGGTATTATACCATTACTATTTCTCACAATAAATTACTGTTAATAATCTCGTATAAGTATTACTAATATTAGTTTAATATTTTAAACAAGATTTTAAAAAAATTTAAATTTTCCTACAACCGAAAGAAATGTCACTAACTATGACACACCTAAACCAAAAGAAATCATTTATAGTTTGTCCAATACACTTCTCTGTGAACCTCTATGAGACCTTAATGATGAAGAGGAGAGTGAAATGGTACAATTAAAGCATCCACAATGGTGGATGCTCACGAAAAGCACATTTGCTTAACCAAATATCCATTTATCTTTCATCAGTGCTTATAGTCCACAATGGTGAAGATGGTTGAATTACTAAGACATTTCCAACGAACTAATGTTGTTCGTAGGAAATATAAAAAATATTTCTTACGAATAACATTTGTTCATAGGAAATGTTACGGACAAATGAAGTTCGTAAGAACTCAAATATGTAATAAAAATAATTAATTATATTTGATACGAGTTCTTACGAACTATTGAAGTGCGTAAGAATTCCTATGAACAAATGAAGTCCGTAGAAAGCATTTGCAAACTCAGTAACCGTTCAGCAGATTTACAAAACGACTGTCTTTTCTCTTATAAAATTTGTTACTAACAGTTGACCACTAGAGACCCTCGATTTACAAACTTAACATTTTTTCCATCGTTTAGCACCACCATTGTGGATGAAATGGTTGATATAATACGCGAAAAAAATGCTATCATTTCCATTCTTACTGCTCAGAGGCCCATCATTGTTCCCATTTGGAAAGTGGAGTTCGGCCCTCCTCTAACCCTAACCAATGTAAATTTTAGGCTTTCCTACAATACATATCACTCAATCCCTTTTTTATATTTTTTTCTTTTCTTAAGCACTAATGCTTACTTTTTTTAGTTAAACATATTGACATGGAATTGTTCAAATTTCTAGCTTTACTTTATTTGCTTACTCATTACCTCTAAATTATAGAAATAAATAGTTGCCTATAGTTGGTAATGTAATACCCCGTACTTTTGGCTATATTTATTTTTGGGATTAATTAATTAAATGCGTATTTATTGGAAATTAATCCGGGTTATAAATACTAATGAGATGCGAGTTGGTATTTGATTATGTGCATATATGATTACATATGAATTTGGAATTATGAAATTTGTCGTGAGATTTATATACGGCAATTTGGAAATTTTATTGAGACGCGTGGGACCGTCGCGTCACGGTGAAATATTTTGATTATAAAAAGTGAATTTAAAATCTATAATCCGTATGGTCATTTTGAGTGCGCTAACGCATCCGGAAGGGTCGAGATAGTCAGAAAACACTAGCCGGGGGTGTAGTTTGGGTCCCGGGGTATTTTTAGGCCATACCGGCAACTTAAAGGGTATTTTGGTAATTTTGTATTTTGAGGAATTATTAATGACGAAAATTGGAGATGTAAATCTGATGTGAATTAAACCCACTAAGCCCATTAGCCAAACCATATTAACCTAGAAAGCTACGTAGGTTATTAGAAGAGTTTTCTAAGTTCCCAAATCAAAACCCTAGCCACCTTAAGCCACCATTGGAGAGGAAGCTTGGAGAGAAGAAATTCTGCAGAAAAGCTCTACCAAACTCAGAGACAATCAAGGCAAGTGACTTTATTCCATTTAATTTCAGAGAATGTCTCTTCCATGTTAGAAATTGAGGAATTTTAATTGTTCTTGAAAGATGAATGAAAACCCATGTAGTTTGGAGTTTAGAAATTGAAAATTTTGAAGAGAATTGCATGTAGAATGATAGGTAGATGATTTCTCTCATGATAATTGTGATTAGAAGAAATTAAAACGGATTAAATTATGGGATTTGATGATGATATAAATCTAGGGTTCATGTTCTTGATAAAATTGGGGAAAAGTATAAAATCTTGTGATTTAATGATGTTTAGGATGCATTAATGTATTAAAAGATGTTAGTATATGACCTTAGCATGTTGTAGTATGATTAGAGGACTTAAAACTCTGTTAGAACGAACTTTGGAGAAGGATTGAGGTGTTAAAAATGGTGAGAAACGTAACTTAGAAAATTTGGGACGAATCAGGTAGCTCGTTAGAAGCCCCTACCCAGGTCGTTCGAACGAACTCGTTCGAACGAGCTTCTAACGAGTTGACCAGTCGCTGCTAACGAAAAGGGTTTTCGTTCGATATCTCGTTCGAACGAGATATCGTTAGAAGGTACAGTTCGTTCGAACGAACTGGAATCTCGTTCGAACAGCCTCGTTCGAATGAGACTTCTAACGAGTTGGCAGAGGAATCTCGTTCGAACAGTCTCGTTCGAACGAGACTTCTAACGAGTTGGCAGTTTGGTCCTTTTTGGACTGTTTTGATTTTTGGAGTCCCGTAAACTTGTTCGAGGATATAGATGACCTTCCTTTGATGATGTAAGGATAGATTTGGGACTTTTGGGTTATTGAGAGGAGTAAACTATATACGCGAGTTATATCAAATGAACCGTTTGGGTTGAGACGTGAGTGTCTACTACGACGTGAGAATCGATTATGGCGCATATGACGATAAACCGGAATAATATAAGTGTAGATATTATAAGTTAGTACGAGAAAGCGATATGTACTACGATTAAACTACGGTATTACTAAGACGTGTGTTAACTTAGTATTGGTATATGAATTGTGTGTATGACATACCTACCATACTTGCTATCACGGGAGGTTTGCGCTCGCTTAGGGCCTTCTAATCTTTGTGTTGCCCGGATTTAGACTGGTTACCTTGATGAACATAGGTCATAGAAAGACTTATTGGGATATTAATAAGTCCGCTGATCGTAGGAGCGTAGGTATGTGCGTGACCTATGTGATGTGACTGTGTTCGCCTCCATTGTTTGTGATGTTGTTATCTGTGAACTATTCCTGAGAGATTCGGAATATGTAATCCTTATGTACGTGATGTACCGGGATGGATAGCAGAGTATGTGTGCACCACAGCTTAGTTCTCGGGGTGCTTGTATTGTATATTTATGATGTGAATAATATACACTTAATTAATGAGAACCTTCATGTTAATGATGTGAATATAATTACGGTATTGTTTCGAGATATATAACTAGTTAACTGATAGTTATATATATTGCATATTGAACATCTGAGTTACGTTAAACCCCTATTTAATTACGAGCGTTATTATGTTAAGAAGACCGAGTAATAAGGGTAGGACCTATGATAGCCTAGCTAGGTACGTTGTCACGTAGCTAGTAGTCTGTATCACTCTAGATGGGTACTTGCGTTAGGAGTGCACAGTTAGACGAGAGGTGCGAATATCATGTGAGTGCACGTCCTAACATGTACTTTGCATTTAATGTTTTAAATGATTTTAAAGCACTTGCAGGTTTTTAAAATATAACTCCACATTCGGGCTCTGACCCGTTTGCTTTTCAAATCTTTTTCTTGTAAAACCATTTTAGGTGCCCAGCCACAGGGACACCAAGCATAGGATTCTCAATCAGGTGACGAGTTGTAGCTGTTTGTGGAAGCTACAGGGATTTGCTTGTAAACGCTTCTATCTTTTGGATTCCAGAGTCACTATCTATCAGTTGTAGGGCATGTTGCCCATTTCTATTAGAGTCATCTTTTACATTACAGTTTTCAGACTTTGATTTGTATTGTTTTAGCATTCGGTTATTTATTTCAGTATGGGATTGTAGTGAGGAGTTTTCCTCCAGACTTTATTTACACTATGTGATGGTTATTCGTTTTACTTCAGTATGGTGAATGGTGTTGTTATCCGTTATTACACTTGTTGCATGTTAATCAGACTTATATTAAAATTTGGCAACTTACTTTTTAAATACTAGGTGGTTAGTAATAATAAAATGTTTTCGACAGTGATGCTATTAACTGAGCCAACTTGGCATTTTGAATTAATTTAATAAAGGAGTAGCTACCCGGTATTTAATTAGTCGGGGTGTCACAGGTAAATGTTTTGGAAACTTTGCTCTTTGTCCTAATTTAGCTTGCCCAAAGTTGATAAAACCCGATTCAAAAATGATAAATCATGCCTCTTTTATGTGTATTGACATCAAATATTTGATCCTAAACACATAAGCTACAACAATTGATAGAGACATGCATATTCTTTTGTTTATTCTTTTTTTTAGTTTTTTATTATGTATGTATATTATGATCTAGCCATGAAAAATATATTTGCTTAGTTTGCTTATGCTCGATGTTGAAAATTTTAGCTAATACTTCCTCCGCCCCAAATTTATTGTTCTCCTCCATTTAATAGCAAAGATAATTCACACTACAATTTTAGATTTTTTCAATTTTAATGTTTGATTTTGGTTTCTCACAAACAAAATTAGATCCATCGCTAAAATTACAATAACACTAAAGTACAATGTTGTTTAATTTAGATAGTGATATCTTTTTATGTAGATTAGTAACTTTTGTCTTGTGTTATTGTAATATTTGATCTGGAACTGGTTATTCTTACGGGATCTGGTTTTTATTCTCTATTTGGTTAGGTTTGTTTTAAAATAGTTGAATTTGGCGCTCTCACTTCATCATCGACGATTCTTAGAAGCTTTGATTATGAAACCATTTGCAGAGTAGCAGCTGGTGCAATTGCCGATCTTGAAATGAACGGTAACCCTTCTTATACGTCTCTCCTTAATCTCTTTGAGCATGGATCAACTGTCTTTCCTTTATTTCTTTTCTACTTGTGGTCGAATTCTTATATCACTTTCGCCCTATTATTCAACGTCATTTTTCTCCCTCTTTCCTTCACAAGCCAATCAAGAACTTATAATGGATCAAGATGGTATAAGTCAGTTAGCAATGACAGCAGCTGATGTTGAGGATCCGCCGACTCTCCGCATGGTTGCTGGAAGCATACATGAATACTCACACGCAGATTAGGATATGCTTTTTGAAACTAACAAGTATACATCCACTACATTTTTGTGCTATTGTGATCGAAACTTGAATACTCACACTCAGATTCTAACTTTCAAGAATGAAAACTTAGAGTTGATCCTCTGCATGCCTTTTATGTTTATATTGGGAATACTAACACTCGGATTAAAGCATCAATAATCAGGTCCTATATATAGTTTGTGCTCTACCACTTGGTACAACGTGTTATAATTTTGGTATATCGTTCCTATGTGCTGATGTACAAATAAACTACCATTATGCTATATATGCCCGATTTTGTTCATGTATTAGCGCGTGATAAAATTGACTCGATAAACTCACACCAAGTTCAGTTCAAACTTAAATGATCTCTGTGTGAATATTTGTTAATCAGGTACCATCGAGATGGGTCTCATCTATATGGATATAACTGGTGCACCGTGCACACATGAGGTTTTATAAGATATTCAAGCTGTGATTTTCTGTTAAAATAATGGCTAACTGTGATAAGTTATTTTATAACTCTCCAACTTTTTTATCGTCGATATGGATCTAAATGGTGCACCGTGCACATATCATGATTCTTAAAGTTAATAAAAACTGAGTCAATGACAAGTGTATTTTGTTGATTGTAGGAAGAACTTATAATTGCAAAGTCAAATGTATCTAACTCAGGTACCAACTCAAAATGAGCCTTCATCGCTTATTCATTCTGCCCCGCTTAGATAGTGATTATGAAGAAGAGTTGCACATTGACTAAAACAATGTGAGAGCACTACGTCTCCAACTGGATGATAATTTGTATAGTTCTTCTAAGATAGACATGGCAAGCGAACATTATCCAAGTTATCCAGAAGAAAGTGAAAATGAAGAAATTAGTTCGCGACATTCACATCAAGACATTTTTTCATGGTTATATGACCTTGAGAGTTTTTCCAACACATAGAGGACCATTGATCCTGCCTATAGAAGTGGCATTTCTATTTGTATGCATCGTCAGTCTATAATCTTTCAAGACTCGCCATTGTCTGAGAGTCACCCCTTATAGGAAAAGTGTAATTATCTCATCACGTCTTTCGCAATCCAGGACAATATATTGGAAAATTTCAAGTTAAATTAAGATGTATTACAAGACGCACGGAAAAGAATTGTTCAAATTAGATCTTGTTTGTTTGTGTTCAACTAAAAAATTTTTTGTTTATGTGATTATGTTTCTATAGGATCTTGTAAATTTTGAATATAATGTCCTTGTTTATGTGACAATTTTTATATATGTTCCTTGCATTTGACTAGTGTGGTAAGAATAACTAAATTTTTTTAAATTCATGATAGAATATCGAATCTTGAAAATATATTTTTTCAAAATATGTATTAAAAATACTGACGAACCTTTACCGCTACATTATCAGACAAAAGTGTTATAAAACTTGTGTAATAAGGTAAAAATAGTAAAAGAAAAGTTTGTTACTAAATCAGAATTAGTAATAGTAAAATATCGTTGCTAAATCAATTATTGGTAATGGTAAAATACTGTTGCTAAATCCAAAATTAGTGATGGTAAATCTTTGTTACTAATTTTGTTTTCCAAGCCTTTTTTGTAACGAAAAATTATCGTTACCTATTATTTTTGGTAACGGAAAAAATACCATTATTAATAGCCATTTTTGGTGTAGTGGTTTAATGTCCATGTATGATTTTATTCTCATATTTCGCAAAGTTGATATTTGCTTGCTTAAGTTGATTGTTACTTTAACGATACAAATACACAAAATGGAGAATGTGATTTTTTGTTCAGAAATAAGTATTGATCAAACTCAAGGAATTCACCAGGATATATATTATTGAAGCTATTAGTGAATGTTGAGTAAAGTTCAAATTTTTTGCAGTAAAAAGAAAAGAGAAAAGGTAAGCAGACATATAAAGCTAAATCTAGATTTGTGTGAGTACCCTTAAACTTTTTATTTAAAATATAACTAGTCCAAGTCACTTGGGATTTCAAGCTTAACAAGGTTATGACATAGCCTTGTTATGAAGCTAGGAACCCCGAATAAGTTGGATTGGTTATATTTTGAAGAAAAACTTTAAGGGTACTCAAACAAGTTTGGTTATATATATATATATACACACACATAGCTTTTCTTCTAATTTTAATGATATTTGTATCGGGCTTGGTAAGTTTGATACACACGACACCATAACACGATAGAAATTTTAAGGTAAATTCCTATCGATTTGGATCAATATTGGGTTAACACGATTAACTTGTTAAGATAATGATTGGGATTTAATAATTATAATACAATTGACATGATTATACGACACGAAATTATAAGTTAATGGGTTTAGTCCTATCGGGTTTGAGTCAATATCGATTTAACATGATAAACTTGTTAAGATTATGGTTCGGGTTTAGTAATTATGATACAACCAACATGATAACATGACATGAAATTTTAAGTTAATAGGTTTTGTCCTATCGGCTTTACGTTAATATCGGGTTAACACGATAAACTTGTTAAGATAACGGTTCGAGTTCGATAATTATCATACAACTGACATGATAACACAACAAAAAATTTTAAGTTTATAGATTTAGTCTTATTGTGTTTGAGTCAATATCGAGTTAACACAATAAACTTGCTAAGATAACGGTTCGGGTGTGGTAATCATGATACAACCAATAAGATAACACAATACAAAATTATAAGTTAATGGGTTTAGTCTTATTGATTTGGGTCAATATCGAGTTAACACAATAAACTTGTTAACATAAAAGTTCGGGTTTGATAATTATGATACAACTGACATGATAACACTATAAGAAATTATAAGTTAATGGATTTAGCCACATTAGGATTCGGTTAAAATGATAAACTTGTTAAGATAATGGTTCAGGTTTGGTAATTATGATAGAATGACCCAATAGCATGATACGAAATTATAAGTTAATGGATTTATTCTTATTGAATTTGGGTCAATATAGGGTTAACATGATAAACTTATTAAGATAACGGTTCGGGTTTGGTACTTATGATATGACTGACATGATAACACGTTAAGACCGTAACTTTTTGCTTATAAATTATGTTCAATACATTTTGTAATATATTTATAACTTTGGGTAAGGTACATTGTTCAGATTCCATTACTATTATCATTTGGAACATTTTCTAATATTTATAACTCAAGTCGAGTGGATGCAAACATCAATTACAGTAATACTGCATACACTTTGGGGATACCAAGGAATGCTTTGAGGATTTTAATATTATTAGTTTTGGATTCATGTAATTAATTTGATGTATTGATAATCTTAATATTATTGCTATTGGATTGATGTACTAGTTAGTTTTATAATGAAATTTTAACAAGTTCAAAACATGTACATGATTTTTTTAAGCAAACAAATCAAAATTATTTTTTAAAATAAATTCATAATTGGTCTCAGTCCAAAACTGTGACTATAACTGCGAAAAATTTTTAATGAGTAAAGAGGTGGTCACGGTCTGGAACCGTGACCAATTAATCTATGTCCACGGCAGTTAGTCACCATCATGAACTGTGACCAATCAATTGAAGTTCACGACGAGGGCTCATGGGTATGAACTATAACCAACATACATATTTTCATGTCATAGGGTCATGGTTCATCATCGTGATCAGTTAAATAGTGGTCACTGTTAGGGTCACGGTCATGAACCATGACATGATTATTGATCATGACCATATCCCTAACTTTAGGTTATAGAATGCTACTGTGACTCTTACATTTGGTCGCGGTTTTGGACCATGACCCTCAAAATGGCCAGCCTTAAAAATTTAACGGTTTACGGCCGCGATCAAAGAAATTTGTCATGGTACAAAACCATGATATTTTTTGCTATTTAGTGTAGTGTATTAACATCAATACCAAACGTGTATAGAACAATGAAACTCCCCCTTAAGGAAAGTTAATTCCACTCTGAAACAAAGTTTATCCCTTAGATACAAGCCAGAGTATATAATTAATAACTCCCATTATCTTCGAAGTTCTACACCTTTTGACACTGAAAATTCAAAGAGATGTAGAATAGACAAAGATAACGGGTATATAGCATGATAAGAAGAAAAATTATATAGGCAAGTGAAAAACTAGAAAGACATAAGGTTATTCATATTATTATTTACTAATTGTTAGGGTATACATTACTTATCAATCTATTAAATGTTTAATAAGAAAAGAAGTTTTGATTTAATATGTATTGATTAACTATGAATAATGTCTAGTTGAAATTTTATATTGGTTAAATTCCTTGGGTATAGATTAATAATTATTTTATATTATGTGAATTATTATTTTGCATTATTAATACATTAATTTATATGTACATTATTGATATAAAACATATTGCAATATAAATACAGAATTAGGATTTGTGTATACATTTTGCAATTCATTAATGAAATATATTTTGATTGACTTTTTTCATTTGTAGTGTAATTTAATGACTATAGATCTTGTTTAAAGCTAAAAATACTTAATTAAATTGATTTTTTCAAGTAGAGATATT
The DNA here is from genome assembly GCA_949130495.1 of Sambucus nigra. Lineage (NCBI taxonomy): Eukaryota > Viridiplantae > Streptophyta > Magnoliopsida > Dipsacales > Adoxaceae > Sambucus > Sambucus nigra. The sequence continues at coordinate 97,037,059 of OX422212.1, forward strand.
GATTATGTAAGATATAAATTAATTTTTTGGGAATTTTATTTATTTACTAATTGTATCAATGTGTATGCAGTCACTTTTGGTATACATTTGGGAATATATTAATGACATTTATTTCTATTTATTGATTTTAAGTACTAGTTCGGTTCATTGTTGTGAGAATAATTTGAGTTTTATTGTAGTTCATTAATGCTTTGTGTTTGTATAGAGATGAAGCATAATTGCATGTATACAAGTACTTTAATTTGTATAAAGTAACAAGAATATATATGATATATATGATAAAAGTACCACCATTAAAAAATTAATTCAACAAACAAAAATTAATGCATATAATATAAAAAAATCAATTATATTGACAGTACTGCATATAAAAAAGATACAAAACGTTTATATAATACAAAATGTGTATATATATATAAATATTTGATAATAATTGTGTCTTCTATTATAATAAAAATAAAAACCTCATTATGTATACACAATGCGATAATATAATGATTTTAAAAGTAAATCATTGTATCAACCCAAAATGTTATGCAAATGCGATTTAATTAGGTTTCATTCATGCCTATATGGAAATCCATTTATTGTTGTCCACACATGAGATGGTTAGAAAGTCTTGGACTAACTTGGATCCATTTAGTTGCCATAATATTCCTTATTTTGGTGATTGATTCCTCAACTTCCTTAAGGGTAATACATTTATCAACTAAGTTTTGAAATGCCCTTTTACCCTTTTCTTTTTGTTTATCATTATAATTAAAAGAAAATAGTGTGAAGGAATAAGTAGATTCCAAGTCTCCTTCCTCGACAAGTATGTTTGGCGTTTGTAGAGTCAAGTATTAGATTTCATGTGACATAGTGTTGTAATATTGGCATAGAGCCATAACATATGTCAAACCTCTATAGTTATTAAAAAAGGCAATTAGTGTATGTTTCCCATTATTCTTTTGCTAAATTCCATCCATTGTGATCATTGTTGTCTATAGAGATGGTGGCTAAAACTTTTGGATGGTGTGTAAGAGCAAAAATCTTCTTTGATGGACCTTATCCTAAATACATCTTGAAACCCTAATACACTAAAAATTTTGATGAGCGTTTGAGATGAAACCATTAAAAGATTTAAGAACACTAATTTTTTTTCCATTTTTCTTCTTTTCTATGAAAGTTTGAGAGAGTTGATTTGGTAAAGTGGTTTCATGTTGTGGTAACTATTTCCGTATAGTCAGTATGTATATATATATATATATATATATATATATATATATATATATATATATATATATATATATAAGTGAATCATTTGGAGTGTTAAGATAACTCTTAGTTTTTTAAGATCTACTAAGTTTCCATGCTTGGCGGTTGGTTCATGATTGTCTTTTCTCCTCTGTAGTATATGTTATAAGGATAAAGATATGTTGTAAGTCCTGTTGACCCCTCTCAGTCCATACAAACTATATTTCTTTCCAAGTCAACTCGGTCAATGGTCCCGTAATCTTCAAAATTCCCCAAATAAATATCTGACAATATTCGATCAATCCCAAAAATCTACTAACTTTCGTAGCTGTCATGAGTTGTCCCCAATTCTACACGGACAACACCTTTTTCAAGTCAATTCATAATTCCAACTCTATAACTACATGGCCTCAAAACTGCACCTCCCGTTTCCAAAACTCACACTTTTGGAACTGTGCATATAATTTATGCTCCCACAAAATTTGAAGTGCAACTCTCAAATGCTCAGCATGATTTTCCTCATCCCGTAAATAAATCAAGATATCATCTATGAAGATGATGACAAACTGATCTAAAAACATCCATAACACCCAATTTGTCAAATCTATGAACACGATGACGGTGTTGGTTAGCCCGAACAACATGACCTTGAACTCGTAGGAACCGTAATGAATCAAAAAGTCAGTATTTACCATGTCCTCCTCTCTTACCCTCAATTGATGCTACCTCGAATGTAAATCTATCTTCAAAAGGAATGAAGTACCTTATAGCTAATAAAAAAAATATCGATCCTAGGCAAAGGTTACTTGTTCCTCATCTTCACCTTATTTAACTTACAATAGTCAACACACAACGGTAATGAACCATCTCTCTTCTTAACATAGAGAACTAAAATTCCCTAGGGAGATGTGCTCTGTCAAACGAATCCCTCCTAAAAAAATTATTTTATCTGCTCTCTCAACTCCCTCATTTCCATAGGAACTGTTGATGTAAAAAATTAGATTATATCTAATTATTTAATCACAAATAAAAAATAAATAAGACAAGAGATTTTTAAAGTGGTTCAGCCTTGAAAGAATGGATTACGTCCACTGTTTGTGTTATTGCTGACTGTTTGCAGAATTCTCGATAATGGGTTTACCAAGAAATTCTGAGTCCCTGCTAATGAGGAGGTTATAATGTATTTATATCCTTGAGGCTGTACATGCGAGAGAATATTACATAGCTGTCCAATAGGCGTGTACATCTGTATGATAATAATCAACATTTAATGCGCATTTAATCCTCTTAATTATTCGGTTATAAATGCTCTGTACGAGATGCAGCTCGGACCGCCTAAGCTGCTCGGACCACCTAAGTAGCTCGGTACAATAAAGTTCCTCGAAGAACACTTGTTGCTCGGAGCGACCAAATTGGTCGGGGAGGCTGAGTTCCTCGGATTCAAAGTGTAGTCAAAAATGTTCTCGGGTGCCATGTAGATTGACACGTGTCTCCACATAATTGGTCCACATCAGCAGGTTAAATTTGGTATCAACAGAAGCCCCCAATGTTTCGTGGTTTGATGTTGAAGAAAAGTATGGAACATTTATGCTGCCTAAACTTTATGAATTTTAGACAATCGTTCGTTGTACATAACTCCTTTTCTGAGTACATAGTATTAGGCTTTTTAAAGTGTTTCGAATTTTAATAACCGCTTCGTGTTTCGTGCCTTTTTCTTCTTTTTAGCTGCCAGATACGCAATCGTACATCTTGGTAATCATTGCTTTTCTCCATTCTCGAGGTAAAGTATTTAAACACTTCAGAAAACTCGATCGTCTTTTACTTTTTCAAATCTGCATCTTTAGAACTTCTTCACTTCTTCTCTGTCTTGTGCGTTCGTTTCGTCCATTGTTCGTTGTCACCTGATTCATCTTTTTCCTGTAAGATCTTCTTCCTTCTCTTTTATTTCTTTTGTTCATCATGGTTTACCTTGTTGAGTCTCTTGATAAATTTTGCTCTGATTTTTCTATTCCTTCCTGGGTCATATTGGAAGAGCTTTCTGAGCCTTCTGACTATTGTCGTTTGGCTGAGGGACATTGGTTCCCCAGTCTCTTTGTAGCTGAATGTGGCTTTTCTTTTCCTCCAAACCCCTTGTGTTTGGAATTCTGTCAATATTTTGACGTGGTACCTGCAAAAATAGCTCCCAATACCTGGAGAATAGTTAATGGAGTCCATAGGTTAAATCAGATTCATGGAACCCATTTAGGAATTCTAGAAATTATGTTTTGCTATAGATGGTTTGTTAGTGATAGCACTTTTTATTTAAAAACTAGGTTTTTAAATAGGGCTTTAGTTGTCAATCTCCCCAATGCTAACAGGGATTACTTCGAGCATGGGGTTGTTATGAAAAATTGGCAACATGCTCCATTAAATGGAGATGATGTGTATCAGGGTCTTAGATGCCCTCCCTATGGCAATGGGATAGATTGTTTTTATTTTATTTTATTTTTGAAATTATGTTTTCTTTGTGTTTGATAAAATGCGTCATTGACATTTTAATTTTTATTTATTTGCAGTTGATAGCAAAAAGAAATCCCCTAATGAAATTGATGTCAATTTGAGGCACTTGAAACTTATCTGGAGTTTGCACCAAACTGTTGCTGACGAACATATCAGATCAGCCTTGTACTTGTTGCAGTATAAGAGTTACACTTCATCTTTTACTACTCATCCAGTAATAAGTGACTTATAACCAGCACCAGCTTCTGAAGGTTCCTCTCCTGAATCAAATATTCCTCTCAGTGACAGAATGAAGAGAAAAAGAGCTCCTTCATACTTTGAAAAATCAGACTCTGCCAATGTAGAGGCAAAGAGAAATAAGCAGGATGTCCCAGAGGAAGGGACAAGAAAAGTTGATGCACCCCCTCCTGCTGCTGCTAAGAAAGTTGCTAAGAAGCCCCCTGTGGCTCCGAGCAAGGTTGTAGCTGTTTCTCCTCCCAGCGAGGTTATAGTTATATCACCGACCAAGACAACATCCTTGGTCAAGAATGTTCCTACTCCCACGGGGAAATTGAACAAAAGCTCCTCGAATAAATTGGTTGAATCCATCTCTCAGCCTCTAACTACTGGAAGTGGTGTTCCCACTTTTGTTGCTCCGAGCTTTGCTATGGGGTCTGTGAAGTCTTCGAGATAGGGTTACCACCTTGGCAGCTCAACATATTGCCTCAGTAAGTATTACTAATCTAAACTTTCATCTTTCAATGTTCTATTCTTGTACTGACTCAAATTTATTTTTCTTATCAGCTGGTAACATGTTTCAATACTATTTTGAAAAAGGATGAAGCTCTTAAAGCTTCGAGCTCCTCGGGAGGTGTGGAGGAGGCTTTTGTAGGTCTGACTCAATCCTTAAAGGATTCTCGTCAGAAATATGAAGAAGATAAGGTTGCTTGGGAGAGGCAACTGAAGTCCGTTGAGCAAGAGAGAGAAAAAGTTGTGGAGGCCTCTCAGGAGTTGGAGAGGAAAATAAAAGAGTTTAAGAAGAAAAATGAAGAGCTTGAAGAAAAGCTCAAGAATGCTGGAGAGCTTGAGACCAAGCTTAAAACTGCTGAAGAGGAACTGGGCAAACTCCATGAAGCTAATCGTCAGAAGGAAGAGGCAGAAAGGAAATTGAAAGCTGTCGAGGAACTTCTATCTGAGAAGATTTCCTCGAAGAAGGTGAAGAGGAAACTGGCTATTAAAAAGTCCTTCAGTGCTGTCTGGGACAAAGGTTGGAACAAAGGCCTAGCTACCATGTCCTCTCAGTTGGATTTTTCTAGCCTCAAATTCTTCAGGAATTGCTTCTCTACAGGAGTTAAAGGTCTCAGAGAGTTCTGAACTTTTTCAGCGCCATGTTCATGGTCCTCCTCCCTCTCCTGGAGAAGAAGAAGAGGACGAAGATGCCTCTGAAGAGTCTTCAATGATGGTTGGGGATCAGGTCCCTACTGTTGAACTTTTCTACGAGCAGCCCCAACCAACTATTACTCCTACCGAGTAGCTTCAATCTACCAGTACCTTTATCGAGCAACTGTCAATATCCTCCGAGCAACCAGCCTCCTCATCTCAGCCTTCCGAGGAAGTTGCAAAACACAAGGAGAAGGTGTAAAGTTGCTCGGGATTTAATTTTATTATTTCTTTTGAATGTAACCCTAAACCTTGTACTTGTCTTTTGATGAATAAAAATTCGAGTTTTTTATTGTTAATGTTAACTTTCTTCATCTTGCTCTGCCTTTATCATTTATTAATCTTGTTTATGGCTTTCTCTTTGCTAGTTTATGGCCAGAATGGAACTCTTGTCAGCTCACGATACTGAGTTGATGAAAAAATGTAATGAATATTTCAAAGCTGGCCATACATATTTGGATGAATCACAAATTTTTAATATCTTGGGCTCATATGCCTCTGAACGAGCAGTGGAAGCTTATCAATAACTGAAATGCTTACTCGATCGAGGTGTTGCCAATAATGTGGCTTATTACGAGATGATTGAAGATCTCCAGGGTATCATCGAGGAACTTCAGCAACAATACAAGGAATTTTCTGCCCTTTTGCATCAGGGGTGTGAGAAAAAGTATCAGCAACTAAATGCTGACAAAGGATATGATAAGTTAGTCGTTGCTTATGATTTTAAGGACAGGACTTTGAAGACCGAGGTTGAAGAGCATAGGCAGATCGCGAAACTGCTGGAGCAAGAAAATAATAACTTGCAAGGAGAGATATCCCAACTAAAATCTGCAGCATCTATCTCAGGTCCCTGTCAATGACGAAGGTTTCTCGTTTCTGGAGGATGAAAATGCCAATTTAAGAGACGAATTGGAAACTTTAAAGAGGTTGGGACCCTCTACATCTGCTCGCGGACGAGCAAGAGCTTCTCGGGGACGAGCAAGGGCTGCTCGGGTAACTATTGAAGAAGCTAGAACACAGGCAGCGTTGGAGAATCAAGCATTCCAATTGATGGCGAAGAATCAAGCATTAGCTGAGATGTCCAAGAAGATTCCGACCTTCGATGAGCAACTTGCTGCCCAAAATTCTACCTTGGAGAATAAGATAAATCTGGTGAAGAATCTTCATGAGAAGTTAGAGAGGTTGACCTACCAGTTCCATAAGCAGCCCAGAGAATTTTAGATGGTTGGTTATAATGAAGACCTTTACCACCTTGATGACCGGATCCAGCAGTCGAACAACGAGGGGTACAAGTAAGGATGGTTGAATGTCTTGGGTGTGCTACAGTTGGAACAGGGCCACTATTTGTGGGACTATTATGATCATGGGTTGCTCGATTTTCCAGTGCCTCCATTTAAGCTTGACATGAGTTGGATTCCTGCTCGGGCCATTCCTTAGTGACTGATCTCAAAGTATCTTGGTGACTACAATCTTCATTCAAATTTTAAGATATCTCGGTCATAGCACCTGCTTGCTCGTCCTTCTGTGATGAATATTCGAATGTTGAAAGACATAAACTTCATAAACTCCCCCTATGCCTTAGATGATCCTCCTGCCGGAGTGGAACCTGCTTCAAAGGCAGAGGGAAAGAAACCCATAGAATAGGATTTTATGTAATGACTTGTACTTTTCACCACTTTTGTAATTCTATTTCATTTGAATGAAAAATTTTCATTTCATTTTTCTTCTAAATAATTTGTAGAATGTTTTTTCTTGTTGGTTGCTTATTTCATTACAGTGATTTATTAATCTTTGATATTTATGTTATAAAACATCCTTTATCTCATTATCTTGTTTAATTTAAACAACTGGAGATGATTGTAATTGGCTTACCGACCAACTAGAATTTATTAAGATATTTGTTTTCGACCAACCGGAGTTGGTGAACTTTTATTCCCCAACCAGCCGTAGTTAGGGGGTTTTATTTATCGACCAACCGTAGTTGGTAGACCGACCAACCGTAGCTGGTAGGTTTTTTTTTATCGACCAACCGTAGTTGGTAGACCGACCAACCGTAGCTGGTAGGGTTTTATTTATCGACCAACCGTAGTTGGTAGGATTTTATTTACCGACCAACTGTAGTTAGTGGATCGACCAACCGTAGTTGGTGGGATTTTATTTATAGACCAACCGTAGTTGGTAGACCGACCAACCGCAGTTGGTAGGATTTTATTTACCGACCAACCGTAGTTAGTGGACCGACAAACCGTAGTTGGTGGGATTTTATTTATCGACCAACCGTAGTTGGTAGGGTTTTATTTTGAACTTGTTGCATAGTGTGTAGCACTAATACTCCGAAAAAAATTTAACAAAAGGAGAAAATTGGGTAAAACATCCAAAGCTTTATTCATATCGAGGAAAACTTCATTACATAAGGATTGAACTACTGATAATATTTGCGCAGATGCTCTGCGTTCCATGCATTCTTAAACTCCTCTCCTTCTAAGGTTTCAATCCTATATGTCCCTGGTCGAACAACTTCTGTTACTCTATAAGGTCCATGCCAGTTAGCTTCCAATTTTTTGTGCTTTTGAATTACTTTCTTTAGCACGTAGTCTCCTTCTTTCAAGTCACATTTCTTTACTCTCTTGTTGTAGAACAGAGTTATTCGTTGCTGGTATGCAGCATTCCTGATTGCTCCTTCTTCTCTAACTTCCTCGAGCATATCCAAGTCTAATCTTCTCATCAAGTCACTGATAGGAGAATTGAAATTCAGCACTCTGTGTGTGGGGAGGCCCAGCTCGGCAGGTATAACAGCTTCACTTTCAAATGCCAGCATGAATGGAGATTCTCTTGTTGCTGCTCGTGGTGTAGTACGATAAGCCCACAGTATAGAATGTAGCTCGTTGATCCAATTTGCCTTCGCATCATCCAGTCTTTTCTTTAAACCATTCAGTAGCGTTCTGTTCATCACCTCAATTTGTCCATTGCTCTGAGGATGGCCTGGTGCCGAGTGGATTTTCAATATATTTGACTGATAATAATATGCAGCGAACGCCTCGTTATCAAATTGAGTTCCATGGTCTGTGATGAATGCATGAGGAAGACCATATCTACAAATGATGTTCTTCCATATATATTTATACACCTTCTCATAAGTCATATCAATAAGAGGTTCAGCTTCCACCCATTTAGTAAAATAATCCACAGCGACGATGAGGTATTTGAACCTTCCTCTTTTCGTCGGGAGTGGCTCGACCAAGTCCATTCCCCACATGGAAAATGGTCAAGGGGATGTTATGGGTGTTAGCAATGCCTGAGGATTTCTTCGAAGGGACGAGAAGTGCTGACATTTGTCACATTTCTTAGCATACGCTATACAATCAGCCCTCATCGTCGGCCAATAATATCCCTGCGTCATTATTCTTTGCAAAAGCGTCTGACCTGCTACATGAGCTCCACAGTATCCTTCATGGACCTCTTTAACCAAATCTTTCACCTTGGAAGGGTACACACATCTTTGCAGACCTGCTATAATTCCTCCTCTATATAGAATACCATTAGTCAATACACAACAAGCATCTTTAAACTTTAGTTTCTTGGCTGCGAGTTTGTCAGTTGGTAATTTCCCTTCCTCAATATATGCCCTGATGGGATCCATCCAAGATGGTCCTAAATCAAGGGTAATAAAGTTCATCATTAGATCTTCGTCTATGCTTCGACTAGCCAAGACTTCTATTGGGATTGTTCTTCGTAGCTCGGTGCGTGTAGCTAAAGCTAATCGAGCTAAGGCATCCGCTCTTGAATTCTCTAATCTTGGTATTCTAATTATCTGTACTGCGATCAGGCTTCATAAAACCTCCATTGCTTTTGCATGATACCTGATCATTAATTCTCCTTTGGTCGCATATACTCCCAGCATTTGATTTACGATCAATTGCGAGTCACTGAATACAATAACCTGCTCCGCCCCCATGGTTTTTTCCAGGCCAAGTCCTACAATCATAGCTTCATATTCAGCCTCATTATTAGAAGCCTTGAATTGGAAGCGCAAAGCATACTCCACATCGACCTCATTCGGTCTGTTCAAAACAATCCCTGCCCCCACAGCCTGTAATGCAAGATGAACCATCCACATATAGATTCCATATAGGTACTTCATCCTCAAATTTTTTATCGAATAAAGTTCCTCGGTGGAATATTTATTGCTTCCTTTTATCCTCCTCTAGTACTTCTTATTGCTCGTTGACCATCTCCCCCTGATCGTCAACTAACTTAAGTTGATCGGGGTTTAAATTTGATGATCATGTAACATCTACAGGTTGGTCGGTATTCAGCTTTTGCTCCTAAGAGGCGTCAGGATAAGTGAATTCTGCGATAAAATTTGCTACTGCTTTCCCTTTAAGTGACGACCTAGGCTCATAAATTATATCATATTCACCAAGTTCTACTGCCCAGTACATCAATCTTCCTGAGCTTGCCTCAGTGGCATATCGGTATACACTACTATGGTATGAGCTTAGAAGTACGGCCTCATTCTTATATTTGCTTCGATCAACACTAGTGCCAACTTTTCTAGTCTTGGATATCTGATCTATGCTCCTTGGAAGGACTTGCTAGTGTAATAAATTGGTTGCACTCCATCCTCCATTCTTATCAATGCCGAGCTAACTGTATTTTCTAAAACTCCCAGATACAATTATAATCTTTCTCCCATCACTGGTCTGGACAACAGTGGGGGTGCTCCCAAGTATTTCTTTAACTCTTAAATGGCCTTCTCGCATTCATCATTCCATTCAAATGTTTTTCGGAGTGTATTGAAGAATGGGAGGCATCTATCAGTTGCTCATGATACAAATCTATTAAGTGCTGCAACTCGCCCTGTGAGACTTTGCACTTCCTTCTTCGCCGTTGGAGATCGTAGCCCCAATAGAGCCTTGATCTTTTCTGGATTTTCTTCAATACCTCATTGGTTGGTAATATACCCGAGGAACATGCCTTCTCGTACTCCGAATATGCACTTGGTAGGGTTCTACTTCATTTGATATTTATCTAATTGATCAAAGGTTTGACCTAGATCAGTTAGATGGTCAGCAGCTTTCTTGCTCTTCGTCAGCATATCATCAACATAAACCTCCATATTGTGACTGATTTTCTCTGTAAACACCTTGTTCATCAGCCGCTGATATGTTGCACCCGTATTTTTCAAACTAAAAGGCATAACATTATAACAGTAACTTCCCCTAGGGGTAATAAAAGAGGTACTCCCCCTCTCTTCAGGTTTCATTTTAATCTGGTTGTAACCAGAATAAGCATCCATGAAGCTCAACAACTTGTGTCCCGAGGTAGCATCCACTAATTGATCAATTCGGGGCAAAGGAAAATGATCCTTTGGGCATGCCTTGTTGAGGTCGGTGAAGTCTACACACATCCTCTATTTGTTGTTCTTCTTCTTCACCATCACCACATTAGCTAACCAGTCTGGATATTTGACATCTTCAATAAAGCAAGATTTTTGGAGCTTCTCGACCTCGTCTTGTATAGCTTGGTTCTTGTCAGGGCTGAACACTCTTCTTCGCTGCTTCACAGGTTTGATTTCCTTGTTCACATTAAGTCCATGACACAAGAAATTTGGGTCTATTCCTGGAATATCTTCGTGGTGCCATGCGAAAGTTTGTTTTCTGCTTTTTAGGAAATCTATCAATTCCTGTTTTAGTGGGGTGTCCAACGATGAACCGATTTGAGTTGTTCGTTCTGGGTGTTCTTCGTCCAGAATGACATTTTCAGTGGCTTCCACCACCTGACCTTTTGCGAGCTGCGACTCATCTCTAGGATCTAATGTTTCAATTTTTGCACCTTCATCCACTTGATAGGTGGTAGTCTTTTTCCTGGATTCATCCAGTTCTTCTTGCTCGGTAGATGAATAGTAGCATTCCCGAGCTACTTTTTGGTCACCCTTCACAATTCCTACTCTAAAATTGGTTGAAAATTTTAGGCATTGATGTACAGTAGATGGGAGTGCTTCGAACTTCTTCAAATCTACCCTTCCTATGATGATATTATAAGCTAATTGGATATTTTTATCCATCACGAAAAAGTGCACTCTTTTTGTTCTACAAGCAGGCCATGTACCGATGAACATATCCAACTTGATCGTCCCAAGTGGAAAAACTTTCTCTCCAGCAAAACCGAGGAGGGGCCTGTGATAAGGCTCCAACTGAGATAACTTTAGATTTAAGCTGTCGAAGCATGAGTAGAACATGATATCCACCGAGCTACTGTTATCCACCAGTACTCTTGAGATCATTACTTCCTTCATCCTCATTTTGATCACCAATGGATCGTCATGAGGATATAACACACCTGCGAGGTCGTTCTTGGAGAAACCGATGACTAGTTTTTCTTTGTTCACCTTCCTCGGGCGATCATCCTCAGCTAGATTTATTCGCTGAATATATGAACAAGCTTGAGCCTCATTGAGGTATGCTTTCCTCTCTGCAGTAAGGTCTCCACCTCCTGCATCTCCACCTGTAATAACATTACAATCAAATGATCCAAAATGAATTAAAAATACCTCAGGCTCTGGCTGTCTTGGTCTTTTGGGGAGATCGGGGTCGTCTTCTAGATCATCTTCATGACCTCTTTTCTTGTTTCTTCTACTCGACTAGGAGATCTAGACCTCTGTCTTACTCGGTCGTTGCTTTTTCCTTCATTTCTGCAATCAACATACTTGGCCAGCTTTCCTCGTCTGATGAGTGCTTCGATTTCATTTTGAAGAGCTATGCAATTTTTGGTCGTGTGACCATGGTCTTTATAGAACTCGCAATATTTGGCCTTATTCCTCTTGTCATGATCTGTCTTTATTTTCTCTGGCCAATTTAACTCCTCGTTGTTCTTGATCTCTTCTAGAACGTGATTTATATCTACCTTCAAAGGAGTATAGTTTCCAAATTTCTTTAACTGTTCTAATGCTTGCTTTGCTTTTAACTGCTTGTTACCACCATTATTCTTCTGATCCTTATTCTCAATCTTCTCGGCCTCAACTTTGGTCTCCTTAGTGTCCATGTTCTTCTTTGCAGCCATAGCTTCCTCGGCATTCATGATTTTGGCTGCTTTTGCCATTAATTCTGACATGGTCCTAGGTGGATCTTTGGCCAAAGTATAGTACAATTTATTTGGCAACAATCCACTCATCAGAGCAGTGATTGTTGTCTTTTCCTCGTAATCAATAACTTCGAGCTTCTCGTTATTGAAATGAGTAATATAATCCCTGGTGCTCTCACCTGATTTTTGTCTAACGCTTAGCAAGTGTGCTACTCGCTTAACTGGTTTTGCTCCAAAATAGAAGTTTCCAATAAAGAGCTCGGCCAGCTGAAAGAAAGTTGCAATCTTCCCCCGAGGAAGATTATTGTACCATATTTGAGCAGATCCAGTGAGAGTTCCTAAAAATGCCCTACATCGCATCTCGTCTGGAACAGCATAGATATCAGCAGCTGCCTGATATTGTTCTATATATAGAACAGGATCAGTTTTTCCATCATATTTTGGTTTTACCATCGGGGCTTTGAACTTTGATGGTGTGGGAAAATCCACAATTGCTTGGATAAAAGGTGTCCCTTGGACAAAAGTTCTTTGTAGAGGATTTTTGGCCTTAGCCATTTCCCCTAGTCTATCCTCCAACCTCTGAATAGAACCTTTCCATGTGTCATTTGCTTCCTCGGGCCTGTTGGTCCAAGCAACTGATCGTGTTGAGTTTGCCTCTTGGGATTTTTCATGACGAGCAGCTGGTCGGGATTGGGCAGAACCTTCCTTTAAATCAGAGAATCGTTGAGAGTTCCTCGACACCATCTTAGGGGGACTTTTATTCCTCCTAGGACCCAAACGATCAAAGGGAGAGACTCTACTCAATCTTTCAAGAGCACTGGTCCTTTCTGGAGATAGAGTGACGTTTTGTTCAGTATCTGTGGCTCATACTGATGAAGTTCGGCCAGGTTGATAAGAAAAATCATTAGATCTATCCGTGTGATATGAATCGACATGTCTAGATCGAGATTCTTCTGGGAGTAATGTTCGTCTAGTTCATGAGGAAGGCAATTGGGTATTTCTCTTAATGCTTCGTTGTCCTGACTGGGCAGGTGCTCCACCCTGGATACTTTGCATGAGTTGTCGCATGGTTTCTTTCATGGCGGTCTGGCCCTGAGCTAAATTAGCCATTATTCCAGCCAGATCTTGGACACTTGGAGGAGTGGATGGATTTTGGGGGTTTCCAGCGTTTCGATTACTGGATTCAGGATTATCAGCCATTGGGGATGAATTGTTTTGGCAAAAAATGATAGTTTCAGTCATTTCCCACAGACGGCGCCAATCTGTTGATGTAAAAAATTATATTATATCTAATTATTTAATCACAGATAAAAAATAAATAAGACAAGATATTTTTAAAGTGGTTCAGCCTTGAAAGAATGACCTACGTCCACTGTTTGTCTTATTGCTGACTGTTTGCAGAATTCTCGATAAGGGGTTTACCAAGAAATTCCGAGTCCCTGCTAATGAGGAGGTTACAATGTATTTATAGCCTTGAGGTTGTACATGCGAGAGAATATTACATTGATGTCCAATAGGCGTGTACATCTGTATGATAATAATCAATATTTAATGCGCATTCAATCCTCTTAATTATTCGGTTATAAATGCTCTGTACGAGGTGCATCTCGGACCGCCTAAGCTGCTCAGACCGCCTAAGTAGCTCGGTACAATAAAGTTCCTCGAAGAACACTTGTTGCTCGAAGTGACCGAATTGGTCGGCGAGGCTGAGTTCCTCGGAGTCAAGGTGTTGTCAAAAAATTTCTCGGGTGCCATGTAGATTGACACGTGTCTCCACATAATTGGTCCACGTCAGCAGGTTAAATTTGGTATCAACAGGAACCATCCTGTACGGATCATTAGCAATTGGATTAGTGTTGGGATCTAAATTAATTATAAATTCAATCTCTCGAGCGGGAAGTAACCCTGGCACCTCATCAAATATAGTAGAAAATTTCTTGATAATCGATATCGAGTATAATGAAACAGTAGTCCTCACATGCGTTTTCTTGTCAATAAAATATAAGTGTGTAATGCCACCAACTTTCAGCCTAGGCATAGCCACAATATACATCTCTTGACCCGGTATAGTGAAAAGAATATCCCAATCCATACAGTCTATTCAATCCTCAGGCCTATTCGGCTAATCCATATCCAAGACCACATCATTAGAATGGGTATCTAAAACTAACAAACCCTCCTCGAAGTACTACCTACCGCTGTAAATCTCTATAGCAAAATTCCAAACTATAAGTAGATACACCTAATGGAGTAGTTATGTATTAATCCTTACCATAAGGTATTGGACATAATCCAGAAATATCCACAAAGCTACATGATACAAAAGAGTGTATGGCGTTAGTGTGAGACAAACCCTAGATAAGGTGTCATAAATATAAAATGTAACAACCATCGCCAGGGCTTGCCCACGGCCTTTATATTAGGGTTTTTAATCTGATAATTCCAACTATATTGAAATTGTAGCTATTTTTGTGTAATTAGGGGTGAAGAAAGTGTCGCTATTAGCAATAAAATCGACACTAGAAGTTGTAGAGGATATGGCTCTGCCCCTACTAACCTTATCTCGGTTGGCCCTGATGTTCTTGCCTTGGTTGTCCTTGAGTATTCGTACTTAGGCAAACCCAAGACCTATGTCCCCTACCCCCTCATCTAATGAACACTCCACAAAATAGGGTCATTGACGCCCCTATTGCCTCTACTATTATGGTTTCTACGTCTACTGCAACCCATGTCTGGTCTGGGGGTTCCCTATAGCTAGTGTTGGCATCTTTCCTTCCCTGATCAAAAGTGAATCCATTGCCCTTGCCCTTGTGGAGCCCTGCACATAATTCATGTCTCCTCCCAAACTCTCCTTCACCTTGGGCCTGCTGGATTAAACCCCCTCTCTAGCTTCCTAATATGCTCCCTCCTATCTTGGTAATGCATAAGTGTGGTTTCTACGACCTGAGTGTAGGTGGTAATAATTTGTTTTCTCCATAAGAACCTATTTGATGGGCCACACTAGCCCCTTCACAAACATCCTTATATTTTTCTTCCTCCTTATCAACGTCATCACATTTATAAATGGAAAAACTAGTAAACTCCCGCTCATACTCAATTGTGGTGCAGTATCCCTACTCAAGAAGAGCAAACTCAGTCTTCTTCTAATACCGAACTAATTTCGAGATATACTTGGAGTCGAATCGTACCACAAACCCTACGTTGGGCATACTCCCTTGATCCTCCATAGATGTCAATTTCCCACCACTAGAGAGTCTCCCCAACCAATGAAAAGATAGATAGAACCTACTTTTGCACCTCCATGCAACTCAACAACCTTAAAAATGCCTCTCGATATCCTAACGCCACTAATGCGCCATAATAGGATCGATAAAACCTGCGAACGTAGATGGTTTTTCTTCACAAAAACCCCTCCTTATTTATCCAACTTTAATGTGGCCAATGCTTATTGCTCAAGTGCTACAGGGAACACCTCATATATTCCTGCTACCAATCCTTCCTTTAGTGCCTCACTGATCAAATCTGATAAATATTTTTCCCTAAGATGATACTTCTCTTGGGCATCGGGGGTTAGGATATCAAGAATCACCTGCATGGAGTGTGGGGCTTGCGGGCTCATCTTGCCCTGTGGGAGCTCTGTTCTAACGAACCACCCTCCTAGGAATCATCTTAAATATAAGATAAAAACCTTATCTCTACAAAACATAAATAAGAATATAAAAAGGGCATGTATCAAATAAAGTTACGCATAAGTCTAAGAGAGCCTATATCCATAAAGGTGTAAAACCATGCTCTGATACCAACTGTGACACCCCATGTATTTAATACTCAGATTGATAAAGTCTAATTATTAAATTATATAGGTTATAAAATAAATAAATACCATTATCATAAGAAGAGATCAAACAAAACATGTGACAAATATATGAAAGTGATATGAAACTCCTCAAATATAATCTCATAATGAAATGTCCATAACATGATAGAAAAAGATGTGATATTATCGACACATAAACCCTAAAATACAAATCCTAAGATAAAACTCAACATGATACTGGCCAACACTAGAGTCTCATAATACATGCCAATCGAAATATCCAAACACCACTCACTTATTTGAAAATAAAAATAGAATCTAACAAGATAGAAACCTACCTCAATACCAAAGCTAGAAACTCTAAAAGATAACGATGAAGGATGTGTTCTAACTAAAATAAGGAAGTCTAGGCAGGAGGTAGATCCCAAGCACTTGAAATTCACCACAATAAAGATAGGTTAAAACTTTAGCAAGTCTCATAGATAAGCAACTCAAAGTAGTTATATATGTAAATGGTAAATCCATAGGTTATATAATCAATATTATTAGCCCGTCGTATAATACGCAATCTCAATAGTGATTTAAAATTAAATCAATTCATTTCATAATCAATTATTCTCTTAATTAATCAGCACATAACCAATATGCGCCCCTTCTCCTTGGCCATCTCAAGAACATGACATACGCCAAATCAAACCATCACATATCCCGTAGCTGCCTACTTCAAAGTTTTGAAAAAACATGTAGCCACTCTGTTATATAATGTGAGATAGGATAATTTAACACTCAATAATCTACATTTTATAATTTCATTTATCAATGACATTCTCATTTTGAATCATATTTTAACACTCATCATTACAATGTTATCACCCCACCCTCGGGTCATTTTAATAAAGATTTACACACGCATTTTCTACTACAATAGAAGTTAAAACGATAACAAGTCTACATGGAAAAACTTGTAAACCGAAGCTTTAAAGTAAAGGTATATTTATTTTATTAAAGGTTTGGAGTTGTCACTCCTACCCGTTTTTAAACTCCGTGCATGGGACTTCTCATGAAAGTGAAATCCTAACAAAAAAAGCCATCCATTACACTTCCGTTTAGATAGGATACTCTTTAATATAATTAATTAATTACACTACACCAAATACCGAAAATGGTCACGAAAAAGGTGTCACAGCCCAGAGCCGTGACTAGCTGGTCACGCCCCAAACTCGTGACTACATCCAAAATGAGCGTTGCTAATTCAAAGACTCAGTGTGGTCATGGATAGTCTTATAGGTGGTCATGGCCTTTGACTGTGACTAGCATGGGTCACGGCTGACAACCGTGACCCAGCCATGACCATTATGGTGCCAAGTTTCCCTCCAAAGGTGGTCATGGATGGGGTAATGGCTCATAGTCGTGACCAGAGACATAAATACACACTAATATAATCACGGCTTAGGACCGTGAACATTCTTGGGAGTGAGTCTTGACTTTCGGTCGTGACTATTGTCTTGTTTCCATGCTAATGTTTTAAAAAAAAGGGGTCACATCGGTTGGTCACGGCTTAGAGTCGTGACCAGTGTCTTTATACTTAAAAATTACATAAGAAATTTTCATTTCCCTCGAAAATTTCCAAACCCTTGGTTTCCCTCCCTCTCTCCGACGAAATCATCTCTTATTCTCTCAATCTCAAGCTCTCTCATTCTCTCAATCTCAAAGGTAATCCAAACCCTTGTTATTTATTTCATTTTGTGTGTGTGTGTATTTATGTGTGTGTGTGTATATGTGTGTGTGTATACATGTGTGTATTTATATATGTATATGTGTGTGTATTTCTGTGTGTGTGTGTGTATACATGTGTGTATAATCTCAAACCCTTATTAATTATTTCACTGTGTGTGTATATCCAAACATTTATTATTTATTTCATTGTGTGTGTGTGTATTTTTGTGTGTATATTTATGTGTGTGTGTGTATTGTGTACGTAGGTGTGTATAAATTATCATTGTGTGTATTCTAGAAAAAAATACATATATATATGACTAATGTTGGTTTAAGTTTCAAAATAGGGCAAATTTTAATTTAATATTGTTGGTTTAATTTTCAAACTAGAGAAATTTTTAATTATATGGATATTGTTGGTTTAAGTTTGGGGCTGAAATATAAAAAAATACCTATCCATTAAAAAAATACCGGACCATAAAAAAATACCAAGCATAAGGGTTAATTTTAGGTATTGTTGGATTAAATGACAAAAGTATGTATTCAAAACATAATAAATTAACGGTTGATGATTCATTAGAGCCATTATTTATTAAAATCATATCCACGCTCTCGTACATAATAGCTAGTTAATGATTCGTTAGATTCATTATTTATAGAAATCATATCCACGCCCTCGTTCATTATTCTCAGGAAAAATGAGTCACGGTGATAATTGATGGCAACAAAAGTATGAAAGGTTGCAATTGGTCCGCACTCGTACCTCTTTCATTAATGATCCCCACAAAGTGGGTAATCTAGTTTATTGGTATGGGAATAGGAAGGTCGAACAATTTAACTACCTTGTAAACCGTGGAGTTCATTTCCAGCAAGAGTACTTGTTCGATCGTATTCTATTTTCCCTACCACAATATTGGGATGAAGTTATACAATATATATATCGCTTCTATAATCCCGATAGAGCATTAACCTTTCTTACACTGTTAGAGAAGGCCAAAAAAATCACCCATTATGGATAGAATTATGTCGCGTACAGATCGTGGTTGATACAGTATATGAGGGTTGTGAAACTCTTCCAGCACACGTTAACAGTGGACAAGGGAATTTTTTGAAATATTATGTAGACTCTGTTACCACTTGGCTAGTTTATCGCTTGATGAAGATGTAGTAATATTATTTATGTTGTAATAATATCAGTAGACAAATTTATTTAATTTTAGTTTAAGTGGTTTTGTAGTATTATTGATTGGCGTGTTCTTGTGTTTAAGTTATTGCATAGTTTGATTGATTGGTGTGTTGTTGACTATATTAGTGCTTTGCATTGATACTATATTAGTGCTTTACTATGCAACATGATATTTATGCAACATAATATTTATTTTATCATGTTAACACAGGACTTCAATTTGAAGATTATTAAATGGATTTTCCACAATACGAATAGTGGATGGGGGGGTTGACCGAATAGCTAATAGTTATGTTAAAGGCGTTCAAGAATTTATTAGATATGCTTTTAAGAACCTTAAAAGTGAGAAGATTCCGTGTCCGTGCACCCATTGTATAAACGAAAAATATAAATCTTTAGAAGATGTTGAGTTACATTTAAATATTGGAGTTTTGTCTGGATAGTCTTTGGACCATCTAAGCCACGTAGTCTCCCACGAGTGAAACCCTGGCTTTTTACAACTATAGCAAGTGTTTTCATTATTGATTTTAGATGGTGGAGTTCGATTTTGTTGAGTAGAGTGGGCTGTAATGTTTGTAATGGACTAATTTCAAGGTGTAGGGAACTCAACATTATAAGGTGGACTCATAGGAAGATTAAGAGCTTGACAACCCTCATTTGAGATTATAACCTTGTCATTTGATCTTGATAAGTATGTAAGCTCAATGAGGGTTGTCAAGCTCTTAATCTTCCTGTGAGGCCACCTTGTAATGTTGAGTTCCCTGCACCTTGAAATTAATCCCTTACAAACATTACCGCTCACTCTACTCAATAAAATTGAACTCCGCCATCTAAAATCAATAATGGGAACACTTGCTATAGTTGTAAAAAGACAGGGATTCACTCGTGAGAGACTATGTGGCTTCGTTAGTCCAAATACTGTCCAAACAAAACTTCAAAGACTATTCAGAGCATGGTTCTAGTGTTCTCATGCCATGATTGTTCAGATTTTCTTACCAAACATGCCTTTTGAGGGAAAAAATCAAAAGCACCTCCCAAACGGCCCCATGAGAGGTGCAAACATCTCTTATGGGATGAATTTAACTCGCAGGAATCGATCGCATGGTTACGGGACCCTTGGTTCCAGAAAATTATGATAATTTAAGAAAATCCACATTTATGCTAGAAAACGTGTTGTTCGAGGGTGAAACACCTTAGCGGCCACTTTAGGGGAGCGATCATCGTGCACAGGACCAATGTAACTCGCAGAAACTGATCACGTGGTCATGGGACCCACCATTTGAGAATATGATGATAATTTGAGAAAATCTAGACTTAGGCTTGAAAACATGCTGTTAGAAGGGAAACACCTTAACGTCCACCAGATGGCCCTTTTAGGGGAGTGACCACCACGCACGGATAGTAGGAGACGATCGCATGGTCACGGGACTCTGGGTTTGAGATCGTGGCCCAAAACAGAGAATATCCACAGTTAGGTTTGAAAATGTGTCATCGGGGGCAAAACCCCTTAGCGCCCCCCAAACCGCCCTGTGAGCGGTACCAACACCTCATACAGGACTAACGTAGCCCGCATGAACCGACTGTGTGATCACGGGACCCTCAGTTTGAGAGCACGGCCCAAAACAGATACTATCTACACTTAGGCTTGAAAACGTGCCATCGGGGGGAAAAAACCCCTTAACGCCATCCAAAAGGCCTCGTGAGCAGCGTCAACACCTCACATGGGACTAATTCAGCTCGTACAACCCGATCGCGTGGTTACGGGACCCTCAGTTTAAGAGCACGGCCCAAAAAGAAAATATCCACACTTAGGCTTAAAAACGTACCGTCGGGGGGCGAAATCCCTTAGCACCCCCAAAGATCCCTGTGAGCGGCGCTGACACCTCGTGCGGGACCAATGTAGCCCACACGAACCAATCGTATAATAGAGAATATCCACACTTAGGCTTAAAAACATGTCGTCGGGGGGCCAAAGCTCTTAACGCCCTTCAAACGGCCCCATGAGCGGCGTCAGCACCTCAGACGGGACCAATGTAGCCCGCACAAACTGACCGCGTGGTCACGGGACCCTCGATTTGAGACCATTATCCCAAAATTAAAAGGTCAAAAGAAAATTTTCCATCAGGAATCCGGTCGAGGACCCAAAATAAAAGCCGAAAATCTCGAGTTTACGAATGCGTAGGACGAAATGACGTTCAAATCCAAATTCTGAATAGAAGTTATGATGACCCAAAGATGTGAGATAATCATGAGAATTTGAAGAGATAATGAAGAGAAATTGAAAAAAATATCCTGACCAATCCGGATGACTAAAAAATGGATTGATCCGGGTGCCAAAACTCACTGTATAAGGTTGCGTCTACCGGACCGATACGATCCTCCTAAAAAAAGGATCGATCCGACCCCAAAGATCTCTGCATAAATCTTGTTTAGCGGACCAATCCGGATGAAATAAAAACGATTCAATCCGATTATCACCTAGACCAATCCAAAATGTCCTGACCGGATCGATCCGAGGTTCGAGATTTGGGATTATCTTCTTCAAGATAGAGTTTTGTATGCATCCAACTCTTGTATTTTTCGTAGGGTATAAATTTCAAACACCTCCCATACATTAAGAGAGCTTCTAATTCGTTTTTAGAGAAGCCTTGAATTTAGTTTTGAAGGAAGAATAACAGAAACCCTAGTTTTGTCATTTAGCTTTGATTCAAGTTCTACAATTCAAGTAAATTTGTTCCAGTGTTTGTTGTAGTTAATTCATTAGTTAATAATTTCATTCTTCCCAATCCTAGGTTGTTAGGTAAGATGTATTCTTTTATTAAAAGCATGCTTTCGTCTTGTTTTAATATGTCCGGCTAAGTTTTTACGGGTTGGGGTGCATGAACCCCACCCGATGTATTTCACGATAGTGGAAATAGTTGTTTGGAATTAAAAATATTAGATGAATCGTGTCGTATAACTGGTACAATCGTCGTAGGACTTTTGATCTTGTTTTCCCTAGTACAGAAAATGAGCTCAGTTCTTCTTAACGATCACCCACCTAAATATAAAGATCTTGGTGCACCCACCATTTCCTATACCATTGGAGAGAATAAATTCGAAAAGGCCTTACTCGACTTGGGGGAAGTGTCAATATCCTCCCCTATTCAATTTATAGGCAACTTGATCTGGGTGATCTTAAGCCCACAAGGATCACTCTTCAATTAGCGAATCGAACTGTGAACATACCTAGGGGGATAGTCGAGGACGTGATAGTCTAAGTAGACACTTTCTACTTCCCGGTAGATTTTGTCATTTGGGACATGGAACCCTCCTTCACCTCGAAAAATCATGTTCCCATCATTCTTGGGCGCCCATTCTTAGTTATGGCTAACGCATTGATCAATACTAAAAATGGGCATATGGAACTCACTTTTGGGAATATGACTTTAGAAACGAACATCTTCAACATAGCCCAACAAGCAGGGGAAGAAGATGATCTTCACGTGGTGAGCTTAATTGATGAGATTATAGAAGAGAAATTTAAGGAAAATTACTATGGAGATGCCTTAGAAGCTTGCCTAGCTTCTAGTGATGAGAGTGAGGTAGCTTGTACCGAGTTTGAGAGGGAGATAGAGGAGTTGAGAGGCTTACTCGATGAGAGAGCGTCAGATGAGGACGCGAGAAATATTAGTTGGGTTTTTCGATTTGAAGAGTTACCACCGAGGGAGTCACGCATGGTGCCCTCTAGCGACACATTCCCGTCTCTCGAGTTGAAAAAACTACCCTCTAATGTTAAATATGCTTTCCTAGGAGAGAGTGAAGCATTTCCTGTTATTATCTCCTTTAGCTTAGATGAAGAGCAGGACGGTAAACTATTAAAGATTTTGAGGAAGAACCAAAGTGCTTTTGGTTGGTGTACAACTGATTTAAAGGGGATAAGCCTCTGATTTTCACCCATAAGATTCACCTCAAGGAGGATGTTAAGCCATCGAGAGAAATGCAAAGACGGCTAAACCCCATAATGAAAGATGTGGTGAGGACTGAAATTATAAAGTTGTTGGATGCCGGGATTATCTAACCAATCTCGAATAGCAAGTGGGTGAGACCCATTCAAGTCGTCTCGAAGAAGTCGGGAATGACTGTGATTGAAAATTCCAAGGGAGAGTTAGTTCTCCAATGTACCACTACTGGGTGGCGCATTTGCATTGATTATCGGAAACTCAATGCGGGAAATAGGAAAGACCATTTCCCCTTACCATTTATCGATCAAATGCTTGAAAGATTAGCGGGACACCCTTACTTGCTTCCTATATGGTTATTCCTGATATAACCAGATTGAGGTAGATGTACTTGATCAAGAAAAGACAACCTTCATTTTCCCCTTTGGAACGTTTGCCTACAAACGTATGCCATTCGGCTTGTGTAATGCACCGGTGACCTTTCAAAGGTGCATGTTGAGCTTATTCAGTGACACAGTTGAGAGAGGGCTAGAGGTGTTTATGGACGACTTTAGTGTTTTTGTCACCTCTTTCAACCTATGTCTAGCCAATCTTGAGAAAGTACTAGCCCGATGCGTGGAAAAGAGCTTAGTGCTTAATTGGGAGAAATGACATTTCATGGTAACTGAGGGTATAGTTCTTGGCCACATCATGTCAACCAAAAGGATCGAGGTTGATAGAGCAAAAATAAATGTCATAGCTGACCTACCCCCACCTAAATATCTAAAAGATGTGCGCTCATTCTTGGGCCACGCGTAGAAGGTTCATTAAGGACTTTAGCGTCATCACTAGACCCTTAAGCAACCTTCTTATGAAGGATACCCCATTCGAGTGGAGGGAAGCATGCCAAAGTGCTTTTAAAAAATTGAAAAACATGCTTGTGTCCGCTCCCATCATGCAAGCTTAGGATTGGTCCTTACCATTCGAGCTTATGTGTGATGATAGAGATTATGCGATAGGGGTTGTTTTGGGCCAAAGAAAATATAACAAAGCTCATGTCATCTACTAAGCTAGCCAGACTCTTACCGGACCACAACTCAATTACTCCACCACGGAGAAGGAATTGCTAGCAGTAGTTTTTACTCGTGACAAGTTTCGGTCCTATCTTATCGGTTCCCCCATCACTTATTTCACCGACCACGCGACTTTAAAATATCTACTTGCGAATAAAGACGCAAAGCCGCGCCTCATAAGTTGGATCCTACTTCTATAAGAGTTTAATCTCTCCATCAAAGATAAAAAAAAGGAGTAGAAAACATCATTGTCGATCACTTATCACGACTTTCCTCTGACGTACCTAGTGATCCTACACCCATAGACGAGTATTTTTCGGATGAGCAACTTTTTGCCACCTCTTCTTTGCCCTGGTTTGTGGATATAGTGAACTATCTTGTCACGTGAGTCGTCCCTCCCGATTGGACACCGCAAGATAAGAAGACGTTCATCACTTGGTCGCGCATGTTCTTCTATGATGATCCATTACTTTTTAAATATTACGCCGACTAAATCATCCGAAGATGCATACCAGATGACGAAATTCTGAAAGTCATCCAATTATATCATTCGGAAGCATGTGGAGGCCACTTTTCCGTGAAAAAGACAGCCGCTAAAATTCTTCAAAGTGGCTTGTATTGGCCCATAATGTTTCGAGATGTAAACAATTGTTGCAAATCTTACGACAGGTGTCAATGGATGGGGATGATTACCCGATGAGACATGATGTCATTAACCCCGATTCTCATCATTGAGGTTTTCGATTGCTAGGGTATTGACTTCATGGGCCCTTTTCGCCCATCCTTTGGATACCTATACATCCTAGTCGTGGTAGACTATGTTTCTAAGCAGGTGGAAGCTATAGCTACCAAGACTAATGAAAATAAAGTGGTGATAAAGTTCCTGCACGAACACATACTTTCTCGTTTCGGTGCACCTAAAGCGGTAATCAGTGATAACGACACGCACTTTTGTAATAAGCCGTTTGAAAAACTTATGAAAAAGTATGGTGTCATTCACAAGGTTGGAACGACATATCACCCACAAACGAATGGGCAGGTCGAATTGGCAAATCGTGAAATCAAACACATACTAGAGAAGACCAGCAATCCCGACTGGAAAGATTGGTCCCTTCGATTGAACGATTCGCTATGGGCCTACCGTACCGCATACAAGAACCCACTCGGAATGTCCCCATTCCGCTTTATGTATGGAAAACCTTTCCATCTTCCCGTTAAGCTAGAGCACAAAATGTATTGGGACATTAAGAGAGTCAATTACGATATGGACAAAGCCGGTGAAGCTCGCAAGCTTCAACTAAACGAGTTAGAGTAGATACACAATGATGCGTATGAGAATGCCAAGATTTCAAAAGAACGGATGAAACTCGCGCATGATAAGATTATTCGACGGAAAGAGTTTCAACAAGGACAAAAGGTACTCCTTTATAACTCCCGGCTTCATCTATTTCCGAGTAAATTGCGGTCTCAATGGACTGGTCCATTCATTGTCAAAAATGTATTCCCCCACGGAGCAGTAGAATTGGAAGATCCAAAAGTGGGAACACGTTCAAAGTCAATGGACAGCGCCTAAAGCCATATGTTGAGGCGTGCATAAAAGAGATCGACACCATTTGGTTGTTAGACCCCGTTTACGGGGTAGAGTGAACTGAAACTGAGAGGTCGTCGCACCCCCAATGTGTATGGGGTGAATTCTTGTGTATAGTTGTTGTCAATAGGTTAGGATAGTGGAGTCCGTAAGATCACATCCCAAAAGGAGAGGAATTCGAGCACCATCATGCTTTACAAGGCGAGCATTTAGAACCATAGTATCGAGGTGAGAGGTTATCGACGTCAAATAGGTTTCGGATCATCGGTTGGAGCAATCGAAAGTCGTAAGAGAGGAGTATACCATCCAATAGGTGATCTAGAACTAATCTGGGCACCGAATCGATCCGGTCCTGGGAACCCGGATTGGTTCGGTTTGGAAGAAATTGAAATAAAAAGTAAAGGGTTCGGATCGATCTAGTTCTGAGAACCCGGACCGATCCGATTTCTGCAACTCTTTATATTCCCTAGGTTCACCCCCTTTTTCCCAAATCCATCTCCTTCCCTCCCATTTTCATCCCCCACCCTTCCCAACAACCTCTTCCCTCCCAAATACCTCCCCATTTTCCCTCCAAAATCTACCCTCCCCTCTTCCCTCACTACTTATAAAATCCACACCTTCCCCATCCCATTTTCTCCACCTCTACTCACATTCTTACTCTCTTTCCCTATTTCTATACACCACTCCTCCTCACTCCAGAAACCATGGCCAGTCAACCAACCACTTCCCTAAAAATATGATTCCGCCCAAGTTCTCGGTGACGGAGCCGCTGGCTACCGTTCACTTTAAGAACAAAGATGGTGTGAACGTTTCTTCGTCCAACCTCGCCAGCTCCAGGTGGAGCATCAAGTCATTTGGAATGACATGCCTAATGCCGTCACAACTCTTTTTATGGTCCGGGGTTGGTGTCGCTTCCTCAATGAACCTCATAACGTGGTGTGGACCAACTAAGTAAGCGCCTTCTATGGCTCACTTGTCCACACCGAGCACAACGTAGCTAAAGCATACATACACGATATTCGTGTCCCTTTCTCTTTGGAAGTTCTGCTCCAGAAGTTGGCTGCCAAAGATGTCCCCAGCTCCCAACCATACACTTACCCCAACCCTCTTTTCCCGCTTGACAAAGATGTGTACATTTCCCGCATTGACCCCAATGCTAACTGGGTCACCGAGACCTACCCGGTAGGCCAGCTAAGCGATAAAGCGAGCCTCACTTTTGAAATCATATGCGCAAACATTCTCCCCACTAGAAATTAGTCGACAATGTGCCCGCGTCAAGCCACCCTCGTATATCACCTCTTCGACCACAACACCCCCATCAACCTGGCTCCTTGCATTTATAAGGAAATATTCTTCGCTGCCACGGATAAAAAGGGCAAAACCCCTCTTCCCTATGCCCGGCTCATCACGTCCATACTTGCGGACGCCGGAATTTCTCCCCCATAAGATTTCTCGAGCCTCCAAACTCCTTTTGGGGCAACCACCCGGACTAAACGTAAAAGACAACAAGCACGCATCCAAGCCCGATTGGCACAGGAGGCTAATGATACCAAAGAGGAGGATAGTGATGAAGAAGAGGAAGAGGGAGGTGATGACGAGATAAGTGAGGAAGACGAGGAGAATATCGTGATAGGCGAGGGTGATGCGGATTATGATAGTGAAGAGCATTATTATTTTTCACCCGCCAATGCAGAAATTAACCGGCGTCTCTCAGCGGTCGAATCATGACTTGATGGCTTCCTCCACCAATACAACACTGTTAAGTAGTCGACCTAAGGGCTTACCAGCATGATACCAGCATGATGCACCGTCTCAAGGCGGAGATGTATCAGATGACTATGCGTGCACCACCGCCGTCCTATTTCTATGACCCATATGATCCAAACACACCCGGTAGATCTAATCCCCCGCCTCAGTGATGCTCTTTCTGAAAGTTGGTTGTGTATCTGTTGGTTATTCTCACATGGTTGTTTGCTTTTCCTTTCCATTTGTAATGCATGTTGGTCTATCTTTATAAAATTATGCATTTTCCATATTTGTTCGTTTTATTCATTCGCACTTTTAATTTGCTTTGAGTTAGATTTTAGTCCTTTTTGCTTGAGGACAATGCAAAAGTCTAAGTTAGGGGGGTCACAAATGCGTCTTTCTAAAACTTCACAAATTTTCAAAAATGCCCAAAAATTTCAAAAAAATCGAAAAAAGTTTGAAAAATCCAAAAATATTTTTCTTCAAAATAAATAAAAATCGGAATTCAAAATTTTCAAAAATATATAAAAATCGGTTTAAAGTCTCAATTGTAAAAACATAGTACACAAAGCCGAAATGGGCCAAAGATGGAAATTGATCGAACATAGACGACTTAACGAATAAATGTAGAGATTTACCATCTCGGTGATATTCGAGCCTTTCATTTTTGTGAGTTTATAAATCAATCCGAATTAATGGTTAACTCAAAGTTATAATTCAGCGTCTAAAAAGTCATCGCGATCTCAATACCCTTGTTTTGATCGGTTATGAGAAATGTGGGTGATGTTGCCTTGAAAAACGTGCTAAAAATCTCTAAATTAAACTAATCTCGAGATGCATATGGTAACGCAATTAGTAATTTGGACAATGAAGTAGGCCCTCGTTTGTCACCCAAAAATGTTGTCTAGAAAAATTCGTGAAAAAGTACTCCTTTTTGCAACCCAATTTGAGCCTAATAAAAATTTTCCTTTCGTTTGACAACCCGAAAACACCCAATTGGCCCGGAATTGAGAAGGTTGATAATTCCATAAATGTATGTCCGAAAAGTGCAACAAAAAGGGGCAAAAGAATATAAATGCTTAACAAAAATAGCAAGAAGAGAAAAGTGTGAAAAACAGTAAAAAAAAATAGAAAAAAAATATGAGCAAAAGCCCGGAAAAGCAAGAAGAATTTCCAAGTCCAAAATTCCTAACCATTTCCATGTCACCCAATTACACATTAACCCCAAGAAAGTCCTAACCGAGTCCAAATTGCGAAATTGATTACCGCGTGGAGAGCTAAAACACAAAAAGATAATAAAAGAGATTAAAGGCATGAATTAGAGGTGATGTTCCCATAGCCCTATAATCGTAACTTGATGATGAGATCCATTTACCATAGAATTCCGTCTTTCTATAGTGTGCATGAACTTGGTTCCAATACATTTACTCCTTATATCACGCACACCGAGAAAAATAGCCACACTTTCGAGAGATTCGTTCGTGAGAGCATCCCGTGAGATTTTGAAATCAAAACGAATTTTCGGATAAGTAACGTAATGGTCAACCGGTGGAAATTCGAGGTTAAATTTCTGGCTGCGCACACACGCACTATAATTTGAGGCTCTTGAACATGAATTGATGATAACTATACAATTTATGACTATTTTGAGTTTTCTTTGAGTCGAATTTTGTGGGTATATTCACTGCAAACCCTCACGAGAGACAACTCGTCCTACTAGGGTAACCTAGGGGTTTAAAGGCTTGTTGCATATGCTAAAGACAATCGCTCACCCGTGAAAGAGGTATGCTATCCCATTTTAGAGTTGGATCATGTTTTGATTCTTTTACATTGCTCGGGATTATCAAAGTTCTAAGTTAGGGGGTTTGACTAGGCATAAATTCTTCCAAATTTACCCCTTACTTTAGAGGCTTTTATTACCCTGGACATTGTAAAATGAGTTGGTTTATCTCATATCATTGCTAATGGCTTCATCTAACAAGTATCCCGAGTTTCGTATATTTCTTATTGATTTGGCAGGTATTTAATACATAAAAGAAAGAAACAAAACCCGGGAGAAGCAAGAGAGAAGAAAGAAGACGAATCAAAAGGGCAAAAGCGTAATTTCCATCAGGAATCCGATTTTGGACCCAAAATAAAAGTCAAAGATCTCGAGTCTATGAATGCGTAAGAAGAAACGATGTTCAAATCCAAATTTTGGAATATAAGTTATGAAGACCCGAAGATGTGAGATAATCATGAAAATTTGAAGGGATAACGAAGAGAAATAGAAAAGAATATTCTGACCAATCCGGATGACTAAAAAAATGGATTGATCCGGGTGCCAAAACTCACTGTATAAGGTTGCGTCTACCGGACCGATACGATCCTCCTAAAAAAAGGATCGATCCGACCCCCAAAGATCTCTGCATAAATCTTGTTTAGTGGACCAATCTGGATGAAATAAAAATGATTCGATCCGATTATCACCTAGACCAATCCGAAATGTCCTGACCGGATCGATTCGAGGTTCGAGATTTGGGATTATCTTCTTCAAGATAGAGTTTTGTATGCATCCAACTCTTGTATTTTTCGTAGGGTATAAATTTCAAACACCTCCCATACATTAAGAGAGCTTCTAATTCGTTTTTAGAGAAGCCTTGAATTTAGTTTTGAAGGAAGAACAACAGAAACCTTAGTTTTGTCATTTAGCTTTGACTCAAGTTCTACAATTCAAGTAAATTTGTTCCAGTGTTTGTTGTAGTTAATTCATTAGTTAATAATTTCATTCTTCCCAATCCTAAGTTGTTAGGTAAGATGTCTTCGTTTATTAAAAGCATGTTTTCTTCTTGTTTTAATACGTCCGGCTAAGTTTTTATGGGTTGGGGTGCATGAACCCCACCCGATGTAATTCACGATAGTTGAAATAGTTGTTTGGAATTAAAAATCTTAGATGAATCGTTCCGTATAACTGGTACAACCGTCGTAGGACTTTTGATCTCGTTTGCCCTCGGTGACCGACATGCTTAAGAGTGCGATGCGAGTATTGGTTAATATGACACTGCTTTACTCGTCCTTTGCTTATATACTGTGCGGGCTACGATCTCTCATATATGTAATACTTAGGAGAACTAATGATAGGGTTCATTTAAGGTCCTAATTCTGAATCTAGTATCCTACAAAGTGAATTGCTAGGGTGTGGGGGATTGTAACCCGACCTATTTTTCTCATTTCTTAGTTAAAGTTTTAGTCAAATTATCATCAGCTTTCCGTTTAATTAGAGTAGTTTCATTTTATTTAGTCGTAATCTAATTAGTTAAGTATTCTCAAATTTATATCTAGTTGTAGTTGTCTTGTTTCCCAAAATCACCTTTTCATTCTTTTTTAGAGTCAAGGCTAGGTTAGCTTCATCTTTCCAACGTCGAATTATTACTTGAGCGATAGACTTTCACTTGAGCCTATATAGTACGCACATTGGACACATTTGTGGTCGCGTCAGTCACCTAAGGAACACTTGCTGCAACTGATCGATTAGCCTCCCGATTCAAAGATTTTTTTATTATTATTAAAGTTGGTCACGGCCTAAAGCTGTGACAATATTTTATACACAGTTAGTATAGCCACGGACCAAAGTCGTGAAAATATTATCTTTATAATAAGCGTGGTCATGTCCTAAAGACGTGATAATATCATATATATAGTAAGGTTGGCTACGGCCCAAAGCCATGACAAAGCTATATTGCACAGAAAACTGGTCATGGCTTTGAACCGTGACCAGATGGTTTTTAATCGCCTAATGGTCATGGGTTTGGGCCGTGACCAGGCTTACAAATAGGGTCAGGTCTATGGGCCGTGACCACATCTGTGACTATGGGAAATCCGTGACCAATCTATGAGTCAGGGATTTGGGCCGTGACCACCGAAATTGGTCATGCTCGATTCGGTTACGGACCAAATCCACGACCCACACTTCCTGGTCAGGGATAAAGTCCGTGACCATTGGCCCAATTTTGGTGTAGTTTTAATTAAGGATTTATTACGGGAGATTAATGTAAGAGAATAAGAATTTGAATGATCCAACTTCCATAACCACATCCTACTAGTCCAATACAACCATGCAACCAGAAATCAAACAAACCAACACAAGTTTATTCCATACTCCATCTATTTTATCTACGTAATTTAATTCATTATCAATAATAATCATAATACAATAAGCAAGGCTCGTATTGAATTTTCACAGAAAAGGAGCATGCATTTTCCATTTCAAAGGGGATATTTAACATAATACTTTTATTCAAAGTCCAAAAATTCTATTCTAATAACATTCCAATAAGATGAGCCCCTATAACTTTCCTAGGCCATAACTAAGTTCTACATTCTAAAATATTTGTTTGGGTAATTTTTACCAACAGTATCATTAAGAAAAAGGTTCAACCCTACTTAGTATAGGAAATTCTAAATTTTAGCAAGTTTATATTACTCTTAAAATAGTCCTAATCAATCAATTCTCAAAATGGTATTACAATCCCAAAAATGCACAACTTATAATTATAGTTCAATATCTCATGCCTTTCATTAAATAGAGCCCAAATCTTAACTTCAACTGTGTGAGATTATGAATTTCACCTAATTACATTTATATATAAGTAAGTCTCAATTTCATAAGAGTATATAATTTATCTTCAACCCTACATTTAGATTTACGTGAAATTTAGCATAAACATGTATAAAATTAGAAGAGTGGAAAGCAACTTGCCTAAATTAAGAAATAAACTTGACTTAAATTGAAATGAAAATATCTCAAAAATATTGTCTTGAAAACTTGATTTAAAAGCCTTGAGTTGGTTTATTTGATTTTCTTTTGAAAACCAGTTTGAAAGCTTGATCGGAAATTCAAAAATCCCCAATTGTTTGATTTTAGGGAAAGGGGTTTGCATGATAGAAAACTAAAGTGTTATTAGGTTTCTTGGGGAAGAAATAAGTTAAATGGGGGTTTGAGGCTTAAGAAAATAGGTAATACGTATAAGGTAGAAAACAATGAATAAAATAAAAGGGCTTCAGTGGACCCCGCGACCCAGTCGCGGCTAGGCTACATTGTTGCATCTATTAACCCTAGCAAAGATCCTTATTGATGTAAAAACCCTAGTCTCTACTTGCCTCCCAAGTAAAAAGAAAAATACCTATTTACCTAAAGCCTCCACTCAAAATTCCTAATAACATAAACTCGGCATATAACATAAATTAATTATCAAATTGACCTAAACATTTGTCAAATCAAACTTTAGCCCATAATTTTTTTCTCAATTTATCATTTGAAAGGTAAAATACAAGTTAACTCAATTTAACTTTATTTTCTCATAAATGAATTCAATTTCTTCGTTTATATTATATAATTAATCCACGTTTTATTCTAATTAATTAAATCAATATAATTTATTAATTACTTAAATATTGGGGTATTAGATTCTTTCCCTCTAACTAAAAGAATTCAGTTCTCAGAATTCACAAAAAAATAACACATACCTACCTCAAAAGAAGTGCAAATATTATTGTCTCGTCGTATTTTCTTAATCCCAGTTGGAATCATCCTCACTACGGTGATCCCACTAAACGCGTACCAAGTGAACTTCCTTAGTCCTCAGAATCTGGACCCTACGGGTTGGTTCCTCACTATACAAAACATCGACGTCTAACTGAATGTCCTCTAAGTTAAGTGTTGGTATGCAGCCCTGCCCTATAAGAATCTACAAAGCATCGATAAATGAAATAAATTATGTACCCGATCTAAATGGTCTAGAAGTTCTAAATGATACGTGAGTGACCCTATGCGATCCGTGATCATAAACGACCCGATATATCTTGAGGTCAACTTGCCTTTCTTCCCAAAAGGCATCATCCCCTTTATGAGCGACACCTTTTGAAGTACCTAATAGCCTACTTGAAACTCAACATCATTCATATCCAAGTTTTCATAAATATTTTTTCTACTATGGGTTATCTTGATTCTCTCTTGAATCATCTTGATCTTCTATGCAGTCTTCAAAACGAGCTCGGCTTCCAATAGGTGATTGTCGCTCGAGTTGAACCAACACACCTGTGACCTAAAAGGTTTCTCATGCAATGACTCATATGATTCCATAATGATCTATTTATAATAACTAATATTACAGGTGAACTCAACCAAAGGTAAGAGCTCCTACCAACAATCCCTGAAATCCAATACACACGAACGAAGAAAAACCTCTAAAATATGGTTCACCCACTACATCTGCCCATCTGTCTGAGTATAGTATGGCATACTCAAGTGCAACCTAGTCCCCGTAATCTCCTGGAAACTTCCTTAAAAATTAGATAAAAAAAGTCAGATATCTATCTAAGATAATCGACAAAGGTACGCCATACAACCAAAGAATCTTAGATAAATACAAACATGCATGCATATCTATCGTAAAGTAGGTGCGAACAGGAAAGAAATATACAACCTTTGCCAAACGATCAATTATAACCCAAATGGAATCGTGTTTCTTAGGCATCAAAGGCAACCCGATGATAAAATCCATCGAAATGTTATCCCACTTCCAATATGGAATGAGTAAAGGATGAAGTTTACCCAATGGTGTTATACTGGGACACAAATATACCAACGTCCTCATGCTTGATCCTAGGCTAAAAATATTTTCTCCTCATGTCTTAGTACATCTTACTAAAACCGTTATTTATCAAAAACTACGATCCATGGAACTCCTTCATAATGATCCTATGCAATTCCTCATCTAAAGGCACAACCAACCTCCATTTATACTGCAATCCACCATCTAAAGAAATGATGTAAAGAGAGAAACTGATGGCCAAAAGCTCAACCACTTTCTCCCTATAAAACATATCATATGCCTATGCTCGAACCACCCGCATAAAGATATCATAAATCACAATGAGTATCCCCATGAACGCATTGGCTAACTCCCTAATAATGTGAATAAACCCCATAAAAATCGACTGAAGTGTAGAGAAACTTTCAATTGATCGCCGACTCAAAGAATCTGTCACTACATTAGCATTCCCCAATTAATAGTCCTTGATAAACTCGAACCACCATCGCTACCTCATGTTCAAATATTTTTATGTGACAAATACTGAAGACTCTTATGATCACTAAAGAGCCTAAACTTCTCACCCAGTAAATAATGTCTCCATGTACATAGTGAGAACACTACCGTTGTTAGTTCCATATGATGAGTTGGATAGTGATACTTATAGGGATTCAACTTCTAAGATGCATAGGCAATAGGATGATCTTTCTGCATTAACGTTCCACCTAATCCCTATAGGGAAGCATCGATGTCTACCAAATACTGAACCCCAATCCTAGGAAGAACCAAAACTGGAGTAAAAGTCACCTTCTATTTGAGGCTATTAAATTTATGCTGACACCTCTTGGTCGATACAAACTATATCCCCTTCTAAGTTAACTCAGTCAATGATATCATGATCTTCAAAAATCCTTGAATAAATATTTGATAATATTCGGCCAATCCTTAAAATTTACAAACCTCCTTATGTGTCACGTTGTCCCCAATACAACATGACCGACACCTTTTTTGGATCCATCAATAATCTCGACACTGAAACAACACGGCCTAAAAATTACACCTCTCGTTTCCAAAACTCACTCTTTTGTAACTTTTCACACAACTTATGCTCCTGTAATGTCTAAAGAGTAACTCTCAAATACTCGACATGCTCATCCTCGATCCATGAGTAAATTAAGATGTCATCTATGAAGATGATGATAAACTTATCCAAATATACTTTGAACACTTAGTTAATCAAATCTATGAACACGATGGGGGCATTGCTCATAAGGAATGGCATGACACTGAACTCTTAGGAACTATAACGAGTCGATAAGTAAGTTATCAGCATGTCCTCCACTGGTACCCTCAAATAATGGTACCTCGAACGCAAATCTATCTTTGAAAAGAATGAATTACCCTGTAATTGATCAAACAAATCATTGATACTAGGCAAAGGGTACTTGTTCCTCATTGTCACCTTATTCAACTCACGGTAGTCAACATACAACTATAGTGAACCATATCTCTTCTTTACAAAGAGAACTGGATCTCCCCATGTCAATGTGATGTGGCGAATGAATCCATGATGAAATATATGCTTTATCTTCTCTCTTAACTCCATCATTTTGATAGGAATCATTCTATATGGAGCTTTGGCAATCTTTTTGGAGTCGAGAGCTAAATCAATCGTAAAGTCAATCTCTTGAGTTAGCAATAACTATGGAACCTCATCAAGTACATTAAAAATCCTTGATAATCAATAATGAGTCTAATAAAATAATAATATCCTCCTAATTCTCCTCGTCAATAATATACAAGTATGTCATGACACCACTCTTAGTCCTAGGCATAGACAAAATATACATCTCTTGGCCTGGTATAGTGAAAAGAATATCCCGACCCTTATAGTCTATATGAGCCTCATACCTAACCAATAAGTCCATACCTAAGATCATATTATAAGAATTAGTATCTAAAACTTAAAATCTACCTTAGAGCATAACATATCGGTGTAAATATCTACATCATCACAAACCTCTAAAATATGAGTAGATACACCTAACAGTGTAGATATCGATAAAGCCCTATTTCAAGGTCTAGGCTATAATCTAGAAAACTACACAAAGCTATGTGACATAAAAGAATGTGTTGTGATGGTGTAAAAAAACTAGTTAAGGTTATATAAACATAAAGCATACCGTCCACCTCTAAGTTCTTCCCCTGGTCCTCCTACTAAGGTTGTCTAATCTAATAAACCCAACCATAATGAAGTGAGGACTTATGTTATGTAATTAGGTGTCTGGGTAGTGTCGTTATCATTTGTGTCCATAGTGTTGTGTAGGGCAATATTGTTATTAGGGCATGAAGCCCCAGTAGCTCTACCCCTGGCCCAACTCACCATGCCAATACTACCCGAGAGTATTCACACTCAGGAAAACTCGAGACCTATGTACCTTACCCATGAATCGAAAGTACACTCCATCAAATGGGGTTATGGGTGACCCTACTTCCATTGATGTTATTGGTGTTGTGATTGTTGTTGTCCCTACTCGATCTAAGGATGTCTCTGTAATTGTTGTTAGTATCTCTCCTTCCCTGGTTATAAGTGTCTCCACTTCCCTTATCCCTAAGGACCTTGCATACCACATTTTTCTCTTCCTAAAGTCGCCTCTATCTTAGGACCACTGGATTGTCTGACTTTCACTATTTTCCTCTTACGCTCCCACCTATCTTAACAATGTATAAGCGCAATGTCTACTACTTGAGTGTAGGTTGTAAAGTTCAGGTTCCTTATAAGAACTTATTTGATGGGCTACGCTAGTCCCTTCATAAACCTCCTCGTCTTTTTCTCCTCTGTATCAACCTCATCATGTGCAAAAAGGGGAAAACTAGTAAACTCCTACTCATACTCAAAGGTGGTGCGAGATTGATAATCAAGAGAAAACTCAATATCATTCTACTCCTGAATAGACTGTAGGAAATACTTGGTGTCAAATCATAGAAAAAACTACTATAAGTCATACTCTCTTGATCCTCCATAGATATCACACTTCCCGCAATTGGATAGCATCCCCAACCAGCCAAAAAGTAGTTAGAACCTACTTTTCACCTCCGTACAGCTCAATAAGCCCAAATGCCTTTAGATGTCCTAATGCCACTACTTCACCATAATGGGATCGGTAGAACATGCGAATATAGGTGGGTTGTTTATCATAAAGGCTCCTCATGCCTTCTCCTATCACAATGTGTTCGGTGTTACCGGCTGAGGTGTTACAGGAAGCACCTTTTGTCTACCTATTGGAAATCCTGAATGTACTACTTCGTTCATCAAAACTGATAATTGATGTGCACCAACATGATACTACCCCTAAGCATCTGGGTGTTAGGATACCGTGCATCTCTATTTCCTAGGGAGCAAGGGCTATAGGCTTAGCTTGCCCTATGGGCTCTCCGTCCTGATGAAATCTCTTCCTCGGTGGCATCTGAAATTCACGATAGAAATCCTATCAATACGAAACATAGATAAGAATACAAAAAAATCCACATATAAAAGATCAATACACAGAAGTATACAAGAACCTATAACCCTATAGGCCTAAGACCATGCTCTGATACCAATTGTGACACCCTATATATTTAATATGCATGTTTTTCAAATCTAATTATTAAATTGTGCATGTTATTCACACAAATAAATACGATTTTCAACATGAAGAGATCAAACGAAACATATGACAAATATAAGAAAGCGATATGAAAGTCCTCAAATATAATCTCATAACGAAATGTCTATAACATGATAGAAATATGATAATATCCACACATAAATCCTCAAATACAAATCCTAAGATAAAACTCAAAAAGATACATGCCAATAATAAAGTCTCATAATACATGACAACCAAAATATCCAAATATCACTCACTCAACTAAAAATAAAAGGATACTCTAACATGATAGAAACCTACCTTGTCACTAAAGATGGAAACTCTTAAAGAGAAAAATCGAGGATATGTGCTATCTGGAATATGAAAGACTATGCGTAAGGTCAATACCTAGCACCTAAAAGTCACCACGAATAAAGATGGGTCAAAACCTTAGCAATTTGATTAGCTACGAAACTCAAAGTAGGTATATATGCAAATGGTAAATCCACACTAGATATAATCAATATTATTAGCCCATTATATAATACACAACCTCAATAGTGCTTTCGAATTAACTCAATTTATTTCACAATTTAATTATTATCTTAATTAATCAACATGTAATCGGTGTGCTACCCTTCTCCTCGGTCATCAGAAGAACATACGGTACACCAAATCAAACTATTACACATCCCATAGTCGCCTTCTCCATAGTTTTGGAAAAACTCTACATAATGACAGAACTCCTCAACATCGTGTGATGCAATAACAGTCTATAATAGATAATGCTCATTAAGTATCTCAACATAAGGGTGTTCCTTCTCGGCACTAACCCAATAATCCACATTTCATAAGTTCATTTATCAATGACATTCTCATTTTAAATCATATTTTAACGCTCATTGGTACAATGTTATTACCCCATTACCACACCCTCGAGTTATTTCAAAAAAGCATATATACACGTGTTTTGCCTATACAATAGAAGTTAAAGGGATACCAAGTCTACATGGAACTATTCATAAACTGAAGCTTTAAAGTAAATGTATATGTATTTTATTAAAGGTTTACACTTGTCAATCCTACCCATCTTAAAGCCCCGTGGATAGGACGTCTCATAAAACTTAGATCAAAACAAAAAAAACCTCATACACTTATGTTTGGATAAGATAATCATTGTGATAAATAATTATTTAATTAATTAAGGGTTTATCATGAGACATTAAAGTAAGATAGCAAGCTTATGAATAATCCAACTACCATAAACACTCCCAACTAGTCCAATACAACCATGCAACCATATATCGAATAAACCAACATAAGTTTATTCC
This sequence comes from Sambucus nigra, assembly GCA_949130495.1. Lineage (NCBI taxonomy): Eukaryota > Viridiplantae > Streptophyta > Magnoliopsida > Dipsacales > Adoxaceae > Sambucus > Sambucus nigra. The sequence continues at coordinate 97,075,877 of OX422212.1, forward strand.
TTACTCCTTATATTTCATCTACATGATTTAATTTATCATCAACAATAATAATAATACAATAATCAAGGCTCATATTGAATTCTCATAAAAAAGGGAGCATACATTTTCCATTTCAAAGGGGATATTTAACATATTACTTTCATTCAAAGTTCAAGAGGTTTATCATAATATCATTTCAATAATATGAGACCTCATAACTTTCCTATGCCATAATTAAAGTCCATGTACTAAAATATCTATATTTCTATAATTCTCACTAAGGGTACTACCATTCAAGCAAAAGGTACAACCCTAGTAAAAATGATAAATTCATAATTTTATCAATTCTAACTCAAGCCCATATTACTCTTCAAATAATGCCAAGTAATCAATTCTTAAAATGATATTACAATCCCAAAAATTCACAATTTATAATTAGTTCAATATCTCATGTCTTACATTAAATAGGGCACAAATCTTAACTTAAATCATGTGAGGATTATGAATTTCACCTAATTAAATTTATTCATAAGGAAGTCTCAAACTCCTAAGGGTTTCAAATTTATTTTTAATCCTACAATAAGATTTAGGTGAAAGTTATCATGAACATATAAAAAGGACAAGAGTATAAGCCAACTAACCTCAATTGAGATATAAACCTGAATTGAAATGAAAATTCCTTGAAAAGATTGTCATGAAATCCACTTGAAACCTTTCTTAAAAACTTTATTTGAAAGCGTTGAGTTGGTTAATTTGAATTTCCTTTCAAAATACTTTTAAAATCTTTATTAGAAATCCAAAAATCCCCTTTGGTTTGATTTGAGGAAACTAAAGTGTATTTAGGTTTCTTAAGGAAGAAAACAAGTTGAATGAGAGTTTGAGTCTTAAGAAAATAGGTAAAATGTATATGGGTACAAAGAGGTAAAAATAAAATAAAAAGGCTCCAGCGCACCCCGCGTCCCACCCGCGGCTGCTTCGCGATTGTGCACCTGCCCTCACATTTGCAATCAACCTTATCGCGATCACTGCCCTCGTGTGAAATTACCCCATTGTAACGACTGTTAACCCTAGCAAAGATCCTAGATATGTAAAAACCCTAATTTCTACTTACCTCCCAAGTAAAGACAAAAGACATTTATCCAAAGCCTCCACTTAAAATTACCAACGAAACTAACTCAGCATATAAGTTAAATTAATTACCAAATTAACCCAAACTTTAATGTAATCAAACTTTCTACATAAATTTTTCTCAATTTATCAATTAAACTAACAAATTACAAGTTAACTCAATTTAACTTTTTTCTCATAAATGAATTCAATTACTCTGTTAATAATATAAAATTCATCTAGGATGTATTTAAATCAATATAATTGATTAGTTCATTAAATATTAGGGTCTTATATTCTAAACTTTGGAATTAATAATTTTAGATCCATGATCACTTCTAAGTCTCACAATAGGTAGTGATTGTTCAATTTGAATTTTTTTGTATATAGACACTATAATCTCAAAAGAATCACTTGTCTCTCTCATAAACCTAATAAATGTGATCCTAGAATAGTCAACAACCATCACAGAATAATATTTCTGCCTTCTTATACTCCTAGTTTTCAAGGGACCCATCAAATAAGTATGTACTAACTCTAGAGGTCTAGATGTAGTAATCTCATTCAACTTAGGAAGACCTTTTCTCATTAACTTTTTAACTTCGAAAGACCTTTAACTCTCTCTTTTCAGGATAAACTCTCCAATTGTATAAAGTTGATATGTCCAAACCTTTAATGTCATAAGTCAATGGACTCCACTTTCTAATTTTGACACATAACCTTAGGTTCACTCACAAGTATGCAATAATTATCACTTGATTTAATTCTCCATTTTCTTATTTCCTCACTAAGCTCCCATCATTCAAAAAACTTATAAGATGACCATCATCACAAATTAGCAATAATCCCTTCAACATAAACAATATTGTGAAATGTAATGCTCTCAAAAACATTCATGGTACCCTTACCCCACATTAACTTTCTTTCCATTTCCAAATATGACTAAATCTCCATTGTAATCATATAATTTAGTGAAAAGTACCGTTTGACCCGTCATATGTCGTGAGCAACCACTATTAAAATAAAAATTAATAGATTTTGATACTTTTAATCCGCAATGATGACAAAACACTTATGACTATCTTTCTTAATCCATTTAGGTTTAGCTTAGGCACCTTTTATCAACTCACTCAGTTCCTTCTTGATTTTCTTAAGTTCATTTTCAAGTTTCGAGTTAACGTCTTGAAACTCATTTCTCCTTGAGAACATTGTGTATGAATATTGCTTATCTTTTTGAAGTTTGTAGAAAAAAATTCTCAAATGTCCTCTCATAAATCAATATAAATATTTGTAAATTTAAAAAGGTTTTTGAGCAATATTCATGTTTTTTTAAATATTTCTTATTTTTATTTTTAAAAACGTTATAACTCTTAAAATGATTTACATGATGTCAAAGATGAGGATTTAGTTTCTTGAACACTTTTTTTTTATTCTCTTGAATTTCAGGCCTTTATACATGTTAGCGTGGAATGCTCGATACCACTTTGAAAATGTGAAAAATAATAATTTGATACCAATTTTTGAGTGCACAGTGCAAACTTAAAAGTCCCAAACACACAAATCCAATTTTATCAAATTTTAACTATTGATTAAATTAGGTTTGCATATCATAATCACAGAAATTAACTATGCGTGCAATCAAACACGAAAACTAAGGGAAAATCTCTTTTCAGGGCAAAACCTACTTTTCAACACTTTAGAATTCTTACAAGCTAGCCGACTTACAATATAACTTGATACAAACGCAAGTATAACACGCAGTCTTCACATAATCTCTAACGATACCACTAGTTTCTGAGCATTCCACAAGTGGCGATTCAGCCTCGATATCCACCGATTCAGCCTTCAGCCACTACACCAAATCTGCCTAATTGTCACGGTCATTGACCTTGACAAGTTAGACTTGTTAAGGTCAATGACCGTGACAATTCGGGGTGAGACAATTTTTTTTGTCACGGACGTGTCACGGTCATTGACCTTGACAAGTTCGTTAGAATTGTCACGGTCGTGTAACGGGCCATGACCATGACAAGTTTAGTCACGGTTAATAACCGTGACAAATCCTTGACCCTTTTTAAAAACATTATCATGGTCATTGACTGTGACAAGTTCGTGACAACCTTATTTGTCAAGGACTTATCACGGTCAATGAGCGTGACAATTCTGGGCAGAATTTAAAAAAAATCTGTTGGGCAGTATGGCCACTGCCACTGCCCAGTAGTATATTTGTACCTGTTATAGCAACGTTGTACCTATTCAAACATCATATATACAAACAAACTAAAGATAATGCAAATATATATTCAAAATAGAAACAATATACATGACGATATAATCCAAATATAATTAAAATGTACCAAATTTAAAATAATGTCACTACATGTCTGGGGTAAATGTGAGGAGGTGAGTAGGCCACACGATATACGAATTGACACACCCACTAATATACATCGTGTCGCATTATTCGCGCAACCACAATAGGGAGTTCTTCTTCCCAGGTATCACATGCGTGACGAGCACTTTGGACTCGATCTCTTGAAGGGCACGTCCATGAACTATTCCACCCTGAACGATATTCGGGTCCCTCAACCCCTGCCCTATCCGCTAGCCATCAAATACGTCCAATATGAGCTCGCTCGTCCAACCAATTGTCGACATCGATCTGAGGAAGGGAGCCAAATAAGTAAGTGGATCATCAAAGTACACACATGTCGGTGATGAAGCAGCGAGGTCCACATCCTCGTCATCATGTGCCTCGTTCTCTCGCACCTCCTCCTCCTCCTCCTCCACCGCCTTCTCCTTCCCTTTCCCCTTACGGTCTCCGCCCAACGTACGTTTCATGAATGAGTACATATCTTGGACCATCGCCTCCAAACGGGACAGCTTCGCGTCATGTGAATCCACCGTTCGAGCCAACCTGGTGTCGCTCGTCTCCAATCCGATGATCCTAGATTTGGCCACCCATGAGCTCACCCCCTTGTCCTCCCCTTGCGATCAGAGCCAAGCACTTGGCTGAGTGCGTCTGTAGACAAAGACACCTTGTCGGCATCAGACTGCGACTCATGCACTTTCTTAAGCTTTGCCTGAAACGACAAAAAGCACATGATTAGTAAAATAAGTAAACTAAAAAATTATAACGTAATTAACACAAATTAAACTATCGGATTACTTACAATCGTGTCTGCGACGCTCGGGGACACCTCCTTGTCCTTCCCCTTCTTCGTTCGAAGAGCCACATAAGTATCGAGCATATGTGGCTTACCCCCTGGGCCACTCCCTACCCCCTGAAATAAAATAAAGTAAAATTAGTATCGGCCCCGCAAAGTAAAATAATGAAGAATAATATATTTATGTAGTTATAGAAAAATTAAATCTTACTTTCATCCTATGCTCCACCTCGGCGTAAGATGTCCGGCCGGAGTACTGCACGTCCGTCTTTTTTGCCCGATTTTCCCTCCCCGATTGGCGAGATGCCAATTGTTGATCCTCGATCTCATTGTCAATGAACTTTTGCCATTGTGCCAATGAGATCGGCTCCTTGGGTGGGACGGATCCACGCCATTGAATAATGGACTCTCGTATTTTCCCAAAGTACCGTGTCCGCATATTTTTCTACCACGTCTTGTGTTGTTCCCTCAACTGCTCCAAGACGGAATCGCATAGCTTTGGATCCAAGTTGAATTGTTCCTGTCCAACAAATACAATGTTGGTTACGAATAAATATAAATATAAATATAAAATGAAATTGAAATTGAAATTGAAATCGAAATCGAAATCGAAATCGAAATCGAAATCGAAATCGAAATCGAAATTGAAATTGAAATCGAAATCGAAATTGAAATTGAAATTCAAATTCAAATTGAAATGGAATTGAAATTGAAATTGAAATATTCATATAAATCTAAATATATTACCTGTAGTGCCGTCCAAACAGCTAACTTGAGTTCATATGGCACCTCCTTCCAACTCATAAACCCCGGGCTGATGACCGTCTTTAGCAGCTCGAGGGATCTCGCTAATAGCTCCGATTTGTTCTCGATGGTAATCCCAAATTTGCCATATTTGGGGAGCCTAGGGGTCGAGGAGCCCTCGTTGCCTCCGCTACCACCGAGCCCAGACGACATCATCATAAACAGCATCATCATCTTCGCCTTAATACCTGAAGGAGACATTTGCTGTAAAAAAATGTTATTAGTACAGATAAAAAAAATGTTATTAGTACACATAGACACACACCCCTACCCCACCCCCTCCCCCCCTCACCCCACCCCCACCACTCACACGCACACGTACACGTACACGTACACTCCCCCACCACCACCACCACCCTACCCCCCTCCCCCCACCACACCCCCTGCCCCCTCCCCCACCACACACCACCACACACATATATACACACACATATACACATACACACATAAATATGTCTAAATTAGTTGAAAACATCTAACGTGGATACATGTATCGAGATTTTATGTCATCTATTGGAACTATTAAAAAAAATTCTTCTTTGTTTAAGGTAATTGACACTTAATAAATTTTATTGCAAGTGAAAACATTTTTTGGACAAAAAAAATCATTGAAGTCAAAATAACGCATATAAAGCATGGAATAGATGTAAAGCAAATTTGAAGTAAAAAAAATCATTGAAGTCAAAATATTATTTTTAAGAGGTTTTGTTTATTACTATATATATTATATATGCCGGAATAGATGTAAAGCATGGAATAGATGTTATATATTATGTCCGTTCGAATGCCTCAAAATAAAAAATTCTAAAATTATTTTTAAAACTTGTTCCTAGATCCCAATACTTCAAAAGGTAAATGCACAACTCAAAAAAATTCTTCAATACTTCAAAAGGTTTTTAAAACACATTTTATGAAAAAATTCTCTTGAGTTAAAAAACATCTTAGTGTGTGCAATTAGCCAATATTATATCAAACTTCTCGAAAAGACATAGTCCTCATATTCAATCATGGAAGGCTCCAATGAGAGATAGTGCATGATCTTCAATCTTTAGTCCTTAATTAGATTATGTCTCACTCATAACGAACCAATTATATATAACTTGATAGACTCAAATGTTTTGATACATGAGAGAGCCCATTTATATATAATACAAATGTTTACATTTTCAATAAGACTTTTGCCAACATTTAGTGAACAATAATGGTTCTTTCGCTTTTATTTGTTAAATACTAATCTACTAAGAATTTGGCAACATCCACGATGAAAAACATTGGTAGGAGAAAAATGCTACCAATTTAATGTTTTAATGGTGAAGGAAAGTTCAAAATAACTTGCATTATTAAAAAATAAATATCTTTCAACAGAAAGAATGCATTGATTTCTTTAACTCCAAGAATAAAAATTCTAGAATCACTTAGAAATAAAATCACAACGAATTATTTTTTATCTTTAACCATAGTCAAAATATCGTAATCTTCCCTTTGAAATTAAAATTAGACACAAATATACAAGTACAAATATCTTCAATGTGGAATTAAGTCGATAACACTAATATTTTAAAGTCCAAGAACGATATCTAACCTAAGACAAAAGTATAGGTTAAGCAACAACATATTAACATGTGAATTGTCTAATTCGAATGAAAATGAGTTAATCTTTATATACATAATCATCAATATTAATCTAAATTAGCTTATACCCATACGAGGCTAATTTTATATGCATAATCATCAATGTTTTGCCTCTAATATAACAATCCCCTATTTTCCACATACTCACCCACCACATACACACACACACACACACACACACACACACACACACATATATATATATATATATATATATATATATACACACACACACACACACATATATATACACACAAACACATATATAAATGGAAGAGAGAGAGAGAGAGAGAGAGAAATTAACCTGAAACTAGAGCGTAGATAGAGAGAGAGAGAGAGAGTTGTAAAAAGGAGGGAACGGTGGGGGGAGGGGGAAAGAAGGGGAAAGAGTTTTTGCTGCAGAAGTTGTCACGGTCGTGTCAAGGTCCTTGACCGTGACAAGTCCGTGACAAGTAAATTTGTCACGACCTTGTCACGGTCAATGATCGTTACAATTCTTTATCACGGTCTTGTCAAGGTCAATGACCGTGACACAAAATACGTATTTTTTATCACGGTCAATGACCTTGATAAGGGTGGCCGGCTGAAAGGTAACAATGTTATCATTTTGGTGTAGTGTGTTCAGCCTTCTTTCTAGCGTGATCCCTTGAGTTCATAAATTCAGTCCTAGAGAATCATCTCCATAAGTGTATCCAAGATACGAAACTTCAAGGGTTTAAAAAATATTCATAAAAACTATTTGGGGATGTGAAGTTGTGAATCAAAAGTATTTTGGTAACATAAAATTTGAAAACTTTTTCTACAGATATCCAAGAAATAGTTTATCAAAAGTCTTATGAAATTTGGAGATGAAACAGGTATTTATACACCTGCCATAAAATTCGAGGTGACGAATTCGTTCAAACGAAATTAGAAGTCATTCGAATAAGAAAGTTATTTTGTTTGAACGAAAACACAGTTCATTTGAACGAGAAAGAAATCTCATTAGAACAAGCTTTAAACGAGTTTCAAACGAATTCAAAAAGAATGCGTTCCTTGGATGTTCGTTCGATGTAGATCTGATGAGCCTTCTAACAAACACGTCATTTCGTTCGAACGATTTAGAAATCTCGTCTGAACGAGGTTAAAAAAACTAAAAAATCCGGCCCCGATTTTTAATAAAAATAACATCTGAAATAAACTTATGAATAATTTCAAACTCCTAAAAGAATTATACCTTCATGAGATATAAGGGAGTCTTGAACTTGGAGATGTTGGAGTTCGGTTCATCGTGTCGGAGCATGACGGTTTATAACGAAATACGCCAAATATGCCAAAGTGCAAATAAAACAAATAAAAAGCCTAAGCTAAAAGATATGAGCTTACAAATCTATCCCTTTGGCTATTCCAATACAAAACTAACCAAAACTCAAATTATAAAAAATACTCCTCTACGACAAAAAAATCATAATACCCTCTCAAACCCTAGAAAGGGATGGTATAGGTGAAACTTTGTCTCCAATCTCATCATGATCAACCCTATGGGTAATATTGTCTCCATCCTGTGTACTATGCTCCTCCTTTGGATACCTACACATATGAAGAAAAGAAAATACCCGGTGATGCATCGAGTTTGAAAAGGAAATAAAACTCATAATGTTTTCTCCCCAGTAAATCAAACTCATCATCAAATCTCCCCCTTAATTTGTTCTCCCCTTTTTTTTCCGAAATAGACAAAGGAGTAGAATTTAAACATGAAGTATAAATTATCACATAGATATGTAAACAACGCACGAGTCATGATACTCTCAAGGGTAAACACAACCAACTATTTATGAAATTTTTCACTTTTTAAAAAGTGTAAATATTACAAATGCAACACGAAAACTCAAGTACAAATAATCCAAACTATGACCAAGTATATGATAACCATGGACTAAATGTAAATCGCAATGAGTCAAAATATGATACTATATATAATATATGCAAAACATACCAATGAAAATTTGTCACGCATATATAGGTATAAACGACTACAAAACTCGACACAAAACAGATAATCTTTATACACTAGCATAGTATCAATGTGTCTAAACATGTGGGATGGAATGGATGGGCGCGAACTAGATACAAATGAATTATGACCTAAACACTCAAATATGTTCAAGAAGTTCGGATTGATCACAAAACTTTATCAAACTAAGCTTTTGCCTCAAGTGACAAGATAAAAGTGAACTTTAATGAATAAACATGCACAATGCACACAAGCCTAGATTTTGATGATTCTAAAAATCAATAACGTCATGAAAAAATAAGCATAACTAGTATTCATTGTGCAAACTCGTTGATCTTCAACTAAACACCCTCAAAAGATAAACATATATCATATTTTCATTTCTTTTCTTTTCTCAATTCTTTTGAAGTTATTTCTTTTGAATGGCCAAGCATTAAACTAAGTTGGCCCCTTTTTGGCAATTTTTCTATTTTTATTGCTTTTAATCTTTTCATTGGGCTCTTTCCAATGGTGGCTTTTTGGCAAAGGATATTTACTCCTTTCGTAGACCTTTCATGTACGTCCTCATTATTTTTTAATACTAAACAAATAAACTCACGAGCAATGGTTCTTACATACACAAACCCATAGTCACATAAATATGTAGATGATAAAACTTATGGGAAAACATCTCACAAAACTCAAATATACATGTGAAGTTAACGTTCAAAAAACTCGTGCATGTGTGTGCGGGACCATATACAAAGTCAAACCCATAAACCAAATCAAGTTTGAATCAACTCCACAAAAAATGCTTAACAACAATCTAAGTATCTACAATCATAACCAAATGTTCTAGCCACATGAAAATTATAGAGTGAATCGAATTCAAACACACCAATATGCCATACCAAATGTGTAAAACTAAAATACACAAAAACCAAATATTTTTTTGTATTTTTTTAAAAAAAATCAAAATAAAATCTTTTTGTATTTTTCCAATATGACACAATAAAAGAAAAATATAATAAAAAAGATACACATGTCATAACACTAGAAAACATATATCATGAAGCATAACTAGAGTATGACAAATAAAATCATACAATCAATCACCCATAAAATATAGCATGTGAAAAATTATGTTCAAGCATGCGAGAATCAAGAATCAACTAGACTAACATCTAGTGCCTTCAAAACGGATTTCCTAACACAAATGATATGTACCTAATACGCCAGGTTTCTGGAACCAAAGGGACACTAGACTTTAAATTCCTAAGACCTCTTCCAAGATCATAATAAAATTGCCTAAGGTGACATTTCCTACCATAATGCGAACATGTGTAAATACAAGGAATGTTACATATGGGTTGACCTTTTCTAACATCCTAAGATGTGGTTACCTCCTAAAATAAATAATGATCTTGGTTTTGACACCTGAAGCATTAGAAATATGGGAGTCAGTACCATCACTATCAAAACTACTAAAGTCTTCTAAAGTTTCTTTTAACTTTAAAATTTTAGAATTAAGCAAAGAATTAAACTCTTCAAGTTTTAGAGACTCCTTCTTTAAATATTCAATTATTCCTAGAAGGTTATCTCGCGCCTCCTCAATGAATGCAAATTTATTCCTAAGAGTCTTCTCACATGCCTTCAAATCTAAAACCAATTTATCACTATCTTCATTGGCACGTACATAAACCCTAGTAATTTTAGAGTCTTCTAATTCTTTCTTTAAAACTCGAACCCCTTACTCACTCTTTTTCTTGGATACTTCAAAAAAATTTAAATCATGATCCATGCTCATAAGCTTCTCATGAAAAAAAATCTCTTTGAGTTTCAATAGTTTGCAAAAGTTCCATAGCAGCTTTAAAACAAAAATTTTATTTTTCAAGAATATTAATTCTTTTAGAAAACTTCAAATTCAAATGAAATAAATTTTCACTATTGCTATCCATCGAGAGAAAAATAAACAAATGCGAGAAAAGAATAAAAAAAACACCTTAAACAACACTAAATAAGGATTTGCATGATAAATTAGTGCAACCCGCTCTGATACCACTTGTTAGCGTGGAATGCTCGATACCACTTTGAAAATGTGGAAAATAATGATCTGATACCAATTTACGAGTGTGTAGTGCAAACTTAAAAGTCCCAACTACACAAATCTAATTTTAGCAACTTTTAATCTTTGATTAAATTAGGTTTGCATATGATAATCATCTAATCACATAAATTAACTACGCATGCAATCAAATACGAAAAATAAGGAAAAATCTTTTTTCATGGCAAAGCCTATTTTCCGTCACTTTAGAAACTTTAAAAGACAGTCGACTTACAATACTACTTGATACATATACAAGTATAACGCGCAGTCTTCGCAGAATCTCCAAAGATACCACTAGTTTCTGAGCAGTCCATAGGCGGTGATTCACCCTCGGTATCCACCAATTCAACCTTCAACCTTCTTCTATCGTGATCCCTCGGGTTCACAAATTCAGTCGTAAAGAACCCTCCCCAGAAGTGTATCCAAGATACAAAACTTCTAGGGCTTCAAAAATATTCACAAAAACTATTTGGGAATGTAAAGTCGTGAATCAAAAGTGTTTTGTTGACAGAAAACTTTTGCAACAGATATGCAAGTAACATTTTGTCAAAAGTCTTACGAAATTTGGAGACGAAACAGGTATTTATAGACCCGACATAAAATTCGAGACGTCAAATTCATTCGAGCTTCTAATGAATTCAAACAGAAAGCGTTTGTTGGATGTTCGTTCGATGTAGATCTAACGAGACTTCTAACGAACGGGTCATATCGTTCGAATGAGATAGGAATGTCATTTAAACGAGGTTAAAAAAATATTTTTAAAATTAAAAAATTCAACCTCAATTTTTATAAAATAACATCTCAAATAACCTTATTAATAATTTTAAACTCTTAAAAGAATTATACCTTCATGAGATGTAGAGCAATCCTGAACTTGGAGATGTTGGAGTTCGATTCATCTTAATCTCAAATATTTTACACTTTTTCTCAAGATTTCTATTCATTTCAAGGAGATCACATTTCTCAACTCCTCGACTAGAGTTTTGATCATTCACACATTTTAGCTAAAGCTTGAGTTAATAAATCATTTCATACTTTTCTTTCAACAAAGAACTTTCTTCTTCAACACTGTTTAACTAATTATCCTATCATAACATTTGTTTACTTATCAATCATCTCGGTTTTCAATATCAAAGCATAAGATTAGGGTTATAGGAATTAGGCAAAACAATATATTAATTATAAGATTTATTAAATTCTTAATAATCTTGATTTTACATTTGTGTGGGCTAGATAAAGGTTATATGGACTATGAAAAAAATTATATAAATTGGTGTTGCTATCATATTTTTTAATAATTTATTTATTTTTGTGCGTGTTTTCAAGCTTCACTGTGAAACTGGATGTTCAATTGACTTTTTATTGGTTTTATTATAACCTGATTGGTTAACGGTGGCAAAATATGCTAGTGTAGCTTACCTTTATAATGACACAAAAGTAAGCTAAAGTACCTTACAATTTTTTATCAAATTTCTTTATTTAATTTTATATATTCCAGTGTCATTAACTTTTTATTTTATTTTTTATACGTTTTATAATATGATAAACTTGATGCGACGAAGTTGGGTCCGAATCCATTATATTAGATGATGATGATGAGCTTACACGTGCTTGGATCGTTGACAAGCTTTGGTGGGCATTGTTGAATTGACATCGTCTTTTAGACAATTCTTATTTTTTTTAAGAAATTATAGATTTTTTGTTTGGATGAACGTTTAATAATTTTAATATTTGATTTTATAGGACTGTTGTTTTTTTTTATTGTGTTTGTTTATAAATGTTGATTAATTTTTATTTATTGTAGTTGTAAATCTTATAACGCTAATTAAACAATAAAAATTGAAAAATACTTTATTTTTAATTGAAAAACAAATGCAATCGAATGACACCCAAAATTATTTTCCAATGAAAATCAATTTCTTTGAATTCATTTTCGAAATTTAGAATCGAATTTAAACGTTTTTATTAGGGACATTTTGCTTGCTTTAGATGCACGCCCCCAACGATAAGTATTCTGGTTTTGGATGATGTTGATTACATATAAAATAAATAATAATTGACAAATAGATGTCACGTGTCGCGTGGGCTGTGAGGGATTTGCACGAAAACTCCGGCCATCAATACCACATATTCTCTCTCTCTGTCTAAACTTGAATAGAATTCGAAATCCCACTTCCCACTTCCTTGCTGATTCCTCGTGTCAATAGATTTTGTTTTTATTGATGGTGGCCCTCAACCCTCATCCACTCTAAATTAATTCATTCACCCATCACAGCAACACACACACATATATATGTCCGACCCTCACAATGATCGACCCGACGCCGTTGATGGTGGTGATTCTAATCGTACGGCTGATCGGAAAAAAGAGGGGTTTGTTAGAAAGGCCCTGTTTCGTTTCAGAAAAGTTAAACACCGGCTCCGAAGACCAAGAGATCAACCCTCTTCTTCAAATCCCGGGTGTTTGTGTTTGGGTAAAAAAGTAGGTGGTGGGTGTCGCTCTTTCAGGTTGAAATCTCATCAAAATCCGAATTCGGATTCCCCTGTTGAGTCTCACACAAGTGACCCAAACGACCCCGAGTTTACTCATGACTCATTGAGAGCGTTGATAGATACTAATGATTTTTATTCCAAAGATTGCACTACCCATTTCGATACGCCTGAAAACTGATTGCTGAGTGGGATTGTTTGAATTGGATGAAGGGTTTTATCGGCAAAGTTGAACTGATTCGTATCTGGGTGGAAGGAACACCTTATCAAATCATGAGATTGTTTGTTCTTGTTTCTCTATTGTAGTGAACCTCATTCTGCGCAGTTTGTAGATTGAATTTGTCAAATTCAAAAGTGTTTTGGCATTCATGAGATTGTTTCTTCTTGTTTCTTTATTGTAGTGAACCTCATTCTGCGCAGTTTGTAGATTGAATTTATCAAATTCAAAAGTGTATTTTTTTCCTCATAAACAAATAAAAATACATATTTATTTTTCACTTATGATGATGATGATGATGGCTTATGTGGTGTTACCTTTACAAATATGCTATTTGCAAACTATAGGTTCGAATGCAACTGATGCTTGACGTTACACATTTTCTATTAGACAACTCTTAATCCCCCCTAAAGAATAGAATGATGTGAAGTTTTTTAAAAAGAAATATGACAAAGTCTCACTAATTCACGTATCTCTTCTTCCACTATCTTTTCAAACTCTTACAAGGGCTGAAAACTTTGAGGTGAAAAGGGCTGGGAACCATCTTGGACGGGTAATTATCATTCATACAAGGGCTGAAATTATTTTCTTTTTATTATTTATAATGGTATGAGTGGTTGTTCGTCCAACATATTTTTTATTATTTATAATGATGGACGGATGGCTGTTGTTCTTCTTTCAACATGATGGGACCCACTTATACATTTTGTAGCAACAATGTAAAGTTAAACATTCGTTACATTCTCTCACCCAAAAATGCATCTTTTTCTATTCACTGTGAGACCAAACAATGTAGATTGAGACATCTACATTTCCCATTGGAGATGGCCTTACAAAAGTGAAAAAAAAAATCAAAATTTTTCAAACTTCTTTGTCAAGTGCACTTTTAGGGTATGTTTGAATGCATAGAAATGAAATTGTAATTATGTGGATTTGGAATTAATTTGAATTCAATTAACTCTAAATTCGTGAACTTAGAATTTTAATTTTTTAGTTCCCATATGAAATTTATCAAGAGTTTTAGGATTTGAATTCATGTTTGTGTATATTAGTGTGTAGTGCAATATTGTGTGTGTTGTTGAAACTATATGTGAAATTATATGGGCGTGGGGGGGAGGGTGTATGTGCATTATGCATTGTGTATGTGAATCTGTGTACATTATACGTGTTTGAAGTGTGTATGTGCATGTTGTGCCCAATAACAATCCAGAAATCAAACTCACACTCAATCATACACAATAACAAGAGATTTACGTGGTTCGAAAATTTACCTACATCTACGGGGGCAGCGAAATTATATTATCAGAAGAGGAAAATTATAAAACACTCTTGCTCACATGATTCTCTCTCAAATAAGAAACTCTCAATATGCTTTTGTTTCTCTCATATTTGTTGGTGTGTTTTTCTCTCAATACATATGGCTTATATATAGGTGAGTAGGAGGAATAAAGGCCACATAAAATAGCTTTATTGATTTTCACCTAAAGCACAACTTGTGGAGCCAAATACTCCATCGCCAAATTGGTGAAAGTCTTGTCACAAACTAAATACTCCACCAAATGGTGGAGTCTTGTCACACACCAACAATCTCCACACTGGCAAGAGTCCACGAATCAACGCTGCCCCACATGCGCCCTTAGGCACCACGAGCTTGAGAGATGTTGATCTAGTCCAAACAATATTGAAACTTGATCACTGTAATTATCTTTGTCAGCGTATCTGTAGGATTATCTACAATCCCAATTTTTTAAAATAGAATGCCCCCTTCATCTATAATTTTTCAAATGAAGTGAAAACGGACATCAATATGCTTGGTGTGAGAATGATGAACTTGGTTCTTTGCCAAACAGATGGCACTCTGACTATCACAGAAAACCTATACCTTTTCCTGAACAATACGCAAGTCATCAATGGCTTCCTTAAAAGCTTCTATTACAGCCATATACTCTGCCTCTGTTGTAGACAAAACCACTGTCAATTTTAAAGTTGATCTCCAACTCACTAGTCCTCCTGCTATAGTGAACACATAACCAATAGTAGATCGATGTTTGTCAAGATCTCTAGCATAATCAGAATCCACATATCTTACTATATGCTTACCAACTATCTTGTCTCTCTCAAACTTCAAACCAACATCCATAATTCCCTGAATGTAACGTAGTATCCACTTCACTGTCTTCAGTGTCCTTTCCCTGGATTGTGCATGTAACGACTCACCATGATCACTACATGTGAAATGTCTAGCCTGGTTCACATCATTGCATACATTAAGGCACCAACTGCATTTGCATATAGAACATGATCCATCTGCTTCTTCTCATCATCTGCATGTGATGACATCAACGCACTCAGCTGGAATTATGTAGCTAATGATATACTTATAAGTTTAAATTTGTCATCGATGCAAAACTGACTGTGCATTTTACTTTGTCTTGATTGGTCTACATCCCAAGAATTTTCTTAGAGTCTCTAAGATCCTATCATTTTGAACTATGAACTCAACTGAGTCTTCATTTTGTCAATCTCCACCTTGCTCATAGAGCCAATTAGTATATCATTCACATATAAGAGCAAATAGACAAAATTCCTATCTTGGAGCTTGCAAAAGTAGACACACTGATCAATGTGATTGCGTGTGTACTTTTGATCCATCATAAAATGATCAAACCGTTTGTATCACCATCACGGTGACTATTTCAAACCATACAACGACTTGCTCAACTTGCAAGCCCAGTTCTCACGTTTAGGAGTTTTAAAACCGTTTGGCTGAGACATGTAGATTTCCTCCTGTAAATCACTATGGAGAAATGAAATTTTCACGTCGAGTTGAGCTAACTCAAGATTAAACTGCGCTACCAAAGTCAATAATATTGGAATAGAAGAATGCTTAACTACAGGTGAGAAAACCTCGTTGTAGTCGATCCCTTCCTTCTAGGTGTAGCCTTTCACCACCAGTCTGGCCTTGTATCTGATGTTATATTTGC
Source organism: Sambucus nigra (assembly GCA_949130495.1). Lineage (NCBI taxonomy): Eukaryota > Viridiplantae > Streptophyta > Magnoliopsida > Dipsacales > Adoxaceae > Sambucus > Sambucus nigra. The sequence goes on from OX422212.1 coordinate 97,092,336, forward strand.
TAGGAACACCTTCTCTTTTAGCATAGATCCATTTGCAGCTGATAGATTTCTTACCCTTTGGAAGCTAAACCAACTTCCAAGTTTGATTCTTGTGAAGTGATATCATTTCTTCATCCACCGCCTTCTTCCACTTGACACTTTATGTATTATATACGACTTCTTTGTAAGTACACGAAACATCATAATTGGTCACTGGAAGTGCATAGCCCACCATGTTTGTTAACCGAGAAGGTTTTTGAGTATCCTTTTTAGGTCTCCTAGTGGCAATAGAGTATGGTTGTTGATTAATCATCGGCGTTGGTGCTAGAACCTCCACCTCAACTGAGATTTTTTCCTCATCATTAGATTCCATATAAGGACAACTAATTGTCTGAACAGTCCTTACTGGAATATCAAGCTCCACCTGCTGTAAAGAACTTAGATTCACATTCTCTTTCATTGAAATTATCAATTTTAATATTACAGACTCGTTAAAAGTAACATCTTGGCTCATAACAACTTTCTTATATTCGGATAACCAGAGTCTATACGCTTTTACGCCAGCACTAAAGCCCGAGAATACAGCTTTTTGGCTCTAGGATCTAACTTTGATTCAGTCACATGATAATAAATAGGACAACTAAAAACATGTGATCAATCATAATTTGTAGCAGATTTACCAAACCATAACTCTATAGGAGTCTTCCCACCAATTAAAACTGTAAGTAGTCTGTTGATAAGGTGAAAAGCATAATTCACTACTTCACCCCAGAATGCCTTTCCCAATCCAGCATGGGACAACATACATTGAACTTTCTCCACCAAAGTATGGTTTATACGTTCTACAACTCCATTTTATTGTGGCATTCTTCGTATTATGAAATGTCTGATAATTCAGTCATCTTGGCACATTTTAAGGAATAAGTCTAAAGTTTACTCTCCACTATTATATGTTCGGAGTTTCTTGATCTTTCAACCTATCTGAGTTTTTATCATCTTTTTCCAGTTAAGGAAAATCTCCAGAACTTCATCTTTCTGATGCATGGTGTATACCCATCCTCATTTGGAGTAATCATCAATGAAAGTCACGAACCAACGTTTACCTCCCAAATTTTTGGTAGGTCCCCATAAATCTGAGTGAATATAGTCAAGAATTCCTTCAGTGCAGTGAACAGCAGTACCAAATTTGACTCGGGTCTTCTTACCCAAGACATAGGATCACAAAAATCAATATTTACTTTCTTAGCTCCTTTTAACTAGCCTTGCTTTATCTAACCTTTAAAAGATTTTTCTCCATTATGTCCTAAGCGCATGTGCCATAGTCTGGATTCATATGAATCACAAGAGCTTTTGGAGAGTACTTCTCTCCTAATGACTATGCTCCCATCGAGGAAATATAAATTTCCTTTTTAGGTACTTATATGGTTATAAGTGCTCCTCGAACCACCTTTAGGACTCCACATTTGATGATAATTGAATAACGTTTAGCATCAAAGGTTCCCAGTGAAATGAGATTCTTCTTCAAGTCTGGAATATACAGTACTCTGATCGATCCATCATGTTGCATCAATCGGATCGAGCCTATCCCTTTTATTTTACAAGCGTTGTCATTTCCCATTAAAACACATCCTCCGTCAAGCTCTTGGAAGCTTAAAAACCAGTCCCTATTGGGACACATATGATGAAAACACCCTAAATCAAGAATCTACTCCTCATAATGGTAGGTTAATGATGAAGCGGTGAAAGCTAACTCTAAGTCGTCTTCTTCATTTTGTGCAACATTCACATTTGGTCCCTTTTTCTTGTATCTATTCGGACAATCCTTCTTCCAGTGCCCCTTTTGATGACAATAAGAACATTCATCTTTCGTAAGTTGTCGTCAATCAGATGATTTTCCTTTTGATTTTGAGCAAAATTTTCCTCCTCGTCCTCTGTTGGGAGTCATCACTATGACTGTCAGAGCTTCTGATGATGAGGGATCTCGATGGACCTGCAGATCCTTCTTCCGTACCTCGTTGTTCATTAAAGCATTGAAAATATCGTTAAATTTTATCTCATCTTTTCCATATACTAAGTAGGGGTGTTCGCGGTCCGGTCCGATCCAATTTTTAGTAATTTTAAGGACCGGACCAATTAAACCGGTCCTAAAAAAAGGACCAAGACCGGACCGATTAAATTGATTTTTCGAGCTTAGTCGGTCCGATTTTTTATAGGGTCGGTCCTAATCTTATTCAAATAATCTTTTTAAAGGCGAATCATTGGTTATTTTCAATAAGAATTAGCTGATTACACTGAAACCATTAGAATTATCTTATCGCACTAAAAATCATTATTAAAGCCTTCAATTTCTACACATAAAAACTGAAACAGAGGAAGAACTTTCTTCCAGCTAATTTTATTTAGCTCATCATATTTCAAATATATGTGCCTTCATGACACCTTGTCTACTATATATATAAAAGAAAAAAAATTAAAATATGGAAACATGAAATAATTTATTTACACACCTGAAATACACCCAGAGCTGAAACACACCCACCCAGAGCTGGAATACACGCAGAGCTGGAATAATTTACACCAGACCGTGTGAGATGAGACAACTTAGAGAGCTGTAAAGCTTCCGCGTGTGAGGAGAGAGTTGTAGAGCTTCCGCGTGTGAGGGTGAGGAGAGAGCTCAGAGCTGGAGATTCTGCATGAGGAGGAGAGATTATATTAGAGTTGTAGAGAGATAGAGAGAATATGAGAGAGATGAGATGAGGGCTGCTGTTGTGAGCTGTGTGGTGGAGTGTGTGTATAGTGTTAGTTTTTTTTTTTTAATTTCAAAACGACGAGCTTGTCCTTCTTGAGTTTTTTCTAGCTATATATATATATATATATATATATATATATATATATATATATATATATATATATATATATATATATATATATGTAATCTGTCCAGGCCGGTCCATATCGGTTATTTAATGTGACGAACCAAGGATCAGACCGGGTAGACCGGTTTGTCAAAAAAAAAATCTGGACCAAACTGACTAAAAAAAAATCGATAAAATTAAGGCGGTCCGGTTCGATCCGCCGGTCCAATCGATTTTCAGAACACTCCTAATACTAAGTAGTAGTCAAGTGATCATACCAATCAGGCAATGAATTTAGCAATAACAGTGTTTTATCCTCATCAGTAATTTCAACCTTTAAATTTTGCAAATCGGATAGAAATTTATTAAAATTATCTAAATGAGTATTCATAGACGTACCCTCCTTAAATTGAAAGCAAATTTTTTTTCTCTTGAGATAGAGCATATTTTCTATGCTTTTTGTTATGTACCCATCCTCTAACTTCTTCCAAAGACTTGTTGCTACAGTCTCCTTCGTGACAAAATACTTATGGTCCTTAGCTAAGCACAATCGAATTATACTACTGGCTTGACGATTTAAAAAATTCAAATATTCCTTTGAAATATCATTGGGCTTGGAATCCAAGGCAATATGTGACCCTTTTCAGAATAACAGATCTAAAACTTTGCACCGCCACATACCGAAGTTATTTGTATCGTCAAATTTTTCGACATCAAGCTTTGCATTTGACATAGAAATTCTTTTCTAAGAGCTACTGGCGGTTATCGGTGTATGTACTTTAGTTAAATCAGAAGAAGTTTCATGTTCCATTGTTCCTTAGACTCCACCCAAAATGGAATCGATGCCTGAAAGTGCCTCAAAATACCGTTATATGGCTCTCTTAAGTCAATATAGCAACTTAAGAGCAAAATTAGTAGAAACGAAGCACGCGGTTGCATTCGAAATGGTAAAAATAGCTACGAAAGGGTCTGTAAAAGTTAACAGAATATTTTAACTGAATATTCCTCTCCTGTCTGATGACATCAGAGGCTTGGTCAACGACTCCGTCAAACGGCTTGGCAACTCAGTCAACAACTTGTTCAAACGACTTGGTGGCTCGATCAACGGTTCGGCTGGAAAAAAAGATATTTTTTTCTTCAGTTAGAAAATTTAGGAGCTTGGAAGCTTTGTTTCGCCTCAAGTTTGTTTTGTTGGACTCGTATCGACAATATGCTCCTCCTAGTATATTGAACTTTAAGATTTGAAGATTTTGATTTCTAGGTAAAAAATGAATAAAGCTCCAATAATGGCTATGTTGGGCTCTGTTACCAATTATTGTGCCCAGTAACAATCCAGAAGTCAAACTCACACTCAATCACACACAATAACAAGATCTTTACGAGATTCAACAATTTGCCTATGTCCATGGAGGCAGTGAAATTGTATTATCAGAAGCGAAAAATTACAAAACACTCTTGCTCACATGATTCTGTCTCAAACAAGAAACTCCCCAAATGCTTTTGTTTCTCTCTTATTTGTGGATGTTTTTTCCTCTCATGACATATGGCTTATTTATAGGTGAGTAAGAGGAATACAGGTCGATTTTCACCTAGAGCACAACATGTGGATCAAAATACTCCACCACTAAATAGGTGAGAGTCTTGTCACAAACCAAATACTGCACCAAATGGTGGAGTCTTGTCACACACCAACACATATGGAGTGTGTATGTGTGTGTATGTGTGTGTGTGTGTGTGTGTGTATTATTTGAAGCATTGTATGTGTTGTGTAAACTTGTGTGTGCAAGTGTGTGTGTGTGTGTGTGTGTGTGTACGCACACAGTGTGTTTTTGTGCATTTCTTTATGTAATCAATTCTATACAAATATGGTTTTATAATTATCAACTTTTACTTTGGAATTCATTTTATGGAATTCGCATTCCTAGATACTTGATTCCATGACAATTCTGAAATCAAAATTTTAAACCAACCACAACCATAACTTCTTTTTGCCTTTTTCTATAACGTTAAAAACCCTTAACTTTGATAATTCGTGAAGGGTTTTCAATTTTATAAAATATAATCAAGATGTTTTCTTAAAACAAGTAAGGACTATAATGTCATCAAACTAGTTCAAACATATACAGCATAAACCATAATGGTTTCCAATATGGAGGCCAAACAATAGTCATAATTTTCATCCAGACAATTCCTTCACGAATAAGATAAAAAAAGTTCAACCTTCTTAAATCATCAAGAGGAGTTTACCACTACCAGATAGATTAAAGAAAACCTTGAGAATCTATCTTCATAGACCAATCAACAACAACAATAACCATTTTATAGATTAGGTTCCTTTGTAGTCACTGCATGGTGCAGTCCATGTTGTAGTCATTGATCTTATATTGGGATCATAAATTTATGATCACGGTGCACATCAACGTCTTAAAAATGCACCGCATGGTGCACAGAGAGAATCCGAATCCTCAAACTATTGAAAAAAAGAAAAAGATTCCCATACAATTTTTGTCATAAATTTCACTTCTTGGATAATTTTGCTCGACTCCGAAGAAGCTTCTTAAGTTGAGTTGAGAGCATCTACTAAAATCATTGATTTTTTATTGATAGCATTATTCGAACCATTATCATGAACCTACCTAGCAATTGATAACATGAATTGATCTTTTGTAAAGTTACATGTATATTTATTGTTCAGATTGTCTAAGTTTCGGTGACAAAAACACACCTTAAGTTAGTCTTAGTTGAACTTGCAAGATTCATGATCTATATTTCGAGGTGGACTTTATCCAAAGCTTCATCATGCCACAATCAATGTGTATTTCCACTTCAGGATGAATATAAGTGACATAAATATCTTACTTCAGTTTTATAACACAACTAAAATGAAATTTTCTTAAAACTAAAACAAGTGTAACATTGTGTTTTTTTAGACGAGAACTTAACCATCCCCAAAGGTCATCTTTCATGGAATCATTTTGAGACGACGAGGAAGTTGTCTTTTAAAACTGTTTTTGAGACGAAAACAACAGTCCAAAAATAGTTTTTTGAAGCGGGAACTAAGACGTCTCAAAATCGTATTGTTTAAGGGATCCCTCCAAGATGGCAAGGAAGCAGTCTTTAATAAATTTGGCACCAAAGTTAGAATTGCATCCATTCCAGCATAGAATACAATTCAGAATACACAGAAATACATTCCATGTTTTACATTCATTACAACATCTATTCTACATAATTATAAACAAAACCTGTTAAAAATAATATATAATATCTTTGGCACCCATTTCAACGTATATAACATACAACTTCTCATTCAACTATAATTGGAGTTTATACAACTAAAATCTCTCTATACAATCAACAATTCCAACATCGTATCCACCAACCTAAATCAAAGTAGCTTTAATCAAAACATTAATGGTAATAATAAGTTTTTCATATATTCCACTAGTCGGATCAGAAAAAATGTTGGAGATTTTATAAAATAAGTGAGTAAGAGTTTTGGATGTAAAAGCTTAAAAAGTTTGTCCCACATTGAAAGTATGTGGAAGAGATGGGAAGCTAACCCAAATATAAAAGGGGATGGTGTCCCACGTTGAAAAATATATAAGGCTAAGTGTCACCACTAAGCTATAAAAGGAGTGGGCAACCTTTGAGTCCCACATTAAAAAAATATTAAGAATTTGTGCACTTAATAAGTACAAATGGAAGATGAAGAGTTAATTCATCTAGCATTTAAGAAGCTATTCAAAAGACCTCAATACGGTGCGAAGCACCGTACACACACGCGCGCTCGTGCGGGGCAGTGCGCTGTAGAGGCGCTAGTGGCGCACTTTACACTTCGCACGTCACGTGTCCGCAGTGGTAGCGGGTTGCCGGGATTCGTCCGGGTCGGATCGCGGTAGCTCTGGCGCGATCACTTTTTCGTTGACCCGTGCAAAATCGATTCGGTATTAATTGTACGTGTTCGGAAATAACTTAAGACTATTGGTAATTAATAGTCATACCATTTCGAAATTGACTTAAGACTGTTAATCCAACAGTCATGACTCTTGAATACAAAGCTTTTTATTATCTATAAATAAAGGCTGCCTAAAACGAAATTACATTGATAACAAAAAACCAGTTTCAGATTTCTAAACCCTGCTATTACTCTCTTACAATTTTCAGGAGATACAAATTCTCTTATTCTGTTTTGTGCACATAAACAGAATAAGAACTTGATTGACTGTTCTTCGCTGTTGCATCCAAGGGCTGTCTTCAAATATACAAGTTGCAGGCAGTGCAAGTTGCTTCATTGTATCTTGAGTACGGATTTGCGAATTCCCGTTTGTATACCGAAGTTATTTGTGTGGGGTAAATACTGTATTTAGGAAAGTGACATCACGCCTTGAAGATTCATAAAGTTACATTGTTGTATTAAAGTTGACAATGTTGTGATTCAATAAAGAATTCTATTTCTGTATTTGCTACATAATTTCCAACAAAAAATACATAAAACCCCATGTAATCCTAACATAAAATGATGCCAACAAAGTAAATCCGCGATCTTGAAGCGTACGACTTCCAACAAAATGACTTCAATGATTTGTCGTGTCCACGAAAGATTTTCAGCTGCAATAAGATTTATTTAGTGTCAATTACCTTAAATAAAAAAGAAATTTATTTATTAGTTCCTATAGATGACCATCTTTAAAAACATTATCAAATTTGTATATTTTCGTATTAATTACATTAAAAAACACTTAATATTTTTTTTAAAAATCGACAAAGTCTCCTTTGTTTATTCAAGAAAACAACCTTGTTCGAATATAAAAATTAACTCAAAAACAATTACAACAATAACCACAAAACTGTAAACAAGTAACTTCAAAAGGGAGAATTTTCCACCTAGACAATATTAAAATATATGCAATATATCATAAGGGCATAAAATCTCGATACATTTATCTTACATAACACTCCCTCACATACATGTATAGAAATAAAATAAATATGTTATAAGGTAATATACATGTGTAATTAGCAAAATCTCTCTCTATACATGCATAATTATTGTTGTTCGAAAAGGCAGCCTAAGACAAGCTAGGTGGGCCTTGGGCGATATTTTTTTTGAGTTTACACACAAGATAATGCTATATTTACAGATACACGGGGTAGCAGTTTGGTTAGCAATGTCATTTTCGGGTTATGTTCATTTCGTTTAATAGCAAATTTTAAAATGAACAGTGAATTACAATTATAACATCATAACGTATATTAAATGTTATATATTGATAAAAATACAATATACCCTAAAATATAACACAGTTGCATTACATCTAAACAATAAAATTGAATCAAAACCATAAATACTGGATGAGAATAAAAGCAAACCCTGTCTTGGCGTTTACGTTGACGAATTACGATATTGGAGTGGTAAGTATTCCCGCCTAAAAAAAAGAAAAATAATAAATAAATAAAATAAAATAAAATTATGATATTGGAATCAGCATAGAGGAAAGTTCAAGTTTGTCGAACAAGATCAATCACGCTTCACATTAGTATCCGAATCCTCGGCCCACGGAGACTCATGCTTCTTCAACTTCCTCAACTTCAACATGGAGATGGAATGAGACACTGAGTCAATGAATGTTGTTGATATATTTTTACACATTTACACAGAATTCAGGAATTTTCTCGTATTTGAAACTTTAAAATGTCTACTGGTTTGAAATGATAATACTAACTTGGGCCATTTTTACTTGGGTGATTAATTGTTTGAAAATTAATTTCTGAAGGCATTAACATGACAACTTTTGAACTAACACTCTAGCATCAACTGTTAACTGATGGGTAAACCAACTGCCTATATGCAACAGATACAATGGCAGATTCAGTTGTGTTGAATGTTTGCGGGAAAACAGTTCCGGCTGTTTGAGTTCATAACAGAGTTTTGAGGCTGCTAATGCTAGTTGGTGTGCCCTGCCCTGCATTTTGTTTCTCTTTGTTTCTCTCTTTTTTCCCCTCTTTCATTCTGACTTGTATATGTGGATTTCTATCCACTAAAATTTCTGATACCGACAAACCAAACAGACAAGAGTAAGTCCCTTGAACTGACTTGAGTTTGGCACAAAAAAGAACTTTTTCTTGTATGAAATATTTATTTATTTATTTATTTATTTTGGGTGAGGGGAGGGAGGAGGAAGCATAATACTACTAGTAGAAAATGATTCATTACAAAGTTGTACAATATAATTTATACCAAACAAAAGTAGCAACATATAGACATGTACCAAAACTAACTAGTTACTAATACGGATATTTTAAGGATCAAATACCAAAAAGTCCCTCAAACATTTTTTAATACACATTTAGTCTAAGCCTTTTATTTTGTACCAAAAAGTCCCTTGTTCTCTTATCTTTAAAGGTCCGCGCAAGCGGCATGGTAAAGCCTTTTTGACATGGTGAAGGACTTTTTGGCGCAAAATAAAAAGGCTTGGACTAAACGTGTATTAAAATAAGTTCGAGGGACTATTTGGTACATGGCCCATATTTTATTGTATGCCCGATTAAAATAGGAAAGATTAGCTGATGCAACGAAATAGATGAAAGAACCAAGAAACATAAATAACCTTTTCTCTGTTTCTCCAACAGCAAAGCATTCAGGATAAGTATGAAAGATTCATATCATTCAATAACAGCACATTTTAAATACTCATCTGCACATATACGATTACAAAGATCAGATTCTTTGGATCGAAACTGAACGGCCATATCAAGTGCAATTGGTATAAGGGGAAGGAAAGAAATAAAATTATAAACGGAAAAAATAAAGTGATAATTTAAGTTCACCCACCAAATCTTTCGCCTCACTCCTATTTTATTTTTGTGATGTTTTTTCATCTCTAAAAGTGAAAATGGTGGGTAAAGTCTAAAGAAAAACAAAATAGTGACTAAAGTCGAATAAAAAGAATTACATGGTGCGTAGTGTCAAAATACCCCTAAAATCTACAAGAAAATAAATTCAAAATATTTGCATATTATATACACAAGTATGTTGAGAGAAAAATAAGTGGGGTGAGAAAATAAAAAAATTGGGGGGCATTTTAATTTCAAACAAATCTTTGGTTAATATAAATTTTCTAAATGGGGTAAATTGAAGAATTAGTGGGTGTATCCAAAAATTCCCAAATATATATAGATACTATAAACATCAAGAGACTTCTTTAACATTGCTAGCGAGCAAAAAGGGTGGCCTCTGTGTAAGTTTCAAGCTAGTATCTAATGAATAAAGAACTAGCAACAGATCCATCTCCCTGGAATAAATGAACCTCATTTTAGTTACAAAAGTATTATATGGAAAATGAGATTACTAAATTGAGAAAAACAAGAAGTTGGGTGGCTTCACCTGTCACTAATGAGATCTTCTTCAAGAATACTACATATTACTTCATTCCATAACTGAGCGAATTTTGCAGCTTCACTTCTCCTTTGTTGTAACCTGTACATATGCATAAGAATACATTTATTACAACTGAAGAATCATATCAATCTTAGAATAATATTGAATACAATAACTTTTTAGAACAGGAAAGGAAAGAAACCTCAAAAAAGCACTTTGAGAGAGAAAATTCCATCTTCTTAGACTTATCAGAAGGCACCCAATGCATGTTAAATGCACCAAGTAAAGACTGGAACCTTGACCTAAGCATGACCAATGTTCGTACCTATATGAGGTAAGTATATTTTAACATTTACCAGATATACAAAATATGCCAAATAATTACCATGCAGATTAATACTGATAGTTCTGAAATAACACGAATATATCCTATGATCTCATATAGATTTAACTAAGTTGATACAATCAACACAAAACCGAATATTTTCCAATTGAGTGTAAATTATCAGAACATTATTGCTCAATTGCAAATACCCCCCCCCCCCCCCCCCCCCCCCCACACACACAAAAAATGTTACAAACAATCCCCTGAACTAAAAAAATGTTACAAATACCCCTTATGTGTTGCAAAAAAGTGCGCTAAAAACCTTTTTAGCGAAACATGGGGGAAATTGCAAATGATAGGAGGTATTTGCATAATTGCATCTTGTGAAAGGGTTCAGGGGGTTTCTTGCAAATTACCCATTGTTCTATACAGCCAATGCAAATGATAATTTCATTCACCAATTTTTTACTAATTAATGCGTAGACTTTCAGTTAAAAGATGAGTTTTACATAATGGATGAAAGGAAAAATAATATATACATATAATAGCATTAGAAAAATAACATAGTGAGTAATCGGTCCTACATATCGCCTGAATTTGATAAGCTTGAGAGGAAATATTCCTCACCCTTAGCCCACCATGGCTCATGAAAAATTAACATGAAAAAAGTTCTTCATTTAGTATATAATAGATAAATATGGAAATTATTATGGTTCTGATACAGTTAAAATGAAGTTGAAAAACTTATTCAGAAAAACAAAATTGTAAACCAAACACAGAATTTGAGCCCAAGAACCTAGGATTTAGTGAATAATGTCTCAAAGATCTTTATTTCTCAACCCAAGGCATAGTTGTAAATAAGAACAACCAAAGAATGCAAAGGACCATTGTTGAAATGTGATCGTGCATGATAGCTTTACATAGGGGAGAATTCAAAGAAGTAAAGTAGAAAAGAGACCAGCATATAAGTATGTACATAAAGATAGAGATAAAGGATTACCTCTCCTAGATGATCAAATGCCCCTATAACACCTCCACAAAGAGTTAAGAAAATAGCATACCAAATTTGGGTGTCCATAAACTAAGCCTGCATAAGATATGTGAATCATATGATATACTAATCATGGACAGTATAAACTTATTACTTTTTGTAAAACAAAAAAAAAATTAAAAATAAACAAGGAGTTGATATAATGACAAAAACCAGGACTACTGTTATCCAGAGTGCAACAATGGCTCCATAATAGTTTCTTGCTGCATTGACACAAGACTTCTTAGAACAAAAAACTATAATTTGAGGAAAAAATAAGATGGGTAATAGAACTAATGTCAGATACTTACCTTCTGGGAAAAATCATGCCAAGCATATTGAACAATTCTAATATTCATTATACCCTTTGTTGGCCTCACCAAAGGTTTAATCTGAAGAAAAATACATAACATAGTCAAAATAGAACCCAATCACTCATCATATACTCTAGTTTGAATAATAAAGTTTAAGATGAGGGAATCACTTGGACAAAATGATGTGAATCTAAGAATGCAGAAGCGTTATTATTACAACTACACTCCAACTACTAACTACACTACTAACTACACGATACCACCACCAAAAACAAATAAAACTAAACTAAGACAAAGAGTTTCTATCTCTCTCTATATTCTCTTTATCAATATTCAAGTTGTGTATACCAATGAGGCCAGGTATAGGAGAGGTTAGCTTGCTAGCCAAGTTAATACCCGAAAAGACAAAAAATGACAACGAATAACTAAAGAAGACTAATTAGCTCCAAACATGCTTGGAGACTAATTCAACACTAAAAATAAAATAAAATGACAATAAACCCTAAACTAAAAATGCAAAATAGTCTTCTCCCGAGAGCACAATAACGCACCACGTGAAATTGATACATAGATTTGAACCATATATATTAATTCAAGCATTTACTGAAGATTATTATAAGAAATAAATTTAAGAATACACTCACTCAATAAGGGAAAATTGACTTTCATGCATTCCCCTCCCCACATAGATTTTAGACTGTGGAAGAGCAAACAAATTTGATAAAACGATGAACCATTTGTTGATAGATTGTGGATACAAAAAAAAATTCATCTACTAGATTTTAATATAATGAATACTCAACTCAACAACAGTACCATCAGATATGATGGATAAATAAGTCAACTGCCACCACTCCAAGGATCTAAAAGGTAGCTCGAGAATATGATGTTACTTCCAAACATCTTCAAGGAGGTCTTAAAATCCTTCATAACAAAAAACAAAATATATCATACTCCAACTATAGGATCGAGAAGATTAAAGATAATACAATTCATGCCGCACCAAAGGTAGGTAGTCACCACACCAGCAAAGTAATCATGTGATTGTGCCACTGGTGTTAACGAATGTACTATTTCAGCGGCTGACAATATATATGCATACAACAACAGCCCTTTGATAATTAGCTATCATATTATATATTGGAAAAAATGTATCTTCCCTATCAAATCAACAATGAATTTGTCATAGCATGTTTATTCGACTGTATGAAGGCATTAAAGTGACTCAACAACCTTTCTTTTCCCAATCAGAACTAAATATATATAGTGAAACTCCTATCATACTCTAGTGATAAAGATAGATTGATATGTGGATGCAATAATCAGTTTATTAAATCTTAGATACATATGTTATGCCAATTAGTTTTTGGAGTATTAGTTCCCAGTTACTTTACTTCTATTCTATAGATAGCGTAGAAAGGAGTGAAATTGAAGTGCGGAACTTATAGACAAAAGTTCTCTAGCACAGTTTCCACTTTGAACTTCAATTTAAATATTAATACCCAGTTACAATTTTAGTGACCTAGTCTCAATGTTTAAAAAGTCGATTGAGGCGTACGCCTCGAGGCGGCCAAAAATAGCCTCAAGGCTTCAACCTCGGGGGTGGATGTAGAGGCTTACGCCTTAGGAGGGTGAGGCGATGCGCCTCAAGGCGGTGAGGCGTACGCCTCTTTATTTTGGCCATTTACCTCCTGTTCCGGCCAAAATACCTCCTGTTCTGGCCAAATAAAGGTTTCTGTTTTTTTTTTTTTTTTTATTTCATTTTTGTAACAACTATGTTTTATGCACTGTTTTTTCTCAATAAAGTTTCTGTTTTTTCAGTAAGTTTGCTTTATATTATATTTTAATCCACTTTTTTTTAATAACTTTGTTTTAGATCTTTTTTTGTAGTTGAATTATGTCTAGAAAGGATCCCGCCTGGAAATATGGACCATTTTGCATCATTTAATGTGTTGGGTTATTTTTCTGTGAATTTATTAGATTTTTTTTCTCTTTTTTTTTGGGGTGAGGTTTACGCCTCGCCTCTTTTTAAACATTACCTAGTCCGCCTACATAGTTGGGAGTAGGCTCTCCAAGAGCGAATCAGGACCTTGAGTTTGAATCCGCACACAATTTACAGATTCTTGTTAGTGACCTACTTTTCACATCCGTTTTGAATCCGCACACAATCGCATTATTCAATACAAGTACATAAAAACCCATTCAAAACGAATGTGAAAAAGAGACCATTTAGTTTCTCATGAAACATGGCATAACCTCATTAAATAAACCAAAGAAACAGAACCCAAAAAAATAAAAGTCAAAATTCCAAAATCGAATACTCATACAAGAAACCAATATACAGACTAGCATGTACGAATCAAGATTATCAAATTTTAAATACAATTCAAAACAAATGCAGCATAATATTACGAAACAAAATTAGAATATAGCAAAAAATGACATATAAAATGAAGTTTGATGTTAGATCTCTTCTCTAACCTTCGATGAATAGATCTCTTCTCTATCCTTCGACGAATAAATTCTTCTCAAACAAACACAATTGACCTTAGGTTTGCGATTAACCAATATTAAAACCATGTGACTCAAATGCATGAAGGATGCTGTAATGGGATACATAAGGGGTATTTATGCAACTTTTGCAGCAGACCATTATCTTTATAAACTAACACAAATTAGTCTTTTGTCTCTTTAACAAATATAATTAAAAGTTCTCAACAACATTACCAATCTATAATCCTTGCAATTGCATTGTCATTGACATCAAACGTGTATGAATATGATACATAAGCAACCAACATGTCAACATGAATGATGAATATTGAATTGTTGTTTAATATCTTACGCAATTGTAATTGACTTCAAACATTTTTTTTCATATACTCCCAATAAAAATCACCAAGGGGAAAGTTCTTTTGTTGGAACCAAACTTACACAATTTCACATGTAGAGAAATGCCAAAACTCCATACATAAACCCAACAAAATTCACTCACAAAGCATTCCATTCAAACTAAAAACAAACCACAAAATACTTGATTTTGAGAGAAAAATGATCCGTATAGGTTTATTTTTTACTACATCATTTAAGAAACAAACCAACTCGAGTATTGCTATTAGGTGAATGAAGATATAAACAAATGTTAAATCAATTAGAAAAATTATACATGCATACATTATTTACAATGCATAATCAAAAACCCAAACCAAAAAATGAATATATTTGCAATTTAGACTGAAAATACCCTACATATGTAGTTACTGGTGGAGAACAGAAGAAGCTCCCTCTTATGGAAATTATCAAGTGTTCGACGACTTCATAATGTTTGTACAAGAGTCAGTCGAACCAAAAATTTCCTCATAAACACAAAATGTAATCACCAGCAAGTCATTTAACCCCAAAATTCTAAAACTTGAAACACAAATTGTAGAGCCCATATCTGAGATATCTTAAGCACAAATTGTGTAGAGTCCATTCTTAACCAGCAGTGAGGGATAAGACGAGGGCGAGGGCGAGGGGTGTGCATGTTTACCCAGAGATTCAAAGGTTCGGAGAGTGGGTTGAGGAGTAGAAAGGTATTTACAGGTCGAAAAGTTTGGTTCTATAATTAAAAACTCGATTTAAAATATGTTTTTGAATATAATTTTGGGATAATTATATTTAGGTCTCATTTATCTATTGACTTTTCAATAATTCCATAGATCCTATTCCAACTTTTTAGAAAAAAATTTCACAATTTTACCCTTTTAAAACCAACCATCCGTAACTTCCTTACATAAGTGGTTGGACTTTTTTTTTTACTCTTTAAATGATCGTAACTTTTGATTCACAAATCCGTTTTTCGCAAAATTACTATTTTTGAAATCTGCTCGACGAGATCTATCAAACAAGATCCATGAAGGCTATAAAATTCCAAAGAAAAAAATTTACACAAACAGTAAACTTTACTGTATGAACTAGAATACGAAATAGTTTTATATATGTGACATTTTTACAAACAGACAGTAACATTTACTGTGGTAATACTACAGAGTATATATATATATATACATCCGGTGGATCCAAACCCTCTTTTTTCAAAAATACCTAATATTTAAAGGTCCGCGCTAACGGCATCCAATCCTTACCACCATTGTTGGAGCTTCAACGACCTTCGTCAGAGCTCCGATTTGGGGTGGGTAAGGGTGGCATGTGGTGCCATTGGCGCGGAGCTTAGAAAATAAGAGACTTTTGAATAAATGGGCTTTGGATCCACCGGAGTATCATGGGGTGCCGCTGGCGCGGACCTTTGAAAATAAGATTGGATAAATAAGATCGGGATCATCTGGAGCGCCAATTTAGGGTGAATAGGGGTGGCACAGAACTTTAAAAATAGGAGCATATATATATATATAGTTTGTAAAAATGTCATAGATATTAAACTTTATTGTATACACCAGAAAATGAAATAGTTTTATATTTGTGACAATTTCACAAACAATAGCATTTACTGTGATAATATATTTATGAAATAGTTTTATATATATAACATTATCACAAACAGTAATATTTACTGAGTTAATATTACACAATATATATATAACATTTTCACAAACAGTGACATTTACAGAGTTAATATTACATAATATATATATATATATATATATATATATATATATATATAGACACACACAAACACACACGGTAGATCCAAACCACTATTTTTTTTTTCAAAATTACCATATTTTTAAATGTTTACGCTAGCGACATTCAATCCCCACCACTACCCACCCCCATTGCCGGAGCTTCAACGACTTTTATGAGAGCTATGATTTGGGTTGGTAGTAGTGGCATAGGATGCCGCTGGTGCGGACCTCTGAAATTAAGAGAATATTAGATAAATGGGGTTTGGATCCACCGAAGCTCCAATTAGGGGTGAGTAGGGGTGGCATTGAGTTAGGTTTATATCTATAACATTTTCACAAGCATTAACATTACTGTGTTCATATAACACAGTATATATATATATATATATATATATATATATATATATATATATAATCAATCCCCACCACCACCCACCCCCTTTATCGGAGCTCCAACAACCTTCATCAGAGCTCTGATTTGAGGTCGCATGGGATGCTGATGTAATATTTTCACAAGCAGTAACATTTATTATTTGTGAAAATATTACAGATATAAACCTAATCCAATGCTACCCATTCTCACCTCAAACTGGAGCACCAGTGTATCCAAACCTCATTTATCCAATATTCTCTTATTCCTAAGGTCCGCGCCAGTGGTACTCCATGTCACCCCAAATCAGAACTCTGATGAAAGTTGTTGGAGCTCCGACAATTGGGGTTGGTGGTCGGGATTAGATACCGCTAGCGCGGGCCGTTAAAAATAAGACAATATCATAAAAAAGAGGTTTGGATTATATATATATACTGTGTTATAACACAGTAAATGTTAACGTTTGTAAAAATGTTATAGATATAAACCTAACCCAATGTCACCCCTACTCACCCCAAATCGGAGCGCCAGTGGATCCAGACTCCATTTATCTAATATTCTCTTAATTTCAGAGGTCCGCGCCAGCGGCACCCTATGCCACTACTACCCACCTAAATCATAGCTCTGATGAAAGTCGTTGAAACTTCAACAATTGGGGTGGGTAGTGGTGGGGATTGAATGTCGCTAGCGTAAACCTTTAAAAATATGGTAATTTAAAAAAAAAAAAGGTTTGGATATATATATATATATTAACTCAGTAAATGTTAATGTTACTGTTTGTGAAAATGTTATATATATATATATATATATATATATAACTATTTCATAAATATTGTTGATGTAAAAAATTAGATCACTCTAATTATTCAATCACAGATAAATAAATGAGACAAAGAATTTTAAAGTGGTTCAGCCTTATAAGAATGGCCTACGTCCACTATTATGTTATTGCTGAGTGTTTTGGGAATTCTCGATTACAAGTTATATCAAGAAATTCTCGTCTGGGTTCCGGTCCCCTTACAATGAGGATTGTACAATGTATTTATAGTCCTGAGGCTGTAATGTGAAAGGGTAATACATTAAATGGGATACATATGAAAGGGTAATACATTTAATGCCCCTTAAGCGTGTGCGTCTAAATGATAAGCATTCAATACCAAGATATTAATGCTTTGTTTGAGATGCAGCTCGGACCGCCAAAGCTTCTCGGTACTCAAGAGTTCCTCGGAGAGGTATTGTTCCTCGGAGCGTGTGAGTTCCTCGGGGAAGCAGTGTTCCTCGGGGAACTAGTCTTGTTCCTCGGAGCGCGTGGGTTCCTCGGAAGTGTTTGTTGTTGCCATGTAGATCGCCACGTGTCATCATTCAATTGAGCCATGTCAGCAGACTAAATTTGGTATCAACAGAAGCCCCCAATGTTTCATAGTTAGAAATTTGAGGAGTATGGAACATTCTTTCTCAGAATATGGTAGCTTTAAATGATCTTCCTGATTTTTAGGAGTGTTTCCTTCTTATTTATTTCTCCTTCCAAATTCGTAGAATCATGCTTTTTTGAACTTTTCTGCTCGCTTCGATTCTCGCGCTACTTTGCGTCTTTTTAGCCGCCGTTGTCCGCTTTGATTCCCGCGCCACTTTTCATCTTTTTAGCCGCCGACAACGTAATCATCCTTTTTTGTAATCATTACTTCACCATTTCCCAAGGCAAGGTATTTAAACTTCACAGACACTCCCATCGTCTTCTACCTTTTCAAATTTTTATCTTCGAGTTTTACGTTGTCTCTTTCTCTCCTGTGTATTCATCTCTTCCATTGTCCATTGTCATCAGATACACTCTTTTTCTGTAAGATCTTCTTCCTTCTTCTTCATTTCCTTTAATCACCATGGTTTACCCTGTCAAATCTCTTGACAAATTTCGATCTGATTTTTCCATTCCCCCTTGGGTTATCTTGGAAGAGCTTTCTGAGCCTTCTGATTATTTCAATTTGGCTGAGGGACATTGATTCCCCAGCCTCTTTATTGCTGAGTGTGGATTTTCTTTTCCACCAAATCCCTTGTGTCTGGAATTCTGTCATTACTTTGACGTTGTTCCTGCAAGAATAGCCCCCAACACATCGAGAATAGTTAATGGGGTGCATAAATTAAATCAAGTCCATGGAACTCGCATAGGAATTCCAGAAATCATGTACTGCTATAAATGGGCAGTTAATGATAATATTTTTTACTTAAAAACTAGATTTTTAAATAGAGCCTTAGTAGTCAATCTCCTTGATGCTAATATGGATTATTTTGAACACGGGGTTGTCATAAAAAATTGGCAACACCCTCTATTAACTGGAGATGAGGTTTACCAGGGTCCCAGATGCCCTCCTTATGGCAATGGGATAGGTTATTTTTATTTCATTTTACTTATTTTGAAATCATGCTTCTTTATGAGGATTGTACAATGTATTTATAGCCCTGAGGCTGTAATGTGAAAGGGTAATACATTAAATGGGATACATATGAAAGGTTAATACATTAAATGGGATACATATGAAAGGGCAATACATCTAATGCCCCTTAAGCGTGTGCGTCTAAATGATAAGAATTTAATACCCAACTATTAATGCTTTGTTCGAGATGCAGCTCGGCCTGCCTGAGTTGCTCGGACCACCAACGCTTCTCGGTACTCAAGAGTTTCTCGGAGAGGTATTGTTCCTCTGAGCGTGTGAGTTCCTCGGGGAACTAGTCTTGTTCCTCGGAGCGCGTGGGTTCCTCGAAAGTGTTTGTTGCCATGTAGATTGCCACGTGTCATCATTCAATTGAGCCATGTCAGCAGACTAAATTTGGTATCAACAGAAGCCCCCAATGTTTCATAGTTCGAAATTTGAGGAGTATGGAACATTATTTCTCAGAATATGGTAGCTTTAAATGGTCTTCCTAATTTTTAGGAGTGTTTCCTTCTTATTTATTTCTCCTTCCAAATTCGTAGAATCATGCTTTTTTGAAATTTTCTCCTCGCTTCGATTCTTGCACCACTTTTCGTCTTTTTAGCCGCTGTTGTCCGCTTTGATTTCTGCGCCACTTTTCATCTTTTTAGCCGCCGATAACGTAATCATCCTTTTTTGTAATCATTACTTCACCATTTCCCAAGGCAAGGTATTTAAACTTCACAGACACTCCCATCGTCTTCTACCTTTTCAAATTTTTATCTTCGAGTTACGTCGTCTCTTTCTCTCCTGTGTATTCATCTCTTCCATTGTCCATTGTCATCAGATCCACTCTTTTTCTGTAAGATTTTCTTCCTTCTTCTTCATTTCCTTTAATCACCATGGTTTACCCTGTCAAATCTCTTGACAAATTTCGATCTGATTTTTCCATTCCCTCTTGGGTTGTCTTGGAAGAGCTTTCTGAGCCTTATGATTATTTCAATTTGGCTGAGGGACATTGGTTCCCCAACCTCTTTATTGCTGAGTGTGGATTTTCTTTTCCACCAAATCCCTTGTGTCTGGAATTCTGTCATTACTTTGACGTTGTTCCTGCAAGAATAGCCCCCAACACATCGAGAATAGTTAATGGGGTGCATAAATTAAATCAAGTCCATGGAACTCGCATAGGAATTCCAGAAATCATGTACTGATATAGATGGGCAGTTAATGATAATATTTTTTATTTAAAAACTAGATTTTTAAATAGAGCCTTAGTAGTCAATCTCCCTGATGCTAATAGGGATTATTTTGAACACGGGGTTGTCATAAAAAATTGGCAACACCCTCCATTAACTGGAGATGAGGTTTACCAGGGTCCCAGATGCCCTCCTTATGGCAATGGGATAGGTTATTTTTATTTCATTTTACTTAATTTGAAATCATGCTTCTTTTGTGTTTGATAAAATGCTCCACTGATATTTCAATATTTATTTATTTGCAGTTGATAACAAAAGAAAGTGTCCAAAGGAAGCAGACGTTAACACAAGACACTTGAAACTTATCTGGAGTCTGCATCAAAGTGTTGCCGACGAACACATTAGATCTGCATCATATCTTCTGCAATACAGGAGCTACACAACCTCATTTACTGCTCGTCCGGTAATAAGTGACGCAGAGCCAGTACCAGCTTCCACTAGTTCATCGCCTGAATCTCACGTCCCTTTAAGCGAGAGGATGAAGAGAAGAAGACCTCCCAACTTGTTCAAGAAACCTGCCTCTGGTTCTGGAGAGTCAAAAAGAAATAAGGCTGATGTCCCAGAATGGACAAAGAAAACAGATGCGCCTCCTTCAGCTGATGTTGTAAAGGTTGCCGAGAAGCCCGTAGTGGCTCCGAGCAGGTCTGCTGCTCCTGGAGAGGTGATTGTAATATCACCGACCAAGGGTCCTTCTTTGGTTGAATTTTTACCTATTCCCCCGAGGAGGCTGAAGAAGAGCTCCTCGGTCAATTTGGATGAAACCATATCACAGCCCCCAACCACTAGAACTGGGGTTCCTACCTTTGTTCCTCCGAGCTTTGCCATGAGCTTGGTAAAGTCCTGGATCATTCCCGAGGTCCAAGGTACTGAAGAAAACCTTACTCGGGACATGGTTACTTCATTAGCTGCTCGTCACCTTGCTTCTGTAAGTCTTCTTACTTTGAAATTTTCATATTTCCTTTATTATTTCTCTTTCTGATTTACTTTCTTTTTCATTTCACAGCTGACGAGCTGCTTTAATATAATCCTGAAGAAGGATGAAGCAATTAAAGCTTCATGCTCCTCGTCCAGTGTGGAGGGAGCTCTGGCATAAGCTATCAAATCTTTGGACGATTCTCGCCAGACATATGCCACTGACAAGGCTGTCTGGGAGAAAAATCTTGCCTCCACCGAGCAAGAAAAAGCTCGGGCTGTTGATGCCTCCATGGAGTTGGAGAAGAGAATAAATGCCCTGGAGAAGGCAAATAAAGAGCTCTAAGAGAAGCTCAAAACTGCTGGGGAGCTTGAAGATAAGCTCAAGGTTGCTGAGGAGGAGCTGGCTCAACTTCGGGAAGTAGGTCGACAGAAAGAGGAGGTTGAGAGAAAGCTGAAAGCTGCTGATGACCTGCTGTCCGAGAAGCTTTCCTCGGAGAAGTTGAAGAGGAAGATAGATGTGAAGAAGTCCTTCAGTGCTGGATGGGATAAGGGGTGGAACAAGGGGTTGGCTGCCATGGTGTCACAAGTGGACTATGGCAGCCTCAAATACTTTAGGGATGGATGGATTGCTGCTCTCCAGGAAATGAAAGTTGAAGAATCTTCTGAGCTTTTCCAGCAACACATTCCTGGTCCCCCTCCAACCCCAGAAGATCTTGAAGAGGACGAAGCTGCCTCAGAAGAATCCTCTATGGTGATGGTAGATCACCCCCCAGCCATTCAGCCTGCTGCCGAGGAACTTCAGCAAATTGTTACTTCCTCTGAGCAATTGCCTGTGCTTCCCGAGCAACTATCCATTCCCTCCGAGCAACCTACTTCCTCGTCCCAGCCTTTCGAGAAGGTTTTAGGCGATAAGGAAAAGGTGTAGAGTTGCTCGAGTTTCTTTCTATTTTATTTCTCTTTTATCAAATGTAACTCAGAATATGTAACTCTGAATTTTATGATCTAATAAAACTTGGTCTTTTTGCATACTGTTGTCTGTATTCTATTCATACTCTGTCTTGATTCTTATTGATTACTGCTTTTTCTTTCTCTGCTAGTTTGTGGCCAGGATGGACTTGTTATCTGCCCACGATACTGTGCTGCTGAGGCAGTGCAATGATTACTTTAAGGCTGGTCACACAGACCTGAGTGCAGCACAAGTTGTCGACATCCTCGGCCAGGATGCTTCAGAGCATGCGGTGGAAGCATATCAATATCTGAAGTGTCTACTTGATCGAGCGGTGGCCAATAATGTGGCTTACTATGAAATGATTGAGGATCTCCAAGGCACCCTTGAAGACCTTCAGCTTCAATACAAAGAATTCAGTGCCCTGTTGCATGAGAGTTACGAGAAGAAGTACAAGCTGATCATTGCCGACAAGGGCTACGAGAAGATTTTTGCTGGGTACGATGTAAGGGAAAGAACCTTGAGGGGTGAGGTCGAGGAATGCAGACAGATTGCCGAGATGCTGGAGCAAGAAAATAACAACCTGTAAAAGGAGCTGTCACAATTGAAGTCTGCAGCCTCTTCTTCAAAAGCCCTAATCCCGGTGACTGATGAGGGATTTTCATTCTTGGAGATCGAGAATGCCAACTTGAGGGAAGAGTTGGACATCTTGAAGAGGTCAGGCCCTTCCACATCTTCTCGGGGACGATCAAGAGCTCCTCGGGGATGAGCAAGAGCAGCTCGAGTTCCTGTCGAGGAACAAAGGACTCAGTCTTCCCTAGAGAACCAGGCCTTCCAGCTGATGGCGAAGAACCAAGATTTGGCTGAAATGTCAAAGAAGATCAGAGATTTGGAAGAGCAGCTCTCCACACAGAAGTCTACTTTGGAGAGTAAAGAGATTTTTATCAAAAATCTTCATGAGCAGATGGAGAGGCTAACATATCAGTTCCACAAACAGCCCAGGGAGTTCTGGATGGCTGGATACAATGAAGCACTATACCGCTTGGACGATTGTATCCAGAATGCCAACAATGAGGGCTACAAGCAAGGCTGGCTGAATGCCTTAGGTGTGCTGAAGCTCGAACAAGGTCATTATCTGTGGGACTATTATGATCCCGGACTACTCGACCTACCTGTGCCTCCATACAATTTGGACATGGGTTGGATCCCTGCTAGAGCCATTCCTCGGAGATTAATTTCAAAGTATCTCGGTGACTACAATTTACATTCTCAAACCGAGGTATCTCGTCCCGAGCATCTCTTAGATCGACCATCCGTGATGAATGTCAGGATGTTGAAGGATCTCAACTTCATCAATTCTCCTCTGTCTTTAAATGATCTGCCTGCTATCGAGGAACCTGTGTCAAAAGCAGAGGGGAAGATACCATTAGAATAGGAATTTTTGATGTAATAGTTAGTATACATTTCAATATCAATGTACTTTTCATTTTATTATCAATGTAATTTATTTTGAATTCAATGAACGACTTTCATTTTTGTTTGCAAATCTTGATTGCTATTGTCTTGTAGTTATCAAACACTTTATATTTGTGCATATGTGTTAAAAAGATAACAATATTGTGTTGTTTGTCGACCAACTCTGTAATAATTAAAAAGTTACAAGTATCAATACTGTTGCTCGATCACTTAATAATAAAGTAATGAGTATAAAAATGTTGCTCGATCATTTAATAATAAAGTCATGAGTATAAAAAAAATGTTTAAAATGTTTCCAACCAACCAAGGTTGTTAGATTCTCCATGTCGACCAACTACAGTTAGTGGGTTTTTATCCCCGGCCAGCCATAGTTAGTCTTTTTGAAATAATTTTACCCATAAAATGTTTTCGACCAACCAAGGTCGGTAAATTTTCCTTGTCCACCAACTACAGTTGGTGGGTTTTTATCCCCGACCAGCCATAGTTAGTAGACTTTTATCGCTTTCTGGAATAATCTTACCTCTTGACCAACATAAGTTGGCATTTTGAGAATATTTTTGCCTACCGACCAACATAAGTTGGCATTTTCGAGAATATTTGTACTTCCTAACCAACATAAGCTGGCATTTTTAGGAATATTTTGTTTCCTAGCCAAACAGGTTGGCATTTTTAGGAATATTTTGTTTCCTAGACAAACAGGTTGGCATTTTTAGGAATATTTTGTTTCCTAACCAACCGAGGTTAGCATTTTTAGGAATATTCTCTTTCCTAGCCAAACAGGTTGGCATTTTTAGGAATATTTTGTTTCCTAACCAACCGAGGTTGGCATTTTTAGGAATATTTTGTTTCCTAGCCAAACAGGTTGGCATTTTTAGGAATATTTTTGCTGAGTAGTCTGAGCTTTGCCGAGTTTTGCCGAGTAGTGTGTAGCACTAGTATTCCCCGAAAAATTCTCAATAAAAAGGAGAGACTTTGGCAGAATATCTTCATTTTATTCATACTGATGGAACTGCATTACATATACATCACTGATAATACTTGCGCAGGTGCTCTGCGTTCCATGCATTCTTAAACTCCTCCCCCTCTAGAGTTGCTATTCGATAAGTTCCTAGTTGAACAACTTCTGTAACTCGGTATGGTTCATGCCAGTTTGCCTCCAGTTTATTGTGCTTTTGAATTACTTTCTTCAGCACATAGTCTCCTTCTTTCAGATCGCATTTCTTCACCCTCTTATTATAAAATAGAATTGTTCGTTGTTGATACGCAACATTTCTGATGGCTGCTTCTTCTCTAACTTCCTCGAGCATATCTAAATCCAATCTTCTCATTAAGTCACTAAGAGGGGAGTTAAAATTCAGTACCATGTGTGTTGGGAGGCCCAACTCGGCAGGTATAACAACTTCACTTCCAAACGCTAGCATATATGGTGATTCTCCTGTTGCTACTCGGGGAGTAGTTCGGTAAGCCCAAAGTACTGATTGTAGCTCGTTGATCCAGTTTGCTTCCACATCATCCAATCTTTTCTTCAAACCATTTAGCAGCGTTCTATTTGTCACTTCAGTTTGTCCATTGCTTTGAGGATGGCCTGGTGCTGAGTGGGCCTTCAAAATATTTAACTGACGACAATAGGCAGCGAACTCCTCGTTATTAAATTGTATTCCATGCTCTATGATGAAGGCATGAGGAAGACCATATCGGCAAATGATGTTCTTCCAAATAAATTGATACACTTTCTCGTACGTCATGTCAATGAGTGGCTCAGCTTCTACCCACTTAGTAAAATAATCCACTCCGACGACGAGGTATTTGAACCTTCCTCGGGTCGTTGGTAGTGGTCCAACCAATCAATTCCCCACATGGTAAATGGCCAAGGGGAAGTTATGGGTGTCAACAATTCTTGTGGAGTTCTTCGGATGGAGGAAAAGCGCTGGAACTTGTCACACTTCTTGGCATAGGCTATACAATCAGCTCTCATCGTCGGCCAGTAGTATACCTGCGTCATCACCCTTTGTAAAAGCATCCGACCTGCTACATGTGCTCCACAGGACCCTTCGTGGATCTCTTCAATTAATTCTTTCACCTCGGAGGGGTGTACACATCTCTGCAAACCTGCCATAATTCCTTGTCTATATAAAACATCATTAGTTAATACATACCGAGCAGCTTTAAACTTTAATTTCTTGGCTGCGAGCTTGTCAATTGGCAATTCTCCCTCCTCGATATACGCCCTGATGGGATCCATCCAAGATGGTCCTAAATCAAGGGTGATAAAGTTCATCGTCAGATCTTCATCTATACTCCGACCAGCTAACACTTCAATTGGGATTGTTCGTCATAACACGGTGCGAGTAGCTGATGCTAGTCGAGCTAGGGAGTCTGCTCTCGCATTCTCCATTCTTGGTATTCTGACCAGCTGAATGGCAGTAAATTCTGACACCAGCTCCTTTGCCTTTGCATGATATCGGATCACTAATTCTCCTCTAACTGCATATACTCCCATCATTTGGTTTACGATCAATTGAGAATCACTGAAAATAATGACCTCTTGCGCCTCCATAGTTTTTGCCAAACTAAGTCCTGTAATCATGGCCTCATATTCATCCTCATTGTTGGAAGCTTTGAATTGGAAACGCAGGGCGTATTCCATGTCGACCTCGTTCGGAGTGCTCAAAACTATCCCCGCGCCACATCCTGCAGTGCAAGATGAGCCATCTACATATAGCCTCCATATAGGTAACTCATCTTCAAATTTCTGATCAGTCAGAGTTCCTCGGTGAAATATTTGCTGCTTCCTTTCATCCACCTCGGATTTTTCTGGCTCCTCGTCGATCATCTTTTCTTGCCCTTTTACCAACCGGAGTTGGTCTGAGCTCGAATTTAATGATCCTGTAACATCCACTTGCCCTTTTACCAACCGGATTTGGTCTGAGCTAGTGTTTGTTGATCCTGTAACATCCACAGGTTAATCAGCGAGAAACTTTTGTTCCTCGTCCTGAGTTCTCAAACCTTTCCCTGCGTCACATCCTGCAACATCCACACGCCCTTTTACCAATCGGAATTGGTCTGAGCTTGTGTTTGTTGATCCTGTAACATCCATAGGTTGATCAGCGAGCAACTTTTGCTCCTCGAGGGTATCAGGATAGGTGAACTCCGCTATAAAATCTTCTACAACCTGCCCTTTAAGCGATGATCTGGGTTCATAGACTATATCATATTCACCGAGCTCTATTGCCCAGTACATCAATCTTCCTGATTTTTCTGGCTTATGCAGGTCTTGCCTCAATGGCATATCAGTATATACTACTATGGTATGAGCCTGGAAGTATGGCCTCATTCTCCTACTCGCTTCAATTAACGCCAGTGCTAACTTTTCCAGCCTTGGATGTCTGATTTCTGCTCCTCGGAAGGCCTTACTTGTGTAGTAAATTGTTTTTTGCACTCCATTCTCCACCCTGATTAACGCCGACCTAACTGCATTCTCGCACACTACAAGGTACAAATACAATTTTTCTCCCATCACCGGCCTGAACAACAGTGGAGGTGCTCCCAAGTATTTCTTCAAGTCTTGAAAAGCCTTCTCATATTCATCATTCCACTCAAAAATCTTTCTGAGTGTCTTGAAGAATGGGAGACATCTATCAGTTAGTCGTGATACAAATCTGTTGAGTGCGGCTACTCGTCCTGTGAGACTCTGTACTTCCTTCTTCGTCGTTGGAGATCGCAGCCCTAATAGAGCTTTGATATTTTCAGGATTTGCTTCAATGCCTCGTTGATTGACAATGTACCCGAGGAACATGCCTTCTCATACTCCAAATATGCACTTCGTCGGATTCAGCTTCATTTGATATTTATCTAGTTGATCAAAAGTTTGACTTAAGTCAACTAGATGATCGACAGCTTTCTTGCTTTTCGTCAGCATATCGTCAACATAGACTTCCATATTACAACTGATTTGTTCAGCAAAGACTTTGTTCATCAGCCGCTGATATGTTGCACCTGCATTTTTCAAACCAAAAGGCATAACATTATAATAATAAGTTCCTCTAGGGGTAATGAAAGAAGTACTCTCCCTGTCTTCAGATTTCATTTTGATCTGATTGTAACCAGAATAAGCATCCATGAAGCTCAGCAACTCGTGTCCCGAGGTAGCATCCACCAGTTGATCAATTCGGGGCAATAGAAAGTGATCCTTTGGGCATTCTTTGTTGAGGTCGGTGAAGTCTACACACATCCTCCACTTGTTATTTTTCTTCTTTACCATCACCACATTGTCTAACCAATCTGGATATTTAACATCTTCAATGAAACAAGCTTTCTGGAGCTTCTCGACTTCCTCCTGTATAGCTTGATTCTTCTCAGGACTGAATACTCTTCTTCTCTGCTTCACAGGCTTGATCTCCTTATTCACATTGAGCTCAAGACATAAGAAGTTTGGGTCTATCCCAGGCATATCTTCATGACTCCATGCAAAAGTTTATCTTCTGCTTCTTAGGAACGTTATCAATTTCTGTTTTAATGAGGCTTCCAACGATGAACCTATTTGAGTAGTTCGCTCAGGGTGTTCGTCGTCCAGAATGATGTTTTCAGTGGCTTCCACCACTTGACCCTTCACGAGTTGCGACTCATCTCGAGGATCCAATATTTCAATTTTTGTACCTTCATCCACTTGATAGGTAGTGGTCTTTTTCTTTGATTCCTCCAATTCTTCTTGCTCGGCGGATGAGTAATAACATTCCCGAGCTACT
Source organism: Sambucus nigra (assembly GCA_949130495.1). Taxonomy (NCBI): domain Eukaryota; kingdom Viridiplantae; phylum Streptophyta; class Magnoliopsida; order Dipsacales; family Adoxaceae; genus Sambucus; species Sambucus nigra. The sequence continues at coordinate 97,120,958 of OX422212.1, forward strand.
TTCTGATCACCTTTCACAACTCCTACTCCAAAGTTTGTTAGAAATTTTAGGCACTGATGCACTGTAGATGGTACAACCTCGAACTTCTTTAATCCTACTCTTCCTATGATGATATTGTACGATGATTGGACATTCTTATCCATCACAAAGAAACTTATTCTTTCTGTCCGACAAGCAGGCCACGTACCAATGAATATATCCAACTTGATCGTCCCAAGTGGAAATACTTTTTCGCCAGCAAAACCAATGATGGGTATGTGGTAAGGCTCCAGTTGAGATAGCTTTAGATTTAAACTATCGAAGCACGAGTAGAACATGATGTCTGCCGAGCTACCATTGTTGACCAGTACTCTTGAAATCATAACCTCCTTCATTCTCATTTTGATCACCACCGGGTCATCATGAGGATATAGAACACCTGCAAGGTCGTTCTTTGAGAACCCAATGACCAACTTATCCTTGTTCACCTTTCTCGGGCGATCTTCCTCAGCTAGATTTATTCGTTAAATGTACTAGCAAGCTTGAGCCTCACCGAGGTAAGCTTTTCTTTCTGCAGTAAGGTCTCCTCCTCCTGCATCTCCTCCTGTAATAACATTACAATCAAATGACCCAAAGCGTATTGAAAATACCTCTCGTTCTAGCTACCTTAGTTTCTTGGGAAGATCGGGATCATCCTCGGGATCATTTTCATGGTTTCTTTTCTTGTTCTCCTCTGCTCGACGAGGAGATCTAGACTTCTCTCTTGCTCGATCGTTGTTTCTTCTTTCGTTTACACGATCAACATACTTTGATAACTTTCCTAGTCGGATGAGTGTTTCGATCTCATTCTGAAGAGCTATGCAATTTTTGGTCATATGGCCATGATCTTTGTGAAACTCGCAATATTTTTCCATGTTCCTCATGTCAGGGTCTGCCTTTATTTTCTTTAGCCAGTTTAACTCCTCATTGTTCTTAATTTCTTCCAGGACGTGGTTGATATCTACCTTCAAAGGAGTGTAATTATCAAATTTCCTCAAGACCTCCCATGACGACTTATTTTTGGATTGTTTGTCACCACCATTGTTCTTATGCTCTTTCTTCTTGGCTTTGTCGACTTCCACCTTGGTTTCTTTATCCATATTCTTTTTCACAGCCATAGCCTCCTCGGCATTCATGATTTTGGTCGCTTCACCATCAATTCTGACACAGTTGTGGGTGGATCTTTGGGCAAAGTGTAATACAACTTATTAGGCAACAGCCCACTCATCAAGGCAGTGATAGCTGTCTTCTCCTCATAATCAATGACTTCGAGTTTCTCGTTATTAAAACGAGTTATATAATCTCTCGTACTTTCACCAGTTTTTTGTCTAACACTTAACAAATGTGCTACTCGTTTAACTGGCTTTGCCCCAAAGCATAAATTTCCAATGAACAACTTGGCCAGTTGAAAGAAAGTTGAGATCTTACCCCGAGGAAGATTATTATACCATATTTGAGCAGATCCGGTAAGAGTTCTCGAGAATGCCCTGCATCTCATCTCGTCTGGGACGGCTTAGATGTCGGCAGCAGCTTGATATTGTTCTATATGAAGAACAGGGTCAGTCTTTCCATCATATTTGGGGGTCACAACAGGTGCTTTGAACTTTGATGGTGTTGGAAAATCTACAATAGCTTGGACAAAAGGTGTTCCTCGAACAAAGGTTCGTTATAGAGGATTCTTGACCTTAGCCATTTCCCCTAATCTATCCTTCAGCCTTTGAATAGAGCCTTTCCATGCATCATTTCCTTCTTCGGTCTTATTGGTTCGAGCAGCTGATCGCGTTGAAGTGGCTTCCTAGGATCTATCTTGACGAGCAGCTGGTCGCGACTGGGCAGATCCTTCCCTTAAGGTTGTTGATCGTCAAAAGCTCCTCGACGCTGTATTAAGAGGACTTTTGTTCCTCTTAGGGCCTAATCGGTCAAAAGGAGAAACCTTACTTAATCTTTCCAATGCGTTGGTCCTTTCTGGGGAGAGAGTGACACGTTGTTCAGTATCTGTGGCTCGCACTGACGAAGTTCGCCCAGGTTGATAAGAGAAATTATCAGATTCCTCATTGCGATATGAATCAGTACGCCTAGTACATGAAGAAGGTGCACGGATGTTTCTTTGAATACTTTGTGGTCCTGAATGGGCTGACGCACCGCCATGGAGAGTTTGGATGAGTTGTCGCATCGTTTCTTGCATGACGGTTTAGCCCTGAGCCAGATTTTTCATTATTCCAGCCAGATCTGGAATATTAGGCGGAGCAGATGGATTTGGAGGGGTTCCAACGTTTTGATTGCTGGATTCAGGAATATCAGCCATTCGTAATGGATTGTTTTTTGTGAGAAAACGATATTACCAGTCGTTTCCCACAGACGGCGCCAATCTGTTGATGTAAAAAAATTAGATCACTCTAATTATTCAATCACAGATAAATAAATGAGACAAAGAATTTTAAAGTGGTTCAGCCTTATAAGAATGGCCTACGTCCACTGTTATGTTATTGCTGAGTGTTTTGGGAATTCTCGATTACAAGTTATATCAAGAAATTCCCGTCTGGGTTCCGGTCCCCTTACAATGAGGATTGTACAATGTATTTATAGCCCTGAGGTTGTAATGTGAAAGGGTAATACATTAAATGGGATACATATGAAAGTGTAATACATTTAATGCCCCTTAAGCGTGTGCGTCTAAATGATAAGCATTCAATACCCAGCTATTAATGCTTTGTTCGAGATGCAGCTCGGACCGCCTGAGTTGCTCGGACCGCCAAAGCTTCTCGGTACTCAAGATTTCCTCGGAGAGGTATTGTTCCTCGGAGCATGTGAGTTACTCGGGGAAGCAGTGTTCCTCGGGGAACTAGTCTTGTTCCTCGGAGCGCGTGGGTTCCTCGGAAGTGTTTGTTGTTGCCATGTAGATTGCCACGTTCATCATTCAATTGAGCCATGTCAGTAGACTAAATTTGGTATCAACAAATATATTATCACAGTAAATGTTATTGTTTGTGAAAATGTCACAAATATAAAACTAGTTCATTTTCTGGTGTATACAATAAAGTTTAATATCTATGACATTATATATATATATATATGTCCATCCAATATGCTCCTATTTTTAAAGTTCTGTGCCACCCCTATTCACCCCAAATTGGTGCTCCAGATGATCCCGATCCCATTTATCCAATCTTATTTTCAAAGGTCTGCGCCAGCGGCCCCTATTGATACTTCGGTGCATCCAAAGCCCATTTATTTAAAAGTCTCTTATTTTCAAAGGTCCGCGCCAGCGGCACCACTTGCCACCCTTACCCACCCCAAATCGGAGCTCTGACGAAGGTCGTTGAAGCTCCAATAATGGTGGTAAGGATTGGATACCGCTAGCGCGAACCTTCAAATATAAGGTAATTTTGAAAAAAAGAGTTTGGATCCACCGTATATATATATATATATATATATATATATATATATACTGTGTAGTATTAGCACAGTAAATGTTACTGTCTGTTTTTTGAAAATGTCACATATATAAAACTATTTCATATTCTAGTGCATACAGTAAAGTTTACTGTTTGTATAAATTTTTTTCTTTGGAATTTGATAGCCTTCATGGATCTTGTTTGATAGATCTCGTCGAGCAGATTTCAAAAATAGTAATTTTGTGAAAAACGGATTTGTGAATCAAAAGTTATGATCATTTGAAGATTAAAAAAAAAAGTTCAACCACTTATGTAACTTCCTTAAGGAAGTTACGGATTGTTGGTTTTAAAAGGGTAAAATTGTGAAAAAAAGTTCCAAAAAATTAGGAATAGGACTTATATGTAAGGGAAAAACATGATGGGACTAGAATGTATATAAGAAAGTCTAATAGGATCTAAACGTAAATGCCCCTACAATTTTTAAATTTAATTTTTTTGTTTATAATTATGGTGTATGTTTGATAAACTTATTTTTAAATATAATTTTTTGAAAATTTAATAAACTTAACAAATATGCATATTTATATATATATATATATGTGTGTGTGTGTGTGTGTGTGTGTGTGTATAAACACATACATAAAGGTTTTATACATACACGATACATGAATGTATATATATACATAAAGCATGAATGTATATATATACATAAAGGTTTTATATATACATAAAGCTTTTATACATACATAAAGGTTTTATACATACATGAATGTATATATATACATAAAGCTTAAACACATATATAATACATACATCATGTATGTATCATGTATATAATACATACATGATACATACATGATGTATATAATACATACATGATACATATATAATACATACATGTATATAATACATACATGTATATAATATATATATAATACATACATGATACATATCATGTATACATACATGATACATACATAATACATACATGTATATAATACATATATAATACATACATCATGTATATAATACATACATGATGTATGTATTATATATGTGTTTAAGCTTTATGTATATATATACATTCATGTATGTATAAAACCTTTATGTATGTATAAAAGATTTATGTATATATAAAACCTTTATGTATGTATAAAAGCTTTATGTATATATATACATTCCTGCTTTATGTATATATATACATTCATGTATCGTGTATGTATAAAACCTTTATGTATATATATACATAATATAAAACATGATACATGAATATATATATATATAAATATATATATATATATATATATATATATATATATATATATATATATATATATATATATATATATTCATGTATGTATAAAACCTTTATGTATGTTTTATACATACACACACACACACACACACACACACACATATATATATATATATACACACATAATGATATTGCATGTATAATTCACAATAAAATTATATACATTCATGAATTGATAATATTTTTTGATTTATAAGTATTATATGTATATTTTATATTATTCCATATATTAATAACACATGTATACAACTATTTATAAGTATCATGTATTTATTGATAACATTATTTAACATATGGATCTTAGTATATTATATAATTTAATAATATAAATATACGTAATTTTGTGTACATGTACATATATATTTTTTATTTATAAGAATTACAAGCAGATTAATGCTAAGGTATAAATGCATTAAAATATTAAAAATGAATAATTCTGAATTGAAAAATAAAAAACAGAAGTTATAAAAACATATTTGTTGTTTTTCAGAAAAACTTGATTATAACACATAAATATTATAATTCAGTATTTGAAAATAGATTTTCAAACGCAAATTTTTATCAAAATTGTATTTAAACACAGAAAACATAATTATAGTTGCAAACCAAATAGACGAGAAGTATTTATAGAATCATGTTATAATGTAAATAAAATAATAAAGAAAAATATTTACTATGTACTTAGAATGTGACGTGTAGTGTGATGTGTGTGTTGATAATATAGACAAAGGATAAATATGTAAAAAGTCATACTTATTCACTCGGACGACAGTCCGAATGAGATACATACTCATACGAAGATATTCAAAGTCCACATAGTTTGCAAAGGGACAAATAAGGATTCTACATCTTATAAATGCTCGATGTGAGAGATATGAACTCTCTTTGATGTCTCAAAGTGTTTTCGTATTGAAATAAGTTTATATTTAAAAATGTAGAGAGCTTTATGTTCATGAAAGATTCTTGGATGAAGTGGGTTCACTCATAAAACCACTATGATGGAGAAATAATGTTGAGACTTCCAACATTAAGAACAAAATAATAGGTACAATCCCTAGATCCAGTGATCCTCTAACCTATATGAAAGTATTTCATGGTTTTGATGTTTTTGTTTAGCCTTGAAGATTAAATGTAAAAAGGGTGAACATATACATGGTTTGACTTGAGTTTTTGAGAATCAAAGTCAACATAGTTCGGGCATAACCCCTGGAACGAGACCAAGCCTTATAGATCATAAAAATGTATGAAGATGGTTTGGGGCTATTTTGAAGCACAACACCACCTTATTATATCAAACATCATAATACAAGAGTGGGATATGAAGCACCTACAAAGTTACACGTGCTCCTTTCCATTTCGGCAGTTGTAATTAACTCTTTTTGAGATGGATTTAAGGTTACTTTTAAGAAAAAGTACCTTTAAACGAAGAAAATGTAAGAAAAAGGAAAAGGGTTTTTTAGTTGATAATGGATATGAATAATGAAGTAAGCATCTTGGGCCAGAAGTAAAAGTTTTAAATATATGATTGGGAGAAGGATTGGATTGAATTTCAAAAAGTTTATATGCTTCTGGGGAGGAAAAAAGATTATGGGAAAAGAAAATTGTGTTTATGGTCCGAAGTTAATGCTTCCTAATGGTTGGTGGAGGCCTATTTTTCTAGGCAGAAAAACAAGACTTGTGACTGATCGGTCCAAGATGCAGCCCGCCCTGATCGTCGATCAAGCGCGTTTTACCATGGGCTTTTGGGTCCCTTTAGGTTTGGGCTTGACTTTGGTGGGTGATTTTTTGAGTTTGTTTTTTGGCTTTTGATCTCTTAGGAATGTCCCCGTGAGTTTGGGTTAGTCTTTGGGCCTTTGAGAGGCATGCGTACAAGATTACCCTTATGGAGTAGAATAGGGTGTCTACGTTCCTAATAATGGGTAATAAGAATAAGGCGACAATATTAGCAATAGTCCATCTAAATTTAGATTTTAGCGAAGACAAAAAGATAATGTTGAAAAATTATTTTTATGTACGTGGTTTTAGAAGATTTGGCTTCAAATTTAGTTTTTGAATAGATATTTTATTATTTTAATAAAAAATATTTTATAAAAATCGGGAATTTTTTTATTTGTATTTGTACATTGAAAAATAATTTATACATTATTAGGAGTGTCTCAAAAATACTGTTAAATACTTAAATGGATAATTTTAATCGTTTTTTTGGCTTTAGTCCCATCTCCAAAGATTTTTTAGGCTCTCCTCCCATGCGTTTTTAAAATTGTAGTAAGTCCCATAACCACCCAAAAAAATTCGTAACTACTCCGTAACCGCCTATCTTCCTTTTGGAAGAGAATGACACTTGTCCCATACTGGTTACTGTAGGACCAACAACTAAAAAAATAAATACATGGGAGTGAATGCAAAAAATTTTAAAAAAATAGGACTAAACAATTGAGATCCCTAATTTTAATGAACAATCATTAAAGAGAATCTTAGTTAAACCAAACACAATTTTAGCATTTACACTTAGGTCATTTCAATTTAAAAGGAATTTAAAGATAAGTATAAATTGAGAATTGAATTCATAAGAAATATATTTGTGTGTGTGTATATATAAATATATGTATATGTGTATGTGTGTGTGTGTGTGTGACCTATGACTATTCGGGAAAGAGGTTGTTATAAGTACTTAAATGAATGGATATGTTTACCTTATGCACCACAAGTTTGAAGTCTTTGACTAATTGAAAGTTTACAAGGCTAAGGTGGATCATAAGTGTGGTAAATCAATCCAAACCCTAAGATATTATCATCGGAGTGCATACCTCTTAGGAGAGTTTAGGAATCAATTATCCAAGGTGGGGACTATATCCCAGTTATCTGCACCTCGTACTCCATCACGAAGTGGTGTAGTGAAAATAATGAATAAGACTCTTTTAGATATGATAAGGTCTATGGTTAGTTATTTAGGACTGCAATATTCTTATTGGGATTTTACATTAAGAGATGGCTATATATATTATGAACGTAGTCCCATTTAAATCGGTTTCATTAACTCCAATGGAAGATTGTAATGCGTGCAAGCCCACTTTTAGACATGTTAAAATCAAGGAGTGTAGCAATTATGCTGCAGAAGGAGTCACGGTAGTCGAAATTAAGCATAGAATTATGTTTATTATTCTTAAGCACAAGGAAGTCATTAATGGTAGAAATATTTGGTTCTTGCAATAAGAATATATAGTATACCATACACTTATAATGGAATATCAAATTACTGTTGTTGTTAGATGACCCCTTTAAGAATAAATACATATTGATATCGATAATACAGTACCTAATGGTAGTATGAGTGTTACCAATGATAGTGTAACACGTGTCACTTATATTGGATGGAAAGTGGAGACACGTCAACTGGTAGTGTTAGGAGACATCCTAACAAGTTGGTGTTTCAAGTGAACATTTTAGTGAGATCCCAAAGGATTACGAAGCAGGTCCCAGGAACTACAACAAGGCTTTCTAAGACAAAAACATTTAGGTATAGTTTAAGTCTATGGATACCATGATGAATTTGATGTGTTTGAGTAATTTTTAGGATCTTTTAAACTTGATGGGATAAAACCATCGGGTGTAAGTGGATTTAGAGAACTAAAAATATGGATAAACTAGAAAGTGGAAACCTTCAAGGAAAAATTTGTTGCGAAAGTTGTTACTTAAAAATAAAGGGATTGACTATGACAAACCTTCTTGTCAGTAGCAATGAAAAATTCTATCGGGATTATTTGAACGTCAAGATTGTGTTCTTGAACATGAGTCTTGATGAGTGCATCAATATGGTACAACCTAAGAGTATCAAAATATGAAGTTAAGAAAGCAGAGTGTGTTAAACTAAATGGTCCATTTATGGACTTAATATAACATAAAGGTATTTGGATATTCGATTTGATCAGACAATCAAAATTTTGATTTTGATCAAAGCCCGAATAATACTTGTTTGTATAAGAAGCATGACAAAAATGTGGTGATATTTTTGGCACATATTGTGGATGATATTATCCTAATCGGGAATGAGGTGGGCATATTATCTTACATAAGAGTGTGTTGATCCATGTAGATTGATAAGAAAAACTTAGGACAAGCCAGTCATATCGTTGACATCAAGATTTTGCTACATTCTATAAATATGATGTTGGGCTTATCCCAATACACTTATATCGATGATGGTCTCATAAAGTTTAGTGTGCATGATTCCAATAAAGGATTTGTTACTTTAAGGTATGGAATCACTCTATTTAAGGATCAATGCCCTATTACACGTGATCATATAGAGATGATGAGGAATATACCTTATGCTTTGGCAGTAGGCATCCACATGTATGCCATGATGTGTACTAGATGGGATATCTTCTTCGATATTAGCATGGTCATCATATTTCAGTCTAATCCAAGTGTGGATCACTCGAATACAGTAAATCATATTCTTAAGTACCTAAAAAGGACTATAGATTATTTGTGAGTTTCTCAGCGAATAGTCTTGTACCATTAAGGTACAGATACTCGATTTTCAGTCAGATAAGGATTATAATATTTCTATATAATGATGCGTGTTTACCATGGGAGGTGTAGTTGTTAGGTGGAGGATTGTGAATTAATCAGGTATTATTGAATCCACCATTAAGGTCGAATTTATTGCCACTTCGGATGCAACTAAAGAAGTTATATGGCTTAATAGCTACCTAAGTCACTTGGGTGAGTTTCCTTTGGTCTAATCCCTATTACACTATATTGTGTTAATAGTGGAACAATTGAATGTTCTAGAGAACCCAGAACCCCAAACCCATAAAATATCTAAGAACATTGAGAGAAGGTATCGCCTAGTTTGAGGGATCACACAAGGGAAGTGATAAGTTTGTGACCAAGATTTCATCGTGTAAAAACTAGGTAATCCTTTTACAACTACAACTATTGACTATCATATATATGGATTGGATGTTAGATGCATACTCATATGGATTTAAGACTAAGTATAACACTCCGCGCATTCTGGCGTCAGTGTCCACCAAGACTACGTCGGGCGTTACTAAATTAAATGACATTCTCAGTATATGACAGATATGAGACATATAAAATTCATTTCCTTATATATTAAATAGATTAATCCAATAAATATAATCATCCATGCAATATTAAAATCCATTACCATGTTAATCTCCAAAATAATCCAACTCCAAATAAATATAAATCCGAATAAAATGATCCAACTGTATATATCTGAATAAAATCGTAAACAACTGTAGAACCGATTGGCCCACCAAATCTATAAATAAAGTCTCATAACAAATACAACAAAACGAAAAATAAATTTAAACTACTAAGCATCTAAAGTAAATAAGTCTCGAGATGTACCTTCAAAATATCTCCAATCACTCCTATGCAGACACTCCTACGCTATACCTGAAATATTAGTCAACATAATGGGTCAGATCCCACCGGATGAATACATGCTACTCTTAGTGAACCTAGACATTAGCATTATAAATAAGAAACACCACAATAGAGTATTTTAATTTATATGATATAATTATTAACGTGTAAATAAACGTAAACTATTATTATCTACCATACAACTGATTCACCCTAAAGTGTAAGCCCAAATATTCCATTAGCATTATTATTTACAATTTTATTCTTATCCTTACTTAATTTAATTAACCAATTATTTTAATTCATGCGACACCAATATGGCCAATCGACCCCTTTTTGGTCCTGCACACACTCTCGGCACGCTTAAAGTTCACACATCACACCCATTCCCCTAATTATAGCCAATCAACCCGTATTCTGTCAGTTTTGTTCATACTCGTGAGGTTCCACGCACACTCTCGGCACGCTTAAAGTTCACACATCACACTCATTCCCCTCACTATAACCAGTCAACCCGTATTATGTCAGTTATGTACATACTCGTGAGGTTCCACGCACGACACATCACTATAGCAAATCGGCCCGTTTAACTGTCAGTCGCACGTACTCATGATGCCAACACACAACCACGTCACAATAGTCAGTTGACCCGTATTCTGTCAGCCCTGCACATACTCACGCCATAAATTCATTTTAATACCCTTTTATTATCTTAGGTATTAATTCTCAACCTAGTCCCATACCTAGAGGTCTCCAAAACACAAACATGTCATATCCTATTTTGTAAGATGAATTTCTATCAATTGTCTTTTCCTAGTCTCGCGTCTAGGCCATCCAAATCAACGGAACGACACCAAAATCAGCTTCACCCCGGAATATCCCATCCGTGAAAATCTACATTAGCTATTCATATACCTAGAAAGTGCCAACCGCAACTAAGGCATATCCACTAGTCACATACCTCGCAAGTATTCCTAAAATTAAGGTGAGAGCATAACTACCCAAAATTCTTGTCGTCCCCGCGATGAGAATTACAACCGAAACAATAAGTCGCACAGTCCAATTTATCAACAATTAGACAAATTTATCATATGATCACAATTTACGTTAATTTATTTCGTTCAATCCAACGTTGTAATTAACACAATTTATTTCATTCAACAATGATAATTTCAACATCATGTGATTTTATAGAGCACACAATACTAACTTACTTTTATCATACCTACATAATTCCATATGATTTCACAAGCCTTTTTTAATTTAAATTGTGTAACTATGATTTTCTACATGCAAACCTACCCCCATAATAACAAAACCCAAATCTCTGCCCTAACCATACAAGGGTTATGAGTCTTAATTCAGACTAAGATTTTTCACAAAATCAGTCCTAAATTAGATTTCACTTTCCGTAATTAAGGTTGTTAATTTATTTTATGAAAATATGTAAATTAATGTTTAGGAAACATTTAAAATGCATAATACTAGAGAGAGAGAGAGAGAGAGAGAGAGAGAGAGAGAGAGAGAGAGAGAGAGAATAGAAGTATTCATGCCTCAAGAAAAGTCGGTTGAAAATTTTGATTAGATGGTTGCAATCCTCTCAAAAAATTAAGATTTATTCTTGAATAATCTTGAGAAAACACCAATTAAGCCTTCAAGACTGGAGATGAATCTTTATGAAATTTGGGGCTAGGGTTTGTTGATGAAATGTGGTAAAGATATAGAAGTCTCCTGGTTGAAAATTTTGTGAAAAAGTATTTAGAAAAGTCTAACCCCGAGTTATATTAATGTGAAAAAAAGTTTAGAGTTCAAGTGAGATTAGAACTTTAAGAAAAACAAAGCAGCGTCGGATCTGATCCATTCCGAATCAATTCGTTCTCCAGGCCGAATCGATTCGGTCTGGCTTAGGTTGGCTGTTCGCCCATTTTTTTTATATATGTTAAATAAAATCCCAATTTCAATTCCGATTAAAATCCTACTTTCCATAAATAAAATCCAACATATTTAATTGCTAAAAATAATTAAATCTAAAAATTTTATTTTTCCAATTTCGAATTAAATTAAATTATTAACGGTTTAAAAATCTATGGGGTGTTACACTAAGTGGAAGCTTTTAGGGTCGTTATTCTTAAAACCATGATATATGATATTTATTATTTATTAAGAAAGGATTATGAATGCTCATTGAAAACATGACTCATATTTGTGGGAATGCCTTATATTTAATTTGAATATATTGTTTATGTGTTCAATTATATTTAGTATTTACTATGATGAGTTGGGTTCAGCTTGATCACAAAAGATCAAAATTCCAATTCTGGTATGATTGAACTGCTCACAATTTAGATAAGGAGTTGACATCCTATTAGTAAAGTTGTGTGTATAATATTAATAGTTTATCTGAACTCCATAAACATTTTTAATGGTTTAAGAACTTCTCTGATATTTCAAAGAAGATTTTATTGGTATGATTAAGAATGTATTGAATAGGGGCAAGGGTGAGAGTCCAATCTAGGTCTTGACTAGATTAGACTTACACAATCTCACAATTTGGAGAGCATTCATAAATTATTAATCCCAAGTATTATGAGGATTGAGATTTTCACATAATTAGTTTTTTTATTACTATGGGAGAGATTAAAACTATTGGGTCAAAAATCTTTGTAAGTTGAGAAATCATCATGTGAATATAAATCTAGGATCATATACTGGAGGAATCCGCATCCAATAAATATTCTGGAAATCGATACCCCCCAGTAAACTTATAAGTTTTTATTCTGCTAGCAAACCTGAATGGGAATTTTATAAAATGGTAAAGTATCAAATAAGTTTAGTTTGATATCAAGGAATAAATAAGACGCTGATGAAAATGTATTCTCAAAAACTTGAATTTCAACAAGTGGGTATTGAATGCTTAACTCGAGGAACCATATTATGTGTTATCTAACTTTCCAAACAATGCCCCATTATTCGAGTAATTTTGATATAATTAAATTGTAGTACGGTTATAATTATTCAGTTGAATTAATTAAAACTAAACATAAAAGAAAATAAATTACAAGTCGTAATTAGAGATTTTCACTTTTTTGTTTGGAAGCCAATTTAATTATTTTCCTTTGGTCCCTAGTAAAGTCAATATACCAATTAATAAGACCAAAACTCTCTCGAAGCTACATTATACCTTCACAAGGGTTGAAAGGGGAGAGAGAAAAAATACTATTCATGTTTTCGTGAGCGGTAATGTTTTCATCTCTGGAAGTTCCAATACACATGGATTATTTTGGGTGGATCGTGTGCTAGAATATCTAAAGTGTTTTCACATATAAGCATGGATTAAAGGTGGGAAAGCTTCAAGAACATACTCTTTATCAACTATGTCTCCTGTATTGGATCATCTACAAGATCCATAATTGTCTGTGATCTAAACCCTAGATGTAGTTACATAGATCTAGTTCTTATGGTTTTGCATTCTAAAATATATCCAATCAAAGTCTTTTCGGTAGCAATTTTTTTATTGTCAATCCTCAACATTAAATTCTTTGAATTCTCCTTAAACTTTATTATATTGGGAACTCAAATTCCTTGTGACCAATACTTGGCACTTATAGCATCAACATGAATTCTCATCCTCATTTTTCACACTCTTGTTTTTATTTCTCAAACTCCCCTGGAATGTTTCTACAATATTAGCATAGTTTTTCTCAAACTTCTTAGTATTTGACTACTTATTATTTAATGTTAAAAATTTTAACCTCTTAAACAACAAACTAAAATGTTCTTCATCACTTTTAGACTCATCATTAGATGTTGATGGATCCTCGTGTAGGGGATACCAAATCCACAATAATTTTAATACTATAATTCAGTCCCAAAATGTGAATTCAATATAAAAAGGACACAGATAATTACATTGGTTCGGAAAATTGCCCTACCTATGTCCATGGGGATGGGAGTAGCTATTTATTAACTGACAATAAAATAAGGGGACTAGAGTGATAGGGTTTTCATTTGAGAGTCCAAGTCGTGGTTATAAGAGTGTTGTAAATCGTACCCCAAACACATGAGGTTGCTATTATTTATAGATATAAATTGCATACAAATTTAGGTCTCCCTTTTGTTTATCATCAATCTTCTTTGATCTTATATTTGGAGTAATAAAATTATAGTAGACTTGTATTTGGTTAACATAAGCTATTGTTCCTCTTGATTCTTTATTAGGAACTCCATGATCTTTGGTCGACTATGTTGCCTCGACTTTTAGGTGCCACGTGGCCTAATAGGAGTAATGTCCCTTTAATTGCCCAGAATTATGGTGATCGATCTTTACACCTGGTCTGCCCAATACTGTCTAATTAATTACGCATGTGCCAGTGTTGGTTTTCTCAAACGTTGCCTATAAACTAGCATGTGTTCCACTTGGGCGTAGTGGGAGTGTAATCATTGCAACTAACGCACATAATCCTTATGCTTAGTATTACATGTGCCATAACTTAGCCTTATCTAGTAATGATGTTGTGTGGAGGGCGTGACCTAGGGGGATACTAAAGTGGGGTTGTCTTCCCAAGTGAGCCACCACATTAACTTCTTTGGTAAAAATAGGTATAAGGGTTTGGAATGCTGTTATACCTTCTCTCACTTGTTCATTTTTAAAGGTAAGTTCCATTTTACATTTTTACTCTATAAAATCTTGAAATTCAGACATTCCAAGTTTATTTCATCAATTTCCTTTGGTTCTACCCTTAACAGGTATATCTAGGGGTGTGAGAAAGTATGAGAGACCTCAAAAAATATTTTTGAGGCATTTTATGATAAATACCTCATCTCTAACAACGTCCATATTAAGACCTCGCCTGAGTAAGAAGACGTCTATTATATTTACGACGAAGTCGCCTTTATGATTTTTATAATAGTTGAATGGGGAGTTTGTTTCCCTCATCATCCATTGCTGGTGGAAGTACTCCGTTTCTTATAGAATACTTCCAATCCAAGAAGATAGAATTTTCTTCCATATTGTAATGGGTACAGTGGCCATTCACCAAATTTGTGAGACTAATTTGGGTTTAAATAAAATTAGGTATTCTTATTACCTAGGTACTTCTCTTAGGTCTGATACTTACCATTTCTAACCTAGAGAAAGTTTCGAAGTCTGCTGATTTGTCTAGTGAGATCACAAAAGACAACAAATAGGATATCTTGGTGTATTTTGGGTTACTATATAGCGCGTACTACACAATTCTTCCTATGCCTATTCAGGTTGGATCTCATGGTAGGTCATCCATCATTTTTATAGATTAGTAAGTCAATTTGGTCACTTCTATGACTAATTAGTAGTTTTTATGCAGAGACTTATTGCAAGAGGAAACCAAAGGACTAAGAAGTTAACTTGAATAACTTGTAACAACTTAGGGATATATGAATTTTGACATGCATCCAATTACATTGGAGAACCTCCCACATCCTTCTTAACTACGATCTGACAGTTTCGTCATCCAAAAATTTCACAATGATTTTGGAAGTTTCTATAGTCATTATTCCTCAATTCCCACAGCCACCCCCATCACAAGTAAAGAAGTCGGGGGTGTACGTTGGTGAAGCCTCGTCTCTTATCTACAAAGTATGAACTGACCTAGACTAGGAAGAGGTAGGAGAATAAAGAGAAGAAGAAGAAGGAAGACCTTTTTGATGACTTTAGCCCTATATTCTTATACGAAGAGGTCGACATATCGGGTTGACTTTGCGAGAAAGTCAAGGAAGAAGAAGGCTACACAAGGGAGATTTTTTTCTTCTCACTCGTTCTAGACAACTTAGAGGAAATAAGGGGTGATCCCCACTGAATAGTTAATCTTGATTCCATATTCACCAACCAAAGAAAGTAGGGTCGATAGGTCAAAAATACTACCCAAGGTGTTGTTGGTTCCAAGAAGAGGGTGATAAAACCTATAGACCTAGAAAATTAAAGAGAGAATGAGAGACAGGCTGAAATAGCCAAAATGAGGAGGACATAAAAATATTATCCTCAAGAACCAACCCCACTACCAATTGGAGGTAATAACCATTCAGTGGTTATTTCCCCTGATTAATAGAGTCACCAACCAACTCCTCTACCAAACACATCTAATAAGCACCCCTCGACGATCAGCTTTATAAAGATTAAGGAGCACGTCATTATCGATGACACGGCCTTTAAAACCACAAATTTGGTTATTCGCTCGCTCAGTCTGCCATGTTGCCCATAGATATGAAGACTTTAAGGTATTTCATTATGGAGCGCCTTCATAAGGAAGGGCTTCGCCACAGTGTTCTGGTAAGTTTGATTCATTTGTGATTTCTTTAATACTCAGGATTTTAGTATTGCACTAACTATTGTTCTTCTATTTTTTATTTTCTCTCACCATACAAACCATACAAAAGATTTCCACTAGAATAGACCACCTGGAGAGGAGGAACAATGTTTTTTATTGTAAAGAAAATGTCATGCAGAACAATCTTTTTGAGAAGACCAAGCAGGTGACCGACCTAGAGGTCAAGCTAAAAGGAGAACTGACTTATAAGGAGAATGATATTGAAGAGGCTCAACAAATCCAACTGGTGTTTAACAAGGTTGATATCGACTTGATTGCCTTTAGGTAAGACATTTTCTAGAAGACCTTAAAAAATTAGTTTTGCAAAGACAAAAATGGGTTATTTTGGCAAAAATGGAGGTCGTCCTGAAAAAGCCTACGAGGAAGTCTTTTAAATTACGCTGCAAAAGGTTTCCTTGCAGTTGGACTATCAATATTCCATTACTTTCAACCTTGGTTGGATCACTGGACTCTAATGAGACAACGTCCTAAGGGCGACCCATCATACGACATACATCTCTTTGAAAAACCTATCATAGGGGAAGGTGAAGTTTACCTAGATCTCGCTCTAGAGATTGAGGAGGAAGTTATTGAACTTATTGCTCCAGCCGATACGGTTGCCTAAGAGGATAATGTCGATGTTGTTCAAAGGAATGCTCATATTTCCCGTTAGGGGGAGGTCACCCCTATATATATATATATATATATATTGCCCCCTTTTTATATTACTTTATGTGGGTCGTTTGACCATGCCTTTTATAGGCCTAAAGCCATTTTTGATATTAAATAAAGTTTACATTGTCTTCAATTATTGTCTTATTTACTTTCTTTGCATCTTTATTTGCATATTTGACATAACCAAGATTGCGCATTAGTCTGTGGAATCATGGTCTATAACCGATTCCGATTCTTAGCTCATAGATCAATGGGCTAATTCATTAATCAAGTTGTACCACATGTTTTTAGGTGGGTTCGTGCCTATTCTAGGCCGACTAACCCAACTTGGATTGTACCACCATTTTAGGTGGGTTTGATGTCAAATGTAGGCATCCAACTAATTTATATGTTGTACCACCCATTCTTATGTGGGTTTATGTA
Source organism: Sambucus nigra (assembly GCA_949130495.1). Taxonomy (NCBI): domain Eukaryota; kingdom Viridiplantae; phylum Streptophyta; class Magnoliopsida; order Dipsacales; family Adoxaceae; genus Sambucus; species Sambucus nigra. The sequence continues at coordinate 97,138,528 of OX422212.1, forward strand.
TATTCTAAGACAACTAAACCAAATTAGTCTACCACCATTTTCAAGTGGGATTGATGCCAAACATAGGAAACTAACTTATTTATAGGTTGTACCACTCATTCTTTGGTGGGCTTATGCATATTCTATGTTGACCAATGAAACTTATTGTACAACCATCTTCAAGTTGATTTGATGACAAATGTAAGTGACCAACTTGTTTCTAAGTTATACCCCCCACTCTTAGGTGGGTTTATGCCAATTCTAGGTCAACCATCGCAACTTGGGTTGTACCACCAATTTTAGGTGTGTTCAATAATGAGGCACAATATTGAAGACACAATTATGAAGAAAAATATTTTATTAACATGAATCATCTTTATGGAATTAAATCATTTGCAAAATATAACCTATCAACTTAATAATAAAATATCCTGATGTTCATGGTATTCTATGACCTAGGTATTATTATGACATTTAAATCTTCCAAATGGTAGGACGCATCCCCTCCTTTTAAGACCATTATATATGGGCCTTGCCAATTTGTTTTTAGTTTTTCGTTAGATGGCTTGTTTGTCGTAGGTAAGAGCTTTTTGAGCACTAGTTAGTCAAATTTAAATTCCCTGACTTTGACCTTCTTGTCATGCTATCTGGCGAGCTCTTGGTGATATGTTACAAGGTTTTAAGAGCAATCTCCCTTCGTTCCTCTATTAAATCAAGCTCATGATCAAATTGTGACATCCCGCCTATTAATAACGGGGTGATCAGTCCTTAATTAATTAGTTTTAGAATATCAAGTTGGTTCAGATAATGCATCACTGTCGAAAACTCAAATTTTAATTTAATAAAAACTAACCACCTAATATTTAAAAAGGTTGGAGTCAAAATTTTATCTTGTTATTAACCATCATCATTAAAGGGAAATATATAATTATCACCATACATCACAATAGCATAAGGAAAGAACTAACTGAATTTAAATAAAGAACTAGAGTAAACACTTCCAGTCAAAATCCCATACAATAATTCAATAACATGAAATCAAGTTTAATGATAGAAATAAACAACTCTAAATCTTTAAATGTAAAATAGGAGGGAAGACATGTCCAACTGAAGTAAATAACTGATAGATGAGGAGAAATAGACTCAGAAGCGTCTACTAGCAACATCCTGTCGCTTTCGCGGCAGCTACAACTCGACAAATGAATGGAATCTCCTAAGCCTGGTGTCCCTGTGGTTGAACGCCTAAAATAATAGAACAAGAAAAGAGATTTGCAGAAAAACGGGTCAGAGCTTGAGTAAAAAATAGTTTAAATATAGCAAGTACTTAAATTGGTCATTATCACAAAGATTATTCATGTTAACTTAGCGTACTCACTTGGGATGCTCACCTCTCATCTAATGTGCACACCTAGTGAGCCTAACTACTCATACTAGTCTCGATACTCTACCTGACTATATGTAGTATAACCACTATGCAGGATAAAATACCTAAATAACCCGAAGCCAATATATTTCTATTATTTAGGAATAGGTTTAAAGATGCTTTAACTCATTCTCATAGAATTCTTAATTCTCAACTGGTGACCCAATAAGTATATTATTTAATAAAGTAGCCAACATGAAATACAGAATAGGAACTCAGTATACATATATAAAATCTCACTATATATATATATATATATATCAATACTTCACCCTTGGTTGAGAAACCCCTAGTGCTAGGCATACTCGGCTATCTTGTCCCATTACAACGCTCACGCATAAAGGACAACAGGTTCAATCTCTCAAGAACCAATAAAATATATACACGTATTGGAGGCGAACATAGTTCCAAGCTGATGGGATACGCACATACCTACGCACCCATACAACCAGTACCACTATCGTTATCACAAATAGCCCGTACCTAGGTTCCATGCTCTAGTGATACGACTCAAAATCCCCCAAAGGCACATAAGATATGGTCGTCCACAACGCGCTAACCTCCGTTCGATAGCCAATAGCAAGGTATATCATACACATAATATTCTAAGTAATAAGCATGCACACAACTTATACAACTTAATAGGCGTTCATGCAACCCAATTACCACGATACGTAAGTAGCATTATTATTTCTACCCTCTCAGTAGATCATATATATATGTATGTACTCTCTTGAACCTAACTCTCCTCGGTTTTATGAACTTTCTACATCTCGAGAATAATAACACTCCCAATTCAATATTAACTCGGACTTTAGGCCACTCATCATTCACGTAGGTTATTTCTCTCACTTGGATAACCCTAGGATGCTTTTTAACCTAACCGGACTCAAAAGGTGTATGCTGAAATCTCGTTAGAAGTCAAGGGATTCTCATTCGAACGAGGTCGTTCGAACGAGTTTGTTCGAATGAAGTTATCACTTCGAACGAACTTCAAAATCTCCTTAGAAGGGTTGTTGGAAGTCTCGTTCAAACGAGGTCATTCGAACGACCTGGGCAAACTTCAAACGAGAAATCTGAACTGGCCATGTTCTTCCCCAAAATTAATTTTTTTTCAACATATCAAACCTCAAACTCAACCCAAATTTAATACAACATCCAATTAGATAGTTCTAAACTATTCCTAATCATTATGGAGCACTGTCTAACACAATTTAGTGTTCGAATCTGTATATTTTCGAGGGGAAACCCAACAAGAACTTAAATCTCTAACAATTCTCATAAAATGAACCTAGCAATATAATTACTCAAAACTCTTATTATAATTCGTAATTAATATATAAAATTCCCAAATTTTAATGGTCTAACAAAGGGCAAAACCTCTACATGCATACCCATCTCTAATTCCTAAGGTTTCTTTACAATTCAGTCTAAATAAACCTAAGTTTTCATTTCACCAAGTTTATATCATCAAATCTAAATCAACAGGAGCAATATATGCTAAAAGAGGAGCAAGATAAACACTTGCCTTGGAATGGACTTCTGATTATTGGGTGGAATTTGGTATGTGGTTGATCCTCTCATCGCAATCTACACTCTGGTGTAATTCTTGGTGTGAGAACTTGAGTTCTTGGCTTAGGGCTCCTATGGAGTTCTTCTTCCTCCTTGGTTCTCTCTCTCTCTCTCTCTCTCTCTCTCTCTCTCTCTCTCTCTCTCTCTCACGTAGGTTGAAAACTGACAGCAACCTCAAACCCACGTAGCTTTTATTTTAATTCCTAATTTTCATCCATTTAATTTCCCAAAAATTACAAAAGACCAAAATACCCCTCTGGGGTGTTGTTTTGGGCAAAATGCCCCGGACTCCAAATAAAACACCCGAGTAGTGTTTTCTAACTATTTCGACCCTTATGAACACACTGGCGCACTCAAAATAGTCATTTGAGTTATATAAAAATAATTTACCTTTTATCCCCCAAATTTATAATAGCGACGTGACTCATACACGCATCCTAAATAATTATATCTTAACTGTCGTATATCTCGTCCCCGGCCATATTATTATTTCTGAAACCATGTATGAAAAGTGCGACTATGTGATACTTGATTTAAATTAAATTCGCAAGTTTCCAAGTAACCCTTATTTAATTAGAGTCTCTAAACATGCATTTAAGGTGCGTGTGTCAACCCATAAATAAATAAAGCATGTGACACAAAAATATGCTGAGACACAGATTTCAGGAAAAAAAACCTTTCAGGTAAAACATTTATTTCACTATGAATATATAAATCGCAACTTACAATTACATAGAGAAATATGCAATGGATCAACACGCAACCAACCCACAAAGACACGCAGTCTTGAACTCAGCAAGAGAGTACACGCAACACCCTCCAAGGACTCGCAGCCCAAACAACAAAGGAAGAACCGCAGCTCTCCTCATTAACACGCAGCCATAACACTTTGTAGAGACTCCCTCAGCAATGACACGCAGCCCTCGGTTGCAAAGATCTCCCCACAAAGATGAATAGTAACAAAGTTTGTGTTCTAGGGTTCCAAAAGATTCACAAAAGTAATTGGGATTTTTGTGTGTGAATCAAAAAGATGTTTGGCACATCAAAAAACGAAGTCTTGCTGTGTTTTTACTCTTAGAAACGTTTTCTCAAAGACTTAGAAAATACACCACCGAAATAGATATATTTATAGAAAATATAAGATGGTGGATAAAAAACTCACAGAACTGCTCGATTTTATCCCATACGGACCGGTCCGGCTTGGAGGCGGATCGGTCCGACCTCGTGTCGGTTCGTTTTCCAAATAGGCCTCTTCGGTTCGCATTCGATCCGGGGTATTCTGGAGCAAAGAGAATCGGTCCGATAGGGAGGCGGACAGGTCCGGGGGCGAATCGGTTCATTTAAAATATGGGCGGACCGGTCCGGTATTGCAGAAAAATTAAAATCTTTTAAAAGCCTCTTTTTGCTTGAAAAAACTTACTTCCTATTTTTATAAAAAACATTTTATAAAAATTTCCCAATACTAAGTATGAAGCATAAGGAACTTAAAAACAAAACTTTACCAAGTTCATTCTCGCAGAGGTTATGATGTTGAAGACGCTTTGATATTCGGATCCGTTGTTGTTGATGCGATCTTGAATTTCTTCAACGGTGTAACGACGTACAACATACAAATTGATAATGGATAAAAATGTCCTTACAATGTATTATGTTACTCACTACGTAATGTTCAACATAGTTATTACTCAACATGATTTCAACATAATTATTTCCGATAACCACTAACTCTCGTCACGCTAGTAATTATTACCATTAAGATCAGATTAATTATAAATTAAATTTCCTTCTTTAAATTAATTAATCCCAATTTCCATAATTTCATAATAAAACAAATATGCATAAAAATACGGGGTATTACACAAATTGGTTATCATTTCGACCATCCTCAAAGATCTTTGTCTGGAGGGTTGGGAGATTGATCTCCAATGCGATGACAACTTCCATGCCATATATTAAGTGATACACATAAGTATAGTCTCATTGAGATGGAACCCGGATATATCACCACACTATAGTCTCGTCTCACATACATGACCAGTCTTCTCACCCATACCTGATATGTTTAAGTATGGTCTCATCCAGATGACAATTTAGTAGCTAACTAGAGATGACAATACCATCACACAAATGAGATCAACATTTCCCTTACTAGTGGAAGAGTGTCGGCCTTAGACGACACTCACGTTACAAGACATCAAAGGTCTAAGGATAGGTGTGTCGGGTAGAGATGACCACCCTATCTCGTCTCAGATTTTAACATGGAATCGAGGACTACACGGACTCTCACTTGGGTTGATACATTCAGTATCACCTCAGATGATATCCTGTAAATATATTCAACTAGGCCATGACCTTTATTTATGGCAGACAACTGTCACTCTCTCATAGGCCATGACCTCAACTAGGCATGGGGCACATGTTGGGGGTGACACTGTGCACCCTCAGCCTATAAAAGAAATACTATGTATTCTTTATTGGGATCGCATTCTAGAAACTTTATTATTACTTTATTAAAAAAAATTTAGAGAGCTAGAGATTATTTATGTCTTACTTGGACATTAGTACCCTATTATAGTGAAAACACTCTCATACTGTGTACAATGAACATAGGCTAAGGCCTAACCACTTAAACCCTTGTATTATCTATTTTTCTCATCCCTTATGTTAAATTACTTATCAATTAACGTGTAGTTATATCTCTGCAATACCTACTTTCAGGGTGAACCCATTGTACGATTCTAGTATCATCAATTTAGCACCATTTGTGGGAACTTTTTTATCATTCTCATCTTTAGCTTGGATTTTTCTCTCATCTATGGCCGTGGTTCAAGTCCACCACTATTAGATCTGAATCACCATTAAAAGAGCTTGGGTGGAGGAGTTCATCAACTTCTTGTTTGATTCACCCTATTTTTTGGATTTTTGCACTACTATTATTGTTATTTGATTCTTTGATCGACGATGTCTATTGATACTCTATCAAATACCGGGGTTGTAACTTGCCAATCACCTCCTGAGTCTGAGATGGTGTATGTAGCGATAATATGGTGATCTCTAGTGGCCAGTCAATAGGCCATGCAACACCAATTATCGGCGTTCATCAAACATAATGAGTTAAATTCGAGAGGATCTAATTATGAATCTTGCATACTAAATGCCATGAGAGAGGACACATTACCAACATCCACAGGATGACCCCCATATCTAACCAAAGAGGTTGAGTATGAAGAGACTGAAGATCCCCGTCCTCCTTGCCTTTGAAAGCAGGTGCGAGGTGAACTTGAGGAAAAAACGTATGAGGAGGAGCACATTTGAAACTATGGCAAATGGTATGCGATGATAGACATATCATACTGACCAGGTAAAATCTTCCTCCTAATTACCAAGGTAAAAGGTTTAAATAGACTCCTCAGAGTAAGCACAGGAAAAACGCCTTCACAAGACTTAAAAGGGGTCGAATTTGATCGACTCGGCCCAAAAGGGGGTTGTAATCGAGACATCATCCCAGATAGAATCTATGGGACAAGGATCACAGGTCGTCTCGACCAAGATCTTCCAAAGGAAAATCCATAACAAAGGGAATTTTGAGAGGTAAATAGTACAAAAAGGGGCCCAAACAGAGGATCCACCTGTAAAGTCATCTCTAAGGTAGAAGGTTCAAGTGAAAATATTTTTGAAGACGAGAAGCCTTAGAATAGTTCAATCCAAAGGCTGGAGGATAAGAACGGTTGCCTCACCAAAAGTCGAGACCCCAGTTATAGGAGATATATAGAGGGTTCTCCTTTCGTACCAGGCATTGTTGGCTATTCGATACTAAAAAGTTCAAACCACCGATTATGACACCTAGATATGACTGGGGCACCAATCCTATTAATCACATACAATTACACTAATCAACTATCGACATTAACACCATTCTAAACGAGATGAGATGCCAAGAATTTTTTATTACTCTCACTGGTGCGACCTTTGTATGGTATACATGTCTGTTGAGAGGAGGGATAAAAAATTTCAGATAGCTGGCTGAAATATTTATCCACATCTTTTATTTTGGCATGAAGCCTGCAAAGCACGTGACTCACCTATTTAGCGAAAGGCATCGGAAGAATGGGCCGTTGAGATATTTCATATCTCGGTTCAATAAGGATAAGTTTGAAGTTGAGGATCACGATGAAAGCATTGTGATGGTAACTCTAATTAGTGGGATCCAATCAAGAAAACTCTATTGGAACCTATCCCAAGATCCTCCAAAATTCATGACAGAATTTCTGGTTAAGGATGATAAAATCATAAATGGGGAGGAGGCTATGGAGGCCAAGAGAAGAGACCTAAAGTAGTTAGGCAACAAAAAATCTATGAAAATCTGAGACAAAGTCAAGGAGAAAAAGGGGAAGAAGAAATCGAGTGATGACAAGTTTGCAAAGTACAACCCATTTATTGTCAGTCCCGATCTTCATCTGAATGAGATCAAAGACAAAAAATAAATTATATAGCCTGAGAAACTGAAGGTCCCTACCGACAAAAAAGATAAGATATAGTGATGTGTGTTCCATCAGGATCACGACCATAAAATAAAAAAAGTATATGCTTTGAAAGATGAGATTAAGAAGTTACTTATATAGAGGAAGCTAAAAAATTACATTGATAAGGGAAGAAGATGAGATGATGATAAGAAGATGTACTCCTCATCAAGGGATGATAGTCCAAATAAGAAAGAATTTCGGGTGAATCAATGAAAAAGAGATATACGACGATGTGGAGGATGACCCAGATCTCCCAGCAAATTCGGGATCAGTTAAAGGTAGTCTCCATATGATTCCGTTTGATGTTAAAATAATCTCAGGAGGAATAGAAGCTGGGGAAAAAAGCAATTTGACAAAAAGGCCCATGTTGTTGAAGCCAAGATTGGCTAAAATGAATAAATGTTAAACATGCAACGTTTGAAGGAAAACTAGGAAAGCTGGAGAAAATTGACATTGAGAGTCTTGTAGTGGGGTTCTCCAGGATGGATTTAAAGGGATCCTAGCCCCACACGATGACCCACCTGTAATCAGCACATAAGTTTCTGGCTATAATTTATCTCGTATCCTAGTTGATAGGGGGAGCTCAACCGATGTTATGCTCTAGGATTACTTTAATGGTCTAAAACTCAACAAGAAGAGGCTCGTCCCATACCATCATTTACTGATTGGATTTAACGACAAGAAGGTGCACCCATTGGGAGTGTTTAAGATGGATGTTCGCATGGGGACCTGGTCAAGATGTTTAATAAGAAGAATAAATATTTTTGTAATGGATAAGAATATGTTCTCATCATACAATATCATTTTGGGAAGGGTAGAATTAAAGGATTTTGAATCCGTGCCTTCCACTGTACATCAGATGATGAAATTATCGACTCCTTATAGGGTAAGGGAAGTGAATAATGATCAAGTGGATTTCTCCTCGGCTGAGGAAAAAAAACCCCACAAGTGGAAAACCACCTCTTATAATATTGATACCCTTGATCCAAGAGATAAATAGAAATTGAAAAAGGTAGAGTTTACAGAAGAGCTAGAATACATCGTCCTCAATGAGGACGAGCCAAAAAAATAATCCAAATTGTCTTGTCCCTTAAACCTTCCTTAAAGAAAGAACTGGTTGAATTATTAAAAAAGAGTCAAAGCATATTTTCATGGAGTTATAATGATATACCAGGGATCGACCCGATGTCATCTCTCATAAACTTGATCTTGATGACTAGGTAAAACTAGTGAAATAAAGAAGATAATTTTTTTCTCGGGATAAATATGAAGTAATTTAGGAATAAGTTAAAAGTTATAGACAACATACTTCATGAAAAAGGTCCAATACCCAGAGTGGTTATAAAATCTCATCATGGTACAAAAACAGAACGACAAGTAGAGAATGTGTGTAGACTTTATAGATCTCAACAAGGCATGTCCCTAAGATAGTTTTCCATTACCTAGAATTGATCAAATGGTGGATGCCATGATGGGGAATTAACTTATGAGCTTTATGGATGCTTATTCAAGCTACAATCTCGATATTTTAAGGTGATGCTAAGAAGACACCATTCATCACAAACAAAGGGTCATATTGTTATAAAGTGACACCTTTCAGCCTAAACAATATAGGTGCCACTTATTAGAGACTTGTCAATAAAATGTTCAAAGATCAAATCAGTAAAATGATGGAGGCATATATGATGATGTGCTGAAAAAAAGTCTAAAGGAAAAGAATCATGTAAAGGATATGTAAAGAACTTTTGACACCATGGACAACTACAGGATGAAGATAAATCCAACCAAGTGTGTCTTCAGTGTCAGTGATGAAAAGTTTTGGGGATTCATAGTTAATTAAAAGGGCATTGAGGCCAACCCATCCAAGATAAACGCATTGAACGTTATGGAAACCTCAAAAAACACGGAGGATATTAAATATTAAGAGGAAGATTCGCATAATTCGTTCGTCTCGTGAGCAACTGACAAATGCCAACCTTTTTTTCAAAACTTTATAGAAAGCCTTTTTGTGGGACGAAGAATGTGAAAAATTATTCAAGGAACTAAAATCTTACTTAGGATCACCAATGATTCTGTATCGAACCATTCAAGGGAAGAAAATGTATTTGTAACTGGCGATCTCAAAATCGACAATCAGCATGACAACGTCCGTGACGATAACAGGACACAAAAACGAGTATATTGAGAAAGCGAATTCGTATGCAATATTCATATCTTAGGCCAAACACACACAAATTCAATTTTTAACAAATTTTATCTTGATTCAATTTAGTGTGCATGGAATGATGAAGTACAAATTAAATAAGCCAAATCACATAAACAAACCAAGCAAGCATGAGAAGAAATAAGGAAAAATACCTTTTGGGCAAAACATTTAATTTCATCACTATATCAGAATTGACAACACTAGATGACTTGTGGACTACTTAGATCCACTAAGCATAAAGTATTGTTATTCAAGTCTTCTACAAATATGATAAACTTCTCTATCGTCCACAGGAAACGATCTTCCCTCGGTATCCACCGATCAACCTTCTTCTTCAGCAATAGAGCCTCGGCTCTACAAATCAGCAGTAGAGATGAACTCTACAAGGGTTTTGAGCTTGGAATATGTTCAGATATATTTGGAAAAGTGATCTTTAATGTTCTAAGGGATTTGGATGACAATTTAATAGATTTTGATCTCCACAAGAACTCTAAAAAGGGTTTTTCAAAGTCTAAAATGAGTTATTTCAAACGCTAATCTCTTATCTCTATTTATAAGGAAGTTTGTTACAAAGAGATAGGCGTTAGAGGTTGGGATCATATTTGTTTAAAAATAAAAAATCTCATTCTCTTTCTCGTTCAAATGACCTAGTACCTCATTCCAATGACGTACCTATTTTTGTTCGAACGTATTTCCAACGAAACTTCGAACGATATTCTACAGCTTGCCAAAAGGCGTCACTTCAGATATTGTTCGAACGTGGGAAACTCGTTGATAGAGTGAAAAATTGCTTCTCTTATGTATTTTGTGTCGTTGTTGCAACTTCTCTTTCATCAAAAATCTTCACAAACCTATAAAAGTAGAAAAAAAACTAGAATATAGCGGTAAGTGAGGTATCACTCCACATCTAAGGGTGAAACACAAAATTGGAGAAGACATATATAGATTCATTTGCATTTTATTATTTTTTTCTATTTTGCTATTTATATTTTTTATGGATTTTTCAAGGGATTTTTTTAACTAACTAACTATACTAATTTTTATAACTACTAATTAAGAAGTAAAATCTAATTTAAGAAAAGTGAGATAAACAAAATTGTCCTAATAAGTAAACTAACAACATTGGACTCATGAGGGCTTCAAAATTTCATCCCATAAATGGGAGATTAGCCCTCAATAATCATTATCCAAAAAAATAAAAATAAAACTATACAAAAAAGAGCATGAGATGATTAAAATAAAAGTAATGAGAGAGGAATAGACCAAAATCATTTAAGCCTTGAATTGAAATTAAAACTTCAATTACATCAACAATCTTTCAATTACAATCCCTCACTCATGTATTTATTGAATCTAAAATAAAAATTATAAAATAAAAATAAAAAGGATATGGGATGAATTCATAATGGACAATTAAATAATAAAAGAGATTTGATAAAAATGAAAATCCTAACATTATAAAATTGTACATTAGATCTCACCCAAAGAAATAAATTCTAGATCATTAATTTATATTGAGATAATTGATAAAAATGCAAAATCTCAACATAAAGGAATGAATTAGAATTTACCAATTCAACTACATCAATCTATTTTGAAATAATTGCTAAAAATGCAAAAATTCATTATAGAGGGGTGGGGTTGAATTTATCCTAGAGATAAATTTCACTACACACCTCTATATTGAGATATTTGCTAAAAATATAAATACTCAACATAGAGGGATGGAGAGAATTTTATCACAAAAAGCTTAAAAACTAATTTGGAGATCCTTCCTTCAAATGATATTCATCTCTTTAAATAGTAGGTATGGAGCATGGGGGTAATTTGGGTAGGTTTAATGTGTAAGAGGTGTGTAAGGTGTTGAGGTGAGGGTATTTAGGGAATTTTGCACACATGTGAATGGGTAAGAGGTGAGGTCATGTGGGAAGTGGGGTGGTAACAAATCTGATTTGGTTTAGAGGGGTAGTTGGGGGTATTTATGGAAAAGGGGTAAAAGAGGTTTTATGGGTTAATAAGACACATGGGATAAATGAGTTGGTCTTTATTTTTGGGTTTGTGGTCTTTTGGTATTGTTTTATGCAGGAGGTAATAAAAATCGTGCAATAGACTTGAAAAGGGAAGAAATGGGTTTGGCATTGTTCAAATGGGTCCTCGGGTTGTGGGGGGGGTAGTAGCCGGATATGGGTTGATGACGGGTCAAGGCAGGTAGGTTGTCGGGTTTTGGAGTGGGACAGACCCGGAAATGGGTGTCGGGTTTATCGATTTGGTGTTGTAGTAATGGAGGTCGGCGCTGGGGTAGAAAGGGAGGTCATCGGCGGTTGAGCTGGGGTAGGCCGGCGGTTTCGGTCGGAGGTGGCTGCGTGGTGGAATCGGCGAAATGGGTCGTCGATGAGGTAGTGTGGTGGATTTGATTTGGTGGTGGATAGAAGAGAGAGATGGTGTTGGGTATTGGGAGGTGGGTTTTGTTTGGTGTGTTAATGGAGGTTTGAGTTTGTTGTTGGGTTTGGCAATAGAGGTTAGTGAGGAGAGAGAGAGTGAGGTTGGGGAAGATGAAGTGGTGATGATTGGGTGTAGTGAGGGTATAGGAAAGTAGGGTGTGAGTATGGGTTGAGTTTAGGAGTAAATGGTGTGTATGGGATTTAGGTGTGAGTGAGTTATGGGTGTGTTTAATTTGGACATCTAAAAATAACACTAACTAAAATTAAACTAATAAAATTAAAAGTAAAATAAAACAAAATAAAAATTTAACTGAACTAAAAAAATAAAAATCAACTAAAATAAAAATGACACGACACGACACACTATACAAACTTTAAAAAAAACTACACACAACTAAAATAAAAACTAAAAATTATAAACAAAATGAAATAATAATAAACTCACTAAAAACTAAGAAAATAAAAGAAGATATAAAAACTAATACACGAAGCGCTAAAAATATAAAAATCCTAAAAATATATACATGACTCAATAAAATAAAATCTAAAAATAAAATGACACAAATAAAATAAAATGGGACAAACTAAACACATACGGTTCGGGACAGATTTGAGTAGGTTTGGGGTAGGCTAGGGTACGGGACAAGGGTAATTAGCTCCATAATCCGCACAATTGCCTTGAAATACGCGTTTGAACACCGCAACGTGCATTTGACCTACAAAATAGACAATAAAGCGCATAAGACCATTTTTATTATAAACGAGCGACTAAAATGCATCTATTCGGGGTATAAAATGAACACTTTTGGGTGTTTATCACTCGTTCAAATGATGTACACATTATCATTTGAACGACATCCAACAAAACTTTAAATGACATTCCAGAACTGATAAAAAGGCGTCGATCCAGATTGCATTCAAACGAAGGAACCTCGTTCTAACGACACTGTGCAACTTGTTCGAATGACTTATCAGATATCATTCTAATGAGTTAGCGAATTTTCAAAAAAGACTTTTAAAATCATTTTAAAAAATTTAAAACTTTTAATGAAAAATCTTTCTTTTAAAAAATCCTCTAGATAAATAAAGACTTTACCCAACAATTTCATACCACTTCTTAATGATGTTGAGACGAACGATCTTCAATCTTCCAAAATGTCATCAACTTCTTGACTTTGAATACGTGGAAGTAGTCATAAAGGTGCAGTGGTGTGTAACGGGACAAGCCAAATAAAAAATAAAGTCAGAAATTATGAAACTCTCTTACAAATCTCTCCATTTGGCCATTCTCGTACAAAATACGAATCAAAGACAAATTGATCCCTCGAACTATTTGATAGATAAGAAAATTTTCTCTCTTATGTATTTTTGTGTCGTTGTTGTGCAATTTTTTTCCATCAAAATTCCCTTACCCCTACAAAAATATAACAAACTAAAGTAGAGGGTAAGTAAGGGAGTATCAATCCATTTCTAAGGATGAAACACAAAATTGGCGAGGACATATATATATATTCATTTGTATTTTATTATATTTTTCTATTTTTGCTTTTTATAGTTTTTTATGGATTTTTCAAGGGATTATTAATTAACTAACTATATACTAATTTTTAAATTACTAACTAAGATGTAAAAGCTAATAAAAAAATGAGGTAAACAAAATTGTGCTAAAAAGCAAACTAACTAAATTGAACTCATGAGGGCTTCAAAATTTCATCCCATAAATGGGAGATTAGCCCTCAATAATCATCATCCAAAAAAATAAAAATAAAAGTATACAAAAAAGAGCGTGTGAGGATTAAACTAAAGGTAATCAAGAGGAGGAGATCAAACCTATTTAAGCCTTGAATTGAAATGGAATCTTCAAAATCTCTCAATCATAATCCCTCACTAATGTATTTATTGAATCTAAAATGAAAATTACAAAATAAAATAATAATAAAAAAGATAATGGATGAATTCATAATGGACAATTAAATAATAAAAGAGATTTGCTAAAAATGAAAATCCTAATATTATAAAATTGTACATTAGAGCTCATCCAAAGAAATAAATTCTAAATCATAACTTTATGTTGAGATAATTGCTAAAAATGCAAAATCTCAACATAAAGGAATGGATTAGAATTTATCTCCCATAAGGGATGAATTTAACTACATCAATCTATTATGAAATAATCGCTAAAAATACAAATATTCATTATAGATGGGTGGGGCGGAATTTATCCTAGAGATAAATTTCACTATACACCTCTACATTGAGATATTTGCCAAAAATACAAATACTCAACATACAGGGATGGATTTATCACACAAAGCTTAAAAACTAAATTTGAGATCTCTGTGAAAATGGCCCAAGTCTTCTATTTATATGGTGCACATGGAGGCTAGGGGTAAATTGAGTATTGGTAAAATTGAGTGAAGATGAGAGCACATGATCATGAAAAAGGTGTGCATGTGGTTTGAGAGGTGTGAGGCCAAGTGAGAAGTGGGGGAATTTGGATAAAAATCATATTGGTTTAGAGGGGTAAATTGGGTAAAAGGTGTTGGGTAGTTCTGGAAAAGGGTTTAAAACACATGTGGGATATTTGGTTTATTTTGTTTTTTGTCTTGTTTTGGAAACTAGCAGGTGCAGAAAATCGTTTTGGATTGGGAAGGTTTGAATGGAGAAATGGGTGAGACATGGGTTAAAGCTTGAAGTGGGTTTTGGTTTGAAATGGTGAAAATGGATCTTAGATTTGAGTCCGGGTTTGAGGACTGTTGGGTTTCGGGATCGAATCAGGTGGGTCGGGTCAGGGTCAAAATGGGGATGGGTCGGTGATGGTGTGGCTGGCCAGAGGTGGTCGCCGAAGGGAAACGGGTAGGAGATCGGGTCTGGCATGAGGTTTGTTTGGGTAGTGTCATCGGCGGCTGGGGTTAGGCCAGAGGGCTGGCCGACGAGTTTGGAGGAAATGGGGTCGAAATTCGGGTTGGTTGCCGGAGTTTTGGTGGCGGTTTTGGCTTATGGCCGTGGCGGTGTGGTGGGTAGGTGTAGGTGAGGTTGGTTATGGGGAGAGAGAAATGAGTTGTTAATGGAGATTGTGGAGAGAGAGAGAGAGAGAGAGAAGTGGGTTATGGAGGTTTTAGGAGAGAGAAAGAATGTTGGGGAAGAAGATGGGAGAGGGGGTGATAGGGTGTAGGTGAGGTGTATGGGATAAGGGTGAGGGTGAGGAAGAGATGTTTGTGTGTATGTTTTGTGTAGGATGTTTTTGTGTGTGTGTGTTTAATTTGGACACCTAAAAATAACACTAACTAACTAAAAATTAAAATTAACCTTTGGCATTCTTTTTCTTTCCTTTTATTCAAGAAAAAGGAACCCTAGTGGCTATTTAAGTGCAATAACCTTTAGCTATGTAAGTGCAATAGCCTTTGGCATTCTTTTTCTTTCATCTTATTCAAGAAGGTTTTTTCTTTTCTTTTTGGTTTTGATAGACTAACCTCGCTCCTTCAAGCCTGTATTCTATGGGGATGATGGGGTGAAAGGATGTATGGGAGAGTCTTCTGATGATGGTTCACTGGGTAGTTAGTTATGTTGGCTTTGGGCACTTAGCACAAGCTTTGGATGAGACACCGTGTTCCACTGCAGTTTTATGTACGTTGGGTGAGAGGTGGTGGGGCACTACCCACACCATTCACTTGGGTTTTGGGGAGATGACTGTGACTCCCATCGACGTGCAGTATTTACTAGGGATATATTGTGAGGGGGGGTTAATTGAGGTGGAACGTACGACGAAGTTAACCTTAGAGGGAATTTATGCAGCTTTAGGGGATGTGGGAAGGATAGATTTTGGAGATTTTATCCGCATTTCCTCTCTGAGGGATGTCCTTTTGAGTTGGAGGATTGACGAGACGGACGGGGAGCAGGTGAGGCAGATGGCCCATTTATTTATCTTACTTATGTTAGGTGGATTCTTGGTGGCAATGAGTGGCGACATCATTCATCTTTGGTTTTTGCAATTTTTTAGGATCTTTTATGAAGTCCCACTCAATGATTGGGGGAGCCTAACCTTGGCAACCCTTTATTCTTCTCTGGATGCAGTCAACCAATTTTGCCGGTAGACCTTTGTGGGAGCCACGTACTTATTGTAGGTAATTCTCGTATTTTTTCTTATATTTTTTTTTTTGCATTTCCTTTTAGTTTTTTTCAAAGTGCTGACTCTTGTCCTTTCTATAGACATAGTTCTATGAGGTTATTGGGATCAACACCAAGTTGATAGCCTTGAAAGAAGAGGACTTGACTTCTGCTAAATGTACCAATGGTAAAAGTCCAATAGGCAGTCAAACCAGTCTTTGTTCTGGTGGGCAGTGCGACAGGACCTAAACACGCTGACGACTAATCAGGTTATTCCTTGTTTTCTTTTGAATCTCCTTTTGGCATTTTCTTTCATTGCAAAAATACTGACCTTTTACTCGGGCTTGCAGGTGACCTTTTATATGTGGGGCATGACTTCATGATACAAGGGGTGATAGGCATACATGCGCAGATGCAACGGCGGATGGCGCATGAGTTTGGATACTATTGCTACTTGGGAGAGAGGGTCGTGCAAAAGATAAAGGAGTACGAAGTGGCAGTCCCTCTAGAGGCACCTCCTATATATATGAGGCAGGTGCGGGAGATGTCGTATGAGGCTAGGATGGTGGCAATACTAGGCGAGGCCTATTCGATTTATACAGATACAACATCGACTTATGACTACCTCAATTTTCTTCTGAGTAGGTTGATGTCGTCATGTATTTATGATGTGGTGAACATGCCTCTGCCTCCTACGATTTTGGGTTGGGTTAAGAGTAGGCCAGTAGGAGCTGCCCACAGCACAGGTGGCAGGTCATCGTCAATGGAAGAGGCAGAGGAGGCTCTGCTCATTTAGGTCACTTTACCCTCATATAATTTTTGATTGACTAGAGGAGGATCACAGAGCATGCCACATCGTTCTAATGCGGTGGATCCAGGATTGATGGGGCAAACAAAGGATGCCCTTTAGCCCGAGGTATATTTTTCTCTTTTCTCTTGTCTCTTTTTTTACTCTTACCTTTTCTTTTTACTGACTGATTTGGCATTTGGTTCAATGGTTTTTCTTACAGTATGTTCGAATGATGACTACTTGGCTAAAGGACATCAGGGAATGGGTGTCATCTGTAACTGCCTATATAAAGGACTATGTTCCCATTCCTTCTTGTCTAGTTTTACCTGTTACCTCAGATTAGGAATCGAGCTCGGGGAGTGTAGGTTCTAGATATCGCCGCTTAGGGAAGCGCGTCTGCTACAGGGATTGAGGGTCTAAAGAGAGAGGGAGGTTAAGATATTGCGTTTGAGTTGAGTCCCGTTTCTCTTGTTTCTTCTTTCACCTGAAAAAATATCTTTGTGAAAATGGCAATATATATGAAATGGAATTTTTTATTTTTCATTCTTGCTTTAAATAACTTATTCTATATGTACTTTTTTAATTTACTACTAAGGCTGGAAAAAATGATATGATAGAAAAGAGATTAGATAATTCGAGAAAAATTATGGGTAAAAATAGATAAATTTAGAATAAATAACCTGGAGGATTTAAACTAAGGATTTTTTTTTTAGTTTTGGATTTTGACAAAAAGGAAAGATATAATATTCTAAAATAGGGGGGTTACCTTTGTCCTGCCTATCGACAGGTGAGTCCTGTCAAATCAACCAAAGCTTTGATTGCACTTTCTTACAGCGCAAAGTACTTAGTAGGGTCATCTTTATTTCGGGCTCTTTATGTTTCTTGTCTTTAGCCAAGGACTTTATGTATAAAAGGGGGTAAAGGGGGTGTGGTTTTTCATCCATGTCATTTTCTCTTACTTCTTATTTCTGGATTTCTGTCTCATTATTTCCCAAATGGCCATTTCAATGAGTGTAGAATTTGATTCATACCTCAAGAGCATAGAAGCCATGTGCCTTTATAACGTGGACTATGAAGCCTTCAATTTGCTTCGAGTCTCCTTGTGGTATAATCTGGATATTGATTGGAACATGTTGGCGATGGCAGCACAATTTTGGTACCTTGAGGATAATGTTTTCCTCTTTAGTTTAGACAAGGTTTGTTTGATCAATGAGGAGTTTTCAATAATTTTAGGGATTAATCCCAACTAGCGGCAGTTGTGCCTGAATTTTCTCAGTCTCCTCTAGTGCAGTTAGTTAAATTTCCCCATAATTTCCCTCCGACGGTTTGGTCATTTATCACTGGAGGAATGATCTCTCTTCTAATTGTCATGTATTCTATGTGTATGAGGGATTTCAATGATGCGGGCCATGCCGGGCTATTGCCTTAGGCCAAACTTTAAGGCTCTTACTGGTGATAGGGGACCTAATGATGAAACCTCAATTTTCTACCATTACAATATGGATCTCATATCGTCGCAATCCTGCGGCGATGATACTAGCAAAGACCCTGAACGGTCTAGACGTTTCTGAGAATGAGTTCGATTATGTTGTTCATGTGGATGGCTGAGAGATTCCATTTGGAGATTCCCCTTAATATCCCTTGGCAGTTGTGTTGAATATTTTTACTCGATATTCCACCAGTTTCTACCCATCCTTAGAGAACTGGGTAAACTAGTTCATGGAGCTTGGAGCTCGATGCCTGAGCTAGTTGGTGTCATGGTGGGGAGAGCTCTAGCCTATTCTGGAACTGGGAGAATATCAGTACATTTGGTTAGTTGGCCTTTGGCAGACCTCATTTTATTTCCCCTGGCAGCTTCTGTGCCAAGTCATATGGGAGCAGATAGTGCCTCCTCGGGCACTAGACTTCTTTCCTATGGAAAACTTAACTGAATCCATGCGCATGAGGTTAGGTTCTCTGTGGGAAAATCGTCGACCGTCAAACTTTCCATCTCAATCTATAGGAAGGGTCTGGCATGCATTTAGAAACTATCTGAAATGTCTATGGAAGTGGGTCGTGGTGAATATCTTGGCGGATGAGACCAGCCAGAGGTGGTTTGTCCTTTTGACACTATGAAGGGAGGAGTTGTGGTTTTCTCTAGGCTGGTCAGGGCATACCATTTTATGGAGTTCCTTTGGAACACTAATCAGGCAGGGGAAGTTTGGGGGTCTCAAAGAGAAGATGATGATGGGGTTGGGTCTTCTGGAAGTTACGGATAAGTTCTTTATGAAGCTGGGTTCATATCTTATGAAGCTTTTGTGAATGGGATGTGTTTGTATGCTTTTGATATTGTGTAATAATTTTGGGAAGGTTTGGTTAGGTTTGTTTTAAGGATAGTTTGATTAGAGGAGGGTGGTTATTTTGACCTCCTACTCTGATACTTCATGCAATTTGTACTCCCCTATTTGGAATAAAAAAAGATTTTAATCATATTGTTGTGCCTCTTGATGAGTTTTACATTTGAATTATCTATACCATTCACTAAGGCGTACATAATCCTTTTGTTCATGTAGATGATAAAATGAATTGTCGTTCTCGGGGGTAAGAAAGAATAACATTTTTTGAAAAAGAATGGGACCATGCCCATGTAAAGCGTATTAGAATTTTTTGAAAATTTTTAGAGTTTTTTTTAAACTAAAAGTTTTTTAGAGGATCAGGCCCCACGTAGTTCTGAGTAAAGGGAAATGAAGAATATTTTTTAGAATATAAGGGAGATTAGAGGAGTCGTAGCACGTCTATATTTTGGACTAAAGGTAGTACTTCTTGAGATAGTCCAAGTTGACTGGACGCGCCATCTCTTCTCCATCAAGGTCTGTGAGCATAACGGAGCCGCCTGACAAGATCTTTTTCACGATGTAGGGGGAACTCCAATTTGGCTTGAATTTCTTTCTGGGGTCGTAGACGAGTTATATGATTTCTTTGAGGGTCGAGTATCTTTCTTGGACACCGCAATTCATGACTCTTCTATTTGAATGATCGCGCTATTCGGTGATGGTACCCTTGTATGTGGTATAGAGACTCCAGTCTCTTTTAATACAAGAGTGATAGTTTGTCAAGGCGGCTCTAATACCAATCTTCCTCTCTTACTTTACTTTCAATCATAACACGTAATGGTATTTCCAGATCAACAGGTAGGACTACTTCCATGCCATATACTAAAAAGTAAGGGGTAGTCCTATTAGATGTCCTGACTGAAGTACGATTTCCCTAGAGGGCGTAAGGGATCTGGTAATCCTATTCTCGACAACACTTGATTATTTTTCTAATTATGGATTTAACATTTTTATTGGTGGCTTCAACTGAACCATTGGTCTAGGTTGGTAGGGAGAATATTGATGCCTCTGAATCCTATACTCGCTGACCAGTTCTGTGATCTCAGTTTCAAAATGTAACCCACTATCTGATACTAGCTCGTGAGGAACCCCGTATCAACAAATGATATTTTTTTTAGATAAACTTGGATACCTTCTTGACATTCAAGATTGCTTATGACTCGACTTTGACCCATTTAGTGAAGTAATCAATGGAAACTAGGATGAACTCATGCCTATTAGAGGCTTTGGGTGTGACCTTACCTATAATGTCAATGCCTCAGGTGGAAAATGGCCAGGGATAAGTAATATTGTACAATTCTCGAGGGATCAAGTGTTGGAGATTAGCAGACTGCTAGCATTTTTGTCATCTTTGGACGTAGGTAGTGTACAGAGAATCTTCTTCGCAAGCATATGACCGTTCATGGGGGGTATGCATTCCCCTTTGTGGATTCTCTACATCATTTCTTCAGTGTCAGCCCCGCCGATGCAGTGCAAATGGGTTCCATCGAAGTTTCTCTTAAATAGTGATTTATCGTAAATGATGTATTGGGCAGCCAGTTTGTAGAGGGTCACAAGGTCTTTCTTCTTGGCATCTTGGGGATACCTTCCATACTTAAGGAGGTTCCAAATATCGTAGTACCATCACTTAGCCATATCAAAATTTTCCTCTGTGACGAGCTCAATATGGTAGCAGTGGTTTGGTAAATCTTATTTTTTGACTATGAAGGGGTTCATCATTATTCCCTCGGGCATGTCAACTATGGAGGCTAAGGTGAAAAGGGCATCAACTAAGTTTTTCTTTGTAAGGGGAAAGTAGGGGAAGTTGATATCTCAAAATTGGGAGGCCAACTCTTTTAGGCGGGCCTGAAAGGGTAAGAGCTTCTCATCCTTGACTTTCCATCTTCTAAGGATTTGACCGATGAAGAGGGCGAAGTACCTGTATACATTTAGGAATTTAATACCTTTATTATGGTTGACTTTGAGGCCTATAGTGCATGCTTCATATTTCGTCATATTGTTAGTGCAAGGAAAATCCAGCTTGATGGCAATGGGAGTGCAAGAGTTATCACAGGCGATCAGGAGTATCCTAATATTATGTCCTTTCTTTTTGGAAGCACCGTCAAAGAACATTTTCCATCGGAGGTCCTCCTATGAGGTGCAGAGGATATCTTTGTTCAAGAATTCAGAGACCCAAACGTCAACCTCTTGCATGGGATAGCTAGCAAGGGAATCAGAGATGGCTCCCCCTTTCGTGTCTTTTTATGTAACATACACGATATCAAACTCGGATTAAAGCATCAACCATCAGGCCATTCGGCTGAACATAGTAGGTTTCTCAAGAAAGTATTTTATGGGATCCATTTGGGACACAAGTTTAATAGGAACAATGAGCATGTAGTGTCATAACTTTTGAGTGACCCAGAATAGAGAAAAACATATTTTCTCTAAGGCAGTGTAGTTGACTTCGTACTGACCAACTTTAATAGGCATAGTAGATGGCTCTTTCTTTATAGTTTTTTTTAACGTATTCGCATAGTAAATCCCTTGATGTGGTGTCTGTTACAGTCAATTATAGGAGTAAAGGGAGACCAAGCTGCGGTGGCATGAGTACCGAAGGTCGTGTAAGGTATAATTTGATTATGTCAAAGTCTTCCTAACAGGCCTCATTCCAGATTTTGGTAGAATCCTTTTGGAGGAGTTTGAAGATGGGTTCTCAAATAAAATTCATCTAGTTGATGAACCGACTGATAAATTGTAATTTTCTGAAGATTCCTGAACTTCTTTCTCCCTTTGGGGTGATGGCATTTCATGTATGGCTTTTAGTTTGGAAAGTTCTGCTTCGATTCCCTTCTCGCTAACCATCAATGCCAAAATATTTCCTTTGGTGATGCCGAATACACATTTATGTGGGTTTAACTGCATTTGGTATCGCCGCAGTCGTTCAAAGAACTTTTATAAGCGGGAATGTGACCTTTTCGAGTCTTAGATTTGATCATAATGTCGTCTATATAGACTTCGACCTCCTTGTGTATCAGATCACGCAATATGGTTATGGCATCCCTCTAGTAGGTAGCCCCAACATTCTTGAGCACGACTGGCATTGTAGTGTAACAAAAGGTTCCCTAGGGGGTGATGAAGGCAGTTTTTTCTTAATGATCAGGGTGCCTCTTGATCTGATTGTATATGGAAAATCCATCGATGAATGACTTGAGAGCGTGACTGGTCGTGTTATCTACAATCATGTCAATGTTGGGCAGTGGGTAATAATCCTTCAAAGATGCTTTGTTCAAGTTTTGGTAGTCGATGCACATGTGGACTTTTCCTCTTAATTTCGTTATGAGTATATTATTGGCTAGCCATATGGGATATTCAATCATCCGGAGGAAGCCTACATTTACCTGTTTGATTTCCTCTTCCTTAAGTTTATGTGACCATTCGGTATGGAGCTTTTGAAGTTTTTATTTGACTACTGGTTTACATTCTGGGAGAGTTAGAATCTCGTGCTGGGCGATCTTGGGATCGATGTCGGGCATGTCTTCATAGGACCATGCAAGATGCCCATAAATTCTTTTAGCACCTCTTAGAGATGAACACGCTCATGCTCGTTAAGGGTGGACCCTATAGTAATCTCCCGTTGTTGGCTAATAGAATTGAGATTGATAATAATAATAATTTATTTCATATTAATTTAAATGCGATTATGTTATTAACCTTATTAAGATCAATTAAGAATTATTCATTTGTAAAATCATTATCATCAAGAGTTTGATTAGAATCAAGATAATTAATGTAAGGCATAACATGATACTCAAAATCCTCGTTTATTTCACTTTCAGGAAAAACAACGTTGAGAACCTCGTCAAAAGAGCTCTCGATTATATTGTTATAAAAAAAGGGAGGAACAATAATAGAGGAAAAGAGAGGGTAGACAGCTTGATTGGGTTGCATCTTAGCAGGCGAAACTGGTATAACATTTTAATTAAGGAGAGAAACATCAGGGGACTTGATTAGAGTGGATGGGTCTAACGATGTAGTTACTAAATGGATCATAAAGAGTGTCATCTCTACAGATTGAACGAGTCTTCGAAATCACTTTCCTTAGATACCTCGATAATGGCTATGACTTTCTAAATGAGAGGTTGCACTTGATGCTGGCAGTCTTCGAGCCAGGAGTAATTATCTTGAATGAATATTTCCATTCTCGGCTTCATCATATTATCCACATGATCATACCATGGTTTAGGAAGGCCATAGAATGGTAAGTCTTCACCCTCTTTTGACGAATCTCCCATTTAAGAAATCCCTCAAAACAGTCTTGGCATCTTTTAAACTTCTTTTCAACCGTGGTTGGCGGAGCATTATGAGTTCCTCTGGTGAAAGCTGATAACCCAGGGCACAAGGGGAAAGTCCTTTTTCAGGACTATGGGCTTTAGTATCCCTTATTGACATCACCACAGCCCTAGTTCGGACATAAAGCACATATTCTTGAACATATGTATCATGTCATTCGTCCCATGTTGTATTTCTAATACCAAATTGTCGGTGTTGGTATTTTCAGTACTGTCATCGTCTCCTAAAATGGTAATGACTTGCCCCTTGGCAAATAATTTTAACTTTCGATGAAGGGAGGAAGATACCCCTTGAATGCTGTGAAGCCACGATCAATCAAGCAGTAAGTTTAAGCATGCCGGTATGTTAATAATTTGAAACTCGGTAACAGGATTGATAGGAATATCCCCTATTATGAGTGTTACTGTGGCAAAACTAGGGGTAATTCCACTTACTTTCAAACCCAAGCAATTGAAGGTTCTAAATGGGCAAACATTAAGGAAGAAGCCATTATCAATGAGTGAGAGAGGGACTGTCTTTCCTATTACTTGAGGGCATAGTTGTGATCATGGCCAATCCTTAAAATTCTTCTTCGAATAAGGAAAGGAGTCTAGTGGTGGTCATGGATCCACCAGGTTCACGACTTCTTCTGGAGTAGTGACAGGAGGGACAGTGGGCCTAGTGATTAATTTTATCAGAGCATTTCGATGCAATTGGGAAGACATGAAGAGTCCCCGTAAGGTAATGTTGGCTTGAGTCCTTTTGAGTTGGTCTGGGATCTTTCTTTCTTCGGTATTCATCTATGCATGGGGGAGTTCCTTGGCAATTCCCTTTCCCTTATCTCTTCTTGATGACTGAGGATTCGAATCTTGGTAGTGTCTCCCTAATCTATCCATATGGTTTACGGAGGTGGGGAAGAACAAGAAACATGTTTCTTCATCGATTTTTTATTGCATGGCTACTTTACATATTTCCCCAATAAGTCCTTGAAAGAGATTATCCCGCACATGTTGATTACTGGATTGACCTTTTCCTGACTCGGTTCATCATCATAGCTGTCAAATTCATCCCCTCATCCGATGACAATGATATTTTCTTGCCAAGAGAAGTTAATGCATTCTACGACCTCAACAAATTCTTCATATAAATATTCCCACTCAATGGGGAGGTACGAGAGTAAAAGGACTAACCACCCTTAAAGCTTTAAAGTAGTGAGTAATTCAAAAATACTGTAAATTTTATCGATCTATCGAAATATGTATGCCATAATTTTCACTACATCATCAAAACTAATTTTATCAACGGGTACCATCCAAGTATCTAACTCTCGAGCCCACTTTCAAGCTTCCATGAACACGATGATGAACTTTCGATAGTCGATGGCTATTTTAGAGGGCAATTTCAGCCCCAAATCCAGAAGTTGGTTCAGAATAGATGGCAACTCCATATCTTTCTTTCAGACCGAGTATGAATGGTAATACAATCTCTTGTGAGGAATGACAGAGCCTAGTCTATAAAGCAGGTAGGGTGTAGGAGAAAATATGGGCAAACTTTGAGCGGTTTGGGTGAAAATACGAGTATGACGGGTGCTTTGCTGGGAACAATTTGGGTATATGGGTCGAATATGGGGTTATTTTATAGGAAAATGACATTAATATGGGTTGGAAGTGGGTTGTGAGTGGTGTTGGGTTTAGGATTGGTTGGTTGGGCAATGATGCCTCGATCAATTAGACCTTGGATCACATTTTGAAGGTGGAAGAACTATTCAGTAGTATGGCTGGCAAACTGATGGAAGCCACAGTGGGCATTAATTTTGAAGTTTTTGAGATGTGGGTTTGGTAATGGACGAGGCTCTAGAGGTTTGATAAGACTTTGTCCTAACAAGGCTTAGTAAACTTTAGAGAGGGGATTATGGAGCTCAGTGTATTCTTTTCTAGAAGGATTAGGATGACTTTCTTACACGTAAGAGGTAGCAGGCTAGGAGATATTATTGATGGTTGAGACTGTGGCATTGGCAGGCTTCTCATAATTTATGGGCGTGAACTGTCCGGACATTTTCTTAGGCTCTGCTTCTATCTTGGCCACATTTTCTTTAATCTCCATACCTACTTCTCGAATGGATCGAAAGTGTGGGTAATATCAACCTCCCCCAGTTTCTCTGATATGGGGTAGGAAATTCTTCTTCACTATACTGACCCGTTCTTCTACGAAAGGCTAGTTGGTCATAGTGGCAGCTTTCTCCCTCCACTTTGCTATGAAGTTGTTGATAGTTTCTCCAGGATTTCTCTTAAGAATCTCTAGATCACGACGCGTGACCTCTAGTTATTTGTTGTAATTTTATTATGATATGGATTCCTGGGCAACATCTTCCCAACTAGGGATTATAAATTCCTCGAGGGATAATGAAGAGTGTTGTCCTTCAATGTCAGTTGGAATATTTGGGCCATTATTTCTTCAGAGGCACCAAGGAGAGTCATGGCTCGATGATAGCTGCGAAGGTGAATAATTAGGGGTCTGCTACTCCCAAACTTCTCGATGGATGGCATCTTGAATTTTTCTGATAATCTTACTTTAGGGTAAGGAGACATGTGAATGTAGTCCATATAGTTCCTGGATATATTGACTTGGTCAAACTTCTTCGATAACAGTTTAAGGTCATCATTGACCTTTTTTAGTTATTCATCCTTTAGATCAATGGGTACTGGTAAGTTAGCCCTTTAATGGGTAAGGTTTGGAATAGGGAGTTGGCTGGCGGTGGCCCATAGAAAGGCGGGGCATACAAATCATGCAGATATTCTTTCAGGATACAAATAGGCCCAGGAGCGAGCAGACCCATGGCATGAGGAAAGATAACCTTAGGTTCTTCGGGAACGGAGATTCAATTTCACTCCATCATATAAACCTCAGTTTAAAGGTTGTCAATATTGGCACTGAGTTAGACTAGGGCTGCCATCAGATCGGATTGTACCTTCGGTGTTTGGTCATTATATTCCATGGAGGACTGGTGAACATGGATTCTGAACTCGGATGAAGTTGCAGGGGAACTAACATAGCTTTGGAGCAATTTGACGAAATACTGAAGCCAATAGGGAGTCAAGCCAAGAATCGAGTATGCGAAAGACCTCAAAAGGAAAAAGGTTCAAATTTATTTTTAAAAAAAGGGGAAAAGGAATTGTTTTTGTTGAAGAAGAGGGAAAACATTTTTGACATTTTTGGCAAAGAGAAGGAATAATGCTTTTGATATTTTAATGAAAATGGGGGAAAATGTTTTTGACACTTTTGGTAAGGAGGAGGAATGTTTTTGACATATTTTATGGAAAGGAGGAAAAAGTTTTTTGATATTTTTGGTACGAAAGAGGAATGTTTTTGACATATTTGATGGAAAGGAGGAAAAGTATTTTTAGTATTTTGGTAAAAAGGAAGGAAAATGAGAGAAGAGTCTCAACATGATTGTTATTATGTTTATGTTTTCACGTGTATTAGGCTTACCTAAATGCAAAATAAATATCAAATAGGACTCGATCTCGGGAAAATTGGGTTTAAAAAATAGGTGAGATAAGGTTTGACTTGTTACCAGGCTCATGGACAGGGTCCTGTTTTGAAAATAGATGAAATCGCACAAAAATTTGGGCGACATGTCGACCCAATATTTTGGCATAGTTTCGTGTGGTAATCATCAAACTAAATATGAGTTCCCTAGGTCTGAAGCCTATATGAGGTTTATGTAGTTGTTGGGTTAGTGGAAAGGTTCCCCCCTTGGCACGACTTCCATGATATACTTCTTACTTTTGAGGGAAATTTGTACGTGTGGAAAAGCCATTTGATGTACCTAAATGTACGTGAATTGCCTTACTAATACCTTGTGAGGACAATATGTGTGAGAGATAATTCGATATGCACGACCAACATGAACGAGTTCCATTCTATATACCTCCCATCGGGAGTTCCGTCAAGCAGAACGATGCGGGGGGGAACCATTTCATATACATCAAAGGTACTAGGCCAATGTAAGGTAAGAGTCATATTTCTTAGGCTAACTGCAACTTGCCAGACCAACGGCCATCATAAAGTGACCCAGTACGGGACAAAATTTTAGTCAATAGCCATGCTCTTGGTGATGTAGTATGCACAATGCATGATTTCTTAATTAGTATATTATGGAGAGAGTTTTTTATTTGGAATGATGAGAACTATACTAATAAGGAAGAATGTACACGTATCATGACAAGTAAATCTAGCATCAAGCATGATTAAGCATGGATACGTGTGAGTGAGTTATGTGTGAGTATCCATAAGTGAGTGTGTGGTGGTGAACCTAAGCATGGATATTCTAAGTGGTGTGTGATAAGTGCAAGTGAGCATATATATATATATATATATATGTGTGTGTGTGTGTGTGTGTGTGTGAGAGAGAGAGAGAGAGAGAGATAAGTAGAGGTGTGTGCTAGTGAAAACCTAAGCACAGATATTCTAAGTGGTGTGTGAAACATTTGGATATAAGTGATCCTACGTATAAGTGTAAGTAGTGTGAGGTATACATGGAAGATATTTACAAGTGAATGAAAGTGAAAAAAGAGTGATAGGTGATATAAGCATGAGATAAATACATACGAGAAATAAATAGAGGAGAAAAGGGAACATATAGGTAGGTGCATACACACACATGTAGGAAATTATAACACCCATGCAAATAGAGTCTAGCCCTCTTATGATAAATTTGTCCCCAGCAGAGATGCCACTGTGGCCATCCCTCCACTTTTCTTCCTCCTTGCGGGGAGGGGGGGTGTCAGTGCTCGCGCGCGCGTCTTAGGGAAGTAGAAAAGGTCTCGCACTCTTTCTAGGAGCGCTTTGGCCGTTATCGATGCGCGGTGATGTAAAAGAGATAGAGTCGTCAGCCTATTTTAAAAAAATAGGAAAAATAAATGTTGTCCCCTCGAGAGAACAACATCAAAAACATATTGATACTTACGAAAACAATAATTCAAAGGTTCGGGGGTTAAGTTACTAAATGGGAAGGTGTTAGGCACCTATCCCGCCCTTTAGGTCTCTCATGGGCATGTGTTATTATTCTACGTGAAAAAACTCCGTGAAATGTGTGCGCGTGTATATATAGGTGGAGAATTGAATTTATTAACTCGCGTTATGGTAAAAGGCAGAGTGAGGTCATCCGTAGTAGTGTTCCCAAAATAATAATAAAAACATAATGTGTGCGCTCATCAGAATATCGATCGTTATGTTGAAATGATGATTTGTGTTAGATAAAGTGCGAATAAGAATCAGAAGTATGATAATACATAGAAATAGTATGAAAATATGAAAAGAGGACTTGAGTCTTGGGTTTTGACCCGAGATGCCTACGTATCCTTAAAAGGCATCAATTTTCACGTAGTTCGCATGCAATACGAGGGTGGGGTTTATCCCGTAAATTGAACCGGGGATTTTATTTAGATGTGTGTGTGTAAAAAAAAAGGATGTTTTGATTTGAGAAAATGTTGTGAAGAATCCTTTTTAAAATTTATGACTAAACCCTATTTTTCTTTTTCTTTTTTATTTTTCATAGAAAATATGTTATGTGCAATACTACTAATAAAAAGTGAGACTATTAATATGTGTGGACTAAACAAGGATGGAATAAAGATTAGATAACTAATGTGAAAATAAGGAAATTAAAAGAGAGAGAATATGTTTAGACATTCTTTGGAGACTTAAAGATTGATTTTGATTATTGAGAAGGCTACCCTCACAAGCAGATGGAGATTGTAGGAGGAGAGGGAAATGATTTTTTCTAAATTTGTTATGAAAAGGATGGGGATGGAATGTGGAGGAAAAATTTCAATAAAGAAATCACACTAACTCTGAGAGAACTTTGCTGAAATCATTGAGAGGGATGTCTCTAGGGTGCCTTTCAAAGTGAGCTCACACTCCCCTTATATAGGGTTAAGGGGGTACCGATCGACATTGTACTTGACATGCCTATCAGCAGGCATCCCCATACACATTGCCAATAAGCAGGGAAATGGGTTTGCCATTCGGCAACCTCAAGCAGATTCTGGAAAAAATTGTCGTAAAACGCAATTCGTAAGTTCGAATCACACACGAGGCATACTATTGGAAAGATAATTGATAACCCTTTAAGAATATATTAGGCCACTCCCGAGTTCAGGGGTTGACTTTGGTCAAATGGGGCTCAAAAGCGCCCGATGATCTTTTCGACAGGAGATTCTTGAAGGAAAACAGATCGTTCGTCCAAACCATAAGGCCGATTTTCATACGGGGTAGACTTTTGGAAAGTATATTCAAATCCATTCGAAGATTAAGTCTCGTTCTGTTCAAAGATTTGACCTTGACAAAATGGGACCCGAAAGTACCCGGTGGCCCTTTAGAGTAAAATGGGTCATTCGCTCGTACCGTAAGGCTGATTATGAATGGGATGGACCGTTGAAAAGGTTATTCAGTGACCTTTGAAGATTCATTCAATCTCATTCGAGCTGAAGAGTCGATGGGGCTCAAACGTAGTCCAGGAGTGCTTAGTGGCCTCCGGATCAATTTTCAGGGAAAAACGGATCGTTCTTCCGAACGGTAAGTTCAATTCAAGCATGGGATGGACCATTGGAAAGGGGATTCATAACCCTTTGAAGACTCATTAAGCTTTCACTTGGTCAAATAAGTTGATTGGGGTCAAAATGGGGCCCAGGAGCACCCGGTGGCTTCCAGATCAATTTTCGACACTAAAATGGATCGTTCGTTCGAACCGTAAAGCCAATTCATGCATGGGCAGGACCGTTGGAAAGATAATTTAGATCCATTAGAGGATTCATTAAGCTTTCACTCGGACAAAAAAGTTGACCGGAGTCAAATGAGGTGGGGGCGCTCACTCGGTTTATGGTGAAAGTGCTAGGGACTTAAGGAGAGTCTTAGGAGGGACGTAGAATGTGGTGTCTACAGAACTAATAGGGGATATTTTAGGTTTGTATATGGCATGAAATATAACGCCAAAGCCAATGGGTATTATTATTTTCCCCCCAAAAGTGCGATCAGAAAATGGTGAAGGTTATTTAGATGAGCTAACACAGTTGGAAGAGCCAGTTCGTCTACATTAAGGGAGATTACAAGTATCTCTCTAACGAGAGGAATAAATCTTATAGTGTCCCTCATGACTGGAGTGGGACATATCACAATGGTAAATACTTTATTATTTATTGATACTTAATCATTTTGTTTTGACTTACCACGCACCAATTTTTCTTTTGCTCGGCCTTTGTGAAAAGAAGAGAGCTCCCAAATTGCCAGTCGTTCTGAAACAGTTAGTTCATGACACTTGTACTCCGAGGCTAATTGAATTTGATAAGATTTTCTCTTTAAGAAAATTTATGGATCTTGGATATTACATTCCTATTGGAAGTGGTCCCCTATATACCAACATATAGCCTTAGTTATTGAGGATAGTATTCCTACTAAACAAGGAGGGGGAGTTAAGCAAGAAGGGCCAACGGAGAAGGAAGGTCCAGTTGATCAAGAGTTTTCAACCGATCAAGAGGTTGCAATAAGAATAAGGTTGCTCTTATTTTATATAGCATTTCGACTTAACATTTTTTTTTGTTGAACAGTGTGTTTATATAGGGTTTCCACTCCCAGCTCATCGTCTTTCCTGATTGAAACTTCTTCTAGCAAGGATCCTTCTGTATTTGAACATACTGCCATACAAATTACTTGCAAGAGGAAACTTGATGTTGAGGCCCAAAAGAAAAAGGCCAATAGTGATGCTAAGGCGAAGAAGGAACTTAATTTCGAGAAAAGGGGCAATTCTGAGACCCGAAAGAGTTGAGTATACTGCCAAGATGTAGGTAGATACTGATGATTCCGCTCTTGCTCCCAAAGACAAGGGCAAATAGAAAGTAGTAGTTTTTTATGACAGGCCACCAGCCTATAATAAGATGCCAATGGATGCCCCCACACCTCACCCTAGTCCTAAACAACAACAAAAAAAACTCGAGGTGAGAGGGTCCAAATCCTTAAGGCACCTACTCGACGCTTAATCTGAGGTGGGGTCGTCCACTCCTTAAGTGAAGTGGATCCCTTAACTTTTGACCCTAACCATCCAATCACATTGGAAAAACTTAAGGGTGATAAAAACTCCATGTCAATAATGTTGTAGATGTGGTCGGCTACTATGGTTACGCTCCTGATTTCCAGTTTCTAAGGGTTTCAATACTGATGAACTATTTAACATGGTGCATCACAGGATGTTGTTGGTAAGTTCTCTACTTGAGTTTTACTTTTTAAATTCTGTTAAAATATGCTTTGTAATGTGCCAGTCTATTTTTCGTCTTTTAAGGTATGATGGGTGTTACTGTTTTGAGAGAGCAAGTGGTCTTCTACCAAAATGCTTATAACGAGGTTAAATAGGCTAAATATGAGATCCTTGATCAATAGAAACCTTATAAAAAGAGTTAAAGACTCCTAAAGCTAATTATGATAAGGTATGTGTTGAGATCGAGGAGAAGGATGATCATCTCGCAGCCAATGTTGAAGCCTTGAGCCGCGCTGAGGCAGAAAATGCAAAGTTGAAGGAGCAAATCAATACCAACTCTATAAAGCTCAAGATCTCTGATGAAGCACTTAACAATGGGATGCTCTTAAGGAAGCAAATGAAGCCCTTGAGAAGGCCAACGCAACGTTTGCCTAGGCAAAAAAAAAATTTGTCCGAAAGTATAAGAAAGGATCAAGCACAACATTAATTTAGTTACTATCTTCAAGGAAGGCCACGATTTGCTAAAAAAAGGGGGTAATCAAACATTTCCCATACATTTATAAAGTTGTTCTAGCTTGGGGGGCGATGACGAGTCTCAAACCTTGGTTATAAAATGGGAGTTGATGGTGGTTGATGTCGTGGAAGACGAAGTTGTGAATGGCCAGCATGGGATCATAACTGACTAAGTCACTACCATTTATGTCCTCTCCATCGTTTCTAAAAAGGTTCCAATGGACAAAGCCGACATTATACGTGTTCCTCAATCTTAAGTTCTTTGTTCAAATTGATCTTTTTGCTTTCTATCTTTTGAACTTTATAAATACAATAAATAGTTATCCATGATGCCTGTTTTACATCATTCTATATGCTTAATAGCACTACTATTATGGCATTCTAAACAATTTTCTGCCTACATCAAAGTTTTATTTGGGTTTTACCAATATTTCTTGGCCTTTTTATTATGTAGTTGGGTCTTGTCATAACAATTTAGGCTTACTAGTTTTCTAAGGACAAACTGTTCTAGTTGTCTAATTAGGAAATGTATGTGATCAGATCTTATCGTCACACACTCTTTCAAACAATTTGTGTAGTCAAGTATGTGCCTCAACCAATTGGGTCGACCTTAGTCGATCTAATCTATTAATTTTGAGTAGTCAAAGACATGATTTGGGTAAATTGGGTTGGCTTGAGCTAACCTGACATAATATTTTTTTAGCAGTCAAAGATGTGGTTTATTTAATTAGGAAAGGTATGTGGTCGGATCTTTTTATCACATAATTTTACAAACATTTTGTGCCCTCAAAGACGTAAATCGATCAGTTGGATCGACTTTAGACGACCTGATCTTTCAATTTTTAGTAGACAAAAATGTGCATTTGGTCAATTAGGTTGGCTTGAGACAACTTGACCTAATAATTTTGAGCAAGCAAAGACATTCTTTATTTAATAAGAAAAGTTATGTGGTCAGATCTTGTCATCGCAGCCTCTTCCAAAGTCAAAGATATGTATAGATAGATTGGGTCGGCCTTAGCCAAACTAATATTTCATTTTTTAACAGTGCAAGATGTGATTTTCTCATATACCTTGTGATGTCTTTGGCTGAATCCTATTACCTACCTATTTAAATTAATGTTAACAAGAATTTCATAACCATAAAACTGAATTTGATAATCATAAAACTATGACGCGACCAAAAATGTGTATCTAGTGTGCGTCCTGATATAGGCTCAAGTGAAAGTCTGTCGCGTAAGTAATAAACCCGGTAAGTCGGGATCGTCTCCACAGGGAACTAGGATGAAAGCTCGTAGCGACGTAAGAGTAGAAGACTAACCCTAAATTCAATTCTCGAAAAGAAACAGAAAACATGATTTGGATGAATGGGGAAAATTACTAAACTAAATGCGGGTGAAAGTTAACTAATTGTTTAAAGTAAGTGCGAGGGATCAAATCTACTGAATGAATTAACTATGAGTAAAGAAAGATAGGTCGGGTTATAATCTCCCTATCCCTAGTACATTTACCTTCTAGAATGCTAGATTTTGAATTAGAAATTTAATTGAACCCGGAATTTATTAATCCTAAGCATTAAATATATGAGGAAATGAGTCTGCGTCATACGTAATCAAAGGTAAAAATAAAGTGGTTCCGAGTAATTACACGCACGTTGAATCCTTAAACACCTCGGTTACCTAAGGCAAACGAGGTTAAAAGGTCTACAAAGTTTGTGTAAACAATGTGACACGATTCATTCAACATTCAATTCAAATCTATTTCCTACAACGGTAAATTACGTCGGGTTGGGTTCATGCAACCCAACCCTTAAAGGTTTAGCTAGACATGACTAACTTAAATAACAACTCAATTTTCGAACTACTGGAAATCATGACTACCTTGGAAAATTTGAAAAGAAAAAACTTTAATTGGGAATTGCAACTAGAAATTGATGATTAATTAAACTAACTATGAAATCAATCAAAGCAATAAAGTAAGAATTACTTGCAATAGAGGAATCTGGAACCAAACATTAAATCTAGAATTAGAATAGCAAATCTTCAAATTAGGGTTTTCAATGTGTAAAAGCTTCTCTAAAAAGTAATTAAAATTTAAATATTGAACCTCTAAAAACTCCCCTCCCTCTTTTTTTTTAATATCTGACATCAATTTAGTTTAAATACGTTATGAATTTTTCAAGAGTTGGAACCACGTGAAACTCTTAATCAGAACTGAAGATCTGATATTATCGCAACCGGGCCTGTCCGACGAGTAAGCTTTGGTTCGGTCTGCCTGTTACTAGATCGATTCAGTTTTTTCTATAAACGGATCGATCAAACTTTCAAAATGAGCCAGTATATTTTAACTTCCCTGGATCGGTTCATTTTTGGAAATATCTGGATCGGTTCGATGCTGAAATTGCTCCAGTCTTCTTTCTCTTGATTATCTCATCTTTGAGGCTTCATATCTTCTGATCTGATGCTCGGATTGGGATTCCATTTCTTCTTACGCGCTCATTTATGTGAAGTATTCATTTTTCATTAAGGTCCCTCGTCAGAACTCTCGATGTAAATTAACCATTTTGCCCTCTAACTTTCCCTCCTTTGATAACTTCTTAGCTTTGGATTTCTCTTTTCTTCACTTACCAATAAATACCAGTAAAAAGAATGAAAAGCACACAAAACTCGAGGCATTATATTGAAATGGTCAGTAGCATATAAATTAGATAAATCAATACGAATTACATTATTCGAGGTGCTAAAAGCTACTAAAGTAAGGGGATAAATTCGAAAGAATTTATGCCTAATCAAACTACTTGTACAAATATTGGAACCCCAAATTGTATTTCTATAATAATAATATTTCTTCAATGATGCTCACATTTATAAGAATTTTTTAACAATTCTCTATCTAAATTTTTAATTTGACAAGTTCCTGTTCATGTGACTTTGGCCACGTGGTATGGTCCGTGTCAATTCGCTTTCAATTTGTGGAAATTTTGTGTAACTTTTTGTCAAAATGTAATCACCTTCCTTGAGTTAAATAGGCTTGACTCTTTTGTTATAGAATTTTGTTATGCATTGTTAATATCCCGCCACCATGAGTGTTGTTGTCTACCTGATTTTGTCTATCAGGTCTAGGTACAATCTTCTTTCAAAATAAATCTTGGGAGAGTCGAAATTGAGGACTCTATTGCTTAGGAGGCCGACCTTAACTGGGACCACAACTTCATTGTCAAAGGCCAACATGCAGTGTGTTTTTGCTATTGTTATTTATGGTGTTTTCCTATAGGCCTATAGCATGCTATGTATCTCACCTATCCAATTTCCCTTAGCTGACTCCATCATCTTCTTCATCCCATCTAGAAAGGTTCAATTTGTGATCTCTGTATTCCAGCTACATTGTGGATGTTGGTGATGAATTCAATTTTCTATTTTTTTTCCTTATCATAATACTCTTGAGATCCGTCATTGTCAAATTGGATGCCATGGTCGGCGACGAAGGAAGAGGGATTCCATACCTTATTATCATATTTTTCCATATAAGTTGGGAGACTTTTACATAGGTCATCTCTATGAGGGGTTTGGCCTCCAACCATTTCATAAAATAGTTCACTGCTACCACTGGATGCCTGAATCTTCATTTAGTCTTCGGTAGTGGGACGATCAGATTGATACCCCAAATGGAAAATGACCAGGGAGATGTTATTGACACTAACTCAGCTCTTGGTTTTCTATGAACCACTCTGTATCTCTGTAATTTTTTGCACTTCTATGTGTATTCCTCATAATCTTTCCTCATTGTTGGCCAATAATACCCTTGGATGGCTATTCTCTTTACCAATGTTCATCCTACTGTATGGGCGCCACATGATCCCTCATGTATTTCTTTGACCAGGGTAGGCACTTCCATGGAATGGATACATCTCATCATTGACACTATAAAACCTGTTTTGTACAACACTCATTTATCCATAACGAACTTGGTTACTTTTTAATAAAGTCTTTTCTCCTCTTTCTAATCGACTAGCGGAATGCCTTCTTCTAAGTATCTTATAATTGGGTCCATCTAGGATGGGACCATGGTCAGCTCTAGAAGATTTACTTCTTCAATGTTAATGTCCTCTACAATAAGATTTCTACAGGTATAGTTCTTCTCAAATCGGCTCTGGTAGATGATGCTAAACGGGCTAACACATCTGCTTTGGTATTTTCAATTCTAGGGATTTTAATCATCTGGAGGGAATTAGCTTTACCAATAGTAATTTCACCCTCGTAGGATATTTTAACAAGTTTCCTTCTCTTTTTTCATATTCTCTCAGCACCTAGTGCGCCACTAACTGTAAATCACTGTGAGATATTATTTGCTTGGCTCCAAGTGACATAACCAACTCCAATCCAGCAATCAAAGCCTCAGATCATGAAGTCCATTAAGTCCATTGACACGAAGAGGTTCTATATAGGCTGCCATGGGGGCAGGGGCGGTTGGGGGGATTGGGGATCAATTGACACACGTGTTCGTTTCCACTGGCGCGGACCAATTACAACATAGGAATTAAAATTAATGAGTTGTTAGGTGTTATTTTATTAAGGTTCATTAAAAATTTCATCTTTTAGGTTCACTTGTAAATCTCTCCCTATATATATATATATATATATGTAAGATTAGGTTATAAGGTTTAGAGAGAGGTTTGGGAGGGAAGTTAGAGAGAAAGGAAATAGAAAGAGTGAAGTTTTTAAAAAGTTGGGTTTTTTCATAACAATAATTTATATGGTGTTATGTTTCTTTGGTGTTTTGTATAAATAATAGGTACTTGTGTGGTGTTTTGTAGAAAAGACTATTTTGGATAAAAAAAATAGTGAAAATATCAGGACCCTATCTTATGTGTGGGAGACTGAAAGTGAGAAATTTTTATGAAATGAAAAATATCAAACTTGGTCATTAGCAACCGAGTAAGTAATAAAATACTAGTTGGAGTTTTTCGGTATCTATCCACAAACTTTATCATATTTTAAGTCCCACTATTTCCCACGTACTCTGCAATGGGAAATCAAGACTACCCATCATTTTTATTATGAACGATCGAATATGTTAAAATTATTGGGGTTGGTTCTTACATTAATTTTTCATTTAAAATGAAGAAAACTTGAAAGGTAAATTAAGTGATAATACAAAATAAGTATCATGATGCTTTTCTATTAATTTTAAACAAAGAAGTTAGTATTTGAAGTGTGATTTGTGATCTCTTATAACAATAGTTGATGAGTGAACTTTCTTCATTTCTTTCGTATAACTAAATACTTATTCAAAAAAACTAAAAAATGGTTAAATATTGGTTGTAAATGTTGGAGAATGATGTAAGGAAGGAGGGTTACATTGTTGCTCAAGGGTCTGGGGGATTTTTTTCATTTTTTTCATTATTATATTAACATCCATATGTTCCTCTTACATGGACTCCTTTATCTAAATTTTCTATTAAAACTAATCTTATGCCTTTAACAACATCCCATGGGAATACTCTTGACCATATGAATGACAGTGTGGTAAGACCATCTATAGAGCATTTAAGCATAAATATATCTAAATTCTTGTATTCACACTTTGGTGACCAAAGTTACGAAGGCACCTTACTTGCACGTGTTCACCAAGGACCCAAAAGTCCATTGTATATCAAGACAATTGATAATCCATGTCATATGGGACTCCCTTATGCATATCCCTTGAGATGGCTTAAACTGATAAGAGATGGTCTGAACTTCTAGAAATAGTTGTTAACAAAGCTTAGGACACTCTTAAGCTCCTTTATAAATGTAAACCCATGCCTCTTGGGGGCATACATTTCAAATTATAATGTCGAGCATTACTACAATTCTGTCGACATGTTCTCTAAGTTAATAAAATAGAAACCCCAAATCCTGTGGATGTAGGCAAATTTTTTAACCACAAATATTCTTGTATTAGGTGATTTCTTATCCTCCCTCTTGAGTGTTTCCTTATATAGCTTGTGTGTGTTTAATACAAACTTTGTAGGTAATTACCACCTACAATTGGCGCTATATGTGGGAAATGATCTGAATTCTTTGAAATTAGTTAAATATATGAGATATATCGCTCACCCAACCCATATCACATGAACATCAATGATCAGAGGATCATTAACAACATAAATATGGAAATCTAGAGGGTTATTCCCTTGACCACAAAGATTACGATGACCAGGAGGAACGTCAGATAAATCCTTCCTATCAAAGGGTTATATCTGAGATTGGTGAATATTACCAATCCTCAGATGCTCATTACCGTGCTCATAAGGATAGAATGGTGAAAAATTATAAGATTGAGCGATCCAAATGGATCTCAAGGCATATTTACAACTATAAGAAGCGCTTTCGGGATGAAAGGTCTACCAATAGGCTCTAACATGATCAAAATTTTACACTCCAGTGACGGCTGCAGAAGATGGATAAGGAAACCCAAAAAGAAAAGTACAACCATAGCGATCGCTCGTGAACTCCTAGCCCTCAGGCGAGCAGAGATCTAAGTCAAGGAAAGAGTACCCAGTAACACAAGGAATATTCTCCTCACCGAAGGTCCCTTAAAGTGTGACCTCTTCCTGACGATCAAAGAGAATATACGAAGCTTTGTAAGTGAACCAAAAGGGAGGTAGAGAGGCATGCATCCCATCAAGGGACTCATATTACTAAGGATATCATCATAAGAGTACTCATTTTCCAAATGAAGTCACCATTTAGCTGATATTTAGAGGATTTTGAACATCCCAAAAAGTTCACTCCCAAAGATTCAAGACTTATGGCAGAAAGACTGATCCCACCGATCACGCCAGGTACTATGTGGAGCATTAACGAATGAATGATATGTTAGCATTTCCCCTTCAGTCTTGGAGACACTACCCAAGAGTGGTTTAAAAAGTTGCCTCACCGATTGATAGATTCCTTCAAGTAACTAGTTGGATCATCCATAGCCAAATTCATTACCAGCAGCACTCATCCCAAATGGACTCAATCAGATGATGAAGAAAAAGGCACAAAAAACACTCTGCGAGTACGCTAGAATGTA
This sequence comes from Sambucus nigra, assembly GCA_949130495.1. Taxonomy (NCBI): domain Eukaryota; kingdom Viridiplantae; phylum Streptophyta; class Magnoliopsida; order Dipsacales; family Adoxaceae; genus Sambucus; species Sambucus nigra. Next base: position 97,178,072 of record OX422212.1, read on the forward strand.
CTAGAAGGTGTACAATGAGGTAGAGGATTGCACTAACCTAGTCATTATGGTATCCTTCAAAATAGGCATATCAAAAGGTTTCATGATATACCATTCCCTTACCAAGCGAGAAGCCATCACGATCGAAGACCAGATGGCTAGGGTAAAAAAAATATGCCAAGGTAGAAGATAAGATGACCAAATTTATCTAGGATGGAGAGTGAAAAAAGCATCCCGTAAATGGGGATAAATGGGGATGAACAAAAAAGCTAAAAGGAAGTAGAATGGAAAGCATAAAGGAGCTGAGAAAAAGGATCCTGAAAAATGATTCAAGGCCGCTAAAATGGTGTTCTCCGAACCAATTTATAAGATTTTTTACAAGATCGAAGGGTGGCAGTATTTCAAATGGCCAAAGAAGATGTTTGTCGATTTGAAAAAGAGGAAGACAACTCTAAAATATGTGTATCCTAAAGATGGCGACCACAAGAACGAAAATTGCAAGGCATTACAGTCCCATTCCGAGGAGCTAGTACAAGTGGGTCACCTAAATGACTTCCTAGAAAAGAAGGAAGGCACAACGTAACATGTGCACGACCAACGACCAAACAATGTCCTAGAGGATGATATGGGATATGAATTTATAGTTATCCATGGGGGCCCAAGACTAGACAAAGTCTTGGACAAGTGTTTGGTCTATGAGTCTGTAACGATTCAGGGAGCATGGCAGTCGTGGATGGATGTCAAGAAGCTAATGGCGGTCATAGAAGCCTTTTAGATTAACCCAGTCAAGCCCATTATGGGCAAAAACTCATATACATAGGACATTGATTCACAAAGCACATCATTTTTACTGATGATAATTTGGTTAGAGTGAGAAACCACCAACATGATGCTCTTATCATCACTCTCGGAGTTTCCAACTAGGATGTGGACAAACTATTGGTAGACATGGGATTCCCTCAGAAGTTATATACCTTGTAATGTTCAATCATTTGAACTTGCCTATAAAAAACTGCAGGAAGCCACCGTCCCATTGGTCAGATATGGAGGAAGAATGACCTTGCTCCTAAAAAAGGAAGTTCTCCATGTCTCGGCTGGAGGAATATACAAACATATTGAGTTATTTGTGACCCCTCATATAATGCCATCCTCGACAGAGGATTTTATATTCCATAATGGTTGTACCATCCGCTTACCATCAAAAAATGAAGTTCATCACTGATAAAGGGGTCGTGAAGATATACGGGAACCAAGCCTTGGCCAGAAAATACTTTATAGCCTCCATCTGAAGTAAGCAGGAGAAGAAAAAGGAAAAAGAGGTAGATCTAGATGATGGATCAATGCCTTATAAATAGCAGTAAAAATAGGGTGACCTAATGTTGAGGAAACCAAGTATTCCCCTGTCGATTGCGTGATGGAACCCCTATAAAAGGTTTGATAAAAATCAACCTGGAAAAAAATTCCCAGTCGATAGTTCACTCGTGCAAGAAGAAAATAAAGAGTTGGTTTATTTCCTATAAGTTAATCGAGTCGTGTTTTCATGGATACCATATGACATGCTAGGGATAAACTTAGAAGTATTGTGTCATAAGTTCCATGTGGATTCGTTGCATTCACTCGTGGATCAAAAGGTGCGATAAACTATGCCTTAGAAGTCTAAAGTTGTTAAAGATGAAGTGGGGAAACTTCTGGAGGCACAGTCTATAAAAGAAGTTCAATTCCCAAGTGGATATCAAATCTTGTATTTATAAGAAATAGCAATGGGAAGTGGAGAGGCTGCGTAGACTCTATTTATCTAAATTGTGCATACTCAAAGGATAGTTTTCCCCTGTTAAAGATAAACCAGTTAGTCAATGCCATCGATAACCATTAGCATATGAGCTTCCTCGATGCTTACTCTAGGGTATCACCAAATCCCTTTATTCGCTCACGACCATTAAAATACCTCATTCAACACTACCCTATGGCTATATTGCTATAGGGTGATGTCGTTCGGATTGAAGAATGCTGAAGCGACCTACCAAAGACTCGTAATAAAGATGTCCAAGGAGAAATTGGGAGATACAATGGAGGCATATATAAATAACATGCTCGTAAAAAGCAAAAGGAAGGGAATTCACCTTGTAAACTTGTTGAAAACTTTTGATGTGCTTTACTATTACATAAAGAAGTTGAACGCGGCGATGTTCTCTTTTTGGGTACAATCGGGAAATTTCCTCAAATACCTAGTCAATCAAAGAGGTATCAAGGCAAACCTTGACCAAATAAAATCCATGAGGAAGGTGTAGTCCCTCAAGACTATGGGTGAGGTATAAAAGTTGACTGGCATGCTAGCCTCCCTCAACCGCTTCATATTCAGGCCCTCGAAGAAGTGTCGACCTTTCTTTTAAGAACTTAACAAAAAAATGTGTAAGGACACAAATTTCCAATTGAGTCTTATGTAGTGTTGGCTCAATTTCGGACAAAACAATTTGAGTCATAGGATAGAGTGTAAAGTGTATACATCTAAGCCTATGACGAGTTTATTGAATATGTAGCGGCCCAAATTTTAAAGCTTCATCATTGATGAGTTTCTAGTGCCTCGTTTCTACGTCATCAAGTTGAGGATTCCATTGTCTCCAAAAGGTATGAATGAATTTAATATATATAGGAGACTTGGAATAATTTTATGGGTGTGATTTTTCTAAAATGACTTTTTATTTTCAGCAATTGATTTTAAAACTTTGTATAAAAGTTTGGTCTTAAAATGAAAAATTTGAGAATTTCTATTTTTTTGTTCGAAGAGTCGTTCGAACGAGAATTCGAACGAATCTAGCAACTAGTTTCCCAAAATTCTCTATTCTTTTGTTAGAAGTTTCATTCTAACGACCTCATTCGAACGAGTTTTTCTAACGAGATTTTGGCCTATTTTCCCTTTGCAATTTCATTTGAACGATGTCGTTCGAACAACCTAGGAAAGTCATTCGAACGACCTGGGCAGGAAAACTAAATTTTTGGCAGTTTTTATTTTTAATCACCGATGTTCCCCACATTCCCACTAACTTTTTACCAGTCATATTATGTGCGGAAAACATTATTTTTCTCTCAACTTTTGACATACTTTCACTTACAATTTGAGAGCAAAAAGATTAAGATCAAAAGTTCATGTTTTGAGTTTTAGAATTCATAGGTTATAAAATTCTTCCAAAACTCTACACACACATAGTTTGTTTACTTCCAAGTTCTTCTCATATATATTTGTTTCTTAGAGGGTTCAATTGGCACCTGGTTTTCTCTACACTAACTAAAGAAGAGAGTTTGGGTTCTTCTCCACCCAAAAGGAGTTTGTTTGCTGCTGCGGTGTTCCCACTCGAAGAAAGGCTTTGCGTGAGTGTGACGGAGACCAAAAGCCTCATCGATGAATTCTGAGACCGTGGAGGAGTTCATGGTTGTCGATTAGGCTCAGGTAGTTACAAGAAGACGCATCAAGGCTTGGATCGAATCGAGTCGAGGAAGTAAGTCATATGTCTTGTAATAATAAATCCATACATAGTGGACTTAAGGCTAGGGTCGTCCGAAGTTTTTCCCATTTGGATTTTCCTCATACATCGGCGTGTAATGTGATTGGTTTATCTTTATCTTGCAAAAATCACTTAGAACGCATGCTTAGGATAACTCAAGATAAAATTGGTTTAATTATCACACTAGTATAATTTGGTGCTTAAAATCAATTTTGGTGAAGTTTAAGTTAATCTAATTCAAGTCAAGATAATTTTAATATGATAAAATTTGGTTTGGCCTAAATAGAAAAATGAATTGATCTTGTTAGGTAAACTTCTAGGAGTTGGGTTGAATTTTGTTGTTTAATTGAAAATTTATTTGTTGTCTAATTTAATGTCACTTTTAGCTTAGTTTAATTTTGATTTGAAAGAAATTAAAATTTAAAGGTTGTGTGTGTTGTGGTGAACCATCCTATTCCGCACTTAAAGGAAATTAATATTTAATTGAAAAACGATGTTTAAATATTGGGGGTTTCCTACATTTTCAAAATGAAAGAAGTATGGAACGATGAATGCACCAAGGCACTTAAAGAAATAAAAAATTATCTGAAAAAATCACCACTGCTGACCATTCCAGACGATGGAGGCAATTTATAGTGGTATCTTACAGTATCCATTAGCGTTGTTAACTCAGTTTTAGTTTACGAGAAGAATGGGGGTCAGGCTCTGATTTATTAGGCTAACAAAATATTGCTCGACGCTGAAAAAAGATAATTGGTATTAGAGAAGCTTATACACACACTAGTGATATCATCTAGAAAGTTGAAGCACTACTTTGAGGCACGCACCATTATCATTATCACCTCCTTCCCTCTGAAAAAAATGCTCAGAATGGTCGACCTAACTAGACGAATTCTAAGTGGTCGATAGAACTCTGGAGGCTTGATATTTAGTTTTAGCCAAGAGCCTCGATTAAAAGGAAAGTCATACCACACTTCATCGTCGAATTTTTTAATGATCAAGAACAGTAAAAGACTGGAAATAAAAGTATAGACTATGTCCCACAGCCAATCGAAGAAGAAAATAAATGGGTATTATATGTTAATGAAGCCCCAAACTATAAGGTGCAAGAGTAGGGATAATATTGGTATCCCCAGAGGAAATTGGTCTCTAAGAGGCAATTCGTTTGGGATTTGAAGCCTCCAATAACGAAGCTGAGTACAAAGCCTTTATCGGAAGATTGAAAATCAATCTCCTTGGGAGCCCATCACATTGATGTATTATGTGACTCAAGGCTAGGATTTGATCAGATATCGGGAGACTGCAACACTAAGGATGAGTGCATGTCCTCATACTTTGAGGAATCCCAACAATCGACCGCCCAATTTGTGCATTCCAAGAAGGAATAATAGTCATGTTGATTCCCTAATCGCACTTGCTTCAGCTGTAAATGGGTGATTGAAGTGGAGTACCCCGACCAACCCAGTGTCAATATAGGGAAATATATCGAGCAAGTTATAGTCATCAATAGGGCCTCGAGTTGGATGGATTTGATCATGCATTACCTAATGATAGATGCCCAACCAGTTGATAGGAAATAAGCATATAAGGTACGGGTAAAATCTACTCATTTACACTTGGTGCAAATAAGAAACTTTATTGGCCCTCTTTTCATGGCTTTACCTCGAATTCATGTGCCCGAATAATATCGAAAAAAACCTCTATGAGCTTCATGAAAGGATATGTGGGAGCCACACATGATTAGATCGTTGTCATTTAGGGAAATAAAAGAAATATATAGGTGGCCATACATAAAAAAAGACGTAGTTTCCTATGTTCAAAACTGTAAGAATTATCAAACTTTCTCACCATTGGTGCACCAACCAGCCAGCGACCTCAGATCCCTTACAAGTCCTTAGTCATTTGACATTTTTGACCTGCTGCCCCTCGCACTGGAAGTAGAAAGTACTTGTTGGTCGGCATCGACTAGTTCTCTAAATATAATAAAGGGGAACCCTTGGCAAATATTTGAGATGTCAATATGACCGATCTCATATGGAGGAACATCATAACACAGTTTGGCATTCCTTGAATCATCATAAAAATTATGGGACTCAGTTCGATAGCAACCTCTTCCAAAGATTTTATGACAAGCATAGATCCGGCATTACTAGAGTTTAGTGGCCTACCACCAAGGCAAAAAGTGGGTAAAAACTTCCAACAAGATAGTCCTCGACGGAATCAAAAATCGAGTAGAAAAACAAGAGGGTGCCTTGGTTAACCAACTCCCCTATGTTCTCTGGGCATTTCAAATCACACCCAGGAAATCAATGAGGGAAACACCCTTTTCTTTGGATTATGGAATTGAGGTAGTGATCCCACTGGAAGTAGGTCTACCGACCATGAAATTGACCTTATTCGATCAAAATCTCAACAACGGAGCAATCAGAGTAGAGCTTGACTTGGCCGATAGAAAAAAAATAAGAATTGGCTCTTGTAAAGCTTGCCTCCAACCAACAGTAGTTGGCCAAGCAGTAAAATAGGGGGTTAAAATGATAGGATTTAAGGTCGAATACTATGTGCTGAGAAAAATTAACGGTAGCTCCAAAAAGCCCTCCGATGAGAAACTGGGTCCCAACTGGGAAGGGTCCTTCAAAGTCATTTGTGATGAATTAATGGAAGCCTACCACTTAGAAACAATTGAGGGAATAGAGGTTCCCAGAGCTTGGAATGAAACTAGTTTAAAGAAATATTACTTTTAGATATTTAAGTTTATGACAACTTTTTCATTTATTTCAATTTTAAAGTTTAAGTTCTTGCAAACTTCTGGCGTTTATGATTTGTTACAAGGGGCATTCAATTGATTAATTAATAAATAAGACCAATTAGTTGAATGAATTCTCTTTAACAGATTACTTATACATGTGATATTTGTCTCCTTTCAAAAATGTCTTCTTTTAAGATCAATTAATTGAGCCACCAAAAATTAACTCTGTATATAATTCGGCCAACACAAAAGGTTTTGGTGAATAATAAAACATAAAGGCATCCCTGACCATCTAGGTCACAAAAATCATAGTTGGGGGAACGACCCCACAAATAGGTGCATTTTTTTTGTTCTAAGCTTAAGGTTAGATGTGACGACAGCACCTAAAATGTAAAACCAAAAGACCACACATTATATAGGGAAGCAAAATTGTAAAAAATTCTATTAACACCTTATTATAGGAAAATAGAAAAAAGTAAATGATTTTAAACAAAATGGTGAACATGGACAGATCAAATATGTGATCAAGATGGCTCACTCGTTGAACTCCCAACTCCATCGGGTGGAACATCCAACGCATAAGGAGTAGCGATCGCAATCATATCTTTTTTCATCAACGGCCCACATTGACTCACCTTGTCAACTAAGCGTTGAGGTCAGTAGATTTTGTTATCTCCATCAAGTCCGAAGTCGCCAAGGTATTTTTTTTATAAGGCTAGTAGGAATGGAATCCGTTGAGATCCATGACACGTCGAGATTATAAGGAGGATCTTGATGGTCCAAGAACCCTAGGTCAAACTATCCTATGGAATTTTTTCCACAACAAGGGAATTAAGACAATCGTGCTTTTATCCAATGTTTTAAGCATCACTCATGGCAGAATCAATATTTAGAAGAGCCTCTTCATAGTTTTCCATCCAGACCTGGCGAGATTATTTGTGGAACTAGAATGTGAGACGATCAACCTTCTGAGTTAGACTCTTAATAAGTGACACTTTTTTCAAGAAAAGTCTTCTTGGTCATTTCTAACTCTTCGACTAGGAGATTTCCCTTCTACCCTTGAGAGGAAGATTAGCCCTTGGACTTTTTAAACTTCCATATCTCCTCCCTAACCTGGCATTCTCCTATTTCATAAAGGAAGCGCCCTCTCCAACTTACTCGCTCGATTTGGTATTTTAAAGGCACTCAAGCTCAACCCTTAAGTCATTATTTCCTTTTTCAAGGATAGTGGCAACCTCTCAAGTGCTCATTATATCGGCATGCAAAATAAATTATTTCCTTGAATGAGAAGATTCAATAACGACCGGCTTCTCATCAAAGTGGATCATTCCTATGATATCGACCAGATTTCTTTCAAAGTGGGCATTAATATCTAACAACTTTTTTATATTTGCGTTAGGCAGCAACAATCATATCATGAAAAGCAGCATTGTCTGTAACTTCATATCGGAGGCGATAAAGGATCAAATATGACTCTTTCACTTGAGTTGACACATCAAGACCAAGGTGCTCGCCAAACTCGTCATCCTCATTATCTTCATTATAACTAAAAAGTCTTATGCGTCTTTGTTGAATGTCACTCTAAATAGCAACATGTGTTGCAAGCCTTGCGTTAAACTGCATGAATAATTGGTCGGATATATAAGTTTATTAAAAAAACTTGCAAAAATCAAATGAGACAGCATTGATTGAATCGAACCATTAATTTCAATAAAATGGATTACAATTGGGATATGCCTCAACATAAATGGGAAACAAAGTAGAAAATACATCATTCTATAATATAAGATCCTAAGAAGATGTTTGGTCGACCTCCTCATTCTTGGTCTTCTGCTCAGCAGACGTATGGTTTAGGTATGCAACCTGCTTATCAGTTTCTAAAGTTTGATCGATATCCTTCTCCTTTTAATTACCTCCTCATATTCATCCTCATTGAGGGGGGAACCTAAAAGATATTCATTGAAAAGTTTTAATCCCTCAACTGTGCCGACCTTGGCTCGATCTTCGTCCTGAGTATTCTTAAAAAATACTTTTTTAAGATAATCTATTTGCATTGCATCATTCATGAAGGCCTTATCCTAGACACGGGTAAAGGCAACTTCCTTATATTTCGCCATATAAGCCTAGGCTTCCTCGACTTTGGCCTTAGCATTAGTTACTTACGTTTTGGTGAGGTTGGTCATAATCTTCATGTCTCTAGCATCTTTTTTGGCCTCCTCGATGATGGCCACAATAGCAGCATAATCATTAATATTCTTTTGGAAAGCAGGCTTCTCAATCTTCGATCTCTTAACCTTATCACCAAGCTTCTTCTTCCCGATCGCCTGATTCTCGTTGATATGCTGAGCAGCCTCAAGGGATTTGTGTAGCTCTTTAAACTCGACCTCAGTATCAATAGAGGACTCCTTCATTTGATCATTCCTTTATAATAATTTATCATAATCGATCAAGAACTACAAAATAAAAGGACAAACAAACATTGAAAAAGTACAAACGACGAACATAAAGGAATAATATGGAAGTGGTCAACTTACAAGGGAAAGGTTGTGGTTGGCACACTCCAACAATCTTAAATGGGGCAAAGCGGAGGCAGTTACCCTATCTACAGGGGAACCCATAACCTAATCAGGTCCTTATCCAGATCGAGATAAGCAACAACATACTGGGCAACACCCTTGCTCTTATCAGTAGATTTCTTCCCCATAATTTACTATAGGGGAAGATGATCCTTCTTTTACCTCTTTAAAAGATGATCGTAGTCCTTAAAAGGGGAATTACCAAGGCTGACGGGGTTGGTGGAACCCCTAACATCACTTATCTTGATCGCCAATTGAGAAAGATATTTCTCTTTGCCAGTGGCCAAGTAGGAGGAGGAAATGTGGTACCAGCATGCGCGGCATCAACGTTAGAAGCAATCAATTTGGTGACATTCTTCTTTGCCATAATGCTAGGAGAAATAGTGGAAGGAATCGAATAAACTTTAAGTGGTTCAAAAGAGAAAAATGTACTTTCCTCAGACAAATAGCCCATCTTTGTTTCTTGGGGGGGCGTACACTCTTCGAATGATTGCGCCCTCTTTGAATCAGGGGAAGTGGAGACATATCGGTTGTCTAAGGTGATAGGTATGATCGGCCTTTCCTCTGTCGTCCTTGCAATAAATTAAGTGGCGAAGCTCTTGTAATCGACAAGGAATGTTTCTGACCTTGGATGCTCGACATCTCCAACTCTTTGTTGAATGGACCAAATCACCTTAAGATCAACAAAATTAACATCATTGTCATGAGGAAAATTTTTCTTCTATTTCACTACAAAAGAAAAGAAAATAACAAAGTATTACCATCTATAAAATGAGAATCGTAGAGTGAAACAAAAAAAAATTCTAACCTATTCCTTGCCCATCTTGTGGGCATTTTGGCCCTTCATACGCCACACCCTTAGGAAGGGGAGAATATTGCTAATTTTTTACAATCAAAACATGATCCCAATAATCCTTATTGGAATCAGGAAGATTCATAACTAGTGCTTGGTTATTCTCCCTTATCTTCATGTAATTGATATTTCCAATAGTTGTCACCCATTGGTAACAGCACATAATCTCAATTATGCCGAGATGGGTCCCATATAGCTCATTAATACGATTTACCCCCATTAATAATCCTCCATGTGTTTGGGGTAACTTGAGCTGGGACCACATCAAAACATTGATAAAACCCCAAAAATAAATGATTTGTGGGGAAAAGGGACTCCTCAATAAGCAATGAAGATTGAAGGCAACCAATGACCTTTAGGAATGGCACAAAGGTCATAAGGACCATCAATTAATTCTATTAATACCCATGGGGGAGATTCAATGTTTAAGCCTAAATTCTTCCAATATGTTCTCATCAGTGACATACACCGTGTTTAAAGATCACAAACTCAATGAAAGAAGTAAATAGAAGAAAAGTGGAGAAGAGTGAAATGAAGAGAGAGTTTCGAAGAAATTCTTACAGTGAAGTGAAAGAAATGGCAGGCTCTCCTTTGAAAGATTAAAGATTACATGTTTTTCAAATGAATTAAAAAATGATAAAAAGTTTGGGAACCATCACCTTATAGCCGAAAGTGCCCTCTCGATTTCCCAAAAAAATGATGATTATAGGTGTGTTTGACGAAGTGGCGATTCACTGCCAGAAATTAAAAAGGAACAACATTTAACAGTGTACCCCTGGAAGCTTTCAGAGATCAATTGACACTTCAACTTTAGGGTTATTTACAAGATTTCCCTCTAATCAAACCAGCAAATACTCTATCACACCAACTCATTAAAGTCGCTAACCGACCAAAGAACAACAAAGCCCATCGACCTCAAAGTGACACCGAGCTTTGGGGTCAATTGTGAAGATCAGAGTTACAAAGGAACCTGACTTCCACATGTTCAGCGCGAACCCACTAGTCCCTTGCATATCAAGATGATTGAGAATTCATATTGCACGGGACTCCCGCATGCATATCCCTTGGAATGGCTTAAACTGATAAGAGATAGGTCTAAACTTTTAGGGATAGCTATTATAAAACTTAGGACTCTCTTAATCTCCTCTATAAATGTAAACCCTCCCCTCTTGGGGATGGACAAGTGGTATTGTAACGTTAAGCAGTACTACAACTTTGTCGACCTGTTCTGTAAGTTAATAAAAGAGAAACTCATCTCCTGTAAATGTAGGCATGTTTCTTAACCACGTATATTCCTTTTGTGTGTGCTTTTTGTTACTTCCTCTTGAGTATTTTTTCTTATTTATCTTGTGTGCATTGAATACAAACATTGTAGAAAATTACAACCTACACATACTAATAATAGTCCCAGCTTTAGGCTTTATGTATATCAGTTGATCCCACCTTAGATGAAATGTGGCTGTAATATTCTTCATGCAGCAATCCAATTATTGCTATAGTTGTACCACATAAACCCACATTTTCTCTTGTGGTGAAATTTTAATTGCTTCCAAAATATCTTTCAACCAAAAGCAATATATCCCTTCAATGTCAACGGATCCACATCAAAGATTTGTTAGCAAAAGGAGAACCGATCTCCACGGAGCTTCATTGTCACATGTAGCCCATCAGGGTATAACATACTTCTTCGGGGACATCGTCACTACTATGCTTTCTAACCAAATGGATATAAGTATAATTTTTGTCTTGGTGAAGAGGTCCTCTAATACGATCCACAAATTCTACTTCTAGTGTGGAGAGATAAGGTTTACCCCTGTCGACTTCACTATGCTATCGAGGTTGGAGGTTGACTAAGGTAAACATTGTGCCATTTGACAATGACCAGAAGACCTATGTGTATACCTAGCGATATCTCCCGAACTTTTTCGGGAGATATTTGTCCATGTGTAGTCCAGATGTCATGATTTTGTCGGCTACAGTGCATGGTTAGTGAGGAGAGGACATATGAGGATCAGATATAATACATGCAAATGTTCCACTTTTATGCGTTATGTCAATAGCTTTTCATACCTGGTAACAATAGTATTTGGGGTGTTCGTGGTACAGTAAAAATCCACACCATACCATTTCGTACCCAAAAAAAAGTGATAATGGTTTATATTTTTTACTTACCAAAAATCGAAACAACCAAAACCAAAATTATCGATTTTTTTGGAGTTGGTTTTGGTTTAACATTTTACAAACCGATTTATCGAAATTATAGTATCAAATATATCGAAAACTAAAACACCAAAATTATTGCAATAATATACCAGTATTATAACCCAAAAATACCAGATTAAAACTTTTTATCAATTTTGTCTATTTTAAACTATTCTCAATCTCACCCAATATCTCTCTTAATAAATCAAGAAATGAAGAATCTGAGCTTCAGAAAAAAAATTACTAGTTGATGCAAATGAAAAAATCAAGAATTTAAGGTTTGATAAAAGAATGAGTTTTCATCAAATGAAGAAAAGAATAAGATGAGGTTATATGGCTAGAGTGACTATTATGAAATCATGTGCTACAAGAGCGAAGGACAATTGATAAAGTGATGTTGTATTATATGCAAGTCCCACATGGGTTTGGAGAGGCTATATGGTCCTTATCCCTTTTTATAAATTGCATTCTAATACCCACTATCATATCAAGTTGGCCAGTTATACTGAGCGGCTAATTGTCTCCGAATTTAATTTTTTTTATTTAACATCATTAATTTTGTCAAAAAAATTAACGAAATAATAATGGCGTAATGTTAGTATTTTTTTGTTTTTAATTGATTTTTTAATATATCTTCACACTTGACTTGGCTATGTTGTAATGAGCAGGCCTAGAGATTTTTTTTAATTACGTCTCTTATTTAAAAACATTTGGTAATTAGAGAAAATAACCGATTTTATCGCAAACTGCATGGTTCGGTTTTAGTTTTAGTTTAAGTTACCTCGTACCGAGCGGTAATATCGATAAATTTGGTATTAGAAAATTAAAATCGGTTTGGTATTGATAAATTCTATTTACAGACTAAACCGACCGATACCCAGCCCTATAAGTAGTTTAGGCTGGCTCGCCCCAGTTGTTGACTGGGAGCACTGGCAACAATGATATGGTTGTGATGGCATTATATTAGCCTATCTCTATAGCGAGTTAGATGTCGCTCGTCATTTGGAGACATTAAAGGGGTTGTTCCATTGGTCGCATTTGATCAACGAATATATTATTATTGTGACACCCCGCCTAATTAAATACCGGGCGGTCACTCCTTTATTAAATTAAAATCGAGGTGAACAGTTGGTTCATTCTTAGCATCACTATCGTAAAAATACTTTTCCAATTTAAACAGCCTAAATAATTAAGCTAAGTGTCAAAACCATTTAAAACCTTATTCTCATTTTATTAAATCCAGTTATAAAACCTTAAACCATTAACATCTAAAGAGTCACGCATTAAGAATAAAAATAGAATTGAACATACACGAATTTAATCATCAATAATAAATCCCAATATTTACAACACTAAAGGAAAACATCCTGACAGTAATAAATCCCGAAATAAAGGTACTGAAAGTAAAAAATTAAATCTCTGACAATACCAACTAAATAATAGAAAGAGGGCGACACATGCCCCTGCTGGATAAAACTGAACTAGGAGTAGAATCAAATGGATGAAGTCGTCTAAACAACAGGCCTGCAACTCCCACCTAAGCTGCAGCACGTTCCTTCCAAAGGATCCAAAGTAAGACGCCCCTGTGGCTAGGCACCTGCAATACATACATATATATACAAGAGAGAAAAGGAAATAGAAACGGGTCAGAGCCCGATAGTGTATATGATTTAAAAATTCGTTTAGCAAGTATTTAAATTGATACATGCCAATGCAACAACATATTAGTGCGACACTCTCTTGAGAAATTCTCGCCTCTCTTCTAATGTGCACTCCTATCGCACTAACCTTCCCAATGGTTTATCTCATCATATATCACACTATCTTTCCCCAATGATTTAACTTATCTTAGGTAATTCGCAGGATTTACAACTGAACAACACAAGTATTTAAAACGTAATATTTCAATTTGTAACCAAGGTTCTCCTTTTAACTTTAATAATCAATAAAGTTTTCCAGTGTAATATTATACTTTCTCAAAACAATTATTTATAATTTGAGTCATCAACCATGTCCTACATATCAAATCGCAGTAGGCAGTTCCAGATTTCAGAATTTCATATATATATTAACTACTCATATAATATATATATCATAACAGCACCCCACATAAAAACTATGGTGCGGGCATACTCTGCTATCCAATTCCTGTATCAATCATACTAAAGGGAATACAAGTTCGGAATCACTCTCGAACTGTATAAATACATACACAAACAATATTGAGGCGAAGCATAATTTCCAAGTCCAAGAGGTCAGTACATACCCTCACGTCTCTTAGGACCGTGACTATTGATTCGATAGCCTGTACCTAGGATTCCTATCTTCTAGGGTACGAGTCAATATCCCCCATAAGGCACACTAGATAAGATCGTCCCAACGCGGTAACCTCAGGGATAGCAAGTAGCGCGGGCATGATTTTCACAAGTATATAATATATGCATACACAATCATATAAATATACCACTTTTATTATATCAATTTAGGTTTATCCAATAACCCACATTCACAACATTTAGCCTTATTTTCACATTATTATTTATCAAGTATAATGGTTCGTTTCTAACTTTAATTCGAAGGGTTTTTCCAACTTACTACGTAACCCTCATGGACTCTATTCTTCCAAATGTATAATTCAGTAGATATCTATTTATGTTCCAACGTAACTCTCTCTTACGTGTCTCTCCCCTTTAATATATACTTACATCATCCCTTATGCAAAATATCCCAAAAATATAGATTTCGCCTTACATTAAAGGATTTTGAATTTTATTTTCAAAGATGAGAATTTCAAACGGTTTCGAAATCGGAATTAAAATGGAGTTTTAATTGAATTTTTATTATCTCTAAGAGTCCTCAAAACATAAAACTGTCTAGCAAAAAAAAATATTAAAAAATATTGAATGGTCCGATCGAGCTGAATTTTTTTCTGTAGCTTCCTCTCGTCTTCAGCTAATTCTCTGTAAAATTTCATCCAATTCTAACGGTCCGAACGTCCGAAATAATTTTTTTTTTGTGTTTGTATCTGATTAGAACTCTTTTCTTAATCAAACTCTTAATCCTTTACATGACAAAGGGTTTCCAGAATATCATATAAATCATCACTACATGAAAATTTCCCATCTCAAATTGGGTTTTTCTTCCATAAATCTCATCCTAATAACTCCTAAACTAATATGGATGATGCATCAACGAAATAAGCAAGATAAATACTTGCCTGGGATTTTCAGAAATCTGGTTTGATGTTGAATTTGGTGTGTTGCGTTCCCCGTCTCGCGATCTACGCGTTGGCGGTGGCGGCGGTGTAAACGGATGAGTTTTGAGCCTTGGAATGCCTTGAGAGCTCTCTCCTCTCCTCTCGAATGGCCGTTCTAGTGTTTTGAGTTATCTAACCCTAGGAGATAACCTAAACATCTGATATAACCCCTTTAATTTACGTGGGTTTAATTACCCAAAAATACAAAATGACTAAAATGCCCTCCCGGGGTACTAATTAGGCCTAAAAACGCCCCGAGACCCAAATTAAACCCCCGGGTATATTTTTCTGACTATCTCGACCCTTCCGGACGCGTTGGCGCACTCAAAACGATCATACGAACAACCTATAAAATATTCACTTTTATTAATCCACATTTAATCCCGGCACGACACAGGCGCGTCCCGACTTAAATTTCCACAATTGTCATTTTATTCACACGTGACAATATTATAAAAAATAAATCTCATATATTACTATACTCATCCAGTAATATGCAACAAATAATATATTCCCAATAATTACTAACTTTTGTCACGCTAATAAATATTTAAAACAACATTTCGGATTAAAATTAAATTAATTTATCTCAATTAAATTTAATAAATCCTTAAATTTAAAAGCCATGAAAATACGGGGTATTACATACTTCCCCCCTAATAACGGAATTTTGTCCCGAAATTCGGAAAATAAGGCCTACCAGGTAGCACAATTCTGGATATCCTTGTCAGTACGCAAACTATCTACATAGTACGGCGCTCAATCACTATAGCTTTTTCCTCACAACAACATTGTTTTACATTCTCATTGGAGACACTTCACATTGTGCTCCCACCCGACAATATTCGCATAGGTCACGCCTATACGTTATAATTTCCTTATCTCACTATTATTAGGAGGCCGCACCTCACTACATGACAACTACTCGGATTTATTCATACACAAAATTCCCATTCTGAGAAGATCATATGAACATTTGACCACTCTTGACTGCCTAAAACAGTCGTGGAATTCCACCATAGTTATCGGATATTTTCTCGATCGATCCAAAAATTCTGATTATCTCCTCTCCTTTAAACATACGGAAGGAGAATAGTCGAGGTTCTTCCATAACAAAACCTTAATAAGTACCTCGTACGCGACAAATAGGTATGAGTGCTTCTACAGAGCATTTTTGAAATCATCGTACCAAGATTCCAAAATCTCCTTCACGTGGCTCCACTAATCTTTAATCACCATGCGCTTATTCCCTGGCTAAGGGTGATACATCTTACTCGAAATGAAATCTTATTTCTGCTGGTTCCTGAAATCCCATATCAAAGGTGGGATTCACCAATCTCATCCTGATTCAGAAATTTATACTGCGCCGGACCATGCACTGGCGCGATCCTTCCTTTCAAAGGAAGTCTGGGGCATACTAGTTAATATTGTAAGCCAGCCCAAAGGAATATCAATCACTTCCTTCTCGGTGACTTAATTCACATGTTCAGGATAAACCCTTGATCTTGTTTTGAGGACGGCAACCCATCCAAGAACTTTACCGACTTTACCAACCTCTTCCAATTTCAGGAATTTTCGATAAACACAAAATTCTTTGGTTGATTCTCCTCTTTCAATCAAACCTTACCTATGGGCAGTGCATGTAGAGACTACTCACTACGTCTCTCTAAACATCGATTCTTCCCTTGAAATGTCTCACATTAAGTGACACGTAATACTCCCCTTCCTTCCTTGGAGTATGCCGAAAGTTCCGACCCGTGCTCTTCTCTCCATGAAGCGCACTTCTGGATCTCTTATACTATACTAACATCATTACTCTTTGTATGCGCAAGTCGCTCTCACACTTGACTAATAACAACTCCGCTCCGGGTGTGCTTCATAACAATTAAATTCTACTCTATTCAAGGAATACCAATTCCTGAATGGCTTCCCACAGCCTTCCAATCAAGTTAGGGCGTGTTATTCTAATTGCACACTTATGTATGGATTATCGCCCCTCATGTGACGTTTAATCTACTCTATCACTTCCACTTCGTTATACTAGTCCCACAAACATATATTTCACACGTCTATTACAACGTCCCTTCGACTCGAACTATTTTAACTGTAGTTAACCAAGATGCCCACATTTTTGCAACACTCCGATCGCCCTGGGAGAGCGAACGGCATGCTACTCATCTGTAGGAATAACTAAATTCAACGGAATAGAAGGAATAGGGCATTCAAATTCCATGATAATAAAATAGGAATAATAATTCTCAACCTTCCTCAAATAAGTACAATAATTTTCCCAAATAGGTACAACAACCAAAATAAATCACTAACGCTCTATTCATCAAAATAATTACAGGTCATCTCTTTTGTATAATTTAAAGTTCTTTCCAAATAATCCATGCTAAAAATCATTTTAACTCTTTATTCGCCTCGTGTTTTGAACGCGGTTACGACATTTGGGTACTCTCAATCACCCTAGAAATCAAGATTCTTAAATTCTCCTTATCATCGTTCCACACCTCAACTCGTGGGGATAACTTTCAATGCTTTCCTACCACAAAAATCCGGCTCCAATGACCTTAAAACAAAATTCAACTTCCAACTTACATACATAATTACTTGATCCCATTTCGACCAGGGTACCGAACTCATGGAATAGTGACCAAACGTCTCCCTATTTCCAACCTTACGCTAAGTTTCATGCGTGGGATGTCTCGCAAAGCGAAATCCAAACAAGGAACTCCCCCGATACACTACTACCTAGCATTGTCGGTTATCGAAATCCGTTAGGTCCTCCGTCCATAGTAAGCGAAATCCAAACAAGGAACCCCCCGATACACTACTACCTAGCATTGTCGATTATCGAAATCTGTTAGGTCCTCCGTCCATAATATATACCCCTTTATTCCGTCCCTTGACAGAAAAGTTATAATTTCTCCTGTAATTATACTTAACAAAGAACGTTTCACCAATTTCACTATCGTCCCGTATTGGTTGATGGTAATTACATTCTATAAACCTCAGATGCATACGATCAAAATCCTCTAAATTTCCTTTTTCTAACATTAGCGGTATAACTCTCAACTCCCACATCTCTAAAGGATAAATATAACAATGCACTCTTCCTATTACTAAGTCCGGAGTGCTAAACATAATACTGAGTCAAATTTTTTCGCTCAACGGTAAATCCCGGTACATACTGAATCATACTGACAAAGTCTATACATACATTGGCATCGAATATCTCGAGCCCACTATCTCCTCCGAAGTCTCTAGGATAGATAATATAAGTGCGAGTCCAACCTTCTTATAGGTAAAGCCTCGCCAAAACAAAACGTGTTGTACTAATGTAACTACTCCGATAGCCTTGCAATGAATGCCCACTATCATACTACCCATTTCTATAACATTTTAACAAAGATAATATCATACTCGTGTATCGCATCACTACAACGAGTAACCTCAATAAAGTATAAGACACTGTTAATATACTCATTCATCCCCCGCGGATAGCACCAAAGAAAAATCCCGCTATACTAAGGAAAAATATTCACATAATGGTAACATTTATAATGATATGCATTAAACTTGTCTCACATGCTAATCTAGCAATGAACAAAAAGTGGTGACTCGCTCGTGTCACATATACACGCCGCATCCCCTAAGGATACAACTTATACTTCCATCCTGGCAATCGTCTTGACTGCACAAATGGTTTTCGGACGTAACACGTCTGCCCAAACCAAAACAAAATTATTTTAATCGTTGCCTTTTACTAGGCACCGTATTCTTGTCATTTTTCTCATTTTGGAACATATTATCGCGAGCAATTTCACTCCGCACCAAAATACCTCAACACATAATCCACTTATCACCTGTCCTACTAACCAGATTAGGATTGTCCTTCTCTCGGACTTTAGTAGACTCGATTCCTGTTAGCCATACCGGTTGTTCCCTTAGCTTTTTAGGCCATAAAGATCATGTTACTATCTATAATAGTACTTACTGAATTTACCATCACTTAGTAAGAATTTAACTATCTGAAGCATTTAAATGGTTTTCCTGATGTGTATCCACATCCTTTTGTGGTGCTATACCACCACCGTTGTATTCAGTCTTATTCTCGACTAAATTCTTCGATTCCTTTAACTTCTCCCACAAAGAAGCGTTATCATCTATATTGACAAAATATGACATTGTCAACCTCTGAATCGGTCGTCCATCAGAATTTCCTCCTCGAGTATTATCAACTATTATTACAAGTTGGTCTCCCACTTGGAGTCGTTTCCTCCACTAGTATCTACCTCTTTCGATACAAAATTTGCTAACGATTAGGATTCATATCCACAATTGGACTTCTGTCATGCCCTCCTGCGATGAGTTCAGAACCACATTTGCTTCTCATCCTGAATAGTTGAGGAAGGAACATACGGTCAACACTGTACCCAAGGTTCTCCTATAGGCATAGCATTCCACTTCTAAAATTGGTGGTTGACTCCAACCATTATAATTTCGTCCCGAAAGCCAAGAAAATTTTCTCTAAATTTTCACTTTCAGTTTGCCACACTCCGTCCTATATTTAAGCCTTTGGATACTTTACCTCCTTTGGTAAACACATACAATTTTCGCGTTTCTAAAATTTCCAACTGGCAGTCTACACGTTTTTGTAATACGTTGGGTAAGTTTACCCTCGCACCTCATTTGACTATAACAGCATTTGAAAATCATTGCTGCACCTTAGTCGCCTTTCTAGTCGTGGCTTCTCGTGCCATAATGGAGGTGACCTCGACTACGGTCATCATCCTCGGATATATTTCATAATCTCAACTGAGCCCTGCCTCCTGATGTAAGCTTAACGGTCCTCTTCTGACATCCGTTATCGCTCGGCACACGCACACATCCGAACGAAATTAGAATTCACTAGTGTATACACATTATAGCAGGAGAACAAAATCTCGTCAAAGGAATCGACAATCCTAAACATAGGGCTCTATAACAAACAAAGCAACTCTGAAAGCATAATAAGCCGTACAGATCCTAAGGACGCTAGAACCTGATGCTCTGATACCACCTGTGACACCCCGCCTAATTAAATACCGGGCGATCACTCCTTTATTAAATTAAAATGAAGGTGAACAGTTGGTTCATTCTTAGCATCACTGTCGTAAAAATACTTTTCCAATTTAAACACCCTAAATAATTAAGCTAAGTGTCAAAACCATTTAAAACCTTATTCTCATTTTATTAAATCCGGTTATAAAACCTTAAACCATTAACATCTAAAGAGTCACACATTAAGAATAAAAATAGAATTGAACATACACGAATTTAATCATCAATAATAAATCCCAACATTTACAACACTAAAGGAAAACATCCTGACAGTAATAAATCCCGAAATAAAGGTACTAAAAGTAAAAATTTCAATCTCTGACAATACCAACTAAATAATAGAAAGAGGGTGACACATGCCCCTGCTGGATAAAACTGAACTAGGAGTAGAATCAAATGGATGAAGTCGTCTAAACAACAGTCCTACAACTCCCACCTAAGTTGCAGCACGTTCCTTCTAAAGGATCCTAAGTAAGACGCCCCTGTGGCTGGGCACCTGTAATACATACATATATATACAAGAGAGAAAAGGAAATAGAAACGGGTCAGAGCCCGATAGTGTATATGATTTAAAAATTCGTATAGAAAGTATTTAAATTGATACAGGCCAATGCAACAACATATTAGTGCGACACTCTCTTGAGAAATTCTCGCATCTCTTCTAATGTGCACTCCTATCGCACTAACCTTCCCAATGGTTTATCTCATCATATATCACACTATCTTTCCCCAATGATTTAACTTATCTTAGGTTATTCGCAGGATTTACAACTGAACAACACAAGTATTTAAAACGTAAGATTTCAATTTGTAACCAAGGTTCTCCTTTTAACTTTAATAATCAATAAAGTTTTCCAGTGTCATATTATACTTTCTTAAAATAATTATTTATAATTTGAGTCATCAACCATGTCCTACATATCAAATCACAGTAGGCAGTTCCAGATTTCAGAATTATATATATATATATATATATATATATATATATATATATATATATTAACTACTCGTATAATATATATATCATAACAGCACCCCACATAAAAACTATGGTGCGGGCATACTCTGCTATCCAATCCCCGTATCAATCGTACTAAAGGGAATACAAGTTCGGAATCACTCTCGAACTGTATAAATACATACACAAACAATATTGAGGCGAAGCATAGTTTCCAAGTCCAAGAGGTCACTACATACCCTCACGTCTCTTAGGACCGTGACTACTGATTCGATAGCCTGTACCTAGGATTCCTATCTTCTAGGGTACGAGTCAATATCCCCCATAAGGCACACGAGATAAGATCGTCCCAGTGCAATAACCTCAGGGATAGCAAGTAGCGCGGGCATGATTTTCACAAGTATATAATATATGCATACACAATCATATAAATATACCACTTTTATTATATCAATTTAGGTTTATCCAATAACCCACATTCACAACATTTATCCTTATTTTCTCATTATTATTTATCAAGTATAATGGTTCGTTTCTAACTTTAATTCGAAGGGTTTTTCCAACTTACTACGTAACCCTCATGGACTCTATTCTTCCAAATGTATAATTCAGTAGATATCTATTTATGTTCCAACGTAACTCTCTCTTACGTGTCTCTCCCCTTTAATATATACTTACATCATCCCTTATGCAAAATATCCCAAAAATATAGATTTCGCCTTACATTAAAGGATTTTGAATTTTATTTTCAAAGATGAGAATTTCAAACGGTTTTGAAATCGGAATTAAAATGGAGTTTTAATTGAATTTTTATTATCTCTAAGAGTCCTCAAAACATAAAACTGTCTAGCAAAAAAAAATATTAAAAAATATTGAATGGTCCGATCGAGCTGAATTTTTTTCTGTAGCTTCCTCTCGTCTCGTCTTCAGCTAATTCTCTGTAAAATTTCATCCAATTCCAACGGTCCGATCGTCCGGAATAATTAGTTTTTTGTGTTTGTATCTGATTAGAACTCTTTTCTTAATCAAACTCTTAATCCTTTACATGACAAAGGGTTTCCAGAATATCATATAAATCATCACTACATGAAAATTTCCAATCTCAAATTGGGTTTTTCTTCCATAAATCTCATCCTAATAACTCCTAAACTAATATGGATGATGAATCAACGAAATAAGCAAGATAAACACTTGCCTGGGATTTTCAGAAATCTGGTTTGATGTTGAATTTGGTGTGGTTGCGTTCCCCGTCTCGCGATCTACACGTTGGCGGTGGCGGCGGTGCAAACGGGTGAGTTTTGAGCCTTGGAATGCCTTGAGAGCTCTCTCCTCTCCTCTCCAATGGCCGTTCTAGTGTTTTGAGAACCCTAGGAGATAACCTAAACATCTGATATAACCCCTTTAATTTTCGTGGATTTAATTACCCAAAAATACAAAATGACTAAAATGCCCTCCCGGGGTACTAATTAGGCCTAAAAACGCCCCGAGACCCAAATCAAACCCCCGGGTATACTTTTCTGACTATCTCGACCCTTCCGGACGCGTTGGCGCACTCAAAACGACCATACGAACAACCTATAAAATATTCACTTTTATTAATCCACATTTAGTCCCGACACGACACAGGGGCGTCCCGACTTAAATTTCCACAATTGTCATTTTATTCACACGTGACAATATTATAAAAAATAAATCTCATATATTACTATACTCATCCAGTAATATGCAACAAATAATATATTCCCAATAATTACTAGCTCTTGTCACGCTAGTAAATATTTAAAACAACATTTCCTTTTAAAATTAAATTAATTTATCTCAATTAAATTTAATAAATCCTTAAATTTAAAAGCCATGAAAATACGGGGTGTTACAATTATACGCTCTTTCGAAATGCCCTTTCACATTTACCAGTACTAAGCGCCCGTTTGGCAACCCAATTTCAAGGCTTGGAATTAGAATTGGAAGACCAATTTGAATTCCACGAAATTAAAATTGATCTTTCAATTCTAATTTCAAGCGTTGAAATTGAATTGCCAAAGGGATCCTAAATTAAATTTAAATTGATCATTTATAGTTCTTATGGTTGGACACATCTTGTGCTTCTTTCATGGATGCGTAGCCTTGGAATCATAATCCATTTCCACGTATGCTCACTTGGGGGAAACATGATAAGGAAGTTGTTAACAGATCAATTACAACATTTTGTGACTGCGACCAGCTCGAGACTAGCACATCCAACAAAAACAAAACATTCGTTGACAAACTATGCAAGACTCCTAGGCTTGCTGACTTTGAGTGAATGAGATTTGGCTGGTGCATGATGTACTTTAGGGGTGGCAATTTTAGAAACGACACGAAAAAACGACACGAAACGACACGAAATTGACTTGAAATTGACACGATATTTCGTGTTCGTGTCGTGTTCGTGTCGTGTTTTTTTGACACGAAGTCGTGTCGTGTCGTGTTCGTGTCTTAATAATGAGTCGTGTCGTGTCGTGTTATCTTGTTATCGTGTTTTTTAGGCCTAAAATTTAAGAAATTATGGTTGTCGTGTCGTGTCGTGTCGTGTTATTTTTTATTCGGGTCGTGTTCGTGTCAGCTAAAAAAAACACGAAGTCGTGTCGTGTCGTGTTCGTGTCCGAAAAAACCTTGTCGTGTCGTGTCGTGTTGGGCCAAAACACGACCCACTGACCCGATTTGCCACCCCTAATGTACTTCAACAGACATACAAGATAGATCATCCAAGTGATCTACACTAGGAAACATACACCGAGAGCCCAGTAACCAGAGTGATTCCCCATAGATTATTGTTGACGGTATATCGTATTACAAATGTACTGTTGAGTATTTATATTGTTATGGCTCCAGTTTATTACAAGTCCTAATTTAATATTGCATTGCGGCTTATTATTGTTGTTGTAGGTGTTATACATTTTTGTTGGTAATAGAAGTTTTACTAATACTTAATTTTAAATTGGAATTTTTTATAGATCACAATTAAATTTTTAACACTTCAATCGTAGCACTATTAATACAATAGGGTAAATAGCCAACTGTCTCAAGGAGTGGTCGGTCTACTAAAATATTTTACTCAAGGCCCTAGAGAGACTGATCGCTGTGCAATTGGCTACGTACTGGAGATGGTGGTGCAAGTGAGAGATCTGGTTTGTCTCTTTATGGCTCGTAATCCCAGCAGCCTTACGTCTGAGTTGAAACAGAAGCTGCTGACAGAAGGGGAAGGCATGTGAAACTCTTTAAAGCCAGTTGCTTCCAGTCCTTTTTCCTCTGCTCAGGTGAAATACAACCAAATAATTACTCTTACTGACTGATATTGGACAGGCATGCGAAAGAACAGAGTCAGTAGCAGTGTTTGGATGCCAATTTACAAGCTGGCTCCTACTTAAAAAGGAAATTCAAATTTTCTGGACTCATGTGGATATTGTAAAAGATACCCATATAAAACAGTACATTTTTTTTAATTAAAAACAGCATATTTTTTTAAATTAAAAAAGCACATTTTTAAAAAAAACGAAAAGATTCCTTTAACTTGGCACTAAAACATAATCCCAAAATCCCCAATTTACAGTCTTAAAATTTTTCAATGTTAAACATAAACACAGCTTCCTTTAACTTGGCACTAGAAACATAAACGAAAAAGACCAACCAAAAAAATGGGTTGAAACAAAAAAGAATAAAACGTTCTTACAGTTAGGGCTGTAAACGGATATTCGAAAATTCGCATCCGGCCGATATCCGAATTCGAATTTGCGGATATTTATCCAAAAAAATGAAAATGGATACAAATATGGATACTCTATAAAAATATCCGAGAAAACGGATACGAATACGGATAGTACTAGTATCCGACATGAATAATCCGTATCCGATGCGGAGTATCCATTTTACCGAATATCCGTGTCCGTTAAATATATGTTTAAGATAATACTAATAATATTAGTGTTAGTATTACTAATAAAAGAATATTAAAAAACCTTAATCGTTTATTCCCTAAAACAAAACAAACACATACTCCACTCAAGTTATTGTTTTATTAGGTATATTATCATGGAGTTACATTAAAGTTATAATACACCCTATCACGCACAACATACACCCACTAAATAACATATACTCCACTTAAAACAAAAAAATCCTAAAATTTAATTTAATTTCTCTTTCGTACAAAACAAGAGAAATGAAACCCTCATTTCACTAAAAAAAAAAACCCTCATTCCACCACTTCCCCCTCCGCCGCATCAGCTCCCCGCTGCTCATCAACCTCGCTGTTGCGCATCAACTCCGTCGCTCTGTCGTTGTGCATTCCCTCCTCCTACAACATAAAGTTAGAAACAACAGATACATACAATGTAAAAATAAAAATAAAAATATATAACTGTATTTGTATATTGTTCATATGGTTGTTCATTGGTTTCCTTGATTATAAATAAATGTAGGAGAGAAAAAAAAGTAAAGAGATGATTTTGATTGTGATGATAATTGAAATTAACAACAGGTATATTATATACAAAATAAAAATGTATACTTATTAAAAGAGAAATATCAGTAGGTTTTGAAGACTAGAAGGTTCATGAGGTTATCATTCTCAATAAATTTAATTTTAATCTAAAAGGTGCATATTTATTTCTACTGTTATGGAATGCTATTGTTATTTTTTTGGATGACTTTAAGCTTATATGATTGTAAAATATGGATGACTTTGAGCCATATTATCATTATGGAATGCTACTATTATTATGGAAGCCATAATTGTTTATGTTAAGAGGTAGTAATTTTGTTGTATATTTATTTGGATTAGATTGGATTTCATTGGATTGGATATTTTAATAATTATTTTTTGTGAAGGTTAAACAATGTAAACGGATACGGATAATATCCGAATCTGATGTATCCGAACGAATACCGATATGAATAGTTGTTTTAACTATCCGGGCGGATACGGATACCGATATGGATAGTGCATCCTGATAGCGAATACGGATATGAAAAATATGGTATCCAATCCGTATTCGTCCGTTTACCACCCCTACTTACAGTTTATAAACCAATAAAAAATTAAAACCAAAAAGATAATTTTTTTTATAGTTTTTACAGTTCTTACAGTTATCTTTTTTTATTGAAACAAAAAAGATAATCTTTTATAAAGCAAACAAAAAAATTAAAACGGACATTCGTTATCATAAAGTGAGAGAACTTCTCTCAATTTATATTTTATCATAAAGTGAAAGAGCTGTAAAGCTTGGTAGTGAGAGAACTGTGAAGCTTTTATGTGTGATTATAAAAAAATCTTACAAGGATCTTACAGTGAGTTAACATTCGTTAGTGTTAGTTATCATAAACCAAACAAAAAAATTAAAACAAAAAAATCGTATAGACTTACAGCTAAATCCGGACGAGATGAGGGAGAGTACCGGACGAGATGAGGGAGAGTGCCGGACGAGATGAGGGAGATGTCGTTAAAGCCAGAGGAGGAGACGAGGGATAGTGCTTGCTGCTAGTTTGTGTCCGTCAGCCGTCGTTGCTTAGATTAGAGAGAGAGTGGAGAAAATAAGAAATGAGGGGTTAGGGAACTTAGGGTTATTTTGTGGTTGGGGTGAAAAGCGTGCGTGCGTGAGTTAAGTCATAGTTGTAATTAAGGTTAAAAAAATACATATATATATATAAAGCAGTCCGGTCCAGTCCAAACCCGATTTTTATGATCCAAGACCGAAAGCGAACCGAATTATGCGGTCCTATATATTTTGTGTTCGATCCGGTTCAGTTTTTTTCGGTCCGTTCGGTCTATTCGGGTCCGTGCACACCCCTAATCATGGAGGCCTTTTAAGTTTAGATCGTCGCATTGAGGCAGTGTAAAGTTTAAAAATGTGGGGACACTATTGTGCCTTTGGATCCTATTAGAGTACTGTTTTAGTTTGTTATAACTGATTATAACTGAAGTGTAATACCTCGTATTTCTTCATACTGCATAGTTAAGAAGGAAAATACGTTTTTTTTAAAGTACGTGAGTAGAGTAATTTAATGTGAAAATACGTTTTATTTAAATTACGTGAGTAGAGTAATTTAATGTGATACGTTAATGAGTAAAGTAATTTAATGTGTTACGTTTTAAATTAAATTACGTGAGCAGAGTAATTTAATGTGATGTAACAATAATAATGATTATTAAGTAATTAATTAATCATTATGGCTATTAGACATAAATTGAAAGTTTGACACTGATTAAAATGACGATTAAAAATTTACTAAATGTGAATAGTAAATATTGAAAGCTGATATGTACGGCCTAGTGATTTATATAAACGTACCTTGAGTTTATCTCGACCAAGTGTCGCGCGTAGACAAAATTGAAGGTGAGACGAGAAACATATTTTAAGAGACTCAAATTATAATTTAGAGTCCACAGATGATTTCGAAAGGGTCGAATTAGTCAAAATAATGTACCCGGGGGTACTAGTTGAGTGTCGGGTCATTTTTGGGCTAAATCGGGACCATACGAGGGCATTTTGGTCTCTTTACATTTAAGGGTGAGGAGACCTACGAATTTTGGAACCCTAAGTCAGATTATAAGAGTTAGAGGTTAGGGTTAGAAAGGAGGGAAATACGTCATAGCCATTAGAGAGAAGAGAGAAACAATTTCCTAAGGCAAAAGAAAGAAGTATGAAGCATTTAAAGGAGATTTCACTACCAACTTGTTGGGAAGAGGGATTGAAGGATAAGAATCATCAATCATCAACAACAACCACGAAATCAGACCCTACAGTATATAAGGCAAGTGGTTATTTGCAAAATAAATTGAGTTATAATACCCATATATGAGCTTTAGGAAGAACATGATTTTTATGATATTTTTGTGAAGCAAACACTTGAATATGATCCATGATTGATAGGGATTGCATGTAGAATGTTTTTGATCTCCAAATAATCTGATATCATAGAAGACTTGAAGATTAAATCGAACTAAAAATCTGAACTTATGATGAAAAGATGGAAAGATTATATTTTAGGGTTCTTGAATGATAGGAAAATTTTTTAGTTAATCTGGACGAAATTTGTAATGATTTTGTTGTTTTAAATCGTTAGTAATCATCCCAGAATATGTAGGAATGATTAGAAATCATTAGTTGCAAGTATGGTGAATTATTATGGTAGATGGTTAACAAAAATGGTGTAACCCGCATGAAGAAGACGATCTGGGTCTGTCACTACTCGATCGATCGATCGACCCTTGAATGTCGATCGATCGAGCAGTCGATCGATCGACCATATCCCATCGATCGATCGACCCAAGCTGTACTTTAGAGAATTTTGTGAAAATTTCTTTTCAATTACCGTCACTTAATGGGAACCTTAGTGATGACATTTTACCTATAAAGGGACTTAATAGATACCAGTAGGTGTACCGTGAGATTTCTTTATAAATGATTGAGTGTGAAATTTGGAGAAATGGACCGACGGGAAAGTAACCGATTGAGTCGGGTGTCGGGAATGTGAGAATTTAGTTACGAAAAGAGTGAGAGTCAATTTCGGAAATATACCATTAGTTAGAGATAGCTTAACTGCTGAATCAAGGGACGGGTAACTAGAACCCTTAGAGTTGCGTGAATACTCGAATAAATGTGATAGTGAAATAAATCGTAAATTAATAAGTACGGTGAACATAAGTACAATATATTACGTACGGGCATGATTTGATAGGTCGGGTGTGTACCTAATAAATTATATGAATTTTTGGGTTAAGAGAACTATACCTAAATTAATTATGTTAGGGTCGATGAGATATTCCGAACTAACATAAAGTTATTATATGTTTGGGGTCGATGTAAAATGTCAAACCAAACCTTAAAACTGGTGTCGCGATGAGAGAGTCCCGAACCAGAATATGTGTATATATATATAAATAGTTGGGGTCAATGGATCATTCCGAACCAACTCTCACTTGGGGTCGATGAATCATTCCAAACCAAGAGTCCTTTATGTGTGTTAAAATGATATATTAGTGATAACTAATATTTAATACATGTTGTGTAATAAAATGTATTCCATATGCATAATCTAATGACTTAAGATAGTAGGTAATTAGATAAATTGAAAATATCTTAGTAATAATTAAGACGCATGATATAATTATTACAATAATAAGGATAATGAGAAGTAAGTAAGTTATCTACGTTTATAACATATAAGATATGAACTATTAAATTACTGCGAGTATGTTATGGGGACTTAGCAAGGGAATACGTGCAGTGGGGTATTCTGATTTAGTTAACTTGGGTAGTATAACTAGGTGAACTAAGTACCATCGTTAGGCGTGCACTATAGCAGAGAGGTGAGGAAACTCAAAAGAGTGTGCGAAGTCTTAATATGTGTAAGCAATAACTCAATTGTGAAACTGCTTACAAAATATTTTTAAATGTTTTTTAGAACTAACTCTTGCTATATAAAAAATTTTAAAAACCTTTTAGATGCCCATCCACGGGGACACCCAGCATGATTTCATTCCAGGGATTTGGGAGCTGCAGCACGTGTGGATGTTGCAGGGATTGTTTAGACGTTTCTCTTTTTCAGATCTAGTGCAGGATCTCAGTTTTAGTACTCTCAGTTGGGATATGTTGTCCAACCTTTACTTTTACAGTTATTCTGATATTGGATTTTGAGTTGGTTTTCTTGGCCATGGTTTTCGGCAAGACTTTATTTGTATTAAGTTATTTATACGAATTGTTTTAGTATTGCTGGAATTGTATCGTTTCGTATGGGTTGTTTATTCTGCTTAAGGAAGATAAAATTTGGCACTAGCTTAATTTCACTTAGGTGGTTAGTAATTTAAAAAGTTTTCGACAGTGATGCTAAGAATGAACTGATTAAGGGTGAAAAGTAGCGTCGCGTCAAAACGCTAATCGTTGAATTCGTTTCACCGCATTAATATAAAAACCTAAATTACGACTGCACTTGCGATACAAGTATAGCGGTAAGTCGGGTATCGAAAATCCACAGAGACGAGTTGCTAGAATTTATAGGATTTAATACTCCTAAAATAAAAGTGTAAAAGGTGATAGGTTGGAAATAAAGAAAAGGAAAAATTAAGAAGTTAAGTCTAAACTAGAATTAATAAAACGAGAGTCGGGATCGTGTCCCCACCATGGGCTAAACAACTAATAATTAGAATTTCGATTCGAAAACATTTAATCGAGCATTTTCAATTAAGTATAAACATCACACAATAAGAAATTTAACCTAAAGTTGCGAGATTAAACATTTAAGCAAAAATGGTCACACGCGGATTAAATTCGAATTATCGCTATAAACACTAACGTTGCGTGACAAAGAAAGTTAAACGCATAATAATCCGACTTTAATACCCGAGGTTTCAATTAAATGCAATTTTCCCCAAAACCTAACTTTCGGAGCTCGACGCCCATTAATGGCGAAAACGCAATCCCAACCCGTAAAACTACTCACTACACATGATTAAACTAAGTAAAACAACTAATTAACAAAAGAAAACAAGAATTAACAAACTATAACTAACTATCTAAGCAATAAAAGTAACTACAAAGCAAGAAATCAAGTAAATAAGCATTAAACAAAGGAAAGTGACAATGAATAGTAATATACTTACATAAATGGGATGAACCCAAAGAGAAAGGAGGAGAGGGAAGCTCCAACAAAAATCCCTAAAGTTCTCTAACCTAAAATGAAATACATCCCCAAAGAAAAGCCTACAACATTCTATTTATACCCCAAAACAAACCCCCAATAAAATCAAGCCAAAAAAACCAAAATAAATCAATTTTCGTCCATATCTCATGGGACCGGTCGACCTCTGTTTTGGGACCGGTCGACCGCACTTTTGGAATTTTCCCTCTCCGAACCAATTTTGACGCGTTGCACGGAAACGGCTATAACTCCCTCATACAGAATCGAAATGAGGCGTGGTTGGAACCGATACGAAGCTAACTCAATTATCTACATGATTCTGTTTTGAAACCCTCCAAATTATTAAGTATGAAATTACCAAAATTCCCTTGAAGTAGAAGAAAATTTCGAAACCTTTCGAAAATAAGTATAACTTCCACATACGGAGTCCGAATGACGCACGGTTAGTGGCCACGGAAAGATAATTTGATGATCTACATGTTGGTAACTTCATTCCATAAAAAATAGTGAGTTTAAAAAGACCAAATTACTCTTGAAGTAGCATTCGACGACGAAACTTCTCCGAAATGCAACCGAACCTCACTTTTAGCATTCGAATACCTACAAAAGCACAATTAACCCCTGCAAAACATATATATGTCCAAATCTGAGGTTTTCTGGTTAACGGGCATAAATATAGGCATTAAGAACGTAAAAGTGCTAGAATGCATAAAGATAAAGGGCGCAAATATGCAATATTCGTGATGTATCACACCCCCTAACTTAGACATTACTAGTCCCTAGTGATGAAACAAACAAAACCAGTCCACAAAAGGAAATACAAAATGTATATATGCATCGAAATATAATTGCCACTTTCGTAGGGAACACGATTGCATTTAGCATATGTAATAAGTCGTTAAACCCCTAGGTTACCCTAGTGGACGAGTGTCGTCTCGTGAGGGTTTTCAGGGATGGTACCCACAAACATCACATGGTTTCCACAAAATAAGCCCAAACCAACACGCGACAAGTCCAATAATGGCGAAAAGGATTTCATACGCATTATTAGCAAAGTGAATGAATTCAAACAAAAGTCTGCATGATTAACATTATGAAATGCACCTTATAGAATTGAAACCTTAAAATGTGGGAGGGGAGTGAGCACATGAAAAGTGTGATTTGGCGAAAAACTTATATAAACCGGATAAACATTAAAGCAAGCATACATTCAATCCTCTTGGGCATTACACTCATCAAGCGAATTCACTCGAAATAGGGAGATAACACACGGAACATGCAGGAATAAAGAGTAAATGTAAATGAAAACTAGGCCGCACCATGTCACAAATGAAGAACGCTATATATAAAACGAAAAATGTAATCTCAATGAAAGATACCGCTCATTAAAGGAGGTAAAATGTATTTTCACAGATTATCACAACTATTATGACTTTTGAATTACATCAACCAAGGTCACATAGGACTTGTATAGGTTTGTAATTTAGGC
The DNA here is from genome assembly GCA_949130495.1 of Sambucus nigra. Taxonomy (NCBI): domain Eukaryota; kingdom Viridiplantae; phylum Streptophyta; class Magnoliopsida; order Dipsacales; family Adoxaceae; genus Sambucus; species Sambucus nigra. The sequence continues at coordinate 97,210,412 of OX422212.1, forward strand.
TAGGCTAGGGTACGAAATGAAAGGAATGTATATACGGGTTCAAAGTGTTCGGAACGAAAAACTTGGAATAATGGGAAATAGTGCGGGAAATAACAAAATTTGGAAAACAAGTTCCAAACGAGCATTAGATATAACAATTGGAGAGTAATCATAGCTTATTGAACACTATACACAACATTTACAACTTTCTCTTTCTTTTTCTTTTCTTCTTTTTCTCATTTTTCTCTTTTGTTTTCTTTTGTTTTTTGCTTTCTCTTTTTCTTCACTTTTTTCACTACTTTCTTTTCTTACTTTTCAAACTCTCATATGCCTAAATTGCAACCGAAATCATAACAACAACATTCAATACCAAGTAACATTCCAAACAAAGGTTTGGAAAGTGTATATATGGGCTAAAACTCCAATTTATAGTTGGTTATGGGAATGGGGTATGAAATGAAAGGCTATATTTAGGCTCAAAAGGTTTAAGGAGGGTAAACATATAAGGGTGAGGTCAAGGCTAATATGGGTGATATAAAAAAGAGGGACTATGATCATTTCCTAAAGTTTACGCAATTCTCGAATCAAAATAATATATGAAAATCGTGCTCAAGTAACACATTTCAAGTATGAACTCAAATAATGAACGGTCAAATGAAAGAATAGTGAGATTACCGACGAATTCAACGCTTTCAAAGAGGAAAGAATAGTGTATAACACTCACAAACGACGAAAGGTACAAATCTTACTCGGTGTAAGTATATACAATGCAACAAAAGATTATCGAGTTATAAAAATCTTAAACCAAATCAATATAGCAATAAAAGAGCATGTGCTCATGGGATTAAAGTTGAATTCATGAAGTTATTCATAATATCAATAATCGAGACTCAAGTCTAATAGCTTCTAAAATCGAGAACATGCATCATTGGGCTGTCTATTGGATCGGGCAATTATTGAAATTTATCATCGGAAACAAAGGCAAAATGCCCAAAAAAGGAGAAAAAAGAAAGAAAATCTTTTTGAAATTTTTAATTTTTCTAAGAAAATCATACTAAGTAACTAACATGTGAGCAAAAACATGGACTAAATAAAGAAAAGAATAGAATATCCCACACCCCCTAACTTAAAACTTGACATTGTCCTCAATGTAAATTAAGAACCAAGTCAAAGAGAGGAAAAGAGCGATATTACCCAAAAATGGAGCGATCCCCACAAGAACAAGTCCAACGAATATACAAAACAAGTTAGTACCGAGCATAGCAAAAACAAATAATAAAAAGTTAACTAATTACACTAAATTAAATTAAAAAGAAAAGAAAAAATAAAAAGAAACAAATGATAAAAAATCTAACTATATACAACCTACTATTTAGACTCCACACTAACTATACACTAGAAGTCTAAATAGGTGAGGGTTCACTATAAGAACGATTTGACTTTGGAGGATAACCGGTGTATCCTCACATACAATCATGCCTTCCGAAAAATATGAATTTCGTTTGAAAAACGGAAGGCATGTGTAAGGCGGAAGAAATAAACCATCGCCAATTAAAAGTTTTGGAGGGACGATGGGGGGTTTGGATTGAACGGGCGACAAAAAATTGTGTGGACTGACGAAAGACTAATATCCTCCCAAGGATTTTGAAGTTGGAATGGGAGGCGGCGCACACAAAGGCAAAGATGCAATTGTGGAGGGCGACTCGAGCAAGTACTTCTCATCGGCGATAGGTTTTAAAACATTAAAGTTTGAAACCGAATCATCGAGTACTTGTTCCGGTGGGATAATAGAGAATAAAAATGGGGATGAATGAAATTCAAACTCATGAGATGAATCATCATTGCATGAAGTTTGAGTTTCGAATGAAATAATATCATTTTCAATGAAATGTTCTTCTTTGGGGGCCAAAGAAGACATAATTTCATTGCAAATAGATATTACATCATTATCATCCTCACTTTCAATATCTATTACGTATTGGGCAAAGTCTAGAATTGCTTGTTCCAAAGTAGGCACAAGTACCTCATTTGGTTCAAAACATTCCTCGACCTCGAAAGTCTCGGAAGCAAAATCATCATTAGACTCAAAATATAAATCCAACTCATGTTCCCACGAACGATTTTCTTCCCGATAACGAGTTTCAATTTTCTCATTCTCATACATACGCAAACCCTCGCCGAAAGTCATAGGTCGAGGTGCGGATGCATGAAAATGGGAACTTTGAAAGTTGCCATCGGACTTAAACGAAAACTCATTATTATAGGAATTTTGAAAACTATTCGAATTCGTTTCAAAACTCCTATTATAAGGAGGTAAAGGCCCAAAATCATTATCATCATCATCAAAAATCCAATAACCTAAGTTTTGACTTTCGTTATACTCGCCCAAAGTCATATTTGAATTTGTTTTACTTTGGGATGCTAAGTATTCACCGAAAGTCGTAGGCCTAGAATTTTGAGAATTATAACAAGGATTACCGAAAGAATTGGAATAAGACATGCTTACCCCAAAAATGGCTCGAATGGCGGATTCCACAAAGTAAGTGCGCGCGGAAAGAATTCGAGCGTTTCTAAGTGCTCAAATGTGGAAGTCCTGCAAAATATTAGCAAATAATACAAATAGAAAGAAAATACTATGAAATACTAAATCAAATAAAGTCTAAAACAAACTCATCCCCGGCAACGGCGCTATTTTGATTAAGGGTGAAAAGTAGCGTCGCGTCAGAACGCTAATCGTTGTTTTCTGTTCACCGTCTTAATACCAAAACCTAAATTATGACTGCACTTGCGATACAAGTATAGCGGTAAGTCGGGTATCGAAAATCCACAGAGACGAGTTGCTAGAATTTATAGGATTTAATACTCCTAAAATAAAAGTGTAAAAGGTGATAGGTTGGAAATAAAGAAAAGGGAAAAATTAAGAAGTTAAGTCTAAACTAGAATTAATAAAACGAGAGTCGGGATCGTGTCCCCACCATGGGCTAAACAACTAATAATTAGAATTTCGATTCGAAAACATTTAATCGAGCATTTTCAATTAAGTATAAACATCACACAATAAGGAATTTAACCTAAAGTTGCGAGATTAAACATTTAATCAAAAATGGTCACACGCGGATTAAATTCGAATTATCGCTATAAACACTAACGTTGCGTGACAAAGAAAGTTAAACGCATAATAATCCGACTTTAATACCCGAGGTTTCAATTAAATGCAATTTTCCCCAAAACCTAACTTTCGGAGCTCGACGCCCATTAATGGCGAAAACGCAATCCCAACCCGTAAAACTACTCACTACACATGATTAAACTAAGTAAAACAACTAATTAACAAAAGAAAACAAGAATTAACAAACTATAACTAACTATCTAAGCAATAAAAGTAACTACAAAGCAAGAAATCAAGTAAATAAACATTAAACAAAGGAAAGTGACAATGAATAGTAATATACTTACATAAATGGGATGAAACCAAAGAGAAAGGAGGAGAGGGAAGCTCCAACAAATATCCCCAAAGTTCTCTAACCTAAAATGAAATATATCCCCAAAGAAAAGCCTACAACATTCTATTTATACCCCAAAACAAACCCCCAATAAAACCAAGCCAAAAAAACCAAAACAAGTCAATTTTCATCCATATCTGATGGGATCAGTCGACCTCTGTTTTGGGACCAGTCGACCGCACTTTTGGAATTTGCCTTGGGCTATTGACAGCCCCCTTTTCCTCTCCAAACCAATTTTGACGCGTTGCACGGAAACGTCTATAACTCCCTCATACGGAATCAAAATGAGGCTTGGTCGGAATCGACGCGAAGCTATTTCAATTCTATACATGATTATGTTTTGAAACCCTCCAAATTATTCAGTATGAAATTACCAAAAATCCCTTGAAGTAGAAGAAAATTCCAAAACCTTCCAAAAATGAGCATAACTTCCACATACGGAGTCAGAATGATGCACGGTTAGTGGCCACGGAAAGATAATTTGATGATATACATGTTGGTAACTTCATTACATAAAAAATAGTGAGTTTGAAAAGACCAAATTGCCCTTGAAGTAGCATTCGACGACGGAACTTCTCTGGAATGCAACCGAACCTCACTTTTAGCGTTCCAATACCTACAAAAGCACAATTAACCCCTGCAAAATATATATATGTCCAGATCCGAGGTTTTCTTGTTAACGAGCATAAATATAGGCATTAAGAACGTAAAAGTGCTAGAATGCATAAAGATAAAGGGCGCAAATATGCAATATTCGTGATGTATCATGAACCATTTAAGAAACCTGTTTAAATTAAATTAAGGCTTGATCACCCAAAGTTTAATTAGGTGGGATGTCACAGATGGTATCAGAGCATCAGGTTCTAGTATCCATAGCATCTGTACGGCTTACTATGTTTCAGCGTAACGTTTGGTTGTATTAGAGCCCTACTATTAGGATTGTTGATTCACTTTCCGCTTTTGGGTTATCGTACATCTGTTCTTAAAATTTTGTATAAACTGTGTACTTATACAATTTGATCTTATTTCAGATGCCACCGAGGAGGCAGCGAGCGGAGAAGGCTGAAGCTAGAGATGCGGTGAGGGAGGCTCATCAGGAGCCACAGGTGTCGCTGCCACCACCCCCACCCAAGTTAATTTCCACTACTCAGGTTGCAGTGATAGTGGCACAGGCAGTCGAGACAGCGATGAGGGCCATGGCAGCCCATTTTCCTCAGCCCCAAGTACCACCTCCCATGGCACCGGTAGTTCAGGCCCTAGAAGGACCATTTACTTGGCAGCGAGTCAGAGAGACATTTCAGAAAGGGCATCCACCCGAGTTCCAGGGTAGTACCGATGTAGTGGAGGCGTGTAACTGGAAGAAAAATATCCAGCGCCACTTGCGCATGCTATAGTGCACCAAGGTACAGAAACAAATGCTAGCCACTTTCCATCTGTCGGGAGCGGCCTTACAGTGGTGGGAGTCAGTTACCACCACCGAGAAAAGTGACACAATGGCAATTTCTGAGTTTTGGGTGCTGTTTGACCGCAAGTATTTTCCTCCAGCAGTAGAGTCAGAGATGAGGAAAAAATTCAGCGAGGTGGTTCAGGGTGATCGCTCAGTTGCTGATTATGAAGAGGAGTTTACCCGCTTGGCTAACTTTGTGCCAAATGAGGTGAGCAATGAGGAGCGAAGGAAGTTAAAATTTATGGATGGCTTGACCTGGAGAATCATACAGCATTTGATCGGCAATCCGACGTCGGTAACTTACACAGATGTCATCAATGCCGCTCTACTACACTGTCAGGATCACCGATTTCATGCGAAGGGAAATAAGAGAGGTGAGCCTAGCCAAATGGGCAAAGTGGATGGAAGTAGTGGCAGCAGCACACCATAGCAGCAAACAGTGGGCCAGCTAGAGCAGGATTCCCGACAGGGGAACTCTGCCAAGAAGTTTAAGCATGGGAGGCATCACTTTGACAGACAGGGCCAACAGGGTCCCCAACAGCCAGTTCCTCAGGGCCAAGGGAACCAAGGTGGAGGACAGCAAGGCCAAGGTCGATAGGGCCAAGGTCAAAGGCAGTTTCAGGGTCAGTGTTTCACTTATGGCCAGCAGGGTCATAAGAGTAGGAATTATCCACAGCAAGACAGGGCACAACCACAGGATGCCCAACAGGGGCAGCAGGCTCCGTTAGCCCCAACAGCAGCAAAGGCCCCGCAGCCAGGCCAGATGCACTACGGGCGTATGTTCAACGTCCGTGATATTCCATTTCAGCCAGCACCTCCAGTACCGCCGGCAGTTGCGGGTATGTTTCCTATTCATGAACTTAAGGGTAGTATTTTGTTTGATACGGGGGCGACACATTCGTTTATTGCCACTAGATTTTTACGGGCAGTCGGCCTCTTAGCGACAGCTGACACTCATCTTATGCGCGTGGAGTCACCGATGGATAGTGGGTCCCTTATACATTCGATTTGTAAGGGTGTGGACATTATAGTCGGGAGATTGAGTCTAGCGGAGGACCTCTTAGTGATGGATATGGAGGGTTATGACGTCATCCTAGGCATGGATTGGTTGGCGTGTTATAGGGCAATGGTAGATTGCTACGAGAGGACTATCGTGTTTTCCATCCCGAGACAGGAGATGTTCCTAGTGGCGATGTCTCTCCCCGATGGAGGATCGCGCACTCATTTATATTATATTGAGGAGGAGACCTCACATGGGGTTGTCATTTCTCTAAACTCAATCCCAGTTGTGAGGGATTTTGAGGATGTTTTTCAGGAGATACCAGGGTTACCACCCAGTAGAGAGATAGAGTTCGTTATTGACCTAGCGCCGGGGACGAGACCGATTGCCAGAGTACCGTATCGCATGGCTCCTTCGGAGATGCGAGAGCTGAGAGAGAAGATTCAACATCTCTTAGGAAAGGGTTTCATTCGGCGGAGTACATCGACATGGGGTGCGTCGGTGTTATTTGTAAAGAAAAGGGACGGTTCACTTCGTGTGTGTGTAGATTATGGGGAGCTGAACAAAGTGACAATACGTAATAAGTAACCATTACCGAGGATTGACGACTTGTTTGATCAGTTGAGAGGGGATGCGTACTTCTCAAAGATCGATTTGAGGTCGGGTTACCACCAATTGCGCATTCGTGAAGAGGATGTACCTAGGACCGCTTTCCTGTCGCGGTACAGGTCATACGAGTTCAGGGTAATGCCGTTTGGGCTCACTAATGCGCCTACAGTATTCATGGATCTCATGATCAGGGTATTTAGGGAATTTCTAGACCAGTTTGTGATTATATTCATAGATGACATTCTAATCTACTCTCGTACGGAGGAGGAACACACTGAACATTTAGGAATGGTTCTACAGACATTACGGGACCATCAGTTGTACGCCAAATTTAAGAAGTGTGGATTTTGGCTTCGGGAGGTTCAGTTCCCAGTCCACGTTGTATCCGACAGAGGCATTGCTGTTGACCCGAGTAAGGTATCGGCAGTGAGGGAGTGCGGACAACCCACGACACCGACCAAAATTCACAGCTTTTTGGGGTTGGACGGTTATTATCATCGCTTCATCAAGGGGTTCTCAAAAATTGCCGGTCCTTTGACGAGCCTGACTCGGAAGGGAGTGCCCTTCGTATGGAGTGACTGTTATTAGTTAGCGTTTGATGAGCTAAAGGACAAGTTGACATCAGCACCCGTTCTTGCCTTACCTAGGAGCGGAATGGAGTACCGAGTCTATAGTGACGCATCCTTACAGGGGCTTGGGGGTGTGTTACAGCAGGAAGAGAAAGTTATAGCTTATGCGTCCCGAAAGCTTAAGCCACATGAGAAGAATTACCCCACCCATGACCTCGAGTTGCCAGCGATCGTTTTTGCATTAAGGATATGGAGACACTATCTTCTAGGTGAGCAGTTCACTCTATTCACGGATCATAAGTCACTTCAGTATCTTTTCACACAGAAGGATCTAAACATGAGGCAAAGGAGGTGGTTTGAATTTGTGAAGGACTGCCAGTTTGATATACAATATCATCCTGGTAAGGCTAACGTGGTGGGGGATGCGTTAAGCAGAAGACCTACCGGAGAGCTAGCAGAAATCAGGAAGGCAAAGTGGAGTGAACTTCGACATGAGGATGAGATAGCTAGAGCATACATGGCAGTTTTAGCTATCACTCCCGAGAGTGTTATGCGGGTAGTGAGGGCACAGGCCGAGGACCCATTTTGTCAGGACAAAGTACGATAGTTACTGGCCGAGGGGTCGGAGTCCTACTCTATCAGCTCAGAGGGCGGACTACGGTTGAATGGTAGAGTGATAGTACCCGAGGAGGATGATTTGAGGCATGCCATAATGACGGAGTCACACGGGTCAAAGTTTTCGGTACATCCAGGTGGGGACAAAATGTACCAGGACATGCGACGAATATATTGGTGGTCGGGTATGAAACTAGACATTTCAGAGTTTGTCTCAAGGTGTGTTACATGTCAGCTTGTAAAAGTTGACCATCAGAGACCTTCGGGGATGCTACAACCACTGGAGATTCCCGTGTGGAAGTGGGAGAGTATCTCGATGGATTTTATTACTGGGTTACCAACGTCGCAGAAGGGCCACGATTCCATATGGGTGATAGTGGATCGGCTGACTAAGGTAGCTCATTTCTTGCCGGTTCGTATGGACTATGATACGATGCGGTATGCGCAGCTATTTATTTCAGAGATCATTAAGTTGCACGAAGTTCCTATTAATATTGTGTCTGACAGAGATAAAATATTTTGTCACATTTCTGGCAGAGCTTTCAGGAGGCCATGGGCACCGACTTGCGATTGAGTACGACATATCACCCGCAGACAGACGGTCAGACTGAAAGGGTAAACCAGATGTTAGAGGATATGTTAAGGATGTGCGTCCTAGATTTTAGGGGAGGATGGGAGCAATACCTTCCTTTGGTAGAATTCGCATATAACAAATCTTACCAATTCACTATCGGTATGGCCCCATTCGAGGCACTTTATTGGAGGCCTTGTCGTTCGCCCGCCTGTTGGTTAGAGGTGGGGGATAACAAACTATTGGGACCAGAGATGATACAGGAGACTTCTTCCAAAATAGAATTGATTCGAGGACGTATTCGAATAGCTCAGGATAGGTAGAAGAGTGATGCTGACGCCGGTAGGAGACACGTGGAACTAGATGTGGGCGACCAGGTTTTAATTCGGGTATCTCCTATGAAAGGATTATGAGGTTCGGCAAGAAGGGAAAGTTAGCACCGAGATATGTGGGACCGTTTCCTATCATTAAGAGGGTGGGATCGATATCTTACAGATTGGGACTCCCTGAGCATCTTCAGCGAATACATGATGTATTCCATGTGGCGTCGCAGAAGAAATACAAGAGGAGTGAGAGAGCCTTCTGGCACATTCCACGGGAGGAGATCGACTTGCAGCCAGATGTCTCGTATGAGGAAAGACCCGTGGCTATTCTGGATTATAGTGAGCGCAAACTACGATCCAAGGTGGTACCCATAGTATGAGTACAGTGGGGACATCACAATATGGATGAGTCTACTTTGGACCAGGAGGATATTATGCGAGAACAGTATCCAGAATTATTCACCGCAGGTATTTTCTAAATTTCGAGGACGAAATTCCTTTGTAAGGGGGGAAGTATGTAATACCCCGTATTTCTGCATACTGCATAGTTAAGAAGGAAAATACATTTTTTTTAAATTACGTGAATAGAGTGATTTAATGTAAAAATACATTTTATTTAAATTACGTGAGTAGAGTAATTTAATGTGATACGTTTATGAGTAAAGTAATTTAATGTGTTACGTTTTAAATTAAATTAGGTGAGTGGAGTAATTTAATTTGATGTAACAATAATAATGATTATTAAGTAATTAATTAATCATTATGGCTATTAGACATAAATAGTAAGTTAGACACTGATTAAAATGACGATTAAAAATTTACTAAACATGAATAGTAAATATTGAAAGTTGATATGTACAGCCTAGCGATTTATATGGACGTACCTCAATTTATCTCGACCGAGTGTTGTGCGTAGATAAAATTGAAGGTGAGATGAGAAACATATTTTAAGAGACTCAAAAGATAATTTAGAGTCCACAGATGATTTCGAAAGGGTCGAATTAGTCAAAATGGTGTACCCGGGACCATACGAGGGCATTTTGGTCTCTTTACATTTAAGGGTAAGGAGACCTATGAATTTTGGAACCCTAAGTCAGATTATAAGAGTTAGAGGCTAGGGTTAGAGAGGAGGGAAATACACCATAGCCATTAGAGAGAAGAGAGAGACATATTCCCTAAGGCAAAAAAAAGAAGTAGGAAGCATTTAAATTACGTGATTAGAAATCGTTAGTTGCAAGTATGGTGAAATATCATGGTAGATGGTTAACAAAAATGGTGTAACCCGCATGAAGAAGACGATCTGGGTCTGTCACTGCTCGATCGATCGATCGACCCTTGAATGTCGATCGATCGAGCAGTCGATCGATCAACCATATCCCATCGATCGATCGACCCAGGCTGTACTTTAGAGAATTTTGTGAAAATTTCTTTTCAATTACCGTCACTTAATGGGAACCTTAGTGATGACATTTTACCTATGAAGGGACTTAATAGATACCAGTAGGTGTACCGTGAGATTTCTTCATAAATGATTGAGTGTGAAATTTGGAGAAATGGACCGACGGGAAAGTAACCGATTGAGTTGGGTGTCGGGAATGTGAGAATTTAGTTACGAAAAGAGTGAGAGTCAATTTCAGAAATATACCAGTAGGTTAGAGATAGCTTAACTACTGAATCAAGGGAGGGGTAACTAGGACCCTTATAGTTGCGTGAATACTCGAATAAATGCGATAGTGAAATAAATTGTAAATTAATAAGTACGGTGAATATAAGTAAAATATATTACGTACGGGCATGATTTGATAGGTGGGGTGTGTACCTTATATGAATTTTTGGGTTAAGAGAACTATACCTAAATTAATTACGTTAGGGTCGATGAGATATTCCGAACTAACATAAAGTTACTATATGTTTGGGGTAGATGTAAAATGCCGAACCAAACCTTAAAATTGGTGTTGCGATGAGAGAGTCCCGAACCAAAATATGTGTATATATATATATATATATATATATATATATATATATATATATATATATATATATATATATATATATATAAATAGTTGGGGTCGATGGATCATTTCGAACCAACTCTCACTTGGGGTCGATGAATCATTCTAAACCAAGAGTCCTTTATGTGTGTTAAAAGGATATATTAGTGATAACTAATATTTAATACATGTTGTGTGAAAAAATGTATTCCATATGCATAATCTACTGACTTAAGATAGTAGATAATTAGAAAAATTGAAAATATCTTAGTAATAATTAAGCAGCGTGATATAATTATTACAAGAATAAGGATAATGAGAAGTAAGTAAGTTATCTACGTTTATAACATATGAGATATGGACTATTAAATTATTGCGAGTATGTTATGGGGACTTAGCAAGGGAATACGTGCAGTGGGGTATTCCGATCTAGTTAACTTGGGTAGTATAACTAGGTGAACTAAGTACCATCGTTAGGCGTGCACTATAGCAGAGAGGTGAGGAAACTCAAAAGAGTGTGCGAAGTCTTAATATGTGTAATCAATAAATCAATTGTGATAACTTCTTGCAAAATATTTTTAAATGTTTTTGAGTACTAACTCTTGCTACGTAAAAAATTTTAAAAACCTTTTAGGTTCCCAGCCACAGGGACACCCAGCATGATTTCATTCCAGGGATTTGGGAGCTGCAGCACGTGTGGATGTTGCAGGGATTGTTTAGACGTTTCTCTTTTTCAGATCTAGTGCAGGATCTCAGTTTTAGTACTCTCAGTTAGGACATGTTGTCCAACCTTTACTTTTACAGTTATTCTGATTTTGGATTTTGAGTTGATTTTCTTGGTCGTGATTTTCGACAAGACTTTATTTGTATTCAGTTATTTATGCGAATTGTTTTCGTATTGCAGGAATTGTATTGTTTCGTATGGGTTGTTTATTCTGCTTAAGGAAGATAAAATTTGGCACTAGCTTAATTTCACTAGGTGGTTAGTAATTTAAAAAGTTTTCGACAGTGATGCTAAGAATGAACCATTTAAGAAACCTGTTTAAATGAAATTAAGGCTTGATCACCCAAGGTTTAATTAGGCGGGGTGTCACATGAAGCCCTATTTGATAGGTAACTTTTTGCCATGGAAAATGTCCAATCTTTTGTCTCGTTTGATATGTCAATTTTGCCCTGGAAATTCAAGTGACCTCCAATTTCGGATATTCTCGGAATAGAATTCTCCCCCCGCCCCCAAGGAAACGAATGGTCGGACAAAATTTTATGGGTTGTAGCTTCGATTGAGGTGATTTGACATGAGTAGGTGTAGATATTGAAAACTCTATTGAAGCCGGTGAGTTCGTTCTACCTCCATTTATGCCAAGCTCAAACAAACATTCAACTCACGCATCAACTTTAGAGGTAAACATCTCACCCATTTTCTCCCACTATTTTTGTTACGTGCTGAGATTTTTCTTGTTGTTTGCTTTGTTTGCTTCTCCCAACATTTTGTTTGCTTTGGAGGTAAGCATCTTTTGCAAGCTATTATTTGCTATGCACATGCTTGTTTGCTCTGTAGGTTCCATTTCATCAGCAAACGATTTTTGTTATTGTTTCCATTTTTATATGTTTTTTGTTTCATTTCATTATTATCTATATTAATGTCTGTGTTTTAAATAAAAAATTTATAATTATAATATATTTATTTTATGGATATGTTTTATGGATCTGTTTTATATTATATGGATCTGTCTAAAATAAAAAAAAATTATAATTTTAAAGTTTCGATTATAAATAAATTGTATGGAATTGTTTTATGCTTCTCCCACTATTTTAATGGTGATGGTGAAATGGGCACGTTATAATGGGATGAGTATTTATTTTATAATGAAATAGTGATGGTGAAATGGTGAAATAGGCACATTATAATGAAATGGTGAAATGAGTAACAAACATTTTATGTGTACTAGATAAAAGGAGTAACAAGCATTTTAAAAAAAATATTTGCGCTATAAATAACATGTATTAATTTACTAGATAAAAGGAGAAATGTAAGTGTACTTGTTTTTGGTGAAATGGCCACATTATAATGGCGCAATATGAATATAAAAGGATGAATATTGTTTATAATGGCACAATAATAATATATTTCCATTTTATTCCATTTATGGTCACTAATATAATGGAGTATGTTTTATCATGTTGTGCAAAAAATAGGTGTGTTCGGATTCGAATTCCTCAAAAAGCTTCTCATTAGGTATAAATTTATTTCCTTCTATGTTTTAAATCATGTTCTTTATTGTTGGATTAATAAGAGCATTTACCAATTTTTATATAAAAGTATGGTTTGGTAAGAAATAAAACGATGTTTACAAACTGGGGCATAAAAGTTTAATTTAGTTTTGTTGACATAGGAATTCACTAACGAAATGTCGAGCATTGTCTTAAAGCCCATGCAACAACAATGAGGGTTGTTCTGGACCTTGGTCATGCGAGCAATTACGCTTTTCTAATATATGAGGAGTCGCGACCATCTCTTAGGTAGGGCTCCCCATTGAAACTGGGACGCTGATCTCGAAATAGTATTATATCGAATATTTAAAATGAATGACCGAGTATGCCACGCACAACTTCGGATGAACATAGGTTCATTTGAAAGACTTTGTATTAGGTTACACACATATGGACTAACTGACAATCGTTCAGTTAAGGTTGAGGAACAAGTCGCAATGTTCCTCAACACCATTGGACATGACGAGCGATATGTTTCTGAGTCATTAACTTTCTTTAGATCTGGCCAAACCATTTGTTACTACCTCTATAGAGTTTTACAAGCATGCCTTGACTTGTTTAATGATTTAGTTACTAATGCAAGTCCAACGAATTCCCCTTATGACAACGACAAGGACCTACCTTGGTATCATTACTTCGAGGTTAGGATAGTTTCATTAATTACTTTTATTCCTTTACGTATGACTTTCCCATTATTAAATTGATTTCAACCCACTTAGGATGTCGTTGGTGTAATTGACGGTAGCCACATATCTTCTTTTGTTCCTACCGCCGACCAAGCGAGGTATAGCAATAGGAAAGGGTCAATATCTCAAAATGTTTTGGTCTCATGTACATTTGATATGCGCTTATCCTTTGTCCTTGCTGGTTGGGAGGGATGAGCGCATAATGGTCGCTTACTTCGTAGTGCGATTCAACGACAGGGGCATAATTTGACCGTTCCATTAGGTATGTTTAAACATAAGTAACTTTCAATTAGGTCTCTTACTTCGAATTAGTAAAATATGAATAGGTATAGTAACACACTTTATTTAAATTATGCGTAGGTAAATTCTACCTCGCAAATGCTGGATTCCCATTGGTACCTGGGTTTCTCTCCCCATTTCAAAAAACACGTTATCATCGAAGGGATGTGGAAGGATAACGACCTGAGAATAGTAAGGAGTCATTTAATTTTAGGCATTCATCTCTACATAATATAATTGAGAAGTCGATTGGGTTATTGAAAAAAAGGTTTGCGTATATAAGGCATCAACCTTTCCACGGGATTGAAATTCAAGCGAAGATTGTTGTAGCTTGTTATGCACTTCACAATTTCTTAAGGATTGTTGATGTTGAGGATGAATACTTGGGGGATGAGGAAAGTGATGATGATGATGATGACATTACCCCTCCTCCCCTAAATGTGCCAGAAATACCTACGAATGAGCATATAACATTCACAACTGATGTTGCATGGACTGAGAAAAGAAATGCAATGGCTAATTTGATATGGCAGGAATATGATACGACCCTCAATGATAGTTTTTACTACGAGTAATGATAACATTTTGTTATGATGTTTTCTTTGTTTTCTAATTTTAGGTTGAATCTTGTGAATGTTTAAAATATGCATTCATCAAACCAATCAAGTCTTCTACTTTTACAGTATCAAATAAAGAAATGTTCATGTGGCGTTGTATCTCAAGTCAAGGTTACATTGTCTAACAAAAACCACAACCAGGGACGACTGTATTACACGTGCCCCCAATGTAAAAAAAATTGGGTTAGACAAAGCCTTCTCTTGAAGGCATGGATGCTAACTACGCAACCTTCAATACGGATAGTGAGCAAGCAACGTCAAGTATATCTAGTCAATCGTCACTTCTTGTAAGAGAACCCCCCCCCCCCCCCCAATTGTCGACGATCATGGCATTATGTGTAGCTTGGTGGCTGTCAAGAAACTACAAGTTTTAAATATCGTTCTGCTAGTGGCCTTTACTGTTTTCATTTATTTTCTTGTAATGTAATGGTGTTGAATCACCCCGAATATTAAACTTATGATGCATTATTTAATTTACTATTTTCATTCTGTTATTGCCTTTTATCTTGGATGATATGAACTTGAGTAAAATGGAACTTAAGTAAAATGGGATGATGTGAACTTGAGTCAAATGGGATGATATGAACTAGTTTTCATTTATGTTTTCAAATTGATTATTGAACTAGTATGCTACTTGAACTGGTATGCTACTGATTATTGAACTAGTCTATTGCTACTTGGACTAATATGCTTCTGAACTGGTATGCCACTTGAACTAGTCTATTGAACTGGCATGCTACTGATTATTGAAAAACACTGGTCTATTGCTACTGAACTGCTATGTTAATTGTTGGTATGCTACTGAACTGTTATGCCACTTGAACGGGTCTATTGAAATGGTATGCTACTGATTATTGAAAAAAACTAGTCCATAGCAGTTCAAGTATTATGTGACACTTAATATCTGGTATGCTATTATATGATAATTAATATTTGGTATGCTATTGATGGTTATAGTAGTTCAAGTATATTGAATATCTGATGGTTATAGCAGTTCAAGTATACTGAATTTTTTATGGCTATAGCAGTTTAATACTACTGAATATTCAAATGCTATTAATTTACTACTGAATATATGATGGCTGTTAATTTACTACTGAATATCTGATGGCTATTACTATTGAATATCTGATGGCTATAGAAGTTCAAGTATACTTAATTTCTGATGGTTATAGTAGTTCAAGACTACGGAATATTTGAATGCTATTAATTTACTACTGAATATATAGTGGCTGTTAATTTACTACTGAATATATGAGGGCTATTACTACTGAATATCTGATGGCTATAGCAGTTCTAGTATACTTAATTTCTGATGGCTATAGAAGTTTAAGACTACTGAATATTTGAATGCTATTAATTTACTACTGAATATATGATGGATTTTGAAATACTACTGAATATCTGATGGCTATTACTACTTAATATCTAATGGCTATAGTTGTTCAAATATACTTAATATCTTATGGCTATAACAGTTGAATTTGTAATTGCTATAGCAGTTCAAGTATACTGAATATCTGATGGCTATAGAAGTTCATGTATACTTAATATTTGATGGCTATAGAAATTGAATATCTTATGGCTATAGAAGTTCAAGTATACTAAATATCTTATGGCTATAGCAGTTCAAGTTACTTAATATCTTATGGCTATAGCAGTTCAAGACTACTGAATATCTGATGGCTATTAATTTACTACTGAATATCTGATGGCTATTAATTTACTACTCAATATCTAATGGCTATTACTAATGAATATCTGATGGTTATAGCAGATATATACACTGATATAGCAGTTGTTATATACATTGTTATCTGATGTGTAAGTATCAGGTATGTACATTGAATTATATATATGATTAGTACATGATGTTTATAGATGATTTTATCTGATGTTAAATTTGTAACTAATGGCCACTGATGATGTTTATACATGATGTTTATATGTGAATTTGAACTGATGACTCATATTTATATGTTGAACAGCGATGGAGCATATTCATAATCGCGTCCCATTATGCCCGCCAAAACCAAATACAAATAATTTGGAGCGACAAGCGGACGTGCAATCTTCGCAAGTTGAAGTGAACCTAAAGAAATCGCATTTGCGGTGGAGTGAGATAATGGACGGGTTCCTTATCCATTCCCTTTGTGCTCAGGTCCTCACGAGGCGGCAGAGGGTAGACAATGGATTTACTGTCGCACAAATTAAGGTTGTTATAAATACTGTCGAAGAAGGATGCCATATTCGCGTGACGAAAAAAATGTGAGATCGAGGTTGAAAACCCTGAAAAAGGAATATGTCGAGTTCCATGAGCTATTGCAAGTCAGTGGATTTGGTTACGACACAAATAGTGGTGGCGTAACTGCAGATGCTAGTGTATGGGCTGACTATATCACGGTTAGTACAAATTGATGAATTGGCTTGACTTACAAATAAAAAAAAAATCTTATTTATCTACCCACCACATAAGGAATATGTTGAATTGACTTACTACAATTTTTACAGGGTAAACCAGTTGGAGGAAAGATGAGAGTAAGGAAATGTATGTACTATGACGAGCTACAAATAATCTTCGGGAATGACACGGCTACAGGTGACAATGCAATATCAGGGGCAGATCAGTTCTCACCTATGGATGGTACAGGGATAGAAGATGTGGAGTTTACTCCTGAAGTGTGCATAAACACTGACAATGAAATAACCATTGCGCAGAAGACTGACACCCAACCATCGGGTGGCCTGAAGATCGACACCCAACAATCGAGTGGGCACACTGCAAAGCATAAGGGTCAAGGCCATTGACTCTCAATGGATCTTCAGGTTTCCATTAACTCTCAAACTCACATTAACTGGCAAGGTATCCTTAAAAGGCTAGTGGTTATGGATATGGACGATGATATTGTCATGCGAATGATGTCCTTATTTGAGGCCGACAGTGGACTAGATCGAGTGTTTATAGGATTCTCTGACTTTTCATTCTCACGTACATGGGCTTACAACAAGCTCCGTAATCTGCCTTATTCAGATGGTATATTAACTATTACTTACTATTATGCATTGCTACTATTATGCTTTGACATTATCTCCACATATATCGTTTTGATGCTTTTAGACGTGGGATTATCGGATATTTATCATCGCATGTAATGTTTTGTTTAAACTTTTCTCTTTTAAGGAGTGGTATTAGATTTGTGTAAACTTTGCTCTAGTAAAGTTTTGGGATGTAATGTTTTATAGGATTATCAAAGATTGTAACCATCCTTTTATATTATGAACCTGAATATTTAGTCATTATTAATTCAGTCCCATGTGCTTGAACAGTCTGATAAATGAACCCCTGTGCTTAAACAGTTAAAGTCATTATTAATTCAGTCCCATTACTTTCAAACACATATTGAAGAGACACGTGTGATTCAATAGTGCAAGACTGATATATGAACCCATGTGATTGTACAATCAAAGTCATGATTAATTCAGTCCCATTACTTTCAACCACATATTGTAGAGACGCATGTGATTCAGCAGTGCAAGTCTGATAAATGAACCCATGTGCTTGAAATTCAGTCCTATTACTTTTAACCACATATTGCAGAGACACATGTGATTCAACAGTGCAATTCTAATACTAGTAGAAAGAAGACGGCAATTTATTTCATATCACACACTATTAAATGGCAAACCATAGACAAACCGACAAGTTTAATCCCAGTAAAGGGTTACAAGATTACTTCAGCCCAAACATGGTATGCAGGAAAAAAATGCATGAAAGCCAAGCATAAATTTAAAGCATCAACATCATCTGATGTTGGCCATGTTGAGGATATTGCAACCGTTTTGACTAACCCGGGAATCTACGAAGATCCCCATGGAGGGATTTAGTTTGGGGAGAAAAGGGTTTTTGAAAATAAGCCTATATGCACATTACATTCTTTAGGTGATGTTGACCATGTGATGAAATGGTTACCTCCAACTAAAGAAAATTTACCTTGCGATGATCATTTGAAAAGGCTTAGGTTATATGATAGACGCTGCGATTTAGAGTGCTACTATAATTGGCATGGTTTACCAGTGCCACAAGAAAAATCTGCAAATTATTGCAAAGATCCAACTAAAGATAGTGATAGATGTATCCGTCTACTACAACAAGAAATTGAATAGATGGAAAAAAGATTAACGCGCTGGCATTGTAAACAATTGATAAATAGTGAACTCGACGATCCATTATCTGCATCGGATCCGGAACTTTCAGACTACAAAATGGACGATTCCTCAATGGATTTTATATAACATCTACCAAACATGTTGGTGGGTCATGGGAATGCATTATGTTGCGATCCGTGGTTGCAAAGGAAACCACGAAGTAATTAATATGCAACTCTCTTTTCTATCTGTTTATTATGTGCTTATTATGTCAATTGTAATGTTTAATTCTGAGTTCTAAATTTGACTTTTATTAATTTTTTTTAAATCTCGTTACAAAACAACTTTCAACAACATTATTAACGGGCCATTCAACTTTCCAACATTATGTCCAAATCAATGTGCTCTCATCCCTAATAAAGTACATTATTCCAACTTCAATACTTTTATCCAACTCATTTGCCACCTAAAAATAAAGATAAAAATAATGATAAGTATTAAAATAAATAGGACAAAACTCTCTATTTCCATGAAAAATTTTGGCTATCAAACACCAAAAGTAGGAATATTGTTGTTTTCCAGTAGGCAAACTATGTCTATCAAACACAAAAATATGAAAATTACAGAATTTTCCAGCATGCGAATTTAAACTATCAAACAACACAAAATTTTATTTTTCATGTCAAAATTTGAACGGATAGAATTTTCCCAGGCAAAACTTTCCATTCCACCTCTATTCCAAGCTTTCTATCAAACAGGGCCTGGTAGTATTTTGGTTGTATTTGTTAGCTGGCATGTACAGCTGTTATCATGTACAGGTGACTTACAGCTATTAGCTTAGTTATGTTTTCTATAAATAGATTAGCTTTTATGTAATTCTTTTTCAATTCTAATAAGAATTCTTTTCTTTCATTCTACTATTTGTAACATGGTATCAGCGGATAGAATTGCTCCGCTGAAGATTGAGATAATTGCGATTTCTTTCATTTCTCAGTTTTTCTAATCATCGCGATTTCTGTTCATCTAGAATTTCAATTTCCTTTCTTCCGTCTGTTTTTTTTCTTCTCTATCTTGATTGTTCTTGGTTATGGCTCAAGGAGGAGGATCTTGTGGTGGAAACCAGAACAATGGTGGGAGGAACAATGGAAATTTTACTGAGAATTCTTTTTCTTCTCTGGATCAACCAGAACGACGCTTTGGAGATGATCCTAGTTGTCCTTTCTACCTCAGTAATGGCGATCATCCAGGATTGAATCTTGTTGCAAACCTTCTAATAGGTAATAACTACAATTCGTAGAATCGTGCTATGACAGTGGCTCTTATGGCTAAAAATAAGATTTGTTTTGTTGATGGATCCATTCCTAAGCCAAAAATAGATGATTCTCTCTATGTTTTATGGTCTCGATGCAATAATATGGTGATGTCTTGGATCGTACATGTTAATTCTAGAGATATTATTGATAGCATAATGTATGTGGATAATGCTTTTGATATGTGGAATGACTTACATGATTGGTTTATTCAAAGTAATGGTCCAAGAATTTTTCAATTGAAGCAAAAATTTCATGCCTTAACACAAGGATCTAATGACGTTAGTAGTTATTTCACCAGACTTAAAAAAATTTGGGATGAGTTGTGTGATTTTAGGCCTCCACCAGTTTGTACTTGTGGAGGTATGAAAAACTTCATAGATTTTCAAAATCAAGACCATGTCCTGGAGTTTCTCATGGGTTTAAATGAGTCATTTAGTCAAGTTCGAGCACAAATCCTCATGTTATATCCCTTACCTCCTATCAACAAAGTTTTTTCATTGGTTATTCAAGAAGAAAGGTAGAGAAGTGTGGGGTTTTCCACATCTACTGTTCCTCCTATTTCAGCAGCGTATGGTGTGCGTTCTAACAATTCTAATAATCAGATAGGTTATTACAAAGAAAAATGAGATAATCCAGTTTGTACTCATTGTGGCTATTTTGGTCATACTGTGGAAAAATGTTACAAAATTCATGGCTATCCACCTGGTTTTAAGCCGAAGGAATGAAGTATGGATCATGATAAAGGGTATTCAAAGGCTCACGCTAACCAAGCTACTTTTGTCTCTAAAACTCTAGATATTTTTTTCTCTCTGAATTCTTTATATGTTAATCAGTGTCCACACTTGATTTCCCTTCTTAGTAGTCAGTTGCAGGGTTTGTGCACAAGATAATCAAGATCATAATCAAGCTCAAGATTATAATCAGTCTCATCAACCTGTTTTCTCAAATTTCTCTAGTATTTCCACTTCTATACCAAGTCATATTTGGATTCTTGATTCAGGAGCAACACATTATGTGTGTTATGATTTGAATTTTTTGAATCTTTTAATGACAATATCACAGCCACTTATGCTATCTTGCCAACTAGACACAATGCCTCAATTTCTAAAATTGAAAATGTTCGATTAACTTCACATCTTGTGCTTAATAGAGTTTTATATGTGCCTAGCTTGAGATATAATTTGATTTTTGTTAGTTCACTTACCATGAGGCTCTCTTGTTCTCTAAGTTTCTATGTTGATTATTGCTTGATTCAGGACAATACTCAGGGCCTGAAGATTGGGATGAGTAAGAGGATTGGGAACTTATATTACCTCACTCTTACAGGAAATAAAATGGAGTTTTTTGCTTCATGTTCTGTTTCTGCATTTTCTAATGACATTATATGGCATTATCGCCTTGGTCATCTTTCATGTAATATTTCCCAGCAACAAGACAAAACTCCTTGTTTCAGTTTTAGATATGACAAGACTTTTCATTGTAATATTTCTCCTCTTGCAAAGCAAAAATGTTTACCTTTCATCTCTAATAACAAGGTCTTTAATTCTTCATTTGATCTCATTCATCTTGACATATGGGGTCCTTTTCATACTATTTCTGTTGAAGGGTACAGGTACTTCTTAATAATTGTTGATGATTATTCAAGGTACACATGGGTTTATTTGTTACAAACTAAGCCTGGAGTGCAAAGGGTTATACCAGATTTTTTTACTTTGGTTAAGAGGAAA
Organism: Sambucus nigra; assembly: GCA_949130495.1. NCBI lineage: Eukaryota > Viridiplantae > Streptophyta > Magnoliopsida > Dipsacales > Adoxaceae > Sambucus > Sambucus nigra. The sequence goes on from OX422212.1 coordinate 97,232,058, forward strand.
TATGGGAAGGAGATTAAAGGAGTTCATTCAGATAATGCGAAAGAGCTCAATCTAGTTCAGTCTTATCAGTCTCAAGGAGTTATACATTATCACTCATGTGTTGAGAGACCACAACAAAACTCTGTTATTGAGAGAAAACATCAACATGTGTTTAATGTTGTTAGGTCTCTTCAATTCAAATCATATATTTCTTTAACTTACTGGAGTGATGTTGTTCTTACATCTGCTCATCTCATAAATAGGATCTCTTCTCCAATTTTACAAAACAAGGCTCTTTTGAGGTATTAAATCATAAATCTCCTCATTATTTACACTTGAAATCTTTTGTATGCTTGTGTTATGCTTCAACTTTGTTGAGCACAAAGGATAAGTTTTCCCCAAGGTCTCGTGATTGTGTTTTGATTGGATATCCTTTTGGGATGAAATCATACAAACTATTGGATATGGAATCTCACAAAATCTTCATTTCTATAGATGTGGTGTTTCATGAGAGTATTTTTCCATTATCTTTTCAATCTTCCTCCGATGATATTATCTCCATGCTTCCTAATAATGTTCTGCCATTGCTTAATTTTGATTCAATTCCTGTTGCTCCTACTGTTCCTAATGATTCTTCTGATCCTCATACCATCTCTTCAAAAGTTTCTAATGAGTTACATACTCGTTCTCAGCGTGTTGTTAAGATGCCTCATTACTTACGAGATTATCATTGTGGTTCTTTTTTGCATGGTTCTTCTGATGTTACTCCTTCTACTCCACATCCTATTTCTAGTTTTCTCAGTTATGATAACTTACGTGATGTTTTTTGAGCTGTTGTTATGTCTATCTCGAGTACTCAAGAGCCTGTATTTGTTTCTCAAGCCACTGGTATACCTGAATGGGATAAAGCTATGTTTGATGAGTTTTCTGCTTTAGAACTTAAGAATACTTGGACTATTACTTCTTTGACTCCTAATCATCATGCTATTAGTTGTAAGTGGGTGTATAAGGTTAAGCTTAAGGTTAATGGTACTATTGAAAGACATAAAGCTTGTTTGGTGGATAAGGGGTACACTCAATAAGAAGTCATTGACTATTTTGATACTTTTTCTTCGGTTGCTAAGCTTGTTACTTTCTTTAGATTTTGTTAATGGTTGGACTTTACATCAATTAGATGTAAATAATGCATTTTTATATGGTGATTTAGTTGAAGACGTGTATATGACTCTTCCTCAAGAGTACAGTCCTAAGGGGGGATGTCTACCAATGTTGTTTGTAAACTTAATAAGTCTTTGTACGGTTTAAAACAGGCATCTAGACAATGGTATGCTAAATTTTCTAATGTTTTACTTGAAGAGGGATTTTCTCAATCAGTCGCAGATCATTCATTGTTCATTAAGAGTACAGGTTCCTTCTTTATGGCTTTGCTTGTTTATGTTGATGACATAATCATAACAAGTAGTGATGACAAGGTTGTTCAAATTCTTAAATCCAGCTTGGATGTTAAATTCAAGTTAAAGGATCTTGGTTATCTCAGGTATTTTCTAGGATTAGAAGTAGTTAGATCTTCTAAAGGTATTTCAGTGTAACAAAGGCCGTATACTTTGCAATTATTGACAGATACTAGTTTTTTAGGTAGTAAACCTGCTATGAGTCCTATGGATCCAAATCTAAAACTCAACCAACAAGATCGTGATTTATTATCTGGTCCTTCACAATATATAAGGTTGATAGGAAAATTACTTTATCTCACAGTTACAAGACCAGATTTGTCTTATGTTATGAATAGGCTAAGTCAATTCTTAGTTATGCCACGTGTTCCACACCTTAAGGCAATTCATCGAGTCCTATAATAGGTAAAGGCTACTCCAGGACTAGGCCTCTTCTTTTCTTTAAAATATGATGTGTAGCTAAAGGCTTATGCAAAAGATAATTTTCCAGATGCTAAGGATGTTCAGTTTAAGGTTTTTTCAGATGCAGATTGGGCTACATGTACTGATACAAGACGTTATGTTTCTGGATTTTGTGTGTTTTGGGGAGAGTCCTTAATCTCTTGGAAATCTAAGGAGAAACAAATTGTGTCTCATTCCTCTGCTGAAGTAGAGTATAGGTCCATGGCCAACGCGACTTGCAAGTTAACTTGGTTGTTGTCATTACTCAAGGAGTTGGGAGTTAGTCATTCAAAGCCAGCTTTGCTCTACTGTAACAATCAAGCTGCTTTGCATATAGAAGCTAATCCAGTTTTTTATGAGCGAACTAAACACATAGAGATAGATTGCCACTTAGTTCGTGAAAAGATTCAAGATGGTATTTTGAAAACTTTACATCTTTCAACCAAAAATCAGTTAGCAGATATTTTCACCAAAGCTCTTCATCCTACACACTTCCGGGACTTGATTGGCAAGATGGGTCTTCTTAACATTTATACTCCATCTTGATGGGAAGTATTAGAAGACTGTTTTAGTTTGTTATAAGTGATTATAACTGATAGTATTTTGGTTGTATTTGTTAGCCGGCATGTACAGCTGTTATCATATATAGCTAGCATGCAACTATTAGCTTAGCTATATTTTCTATAAATAGATTAGCTTTAATGTAATCCTTTTTCAATTCTAATGAAAATTCTTTTCTTTCATTCTACTATTTGTAACATATCCCAAAGGCCCCAAGTAATTTAGTCTACCATGAACTATCTGTCAGGGTAATTCCACAAGGTGTATCACAGCTCATATCTGCAACTTGTTAATGGTTTATTCACTTGGTACTCACAGACCCAATAAGGGCTCGACACGGAGGACAAAGCGAGATCATTGTTGTGTGTCAAGCCCTAAATTTATTCACTTAGTCTACCTCCACCTTGAACTATCTATCAGGTTAACTCACCATTATTTTTTGCACATCCATGCTGAGGTGATTTTCTCTTCTCAGGTCAAAATTTCATTGAAAGCATTTGTTACTCGTGAAGGTGGATGGTGTGATGTCCAAATCTAGGGTTTCTTTTTGGATGACACTAATTATCAAATGAGAACACCAAAACAAAGATTTAAAAATAAATAAAGCTTGCAAAACAAATAATGTTCAACTCACCTCAAATGTTCCCTTCGTCTTGGGTAAAGATGTGCGGAATTTTCAAGAACATGTCATGCAAATATTAGGTTCAATGTCACTTAAAGAAAAGTACATAGAGGTATGATGCAGAATATAATTTCAAATTCTGAACTCACCTGATGCCATATATATATATATATATATATATATGGCATCATGTGATTTCAAAATTTGAAATTATATTTGCATCATACCGCACCTACATCATGTTCTATACATCATTCATGCATTACACTGAGTTTTAGGCCCTACAAAATTAGTTTTTACAAATTTTATATTTTTCCCTTGAAATTAACCTTCCAATAATAACATATCCAAAAAATCAAGTGAAAATACATTTTCTAGCTATTTTTTTAAAAATCACAAAAAAACTACTCAAAATACCTTATTTATACGGGTCTGCGCTAGCATTTTTTTGTTGATTTTTTAAAAAAAAACTACAAAATGTATTTTGACCTAATTTTTTTAAAATGTGTCGATTGAAAAGTTAATTTTAAGAGAAAAATAAAAAAAAAATGGCATATATATATAAGAGAGAGAGAGAGACAGAGAGAGAGAGAGAGAGAGAGAGAGATCAGGTTCCTATGCATACCAAATTTAAATATTAGTTTTTTTCATATAGTAAAAAACTTATTTTTGAGTTGAATTTTTTTATATGGTATTTAAACATTTAAATGGACCCATACGAAAAACAATCTGCTCAAAATAACTTTTTTTGCTATTTTTATAAAATCGGTCAAACTTTCACAGAAAAAGTTATGAAAGTTTGACTAATTTTTTAAAAATAGCAAAAAAAAAATATTTTGAGCTGAATTTTTTTATATCGGGCGCTTAAAATGTTTAAATATCACATAAAATATATATATATATATATATATATATATATATATATATATATATATAGAGAGAGAGAGAGAGAGAGAGAGAGAGAGAAAGACTCTCATACATCACATTTAATACATATAGTTCTAAATCTTAAGAAACCTGTTGATGTAAAAAACTAGATTTAACCTAATTCTTTAATCACAGATAAAAATAAATAAGACAAAAGATTTTTAAAGTGGTTCGGCCATGAAAGAATGGCCTACGTTCAATGTTTGTGTTATTGCTGACTGTTTGCAGAATTCTCGATAATGGGTTTACCAAGAAATTTCGAGTCCCTTCCTAGTGAGGAGGTTACAATGTATTTATAACCTTGAGGCGGTACAAATGAAAGAACAATACACAGCTGTCCAATAGGCGTACGCGTCTGTGTGATAATAATGAGCATTTAATGCACAGTCATCCTCTTGATTATCCGGATATGAATGCTCTGTACGAGATGCAGCTCGGACCGCCTAAGTAGCTCGGTATACATGAGTTGCTCAGTACAGTAGTGTTCCTCGGAGAACACTTGTTTCTCGGAGCATTCTGAGTTGGTCGGGGAGGTTGAGTTCCTCGGAGTCAATGTGTTTTTCAAAAAATGTTTGCGAGTGCCATGTAGATTGACATGTGTCTCCACATAATTGGTCCACGTCAGCAGAATAAATTTGGTATCAACAGAATCCCCCAGTGTTTTTTAGTTTGATGTTGAAGAAAAGTATGGAACATTACGCTGCCTAAACTTTATGGATTTTAGACAAACGTTCGTTGTTTATAACCCCTTTTTGAGTGCATAGTATCAGGTTTTTTAAAGTATTTCGAATTTCAATAACTGCTTCGTGTTTCGTGCCTTTTTCTTCTTTTTAGCCGTCGGATACGCAATCGTCCATCCTGGTAATCATTGCTTTTCTTCATTCCCGAGGCAAAGTATTTAAATGCTTCAGAAAATTGGATCATCTTTTACTTTTTCAAATCTGCATCTTTAGAACTTCTTCACTTCTTCTCTGTCTTGTGCGTTCGTTTCTTCCATTGTTCGTTGTCACCTAATTCATCTTTTTCCTGTAAGATCTTCTTCCTTCTCTTTTATTTCTTTTGTTCATCATGGTTTACATCGTTGAATCTCTTGACAAATTTCGTTATGATTTTTCTATTCCTTCCTGGGTCATATTGGAAGAGCTTTCTGAACCTTCTGACTATTTTCGTTTGGCTGAGGGACATTGGTTCCCCAGTCTCTTTGTAGCTGAATGTGGCTTTTCTTTTCCTCCCAATCCCTTATGTTTGGAGTTCTGTCAGTTTTTTGATGTTGTTCCGGCGAAAATAGCACCAAACACTTTGAGAATAGTTAATGGAGTTCATAGGTTAAACCAAATTCATGGAACTCGTTTAGGAATTCCAGAATTTATGTTTTGCTACAGATGGGTTGTTAGTGATAGCACATTTTATTTAAAAACTAGGTTTTTAAATAGGGCTTTAGTTGTCAATCTTCCAAATGCCAACAGGGATTACTTCGAGCATGGGGTTGTCATGAAAAATTGGCAACACGCTCCATTAAATGGAGATGTTGTATATCAGGGTCCCAGGTGTCCCCCCTATGGCAATGGAATAGGTTGTTTTTGTTTCTTGAAATCTTATTTTCTTTGTGTTTGATAAAATGTCTCACTGACATTTAATTTTGTTCATTATTTGCAGTTGACTGTAAAAGAAAATCCCCTAAAGAAAATGATGTCAATTTGAGGCACTTAAAACTTATCTGGAGTTTGCACCAAACTGTTGCTGACGAACACATTAGATCATCTTCTTATTTGTTGCAGTACAAGAGTTACATTTCGTCCTTTACTGCTCGTCCAGTAGTAGGTGACATCGACCCATTACCAGCCTCTGAATGTTCCTCTCCTGAATCAAATCTTCCCCTCAGTATCAGAATGAAGAGACAAAAAGCTCCCTCATATTTTGACAAATCAGATTCTGCCTCTATTGAGGCAAAGAGAAGTAAGCAAGATGTCCCAGAGGAAGGGACAAAAAAAATTGATGCATCCCCTCCAGTAGCTGTTGAAAAGGTTGTCGAGAAGCCCCCAGTGGCTACGAGAAAGGTTGTTGTTATCTCTCCTCCCAGTGAGGTTATAGTTATATCACCGACCAAGACATCATCCTTGGTTAAGAATGTTCCTGCTCCTACTAGGAGGTTAAAGAAAAGTTCCTCGGACAAATTGGTTGAATCTATCTCTCAGCCTCTAACTGCGGGAAGTGGTGTTCCCACTTTTGTTGCTCCGAGCTCTGCCATGAGCTCGGTGAAGTCTTGGATTATCCTTGAGATCCAAGGTATTGAAGACAGTCTTTCTCGGGATAGGGTTACCACCTTGGCAGCTCAACATATTGCCTCAGTAAGTATTACTGATCTAAACTTTCATTTTTCAATGTTATGTCCTTGCACTGATTTATAATTATTTTCTTTTTCCAGTTGGTAACCTGTTTCAACACTATTCTAAAAAAGGATGAGGCTATCAAAGCTTCGATCTCCTCGGGAGGTGTGGAAGAAGCTTTTGTAGGTCTGAGTCAATCCTTAAAGGACTCTCGTCAGAAATATGATGAAGATAAGGTTGCCTGGGAGAAGCAACTAAAATCCATCGAGCAAGAGAGAGAGAAAGTTGTGGAGGCCTCTCAGGAGTTGGAGAGGAAAATGAAAGAATTTGAGAAGAAGAATACTGAGCTTGAGGAAAAGCTCAAAAATGCTGGAGATCTTTAGACCAAGCTCAAAACTGCTGAAGAGGAACTTGCTAGACTTCGTGAAGCTTATCGTCAAAGGCGGGAGCTAGAGAGAAAAATGAAAGTTGCCGAAGAACTTCAAACTGAGAGAATTTCCTCAGAGAAGGCAAAGAGAAAACTGGTTGTTAAGAAGTCCTTCAGCGCTGGCTGGGACAAAGGTTGGAACAAAGGCCTAGCAGCCATGTCTTCCCAGATGGAGTTTGCTAGTGTTAAATACTTTAGAGATGGATGGGTTGCAGCTCTGCAGGAGCTAAAGGTCTCAGAGAGTTTTGAACTTTTTCAACGCCATGTTCATGGTCCTCCTCCCTCTCCTGGAGAAGAAGAAGAGGAAAAAGTTACCTCTGAAGAGTCTTCAATGTTAATTGGGGATCAGGTCCCTACTGTTGAACTTCGCTACGAGCAGCCCCAGGCAGCCAACGTGTCTACCGATCAGCTTTCTCTACCCTCTGAGAAACCTACCTCTTCGTCCAAGCCTCCCGAGGAAGTCTTAGGAAGCAAGAAGAAGGTGTAGAGTTATTCGGACTTCTTTTTTTTTCTTTTTATTTTGTTGTTGAATGTAATTCTGAACCATGTACCTCTTTTTGTGATGTAATAAAATTCGAACTTTCGACTGTTTATATTGACTTTTTCTTGCTCTGTTCTTATTATTGATCCATTTTATTCTTCTTGCTTTGTCTGCTTTCTTATTGATTCTCTTTATCTCTTCTTTTTGCTAGTTTATGGCTAGAATGGAGCTCTTGTCAACCCATGATACTAAACTAATGAAAAAATGTAATGAGTACTTCAAGGCTGGCCATGCTGACTTGACTAAAGCTCAAATCATTGACATCCTTGGTCCAGACACTTCGGAACGAGCAGTCGAAGCCTATCAATATTTGAAATGCTTGCTCGATCGTGCAGTTGCCAACAATGTGGCATATTATGAGATGATTGAAGATCTCCAGGGTATCATCGAGGAACTTCAGCAATAATATAAGGAATCTTTTGCCCTTTTGCATCAGGGGTATAAGAAAAAGTATCAGCAACTAAATTCTGACAAAGGATATGATAAGTTAGTCGTTGCTTATGATATTAAGGAGAGGACTTTGAAGACTGAGGTTGAAGAGCATAGGCAGATCATGAAACTTCTAGAGCAGGAAAACAATAACTTGCGAGGAGAATTATCCCAACTGAAATCTGCAGCATCTACTTCGGGAGCCTTGGTCCCTGTCAATGACGAAGGTTTCTCGTTTCTAGAGGTTAAAAATGCCAATTTGAGAGATGAATTGGAAACTTTAAAGAGAATTGGACCATCTACATCTACTCGTGGACGAGCAAGAGTTTCTCGGGGACGAGTAAGAGTTTCTCAGGGACGAGCAAGAGTTTCTCAGGGACGAGCAAGAGATGCTCGGGTTACTATTGAAGAGGCTAGAACTCAAGAATCTTTGGAAAATCAAGCAGTTCAGTTGGTTGTGAAGAATAAAGCTCTGGCATACATGTCCAAGAAGATTATGGACCTTAACGAGCAACTTTCCACACAAGGATCCGCCTTGGAGAATAAAGAAATTTTTGTGAAGAATCTCCACGAGAAGCTGGAAAGGTTAACTTACCAATTCCATAAGCAATCTAGAGAGTTTTGGATGGCTGACTATAATGAAGCCCTCTACCATCTTGATGATCGAATCCAGCAAGCGAATAATGAGGGTTATAAACAAGGATGGTTGAATGCACTGGGTGTATTAAAATTGGAGCAGGGTCATTATCTATGGGATTATTATAACCCTGGATTGCTCGAGTTTCCCGTGCCACCTTTTAAACTTGATATGAGCTGGATTCCTGCTCGGGCAATCCCTCAGTGTTTAATCTCCAAATATCTCGACGACTACAGTCTTCATTCCAATGTTGATATTTCTCGCCCTGAGCATCTGATTGATCGGCCATCAGTGATGAATGTTCGAATGCTTCGAGATCTGAATTTCATAAATTCCCCTTATGCCTTAGACGATCCTCCTGCTGGAGTAGAACCTGTTTCAAAGGCAGAAGGGAAGAAACCAATAGAATAGGATTTTATGTAATAATTTCTACTTTCCATAGCATATGTAATCCTTCTTGTTTTGAATGAAAAATTTTGGTAATACATTTCTCACGTCATTTGTAATTTTTCTTAGTATGAATGAAAATTTGTCTTTTATCATTTCATTTTCTTCTAAATAATTTATAGAATGTTTTTGCTTGTTGGCCAGTAACTATATATATGCTTGTGACATACTGATCTCATTGCAGTGATTTATCAATCTTTAATTCTAAATAATAGAATAACTTACACTTCATGGTATTGCCTAATTTAAACAACCGGAGTTGATTAAAATTGGCTTACTGACCAACTAGAGGATTGAGATTTTTGTTTCCGACCAACCGGAGTTGGTGAACTTCTATTCTCGACCAATCGTAGTTGGTGGATTTTATTTTATCGGCCAACCGTAGTTGGTAGACCGACCAACCCTAGTTGGGAGGGTTTATTTTACCGACCAACCGTAGTTGGTGGACCGACCAACCGTATTTGGGAGGGTTTATTTTACCAACCAATCGTAGTTAGTGGATCGACCAATCGTAGTTGGGAGGGTTTATTTTACTGACCAGGCGTAGTTGGTGGACCGACCAATCGTAGTTGCGAGGGTTTGTTTTACCGACCAACCGTAGTTGGTGGACCGACCAACCGTAGTTGGGAGGGTTTGTTTTACCGACCAACCGTAGTTAGTGGACCGACCAACCATGGTTGGGAGGGTTTGTTTTACCGACTAACCGTAGTTGGTGGACCAACCAACCGTAGTTGGTAGGGTTTGTTTTACCAACCAACCGTAGTTGGTGGACCGACCAATCGTGGTTGGGAGGGTTTGTTTTACCGACCAACCGTAATTGGTAGGATTTTTGTTCTGAACTTGATGCGTAGTGTGTAGCACTAATACTCCGAAAACATTTCATCAAAAGGAGAGAATTGGATAAAAACTTCAACACTTTATTCATACTGAAGAAAACTTCAATTACATAGGAATCCCTACTACTGATAATACTTGCGTAGATGTTCTGCATTCCATGCATTCTTAAATTCTTCCCCCTCCAAGGTTTCAATCCTGTAAGTTCCTGGGCGAACAACTTCTGTTACTCTGTAGGGTCCATGCCAGTTAGCTTCTAATTTATTATTCTTTTGAATTACTTTCTTTAGCACGTAGTCTCCTTCCTTCAAATCACACTTTTTTACCCTCTTATTGTAGAACAGAGTTATTCGTTGTTGGTATGCAGCACTCCTGATTGCTGCTTCTTCTCTAACTTCCTCGAGCATATCCAAGTTTAATCTTCTCATCAAATCACTGATAGGAGAATTAAAATTCAGCACTCTGTGTGTGGGGAGGCCCAGCTCGACAGGTATAACAGCTTCACTTCCAAATGCCAGCATGTATTGAGATTCTCCTGTTGCTGCTCAAGGTGTAGTACGATAAGCCCACAGTACAGAATGTAGCTCGTTGATCCAGTTTTCCTTTGCATCATTTAGATTTTTCTTCAAACCATTTAGCAGCGTTCTGTTCGTCACCTCGTTTGTCCATTGCTCTGGGGATGGCCTGGTGCCGAGTGGGTTTTCAAAATGTTTGACTGATGACAATATGCAGCGAACTCCTCGTTATCAAATTGAGTTCCATGGTCTGTGATGAATGCATGAGGAAGACCATATCTACAAATGATGTTCTTCCATATAAATTGATACAGCTTGTCGTATGTCATATCAATAAGGGGTTCAGCTTCCACCCACTTAGTAAAATAATCCACAGCGACTACGAGGTACTTGAACCTTCCTTTGGTCGTTGGGAGTGGCCCGACCAAGTCTATTCCCCACATAGCAAATGGCCAAGGGGAGGTAATGGGTGTTAGCAATGCTTGGGGAGCTTTTCAGATAGAGGAGAAGCGTTGACATTTGTCACATTTTTTGGCATAGGCTATACAATCAGCCCTCATCGTCGGCCAATAATATCCATGAGTCATTATTCTTTGTAAAAGCGTCTGACCTGCTACATGAGCTCCACAGGACCCTTCATGGACCTCTTCAATCAAAATCTTTCACCTCGGAGGGGTGCACACATCTTTGCAAACCTGCTATAATTCCTCGTCTATATAGAATACCATTAGTCAGTACATAACGAGCAGCTTTAAACTTTAGCTTCTTGGCTGTGAGTTTATCAGTTGGCAAAACTCCTTCTTCAATATATGCCCTGATGGGATCCATCCAAGATGGTCCTAAATCAAGGGTAATAAAGTTCATCATCAGATCTTCGTCTATGCTTCGACTAGCCAAGACTTCTATTGGGATTGTTCTTCATAGCTCGGTGCGTGTGGCTGAAGCCAACCGAGCTAAGGCATTTGCTCTTACATTCTCCAATCTTGGTATTCTAATTATCTGTACTGCGATCAGGCTTGATAAGACCTCCATTGCTTTTGCATGATACCTGATCATTAATTCTCCTTTGGTTGTATATACTCCCAGAATTTGATTTACGATCAATTACGAGTCACTGAATACGATAACCTGCTCTGCCCCCATGGTTTTTGCCAGGCCAAGTCCTGCAATCATAGCTTCATATTCAGCCTCATTATTAGAAGGCTTGAATTGGAAGCGCAAAGCATACTCCACATCAACCTCATCTGGGCTGTTCAAAACAATCCCTGCCCCACAGCCTGTAATGCAAGATGAGTCATCCACATACAGGTACCTTGTCTTCAAATTTTTGATCGGACAGAGTTCCTCGGTGGAATATTTGTTGCTTCCTTTTATCCTCCTCTAGTACTTCTTGCTGCTCGTCGACCATCTCCTCCTGATCGTCAACTGACTTAAGTTGATCGGGGTTTAAATTTGATGATCCTGTAACATCCACAGGTTGGTCGATCGGTATTCAACTTTTGCTCCACGGAGGTGTCAGGATAAGTGAATTCTGCGATAAAATCTGCTACTGCTTGCCCTTTAAGCGATGACCTAGGCTCATAAATGATATCATATTCACCAAGTTCTACTGCCCAGTACATCAATTTTCCTGATTTTTATGGTTTATGAAGAGCTTGCCTCAGTGTCATATCGGTATACACTACTATGGTATGAGCTTGGAAGTATGGCCCCATTCTTCTACTTGCTTCGATCAACGCTTGTGCCAACTTTTCTAGTCATGGATATCTGATCTCTGCTCCCCGAAAGGCCTTGCTAGTGTAATAAATTGGTTTTTGCACTCCATCCTCCATTCTTGTCAATGCCGAGCTAACTGCATTCTCCGAAACTGCCAGATACAAGTACAATCTTTCTCCTATCACTGGCCTGGACAACAGTGGAGGTGCTCCCAGGTATTTCTTCAATTCTTGAAAGGCCTTTTCGTATTCATCATTCCATTCAAACGTTTTTCGGAGTGTTTTGAAGAATGGGAGGCATCTATCAGTTGCTCGTGATACAAATCTATTAAGTGTTGCAACTCGCCCTGTGAGACTTTGCACTTCCTTCTTCATCGTTGGAGATCTTAGCCCCAATAGAGCCTTGATCTTTTCTGGATTTGCTTCAATACTGTATTGGTTGACAATATACCCGAGGAACATGCCTTCTCGTACTCCGAATATGCACTTGGTAGGGTTCAACTTCATTTGATATTTATCTAATTGATCAAAGGTTTGACCTAGATCAATTAGATGGTCAGCATCTTTCTTGCTCTTCGTCAGCATATCATCAACATAAACCTCCATATTGTGACTGATTTTCTCTGCAAACACCTTATTCATCAGCCGCTGATATGTTGCACCTGCATTTTTCAAACCAAAAGGCATAACATTATAACAGTAAGTTCCCCTAGGGGTAATAAAAGAGGTACTCTCCCTGTCTTCAGGTTTCATTTTAATCTGGTTGTAACCAGAATAAGCATCCATGAAGCTCAATAGGTCGTGTCCCGAAGTAGCGTCCACTGATTGATCAATTCGGGACAAAGGAAAATGATCCTTTGGGCATGCCTTGTTGAGGTCGGTGAAGTCTACACACATCCTCCACTTGTTGTTCTTCTTCTTCACCATCACCACATTAGCTAACCAGTCTGGATATTTGACATCTTCAATAAAGCAAGCTTTTTGGAGCTTCTCGACCTCCTCTTGTATAGCTTGGTTCTTCTCGGGGCTGAACACTCTTCTTCGTTGCTTCACAGGTTTGATTTCCTTGTTCACATTAAGTTCGTGACACAAGAAATTTGGGTCAATTCCTGGCATATCTTCGTGGCTCCATGCGAGGGTTTGTCTTCTGCTTTTTAGAAACGCTATCAGCTCTTGTTTTATTGATACATCTAGTGAGGCGCCAATTTGAGTTGTTCGTTCTGGATGCTCGTCGTCCGGAATAATATTTTCAGTAGCCTCCATGACCTGATCCTTAACGAGCTGAGAATCATCTCTTGGGTCTAAAGTCTCAATCTCTGCGTCTTCTATCTCATCAACCTGATAAGTAGTAGTCTTCTTTCTGGATTCTTCATGCTCCTCTTTCTCGGCAGATGAATAGTAGCATTCCCGAGCTACTTTTTGGTCACCCTTCGAAATTCCTACTCCAAAGTTGGTTGGAAACTTTAGGCATTGATGTACAGTAGATGGGACTTCTTCAAACCTACACTTCCCATGATGATATTATAAGCTGATTGGACATTTTTATCCATCACGAAAAAGCTCACTCTTTCTGTTCGACAAGTAGGCCATGTGCCGATGAACATATCCAACTTGATCTTCCCAAGTGGAAAAATTTTCTCACCAGTAAAACCGAGGAGGGGCCGATGATATGGCTCCAACTAGGATAGCTTTAGGTTCAAACTATCAAAACATGGGTAGAACATAATATCTGATGAGCTGCCATTATCCACCAAGACTCGTAAAATCACTACTTCCTTCATCCTCATTTTGATCACCAATGGGTCATCATGAGGATATAACACACCTGCGAGGTCATTCTTAGAGAAACCGATGACCGGTTTATCTTTGTTTACCTTCCTCAGGCGATCATCCTCAGCTAGATTTATCCTTTGAATATATGAACAAGCTTGAGCCTCATTGAGGTAAGCTTTCCTCTTTCCAGTAAGGTCTCCACCTCCTGCATCTCCACCTGTAATAACATTACAATCAAATGATCCAAAACGAATTGAAAATACCTCACGTTCTGGCTGTCTTGGTCTTTTAGGGAGATCGGGGTTGTCTTCTAGATCATCTTCATGATCTCTTTTCTTGTTTTCTTCTGCTCGATGAGGAGATCTTGATCTCTATCTTGCTCGGTCGTTATTTTTTCCTTCATTTATACGATCAACATACTTGGCCAGCTTTCCTCGTCTGATGAGCGCTTCAATTTCATTATGAAGATCTATGCAATTTTTGGTCGTGTGACCATGGTCTTTATGGAACTCGCAATATTTGGACTTATTTCCTTTGTCAGGATCTGTCTTCATTTTCTCAGGCCAGTTTAACTCCTCGTTGTTCTTGATCTCTTCCAGAACGTGGTTTATATCTACTTTCAAAGGAGTATAGTTTCCAAATTTCTTCAATTGTTCCAACGCTTGCTTTGCTTTTGACTGCTTGTTACCACCATTATTCTTTTGATCCTTCTTCTCAATCTTCTCGGCCTCAACTTTGATCTCCTTAGTGTCCATGCTCTTCTTTGCAGTCATAGCTTCTCGGCATTCATGATTTTAGCTGCTTTTGCCATTAATTCTGACATGGTCCTAGGTGGATCTTTGGCCAGAGTATAGTACAATTTATTTGGCAACAATCCACTCATCAGAGCAGTGATTGTTGTCTTTTCCTCGTAATCAATAACTTCGAGCTTCTCGTTATTGAAACGAGTAATATAATACCTAGTGCTCTCACCTTCTTTTTGTCTAACACTTAACAAGTGTGCTACTCGCTTAACTGGTTTTGCTCCAAAATAGAAGTTTCCAATAAAGAGCTCGGACAGTTGAAAGAAAGTTGCAATCTTCCCCCGAGGAAGATTGTTGTACCATATTTGAGCAGATCCGATAAGAGTTCCTGAAAATGCCCTGTATCCCATCTCGTCTAGCACGGCATAGATATCGGCAGCAGCTTGGTATTGTTCTATATGAAGGACAGGATCAGTTTTCCCATCATACTTAGGAGTCACAACAGGTGCTTTGAACTTTGATGGTGTGGAAAAATCCACAATTGCTTGGATAAAAGGTGTCCCTTGGACAAAAGTTCTTTGTAGAGGATTATTAGCCTTAGACATTTCCCCTAGTCTATCCTACAATCTCTGAATAGAGCCTTTCCATGCATCATTTCCCTCCTCGAGCCTGTTGGTCCGAGCAACTGGTCGTGTTGAATTTTCCTCTTGGGATCTTTCATGACGAGCAGCTGGTCGGGATTGGGCAGGACCTTCCTTTAAATCATAGGATCGTTGAGAGTTCCTCGACACCATCCTAGGGGGACTTTTATTCCTCCTAGGACCCAAACGATCAAAGGGAGAAACTCTACTCAATCTTTCAAGAGCACTGGTCCTTTCTGGAGATAGAGTGATGTTTTGTTGAGTGTCTGTAGCTCGTACTGAGGAAGTACGCCCAAGCTGATAAGAAGGATTATGAGATCTCTCAGTGCGATATGAATCGGTGCGTCTAGAATGAGATTCTTCTGGGAGTGACGTTCGTCTAGTTCGTGAAGAAGGAAATCGGGTATTTCTCTGAATGCTTCGTTGCCCTGACTGGGCGGGTGCTCCACCCTGGATAGTTTGCATGAGTTATCGCATGGTTTCTTGCATGGCGGTCTGGCCCTGAGCCAAGTTAGCCATTATTCCAGCCAGATCTTGGACACTTGGAGGAGTGGATGGATATGGGGGTTTCCAGTGTTTCGATTACTGGATTCAGGATTATCAGCCATTGGTGATGAATTGTTTTGGTGAATAACGATAGTTTCAGTCGTTTCCCATAGACGACGCCAATCTGTTGATGTAAAAAACTAGATTTAACCAAATTATTTAATCACAGATAAAAATAAATAAGACAAAAGATTTTTAAAGTGGTTCGGCCTTTAAAGAATGGCCTACGTCCACTACTTGTGTTATTGCTGACTGTTTGCAGAATTCTCGATAATGGGTTTACCAAGAAATTTTGAGTCCCTTCCTAGTGAGGAGGTTACAATGTATTTATAGCCTTGAGGCGGTACAAATGAAAGAATAATACACAGCTGTCCAATAGGCGTATGCGTCTGTGTGATAATAATGAGCATTTAATGCGCATTCCTCCTCTTGATTATCCGGATATGAATGCTCTGTACGAAATGCAGCTCGGACTGCCTAAGCTGCTCAGACCGCCTAAGTAGATCGGTATACATGAGTTGCTCGGTACAGTAGTGTTCCTCGGAGAACACTTGTTGCTCAGAGCGTTCTGAGTTAGTCGAGAGGTTGAGTTCCTCGGAGTCAATGTGTTGTTCAAAAAATGTTTGCGAGTGCCATGTAGATTGACACGTGTCTCCACATAATTGGTCCACGTCAGTAGAATAAATTTGGTATCAACAAAATCGTTTTTCCAATTTTTTATTTTTCTATTGAAATCTACCTTTCAATCAACACATGTTCAAAAAATTATATCAAAATACATTTTTTAGCTATTTTTTAAAAATTCACAAAACTTTGTTGACGCACACCCTTATAAATAAGGTATTTTCAGCAATTTTTTGTTGAATTTGTAAAAAAATAACTAGAAATTTTATTTTGACCTAATTTTTTTAACATGCATTGATTAGAAAATTAACTCTATGGGAAAAATAAAAATATCGAAAAAAAAATTAAGGCCTAAAACTAAATGTGATATATGGGTGATATAGAAAGCATGATCTATAGGACTCTCTCTCTCTCTCTCTCTCTCTCTCTATATATATATATATATATATATATATATATATATATATATATATATATATATATTAAAAATCTCATTCTTCTTGTTTTGAGTCAGTTTTGAGACAAACATTTTTTTATGCACCCGCATTTTTTATTCTTGATTAAAATCAATTTTTATAGCTCTTTAATCGTATTTTTCAAATGTATTTTATATACAAAATATTTTTTGATAAAATACTTTTTATACGTATTTTTAATTTAAACATTTTTTTATACTCTAATTTATGTGTTTTAATATGTATCTGTATTTAAAATTTTATTTTATGCTCTAAATCTTATTTATCTCATTCGACTTGATAAATAAAATATTTTTTATAAAATATGTTCATAATTTAATTTTGAGTTGAACAAATTTTATAGTGTCAATTATTTGCTCTATTTTACTTTCATAATTTATAAATATATTTTTTTTGTATTCATATTTATTTTCTGGTATTTTATCTTGACAAAATTTTACAAAGATTAAAAACATTTTATTGTTGAGTTTAAACTTTAGTCAAATATTAAAACGGGAGTGTTTTAATTCCTTTGTGTGTCGTTTTAGCTGTTGAGATTTGTTGGTTCGTATGTGTGTTCCAGGTGTCCTGGTCACTACATGTTATCTTTGATAGCATGTGATCTTTTGGTCTGCACGGAGGACCGTTGTACTGCTAGCCCCCTTTTTATGCCTTTGTTGTTTGTTTGGTTTATTACGCATGTACCCATGTTAGAGCAGTTATCCCTTTTTTGCCCTCAAACACCCTTGGCCTTTTACGTCTATACCCTTATTTTCCTGGTTTTTACAAAATTGCCAGGCTCATTTGTTTGGGTCTTTAAATTCTTTGTTGGGTCTCAGATTTTTTTTTAGGGTTTTCACTTCATCTCTCTCTAAAAGTTGTCGAATATTTCTATTTTTTTGCTCTCTACATTTCTCGTTGGGTTACCAATTTGCTTGAGAGTTAACTCCTTATTTTCTTTCCAACCTATATACACATTTGTTTTCAATAGTGTTTGTGAGATTTTGGGGTCGATTTGGAGCTGAGTTTTTTCATACGATTTGGGGTTTTGGATATTCATGATTTTGGGGATTTTTAGATCCGGTATTGTGTTGGGCATTTTCAGTCTTGGATTTCTTTTTCCCATATCTGAGTTTTTCGTTTTTGAGGTAACATTTCTTTTTACCCTCTCTCTGAGAGAGAGAGAGAGAGAGAGAGAGAGAGAGAAAGAGGATAGTTTTGTTGGAATTTCTGTTAAGAACAAAGCTGATTTAAAAATCTTAGATCTGATTGTTTTTAAACATATTATCTTTTAGATTTTTTCATTTACTTATTGTCCAAACTAAAACTTGGGATTTAATTTTTTTGTGTTTAAAGTAACTCCTATTTAAATCTGATTTGAGGTTCATTTACTCCGATATTTTAAAATTTATTTCTGAGATTAATATTTTAGACTCGGTGTGTAGTTTGTAATCTTAATAGATTTTGCGTGTGTTTATATCAATTTTTACCCCTAACTGGTTATATCCCTTAAGTTGAACAATTTTTTGTGTGTTCATTTTATTTAGTTGGTTTAACTAGTGTGCGAGTTTTAAATATTTTATTTATTTATTTAGATTTTTTTATGTGTTGCTTTTTGTCCATATAATCAAACTGTTTTGTGATGGTTTTGACACTTAATTTATTTTACCAGCTCTAGTTACTTGAGCCGAGTGCTACGTGTTTCATCTCTTGCTCATTTTACTTAGATTCGTTCTTGTAACATAACGCTTGATTATTTTGTCCACATACTAAAATTGGTGTTAGTTAATTTGTTTTTATTTCAGTTGTGTAACACGATTTTTTGAAATTTTATTTCCTAATTTGTTTGTAGTCATTTACACTTAACTGAATTTTTATTTGGGTTTAATTATTGCTGATGATAATTAATTATTAAAGAGGACCTTGTGTGTGTCTAATGATTTAATAATTTTTAATCACTTTATGCTCTAATTAAATCAAAATCTACTTATTGATTTTTATTTGTATTGTGTACAACTTCAGTGATATCCTAGCATTGGGTGTGTAGTTGTGTGTGTGTGTTCCAAGTTGTCACTACCTTGGTTGTTTAGTAGATTCAGTTATGTGGTTGTTTAGTTTATTTCTTGGTGTACTTGTTTGTATTGGCCAAACTATTTCATTTACACTTATATTGTTGTAATCTGTACTTAAATATTGGTTTTAGTGGACTTGGGTGTGTGAGTTGTCATGGGACTAAAGGACACGAGGCTTTCCATTTTGGTGGTTTTCTCGAGAATAAATGTTGTGTTCTTTCTACTTTTTCTCATCTCATTCTTAAAGGGTATTTTTATATCAAGCATCACCACCTTTTCTTATTAATGTGCATGGGTGTTTTTAATTTATAAATTGCAACAGGTTTTATATCAAAGAGTTAAAAGAGTTTTTATAACCTATACACTTTAGTGTGTCGGGTGTTTTCAAGTAGTATCAGAGCTTCAGGATTCAGTTTTTAAAAGTTTTTATTCCGTAAAGATCCTGAACTCTTTTCAAAATCTATATTTTTTATTTTAAAATCTATTTTTTTATATGGGAAACGAATATGGTGATGCTTATTTTTATGTTAGAAAGCCCCTTATGAATTTTTGAAACAGGCAAGCTTTATTCACAATACAACATTAAAAGCAGTAATGCCATTTTCCAAGCGATGGGTGTGATAATATGCAAATATTACATATTTCATCCTCCGAACCGACGCATTTTAGCGCCCTCGGATATCTTATTCCCTATATTTATGCTCGTTAACCAGACAACCTCGAATTTCTATGTTAACATGTTTTGCATGGGTTAATTGAGATTTTATAGGTATTTGGATGCTAAGTGTGAAGTTCGGACGCATTCCGTTCGATTTTCGTAGGCGATCGCACGTTCAAGGTCATTTTAGTCTTTTCACATCTTGGGCACCTGGCCCAACATCTTACGGAAGTTGTAGCCCTCCTCGCAAGCTTCGCGTGGCCATGAACGGTGCGTGATTCCGAGTCCGTATAAAGAAGTTACGGCGATTCTAGCGGACGGGAAATGCAAGCATGCAAAAATAGCAATGCAGTGTGCTGATACCTGCTTGATCAATCGATCAATCAAAAGGATCGATCGATCGATCCTTATCGATAGTGGATATTTTGTTCATCATCGATCGATCGACCAAAGGGGTCGATCGATCGATCGATCCCCTGTTTCCAGGAGATATTTTGCCTTTTAATTTCTTTCTTCTTTTCTAATCTATTTCTTTTCCCACTTACTATATAAGTCATTTTTGTTGTAAATATCAGATATAATTCGTTTTAGGTAGGATAGCTTAGGGTTTTGAAGGTTTGAGATCTCATTTGTTCATTTCTTCTGGGATTGACACTCCATTTGTCTTGTAATTTGTGCTACCATCTTCCATCTCCATTAATATAGTTGTTTTCCATTATTTTTTATTTTGTAGTGTAATTTCCATGTTTTTAATTTAGGTATACATGCTTTGATTTACGTTCTTTTTAGTGTAGTTTTATCGCGTTCTTTACACGCTTTCATTTACCGCGTTTTTACGATGCTTTCTAGCTAATTTAAATTAGGTTGTGCTTGAATTAAACTCACTCGAGTTGACGCGTTGCTTTGCTTTGGTGATGGAGTTTACGGGTCTATTTCGGGTGCGTTGTCCTAGTTATTGCGCCTAGGAGATTTGACGGGGCATATCATGTATGTCCCGTGCTTACGACCTTACGTGCACAATTTCTGGGATATTTATTGACTCCAAAATCTTATTAGGCTTTTTACGCGGATTTAGGGGCGTGACAACCCTTGGTTCAATTAACTGTCGAAACGAGATGCATTCTAAATAACTCGTCGACCCATGTGTCCATTTTATACAAATTAACTCAGGTGAGGGATATTCGACGCAACCTATAGTTTACCGCTTTGTTAATCTAGTTTCAATACACTCGCCTAGATTAATATTTGCCTTTTATGCATCTTTTTCTTTTTAATTTTTAATCATCTTTTGCACTTTTATTCCGGAATATTAGATCGTATAAATTCTAGTATCTCATACCTAAGGATTTTCGATACCCGACTTACCGTTGTGCTCACCCGTTGAGTGTAGTCATAATTTAGGTTTGTTTGTATTATCGCGGTGAAACGAAAACAACGATTGTGCACCTTACACGCGTAATAAGGGTGCAATCGAACTTAAAGGAATTTCAATTTACACCACATCTTTAGAGGCTTAGGACATTTCAAAATCTTCTACACCTTCATCTAAAATGTGGAATGATATTTCTGATAGTGATAGCGATGCTAGTTGTGAAAATTTATTGGCTTTTATATCTAGTTGAGATTTTAAGTCCGAGGATATTTTTGACCGCTTTTCTACTCATACCGATGATTCAGATTTATATGTAGATAATTGTGAGTCACACTTTGTGAATTTATCTCATATCTCACCTGCTCAAAACCACCCTACAGTCACAGCTTCCTTATATAATATTAATTGTATTTTTTATGATGTTGATGAATCTGATGTTGAAGACGATTTTGTCGTTGTAAAAGGGTGTGTGAGTACGAGTTTATAAGGTTATGTAAGTAATAATTTTATTGATAATACTATTGAGGACAACATTGATTTAGGCAAATTTAATTCTAGGTTGCTGACTAAAATTGACATTTTAAACAATCAAATCAAGTCAATAACTAAAGATTCTGACTTTCATGTAGGAGAACTTTAAAATGATGTTTCATTTATTGAGAAAAGAATTGTCAAGTTAACGGAGCTTAATCACTCTCTTGAAACTGAAAACAAGGAAGTTTTGTTTAAATTTGATGAATCCCAAAGTGAACTTAAGGCTGTTTTAGATAAAAATGATTCATGTCAAAAAGAACTTAAGGTTTCTTTGAAAAAGGTAGATGGCTTATCTAATTCTAGCTTAATTGTCGAATACATGAATAAATATGTTGACGAATTTGTTCCTTTGAAAGCAATTGGGTTTAAAGGTGAAACTTTGGATGAAACTAATTTTGTAAGTTGTAGTGAACAACTCCAATATTCAAATGAAATTAAAATGTGTATTAACATTGATAAAATTGAGGATTGTGCTACTACTGCATTTGTTGGGCCGGTATTTTTATGTAGTTTTTGTCATAAATCTAGACACATAGAAAAAATTTGTTTTAGGGCAAAATAAATCTGATTTAGGAAAATTTAGAAAAATTCAAAATGTTTAAAATTTCAAACCTAATTTTTCGTGTAGTTTTTTATCTAAGAAAGTTCATTTAGAAAAAATTTGGTTTGAGAAATTAAAACAAATAATATTGACTTAGGCAATGTTAGGAAATCGTGTTACCCCTATAAAAGGGGACGCACCTTTAGTTCAAACTCACCTTTGGGTTTAACTTTCTGAGTTCAAGCTTTTCTGTGAGAGTTTGGCAAAGAAATTCTTGCCTTCTTCAATTCCTTGTCTTCCGTTCTCTCTTTTCTCATTTGTTATGGCACCAGTAAAGAGAACTCTTTCCGTCAAGGTCGCCACTCCTGCCACCCAAGCACGCCAGGCTCAGTGGTCACGATACCGTTGTACCCCTTACTTTTGAGAGAACGATCATTTCTGGGCGACGGCCGAGAGATTTCCTAGTGCTCCGGTGCCAACTGAGGAGCCAACCATTTGATGGACGAAGGTAAAGAGGCAGAAGACTTCGCGTATATCCCTACCACAACTGTTACCCATTTTTGTATAGAGCGCGGTGATTTCCCTTATTCCAAGGTGGAATTTGAGGCGTCCTCTGGTGCCAGTGAAGGGTTGGACCCTTGGACGGAGTATATCTATGCAAAGTACTCTGTTCAACTGGACCTCGTAGGTTTTTCTTGTTCTGTGTGGTTAGGTGACCTTACCTTGGACAAAAATAACACCGCTTTGCAACTATTAGTGTCCAGGAGGAGCCATAGGTCACACACCTTCGTGGCTGCCTGGGGGGAGTTTACTGTTACCCTGGAGGATGTGTGCAAACTGTTGGGACTGGAAGCTGCTGGATTTGACACCTTCTTCGAGGAGGCTGTTTCTAGTGAAGAGAAAACTCTGAAGAGTGAGTTAGAAGCCGTTGTGAAGGATTTCATGGTCACTTATAACAAGTTCACCTGCTCCGAAGTCATCCGCTATTTTTACTTCATTAAAGAGAAGGCAATCATCAGAGCCCGTGAGGCTGCTAGCGAGAACCCTCGAGGGAAAGACGTTTTTGAGCAGCCTTCAATTGGAAAAAGCTATGAGTCCAAAATTGAGCTGGCGGGGTATATATGGGTGATGCTATCGAAGGTATACCTTCTAGGTAAGCCCCACGACTATCCTCGTAAGGACCTGATCAACATGGCTGTTCGAATGGCCTGTGGTGTAAAGATCGCTCTCGCTGCTATTGTTCTTAGGTCTCTATACACCTGGTTAGACCATGTGTCTGCAAACTCCTCTCGAAGTGTTAGTAGGTTCGATGTGTCTAACTATGCAAGTAATATTCTTTTGATGGCATTCTTCTATACTCATTTCAAGGATTATGCCCCTGCTGGCCATTTCCCTGGTTCACATGATGTGAGAATCCCCCGTATTTGTTGTTAGAAGAATAAGGGCGTGAAGAAAAATTTGTTAGCTCTGATTGACAGAGCTGAGCGATTCAATCCTCGCCCTTATGTTGGGGTAAGCCAATTTTTTATAAACAATTTCTTTGGTAAAGAGGAGCGTCCCATGGCTCCTATCGAATAAGCCCTTGCCAGAAATTTCCCCGAGCACAGTGTCCACCTATTATTGATCCCTTCCTATTTGCCTTCATATACCGAGTATTCGTCATTTTACTCTGTTTATAGCCCCCATCAGGTAGCTATGCAGTTTGGGTATGATCAAGGGCCCCCCTGTTAAGCCATTTCACCAGAGAGAAGCTCACCAATTTTTCGTTTGCTTTTTCGAATTTCCTTACTTCCACCGTTGCCAGTCTATGTGCCCATTACCCTCCTAACCCTGTGATCCCGATTAAGATCGATCGAGGAGGGAGGTCAGTGTTGTCAATTTTATAAAATACCGTAAGTGCATGGACTATTATAGAATAGCAAGTGTAAGTACGAGTCGAATCCACGAGGATTTGTCAATTTTAATTATTAAAAGAATTGCAACTGTCCAAGTAGATCAAATGGGGTACAGAATAATTATAAATTACACTAAATAAAAGCAACTACGATAAATGAGAGTAACACAAGAGATTTGTAAATAATTAGGAAATAATTAGGATTCGAGGTCCATTTATCACGTAACTAATATTGCACACTAATTTAATGTTGTCATTCCCTTTTTATAACTCAAGTTAAACCGACTCTCGCTGTGTTTAATTCGAAAAATACGACGGTTATGATCAAAATATTTTTAACGTCTCTAATAGACGGCTAAAATCCCTATTCCCTTAAAAAATACAAGTTTTAAAATTCGCAAATGTATTTAAGTATAGACTACCAAAACAATCAAAGTGCAAGCACAATCCATCAAAAATTACTATCTTTAAATCTCAAAACTTGATTTGACAAAACAATCTTGAAGATTCTAAAACACACTCTCGTGTCGCTTTAAAATGAATACCGAATCTTTAATAATAATTAAAACAAGTAGGGAATAAACAACGATAAAATTAACGTTACAATATTAGCTAACTATGATAAACTTCACCCTACTCCTAATATTTATGATTTCACAAGTGTAAAAATCGCTTTTTTTCGAACGACCGTAAAAATCCACTTTTTCGCGCCTTTTTTGAATTGATCATCAATTTGCATCAAAATCCATTATTATCTGAAAAAAATTTACTAGGCAACGTTTTTCACAAATTAGGACAAGAATATTATAAAATTATCGAAGTGCTCATTTTTTACTTAAAATTGCCATTTTCAATATGAATTCAATCATTATCGCATTTTTTCCTCTTTTTAATAAAATAGTCCTAAGAACTTATTAAATACACTAAAATGGGACTAACAAAATATAAATTTGGGTATAAAATATAAAAAATAATACACTCATCAAATACCCCCAAACCTAAAATTTGTTAGTCCTCGAGCAAAACTAAAATTTAAAATCTAAATCACTTTCGTAGGAATCACGATTGCACTTAGCATGTGCAACAAACCGTTAAACACCTAGGTTATCCTAGTGGACGAGTTTTGTCTCGTGAGGGTTTGCATTGAATATACCCACAAAATTCAAAAAACTTGACTCAATACAAAAGACTCAAAAGTAAGATAACCCAGTTTGAATGCAAACTTCATAAATATAGTACAACTTCACTTTTCAATCTCAACTTATCGTGTGCGTGTGCATAGACAATATAACCGTCCATTTTAAAAGATTTGATCGTTATATTTCTTATCTGAAAGTTCGTTTTCATTTTAAAATCTCACGGGATGAACTCACAATCGAACACTCAAAAATGGGTTATTTTCTCTCGGTATATGTGAATAAAAGAGTAAATTTATATGAACAAATTTCACATATACATGATCAAAACGGATTTTTTTTATAATGGATGAATACGACCTCATGAATGGAAAATCGATTACTTGGTGAAAACGTTGAATCGCACAATAGATCCTATTAATATTCTCTCCACACTATAACAAATTTCCCTTGAGATCGATTAGGACTTTCTTTGGTTGCATTGTAGGCTCAGGTTTCGCTAGAAAGAATGGTTTTTTTGGAGTTCAAAATTTGTGAGAATATAGAGGTTTTTCGGTATTTTAACTTTCAGGCACTTTTTCCCTCCTCCATTTTTCTTTTCTCTTTCCTTTTTCTTTTCAACTCACATTTTTCATCTTCTTTTTTTCTTCTTTCTTTCTTCCCCCCCCTTTTTTTCTTTCTTCACACATTATTTTTGCAACCTACTTTTCTTTTGGTGTTTTTCCTACCGTAATTTTACCCTACTATTCTCAGAAAATGAGTATGGCTTCGTTTTGTGGGCTTTAAACTCACAGTTGGAGTTGGGTAGGACAATGAGTTTTCAATAAAAGATATTTTTGTTTTGGCTCAAATGGGCTTGCAATGGAATAATGAAAAAATTATTGGAGTTTAGGCTTAATTTTGAGCTTTCAAATGATGGCCTAATCTCATTTCTCAAGTTTCGTTCACTTAATTTGTGTCACGAGATGACTTACCAAGACTTCTAGTGCTTTAAGATTCACATTTTGACCTTTTTGTTTTCAATAATCTAACAAAACAAAGAATATGAGATCATGAACGAATTTATCACTGAAGGAAAGTTTGAGTTATTTTAACTCGGATTGATTTAAATCTCTCGAAAAAGATAAATGGCACAAAAATATCATCGGGTTAAAATCTCCACATTTATTCGTTAAGCATATTAACTTTCACCTCAATATCCATTTTCGATCATATTATATGGCTAATGTGTAAAAAAATTCATAAGTTGAGAGAGCGATGAATTAATTCTATATTAAGAAATGGTTCAAAAACTCAATTATATTGAAAATATTTTGAATTTTTGAAAAAAAAATTTGATTTTTTTTTCAAAAATATCATCCTTACCCCCAAACCTAAATTTTACATTGTCCTCAATGTATGCTCAAATAAAAATATGGACAAAGAAAATAATGTAAAGAAGTAAAATGATGATACATGTTAACTAAAAAATACACAAATAATATACAAACACATGACAATTACCATCCTCACCATAAATTAATAATCGAAATAGTTATGGGTCATTCCAAATAAACTTTATAGCACTAAGTGCCAAAATATCATAAATTTGAGAGCATAACCGCACAACACAAATTTCAATCTTAAATTCATGGTCATAATGGTGTGCACCGACATCATTAATAATAAATAAATTCTAATCACATGAATCATATGTCGATGCATCACATGGAGGTAATAAATTTCAATAAGGATCCAGATATTTACTATCCATTTTTCGAAAATAGTCACGTAAAATTGGGGATGCATACTCCACTCCTAAATGGGAGAATTTATGAAAAACGCGGGAAGAAAAGGTATCACAGAGCGATACGCTTTCTTCATCAAAATAGGAGGACCGTCCTAAATACTTGAAGTATAACTAAAATCGGAAGACGAATCCTCAAATAAATTTTTCCACATATAAGGAGAATCCGTATTCGCAATTAAATTAGGAGAAAAATCTCGACAAACATCCAAATCATCACAAGTATTACATGTGTCAAGATAGTCAATTTTTTTCTCCTCACAAAATTGATTATTCCCAATTAATTCATGATTATTTTTAGAAATAGCATCATTATACCGTTTGTTCACATCTCTCCAATTGATAAACTTTGGTGGACTAATTGTAATTATAAGGATTGGAGTCTCATCCATACCTTCTTTAATTTTTAAAATGACTACTGACCCATCTGAATTAAATTGAAATACGTAGTCATCTAGATTTTTAGTATTTTGTAAAAACACGTCCACGGGATCAATTGAGGAATATGAGAAAGATGACGGGATAACAATATGAGGCTCACCCATTGCAATTTACAACACATGAATTTATTTATTTATTTTGGATAGCTTCTACTCCTTGACAAGGGAGAATTTAAAAGACGACCAACAGCAGTTATATCCTTAAATTCTGATTTCACTTCCAGGTAGGTGGTTGGTACGAAGACTTAGTAAAAACCACCAATCCTAGACAAGGTGAAACGGAATCGATTTGACTTTTTCTCGTTGGAGTAGCTTTTAATTCTAGCCTCGTTAAGAGTTTTTTTTTTTTAATTTTCTTTATTTATTTTTTTAAAATTTTTACTAAAAAATGCCAAAAGTAAAACAAACTAGTCCGAAAGTCGCAACTTTTTTTAAAAAAAAATTCAAATCCCCGACAACGGCGCCAAAAACTTGTTGTCAATTTTATAAAATACCGCAAGTGCGCGGACTATTATAAAATACCGAGTGTAAATACGGGTCGAACCCATGAGAATTTGTCAATTTTAATTATTAAAAGATTTGCACCTGTCCAACTAGATCAAATGGGATAGAGAATAATTATAAATTACACTAAATAAAAGCAACAACGATAAATGAGAGTAATAAAAGAGATTTGTAAACAATTAGAAAATAATTAGGATTCAAGTTCCATTTATCACGTAACTAATATTGCACACTAATTTAATGTTGTCATTCCCTTTTTATAACTCAAGTTAAACCGACTCTCGTCATGTTTAATTCGGAAAATATGACGGTTATGATCAAAATATTTTTAACGTCTCTAATAGATGGCTAAAATCCTTATTCCCTTAGAAAATACAAGTTTTAAAATTCTCAAATGTATTTAAGCATGGACTTTCAAAACAATCAAAGTGAAAGCATAATCCATCAAAGATTACTATTTTTAAATCTCAAAACTTGATTTGACAAAACAATCTTGAAGGTTATAAAACACACTCTCGTGTCGCTTTAAAATGAAAATCGAATCTTTAATAAAATTTAAAACAAGTAGGGAATAAACAACGATAAAATTAACTTGACAATATTAGCTAACTATGATAAACTTCACCCTGCTCCTAATATTTACGATTTCACTAGTGAAAAAATAGCTTTTTTTAACGACCGTAAAAATCAGCTTTTCTGCGCCTTTTTTGAATTGATCATTAACTTGCACCAAAATCCATCATTATCTGCAAAAAATTTACTAGGCAACTTTTTTCCCAAATTAGCACAAGAATATTATAAAATTATCGAAGTGCCCATTTTTTACTTAAAATTGCCATTTTCAATATGAATTCAATCATTCTCGCATTTTTTCCTCTTTTTAATAAAATAGTCCTAAGAACTTATTAAATACACTAAAATGGGACTAACAAAGTATAAATTTGGGTGTAAAATAGACAAAATAATGCACTCATCAAATATCCCCAAATCTAAAATTTGCTAGTCCTCGAGCAAAACTAAAATTTAAAATCTAAATCACTTTCGTAGGAATCACGATTGCTCTTAGCATGTGCAACAAGTCATTAAACCCCTAGGTTATCCTAGTGGACGAGTTTTGTCTAGTGAGGGTTTGCAGTGAATATACCCACAAAATTTAAAAAACTTGATTCAATACAAAAGACTCAAAAGTAATATAACCAAGTTTGAATGCAAACTTCATAAATATAGTAGAACTTCACTTTTCAATCTCAACTTATTGTGTGCGTGTGCATAGCCAATATAACCGTCCATTTCAAAAGATTTGATCATTATATTTCTTATCTTAAAGTTCATTTTCATTTTAAAATATCACGGATGCACTCACAATCGAACACTCGAAAATGGGTTATTTTCTCTCGGTATATGTGAATAAAAGAATAAATTTATATGAACAAATTTCACATATACATGATCAAAAACGGGTTTTTTTTATAATGGATGAATACGATCTCATGAATGGAAAATCGATTACTTGTTTAAAATGTTGAATCGTACCCTAGATCATATTCATCTTCTCTCCACACTATAACTAATTTCCCTTGAGATCAATTAGGACTTTCTTTGGTTGTATTGTAGGCTCGGGTTTCGCTAGAAATAATGGTTTTTTTGGAGTTCAAAATTTATGAGAATATAGAGGTTTTTCGGTATTTTGAATTTCAAGCACTTTTTCTCACCTCCGTTTTTCTTTTCTCTTTCCTTTTTCTTTTCAACTCACATTTTTCATCATCTTTTTTTCTTCTTTCTTTCTTCCCCCCCCCCCCCCCCCCTTTTTTTCTTTCTTCACGCATTATTTTTGCAACCTCCTTTTCTTTTGGCCTTTTTTCTACCGTAATTTTACCCTACTATTCTCAGAAAATGAGTATGGCTTCGTTTTGTGGGCTTTAAACTCTCAATTGGAGTTGGATAGGACAATGAGTTTTCAATAAAAGACATATTTTCTTTTTTTTGGCTCAAATGGGCTTGCAATGGAATAATGAACAAAATATTGGAGTTTAGGCTTAATTTTGAGCTTTCAAACGATGGCCTAATCTCATTTCTCAAGTTCCGTTCAGTTAATTTGTGTCACGAGATGACTTACCAAGACTTCTAGTGCTTTAAGATTCACATTTTGACCTTTTGTTTTCAATAATCTAACAAAACAAAGAATATGAGATCATCAACGAATTTATCACTGAAGGAAAGTTTGAGTTATTTTAACTCGGATTGATTTAAATCTCTCGAAAAAGATAAATGGCACAAAAATCTCATCGGGTTAAAATCTCCACATTTATTCGTTAAGCATATTAACTTTCACCTCAATATCCATTTTCGATCATATTATATGGCTAATGTGTAAAAAATTACATAAGTTGAGAGAGCGATGAATTAATTCTATATTAAGAAATGGTTCCAAAACTCAATTATATTGAAAATCTTTGAATTTTTGAAAAAAAATTGATTTTCTTTTCAAAAATATCATCCTTACCCCCAAACCTAAATTTTACATTGTCCTCAATGTATGCTCAAATAAAAATATGGACAAAGAAAATAAAGTAAAGAAGTAAAATGATGATACATGTTAACTAAAAAATAACAAAAAGAAAAAAAATACACAAATAATATACAAACACATGACAATTACCATCCTCACCATAAATTAATAATCGAAATAGTTGTGGGTCATTCCAATTAATAAACTTTATAGCACTAAGTGCCAAAATATCATAAATTTGAGAGCATGACCGCACAACACAAATTTCAATCGTAAATCCATGGTCATAATGGTGCGCACCGACATCATTAATAATAAATAAATTTGAATCACATGAATCATATGTCGATGCATCACATGGAGGTAATAAATTGCAATAAGGATCCAGATATTTACTATCCCTTTTTCGAAAATAGTCACGTAAAATTGGGGATGCATACTCCACTTATAAATGTGTAATTTTATGAAAAAAGCGGGAAGAAAAGGTATCACGGGGCGATACGCTTTCTTCATCAAAAATAGGAGGACCGTCATAAATACTTGAAGTATCACTAAAATCGGATGACGAATCCTCAAATAAATTTTCCCAGATATAAGGAGAATCAGCATTCGCAATTAAATTAGGAGAAAAATCTCAAAAAACATCCAAATCATCACAAGTATTACACGTGTCAAGACTATCAATTTTTTTCTCCTCACAAAATTGATTATTCCCAATTAATTCATGATTATTTTTAGAAATAGCATCATTATACCGTTTGTTCACATCTCCAATTGATACACTTTGGTGGACCAATAGTAATTACAGGGGTTGGAGTCTCATCCATACCTTCTTTAATTTTTAAAATGACTACTGACCCATCTGAATTAAATTGAAACATATAGTCATCTAGATTTTTAGTATTTTGCAAAAACACGTCCACGGGATCAATTGAGGAACGTGAGAAAGATGGCGGGATAACAATATGAGGCTCACCCATTGCAATTTACAACACATGAATTTATTTATTTATCATGGATAGCTCCTAGTCTTTGACAAGGGAGAATTTAAAAGGCGGCCAACTGCGGTTATCTCCTCAAATTCTGATTTCACCTCCACGTAGGTGGTCGGTACGAAGACTCATTAAAAACCACCAATCCCTTGACAAGGTGAAATGGAATCGATTTGACAATTTCGCGTTGGAGTAGCTTTTAATTCTAGCCTCGTTAAGAGTTTTTTTTTCTTTTTCTTGAATTTTTTTGTTTATTTTTTTAAAAATTTGTACTAAAAAAATGCCAAAAGTAAAAAAAAACTACTCCGAAAGTCACAACTTCTTCTTTTTTTTTAATTGTCAAATCCTCGACAACGGCGCCAAAAACTTGTTGTCAATTTTATAAAATACCGCAAGTGCGCGGACTATTATAGAATAGCAAGTGTAAGTGCGGGTCGAACCCACGAGGATTTGTCAATTTTAATTATTAAAAGAATTGAAACTGTCCAACTAGATCAAATGGGGTAGAGAATAATTATAAATTACACTAAATAAAAGCAACTACGATAAATGAGAGTAATACAAGAGATTTGTAAACAATTAGGAAATAATTAGGATTCGAGTTCCATTTATCACGTAACTAATATTGCACACTAATTTAATGTTGTCATTCCCTTTTTATAACTCAAGTTAAACCGACTCTCGTCATGTTTAATTCGGAAAATATGACGGTTATGATCAAAATATTTTTAACGGCTAAAATTCCTATTCCCTTAGAAAATACAAGTTTTAAAATTCGCAAATGTATTTAAGCATGGACTATCAAAACAATCAAAGTGAAAGCATAATCCATCAAAAATTACTATTTTTAAATCTCAAAACTTGATTTGACAAAACAATCTTGAAGGTTCAAAAACACACTCTCGTGTCGCTTTAAAATGAAAATCAAATCTTTAATAAAATTTAAAACAAGTAGGGAACAAACAACGATAAAATTAACGTGACAATATTTGCTAACTATGATAAACTTCACCCTACTCCTAATATTTACGATTTCACTAGTGTAAAAATAGCTTTTTTCGAACGACCGTAAAAATCAGCTTTTTCGCGCCTTTTTTGAATTGATCATTAACTTGCACCAAATTCCATCATTATCTGCAAAAAATTTAATAGAAAACTTTTTTCACAAATTAGCACAAGAATATTATAAAATTATCGAAGTGCCCATTTTTTACTTAAAATTGCCATTTTCAATCTGAATTCAATCATTCTCGCATTTTTTCCTCTTTTTAATAAAATAGTCCTAAGAACTTATTAAATACACTAAAATGGGAATGACAAAGTATAAATTTTGGGATAAAATATACAAAATAATACACTCATCAAATACCCCCAAATCTAAACTTTGCTAGTCCTCGAGCAAAACTAAAATTTAAAATCTGAATCACTTTCGTAGGAATCACGATTGCACTTAGCATGTGCAACAAACCGTTAAAAACCTAAGTTATCCTAGTGGACGAGTTTTGTCTCGTGAGGGTTTGCAGTGAATATACCCACAAAATTCAAAAAACTTGACTCAATACAAAAGACTCAAAAGAAATATAAGCCAGTTTGAATGCAGACTTCATAAATATAGTAGAACTTCACTTTTCAATCTCAACTTATCATCTGCGTGTGCATAGACAATATAATCGTCCATTTCAAAATATTTGATCGTTATATTTCTTATCTGAAAGTTCGTTTTCATTTTAAAATCTCATGGGATGCACTCACAATCGAACACTCGAAAATGGGTTGTTTTCTCTCGGTATATGGGTATAAAATAGTAAATTTATTTGAACAAATTTCACATATAAATGATAAAAAACCGATTTTTTTTATAATGGATGAATACGATCTCATGAATTGAAAATCGATTACTTGTTGAAAACGTTGAATTGCACAATAGATCCTATTCATCTTCTCACCACACTATAACTAATTTCCCTTGAGATCAATTAGGACTTTCTTTGGTTGTATTGTAGGCTCGGGTTTCGCTAGAAAGAATGGTTTTTTTGGAGTTCAAAATTTATGAGAATATAAAGGTTTTCGGTATTTTGACTTTCGGACACTTTTTCTCACCTCCATTTTTCTTTTCTCTTTCCTTTTTCTTTTCAACTCACATTTTTTATCATCTTTTTTTCTTCTTTCTTTCTTCCCCTCCTTTTTTTCTTTCTTCACACATTATTTTTGCAACCTCCTTTTCTTTTGGCCTTTTTCCTACCGTAATTTTACCCTACTATTCTCAGAAAATGAGTACGGCTTCCTTTTGTGGGCTTTAAACTCACAGTTGGAGTTGGATAGGACAATGAGTTTTCAATAAAAGACATATTTTCTTCTTTTTTTTTGGCTCAAATGGGCTTGCAATGGAATAATGAAAAAAATATTGGAGTTTAGGCTTAATTTTGTGCTTTCAAACGATGGCCTAATCTCATTTCTCAAGTTTCGTTCAGTTAAGTTGTGTCACGATATGACTTACCAAGACTTCTAGCGCTTTAAGATTCACATTTTGACCTTTTGTTTTCAATAATCGAACAAAACAAAGAATATGAGATCATTAACGAATTTATCACTGAAGGAAAGTTTGAGTTATTTTAACTCGAATTGATTTAAATCTCTCGAAAAAGATGAATGGCACAAAAATCTCATCGGGTTAAAATCTCCACATTTATTCGTTAAGCATATTAACTTTCACCTCAATATCCATTTTCGATCATATTATATGGCTAATGTGTAAAAAATTTCATAAGTTGAGAGAGCGATGAATTAATTCTATATTAAGAAATGGTTCCAAAACTCAATTATATTGAAAATCTTTTGAATTTTTGAAAAAAAAAATGATTTTTTTTTCAAAAATATCATCCTTACCCCCAAACCTAAATTTTACATTGTCCTCAATGTATGCTAAAATAAAAATATGGACAAAGAAAATAAAGTAAAGAAGTAAAATGATGATACATGTTAACTAAAAAATAACAAAAAGAAAAAAAATACACAAATAATATACAAACACATGACAATTACCATCCTCGCCATAAATTAATAATCAAAATAGTTTTGGGTCATTCCAATTAATAAACTTTATAGCACTAAGTGCCAAAATATCATAAATTTGAGAGCATGACCGCACAACACAAATTTCAATCGTAAATCCATGGTCATAATGGTGCGTACCGACATCATTAATAATAAATAAATTTGAATCACATGAATCATATGTCAATGCATCACGCATCACATGGAGGTAATAAATTGCAATAAGGATCCAGATATTTACTATCCCTTTTTCGAAAATAGTCACATAAAATTGGGGATGCATACTCCACTCCTAAATATGAGATTATATGAAAAACGCGGGAAGAAAAGGTATCACAGGGCGATACGCTTTCTTCATTAAAAATAAGAGGACCTTCATAAATACTTGAAGTATCACTAAAATCGGATGACGAATCCTCAAATAAATTTTTCCACATATAAGGAGAATTAGCATTCGTAATTAAATTATGAGAAAAGTCTCAACAATCATCCAAATCATCATAAGTATTACACGTGTCAAGATTGTCAATTTTTTTCTCCTCACAAAATTGATTTTTCCCAATTAATTCATGATTATTTTTCGAAATAGCATCATTATATCGTTTGTTCACATCTCTCCAATTGATACACTTTGATGGACCAATAGTGATTACATGGGTTGGAGTCTCATCCATACCTTCTTTAATTTTTAAAATGACTACTGACCCATTTGAATTAAATTGAAATACATAGTCATCTAAATTTTCAGTATTTTGTAAAATCACGTCCAGGGGATCAATTGAGGAATATGAGAAGATGAAGGGATAACAATATGAGGCTCACCCATTTTAATTTACAACACATGAATTTATATACTTATTTTGGATAGCTCTTACTCTTTGACAAGGGAGAATTTAAAATACGACCAACTGCGGTTATCTCCTCAAATTCTGATTGCACCTCCAGGTAGGTGGTCGATACGAAGACTCATTAAAAAACACCAATCCTAGACAAGGTGAAACGGAATCGATTTGATAATTTCGCGTTGGAGTAGCTTTTAATTCTAGCCTCGTTAAGAGTTTTTTTTCTTGAATTTTTTTTATTTATTGTTTTTTGAAATTTTTACTAAAAAAATGCCAAAAGCAAAACAAACTAGTCCGAAAGTCACAACTTCTTCTTTTTTTAAATTGTCAAATCCCCGGCAACGGCACCAAAAACTTGTTGTCAATTTTATAAAATACCGCTAGTGCACGGACTATTATAAAATAGCGAGTGTAAGTACGGATCGAACCCACGAGAATTTATCAATTTTAATTATTAAAGGAATTGCAACTGTCCAGCTAGATCAAATAATAATTATAAATTACACTAAATAAAAGCAACTACGATAAATGAGAGTAACACAAGAGATTTATAAACAATTAGAAAATAATTAGGATTCGAGGTCCATTTATCACGTAACTAATATTGCACACTAATTTAATGTTGTCATTCCCTTTTTATAACCCAAGTTAAACCAACTCTCATCGTGTTTAATTCAGAAAATATGATGGTTATGATCAAAATATTTTTAACGTCTCTAATAGACGGCTAAAATCCTTATTCCCTTAGAAAATACAAGTTTTAAAATTAGCAAATGTATTTAAGCATGGACTATCGAAACAAACAAAGTGCAAGCATAATCCATCAAAAATTACTATTTTTAAATCTCAAAACTTGATTTCACAAAACAATCTTGAAGGTTCTAAAACACACTCTCGTGTCGCTTTAAAATGAATACCGAATCTTTAATAACAATTAAAACAAGTAGGAAATAAACAACGATAAAATTAACGTGACAATATTAGTTAACTATGATAAACTTCACCCTACTCCTAATATTTACGATTTCACAAGTGTAAAAACATCTTTTTTTCGAACGACTGTAAAAATCAACTTTTTCGCGCCTTTTTTGAATTGATCATCAATTTGCACCAAATTCCATTGTTATCTGCAAAAACTTTACTAGACAACTTTTTTCACAAATTAGCACAAGAATATTATAAAATTATTGAAGTGTCCATTTTTTACTTAAAATTGCCATTTTCAATATGAATTCAATCATTCTCTCATTTTTTTCCTCTTTTTAAAAAAATAGTCCTAAGAACTTATTAAATACACTAAAATGGGACTAACAAAGTATAAATTTGGGTATAAAATATACACAATAATGCACTCATCAGTCAGCGATGTACATCAATGTGTTCTGGCAGAACCAATTGGTTTTCTTTCAAATCAACCTTCTTAAGGAACCCCGTTATCCCGAAGTTGAGAGATTTCCACCCACTGAGTTGGGTTTGAGAAACTGCACCACCCAATTTTCTTTTTTTACCCTCAGTACAGCCAATGCCAATGCTAATGCCAATGCCCCCCCCCCCCCCCCGAGCTCCCTCAAATAGCGCTCGTGGATCAAGTAATTATGAAGAGAAAGCGGGCCACTCAGCCCTCCGTTCTTTCGGCCGATGTTGCCCCTGATCCTTCGAGGCCTATTGGAAGGACTGAGTCTCCTCACGCTGCCTCAACGGCTGCAATAGTTAGCGGTACTCGAAAGTCACCCTTGAAGAATCTTAAAACCATTCCACTGCCTCCATTAGCCTCTACTCCTGACCCAAAGATTTCTGAAGCGGTGATCTAGATGGTGGATCGTCTTCACTAGACTTGGGAACATTTTAGTGAAGAAGATAGAGCTTTCATGTCAGCCAAGATGTTTGTTCGTGGGTTTTCTTATAACCCCCAATCTCCTGAGGGTAGTAAAAAGAGGAAAGTGATTATCCCCCTCAAGCTTGTGATGGAGGAGTTGAGC
Organism: Sambucus nigra; assembly: GCA_949130495.1. Taxonomy (NCBI): domain Eukaryota; kingdom Viridiplantae; phylum Streptophyta; class Magnoliopsida; order Dipsacales; family Adoxaceae; genus Sambucus; species Sambucus nigra. The sequence continues at coordinate 97,269,006 of OX422212.1, forward strand.
GAGTCCAGTGAGGAGGAGATTACTGAGAGCATTTATTTGATGATGATGATGATGATGATGATGATGAATAGAAGGAAGAGGAAGAAGAAGAAGAGCATGAGGAAGAGGACTTATCTCTCCCTTTTACTTCTCCCTCAATCTACTAGTTCAATTTTTTACTTTTTTCCTTCTTTAGGCTCCCACACCCATTTCAACCATTTTCGTGGTACCTACATCTTCAAACGATCAAATGCTTATTACTTTATTCGGCCCTTCAATTTCAAACCCAAAAGGTGCTGAGCCATCTACAGTTGCCCAAGGAGAGGGTGAACAATAATATGGTGTTGAGATGGTGAAGAATAGGTAGGAGAAGGTTGCTGAGGTTGGGGAGAATATGATTGCCCCCCAAAGCCCTCTCCCATTGGTGGCTCCCGGGGTGATTGAATAAGAGGATGTGGTTCAGATGGCCACTCGCGAGTTTGTAGATGAGCGACGTCCTGAGGTATTTCCATTCTTCTATCTATCATCTTTATGTGAATATGTTAGCTTTAAAATCAAAATCTCCTATAGCCGAGGGTCAGGAGGGCCTAGTCTTATAGGCATAAACCTTTAAGCATAGTATTTTTCACCCTTTCCTTTGTCTCTATTGCTAACTTCAACTGTTTGTTGCATTTCAGGTGGAAGTCGATCAACTAGTAACTCATAGGCTCGAAGTGCAACCTATTGTTAAGGAGTTAGTTCAAGCACCGATAATAGCTTCAGCTTATTTTTTGGCCGGGGCCCATGTACTTGGTGATACTTCTGCACCACGCATTCCTCAAGTGCAAGAAAGTGATAGTTCTTCGCACACCCAACGACCATCTTCCAGTGATAGAATTTCCAGTATTCATTCGCCTGAGGCATCCCCAGAGGTAGTTGTATGACAAACTTTGGCCAGTTTCCCTTATGTTCTGACTGAGGGTCCTCGTTAGTTGATCGAACGATTGCTAGCTCGCCTTCCTCCGACCTTTACTGTTCGCTGTCTGCATCCACTTCCTAGGATGATGGCTAGCTGATTGTTTGGACTCACGATGGTGTTAGAGGATATTCTCAACACCCCCCTTATGTCTCTTAGACCTGAAACTACCAAACCTGTATTGGGTAGGGTTAATGCGTTAACCAATGATGGTTTTTATATGATATGGCTGGTGGAGATGCTGCGAAGTTTCAAAAAGAGTGATCTTCCCAGTGTCTATAATCGCCTCCATAATTCCCATCGCGAGCAGGTGGTTGTCTCTAAAGAACTTGTGGGTCTGGAATCCCAGTTGCTGGTGATTGATCAAGCAGTGCAAGAGGCTCACGAGGCTGTTGCTCGTGCATAGGCATAGTTGGTTGAAAAAGAACAGGAGTTAGAAACCATCTATCAGCCCCAAGAAATTCGCTAGAAGAATCTAGCTGACCTTATTACAGAGCATAGCCAACTTGAGCAGAATCTTCCCCCACATCACCACCGGCTACTTGGCTCAGAGAATCTTCTCTTTATCATGGACGACCCCAAGCTTCATTATTCAGCGTTTCTTTTGTTGGTCTTGCCTATTTATATGAACTTTTGAATTTTTTCTAACTTGGTTGTAACCACAATGCTATCGCTTATTTGAAATAAAGAAATGTTGTTAACTTTGATATTTCCTTTTCTTTCTATTATTTTAATTGGATATTGGCTAAGTACATCATGTATAATAAAGGGCTAAATTAATGAACTTGTGAAAATAAAATATTGATCTCGCATGTTCCTCATGAATTTGTTTCTTCTGACTATATTAAACGGACGAGCCCAATTGCTTTAAATCATACATCTATAGTTTAAACAAAATAACAAAAACATAAGTCATTGGATAGGAGTGGCAGAACATACATTCGGACGTAATAAATCTTCAGCCACTTGTTGTTCAATTTGAAAGTCACATTATCTTCCAGCTTCGATATCTCGCAGTAGCTCGAATCGTGGGCTGCTAGAACAATATAAGTCCCTTCCTAGTTTGCTTCGAACTTTGGTAGAGATAAGCCTCTTATGTGTCTTGTGCATGCTTTTAGAACCAAGTCTCCTTCCTTAGCCTCACCAATTTATCGTAAGATCTGGCTAACTGCTTCCTGTATATCTTAAAGTTCCTCGCGGCATTATCCCTATGTTTTTCCAAGGCTTCAAGTTGTACATGGTGGCTGTGAGGGAGCATAGCACTTCGTAGGTTGTAATGAGAAGAAGGTACCTCGAGTTCAACTGGCAGCACAGCTTTTGCCCCAAATACTAAAGATAATGGCATGTACCCTGTTGGCTTTCTCTTCATCGTTCGATAGGCCCATAGAACTTCGAGGATCTTATCATCCCACGTTCCCAGGAAGTCCTCTAACATCTTTGCCAAAATGCTCACCAACGTCTTGTTGGTAGATTCTACTTACCCGTTGCACTTCGAGTAGGCCACTATTGACTTGTGATGAATGACGAAATACTTTTTTGTGAGTAAGCGCACTTCATTGTTCATGAAGGGGGTATAATTATCCAACAAAAACACCTCCGAGATGCCAAAGCGGAAAATGATATAATCCTTTATAAATCGAGCTACTACCCCCGCAGTGGCCTTCTTGAGCGGTATGGCCTCCTCCCACTTTGTGAAACATTCTGTGGCTACTAAAATCCATATATTTCCTTATAACGAAGGGTTAATGGCTCCTACCAGGTCAAAGGCCCAAGTATGGAATGGGAATGGTGTGGATAGCGAGTGCATGTTTACTGAAGGGGCATGGATCATATTCTCGTGTAGCTGGCAATCTTTTCACTTTCTAATAAAGTCAATTGAGTCTTTCTCCATCGAAGGACATTAATATCCCAAGGTTATTAGTTGATCATAAAGTTTGGCTCCCCCAATGTGACCTGGATCGTGAGCTTGCTTCAACACTTCTTCGGCCTCTTCGCTTCTTATGCACCTTAGGGGCCTATCATGATAGCCTCGTCAGTACAGCCACCCATCTTACACAAATTACCTCAGTGCTCACCTCCTTATCTTCGTAGCATCCTCTTTATCTACTGGCATTACTCCATCTATCAAGAAGTCCATGTAGGGCTTCCTCCAGTCTTACGATTGGTCAATGAAGTTGCACTCTGTCGCTTGATAGAAAAGGCAAAACTTCAAGCACTTTCTTTGTACTGTGGTGGCTTCTTGTCTCATCGAGGGCCAGTAGTAACCTTCCCGTTCTATCCTTATGTATAGAGGGATCTCATTAGTCTCACAGTTATTCTCATGTATTTCAATTAATCTTCTCCTAACCTCTTCGGGGTCCACACACCTGGACAGCTAACCTCCCTTATTCTAGTAATATAAGTTTCCCCTAGAAATAAAGTATTGTGCTAATTTATCCAAGCTAAGTGTTCCTTCCCCTCTCTCTAGTTTCTTTCTAATTTCACCTCTCTAGTCATCTTTGTCTTTTGATGGCAGCATTTTAGATACCGTAGAGGGGGCGGTTCTCTTTGTGACTCAGACCACGGTTGATTCTCCATCAAATGCACTCTTTTGTGCGATGGTGGCATAGGCATCCGCATGCATGTTCATCATTCGAGGGTGCCTTTTTATCTTTACCACCTCAAACTAGATCAGTAATCGTTGCATGATTGTGAGGTAAGGCACCAAACTCATATGCTTCAATGAAAATTCCCCCGTCACTTGCTTCACCACCAAGCTTGAGTCCCCTTTGATTTTTAGAACCTAAATTCCCCTCCTCGACGCTTCGAGTAACTCGAGGACCAGGGCCTCGTATTCAGCTTCGTTATTTGAACATTCGAACTCCAACTTGAAAGACGGGTGGATCTATTCACTACCTCTTCATAGAATGACTCCCGTTCCTCCTTTTTTTCTCATATGAAGAGCCGTCAAAATCCATACTTTATTTGTTTAAGCTAGCTGCTACAAAATTGTCCTGGAGGTCATCACTCGGGAGTGCTTCAATAGGCGGCTAGAACGTCCCAAATGGGAAAATAGCCAGCAAATCTGTATATGCCTGACTTTTGATGGACTGGGGGACCACGCACTTGAGATCATACTCTGAAAGGATTAGAAACCATCTGGCATCCCTTTCCATCAATACAGTTCTAGCAAGCAAGAATTTTATGGGATCACACGTAGTTACAATATGAACCGTGAATGATAACAAGTAATGCCTTATCTTTTGTGCCACGGATACGAGGGCCAAACAGTTCCTCTCAATGTTAGTATATCTGGCCTCGATCCCATGTATAATCCTACTTAGATAATAAATAGGTTTTTTAATGCCTTTGCTCTCTTGGGCCAATAAAGCCCCAATAGACCGTTATGTTGATGTGAGATATAAGCGTAAAGGGGTACCTGCCTTCGGGGGAATCATCGTCCGTGGAGAAGTAAGGAGTGCCTTCAGCTTGTGTATAGCTTCTTGATGCATTATTTCCCATGCAAACTTCACACCCTTCCTCAGTATCTCTATCAGGGGATGCGTTACCTCATCCAGCCCCTGTACAAACCGCCTCAAGTAGGACACCTTACCAAGGAAACTCTTTAGCGCTTTCTCTAATTTCGGTCTTGGCATGTCAAGGATAGCCTTTCATTTGTCCAGGTCCATTTTCACTCCCTAGCGACTTACCACAAACCCCAAAAACTTCTCGCTCGTCACCTCAAACGCACACTTGAGAGGATTCATCTTTAACTTATACATCCTACGACGAGTGAATACCCTCCTCAAGTCATCTAGGTGGGACTCTTCTTTCCTGGACTTAATCACTAAGTCATCAACATAAAACTCCACAGTCTTGTGAAAAATGTCATGGAATATGGCCATCATCGTCCTCTGGTAGGTGGCTCTTACGTTCTTCAATCCGAAAGGCATGATCGTGTACATAAAATTGCCCAAGGGTGTTCAAAAGGCAGTCTTCTTCGCATCAACAGGATCTATTTTTATCTAATTAAAGCCCACATACTGATCCATGAAACTGTACATCTCATAGCTTGTTGTTGCATCGATCAAGCTATCAATGGAGGGTAGTGGAAATTCATCCTTCGAGCATGCTCGGTTCAGATCCATGAAATCTACACATATCCTGATTTGGCTTTTGTCTTTCTTTTCCACAGGTACAATACTGGATACCATATCGAGTGTTGTATCAGAACTATAAACTCGCCCGCGAGTAGCCTCTGTACTTCTTCCTTGATCTTCAAATCCAATTCTACTTTGTATGTTCGAGTGGCCTGTTTCATCAGGATTGCTGAGGGCAAGACATTCAGTCTGTGGCTGCTTACCTCTGTGTCAACCCCAGGTATCTCGATGTACTTCCATGCGAAGACATCTTTGAACTCCACCAGAAGCCTGATTAACCCCTCTCGAGGGGCTCCCTTAAAGTCCTTCGAGATGAAGATAGGGTTCAAATCCCCGCCTTCCATAGCCAAATTTATCTTTTCCAATCCCTAGATCTATGGCCTTGTGCCATCTTTCATGCATTCTGGATCTTCCTTAACTTCTTCTACAAACTCTTGGATCCCCGAGTTATTAATCACCAGGAATTTCCCCTGGTTATCCACCAAGAAGAATTCATAAACTAGGTCAGAATCATCGTCCAGTCTCTCGGCTGCCCACTCACACCTTCACAGTCTATAAATAATTTTGTTGTTAGGCAAAACCACTTACTTGCACTATCGGGCAACGTCTCTTTGTAAAGTTCTCTTTCTATGATTCTCATCCGCCTCCTTCACTGTTCGCCTACTAAGTACGCTCTGTGTCTGAACTTGGTGCTCAATAGGGTCAATTCGCAAGGTCATCTGATCACGAAGTTGTCTTGACAGGTTAGGGGGCCTTATTACCTCTAGATCACGTTCTTCTTCATAAGTCACAATCATTCGAGCAGGTGCCCGCACCTTCTCTCTATTTAACGAAATCCTTATTCCCCCGGTATATCTTGTCACCATAGTAGCTTCTTTCTCCAGATTAGTATAGAAAGTTTCATCCACCATATGGGCCTCTTCCTTTGCAAAAGGTTTCTTGGTAGCCCGTATCACCACCTCCTTACCCTTTATGTTTGCCTTAGCACAGTGGTGATAGGTGGGGGGAACCAACCCATGGTTGTTCATCCATACTCTTTCTACCAACAGCTGGTATGACGGATCGCAATTCATGATATGGAATTTAATATGGGAAGTGATGTTCCCCATTATAATGCCCACGTTGACGTAGCCCATCGACTTGGAGGACTGATTGTCATAACCCGATATTGCCAACGAATGGGGCACTATCCTCATCTCCAATAACCCAATGGCATAAAAGGATCCCACTGGCATTATGTTGATGGATGCCCCCCATCCAATATTACTTGTGAGAAAACACAGTCATTCACCGATGCAGTAATATATAAAGGCTTATTGTGTGGGTACCTGATCATCCTATCCGCCTCCGAGAACGTGACCTTCGAGAGATATCTACTCACCAACTTAGCCATAGGCCCATTCCATTTCAAATATAGGGCCATTTTTTATTTGCGACCTCTAGAATGTCCCTCGTAACCTCCAGTCAAGAATCTTCGGGCAGGCCAACCTGGTCGAAGAACTAGCCAAACTTTTGCGAGCGAGCCACAGCTGCGCACTCAATCCACGGATCTGTCCGGTTATCCTCGAGCTCATAAACTTCTTCCACATCTCTATACACAACCTCATCATATGCTATCACTGCGTTGACCTTTCCTATAGAACAGGCTCCCATCTGCCTGCTAAACATCTCATCAGCATCATATGCTTATCCTTCTTGGTCCTCTCCATCTTCAGTATCATCATCTAAATGCAGGCAAGCCAGCTCAAAAGTGCATTTTCGAGAGAATCCTCGAAGCTTCTCCCTGTGGTACCTTTGGGGTTATTCCCCCCGATCCATTATTCCATCATTGATTGCCCGGCCTCCTCGTCGAAGGCGCTATCCATATGGGCCCCGTGGGGCGGTAGAGGGTTGTCATATATATTTTTCTGTAACAAATCAATGTCTCCATTCTTCACATGGTGGTCAATCAACCTCCTTAATGAAAAACATACTTTAGTAGGATGATTTACTCTATTATGGAGTGCGGAATAATGGGGTTTCTCTCTGTCTTCTCGAGTGAGCGGCACGGTGTGGACATTAATCGGGCTGTAAATTTTATCGCGGACCATGATGTCGTACAGGTTCAAAGCTTGCTCCACCATGCAAGGTAGATCGGGAGGATCCTCATCATCTTCAAACCTTCTCTTGTTACTTCTACCCCTTCTACTTCCTCGATCGCCAGCACCTCCTTCTCTACCCCCATCATCTGCGTAGTTGATCCTCTAGGGTACTCCCATCCCCGAGGTAATAGTTGGCCTTAACAACAATCTAGGCAAAGCGGGAGGTGGTACTATGGGTTTTACCACTAATGCGATATTCCTTGCTGCCTTCAAGAGGGCTGCAAACGTACCTTCTCTTGTCTCATTAATCAGGTGACATATGTATTCGGGCAGCAAGCCTTCTGCGGTTACTTGTAAAAGCTTGTCCTCTGACGTCTCCTCCCGCACATCTAGGGAGCGCTCGCGGAACCTTCGGATATAGGCCACAACATCCTCTCCTGGCTTCTGCTTCTCGCATGAAAGCTGAGTGAGTATGAACTCGTCCTAAGCCAAGAAAAACTTTTGCACAAGAAAAATGTGCAATTCCTTCCAAGAACCTACACTACCTAGAGCTTGGTGGGAATACCATGTGTAGGCTTTCTCTGTCAGGGATTTTAAGAACTCCCTTAGCCTTAACTTTTTGTCATTGCAATGGGCCCCCATATTCTCGATGAACCTTTTCACATGTTCCTTTGGATTTTCACCTTTTCCCTGTATACTTTTCAAAGATTGGGGGAATATAACCCACCGGGTAGGGTTCGTTGTTATACTCCTCTGGGTAAGGACTACGAAAGTCATCACATATGGAGGAGATCTCCCCTTTAGACACGGTTATGAACTTTAGTAGCTCTTTCTTCATATCTTCTAAACTGGCTGACGAGGGGCAATCTAACGATGGCGTCATTATTACCGGGATCATTGAGGTTGGCGCACCTACTCCTTGACTTACCACGACATCTGGGGCCGCTAGAGTTACTCCCCCATTTTACGACACCGGTCCCATTATCACAAGTGGGACCATGGTAGAACACACACTGCCTGAGGATGGTGGAACCATGAGGAAGGTGTTAATGGAAGTAGGCGACGTCACCCCTCCCGTAATAGCTGGAGCTGATATATTGGTTGGTGGTGTGGTGAAATAACTCACTCCTGTGGGGGCTCCTAATATTTCTTGGGCCGCCGAAGTCTTAATAAACTCTGTTAATAGTCCCATCATACCGTTCATCTCCGCCTGGCCCATTCCCCCTTGCATGGCCATCGTCTCCACGATCCCAACGCCCGATGCGCTAAGCTATGTCCTTGTCATTCTTCCCTCTTCAAGCCACGCAGCATCATCCGCTTCTTCTTCACATTGTATGGCGTCGAAATCAATATTTCTAATGGTGTTATCCTCTGTCATCTTTTCAAAAGAGAATACCTCCCCAGCAGAGTCACCAAATGTAAGATGTGGATTCTTCAAATACCGTTAGTATTAAGTGAGGCGTAACCCCTTATCAAGATCGAGATTAACACCGTTAGATATAAAGTATAGGTCAGAGCCACAAGAGGATCAGAGACAAACATATCTAATATTCAAAGTTGCATTAAAGAACATATTGACACAGGAAACATATGGCCAACACAATAAATGAATGGGACCAGTAAGTAGCATGGTCGGAGGGAGAAAGAACAAGCACTCTAGGCACAATAAAGACAAGGTAGGAACTTCAGGCTCAGTTATTGCCCAATGATGGGTGCATTGAATGTGTATGGGAGTTAATGCTCTCGAGGGAGTTCTCTGGTATAAGGAAAATTGGGCAGCAGTTCTGGGTTCTGGAGCCCTCTCTGATTTGTTTATTTTGGTCTTATTTATATGGAGGAAGAGGTTGGTCGAGTCAGCATGCCCTCGATCCCTTTGGTTTGGTGCATTAAATGCACGAGATACTACATTTAATGCATGAGATCTGGTAGTTTTGGCGGAAAAACATTCTATTAGTTGGAAGTATTGAAGTCATTAATAAAGGATATGACCTGTCAGCTTAAGGCCTACTCTAGGATGGATATACGATCAGATTTGGTGAACTAGACCTATCCTCCTGAGGATAAAGGCACTTGAGTGTTGTATTCTTGAGTTCCTAAACGTCAGACGCCATGACGTCAGGAAGTGGTTCAAACAGTGGCTATTGTTTGGTATTAAGTTACATCAGTCAGGCAGGTTGGCACCGGAGGTAGCTCTAGGAAGTGATCTTGATGGGGTAAGTATTGAGGGAGATCGAATGACTCGAGGAGGCTCACTCGAGTAGGTAAGCAATGAGTAGGCTCAAATAACATTAGTCCTGAGTGAAGTTTTGTCCAAGTGTACCGAGAGGGTTGGTAATAATTCCCAACGTTGCCTTGTTCTCAATCCTCCAAACCATGTCCCTGCAAAGTTTCCAGGACAAGGTTACTTGATAGGGCATGAAATCCCTCTCATGCCCTGCCAGGAATAGTCCCTCGTGGGTACCAAACAACCTCATTCACCGTATGTATATTCATAAGATAAAGTACATAATACAATATTCTATCTCTTGTTACAAGCTATTGTCATCCGGGTGACTTCTGTTCTTCAAACTAGGTCCTTCGAGCCAGGTCTGTTGGAGGCTCCTCGAGGTAGAGCGTTGCGAGCTACTTGCTTGTGCAGAGTCTTCGAGGTGGGTCCTGCAAACCACCCGCATGGAGAATCTTCGAAGTGAGTTTGTTCGACGTGTTTCTTTATGAACAATCAATTCTCTTGGCTAAGTTAATCATCCATGTGGGGGGACATTTAGAACAGTTTTTTCATAGAAGATTAAATTTAAATAAAAATTTTGAAAATGGTAAACATCCCACCAAGTTTTGTAATGTTAAATGAGATGATAACAAGATTTTTTGTTGTAACTTTTGTTCCAAATCAGGTCATTTAGAACAATTTTATTTTTAACATGTGAATTTAAATAGAAAGCTGGAGAATGTTAAACAGGTGAACATTCCCGTTAATGCTAAGCCAAATGTTAGGCAAGATTGTAAATGCAACTTTTTGTTTTAAGACGGGTCATTTAGGATGATTCTGTTATAAGCGTTTAAATAGACAACAAAGTGGTAAAGATATTATGCCCACAATCTCTTTAAAAACTTAATTTCTTGTGAATCGACCCAAAACTATTTCAAGTGGTAATACCCATTTTGAAATTGTTGTGTCAAATGTTATATCTAGGTGGATTAAGAAAGAAGATTTATGTTGTCAAATGGATTGTACCAATGTTCCAAACTAATTGTTTTAGTTTGTTTGCTAGTACATTTTTTCTGCATTTTCTGTTGTACTAACTTTTATTTAGTACGATTCTTCCCTACCCTTTGTCCCTTTTAGACAAACAGGGAGAGAATTTGAGACTCTTTTATGTTATTTTACTTACAATTTTTGCTGAGTCTTTTAGGAATCCTTGTTGTTATTTTAGTTATGTACTCTTCTATTATTTTAGGATTGTATGTTGTTAGTTGAGTTACGTACTCTTCTCTTTTTAGGACTCATGTGTATAGTTGAGTTATGTAATTTGCATCGTTTCTTATCTTTGAGTCTCAATTTAGTTTTTCTCAATATTTGGCCAAAGGGGGAGATTGAAAATCTCATTCTTCTTGTGCTGGCTCAATTTTGAGACGAACAATTTTTTCTGCTCTCGCATTTTTTATTCTTGATTAAAATATATTTTTATAACTCTTTAATCATATTTTTTAAATGTATTTTATATGCAAAAATATTTTTTGATAAAATACTTTTGATGTGTATTTTTAATTTAAACATTTTTTATACTCTAATTTATGTGTTTTAATATGTAAATGTATTTAAAATTTTATTTTATGCTCTAAGTCTTATTTATCTCATTCGACTTGATAAATAAAATATTTTTTATAAAATATGTTCAAAATTTAATTTTGAGTTAAACAAATTTTATAGTGTCAATTATTTGCTCTATTTTATTTTCAAAATATATAAATATATTTTTTTATTCATATTTATTTTCTGGTATTTTATCATGACAAAATGTTACAAAGATTAAACACATTTTATTGTTTAGTTTAAACTCTTTATCAAATATTAAAATGGCAGTGTTTTAATTCCTTTGTTTGTTGTTTCGGATGTTGAGATTTGTTGGTTCGTATGTGTGTTTAAGTTGGCCTGGTCAGTACATGCTATCTCTGATAGCGTGTGATCTTTTGGTCTGCAGAGAGAACCGTTGTACTGTTGGTCTCCTTTTTATGTCGTTACTGTTTATGTGGTGTATTACGCATGTACCCTCGTTAGAGCAATTACCCCTTTTTGCCCTCAGACCCCCTTGGTCTTTTGCGTCTATACCCTTATTTTGCTGGTTTTTACAAAATAGCCAGGCTGGATTGTTTGGGTCTTTATGTTCGTTGTTGGGTCTGAGATTTTTTTTAGGGTTTTCACTTCATCTCTCTCTCTAAAAGCTGTCGATCCTCTCCATTTTTTGCTCTCTACATTTCTCATTTGGTTACCAATTTGTTTGAGAGCTAACTCCTTATTTTCTTTCCTACCTATATACACATCTGTTTGCTATTGTGTTTGAGAGATTTTGGGGTCGATTTTGTGCCGATTTGCAGTTTAGTATTTCATACGATTTGGGAATTTCGATATTCACGATTTTGGGGATATTTAGATCCGGTGCTCTATTGGGCATTTTCAGTCTTGGATTTCTTTTTCCCGTAATTGAGTTTTTCGTTTTTGAGGTAACATTTTTCTTTACCTTATATATATACATATTGTTATACACTACACATAAATATACTGCGTTGATTATTTTGATCAAGATAGTCATACTATTTTGTTGGAATTTCTTTTAAGAATAAAGTTGATTTAAAAATCTTAGATCTCTTTGTTTTTAAACTTATTATCTTATAGATATGTTCAATTACTTATTATTCGGACTAAAACTTGGGACTGAATTATTATGTGTTTAAAGTAACTCCTATTTAAAATCTGATTTGAGGTTCATTTACTCAAATATTTTAAAATCTTTTTTTGAGATTAATATTTTAGACCGAGTATGTAGTTTGTAATCTTAATAGATTTTATGTGTGTTTAAATCAATTACTTTTACTCCTATCTGGTTATATCCTCAAAGTTGAATAATTTTTTTTGTGTTCATTTTATTTAGTTAGTTTAACCAATGAGTTTTAAATCCTTTATTTATTTATTTTTATTTTTTATGTGTTTCTTTTTGTCAATATAATCAAACTGTTTTGTGCTGGTTTTGACACTTAATTTATTTTACCAGTTCTAATTACTTGAGCCAAGTGCTAAACGTTTCATCTCTTGCTCATTTTACTTAGACTGGTAATTGTACCATAACACCTGATTATTTTATCCAGATACTAAAATTGATGTTAGGTTAATTTGTTTTTATTTCAGTTGTGTAACACAATTTTTTGAATTTTATTTTCTAATTTGTTTGTAGTCATTTACACTTAACTGAATTTTTATTTAGGTTTAATTATTGCTGCTGATAATTAATTATTAAAGAGGACATTGTGTATGTCTATGATTTAATAATTTTTAATCACTTTATGTTCCAATTAAATCAAACTCTACTTATTGATTTTTATTTGTGTTGTGTACAACTTCACTGATATCCTAGCATTGGGTGTATAGTTGTGTGTGTGTTCCAAGTTGTCACTACCTTGGTTGTTTAGTAGATTCAGTTGTGGGGTTGTTTAGTTTGTGTCTCGGTGTACTTGTTTGTATTGGCCAAACTATTTTATTTAAACTTTTATTATTGTAATCTATACTTAAACATTTGTTTTAGTGGACTTGGGTGTGTGAGTTATCCTGGAACTAAACGACAAGGGGTTTTCCATTTCGATACTTTCCTCGAGAACAAATATTGTGTTCTTTCCACTTTTCCTCATCTCATTCTTAAATGGTATTTTTATATCAAGCATCACCACCTTTTCTTACTAGTGTGCGTATAAATTGCAATAGGTTTTATATTAAAGCGTTAAAAGAGTTTTTATAACCTATACACTTTAGTGTCTCGGGTGTTTTCATATATATATATATATATATAATGAGGGATTAAAATTATTCACTATTCATATGATGTTATAAGTGACATCTGATATGTCATAAGATAAGTTTTTCCTGCCATACCCATTTTGCCCCTTACAAATTTGGATTCCCCCCCCCCCCCCCCCCCCTTTAACACACTCGAATTTATTTCCCCCCATTCTACAAAATTCAAAAGTGAGGGCACAATGGTATTTTACTTCCACCGATTCTCTCCCGCTCCCTCATTACCCAAAAATGTCCCGTCTTATTCTATTTCTCCCTCTCACTTTACCCTATCCGTCCCTCTCTCCCTTTGGCAACAGCGATCCCTTTGGCTAAAATCTATTATCTCCCTTACCAGCATCAACGAACATCGGTTCTCTCTCTGGCATCAACGAACAGCCATTAGCGAACATCGATTCTCTCTCTGGCATCAACGAACAACAATCGTCTTTGGCGTTTGAGATCGTTTTCTCTGGCAACCAACTCTCCCAAGGTATTTTTTTTTGTACGTATTCTCATTGTTTTAGGCGTTTGAGATCGTGTTTTCGGGTTTTTTTGCTATACGTATTCTCTAGCAACCAACTCTCCCAACTAACAACGAACATCTCTTCTATTTTGGGTTTTTTAAACCTAGCTTTATTGTTTGAAACGTAGCTCTATTGTTTAAAACAGTGAACATTGTTTTGTTTCGTTTTTGTTGTTACAAAACGATCGTTCTTACGAACAGCGAACTAATTCTTCAAGGGTGTTTTTTGTTATACAACGAACATTTGATAAAATGTTCTTAATCAGTTTTTTTGTTATACAGCAAACATTGTTATTTTTTTTTTATTTGGTGTTTTATAAAATGCAAAGTGTAATTTTTGGGATTTGATGTTTGATAAAATGCAGTGAACATTGTTTTGTTTTTTTGTTATACGGCGAACATTGTTTTGTCCTTTGTTGTTATACATCGAAAATTGTTTTTGGTGAAGATTTGATGTTTGAGAAAATGTTGAATGCATGGTGTTTGATAAAATGCCTCACTCAAACATACCTGTTTTAATCTATTCATATGACTTTTCAATTTTTTATACCTGTTTTAAACGATTGATAGCTGTTAATGACTTCAAACATACCTGTTTTAATCGATTAATCAGCAGGCCCTTTCTAATCGATGTATATGACTTTTTAATTCGTTATACCTGTTTTAAACGACCTGTTTTAAACGATTGATACCTGTTACGTTAGTATGTTTTAAGAAATTAGCTTTCGTTCAGTTTTATTATTAATCAGTTTTAGTAGCTTTTGTTTCTGATTGTACCTTTTGTTTAATTATTAGTGCGTTTGTTTAGGCCTATTTGTGTGTTTCATCATTGGTGTGTTTCATTATTGGTGTGTTGCATTATTGGTGCAATTTTAGCATTCGTTTTTATTATGGCGGTCGGTTCAGTTTTAGTTTCTGCAAAACTGATTCAGTTTTATTATTTATTAGTGCTTTTGTTTGTGTTTTAGTTTCTGATTTTATGGTCATTTTAATTTGTCTTTGGCAGGTCTACACTGATTTGTTTCAGCATGGAAGACATTACCGTATTCGACATTGTACACTATTTTTCATTTTTATTTCCGGTGTATCTTAAAACGTTTTTAACTTATTATTTTTGTTTCATTCTTTTCTGATAGGTGGATGAAGACACATCATATGCCATAACAACCACTTCCCTATATTCTAATTGTACATATTGCAATAATTTCTTTCACTTTCATTTTACATCATTATGTTTACAATCACAAATCCAAAGGTTGTGCAACAATAATATCAATGTTCTTATCCAGGATGAATATCAACTAAATGCTATTCAACTATGGTAATCACGTTCATCAAATTTGCATGTAAAGTTCTTATCAACGTCCTTAAATTATTTTATATATATTTCCCTTTTCATATTTGTAGGGTCGACTAACTAGTAGAGACAAATATGATAACCAACGGTCGAAGGGACATGAAAACGTACAGCCGACTCACGCATTAATTCCTTCCCATATTCATGCCATGTCTTAAATCATTCTCTATTTCATTTATATTTTTCGAAATTTATATGTTTCCTTTTATTTTTCAGGATAAAAGGAAAGGAAAGGAAAGGAGAAGGTGTCCTCACAGTCGGTATGTTTTTCCATAACAATGTTGTAAAGATATTAAGTTTAAATATTAACATGTTATAGGTTGGATATACTCTTGACTTTCTTCCTCACTTTTTTTTTCCATAAAATCATATCACGTGTTGTAAATCCAACGCTATTGTTATCCGCGATGTTGTGCAACCTAATGTTATACCTATTGAAGTCCCTATTCACCATTACATGATTTTTTCATAAAATCTTTTTTTTTTGTCATTGAGTTAACACAATATATGTGATTATATTCCCTAGACTCACACTAAATGGAGCAACGCAAACGACAAAGGCAAAGGAAAGATGCTCGAAACGGAATCTGGCACGCGTAAACGGGTTAGAGATTTATTCAACTACTTTCCATAGTTCATGTTAAAATATATTGTAGATTAATATTCGTCATCTTATTATACATCGTCATTATTTATGTAGGAAATCTGGATGGGTGAGGAGCCCGCCTATTACGAACCAGTATGCTTCCTATTTTGTATTTTTCACTTTTCAGCTTATACTTTATACATCTTCAATCCAGTGCACTAGTTCTTATAACTAATACACTCTAATATATAAGCAAGGATGTAAACTTTTGAATTAATATACTTCATTTTGCCGTTAAAACTCATGTTAAGTCCTTCTAATCTTTTTCCTTAACACTGAGAAAGCAACAAGAACAGACAATAATTACTCTGTCGCCAATTGCACAAGAAGTTACCTTGCCTCATGTTGATAATTTTGTCTCAAAGCGTGTTTTAGCTCAACAAAAACGCCGTCAACAGGAAAATTTAATCTCAATGCTTGTTTTGCCACAGGAACCTCCCACCCTACTACCCCTTCCCTTTTCCCCCAATTCTTTCATGGCTTTTGGTAATAGCGCACCAATTGATAGCTTAATCTCAATATGCGCAATTGTACAACGACAAAGATGTGATATAGAAAGGGCATTCTCATTGAAAACTGCATTTCTTGATTAACCATCTACTCCCGCTCTCCATCGCAATTCAATTGAGAAACGTAACCTCACAAGCACTGAACATCATTCTAATCTTTCACGACCTACCAATGTTTTGTCCCAACAACCTACCACCCTTTTACCATCCTCTAAACGTGCGATAGCCTAAAGACAACGACGTGATAGAGAAAAGGCATTTGCAATGATAAATTCACTTCATAATCAACCACATACTACTCCCCACGTGCATTCACGTGTGTCACAATCAATGGAAGATGCATTTATTGAAGTCCCGTTACCAAAACCTGGACAATTCACACATTTGATAACCCCTAATTTTTTTTACTTTCCACTTAGAAACTATAGTCCTCTTACCAATAGTTACCAACTCCACATTCACATGATTATATTCCCCCCACTATCTCACCCTAAAACCTTTTTGATGATTTTAACGTTATTGAACAGAATGATTTTCAAGTTGCAGAAACATTTACTGAGGTCCTCTAAGTATCACCTGCAGTAGTTACGACAACTGCCCCTAATATGCAAACCACTGATACGCTCCCAATGGTACATCTCCCTGTTACTGGGAATGGTCAGCACACTCCCAACCCCCTTTATTTTACCGAACAAAGTCAGAGGTATAACTTTTACTTTATTCTTTCTTTTTGGTCATTTATTAAATATAATACATTAGTCCTTTACACATTATTTCCATTTTAAACACAGCCCCCCACCATCATGTGTAAGCAACATTGCAAGTACGAGTTCAGCTCATGCACTACATGTCGACTTAGGTAGGAATTTTCTTAGGGCCATGGATGTTATATGCCCTTATTGTTATGCTTTACATTGTATTGATGAAAGGTTATCGACCTCAGCAAAGAGTCGACCTCTATTTGAGTTGAGAAGTGTTGTAGACAAGGATAAGTTCGATTACCCCATCTACTTGAACACCCACCTAAAATTAAACATTTGTTTGATGGTAATGATGTTCAGTGCAAGTCTTTCCAAAGTCATATTAGAGAGTATAATGTTGCTAATGCATTTACAAGTCTTGGTGTCCAGATGGATGATAGGGTCCTCAGAGGTAGGGGTCCATCATCTTTCACCATTCATGGTGAGCTACATCATCATACTAGATCCTTATTACTGGAACCGGGACATGTAGAAGAAGCTTCATACGCATAATTATACATTTATGATCCCAGTGTGGCTTTGAGTGTTAGGTAATGTAGGAATCCACAATTACGAAGTGATGTACTTCAAATAATTCAACGGTACTTGGAGGCAAACAATCCTTTTATATTGAAATACCGACAGGCGTTTGCGATTTTAGATGCATCCTCTCGATCTGGACACTACTTGCCAGCATATCTTCATTACAATTCTTCAAAAGATCGAAGAATGTATAATTTTTCGTCGAATGATGAAATTGATATTATTTTGCCCGACGATGGCCATAATTCGTTCGCAATGAGAGACTTTATTGTTCGCCTACATGGTGGGAATCAGTTGATGCAAATCAATTAATGTCACCCGGCTTACCTTCTTTGCACTATGTTCTTTTATACCCTCATGGTCAACTTGGTTAGGTGCCCAAAATGAAGCTATGGGATGTGGAAAATAGTGTTGATCAAAACCATCGACTGACTCAAATGGATTATTATGGTTATCATTTGTTTCAGCATGGCAATGAGTACTCTACAATTTTGAGAGGAGGTAAACTTATGCAGGAGTTCATTGTGGATGCATGGGCTTCAACAGAACAAAGTCGTTTAACTTATTTCAGACTTAATCAAAGCAAACTTCGTGTCGAATTATACAAAGATCTTACCGATGCTATATTTGAGGGTATTGAACCATTGCAAATCGACAGGTGAATGATTTTTCCATGTTCTTTTACCGATAGTGCATGTAATATGTTTAATATTTATTAAGATTCAATGTCCATCACATGATACAACCAACACCCTGATATTTTTCTCACAATGACTGCCAATCCTAAATGGCCTGAAATCACTAACCAACTCTTACCGGGTCAAAATGCACTCGACCGTCCAGATTTGGTTGCACGTGTTTTTGAACTGAAGAGAAAATCATTGATGAAGGAGATTAAAGATAATAATATTTTTGGTAAAAAAGTAGCCCATGTTTTTACAATCGAATTTCAAAAACGGGGTTTGCCCCACATGCACGCTCTTCTTTTCCTCGATAATCAAAACAAGATTAAAACATGTAGACAAGTAGATAATGTTGTCTCTGCAGAGTTTCCAAATCCCACTAATGACCCAACACTACTCCAAACTATATTGAGTTGCATGGTACACGGTCCATGTGGCCCCCAGAATCCAAATTCGCCTTACATAGAGAACAGTATATGCACGAAGAAATACCCCCGAGCATTTGCAAAAGCCACAACAATGGACAATAATGGGTATCCACTCTAGCTTCATCGTAATGACGTTAAAGAATATACAACTGCAAATGGAAATAAGGTATCCAACAAAGATGTTGTCCCGTATAATCCGTATTTTTCTAGACTTTTCAATTGTCACATAAACGTCGAGGTTTATGCTGGGTTACATTGCGTTAAATATATTAACAAGTATATATATAAGGGTCATGATCGCATGACTATGGTTTTGGGAGGAGTTGATGAGATCCAACAATATCTAGATGAAAGGTATATTGGATTGCCTGAAGCAAAATGGCGAATTTATGGGAATCACATGCATCAAGAGAAACCATATGTTACACGATTAGATTTACATTTACCTGGCATGCATCATGTTGTGTTTGATCCTTTAGATACATCAACTACGATGGCTCAAAAAGCCAAGGATCAAATGAGTTTATTAACGGGGTTTTTTCATTTTGTCCATTGAATCCTTCTGCATGAATTTATACCTACCAGGAGTTTTCGCAACATTTTGTTTGGAGCTATAAAACAAAACTCTGGACTCCTAGAAATACATTTGAGTTTGCTATTGGGCGAATTTACTATGCTAGCCTGAGTTCTTGAGAGAGGTTTTATTTGCGATTTCTTTTAACTGTTGTCAAAGGACCTACATCATTTGAGTGCTTACGCACAATGAATGATGTCCTACACGATACATTCAAATCAGCGTGTATAGCGAGAGGATAGCTTGAAGACGATAATGGAACCAGTTTTTCATTCATATATGTGATGATTTGATGCATAAGTTGCGCACATCATTCTCCATCTCAAATCTAACGGACTTCTAAGTTCAAGATTACGGGTTGCATCTTCTGAATGAGGTGCTTCAAGAGTCTGGTAAGAGTTTAGCTGACTTTCCTCCAATGCCTCAACCAACTTTCAATTGGACAACTTTGGGTGGGAACGGCTTACTTTCTGAACATCATCGACTACACTCGTTAGCAGGGCAAAGTGACGCACAGTTAGATGTTGACCGCCTTAATGAAGGACAATGTATAGCTTACTCTGCAATAACAGTATCCATTTTCGAGAATAAGGGAACTACTTACTTTTTAAATTGGGGTGCTGGCACCGAAATGACTTTTTTGTACAATACAATTGCAACCTTTCATCGTAGTTTGGGTCACACAGTTATTACTGTCGCATCGTCAGGGATTGTTGTTAGTTGATGGTCAGACTGCACATTCTACATTTTGCACACCGTTGGATATTCTTGAAAACACGAATTTTGGTTTTACAAAGCAGTCAATACATGCGGAGCTATTTAAATCAGCCAAGCTTATAATATGGGATGAAGTACCTATGTAACATAGGCATTATGTTGACATTGTTGATAGGACACTTCAATATATCTTGGATGTTAAAAGGCCTTTCGGGAGAATTATAATAGTTCTTGGCGGTGATTTTCGACAAATTTTGCAAGTTGTCCCTAGAGGAGTTCGAGAGGAAATTGTTTCTGCTTCACTAAGGCGGTATGCACTTTGGAGGCACATCAATATTTTGTCCTTACATCTAAACATGCGTCTCAACCCTTTGGAGCCCGAAACAATTGAATTTTCTAAGTTCTTGGATCAGGTGCCTATATTTAGTTTATTCTATTTTATTTTAACATTATTCCTTAAACCTAATACGTGCATCTGACTTATTTTTCTTTTAGGTTGGGTTCAACCCACTTGAAAATGTACCATTGCCTCCGAAAACACACAAGTGTAATGATTTCCATAATTTAATTGTGATGGTGTATCCATTATTGAATGTGGTAGGTACCGTTACACCAACCTTCCTCACTGAACGTATAATTCTTGCCGCGTGAAATGACGATGTGACAGCTATAAATAACGTGGCATTGAATATTTTTTCGGGCGATACAAAAACTTTTTTTGGTGCTGACAAGATGTGCAACGACGAATCGAGTAGAGACGTACATAGTCAATACCCTAATGAGTTTTTGAACTCTCTTAATCCTACTAGTTTACCCCTTTTTAAGTTGAACTTAAAAGTGGGTTGTCCAATTATGCTTTTGAGAAATATTTCCCCGAAGGATGGTTTATGCAACGGAACACGATTAGTCATTACAAAATGTGGGGAGCATGTTATCGAGGCACAAATATTGACCGGTGATAAGAGCGGTAATTCAGTTTTCATTCCCAGAGTCTCCCTCACTCCTTCATCTGCGGAAATTCCTATAAAAATGACGAGACGACAATTCCGAATCCGACTTGCATATGCAATGACAATCAATAAATAACAGGGCCAATCTGTAAAGTTTGTGGGAATTGACTTGTGCACACATGTTTTTAGTCATGGCCAATTATATGTAGCACCATCTCGATGCACAAGTGCAAATCACATTAGAATCCTCCTTCCCAATGATTGTTTTCTTTCTACAACAAACATTATGTTCCCGGAGCCATTTTATAAAGTACGTGGTTTTCTTCATTTCCCTATATATTACACACGTGACGCCTTTATATCTTTTAATCGCTTTTTAACAATTCTTAGGATTGGGTGCCTATGGTTGAGCATCAAAAGCGGCTGAATACACGCAAGTTGCTTACATGGGGTTATCACAACAAGGTACATTGTCTCTATTAATGTCTTTTTTTTAATTTATGTAATGTTTCTTCTTGGTGGTTGTAAATTGCGTTAATCTTCCTATCAACTACATCGAGATTGATACGTGGACATTCCGTAGGGTGATTACGAGGACGTATCCTGCGAATCCATGATTGGCTTACGCTAGAATAATATTTTGGGATGTCCGCCTTTTTGTAAAGCATATGGTTTGAGTTACTACACACTATGGGATGATTGTTCATGTTGTTTTTGTAGTCTGCTAAGGCTTTTTTTGTAGTTTTAAAGACTTTTTTTATATAGTCTCCTAAGGCTATTTTTGTAGTCGTAAAGCTTTTATTCTAGTCGTCTAAGGCATTTTCTGTAGTCTAAAGGCTTTATATATAGTCCTACTAAGGCTTTCTTTCACATTACATCATCCATATGTAGTTTTGTAAGTACTAAATGTATAAATTCATTGATACCTTTTGGGTTGATACGACGTAACTGACTATGACGTAGTTTTATACGAGCGATTATCATTTCACAACCCTTACTCATTTGTTTTGTTTATCATGTTGCTTTTAATCCATATATAATATCTCATCAATTTTTTTTCATTTTTTATGTTCTTCATTTAAGTTGTCTTGTAGATTGTTATTTCAAATATATAATTGTGTTGGTTATTCACAAATACATAAAGTACACCCAATTGAATGTGTAAGTCATTATTTCCAATTTCATCCTTTTTTTTATATAGATACAATTTATTAGTAATTGAACCTTTCTTGATGTGTTTTTCCATACTGTCACACTGACATTGTCCTTTCAATTTATTTTTCAGCAAAATGTTGACAACTCGAAATTACAAGGGAGTCTACTTTTAAGGAATGAAACATTGCAGTGGAACAAAATAGCTAAATTTGTGCAGCCATTTAGTTGCGGCGTGAATTATAATCCGTGATGGATAAAGTTCTTTTTAATTAAATTTATTGGTATTTGTTTTCCTTATACAGGGCGAATTGTCCTAAAAACAAAGGAAGCTCTACCCGATTTTATTTTTTTTGAATTGTCAGGTTTTGTGCATGACTTTTTATAAAATATAAATAGGTGATGTATGAGTCACCATTTTCATTGTTAAAGTATTTTTTTATACCTTAAATGGGTAGATAGTCTTATAAACAAACGAAACTCTGCCTAACTTTATTTCTTTTATACAAGGTCCATGAGTGTATTTATTTGGTTATTGAAGTATTTTTTTATACCTTAAACAAGTGGATAGCCTATAAATAAACGAGACTTTGTCCAAAAAAAATTTAAAATTTTAACTTATTTATATTGAGATTAAATCAGGTCGATCGTTATTTTGTTGTCATTATTTTAACATAAAAGATTCATACCATGATATCTGTATGTATGTATGTATGTATGATTCAATCAACGACGTATACTTTCAAAAATTTGCATACTACCTTTAGGCACAAGCATACCCTAGTGTAGGGGTGTGCACGGGTCGGTTCGGTTCGGTTCGATTTTGGACCGCAATCCAAACTGAACCAATCGGTTCGATTTTGGAAAGGGTTAGACCGAAACCAAACCGACAATGAAAAAAACCGTTGGTTTCGATTTATGTCGGTTTCGGTTCGATTTTGGTTAGTTTTCGATTTTGGTCAGTTTTTTTTGGGCGGTTTTCGATTTTGGCCGGTTTTTAAGGCCGGTTAATGGATTTTGCATATAAAAATATAAGTTTTTAATATAAATATTGATATCGGTTCGGTTCGGTTTTTTCCACGGCTAGACCGCCAACCGAACCGACATGATCGATTTTTTAATTCCTTAAACCGTAAACCGAACCGGGCTAAAAAAAAACCGCCTGTTTCGATTCGGTTCGGGCCGGTCGATTTTTTTGCACACCCCTACCCTAGTGTGTGTGTGTGTGAGTGTGTGTGTGTGTGTGTGTGTGTATATATATATAAGATTATCTTTTCCAAGTCCATGGCCTGAGACTTATATTTTATTAACCATTACAAACAAACGCCCTATTTGGTTACACAAATTATTTAATTATTTAAATTGCTTCATTGTGAATGAGTAAAATTGAAATGAGTTTAAATTCAATTTCACACCATGTTTGGTAATTTAAAATTGATATTATTTTTCAATGAGGAAAAAAAGTTAAAAACATATTAAGAGATGGGGGAAGGGGAGGGAGGAAATGAATGGAAAGAGAGGGAGGAACAAGTACTTTTTCGGACTCCTATTTCAAATGAATGCATTTCACGTGAAATGATCCAATTTCAAATTTTACACGTGTTAAAATGAAGCAATTAATGAATCATTTCATTAATGAAACCAAACACATTTAATAGATCAATTTATAAATGAATCGATTTACAATTTCTGGACAACAAAACAGACCAAAGAAATATAAGAGTTGAAAGAAGATGCCATCTTTCATTTTGTTGACAAAAATCTAGCCTTATTGGTACAAATTGTGAGCGTAGCTTAATTGCTACAAATGCACTTTATACACGGTGCAAGTACCATAAACATACTATGACAGGCTAAAAAAGAAAAAGGTTAAAATTGAATTGTGTTGGGCCAAAATCAAATGCACTTGAAAAATACAACATAACTTCTTGCCCTTTTCTTAGGGTGGAGGTGTCTTACCTCGGAAAGTAACAACATATACTAAAACTCCGGGGTGCTTCAAACGAAGTAGGGGGACACTAACAGCCTCTACCCCTGTGATTGCCTAACAAAAAGAATGTAAATTTGTGTGAGAAACGACCATAGGTAACTTCATGTTTTAGGCCTCTTTGGTGGGCCCATGTCTCCAGCATCAGGCTTGCGCTTTATCCCCAAGAAATGCTCAACCTGAAAATGGATATTAAACAAGTAAAAACACACATACATGTGTGTGTATATATATAAAGGTCGTACCCAGTGCACAAGGCGCCCGCTTAACTGCAGGTCTGGAAAAGACGAATGTCGATGAGCCTTGCCCCATATATTGAGAAGCTGCTCCTATGTTTCGAACCCGAGACCAACCGTAGCTTGGGCGAGGGCACTTGCCATTGTACCAAAGTACGACCTCTATAAGCGTGTATGTGTGTGTCTATATATATATTAAGGGTCATTTGTGCTTTAAAGTTCATTTTTTGTGTGAAATATGAGCTTGAGGTTCAATGTTTTTCGTTTTATCAGGTTGGGGTAGAAAATGTTCAATAAACTTTTTATAATGTTTTGAGGATCATTTATGACGTTTTATTGGTATTTATTTACACTGTCCACCCCAACCTCGTTAGTCTCACAAGTACACCCCAAAAGTACAAATAACCCTTACTCAAACTAAATGTCAAAAAATTTAAATTAAATTTTGAGGCATATAAGATAATTTGACAGCTTTCCAAGAGTCCAAGCCAAGGATCTATTATGCAGCACGTGTGAAATAGTAGCAAACTATGCAGGCAATGGAACCAAAGGATAGACACTATATATACACTATTTGAAGAACATAAGACGGATGAATAACGAGATGAAATCTGATATTCTTAGTGGAATTGAGCAGAATGCCTTATCCTTGAGCATAAAACTAGAAACAACATATAAATAAATAAATAATAATAAGAGATAAAATAAATAAATAAAATGATAAAGTGGAAAGTGGGGGAGCCTCCACAAAGAAAAAATGACCATTGCTCTCTGAATAATTACTTGGAAAAAAAATGCAAAAAATAAATTAATTAAATTAAATAAAAGTATTGAACAATCAGTTATTTGCAAATACCCCCCTGAACTATTTTTTGATACAAAGGACTTTTTAGCGATGTTTGTAGCGACATAGTTTTTACAAACCCCCTGTATGCTCAAATACAGCTTTTTGCAACAAAATGCATATCAGCGCGGAGTGGAAGGGGGAATTGGAAATATTTCATGAGGGTTCTTGCAAAATCTGGTTCACGGATGGTTTTTACAATTTACCCTACTTTATCCAAATTTATAGAATATTACAAGCTGCCTTCTGGTGGGGTGCACAGAATCAGCAATTTTAAAATCACAGGAAAAATGTACTTTTAATCTTACAACATGGAATGATGAGCCATTTCTGTTACCTAGTGAGCACTACAGACAGTAAACAGAGTGAGGATGCCCACGCATACAACAATAATCTTGTGCGCGTGACTGCCTAAGAAGATTATGTTAGTCCAAGTCTTGATGGTCATAATAGTTGTTCAACCCATTCATCAACAATCAAGAAAAGCCCAATCTAGACAACACAGGTAAGATACTATAATCTGAATTTGGTCCAGCGGTTCAAATTAAGAATTTTGGAATTTTTGTACCAAATCCTTGCTCGATTCCAATAAGTGGGGTTTGTAAGTCCTGCTTGAACTTCCTCTTATACGTGCTTACACCAGTATATAAGATATTTTAGTGTGATGTAACTTTGGCCCCCCCCTTTCTTCGGTCGTACGACAGTTTGATGCCAAATTTTGCAAATAATACACCTTACTCCCAAAATGATATTTTATGACACTACTGAAGATTTTTTGTGACACTCTATAAGAATTTGAGATGCTTTGGGGGGTTAAAGGTATATTACTGCAAACTTTGGCACCCAGATGAAAATAAGATAAAACAAATAACTACCATTTACCGAACTTATTATTCAAGCATCATAGTAACCTATGAAGCACGAATACTTCTAAAAAGGCAACATGTGCGTCAATACTTCATGTACACTCAAGGACATGTGTCCAACATTTCTTTTACGTGTCCATAATTTAGATATAACATACGTTATTTAGGACACATACTCGACACTTGTCCTTATCAAGTATAACGTGTCATAAATGCCAAACATTATCAAAACACATCTTAAATGATACGAGTTTTTCTTTCAATGCGCAAGATATATAACACGAGAAAATTAAAAAATAAGTTTATAATTGTAAAAGTAAGCCAGTTGAAGATTTTATTAGATGTAATAATAATAATAATAATAATAATAATAATAATAATAATAATAATAATAATAATGACATGCAAGTAATTTACATGTACGTTTTTACATATTTTTATACCCACAAACTGGTATACATATATTCCTCTTATAAATCTCCTCTTACAGAATAAAAGATGACTGTTGAATCCTATGGTTTCTAAATAATAGGTTTCACATTTCAACCATATGATATTAGATCTACTTGTCCTAACAAAATGTTTCTTACACTTTAATTTATATATTAAGCAAGTGTTCTGTTGACACGTCATCAATGTGTCCATGTCCTGCTTTTCTATTAAAAAAAATTATGTCAGCGTGTCTATGTTGTGACTTTCCTGTGTCCAAGTCATCATCGAGAGCAACACATCTTTTATTTTTTTGCAAATAACCCACTAATGTCCCAATTACACCTTGAACTAGAATTTTTGTTGCAAATACCCTCTTCTGGGGACTGTTTATGACATTAACCGAGGTTTTCATAACAAAATGCATAGTTCCGGGGATGGGGATTCGGGCGGGGGATTGTAAACAGCTCAGGGGAACTTTCTTGCAAAAAAAAGAGAGGGGATGCTGGTATGAATTGAGAGGCTTAGAAGGTTTTTTAGTATATACTCACTTGAGTGGCATTTTGTTATTCTCTATTATGTACTTTTCTTTTATTGTTATTTAGTTGTTTTGTTAAGCATTATAGGCTATGAAGCACGGACTCCACAAGTAATACGTGTTTCGACACGACTCGCAACACGCGACACGTGACACGTGATTTTTCTAAAAACTAGGATACGACACGCTAGGATACATATAATATATAATATATGTTCAAATATATATATATATATATATATATATATATATATATTAATGAAATAAAACAAATTTTTTCCATAAAATATATTATTAGAGCATTCTTAACATGAAATTAAGAAAATGGACCATACAAAACAAAATTCAAACACACTTTAAAATCAAAAATCATAAATAAAGCAAAATACCATCACATAAGAGAAAAAAAATTAAAATTAAAAACGTCACCTTTTTTAATTGTGATATTGAGAGAGTTGAGACGAGAGTTAAATCATCTTCTTATCTTCCATTTGACGCTCACTTACGTCAATTGGTATCAGAGCCTCGTTAGCTCCACCCGCTATTGTTGTTGCATAACAAATTGTAGACAACGACAAATGGAACCTAAGAAGAGGCTTGCTCCAGTTGATTCGCACACCGATAGGCTCCAGGAGGTTTTAAATCACCTCGTAGCGTGATTTGACGCTCTTAAGGCTCGTCTTCCTCCACCCGACGCATTCACGAGCCGCTCCCAACACAAACCAAAACCCTAATTTCATCGCCAACATTGCCCCTCCTCCACCCTCGGTTACACCACCACAACGGAATCCTAAACCCAAACAAAAATCCTCTATCAAACCTCAAAAAAAAAAAAAAAAAAAAAGCGGAATTGAAATCCAACCCTAGGCTTAGAGTGGGGAGAGAGGAGAAAGTTGAAAAGAAAATGGGAAGAGAACGGGTTGAATCGACCATCCCCACCGCCTTTTCAACTCCGGTGACTCTCCGTATACTCCGACAAGTCCCGGCGACATCTAATCGGGATGTTGAAGGCCAGGGATGGGTGGATCTAGGGTTTCAAAACCCTAAGCTGATTTTTTACCCGTGTGGGTTTCGATTAGCCCGAGAAGAAGACGGAAAAGAGGCGGGTTCTTCAGACTGCATCACACCTCCGGTGGTCACCATCGCCAGCCCTATTCAGGACTCGGTGATGTTGCAGCCCTTGTATAAAACTGAAATCCAACCGCGACGAAAGAATTTCAGTTTTATACATAAGACAGTGATAAAATTCTGCCTGGTTTCGTTGATTCAATAATTGAAATTCAAAGTGGTGAAACAAAGTCCTTTTCACTCGTAGATCCTGAATCGTGAAAACAAGAAAGCCTTCGTGGTGTTCATGCTCAATTTACTGTTGGGTCTTGATTTGGTCAACTGATCTGGTGGACTGTTTGGACCTAAACCTTGAATTGTTATTCTCTATTGCTTAGTTGGATATTTGAAACATTTTGGGCTTGAATTCCTTCAATTTTTGCCCAGTTTAAATGCTGGTTTGGGATTGAAATTTGGAGTTTACAAATTTTATTTTGGCCCAAATTTTGAGAAAAAATTTTGGATGATAAAATTTTGGGCCTCTTTAACTTTGACAATTACGTTGGGGCCCCGAAATTTTTCTTTTCCTCTTCGGACACATATTTTAGGTATTTTTTACTCTGGACTTTAATTTTGAAAACTCGAGGACGAGCTTGGTGTTAAGTGGGAGGGAATGATGTGAATTGAGAGGCTTAGAGGTTATTTTTAGTACATACCCACTTGAGTGACATTTTTGTTATTTTCTCTATTATGATGTACTTTTCTTTTATTGTTAGTTTAGATGTTTTGCTTGGTATTATAGGAGGAAAGTATTAAAGTCTAGTAAGGGCATGAATGTAATTAGGACCTGTTCTTGTAGCTTAAGTCTAGATCCTTCTACTTCTCCCTATAAATACTCCCCATATAGCCCAAGTCTAGATCCTTTTACTTCTCCCTATAAATACTCCCCGTGTAACCTCATTTGAGGCATTCCTACATTTATGATATTGAGAAAAATTTGAGACGATAATTAAATCGTCTTCTTATTTTCCATTTAACGCTCATTTACGTCAGATGCACTCTAAGGTTTCAAATAAATATAATTATTGTTCTTTTTCAGGACAAAGGAGGTGGGGAATGGAGAGAGAGAGAGTTACATACATTGGAAGAAATTGATTATTAAATGAGTGTGAAGGACTAGCCTAACAATCGAACAATGTTGGCACCTTCGACCGCCCTAACTCAACAGTAGCCAAAAAAAATTAATAATGAAGACAATATGTACAAGTAGTATTATTTAACAACCAATGTGCTAGATTCAAATATTCCTTCACCCTTGTTAGAGACCCCACAGACAGTACACTTGCACCTAAACTCTAATTTGAGGTTTTGATGTGTGTGCTTCAGGGAGGGAAGTCATTCCCTGTGTTTGTTTTGCTTGTTAACCTTTTGACCTTGTATAGTTTTTTTACATTCATATATCTGACCGAGGTCTACCTAATAAAATCTTGCTTTGGCCAGAAACACAACAAGATATTAAAGAAAACTGGTCTAAGAAAAAAGAGCAGAAAAACATACAGCAGGCATGAAATGAGTATCTTGATCGTAGTTCCTCAATGTGCTAAGAATTTACGGATAATATATATAAATCGTGATGGGGGTAATAAATGCATCATCTACAAATTACACTAACCTTTCTATCTCCAAGCATAGGTGTTAAGCCCCCAGGGAGGTCTTTCTCAACAGTAGCAAACCCACTTCTAGGGTCACTTGTTTGCCTGGAAATGAAACAAAGTAAATGAATCTTGTATAGTGTTATCACAAGAATGATTTTGAAAAATTTATTCAATTCAACAAAATATATATAATGAACAAGGTAGACATTGAATGATCTGTAAAACGAAGTGAGTGCAATTACCAGAGGGCCAAATTAGAATGCTGCCAAGAAATCCTCGAATTAATCAAACTCCATCTTATTAACTGCTCTCAATTTATTATATATCCTAGGACTATAATTAAACTGTGTGCATGTTCACAAAGCACTAATTTCCAACAGACCCAGTCAGATATTTTAAGAAATCTTAAAATTGAAACCCAATAGATGAATATAATTCCTTGACAATACCCCTTCATAAAGTATACACATAATGACATAATTTAGAAAGTGCGTCCAAACCCCAAAACTGGGTGGAGAATTCCATGTATACACACACTAACCAAAATACGAGCATTCAAGTCGAGCCCCAAAAACACATTAAGACCTTTATAAAAATAAGAATGATGTTCTACAAGAACAAACTAAAATTTCCAAAAATTTAACAGAAGTTACATAAAAAAGTGAAGTGGAGGGTCCTTCCCCTCAAAACAAGTCTCATTGCCCTCTCCAAAATGTGCCAAAAAAATACAAAAAGCATCCGCATTCCATTCTTTTGAGAAATTTCTTTTCTAAGAATGAGATATACAAGACATTCTCTGCAT
Source organism: Sambucus nigra (assembly GCA_949130495.1). NCBI lineage: Eukaryota > Viridiplantae > Streptophyta > Magnoliopsida > Dipsacales > Adoxaceae > Sambucus > Sambucus nigra. Next base: position 97,299,429 of record OX422212.1, read on the forward strand.
ATATTTTGGAGAAGAAGTTGAAAGCAAAACGGAATGATGCCTAATGTGAGAGAGAGAGAGAGAGAGAAAGTCTATAAAAACAGCAAGGATCTCCACGAAACCAACTATCAGTTCAGGTTTTGCGAGAAGAGGAGAGAGTATTCACAAGTTGTTTTGGGGGGGGATGGGAGGTGAAATGGTTGAGCTCCTGTTCGTATGAAGCTTCAAGGAACCCGGGTAGATATTACAAAAGGTGGTATAGAGCGTGATTGCATGCACTTGATTCAATCGATATGATACCTTCTTTGCCATAGTGGTCAAGTAGGCTGGATCGCATACAGTTTTTAAGCTCCCATAATTGATTTGGGAGAGGAGGGAGAGAACTCAAGAAGGGTGTTTCCAGTTCTTGCTCCTAACTACAGGCTGCTTCCGTTGAGCCATGGCCTTCATCACCCATTAAAGTTTTCACTGGTTCTATAAGAGTGGATATCACTATTTGTATTGATTCCTGCCTCTCTAGGGTGGTTTTCCTTGAAAGACCGTTGGCAGGGCATGTTAGGAAGTCGCAGTAGAGCCTACGACTTGTGAAGAGCTAGCGACGTGGTAAAAGGAGAGGTGGAAATCTCCTGGAGAGGTCCATGGACATAGTATAAATGGCCTCTTATTCCCTTTTTTTTTTGCATTAGAGAGGGAGGCGCTAAGGATCTTGGAATTTAAGCTACGGTTGTTAAGGGTGACCCTATTTGGTTAGACAGCTAGCATCCGTTGGGTGTAGCGTTAAGACAGAAGAGAGACCAGACCGCTGGTGAATAAGGGTTGTTTGACTACCTCCCCAGATTCGAAGACGTACTGAAATACTATGTCAAACGATAATCTGTATTTTTTATTCTATATGACAAATAGAAGAATTGTTGTGAAGCAATTCCATATTGAAGAAAGAATCGAATATTTCATTGATCAAATCATTCACTCCATAGTTTGATAGAAAAGAAAATAGAGTCGAAAGACACCAACGCAATGTTGTATCAGATTGTCTTCTTGTAGTTGGATCTCCAAGTTTTTGGAATGCCCCAAATTCTACATGAGCATCAGATTGTCTTCTTGTAGTTGGATCTCCAAGTTTTTGGAATGCCCCAAATTCTACATGAGCATCGCCAGTGAATAAGAGTGTGGGAGCTTTCATAGCAATAGGTCAGCATAGGGAGTATTTAGGGAGTATTTAGGAGGGGATGCTGATACTCAAGAAGGAAGAGAGCTCCGGTGGCCGAGGATTTTGGCCAGAGTAAGAAACGGTTATCAGAAAGGTTAAAATTAGCCGTCGGTGATTGGGTATGTGAGGTTCTGATTTGGGAAGCATGCTATTACAGGGAAGAGAATCCACTAGCAGCTGTCGAAATGGCGAAAAGAGGAGAGAGAAGAGGTGCAGGTGAGGCTTACGTGACGGTGAAGAGGGTGAAAGAAGTAGCTGCCAAGGTATCTGCGTCTCCTGCTGAAACAGATGTCAGATGTTAGGAGAATATGGATAAGGATAAGGACGGAGTGGCAAAGGAGGGGGAGGTGCAAGAGCGTTGGGAGATGGTTTTGAATTGCGCTGTGGACACTGTTGTAAAGCACATGATGGAGAGGTTTCCTCTAAAGTTACTGTGCCTTACTTAGTCTTCTTATTCCTGCTTCCTTTGATAAAGTTCCTCTACCTGAACCTAGTTCGAGACAGGCCATAACTTATAATAAAATCTTACGTAAACTACACGTCAATGGCTAAAAGAAATAAACCAAACCCTAATTTTTATTAAGAGAATCAAAAGATATCTATTACTTCAAGGATTGCAAAAGTACGTACAAAAGAGATTACAAGGGGTATTTATATGAGATGGATTACTTGATAATCAAGTAAATAGCTCAAATGACTAAAAGGATCAACTAAAAATAAAAGAATGCCTAATTAGTCCCAAACATGCTTGGAGACTAATTAAGGAAAGAAAATGCCTAAAATAACTAAAAATAGAAAATAGAAATAAAAGGAAAAGGAAAAATAAATGGAAAAATAAAAGAAAAATAACAACGGATTCCCATCACTCTCCCCGTCTTCGAAAAAGCTCGTCCTCGAGCTTGAAAGGTAAACGGTCAACGTGGTTAGGCCACCTTCCAAGAAATCTTCAATTTGATGCCGGAGGCGCCCCTCGTACGCGACTTGCGTAACAACTTTCAAGAACCCCAAAAAAATTCAAGCAAGAAATGTAAGGGTTTAGGCTTTCTTGATTTTCTTTTGTTGCCGAGGAGGTCGGGAAAGTCCGGTAGGGCTGATAAACCCTCTTTTCTTGGTGGATCGGAAAACCCCAAACATGAAACCCTTATTTCTCCAATCGGGCCTGGATTATGGACATTATTAGGTTGTTCGAGCAGGGGTGTGATCCCAAGATGTCCAGGTATGGACTTCGGTCTGACCAGATCAGATTTCAGCCACTGGTTGATGATATCTGGGTCGATCGCGCATCCAGAATGGCCGGAAAGTCTTGTTTGTCTGAGGAGGTCCGCTCGTTGCCCTCTGACGCGGGGCTCGGTCTCTATTTATGGGTCGGAAACTCCGGTTTTTGGGCCCTGATTGCTGTCAATTTGGACATGGGCGAGTAGATCCAAAATTTCAGTGGAGTCGGGTAGGTCGGAAGTAACACTTGGGGTGGCACGGCTAGGGTTTGAATTTTGAATTTTGAATTTTGAAGAATTGTTGTAAGAAGGCCTCAAATTGTTGTTGTCGTCTTCGTAACACCTCTTCTATTTTGCGATCCATTTGATCTTTCAATTCTTGCATATCTTCCAATTGAGTCTTGGATTTTCTTGAAGCCATTACGAGTAGCGTACAATTTGTTGATAAACTTGCACACACCGATACAAACTAACACACGAACACCGATGTTTGGACCGACACCCACTTTGATACCAATTTTGACGTAAACCACACGTCAATGGCCAAAAGAAATAAACAAAACCCTAATTTTTATAGAGAGAATCAAAATATGTCTTATATTTCAAGGATTGCAAAAGTAAGTACAAAAGAGATTACAAGGGGTATTTATATGAGATCGATTACTTGTTAATCAAGTAATTTGCTAAACTGACTAAAAGGACCAACTAAAAATAAAAGGACCAATTCTTGAAAATCGAATGGTAGCCCGAGGTGAATCAGTGGCTCAAATGATGGCTCAACAAGCCTTCAATTGGCCAAAATTAGAGAGAATTCCTCTTTGCCCATCGATGGCCCCTACCATCTGAACTCCCCAACCTTGAACACTAATTCCAATGATCAATAAATACCCTAATCTAATCATCCTAAACCATCCTAAGAGCTAATTTTCCCAAGTCTTCAAGAACCTCACAAACCCTAACTGCATCCAAGAAATTTGTTCTCAAACCTATCTTGATGAAAATTCTAACTACCTGCCCCTATCAAACCCATTGCAAAGCCTAGGGATGCGATCGCTGCCCAGGTCCATTCTATCCCTCGACAACCTCCAATTAGGGTTGCAATCCTACCCCAAGGTGTGCAAACCCTAGGCGATACCCTCCCTACATTCGGCCACCCACCCCCTAGTGGTGGATGTCCCTCAGCCCCCCTCCCTTACCGAGACAAATTAAAACAACCTCTAACAATAACTGAAAAATCACACCACCGCACGGGCCCAATACCACGATCAAAGTACCCACCTCACCGACTTCGTCGGAAACACACCACATCCACATCCAAGGTTGACATGTATTTGATGGAGGGTAGGGCAATGTTGAAGCTTCCCCAAGTACCAATTAATAGTCGATCAACTCTTTTCGTTCCTTCATACTCAAATCAATGGGTTCGTGACAAGGGACATCGTATTCATGATTGAGTTCAACGTCCACCCCCTCAGGTGGGTTCCCAAATTTGTGGTAGTACTTACGGCTATCCACTCGAGGGAATTAGGGATTATTCCAATATCGGGTTCCCGTCATTCCAATCCAAACCCTCTTCGATGTCTCAACATTAATGATATGTTCTCGGAGTCCCCTCCCTACTCTAACTTCAAGGAAAACCCCACGTTGTTCCGTTGGAGAATCGAAAGTGTTTTGCTTGTGGCAAGTAAGTGCATCTCAAGGTTGATTGCCCCACTCGAGTCCCAACCAATCCAAATGTGATCCAAAATTGAGGGACTCCATCTGCCTCACGTTCATCTTGGAAATCAAACCCATGTGCTTAAGGCCCTTATGATGAATCTTGGGATGATGAGGACAAGTGTTCTAAAAGGCAGGCCTATACGTGAGGCTTTTTAGAAACACCCTGCATAAAGCATAAGCGTGGCAAAAGGCACGGTCAACACGTACAAGGCGAGATCAACGATATACGCACGCCTAAGCACGGAAAGGCGTGAAAAGCCAAACCTTTTTCTAAGTTTAAGTTTTTCTTCTTATCAAAAACCTTTAAACGAACAAAACAACTCCCCCCCCCCCCCAAAAAAAAAAAAAAAAAAAAAAAAAAAAAAATTGGTATAGTATTGATTCTACTTCAAGATGTTTTTACTTGTAATTTTTTCTTATTTTATTTCATGATGTTTCTGCTTATGTTTTTTTTCTTATTCTTTTATAGTTTTTTTGGTTTTACTTGTGTTTTTTTCCCTTATCTGTTCGAGAGGGATGATGTTTTTGCTTATGTTTTTTCTTCTTATATCTGAATATATTGTTTACTAACTTATATTATATTATATTTGATTATATTATATTATATTATATTATATTATATTATATTATATTATATTATATTATATTTGAGCTGAAATATATTATATTATATTATATTATATTTGATTGCATTTACATTATATTTGAAATATATTGTTTACTAACTTATTTTGTTACTAACTTGTTTTGAAATATATTGTTTACTAACTTATATTGCTTACTAATTTATATTATATTATATTATATTATATTTGATTATATTATGGAGCATGCATATGGAGAAAAGGGTTACCAAATATGCGGATATATTTTCAAATTTCAAGGTATGTATTATTTTATTGTTTTACTAGCCTTGGTACAATTAAAAATATTTTTAAAAAAAAGGTGAAACGCCTTTTAACGCCTAGGCTCCTAAGGCTTGAGACTTGACCTCCACGCCTCAACCACGCCTCGCGCCTTTTAGAACCTTAATGAGGATGTTGGAGAAAAAGGTGTGACGTAAACTACACGTCAATGGCTAAAAGAAACAAATAAACCCTCACTTTTAGAGAGAGACTCAAAAGATGTCTTATATTGAAGAATGGAAAGTCAAGTACAAATGGGAATACATAAAGTATTTATATGGGCCAAATTACTTGCTAATCAAGTAATTAGCTAAAATAACTAAAAGGACCAACTAAAAATAAAAGAATGCCTAATCAGTCCCGAACATGCTTGGAGGCTAAGTAAGGAGAGAAAATGCCTAAAAAGAACTAAGAATAGAAAATTGAAATAAAAGGAAAATAACAATGGAATCCCATTAAAGTATTTCATACAAGGATGGTGATTCGAGTCATTTAAGGCTTGTATTGAAAATCCTAGAGAGGACAATGCAATTTGCAGGTCGACATTCCTACTTTTGATGGGAAAATGGATGATGATGCTTTTCTTGATTGCATATATACATATGGAAAAAGTGTTTGATCTCAAAAACTATTCGGACCACAAGTGTGTCAAACTATGGCCCAAGATAAAGAAGCCATGATGAGTAAAATTTTGCCATCTTCATACGAGCACGACCTTTTTGCCTACATCCAAGCCTTGTGTTAATCCTACTCTAGCGTGAGCAACTACACAGAGACATTTCGCTTATTGTGTACCCAGGCCACCGAAGCACATAAATTGGTTGGTATATCGATGGTATAAAAGCATGTATCAAGCATATGAGCTAGCCTTGAAAAAGATTTCAACTTTCCAAAAGGACGTAGAGTATGCTATGCGAGTGGAGGCCCATCTCCGCGGAGAAAAATCTGCCTCGACACTGCTTTCCCACCAAAATCTAGTGAGAATTCAGTCCATTTTCCCCCAATCAAGTGCTATGAATGTGACCAATTCGGCCATAAGATGACGAATCACCTTAAGAGGAAGAAGAAGTCGGTTTAGACCACAACCGAGGACTACGAAGATGAGGAGACTACCCACGAGTCATGGGAGATAAATAATGCACTTGTCTTCAAGATTAAACCCTATACCGAAGGAAAACATCTTTGAGTTCGAGGACAAACTCTTTAATGGATGAGAACGTAAATAATAAAAAATAGGGTATATTTGTACTTTTCCTTTAGTCTGTCTTTTGACATACATTCAATTTGACACACATCCAATTTAAGTGCTTAGATATTATAGTTAGAAGGTACCATTAAATTTCTCACGCATGACAACTCATACATTTTTAGCACCTTCTAGAAGCTTCTCCTAATGCCTATAAATGTACTCATTCTCCTAATGCCTATAAATGTGCTCATTACTCTCTTTTGTTTGCATCAGAGGATCTTCAAATGTCCACGTTTTTGCATGTTGGCGAGACACAAACACTTGTGATTTGATGCAACCCAAGAGGCCTAAGGCATGCTTATCCCCATCTTTATGTACTTCAGATAAGATTCGATGGAGACAGATCATATTCTTCTTCATTGCTAGTTCTTGGTATTCATCTGGGAAAAAGTTTTTTGCGCACTTGATGTGATGAGAGTGATCCCAAAAATTATGGGAGGACTTCTGTACTATTGAATTTTATATTAAAGACGCAATAAACAAAAGAGAGTAATATGGAGATGCATTGTATTAGCAGTAGCATGGTGCGTTTGGAAAGAAAGAAATGACAGGATTTTTTTTTTTTTTTTTTTTGGGGGGGGGGGGTAGGAAAGAATCAAATTCAGAGCATCACATTGGATTTCAACATCAAAGTTCTTTAAGGGGGGGCTGCTCTATAATTTATAGTCTATAACTGGTCTGAACATTTGATGTAGCTTTATGAAGCTGTCCAGACAGAGAAGAATATCAGTGCATCGATGCTGGAATGCATCAGGAAAGTTTGGAATGAAACAAGACAGTTCGGAATGCAACAGGGAATGCTAGAATAAAACAATCAGATCTGATTTTTCAGTAGTCCTTTGTAACTGGTTGTTCATTCTGGTTATGGAGGTTTTTAGTAGGACGACTGGAAGAGAGATTCGCAGGGATTTATAGAGTTCAGGGAGAAGCCGAGGAAGAAGTTGTTCATTAACCACTTGTTTGCCGATGACATGATCTTGCTCATTTTTTCTAGCGCTAGGATTATATTCCAAAGTGACACTGTTCCAGTTGGCTTGTTCTTGGCATCTATGCTGGTTTGTCGAGTAGGATCTTTCCATTTACATATATGTGGGGCCTTTAGGGGAGTTTCACAGGTCTAAAGGGAGAGGGAGACGTTTTATTATGATATTTGAAGAGACTTGGCGGGTTGGAAGCGGATATATTTGTCAAAGAAAGGTCAGTTGAATCGGGTATATATTTGTCAAAGAAAGTAAATATGTATCTGAAGACCCTTGGAGTAGGGTGGAAGGATTTTATTCTGGTAGATTATTTGGGGCTTTTTTGTGTGGCCTTGTAGTGTGATCAGCCCTCCCCCTGTTTTTTGTACTGGATTTCTATGCGAGATGGTCTTTTGTATATAAATTCCGCCCTTTTTGCGGGTTATTTAATAAAATCTCTACTAGTCCAAGAAAAGGGCATTGGTTGTTCAATTAATGGATCAAGCAAGGTGTTAATTTTTCTTATCAAATCAAGTTTTCTTCAGAAAAAACAGTCAACCGAGTAGCTCAAGTGTCGGACGGTGCTAGTGCCCTCACTAAAAAAGAAAGATGCTCCCCAATACAATCAATTGGTATGCCTTTTTTCCTAGTATCTATCATAACGGGAACTTAGTTCAGAAATTTTTAAAATACAGATCCCAAATCGGCATACAGTTTGAGAAACCGTATCCAACAAGAAGACCCAAAAAAATTAACGCCTTTCTGAAGTGGATCTGAGAGTTGAGGGCTGATCTGTATTTACTTATAACCTGGGTTGCATTTACTTTCCTCCTTTCATTTTTGCATATATTATTAGTATAGTTGGCAGGGATCGACTCTCCATTAGTAAAAAATGTCCTTTTAGTGTTTTGGTTATTTTAGTAGTGTAACGCCTAGCTTGGTCCCCAAGATAGCCTATGCCAATATAATGATTTTAATAGCCACATTATTAAAAAATTTCATCTTGGTTTACATCAATTGATCAGAACGTCCACCCGTTGTCTACGACAATCATAACAATACAACAATGGCAGGGAATGACCATCGGTCAAGAATCAAACAGCGAACCACCCAGTTGAAGGAATTTGTTGGTTTCTCAATAAGCTTGAGACTCTACCACTGTGGCTCAATAGCATCCCGAAGTCATCATGACGCTTCGCGCCATTTTGCCACCATGGCTTAACCAGCGACCTGAACTCATCTCACGCCGCAGTCAACCAGCACTTCTGATGGAAATAGGTCATTTTTAGGGATTATTTGTCATTTTTATTTTCATTTGTATTTTCTTTTATTTTATTATTTGTATTTTTCTTTCTTTTGCTTTATTATTTAGAGGTAAGGAGTAGTAATGATATTTTTGTAATTAGTGCTTTAGCTTGGAGCCTAAGCTACTCCTCCCCTTTAAATACCCACTTGTAAGCCTCATTTGAGGGAGACTTGAATTTTAAAATAGAAAAGAGTATTTCTCTCTCTAAGGTGTGTGTTTGGATATTTTTAAGAGCCTTTTGACGTGTAGTTTATGTCAAATTGGTATCAGAGCGGGTGTCGCTCCACATTGGTGTTCGGTGTATCGGTGTATTTGTATCAAAAATCGTATACTACTCTTCAATGGCTCCAAGGAGATCCAAACAACTTTACGAGGAGATTCAAAAACAAACGAGAGAGTGGGTACAATCACAACCATACATCTATGCCCTCTTTCAACCCCAAAACCCCAACGCTGCCCTACCCCACCCTCACCAACCACCCGGTTGCCCTAACCCTAGCATCTTCCTCTACCGCCAACCCCTACCAGCCCAGCCCTATCCTCCTGCAACGAACCCCAAAAACCCATTTTTGCCCCCTGCTATTCTGGCCATAACCCACCCCCATCCCCCTGCGTCATTTCCGACCTCCAACCACCCCACCCAGCCACCGAAAAAACACTCCCGGAGCCCCAGAATCAGGCAGCCCCAGCTGAAGCCCCGTCCCGGCCCTATTCCGATCCGGATCGTCCAATCTCCCCCACACTCAACCCCGCGAACCACCCCCCAACCTCCCCGAACCCCTTCCGACCCCTCTCTTAGCCGGCCGACCCACCCACCTCCACTTCTCCACCCCACTGCCCTAACCAAACCCTCCCATTTTTTTCAAACCCTCCAACCATCCCCGATTCACCCCCGAGGCTCAATTCAAGATTACCGGCGGATAGTCCAAGATTAGTTGCTCAACCCAATCATTATCCCTCACTCATGCACCCAATCGGACCAAATCATCGATAAAAACTCCCCCCCCTCTAGCCGGTTGATTGCAAAAATGATAGCAAAAATGATAGAAATGACGAAATTGGGTTGTGTATTGAGGATTTTTTTGACATTTTTGTCGAGGATGTTTGGGTGACTCGCACATTTTCGCGAGCCGAAAACATTTGAATTGGGAGATTTCTTCCCAATCTTTGGGAATGCGAATGATAATTTTGATGAGGTTGGATCAGAGTTTCTATCTTGGGGTTGATTTAGTGATTGGAGGTGATGTGTTTGGTGGTGGGTATGTGGACCCATTTATGGTAGCTTTTGATATGCGCTCAGAGGAAATTCTCCGCGGCATAGCAGTGAGGGGGCTCATCACCGGAATTTCGGGTCGCGATTTTGTTGGTCGGCCACGTTTGGATTGTGTTCCTACTATCCCGGGATTTATTGCAAGCCGATACAAGGGGCGTTTCCGAGTACGGTTCTTCTTCCATTTGAAGAGTTCTTTAATGGGTGCCTTGTTTTCTTACCGTCCATCTCCTACGCTCGCGGACGAGATTTTCGAAGCCGGGGAGAGTGATGGAAATAGACCATTTTTAGGGATTATTTGTCATTATTATTTTCTTTTGTATTTTCTTTTATTTTATTATTTGTATTTTTCTTTCTTTTGCTTTATTACTTAGAGGTAAGGAGTGGCATTTTTGCAATTAGTGTCTTAACTTGGAGCCTAAGCTACTCCTCCCCTTTAAATATTCACTTGTAAGCCTCATTTAAGGGAGACTTGAATTTTGAAATAGAAAAGAGTATTTCTCTCTCTAAAGTGTGTTTAAATATTTTTAGGAGCCTTTTGACTTGTAGTTTACATCAAAATCAGTTGTTGCCCCAGCCAACTGAGACCCTACCTGCAGCAACACTACAAAGACGACAGGGCATGCATCCTCTCGCCATCCCCACCGAAGCGCATCAAGTACCACCCCAATCCATCGGACCTCTTACTCAGAGACCTTCAACCCGCAACCCCCTGCAGCCTAGCGACTCGGAACTCTTGTTCGGCCCAGCCCCTCCGACCAACCCATGATCTTATCGAGGGCCCTCTCTATTCCCAATGTGGTTCTTGTCGAGGCCAAGCTCCGATCAATCTCCACACATACCCCTTGATACAAAAACTGTCAAATACAAAATCTCTACTATTCGAGGACTTTTTCGGTACGGCTTGGGCTGCATATGAACCGAGTCGAGCCGAGTTTGAACCGAGCTTGCTAAGTTCGTTTATTAAACGAGCTTGTAATTGTGTTCGAGCTTGGCTCGTTTATTAAACGAACGAGCCGAACACGAGCTTTAAACGATCCGAACACGAGTCGAGCTCGAGCAAGAGGCCTAATCAAGCTCGTTTATGCCTTAAAACCGAACACGTGCCAAGCTCGAACCGAGCCTAACAATTGCATTTTTTAAACGAGCTCAAAGTCGTATTCGAGCTCGGTTCGTTTACTAAACAAACAAGCCGAACTCGAGTTGTTCATGAACAGCTCGGTTCGTATGCAGCCCTAGGTACGGCGTTTGATCCTGAAGACCCAACATGGGGTGTAGCATAAAGCCTGCCACATATCATTCACCATGAGGCTTTTGAACGACCTAGGCACACGGGTTGGCGCTCCAGTCCCCATTTGAGCATATCAGCCCAAAGGTAATCCCTATGTTCTCACTGAACGTCATCATTATTTCTTTGCTTCGGTAGGGCACATGAGATACATGAGTGTCCCATGCGTTCCCTGGACAAGAACACATTAGAGGTATCCCCCTTCAACCACGGGCAGCTCCCTCCTCCCATACAGCCCACTTGACCTCTAGCCATTCGATCTGAGCAGCCATTCTCACTTTCGATGGACACCTACATTCGGATACATTCATTGAATGCCTCAATTCATTGGAAAAAGGTTTTGACTACTAAAATATATAACAACCAAGTGTGTTCATCTTACAGCCATAAAATTTTAATGGATTGCAATGGTTTGGAGAGTGACACGATACAGGGCCGAGAAGCAGCAAAACTAGCCCTGATTGAGACTTGGCCGCAGATGAAGGCTGAGATGCAAGCCTTCTTTGTACCTCCGACGTATGAGCGTGACTTGTTCACACAAATTCAAGAACACTTTTCAGTGACTGAGCAAACGGAGCAGTTTCAGTTCTCTTTACCTCAGCCCGTAACAAAGACGAGGACCAGCGCATCAGCCAATGCATTCACAGGCTCCAGTACCTGAGCTTGTGAAGGCAGTTGAGTATGCCGTCGAACTTGAGGAATATATTCCTACAGGTAGTACCATCTTTTGAGTCTATTTTTACTACATCAGCAAAGGCAGCTTACTCCACACTTGGGGGATGAAATGTTTTTCGGGGGTCTTCTACTACATCGGTTAAGCAGCCTACTCCGCACTAGTGGGGATGAAATGATTTTCGGGTCTATTCTACTACACCGGATAAGGCAGCTTACTACGCACTTTTGGGGATGTTACTTTTGTCACCATGCATCCGACTTGCCTCATGAAGAGGCAACCGTACTTGTGACTGATGGAGGCAATGCGAAGGAGCCAAACGAAGACTGTCTCTGTGATGTTATCTGTACCATCCCAGTTGACCCTGATATTGATCATATCCTGCTCTGATTTCGAGGTCGAACTCTTTTAATGAGAGAAGAGTGAATCCGACAATTGAGACACTGATATGAAATATTTTAAAACTTGGGTTCTATTCATTTTCCTTCCTTATTTGTGCATACAGTATTAGTATAGGCAGTATCCTAGCCAATCGTCTCAATTAGTAAACAAGTCCCTTTTTAGTCATGGTTATTTAGTAAGGTAGCCCCAGCTTGGTCCTTAAGCTAGCCTACGCCTTTGATAATGATTGTAATAGACTCTTTATTATTCAATGAATACTATTGAAAGAGATTAATCGTGGTTCAAGTGTTTATTTTTCGTGCCATTGATTGTGTTACGTAAGTTTCAATCAACATTAAATGGGGTATACCAGTTCCAAACCTAAGTAATGTTCAATAATTGTCCTAAGGAAAAGAAAGAGGAAAGACAACCACTACTGCATCAAGAATTATAACCCTTTTGCATTTCAGTAAGTGATTATGAAACTGATTTGACAAAGCTGGCTAGACCTAATGTCTGTCATAAATTTATCATCAAAGAAGTTTTCTAATGCATAATTATAAATGATTGTCATCCCAGGTAAGTGATACGTACGCTTTCTATACAGCGACACCTGGTTTTTCATATCTGAGTAATGATGCTTTGGTCATTTAAGAGATTTTTCGAACATGAAGGTTAAGTAGTTAAAAGCTCGTATGCATTCCCCAAGTATCTTACGCTTTGGTTTTTCAAAGCTAAAACTAGCGGTTTTACAGTTCTATCCTTTGATTGGAATTTGGAATTCAGAATTCACTTTCCTAATCCGATGATATTTTCATGCCATTAAGACCACAAAAATTTTACACTAGTCGCAAATACCACATTAGAATATCAACTTTAGAATAAACTCAAACTATACTTGTAGTTTGCAGTGACACACAAGGAGGCATTTGAAACTTTCCAACAGTTTACAAGTTATTTGCCATACTAGAACTATTTGAATTTGAAGCAATAATTTGAAGAGTTTCTTGCATTTTACTCTTTCAGCAATGATAAACAAACATAAACCAACAAAGTGAAAGTAAAGCATACCCTGGCCTAACATTCCCACTGAGAACAAGATAGGGTGTCTTTAATTGAGCTTGAGCTTCCCTCATCCTCTCCACAGACAATGATGGTGTATCAGAATTCTTCATTTGCTTTACCTTCAGCTCCTCCTGGTACTGCCGCATGCGCTTTTCTTGTTTCATTTTCCCAGGACCCTTGCCGTGAAATTTATGTGAAAGCAACCGAAATGATTCCTTTGGAGTCAACTGGTAAAAACAAAAAAGAACCTCAATGATTAGCATAACAAATTAAATCCTCATTTGTCATTCAACTAGACAAAAAATCTACAGTATGAACTCTTTTTCATAATTGGGTGGATGTGATGTGTTCAGCCCGTGCACTACTAGCATAATTTACACTGTCTAGGCTCCAATTGAATGTAAGAAAAAGCTTTCTCACAAAACACATACCACAAAAAGAATTATGCAGGAAGTTACAGAAAACTTTGTTATCCAGCTCATAGTAATTTGTTATTATTATCATTATTGAAATATTTACAATTTAATGTTACAATTGTGAATATAAATTTATTTATATTAAATTGATCAATGATATAAATAATGTCATATAAAATAACATTTATTACTATTAGCTTATAAAGTGATATTAGAGCTATATTTATTAACTGTAAGGTAATTATACTATTAATACTTAAAGATATTAAAATCATAGGTTTTGTTTTGGACATAATAAGTATAGGTTCTATCAAATATATGTATAATGGAAAAATTATTTATAACATACAAGTTTATTCAATTAATGTTTATAACTAAATAAAGGGTACAGCTAAAAACACTCCAAAAATTCTGTTAACACTCCAAAATTTTGTCAATGACAATATTACCCTTTATCCATCATTTTTTATCGTTCGTTTTTTACCCAAGTGGAGCAAAGAAAAAAAATTTAGTGCTTACTAATTGACAATTCTTTGCTTACTTATTTTTTTGCTTACTAATTGACAATTTATTAATGCTTACTTATATTTTGTCAATTTAAGCAAAGAATTTTTTTTAACTTTAAATAACAATTATTAACAACTTAATCATTGATTGATACTTTAGTGTTTACTTATTTTTTTTTACCAAATATGAACACGATCCAATTAAAATGTGACATAACACGAAATCTTATTTTTTATCTAACAAAAACACAACTCAAATAAAAGTGACACGACACGAAATCTTTTTTTTTTTTATCTTAAACGAACACAAAATATTTTTTTAACCTAACACGAACACAATCCAAGTCAAAGAGACACGAAATATTATTTTAATTTATTTACAAAAACAGAAACCCGACCGAGTAAAAATGCAATACGATACGAAATATTTTTTTACAAAACACAAATATGGGCAAGTAAAAGCGATACAAGAGGATTTTTTTTTTTTCCAAACACAAATAATAATTTTTTTTACCAAATACAAACACAAGCAACATATTTTGTAATTGTGTTTGTATTTGGTAAAAAAAATATTATTTGCGTTTGAAAAAAAAATCATGTTGTGTCGCTTTTAGTTGGCCATATTTGTGTTTCGTAAAAAAAAAGATTCCGTATTGTGTCGCATTTTAATTTGGTCGCGTTCATGTTAGATAAAAAAATAAGATTTCGTGTCGCGTCGCGTTCTTGAATTAAGTCATGTCGTGATATATTTGCGTGTGTTCTTGTTAAGTTAACAAAAAATATTTTTCTTTTAATTGCGTTTAAATTGGTTTGTGCTCATGTTAGGTAAAAAATATGATTTATTGTCAAGTCGCATTTTATATGGTTCGTGTTCATTAAAAAAAATCACTGTAGCAACGGGTTTACTAAACATGAACACGACCCTCCTCGCGTACAAAATCAGCCTAGAACCACTACACCAACCACTCATTCAGTTACATTAGTGACAACGAAAATACTTAATCCCTTACCAATGTGTTGTGAAATCTGTTTTTTTTTTTTAAACAGAGACACGACCAAATTAAAATCCCACACAATACGACCAAATCTTTTTTTTATTCGGTCTTGTTTCTGTTTTTGTAAAATATTTCGTGTCATGTCGTGTTTCTGCTTTTTTTATTTTTTGAGATTCTTTTTTACTTTTGCCGCTTTTTTTATTTGTTGGGATCATTTGTTCATAATTTTTTTTATTTTTGCTACTTTTTTATACTTCGTGGAAATATTTAATTTTATAAATTATTTCTGAAATATTTTTGTTCAAATGTTGATATTTATGCAGATTTTTAGTAATATTTGTAGAAAAAAAAATAATGGTTGAATTAGGAAGGAAATGGAGGTTTGTATTTTACTTGGAGAGAATGAGAGAGATGAGGGTAGATTTGTAACTATAAAAAATTTTGGAGTGTGAGAAGAAAAGGGTGGAGTGCTAATAGCTCTACCCTTAAATAAAATATTTATAGATGTTTTTATGAATTCAAAATAAAGTGAAGGTGCTCAGGAGCGAATTAAGTCATACATCCGAAGCTACTCTTATTTTTTTTAGTTTTATGTCTTGAAATATTCATGCTACATAGAGTTCTATTTTTCTGTAAGATTAACAAAGAAAAGATGGTATGCTTTCAATTATAACAAAAATACAGCTATAAACATAATATATAACTAAATTTTCTGCGACTATCATGTCAAACATATGCACACAGGAAATTAAGTTCCTTTTTCTTAACTCTACTTCACTGTTCCCAAGAATATTTTCATGTGTAACTTTCGAAGCCCTACAGAAAATAACAGAATTGTAATGACAAACCATCAAGTTGAAAGTGAATTTGGTATCTCAAAGAAAAAAAATACTTACAACTCGACCATATTCATCTGTCCTCTCGATACGTATCTCCTTTGTACCATCGTTCTCGTAAATCCCAACAAGTTTGCTTTTTTTCTTGTCCATGTTTCGCCCACCCCATTCAATACTTTCCTTGAGCGATCCTCGCTCTTTAAGCAGCTTAAGTGCACCTGATAACCCCTTTCCAACAGCACCTTCATGAATTGTTTCATCAGGGACTACTTCCGCACTATCCTGATTTTGGGGGGGGTCATCTATGCTAGTGTCTTTCACCTCAGTCCATCCACCATCCTCGTCTTTCATTTCTTGATCAGAGGAAGCTTTTGGGGCAACATCTTCCTCCATAAAAACATCTTCACCATCAGGCTTATGTGCTTCTGAAAGAGAAAAGGCAAAGAGCATTATAAATCCAATAAACATCATTTTATTTTTTTTAAAAAGAAAAGAAAAAATATCATCTTGAATATCTGTGTACAAATCTAATTCTGACAAAAGACTTGCTTTAATTGCATAGCACAAACAATGTTTTGCACAAGTTGACATGGCAAATGCAGATATCAAACTTCTGAGTCATGATGCCAATAGTGCAAAAAACATGTGTGAATACGTACTAATGACACCAGCAAGAGAGATGTAGATGATTAAATACTGATGTTCCATTTGGTAGGATGGAAAAGCAAATGGAAATAAAAATAGAGTTACAGAGTTTTTATGACAGAAAATAAACTGTCTTTTGCAAATTTTTGCTCGCTAAGAAAGAGGGAAAGTGGAAGGAAAGAACAAGTGTTTGGTAGGATGGAAGGAAAAGGTAACATATACATGTATACCAATTATTTCCATGGATCAAAATACATAAGTTTGTTAATTATGTTATTATAAGGATAAAATAGTTACCCTCTTTCCCTTCACAACTCCTCTCATTTTTGGAGGAATACCATTTGGTGAACTAGGAAGGAAAATACATTATTCAACTTTTCCTTCTATACCGAAAAAAAATAAAAGTTTTCGGACTTTCCACGTTTCCTTCCACTTTCGCACTGTACCAAATAGAGAAAAGGCCTCTACTATGTAATACCCTGTATTTTTAACGAAGTAAATAAAGGGCTTAGATAATAATTAAAAAGGGGATTTGGCTTTTAATGAATTGAAAATGTTAACTTAATAAAGATATGTGAAATCGGATTTATAACTGGTTAATTTGAAGTTATGGAATTTAATTGGTAACTTGTTAAATAATTGCGGGATTTGGTTTAATAATAAAGAAATTGGGCATGGACTTTGCTTAATTGGGTTAGAACGCTCTAGAATGGATAGGTGGGGTATTAGGGTGAAAACCCCAAGGTTAAATTAGTCTTTAGTGATTTTCTTGGGGAACAAGATTAGGGTTATAGGGTTTCTTTCATGTGGGGAAAAATAGACTCTGATTTAAAATTGGGTTGCGGGGTATAGACGCAACCACGGCATTCTTGGCCGCATCCGCGGGATCGCTGCCGCAACCATGTGCAAAACACCCCACGATCGCAGGTGTGTTGAGCCGCGTTCCTCTCGTGGTTCGGTCGCGGGGCACACTGGAGGGTTTTGTTTTAAAGACTTCTTATGCACGAAATTTCACTATTTCTCTCAAATACTCTCTCCCTCTCTAAACAAAACCCTAGTTCTCTATACATCTTCAACCAATTCAACTAAAAACTACATTATCAAATAACCAAAGCTTAAACACAAGATTTAGAAGATGAATTGAGCTTAAAGGCTGGAGTAATTGAAGTGTTTCAAAAGGGATTTTCAAGAAATCAAGGTTGTTTTTTAAAAAGTGTTCATCAATCAATTAACTCCCTAGTTTCTTCAATTAAAAAGGCAAATTATCATTCTATTCTTCTCTTTATATATATATAAAAGGCTAAATTCACATAAACCAAAGCATTAGGTTTAAAATTGAATGGCTACAATTAGGGTTTTCATTCCACCTCATCTAATTCCCTCAAGTGTTGAAATTGAAATAGGATTTACATGTCTAAATCCACAAATAGTGTTTAATTGATAAAAGAATTGATAGTTAAATTAGATTAATTGATAAGAATTTGCATATTAGGATTTTGATAAATGGAAATTGGCTTAATAATGGATTAAACTTGTAAATTGTTAATTATGCCCATGTAGAATTAGGTGATTGTTGGAAGTATATCAAAGGTCATAGACTTGTACACCTAGCATCGTAGTGTTTTTTAGTAGAAATGCCTAATGACTAGTAATTCATCCTTAATTTCATATGTAAACATATAAGTGAAGATTATCCCGTGATTTGTAGATTTAGTCTTCAAATTGGTTATTCCATATATATAACTACTTTTGAGTTGCATAGCTGTGTAACTTGCTAGGCTTTAACCCTTCTATATCGTTGAAACATTTCAGGTGCTAGAGTTGGTCCGAGAGAGTATATCATACTCCAGCTAGCACAGATTATCTTTCCCTTCCATCTCAGATTCATCACCCAAGAGCATTGATGTAGGTTTCTTTTTTAACTGCGTAGTTACTTTTCTGTTGGTGTGTGTTGAGTAGTACTTTTACTTCAATTGGTTTGTATCACAGGAGGCATCATTAGCATGCATCTTTTATTCCTTTTATGTTGGTGGCCTGCGACTTGGACATTGCTATTGAGGTTTATGGGTTGATTCTATATTATGGATGATGAGGCACTTTTATATTTCTTTAGGATAGTCGTGGTGATGATTCAGTTTGTTGCTTGAGGTTTATCATATCGCATCTCTATATCTTGACATAACTATTCTTATTGATTCTTTACATGCCTAAAATGGTATTTAAAATTGTTTTATTTTAATATTGGGACTTGATCAACCATAATATCATAATATATGGGTTGTTACATACTAATTTACACTTGATTGCAGTTCTAAACAAACATCAATATGGGTGCAGTAACTCCAGAAGTGTAAAATATTCCACATCATACCTAAGCTTTATACTAGTATTAACGTTAGTCCCACTACTTTAAGTACACACATTTCACTTTCATAATAATGGAACCATAAATAGTATATACCTTCATCAAGCTGGAGACCCCACACAAACTCTTCCATCTCTGTGAAGACAACCTTGTTTTCTTGCAACTCACCAGATGCAGGGTTTTCGCTGTCTACAGTTGAATTGTCAGTAGAAGAAGCAAGGAGAGAAACTGCGGGAGGACCAGAAGCTTCGTTCTTTTTCAGTGCTAATTTTCTTGCCCTTTCTAACGATTTACGAAGATCTTCATCATCATCACCAAAAACTGTAGTATCATCATCATCATCATCATCATCATCCTTTTGCACCACAGGTTTTTTCTCTGGTCGAAGTGCTTTAGATGCCTCATCTGCCCTGGCATATGCTGATTTGTACGCACTGGTTCTCTGTTCAGCCTCTGATCTCTCTTTCTCCTCTCTAAGGGCTTGTGTCTTCCTATCATTTCGAGAACCAAGATCCCCTACACCCAATCCCGCAGAGACAGCTTCTGCTTCAAGGGCATCTAAATCAAGTTTATCTTTCTTTCTCAATGATTTCTTTTTCTTGGGCTTTTTAAACTGAAGCATTTCTTCATGAGTATAATAATCTGAAGAGGTCTTCCCTGATGTAATAAGGTCTTCAAAATGATTGTTTGGGCGAACACCCTCTATCCTTCTCCGGAGCTGGCAATAAAGAACATGTACTTATTAAAATCATAATCCAATATCATTGGTGAAAGAAGAAGAAAAATCTACCTCCTCCAGTTTCTTCTCTGCATCTCCACTAAAACGTCCACTTGCATCTAGAGTAACACCCTGGAAAGAAAGGTGAGGATAAGTGCAAAATAAACATCATTTAATGATGACAACAAGTTCAACAACATATACATCTCTTACGCAGACCACACTTAACGGACTAAGAAAACAGACCAATTTGTACCAAACTGGGTGGAGATGATCTACATAGTGGGGAGATCAACTAAAAGAAAGCACCAAAAAAATCCAACTTGGAAGTGGGAGAAATACAAAATTGATAAATATATGCATTTTCGACCATTGAAACTTTTGATGATCATATTACCCACTTTTGGATTGAATTTTTATATAATTTTTTTTGTAGATCATCTCCTTACTAGGAGAGATCATCTCCACCCAGTTTGGTTCAAATATACAAGTTTTTACCAATTGAAAAAAAAATCCATTTTTGTGGAGACCTTCAGCTTATATATAAAATATACACACACACATATATATATATATATATATCCTAACCTCATCAACAACCGGATCATCATACTGTGGAAGCATTTTCTTCTCAGAACCAGGGTCGTCATTGAACCTACAATGGCAGAATGAACGAGGGCAGTCAGTTGTTTGAAGTGCATCAACGTGTATTACATTTACTGTAATAGTAACCTTACGGTCATAATAAACCCCTGTTTTCCATCAATTGTAGTAATAATCTTACTTGTCAACATAAATCCCAGTTTTCTTCTTTGCGGCACCATAGGCCTCATTCCTCCGCTTTTGCTCACCGATTTCCACATTTTCAAGCATATCAACCTCTGATATATAAAAACAAAACGTCACCCTAGGAAATCTGGATCCATCAAATACCCTTGGTTGGGAACGGAAAAAAAGAATTGAAAAGACACTAAAGTGATTACCTTGATTGATGTCACCATCAGCAAGTATGCTCTGATCTTTGAGTGTCAAAACAACTGCCCCGCCTTCAATTACTTTGTCAAGCCCATGAAGAACCTTAACCCCCGATAGGTCCTCTGTTAAGATACCCAAGGCAAAGGTCAGACCAATATGATCAGATGGCCCACAGATTAACTAGAGAGCATGATTATGTCATATCTACTTGAAACATGTAAAATATCAAACATTTGCATAAGAGAAAAAAGTGTGCGATGAAAAAACATAATATCACAAACTTCCACTAAAAGAAATTATTTAATAATCGGTTGGGAGGACAAGAAATGGAGAAGGTGCTTCCCATCAAGAACAAATAATCAGCATAGCGAAAACAGTACATTTTTAAAAAGAGCGAGAGGTTCTGTTTTTCTCTTAATGGGAGTTCTAGTTGTGGTTTATAACTCTAGGAGGATTGTTTTTATGCAGTGCTAACGACTTAATAACCCCTGAAATATACCTTTTTTTATATAAATGCTGCAATTTGGCCTCACTGAGGCTCAATTAAGCAGCATAGTTGCGTTATATAATCTATTCCCTCAATCCCAAACTAAGAGGCCATGCTTGAAAGTCAAACTTAGGAAAAGTGAATTAACATTATCAATGGCCAAAATTAGAAACATAACGAAATATTGTTGAATTTGATTCATTAACTTTCAAAGTAGACTCTCAACTGAAACGTATAGAAAAGAAAATAGGACTTTTTAATATGCACATTAAAAATAACGACTCCTGATTTATGACGGAGGGAGTATTCAATTCAGTGCTCTTACATTTGAAGGATATTATTGTGGCCTAAGTAAGATTTGATACAAGGAATGTATCCATATAACATCACTAGATTGTATGCTTGAAAATTGGATCGATTCAAATTCCAAGTCACAATAAACTGCCCCAAACTGGTTATAATAGAGTTAACAAATATATGTATATATGGATGAAAAGAACCATACGAGAAGTATGCTGGGCGGCTGCTTCATCTTCACTTTCTCCTTGATTGATATCATCCTAAAAGATTAATACGTAAAATTGATCATACATCACGTTAAATCAGTCAATTGACTTATAACCCTGAGCAAGATATAATAGGAAAGACAGTTTAAACTTTAACGACAAACCAACCTGCTCCTCGAAAACCTTTGAGAGATGCAGTGCTTTCTCCTTTTCAGCATTCCTTTTCTCCTCAATCTTACGGCTCTTATTAACCCATGATAAAACCTCAGAATTACCTTCAGACTTCTTCAACCTTTCTTCCTTCATCCTAATGAAAGAAAAAAGCACTCGTAACAAAAGGCAAAAGAAACACAAGGGGGCACTTTGTTTACCCTAAATGAAAATAGCCTGTACCATAATTAAAAACATAAACCATAAGGATAGAGAGATGTAAATAATACTACCACTCGTAAATAATACTACCACTCAGTTATTTAGATAATTCCAAAATTGAATTGCATATCGATTATATCGCTAATATACAATCAGAATATATAAATAACATGGTTTATCTATTTACTTATTGACTTTTATTTCGTTTTACAAGTATAAGATTTTTTTATAAGACATTCTGTGTGATGTTGCAAAGGGAGCTCATTGAGATTTTATAAGATGAGAGCCGTCCTTCAGCTATCACAAACAATTTGTTCAGAAGAGGAAGAAGTTCATAACACAGATCAGGTTAGCTTATGCCACTTCAGGTTCTGTTATTCTCAAATAGGGAAATCAGCCAGTCTTTGAGAGGAGGAGGAGAGGGAGGGGGGGTAGTTAATTGGAAATAGATTGCTCATTTTGCTCGATAGAGGGATGTTTCAAAGAAAAGGTGAATGGGTCGAGTTCATAGTTATTTAAGGAGATCCAAGTCGCCCAGATCTCAAAGTCTAGGCACAAGGGGGAAAGCAAGGCTCACCATACGAAAGTACTCCAACGTGAAAAAAGAGAAAACAAAGTCAACACATTAATTGGTCCAACATTGTTATATTGCAGGTTCTACGTCTATTTTGCCACTTCCATTTTTTAATTGAGCAGGGGAAAGCTCATTCCATCTTATGCAACTAGAAAGAAAAGGCTTTGTTGAAGTTGAGTTTCTTATACTTCAGCTTTCGTAACTCTATGGCGGGGAGTAATATAGTGCTCCACATTTTAATCGAAAAGAATTAAAGTCAATATATCAATTGGTCCAAATTTAAAATTGAAGCTTTTTTCCTAATAATTCAATCAAGCACACCTAAATCATATCTGTAAGCCTGATGCCAAGGTCAACAAGCCGCACAACTTATTGAGAAGGAGATTGCTCATTTGCTCGATGGAGGGGTTGTTTCAAAGGAAAGGAGAACGGGTCGAGTTCATAGTTATTTAAGGAGCACTAACGCGCCAAGCTCTCCTCAAAATCCTAGGCACAAGGCGGAAAGCAAGGCTCACCAAACGAAAGTACTCACGTGTCAAAAGAGAAATCAAGTCAACACATTAATTGGTCCAACATTGTTATAATTCAGGTTCTTCATCTAATTTGCCACTTCCTTTTTTTTTGTGGGAGAAAGGTCATTCCGTTTTTTCAACTAGAAAGAAAAGGTTTCGTAGAAGTTGAGTTTCTTATGCTTCGACTCTCGTAACTCTACTTTGGGGAGTGATATAGTGCTCAACATTTTATTCGAAAAGAATTACAGTCAACATATCGATTGGTCCAGATTTACTATTGAGGCTTTTTTCCTAATAATCCAATCGAGCACACATAAGCCACATCTTCGAGCCTGGCGTCTAGGTCAACAAGCCGCGTGCCTTATTGCTTGAGCCTTGCACAAATCCAGCAAGGTGGAAAGTTGTTCATTTATAAGCCTAGATGCGCACCTGAGGTGACTTTGATTTGTTGTTCTTAAAGATTCGTATCATTTCTAAGAATGTCTTAGGTCCCAATGTCCAGGATAGGGGAGGCATGCAAATTTTGGATTCTGTTACAGCTTGCAATAAACTTGTCAACTCCTCAATTTTAGCCATGATCCTGGATTTCTTGTAGGCTATAAAAGAAAGAATAAATCTAGGGAGACCCAGAAAAAAACCCATTTCGTAAACCCAGTGCATTAAAAGTTTATACCTTATTGTTGTGGGTCCCGCCAGGGCATCAAAATGTGCATTAAAAACTTGTACCTATTTTTGTCTTATACACTAGGTTTACGAAGTGGGTTTTTTTTCTGGGTCTCCCTAGTGCTACTCTAAAAGAAAGCCTCTGACCTAATAAAGTGGGGGTTTATTCCTCACATTATTCAAATGATGGGGTTTGGCAAGTAAAGAAGTAAGTCAATCTTAGGAAAAGCCGGGAATTATTTCCCTTCTATAATTATGATTCCATAGGCACCATCCAATCTCAATTTACTAGTTTATGATTGTTGTATGCTTTTGAAGGGGGTATGCGGATGAAAACCTCTTCTCCATTCCAATCGATGCTTGTCGATAGTTTCTTGAATCTTGTGTGGGTTAGGCAAACAACAACTTTGTTATATTGCACTTTGTTTAGTATCTTTTGGTGCTCTCTTTGGCATTACAATGAGGTTGAGTTGGAGTAAGCTCATCCACATATGGGAAGTGATTGGTGTTAAAAGTCTTCTAGAGGCACTAGATTTCACTTCTTAATTAGGATTTCCATCAAGGCTACTTATAGGGCCAAATTATTTGACAGGGGTGATTGACATCTGAATAGATCTAGTGGCGCGTGACTAGATTTAATGACAAATGAAATTAAGTACTGGGAAGGTGTTTGGGAATAGATCTTTCATGAACGATATAATCATTTAAATCTTTTTCTTTATGGTCCATTCTTTCTATTTTGGAAGATTAATTAACGAAATCAATTAGTACAAATTCTGGAGATAATATAATATATTTTATATTATTATTTATTTCCCAATGCACCTAAATCCTTTTTTTTTTTTAAATCCTATCGCGGCACCCGTATTTGTGCTCCGTAGGGATACATCAAGGGGAGGACAAAGAAGTACACTCTAATAGGGCAAACAAGTCCAAATCAAAATGATGTGTCGTTGGGGAAGTGGTATAAAGCAATATTTTGTAGAAGGATGTAATCTGTGTGTATTGAAATCAACAAAGTAATTGGTTTCTATGGAGGTATCCTAATCATTAAGAATATAAAAGGGATTAAAAAAATAAAATAGAAAGAAAATTGGAGTTGGAGTTGGAGTTGGTGGTCATATTCTACATAGTTTGAGCCCATAGCTTGATACTAAGATTCTTGGAGTTTGTACTCCCATCTGAACATATTGTTTTACAAAATTCTTAAAGACCCGATTATTTTAAATAATCCTTGCGGGGGGGAGGGGGGGTATTCATAAGATCAATGTTCCACTAAAAGTAGCTGGAGCCCTCTTGATCTTCTCGAATCAAAATTTAGAGGAGATGAAAAGAGAGATCTTTCAAGCAGGGTTGAAAACCTTGATCTTGTGGATGATTGGGAGTTGATGTTCCAAAATTATGGCTTCTGTGGAGAGATAGATGTTCCAAAATTATGGCTTCTGTGGAGAGATAGATGTTCTGATGATGAAGAGTTCTAATAGAAAGAAGAATTTTTTGGCTTGCGATTTTCTTTTATATATGCCTTTAGGTTGTAAGATAAATACATCAAGAGACAATGGAATTGAGTTCAGGGGATTTCAATTTCGGGCCAAGCCAAGAATGGGTCATAGCATGTTGATTGTGAAGGGTTTGGATCCCTAAATGGTGCGAAGGTTTTTTTACTAGTTTTCATAGATGAGGAGTGAGGTTGCAGTTTTTGAAGTGTTTTTTTTTTGGTATGCAAAGATCTTTTTGGCAGGGTGGATGTTCTTGTAATTATTATAGGTTTTATATTATCATAAAAATCAATAAACAGGTCCATGCTCGCGCTTCTCTTCTTATTTTGTTTACAATTAAAATGAAGAGTAAAGCCATCAACATATGACCTCCCAATACTGGGCAGGAGCTTACGCTGGGTACGACATTTTTATTAAAATTATATGATAAGAACATTGGTTGGTGCTGTACTTGGATAAAATAATTATATAGTAGACGATTTGGTATCCAACAAAATGCAGAGGACAAACTCAACAAATATAGTAACATAAAGTAAACTTCAAGAATAATTTTACTTTGTAAATAGAGCATAGTTGTCAAATCGCGAATCGTATTGTGAATCGTTTACCCCCCGAATCGCGAATCGTGAATCAAATCGTGAATCGAACCGGTCGAATCGGAATCAAATGATAAAAATGAAATAAAACATACGTAAATGGGATTTGACACTATAGAATTGATAATTAAGCATAATATGACAAAAAGCACATGATAATATACCAAAATATCTCACAAAAATTAACTGTAAAAGAACTTCAAAAATCGCAGCAACTACAGAAAAAAAATAGCAAAAAACAGCAAAATAAAAGGGAAGAAAAGAACTTCAAAAAAAGAAAACAGCAAAAGTACTTCAAAAAAAAACAGCAAATGAAAAAACAGCAAAAATAACTTATGTTATCCTAACTAAAAAAAATAAACATATGGTAATGGTTTTATAACAGCAAAATAACTAAAAAAACAGCAAAATTGATAACAGGCCTTTAAACAAATTAATAACAGCCTTTATACAAATTAGTAACAAATTAATTAGTAAAAACAGCCTTTAAACAGATTAGTAACAAATTAATAACAAAATAGTAACAAAATTAGTAACAACCTTTAAACAAATTAGTAACAAACAAAAACAACAAATAAAAAAAAACAGCCTTCTTATTTGCAGCAAAGGAAAGGTTTTATAACAAAACAATAAAATAAACAGCAAAAGAAAACATAATTCGGCCTTAGATTTCCAGAAAAAATAAGACTTCGGACTTCATAATGGCTGTTGGTTTCGGAAAAGGGGCTTCGTAATGGTTTCGGAAAGTTTTTTTTTGTCTAAGAGGGTTTTTTGTTTTGTTGCTGCGTTGGTCGAAAAGGGTTTTTTGATTTGTTGGGTTAAAAAAAAGGTATGTGTGGGTCATTAAGTAAATCGTTAAAGGAAACGATTCACGATTCAAACCGAATCGTGCGATTCTCACTCGTATCGGTCGATTCTTTAGCCCTTTTACGATTCTACCCCCGATTCGAATCGGTTTGGCCCTGAATCAAATCGTACGATTTTGATAACTATGAAATAGAGTAAATGTGAAGTTTTAAAAGTTTAAGAATGCAAAAATGACGATGGCAACATTTTCTGCAGCACACTTGCAATTTAACCTTTCTATTGAAAGGTTTCTTCCAATGGAGTTCATATCAATTAAAAATGTGAGAAGACAGGATACCGTGTGATTAACTTTTTGTTATTCATATTTATGTAGGGTTTTTAACTTAACCCCCTACATTAATGCCATAATTAGACTTAACCCTCTGAAAAATTAAATATAACCCCAATTAAAAAATTCACTAGTGTGTAGTTTGACTTACCCTTGATATTTTGTATCTTTTCCACATATCAAGAACCCTTTCGAACAAACCTAAATAGTTGCTGAAAATTTAAATAATAATAAAAACCAAACAATTTCAAAAAACCCTAAATGATCCGAGCGTCTAGATATCAAATCAACCATCACATGTGCGTTTTGTAACAAAGGAGGGAAAAAAGGGGGGGCGGAGACTTGACAAAAAAGCCTATAGGATATTTATTAAACAATTAAACCAATCACATTACCATTTTGACAAAATGCCCCTCGCCTATCTCTCCCCTCTCCCTCCCCCCCTTCCGCCGGACCAAGAATGGAGTGGGTGAGGGTGCGGCTAGCACGGACAATAGTTTATAAAGGGCATAGGTTTATATGTTAAGGGTTTTTTGTTAAATAAATAGTGACTGGTTTAAATATTTAATGAGTATCTTGGTAGACTAAACATTATTTAACACAAGAAAAAAGGAAAAATCATTTACTCAACTCAAGCAATTTGAAGAAAATCATTCAATCACATGTAACTCTTAGTTTCCCATTCTTAGTTCCTCATAAACCAAACAAGGGGTTTCGCACCCCAATTTCTGAATGAAAACAAATCTGACAAAGACATGCTTTCGAAGCTATGATGGTTCAAAAGGATGCGATGATCGGGTTTGTGGATGAGATGATGGTTTTGGGACCGTCAATTAAAGGGTGAATTCAAGCTGATCAAATTGTCGATTAGTTAAGGAATTGAACTGTGTTTTTTGACAAAAGTTGGTCTGCAACTGCATTGATGAACAGTAGTTTGTTTTCCTTTTTTCCATAAATTCACGCTTATTTTTTACTTTATATACGTAAGGGATATCCCCCCCGGGAAGTTTATTAATATAGTTTTTCCTAATTATTTGATAGATAGATAATAGACAAAAGCTAGCCGTATAAGGACTTCTCCCTACCGAGTAAAGACAAACACCGTCCAATTCTCATCAGAAACCCAGCCGTCAAAAGCAGCCTTTGCAAATTTTCTGGGCTCTTTAGCTGGGTAAAGGGTGTGATGTAGGCCATTGCAAATTTTCTGGGCTCTTTATGTATACTCCCTTTATGCGAATTTCAGCTCCCTCAGGAAGGTATTTTTCAAACATTATACTTATCAGAAAGAAATATAACAAAAATATGACATGAAGGAATCAACAATAAAGGTTTACTTACTTTAAAATGCGCTCCTCGAGCTCAGATGCTGACCGGTGGGATACACTAGGTTCACCCTCAGCATTATGTTCATGTTTGCGGCTTCTACTGTCATCCTTGTCGTGGTGAGAACCTGACCCGTGCTTGGGAATATCCCTATACAGACCATCCTCACCATCTAATTTTAACTTATCATCGTTTCCCAGATCCTTGCTCCTATCATGAACCTCATCCCGTTTCCGGCTAGCATTATCTCTTTTTCTAGACCTCTCTTTATCTTGATCAGGCTCCCTCTCCTTCTCCCTGTTTCTATCTTTTCCCTTGTCTCTGTTAAGCGCATCTCTGTCTCTATCCCTCTCCCTGTCATTTTCTCTATTCTTCTCCCTATCTTTACTTTTCTCTCTCTCCCTTTCCCTGTCCCTGTCCTTCACCCTGTCTCTTTCCTTTTCTCTTTCCCTGTCTCTGCTCTTATCTTTTCCCCTCTCCTTGTCGTGTCCTCGCTCACTGTACTTCTCAGGCTCTTTCTCCCTCTCACTTTCTTTTTCCTTCCCTCGGTCTTTACGATCAATATCTCTTTCACGCTCTTTTTCCCTGTACTTATCTCGATCAATATCCTTCTCCCTAGCTTTGTCTCTGGACTTGTCTTTTTCGCGGTCATCTCTACCGTCCTTCCTCTTATTTCTACTGGAAACTCGATCTTTTTCTGAATCTTTAGCCTCTTTGTCTCTCTCTTTGGAAACATCAGTAGTCTTTCCCCGCTCTCGGTCTTTACTTTTGTGATCCTTTTCTTCTCTTCGACTACTCTTACTCTTATCCTTGCTGCGATGCCTGCTTAAATCACTTGATTTCTCTGCACCATTTCCTTCCAAATCATCATATTCTCCCTCCCACCTCTCTCTCCTCGGGGATTCCTCTTTATCTCTCGTTTCAACACTTCTTTCACGCCTTGATTCAGACCATTCCGTGTCCATTGAAATCACAACAAAACACACAAATATATAACTAAGCACGCGCTAGCTTAAAACCCCATTCAGATGTATAGCATTAGTGCTGAACGCTGACCTGATATTGACAAAAACAAATATGAGTTACTCACATGGTTATCAAAAATACATATTTACATACCGAGCAATTGCTCATCTGAACAAGATGGGGAAAAAAAAGTAGTCTGATACCATCTACCAAATTCAAGATTGCCAAAGCTCGAGATAGAGCTCAAGCATGCATAAAAAAAATTACATAAAATTATAATATATACATTAACAATGTTATTTCATATATATGTAATTATATGTGCTAGTATATGTAGTAAATATATAATATATTATATTATATAAGCATTCAAATTTATCTGTATTATATGTAAAATAGATATTAAAAGCATAAATGAATGAAAATAGGCAGAATTCTATCTTATATAAGTTTATAGCTCTCGAAATTTTCTTCAAACACCTGGTGTGCAGAGTGAATTTTGACTTGGACAACAAACAGTCGATGCCTCAAACATAACAATGATGGCCAGGAAAAAAAATAATAATTGGCACCTTGCAATTATAGATGAGGCGCTAAATACATATAAACACATACCCGCACATATATATAGGGATGGGCTAGGGTTTCAATTCAAACGATGGCTTGGGGGTATAATTGGATGGATGAGGAGAGATAGAACACTGAACTATTAAGTAAGAGATAGAGTGACTCGTCGGTGAACGTGGACAATGTGACAGGAGACACTTCAGAGACGGTGAAGATGGACCTCTAGGGCTTTTTCTCTTCTCCAGAGAGAGTGAAATCGGAGGGGGATTTTTTGGGTTAATTGGGTTTTGGACCTCGTTACTTTAATCTATTCGACTTTTTGTTCTACAACGTGTGCTTATGAGCTTTAGCTCCAATTTTTTCAATACTTCCCTCGCATATAAAAATAATTAAAAACTAATACATATTATAAATGGGTCAATTATTTAATAGTCCCTACTATAAATATATATTTTTTAAAAAGGACACATATTTTTAGTTTAATCCATTTAGTCCCTCAAGCACTCAATATTCTCTTATTTTTAGAGGTCCGCGCCAGCGGCACTCCCTTTCCAAAATATGTGGCAAATGACTTTTTGAAGCAAAATAAAAAGGCTTGGACTAAATGAGTATTAAAAAATGTTTGAGGGACTATTTGGCATATGTCTCATTATAAATTCAATATATTATCTTATAACTATTATAGTGATACTCTATTTTTTCATCAGTTGCGTGTTTAAAATAAATTAAAAAAATATTTAATTTTTCAACAACTTTATATTAGGGGTGCACAATGGAACCGAGAAAACCGATAAACCAAACTGAACTGGTTGTATTGGGTTGAGTTGGGTTGGTTCGGTTTTTAAGACGATTGGTTTGATTCCGGTTCCAAAAAAATAAAATCGATATTTTCGGTTCGATTCTCGGTTTCATTGTAAATGCAACCTGAACCGATCCGTTACCCAAACTCATCTGAACCGATACGGTATATTTTATAAAATAAATAAATATATATGCATATAACACTTGTAATTTATATTTTTGGGATTACCTGAGTTTCTAACTTATGTTATTGGGGATCAAAATTAATTTTGACATGAAAGTTATTTTTGAAATACATTAATCTTAAGATTTCACTAAGTTTGAAATATGAATTTGGAACCAAAAATTGGTCTGAATTAAACCGGGAACCGTTGGTTCGGTTTGGTTCGATTCTACACAACTGTCGGTTCGGTTCCGGTTTCAAAATTTTGGAACCGACCCATCCCGATTCGGTTCTTGGGTTTGTATCAAAACCGAACCATGTGCACCCATACTTTATATACAACTAAAATAATATGACATAGACTTTGTTCAATGTTTAAAAGTTAAGTAATAAAATATTATTATACCAAATGTAGAAAATTCATTCCAAATATAGTATATTATGTAAAGAAATAACACTGAAAAATAAAACTAGAAAAACAACAAATATCTTCAAAATAACTTGTTTGAAACTATTAACTAAACATACACTTCAATATTTTTCTCAAAAAAAAATATATACTTTAATATATATATGTAAAAATTTATCCGATGGTGGATCTAGTTTTGAAATATTTATACTTCCAACTAAAAAATAAGGAAAAAGAAGAAAAAAACTATATGTAAAAAACATATTTCTACTTTTAGAGAAATATTTCATATATATAATCCTACAATTTGTCTTTGAAAATTTTATATCGCCCAAGAATTCTATCAGTTGTAAATGCTCCATTTTCTATTATTTGTAAATTTTATATCCACTCAATTTCATATATTGATTGAAAGTTCTCATCTGAAGCTTGGCTATCAGGATATATCTTGGAATGTCTGAAATTTTAACGATGTCATATTTTTCAATACTGTTGATGCCAAAAATTATCCACCGACGTGGACCAATCAGAAGTGAGCACGTGTCCTCCTAGATGGCCAAAATCCTAGTCAGCAAATAATAAATTTGCCGACTAATATGAAGAATGCTAACTAACATAAGGAATGTCGACCACCACAAAGAAGGTCGACCAACAAGACCAACGAAGCGTCATCATACCAAGGGTTATATTACCCATGGTTTATATAACCAATCGTCACATTTATTATGTAAGGATGTATGTGCTTAGTTATATAAAAGCATTCCACCCCTTGACATTCTGACCCTTGACCTCAGGGTCACTATAAATACATTATATCCCTTTCATCAAGGGCATGGTCGAACGGATTCTAAGCTATTCTTATCAACAAGAGCATCTAGCTTTCTGTAACCTCTGAAATTAATAAAACAACAGTGGACGTAGGCTTTCTTACATAGTTGAACCACTTTAAAACTCTCTATATCTTTATTTACCATTATATGTTTAATCTGTGATTATAAAATTATATCAAGTGTAGTTTTTTACATCAACAAATTGGCGTCGTTTGTGAAAACGTATTTTTAAGCGTCGTTCTCACTCTCACATACCTTTGTTCAAGATAAGATGACTGACCCTGAGTCCAGTCTCAGAATTGAAGGCAACTCACTTGTTCTATCTGCTCAACCTATGGCAACAGACCTAACAGGAATCCTGGTTAGTATTACTAGAGGACAAGAAGCTATGCAAGACACAGTGACGCAATTGACTCAGTCATTGCAAGTTAGGTCTCCATCATTTTCCCAACAACA
Organism: Sambucus nigra; assembly: GCA_949130495.1. Taxonomy (NCBI): domain Eukaryota; kingdom Viridiplantae; phylum Streptophyta; class Magnoliopsida; order Dipsacales; family Adoxaceae; genus Sambucus; species Sambucus nigra. Next base: position 97,331,962 of record OX422212.1, read on the forward strand.
AATATCTCCCTCGTCTAGAAGAGAAATGTCACCTCCACCTCCAAGATCCATCAGTCGTAGTTATTCCAAATCTTCATGAGACACCTCTTATCGTCTAGGAGCAAGTTCATCACTCAGGCCCACAAAACCCTATGATATCCATTATTTTTCTCATAAAAGGCCAAGTGTGTAATGCCCCGCATTTTTTATTGAATTAAAATTGAAAAGAAAAAAAAAACTATGTCAGTATATATATTCGAAATGTTTGGAAATAAAACTATGTTAGTATATATATTCGAAATATTTGGAAATGAAAAGTTAAAATGAATTCATTGAGATACGAATGTGTGACTTAAATATTATAAGCGAATTAACGCGTAAAAGAAATGGTTAAATTTGGGGCAATGGCATTTTTGTAAATAAACTAACCCTACGTATAAATAGAAAGGAAGAGAGAAGTCTTCATTTTTTCATTTCATAAAAGGGGGCTAGGGTTTGGTAAAGAGAGAGAGAGTAAGAAGAAGAAGAAGAAGAAGAAGAAGAAGAAGAAGAAGAAGAAGAAGAAGAAGAAGGTTGCCATCTTCTTCATCAACATCTCCATACAATCTAAGGCAAGTTAATAACCTATATGTGTATATTATGTATCTATAATGAAATTTCACATGAACATGTATTTGGATCCCTAAATTAATATGATATTGATATTAAAAATGATATGCAATGTATTCGTATCACCCTCCATATAGATTCAAATGCAATAACACCATTATAGGGATTGAATTGTTGAACAACTTCATGAATTTGAGAAATCTATGAACTTGAGTAAATCGTCATATTAAAAACTGTTTTGAGCTGTTTTGGTTCCGAAAATGGATGTTTCGTTCGCTTAGCCCGGCAAAAAATTAGATTCCGAACAACTCTGTAGTTTTAAGTTTTTCCAAAAACGGATCGAAAAATCCTCGAATATGCGTTTTACGGTTATGCGCAGAAAGTTATCGTGAGCAGGTCCAAATTGTATATGTTAGTTTCGGGTCTGTTTTAAGCAGGATATGGTAGCATGTTCACTTGTTCTTGTAGAAAATCACGTTCCGAACAATTTTGTAGTTTTAAGTTTTTCCAAAAACGGATCGAAAAAGCCTCAAATCGGCGTTTTAAAATTCTGGGCAGAAAGTTGTCGAAAATAGGGGGAATATTATGTTAGTTTTGGCTCTGTTTTATGTAGGCTATGGTAACGTGTTCACGTGTTCTTATAGAAAATCACGTTCCGAACAACTTTGTAGTTTTAAGTTTTTCCAAAAACGGATCGGAAGAGCCTCGAATCTGCATTTTAAATTTTGGGCAGAATGTTGTTGAAATAAGCGTGATAATGTTTTTCATGTTGTTAGTAAGATAATTGTGGTATTGTGCCTAATATCCTAACTTGATCACATACTTATGGTTATTAGGGATATATAACCTTGAAATGATTTGATGTTGAATTAGTAAATTAATGATGTAAATTATGTTATATTATAAATAATGACTATTGTATAACTCAAGTAAGAGAGTTGACACGATTGTATATATACATAAGCGTGAAATTGTTTTACATATATATTGTCGAGTATACTCTAGACTAGTCCTCCGGTCGACGTAGGCACATGTTGAATGCGATTTTATGATTGATCCGGTTAGGTTCCGCTCGAGTGTCGTGTCGGAGATAAACCACCGGAACCGGACACATAGTTGTAATGCGGGTCGGATAGAAAGACCTTGAAACGCTATGTGATTTAGGACTTAGTATGATTTCCCTTGCCACGTAATATTGGGGAGTATTCGTGTGTAGGCCTATTGTTACGACTTGTTCCCCCGGGTAACGATAGTGACCCGATATGACTTGTTGTGTGAGATATTATGCTTGTGTCTTAAAGTAATATCCCGAATCAATGCATTTGATATTATACTCGAAGGAAATATTTTGATACATTAAATACTGAAATGCGATTAATAATGATTAATCATGATATGATATGAGACTACACGTTACTCTAGTTGTGTTGGGTAGTCACGACATAGGAGCATTGGTTGGGTAATTGAACAACTTAATTACTGGAGACGAGTAATGACTAGTATGCGTTCATTATAAGTACATCTTATAATCTTATAGCTTGTTTTCTTGCCTTGACGTTCGTCTATCTTGCTTCTTGCTCCTCTCCCATATATATATATATATCATACAAGTCCTCATCCTGTTGGACAGTAGACCGTGGAGCTGGATGACCTCGCATCTATTCTTAGGATCTTGTAGTGGTGGACGCTGGTCCTTATCATATTTTGTCACTCTTCCTTAGAGTGTGGTATCAGAGATTTCCCATTGTTAGGGATTTGATGGTGTTGAGAGGTTTACATTACACTCTTTACCTAGTTTATCTTTGGGCCCATATGTTTGGGCATTTTATATTCAGTACTGATATTACTTGTGGATCATATAGTTGCTATGATGTGATTTGGTTACACATATGGGAGTGTACATGTTTACTTTACTGAGTTTATTTTAAATTATGTTTCTAATGCCAACATATTGACACTCCACTTTAATTTAATTGGGCGTAGCTAACCGAATTAGATATAAAAATCAGGGTTGTCACAAAGTGTCTTAGAAAGGCTAAACAGAGCTTCGCCCTTTAATCGTTTGGGACCTCGAGCAAATAGAAATCCTCCTGAGGCGTTGTCCAGGAACACTGAGCATCCAGCCGACCAATATGAGGCCTCAGTCAAATCAAGAATATGCGTTCGACGATCTGTACGCAAGGAGCAGACCTCTCAGACACATGGTTGGAACATCCGAGCTGCTTCACATATATCTAGGGCAGGCAATCCTTTGTGGAAAGGATCAATCCAGAGGTTGGAAGATCGGTTGGGTGAAATGACGAAAGCAAAGAATCCTTTGTAGTGGAGTTTTGTTAAATGATCCCCATTTGTTTAGGAAATTGTGGATTTTCCTACTCCATCTAAATTTAAAACTCTTGTGGTTACTCCCAAATATGACGGTAAGATTGATCCAGTTCTCCATATCGAGCAATATCAAGCTGCAGTTGATATTTATTCAGTTCCTAATGAAATGAGGTGCAGAGCATTTTCAAGTACCATTATGGGTTTAACCCAAATACGGTATAATAACCTGCCCCGAGGACAAATTGCCAACTTCAATCAGCTTGTCGAGCTATTCATTAGAAACTTCTATTTTGGAGCTAAGCCAGTGAAAAGTGTAGCTCATCTTTTGAGTGTAAGGCAACGAGTGGGGGAAATTACCAGAGACTATACTATGTGTTTTAATAATGAGAATTGGAGGTGATTGACTATGAAGAGAAAATAACCATCACTACTCTTATGAGTGGCTTGCTTCACGATAAATTATATTATACTCTGGCTAAATATCCTCCTGATGATGCCGAAAATCAGCACCACCAGGTGAGGAGTTTGCAAGCTCAACACAAGTGTAACAATGGCAGCACAGTTGTATGAATAAGGCAAGAATGAGGTGAGGAGAAGAGGAATGAATACAGGAATATAAGTGGTTCAGCCAAACCGGCCTACGTCCACTGTGAGTGTGTGTGAATAATATCACTGAAAGAAGGCACTAGTGGCCATGGATACAACCTCTCAAGGTCTTTCTCCCTCTACAGTGTAAACTTAGACAGAATTTCAGCTAGGGTTTCAATATCTGGATCCTTTTGCAAGGTAGGGGATGATCCCTTTATATAATGCCTAGGGGGTGTAATGTACCCCCTATGCATGTAATGTGCATGTGTGTAGTTTCCTCACCAATGAGGGTGTGCCAGCTGTCAGGTCCACATGTAAGTGATGATGATGAAATATTCCCCCCACATGTGGGGAATAATCTTGTTGTAACTGATCTTGGCCCAGGTGTCCTTATCCAAATGTTTACGGATACTTTGACAGTCGTGCTGGTGAATGGCCTCGGCCTAGGAGAGGCCGAGCTATAAGGGTAGGTCGTCCGATCAATTCGTGATGTGTCATGCGCTGTCTCGGCTTTATGTCAACCGAGGTATACACCTATATCGGCCTGGGACGAGCCATTAGCGTGCTGATGATAAGCGGTCCCTGGTAACCTCGGCCTCCTACGAGGTAGGGTTCATGCTGAAGGTGTGTTTAGCTTCTTGTTATCTTGGCCTACTGTTGACCGGGGTTACTATTCCTTGGCACCTGGAGTTGATGTTATCTGTGACACGAGAAGTGTCCCGGGGGAAGTGCGTGTTGCAGTGTCGGCCTGGGCCGAGGTAGCCTTAGCCGAGGGATGATATCGTGGGCCCCCCTGCACCAGTGGGTCGGCTAACGTCTCGGCTCTCATCTCGGCCGAGGTATGTTCCTCTAGGCCGAGGTCATACTTGGGCATATCAATCACCCCCCAGCCCTTAGTCATTTGCGAGAGTGGTGGCTAAGGGGTTCTTGCCTCCGAGGTCTATTTACCCCAAAGTCAATACCCGCATGACACTTGTCCATTGCCAAGGCGTGCCCACTTGGTTGGCACATGCTGTCAATTGTCCCTTGGGCTTCCCAAGGCAATGATGAGCCTTGGGAATCGTGCCCAAGTATTTAAAGGCTAAAACCTTCCTTTTTCTTCTTCTTCCTCATTTCTCTCCTGTTCAAGCGATTGCTCCCCTGTTTTCTGCGATTTTTTTCTCTCCGAAGCTAGCCTCTGCTCCAGCGATTGTTCCGCTGAGGGATACCTCCTTTCCTGCGCGATACTCTCCACATTGTTCACCAACCTCACCTTCAGGTATCTTCCCTCTCCATCTCCTTCGTTTTTGATATTTTTAATTTTGAACTTTCCGGTTAGATCTTGAGTTTCCCGGTGAGATCTTGGGGTTTTCGGTTAGATCTTGAGTTTTCCGTTGGGGCAGGCTTCCTGCATAGGTTCTTTAGTTTGATCTAAGATTCCCTTAACTTTTCAAGCCATCTTTGTTTGTAGTTTTTAGGATATTCCCAAGTTTAAGGTCTGCAAAATCCTTGTGTCGTCCCCAGATGCTCAGACCCTTGTACCAACTTCTTGAAGACTTTCCATCTCTAAAGGAGAAGACCTTGGATAAAATTAGACAAATAGAGAGAGCTCAGGAAGAAGCTCGTAGGTCGCAAGAGTCCCCCATCAGACCCCTTTTTCCTCCTCCTCTCAAGGTGGTGTACCCTCGTCCTCCTGAAAATTTTTACCAGACAGACGCCTCTGCCAACAACTTGTCGATGTCCGAGTCTGAGTCTTCTACCTCTGATCCAATGTCAGTGGACTCTTTCCAAGAGGCCATGGACTTCACTACTCAGGCTGACCAGAACCCTGACCATGCCGAGGTCTCTAGTCGTGCCTCGTCTCAGAATGGCACAAGCACCTCTAGTTCTTTTTCAGAGGTTGAACTTGTAGAGCCAAGTGTGGCCGTGCCTGGCATCCTAAATGTTATTCCTCTGTCGGCCGTAACCGAGGTCGAGTTTGCTCAGAGGTTCCCCGGTAACCCGTCCACGTCTGCTCCAGCCGACGTTGAGTCTGACGATGATGAGGATGCCGAAAGTGAAGTTGACACCTCTGAGGCAGACGAGTACGAGAGTACCATTACCGAGGTGGATTTACTGCACTTCAGGTACTTATATTCCATTAGCCCCTCTATCCACTTAAGGAGACCTCTGAGAGAAGAGAGGGCCTACCACTGCAGGGATGGGGAAATCTGCCTGTACGAGCAGATGTTCAAGTTAGGTTTTCGTCTTCCCATCCACCCCGTCATTAGGACCATTCTATCATTCACCAATTTGGCCCCCTCGCAGCTCTCTCCCAATGCCTGGAGGGTTATTATAGGGGCCATCATCTTGTGGAGGGCGATTCACCACTCTGACCTCCCAGTGCAGGTCTTTGCTGGTTGTTACGTCCCTACCTCGGCCAAGAACCATTCGAGCTATTACCACTTTGTGGCTCGGAGGCCTGAGAAAAAGATGCTCCTGGTCACTCAGACCTCCAACCATAATTGGAAACCCAGGTACTTTTTTGCCTCAGGGCCTTGGGAATTTGGTTCTTCCATTCCCTCGTCCATCTTCGAGCCGAGAATACCCCGGAAATGGGGAAAAGTCACCATGGCTGCTAGGGCCGACCCTGGACTTAGTGTGCAACATGGCAAAAAGGTGAAGGCCCTGCAGGACCAAGGGTCCCATGGGATGTTTGTCAAATTTGAGCATCTGCTGACCCCCTAGTATCTCTCGGGGACGGGCCTTGGCGGAAGTCCCTTAGCTGATTTTGGTAAGGATTTTTATTTTAACCGTGTAGCCTCTTATCATACGTACTTTATTTCTGACTCGTATCTTTTTACTTTTGCAGAGAAACCACCAGACGTTTCGGACGAGTTGTGGGAGATGGCGGCCCCGAGCTTGTCCAGAATTGTCAAGAAGACTGGCATGAATGCTCCTCCACCTGCTCCCTCCACATCCAAGTCTAAGAAGAGGGCACCCGATGTCCATCCTCCTGAGGAACAGAGGCCGAGCTCCAGGACAAAGAGGGGCTCAGACACTGCTATCCCTGTCACTGCCGACACGTTATCTGCCTGTCTGGACCAGTTAAAACTCTCTGATAGCGTGGTCGGCCACAGCCGACAGGCCATGGACGCTCTGAATAACATGATGACCGATGCCGACAAGCGCTTCTTCAGGTCCATGGAGACACCCATGATGGTTGAATTCGGCCTTCACCGAGTAGTCCAAGTACAACTCATTTCTTTATCCGAAATATAACGTCTGATGTTGTTTTCATCTAACTTCTTCATTTACTGTGCAGGGTGCGGCTACCATGTACCAGCTATCCAACTGGACTTTGAGGAAATTGCCTCTCATCCAGAAGGGGCAGGAGGCTGAAAAAGTTGAGGGCACCCTGAAGGCCGAGGTTGCTCGTCTGAGGACCGAGTTGCAGGAGGCTGAGACCAAGGCTAAGACCTCTGAGAATAAGGTCCAATCCCTAGAGAAGGACATCTCTGCACTTGTTCAGAGCCATACCAAGGCCTTGAAGGGCAAGGACGACGCTTTGCAGAGTAAGGTTGATGCTGCGGTGAAGGCTTCTCTTGCAGACGCCTCGGAGACAATAATTGCTGACTATAAGGTCTCCGAGGAGTTTGTAGGTTTTGGCTTGGAGTACCTTGAAAGGGGTATCAAGGCTACCTCCAAATGGGCCGAGGTAAGGGAGGCCGAGGTTGGCATCATTAAGGCCTCAGATTTTGTGGGCTTCGGCCTTGCCGACGCCCAGTTTGCCCAGGCCTTGCAGGAGATAGAGGATGAAGCTGCTGCCCCTGGTCAAACGGTTACTCTGGAAGGGACTGACCTCGGAGATACTGACCCTGCAAACGAGGTAGCTCAAGTGACCAATGCCGAGCACGCCGACCCAGACGAGCCATCAAACATTCCTCCTTCAGATGTTTGACTTGTAATCTTTTGTATTTTGCATTTCTTTTTACTTGTAATCTCGTATGTAATTTCTCAAACACGTAAATATTATGCAATTTCTTTCTTTTGTTGAATGCAAATGTCCATCTTTATTTGTGAATGTATATGAATGCTATGCGCTCTCTGAATGTGATGCCATAACCAACGCTTAAGAGTCTGAGGTCCTCACTTAAGGGTCTGAGGTCCTCTAGCCGAGGTGTCCGAGCTCAGACCTCGTCACCACCAAGTGGTTATGAGGGTCTGAGGTCATCACCTAGGCCGAGGTAACTCATAATGTCACCAAATTAATGATGTTTAAGGTCTGAGGTCCTCACCTAAGAGATTATCCTCATAATAAATCACCAAATTTATGATGTTAAGGGTCTGAGGTCCTCTAGCCGAGGTGTCCGAGCTCAGACCTCGTCACCACCAAGTGATGTTATGAGGGTCTGAGGTCACCACCTAGGCCGAGGCAACTCATAATGTCACCAAATTAATGATGTTTAAGGTCTGAGGTCCTCGCCTAAGAGGTTATCCTCATAATAAATCACCAAATTTATGATGTTAAGGGTCTGAGCTCCTCTAGCCGAGGTGTCCAAGCTCAGACCTCATCACCACCAAGTGATGTTATGAGGGTCTGAGGTCACCACCTAGGCCGAGGTAACTCATAATGTCACCAAATTAATGATGTTTAAGGTCTGAGGTCCTCACCTAAGAGATTATCCTCATAATAAATCACCAAATTTATGATGTTAAGGGTCTGAGGTCCTCTAGCCGAGGTGTCCGAGCTCAGACCTCATCACCACCAAGTGATGTTATGAGGGTCTGAGGTCACCACCTAGGCCGAGGTAACTCATAATGTCACCAAATTAATGATGTTTAAGGTCTGAGGTCCTCGCCTAAGAGGTTATCCTCATAATAAATCACCAAATTTATGATGTTAAGGGTCTGAGGTCCTCTAGCCGAGGTGTCCGAGCTCAGACCTCGTCACCACCAAGTGATGTTATGAGGGTCTGAGGTCACCACCTAGGCCGAGGTAACTCATAATGTCACCAAATTAATGATGTTTAATGTCTGAGGTCCTCACCTAAGAGGTTATCCTCATAATAAATCACCAAATTTATGATGTTAAGGGTCTGAGGTCCTCTAGCCGAGGTGTCCGAGCTCAGACCTCGTCACCACCAAGTGATGTTATGAGGGTCTGAGGTCACCACCTAGGCCGAGGTAACTCATAATGTCACCAAATTAATGATGTTTAAGGTCTGAGGTCCTCGCCTAAGAGGTTATCCTCATAATAAATCACCAAATTTATGATTTTAAGGGTCTGAGGTCCTCTAGCCGAGGTGTCCGTGCTCAGACCTCGTCACCACCAAGTGATGTTATGAGGGTCTGAGGTCACCACCTAGGCCGAGGTAACTCATAATGTTACCAAATTAATGATGTTTAAGGTCTGAGGTCCTCACCTAAGAAGTTATCCTCATAATAAATCACCAAATGAATGATGTTAAAATAAAACAAGAATTTGCCATGGAAGCTGATCTTTATTCATAACCTCTTCTCAACAAGATGGTACATTCTTAATTGACAAAGTAGATGCAACGTTATACATAATATCTCTTTAGGTGGTCGGCATTCCACGGGTTGGTAAAGGGTTCTCCCTCTAGGTTCTCTAACCTATACGTGCCCGGCACAACCTCTTCCGTTACTCTGTAGGGGCCATGCCAGTTCGGGTGCAGTTTGTTTATTTTCTGTAGGGTTTTCTTAAGCACTAGGTCTCCTACCGCGATGGGTCTTGTCTTCACCCTTTGATTGTAGAACTTTGCTGCCCTCTGCTGGTAAGCTGCTTTCCTGACCTCCGCGTCTTCCCTTCTTTCTTCAATGAGGTCCAAGTCTAACCTCCTCCTTTCCCCATTGCTGTCCGGATCATAGGTCTGAATCCGATGAGTTGGTAAGCCTATCTCCATTGGTATGACGGCCTCCGAACCGTGTGCCAGCATGAATGGGGTTTCTCCTGTGGGTGTCCTTGCTGTGGTCCTGTAAGCCCATAGCACAGCGTAGACCTCTTCCATCCATCTCCCTTTCGCGTCTTCTAACCTCTTCTTGATTCCATCCAAGATTGTCCTATTTGTGACTTCAGTCTGGCCATTAGCTTGGGGTCGTCCAGGAGATGAGAAGAACTATTTAATCCCCACACTTTGGCAATACTTCTCTAAGGAGGCGTTCTTGAACTGGGTCCCATTATCTGAGATGAGCGTGTTTGGGAGGCCATACCTACATATGATGTTCTTCCAGATGAACTGAAAGGTCTTTTGCTCCGTAATTGTTATCATGGGTTCGGCTTCTACCCATTTTGAAAAGTAATCAATGGCAACTATCAAGAATCTATAGTTGTTGACTGCTCTTGGCAAAGGTCCTACCAAGTCGATTCCCCATACCGCGAATGGCCATGGAGAAGAGATTGATGTCATAGGCTGATGGGGTTGGTGAGGGATAGTGGCGAACCTCTGGCATTTGTCGCACCTCTTCACATAGTCGGCGGCGTCCCTCGACAAGGTTGGCCACCAATATCCCTGAGTGATGATCCTCTTGGCTAGGGGTCTTCCTCCTATATGGCTAGAGTAAGAGCCCTCATGAACCTCCCGCAGGACCCGGGTTACCTCCATGGGATGCACACATCTGAGGAGGGGCAAGAGGAACCCCTTTTTATACAAGACATCCCCTATTAAAGAGAACTTGGCAGCTCTGTACCTCAACTTTCTTCCTTCCAGCTTGGACTCAGGTAGCTCCCCCTCTCTTAAGTATCTGACGAGCGGGTCGATCCAAGAGCCTCCTAGGTTCACGTTGTGGGGGATAGGTGGCCTCTGGGCAAGACCTATTCAGGTCTGTGAAATCTACACACATCCGCCACTTTCCATTGGCCTTAGGCACGATCACTGCATTTGAGAGCCACTCTGGGTAGGTGACCTCTCGTATGAACTCGGCCTCTTCCAACTTCTTCACCTCTTCCCGAATGACCTCATACTTCTCTCTGGAGTAAATTCTCCTCCTCTGCTTGATTGGTCTGGCATCCCTGTTCACGTTGAGTTTGTGGGTCATGACCTCGGGGTCTATACCAGGCATGTCGGTGTGGCTCCAGGCAAAGACACTCTGCCTCTTCCTGAGAAGGCTTACCAGCTCTTCCTTAATTTTTGTTTCTAGGGCCTTGCCGACCTGGATGGTTTTTTCCGGCTCGTCCTCATTGAGGACGATGGATTCTACCTCTTCCGCGGCCTCGCCCTTCTTCAGCTTTGTTTCATCTCTCGGATCAAGAGTGTCTATGCTGTAGGTGGCGGTTGCTCTCTTATGGGCCTCCCTCTCTTCAGCTGAGTTAAAGTAACACTCCCGTGCCGTGGTCTGATCCCCCTGCACTTCCCCTACCCCGTAAGGGGTCGGGAATTTTAGCATTTGATGGACCGTTGACGACACGGCTTCAAACTCCTTGAGGGCTACTCTTCCAATGATGAGGTTGTAGGCCGAGTAGATATTCTCATCCATCACAAAAAAGTTTATCTTCTTAGTCAGCCTCTTAGGCCACCTATCCCCCATACGCACATCCATCTCATACATGCCTAACGGGTGCACTTTCTCACCACTAAAGCCTATCAAGGGATGGTGGTATGGCACTAATCTTGATCTGCTAAGACCCAAGCTCTTGAAGCAAGGCCAGAACATTACATCTGCTGAGCTTCCCCCATCTATGAGGATTCTCCCTACGTCGCACCCATGCACCCTTGTCGTTATGACCAAGGGGTCATCATGGGGGGCCATGATGCCCTTGAAGTCGAGCCGGGAGAAACCCACCACCAGGGTGTCCATGTCCACCTTTGTTCTCTTCTGCACAGCGTTAGAAGATGTCAGATTCACAACCTCTGGCTTGACCACCGATTTGGCCTCCGCTACATGAGCCTTTCTATCGGCTACCTCAGATCCACCCCCTGCGAATCCCCCACATATGGTGCTAATACCAAAGGAGACCATTCCTACCCTCTTCACCGGGGTGTTGTCATCCCTAGGTGGGAGATCCGGGTCATCTCCATCATCACCATCTGAATCGTCATGCTTTTCAGTCGGGACATCACCACGGCACTTGTCGTCTCTTCTCTTCCTAGGGTCTTCCCTGCCGCCCTTTGCGGCCTTGCCATCCACATACTTTCTTAGCTTCCCGGATTTCAGCATCTTCTCAATCTCGTCCTTCAGGGCAAAGCATCTGTCTGTGACATGGCCGTGGTCCTGATGAAACTCACACCAGAGGTTTTTATTCCTCTTATGTGGCGGAGCCTTCAACTTCTCTGGCCATCTCAGAGCCCGGTCACTCTTGATCTCATTAAGAATTTGTTCACAGCTCACGGTCAGAGGAGTGTAACGGGCGAACTTGTCATCTGCTGACCGCTTCTTCCCTTCCTTCTTGCCCTGGGACCTCCCAACACTACCGCGGTTCTCCTCCTCGTATTTGGCGGCCATCGCCTCCTCCGCATTCATTACTTTTCCTGCAGTGGACAACAGCTCTGCCATAGACTTGGGGGGGTCTTCCGCTAGCTTCCATAGTAGCTTTCCCTTCTGAAGACCTCCTATAAGGGCGGTCATGACTATGCTCTCTTCATAGTCTTCCACCTCTAACTTCTCCTTATTGAATCTTGCTATGTAGTCTCTCAGGCTTTCACCCTTAGCCTGTTTGACATATAGGAGGTGGGTAGTCTTCTTCTGAGGTCTTACCCCAAAGTAGAAGTTATGTATGAACTGCTCGGCCAATCCCTTGAAGTTTTCGATTGAATTCTTTGGAAGAGAGGTGAACCAGCTATGCGCGGCCCCCGTTAGGGTCCCTGAAAAGGCCCTGCACTTCATCTCATCAGATATCGAGTAAATATCCGCGGCTGACTGATACATCTCGATATGGTGCACTGGATTAGTGCTGCCATCATATTTGGGAGTCACCGTAGGAGGCTTGAACTTAGCGGGGGTTGGGAACCCCACTATCCTAGCCACGAATGGTGAGCCCTCCGTGTAGCCCCTCTGTAAGGGGTCCTTGCTCTTTATGAGGTCCCCTATCTTCTCCTCGAGACGTTGGATCGAGTCATTCCATGGTCTTCTCTCGTCAACTTGGCCGAGGTTGTCCCCTGCCACCTCTCTGCGGTGGACAGAGGGTTCCCCAGCCACGACCCTCTGACTATTGACTTCTTCCTGTTCCCTTGCTCTTCCCTCCATGGGTCGGCCTTGATCTGGCCGAGCCCCTCTTTGGGAGCCTGCTGCACTCCTTGACCTCGATAGCCTATGTCTTAGGTCATTAACTGGTTCCAGCCTCTCGAAGGCCGAGCCTCTGCTCAACCTGTTGAAGGTCGACCCTCTCTGCTGGACCTCATCTCTTCTTCGGCCGACACATCCTTGGCTTTGCCGAAGAGGTCGTACGGTATTATCGGACACCTCATATGGCTCCCAGCAGTCTTCTGGGGCCTCTTCTACTCCTATGTCATCGTACCTGTCCTCCGGGCAAGGGTTTCCTTGCCTCCCCAGGCGCAAACGCCTAGGGTCAGCAACGTCCCTTCTCCGCTGAGGTGCAGGTTGGTCCTTCATCGGTGCCTGGGGTGGTCCCCTGGCACCCGGTTGGGGTTGAACTGCCGCCGGGGTGATCATGTCCGGTGAGACTCCAGGTGGTCTCATCATCATGGTTTGGCTGAGCTGTGCAAATTGCTCCTTCATCGCTTGTTGTGTTGCGGCCAAAGATTTCAAGGCAGCTGCCACCTCCGCCATTTCGGACTGGGGGGGAGCCTGACTGGAGCTAGCTCCCCCACCTCCGGGCGGCGGAAGAGGTGGCGGCATGTCTGGTGCCATGTGTTAAACTGTATAGAGCCTTAGTTGCAGGTGAGCTTAATACCTGAAAGGATCTCTTTCAATGGTGAAACAGCTCCACACAAGGGGTGGACTCTGGTTCACCACCAGAGTCTCCGGTGAGGTAAAGCAGAAAAAGAGAATGAGATAGCCTCTCGATTCCCACAGACGGCGCCAAAATGATGATGCCGAAAATCAGCACCACCAGGTGAGGAGTTTGCAAGCTCAACACAGGTGTAACAATGGCAACACAGTTGTATGAATAAGGCAAGAATGAGGTGAGGAGAAGAGGAATGAATACAGGAATATAAGTGGTTCAGCCAAACCGGCCTACGTCCACTGTGAGTGTGTGTGAATAATATCACTGAAAGAAGGCACTAGTGGCCATGGATACAACCTCTCAAGGTCTTTCTCCCTCTACAGTGTAAACTTAGACAGAATTTCAGCTAGGGTTTCAATATCTGGATCCTTTTGCAAGGTAGGGGATGATCCCTTTATATAATGCCTAGGGGGTGTAATGTACCCCCTATGCATGTAATGTGCATGTGTGTAGTTTCCTCACCAATGAGGGTGTGCCAGCTGTCAGGTCCACATGTAAGTGATGATGATGAAATATTCCCCCCACATGTGGGGAATAATCTTGTTGTAACTGATCTTGGCCCAGGTGTCCTTATCCAAATGTTTACGGATACTTTGACAGTCGTGCTGGTGAATGGCCTCGGCCTAGGAGAGGCCGAGCTATAAGGGTAGGTCGTCCAATCAATTCGTGATGTGTCATGCGCTGTCTCGGCTTTATGTCAGCCGAGGTATACACCTATATCGGCCTGGGACGAGCCATTAGCGTGCTGATGATAAGCGGTCCCTGGTAACCTCGGCCTCCTACGAGGTAGGGTTCATGCTGAAGGTGTGTTTAGCTTCTTGTTATCTTGGCCTACTGTTGACCGGGGTTACTATTCCTTGGCACCTGGAGTTGATGTTATCTGTGACACGAGAAGTGTCCCGGGGGAAGTGCGTGTTGCAGTGTCGGCCTGGGCCGAGGTAGCCTTGGCCGAGGGATGATATCGTGGGCCCCCCTGCACCGGTGGGTCGTCTAACGTCTCGGCTCTCATCTCGGCCAAGGTATGTTCCTCTAGGCCGAGGTCATACTTGGGCATATCACCTCCTAAAACTATGTTTGAGCTCATGGTGAAAGTATAAAAAATGAATGCTGAGGAAGCGATGGCCGCAAAATAGAGTCCAGCCACGAAGCCTGAGAAGAAAGAGCAAAAGGAGCAGAAGCCGAAGAAAAAGGATAAGCTCAAAAAATATGAAACATACACTCCATTGAGTGTTAGCATTCACCATATCTAGGAAGAAATCAATCACAATAAGGATTTGCCATGGCCTGAGAAGTTGGGTAACCTCTTAACAAAAGGGATAAGTTTAAATATTGTAAATTCTATGAAGATCATGGTTATACAATGGATAACTGCGTTGCTTTGTAAAATGAGATCGAAACCCTCATCCGCTAAGGAAAACTCAATAAATTTATTGATCGACGTGATAGCAGAGAACCTAGAAGAAGGCTAAATTCTCCATGCAAGTCTAAAGATGAAAAGGAAGAGAAATCACGAAGATGATTATGAAGAGAATCTCGACCTGCCGAGGAAGCCCAAACAGCAAGAACGTGAGGTACTTATGATCAATTTTGGTTCATTTGACTGTCATATGATTACAGGTGGCGATGCAGGAGGAGGTGATCACGTGGCTAAAAGGAAAGCTTATTTGAATGAGGCCCAAGCTTGCCCTTTATATCCAGAAAATTATTCAGAATGAAGAGGATCGACCGAGGAAGGTGTGACACCCCGCCTAATTAAATAACGAGTGATCAGTCCTTTATTAAATTAAATCAAAGTGTTCAGTTGGTTCATTCTTAGCATCACTACAGGAAAAACAATTTTTCTTTATTAATCACCTAATAATTAATTAAGGTAAGTGTTAAAACGATTAATTTTATTAATTAGGTACTATCGTTATGATTTAATATACGAAACCATTTTCATGAAAACAGATAATAATATTAAATACCAAACCACTCAAGTGGAAATAAATAGACTAGATTAATCCATCAAAATAAAATATCCTAAATCGAAGGACAATGAATTAATTAAAACAATCTCAACTAAAACTGAATATTAAAATAAATAAGAGTCCAAGTCCCTCTGAACTAAATAAAAACTAGAAATGGGCGACACATGCCCCATCTAAAATGACTAAGTGAAGAGCTGAGATGGCAAGGATGAAGTCGTCTAAATGCAAAAAAATGCAACTCACACACTAGCTGCAGCACGTCAACAGTCCAAAGATCTAAGTCTGATGCCCCTGTGGCTGGGAACCTGTAATGCATACACATATACAAGAGAAAGAAGAGATGATAGGAAACGGATCAGAGCCCGAGTATAAAATAGCTTTAAAATAGTTTAGTAGTTATATAAAATGCTTACCAGTTGATATAACATACATGTTAGTGCCTTGACACTCAGTTGAGAATTATCACCTCTCACTTAGTGTGCACGCCTAACGTACTACCGAACTGGCCTAGATAAAGCTAACCGAGATAACTAGTTTAACCCAATTTCCCCTCACCAACCCTGATTCAAGTGATCACATGACTATAGTTTATATATGATAACCCTTTCTTATGAATTTAACAAGCTAGTTATGTTCATCTCAATACAGTCTTAAATTCTCAACCACTTAATTCATTTAATATTAATTATTCAATTTTATCTACTTAAAAGCACAGAAGATTAATCACAGTTTCATATATTCATCACTCATAATATAAATACTAATAGCGCACCCCACATAAATCTATGGTGTCGTCATACTCTTCTATCAAGTCCCCATATTTCTCATAAAAAGGAAAATACTAGTTCGGAATCACTCTCGAACTGTATTAACACAAAACACACATATTGGAGGCGAAGCATAGTTCCAAGTCACTAAGAGTTCAGCACATACCCTCACGCCTCTTAGGACCGTTTGGCTATCATTCTCAAATAGCTTGTACCAAGGATCCTATATTTTAGGGTACAAGTCAATATCCCCCATAAAGTTCACATCGAGATAAGACTGTCCCGGTGCGAAAACCTCCGTGATAGCAAGTAGCGCGGGTATGATTAAACACAGATGTTCACATAATATATATATATATATATATATATATATATATATATATATATATATATATATATATATATATATATATATATATATATATATATATATATATAGGTACACCCACGACCCATAACATATTCGAACCATATGTGGCACGTAGCTCCCGAATTCTACGTAATTAATTCATTCTTTTATTTTCTCACTTACCGCAAGTTCTTAGGTACTTCTTGATCCTCGAAGTGTATCATTTTAATAAATATTAAATCAGTAGGAGTACCCTCTCTACCCTACTAATCTAAGTCATCATCGGCCCGCACAATCCTTAATTTACCGCACACGCAATCATAACCCATTTTATCCCCTTGTAATCCCCACAATTTAATTCCATATGAAATCGTACTACCCGGACCTTATCCTCAACCCTACTGGTCCCTCTCAAGTCCCATTATGATATTTAAATTACGTCTAGGGGTACTTATACATTGGCGTTGGATTAACATTTAAAAAGAAAAAGATTCGAATTTCAGGAAGATTCGATCGATCAAGGGGAATGGTCGATCGATTGATCCAGTCAATCGATCAACATTCTTGATCCCTCGAGGGTTAAAAACATTTGAGTTGCAGAGAGGTTAAGGAAGGGAGAAGAGATAAGGTTTCCAAGGGGGATAACCATCAATCCTACACCATTCCCACCAATTTCACCACCAACGCGTAGATTGGAAGAAGAGGATCGTTCCTATAGTACTCAAATTCGTCGGATCAGACCTTTGATTTCCAGGCAAGTATCTATCTTGTTGTTCTTGAGTTTATATTTCATCCATTTTAGAGTAGGAATGATAATTATAAGTTTTTATGGAGATTAATGTATTTGGAAGACTATAATTCATAGGTTTAAATGGAAATCATGTTAGGTTGATGTTCTTATCATATGTAGAGTAATTATCATGAATTTATATGATGATTAGAGAAGGAAATCTGTAAATATCATGTGGATTCTTGAATTTAATATGGTAAACTAGGGTTAGAGACCAAATCATGAATTATACCCATTTAATGATGATTCTTGGAGAATTAATGAATCTTTTACGTTAGAAATCATCCACACCTATTTATATAATGTTTGTGATGTTTGGTTGGGGCTTTGGGACATTTTAATGGAGGTTTAGATGACTAAAATTGAAGGAAACCATAGGCAAAGAATTGCATAATCTGGGCCAATACCTGTTCGATCGAACGATCGACTGGATCGATCGATCGACCATTCCCCTCGATCGATCGACTCCTCCTGAAATTCGAATCTTTTTCTTTTTAAATGTTAATCCACCCCCAATGTATAAGTACCCCTAGACATAATTTAAATATCATAATGGGACTTGAGAGGGACCAGTAGGGTTAAGAACAAGGTTCGGGTAGTACGATTTCATATGGAATAAAATCGTGGGGATTACGAGGGTATAAAATGGGTTAAGATTGTGTGTGCGGTAAATTAAGGATTGTGCAAGCCGATGACGACTTTAACCAGTAGGGTAGAGAGGGTACTCCTACTGATTTAATATTTATTAAAATGATACATTTCGAGTATCGAGAAGTACCTAAGAACTTGCGGTAAGTGAGAAAATATTATAATGAATTAATTACGTAGAATTCGGGCGCTACGTGCCACGCATGGTTAGAATATGTTATGGGTCGTGGGTGTACCTATCTGAATAATGTAATATATATATATATATATATATATATATATATATATATATATATATATATATATATATATATATATATATATATATATATATATATATATATATATATATATATATATTATATGAACATCTGTATTTAATCATGCCCGCGCTACTTGCTGTCACGAAGGTTTCAGCGCCGGGATAGTCTTATCTCGATGTGACCTTTATGGGAGATATTGACTTGTATCCTAGAATATAGGATCCTTGGTACAGGCTATTTGAGAATGATAGTCAGACGGTCCTAAGAAACGTGAGGGTATGTGCTGATCTTTTAGTGAGTTTGAACTATACTTCGCCTCCAATATGTGTGTTTTATGTGAATACAGTTTAAGAGCGATTCCGAACTAGTATTTCCCTTTTTACGGGTAATACAGGGACTTGATAGCAGAGTATGCTGGCACCATAGATTTATGTGGGGTGCCCTATTAGTATATATGTTATGAGTGATAAATATATGTACCTGTGACTAATCTATTGTGCTTGTAAGTAGATAAAATTAAATAATTAATATTAAATGAATTAAGTGGTTGAGAACTTAAGACTGTATTGAGATGAACATAACTGGCTTGTTAAATTCATAAGAAAGGGTTATCAGATATAAACTACAATCATGCGATCACTTGAATCAGGGTTGGTGAGGGGAAATTAGGTTAGACTAGTTATCTGGGTAGCATTATTTAGGCCAGTTCGGTAGTACGTCCGTTCACACTAGTTGAGAGGTGAGAATTCCCAAGTGAGTGTCTAGGCACTAACATGTATATTATATCAACTGGTAAGCATTTTATATACTTGCTAAACTATTTTAAAGCTATTTTACACTCGGGCTCTGACCCGTTTCCTGTCATCTCTTCTTTCTATTGTGTGTGTATATATATATATATATATGTATTACAGGTGCCTAGGGGCATCAGACTTAGATCTTTGGACTGTTGACGTGCTGCAACTAGTGTGGGAGTTGCAGGTCTTTGCATTTAGATGACTTCATCCTTGTCATCTCAGCTCTTCACTTAGTCATTTTAGATGGGGCATGTGTCTCCCATTTCCAGTTTTTATTTAGTTCAGAGGGACTTATACTCTGATCTATTTTAGTATTCAGTTTTAGTTAAGATTGTTTTAATTAATTCATTGTCCTTCAATTCGGGATATTTTATTTGGATGGATTAATGATTAGGCGTAAATTCTTCCGAATTTATCCCCTTAATTTAGGGATTTTTATCGCCTCGGATAATGTAATTCATCTTGATTTATCTCATTTATATGTTATTGACCTTTCTACGTAGTATCTTGAGTTTTGTGCCTTTTTCATGATATTTATAAGTATTTATTGCTAAGTGGAGAAAGGAGAAAGCCAAAGCAAAAGAATGAATCTAGGAAGAAAGGTCAAAAGGGCAAAAGCGGAACTTTCATCAGGAATATGGACGAGAACCCGCAATGAAAGTTGAAGATCTCGAGTCTACGAGTGCGTAGGAAGAAACGGCGTCCAAATTCGAGTTCCACGGTAGAAGTTACGAGGTTATGAAGATGAGAGAAAATGAGGATATATTGAGGAGAAATTAAGGAGAAACTAAAAATCGAAGGCGGACCGATCCTATTTCCCAAAGAAAAGGACCGATCTGGTACCTTACAACTCACTAGCCAAAAAAGGATCGGTCCGAGGTCCTATCACCCACTGGAAAATTATGCATAGCGGATCGATCCTATTTCCCAGAAAAAGGGACCGATCCGGATTTGAATGAGGACCGATCCGCTAGTGAAGGCCCAGATCGGTCCGCCAAAGATAAACCCGATTTTCTTGTTTCGATTTTAGAGTTTGATTCAGCTACAACTCTAAATTTTTCATGATGTATTTAACTTCTAGTTATTGTTAGATAAGGAGTTCGAACTTTTATTTTTTTTAGTTAGTTTGAGAGAGAGAAAAGCTCTCTCATCTGTGTTGAAAAACCCTAGTTTTGAAGATTGATTATAGGATTTCAGATTCAGTGAACGCAAGTAATTTCGTTTCATTAAATTTATTCTCTCTTTTACTTAGTTAATTAATTCTCAACTCTTAGTTGCTATCTCAAATAAAAAATTGTTCTTGCCAATCACGATTTCTTTTAATTCTAGAATTAATGTTTTTCTTCACCTAGTTATGTCTGGATAAATTCTTTAGGGTTGGGGTGCATAAACCCCACTCGATGTGATTCATTGAATTTTAAAGGAATCGTGTCGCGTAATTATCGCAACCGTCGTAGGACTTATGATCTCGTTTGCCCTAGGTAATCGGGATGCTTAAGAGTGCGACGCGCGTGTAGTTAATGCAATACTGCTTTGTTCTTACCTTTGATTTCGTATGATGTGAGCTACGTTCCTTAATATATAGAATGCTTAGGATTAATAAAGATCGGATTCCTTGTAAATTCTAATTCTGAAATCTAGCATCCTACATGGTGAATTACTAGGGTGTGGGGGATTATAACCCAACCTCTCGTTCTAATTTGCAGTTAATTTTTTTAATAACTTGCTATTCATCTTAGGTCAATTAGCTCTTATGCGTTTCATTTAGGCATAGCTTAGTCAGTCCTTAATTTAAATGCACATTTAGTTGTAGTAAATCTCCCATTCAAATCACCTTTTTATTTCTTTTAGAGTCAAAGTGAGGATTCCTTCATCTTTCCAACGTCGTCACAAATTCATTCGTCCTTTTTCCCTTAGGAATAATACCCGACTTACCAGGATTATTACTTGAGCGACATGCTTTCATTTGAGCCTATATATCACGCACATTAGACACATTTATGGTCGCGTCAAGTTTTTGGCACCGTTGCCGAGGAATTAGGTAGACTTAGGTTAGATCGAGTCAATCTAAAGCTTAGACCAAAAATTCAAAAAATATATATATATATATATATATATATATATATATATATATATAATATTAAAATTCCAAAAAAAAATCATCTCTCAAAAGCCTTTAATGCAAAATCCTGAATATACTCAAACTCCTCAAAATACTCTAATCATAATTCACGAAAATCCAATTGTTGAGTATAATTTTGATAATCCCCACACGCCTCGCGTTCCACAGTTTTGGGTTCCACTTCCTACTCCTGAGCACTCTATTGCTAGTTACACCCTGAGTCAATCCTTGATCCACACATCTAGGACACCAAGTGAGGATTTCGAGTCATTTGAAGAGAGAGCGATGTCTGACGCCGCTAGTTTCGGCAGTGGAGAGGGAAATCCACCCTATCGTCCCATGAAAGACTTACTCTTTCCTGAACGAACTGTCACCCCTGATTGCATTTTACTTCTGTATAATGCCGATCAGTTCCACTTCCACAATGGGATGATACATATTCTCCCTACTTTCCATGGCATGGATTTATAGAAACAATACCTTCACATAAGAGGGTTCGAAGAGGCGTGCGAGACATATAGTGACCAAGCTTGCACGCATGATGTCGTTCGCCTTAAGCTTTTCCCTTTTTCCTTAAAGGATAAAGCTAAGGCCTGGCTATGGTCTCTACCCCCGAACTCCATTATTTCCTGGAGGGATATGCAATCCAAATTTCTCTCAAAATTCTACCCACCACACAAGACCAACTATGTCAAGACTCAAATCTAAGCTTTTCGACAACAAGATAATGAGACTTTTGATAGGAGTTGGGAACGATTTGAAGAGTTGGTAAGCGCATTCCCCCATCATGGATTTGAAAAACACCACTTGATCTCTTTCTTCCATAATGGGTTGACAGTGACTTCCAAATAACTTGTGCAAACTATGTGTGAACGACCATTATGGGAATTAAACTCTAACGATGCTGAGGCCCATCTTAAGTATGTTGCAGAGACTACTCAAGCATGGGACACATCTGATCCTAATACCCAAGTCCAGCCTAGACAAGCATCTATCGCTCCGACTGCATTAGGTCTATACCAATTGGATAGTAATACCTTAATAAACCGTCGATTCGATCAGTTTCAGAGAGATGTGAAAGATTTACTTGATAATCGGTTGAGAGATATCTCCAGATCCAATCGTGTCGTAAAAGAAAAGGTGTGTGCTATCTGTGAGGTGGGTCATTCCACAAAGGCATGCCCGATGATTTTTACCTATAAAGCCATGCACACCGAGCAGGCGGATGCCATAGGAGTATTCAAGGGAAATTTTAATGCCCCACATGGGAACTCGTACAACCCTTCGTGGAGAAACTACCCTGATTTTAACTACGGACAACCACAAGATGCGATGAACCCACATTCACAGCTTGTCCCACCTCCACCCCCTCCTCAATTTCAGCAAGCACCACATCCTCCAGCTCCGTATATTACTCCGCCGTGGAGGAACCTCGAGGATATAATAAACCAGTTTATCAACTCCCAGAGTGCAACCAATGCTAGATATGATCGCATGTTTTCCGACACGAACGAGAACATCTCAAAGTTACAATCTTCATTGAGTATCCAAGAGAAGGGTAAGTTTGATGCCCAGGGCCAAAGACCTCCCTAAGGTCAACCTAGTGTTAGCTCCACCACTACAGAACATCAGGAGAATTTCCAAGATGTAACCACTCTTCGTAGTGGGAGAGTTGTTGATTTATCACCTCCCCCATACGATGCATCAAAAGACAAGGAGACTTGGCCTGGCACGAAAGGCCGGAGATATCCCCTTGAATGAGAGTGAGAAAGAAGACACTAGTGAGCCCGCAATAATTGTCAAGCCACCCTCCACCATGCCATTCCCTCAATGATTGGTTCCTCCCCAAAAAGGTACCCCCCGTGATGAAGTGCTAGAAGTGCTTAAAAACGTGAAATTAAACTTACCTTTCCTCGATGCAATAAAGCAAATTCCAGCTTATGCAAAAGTCATAAAAGACTTATTGACAGTCAAGAGGAGGATGAAGGTAAAGAAAAACGTGTTTCTAGCACAAAACATGGGCTTAGTTCTTTTTAACGATATTCCACCTAAATTTAAAGATCCTGGTGCACCCACCATTTCCTGCACCATTAAAGACAATAAAATTGAAAAGGCCTTACTCGACTTGGGGACAAGCGTTAATATCCTCCCCTATTCAATTTATAGGCAACTTGATCTGGGCGACCTTAATCCCACAAGGAACACTCTACAATTGGCGGATCGAACCGTGAAGATACCTAGAGGTATAGTTGAGGATGTGATAATCCAGCTGGACACTTTCTACTTCCCGGTAGTTTTGTGAACGCTAGTGTAACAACTCGAGATTTTTGAGACAATAATTTATTTATTTTGGGAGAAATAAATATTAATTTAATTAGAAAATAATTAAATTGGCATTTGAGATCAAAATTTGAAGATGTTAGAAAGTGATTCGAATGACAATTCTGAGGGCGCAGTTGATTCCGAAAGGGTCGAGATAGTCGAAATGACTGTACTTGGGGCTTATTTGGGTTCCGAAATAATTTAAGTTCGTTTGGCTCAAATTAAAGTGACCGAGCCTTTTAAAGTGGGTATTATCATTTAAAGTTGTGTATTTTGGGAGATAAGGCTTATTAAGCCTACGGGAGATTTAATCTCATTAGAAAGAAAGAGAAGAAGAAAAAGAAGAAGAGAAAGAGAGAAAGCTTGGGATTTCTGGCCATTACGCGATTTCGAGGACGAATCAGACTCTACGAATTTGAGGCAAGTGATTAAACTTGCTAAATAATTATTGTGTATAATTTATTTCATGATTTGTGGATAAAATTGTGGATTTTGGGTTTAAAATGGTAAAACCTAGATTTTGGGTAAAATCTTAGATTTGTTGTGTATATAATGGATTTGAGGTTACAAATTAGTTGAGGTGTGTTCTTTGATGAGTTTTAATGTTATATATATGTTTGGGTTGAAGAGAAATGGAGAGAAGTAGAGATATATGATTTTTGGTATTTTTGGCTTTTGAGAAAAATAGCTATTTTTGTAGCTTCTGATAGGCCGAATCGATTCGGAACCGAATCGATTCGAAATGTTGCAGGTGCCCAGGTCTGAGTGTCCGAATCGATTCGAACCCCATCCGAATCGATTTGGCTTGAGACAGACTCCCAGGTCCTTTGGATTGAATCGATTCGCAGTTGGGACGAATCGATTCTCTTTATGGGCCGAATCGATTCGGGATAGGCCGAATCAATTCGGAAACATGGCTATTTTGGTGGGTTTTTTCCAGAGTGAGTTTCACCCCGTTTTGTTTGGGTTTATCGATTGGGAACCTTTATATAAGTTATAAGAAGTATGTTTTGGAGATTTTAGGGAGTTTTACCTCAAAGAAGATATGGGGGTTGTATTGATTGATTTCGAGGGAGTGCGAACTTAAGTTATCGTGTTGACAAAGTGGGGAAGCCCATTATTATTGAGATTTTGATTTAGAGATAATTATGGATTTATAAGAGAGAGTTAGGATGCGCTTAGTGATAATGGATTTTAGAATAAACTCCCAAATGGGATAACTTTAAAGGTTCATATGATTGAATTGAACCCTATTATGGATTGAGAATAGTAAATGCTGATCGACGTGCATAAGGACATAGAGAATATCCTTAACGTAAATTGAATTGAAAGATGATTCATACAAATAGAATTGAGAGACGATTAATATAAATAGAAGTGAGGTGTGAACTTCAAGAGATAAATAATATAATGTATACTAAGTGGGGAAGTTATGTGAGTTATTGGCGAATAGTATATCGAGAGTAAAATATACTAAATAATGATATTATTTCATTTACGCCTAAGAGCGTAATAAGAGTATGTAAATAGTGTGTTATATATATACCTTGTGTGATGGTATACATTTATATGATGTGAAAATGTATGTATATCTTGTGTGAATGATATATATATATATATATATATATATATATATATATATATATATATATATATATATATATATATATATATATATATATATATATGTGTGTGTGTGTGTGTGTATGTGTGTGTGTGTGTGCGTGCGTGCGTGTATGTGTGTGTGTGTGTGCGTGTGTGTGCGCGCGCGCGCGTGTGAAGCATACCCCCTTTATGCTATCATGGGAAGTTGAGCGATGTGGGTGATGCCCCTGGCTTGAGGAGCAGGGCACGCATAGTCCTCTGGTCATATTGTCCATTTATTATTGTGTGATTTTTATTAGGGGTGAGACGTGGTGGGTATGTTTCGTCTCATATTCGGAGAGGAACTATGATCGCTTTCCGTACGTTGTGATATGGTTTTTGCCAAGGTGGTGTGAGATTCTCACCGTTGGTACCCATGATGATATGTGAGTGATTTCCTGGTAGATGATAGCATTGAGAACCTGCATCCTCGAGTTATAGCTCACTGGGATGGTTATTATTATACTTGTGTGAATAGTATATTAATCGCATATGATTATATGATATCATTTATCTCTAGAGTAAAGAGATATGAAAAGATTGATTGAATCTCATTCCGCGAGATTTTAACCGGACAATTTGTGATGAGTATATTAAAGTGGAATTGTAGAGTAGATAATCGTATGAGTATATATAGTACTTTGGGTATCGAGGGCATAATGGACCTCAACGACCAACATTGCCAATGAGTAGTGTATCGGGGGGGTTCCTTATTTGGATTTCGCTTGTGAGACGCCCCACGCACGAAACACAATGTAATGTTGGGAGTGAGGAGAAGTTAGTCGTTAATGCTCATATTTATATATTAGTATATCTCGACTAGGGGTGTGCAAAAAAACCGACCGACCCGAAAATCGAACGGAACCGGCCCGAACCGAACAGATTTGAAACTGACGGTTTTTTTTAGCCCGGTTCGGCCTACGATTTACGGATATAAAAAACCGAAATTATCGGTTCGGTTGTCGGTTTATACGTGGGAAAAACCGATTCAAACCGACCCGACCCGAAACCAATATATATATTAAAAAAAACCTAAATAACTTATATTTTTATATCCAAAAACCATTAACCACCTTCAAAAACTGACCCAAACCGAAAACCGACCTTAAAAAAACCGGATCAAACATGAAACCGCCGAAAACCGACTCGAAACCGACGGTTTTTTTTCATAGTCGGTTCGGTTTTGGTCTGACCTTTTCCAAAACCGAACCGATCGCTTCAGTTTGAATTAGGGTCCAAAACCGACCCGACCCGTGAACACCCCTAATCTCGATGATCGACAGTGCCAAGGAGTAGTGTATCGGGGGGATTCCTTGTTTGGATTTCTCTTGCGAGACATCCCACGCACCAAACGCCGTGCACTATTGAGAATTGGGAATAATTAATTAATCATTTATAGTATAGGAGAATTTGGGTTATACGCATCATGCATTGAGGGCATAATGAATCTTGATAATCAATACTGCCAAGGAGTAGTGTATTGGGGCGGTTGCTTGTTTGGATTTCTCTTGCGAGACGTCCCACGCACGAAACACAGTGCAGTATTAAAAATTGGGAGAAGTTTAGTCCTTAGCACTTAAATGCTATTAACTCATATATATATATATATGTGTGTGTGTGTGTGTGTGTGTGTGTGTGTGTGTGTGTGTCCTTAACTAGAATATGAGAACTTCTAGTAAAAGAGAATGTTTATGTATACTTTATATGTTTAGAAAGTGGGCGGATATTTGAGATTGAAAAGAGTAGAAGTTGAGAGTTATGATTTAGGGGAATATTAATTGAGTGTAAAAATCTAGTGTAAGTTAGATTACTTTGCCCCTAGATAGATTTGGGCAATTAATTGGAGATCATGTGCATACATTTAGTGCGCACTTTAGTTGAGAGGGGAGTTGGATTTTATGGAGAGTGCGACTCCACTTTAATCAAGTTGTAATGCATTTATAACTATGCATTTTAATGCGCTTGCTATAAAATATTTTCACACGCCGGGCTCTGACCCGTTTATATCTTCTCTTGTTATGTATATATATTGTATTATTTCAAGGTGTTCCTCCGCAAGGACACCATTGATGTTATCCATCCAGTGTATTCGTGGAGCTGTGGAAGTAGCGGACTGTTGCGGTATTTTGATATAGTCGATTACTATCTTTTGTGTATTTAGATTAGGATTCAGTTTGTATGTCGGGTTTATACCCAAGTGTCGTAGTGTAGCACTTTTATATTTTCTCTCTCAGATTTATGTATTGTCTGTGACCTGACAGCATATTCGGGTATTTCATTTTGGAGATTTTGTTGTACTCTGATATTAGTCTCTTATATATTATTTTGAGCATGTGTGCATCTCTTATCATATTTAGAGTTATGTTGTTGATTATTTGTTGCATGGTTTTGTTTTAGAGTTATAAATAAAATGTTTTAAAAAAATTTAGCACCCTCTTTTTGTATTAATGGGTATTTAGCCGTGTTTATTTTAGAATCGTCAATAGATGCTGAGAATATTCCACTTGAAATTCCTAATTATTTTAGTATAGGGCTGGCCACCCGTTATTATTTTGAGCGGGGTGTCACAGGTGGTATCAGAGCATCAGGTTCTAGTGTCTTTAGGATCTGTGTGGTTTACTGCGATCTTCCTTAAGCGTTCTTGGCGTAGAGCCCTATTATTAGGATTGTTGTGTTCATACGTCCATATTTTCTTTCGTGATGAGAAAATAATTGAAAGGCGTTATGATACAATTATTTTTGTTTCAGATGCCACCGAAGAGAGGTCGTTCAGACAGGGAAAATAAAGGGGCTGAGAGTGTGGAACCCCAATTGCCCCAAAGGACTTTGACTACAGATGAAGTCGCCAGTATTGTGGCACCAGCAGTAATTGCTGCCATTTCTGCGATGGCGCATCAACCTGCAGTTCAAGTATCCCATACGCATTCAGGACCGTCTTTATGGGAAAGAGTGTGGGAAGATTTTAGTAAGGGGCATCCTCCAGAGTTTTCAGGGGGAGTTGATGCGATGGCTACAAGTCTATGGAAGAATAGTATACAGAGGCACCTTCGTATGGTTGAATGTAGTGAAGTGCAGAAGTAATTTCTTGCCACCTTAAGTTAATGGGAGAAGCTATCAAATGGTGTGAGTCTGTCACCACATCGGAACAGAGATATTTATTTCCCATAACAGATTTTTAGGAACTTTTTGATCGAAGGTATTTCCCTTTCGCGATTCAGAAAGAATTGAGGAGAAAATTGATGGATGTGTTTCAAGGTAATAGAACGATGGTCGAGTATGAAGAGGAATTTACTCGATTGGTGAATTTAGTCCTCGAGGAGGTGAATAGGGAAGATAAGCGTATATCGAAGTTTATGCGAGGTTTAAATGGGCAAATTCGACAGCATTTGTTAGAGAACCCAACGTTAGTGACTTTCGTCGAGGTAGTGAATGCGGCACTGTTACAATGTCATGAATATCGTCTTCGTTCGAAAGGGGGTAAGAACTTTAGAGATTTGGGTTCATAAAGTAGGTCTGGTGATGAGAATACCAGTAATGCCAGTGGGTATAAGTTGGACTATAGAGGGTCACAACGACATTTTGTTCCTCAAGGTGGGCAGAGAGGATTTGCGGGTAGATGTTTCTTTTGTAAAGAATTTGGTCATAGAAAGAGAGATTGTCCTAATAGAGGTAAAGGACCACGTTTTGAGGAAGTTTTGGAAATGAAACCCTTACAGCAGATTCGAGGTCATTTTAGGCCAGGGGACTTTGTGTGGGAACCCATTGATGAGGAAATGAAATTGGACTAGAGAGGTAGAATGTAAGTTATTTTCCCATGTGAGTAGGATTATGTTATATGAAGCTTTGGGAATATCGTATGGGAGATAGTTATGAGAGGGTAGTGTTATAACCCTATTATGTATGGAATGACCCGAAAGGGAATTTTGAGCAAGTGAGGATCTTCTATTATTAACTTTGGAGAGAATAGATTATTTGGTAATGTACTCATAGAGAGCAATGACTTTGTTGTGAACGTAAGAATTGTTGTAATGTGTTAAGTAGTAATGTTAAAGCAACTTATTTTGTTTTATAGTTGTGCTAGACTTATATATTTATTATATACAGTTATGGAAGAGCCTAGTGTATGGCAATTTATTATTATGATGAGAGAGATTATTACTGAAAAGAATTCAGAATTTAGTGGATTATTGTTGAGCGAGAGATTCTAGCTCATAATTATGTTAATTTTGAGAACTATATATTATTATGAGTGTGAGAATTGTTAAAACCTTGTGCCTTGAGCATAAGGTATTTTAATTAAATGTCGAAAGACATAAACTGATTTAAAATAAACTGTTTTCAAAATAAAACTTTTTATAGGCCTTTGGGCCATATCAAAAATGATTTACACAAATATATTTTTAAACTCTAGTCCTGATCAAACAAACTCTCAATCCCCGACGTCGCTACATATTAGTGTATTGGGAGGGTTCCTTGTTTGGATTTCGCTTGCGAGACCTCCCCTGCATGAAAGTAGCGAATGTCAGGAATTGAGAGAAGTTAAATCCTTCGACCTTTCAAAATTGTTATATTATTAGTATGTTAGTATAATTTAATATAGTTCGTCGTGAGAAGTGGGAGGATTGAGTATAGTGTTAGTGAGGATAAGTGTAGTAGGAACTGGTTGAGCTTTGGAGTATTAGACTTAGCTTAAATTTCGAGGACGGAATTCTTATAAGTGGGGAAGTCTGTAACAACTTGAGATTTTTGAGACAATAATTTATTTATTTTGGGAGAAATAAATATTAATTTAATTGGAGAACAATTACATTGGCATTTGAGGTCAAAATTTGAAGACGTCAGAAAGTGATTTGAATGACAATTCTGAGGGTGCAGTTAATTCCGGAAGGGTCGAGATAGTCGAAATGACTGTACTTGGGGCTTATTTGGGTTCCGAAATAATTTAAGTTCGTTTGGCTCAAATTAAAGTGACCGAGCCATTTAAAGTGGGTATTATCATTTAAAGTTGTGTATTTTGGAAGATAAGGCTTATTAAGCCTACGGGAGATTTGATCTCATTAGAAAGAAAGAGAAGGGGAAAAAGAAAAAGAGAAAGAGAGAAAGCTTGGGATTTTCGGCCATTACGCGATTTCGAAGACGAATGAGACTTTACAAATTTGAGGCAAGTGATTAAACTTGCTAAATAATTGTTGTATATCATTTATTTCATGATTTGTGGATAAAATTGTGGATTTTGGGTTTTAAATGGTAAAACCTAGATTTTGGGTAAAATCTTAGATTTGTTGGGTATATAATGGATTTGAGGTTACAAATTAGTTGAGGTGTGTTCTTTGATGAGTTTTAATATATATATGTTTGGGTTGAAGAGAAATAGAGAGAAGTAAAGATATATGATTTTTGGGATTTTTGGATTTTGAGAAAAGTAGCCATTTTCGTAGCTTCTGATAGGCCGAATCGATTCGGCCCCTTACCGAATCGATTCGGAATGTTGTAGGTGCCCAGGCTGAATGATCGAATCGATTCGGACCCCAACCGAATCGATTCTGCTTGAGACAGACTCCCAGGTCCTTTGGATCGAATCGATTCGCTTTGTGGGCCGAATCGATTCGGGATAGGCCGAATCGATTCGAAAACAGGGCTGCTTTGGTGGGGGTTTTCTAGAGTAAGTTTCACCCCGTTTTGTTTGGGTTTATCGATTGAGAACCTTTATATAAGTTATAAGAAGTATGTTTTGGAGATTTTAGGGAGTTTTACCTAAAAGAAGATTTGGGGTCGTATTGATTGATTTCGAGGGAGTGCGAACTTAAGTTATCGTGTTGACAAAGTGGGGAAGCCCACTATTATTGAGATTTTGACATAGAGATAATTATGGATTTGTAAGAGAAAGTTAGGATGCGCTTAGTGATAATGGATTTTGGAATAAACTCCCAAATGGGATAACTTTAAAGGTTCATATGATTGAATTGAACCATATTATGGATTGAGAATAGTAAATGCTGATCGACGTGCATAAGGACATAGAGAATATCCTTAACGTAAATTGAATTGAGAGATGATTCATATAAATAGAAGTGAGGTGTGAACTTCAAGAGAGAAATAGTATTGTGTATACTAAGTGGGGAAGTTATGTGAGTTATTAACGAATAGTATATCGAGAGTAAAATATACTAAATAATGATATTATTTTATTTACGCCTAAAGGCGTAATAAGAGTATGTAAATAGTGTGTTATATATATACCTTGTGTGGTGGTATACATTTATATGATGTGAAAATGTATGTATATCTTGTGTGAATGATATATATATACTAGCATGAAGGCCAAGCGATGCGTGGCCGAATTTAGATAGATCGTATTATTTTGTTGTTGTAGTGACAAAAAGTAATAAGATTGAGATCTTATATAAACCACACCAATAAAACACAAAAAATGTAAGGAACCAAACCTTTTTACTCAAAAAAATCAAAAATTTGTCTCACCTTTTTAACCCTAAAATTGTGACCCAGGATGTGTTTATTTTCATGAAAAAATATTTTTTTTGAAGTAAAATCAATTCATTACTCCTATTGATTTATTTTACGTTTGGTATGAGGCATGAAAAAAACAAAACAATGGAAGCACTCAAATAAATTGATGTGATTTAAACCTGAAGATTCACCAAACATAAACACAATTGCAAAGTGAAATAAAAAACAATACCTACTTTAATTAATCATTTCATAATGCAATCTATGTATCTACAAATTTAACCTCCAATGGAACAAAATAGAAAAACACACATCTGCTAATAGAACTACTGCCTATTGTTGGGAAGACATGGAT
Source organism: Sambucus nigra (assembly GCA_949130495.1). Lineage (NCBI taxonomy): Eukaryota > Viridiplantae > Streptophyta > Magnoliopsida > Dipsacales > Adoxaceae > Sambucus > Sambucus nigra. The sequence goes on from OX422212.1 coordinate 97,363,841, forward strand.
GATCTGTGGAATATTCTTTGACCTCTGGTTGCAGTGTTCTTTTGGATCTCTCTTAAGGCAATAGTTCCATGCTGAATTTGTGGAGTTTCCTCTGACCTTCGGTTGCCAGGGCAGATTGCCTAGCTGCCTTTGTGGCTAGTTATTTCCTGAGAGTCTTACCACTGGTGGACTTCCTTGTTGTCTACTTTGTGCGGGCTATTAGTTAAACTTATCAAAGATTTGGAGATATGGAAGTAGTAAGATAAAGTGAAATGCAAATGTGATGGGTATTCGCATAACTTATATATAGTATACAAAGCAGAAGAAAATGAGGCCTAGGGGTAAGAATTCCAAGAGTCGGGAAGAAGAAACGTTAAAAGATGAGATAATGAAATGTCATAATGCAAAATACCTGTTGTTTTCTCTTTTTAAAACATGTGAAAAACTGCGTTTTCAATACTCACGATTCTACCCTACTAATAATTAAGTCATTTGCCACATGGGGTATGGTGAAGGTACGTATTTTTTTTACTTAGGACCATGGAAAGAAAAGATGAAAGTTTATCTTTTCATACTATCCTTCTTGGGACCTGCTCAATCGGAATTAAAGGCATGCCAAATACATGAATAAAAATTATAAGTTATAATACTCAATCTTTATTATTGCCACGTGTCATTCTCAAAGGATTTGAGTCTTTATTATTGCCACGTGTCATTCTCAGAGGATTTGGGTCTACAGTTTTTATATCGTTATATAGATATATGTGAAGCATACCCCCTCTATGCTATCATGGGAAGTTGCGCGATGTGAGTGAGGCCCCTGGCTTGAGGAGCAGGGCGCGTATAGTCCCCAGGTCATAGCGTCAATTTATTATTGTGTGATTTTTATTAGGGGTGAGACGTGGTGGGTATGTTTCGTCTCATTTCCGGGGAGGAACTATGACCGCTTCCCGTACGTTGTGATATGGTTTTTGCCAAGGTGGTGTGAGATTCGGGCCGTTGGTACCCAGGATGATATGTGAGTCATTCCTTGGTAGATGATAGCATTGAGAACCTGCATCCTCGAGTTATAGCTCGTTGGGATGGTTATTATTATACATGTGTGAATAGTATATTAATCGTATATGATTATGTGATATCATTTATCTCTAGAGTAAAGAGATATAAAAATATTGATTGAATATCATTCTGGGAAATTTTAACCGGACAATTTGTGATGAATATATTAAAGTGGAATTATAGAGTAGATAATCGTATGAGTATATATAGTACTTTGGGTATCGAGGGCATAATGGACCTCAACGACCAACATTGCCAAGGAGTAGTGTATCGGGGGGTTCCTTGTTTGGATTTCGCTTGCGAGACTCCCCACGCACGAAACACAATGCAATTTTGGGAGTGAGGAGAAGTTAGTCCTTAGTGATCATATTTATATATTAGTATATCTCGACGATCGACAGTGCCAAGGAGTAGTGTATCGGGGGGGTTCCTTGTTTGGATTTCGCTTGGGAGACATCCTACGCACGAAACGCCGTGCACTGTTGAGAATTGAGAATAATCAATCAATCATTTATAGTATAGGAGAATTTGGGTTATACGCGTCATGCATTGAGGGCATAATGAATCTTGATAATCAATATTGCCAAGGAGTAGTGTATTGGGGGGTTCCTTATTTGGATT